>CM057454.1:798502500-803302500 GCA_016271365.2 Neoceratodus forsteri
ATCCTTTCACTATGTGTACCAGAATTATTGTTGCTTTGCTGTATGCTTTGTTTCAGTGACTAGAAGATTTGAGGGTGTTGATAATGATAACTGTGAGGCCTCTTTCCACATTTGTTGTAGTCAACCCGACCACTTTCACTCATTACTCTGTTGTTTTTCATTGCATCTCAATTGCCATGCTTTGGACATCTCTGAAGCATCTCCATGTCCTTTGTCAGCTCCCTCATCCCTTTCATACTGTTCATGCTGCTGAAGAGTTTTATGTCATCTGCAAATAGACGCATCCTGCCCTTGACACCTTCCCCTATGTGCTAATGGACATATTAAATAAGAGCAGCCCCAGGACCGACCCCTACTGCACATCCTTTGTGAGCATCTAGTGTTCTGACTTCATTCCATTTACTATCACCATCTGTTTTCTTCACCTAACCAGTTCCCTATCTATCCTACTACTTCTTTCTCCACTACTTGATCTTCCAACTTTTTAAGCAGCCTTCCCTGAGATATGAAGTCAAAAGCCTTACTGAAATCAAAGCAGAATAAATCTACTGTTTGCCCTTTATCTACCATGCTTGTAACTCAGTCACAAAATACTGACAGGTCAGTCTGGCATGATCTGCCCATCACAAATGCATGCTTGGAATTCTACTATTTTTTGTTTGTATTTGTTTTTGTTACCAGGGACTCTATCAGCTTATTTACAATAGAGGTAAAGCTGACCATCCTGGCTGCCCATCATTTCTGGGTCTTCCCTGTCTCTCCTGCTATGAAGCTGAACCACAACCTCAGACCTCCAGTCCACAAGTACTTTATCTGTTTCCAGTGAGCATTTGATCAGCTCAGGTAGGGGCTATGCCAGTTTTGGTCCTAATCCCATGAGCACCCTTTGAGGTAAACTGCCCAGTCACAGTTTCTTGTTCATTTTAAGGGACACAAGTCATTTTCCTCACTCCGTCAGTCTTGATCTTTATCAGTTCTATTCCTTGCACCCCTATTTTGAATTCCTTTATACCACTTTTCAGTACCAGTCCTTCATCCTTCACCATAAATAGTGAGCACAAGTATTTAATACTGTAAAAAGCAAGCATATCGGGGCTCAGAGCCAACTTAGTGCATATACCCTGAAGTGCTAATGTTCAAACATCAGTGTCAGTTCTTTGCTCTACATTTGCATTTTGCCCATAATCCTCCCCTAAACTCCCCCTTCAGATACCCTAACAAATCTCCCTTTTGTCTTTGTCTATATTAGTGATGGGAAAACTCAAAAGTTTCTGAGGTTCTAAATGGTTCTGATAAGCAACAGCAGGTTCAGATACTGTAGTTATCCAAACCTTATCCTAATCTTTCAGAACCTTTTTGTATCAGAGTAACTGTATGTTAAAATATTTTAAACAGCTTTTAAATTAAAACATATTTGTAAGGCTATGCCTGTAGTTCAGTGTGTGGAGCAACAACAAACCACTCCCCCATCAGTCCGTCAAAGGCCGCTCCTCCTGGCTAGTCCAGAATTTATTTCTTTCGTTGCAGTCAGAGGCTTAGTCCTCCGCGCTGCCCTCCCAATTCCTCATTTGTGCTCACTTTTCTTTCTGAGCACTGAAACCCTGCTGTCACTCTTACTTGATGCCAGCTTTGACTATACTGTAAGAGCTTTGTTAAAGTACATAGGGGCACTGGCATCTATTTTCAGTACATTTCCTGACCCTCCTCGTACCTTCCTGCATTCTTTCTCTCCTCCCCCACTGCACCTGCTGGAATTTGGCCAATCTTTTGCTATCAGTCACTACATCTGTACTGCCCATCTATCTCATGGGTGTCTAGCTCCTCGTTGCTCACACTTGGTTTGTCAGCATTTTGCCTCCCTCTCCTGTGGATCTGGGTAGCAGGCTCTGTCTGGGCCTCCCACCTTGGCATCGGTGTCTCACCTTTGCTCCTTCTCAGCTGTTTGCCTGCTCTCTGTCCCATCTGCCCTGAAACTCTCATCACTCCGACCACCTTGTTGATTTTCTTTCCTCTCGGTGCTCCCACGACTGACATGGCTGTCTCTTCTTCGGTCCTTGCTCACTTGGTCACCTGTTTCCACCTGACTCTACCCTCACCGCTGCAATCTATGGATTTTGGGTGCTTCAGCCCTCAGTTACTTTGCCATTCAGGCTGTGCTGCATAGCCTCACCTCCGAGGTGCTCATAGTATCGTTAGGTGTGGTGGCACCATGAGATGAGAAGTTTGGGATTTTGATGGAGTATTGGAGCTTTCTTTGGTTTTACTCTGTGGATTTTTGCCTTGTCTGTCTGTCCTGCTGACACCATGCATCTATCTCCTGCTTCTCTACTTCCCTTGCTTCCTTTGCCTACCCTTTCTCAAGCACCTCTCCTTACACCAGTGTGGTGCACCATTTGCATTGCTACCACTGTGTTCTGTGCTGGCTAGCTGGGTCTACTCGGCTCTTTTCTTATTTTTGCTTTCCTTGTTCTCGAATTCGTACCCATCAATTGCCTGTCTCTGGCAGACTTTCTCTCTGACCTGCAAGCCATCTTGTGTGGCTTGTTCTTGCATGCGTCTCATTCCTGGAACCGTACTTCTCATAGCCAGTCCTTTTGCTTCCCTACTGTTACCCTGTGTTCCGATCCCATTCTCCTGTATTGGTTCCAGGTTCCTGTTTCAGGTAGTGGTCACTGTCTGTAGGCCTGTAACTCCCAATGTTGGGTCTCGTCTGGTCTCCTCCAACCTACCATCATACCTTTTTTCCTTCCTGGTATTCATACCAAAGCATTGGCTGCAGGCCCTGCTCTCCTGCTGCTTGGTACCAACCTTCTGCTCCCTTCCTCTTCATATTGTGTCTTTCATTCTCAGACCTTCTCTTTTCCCCAGCTCTCTGTTGTTGTTATTTTTTTTGGAATCTCTGTAGTCTGCCCGCCATCCCATTTGCCACTCCATTTCTAACCACCAACTCTCCACATACAGTCTTCGCTGTTAGTGTTTCTCTATCCTGCCATCACCATACCTATCGTATCCTCCTCATACCCTAGTCCTATGTTCTGGTCCAATCAACTCGCATATCCTCCACTTCATGGCAAATCTACATTATTACTGAACCTCATCCTTCCTATACCCTACTTGTCCTCTTACCTACCCTTCCTTCTTTACCCTTCGTCATACCGGCCTTCCCTCTGTTATCGTATTTTATTCTTTCATATCTCGCTCTCTCTGTACCAGTCTCCAAGGCTTCACTTCATCAACGTGCATCATCCATTTCATATCTCACCTTAACAGTTCTGGCCTTCAAGGCTTCCCTCTATTATCGTACATCTCCCATTTCATATTTCACCTTAATCGCACCAGCCATCAAGACATCACTCCATTACCAGATATCATCCATTTCATATCACACCTTCACTGTACTGGCCTTCCAGGCTTCATTTCATCACTGTACATCATTCATTCCATTCCTTTCCTTAAACTGTTCAAGCCTTCAAGGCTTTCATACCACTATCATTTATCATTCATTCGTTCTCAACCATTCTTTCCTCCCGCATCAACTTATCCACTCATCTTCTCATACTGACTTCTTCCCTCATCATAGGCAGCAGGCTTCGCCTGGTTGTCATCATCGCTCCCCCTCATCCTATTCAATCCAATTCTGCAGTCCCATGTCAGCCCTCAAGGCTTCTCTTACCAGCATATTTCATGTTCATTCCTGAACCGCCACTTGTCCTTTCCAGCTTCATAGCTCCTATATCTCTACTCTTGATACTTCATACCTCAACCATCAGCTGAAAGCTTCACCCAGCCATTCTTGTTTCTGCCTTCATGCAGTTCAATCCATCCATAATCTGGCTTTTCAATGGACCCGGTTGGCACTCACTCCTGTGGTTGCTACTGTGACTTGCCTCTTCCGGACCTGTGTCAGGGTCTGCTTTGCTCAATCCGACCTATCCATAGGTCTACTCATTCACATCACCTACTCAAGCATACCCTTCATATGGGTCCTATTCTACCTTGATTCGACCTGCTCTTCAGTTGGAGATGTGCTTTATGTGTCCATTGCTCCATGGCTCAGGGCTAGCCTGTATCTGATGGTCTTGCTCTGCACCCACAAGATCTGCATCTAGAGCATGGGAAGCTCAGAGTGGGGTTCTTCTCCCTGGCCCATAGTGGGAATGTCTTCCCTCTGGGTGGATCTTCTGTCATCCTACATTTTGGCAACACCTCTGGATGTAGAATTTATGACTTCCAGCTGCGAGGGGTTGGGTTCTCATTCATCAGGGCCCCTTTGGATGCTGAGCGGGTTCGGAGGCACCATCTATGCCATTCTCCATCTGGCCATCCCTGGTTTACCTGATCTGTTTTGTAGGCTCATGGAGGCTGGCTGAGTGCTTCAGCAGTCATTTCTCTCCTCCTTTGCTTTTGTGCATCTAGTTGCAAGGACATCACTTACAACCCTTAACAGCATTCCTGTTAGAAGGATAGCATGGCAGCTTCTTACAAATTGGAATCTTTTCCTCTTCCCTCAGTCTTGATGCTAAATTGCAGTAGCTGAGCCATCACTAACCAAAACATCCTTCATCCTGGAGTAAAGGTGACCACCCAGAGGTTTCCTCCTCAAAGGTGGTTTTTCCTCTCCTCTGTACCGATAATCATAATATTAGACAGGGTTAGTGCTTTCATAGGTTCCATAGTTAGGTTCTGTTGTTGGATGGAGTCAGATGGTGGCCCCAGCTGTTCCCTCTCTTCTTAGGAAGTCTGCCCTTCTGCATCTTGTCAGCATTCATTTCATTCATCGTCCTCATCATATCTTGTTCTTCTCTTGTTCTTCCCATCTACATCTATCACCTTCATTTCTGGTCCTGATATCTTCTGACTTCTCACCTCTTCCTAAGCTACCTTTAGCCAAGGGGAATCATTCCTGTGGCACCTATAGGGGTGGAATCCTTCACTAGGGTTCCTCACTGTTGTACCCCTACAGGGTGGTATATCTCATGGCTAGAGAGGCAAACAGCCACAATGTATCTAACTCACTCAAGCATACATCATACCAGTTGCGCAGGCACATTGAATTGCAAGGCTATGCCTGTAGTTCAATGGATGGAGCAACAACAAACCACTCCCTCATCAGGTCTTTAAAGGCCACTTCTCCTGGCTAGTCCGGGATTTGTTTCTTTTGTTGCCCCATCATTCTCCCCTCCTCCTCCAGTGGCACATCTCTCTTTCCCATGGGCTTCTTCCTAAGATACCGTTAGCCAAGGGAATCATTTCCACGGCACCTATAGGGGTGGAATCCTTCACTAGGGTTCCTCACATTCATACCCTACAGGGTGGTATAGCCCATGGATAGAGAGGTGAACAGCCACAATGTATCTAAGTCACTCAAGTATACATCACATCAGTTGCGTAAGCACACAGAATCATTTTTTTGCCAGTATTTATCCAATGCTAGTGTTCAAATTTAAATCAGGGCCTGGGGATGCTAATTAATTATTAGCAGTAAATTGTTTTTAATGTTTGCAGCTTCAGTGCTTCCCCCAGTTCCCAGTCTGGTATCAATCTCCCTTAACTCCCTCTCCATTCTTCCCTTCCCAGCCTCCATTTCTACTCAAACAGAATCACAAATTAAAACGTGTGTTTTCCAGTTTCCTCCTTTGCCTAAAATTCAGCTGCAACTGATAGCAGGTATCAGGATTAACAATTAAGAATAGGGACTGTTGTATGCAGCCACTAGCTGCAGCTAAATAGTGAATATGCTGCTGCTTAATTAATTTAATTTACACTTAGCAATACTAGCAGGTTTTAAAAAGCTGCATTTAGCTAGTAGCTGCATTTTTGTGCCTGCCCACCAAGCCTCCTCTTCCCTCCATCCCCCTCCCTCAGAGGACAGAGGACATTTTTATTGTTCCCCCCAACACTCCCTAAAAGTACCAACAGTGTTAAATAAGCAGCAGAATAAGGAGTCAGGAAAGAAAATTCCTGTGTGAAAACCAAAAGGAAAAGTCACATGGTAACGCTCCTCTGTTCAACTGTCTGCCATGTACTGAACTACTCCCATCCAAGCAGCACTCACTGAGAACCACATGTGTACTCTGTTGTCCAGCCAACCTGATGTCCCCTAATGAAGAGCACAGAGTCAGCAGCCAATCATGGAGTTGATATCAGGGTCACAATTCTCAGTTCCTGCAGTACCCACTCTATCTGACTCCTGCGCTCAGCTGTGTGTGTCGGGTGCAAACAAAAACTGCTAAAACGAAGGGCAAGTTAACTTGTGATCCGAACTGCTCAGAACATTATAAAAAGTTTAGAAGTGGCTCAATAACTTCTTACATGTTTGGTTCAAGTGGGTTCTGATTTCTTCAGAACCAGTTCACCCATCCCTACTTTATACACCTAGAAAAAGACTCCTTGTTTCTCCTTTACACATTTCGCTATGTGATATTCTGTGTTTGTTTTGCCATCTTAACCAGCCCTTTTCCTGTTTTAACTTTCCCTTATATTCCTTTTATTCCTCCTCACCTGCTCTGGTTTTTATTTTTTGAGGGCCCTTCTCTTGGCACTCACTGCCTCCACTACCTCACTGGAAAACCACACTGGCTTTCTACTATTTTCCTCATGGTGATTTTCCTCATACTGTACATGACCCATTCATCTCTAATGAGTCAGTCCCTCATTTTTTCAAAGTCTGTCCTAAGGTTGAGGACCATGACCTTAGATGTACAGCTGCAATTTTACATGGCTCATTCAACCCACACTGTGTTGTGGTCCCTAGACCCTAGTGGCTCCATCACTACTACTCCTTAATAAGCAAAATGAACAATGTGCCACATATGAAACTGTGTCTGAGGGGTCACACAAGAAAAAATGTACATTTGTATACCATCAAAGAGTAAGTCTCTTGTGAGCTAGCCCTATTTGTTATGAGCTGTCATCCTGACTAAGCTTCTAGGTAAACAGTATCACTGAAATACTGTATCATTTAGCTGGTCCACCAGCGCAGCTGTACTGCAACTGCTTACAAGGCAGATGACCAGAGATTGGGAGTGAACTTGGGCTTTTGGAAGGTCAGCCAGGGGGAGGAGGACTGAGTGCTCAACAGACTGCTCTCCTCCTCCAGAGAAGGGGTGGCATGTACTCCAGCATTAGCCTGGTCCCTAAAGGCAGCTGGGGGGCAGGGCACAGGGACTACTAGAAGGGTAGCAACAGAGCAGTAGGAGTGTGACACACCATGAACAGAAGCCTGTGTGGTGAAGTCATCAATACCATTGAATGTTGCTTCGGTGGGATGGAAAAACACCAAAGTAAACCCTAGGTCAGCAGGATGACTTTCAACCACCCACAGGCCCTGAACCTCACGACTGCACTGCTGCAGAGCTGGAGCCCTTTGGCAGTGATTATTGACAACCCCCACCGCCTTTGCCAGGGGGTAAGCCCTGGAGGAACTCGCTGACAGAGTAAGCCCTCAGGAAGTCAGGGTGATGGAACTGGGATGGTCAGTATGAAGGGGGATGCCTGGTGCTTGGGAGGGTAAAAAAACACTAATTCAAAAGAAATAGTTTGCTAAATAAATGACCAAAAAGGACAGAAAGTAAAACAAGCCATTACCTTTGACATTTAAATATGACAATCTCTTGTTGTTGGTCTTGCACAGTTACTGCAGCACATATGTTATTTCCAAGATCTGAATAGGAGACTGAGGAAGATGTCTTAACCATTTTCAGATACTGAATTTTCAGTCAATTGGCTACTTATGTAAGGGTTTGTGATCAGAGGTCATTATAAATAACTCAAGTACTGCAAAACCCCATGTGGTGTACTTCAAACTAAACATACCAAAGTAGTATACAGAATGTTAATATCCTTATCTAGGGTACAGTACACTAGATTATAGTCAGAGATGAGACCAAGAGCAGTCATGAACTGCAAACAGGTGCAGGGATCTATTGAATGTGTTTAGTGACTGTAGGACCTGTGATTCCACTTCCATCCAGGGTACTCTACAAAGGTGTGGAGACTGCCCAGTCTGCAGGAGATTGTCTGTACTCCATTCTGAGCAGGCTGCAGCATGGGTCATAGTGTGCCAGCAGCAGAGCAGGTTGGAGTGGGGATTGGGTTACCTACAGCTGCTCGTCTTCCTCAGTGGGCTTGAGTGGATCACAGTGGGCGACAGAAGGTACAGTAATAAGCAAGGATAGTGCCAATGGGTGGTAACCAGAGGGGATGGAAAGGTTCCTGGGATCATAGCATGCAACCATTTCACCCCACTACACAATGTGGTACATGCTTCTCTTCCTCACAGGGGAGAGAAACCCATTAAAATGAGGGCTGCAGCAGTGGCGACTCCTGATGGGGGGCACAGAAGACACAGAGAGTTAGAAAAAGCATTCCTATAGTAGGAGATTTTATTGTTCCGAGTACCAAGACTATGGTTAGTGCCTCAGATCAGGAGGGGAGGGTGGTGCACTCTTTCCTAGGGGCAACAGCAGATAGGGTACTCAATATGGTGGATAAATTAGTTAGAGAAATGGAAGAGAGGACAGATTTTATTGTCTGTCTGGGTATGAATGATCTGATAGGCAGGGCATTTGGAGAAGTGAAGGCTAGCTTCTAAAAGTTAGATTTCAGGCTTAAGAAGTGTCTAGTGCTAGAACCTTATTGGTGGTCATCACAGTGCCCAGGCAAGGGGAAGAAACAATGCTGAAAATCTTCCAGTTTACAATTGGTTGAAGCAATGTTGTACCAAGAAGAGGCTTTTCTTCTTGGGACACTAATGAACCTTTTGCTGGGATGAAGCCTATCAAAACCAGACAATCTTCATCCCACTGGGTGGGGACTGAGACTTTGGGCAGATGTCTGAGGCAGAAATTTAAGGGCATTTAAACTAGCACTGGGGAGGCTAAAGATAGATGCACCAGCAAGGAGAACTCAGGTGAGAGAGAGCTAGCTAGCACTCCATCAACTAGTGGGGGCTAAATACTGGTTTGGGACCCTTCCATCATACTTCTCCTCTCTCCTGCCCCCTGCCATCCCTTCCTCCTACTTATTGCACTCCAGGGAATCACTGTTTCTCCCTTCCCCATCCACACTCAAATGCAGATCAGTCTGCCTTCTCCTACCACCTCCCCTCCCTCTGGAACCAACTCTCTTCTACCGTCTGTCTAACCCTCTCAGTCCCTGCCTTTAAACTCCTACTCAGACTTACATCTATTGCTCCTTGCTGCTGTCCCTCAACCTCCTGAGCCTCCTTTCTTCTCATGGGGCCTTGAACAACTAAGTCAGTGCTCACATAGCCTGTATGCAAATCTGTTTAATCAATGAACCACACTTGTTTAATGTCATTATGTCATTTTCTTTTTTATGTTTGTTTTCCACTCCCCAGGTTACACCTTGAAAGGAGCCTTGGCTCAGTGTGCTTTTACCGGTTACCAAATTGTAAATAAATAAATAAGGGTAACACAGACAGGGATATGGCATCACATCAGAGTGGACTGGTGGTAACAAAGGTGAAATTATTCAGGTAATGTATACAGTAGGTCTTCTTAGTATATGAGGGTAAGTGCAGGAGACAAGGGATCTTGTCAGTGGTCTGTTTAAATACCAGAAGCCTTGGGAACAAAATGAGTGCACTGTAGATGGTGTTGACAGAGGCTAAGATGGACCTCTTAGTCATAACAGAAACATAGACAACAGGAAACAATGGGCCCTAAGCACGAAAGTGTGGATTGTCTATGTGCCCCTTATCTGAGGTGTGTAGGCAACCCCAAGTGTGAATTCCATGCAGTGGTGGTCTGGCAGCATTCACTATCGGTGTGCCAATGAGTTGTGCACTGGATCCCCCAGCTGATCATGCCACTCTGTACCAAGGGAGGGCTGGGCATGTGTCAGGGGCATGCCAGCACTCCACATGATTCACAAAGGTGAGGAATGCCATTCACTAGAGTGTGGGAGTTATGACACGGGGCACCCTGCTGCATGTGCTACACGGCCATCCCATGTGCTCACTTAGAACCATGAGTGGTATGGCTGATGGATAACATCCCATACTGGTGCATGCCTACAGGCCCCTTGGAGGTATGGGTGACTATCAGGGTGCACGACCGACCATCCATGGGGCAGGCACACCCATAACACTCGAGCAGGTGATCCATGAATGCCCAGCTGCCTCTGACTGCATGTATGCCCAATGTCATTGTGTACCACTGGCATGCATACCTCTCCAGCTCTAAGCTGTACATTACAGTGAACTGGCATTCCAACAGCAGATCACATTACCACACTGTGGTACACACTCATATGTGACATTATAGACCAATATGGCTATATGAAATGTAACCCATAAACATAATTGTAAGGACCATGTCTGGCATTACGGGTAGTACTGTACCAGTGTCTGTATCCAGACTGAGCTCTAACAAAAGTACAGAGATCAGTACATCTGTCCCAAACATGGATGCAGTATGGTGTACATCTTATAGCACTATGCCAACTGCATAGTGGGTAAAAGGTATGTCAGGATGGTGTGGCATGTGCAGTCACCCACAACACTAAGTAACTCTGCAGTACCAGATACCACAATCATGAGAGCACTGTTACAACTGCCGGGTGCTGACATTGTCCCATGCAGTCCATGGGGATCTGCGCATTCCCGGAAGTGCCTGCAGGTGAACAGCAGGGATTCACTCTGGGATGATTGGATGCCCGCTTGCATGTCACACTCCGCCTCCATGCAGCTCTGCTCCAACAATGCACGGCTGTGTGCTGGGGGTGGGATATGGACAGGTAGTTGGCATTATTGAATACTGGCTGGTGTGGTACACGCTCATTGACAGCTCATAGTGCAGCCAGCAATGGTGGAGAGTGGAAGGCTGTACCAGTCACCGGCTTAGGGTTGGGATGGGGGGTGGGGTGGTGAGGTACTATCTGAGAGGGTAGAGGTTCACTGGACACCAGGGAATGGTATCTGTTTATATTACAGAGGATCGGGGATAGAAAGGGGAGTCAGCTAGACTCCTTGGAATGGTATAATGATATTTTACAGGGGATTGGGAAGGGGGTGGGACCACTGGACACCAGAGTCTATGGCATACCTCATCAGGCATGGGTGCGGGTGGGGGAAGGGATCACTGGACACCCAGAAAAGTTTAATGTTGCTATTGGTCTGGTGATCAGCGGGGAAGGGGATCACTAACACCAGGAAAATGTTTATGTTACCATCAGGCCGGTGATCAGCAGGGGATGTACCACTAGCACCACGAATGTTTATTGTAAACTTCAGACTGTTGATCAGTGGGGGGGGGCACTAGAACCAGGGAAAGATTATTGTTAACATCGGACCAGCGATCAACAGGGGGGTGGACCACTAGCACCACTGAAAGTTTATTGTTACCATTGGGCTGGCAATCAGCGGGGTGGGACCACTAGTACCAGCGAAGGTTTATTGTTCACATCAGGCTGGTGATTGGCAGGAGAGGGGACTACTAGCACCAGGGAATGGTTAATGTTAACATGAGGCCAGCGATCAGCAGGGGGGACAACTAGCACCAGGGAAAATCTTATTGTTTAACTCAGGCACGGGATCAGGTGAGGGAAGGAACCACTACACGCCAGGGTAATGATCACTTTATCATCAGATGGCCATTGGGTGTGGGGGACCACTTGACACCATGGCCCATTGTGTTGAGGGCCTGGTAGTGGGGGACATCACAGTACCTCCACCAAGCAATACAGGTGAGAGGATTAAAGCAAGGTCTTGGTCGGTGGTATTTCTAGAATGCAAGAGGACCACACAGAAGGCCCTTGCACAATGCAAATACTTTGTGAATCAGACAACACCAATATTCAGGCCCTCTCCCCTTCATTTGCATTGTGCCCCCTTTCAAACTTTGCCCCTGCACACACCGAGTTTTAGCATGCAAACTGTGTTTCTGTGAATAACAACTAGATGCAAAACCCGGTTTGCGCCTAGGAAAAGTTCTGAGAATCAGAGCCCATTCATGTTGCAGGAAGTGGGGGTGTGTAGGTTTCTTTATGTATGTGTCTCTTCTGTGTTTATTTCACCAGGAAAAGGCTCTGTTGAACAAGCTCATTTTCAAGAAGGTCCTGGGTAGGACAGTGTACAAGTTAAAACAATGATTTACAGAGTACGGAGTATAGAGAAACATAAGCATAGTACAGCTTACTAAAGAATACAATTACTTGTGGCCGGTAGCACTGAGGGTTGAGGCACTGGATGCCACACCTTCCGCCATGCCGATGACCTGAGTTCTGGAATGAGCTCAGGTCCAGATGTTTCCAGAGGAGGGAGGGAGAGGATTGAGCATCCGATGGACTGCTCTCCTTTCTCTGAGGAGGGATTCAGAGTGCCTTCAGCACAGTAGAGACCCCCGGTGGAGATCAGAGGTACTACTAGCATGGAGCAGCTTACAGGGAGGAGTGTGGCAGACATCTATGGGTTGTTGTGCTGACGTCATTGCATGGTTGCACTCCTGGGGGAAACTTAGAAGAAATCCCTGACCTGCGGGATAGGCAAAAGCTCCTCTGTTACCATCAGGCCACACTCCCAACACCAGGCACTCTCCTCTTTCCTGCCGATCACCCAGCCTGGCACACTTGATTATAGATAGAGATCCCTGGGCAAATAGGGCAGCCCCACCTGGGGGGGGGGTCAGAGCCGGGGGGCCATCGGGCTGGTGTGAGGGGAGGTAGGGTACCTCTGGTGGGAGGTAGAGCTTGGGGTGAAATGAGAGGAAGTCGAAGAGAGTTACCCATAGGATGGAGCATAAAAATAGTTGACAAAGAAACTCCAAAAACCAAAAAAAGAGTACAATTACATTCAATGCCTGTGTATCATTTACAATTTCAACATGTTAAAGGAAACAGAAGAATCACAGATTACATACTATATAGTTCTATTAATACTACAGCAAGTACAAATACAACACTATTAAAGTCAAGTGCTAGTAAACAGGGTTTGAGTACCTCATCATATATTCACATGTATTCTTGGTTAGGACTAACCACACAAACAGGATTCAGCATATTTTTCCAAGGAGCTACTTAAAGTTGTTTGGGGCTTACTAATACTAACAGTTTTAAAGTGAACTGTAATGAATTCCAGAGGGTGGGATTGGAACAACTAATGGCAATCTTCCCTATCTGTGTGGCTCATGCTGGGTTGTCTAGGGAATGCATTTTTTTTTCTGGAGGGTGTAGTAGCTATGAGATGTTCTGAATAGCTTAATGATATATCTGGGCAGATCATTTAGAAAAAGTGTATATGCCCATTCACATGAGTTTATTAACCTTCTGTTTGTCAGTGAGTGGTATTCTACTCTTTGTACAACTTGCATCAGTGTATTCTTGGTCCTAGGTCCATTATGAGTCTAATTGCTCTATGGTAGAGTACATCAAGCTTTGCGCGATAGATGACTGAACAGTGTTGATAGATGAGATGGGCATAGTCAATATTTTAATGGGGCAGGGGAACAGGGGCCTGTGCCTCCACAGTACTGTTTCAATGTGTTTATAAGGTTCACTATATCCATTGACAACTGTATAAAAGAAATATCTTTTGAATGATGTTCCAAAAAACAATGCTCAATTTATCTATTTAATGCAGGAAACCCAATGAGTTTAAATTGTTTATTCCTTTAATGAGGCTGGGGGTGGTGAAAAGGTAGGATCTGCCTCCCCTTGTTATTGCTTTTTTAAAAGTGCAGCTTAAAATTAGTTAAAGAAAAAAACATGGGGATTTTCAGAATGGTGGATGCAGCAGTTACATCTGTATTTCAGATACATGCTTCGCCCACACAAATCCATCAAATGTCTACACCTTATTCAGAACCATTTGTATGGATTTGCATTACTTTCCATGGCGCATGACAATTTCTGCCACAACTGGGGGAATGGCATCCATTTTCCAGATGCAACTGCAGAGTTCCTTTACGGGACGTAGACCAACTTTTCATTGTCTAACTTCTGGGTCAGAACTCGTCAGACATGTTTGAAAAACGTATGTGGCTCTTTAAAAATATTACGCATGGTATTTATTTTTTCTTTTGAACAAGATCTCTTCACTGTATTTAGTGCTTGTGTTTTACAGCTACATAATGCCATATTGATGTGTGTAGCTCAACTACGCCTCTTTATTTCATATAGCTGTTTGGCCTTCAACCACTGCCTGCTTCTTTCTTTGGATCCCCTGCTGACCCCCAGCCCTGATGGCTAATCCCCATGCTGTCATGTCTGGGATTGGGATCCACACAGAATGAGATCCAAGGACCACGGGGACCATCATTCATGATGGCTGTGGTGCATATCATTTATTCTGTGCTGTTTCTGCCTCTTACCTCCCACCACCTAATGATGTCAGACACAGTCTCTGGTAAAATTGATGTCAGCAGTATGTACTAGGCTGATTCCGCCTCTTGTGAGGGACTCTTCTGTGCCATATCCTGGCCACCTCTCTCCACAGCTGGCTTGTGCTCCCTTTGGAAGCACCCCTCCCCAGCCCTGTAGGACTCACTACAGAACCAAGGTCACCCGCATGGAACAACAACATACTTCCACTGAGCCTTTGGGCAGCCACCTCAACTACACCTATTGACTACTGAGGTGTACCCAATCTGCATTTTTTAGATGTTCATCAACTACACCTAATGACCTCAGGTTGAGGTGTACCCCTTATGTAGGTGTACCTACTTAGCATTTATTTGTACACACATCAACTACACCTGCCGACTACACCACAGGAGGAGTTGTGCACCTCAGTGAGGTGAACCTGGGTAACAGTTTTTAGATGCACATCAACTACACCTAAATTATACTGTAAGTACACTGCTGCTAAACCTTACGTACACCTCTCAGACAGTGGTGCAGTTGAGGTGCACACTTCAAGATGTATCAAGGTGTATACCTCATTTACACCTTAGTTGCACATCATATACACCTCAGCTGGACCAAGGAAAACAATAGTTTATTTTTCAATAAAATGCAAAACTGCTTCCTGATAGTGTAGGTCTCCCAGAGGAGATCCTTAATTTGTTATTTTATTTTATTTAAACAGTTGGCAACTGGGAAAGGCACACTGAGCCGAGGCTTGATTCCAGGTGTGACCCGGGGGGGAGGGGGAATTGGATTTCATACAAATTAGCATAAGATACACACACTTAGTAAATAGACATAATTTCAATGAGTTGCAGTAGCAGGTGATACAGTAGTAAAGAAATAGTATAAGATTTTACAAGAGAGACAGTTTGATTATCAGCCGTATAGCTGTAAAAACAGTACAGTGAGATTTACAGTAAAACAGCTAATATTTGGTAGCTCATCATGGGTCATAAGCACAGTTTAGGTCAGATGAGAAAATACCTGGTGAGGAATCTACAGGTAGTAAGTACATCTAGAAAGGTGGGTAGAGAAAGTGCATAGGTAAGGAAGTCATGAGAGTCAGACGGTAGTAGAGTTAGTCATCTGGAGCATAGGCATGAGGGTGGTGGAAGGGAACGATGTTGATTTTTACAGGCGATGTAAGAGGAGGAGCTGGTGATGGAGGAGCTGAGTCTGTTCCACAAACTGGGAAGCTGGAAGGAAAAAGAGGCAAGGCCAGATGAGGAAGATGGGTGAGGGATGTTAAATAAGGGTACAGCATGTTTCTTTGCCTCAGCTGATATGGTGTGACAGTGGTGGGAGAGAGACAGTCAGACAGGCAGGAGGGTAGCATGTTAAACCAGAATCTAGACATAAGGTTTTGGGAATGGATATACCTCCTGTGGGACAGCGGGGCAAGACTGAGGAGAGAATATAGGTCACAGTGATGGGTTCTGAGGGGAGAATTTGTCACAAAATGGCAAAAGGAGTTTAGGAGGGTATCCAGTTTGGATACAGTGGAACTGGAGGCTGTACCATAGATCATGTCAGCATAGTCGAAGATGGGGAGGATCATTTTATTTAGTATCTGGCATCTGGCTGGGGGCAAGAGGGAATCACGGTGCCAATAAAGCATACCCAATCTGGGGCACAGTTTGGTGACAGTAGCATCTATGTGGGAGGTGTAGGATAGGTGAGGATTGAACCGAAGACCCATGTATTTATACTTAGTGACCTGGTCTAACGGGGTTCCATCCAGGGAGGTGATGGGGGTGGATGGGAGGATTTGTTAAGTTTCTGAGCAGTGCTGAAGATCATCAGTACAGTTTTGATAGTGTTTAATTTGAGTTGGTTTTGGCTGAACCATTGCTGGATATTATTGAAATCACATTGGAGAGTATGTTGGACTTCATAAGTTGTTGGGCCTGAAGTAAAGAGGATGGTGTCATTTGCATACATGTGTATGCTGGATTTTGTGCAGGCAGAGGGAAGGTCATTTATGGAAAGGGAGAACAGGATGGGACCAAAGACAGAGCCTTGGGGCACATCAGCTAGGATGGGGAGGGGGGGAGGGAGAGGATAAGACATCCAAGATTCTGACAGACAGCGATTTGTTGGAAAGGTAGGATTTAAACCACTGTAATGAGATGGGGGGCTAAGCCAGCTGCCTTGAGTTTAACTAGGAGGAAAGGGTGGGACAAGGAATTGAAGGCCTTGGCAAGGTCAACAAAAACAGCAGCAGTTAGCAGGCCTTGGTAAGAGGCAATGTGAATGTGGTTTGTGACCAGCAGGAGGGAGGAGGAGGTGGAGGAATGTTGTTTTCTAAAACCCATCCTGTGAGGGGATAGGAGATTGTATGCAGTCAGATATTATGATAGTCTGGAGTGGGCAAGTGATTCCTGCAGCTTAGCAAGGATTGGGAGTAGGGAGATCTGCCTGTAGTTTCTGGGCATCGATGTATCACCGCCTTTGTGGAGTGGGATAATGGAGGCAGATTTCCAGGCCTGAGGGACTATGCCAAAGGAAAAGGAGAGATTGAGCGGGTAGGTGAGTGGCTTGGTGATTGCAGGGGCAGAGATCTGCAGGAGCTTGGGGGTGAACCCTGTCTGGAAATCTGATGTAGTTTTGACATGATGACCTCTGTCGCAGTATCTGTCCACCAGCACACAATAGCGTCATGTAACTGAGGTCACAAGCTACTCCCTTGATGGAGTATCAAAGTAACTTTCTGCCCCTTTTGAGTAGGACAAGGCACAACTATTTTTTTTAAATGGGTTGCAATTAACTGTAGGTGCTCCTTGATGCAGAGAAAAAAATGGAGCCTCTTTTGACCAGACATGGCTTTTTTTTAATAAAGGTCCTAAGGGGTGCCTCATGTATAATGCTGGGAATGGGAAATTTTAACAAGTTCCCCATCCAGTCTGAAGGACCATACAAACTAACCAGATAGTATGCCATCCAGAGTTGTGTAGAGTACTTTTGGCAGCTGCATTTTCCTGCCCTTGTCCCTGGTGGAAATTTGATCTTGCAGTGCAGTCTATTTATTCTTTATTTTGCAGGTGGAATGCATGGTCTTCCTTCTTTATGGCTTTATTAGCCTCTAATAACAGTACTGTATATGCTTACATGAGCCTCAAAAATTTCCCAGAGTCATATGGGCATGTATGGGAAGCAGTACCAATACTGGGTTTCAATCCATTTCTTTATTACTCGATCAGTCTGGCTGGTCTTTCCAAGATGTTTTACTTCTCCTTTTCCTGGAAGTAACCATGGTCTATGCCACCATTTCTTCATGGTCTCATCAGCTTCCTGTTATTTGCTTGCTTTGGCATGTTTGTCCTGGGTCTTAGTTGCATTTTGGTCTGGCACCTCAGGTGTATTGGCAGCTTTTAAGGAAGGGGACTTGCAAACTCCTGGAGTAAACTTTTTGATGGCTGAATCTGCAGGTTCTTCTATCATCTCCTCCATCACCACTACCACAAACACCTCATTGGTGGATTCTTGGTCCTGCAGAACCTAAGGGGTGACAGCCTGGCCACTGTCCTTCTTCAGGGGGGGTCAGGTAGGGCAGTTAGAGACTGACCTCTGGGAAGGTCATAGGATCAGTGGTCACATTGTAAGATGAGGTCAGGAAGTCAACAGGGGTTGTCAGGTGCTGTGAGTGGCCTGACCACTGCATATGCCAATCATACTCACCTCTCACCAGGACCTGTTCTCAAAAAAAAACATGCCCGACACCAAGCTCACTACTGAGTCAGCAAGGGAGAATACTTGCAACCACATTTGGTATCTCACAAGGTCACTGGCTAGATGGTCCAGCCTCAACCCCTGAATCCCAGCAGCCAACTCTTGGACTCAGGGTGCTTCAGTAAAGGCATCACCTCTTCCTTGGTGTAGGCCTCTGGTTAAGGGATCTTCTGCTTGATGCACATTGATGGTGAGGCAGGGGTGGGCACAGTGGATTGGATAATCTCTCCTTCTGTTGGCCACATGCCGGGGTATTGCCTGTGGTGGTCTGGGACTGTTGCTGTCCCAGGACCAAGAATGACATGATCATCTGTATCCATGGGAATTTGCTGGCATTTCTTATCAAAGGGCACCCACCTTATGCCATGAAACATCAGTACCTCACTCCTAACCAAGCCACCAGGGGTCTAGACAAATGGAGACCAAGGCACCAGACCACATCTGTCAGTGGCACCACTAATCATAAGAACACACACATAAACAAATATCCATACTGGGAGCTAGTATCAAGCAGGCTGCATGTTTATTTAATGGTCATCTTACACAGCCTTGAAGGGCATTACTCTCAATACTTCAGATTCAATTAAATAGCCAGATGTCATTACTGACATGATCAATAACAATTAATTGTGTTTTGTAGATATTCACATTACTCTATGTTTACCTGATAGGCTGATGATGCACATGTGACTTTGGAATTAATGTTGATCCCACCTAGAAACCCTGTGCTCCCAAGATTTTCAGTTACTTCATGTGCATCCATCTTTTAGCATTGGTTGGAGTTAGCCTTTCACCTTAAGTCTTTCTTATTTTGTGTCTTTATCTTTAGCATGTGGAGCTTTTATATTTAAATCCTGCAACCACTGTTAGCATGCCCCTGTGTGGTGGACTGCTTACACACCTTTCCCCCTCCTGACAGGGAAGTAGCATTAGTGCCAACACTACTGTAGTCGTGTTCCTCAGTGACTTCAGTGCAGCATTGCAAGGTCCCCTTTAAACACCAAAATGCTCCTCTGATGTAGCAGGCCATTCGATGTAGTCAAGCGAGTCCTTACACAGTGACCTCCTCAAGCCCCTCTGGGAGCAGCTTTGGAAAGGGATACCACTCTCCTCTTCTCACTATACCAGTATCAGAGGGAAGTAAGAGAGAAAGGTCTGCAGAGCTCAAATAAACATTGCAAGCTACACTTGAAATAGAACTCCTCACGCCCTTTTGCGAGCAGCTTTGGGAATGAGACACCAGTGTCCTCTTCTCACAGTGTCAGAATCGGAGGGAAGGAGGTGGAGAAGAGCAAGGGCTGCAGTGTTCAAACTAATGCAGCAAGCTGCACTGGAGATAGAGAAAGCTTACCATCCATTCGACCAAAAACTCTGATACATACCTGCAGCAATAGACAGCCTTGCCATCCATGCTGGGCATGTACATATTGTCCTCACCCTTGCCCAGTTTAGTACATGCAGGAACATCCTTCTGATCTGGACATCCTTTTCAATAAAATTAATAATTCTATGCCCTCCACCAGTTTCCACCTCTACAGGAGACTGACTAAGAAATTAAACAGCATGTGGATGGGATCCAAAGTGGTGAACTCTGCCAGAAATTGGTTAATGAATGGGTGACAGAGGGTGATGGTTAATGACTCTTACTCTAATGATTGAAGAGTGGCCAATGGGATACCACAGGGCTCAGTGCTGGGACTGGTCCTCTTCAATGTTTTCCTAAGTAACATTACAGATGAACCAAAAGGAAAGGTGTGCCTTTTTGCAAATGATACCAAACTCTATAATAGGGTGGACAATAAGAAAGTGGTGGAAAGAATGTATAGGGATCTTGGGAAACTCAATAAGTGGTCAAGAGCATGGCAGGTGGGGTTCAATGCCACAAAGAGAAAAATAATTCACCTAGGGCATAGGAATCCAAGAACTGAGTATAGAATGGGGGGAAGAACTGTCAGTCACTAAGCAGGAAAAGGACATTGCGGTTATCATATCTGATGACCTAAAAGTGGAAGAGCAGTATGACAAACCAGTAGGTAGGGGCAGTGGGGTCCCTGGATGAAAGGGAGAGGCATGTCCAGCAGGAAGAGGGATGTGATGTTGCCACTATATCACTTCCTGATGAGACCCTACCTTGGGTATTATGTCCAGTTATGGAGGTTGCATCTCAGAAAAATACACATACAGGGTGGAGGCAGTCCAGAGAAGGACAGCTAAAATGGTGCAAGGGTTGCACCAAACACCCTAAAAGGAGATAGTGAGGGATCTCAATGTTTACACCCTAGAAGACAGGAGAGCCAGAACGGACATCATAGAGACTTACAAGTACCTCATGAGGGTGAACAGGGTGCAGGAGGGAAGCCTCTTTCAAATCAGGAAAAGCACCAGAACCAGATGGCATGCAGTGAAGCTGGAGGGCGGTGGGGGGCACTTCAGGAGGGATGTGCAGAAGTATCACTCCACTGAAAGAGTTATGGATGTCTGGAATAGACTGCCACTGGAGGTGGTGGAGACAATAACCATAGGATGCTTCAAGTATTCATGTGACAGAGATAGGGATAATATGAGGAAATCAGCAGGGAGGAGGGAGGGTCACCGGAGATGCACTAGGGTCTATGGAAAGAGTGTAGGCCATGACTATCTGGGCAGACTGGGAAGGCCAAGCAGTCCTTTTCTGCTGACAAATTCTCTGTTTCTTTGTTTCTGTAGGCTATGTTGGAATGGACTGAAAACATTGTTTCCAGTTGTTCTATATGTGGCCTTCTTGTTAAGCGAATTGAGTGTCTTATTAGTATGTCCTTCCGTGTTAAGCATTTCCTCCTCTCTAACTATTGAGTCCCTAGTCATCATCACCTCATGTCATCTCATGCCTGCACCAGCAGACTGGCAAAGTGGTTCTGAGTGTGCAATCCTGGGAATGCTATCCTGGCAAAAACAAAAACACCACTTCTCCCTCCCCACCACAGTCTATCACCATGACTGGACCCTTGGGGCATCCTGGTAATACAGCAGTAGTTCTCTGAGTCCTGTATGCATGGTCTCCACTCAGGCACTGAACCTCAGCACTGAGGTAAACCACCTCTGCCTTAAGGACTTGAGAAGGAGATGGGGTATGTCAGTTGTGTAGGAGTTTTGAGGTCCTTATGGCACAGGTGGTTTACCTTAGTGCTGTCAGGATAGCATTCTGAGCATTGCACACTCAGAACCCCATTGTCAGTCTATTGGCAGAGTCACAAGATTACAGGCCCTGTTTCACTGGTGCAGCCAGTAATCTTAGAGAGGAGGCTTCATCCAGGAGTGATTAATCAGACAGGAGAGTAGAAATCAAGGGAAGAAAGAGCAGTAAGAAGATAACAGTGATTAGTGACTGTATAGTTAGAGAGATGGAATGGCTGGCTAGTGGCCAAACACTGGAAGAAATACTGTATCAGTCATATGCTTCCCTGGGGAGACATCTGTGATAATATGATCATGGCTAAAAAGTTTATCCAGGGTAGGGGGAAGCTAGCTGCTTTGATTCACTGATGCACCAATGATCTGGTACACTGCAGTGTAGCAGTTTTTTATATTTTGTTTATTCTGTACTTTTTTACACTGTTCACACCTGAAAAACATCCCATTGGGACCAGTGCACTTACCCTGGTAACAAAATAAAATCAGATCAGATTGAAGAAATATTCAGAAAACTATGTAGAAGGCAAAGAGAAGCTCTAGATACTGTATCCTTCTCAGAGTCACTTCCCGTGCCACATGCAGAAAAGAGTAGAAAGGCTAAGATACTGGAGTTTAAAATGTGGGTGAAAGATTACTGTGGAGAGGAGGGGTTCATACTTGTGAAGGTCTAGGGTTCTTTCTTGGCTTATTTCAGACTCTTCAGAAGAAACCACCTGCATCTGAGCAAAGAGCCATGTGTAAACTGGGCAGAAGTTAGATGTTATCATTAGAGGGAGTTTAAACAAGATGAGGAAAGGGCTGTAATAGGCCAAAAGGACCAGTACATGATTATTATGGGGGCTGGGTGTCCCCCTAAACAAGTGGGATGATAGGGACTATTAGTGGCATGGGGAAATAAAGAAAGGGAAAGAATAAGGATGACTAAGTTGTAAAATGAGCTGGAATCCAAGAAGGGTGAAGGAGCACAGAACGACATATGGGTAACAAGATGGATATAGTGCAGGCATTGATGGCTATAGAGGAAATAGTCATAGTGATATTATTGAAGCGTGAGCTAACATGAACAATTGCTGGGGCCTAAATGTTTTGGGGCACAAGCAGTTCAGGAAGAACAGTGATAATAGCAGCATGGAATGAGTGACAGTAATAGGCTGTCGGAAGATATTACAATCATGTAGTGGATGGGGGTTAAGTCACTGTGAATACAAGGGAAGGAATGGGAAGAAGTGTGGAGTAGGGATAGTGTACAGGCCACTATATTAAATGGCTGAGATGGATTAAGCTCTAGAGAGGAAGGCAATTAAAATGTCAGGATGTGATGAAATGGTGTTTATGTGTGACTTCAACCTTCTAGACATAGAAAGTGGGAGAGCAAGTTGAAAGTTGGATAGGAGTTGAAAAGGGCAAAGATTTGTGGATGTCAGAAATAACTGCTTCTTCACACAGTGGGTAAGTGCATGAAGCTACAAGGGCAGAGGCAGTGCTAGACCTGGTAATTTCCAATCAGGACATTATTAGGAACAATAAAATACAGCCCCAATTAGCAAGAATGGCAAATGCAGAGTGACATTTAACATGAGGATGGGTCTGCAACAAAAGGGCATTGATACACAGATCACAGATGTTGGACTTCAGGATAGTGGTTTTCAGGAAAAGGGGGATAACCTGCAGAAACCACTCAAATGTTTCCATAAGATCAAGGGAGTGGATGGGAAGTTGGCAGCATTAAAGATGGATACCCTAACCAGAGACTTCACTTTCTCAGTCCTTATTGGTAGTAATGGGCCTCTAGAGTGAGTGCTCCTTAGTAACCAGCTCCTTTTACAACTTAGTCAATTTGTTAAGCACATGTTCTGTCTCCCTAAGACCTCGACTAAATCAATGTTCTTAACATGTCTGTACTGGCTAGCTCATCTATGCACTGCTCTTGAAGGTGATATTGATCTGAATCGTTATCCCTCCACCTCTCAATATACTGGTACCCCTGTTTGGTCAAATGTAAAATGTTACAAAATTGGCCACCTAAATGTCAGGAGTTTCTTAACCAATTTAGATTAATTCATGGCCTGGGTTGCTCACTTCAATTCTGACATTGTTTGACTGAAACTTGGCTCGAAATCCTGATATCTGATTCTGCCTGTTCCCTCCTAAGCTTTAATTTTATTAGGCTTGACCATCTTGGTAAGAAACATGGGAGAATCGTGCTTCTTTATTACAAAAATACCTAAATGTCTCCCTTGTAAAACATATCTATCTGCCTCCCCCCAGCTTGTGAAATCCTGCACTCATTACACCTTCTTTGTAACACCAAGAAAATCCACCTTGTTTGTGCATACAGTCCCCCTTATGGTGACTTTGGTGGATTAGCCAATCTACTTGACAATATTAGTCACAAGATTGGCTCATAGGAGGTGTTGGTTATGGGTGACTTTAACCTGGACTGCTTGGGGAAAGGTATTAAGCGTTATGAACCTCTGCTCATTGGGTTCAGCCCCAAACAGCTTATTTCTGCTCCTACTAGACTCTCAACCTCTGATGAGTAGCACACTCTTCTTGACTGGATCATGACAAACAGTACTTAAAGGATTCTAATGTCTGGAAACTTTCCTTATGCTATCCCTGACTGTACACCTAAAATCCCTCCCAAGATCGTTCTACTCAGAGAACTTTATAAACTTGATGCTGGCTCCTTCCATGATGTTGCTGTGGGTACTGATTGATCACTTGTTTTGTTCACTGTTATGCCTCGGTTGCTCTGTCCAGTTTTATGACCTTTTGCTCTGCATTAGAGGATAAGCATGCACCTTTCATTAAAAAGAGTTAGAGGCACAGTTACTAAATGGCATCAAAGTGACCTGCTAGCTCTCATGAAATTTAGAACTAAGTGTTGGGCTAGATTTAAGTTAATTGAAGCACTGCCTGACCTTATCAAGTATAGGCATCTTAGAAATGCATGTAAAAAAATTTGCACAGCCAAGAGTGAATTTTGTAGATCCTCTCCTCTGTTTTCGGCTAAAGACCTGAGGAGCTTTTGGTGTAACATTAAACATGTAATTGGTGGCTCTGTTAATTACCAAATCAGTGATATTGAATCAATATCAATTAATTATTAATATGAATTGATAAGAATCAATGATTGATGGGATTAACTGTAACAACCCTAATACTATAGCTAATGCATTTAATAAACAATTTTCAGATCTGTCTACCCTAATGTCCTTGTTCACAAGTCCTGCATTACGGGATGAGATAATTCCACCTCCTACTTCTTGGTCACCCCGCTCCCCTCATCTACCTCAGCATTGTTATGACTGGTGAGGTTGGTATGCTATTGGTCTGTCTCTCCCCATATGCTAGCTCTGGTCATGATAATATAGAGTCTAAGCTCCTCTGACTTGGTGCCCCATTTCTGGCCTTACCCATTTCACATATACCATTTATTTATTTATTTATTTCCTCTAGGATTACAATACCTTTGAGCCGAGGCTCTCTTACAAAGGTTCCACTTCAGTGTGTGCAACAGTCATCATTTTTAGTTACAAACATATAGTCATTGACTTATAAACATGTAATAACCAGTACAAAGACATGAGAGATGAGCAAGACAAGGGAAGGAGGGGAGGGTGGGGGAAGTGAGGGAGCAGATCGAAGGGGTAGGAGGTGCAGGGGTAAGGGAGTACGGGAGGTGGTTGGGACAGGGGCAGGAGTGGAGATACGGGGGGAGGTGGGTGAGGGTAAGAGAAAGTGCAGCCTGGGGGCCTTGTTGAGGGAATATGACAGGTAATGTGCTAGGGGTGCAAAGACTGATTGTAAGTGCTGGGTGCTGGGGCATGTGCAGCTAGAATGGTGGAAATGTTAAGATGGGCAATTGCAGGATACAAGCAGTGAGAGGCGCAGCTTGGACTTGAAGAGGCCGAGTGTTGGAGCAGTCACTATGTCACTGCCAAGAGAGTTGAGCCAGTTGGATGCCTGATAGGTGAATGATCTTTCTCCTTGGGTCGTGTGACATCATGGGATATGTAGTAGATGGGAATTGGATCTCCTTGTAGTGACATTCCTATGTCTAGGCTTAAGG
Source organism: Neoceratodus forsteri (assembly GCA_016271365.2). Classification (NCBI taxonomy): domain Eukaryota; kingdom Metazoa; phylum Chordata; order Ceratodontiformes; family Ceratodontidae; genus Neoceratodus; species Neoceratodus forsteri. The sequence continues at coordinate 798,527,843 of CM057454.1, forward strand.
AGGACACAGACACCGGGTGGGGCAAGTTCCATTATAATTTTCTTGGCCGTGATGCAGGTTTGGTATTTTATGCATTTGTCCAGTTGAAGCCATCTAGATTGGGAATAAAGGTCACATGTGTGGGTACGGCGATGTGAGCCAGTGATGAGTTGAGGGCCTTATTCAGGGAGGTCACGATATGTTTGAGAGCAGTGGTAGTTGCAGACCCATATATGATAAGACCATAGTCTATGATGCTGACGATGGAGCTTTGGACGGTCACTGACAGTGCTTCTGGGGTTAGGTGTTTCCTGTGCTGGAATAATATGCCTAACCTTGCATTGGCAGACTTTGCAACATTGCTGATATGGACAGTGTATGAGAGGTGTGGATTAAGGGTGATGCCGAGGTACTTGAACGATTGTGTTTGCTCTAGGATGGCTCCTTGTTCGGTTGCAATGAAGAGGTGGAGTTGTTTGTTTTTGTTGTGGGGGCTGCAGAAGACCATAGACTTGTTTTTTTTTCTGATTGAGAAGCAGTTTATGATTTAGGAACCAGGATTCGATGGAGGAGAAGGCCCGCTGAAGTTTATTTTGTAATTGGATTGGATCAGGGTCCGAGGTGAGGATCACAGCATTGTTGGCGTGGAGAATTATTTGTTCTGGGCAGTTGTCCAGTAGTGAGTTTAAGAATAGGCTGAAGAGGAGGAGTCCCAGAATGGAGCCCTGGGGGACTCTCAAGTGGACCGGTCTACGGTCCGAGAGTGCATCAGCAATTCTTACTGTTTGGGACCATTCTTCAAGGTAGCTCTTAAACCAGTCAATGGAGTCGGTTGACAGCCCAGTGTTCTGAAGCTGGACAAGCAGGCAGTGATTGACAGTGTCGAATGCTTTAGTTAAGTCAATGTAGATTGAGCCTAGTAGTTCACCGCAGTCAAGTGCATTGTGGATTGCACCAGTGAATTCAAGTAGGGCTGTGGAGGTGCTGTGACCTTTACAGAACGCTTGTTGTTGCTTGCACAGGATGTTGTATGTTTCCAGGTATTCTGTGAGCTGGTCCAAGACAATACGTTCTAGTGCCTTGGAGAGTGGGGTTAGTAGGGAGATAGGTCTGTAGTTGTCATGGGCAGTTTTGTCACCACTTTTGTGGATTGGGGTAACAGTGGCAGATTTCCATCTGACTTGGAACTGGCTAAGGTAGAGGGAGAGGTTGAAAATTCTGGTCAGAGGACTAAGCACTTCATCAAGTGTGAGAGACAGGATTTTGAGATTGAGGGAGTCATTACTGAATCTTGATTTACCAAGGGCTTTGGTAACATATTTGCGTACTTGGTGAGCCTAGACTGCTTTGAAGTAGAAGTGGGGGGGGGAGCTGGTGGGAGTAGTGCTTATTGTGAACAGAGGGGCTTCACCATCTTTGAAGTAGTTCTGGGGTAGGACAGCGCTAAGGTCAGTAAAGGCTTTGTTAAAGGCATCCGCAAATGGTTTTTGGGTTGAGGGTTGTAGTTCCGTTGATGTTGAGTATTGATGGGGGGTTTGGGTGGCTTCCCGGTGAGTTCCTTTATGTTCTTCGCGAATTCCCGACCATTGCCCCAGGAGTTTGTGAGGGCATGCTTATAGTAGGCGGACTTCATTTGTCAAATGGTTTTGGTTCAGTCATTGCAGGCATGTTTGTAGTTTTGGATGTCGTTTTGCCTTCCAGAGTTTCTGGCCAGCTCCCATAGGTGGTCTCTTGTTTTTAGCATCCTGTGGAGGTCACCTGTGAGCCAAGAGTTACTGAGTGATTTGACTTTACATTTCTTAATAGGAGCATACGTGTAACAGGCCACAGTGAAGATGTTTATGAAGTGGTCAAGGGCAGTGTTTACATTGGTTGCATTGAAGATAGGGGACCAGTCTTGATGGAGGAGGTGGGATTTGAGTTGAGAAAGGTGACCACTGGGTAGAATCCTGCTGGAGATAGTTTTTGGTGGTTGTTTGATGAATTTATTTGACCAGGTGCAGCTAACAGGGGAGTGGTCACTGAGAGAGTCAGGGAGGACATTAGTGTTAGATATACGCCGCGATGGGTGACTGGTAAGGATCCAGTCCAAGAGTGTGCTGGTGCCAATCCTGTAATTTTTCCTGGTTGATGAGTCAACCATTTGAGTGAGGTTCGCTGCAGCAACGGTATCCCTGTGTACACCAACATCAGCCACAAGCCAGTTGATGTTGAAGTAGCCTAGGAGGATGGATTCGATGTCTGGTGGGAGTGACTTTGCAAAGTCAAGAACAGCTGTTAGACCAGTTCCCTGTTCTTTGGGAGGGGATGTAGATGGTGGCAACAGTGAAGGTTTTGTTTTGGGCTTTGAGGAGGATTCTCACTAGCAGTATCTGAGCAGTTGTGGGTTGAAGTGAGGTAATGATGTGGTGCCCCTGTATGGAGTCTTTTAGGCACAGAACGCAGTGCCCGCCTCTTTTGGAGAGGCGATCCAGCCTAAAGACATTGTAGCCAGGAAGGCTGATTGCATGGTCCGGTACTGATGGCATGAGCCAGGTTTCGACAACTGCCAGGATGTCAGGGCAGTGTTGACTGGTGAAGGCCTGTAGGGCATCCATTTTAGGAAGGAGGCTGCAGATGTTGATTGATATGAATGAGAGGGCACCCAAAGGCTTGCTCAGATTAGTGGCTTTACAGCAGAATGGGCTAGAGTTTGGGTACACATTGCCTGACAGCATTAGGAGGAGAAGGACTAGCCTCAGGGAGCTGCGGCATATTTCTTTATGGGAATGCTTTCACCTGCTAGTATCTCAGGAAATTGACCAGCATCGACGATAGTGGGGGAGGGTAAGCGTAGACAGGGGGGACCAGAGTGAAGGGCTAGGACCAATGTGGGTGCAGGACAGTTTCATGGCAGTAGGATGGACCCTGGGCAAGGGGCAGTGACCAGTGTGCAGCGTGCCTATGTGGAGGAAGGATGTAGGAATGTGGAAGCTGTGGGGGAGGGAGGGAAAGCAGGCTTTTGGGCATGCAGTAGGGGAGGAAGACAGGCAAGAAGATATAGAATAGGGGCAGAGAATGATGGAGGTGCATGATTAAGGTAGGATTCGGGGGTAGGCTGAGGGACGGGGTTAAGACAAGCTGGCAGGGCTAGAAGAAGGGGTTAGAAGAGCAGTAGCTGGATCAGTGGGAAGTGAGGATACAGCCAGGAAGGCCAGGCAGTCAGGGAGTGGGAGATGGTAACTAAAAGATGGGCGGAGTCCCAAAATAGGTACCCAATGGAGCACGAGTGGGGGGGAGCTACTAGGGGCATGGAGGAAGGTCTATAAAGTTAAGATCGGGGGGCAGATGTAAAATTTTGGCCGTTTGCCATAGAAATGAATGGGAGCAGCAGCCCCGAGCATAGCAAGGTTTTAGCTTGCTCAAGAGCCAATCCCCAAGCAGGAAGCAAGAGAGCGTCCAATCAGGGTATGGTACAGATACCGTGGGGCCAATGACGTGGCTGTCAGCAGTCCCGTGGTTCAATGAAGTTTTACCTGGTTTGAGAGGATCACGAGGGCAGGAAAGAATGTATATAGCAAGTAAAGCAACTGTGTCTTTCAGAGGGTAGACTTTTTTTTTTAAATGAAAGAACAAGAATCCCTCTAGTTGCAGGTCTGTATAACCTGCTAATGGAAAACTAGCCCAAAAAAAAACTTCTATTAGACACTTGAAACGTGCTTAGTTCTATCTAAAATCTATTTGTAAAAAGTGCCAGGTGGCATATTTAACACATCTCTGGTTACTGATACTCTGTCTGATGTTTGGAAGGGTGCTCAGGTGCTCCCCGTCTTTAAGCAATGGGATTCAAATCACATAGAAAATTATGGCCCCATTGCAATCCTGCCCACCCTCAGCAAGGTCTTGAAGAAAATGATAACTTCCCAGCTTCCTGAAAATGTTTATACACATGTCCTGCTGTCCCTGGAGCAGCATGATTTCTAGATGAGGCAAAGCACCTCCATTGCCCTTACTACAGTCACCTCTGAGATGGAGGAGGGGGCATGGATTAGAGCAAGCTAACTGGAGCAATCTTTGTTGATCTCTGCAACACTTTTGGTTTGATGCATCACATACCTCTCTGTACCAAGTTGCATTCTTTGGGGCTATCTGACCATACGCTTGCTTAGTTTATCAACTATCTACATAATAGACAACGGATGGTCACATTTAATAAAATGCTTTTGGAACTGGTTCCTGTTTCAGCTGGTGTCCTCCAAGGTTCAATCCTGGGGCCCATTCTTTTTTTTTACTGTTCAGTAATGATCTCCCCCATGTACCTCTCCATTGTAGTTCCACCCTGTACGTGGATGTTGTAGTACTCTTGTCTTGCTCCCAGTATATCAAGATCATCAATTCCCAACTGAATGAGGACTTCCACCTTATCCAGTCCTTGCCATCTGCTAACAAGCTGGTACGCAACCTGAAAAAAAAAATCCCAATCATGCTTTCTGGCTCTTGATCGAAAATCAGGTCATGCCCTGAGCCCCTGATGGTGCCTAGTGTCAATGGTTTGCCCTGACCACTGCCTACTTTTTCAAGTACCTTGGAGTCACCCTCTACCACTAGTTGGATCACTCCTTACACATCTTTAATATGTGTAGGGTTGTTGTGAGCAGTAAGATTGGTATGGCTTACAGATCCAAACACTTCCTTACCCCTGCTGTACATCTGGTCCTTGCTAAGGGAGTGCTCTTACCCTTCCTCAGTTATGGACTCCTTATCTACACCAATGGTCCTAAACCCCTCTTGTCCAAATTGGATGTAGTGCATAATAATATATGTCATTTCACCCTTTCAGCAGCCTAGCTCACACAACACTGTAAGCTCTATGACAAATTTGGATAGTTATTCCCCAACAGTCATGCTTTTGCCCTGTGGTGTTTTGTAGAAAAGGTACTCTGAACTTCCACCTCCCCATCCTGGCTGAGAATCAAAGGACTACAATTCTTAGTTTCCCTTTAAGATCCAGTGACATGTCCTTGTTTGCTGTCCTAAAAACTTGAATCACTATGGGAGATCAGGCCTTTACTATGTATGTTTCTAGGCTCTGGAACTTCCTCTAGCTGTCATTTCAGTGGGTCTCTTTTCATCATCTCTTTAAAAGAGATGCACAAAATAGATGATTTGATACCTTTTATTGGCCCAGCCAAAGATTTACAGAGTGTTCTTAAGCTTTCTTTCTTTGTGTAACTGCCATTTTCTGAGGAAGGATTCAGTGTAGTCCAAAAGCTAAAAACATTCTGTAAATCTTTCGTTGGTCCAATAAAAGCTATAAAATCACCTCATTTGTGCATCTTTTCTGTGCAAGTTCAAGGACCAACACAGCAACAAACATTTCATTACACCTCTTTAAAAGACCTTTTTGGAACTCCTTGAAAGACTCCTCTGATTGCATTTGCCCAAGGTGACTGACCCTCAACTTAATCTTATGACTGTGGGAGTAGGAATTTCCCCCTTTTTTTCCCTGTTGGGTCATGATGTGCTCCTCATGCTAGGATCAGTTTTCTTTTTACCTCAGGTCTTGCGCTAGTAGTGCTGCATTAAATTTTCTTGTTGCCTCCTCTGATTGTACAGATTTATATTTTGTACCTTGGTTTTCTTTCTTTTTATTTCATTTCTTCCTCTTATTATTGTGTGTACTGTAATTAATCTGTTTGCATTATCCTATTGTAACATCCTGGGTCATATCTGAAAATAGGCATTTAATTGTTTAGTGTACTTACCTGATCAATAAATACTAAATAAATAAATGTTACAGAGGCCACTTAAGACTGCATCAGGGAATATAAAAATGTCCAAAACATATAGGAAACCTATATGTTAAAATGGGCAGATAATGCTGGCAGCTATGGACAGAAAGAGTCTAGTGAAACAGAATAATAAAAGATAATTAACACATAGGGAGACATTTTGTATGAGTAAAAATCTAATCTGTAATGCACTACCAAATGCAAAACTGAAGCTGATAGAAAGGGTCATGGTCAGGAGAATGACAAATTCCACTTCAGATACATCGGTGAAAGGAAAAAGACAAGGTATAACATAAGGAAGGATAGGGTGCATGCAGCAGATAATGTGTAGAAGGCATTTTACTTTTGCTCAGCATTCATGTCATGAAGGCATGTCCACTCCCCTAACAGCAGGAGAACATTTTAGAGGGTTACATTGGACAGATTTGAGATGGTTAGGATAACAAGAAAACAGTCACTATAGAGACTAGAGAACCTAAGGAACAATAATTTATCACCAGAGTTAGAATCAATTCACCCTAGGTCACTGAAAAATACTACACAGCTGGTAGTGGAGCCACTGGTAATCCTCTTTGTAGAATCAGTAGCAACAAGTATAGTGACTAAAGACTGGAGGGTGGTAAATGTGGTTTCATAACACAAAGTGGGTGCTATGGACTATCTTGGAAATTACAGGTTGGTGAGCCTAACATCAATATTGGAGACACTTCTGGAGCCAATTATTAAAGATGGGACAGCCACATTCTTGGGGGGGGGTATTTAATGTATGGAGAACAACACAAATTCAGTAAGAGATGGTCATGTCATAATAACTTAATTGACTTTTTAATGTAGTGACACATTTGGCAGACAGAAGCCAGGCAGTGGAGACACTTCACCTGGATTTTATTGAAGCATTTACACATTTATACATAGGAGACTGATTAAGAAGTTGAGCAATCTGGGGATGAGGGAAGAAATACCTTGATGGGTCAAAAACTGGTTGACAGATCAAATCCAAAGGGTGATCTTACAGGTGAATTCTCCAAGGATAGATCAGTGACTAGTGGGGTACTGCTTGGGTCAGTCTTCTGAATATTACTATTTAATATCAGTATCTGTACCATATGAAAAGGGGTATGCAGGGTAAGATGTGTCAGTCTGCTGATGATACTAAGCTCTGTAGAAGGTTTAATAGCTAAGACGGAATTAATATTATGAGACAGTATGTGAGGAGACTAGAGAAGTGGTTTAGTATTTGTCAGTTTAAATTTCTATGCCAAAAAGTACAAGATGAATCACATAAGAGGGAAAAATCCAGGAACAGTGTGCTATATTGATGAGATGCTAATAGAGATTATAAATGAGGAGAAGACCTGGGAATGATGATCAGCAATGACATAAAGCAAGTTACTTAATGCAACAGGGTACATGGGTGGGCTAACAAAATGCTGGGATGCATATTAGGAGAGAGTACTAGCAGTGTAATGGCAGTGATATTGCCTCTGTATACATCACTGGTGAGATTGCATCTGCAATACTGTGTCCAGTTCTGTGGCCATATCTACTTACTGGGCTAGATAACAGGCAGTTCAACAAAGGGCTATGAAGATGATCCATGGTCAGAAGCACAGGGCATATGACGAATGATGAGCTGATATTCCTGACTTCTTTTCTTATTCTATTCTATCTATTCTATTTTCAATCTCCTGTTTTGGGGTAAAGTGAGCCAAGCAAGAAGACAAATGAAACTCTGCACTGCCACGTAAAGAATAAAAAGCTTAAATGGAAGAAATCAACTACTGTGTATAAAGCACATTGTAAAAAAAAATATATTAAGAAGGTAAGATTAAAATTGAAAATAGACTAAGAAAAAAAGTCAGGGATATCAGCTCAGTGTTTAGATCCTGTAGATCTTGACTATGCCATTCTTTCATAAAAACATTCAGCAGGTGTTTATAGGCTGAACAAGCTGGCAGTGATACCCAATGGGAGTGGTATTGGGCTATACCAGTCCACCCAGGGGCAAAATGAGGCCAAACACTTCAGCCTAAGGATCTTATAGCCCCTGGAAGTTCTAGAATAGCCTATACCACCCACCCTAGAAGGTATCATTGCACCTTGAAAATGGACTATATGTACAATTTTTATACGATTTCAAAAATAAAATATGGGCTTAAAAAGCTCTAAAAAAATCACTTTTTACTTACATTTTGGTAAAATAGTCCACCTACTGCTATCCCTGCCCTGCAGTGTTTATAGGTGTTTTTTTTAATTTAGGCTGTGAGCCTTCCCTGCCTCTACCATATCTGTTTTCAGTTTCCGGAACTTTGCTGTTATGCCTTGTTATGTTTGTCCATACTCCATCCTCACCACTCACTTCATTTATGGTGTGGTATTGTACCGTTGGCTTGAGTGTTAGACCTATGGTACTTTCTCAGTTTCCATGCTCACAGATAGAGGTGTGCTGCCAGCTTGCAGCAGAAGGGAGAGTGGGTGGACAGTATGGAGCTGTGGGACAAACAAAGTGGGGAGGCAACATTAGGATGGAGATGTTAATGATGGATCTGGCAGTGACTTATTTAGGAGTGAGTTAAAAACAAAACAAAATAAATGAGGTATATGATTTTTTTTTATTTGTTTAAAAAAAATGAGCAAGAACGTAGCCAGTGGAGCGGGGGCGTACTGGTAGAGCTTGTTAAGTGAAAAAAAGAAATGGTGGCTCAGACTTTACAAATTGACATGCGTGCATCTTTATTTTTCTGAAAGGGCAGCCTGGCACAGGTAGTTGTTATTTCTCAGTCCCTCTTGGTACATAAATGTACCCCCTGGGAAGTGGTTTAGCCAGTTGGAGGCTGGAAAAGTTTCCTACCAATTTTCTTATAATTAATCCGATATCCTTGATCATTCATTTCTGCTTCAGTGGGTTTCAGTATGTACGTGTAAAAGTACATATTAGAGATGTAGGAACAGAACATGCATATATTTTATTATTTTTGGTCTGGTTGCCATGAGGGTTGTTTCCACTGTCAAGACATATGATGAGAAACTGCAATGCCTCAACATGCATTCATCAGAGGACAGAAGGGAAAGGAGAAAAGATAGAGCATTTCAAGTTCATGAAAGGGTTTTAACAGAGTGGACACAGCAAATCTGTTCAATGCAAGAAACAGTGCATCCACCAGGGGGCTTGTGCTCAAGATGGAGAGGGAAGGTTCCAAAGAGACATTAGAAAGTGTTACTTCATAAATAAAGTAATGGATGTAAACAATAATATTCAACAAAATGGGTGGTATTGGGTTATACCTGCCCACCTAGGGGTGTGATGAGGCCCAATGCCACAGGTGGAGGGCCTTTTAGCTCCTGGAGGAGCAGGTATAGCCTATACCACCCGTGGTGGAGGGTATTATTACACATAGAAAATGGAATTTAGGCTGAATATTAAAATTTTTTTTAAAAGAAGTTAAAAAAAATGCTGTATGTTGTTAGTTTTAACTAATAAAAACATGTTACGTAAAGCAGTCCCTCTCTTTACTGTTGTCATTAGCACTAGATGGTGCTATTTTACATGTTTGTGTCACTGTTTTGAGGTCTTGTTCACCCCACCCCCAACCCACTGAAAAGCAGCCTCTTGCCATCTTTCTGAGTCTCTCTCTGTATCTCTCAGGTCACACTTGTGTGATGGCTGCTTATTTAATTTTTTATGCAGCTGAAGAATGTGGCCATTATGTCAAGGGCATGAGCCTGTGCAGTCCTGGTATGTGAACCTGGAAGTGGAGACCCACAAGTGCACCAAAAGACAACATCATTGTAACATTTTTTCAAATGTACATTTAATTGCAGTGAAAAGCTTGTGGCGATAAGAAAAACAATAGGAGACAGCTTTCACAATCAGCAGTACCTTATCGCTTCCCTGTGTTTGTCATTTGATCGACAACAGGGATATGTGTGTGAGAAAACAGGAAAGCTCCAGCTAAACAGTAGGCAGATTTTATTTTAGCTCCTGAAAATGGGTTAAATATTTCATGAATTTAGACTTCCACAGACTAGGGGGGGCATCCACCAAGTCTGTAGCTAGCTTGGTAAGAAAGAAAAAAATGGCAGAAGATTGAGTTTTAAAAATCTGAGCAGCACCATGATTTTGGTAATAGGGTCAGCTGGTACTGGTACTTTTTTACTCAGGCTCTGTTGTCTGATAGATACCACCTTACCAAATGCCTCAGCCAATCAGAGCATGGGAAATCCTTAACCCATTTTCTAAAGGTGAAATAAAATCACTGACAATGTTATGGAGGTAAAGGTATACAATAGTAAAATTAAAGTGGAAGTAGGATGCCCACCAAGGAGCTATCAGAAGGGAAGTGGAAGGGGTAGATGTAAAGTAGAGGAAGAACAGAGACCAGAGCATCTCAAAGTAGGGAATCTTGGGACAGGCATGGTGCACTGTTCATCTTTTTCTCCTGTTTGCCACACACCCCCACTTAGGATTCTCAACTCTGAGTCAGAGCTGAGTTGGTGGGGGCGCAGGACCCCCGACAGACAGTGCTGGGTTCCAACAGGTTCCCTACAGTGACATGGTGCTGTAGTCTCTGTAGGGGATCACGCTGTCAAAAAGTCACTGAACGTGTGGTATACCCAGCTTTATGTACTATAGTTCAATTACCCTCAAGTTTTGGTATCAAAACATTACTCATGTTTCAGTTCCATGTTTGTGTGCCACATTGCCTCTAACTGGTGCCTCGGACTGAGCATTCATTCTGTAGTTTCTCTTCATCAAATCTTTTATAAATGTATTATTTTCTTTAACTACAGGTTCCCACATAGCCACCTTAAAAATCTTTCTTTACAATGAATATTCGGGTCTAGGTAACCTTCTTTGTTTAGTAAAGTCAACTTCATTTGCTCATAGGGCTTGTTACTTTTGGCAGAGGTACTTACTGTGCAATCAACAGCTGGCAAAAACTCTCCTTCAATCTTCAACTCCTATATTCTGTAATGTCAGGGGTCAGGATCATTGGATGACACTAGCATTTCCTCATTTTGCTTGCAATCACTCAACATTCAGGGGTATGCTAGAGGCCTGAAATCAGCAGGGCTATCCTCTGTGCCTTCTTTTTTTTTTTATGGCACAGTTTTTCTGCCTTGGTTGGAGTGGTCCCCTTTGACCCCCGACCACTGGCACCCACACCCCTGAAATTGGTCAGGCATGTGAATCCATACATCCCATCGCATTTGTCCAGCCAATGGCAGGATCTCCCCTATAGGGACCTGTGGCATGGAGCTGGTGAAGATGCCACATGACTCAAGGGGTGCAGGACTGCCCATCAGCTATTGAGGTCACCCCACCAATTTTTCACCAGTTGTTGCTGCCCACTGAGGAGCGGGTCATGCAGTGGCATTGATGCATGGAAGTGCAGACTTCCACTGCGCTCCTCCCCCTACATATTCCCATGTCTGTGTAGCACCCAGCCTCTGCTGGGTGTCACTACAGTGCAGCACATGTCCCTCACCCACCCCAAAGGAAAGAGAGCAGGAGCAGGATGCTCAATGCTTCCTTCCCCCTGACAGTCCCCAGCTGCCTGAGTCCGTTCCCAAATCCAGGTCTCCAGCAAAGCACTAGTTGTGGCATGCAGCACCTCAACCCTCAGTGCCACTGGTCCAGCACCTCTCTGTGTCTTCTTAATTTATTGTTATACAGTGATAAGCAAAGCAACTAATAACAGCAATGGTAGGGAGTGCCTTTTAATGTGTTTTCACTGAAGTGGTGTTCTGGTAAAATTAATGTTTTTTTTTCATATTGGCTGTATACTCTGTGTCTGCTGCAGAACTGCACTATAGTTCAATGTTTTGTAACCTTTCCTTGATAGCAGTAAGATACAAATAACTCTAAAGAATATTAAGGAAACTACAGTATAACATACAACAGGGCATGCATAAGCCCAGCATCAATATAAATCAGTGTATGACCAGAAGTAAGTTTATGTTCTTATGAATGATCCCAAAATATTACCTTTAGAGTTTCTTCTGACTCTAATGTAAATGATGTATCAGTAGTTTGTCGTACCTCTAAATGTATTTATTTATTTATTGATATCTCAGAATTACAACATTTGAGCCAGGGGCTCATTTACAAAGGGTCTATGTCAAACAGTGAGGAAAACAATGACAAAATACAAGGTATAAATGAACAGCAAGTAAATACAGGGCCCAGTAGAATGAAGGCAAAAGAAAATACAAAGTAAGTGCTTCATGGTTACAGTAAGTTAACATAGTAACAGTTCACAAAAGCTCAGGAAGATGAGGAATCAAGGGTTGCAAGAAAATGCCAACAATTGCATACAGAGAAGGAGCAGCCATAGAGATGGCCTTGTCGGGGGACATATAGGTAGAAAGCTCAGGAGTATGGCAGCAAGTAAGTATGAGGGGAGTCAACATGGAGGAAGAAAATTAAAGGAGCCTAAGACAGGCATTGAACCAGAGGAGTACTAAGTCCTAAGGTAACCAACAAGGGTGCAGATGTGGAGAGGGGAGAGCTGGAGGGTGGTGACCAGAGTAGTCAGGGAATGGAGTTAACCAGGAAAATTGGAGAAGAAATACTAGGTAGAAGGGGGCAAAATTATCTAAAGGCAGTGACGGGAAGTTGGAGAGGGGCAGAGGGGTGTAGATGCAAGGGGGTAGTAACCATGGTGGAAAGAAAACCGGGGTAAAAAGGGGGAAACAGGAGCAGATTGGGAGACTGGGAAGAAGTACGAACCTGAGTGGTTGACAAAGGTTGAGAGGGGGTTACATTAGCTACATAGTCAGAAAAGGTGGAGAGGAAGGAGTGGGGGAGGAGGGAGGAGAGGAGAGGTGAGAGAAAATAAAGGTAAATAAGAGGGGGGGTAGGTGAAAGGTAGGAAAGTAAATATTTTGAACAATCTTTTCCTATAGTATTTAGATGAAAATGAGATTATTTCTTACATTGCATGATGTTTTATACAAAGTGAAAATTAGTATTTCTACATTAAAGTATGCATACAAGCAGTACAGACTGCCATATGGCCATGCCATTCTGCATGGCTGAACAGATTGACATATGGCCTGAATGTAAAAAGTTTAAACATGATGTTTGCATTTCAGTACCCAGAAGTACATTACTGATGTTCTGTCACATCTCTGTGGCATTTTCTAGTTCAGCTTGAATGATTTATGGACTTGCCTGAACTTGAATAACTATTGTACTGTAATTAGATGTGTAAAACCATAAAACCAAAAATAGCTGCTCAAACCTTTAAATTACTACACACTGGAATTCACATTTCTTACAAGGGGTGCTGCTAGATGGTGACAACTCCATGGGAGGAGAGGATCCTCTTAGTTTCAGACTGGAATTCCAATTTGAGTGAGCTAAATCACCAACGTCAAGGTGGGGCCCTTCGATTTAGTCCCTAACCTTCCAATGCCTCAATGGCTACTAGCTAACTGCTTTTATACTGTGCTCCCAGCAGGGATTTTACACAGGTGATTTAACTTCTCTCTTTATACTGTGCTCCCAGAAGGGATATAACACAGACATTTTAAAGGGAGCATGCTATAGAGGAGCACCATAAACTCCCCAAATTCAAGTAAAACCATAAAACCAAAAATAGCTGCTCAAACCTTTAAATTACTACACACTGGAATTCACATTTCTTATCAGGGGTTTATATATTTATAGCCATTTTTGGCATTTGAAAGTTTAAATGTTATGCTATGTGGGGTGTGCGCTAGTCTTTTTGCTTTGTTTGTTATTTGTCACCATCTAGCAGCACCGCTTATAAGAAATGTGAATTCCAGTGTGTAGTAATTTAAAGGTTTGAGCAGCTACTTTTGGTTTTATGGTTTTACTTGAATTTGGGGAGTTTATGGTGCTCCTCTATAGCATGCTCCCTTTAAAATGTCTGTGTTATATCCCTTCTGGGAGCACAGTATAAAGAGAGAAGTTAAATCACCCTGTGCAAAATCCCTGCTTGGAGCACAGTATAAAAGCAGTTAGCTAGTAGCCATTGAGGCATTGGAAGGTTAGGGACTAAATCGAAGGGCCCCACCTTGACGTTGGTGATTTAGCTCACTCAAATTGGAATTCCAGTCTGAAACTAAGAGGACCCTCACCTCCCATGGAGTTTGAAAGTAAATATAGCCATTTTTGGCATTTGAAAGTTTGAATGTTATGCTATGTGGGGGGAGGGTGTGCGCTAGTCTTTTTGCTTTGTTTGTTATTTGTCACCATCTAGCAGCACCGCTTATAAGAAATGTGAATTCCAGTGTGTAGTAATTTAAAGGTTTGAGCAGCTATTTTTTGGTTTTATGGTTTTACTTGAATTTGGGGAGTTTATGGTGCTCCTCTATAGCATGCTCCCTTTAAAATGTCTGTGTTATATCCCTTCTGGGAGCACAGTATAAAGAGAGAAGTTAAATCACCTGTGCAAAATCCCTGCTTGGAGCACAGTATAAAAGCAGTTAGCTAGTAGCCATTGAGGCATTGGAAGGTTAGGGACTAAATCGAAGGGCCCCACTTTGACGTTGGTGATTTAGCTCACTCAAATTGGAATTCCAGTCTGAAACTAAGAGGACCCTCACCTCCCATGGAGTTTGAAAGTAAATATAGCCATTTTTGGCATTTGAAAGTTTAAATGTTATGCTATGTGGGGGGGGGAGGGTGTGCACTAGTCTTTTTGCTTTGTTTGTAATTAGATGTGCTTAGCCAGGGATTTCTGAATGAAAATCTAGGCAACCAATTTTTGGAAAACAATGTGGGGATTAGAGTGACAGAACATCTAATACTTCCCTAAGGATACTATATCTGATCATTTTACATTTGTTACATTTAAAGTGCAGGCAATATCAAATTAAAAGTAATGTAAAAAGCATAGGTTATTTGAACAAACATGAGTTAAACAATCATAAATTATCATCAGCATTATTTATATAGCTTTTTCTCTGTTGCTTCTTGTCTACCTTCCACCTGAGGACACCCTAGCCCCATCAGCACTCTTCTCATGAACTTACTCACTATCCACCAATTGCCCAGGACCACTGTGGTAGGTGTCCTGCCCTGTCAGTTATGTGTGGGCCTGTGAATGGCTCTGACTTCCCCTTTATCTGAGCAACAGCAACATTTTTTTTCATCTACTTAAGGATACTGGCCATTCAATGACATGCATGTCACACCACAATGTGAGTGTGCTGCAATCTTGAAGCATGTGCACTCTTTCCAGTGGCCCTAAATGAGCTAAAATTTGGCCTGTGAGAGATGCTAATCATGCTACAGAATCACATTCCCCCACCCGGAAGAAGGAGGAGAGCAGTCCTTTGGGCAGACTAGGTGGGCCATAGGCCCTTATCTGCTGACACTGTCTATGTATCTATGTATCTATGGATGTTAAATCCTCTTTCTCCTGACCTTCCACTTATGATACAAATCTGCTCCTAAATCCAAGCCATCAGTGCCAAGAGTGGTAGTGCTAGAGTTGCACCAGTGGGATGGCCTATCTGCACAGTTTCAACTAATCAGTGATAGGAATGGCAATACACAGTTGTAGTTATGAAAATATTTCCTGGTACCCTGGCAGGCCACTCAGTACTGAGGTGGTGCACCAGTATGCCGCATGGAACTGAGGCAGTGGAGCAGTAACATGGTGTGAAATGTGGCATTCTAGATGATGCTTAATGCACTTTCTTAGGTCTTCGCTAGATGACAATCACCACTCATTCCGGGTGATTAATGCCTGGAGTTTCATTTGCACCCTTGTTGAAACTAAACAGAGTTATTTCACCAGCAGATGGCATTGTATTAAAAAATAAAAAAAACATTTCCCTGGTTGTCATATGGTACCTAGGGGTGTGCAAAAAAACTTTTCGCCAGTGGAAATGAAGCAAAAGTCAGACTTTGGCTTCCTTGAATGTTCAGAAATCCATTTCTAAACTTTCACAGAAATTCCACCTCCCCTATTAATTAACTGTTTCAAAATCTGGTAATCCCTGGTAGCTAGTGGTCCCTCCCACCACCCACCTCATAAGAAAACACCACACATATTCCTGGTGGCTAGCTGTCTCCCCGCACCAGATCACCCACCTGTCGCTCGACTTAAAAAAAACTTTCCTTATAAATAGCACCCACC
Organism: Neoceratodus forsteri; assembly: GCA_016271365.2. NCBI lineage: Eukaryota > Metazoa > Chordata > Ceratodontiformes > Ceratodontidae > Neoceratodus > Neoceratodus forsteri. The sequence continues at coordinate 798,543,711 of CM057454.1, forward strand.
TGCCCAACAGTGCCCACACACCCCAAATGTCCTGATGCCCTGGTGGCTTGTGGTCCCTCCCCTCCACCCAATCACCCCCAAGTCTATAGTAATAGTACCCTCCATCTCCATAGTACTTTACCAAAGAATGCCTGGTGGTCTAGTGTTTTTTTGGCAAATAATCACAACAAGTCACAAGTTCACCCTGCCCTCTCCATCCCCAATCCCCAGTCCCATTAATCATTCCCAATCCCATCCATGGTGGTCTAGTTACCCCACCCTCCCACCCCATCAGGTTTCTCACCATCCAGCTCCACCCCATCTAAACCCCAGACCAGGTGGTCCAGCACAGCCCTCCTCCATGTGTCTGGCCAGCCCATTGAGCTGTTAATGAATGAGTGCATTCCTGTACAGGAATACACTTATTCATTAACAGCTCAGTGGGCAGGCTGGCCATGAAGGAAAGAAGTGGGCTGCACCAGTCCACCAGCTCTGGTGTGTAGATGGGGGTGGGAGCAGGGTGGTGAGACACCTGCTGGGGTGGGGGGTGCAGTCACTAGCCCACCAGGGAAAGGAATGATTAATGGGACTGGGGATCAGGGATGGGGAGAGCAGGATGAACTTATGACTTGTTATGATTATTTATGAAAAAACAACTAGACCACCAGTCATTTTTTGGTAAAGTACTACAGAGATGGGGGTACTATTACTATACACTTGGGGAATTAAGGGGTGGAGGGCAGAAACCACTAGCCACCAAGGCAGCAGGAAATTTGGGCTGTGTGGGCACTGTTGGGTGGGGGGGTGCTATTTATAAGGAAACATTGTTTTTTGTTAGGCAGCTGGCGGGTAATCCGGTAGGTGGGGGAGGGACCACTAGCCACAAGGAATTTAATGTGTACCTGTGGGGCAGGTGGGGGAGGGGCCACTAGGCAACATGGCTTGTTTTTTGTTTATATGGGGCAAAATTTCACCCATAACTTTGGCAGAAATGTTCTGCTATGCTACAGGTGGAGATTTAGACACTTCCACAAAAGTTTCTTGATTTCCGTGGAAGTTCCATGGGGCACAAAATTGCACTTTTTCCCACCCTTCATGGTCCTTGATCCCTGATACTGCCATGACTAAAACAAAACACTTTCCCTGTTAGTTTAGCAAACCCCCCCACCTCATCCCTGATGTCGGCCAACTAGATATTTATAAAAAAAAATAGACTTTCCCTGGTAGTCTAGTGGACTCCCTTCCTGATCCCCGATGCCACCCCAATGCAATTATCTTTAAAAAATTACTTTCACTGGTAATGTTTACATAATGACACCTTGAGAGTGACTGAAGAGACTCAAGTGCTGCTATGCCACAGTAACTGGAACTGGCATGTTACCTGCATCCATCTCGGACTAGTTCAAACAGCTTTTTAGAAAGAAAAATAGGGTGCTCCTAGCCAGTGATAAAAAGAGGAAAAATTAAAAAGTTGGCAATCCTGATGAAAGTTGTAGACACACTATAAGCAACATTGTAAAGATGAATTACACCACTTATATGAATCACTGCTTTGGGAAATGTTGGCTTGCCACAGGAATAAATAATAAAAAGAGGGTTTTAACCTACAGTATTTGGTCATGCAATGGCTACGATCCAGTGATATTTAACATATGATCTGATAAAAAAGTTAGCAACATCTATTATGCAGTCTGAAGCAGGCATCATTTGTGTGTTGTAAAGATATGGCTATGTTGGTTATGGGAGAAGTGTTGGAGGGACTTGATAACTAATTTGGAAGAATTTATATGATAATCTGAAAGATATAGAATAAAATAAAGTATCACTTTTTTGTTGTTTAGTGTACTTGCACAGCTGTTTTTAAAGCAAATCTAGATACAGTATAGGGAAATGTGAGGTGGGGAGAGATGATAAAATATGTTTGAGATATTCAACTTATGGGAAGAGGGACTTGTGTTGTGCTCAAAAGTCTAATTGTCTGAACTATAGATATTCCTGTGCAAAACAGCAGGGAGATTCACAAGTGAAAAATAGCCACACATACATTGAAGCTGTCTAGGTGGCATAATTCATTTTTACAACTTCACATAGGCAACATGATCCTTTTTAACAGCCTCCTAGGTAAGTGCAAAATAGAACAGTCAGAACAAGTCAGGAGAAATAATCACTTTACCACATTAATGTGCATTTAATCTTTGTGGCACAATTGCTTAATCCCATCTGATCTGAATGACAACTGCTTATAGTGTGTTCACAACTTCCATCTTTTTATAAAGCTGCTGGAACTAGTATGAGATGGATGCAGGTAACATGCCAGTTCCAGTTACCATGGCATATTAGCACTCAGGTTTCTTCAGCCTGGGGAGTGACTGAAGAGACCCGAGTGCTGATATGCCATGGTAACTGGAAGAGGGGGCTATCTCCCTGAGTGGTTTGTCAATGAAAAATCCAGCTCTCTAATATCCTACATTGTGCTCAAGTTGTGCTTTTATCCTTTTACTCTTACACACATATCTGACAACAGGTGACTGGTAGTGGGTGTGAATTCATACCGGTGTACAGTATGTGTGTGTGTGTGTGTGCATGCATCAAGTTTTGGCCAGCCTTCATGGCCCTGTTCTCAGTCACAACATCTAGTGCTCAGTGGTCGATCTAATCTCTTCATGCCAGTTGTGACTTGGCATCAGTGGAGTCACAGTCCTTCCCTATTCTGCAGCCAAAGTGTCTGCGATTGTGCAAAGAATGCAGCAATAGCTGCATTTAACTTGCTATCAGACTATCTGGCTATCAGGACAATGCTCAAAGACTAGAACCCTTCACCAAGTCAGTTATCATCAACTGTTCAAGCACTTCGGTAAGGTAACAATCTTCCTGTATCAGCTCCCCCTCCCAAAAAAATAAGGTGATTCATTTTATGTAATTTATTTATTTATTTATTGAAATGTTTCACCAGGAAAGCACACTGAGCGACAAGTTGCTCTTCTCTTGGTGCAACCTGGAGGGAAGGGGTACAATAGGAGTGAAACATTAAACATTGAAGTTACAAGAACAACATTAACATACAGTTCTAAGGCAGGTGTTACAAGCAGTGGTACAACAGTGTTGCACATAATAGATAGAAAGAGTGGTTAATAATAAGTTCCGGGTTAATAAGTAAACATGTGCTTATGTAAAAGGGAGTGGGAAGGTGGGGGGAAGGGGATGAGTCATGTTCAAGATACACTCAAGTTACAAGAGCAACATTAACATAAAGTTGCAAGGCAGGTGTTACAAACAGTATTAAAAAAAGTTGTGCTTAATATGTAAAATAAAATGAATCAATAATAAATGCAAGTGCTTACATGTAAGAAAAGGGTGAAAGGAGAGGGAGAGGTGAGGTGGAGAGATGTAGGGGAGGGGAGGGGAGTAGATGAGGGATACAAGCCCCTGGGGGGTAGGAGAGGGACCTATTGAGAGCATTTGGCACCCATTACATTCTGTGAGAGATCAAGGGATGCCAGTAAGGGGGACCAGTTTGGAGGAAGGGGAGGAGAGCTAGAAATTAGTTAGGTGATGGTAGAGGGGTAGGGTTTATCCAGGGCTTATAGGAGGGAATTAGGGAGTGACATAGCAGGAACAGCTAGGCACAATGTTATTTTTGAGAACAGAGTAGGCAGAGAACGAGTGCCAAATTTGAGGGGGGAGTGAATTCCAAATTTTTTGAAGGCAGTGAGATTAAGTAGATTGGCTGACTAGGGTGAATTTGTGGGGGACTACCAGGGTTCAAGAGTTGGTTGATCCAAGGGAATAGGAGGATGGGGGGCTGTTTTAAAGGAGGAGGTTAGGTAGGAAGGGAACTCACCTAATCAGTGCTTGGAGGTGAATTTAGCACAGTGGGAGAGTCACCTATTTGTAAAGGAGGGAAAGGATAGGGGCACGATAAAGATCGCAGTGGTGGGTGCGAGGGAGGTCATCCAGGTCAAAGTGGAAAAGGAATTGAAGAGGGTGTCCAGTCTGGCCAGGGAGGACTTAGGGGTTGCACTGCAGACTATGTCACAATAGTCAAAAATTGGCAGTATCATCTTCTGAACAAGTTCACGCCTAGCATTAGGAGGGATGCAACTATGGTTCCTGAAAAGGGCACCAAGCTTGGGGTGCAGTTTTTTTTCTGGATGGCATCAATATGTCCAGAGATGTGTAGGTGTTGATCCAACTAAACACCTAAGTACCTGAAGGAGGATGTGTCCTCAAGTAAGGTCCCATCAAGGCTGTGGAAAGTTGGTAGGGAGGGAAGCCTGGAGAGTCACTGCCTTGTGTCAAAGGTCATGGAGACAGTCTTCTTGGCACTGAGGAAAAGTTGATGGTTAGCAAATCAGAGCTGAACCATGTCAAAGTGGGCACATGTACAATACAAACCGATAAAAAATGCCATCTCCTAATTTCATGTCACTCTTCTACCACAACCACTTCAATTTGTGTGTGAGTAACTGTACATTTAGGGGGTTGTGTAAAAGGAGCACCTTGAACAAATGACATATCATAGTGATCTGCCTGTTTTGTACAGGTAGTGTCTATCAGTGGTGGACTGTTCTTTTTACAGGTTGGAAAACAATTGCAGACACCAAGAGACCATTTTCATAATTACAGGTTTCAATGGATATTGGGAGTGTGGGGATCAGTGGTCATCAATGAAAACAAACACACACATAAATGAAAATTGGAGGGCATGGGTGGGGGGGAGGTAGCTACTGAACAACTGAGCTTATCAAGTTAATGTGAATGGGTCTTGGCATCAAATGTAGGGTGGGGTTTTGACAATGGTGTTGACTAGCTGAACTATTTCTAGCTTGCCATAGAGGCTCAGGGTGGCTTTTTGGTTGTGGACACAAGTAAGGTATATATTGAAGAAATCTTGTGGGAAGGAAAAGACTATCAAACTACAGTGACATGAATTGCTCGCATTTTTTTTTTTGTAAAAACAATCCTCTATTATACCTATGATTTATTATTGTAACCAGTTTTGGGTGTTGGTTTCACTCTTCTCCTGCTTTACAGTAGTAGCCACAGACATGGCCAGATATTTCCAGATATTTCACGAAATTTCTAAAGAGTTCTCTCTGCTGTCCCTACTGTGTAAATGAAAAACGCAGGAGATTTCTTTAGAAATATAAAATAAATTTCAAGAAATATCTGGCCATGCCTTTGGCTGTGACTGTGCCTTATGTAATAACTGTTGTAATCACTAATTTTGCCTGAACTTCATTTTCTTTAAAAGGGGGGAACAGTACATCTACTATTTTGTTTCTCATGCTGTGGTACAACCCCCACTATATTTGGTACTTTATGCAGTTCCTGTACCTTGTCTACTGTTGTTGCTTAAAATTTAGAGGGGTTATACTGTAGTTCCCTTATTTGGATCAGAAAAGGAATGGTCGGTAGTCAATGACAGGCAGTGTACTGCTTGAAACGATAAGGGTGATCCGTTTGGAGCCTTTACTCCTTAATATTTTAGTTTTCCTTATCAAGTCAATTTGACTTCCTGTAGTGATAAAATATTATAAGATCATTTTACAGCTAACCGCATCTGTATCACCCTTTTTTTATTTTCTTCTCCCCCTTCTTTAGTTTTATTGTTTGTTATATTGCAGGGGTTTTTCCTACCTGCCATGTTTACCAGCAGTACAAAACCAGCAAAGTACCCTTCATAATATCTGAGGAATAATCAAAGATAGCAGTGCTTCAGGAATGAAAATGAAGAAGTCAGAATCCCCCCACCCTCAACACACCACCAATGTTCATTGAAAACTGTTATTACAAAATCAGTAAATCAATGTCTGCAATGCAATTTCTTTTTTTCCAACATGTAAAGGAATTTCACTACTCCTATCAGTACTTTTTTCTTTTGTTCCATGTTCTTTTTATTGAAGTAATAAGTTTTACAGTGTCAATAAATATTATTGTGTCAATGGATATTTTTGCACTATATAAATATATCAACTACTATATTAAATAAATTAACGTTTCACCCCCTTCCCTCACCCCGACCCAGTTCATAGACAATGATCTTCTGGTTATCTGTTTATTGTTGTAAACAAACATTTATATTTTTAACAGTGGAGGTAGGAATCTCTGTATTTCATTCCATGAGGTTTTTTCCCCAGTTTTCATCTTCATTTCTGTAATCAATTAATTTCTAATGGTACGATGTAGTTTTAAACATATTACTCCATTTGTTAACATCAAACATGGATAGCTTGGTGGAGTTCCAATTCTCCAATATAATTCTTTTAGTTGCCATAGTTGCTAATGAGAACATTTTAAGTTCTTTTTTTCCTGATTTTAATATTTCAAATGGGTTAAAAATAAAGATATTTGTCGAAAGAAGGAGTTGTATTTGCAGTACCTTTTCTAATTCTTGTCCAGTTTGATGCCACCAATTATGTATATATTCATAGTCCCACAGCAAATGGTAACAATCTATATTATTTTCCTTCTCACTACACTTCTGCTAACATACATTATGATACTGGGGATCTATATGATTTAATGTATGCTGAGTTATATATTCCCTATCTATAATTGTATTAATTTATTTTTTGCATTTATAGAAAGTTTGTTTGCTTTAATACAATTATTTTTCCATGTTATGTTTACTCATTTGATCTTCATTTCCATTTCCCATTTCCCATTTGACTTTAACTTTATTTTAATCATTTTCTATTTTTCCAGTCATTATGAGATGATAGAAAAATGCTGTTGTACTTATTTTATCTTTAGTAGAAGAATTATCTGAACTAGATAAAATATCTGCTTCAGTCTGATAGGTATTGAAAAAGATAAACTTATTAAATTTTGTTTTTAGTAATTTGTATTTTAACCATGCCCCTGATATATGCTGATCATAGCATTTGTGATTAAATTCATTCCAAGATATAAAATTACTCCCCACTAAGCAATCATACCAACTGTATATTTTGAGCTTCTTGAGTTCTTTGTCTGGAAAGAAATTTAAATTATTGTCATTCCATATCTTCCCATTACCAGTAATCGTGGTGACCAGTTTAAAATTATTTTTAGGGAACATTTTATTGATTTTATTGCTCACCTTTCTCAAAGATTGTATGATGGAATTGGAACAATATCTAAACATTTGTGGAAATGCTATAATATCTGACATATCTAACTTGGGGTTGTCTTTTAAAAACAAAATTTTGCTAAGGGACTGGGAATCAGTCAATGCATTTATCCCATCTTTACTTACCCATTGTATAATCTGCTTCATTTTAACTCCCTGATAATATCTAATTGGGTCTGGGCACCCCATACCATTTCCTTCTGCAACAAAGTCAATTTTTCCAATGTGATATGAGGAACTCCACCACGCAATACAAATTTAAGAAACATTCTTCCCATTTGTTTTAAGCATGACATAGATAATTCTCCTTGAATACCTTAATATAGATATATTAAGCACGGCTTGATCATCATTTTAAGAGTATCCATTTTTCCCCATCAGGACAGAGCTCTGTCTTGCCTAGATGTTAACATATTTGTGATTTTATCCATATATATTTTAAGATTTGATGTAGTTCTATTGTTCGCTGCAAGTTATTTGTTAATTGAATCCCTAGGTACTTAATGAAATCCTTGATTTGCATCTTTGCAATAATATTTCTAGATTCTTGAGAGGTATTATTAATAGGTAGAACCATAGATTTATTCTTATTTAATGTAAAGTTAGAAAAGGCAGAGCAATTTTTTAATTCTGCAAGTAATTCAGGGTAAGTTAACTTAGGGTTAGAAATTATAATAAAAATATAATCTGCATAAACATTCATACGGAAATAATTAATACAATCTGTTGCCCAGATACACTGCCATTTGCTCTAATATGACTTAATAATGGCCCTTAAGACAAAATAAGCAATATGTGAGATAAGGGACATCCCTTCCTCATCCCATTTTCATCATGACTGGATCAGATTTATACTGGTTTATTCTGAATGATGCAGTGGGACATTTATATAATGTTTTAATTGCTTTGATAATATGCTCATGAACCCCCCCAGATCTCTATTGTGTGAAACATAACTTGCCAATTAACTAAATCAAATGCCTTAGATGCTTCTAAGGCAATGGCAATAGTTTCTGGATCTTCCTCTGATATTAATGAAATTGAGGCTTGAACTTCTTCCAAGCCATTAAATATGTTTATATTTTTAGCAAATCCTTTTTGATCTTTATGTATAATATTAGCGATATGGGATTGTATCTGAGTAGCAATTAATTTAGCAATCATGTTGTAATCACTAGTTAATAAAGCAATAAGTCGGTATTTCTCAGGCAACTTGACATCCCTGTTTTCTTTTACTATTGATACAGTATCAGCCTCATAAAAAGAATTAGGAAGTGTCAGGCCATTAGACAATTTGTCAGCTATTTTTGATATCCATGGAGAAAGTTCCTGAATAAATACTTGAAACAATTCTATTGTGACTTCATCAGGACCAGGGGTCAATTTATTTTGATTGTTTTAATGTCTTGTAATACTTCTGTGGTGGTGAACTGGTTGGCTTCTATCTGTACTTTGGGTAATTGATTAGTTATTAAATATACATCCTGCTTCATTTGATTATGTCCACTATCATCCATAGGATTACTCCAATTATATAAAGACTTATAATATATCATAAATACCTTTGCTATCTCTATAGCACTGGTCACAATTTCCTGGTCTGAGTTTTTAATACTTGTAATAATATTATGCCCTTTCTGCTTTTGTGTATGCCAACAAGTCACCTGTTTTGCCAGCAAAAAAATATAATTCATTTTTAAGTTTCATAATATTGTTTTCCATTGTTTTTGCTAACATAATTCTCTTTTTATTTATTTTTTTGTTCCAAAATTTGTTGATAAGTAATTGGATCCTCATATGTTTTGTCTTGTAAATCTAAAATTCTCCTTTCTAATTTATTTGTGGATTCTCTATTCATCCTATTCAGTTTTATTTGGTAAGATATAATATGGCTCCTAAAGGTGGCTTTAAAGGCATCCCAGATATTGACTACATTCTGTATATTATAATTATTAGCCCAGAATTCACTTATTTGTTTTTTTCATCTGTAATAAACAGATAGTCCAAAACTAAAGTGTTTTGGAAATGCCACCGTGGGAGCCTCTTTCTAGCTTCGGTAGGAATAAAATGGATAGAGACTATTGCATTGTCTGTTATTGATATTTCATGTATCTTAACTGCAGTTATAGTTTAAAAAAAATTTATTAACCAATATATAACTGAGTCTGTACAAAACATTGAAATGTCAGGCATGGAATGTATATTGTTTTTTAGTTGGATTTTTATTCCTCCATGTATCGCAAATGTTATGTTCTAATAGAAAATTTTTAAATATGCAAGAAGTATTTCCATTATATGTAATGGGTGGGCAGATTTATCTAAATTTGGATTTAGTAGGCAGTTGTAATCACCACCTATCAAGACTCTATTTGCTTGTAAATCAGTTATGGACATGGAAATAGAGTTAATAGAAGGGTTATAACCCCAGAAATTGAGCATAGCTGGATCCAGTTATTATTTCAGCACCATATAGTACACCTTTAACCAGTATTACTCTACCATCCTGGTCTTACCATTGTTGGATGAATCTGAAATCTATATTTTTAACTATTAATAAAGCCACCCCTTTGCTATTTGTTTTTCCAGTGGAAACATAAACTTGACCCACCCATGATTTCTTTAATTTGTTATGATTTATTATATTAAGATGAGTTTCCTGTAAGGCAGGAATAGCTACCTTATTTTCAAAAGCATACTTGAAAATCATATTTTTCTTTCTGTGGTTATTCATTCCATTTACATTAATTGTGGCAAAATTGAGCTCTGTAGAATGCATGTTTTTATCAATCATTGTTTAGGGAAAACATTTTTTAATAATCTCAGGAAAAAAACACAAACTTTCTAAAGTTCTCCTCTTGACATTACCTATATAGAAACATAGAATTTGATGGCAGATAAGGACCGCTTGGCCCACCCAGTCTGCCCATTTCCCTACCTACTGGATAAGCTGCAGATCCTAGTTAACCAGCAGCCTACTTCTTCCTACCCCCACCCACCAGAATTGCCTTATGACTATCCCATGCATGCTTGAATTCCACCACTGATTTTGACTCCACAACCTCCTCCGGAAAGCCATTCCATGCATCCACAACCTCTCTGTGAAAAATACTCCTTAAATTACCTCTGGAGCCGCCTCCCTCTATCTTCAAATTGTGCCTCTTGTTCTTGCACACCTCTTTTTTGAAAGATGCTACCTCTTGGACTTTGTTGATTCCCTTGAGGTACTTGAAAGTTTCTATCATGTCCCCCTCTCCTCCTTTCCTCGAGGCTATACATATTAAGCTCCTAAGTCTCTTTCATATGTCCTCCGTGCAGACCCTGCACCATTTTAGTTGCCATCCTCTGACAGCTTCCATCCTGTCTATGTCTTGAGGAGATTGGGTTCCAGAACTGCACACAGTACTCCAGATGGGGTCTCACCAGCTGTCTGTACAGAGGGATAATAACTTCCTGTTTTCTACTGGTGATGCCTCTCCTGTGCATCCCAGTATCCCCCAGCCCTCCTTGCTGCCTTCTCACATTGCTTGCCCACCTTTAGGTCATCTGATATGACTACCCCCAGGTCCCTTTCCATTTTTGTTGTTGTTAGTATCTCACCCCCATTGTGTACTCTTCCCCTGGTTTTGTTTCCCAGGTGCATTACCTTGCACTTCTTAGCATTGAATCTAAGCTGCCATACATTTGACCATTCCTCTAACCTTGCAAGTCCCTTCTCATCCTTTCCACCCCACCCTGTGCATCAACTCTGTTGCAGATCTTAGTGTCATCTGCAAAGAGACATACTTTTCCTTCCAGTCCTTCTGCAATGTCGCTTATAAAGACATTGAAGAGAACTGGTCCTAATATTGAACCCTGCGGTACCCGACTAGTAACCCTCCTTTCTTCTGAGTGGACTCCATTTACTATTACTCTCTGTGTCCTATTCTCCAGCCAATTCTTTACCCAGGCTGTCATCTTGGGACCCACTCCCAGGCTGGCTAACTTGTATATTAATCTTTTGTGTGGGACTGTGTCAAATGCCTTGCTAAAGTCTAGGTAGGCCATGTCCACAGCCCCTCCCTGATCTACTACTTTGTCACCCAGTCAAAGAAATCTATCAGATTCATCTGGCATGACCTTCCCTGTCAGAATCCATGCTGCCTAGGGTCCTGTGCCCTTCTGACCTCTACATGCAGCGACAATTTTTTCCTTTAGAAGTGATTCCATCATTTTCCTATCACTGAGGTTAAACTAACAAGTCTATAGTTTCGTGCTTCTGCCTTGCTCCCACTTTTGTGAAGGAGAATCACATCTGCCCTCCTCCAGTCCTCGGGTACCACCCCATCCTCCCATGATTTGATAAAGAGGGTAGTCAGTGGTGTCACTAGTTCTACCCTTAGTTCTTTTAGAATTCTGGGATGAATCCCATCAGGCCCCATTGCTTTGTCCACCTTCAGTTTTAAGAGTTCTTTCAGAACCCTTTCTTCTGTAATTGGGCTGGTATCAACTTCTGTATCCAGAGTGTTACTACTGTTTGTTTTATGTACCTCCTCTTCCTTTGTAAATACTGAGCAAAAATATTTGTTTAGTATCTCTGCCTTTTCACATTCTCCCTCTGCCCACCCTCCTCCCTTTATTAAGCCTCACTATCCCTCCCTTGGTCTTCCTTTGCTCCCTGATGTACCTATATAAAGGTTTTATTCCCTTCTTAACTGGGTTGGCTATCTTTTCCTCAGTTTGGGCTCTTCTTGCTGTTCTGACTGCCTTCCCAGCCTCCTTTTGCTTTAACTGATACAGTTCTCTGTCCTGCTCTTGCTATGCATTCCTTGTACTTCCTGAATGCTTTTTTCTTTCTTGAACCTCACTGCACTTCCTTTGAGAACCATAGTGGTTTCTTACATCGTCTTGTTTTGTTTATTTGCTTCACACAAAGGCTTGTTACCTCTGTGATGGCAGTTTTTATTATTCCCCATTGTTCTTCCACCCCTCCTTCCCGCCCATTTGCTAGTGCATTCCTTAGGCACTCACCCATTTTGGCAAAGTCAGCCCTCCTAAAGTCCAGAACTTTTGTCTTTGTATGGCTTGACTCTATTGCTGTGTTTATTGTGAACCATACTGTTCGATGGTCGCTAGTTCCCAGATGGCTACCCACTTCTACATCTGTGATCCTCTCTCCATCTCTATTTGAGAGTATCAAGTCTAATATTGCTCCCTCTCGAGTGGGCTCCAGTACTAGTTGTCTAAGGCATGCCCCCTGTAGGGCATCTAGAATAACTGCACTCTTCGAAGTGGCAGCTGCAGCTGCGTCCTGTTAACATCTGGCATATTCAGATCACCCATCAGCAATATCTCCCTTTTTCTGCCATTCTAAGTATACTTTCTATCATTTCCTTGTCCACTTCCTCCCTGAGAAGGGTTCTGTATACAACCCCTGTGCGGATTGTGGTGCCATTGCCTGTCTCCAAATTTACCCACAGTGCTTCTTCTCCTCCCTGTTTACCCTTTTGTTCTGTTGCTTTTATTCCTTCCCTATGTAAAGAACTACTCCTCCCCTCTTTACCCTCCCTGTCCCTCCTGTAGATAGTGTATCCTGGTATGTTTACGTCCCAGTCATGGTTTTGTGTGTACCATGTTTCTGTGACTGCCACGATATCCAGATGTTCCTCCTCCATCAAGGCCACTAATTCAGGAAGCTTGTTACCTAGACTGGCATTGGTACTCATTGCTCTCCATTTTTTGATGGCCTTACTTTCTGTTGCAGCATCCCCCACTGACCGTTCTACCTTGGTCTTTTTCTCATTTAGTACCCTGTTTTGTAGGGAGAGGCTGGGATTTTTCTGCTGCTTGTCAGTGCCTCCCCCATTGACTAGTTTAAAAGCTTGCCAATGAAGCATTTAAATCGATTGCTCAAAAGACTTGTTCCCTTCCTGGACAGATGCAGACCATCCTGCCAGCATAGGCTGGTGTCCCTCCAGGTGGACCCCAGTCCCCAAATGAAGCCAAACCCCTGTGCCCGCACCATTTTTCAACCATTCATTAAACTGCATGGTGCCACTACCTCGCCTCCCCATGCCTTTGACAGGCAGCACCTCTGAGAAGGATACTGTGTTTGCTACTTGTCTTAGGGCCCTCCCCAACTCTGCAATGTCCTCCTGCACTGCTCTAACCTCATGATGAGCCAGTCATTTGTCCCTAGGTGGACAATTACGTCCAGCTCAGAATCCCTTGCAGCTGTTGTTGTGATCCTGAGGATGCGCTTCCTGTCCCTCCAAGCCATGGCACCAGGCAGGCACCTTACTTCAGATTTCCCAGCTCTCCAGTTCTATCCCCTATAATTGAGTCCCCACCAGGAGCTGCTTCCTTTCCTTGTGGTGTCCTCTGCCTCCTTCCTGTGGGCCTCCTCGTGACAGTTGTCCTCAGCCTCCTTAGTCTCCTCTGAGGTGTATCTATAGGGGAGCTATGCTCCCCAGAATGGCGATGGATTGTGGTGTGTAACATCTGACTGGGTGTGCCTCTGTTTCACCATCCTCATCCTCCCTGAGCCCACTGTGGTCCAACTGCTGTTTCTTTGCAACCTCTGAGGTAGTGGTGGTGGTTCTGGTGCTCCCTGGATGGGGAGGTTCCCTCTCCTACTGTCCATTGTGGCCTGGGGGAAGGTCCCCGTACTACTGTCCAGTGTGGTCTGAAGATGGGCAACTTCCTCCCTCAGGGCAGACAGTTGTCTGCAAATCGGGCAGCATCTCAGCCTCCAGAAAGACTCCCAGAAGACTGCTGCCCCACAGCCATTACATTGCACTACTCCCCACATTTTTTTTTTTTTTGTATGTGATTGGTTTGTAATGTAGAAATATATATTTATATTATACAATGTTTATGCTTATATTGTCAGTGTGTAGAAAAGATATGATCTAGAGTATCTGTTAAAGCATTCTGTTGGTTCTGTTTCTCTGGGGCACCAAGAATTCTAAGATTTTTTCTTCTGGATCTAGTTTCAGTGCCTGTCACCTTTGCTTGTACTTGTTTAATTTCTGATTCTTGTTGGGAAATTTATATCAAAAACTCTTGTATAACCAGAAAACCAAAGAAGCCCACATATTCTAAGTGAAATATCCCCAAAGTCCATAACTTGCAACAGGCTACAGCCTGTCTGATGCTTGTTGATTCTTATTCTTCGTACAATTCTGTCAGATTCCCACACTGCACATTATATCTATTATTATGTTAGCTTCAGGTATATAAACATCACACTTTTTATAAGAACAATGGGAGGGTACTCCCCCAATCGTATTTCTGCAGTTGAACATTCCAACTTGAGTATTAAAAACTCATATATGTTTGGAGAAATATCTAAAGGAGAGGAGAAAAGAGAGAGAAAGAAAAAACTGCAACACTTCTCTCCATAAAATATGCAGTTGTACTCACTACAGAGTTCTGGAATCTCAGTTTCCTTTCTTCTTTTCTTTATTCAAATACTCAAGATCACTCAAAACATCTCCGGATGTTTCTTGTGCAAATCAGACTCAGCTCCTCCAGCAGAATTGTATATGAACTAGTTTCCTTTTTTTGAATACTTTTAAACAGTAACGGGGAATAAATATGGATTTAGCACCAAATTTCCAAATTAAACTTCACAGATGAGCATATTTTCTGCACTCCATAATAAGTTCATTTGGTAAATCCTAATAGATAAATATATTTGACCTTTGAGATTACTTGTTTTTTTGAAAACAGCTCTCATTATGTTGTCTATATCTGTTGACTTTAACATCGTTACTATAATCGCTCTAGGCAGGGCATCATCATCAGGTCTCTGTCTGATAACTCGGTGTGCCCAGTCAAACTGGATTTTCAGTTCTTCCTTTGGAATTTCCAGAAGTGTAGAAAAGATACGATCTAGAGTATCTGTTAAAGCATTCTGTTGGTTCTGTTTCTCTGGGGCACCAAGAATTCTAAGATTTTTTCTTCTGGATCTAGTTTCAGTGCCTGTCACCTTTGCTTGTACTTGTTTAATTTCTGATTCTTGTTGGGAAATTTGTTTTTTTCAGAGAAGACATGGAATCTTCTACTTTACTTATACATTTCTTAGCAGACTCAATTTTATCCAAATTGATTTTATTAGCCAACTCTATTTTTCAAACTTAATTTTATGTTATCCACTTTGGCAACTAATGTATCCAGAGGTTCCATCTTGTTTTTGATTGCCAGAATCTCTGTAAGTATGGTTTGGACCCATGGGGGGAGGGGGGTTCAGGAGAAGAATCAAGTGAGGTGTTTTCCATTGGACTCTGATTTTTATTTTTGCTCTGCTGAGCAGATGCTTCTGGAAAATCAATATTTTTCCTTATTGAAGATGCCTTGCCCACTTCTCCTTTTTATTTCCATTGAATTGTGGGGCCGTTTCATGAAATAGTTAAGAATCCAATCCCATACTTTCCCCTTTCACCATCTGTTGAATATCTTCTTTGTTTAGAAGTGCTTACACTGTAGATTGTATCAGGGAAATAGGTTGAGGCAATTTGGCGACTTATAAGTTTTGGGAAAAAAAAAAAATTAATCCTGGGTTGCTTTAGATATGCTTCCTGGGCCTTGTTCATTTCCAGTATTGAATGGACTGAAGAGGAAGCTTGGGCAAGTGAAAGGATATTTTTATTGCTTTTATTACTTTTCTTTATAGTTTTATTTCTCAGTGATTTGAATGGGGATTCATTTGCAGCATACCCATTTTTTCCCATTGCAGACCTTGCTTCTAGTGAACATAATTTTTTTTTGAAGACTCAGGGTTTTATATCTCAGGAACCCCTCAAAGTTATTCAGATATTTCTGTATAAATTAAAAACTGTACAAGAAAGAAATGGGCCCAAAAAACTGTAGCCATTGTTTGTACTAGTACAGTTACCTAGCTCATTTACATCTCACTTACTGCCTGCTGTGTAAGGTAGTATCTCTAGCATTCACAGGTCTGTCTTCCTCTTTATTTTGCTGAAGTGCACAAATTGTTTTCCTTAGTTTGAATATTACATAAAATTTGCCTTAATTTGCCACTTTACTTTCACCCTTCCCCCCACTCTATTCTCTGTCCTCCTCCTCTCCTTCCACCCATTCTGTCTCTCATCAATTTTTGCTCACAGTACTTCTTATTTCTATGCCATCAATTTTGAAGCAAAGACAATGTAAGTCTAGTCTCACCACTTGGCATCTTCAGTTAAGCATACATGAGGTGTCATACAGAATCACATGGTGGAAAGACCTTACCGTTAGTAAGTTTCCAATGAAGTTATCCACCTTTTAATACTGTTCCAGCTTTGTAAGTACAAATTACTTGTCTTCCAGCAAGAAAACAATTAGCAAAATGTGTTTCCACTAATTCTTGGATAGCAAGGCATTTCTTTACATTATCCAATTAAATACTTGATTGCATACCACTGCAGCCTTCACTTTTACTCATACTGATAAAACATGTAATGAAGCTTGTTCACTCATGCTCCTATTGCAGTCTGGACCTCAGTCTTCTGTTCGAGGAAGTTGAAATTTGTCCATTTTCCTGGTAATTTTACCACGCTGTGAAGCGAACAAATCAACAAGAAATTAACCATGGGGTTATTTGATGTTTTTTATTCACCTCAGTCAGCCAGTGTTTTTCCAAAGGCAGAAATCATGGAAAAAGGAAAAAAAACACGCTGATACTTCCAGAAACACCACTTCACTTAATTTTATCAAGAGACGCCAACAGTAACCCGAGCGGTCAGTATGGAGCTCCTTCATGTGCATGGTGCTTGAGGATCTGCTCACAGCACAAACTCCTCCTCCTATCCCAGCATGATCTCTGCAGCTGTGTATGCAAATCTCTTCCTTTGCCCCTACTCCTATCAGTACTTGTTAACTAGAATAGGCAAACATTTTAATAAATATACACATTCAAAACACTTTTTTCATGAAAACATTTTTATTTGTATACAACAGAGTAGAAAATAAACAAAAACAATGTAGAAACAAATTCCTGTCCCCTATAAACTGCTGACACAATGTCTATGTCCTGGTATTTAGGGATCATGGGACCAGCTGTAATGTAACAGCTGTGTGATGGCTTCAAGTGCTACATGTAACCCCCCTGTCACCCGGGGTTACTAGAATACCACTTAGATCTAGTAGCAGGCAGGGAAGGCAGCTTGTGAGACACCAGTTAAATGGGGTTCACACTGTCTCATTCTGTCCTCAGTCTCAGCTGAGTTGGAGGGATGACATCATATAGAATTCTCACAGCAGCATAAGCCACAGTGGAATGTTGCAGCAGGGAGTTAGGTTAGAACGTTGGGGTTTTACAAAGTCAGTTTGAGTGGGAGTCTTGTGCAGTCTGTGGTGGAGGGAGGAGGAGCACTGTATTTGGCAGTCCCTCAGAGCCCTCAGCTCTTTTCAGAGCTACCTTCATAGTAGGTGTCTGTTCTTGCCCTAGAGAAGGATATAGAAGAAACCTTTTTTTGAGGTGGTTGAGACTGTCCCTCAGTTGTTCCAGTGCCCCATCCCTGAGAGGGATGTGGGGAAGAAGACCAGCTCTTCAAGGGCAATTCCCCTGGCCCTGCTGGATGAAGAAAAGCTGCCTAGAGAAGATTTGTGCAGAGGCACTGAAAAGTATGTTTTGTTGTTTTTCCTGAGAGAAGCCTGTGGGCACCTATGAACCAGGGTGAGTTTGCTCTGCCAGAGAGCCTATGTTTCACAGAGACTGTTGCGTTAAGTATCTGCTACTGTGGGTCAGGAAAGGACAGCCAAGTACAGTACTTAAATTTGTGTAATGCTTGAAATGCATCTAAATGTTACAAGTCCGAACACCAGTTGCCAGACACTGTAGATTGTTAAATGTGACATATATTTCTAGACAGCAATCTACAAACAAAGAGGTTCACAAGGAAAGGTGTTGACTCCAAATGAATGGCCGGGTATGAATTTGGGGACAAAAGATGGGAGACCCCCCCATCTGGAGAATCCAGGTTTACCTCCATGGATTCACTTTGGGCACCTATAGCTTTCTTCCAGTCACTTGGCCAGTGTTTACAGAAAGTACCCAGACATGGGATTAAGGATGTATTTTTTCCCTTAGAGATTGGAAATGCTCATGGGTGATAGAGGGAGCCACCAGCAGAAATGTCCATGCCAAATGGAAAATGTGTTCCAGTGCTGGCTGAGGGCCATGCCAGGGAATCCAGGATAGAGAGAGAGAGAGTACCAGTTTGGGCTGAGAGCCCACTATGTCCAGAGCCTGAGGGAAAAGTTGTTGTGATGTTGAAGATGATGAGTTCTGTCCTCAATAGTTCTGTACCACCAGTGAGTGTAGCCCCATGGGGGTACATCCTGCTTTGTATTCCTGTGTGTAAGTGAATAAAAGCCTCACTTTAGAATCCCACTCCTGGTTTGGACATTCACAGTTCTTGTTTCCTGTGTCTGGAGTAACTTGGGTAACCCTGTCCAGAAGTAAAAACCTAGCCCTGATGCCAAGCAAATGTTTGCTCCCCGAACCCAGGATCCCCAGGTAATGGGTTACAAAATGGAGGCGCTGGGCAATAATAAATAAAATAACATCAACCCAGGTCCTGGTTACAAATTGGAGGCACCACTGAGGATGTGGGTTTGGAATCTAGGGAAAGAACAAAAAATATTTGCTCAGATTAGGGTTAGCATTTTTGCTGTCTGGCATTAGATAACCCAAAAAGTAGAAGCATTGCCACCCAAATGTCCTGCTGTGTGCTGCTGTTCTTGTGCTGCTATAGTTGTGCCACCAGTTTACCAAGGAGCAGTAAAGCCTGAGAGTGTATGCCCTTGTCCAACATCAAAGTTAAAATGTTTGCCAGCTTTTTAAAGTATTGTGTGACAAGAAAAGTGTGGAAAACTGTGGGAGACAAACAGAGATTTGTGCCCTAGATGTTGGAAGTGCCTGTTGTATGGACAGAGAGAGTCGCTAAGTGAAATACCATGAAAAATGGTCGAAATGGTGCTCCCGCTGAGGAGCTACAGTTGAAAAAAAAAGGAGTGGGTTTGCAGTTTAAATTTTGCCTGCTCAACGATCACTATGGAGGAGAAAAGCATGAGAAGAAAGAGGCTCATTTGCATGACGTTGAGTGATTGGTGAGAATGCAATCAGTCCCACCCCCAAGCCAGCTCTAGAGTGACTGCACAGTATTCAAGAAGGGGAGAGAGAGAGAGAGAGAGAGAGAGAGGTGTGAGAACTGGCTTGCCAGTAGGAGCATCGTGGTGACTGAAAATGTTATAAAAGTAAAATAATTTGACTTTTCCATTTAAAATCGGGCTCAACCCACATTCCAATTTGTCTGAGAAGAGAGTGAGGTGTTCAGAGCGACAATCGGCAGAACTTCCAGCCCACTTCATTTTAGAGGCCTCCAAAACTGGCTGTGGGCTGAATTTTTTTCATTGCAACAACCAGCTACTGATTAAGTGAGTACCAACCTAAAAGCAACTCAAACTGCATGTGATGTCAACTAAAGCCAGCTGAATCAATGTGTAGCAATGTGATCATTCTGCAAA
The DNA here is from genome assembly GCA_016271365.2 of Neoceratodus forsteri. NCBI lineage: Eukaryota > Metazoa > Chordata > Ceratodontiformes > Ceratodontidae > Neoceratodus > Neoceratodus forsteri. The sequence goes on from CM057454.1 coordinate 798,563,314, forward strand.
GAAGGACTGTGTTATAATTGTGGGTTCAGCAATAGTATAATTTTCAAAGCCATGTGAGAGACTGTGGGTTGTATGAAAGATGCAGCAAGAAATACAGGAAATCCTGTGCGATGAAATACTGTGCTTTAGGGACTTTTAAACAAAGAACAGTGAGTTACAGCTAGTGAAAAGTCCAGTAGAAATCATATAAATGTGCTAAGAGAACAGACAGTGCAGTTAACCAGTTTGAGTGAACAGTGAACTTTATCAGTAGATTGTGTAAATCGGTTGTGCAATGGCTTAAATTAGAAACAGAACGTTGATGTGCAGGAGTGCTGCCACCACCATTACAGGGTGGGGTAGTAAAGTAAACACAGCAGCAGTGGAGCCATTTTGTAAAACATTTCCAAAAGAGTGGGACTTGAGAAAACAGTGAGTTTTTGTTTTTCTCTGCAGTCATGGCTTCGGGATCAGCCCATAACCCGGATCATGCCCGGGCTATGATAGCAGAAGAAGTAAACAGATTGAAAGATATTGAGAGATGTTACTATGAGGGACAGTTGCCTCTCATGCGTCAATTCCTGGATATCCAGTAAGAGTGTGCATTATGTGCTTTAAGGCTGGAATGGATGTCTTTATGGTTCCTCACTGTTCTGGGTGCCTAGAGAGACACGGCTTAATCAAAGTACCCAAGATTCGTTTGGCTCCCACATGGACAAAGTTTCAAGAACCTGCAGTTGGCAGCACACAGCACCAGGTAGAGCCTGTTGGAGAAGGCTCAGTAGAGTGTGGTACAAAGTAGGATGGTGCAGAGATACAGGCAGAACAAAGTACTGATGTATCCTAGTCTGGGTCACAGACAGACATAGTGGTGGGAGCATCAGCAGACTCTTGGAGAGAGGGGTGTATCCCAAGTCTCATAGGAGAAGATGAGATGAGGTAGACCCTTGAATGGGAGGTGTAGACCACCATGCCCACTGAGGAGTAGATAGTCTCAGGAGTGAGGATGACTGCTCACTCCTGGGCTCAAATCCTTAGCAAGGAAGAGGATGAGGGGGAACTTATGTGGCCTTATGAAGAAGGTGCAGATCCATAGCCTCTGGCTCTTGCCTCAGAGGAGCAAATGGAAGAAGAGAGTGGTGGCTCCATAGCCCTGTCCCCACAAAGAGGAGTCAAAGATCCATTCTACATTGCATTGAATATGTGTAGCTGGCAGAACCAGGACTGGTTGCCCCCAAGCCAGGCCAGAGGTCTCAAGTTGACCAAGTGTAGTAAAGAGGAAAGTCTGATTTGTAGGAAGGTGAATAAGATCTACAGGATATCCTTTCCTACCTTTCCTTGGAGAGCCTGGGAACAGATTGAAAGAAACAGGAAAGCCTGGATAGTGGAAGAGTCCATAAGATTTATCCAACCCAGTGCAAGTCAGTATGTTCGAGACAAAGTGTTACAAGAGAAATTCAGACAATGGAAAGTGGGAAGAACACTGTTTATAGACACTGTTAGAATCGTGGATGCAGGAGGACATGAAAACTTCTTCAATGTGAATTATGAGCACCCAGATGGGGTACTAATTCTTGCACCTGACCAATTGTGCTGTTTCCCACAGTGCAGACAATGTTTTGTGAATGTGCCCATGCCTACCAAGTGGAAAGCAGAGCTGTGGTAGCCAGTGCTGCCATCCAGCCATTGCCATACCTATGTTGTTCTGCCATTCTGGTGTTCCAGGAACCAGGTGCCCCAGATTCATCAGCTTTGCAGTGTACTGGCTTTCCAGATTCCATCGACTGGTCTTACAGATGACTTCATATCCAGAGAGGACACCAGCCCAGCTGTATCCTGATTCATCACCTGGGATATTGGATGACTTCAGACCAGCTGTTTCCTGTCCTGTTTTCAAGGTTCCATCTCCTAGATGACATCATCCAAGCAGCTTCCAGATGTGCCATCCTGTCATTTTCTGGAAGATGTCCACCCAGCTATATCAGAAGAATGTTGTCAGGGAGAGTCTTCAGCTGGAAATCTAGGTTTCATATTGCTTTCATTCTTCAAGGGACTGGTAAGTCCAGATTTTTCTATTTTAATGACACTGCAGTACACACCCTATACTTTGCAGACTTCAGACTGTTTGAACTGTCCTCAGACTCTCCCCTTTGGGATTATAGTCCTACCAGAACTGTGCTTCACTGGACTTCATCCCAGGAGAGACTCTTTCTTGTACTTGCCTTCAGGCACTGTTGTCACTAGATGGGACTTTTAGGGCACTCCATCCCCACTAATGTGTATTTTAAATAATGTCATTGTTTTTTTACTGTTTCTACTGTTTTTCTAATTTTCTAACAAAAATATTTTTGTGGGATTCTCCAGTGTTTAGATGGTAGGGGTTAGATAGTACTGAGTTTGCAGAATAGGGGGATGTTAGTCTTTTTCTTGCAGGTGTTCCTGAAGAAGACAAGAAGAGAAGGCAAGAAGTGGAAGAGGGACTCAAAAGAGTCCTTAATGTGATATAAAAAGTAATAGTGTTTAAAGTGCAGTGTTGTTGTTTGCTGTGTTTAATTTTTCTTTCCACAGGTATGGTAGTGGGGGAGTGTGGGAGTAATACCTAGGATATAGTATTAGCTCCTTGTGTGTTTGGTTGCAGGTGTCCCAGGATGGGGGGAGGTTCCCCTGTGTGTTTTTGGGTAATTTGTTTTTTTGGGTCAGTTAGGTTTTCCCTAGAGGGCTGGTGGGATAGACAGGCTGTGGTCCTGACCTGCAGTAGGGTCCGCAGTACTGATCTATTAGGGCTATGCTCTGGGCAATTCTACCAGGGTCACTAGGTAACTATAGAAAGATCATAAAGTAGAAGCTGATACATCAGCCAATGGCCTCTGAGCCCTTAGTGTTAACTGCCTTTGCCTAGCACATGGTAGAAGAGGGCCTGATCACCCCCTCTCTGTAGGTAGCATAGAAGGTAGGATGGCCTAAGCAGAGTAAGTAATGACTGAGGACAGTCATTTTCCTGGCCAAGGGTGGGTGTAACCCCCCCCCTGTCACCCGGGGTTACTATAATCCCACTTAGATCTAGTGGCAGGCAGGGAAGGCAGCCTGTGAGACACCAGTTAAATGGGTTTCACACTGTCTTACTCTGACCTCAGTCACAGCTGAGTTGGATGGATGACATCATATAGAGTTCTAGCAGCAGCACAAGCCACAGTGAAATGTTGCAGCTGGGAGTTAGGTTAGAACATTTGGGTTTTTCAAAGTCAGTTTGAGTGGGAGTCTTGTGCAGTCTGTGGTGGAGGGAGAAGGAGCACTGCAGTTGGCAGTCCCTCAGAAGCCTCAGCTCTTTTCAGAGACACCTCTGTAGTGGGTGTGTGTTCTCGCCCTAGAGAAGGACACAGAAGAAACCTTTTTTTGAAGTGGTTGAGACCATCCCCCAGTTGTTCCCAATACCCCATCCCTGAGAGGGATGTGGGGAAGAAGACCAGCTCTTCAAGGGCAATTCCCCTGGCACTGCTGGATGAAGAAAAGCTGCCTAGAGAAGATTTGTGCAGAGGCACTGAAAAGTATGTTTTGTTGTTTTTCCTGAGAGAAGCCTGTGGGCACCTATGAACCAGGGTGAGTTTGCTCTACCAGAGAGCCTATGTTTCACAGAGACTGTTGTGTTAAGTGTATGCCACTGTGGGTCAAGAAAGGATAGCCAAGTACAGTACCTAAGTTTGTGTATGGCTTGAAAAGCATCTAATCAGTTGGGGTTCTACAGGGATGGACATAGCCACTTAAAGAATCTTACAAGTCAGGATACCAGTTGCCAGAGACTGTAGATTGCTATCTAGAAATTTATATAACATTTAACAATCTACAAACAGAGAGGCTCACAAGGAAAGGTGTTGACTCCAAATGAATGGCCGGGTATGGATTTAGGGACAAAAGGTGGGAGACCTCCCATCTGGAGAATCCAGATTTACCTCCCCGGATTCACTTTTGGCACCTATAGCTTTCTTCTGGGAACTTGGCCAGTGTTTGCAGAAAGTACCCAGACATGGGATTAAGGATGAATGTTTTTCCTCTTAGAGCTTGGAAATGCTCATGGGTGGTAGAGGGAGCCACCAGCAGAAATGTCCATGCCAAATGGAAAGTGTGTGCCAGTGCTGGCCAAGGGCCTTACCAAGGAATCCAGGATAGAGAGAGATAGAGAATATCAGTTTGGGCTGAGAGCCCAGTGTGTCCAGATCCTGAGGGAAAAGTTGCTGTGATGATAAAGATGATGTGCTCTGACCTCAATAGTTCTGTACCACCAGTTAGTGTAGCCCTGTGGGGGTACATCCTGGTTTGTATTCCTGTTTGTAAGTGAATAAAAGCCCCACTTTAGAATCCCATGCCTGGTTTGGACATTCACAGTTCTTGCTTCCTGTGTCCAGAGTTACTTGGATGCCCCTGTCCAGAAGTACAAATCTAGCCCCCAATGCCAAGCAAATGTTTTCTTCCTGAACCCAGGCTCACCAGGTAATGGGTTATAAAATGGAGGCACCGGGCACTAATAAATACAATAACATCAACCCAGGTCCTGGTTACATGTATATAAAGAACTTTACTGTATGTTAAAAAAAGCAAGCAAGCTGGGAACATTGCCCTAAGTCCTATTGCAGCCCCTTATTCATTCCCAGCTCCCCTTCCCCATTCAGAGAATCCCTAGAATAAGGGACTAGTGGATGGGGTGCTGCAGTGCTCAAAGTACCAAGACTGTATTACACCAATGTCTGTGATGGGAGTAACAAAAAATCCCAGCAAGCTGGTGCTCTTCCATTCATCCCACTGAAGCTGACCCCCAACTCCAGCCCAGCTGCCCCTTCCTAATGAGAGAACCACAAGTACATGAAAATCAAATTATTACAGCACTTTAAAAAGTAAGCAGCTGGATAGCAAACTTTGACAGTAAAAAGAATAACACGGAAACCATCCTCCTACAATCATCTGCCCAAACTTTACAAATAGATGCAAAATTGCAGAACCTAAAAGAAGATCTTGCTGAGGCAAAAAAAAAAAACAAAACAATGGACTGCCTTTTGTGAGAATAAAATAATCGTACTGTAGATGCTAAAATAAATGCTTGCATACTGGGGCAGTCTGTAATAAATCAAAAACTTGAATCCCCTGAGAATGCAAATAGATATTGGAACTTGAGAACTGTAATCATTCCCAGAAGTTTTGACACAGAATATCCTAATTCAGGAGATTCTGCTAAAACCTTATTGTTGAAAACCTTTCAATTGCATGAGGACCCCCCCCCAAATAAATAATTAAAACCTATGGTGTTGCTTTAAACTGGAACCCAACTGATCTGAAGGCGATGATGCTGGTTCATTTCACTTTTGAAACAGAGAATGAATTTAGCTCATATTAGAAGTGAACTTACTTTAAGAGGTTTTAAATTCTCAATATTCCAGGAATATGCTGTAGAAGCATCATTAGCAGGGACTTGAAATGCGTAGAATATTGAAAAAAAAAGTAACAGTGTAAAAATAACATAACATGTCACACATTTACAATAGATACTACTATTTCTCAGTTTTTGAAACCTTAGTTTCTTTTTTAATGTTACAGATAAGTATACTTCCAACATAGAATATATTTGGGTTGATGTGCTCACTGGAAATTACTTAAAACAAAACATTTAAACAACCTCACCTAAAAACACAAAACACTAAAAACACGAAAGTGCAATAACTAAAGGAAATATTAATCAATACAAACAACTACTAAGGAAATGCAAAAATTTAATAAGGAAAGAACAGAAAAAAATTACCATTCGCTATTGCTGGTGGCACAAATATGGGCTGTTGCTAATTGTGGGTCTGTGGGGATAATTTTTGTTGTTGTTGTTGTTAATGTTCGTCTAGCCAAAATATAAAGATACCCACCTTTCTTTTGTTTTGTTGCATTTATGCTCGGCTCTCATAATTAATTGTGCCTTGGAAGAGCCTTCACATGAAGTATGAAAAGAGTGGACCTGACCTGGATGGGAGATTAATTCTTTTTTCCACACAACTGTATTCTTCCCTGCTTAAGTTTTACATTATTTTATGCAGACTAAATGGTCATAATGACACATTTCCATACTAAAATGGTGGTGTATGTGAATTCTGGTAAAGTATGTCCACTAGGGAACAGCTGTCAGCTGGTGGAGATCAGTATAATTCTTGTTTCTCAGGATCCCCATCACTATAAAATACCAAGTTGCAAAAACGTAAATATAATGTCACACTGGGATTTCTAATTGTCTCATTCCCCCCCCCCCCCACCACCACCACCACCTCCACTGCATCACCCTCATACCACTTTAGTTTTCCACAATTGTTGCATTGGCTGAAACCAGTAAAAAATATTTTTCAGCAAAACTAACTTGTTCTACAATATTAACTACTGCTTATGAAGCATGGAGTCTATATAAACAGATGAGTCCCAAAATAACTTGCACTATAATGTACTTTTTTCACAAGTATACAGTTTTGCTACACTACACATCACAAAACTGAATTAAAACAGCTGGCAAATACAATCTGAAGGAGGAATTCACCTCACTGACCTGATAAGCATAATCGCTCTGTGTGCCATTTCTAACTGTGAAGTGGCATCTTGTATTTTTAGGTGTGGCTAAGATGATAAGTATTTTATAAATCAAGTCTGTTAACTTCACTGGACTGGAATGCCTTACAGGGGAAATGTCTCAATTATTCAAAAATAAAAAATACTGCATTCCAGAACTTCAGTGGCTGCATCATGCCTATAAATAAATCATTAAAATAATGGTAGCAAATAAGGCAAAACCAGCTAACAATTCAAGAAATTGTTTCACATTCAGAAATGCCATGGAGAGTGATTATAGGCTATTTTTTCCTTAAGACTGTAATTTAGTGCCTGTCATATGAACTCGTGTATTTTTTTTTTTGGGGGTTCTAGTAAAATTGCTTGTGAAAAAACACAGTACACTAAATTGTATTTCAGTACAGTGAGGCTACAATAATTCTTCCTTGATGACAACCAAACATTATACTAAGGATAATGTATTTTACTCCTAGATGTGTCAACTCAGTGTTGCAGGGAACCCTACGTTTTGCAACAAAGCTGTATGTGTATGAAACAATGTGTCTGTTTTTACTTTTGCAATGCACACTTTATTTATTTACATTTTGTTTACTGAGTAAGTTCACTAGAGAAGAGTGATTGCTTATTTTCAGGCATGACCCAGGAGAGTTACAGACAACATAAGTAGCATTACCAGGTGAATACAATAATACAAAAAATAAACAATGGATAAGAACTTTGTGACTGTGAAAAAAAAGTACACTACAGCTATATGGCCGATATCCTCTGGAATAACCCATGCCTCAGGGCCTTTGTTCTGGGGTTCTTTGTAGTCCTTTTCCTCCTCTATTTTGGGCCCCCAACGACCCAAACAAATAATATACCTCTTAAGGGGTGGCTGGCTCCCTCTCCCTGGGCTAAGACACAGATATGGAACACTGACAAGTCCAAATGAGGACGAAACACGTATATGTGTCTGCTGTTCTTAGCCTTTGCTGATTGCACTGTGAGGCCTTCTGGCACCATGCAATACTGCTTAAAGTTGAGCCAGTCCAAATTCTCTCATAGGGATTTACATACGTTTCCTGTGATGTTTTGCATTATTGGGGTAAACGTTCCATGTCTGTGTATGTATTTTTTCTTTTACCTCGGTAGGTTACTGTCATTTTCTGTACTAGAGCTGTTGTCTAAATTGTATATTCCATGTTATACTGTGTTCTAATCCATTTATGTAAGACGTGGAGCCTTTGCAAATGAGTCTCTGACTCAAAGGGTTGTAATTCCTAGACCTTAAATAAATAAATAAATAAATAAATAAATTAAAATGTGCAGCTGTGTTCTCTTTAAAATTTGGCTCTATGGCCAATATCCTCTGAGATAACCCATGCCTCAGGGCATTTGCTCTGGGGTTCTTTGTAGATCTTATTTTATGGCTCATCAATTTATTTAGATAAAAGCCGGTCTGTGATAGTCTTATTTGTAGCTGTGTCAGTCATTGTAAAGTTAGTCTCAGTTCAAAGCAGGGTGAAAGCCTTTCTGAATGACCATGCTTCCCTCCAAGGTGTCACTTCCAGTCAGCACAGATAGGTTCATCCCCTGTCTGTTTGACAACGGAGAAGCTACTGAACCTACCAATGAGTTTTATTATGCAGAACAGCTGCTGGTATCATGTCACAGTATGCCAACAGAGGTGGTGGGAACCAAAACCATGGTTTCAAGCATGGCTGAAACATAGTAAAGGATATACTCATTACTCAGGGTGGCTCTCTATATACTGTGCATGTCACCCCTACATACCCTTGTATTCCCCTTTTCTGGTATGCAATACATATTGTACTTGAAATAGAATTAAGGAATTACCACTAAAAATAATAAAAAAAATGGTTCTCTCTTTTATGAATTTTACAGAAAAGCTTATAAAATACTATGTTTCAGAGGTTAATGAACTCAGCACACAATCAGAGCATAGTGAAATAAAGGCCGAGTTTGTACAGTAAATCAGAACAGTTTGCTAATGTTTCATCTACAAAAATTGCAATCTCACTGTACATATTTATGGGAAACACTGACTTTCTGAGTCAGACATAACTACACACAGCTGCAGTACCAGTGAAAAACCAAAAGTCTGGTGTGTAGACCTATAAATAAACTCCAATACCCAAAAAGGCCAGTTTTATCCTTTTTTTCTCTCATTGAAAATAATCATAAAATACAAATTATGGCTTCAAGAAATCCACCCCTCACTTCGACTGCTCTTGCCAGCCAGAAAACAAACCCTCCCACAACTGACTTGAATAGGGAAGAGAAACCCTGAAGCCACCTATAGGCTGGGACGGGAGTTGCTGGCAGTCACAAGGGAAGAAAGAGACTTGGGTGTCATCATTACTGATGATCTGAAACCATCCAAGCAGACTACTAAAGCAGTAGGTAAGGCTAGAGGGATGTTGGGGTGTATAAGTAGGGGTATCACAAGTCGGAAGAGGGAGGTAATAATCCCTCTTTACAAGACACTGGTTAGGCCCCATCTGGAGTACTGTGTGCAGTACTGGAGGCCACACCTTCACAAGGATATTAACCAAAGTGAGGCAGTCCAGAGAAGGGCAAACAAAATGGTGCAGGGACTGCATCAGGAAACATATGAGGACAGATTAACAGAGCTCAATATGTATACCCTAGAGCAAAGGAGAAAGAGCGGTGATATGATTGAAACATTTAAATACCTTAAGGGCATTAACAAGTTGAAAGAGTCTAACATGTTTCAATTTAGGAAAAATAGCAGGACAAGAGGACACAGCATGAGATTAGAGGGATGCCGATTAAGGGGTAATGTGAGGAAGTTCCTTTTCACAGAAAGGGTGGTGGATGCAAAGAATGGCCTACCTCAGGAAGCAGTGGATATGAATACAATGCAGGGCTTCAAACAGGCATGGGATAGGCACAAGGGAGCAATACAAATGAGTATGAATTGATAGGCCATTGACAGAGTAAAGGTCTATGGCACATTCATAAGGTAGAAAAAATGGGCAGACTGGAAGTGCCTTGCAGTCCGTATCTGCCATCAACATCTATGTTTCTATGAATCATGCACACAGTACCCTATTCACTTCAGAACAATAGGTGTGAAGGGATTAGTCCACCCCTTCCCCTACTGACTTGGTTTCTTAGACCAGTGAGTCTCTCATGACTGATTTCTCATTCTCAAACTGACTGCTATTAATTTCAGAAAAACAGGTGCGAATGGATTTGTCCACCCTTCCCTCCTAATGACTTGATTTCTTAGGCCAGTGGGTCTCTCAAAGAGAACATGTTAGCTACAATGTAAAATCACCATTCAGAAACAAACCAAAAAAAAATGCATAAAAAGCAGTTACGAATTAATCCGAAGTGCCTTGTTTCTCATACCACATACAGTTTTATGTATGCCTTGGTAGTATGAGACCATTTCAATATACTGCCTCATTAATCAGGGACAAATTACCAAAATCAGGGACACTTCTGAAACAGTGGTGTTATCCATTCAAGAATCTGGTAGAATAAGGGGTTTAGTGTGGAATACGTTTTGTGAAGAGCAAGTCTGCAAATCTGACATCACTGTGTAATTGTGGTCCCACCACAGGAGACATAAAAAATGAGCCAATAATGGATTGTAGTGTGCCTTGCTTTCCCTATATGTAAATTTTCTGATCTTTCCTTAGCAGGATATTGCTTATTCTATGCACACTACAGGCATAAAAGTGCAAAAATAAAATATTTAACAGAGGTATTTCAAGGTGTAGATTGTAGAATGAAAGCATTGGGTGGTCTCTCCATACTTAATCCCTTCAGACATTGTGCAGGCTTCTTTCAGATAATGGACTGAATAAAGAGCACAGTAAAAACAGTGTAAATTATATTGTTAAACTAATTTATACTTGTCAAGTTTAACAGTGAATAATAGTGATATTTGATTTCACTCTTAATAGACAGTCTCTGAAGTGAATCTGATACAATGTTTCTATAATATGTTTTGGTGATTTGTTACAATGTGCTACTGTGCATATTACATAGAAACATAGAAGCTGATGGTAGATAAGAACCACAAGGCCCATCCAGTCTGCCCATTTTTTCTACCTTATGAATGTGCCATAGGCCTTTACTCTGTCAATGGCCTATCTATTAATACACATCTGTATTGCTCTGTTATGCCTATCCCATGCCTGTTTGAAGCACTGCACTGTATTCATATCCACCACTTCCTGAGGTAGGCCGTTCCATACATCTATCACCCTTTCTGTTAAAAAGAACTTTCTCACATTACCCCTTAATCAGCCTCCCTCTAATCTCATGCTATGTCCTCTTGTCATGCTCTTTTTCTTGTATTGAAACATGTTAGACTCTTTCACCTTGTTAATACCCTCAAGATGTTTCCATGTTTCGATCATATTACCTCTCTCCCTCCTCTGTCCTCATATGCTTTCTGATGCAGTCCCTGCACCATTTTGGTTGCCCTTCTCTGGACTGCCTCCTTTTTGTTAATATCCTTGAGCAGGTGCGGCCTCCAGTACTGCACACAGTACTCCAGATGGGGCCTAACCAGTGTCTTGTAAAGAGGGATTATTACCTCCTTCTTATGACTTGTGATACCCCTGCTAATACACCCCAACATCCCCTAGCCTTAACTACTGCTTTAGTGATCTGCTTAGATGGTATCAGGTCATCTGTGATGATGATGTCTACGTCTTTTTCTTCCCTTGTGATTGCCAGAAACTTCCCTCCCAACCTATATGTGGCTTCAGGGTTTCTCTTCCCTATGTGCATGATCTTGCAGTTCTTTGCATTAAACCACAGTTGCCACTCTTCTGAACATTTTGCCAGTTTATCCAGATCTCTTCTCATTCTTCCCACCCCATCTGGATCATCTACTCTGCTTCAGATCTTGGTGTCATCTGCAAACAGACAAACCTTACCTTCCAGTCCATCTGCAATGTCACTGATGAAGACATTGACAAAGACTGGCCCCAGGACTGATCCCTGAGCTACCCCACTTGTGACTTGCATCTGTTATGACTGGATACTGTTTACCACCATTTTCTGTGTTCTGCCCGCCAACCAGTTTGCCACCCAGTTGACCAACTTCTGACCCATTCCAAGCCTACCTAGCTTATTAATCAATCTTCTGTGTGGAACAGTATCAAAAGCTTTGCTGAAGTCAATGTAGGCGACATCAACTGCACCCCCTTGGTCCACCGCTCTGGTTACCCAGTCAAAGAAATCTGAGATTAGTTTGACATGATCTTCATGCTGTAAGCCATGCTGTCTTGGATCCTGTGCTCCTATGGATTCCAGGTGTTGCACTATCCTTTCCTTAAGGAGTGCCTCTAAATCTTACCCACTACTCGGGTAAGACTGACTTGTCTGTAGTTCTCTGCCTCCTCCCTGCTACCACTCTTGTGGAGCAGGATCACATGAGCCCTTCCCCAGTCTTCTGGGATCTCTCCTGTGCTCAGAGGCTCACTAAACAGTTCTGATAATGACTCTGCTAGTTCCACCCTTAGCTCCTTTAGTACCCTGGGTTGTATGCCATCTGGTCCCATTGCCTTGTCCACTCTAACCTTAGTGAACTCTTGTAGGACTATTTCTTTTGTGAAGGGACTTGTGCACACCTCCATCCCCACTGTGTCTATGCTGCTGAGCTGTGGGTCCTGCCCTACCTTCTCCTCAGTAAACACTGAGCAGAAGTATCTAGTTACAATAAATACATTTCCTTGGTCCTCCTCCACACACTCCCCCTTATCCCCTTTGATCTTAGCAATACTCCTTCTGGACTTTCTCCTTTCACTAATATATCTATAGAAAGTCTTGTCCCCTTCTTTTACTGTTTGTGCTAGTGTCTCCTCAGTGTGGGCCTTTACCTGCCCTACTGCCTTCCCTGCTTCCCTTAGGGAGGTTTGGTATGCCTCTCTATCTTTATCACACTGCATTCCCTTATATTTCCTGAAGGCCAGCCTTTTGGCTCTGACCTTTTCTGCTACTGTTTCTGAGAACCAAAATGGTTTCCTCCTTCATTTGCTCTTCCTTTTCTCCTTAACAAAATGGGATGTTGCTTCAAGTATTGCATCATTAAAGTCTGTCCACTTTGCCTGTATCTCCTCACCTGTATTTCTTCTTGCCAGGGCTAACTTGACTCTGTTGGCCATCTTATCAAAGTCAGCTCCTCTGAAGTCCCATATTTTTGCCTTGGAATGGGATGATTTAGTTCTAGTAGCCAGATTGAACTATACCATCTGATGGTCACTGGCCCCCAGGTGACCTTCTACCTAGAGATCTGTGATTCTTTCCCCATTAGTCAGTACTAGATCCAGGATAGCCCTGTCTCTTGTGGGTTGTTGTACCAGTTGTTTGAGGCCCTCCCCCTGCAGGGAATCCACTATCTGTCTAGTTCTGGTAGATGTTCCTGCTGGTATTGACCAATTTGTATCTGGCATGTTGAAGTCTCCCATTTTCAGAACATCCCCTTTAGCTGTCGTGTTTTGTATATCTTCTAACAGTAATGTGTCTATGCCCTCACCCTGGTCTGGAGGCCTGTAGACAACCCCAGTTTGTATGGCTGTCCCATTTCCTGTTTCCAGGGTGACCCACAGTTCTTCTGGCTGCTTATGTGTATTCTGAATTTGTGTAGCTTTGATATTTTCATTGACATAAAGGACTACCCCCCCTTTTGTACCTCGGTCTCTTCTGAACAGTACATAGTCTGAAGTCTCCCAAGTGTGGTTACTGGTGAAACAAGTCTCACTAATGGCTACTATGTCCAGTTTAGCCCTCTGTCATTGTTACCTGCAGGTCTTGGATCTTGTTTCCCAGACTGTGGGCATTTGTGTACATGATTTTTGATTGGCCAGTTTTCAGTGCATTAGTTGTTGGGCGAGGTCCAGCGTTTCCCCTGCACATTGTATGGGGAGCCAGACCTTTTTTCTTACCTGTTATGCAAATGATCCACAAACATGATGAACTCCTGTTTAATCACTAGCTGAGGGAGGAGGGGTGTTCTTCCCATTTGATGTACCGGGTGCTGTACCCCTCTTCCCATTGGCTAGTTTAAATATTTTGCAAAGACATCAAAGTTCTGCCTCAATGCACTGACTCCATCCTTAGTCAGATGCAGTCCATCAAATTTAAAAAAACTTTCACTCCCAAAACTGTTGCCAGTTACCTACAAATCTGTGTCCTTTTTCCTGGCACCCTGGGTTTAAAAGCACATAAACAATGTATCATTCTATAGCACATTGTAACAAATTACCCAGACATTTCACTGCTATGGGCAACCTTCACTTGCTTTAAAATGAGCAGATTTTTTTACGCAGTCTTGTTAAATAGACTCCTTAGCAGATAGTGCTGCACTCTACCACTGTGACTCAGACACTTAGAACATATATGTAATACTGTACTAGGGAGCAATGAAAGCTGTAATGAGACCCTCAGCAATCCCCGGCATATGGACAGCCTCCACCAGTGAGTCTAGTTAGTCAGCAGTAGACGTTGCTAATATTACTTCCCACTCACCCTCCTTGAAGCTGCATTGCTGCTAGTGATTCCTACCAACCCTCACCTACTCCCATCTACCAGAGGTTGTACTAACTGTATACCAAATAACCCAGTCCTTTGACCAGGCAGAACCAATCACCCCACTTTCACCATATATATATATATATATATATATATATATATATATATATATAGTTACTGTTTGGTTCAAGCCTTCCCCTCAACCTTCCCTCTTGGATCATTCCAGACATACCTGGCTCCCATTTCCCCAATTTGTCCAGCACCAAAGTCAGGTATTTGCTATACAACTTCATACTATAGCTTGTAATTGGAAATACGGAAGTATGACCCACAGTAATTACATGCACTCTTCCACCCACAGCTGACCACTTCTCCCCTTCGCCACACCCTTTCAACACATCTGCATTCCCCACACATAGTTTTACAGCATCCAAATGATATGTTTTTCCATCAGTTGTGATCATACCTTTTCTGCCATACCAGCATGGAGACATACAGTATGGTCACTAGCGCACATACAGTATTACTCAGTGCTGTTAGCAGTTCCTCTCCCCAACCTTGCTCTTGCCCAAACTCACTCCTTTGTCTCCATCCTCCTTCCTATAATAAAGCCTTTCAATATTAACAAATGTCTCTCTGTGTTTATTTATGCTATGCAATATGAGAAAATGTATAGAATATGTACTAAATCTGAGCCACACCTGGCTGTGGTTTAAAGTGTTTCTTTTTTTTATTTTGGTGACAAGTATATGCTATTACAGTACATTGATATGGGGAACAAATCCTAAGTTATGAAAGTGCAAGATATATAAGTCCTGATACTCTGATTGAGCTTGCCATGCAGCCTGCTTCCCAATTAACAAAATGCAGGCTGCTGGTTCATGAGACCGGCATTCATTTTTCTTATTTCAGTAAGGTTCCACCAGCTTTAGGGCCAATTTATTTATATATATTTTTTTACTGCTGCTCAGCTCCTTCTGTTTAAAACTCCTCTACTACAGCACCAATTAATAGAGAAGAGAGAGCCGTGGTAACGTACAGGAGAAAATTAAATCTCTCTCTCTCTTTTTCTATCCTCTTGCTCCCAGTAGTTTTAGTCATTATAGGAAAAATGCCCAAATTCATCTACAGCTAAAAGCCATCTTTGTTCTCATAAAACTAAGAGGAATAAACACTTTCTTCACTGGGGATTTAGCGTGGAGAGAGCTTAGATGTTAGAAAATTAAATAGTCTCTCTCTCTCTCTCTGTCTCTCTCTCTCTCTCCCCCATTCTCCTGGTAAACTGTATAAATACAGTAAATGCAGCTGAAAAACAAACAAAAGGAAAACAGTATACCAAAATAAATAAATATGTCGAAAGACAGTATCTTTCATAGAAATTAATTTATATTATATTCACTACTTCTTCCCTTGTCTCTGCTTTTATAGAAACTCAGCCTACCATAAAGAAAAACAAGGCAGAATGAATTACACATGATTTTACCTTCCATAGTTTGCATTTATGTTTCTGGTTCTTTTTTTTTTACATGAATTAAAAATAGCATAATAGATAATTTTAGTGTGTGTTACAAGGAAATAATCATATCAAGAGATTCTGGGAACATGGGAACCTCACGAGTGAAGCTTGAGAGGTTCCTCATGTCCCCAGAACCTCGAGATCCTTTTACTCCCTTGGCATACACGCTAAATTATTATTATTTTTTTTTTTTTGTAATATATGGATGACTGCCAGACTAGTGAACTTCTCTCTCACTCTCTCTTTCTCTCTCTCACTTTCTAGTTATCTCTTTCTCTTTCTCTCACTCTCTGTCTCTCAGCTTTTGTTTGGTCTTCAGTGCCACTGGTTGCGACGAGGTTTGCCAATGAGTCTTAACTTTTTGTTGCTTTGTAGGGTAAGTGAAGGCAGGATTAACCAGATATTTTTTTAAATGTAACAGCAACCAAAACAAAAGAATATCAATAAAACTGCTGAAAATATGGACTTCAGAAGTTAATCTTATGTAGCGAGAGATGGCCTCTGAATGATAGTATTATCAGCATGGAGCCATGTGTTACTGCAGAAATTATACTATTATGAGATTAGTAGTACTGTAGTGTATTATAAGAAAATTTTTGGATGGGCTAAGATAGTATTATTATGGCATATCCATATATTACTACTGTTTAACTTTATAGAATATGTACCAAATCATACGAACATACGAACATATGAAATTTGCCAGCAGATAAAGGCCTAGAGGTCTATCAAGTCTGCTCGAATGTGCAGCTAGCACCCCTTATTCTGCAGCTGCCCCTCCCTTCCACCCTTCCCCTTCATTAACCCTCCCCCTTGTCCTGTCCCATCCTCGTTTGAAGCAGTCCACTGTTCTACTGCATACCACTTCTGCAGGTAATGCATTCCACCCAGCCACCACCCTCTCTGTAAAAAGTGTCTCCTCATCTCCTCCTGAACCTTCCTCGCTCCAGTCTCATATCATGGCCCCTGGTGGCCCTCCTCCTTACTTTGAACAGCCACTCTGTACCTGTCTTGTTTATTCCTTTCATGTATTTAAAGGTTTCAATCATGTCCCCTGTCTCCTCTCTCCAGTGAGTACATGTTCAACTCCTTCAACCTCCTCTCATATGATAAGTCCCCAGACCC
Organism: Neoceratodus forsteri; assembly: GCA_016271365.2. Classification (NCBI taxonomy): domain Eukaryota; kingdom Metazoa; phylum Chordata; order Ceratodontiformes; family Ceratodontidae; genus Neoceratodus; species Neoceratodus forsteri. Next base: position 798,580,040 of record CM057454.1, read on the forward strand.
TTGATCATCTTTGTCGCCCTGTGCTGCACTCCTCCAGTAACTTAATGTCCCTTTCAGATACGGACGCCAGAACTGCACGCAGTACTCCAGGTGTGGTCTAACTAATGACCTATACAGTGGCAGAATCACCTCCTCCTCCTTGAGGATATACCTTGCAATACAACCCAGCATTTTGTTGGCTCTTGCAGCTGCCTTCCTACACTGTGCCGAGTTGTTCATTGACCCTGTGATGAGCACACCCAGATCCTTCTCCTCCTCTGTCTGGGCTAGCTGCACTCCCCTAGCTGGTAAGTCCTCCTTGGGTTTCATCCCAAAATGCATCACCTTGCACTTTTGGCATTAAAGCCCAGTTGCCAGGTGTCTGACCAGGTTTCAAGCTTTGCCAGATCATCCTGCAACCCCTGCCATCCCCTAGGTCATCCACCACCGCGCCAACCTTGGTATCATCAGCAAACAGACTGATCTTGCTCTTGATGTCCCATGATATGTCTGCAATGAATATCCCAAACAACACTGGTCCCAACACGAGCCCTGTGGGACACCACTGTCACTGCCCTTGGGTGTGAGAGCTCCCCACCCACCACCACCCTCTGTTGCCTTCCTGCAGCCAGTTTCCTACCCATCTCACCAGCATTGCACCTGCCCCTGTGCCTACTAACTTCCTTCCCAGCCTTCCATGTGGCACTGAGTCGAATGCCTTACTGAAGTCCAGATACAGGACATCCACTGCATGTCCCCTGTCCAGTTGCCTAGTTACCCAGTCATAGAACCCGACCAGGTTGGTTTGGCAGGATCGGCCACCTATGAAGCCATGCTGTCTGCTGTCCTGTAGTCCTTTGGCCTCTAAGAGCCATGTCTGGCTGTGATTTAAAACTTCTTTTGGTGACAAGCATATGCTATTACATTGATACAGGGAACACATCATACATTATGAAGGTGCATGAAAACACAAAAGCTAGAAGTTCTGATACTCTGATGGAGCTCACTGTGCAGCCTGTCTCCCAATGACTGTAGCAAAATACAGGATGCTGTTCCATGAGAATGGGATTTATTCTTCTTATTTCAGTAAGGTACCAGCAGCTTCAGTGCCAATGTATTTATGTTTTTTTACTGCTGCTAAACTCTCTGATCAGATATTCAGAGCAGTTGCACATGGCACAACTGAATTGCACCAGCGCAAGTACGGAATTGTGCTGATGAGCCATATTCATTGGGAGTCATTGCACAGCAGAAAATCCATTGCATCAATGTGCAACTATAATGTATGCAGTGTAAGTGTAGGGGGAGTTCCCATGAATAGCCAGTGCAATGGCAGATTCAACCATGAAACCACGGCGCAAGTGTGGAGCAAATCGATGTTACGCCAACCAGACTTGTTCCTATAAAAACAGGTCACAAACACACAGACAGCAGTTGCACCAAGATTGAGAATGAGAGAGAGAGAGAGGTAGAGAGGGACAGACAGACATACAAACACAAGACCAGACACAGCGGGAGAAGGGCAGAGAGAGAGAGAGAGAGATGCACACACAGACACACAACCAGTGTACCAGGGTGGCACACAGCCAGCAGCCAACTGCCCAGTGGAACAGTGGACAGCAGAAGGGATAGACAGTGTGCCCTTCATGATGGAGGCAGTAATGAAGGGTGTAAGGAGGCAGGAGGACCATCTACATGGCTGACGAAGGGCCCATCAGCAGTATGCCCAACACAGGTGGTACTGTGCCCACATCACCTTTGAGAACTATAGTGACACTGAGATCAAGGGCCAGTACCACCTGAACAGGGCCATTCTGAGGCAGCTTGGTGAGCTGTGCAGTGAGGAGATACAGACCCCCACCAGACGGAGCCACACCATCTCCATGGAGACTAAGGTGACTGCCATCATGTGCCTGCTTGCCACGGGTACCTTCCAATGACCAACAGGTGACACCATGGGCATCACTCAGTCAGCCATGTCCTGCCTCCTCACACAGTTCCTCAATGCTCTGCTGCCATTTGCTTTGGAATTCATCCATTTCCCCAGCACACAGCAATTATGCAGGACTTCCACAGGGTGGCATGCATGCCTGGCATGATTGAGGCCATAGACTGCACCCATGTGGGTATTCACATGCCACCTGGCCCTGAGGGAATGGTGTACATCAACAGGAAGGGAAGTCTGAGCATCAACTGCCAGGTGGAGTGTGATGCCATGGGGTGCATCATCAATGTCTACACCACACACCCTGGGAGTGCACATGATGCATTCATCTGACACAGCTCTGCACTGTGCCACAGATCTGAACATGGGGACATCCTCACAGGCCACCTAGTGGGTGAGTATGGCACAGGCAAGGTGCGATAGGCAGAGCAGGCCTGGGGATGGGGGTGGGCAGGGAGAGCATGGTGGTGTGGGCACTAGGGACAAGCAAGGGGAGCAGCACAGCATAGCAGAGGGCTAACCATGTCATTCCCCACACAGGTGACTGTGCATACCTGCTAGGGTCCTGGCTGCTCACCCCCTACCAGTGCCCATCGTCCCCAGAAGAGGAACAGTACAATGAGGCACACGCAAGCACACGCAGCATCATCGAGCATGTCTTTGGCATGCTGAAGGCACATTTCCATTGCCTAGACAGGTCAGGTGGTGCCCTACAGTATAGCCACTTGAAAGCCTGTGGCCTATTCCTGGCCTACTGCATACTGCACAACATGGACATTGATCATGGGATGGTTGTCGAGGCTGATGAGGGAACAGTAGTGGGGATGACAGAGACAATAGTCCAGAGGGTGATGGACAGCCACCCCCTGGGTGTAGGAACCCCCGACTGCTGCACCAGGCATGATGCCACCATGACACTGTTGCATAGGAACACTTTGGTGAACACAGGTAGGTGGTATGCTACACATGAATGGGCCACACAGACAGGTACAGCACACATGCAGGGACATGCATGGTGAGGGGCATGCACACACAGAGGCATGATGCAGGGTAGGGGAGTCAGTGGAACACAACCACACACAGCAAAACACACACACACACACACACACACATATATACACTCCCTCCCACCCATGCATTGGAATGTGGTGTGGATTAGATGCATTGCACTGAGGCACAGATGCAACCAGTGCTAGACTGCCCTCATCACACCCACACCACATAGTCCAGTGGTCAGGCATGCAGTGTATGGCATGACACACAGGCGTGCCACCAGTGTCAAGGCACACACACACTGTTCATATGTGCACAGGGCAGCAGCTGCAGAATGCAGTCAGGGCAGTGCACAGATCAGGGCTGCTGCACAGTACTATGAACACCACAGCCATGGGGCAGCCACGCCATGGCTAATCAGCAGCCACAGGTTGCGAATCAGCTGGGGGGTGCAACAACCACCAGGGTAGAAGTGCAAGACAGAAACCATGTCCTTGGGGAGGTATGCAGGCACCCAAACAGGCCAGCCCTGGGTGTGCCTGGGATGCCTGCATCAGAGCCCGGTGTCGACTAATGCCAGGTCTGTGGGTTGGACAACCCACTGCAGGGGGTCTCCTGTGCACAGCCATGCATTGTAGCAGCCAGCAATGCAAAGCCAACTGCAATCTCACTGGCAATGTGATCAAGGATACAGTCATGGCCTCCTGCATGCAATGCATCCCCTTTAGGATCTGCGCAGTGCCCCTTGCCTGCTGCTCGGCTAACTGATGCATCTCTGCATGCAGTGCATGCACCTCGGTGGTGAGCAGCACCTGTTGCTGAACAGACACTTGCAGCAGCCGGGTGTGCTCAGTCAACCGGTCGGCATCCTGGGGCTCCTGGGTGGGACACCTTTCCTCTGGAGGTGACCTGCCATGCTGCTCATTCCCCCTCTCCAGTGGACACTGCACAGTGGGGTCTGCAGGGGGAACAGGCACAGCAGGTGCACCGCTGGTGGATCCTGTGGCTGGCTGCCCTGTGGCACCAACAGCATGCTGCCATCACCCATCCAGCCACTGTACACCACCCTGCACCTCCACGGCCACACCACCACCACTGCAGGACACATCTGTGGCAACACACACCACTGCACCCACAGTGGTGGAAGGCAGCTGTGCCACCACTGGCAAGCACTGGGCATGGTACCTGACTGTGATGCCAGCAAGAGCGACATGCCCATAGTGTCACTCATGCCATCCAGGAAGTGTGTGGAGCTGGCCCCCCCCAGTCTGTATCTCTGCACACAGGACACCAAGGATGGCATCCTGAAGGATCACATCCAGGGCCTCCTCTGGCCCTAGGTCTAGGACATCTACAGGCACCGTGGTGCTGAGCTGCAACCTGTTGGGCCCCTGGATGCTGGTGGATGTAGATGGTTCATCCTCTGGGGATGTACCAGCATCCAAGAGTGTCGCTGCTGCTGCCGGCACCCCATCCTCTGCACAGAGGTGTGCTGGTGCTGCAAGAGAAGGATGGCATGTCAGTGATGCAATGCCCACATATGCCCCCCATACACTACTGCTGCATATGTCCTGCAGCATGACATGTGCGTGGGTACACACACATGCACATGACATGCAGGAAGGCCACATTCATGCTGGCATGCCCATGTATGCACCCTATGGGCCACCAGCTGTGTGTGTCTGACATACATACCATGCAGTGATGGCCCGTCATGCATCTGGAAGCCTCCTCCAGGTACACCCTCCACTGTGGTGTGGTGCATGGTGGCTGCCACCATCTCCTCTGTTGGCATCAGTGTGGGTGCATCCATTGGCCCTCCTCTGGTGGCATTATGGGACACTCTGATGTCTGCCACCTTCTCCTTTATGCACTACCTGTTAGTTATGACCTTCTTGTGGCACTCCAGCATCAACCACTGGTGGCTGCCATGCTGGTTCACATAGGATGCCACCTCCTCCCATGCAGCAGCACTGGCCTGTGGTGTGCCCGTGGCACTGCTCAACAGGGCCTCCCTTTCATGGTAGGCCTCAAACAGGGTATCTGTCTCACCCTTTGTGAAGTTGGGCCTGTGCTTCCATGCAGGCCTCAGCTCCTCACCCTCCTTTTGTGCCAACATCTGGCCTCCTGTGGACATGGACAGCACAGTGTGTCAGTGGCAGCATTTCCCTGGTCTGTCCCACTCTTCAGTGCTGTCTGCTCCCAGTGTTCTACTGCGGCATCCACCACTTACCTATCAAGGTTGCAATACCAGTACATGGCCTGCACTGTTCCATGGCACTTATGAGGCACAACACATGCAAATGAGGTTGTGCTCAACAGTAATGACATACTAATGCACCCCAGTGTGCCACACATTGGCTGATGAGCTAATTTGCAAGTGGCATCTGAATATCAAGAATTTGCACCATGTACAATGGGATTGCACTAGAACAAGCCACGGTGCAATGCCTGCACATACACAATACACAGACCTGCAATGTGCAAGCATGTCATGCTATCATGGTGTCAATCACACAGCATGATGCAGTGGCATTGCACATGTTATGCATGGCCATCTATGCGCATGGTCACGCATGGGCTAACATGCCAAATTACATATGTGTGCACTGCACACTGGTGGGTGACTTCTGACCCTTGGGTCAGACCTCCGTAACCCAGCCTAGCCATGCCCACTGTGCATTTCCACCACTGCCTGATGGGTGGGCACTGCTCAGTCTCCTACGCATCGCACATCTGGCTCCTGTGGTGGACATATGAGCCTGCCCCTGCCATTTTCACCAGCAAACCATAACAAGTGCAATGGCGCAGGGTAGGGGATGCCATGCCCATACCTGGACAGATGTGGAGCTTGCCAACCTGGTGGCCTGTGTGGAGCCCCACAGCCCACAGCTGTTTGGCCAGGTGCTCTTGCAGCAGGCCAGGGGCAGTGTGTGGCAGGCTATCTCTGCCAGTCTGGAGCAGAGGACCAGGGTGCCCAGGACCACAGAACAGTGTAGACACTGGTAAGGTGACCTCATACATAGGGACCCTGACTGTCTATGGAGGCTTCAGGCATGTGCCAGATGTGGTGCAGTGCCACAGCCAGGTAAGTCATCCCATGTTGCATGTCTGCCCTGGTGCAGTACTGTGGTGTTGGATTTGCTGCCTGGAATGCCCTGCGGTGGGGTACACTGTCATCATGTGCATCATAGAGTGGCATTGCCAGCTGCCATTTGCAGTGTGATGCAGCTAGGCTGGTGTGCAGGACATGTTAGGCAGGGGTACACCCTGTGCACAGAGGGCTGGGGAAAGCTGCTGTTGTCGGTTATTGATGTGCACCTGTCTTCTTTCCATTCCCAGGATTGACCGGAGAACCACAGGTGGCCCAGGACTGCAGCAGCACATGATTGGGTGGTGCACCCTGATGGTGGAGAACCTGCACCAGCAGCACCACAGGAGGAGGTAGGCACTGTCATGGTCCTTCACACTGTACATGGTGGGATGGCGGTGGGGTGTGGGTGTGGGCATGGCCACCTGTGTCATGTGCTGTGGAAGCTGTGTTTGTTGCACTGTGCATGGTGCATGCCACTGTGGGGCATCCATTGGAAACATGTGCCAGCTGTTTGTGGGGTGGGCATGCACCTGGATGCCACTGTTGTTGCTGTGGTGCTGCTGGTGCAGTGTGCCATGTGACTGTCACTGCACAGTTGTGTGGCCATTGTGCAGTAGGGACTACCTCTGTGCAATGTCATGGTGTGCCATGTTGCTGGCTGGTGTTGTCCCACCTCCCTGCGGGTGTCCATTCCAGGCCCTGCGGGGGGGGTGTGGTCCTGCTGCCCATTGCGCACTGTTGGTGGGCATTGATCCTTGGGCCATTGCACTGATCACCTGTCCTGTCCCTTGCTATAGGTGTCCAGCATCCATCACGGAGACTGCAATGACCAATGCTGAGCAGGCTCATGCAGCAGACCTTGCTCGGCGTATCAAGCATTCTTGAGGTTGTGGTGGCCATGCATAGGATGATGGTGGGGGAGGGGGGTGAAGGCTTGCCAGGGCAGCCAGATGGGGCTGTCACTAGAGTTGTGCCTGTTTTCCCCTGTTTCCTCTGTTGCACCTTCCTCTACAGCCCCACCTCCCACTGTACGGTCCCTGTTCCCTGTCACCTTCCCTCGCTGTACCTACCCTTTCCCAGCCGATGTTGTTTTTCTAAATAGTTGTTTTATACATAAATATTTTCTGACATATCTGCCTGTGTCTGTGTCTGCTTTGCTGGTGGCATGAGGATCCATGCTACAGTGGCCTAGTGTCTGTCTGTGTTGTGTGCATGAGAGGGTGTGTGTGTGTTGTGGCTCCCTGCTGTGAGCTGTGGTGTGTCCCACTGTGGTGGTGTCCATCCCCTCGGTTGGTGGCTGTGCAATGGGGTGTCTGTGGGGCAGCAGTCAGGGGTATGTGGTGGATGTGTGCGTGGTGGTGGCACACAGCCATGGTCATTGGTCGGGTACTATCTGCACACTGTGTTGGGTACTCTGCTTGGCATTGTACAGCCTGTCTCATGTGGTCTGCCATGCTGCCTGCAACCTGGCCTGTTCAATGCCCACTGTGTGGGCTCCCTGTGTGCCTGTGTGATGTGTGTGTGCTTGGCTGCATGGTCCTGGGCATGGCCTGCTATGGTCTTGTTGGGGGAGCACAGCCAGCAGCCTGCCGGGGGGGGTGCTCCCTTGGTGGGCCTCCTTTGGCACCTCCTGTTGCCTGCTATCCATGCCACTGTTGTGATATGGGGTCCAGTGTCTTGGTACCTGTGTGTGCCCTGCTGGTGGAGGCCTCCTGTGGCCTGTCACTGTGCTTTCATGGCTCTGTCCCTGGGTCTGTTCTCTGTGCCCTGCCCCCACTGTTGCTGTGCTGCTGTGCTGCCACAGTTACACTGGAGCATCTCTGTTTGTGCCAAGGTGCAACTCTGTTTGCACCACGGCACAACTCTTCCATATTCAGTCACATTGTGCTGATGCTGTTTGGCCTGTGCAACATCTGAATATGGCTCCAATTGCACCATGGCACATTGGATTTGTGCTGCACCAGACTTGCATCAGACTTTGTTGCATTTCTGAATATCCAAGCCCCACTGTTTAAAACTCCTTTACTACAGCACAGGATAACAGAGAAGAGAGCCACGGTAACTTACAAGAGAAAAAGAAAAGTCTCTCTTTCTCTCTCTCTCTCTCTCTTACTTTCTCTCTATCCTCACTCCAAGTAGTTTTGTTCTCATAAAACTAAGAGGAATAAATACTTTCTTCATCAGGGATATAGCAAGGAGAGAGCTGCTCAGATGTTAAAAAATTAAAAAGGTGCTCTCTCTCTCTCTCTCTCTCATCTCTCTCTCTCTCCCTCCCAGTAAGCAGTCTAAATAAATGCAGCTAAAAAAACAAACAAAGGGAAAACAGTATATCAAAAGAAATAAATATGTTGAAAGATTGAGAAGTTCATTCATTATGTAAGGAGATCAATATAAAAAATAATAAATCTAAGATGGAAACAGTTTACACACACTATGCAGCTATTTTTTTGAAATCAATATAAGATACAGACTTACTTACATAGCAACCATATTTAACACGTTACATACTAAATAGCATAAAAAGAGTGAAATTTACAAATACTCCTAGCATTGTAATTTACAGTAAAGGGAGGGAGGGGAGGATATACTTTATAGGCTATGGGGACACCAGCAGGCAAAGCAAAACTTAGTAGGCAAATTTACACCGGAACAGCACAACCTGGTACAATAAAGCTGTCGGGAATAAAATGTCAATTAAGTGAACTGTGTCAGAACCACCATATACTGCATACTGCTACCTTACCACTACTGCTACTACCTCATCATGCCGAGGTACCAACAACTTTTCTGTAACTACAACTGTACAGGAAGAGATTTTTTTAAGTATTGCAGGTTGTTACAAAAAGTTTTCAGTAAGTGCAGCATTTAACTTATCAAGGTAGGCTGGATTACTTTTTATTGTTCTTAAAAATATTTTTGATAGCTGAAAATATGTATAGAATAATGAATGAACTGATTACCATGGAATTTTCAGGATCCAAAGATCCTTGCACCAGCTATGAACCTTCCAAATTTCAAGTAAATCAGTTGAACAGGGACAAAGTTGTTACGGTGCAAAAATCAGGGTTTTTCATTAAAGTGCTTACCACACCTGTACAAAATATATGTATATATTTATATACGTGTATATATGTGTATATAGGTACAGTACATTCCACTAGTATGCAATTCAGATGTGTACATATTTTGGTTGTATGCACAAAATTGCAATGTACTGATTTTTATCCTATACCTCCCATTATAAATCTTTGGTTTGTATGTACTAGTTTTTTCAGATGTATGCACATATTTTCAGTCAGTTTGCTTTGTTTTCTAGGGAGACAGGGTGATAATTTGTGCTAATTGGTGAGATCAAGAGTGGAACACACTGCTAATAGGACCAATTAGCAGTTGCTAGGGTAAATAGCAGTGTCAGTGGCTCAGTAGGTAGCACATTTGCCTCTGAGGCCGGGAGATCAAAGGGCTGTGGGTTCAGTTCCCACATCTGGCACTTGGGTTAATATCCCAGTACTGACACTGTAGTGCAGCATGAGAGGGGTACTGCACTTCTGAGGTGCCGTTTTTCAGATGAGACATTAAACTGAGGTCCTATCTGCCTGGATTGGTGGTAGTTCAGGTGGATGTTAAAAATCACATGGCACTTATCGAAAAGAATAGGGGAATTTCCCTGGTGTCCTGGCCAAATTTCCCTCATTCACTAAAAATGCCACCAACAGCTTAATCTGGTTCAAGGTCAGTTGGCATTCATCTGTATCCCCCTCCCCCAGGCCAGCTCTGAAAATAGGCAGGATTTGTCTAGTGCACTTACCCGTCAACAAAAAACTAAATAAATATATGTATATATATATATATATATATATATATATATATATATATATATAGATAGATATATATATATATATAAAATCACACATGCCCACAATGCAAAGCATCATGGACTGCATATGCAAATCACCACAGAATGTTATGCTGGTCCAACTTTAAGCAATTGCATGGTGCCGAAAGGCCTCTCACACAGTTTGCAAAGGGTGCTAACAGAAGACATAGACACGTGTTTCGTCCTGCCAGGACTCATCAGTATGCCTCATCTGTTTGACACCCCAGTGGAATGGACCAGCTACCCTTAAGACAGTGTTGTCTTGGATATGTTGTGATGAACCCATTAAAATAAAAAACTATTTAAAAGACAAAGAACCTCTGTGCACAAACACTGAGGCAAGGGTTACCCCAAAGGGCATTTGGCTGGGAAGCCAAGTTTCAAGAAAATACAAAATCACATATGCCCACACAATGTCATGTCATTATGAAGCTGCAAATTAAAAATCAGTCCCTCAATGTCTTATTTTTTTAAACCTGTAAAACAAAACCCAACACTGATCTCACCCACACCCTCACTCAACTACCCACTGTGAACCCTCACCACACACCCCCATAGACCCCAAAACACACTGTCACTCTCCTGAAGTGTTCCCACAGTGAAGATTCACTCTCCGATTGAGAACCATCTTGTGGCTGGAACCGATGACTGCGGTCTGGGAAGTAAGGTAAATGCAGTCAGAAAATGCATTTAGCTGCAGTTACCTTATTTCTCATAAAGCAGTTGATGGTTCCAGCAGCAAACCATGTCTTCAATCAGAAAGTGGATCTTCACTGTGGAGCAAGTTCCGATGAGTGAGGGTGTGTGAGAGTCAAGGGTGTGTGGGAGTAGGGTGATACACAGTGGTAGAAGATGAGAGGGGTGGTAGATAATAGTGGACTTTTGTACAGGTTGGAATAATAAAAATAAAACATTGAGGGACCTTTTTATTTTTCAGCGACAATGTTTTATGGAAGGAGTCAGAGGTGCACTGGCCATCAACTGGGATATAAAATCAAAGTAATACAGTGATTGGAGGGTATGGGGTGCCACTATACACCAGGGATATAGATTGTGGTATCAAACTGAATGGGGGAAATTGGAGGGTGGGGGGTACCACTGGACACCAATGAAAAGGCAAGATGTGGCACTGCAAATTGGGGTAAAAAAATCATTTTGCATGCCAATAAATCATTTTTCACCATCTTTTTTTGTTTGTGAAAGAAAGGATCTATTGTCCTGCAAAAGGATTTTAGACTTCGTTGGGTTTTTTATCCCTTTTTCATAAGTAAAGATCCTTCATCATGAATCCTTTCTCATTCTCACAAAAAAGGTTCCTGACTTGCGAAAAAGTATGTTTGACTTATTTTTTTTATAATCCTTTTTTGTGAGTTTGGATCATTTTTCATATTCATGATAAAGAATCCTGTCTTCTGAAAAAGGATTTCAGACTTAGTTTTTTTTTTTTTCACGATTTAGGATCTTTTTGTGTGAATCCTTTTTCATATTCATGCTAAAGGATCCTATCTCATGAAAATTATTTTGTACTTTTTTATCCTTTTTCATGAATCCTTTTTCATATACATGGTAAAGGATCTTAGCAAGTCACAAAAATGGATTTTAGTAATGTTAAAAAAAATTATGGGGCCATATTGTGTGCAAATAACCGACAAATCCAGAAAATGAAGTCCCTGTGAGCAAGATACATGTTTTGGTATTTCTGCTAGCCACCATTTTGGAGAACTTTACATTTTTTAAGTTTGAAAAAATGGAAAAAAAGAGGGCAGCTCATGAAAAAAGGAAATTTTCATCATGAAAAAGAATCCTTTTTCATGAGACCAACTTCCTTTTTCATTTGAGGAATCTATCCTGGAGAGCAAAATCCCCATTAAAAATAGTGGGAACTTAAAAACTGAATAACTTTGGACTGGATTAATATTTTTCACCAAACCAGCAAAAGACTCTTTTGTTACCCAAGCTCTTATTACCATAGACATTTCACACCAAACTTCCACACCATCTGGGTGCAAGTCGATGACAAAAGAACTGCAAAAAGTGGGAATGCTAAGGTTTTTGCACTTTCCAGATCTCAGAATCTGCACATCTGACTGGAACAGAACTTTACACGTCAAGAGATCTAGCCCTTGAAACAGGGCATGCCAAATTTTGTGCAAATCTGTTGGATGGTTGTAAAGTTATTTAAGTGCAAAATTTGAAGTTTATTATTGAAACGTCAGTTCAACCCTAACTATAGGGGTGCTACTGTACCCCTATAGTAGTGGCACAGTAGCACCACTATATTTAGGGTTGAACAGGGGTTTCTGTGCTAAACTTCAAATTTTACACTTTAATATGTTCACAACTGTTCAACGGATTTACATGAAATTTTGCATGAGAGGTCTCATGGGGCAGATCTCTTGATGTGCCATGTCTTGTTCAATTTTGGTCTGACATTGTCAGGGTAGAAAGGAAGTGGCCCACAGATGTGCCTTTTACTGGTTTGGTGAAAAAATATTAATCCATTTTAAGGTTATTACATTTTAAAAATTCTGGTTCTGAGCATGCTCAGTAAGCACTTCAAAATAGCTGTAGGAAGTTTTCATATCTTATTTTGTATGGTTTTTCATATTCCATATCTAATTTTGTATTGAGTTTTGAATTTCATTTTGTATGTTTTTTCATATTCCGCCATCTTGTTTTTATTAAAAAAATAATTAAAGGAATAACAATGGCATCATAGGGGGAGACCAACACATGTATGTTGCTCATCGGGACCCCATTAGGTGAAATCTGAAATTAGCTGTTGGATGAAGGACTCTCAAAGGTGTGTTTTTTTATTTTTCTTTTTACATTTTTTTTGTGATTCACTAAGGTTGTTTCATATTTTGATATGAACAACGTAGGATGAATAGTGTTTTGTGGCTTTTTTGTCATTGCCTTGCAGCCAAATGAATTGGAATTTTGTTCTGAAATTTTCAGGGCAGAAAGTCCATTTCAAAGTTATTAGACTGTGAAAATGTGGCTTAAGAACCATACTGTCATATGCATTGTCATGTGTTAAATACATTTTCCTGGTGTCTAGTGGCACCCCCACTCTTTGATCCCCATCCCCATAACTGTACATTTCTCTGGTGTCTAGTGGCACCCAACACCATCTGATGGCCATCCCTTTAAAACTAATACAGTTCCATGGTGTCAATTGAAGCCCCCCTTCTGATTGATCACCATCCCCTAATAATTATATATTCCCTGGTGTCTAGTGGCACCACCCTCTGATTGCTTCCACCCTTATTATGTTATTTGTCCCTGATGTCTAGGGGTACCCTACACTGTTGGATCACCATCCCCCATAGTATTGTACATGTCCCTGGTGTCTAGTGGCACCACCCCAGTCCAATGGCTTTCCTTGCTGAAATACAGAAAACAGTCTCTCAATCTCTTTTTTTATTAAACCTGTAAAAGAGAAAATGGTCCCTTGTCAACCTGATTCCCCCAACCTTGACTTCCCACTCAGCACCTACCACCCTCCCCAAACCCCCACACCCCCTCACTCACCTGTACAGGTCCCAGGGTGAAGATCCACTCTCTGATGGAAGACATATCGCTGCTGGAGCTGGCAACTGCAAATGAGAAACTAAGATAAATGCAGTTCAAAGTATTTCAATAGCATTTTCAACTTTAGTCTAAAACTTTGCCATTTTTGCATATTTTCACACCAAATTTTCATCATGGCCTTTTTGAGACCCTGCTTCATGAATAATGTCAGTGGAATTACAGAAATCTGGCCCAAAGGGTGATTCCATGCTCTGTTGACAAAACCACCTTTCATTAGGAATTTGAAAATCTTTATCACCTTTGTTCATGAGGTGGGGTAATAAAAATGGTATGTTGAAAATCTGGGGTCAAAATATGTTAAAATGGCAAAATTATGTGCATCCATTGAGATTTACCTACTCTCCCTCATCACTTTTGTAATTTTAACTATTTTAGCGCCAACTTTTCAACATAGCCATTTCTTAACGCCATCTCAAAAATGTGACAGCTGTCATTTTTCAAATCTTTTCCAAAATGTATTTTCATGCCTCTGGAGCAGAATGACATTGCAGTGGCATGGGATGATGTTTCAGTAGGGATTTTGCAATTTTTAGTACTGGGTTCATGAGGTGGAGTAATAAGAAGTCTATGCTGACAATTTGGTTGCTGTCGTCCTACAAATCAACACACACATATATGGATCTTTGTTGGGATGGGAGCATAGGGCCCAAAAGGCTCTGCAATCACACAGGCAAATAAGGATAAGATTATACTATCTCAAAAAGTAAGGAAATTCTTTGCAAAAACTGTGTTAGTTCAACATTTAGGATTCTGGCTAAAGCAGCAAAAGTATGGAAATGAGGCTTTACTGTCGCCAACCCTAAAACCACACCCTCATGCCTATAACAAATCAAGGGTGCAGTCTCACTTGTGGTTGTGAACCCTAAAGCCACATTTTCCTACTTTTGTCAGTTTAGCCTCAACCCTAAATGTTGCATTAATGCAGTTTTTTTTTTGCAAAGAATACTATATATATAGCCACTATATTTAGGATTGAGTAGGGTGTTTAAAGTTAAACCCCAAGTTTTGCTCTTTAATAACTTCACAACTGTTCTGAGCATGCTCAGTAAGCACTTCAGGATAGATGTTGGAACAAAAAAAGATTTTGGCTATACAATTCAGGATTCTTGTCCATATAGGGGCTAATCCTTTTTCTTATGAAAAAGAAATCTTGATTCACATGCAGCCATCTTGTTTTCTGCTTGTTTGAAAAAAAGATTTTAAAACCAACAAAGATGACATGCTGCAGAGAGACCAACACATGTGTCTTGTACATTGGAACCCAGTTAGGTGGATTCTGCACTTTACTCTTGTTAAATTGACCCTCAAATGTGTTTTTTTTTTGTTTGTTTTGTGCATCCTTTTTTGTGATACGCTTCCACTTTTTTACATGGCCAAAAGTAAAAAGAATTGGTTATGTGAAAAAGGATCCCTTCATAAGCAAAAATATTTTGGATGTTTTTGCATTCTTTTATGGTTTGAATGGATACTTTTTCATATGTTTTTTCCATTCATATGAGGAAAGAGCCTTTCAAATGTAAAAAGATTTTGGTCTTGTTTTTCTACTTCTTTTTTCATCTGAAGGGATCCTTTTTCAAATGCTTTTTTTATTTAAATGAATAAGAATCCCTTCATACAGAAAAGGATTTTTGACTTAGATTTTTTTTTTGCGATTCTTTTTTCATTTCAAGAGATTCTTTTTTGTTTCCTTTTTTTTTTATATGGAAACATATTCCTGCAAATGAAAAAGGGTTTTGGTCTCCTTTTTTCTGATTTTAACTTCCACAACCCATTACTCCATCAACATTTCGATTTCAGAGAAAATTTATACATAAATCCAAATGTTTTAATGAGTATTGCTAGAATAACACATAACACTACAAAGATATCTAGCGGCTATATAAAAAAAATTCAAAAAGTTTAAATTGCAAATTCTCATAGGATAACATGGGAAATTGCAGAGGCTATGACTCCCTCTTTTTCACTGGTGTCTAGTAGTACCCTTCCCACCCTCTGATCACTGTCCCTGTGTATTTATTTATGTTTCACTAATGTCTAATGGTACCCCCACCCTCATATTGCAATCACCATATTTTTCATTGTTTCCCCTGGTGTCTAGTGGAACCCTCAATCCTCTGGTTGCAGTCCCTGTAATTTATTTCCTTTTCTCTGATGTCTAGTTGAACCTCCTACCTTATGTTCACTCCCCATTATGTATTTGTCTTTCACTGCTGTCTACTGTCACCCCCATCTTCTGATAACCATCCCCATAATGTTGTTATTTTCTTTCCTGGAGCCTAGTGGTACCCCCACCCTCCAGTCACATCCCTATAATAAGTGGTTCTTTCTCTGCTGACTAGAGGCACCCTCCACCCTCCAGTCACCTTTCCCATAATAATTTATTCTTTCCATGATATCTAGTGATACCCCCACCCTCCAATTGATATCCCTGTAATAATTTGTTCTTTCCCAGGTGTCTATTGATACCCTCCATCCTCTGACCACTGTCCCCCTAGTAAATTGATCTTTCCTTGGTGTTTAGTGGTATACCCAATAATTTTTTTGCCTTTTCATGGTGTCTTGTGGCACTCCTTCCCCCAATTGCCATCCATGTTTCAATTAAAGAAAATGGTCCCTCAATGTTTTTTCTTCCTTCTAAAACCTGCAAAAAAAATCCCTCACAATCTGACCACCACCCCCTCCTCCCATTCAGCACCCACCACCCCATACCCCCACTACACCCTCACTCACTGGAAGAGGTCACAAGGTGAAAATCCACTCTCTGATTGGAGACATGTTTTGTTGTTGGAACCATTAACTGTGATATGAGAAACTAAGGTAAATGTGGTTTAATGTATTTCAGTGGGGTTTTCAAATCTGATGCATAACTTTGCCATTTTTGTATATTTTGACCCCACATTTTCAACATTGCCTTTTTGGGATCCTACCTCATGAACAATGGTTGTGGAATTATACAAATCCAGCCTGAAAAGCAATTTCACAGTCACTTGGCAAAATCACATTTTGGGTGGGATTTGAAACTTTTCACTGCCCTTGTTCATTAGGTGGGGTCATATGAAGGCTTTGTTGAAAATTGGTGGTCAAAATATGTAAAAATGGCAAAGTTATGCACACATATTGAAATTTTACTATGCCCGCTAATAACTTTGGCAATTTTAAATATTTTGAGCCAAAATTTTCAATATAGCCATGTTTTTACACCACCTCATGAATGTGACAGCTGCCATTTTTCAAATCTTGGCCAAAATGTGTTCTCACACCTGTGGTGCAGAAGAAGATTTCAGTGATGTGGAATGATGTTTCAGCAGGATTTTGAACATTATCACTACCAGGATCATGAGGTGGGGTAATAAGAAGGCTATGCTGACAACTCAGTATACAAATATGGTAAAATGCCCAGGCTATGAGTGAACATTGCATTATTTCAATGTTCACTCATAACTTCACCAATTTTCAAAATTTTGACTCCAAACTTTCAAGATTGGCATTTTTTACCCCACCTCATGAACATGACAGCTGTCATTTGTCAAATCTTGGCCAAAATGTGTTTTCGCATGGCACTGAAGTTTTAATGCCACAGAATGACATTTTGGTGGGGATTTTAAAATGTTCACTACCTGGTTCATGAGGTGGGTAATAAAAAAGCAATGCTGACAATCTGGTTGCTGTTTTACTACAAAGGCAAGCACAGGGACCAGAGGGCCCTATGCTTCCAAAGCAACATACATGTACGCATGTGTGGAGGGATGGCCCTGTACTCCAACAAGCAAATGAAGATTTGATTGTACTATCTCAGAAAGTAAGGAAATTCTTTGCACAAAATAACTTCATTAATACACCAGTTAGAGTAACTTAACACTACAAAAGTAGGGAATGTGGTGTTAGGGTTTCTAACCCTAATACCCCACACCCACCACCCAAGCAGCAAAAGGAAAAAAAATAGGGGTTTGGGTCTCCTGAGTCTTGATGAGTCAGTGGTGTGGTCTTCCTTGGGAGTCGTCAACCATAATGCTGATCTCTCCCCTCAGCAACTAGCTTACAATCTGAAGCACAAGATACAGCTCCAAGCCACTGCTTCATGATAAATTCTTCCAATGGTAGTGAAGTATGCCTTGCTACAGGTTGTCAAAACAATTTGTTGTACCTTTCTTCACATAGGGCCCTGTTGGCCCTGCATGAAGAAAGAAACACATGTGTGACTTTGCTCACAGAATGGAGTGGGTGTTAAGGCTGCCAACCCCCAACAAAGACCCCACCACTGAATTTCCAAGACTCAGGAGACCAAAACTCTATTTATTATCTTGTTTTGCAGCTTGGGGTGTGGGTGTGGGGAATTAGGGTATGAAACCCACACACCACATTTCCCTACTTTTGTGGCATTAAATTACATTACCTGGTGCATTAACAACATTTTTTTGCAATGAATATACAGTGTATGTAAATGTATGTAAATATATATATATATATATATATATATAAATTATAAAAAACAACTACATTAATACAGACATTAGGGTTGAAGAACACAAAGTGCACAACATAGAGGAATGGAATGAAAAATATTAGGGTTTTTAATCTGCAGGGTATTATAGAATCAGTGGTGAAGTCTTCCTTGGGATTGTCAATCCTAATGCCCATACCTTCCCCACCAGCCAATAGCCTCCTGTCCAGAGTCTAAGGTACAGCTCCAAGTCAGTGCCTCATAGTGATACACTCTTCAAAGGTAGTGAAGCATGGCTCAGAACATGTTGCCAACAGAATCTTTCATACCTTTCTTCAGGCAGGGCCCTGTGTGAAGAAAAGAGATCATTTTTGACCTTGTTTGCTCAGGGGAGAGGGTTTGCATTAGGTTTGACAACCCAAAGAAGTCCCCATCACTGATTTGCTGATAGTCTGGAGACCCAGAACTCTAATGTTTTACATTTCCCTACTTTGTGCGCTTTGCATTTTTCAACCCAAATACCTGCATTAACATAGTTTTTTTGCTATTAATTTCCCTTCTTTTTCAGATAGTGGAATCATATTGTCATTTACTCAGGTCCTGGAAGGATGTACATGAAATTAAATAAACTGAATACTAAAGTTAGTTTTATCCCTGCTTTCACCAACCAACAAGTGAATGTCACAAGCATTTTAATAGTTGTAGTTACACCACTGCACTGTACAATGGTACGGTGTAATGGTTCAATAATAAGTATTATAACTACTAGGTGAGATACAGTATTAATAATAAAGATTTATTACTTGGGTACTCTGGACTGTGGAATGTTTGATGTTTCTATGTTTCTATGTAACATCCTACCATACTTGTAAAATAAGAATAGCAATGGGGTCATAAAAGATGAACAGATCTTTAGTAACTAACTGGACAAACAAGGTACTCTAAACATTAAGCAATACTTATCTGATACACAAGGACAGTGTACTCCAACACTGATGCTCCATTGGACCTGTAGAAATAAAGTGGGACATAGGTTACTATAAGCACTAAAATACCAATCAGCTATGTAGGGTTGAAAAGGGTTGCAGCATTATTATAGGAGCTTAAAGTGGGTTCTTGGTAGAGTAGATGCCATTGGTACCATGGCAGTGTCCTAGGTTCATGAACAGACTTGGGTCACTCATGGAGGCCAGCATGGGGGTATGTGGACAGGATTCAGCATCCACAGGTCCACTCTCCTGTTGGGGTGGTAAGTTGCTCTGCTTATCAGCCACCACCAGGGTAGGATGAAGCCACCTTCTTTTGCATACCTGACAACATTGACAGGATGACATGCTTACAAAGCAGCTAACAGTAAATGGTGTAGAAGGATGTGGGCATCCTTCCCCTGCCTATTCCCCTCCTATGGAAATTTGTGTGTGTGGGGTAACAAAGTCACAAGGTAAGTTATTGAGATGGAGGGTGATGGGGCTGGTCTGACAGCAGTAGGGGGTTTGTTGTTGGTGTGGGACTTGCCATTTACCAACCTTCATCATGACAAGTACACTTTTGCCCATTTTTCTTGCCACCCTATTTGTCCAGACACAGTGAATGAGCCCTTTAGGCCTCAACACACATTAACCCCTCATGTGGGAAGGCTCCCTGCTCCACCATGAGGTGCTGGGTGTGCCAGATCACTGATCTGTCCCAAGTGCTACAATGCCTTCTCCCCAGCCTCAGCCCATTCAGCCAGCTTAGTGAACTTGCACCCAAACTCAGATCACTGGTACCAGAAGGCACACAAACAAAATCACTGATCTCACAGCCATTATGGCAGATGCACAATTAGACTGGGTCACTGTTACAGAAACATGGTTTACTGAGAAACACTCCTGGGATGTCACCATCCCAGAGTATATGTTATTCTGAAAAGATCACAAGGGAAAGAAGGGGGGGTGGCATTGTATGTCAGAGATGATATTCACAACAGAAATCCAGGGAAAACACCATAAAGCAGAGGCCCTTTGGGTTACACTAGTAGCCGGGGACAAAGCTCATATCCAGGAAGGGGTCATATACAGACCTCCATCCCAGGAGGCTGATGTAGACAAGGAGCTCTTGGAAACCATCTCTATGATGGCAAACAGTGTTGAGTTGCTGCTTGTGGGGGACTTCAGTCTATCAGATGTGGATTGGTCCTCATACACAGCATCCTCAGGCCAGACCAAAGAGTTCCTTTTTGCACTAAGGGGAGCAGTTTTGCTTCAACTGGTGAACTCACCCACCAGAGACAAAGCAATATTAGATCTAGTGCTGACAAACAGCACAAAAATCCCAGAAGCAGAGGTGGGAGCCAATCTAGGGACCAGTGATCACAGTTCAATCTGGTTAACTGTGAACAATATGGAGGAAAATAGTCACACCAAAATCAAGGTACTAGATTTCAGAAAAGTCAGCTTCCCCAAAATGAAAACTATGATCTCATTAATGCTAGAAGAAGGAATCACAGGAGATGTAGAGGACTGCTGGAATACTCTGAAGGCTGCTTTGCATACAGTAACAACTGTATGCACTAAGAAGCTAAGCAAGTCCAAAAGAAGGAAAAGACCTCTCTGGTTCTCTCACAAAGAAGCATCCAAAATTATAGAGGAAAAAAGGCTTTTACATAAGTCAAGCAAACAAAACATGAGGCAGACATGGAAGGATACAAGAACAAATTAAAGGAGGCAGGGAAAGCTGTTAGAAGGGCAAAAGCACAGACAGAAGAGAAAATAGCACAGGGGTGTTAAGGAGGGAAACAAAACCTTCTATAGATACATGACAGAAAAAAGAAAAACTGAAAAACTAAGGGAGGAATAGTCTGACTAGCAGCCAAGGAAGGTAAGATGGCAGAGAGAGACGAGAACAAGGCAGAAGTGCTAAACAAGTTCATTTGCTCTGTCTTCACCATAGAAGACAGTGGCAAATGTCCCAGACTGAGTAGGACAAATGAAGATACCCAGGGAGCAGGTAGTAGCCCCTTCACAAGGGAGAGGGTCCTAAAAAAGCTTAATAAACTAAAAGTGCAAAAAGCCATGGGACCAAATGGCATACACCCTAGGATATTGAAGGTGGTTTGAGAAGAACTGGCTGCATCACTGGCTGAGCTCTTCAACAAGTCACTAGATAGTGGGAAAAAAACTCAGGACTGGAAACAGGCAACCTTTGTGCCCTTACACAAGAGCAGAAACAAGGAAAAGGCAGGATATTACCACCCTGTCAGCTTGACTTCAGTTGCAGGGAAAATGATGGAGTCACTACTAAAAGAGAGGATAGTGACGTACCTAACAGATACTGGAAAAACTGAGCCAAAGCAACATGACTTCACAGCAGGATGCCCTTGTCAAACCAACTTGATTGACTTCTTCGACTGGGTCACCAGAACATTGGATCAGGGAGGGGTGGTGGACATTGTATACTTAAATTACATCAAGGCCTTTGACACATCCCTCGCAGAAGGCTAACCAATAAGCTAGAAGATACGGAAGTTGGCCAGAAGATGGTCAGCTAGATCAGTAACTGGCTGAATGATATGACCCAGAGAGTGCTAGTCAATTAATTATTGTCAAGGGAAGGTAGGGTCACCAGTGGCATCCCGCAGGGATTGGTACTGGGACTGATCCTATTTAACATATTTATAGCAGACATAGTGAATGGACTAACAGGGAAGATTTGCTTGTTTGAGATGATACAAAACTCTGCAACAGAGTGGACACAATGGGAGGAGCAGACAACATGGAAGCTGACCTTAGATGGCTAGAGAATTGGTCCAGGGACTGGCAGTTACAAATTAAAACCAAAAAGTATAAGGTAATGCACTTGGGAAAGAGAAACCCTGGAAAAAAGTATACACTGGGAGGACATCAACTTGAGGAGGCACAAACGGAGCGAGATCTCGGCATAATCATCACTGACAAATTAAAGGTAGGAAAACAATGAGATAATACAGCACAGAAAGTGGGTGGCATCCTCGGATGTATAAGCAGAGGTATTTCTAGTAGAAAGAGGGAGGTTATCATTCCCCTCTACAGGTTCTTGGTGAGGTCACACTTGGTGTACTGTGTTCAGTTCTGGAGACCTCACCTCCAGAAGGAGGTTGACCATTTAGAGATGGTGCAGAGAAGGGCTACTAAGATGGTGCATAGACTGCATCACAGGTCACATGAAGCTAGACTCGGGGAGCTGAACCTATCCTCCCTTGAGCAGAGAAGAAACAGAGGGGACATGACTGAAATATTTACGTACATGAGGGGCTTTAACACAGCTCAGACAGGCAATCTATTTCAACAGAACATGGCAGCTTGCACGAGTGGTCATGATATGAGACTGGCTGGATGAAGGCTGAAAAGCAACCTCAGTAAGTACTTCTTCACATAGAGAGTGATAGACTCCATGAACAGCCTGCCCCAGGAGGTGGTAGCATCAAAGACAATCAGTGACTTTGGGCCTAGTGGTCCTTATCTGCCATCAAAGTCTGTGTTTCTATGTTTCTATGTTTCTATGGGACAGACATAAATGACAAGTTAGGATGAAGGCAGCATAGGGAGGCAGTAGTTTCTAAGGCAGACTAGATGGATCACATGGTCCCCATCTGCTGACACTATTCTTATGTTCTTATGTTCTAACATGGTGCACAGTTAGCCAGCAAATGTCCCTGCAAACAACATTACTTTATAAAATGTTTTTTCTTAGATTTTGACCCCCAAGTTTCAATATACTCTTTTTATGACACCCCCCACTTGAACAATGACAGGTGTCATTTATAAAATATTCGTAGAAGCATTATTTCATACCAAGACTGTAAATCACATGTGGGTCAGGATTTGAAAACAATACAGCTGTTGGTTCATGAAGTGATGTGAAAAAATATGTCGAAAATTTGGGGTCAAAATATTGAAATTTACTAAAATTATGAGCAAACACTGAAAAATGTTAACATACCTTGATTGATTTTTGGATGTACAAACCTTGTAAATGTCTGTCTGACCCCAGGTCGCCCAAGAAAAAGTGACTGTACTGTACCAGTGAACTCACCCCATTACCAAAATTCAAATAAATAATGTTTTTGTGTTGTTTTTTTTATATTTTGACCCTAAGTTTTCAACATAGACTTCTTATGTACCACTTCATGAACCCAATATGTGCAAAAACACATTTTGGCCAGGATTTAAAAAAATGAAAAATGACAGCTGTCACTTTCATAAGGTGGGTTGAAAAATTACTATGTTGAAAATCTGGGGTCAAAATATTGAAAATTACCAAATTTATGAGCAAGCATGAAAAAAATGTAACCATACACTCATAACTTGATTATTCTTAATATATTTTGCCCACATTTTCAACATGGCCTTTTTGGGACCCCACCTCATGAACAAGGGTGGTGAAATTATTTGAATCTGGCCGAACAGGTGGTGTCACACAGCAACAGTGAAATCACCTTTCTGGCAGGATTAAAATAGTTTCACTGCACTTTTTCATGAGATGAGGTCCCAAAAAGGCCATTTTGAAAATGTGGGCAGAAATATAAAAAAATGACAAAGTTATGAACAAAAGTTCAAAATACATTGAGATACATTATATGGCACTTACCTGTGTGTGCATATGGCTACAGACAACAAGGAACTGTCTTCTTCATTTCAGTGATTAAAAAAAAAAAGAGAAAAGTTACTGTGGGCTGGTTCTCTTTATTTTAGCTAAGGTAACTCCTACTTTGGGATAAGGCACCCCAGTGTCAGCAAGATACTTGAGGCCACCAGGGATTGGGCAGTCCTGTGTCCTGGATAGCTGGCAGAGTCAAGGGGTTGGAGTAGGCCAACACCTGTGATTGGGTACTCTGGCACTGGCAGATTAATGTGGCAGGGGGTTAAAAATAAAACTGAAGGGTGAAGATGAACTAGCACTGGGGTTGGGCACCCCAGTGGTGGTACGTTTAAAACAAGCACAAAAAATAAATAAACAGGCATGTAGCTGGCAGTGAGGATTGGGCAACCTGGTGTCTAGTTCAAATCTAGGGACAGGGAGGGATTGGGGATGGTGCAGACAATGAGGGAACATTTTCTTAATTTCAGTGATTAAAAAAAGACACTGTGGGATGGTTTTATTTAACTACTGTGCCTCCAACAATGGAGACTGGCCACTCCAGTGTTGGAAAGGTACTTGGGGTCACCAGGGATTGGGCATCACAGTGTCCAAGACAACTGGTAGGGACAGGGGGTTGGAGTACTCTGACACTGGGGAGTGGGCAACCCAGTATTGGCAGAATACAGTGGCTGGGGGGTTTGAAAATAAAATGGAAGGGGGACGAACTGGCACCAGAGGTGGGTACCCCGGTGTTGGTTACATAAACAAATACAGGCATGTAGTCACACCACAGATTGGGCACCCAATTGTCCATTTCAAATCTAGGAGGCCGCTCAAGAGGCTAATGGTGAGACAGCTATAAAAAAAAATTCACATGAACAGGATGTTCAGCAAAGTTGGGGCTAATACTGACAAGTAGCCAATCCCTACTGAATGAAAACAGCACAATGCATATGTATACAGGGAACCAGCCTTGTCAGTTGATAAATGAGTGTATTTTCATTATACAACCACATGTGTTCATGTGGTCATAAAATTTCAGTAATCCTTAAAACACTGAGTTTTTAAACTGTCTGTTCTCAGAAACAGAACTGTTTTTCATAAATATTTTAAAAACTACTTAAGTTTGTGAGGTAAAAACAAAACAAAATGTGAGTACCTTGTTCCAAACTCTAGCAATCTTGCATGTTTCAGGTTTTAAACCCTCCTAGATTTTTAGTTATAGGTGAGCAAAAAGAAGTCTTAATTTGTGTGAGTCATGTGTGTTTTGATCCACAGTAACTTGCCTCCATGAACCAGTTGCCACGAAATGTTCATGATCCAGATATCCAATCACTGTCTCTGTGGATTCCAAATTTCAGGTAAATCATTTGAAAGGGGGCAAAGTTATTAAGGTGCAAAAATTGAGGCTTAACATTAAAGTGCTTACTAAACCCTAATAAACAGGTGCCACCATGCCTGTATAATATATATATATTACCCACCAGGGCCGTCACATGTTGGACCTGATCTTCTCACTGGGGCTTGAGATAAATAATCTCAGGACTGATTGGGTCATTTGGTCCTATCATTGCATGGTGGAGTTCTTGTTTGCAACATCTAATAAGGCAATGTCTGGTGCACTTGACTCCCTTGCTGTGTACGACCCGAATCCTCTCACTTGAGGTCCCCTTGGTATAAAGGGGAGCTCAAGGCAATGAAGATTATGTGTCAGAGATTAGAGTGCTGCTGGTGGAAGCCTGAGCTGGAGGCAGACAAACTAGTAATCAACCATAAGAAGGCAGATTTCCTGTCCAAGGAGATTGCTGCTGGGAAGAACCAACCAACTGTGTTCTTTCAGACTGTGGACAGGCTTCTCCATCCTTCCTGTCTACAGGCGAAAAAAGCCTTTTTGAATGCTTTACGCTAGGAGTTTCCAAATTTTTTCTCAGACAGGGTGTCCATCATCCGGCTGGGAATTCTGCCAATGAGCCATATTCTGGCTAACAGTGGTCGCCGTGGGCATCCGGAGAGCACTCCTCCTGGTTGGGGCAAGTTTAGACTGGTGGAGGTGGCGGAGGTCATTGAGGTTGCTTTCAAGCTGCGGCACACCTTTTGTGATCTGGACCCGGTGCCAACACATTTGGCTTGATCATCTGGTGTTTCTTGTCAGAGGGGGTCTTTCCTGATGTCTTGAATGAGGCATTGGTGAGACCCCTTCTGAAGAAACCACCTGTGGACCCTGACGTAAAGGTAAATTACAGCCCTATCTCCAATCTTCCATTTTTGGGTAAGATTGTGGAGAATGTGGTGGCACTTCAGCTTGAGGAGTACCTCATGGCCCATGATCTATACAAGCCTCTCCAGTCTGGGTTTCATGCAAAGCATTGCACAGAAACTGTGATAGTTTGGGTGCATAATCACCTCCACAGTGTGAGAGATCAAGAGGAGGGGACAAATCTCATTCACCTTCATCTCTCCTCAGCATTTGACACAGTGGACCATCGTGTTTTACTTGACCACCTGAGGGAATTCTATGGACTTGCTGGCACTATCATCTGCTGGTTTGAGTCTTTTCTCACCAACAGGAGGCAAAGGGTAGTGATGGGGAATTTCTCCTCCTCCCATAGCCTTCTGTCATGTGGAGTACCCCAGGGTTCAGTCTTGTCACAGATGTTGTTTGCCATGTACATGCTGCCCTTGGGAGAGCTCATTAGGAAATATAGCTTGGGTTTTCATTGCTATGCTGATGATACCCAACTGTATCTTTCCTTTGCCCTGGGTCATCCAACACAGTGGATGTGCTTAACACCTGCCTTGTCAAGATCAATGACTGGATGACCTCCAGCTGGTTGTGACTGAACCCCAATAAAACAGAGGTACTGGTGGTGGAGTCAAACCGAGGGCATGATAGGATGACCTCTGGTGCAGAATTGGGGCTTTTTCTTGGGTCTATACCATTGAAGGCCTCCTCTGGGGTGCGTGATCTGGGCTTTATTCTCGACGGCAGATTGACGCTTGAGTTTCAGGTGTCGTTCATTATTCATACTAGTTTTTATCATCTGAAGAACATCACCAAGATACAGACCCTAGTTCTGCCCCTGGACCTCCCACCGTGGTTCACACCTTTGTGACATCTAGACTTGACTACTGTAATGTGCTCTATCTTGGGGTCTTTGGAGGTACCCTCCGCTGGCTGCAGCTAGTGCAGAAAGCAGCTGCTAGGTTGTTGACACGGTAGTCAAAGTACTGTCACATCACTCTGGTGCTGCGCAAACTGCACTGGCTGCCGGTCAGGTGAAGGGTCCTCTTTAAGGTGGTCTTGCTCACCTTTAAGGCCCTACATGGCTTGGGCCCTGGTTACCTGCAGGACCTTCTTAGAAACCTGCTGTCTCGTCCACCCCCTTTGCTCCTCCTCTAGGTGCCTCCTTGCAGTTCCCAGGATGAGGTTAAAAATGGCCAGCGATAGAACGTTTAGTGTCACCAGACCCACCCTGTGGAATTTGTTACCTCCAGCTGTAAGAGAGGCCCTTTCATTTGAGGTTTTCAAAACCTGCCTCAAGACCTTCCTGTATAAACAAGCCATCCTGGACTTTGGTTTATAATCCTATTTTATGCCTGACTTGTGTGCTTTAATTTCTGTCCCTGGCTATAGATTTAGTTTTTGGTATTTATTTTTCAGCAAACTAAAAAAAAATTATAATAATGAGTTATAGTGCAATATATTTATAATAATAATAATAATTATTATTATTATTAGGTTTATCTTGTTGTCTGTGTTATGTTGTATGTGATTTGATTTTGTTCAGAGACCAGAGCCTCCAGGATGGGTGTCTTTTAAATAAAATTTGCTTTGCCTTGCCTATTCTTTGCAAACATTTCTTACTGCACCAGTTAGGGTTCAGATTAAACTGACCAAAGCAGAAAAAGGTGGTGTTAGGGTTTCCAATCCTAAGTCCCCACCCCCACCCTGCAAGCAGCAAAAAGAATAAACATTTCAGTTTTGTTGTCCTGAGTCTTCTCAAATCAAGCTTGGTGTCTTCCTTGGGGTTATCAGCCATAACATTTACCCCATTCCATCAGCAAATAAGCTCAGATGTGCAGACTATATGGTAATGGGGTGAATGTTAGGGTTGATAACCTCAAGAAAGACCCCAGGCCTGATTTGCCAAGACTTAGGACAACCAAAAATGTAATTTGTTTTCCTTTTGCTGCTTGCAAGGTGGAGATGGGGCATTAAGGTTGGAAGCCTTAACACTACATTTCCTACTTTCATCAGTTTAATCTGAGCCCTAACTGGTGCATTAACAAAATGTTTTTGCAAAAAAATGTCCTTACTTTTTGAGATAGTATAACCATATCCTCATGGACCTGTGAGAACACATCAATTTCTTCAGGGGAACACAGGGCCCACTGGGACCTGCACTTCCATCCCTCCATAGTTGCACACATCCATCTGGCTGTGGAAGCACTAGACCCTCTGTGCCCTGTACTTCCATGCCTCCAAAAAAAAATCTATTTATGTACTTGATTGTTATCATTTATTTTGTGGAGTTCACTTTAAAAGGAAAATATATTATTTGTGCCTCTTAACTCACAGTGCTTGAGTGTACATGGGAAAATGTGTTTCTTGTTTTTTTTTTTTTACCCATAAGTCAGTAAATTGTTGTCCTTTTGCTCTGAAATTTGTTATGGTTTATGAGAGACTAGACAAACCTTTGGTGCATTTTTGATGATGCTTTGTCTTCCGATGTGGATTTAGCGCCATTGTGAAAATTGCAGGTATGTGTTAGTATTGTAGTACTCATTGACACCTTTTTTTATATATACATTGACCCCAAAGTCCCGCTATTGATGGACTTATGGCTAATTAAAGTTGCAATGGTGGGAATTATTACTTTTTTTATGTTTTTTTAGACCCAAAACTTTTTTGGGGGTGTAATGTGTTAGTGTTGTTTAACTTAGTAAGAGGTTTATTTGATATATAGATTGTCCCTTACCTGCAAATACTGACAAAATTATAGCTTGTGAAAGTTGGAATGTGGGAACAATTAAGTCCAAATTCTTTTTTCTATGAGGACATCTTTCTCATGGGAATGACACAATCTCTGAAGATTCCTTCATATGAAAAAGAGAATGTGAAAAAACTAAGTTAAAATTCTTTTTTCATATGAAGGATTATTTTTTATGAGAATGGCACAATCTCACAAAAAATCCTTCAAATGAAAAGAAGGAGTCTTTTTCCATGAGAATGACACAATCTCATGAAAAACATTCCTTCATATGAAAAAAGAATGTGAAAAAACTAAGTCCAGATTATTTTTCATATGTAGGCATCTTCTTTTATGAGATTGTTACATAGTGACAAAAATGAATACTTCATACAAAACAAGAATGTGAAAAAACTAAGTCCAGATTCTTTTTCGTATGTAGGCAACTTTTTCATGAGATTTTGTTGTACTTACAAGAAAGAATCCTTCATACAAAAAATATATGAAAAAAAAGCAAAGTCCAAATGCTCTTTTTATATGAAGGCAACCTTATTTTGTATGATTGATTCTTGGTTCATATGGTCATACAAAAAAATAAAATTGTGTAATGAAAAAACATTTTTAAATGTGTTAAAATTACATTTCTGGGTCATTTTTTTCAAAATGTAACAGCAGAACTCACTTAATGGGATCCTATTAGCAAGATACATGTGTTGGTGTGCCTGGATGATACAAAGAAAGGCACCACTCTAGCATAAGCCCTTTCTACCCTGAACATTTCAGTCCAAAATTTCAAACTGGCTGGGCACTTGACAATGACAAAACCACAGCAAGAAAACAAGATGTCTTCACTTTTTTCAGTATCTGGATCTTGGAATCTGCATATTTGCCCAGAACAAAACACGGCATGTCAGAAGACCTTTGCCCCATGACCATGCATGCAGAATTTCATGCAAATCCATTGAACAATGGCAATGATTATTAAAGTGCCAATTAAGGGGGTCTAACATTACATACCTTACTCATCCTTAACTATAGTGGCACTACCATACCACTATAATAATAGGGGGTCAGTAAAATGTCCCTATAGTTAGGGTTGATTTTGAAACTCAATGTCAAGCCACTAATTTTACACCTTAATGACCTTGGTGAAGTTTGAAGGAATAGCCTAAATGTTTGCATGCACAGTCATGTTGTCATAGTCTCAAAACATAGAAAGTTACATGATGGCACCTTACATGATTTCCAAGAGCTGGATACACCTTATTTTGTAAAAGGGTAATTTTTTCCTATACTTTTGATTGCTCTCATGTACAGTCTAGGTGGTAAATAATTTGTTTTTCACAAAACTTTTAGGGTAGAAGCAGCCAGTGCTTAAGTAGTGTCTTTTTTTCCATGAACATTTTTTCCTCCCATGTCCTCAGGAGTGGCTATTAAACCCAGTTCCTGTCCCACTGTACTAGCTCCCTTACCACCCTAGCCACCTACTGTACCTGGTCTATTGGTTTTTCCTCATGAGCTTCCCACTCATGGCAGTGCTGGGAAAGGAAGGCTGTCCTCCTTCCCATTCAGGATATCGGAGGTGCACCAGCATGGTGACACCGCAGAAGTGCAGGAGCAGAACAGCCCTGCTTGGCTTCATTAAGCCTCTCTGACACCATTTTCTCAGTTTTCTCCTTCCCCACTGTGAAGCGTCATACTTGTGTGTTGAAGCATACCCATCTGATGTGTCCCCACAGTTCCTTGTCATGCATGCCTCCCTAACACTGATCTACCCCCAGGCCTCCACCTGGGGGCAGTCTAAGCCAGGACAAGGCAGGGCCAACATGCCACTCCTCCCCAAAAGAGCAGCACAGTCTCTTGGACACTCGATCATCTCCCTCTATGGCTGACTCCAATGGCCAGAATCCATTCCTGAATCCCCATCACTAGTGTGGGAACAGGTAAGGTGCTAACTGACTCATCCCTCTTCAGCACTGACCAGCTTGCTGAAGTAATGCCTTTTGAATGTTTAATGAAAAAAATATTAAACAGTTCCAGAGTTATATGGATTTAAAGTTTGGTTTTTGGATAACCCTTTGATCCAAGTGTTAAAAAATACATTGATTGTTAGTGCTTATTTTTCATGATTTACTTGTGAGAAATGAATTACTTTTGAGACAAAATACTGATTGTGACAGCCACCATCTTGTTTTTTTTAACCCAAAAAACATTGAACATTCATAGAAGATGTATTTTCAAAAAACAAACACCTGAACATAGGTAAACAGGACCCATTTAGCTAGATACTAGCATAAGGTTTTTGAAAATATGCTTGGAAATATGATTTCTGGGCACCCCAAGATCCTGGGTGCTCAACTTAGTGAGAGAACAATAGGAATTTCTTGACATTTTCAGCCAGAGATGGAGGCATTCTGATAGCTTGTGTGCCAGCAGTGAGCCATTGATATCTCTCTTGCTCTCTTTCCTCTCTCTCTCTCTCTCTCTCTCGCTCTCTCATATATCCAACTATCCATCTGTCTGTCTGTCTGTCTGTCTATATATCTATCTCTCTATCTATCTAATTCTTCCCCAAGATATTTTGTCTTCCAATTGTACTGGGGTACCCATCCCCAGTACCACTTACTCAACCACTTCCCTTCCCACTCACCTATTCCCCTGCCTAATGTTTGATTTTTAAAATCATATAGATTAAGCAGACCTGGATTCCCATCCCGGTACAGCTTTGATATACCCCCTCTCCCCTTTATATCACCTGCCACCAAAAATGTAGGTGGCAGCACCAAGGTGCCTACCTCTTCTGCCATCAAACAGGATCATGACACTGGTATGCCCAATACCCAGTGTTGGTAACATCCTCCAATTAAATAAAAAACAAACTGTCCCTCGCTGATCTTTTTTGAAGTTAAACCTGAAAAGTAGAAAATGGTCCATTGCTGATCTGAGCCCCTAAAACCCCACAGACTCCAGCCTGAGATCCCACTCAGCACCCACCACACCACTCTACCCATGCACCCTCGCACACCTTAAACTGTCACATGTTATAGATCTACTCTCCAATTGAAAATACATTTCACTGCTGGAACTGACAACTGCGATATGAGAAATTATACAATGGTAAGTAAGAAAGAAAGAATCATGGGCTCTGACCGGTCAATATATGCCTGGTCAATATGTACTCAGATGCCATCACTGTATGAATTCCAGGCACACACATGACCGCATAACCCAGTCTAAAATCATCCAACCACTCCACAGGAACCACTGCAGTAAACCACTTCAAGTATGAAGTATGACCCTCCCCAACACAAATATACACTGCTATAAAGCTTCACAGTCCCCCCCAACAACCAAAACAACTTACAGTGCACACATCATTCAGCAAGTTAAATCTGATTAAAACTTAATGTTTCTGGAAATCAAACCAAACTGCTGCACTGTGAGGCATTCACCCACACATCCTTCTCTCTCTCCAAGCTGCCTCAGCTTACCACTTCCACTGAGCACCTTCAGTGTTCCTGTCCTCTGATTTCTCCCGGTACAAATCAGAAATGCTAGAAATTGTACCATCAGAAAATAAAACAAAAATGATGAACTCGGCAGAAACTACCACACTGTTCATCTAACAGAAATGACTCTTAACTAACCAGAAACAGCTGTGCTCTTCATGAAACAGCCATACAGTTTTAAACATGGGGGGAAAAAGCTCTCCATTTACAGTACAATATCAGGAGGAGAGTCAGTAAAACCAGTTCTGGGAGGGGACACCAGAGAGCCTTACAGAGCAACAGCATTGCAAAGGGAGAGATCACACAGAGTGACACACACTTACAGATCAGCCAGCATGTAGGAGCAGCACAGCCTAGTGGGCAAATGAGGAACTGTGGAATTTTTTAAAAACATATACTTCCTCATCACAAAATTGATTAAAAATGTATTTAAAACATTTTTCAATTCTTTGTTGTTATTGTTATTAATAAAAGAGCCATTGTTTAATAGTAATAATGCACTCCAGGGTATGTGTTGTGCTGGGATAATGTCACTTCTTGGGTATTGAAAGCACTCGGCCTGTGGATGAGGCATGACATTATCCCAACACAACACACACCCTGTTGTGCATGACTGCTTAAATAAGATAAGTCTGGTTTAATGTATTTCAATGGGGTTTTAACATTTACTCACAATTTCATCATTTTTTAGCAATTTTAAACCAAATGAAACATGACCTTTTTGGGACCCCACTTCATGAACAAAGATGATGACATTTTTCAAATCAGTCCTTAAAGGTGTTTTCATAGTCACTACACAAACTCACTATTCAGGCAGGATTTGGAAATTTTCATCTACCGAGTTTGTGAAGTGGAGTCATAAGAAGGCTATGTTTGCAATTTGGTATAAAAATATGGTAAAATGATTACATTATGACTGAACATTGAAATATTTCAATGTTTACTTATAATCTCACTAATTTTAAATTTTTTCCACCAAACTTTCAACATGGCCCTTTAACAACCCATCTTTATGAACAAGGCAATCAAAATGGTTCAAATATGGCCAAGAAGGCAATTTTGCAGGCACTGTGCAAAATCACTTTTCTGGTGGGATTTGAAACTTTTCACTAACACGTTCATGAGGTTGTGTCATAATATGGCTATGTTGAAAATGTGGTGTAAAATATGATGAAATGACCAAATTATGAGTGAACACTGAAATATTTCAACATTCATAAATAACTTCCCTAATTTTAAATATTTTGACTCCAAACTTTTGAGATAACCATTTTTTCACCCCACTTGATAAACATGACAGGTGTCATTTTTCAAATCCTGGACAAGATATGTTTTTGCACATGTGGTGTGAAATGATGTTTCAGCTGAAACAGTATAAATACCACATGTTATGTTTATAATGTGGAGTTAGAAAATTACTATCTTGACATTTTGGGGTCAACATTTAAAAAAACTAATAGTTATTAGGAAACATTGTGTGTAATATCAGTCTTTACTCCAGTGGGTAGTGCTTTGTGACCCCATGCAGGTGAGCTGAGTTCAGAGATAAGCTCAGTGAGCCAGCTGGATGAAGCAAGGCTGTGCGGACGGTGCTGTTAAGTGACAACCCCCAGTCATGAAATGCAAGGTTCAGGGGAACAGGTAACATACAGTGAAGGGAACTTTTCTTTTGCCATAGGGTCCTGCATCAGTTGGCCCTGTGGTGCTGAGGGTTGAGGTGCTGGACACCATACCTCACGATACACTGATGACCCAGGTTCGAGAGTGAGTCTGGATTGACGGGGGTCAGCCAGGAGGAGGGAGGGAGGGAAGGAACAAGATTAAGCAGACAAAAGGCTGCTCTCCTCCCCCAGGGATTGACCTTGTTTCCCCCTCAGTTTCACTGCTCCCAGGTGGAGTCCTGAAGGTACTGCAGGTGGGTGGGAAACATGAATAGGGAGGGTGCTTTGGAACCATTGTGTGTGCATGCATATGCATGGCCATGGCACAGGGAGGTGAAAACAGGTGGAAAATTGTGCTGACCCGAAGGATGATATCAGTCCCCCACAGGTTCTGCACCTGGCTAGCTGGGTACCTCTGTGCCATTGAGGTATGTACAGGTTGACATTGGGGTGATGGGGTTGGGGGAATCAGTAGAAGGGGTCTGGTCAGCATGGGGAGGTGATAAAAAAAAGGGACCTGGATCTTTGCACCCATGGAGAGATGGACTCTTTGTCCTGTGCCTCTTTGCCTGTGGTCATTTGGAAGAACAGAGCTCAAAGGGCCCTGTGCTTCAGCAGTCCACCAGACAACCTATAGATTCTTGACATCCATCACTACATAGAAGTGTAGGACCCACAGGGCCTTCCACTTCTGTAGGAGGATGGAATCTTCCCTTGACGCAGGCCCCAGTTGGCTCTGTGGGTCTGCATCAACTCTCACTGGTCCAAAAGGGACCTGCATGAACAAAGATATGATTTCACTATCCCAAAAAAGTTAATTATTTCCAAAAAACTGTTCTAATGCACCAGTTAGGGATGCTTAACACAACAAAAGTAGAGAAATATGGCATTAGGGTTTCCAATTCTAGTTTCCCATGCCCTCCTCAATCAGCAAAAGAAAATAAACATTAGGATTTTGGGTCTTTGGCATCTTGGTAAATCAGTGGTGTGGTCCTCCTTGAGGTTGTCAACCCTAATGCCCACCCCATCCTCTGAGTAAACAAGGTCAGATGTAATCTCATTTCTTCATTCAGGTCCCTTAGGGCCCTGAGTGAAGAAAGCTGCAACAAATTATATTGGTAACATGTGGTGAGACATACTTCGCTACATCTGATGAGTGTTTCACAATGAGGCATTGGCTTGGAGCTATACTTTGGCTTTGAACAGGAAGCTATGGGCTAGGGGGAAGGATGAGGATTGACAACCCCAAAAGAAGACCCCACCACTGACTGGCCAAGACTCCAGGGACCCAAAACCCCAATGTTGTTTCCTTTTGCTGCTGGGGTGGGGAAATAGGGTGGAAATCCTAATGCCATTAAGAACCCTATCTGGTGAATTAAAAGTTTTTTTTGCAAAGAAAATATCTATAGATGTGTGTGTGTGTGTGTGTGTGTGTGTGTGTGTATGTATATATATATATATATACACATATATATACTAGTATATATGCAAAAAAAAACTATGTTCATGTATCTTTTAGTGTTCAAGCACAAAACATAAAATGTAGGGAAGTAAAAATATTGGGTAAATAGTCACTAGAGCCTTGGTGAATGTGTGTTGTGCAGTTCCTCAGGGTTTGAACAATCACAAGGCACAGGGTTAACTTTGGCAGCCTATATCCAACAACCACTGTGTCAGTATTTTACTTTGGCTGACAAATCAGTGCCAAAGTTAAGGTAAGGGTTAGACTACAGCTTGTGTGGCTGGCTGTTTGTGTTTGTCTCTGTCAGTAGTTTAGTTTAGTTTTTGTCTTTTTTCATGTGTTTCTGCTTGGAGGAACTGGACCATTCTTGGCCATAACATCTATGAACATTTCCTGGAGTAAGAAACTGCAAAACATCACCAGCAGGTATTGACATTCTCATCATAAATCAAATTTTTTGGAAGCCATCAAAAGCAAAAGTAAGGTCAGTAATTCTGTTATACAAGCTCTGAATTGTGAAGTGCTGCATTGAATCCACATTTCCATCTGACTTGTTCTTAAAGGGTGTGTGGTTGTCTTTGAGGTCTATTCCCAACCATTTTGGAGAACAAAGGGAAAATACTAACAAAGGATTTTTACATCCTGCATATTCCCCAGGCCAATGTTCATCACCTTCAGGAATTTAACACTGTCTGGGTCTTTGATCTACAGTAACAACAGTTTTCTGGTCCCCATTAGTTTACCATGAGTCACTCAGGAACACTCATCCTTGCTACAGTAAACATTTGCAGTCTCCCTTCCAAAACTTTGTGCCCTGCAAATATTTGTAAATCAGCACAAGCCAGACATCCTTGCAGTTGTTGAAGCCTGGCTCTCACCTAAAATCTCAAACATGGCTATTACCCTGCCAGGGTACATTTTCTGACTTGACAGAATCGCTAAAAGAGGTGGTGGCTGCGCCTTATGTCTCAAAGACTCTCTCCAAGGCCACCCTCTAAAAACACCTATCTCTGACTCATCCTCCCAGATTCTCACTGTCAAAGTTCTACTAGGGGACACAATAATGCCTGTCAAATGCCACAGTTTACATCCCCACTACAGAACAAGGAAAAGGCCTCAACTCAGTCCTTGACCTCATCCGATCCCAACCACCTGACTCTGAGACATTCCTAATGGGTGACTTCAATATCAACTAGCTTGCTCCAGAATCAGGGGGCTTCATAGATGCCATCTCCTCAGCAAACCTTGCTCAACTGGTTGTCTCCTCCACTAGGCAAAATTGCAAACTAGGCAAATGTGCTCTCCTGGACTGGATACTGACCAGTCACCCATCCCGCATCTCAAACATCTCTGTCCTTCCTGACACTCTAAGTGACCATTCCCCTGTAATCTGCATCTGGACAAATAAATTTACCATGACCCCCCCCCAAAGTTAATTAACAGCAGAGTCCTTCCACGTGGGCAGTTGAAACACCTAAAATCCTGCCTAAGAGTGCAAGATTGGTCCCCAATCTTCCAAACTCCGGATGTCAACACTGCCCTTGATCTCTTCATCAAAACCTTTAATGCTACCTGTGACTCTCATTCCTCTTTCAAAAAGTGGAAAGTCAAAAGCCTGTGCAACCCCTGGCTCTCCTCTGAACTACTAGCGCAACTAAAATCCAGGGACCATCTCTGGGCATGGGCTCGGGAAACTGGAAGGCAAATCGACATGCAGAATTATAAACAAGCTCATAACAAATGCACAAAATTAGTCTGCCAACAGAAAAGTATCTACTATAAGGATGCCCTGACAAACACTTGGGGCTAGGGGAATTCATTTTGGAACAATATTAAAGAAATTACAGGAAAGCAGACAAAAACCTCACCCACTATGCTGGTCGTAGATGGTATCACAACACTGGACCCGACTACCATAGCAAATTCGTTCGACTCAGCTTTCACAGACCACAGCTCTGTTCTTCCACCTGACTATTTCAATGAAGCCGACCCCCAAACTCTCCCCTCAAGTCCCACCATCTCTCCAAACTGGCCTCCATTCTACTTTAAATCAGTCAAACCATATGAAGCTCACAACTACATCAGTAAAGCTATTGCTAGGTCCAGGTCAAGTGGGGACTTCCTTGATCTCAAGCTGCTTGCCTCACCCTCGATGAGGTGCTCCTACCATTAACAAAAATCTTTAACCTCTCCCTCTCTCTTGGCCAGTTCCCTGACAGATGGAAAGCTGCCTCTGTCACACTGGTCAACAAGAGTGGGAACAGGGCCCTCCTAGTGAACTATCAGCCCATCTCCATACTACCCCCACTCTCTAAGGCTATAGAGCATGTAGTATCAGACCAGCTTACGGAATACCTTGATACATATGATACCCTGTGTGCTCAACAGCATGGCTTTAGAAAAGATCACAGTACCACTTCAGCCCTCCTTGAATTCACTGGTACAATCCATAGTTCCTTGGACAATAGTCTTCTTACAGGGGCAGTCTTCATTGATCTGACAAAGGCATTTGATACCATCCATCATCATCTACTGCTCTGTCAGCTGCTAAATACTGGACTGTCCCCTGAATCTACATCCTGGTTTAAGAGCTATCTGGAAAACCATTCACAAAGTGTGAAATAGCTGACTTTCTCTCTGATGCCAGACCAATGCACTCTGGAGTGCCACAAGGTTCAATCCTTGGGCCTCTTCTCTTCAGCATCTTCCTAGTCTTCCACAGTCCTGTCCACAGCAACTCCTCCTATACGCTGATGATGCTGTCATCCACTCCACCCACAAGGACCCCCACCTTCTGCAAAACAAACTATAGCATGGCTTCTCCTCAGTTGAAAACTGGTTCAGTAAACACAAACTGTCCTTAACTATAAAAAAAGCAAAGTCCATGCTCTTCTGCAGCTCACAAAACAAGCCCTGGGACCACCCCCTCACTATTGCAAACTGCCTAGGTGCAATCCTAGAACAAGTGCAAACCTTCAAATTCATTCATTCATTCATTCATTCATTCATTCATTATTTATATAAGGCACCTTTCTTAAAACCAAGGCACCTGTACAAATACATGAAACAATAAATAATTAAAACAACATTAAAACAATCATAAATCTTTAAAAGCCTTGCTAAAAAGATATGTTTTCAAAGCTCCTTTAAAGCTTTGGACAGTCAGGCAATTTCGCACCTACCTTGGAATCACTCTTGGCAGTTGTCTATCCTATGAGGCTCACATTGGCAATGTTGCCAAAGCGACTAACACATGTATTGGCCTGCTTTACAGGCATAGGCAATGCCTAACTCTGGAAGCCTTAAGGATCGCAGTTCAGAGCTCAGTGATCTCAACTATCCACTATGGCCTCATCATCTACGGTTCCGCTTCCCACCAGGTGCATATCTAAAACTTTGAACAAAGCTTGCCAACACATCACTGGACCCCATCGTCTCTCCCATACATGTGACCTATACACCCAAACTGGTTGGCTTCAACTCTCGAGCCACATCAAGTATCTAACATGCATAATGGCTAAAAAAACATTGATGGGCTTTGCCCCTCCTGGAATTCAAGTTCTGCTACAACCTGCACAGAATCCCGACCTCATCAGAGGCTCTGAATCTTAATTACTGCATATTCCAAGATGCCAGACCTCACAGGGACAAAGATCCTTTGCCTACAGAGCTCTCAGCTGGCTAAATGGTCTCACCAGGGACATCTTCTCCCTATCTAAGCTAGGCCTGTTCAAATCTAACCTCTGCCTATTCCTTTCTGCATTTAGCACATGTGACTGTCTTCTCTAACCTGCTGTTCCCTTTTTGGTAGCTGTCCCTTCTCATCCACCCCCCACTCTTCCCCTCTACCTCCCCCCCATCCTCCTCTTACTTGCATTTTCTACATGCACTTCCTATGTGTTTTGACAATTGCCTCTGGTAGCATCTTCTCGTGTCTCACCAAGTTCTCATTATCAACGTTATCCCTGTCCTGTGCATGCCCCTAGTACTGCCTAATCTGTATGTACTCATGTGATGATAAACAACTGTAACCTGTTATCCTGTAATAATTTATGTCCTGCTTGTTTTTTCTCATCCTGATGTGGAACCTTTGTAAAAGAGCCTTGGCTCAAAGGTAATTATAATCCTAGACTCTATTAAATAAAATAAAATAAATAACATGAATGCTGGGTCCCGTGATCATTCTAGCCTTGGGGAACAGCACACCTCAAATTCATCAATGCTCCATTGACATTTAACCCTACCTTTTTATTTCCCAACTTCATTTGTTCCATAATGTCAACCCTATCAGATGGATTAATGTAGTTTTTTGCAGTTAATTTCTTTACTGTTGGACAATGATATATAAGTTTGGACATCTTTGGTTTTCTTTGCACAGGCCACAGTGGGCTCTGCATGAGACAACATACCTATCAGGCATGGTACTGAACCTGTAACTTGATTAGTAATGAGCCCCATTGGCCTTACACATAGCAGCAGGCCCTTCAGGCATTATGCCACACCAGTAGCTTGCTTAATGCAGGGCCCTGTGGGCCCTACATGAAGCAGCAGACCCATGGGCACTGCACCAGATCAGTACGGCTGATTCACATAGGACTCTACATGAAGCAACAGTCATTAGGGGACAACACTACACAAGGAACTTGCTTCATACAGAAACATATGGACCCTTCACAAAGCAGCAGGCCCATTAGGCATGGTGCCAGATCTGTAGCTTGCTTCTTGCAGGGTCCTTCAGGCCATATGTGAAGTATTAGACCAATCAGACACAACACTGGAAGTGCAGCTTGCTTTTCAAAGGGTGCCAAAGGCTTTGTGCAAAACAATTGACCCATAATTGAGTTGCATCGAACTGTATATTTCTTTATATTGGGCCTTGGGGACTGTATGAGAAGCAGTAGACCTACTGGGCATGGGACAGAATTGTGGTTGGGCATGGTGCAGAACTGTGGCTGGCTTCATGTGGGCCCTACATGAAATAGCCAACACATCAGGGGCTGCACTGAACCTAGGAATTGCTTTGCACAAAACCCTGTAGGCCATATATGAAGCAGCAGCTCAAAAGAATGAGCATCTGATCTGTAGGATGCTTTGCATGCAGCCCTTTAGAACCTAAATGAAGCAGAAGACCTGTAGGGAAGATCTGAATTGTGCCACGTGGGTAGCCATGAGGTGGTGGTAAGTAGGCCATTACCCAAATGTGGGCTGTTATTTAGCATATTTCTTGCAACCTTAAAATTACAAATGGAGTGTCGAGCCATGAGTGGGGGTTGCACATTATTACAGGCCAATCTGTTCATTACAGAACTATAATCACATTCAGTATTTGAGCAAAATAATACTATTCAGTTTATTTCAGTCATCTGCAGGAAAACATATGGTAACAATGTAATTTATAAATAAAATCTTTATGTCCTGCCAAAACTCCACATCAGGTGTCGTTATAGTAAATACTGTATGGTAATGGCAATTACCTTTTCTGAACCCATGGTTCTTCATAAAGCAGACTCCAGATGGTAAAATTAAAGAAATATATAATGGTAAAAAACTACAGTCTGTTTCCAGATTATATAGTATCCATCTACAACAAGTTCCATCAAGTGCAGGGAATCAATTTAGATAATAATATGTACATTTTTCAAGGTTGTATATAATTCGGTTAAAGAGACCCACTGTTTAAATGTTGGAGGCTTTGTTATTGCCTTTTTGGCAGCTGCAAGCAAAATAATTGAAGATTTCAGGTGCCACCCCCTAATGTCTATCTTCACTGATGGTACTCCTAACAGAACCATTTTTGAGGAAATGAATGGTGGGGTTTCAAACATTGTCTCCAGTATTTGACCTTACTTCCCTATAGGTCACCAGGGCTGGGAAGGATCAGAAGATCTGGGCTTGGTCTGCTTTAACTTCCTCAAAGGCCTGCCAACATTTACCCACCTGTTCTCCCAGATATTTTGTCTGTTGTGTGGGAGTTCTAAGGAACTGCATCTGGCACTGCCAGGCAAATTCTCTGAGGTAGGGAGCCATAGTAAGTTTATAAGTTGGTAGTGAGTAGTTCAGCCAATCTTGTTCATTGCAAGAGATCTGTGTATCTAATAGCCACTGTTGGTACACTGAGATTGTAGAGTCTCTAGATTGGTCCCCAAGTGTAGCATATAACGTGCCCACTAAATGACCTCCCACTCCACCATTTTGGTGAAGTTGTAATCATGCAAATGATACTGGAGATGAGTCAGGAAGTGATAGGTGGTAGAGAGGCAAAGAGTTAAAATATCCCTAATTTATAAATAACAAAAATGATCTGAACTTGGGATGGAATACTTCATTTTCAGGTCTAGAAATAGTAGTACACCCCTTTTATCTAGGAGTTAATGCCAGTAAATAAGTCCTTGCCTAACCCATCTTATTTATTTATGAGTTTAACCAGGAAGGCATATTGAGCAGTGTTGCTCGACTCCAGATGTGACCCGGGGGGGTCAAGACCTAAGACAATAGTACAATACATTTGGTACAGAGTTAACAACACAATGAATGGCCACCCACCGACAGACAATAGGCAGATAGATACAGACAGTCAGAAGATTGGAACAGAAACATTTTAAGTGGTTACAACTGAGCACAGAAACACAATTTTAATACATAATTTTTCATTAGTTATAGCAAGAACAGCTGGAGGAGAAGTGGGTGCTGAGTAGGCGATTGCGATGGCTGGGGTTGTGTGAGTGTCTTATATCAAAAAAAGCATCAATTTTATTTAGTGGATTTAAGTGGTTCCAAGCTAAAGCATCTTGACAAGGATGCAGTTGACCAAGCCAGTGCCCACAGTTTATTTCATGTTATGCTTATAATGTGGTTGCTGTATAATTAAAGAATTTGGTGAAAGGGAGATACAGCAAAGGGTAGGCACATAGAATTGCCCCAATATCATGGAGGTCATAAATTACAAACTCAATAGCTTTCCAGTGAGCCTTGCAAACCTCCAATGTCCAAAGGCAGATTATCTTTAGTTGGCAGACTAAAGTGTAAAGATACAAATTTGGGAAAATGAGTCCGCCATGAGCTGTGGATAGTTCTAAGAGGGAGATCCTAAGTCTGGGGTGATGGTCCCCCTTAAGAAAGGGAAAAGGAGTTCATCCCATTCCTAAAAGTAACCAAATTCCAGCATAAGTGGGAGTATTTGAAGATAGTATAGTATACAA
Organism: Neoceratodus forsteri; assembly: GCA_016271365.2. Lineage (NCBI taxonomy): Eukaryota > Metazoa > Chordata > Ceratodontiformes > Ceratodontidae > Neoceratodus > Neoceratodus forsteri. The sequence goes on from CM057454.1 coordinate 798,622,362, forward strand.
TCAAAATCTTTATTTACCCAGGCGATCACCATTGAGCAAGCTCATTTACAAGGTGGACCTGCAGTTTGCAAGGACAAGGGTACAGAATATAGTACAAGTAAAATTTACATAAAACAACAGTAGCAAGACGTATACAACAAAATATATACAGTGTAGAAATAAAGGTAAATAATATATACAGAGATGCCTTTATAATCCTATCCATCAATAACATGTTCATAGAATCTAAAGGAGTCCCTGGGATATGGAAAAGTGCATGTGTAGGAGGCAGGGACACTGGTAGAAAGACTCTGGGATACTAAGCAGGTGGTATCAGGGCATAAGAATGGGTGATGGGGCTGTGTTGCAGTAAGTAAGTAGTACCGGTGGGACTGGAATGGACTGAGGTGAACCGGGAGTAGTGGTGGGATTGGAATAGACTGAGGGATGGGGGAGTAATCTTGGTAAGGGAACACTTAGTTTGAATGGGAAGGACTTAGATTGAGTGGAAATGTCAGTTGGACAACTAAGAATGGTGGAAACAGTTACAGAGCTCCACAAATGTTTTGGCATACAGGGTCTTGAACATAGCAAGACTAACAGGGGAGCTAAGTCTCAATGATTTCTGTATCCTATTCCAAAGTGTGGGCAGAACAAAGATTATGGCTGCTCTTACAAAGCGGGTACCAACCCTAGGTGCTTTCAGGGAAACCAGCGAGTGACTTCTCAAGGCATAATTCCCAATCAGGCTAAGTGGAAGACAGTCAGCAGTGTATTGTGGGAGTTTGTTGGTGATGGCTCGGAGCATCCATAGAGCTGCATTTCTATACTGCCTGTGTTAAAGGGAGGGGCATCCCACAGCTGCATATAATGAACAGTGGTGGGTGGAAAAGGGGAGGCCTGTTATAAATCTCAGAGCTCTATGATACAGTGCATCTAATTTAGCAAGGTGTGAGGCTTGGCAATGGCCATATATGAAGTCAGCATAGTCAATTAGTGAGAGGAACGTGGATTGCATGAGCTGTCTTTTGGCGTCTGCGGTCAGGAGGCGATTTATTCTGAAGAATAGTTCAAGCCTCTGCCTCAGTTTTTTCAGCAGTTCTTCTATATGTTCCACAAAGGAGAGTTTGTCTATCCAGACACCCAAATACTTGAATTTCGGTACATATTCAGGATGTTCACCTAGTAAGGTGGAGATAGAAAGTAATGGACCAGCAGTGGCAGACTATGCCCCCTGGTCAGTCGGCGAGAATAGCATTGCTTTGGTTTTCTTGGTGTTAAGTAGTCATCTTTTACTGAGGATCTGGTGCTACACAATGTTAAAGTCAGTTTGCAGGTCTCCACAGGCAGCTTCAGGAGATTCACGGCTTATGTAGAGCACCGTGTCATCAGCAAACAGGTGAATGCTTGCTTCCTTAATGCCTACATCCAGGCTGTCCCCTTCAGCCTTGATTTGTTGTTGCCTACCAGTGAGGTAGTCATGGAACCAACATAAGGAGGTTCAGTCTAAGACTATTGTTTGTAAAGTGGAGAGGAGCAAACAGTGGTCGATGGTGTCAAAAGCCTTACTGAGATCCAGGAAAACTGCACAGATTAATTTTTTGTTGTCTAAGTCCCATTGCCAGTCATTAGTGACTTTACCAGGGCCATAATGGTACTGTGCTTTGCTCTGAAGCCTGACTGCATAGGGTTTAGTAAGTTTGAATTGTCTGTGGAAGATCTCAGCTAGGTATCCACAATTTTTTCTAGGAGCTTGGAGAGTATGGGGAGGATGGGAGATCAGCCTATAGTTATTTAGGTCACAGGGATCCCCTGATTTAAACAAGGGGAAGACATGAGCAACTTTCCATAACTGGGGGAGTGAACCTTGCGATAAGGACAGGTTGAATAAGTGAGAGATAGGTGCGGCAAGGATGTGATAAGAAATTTTTAAGTAATATGGGTCAAAGAATTCAGCCCCAGCACTTTTTTTAGTGTCCAATTTTTGGAGAAGATCTTCAACTTCCTTTATGGAGGTTGGTAAAAATGAGAAGGTTGCGATGTTGTTATTCGGTTCTGGGAGCTTAGTGTTGATCTGTGGGTGTAGTCTGCTTACCGGTATGTTATCAAATGCTAGGCCTGCACTGGCAAAATGATTGTTGAAGGCCTGCAGGATCTCATTTCTGTCATTGATTATAGCATTGACAGTTGTAATTTTGGAGGGAAACACATTTCCTGGAGAATGACCAGTCAGTTCTTTTAGTGTGAACCAGAACTTGGTAGGGCATTTCGTCACAGAATCTAGCTCAGATCAGTAAAAGTTGGCCTTGGCCTCTCTGACCATCTTAGTGCAGGTGTTTCTAGCTGTCCTGAAGAGACACCAGTCTTCACCTGTGTGTGATTTGTGAGCCTTTTTCCAGAGTTTATCTCTTTTTAGTAAGGCAGCCTTCATGTCCACTGAGAACCAATGACATGGTCTAGCTTTTATATGTGCTTTTACCAGAGGAGCATGGTTATTTAGGGCACTGGTTATAATTTCATGGAAGATGTCGTAGGCATTACTCACCGATTTAGCAAGGTAAAAACTCTGCCAGTGCTAAGAGTTTTTTAATTCATTGAAGTATGCGAGAGGATGGAAGTTCCATCTGGACCTTTTAGTGGAAAATTTAGATGTTGGTGAGGGTTTAGCATCAGTTCTTATGCCAGGAATAAAGCAGTGGTCACTAACATCAGCTGAAAAAATTCCAGCATGGGAAAAGGAATATGGTTTACTTATGAGAAGGACATCCAATAGGGTGCTGTTCATTGGGTTTTTCTTGTTAATGTGAGTTGGCTCAGTAATAAGTTGTGTGAACCCGTGGGAGTCGCAGAATTGCTTCAGGGGTAATGAGACCTTAGTCAACCAATCATAATTAAGGTGTCCTAGAATAATTGTTTCAATGGGGACAGAGCCCATAATAGATGACAGATGGGACAGGAGCTGAGGCCTCGCGGCTGGAGGTCTGTAACAGCCTATGACATGGAAAGCCATTGATGGGGAAAGTTCAGCTTTAAGGGACAGACATTCGAATCCACCTGCAACAGAGGTAGAGTCTAGGATGGACACTGAAAATTTGTTTTTGATGTAGATGACTACTCCGCCTCCCCTGGTCTGCCTATCAGCTCTAAATAGGAGGTAGTTAGGGATGTTAACCTCTCTATCTGGGGTGTATGCCTGAAGCCAGGATTCAGAGAGCACAAGTACATCTGATGCGGTATGAGTAATCCATGCCTGGACTGATGTAAATTTCTTTAAAAGACTGCAAACATTTGCGTGCATAAAGCTGACTCCTTTCAGTCTTGTAAGGTTGGATGGAGATGAGAGAGCTTTTGTGGGACCAGGATTGAGTTCAACATTACCTGAACACAAAAGTAGTAGGAACAGAATTTTCCTTAGGGCAGCGAGGAGTAGTTTGAAAGCACAAATCTTTCTGCATCTAGTATAAGTTTGTGTCCGGGGGTCCGGAGTCCAAAGTTTCCCCTTGTGCTGACCTAGGGACACGTAGCCAATGGTCCATCCAGTATAGCAACAAGACATGTAGGTTTTGGGTGGGTGGGGCCACATATTGGTAACAAGGTAGCGGTCCCACCTCGAGGAGATTCCACAAAGTGAGAAGGGTGCGGAGTCATATGGTGGCAGCATAAGTTATACGTAATATTAATATAAAGGCAGTCTAGCAGTGGTAGGCATGACTCTATGTTGGGGTCAATTCTGCTCGAATGGTCTGTCACGTGGGGTACCATACATAAGTAGGTAAGTAATTGAAACCACACGAGGACTGCCATGATTGTCCAATGTGTTAACAGGGTGTGAGTTGCACCAAGACTCACTAGCTAGGTTCTATAAGTCTCAAGGATCACTGCTCCATGTTAGACTAGCTAAAAGAGACAGGAATCGATGGTGCCCAAAGATTCACGAAAACAGCCTGACTGCACAGATGTCATAAGGATTTATCTTCAACAGGCAGGGGTGTCCTACCGATTACGCTTCATAAAGAATATCGGGGAATTGCTTGGAGGAGACAAGTGAGCTCAAGAAACGATCACCCCTTTAAGAAGTTACAGAAAGGAGAGCCTCTTTAAGCAGTTGCTGTAATTAACTAGTGTGAGGCCTCGGGGGCATGGATCACTGGGGAAGTGTACTTAATAAAGGAGGGGGGGTAGACGAAAAAAATTGTCCAGAGAGCAGTACAGCAAGGCAGTGGCCAGCTGTGTTTTGAAAATGGTGCCTTGTGTGCTTCCTTTCTCAGCAGGGATCTGTAGCATCCAATTGGGAAGCAGCCACAGTCCTCAGGAGCCAGTCCAATTATGGGGATTGAAGCCTGACAGCTCCGAGCTAGGAGCTGACCAAACATACCTGCTTTCCTTGGTCAGGGGGTGGCAGGCTGGATGCAGAGGTCCTGCCACCAACAGGTAGCAGCACCAGGGCCACTCAGCTGAAGTGGAGAGCCTTGTTTGGGCTTGTGTCTAAAATAGAGCAGAAAAAAAAGGGCCATTAGTTAAAAAGCCGAGACAAAGGTCAAGTAAATTGGTGGGAGGGCCCTGGGAAATTTAGTGCTCAGGGCAGGAGTAGGTGCAAATAGTGCGAGATAAAGGTTCCTGCAGATAGGTCTGGTCAAAGGTGCCAGGTTGGAATTTAGTAAAACAAAAGGCTGATTCAGGACATTGGGAGGGAGGCCCCTTCAATGGGACCAGAGAGAGCTGGGAAGGAGGCGTGTGGTGGCGACGACTCAGGGTAGTCTGGAATGGGTAGAGAAGATGGCCCAAAATGCCAGGCAATATTTACAGAATGTGCTGGTTCAGGAGGGTGTCAGGAGAGGGAATCAGGGGTCCAGTAGATGGCAGAGAAACATTGTGGGGAATAAGGATGAATGAGAGGAACTATGATGGGAAAAGTGTGGCAGAGCAAACAGCAGTCAGTGGTCAGTTCTAGCTATTCTACAATATTGGGCAATTAGCAGAAAACATTCAGTAGTGCAAATAGTAAGCTATGTAAATGCCAGGCAGTCAGTTAAAGTTCACTGCAACTCTGTTAGGCAATTCCTATATATACAGTGCAATAGTTTAAAGGTAAAATGTTTGAGCAATAGAAATATTCAGTAGTACAAGACATAAGCTACATAGAAGTCATGCCTAGCTAATACAGCAGGCTAAACAGCTGAAAATTCCAGGAGGAGAGAAAAAAATATATATATATATACATATTTCCACATGAGCAGTAAATTCAGCAGAAAAAATTGTTCAGAAAGTAGTACAGCAAAACAGTGGCTGAGCTATGTTTTGAAAAAGGTGCCTTGTGTGCTTCCTTTCTCAGTGGGGACCTGCAGCATCCAATCGGGAAGCAGCCACAGTCCCCAGGAGCCAGTCCAATTACGGGGATTGAAGCCTGACAGCTCTGAGCTAGGAGTTGACCAAATGTACCTGCTTTCCTTGGTCAGGGGATGGCGGACTGGATGCGGAGGTCCTGCTGCCAGCAGGTAGCAGCACCAGGGCCACTCAGCTGAAGTGGAGAGCCTTGTGTGGGCTTGTGTCTGCTTTCCTTGGTCACGGGTGGCGGGCTGGATGTAGAGGTCCTGCCGCCAGCAGGTAGCAGTGCCAGGGCCACTCGGATGAAGTGGAGAGCCTTGTTTGGGCTTGTGTCTGCTTTTCTTGATCAGGCGGTAGCGGGCTGGATGCAGAGGTCCTGCCACCAGCAGGTAGCAGTGCCAAGGCCACTTAGCTGAAGTATATGGGGTAGTATATTCTGTCGGATTGCTTCAAGTCTGCTTAAGAATGAGAGACCAAGTGAGGACCAACAATCTATGTCTGCTGCTACCACTGTTGTCAGGGGCTCATAGTTAAAGACCTCAAGGTGGTCAGGGTTTTTAGTTAGAACACCTAAATATTTCAAGGAATTCATATTCCACCAAATGTTTTATTTATTTATTTATTTATTTAGCTTTTGTTTACTGGGTAGGCACACTAGACAAGTTGTATGCCTATTTTCTGAAACGACCCGGGAGAGTACAACAAGTAATACAGATACATCAGAACATGTGAAATGTGAAGTCAATCTTTAATTAACTTAGGGTGTGTGTAATTAAAAGTTAGAATCTCCATTTTAGTTACATTGAGGTGAAAGTCTGCCAGGTGTTCGAATTGCTCCCTAATATTCCAGACCACTAGGAGGACTCTGTGGGTCTGTAACAGCAAACAGTATATCATCTGCAAAAAGACAGATTTTGTAGCCTCCTCACCCCAAGTGGGATATCATGGACTTGTGTAGAATGTGGAAGATGAGAGGTCAGCAGTTTTATAAACAAGGCAAATAATATTGGTGATAATGGGCATCCTTGTTGGGTGCCCCTGCATAATGGAAAGTGAGACAAAATGGACCCATTAATTCTACTATAAGCTTGAGGTTCTGATAGAGAAGTTGTAGCATGGCAATGAAGTCAGATGGGAACCCAAAACTGGCCAATGTAGCCCACAATATGGGCAAGGATACCTTGTCAAATGTCTTCTCCACATCCAGGCTGGCCAGAACTGGGGTATAGAGCACTGTACTGTATAGTCTAGCAATAGCAAAGTGTTTGTGCTCAATAAGCATGACACATTACAGTATATCCTCAGTAAAGTGACTATTCAGACAGGGCTGGATACAGAGGTGTGTGGAGGTCTGTGCCAGTCCCAGCTCTGTCTCAGGATGGGAGGGGAGCTGGATAGTGGACATTACCTGCTGGGGTGGGGGGCCACTATACTACCAGGGGACGTGTCATATTTCAAACTAGTCCTGGCGTTGTCGGGGGTCAGGAGTGGGGCAAGGGATTTAAAATTAATTACTGTTCAACCAACATCAGGTCTCAGGAGGGGGCAAGGGATGTAATAATAATTACAGTGCAGTCAACATAGGGGATCAGGAGGGGGGCAAGGGAGTTAAGATTAATTGCAGTTCTGCGAACATTGGGGATAAGGAGGGGGCAAGGGATTTAACATTAATTGCTGTTCTGCAACACTGGTGTGGGAGGGCTGCTAGACCACCAGGGTCTAGAGTGGCACAGGGCTGCCTTGCGGCTTGTGGCACACACTCCCAGTGCACTGTCTGTTTTGCACCCAGCCACTGTTGCCACAAGCTGCTGGACCTTGCAACTGGGAACATGGCTGATAGAGAATCGAGTGCATGGTCCTTGGTGCACCGGGCTTTGGCACAAGCTGCTGTTTGCCACAGCTTGCACCTACAGTATCTAAGCCTGTTTTGAGAATTGAGCCCTTTGAGTTTAAGTCTGTGTGTAATTCCAAGGTAGGAAGTCTGATTAATCAGCCCACTCCTACATGACACATACTGATGGTTTGGTACTATGTGGGGGGTATGGCAGGACAGGCCAGGGTCCTCTGGGCTCAGTAAGGTACTGTCTCTGCTGCATGCTAGAGCCCAACAGTTGTTATAAAGATGCTCCACACGACTGATAAGGGGAGCTAATATATTTAAGATGTTGCAGTTGGGCTGGAATAATCATAGTGGTGCTCCAGAGGTTGAGGTAATGTCCCCTTATTATATTAATAAAAGTTTTACAATAAAAGCCAAACATGCTAAGCTACAAATGACTGAAGGGACAGTCCCAGAGAGTCTTATCCAGGCAGGCAGGCAGGCAGGCAGCAGAATGGCCCCATCCCCCAGGGCTAAGCCTTCAGATACCTAGCCCCCCCAAACCTCCAATTATATATCAGAGGAAATTGTAATCTTTCTCCCAGATCCCAGAGCCAACTCCCTGAGGGCCCTTTGTTCCACAAATTGGAGTGTTCACCTAGTCAGGGGTGCCATCACATTTTTCCCCTTCACCACCCTAGTGACCTACCCCCCTTGGCCGAGCCACTACCCTCAGGTTATTTAGCTTGTTTCTGAATGACCTTCCAGCAGCTGTTGAAACAGCTCACATTCTGTTTTATGCTGATGCTACTCTTATTTCTCAGTAGTAAGAACACAGTATCTCTTTATGATCAATTACAGGGATTATTTCATAATGTACAAATGTGGTTTAAGTGTAAAAAATGATGCTTTAATGTGGAAAAAACAAAATACATGCAGTTTTATAACATAAGGCAAAATATGCCTGATTCACTGTTACATATTTGAACTGACAAAATGGGTTGTCATGAAGGGCAACCCCCATTGTTCCAGGCCGGCTGACCCAGGGAAGAGACTAGGATACAGCAGGGGCAAGGGGGCTGGAAGGGAGAATGAGGTCATAAAGGGGAGGTCTCTCTCATGATATCACCAGAGTGTCGGGGGGTGGGGGATAAGGACCAATAGAAAACAAAGGCAGGCAGGGAAGGGCGGAGCAAAGGGGTTTAAGATGGGCAACACAGAGGAGCTCGGCCACTTTCTGCTAGGTTTCTTTGGGTAAGTAAATTTCAAGAGAACCTAGCACATCAGTCGGTGAGTTTCCTCAAAAAGGTAGGAAAAAAAAAGTTGGTATTTAAATAATTACTGCTTTATTGGATTGATTGCTTGATCAGTTTTGGTTTGGTCAGGTTGTGTTTGATAGGAAGTTTAAATTGATGTAAAATTTTGGTTTAGTAAAGTTGTTTATGGTTTTCTTCCATGAGTATGCAGAGTTAATTGTGGAGGATTACAGCTTTAAATTGTAGAACTATGCAGCTTTGAATGGTTTGATTGTAGAAGTATATAAGTTTAATCGCTGAGTACAGCGAAACAAATGCTAGTGGATCATTAGTGTGGTAGGCCTAGTAGGCAGTAGCTAGAGGTTGCAGGCTGGCCAAGAAAACAGAGATTTGTTGGTAAGAGGCATGAGGTTTCTTCGCCAGAAAGAAAAATACCCGAAGATGCCACAGCCAGGACTTCTTCATCGCAAAAGGGATAATTATCCCGGTAGTGGCGGAGGACTGTTTGAGTGTCAGGCTCAGAACGCGAAGAGAAGAGGGGGGTATTGGAAAAGGGAGAGTAGCTGCAAAAGACGAATACAGCCAATAGGAGGGTCGATGGTGTAAAATCAGAGAGTTTGCAGGGGCAGAAAGTTGCGAGGACGGAAGAAGGAGAGGACAAAAAAAAAAAGAAGCAGGCCAGGGGGTAATCGAGGGGAGAAAGGCAGGCCCTGGGCTTTCAGGGAAAAAGCATGTGGGGGCGGGCGGAACAGGTTTCCGGGAGCCGCGTGGTTGTTAGAAGCGAGAGGATCAGGGGGGGCTGGGAGCCACGTGGTTGTTGGCTTTTGTTCCCGGAGCATTTTTTGGAAAGAACTGTGAATGGAAAAGGGGGCTGGGGGAGCAGGGGTTGGACAGTGGCATGGAAGTGAGCAACCCAGGGCTGAGAGGACAAGAGTGGCCTCAGGTAGGCACATGGTTGGAGTGTGGTCACGGAGCATATGATTTTGTTTTATTTAGAGAGGAGCCAGGAATGGGCGAGGAGGCCCGGGGGGGCCCAAGGATGGACAAAGCAAACGACAGGAGGGCAATGAGGTGGCTCAGCAAGTTGGGGGGAGGAGCCGGCCATGTGGGGAATGCCACGGTAGGGTGGCATGGAGGAGAAGGCCCCCCTCCCCCTTTTTTCATGCGTCTCTTATTATGACAAAATGGCATCATTTTGGGGGGAGTAATGTGGCTTGAGCCAGCATTTTCCTGAACTGGAGCATGACAGTTGTTAACGGCCAGGTTTCTGTATGACATATCCTGTTGTCCTTGTTCAATGTTTTCCAGCTTTAGTGTAAAAGTACTAATTTCTAGCTCAAGAACAATGATATGTTTGCATTTTGGTTTTTGTTTTTCACATGTAAACTCCTTAATAGTAACTGGAATAGGGACTAGCTTCTACATCGAACAGCAGTGGCATTTAAAACGTACAGCACCTGCCAGGGTATGAGGGACCACTAGGAAGAGGGTCAGGACAAAAATGGGGTAGGACCCCAGGTGTCATCGAGGCTAGTGCAGCGCAAGAAGGGCGGTGAAGGCAGGCATTGTCAGGGGAGAAAAAGGTAGGGCTACAGGAAGCCCAAAGAAATTGAGAGGGTAACAAAGGGGTCGGGAGGCCACAAAGCACAAGGTAATATTAGGAGCTCCTTTTGGTCAACCATCAGGTTGGGGGCATTAAAGGACTGTTTGCAAGTTTAATGATGCTATGAGGGCATGGGGCCCACAAAAATTTTTTTTTTTTTGTTTTGTTGTTTGTTTTTGCTGTGTTTTGGTACAGGAATGTTCCCAACCATGAGGAGCAAGCTAGATTTTGAGGGCCAAGGTCAGTACCTCATAGCAGGAGGCACGAAGACTAACTGAGGGGTCATAAAATGGGCCAGAGGCTAGCGGCAGTTTTAAAAAAAAAAAAAAAAAGGAGGGGGGCATAAGGATGGCAGGCAAAGCCTTACCATTTTAACAAGTTGATACTGTTACCACGTGCATTTCCACTACGGTTTCTTTCGGCAAGGGGTGTCACCCTGCGCATCGCTATATAAAAAAAAAAGAAAGAATGGATAGGTTGGGGCAGTAACGTTTTGGTGCAAAAAAAAATAAAATCGAAGGTAAGACCCAGAGAGTGAACTAACAAAAGATATTATGTGTTGCAAGCAGGGTAAAAGACAGAATGAATACCCGTGGAAGCAGTTTGATGAAAGCAAATGCTATGAAAATGATCATGGACCTCATGGACAGGGCCCACAAGGTCATGGATGCTGTGGAGGACACGGAAAAGAGGGACGTGCCAGCACAGAAAGACAGGGTCAGGAAGAAGGGACAGAGCTGGTCAGGAGGAAAAGGGAAGGGAGCAGGGGCACTGGTGCAAAATTGCCCAAAAGCAGCTTCGCCTGGGCGGGAACCAACAACCCATGCAACACCCAACACTATACCTGCACCCAGTCAGGGAAGGGCGATGCCAGATCCAGAACCCAGCCCAAGAGAGGAGGGTAGGCCTCACCCAGAACTGGTACCCAACATTCCCGCACCTGAAGCTAGTCAGACAGAGGCAGACAGGGACCGGTAGGTCACGAATAACGGACCACGAGCAGGAGCGGAACTGGGGACCAAGGGAATGAGTGAGCCAGCAAAAGAACCCCAGGGAAAAGCAGGTACAGTGTTGATGCTGGAAAGTACCATGAAGGAATATGTGGAGCAAATATTATTAGATATGGGGGGGCAGTGTTAAGAAGTTGCAGAAGCTGCTGGGTGAATTAGAAGAGGAGGAAAAGGAAAAACAGCAAGGAGATGAAGGGGGAAAAGGAAATGATAGAGCAGAGAAGGGGGGAGGGGTAAGAATGGGGGAGCATGTATCACTAGCAACAAACGAAAAAATTTGGAAGGGAGAATTTGTCGATATTTTTGTGTTGGTAGATAAGAAAACAGCAGAGCTCTATGAAGAAATGGAGAGTTTCAGTAAGAAAGAGTTTGCAGCTTCTGTAGTTCTGGTCAATAAAGAGGAAGAACAGAAGGGGCCCACATTTAAAGGGAAGTCATGGAAGCCTTGGACCCTGGGTTTCACTTATTATAGCGCAATAACCAAGGAGAAAAAGCCAGAATTTGGGCATCCCTTTACTAGCATACTCTCTGATCATAAGAAATGCATATAGGATGGTGGGAGGTGCTAACTGGTTACAGTATGACGAGAAGTTCAGGACCCAAATGGCCAACTATGAAAGGACTGCAGATGGGACTCCAGACATAATGACCTGTGGTGGGAAACCATGACAGTAGCCGGGGGAGAGGAAAGAGTGGCAGAGGGGAGGGCCATGTTATCAGAAGTGCTGTTGGGGATAGAACAGAGCGCATTGCTCCTTTTCAGGTTGCAAATTCTGGCACGCCTGTTCAAAATGTGAGGGAGCCCACCCAGCCATGAGATGCAGATCTTGTGGTGGCGGGAATCCTGGGGGCAAGGAAGTGGCTCCTTTCGAGGGGGCTACAGGGGGGCACAGAGAGATAGCACATGGAGAGGAAGGGGGCATATGGGTGGGAGAGGGTTCCACCCAGGGGGGGAGGTAGAAAAGGTCAATTTCAGCTAGCAAAAACCCCGATCAGAGCCGAAGTAATGGAACAATGGATGAATGAATACCCAAATAAGGGAGTGGGGCTAGAGTTAATAGAGGGTTTCCAAAAAAGGTTTTAGTTTACATTACCAGGGAAAGAGGTTTGGGACTTGGGCAAAAAATGTAAACTCAATAAAAGGCAAAGAGGCACTTTTAAAGAAAAAGAGGCAGGGAGAATAGAGGGACCATTCAAAGTCCTGCCTTTCCAGCATCTACAAGTCTCACTGCTGGGCGTGATCCCAAAGAAACAGGCAGGGGAATATAGGATAATTCACCACCTATCCTATCCAGAGAAAGAATCAGTCAATGATCACATTTCAGAGGAGGATAGTAGGGTGTCATATGGGACATTGGAGGATGCAGTGGAGATCATCAGGGCAAGGAGCACCACATGGCTGGGGAAGACGGACATCAAGTCCGCATTCCGGCTACTGCCGGTTTGGAGGGAAGATTGGGAATTGCTGGGTTTTCAGATTGACGGGGATTATTATTTTGATAAGGCCATGCCTATGGGTTGTTCAGTGGCATGTTCCACATTTGAAAAATTCAGCACATGGCTGCAATGGGTATTCAAAGACCCATTACGATCCTCCCTCCCTTCTCAAAAGCACTAGAAAGAATTGTATCCGACCAACTCACAGAATACCTTGACAGATATGGACTCCTCTGCCATGAGCAACATGGTTTCAGAAAATGGCACAGTACTACCACAGCACTACTAGATTTCACATCCTACATTCATGAAGCACTCGATCAGGGGGCAGCAGCTGGGGCAATCTATGTTGATTTGACTAAGGCATTTGACACTGTCAATCATGAGCTACTTCTGCATGCCCTTGCATCCCTCAATATTGCACCCGATACTATCTCCTGGTTTAATAACTATCTGACTGACAGAACACAGCAGGTAAAAATTAGAGAAACACTCTCCCCCAAAAAAACGGTACTTGCTGGTGTCCCTCAAGGGTCGATACTTGGCCCCCTACTGTTCACTCTCTTTCTAAACTCACTCCCTCAAGCCTGTAGTGGAAAGCTACTGCTTTATGCTTTACTGGAAATATACCAACCTCACCCACCTCCAAAATACTCTTCAAGGCTGTTTTAGGGAGCTGGAGTGCTGGTTCACTGAACACCGGCTCATACTTAACTATGATAAAACAAAATCCATGATGTTTGCCCATCGACAAAACCCCCTCAATACCTCCCAGCTCTCTCTAACAAACATACTGGGCACCCACATTGAACAGGTCTCCTGCTTTAAATATCTTGGCATCACTCTTGACACATCCCTTACATACCATCAACATATTAAGCTTCTCTCCACCTCTGTCAATACCCGTCTTGGCATCCTCTACAGACATAAACATTGCCTCCCCCCACAGGCCCTAAGGCTAGCGGTTACTAGCTCAGTCCTTTCGTTGATCGATTATGGTATAACTATTTATGGTGCGGCTGACCAATCGGCACTAAACAGCATCAGAACAGCACTCAATAAAGCCTGCCGCTTGGTCACTAGCAGCACTAGACAGACTCATACCTGCTTGCTCTACTCTCAAGTGGGCTGGCTTACCTTTGAAGTGAGGCTTAAATATCACACCTGTCTCCAAGCCAAAAAGATCCTTATGAAACTCTCACCAACTGGACTACACCGCCTCATCCAACTGGCCCCCAATAGGAGCACCCCTAGATGGCTGGCCAGGACCACCTTCAAAGTCCCCCACTGTAGGACCTCACTTGGACAAAGATCCTTCTGGTATCGTGCTCCCCTCTGGCTTAACAACATACCATCTTCCATCCTACTTGCCCCCACCCTAGGTCAATTCAAATCTGGGACCAAGTTTTTTCTCCTCAACTCTGTGACCTGCAAATGTTCCCCTTCTTTTCCCTGGACTGGCTGACCACAGGGGGCCACCTCACCAGCTCGATCTTCTCAACCACCAGATTTCTTTTAACTGTGCCCTGGCTCTAACCCTATCTTGTATTGTTGAACATGGTAATGTCCTGTTGGAAGCCTCTGACCAGCCGGCCTCTATTGTGTAAACCTATGATTTCCTATCTGATGAATAGCTTTAACATATGCTATGATGTTAATCTCTGTCATATTGTAATGTCCCTGGTTTTGTGGAATTTTGAACACTCTGTTGTGTTGTTATGTCCTGTCCTGAATGACGTGGAGCCTTTGCAAAGGAGTCCTTGACTCAAAGGTTGTAATTCCGAAATGTTCAATAAATAAATAAAAAAAAATAAAGCTAGATACGGGCACGACACGGTCAGTGCATTACCTAGATGATTTTTTGTTCATAGGAGAAGATCAGAAAGGGGTGCAGAAGATTATGGAGGATTTTCAAGAGATGTGCAAGGAATTGGGAGTACCATTGGCTTGGGAAAAAATGGAAGGCCCCAGCAGGTTCCTGGAATTCCTGGGCATAGAAGTGGATGCAGGACGTGGTTTATTCCATTTGCCAATGCAGAAGATAAACAAACTAAGGACATTGCTGGTAGAGGTAGGAAAGACAAAAAGGGTACCCCTGATTAACAGCCAGCAATTAATGAGGCACTTGAATTTTGCGTGTAGAGCGATCGGGCTAGGACGTGCGTTTACACAACGTCTGGCAAGGGCAATGGCAGGGGTTTCAAAGCCATATCACTGGGTCAGTATAGGGAGGGAGATCAGGGAAGACTTAAAAGTATAGGAGGACTTCATAAAAAACCACAACAGGATAGCCATTTGACAGGAGGAGTGGTCATACAACATTGATTTGGAGCTGTACACTGATGCTTCAGGGGGGCAGGGGGTAGGCGCCTACTTTCAAGGAAAGTGGATAGCAGAGCCCTGGCCGAGGAGGTGAGTCGAAGAGGGACTAACAAAGGACATTACCTTCCTGAAGATTTTTCCTATATGGGCAGTGACAAAAATATGGGGACCATGGCTGCAGAACCAGCGGGTCACATTTTGGTGTGACAACAGGGCAGTTGTGGATGTGCTAAATAACAGAGGATCAAGGTCGGTATTGGTGCTCTGCATCCTCCGGCAGTTAGTGCTGCAAGGTTTGAGGCTCAACATGAGTTTCAGGGCTAGGCACATTGTGGGAATAGACAACTCCATTGTTGACAGCCTTTCCCGCTTGCAGATGGAAAGATTTCGGGCACTGGTTCCCAATGCAGATCTGACAGGAAAGAGGAACCCAGAGGAACTATGGGAGATTGGTTGGAGGGAGCAATGTATCTCTTTCGAAGCACATGGGCTGACAACACCATGAAAGCCTACGAAAGCTCATGGAGGGGTTTTCCAAGCTTTCAGATCTCACCACAACATGGAGGTAAGTGAGGAGGTCACAGAAGACCAAGTGGGGAGATTCGTGGTTGGAGAATTGGGAGGAAGGAATGGTCTGCGCCACTGTAAGGAACATCTAGCGCCATAGGATGGGTCTTGTGGATGAAAGGGTGGGGGCCGGGCAATGGTATTCTGGTAAGAAGAATGATGATGGGGTGGCAAAGGATAAAAGGAAGGAGAGGGATAAGAGGGAACCCATCACGGAATATTTACTGATGCAGATACTTGAAAAATTATTGGAGATTTGCTACAACCCATACGAAGTAAACCCTATTCAGGGCACTGTTTATGGTGTTATACAAGGGAGCATTCAGAGTGTCCGAAATAGTTGGTCCTGCTATACCCACCCTGGGAGAAGGCCTGCAATGGGAGGACATAGAATGGAGAGGGATAGGGCTCACCCTCAAAATTGCAAGGCCAAAGATGGATCAGACAGGCAAGAGGTACAGGGTGAATATTGAGCCAAGAGAGAACCAGATATATGCCCATGCCAGCTGATGCTGGACTTCCACATAGTTAGACCAAGGCAAGGGGGCCTCTATTTTGTACATGAAAATGGGAAGGAGGTAAAGGGGAGTCAATTATCTGGGGTGTTAGAGCGGAGCATGAAGGAGCTGGGAAAAAACCCAGACAGGTTCTCATCCCATTCCTTCCAGATCGGGGCAGCCTCTGAAGCTGCCTCCCAAGGAAAAAAGGGGGAGGACATAAAAGCCATGGGACGATGGGCATCAGACTGCTACAAGAAATATATCAGAGGTACAGCACACTAACTTTATCGGCTTTTGTCTTCCTACAGGAAAGAAAGAAATTATAAGGTACACAAAAAAAGGGGGGGGGGGTTGTTGCAAATGGTTGCTTGCCTCACTGTTTCTTTCATGTGTTATAGATATACGGAAAAGGAAGGACATATGGATGGTGGGACACTCCCACATATATTGGGCGGAAAGGGAGGCTGCACTGAAAAAAGGCGGAAAGCAGCTGGGTTATGACCACAAAAGAATAAGGACCCTGTGGAAAGGAATACAGGGGATGAGATGGGGGCAGCTCCTCCCCTTGCTGGTGGAGATGAGAAAGACCAACAAGGACCCAGACCTCCTGATAATACACATGGGTGGGAATTACCTGGGACATGGCCCCTGGATAGAAATTTTTTACAGCATACAAAGGGATGTCAAGGTCATGAGGACATGGTGGCCAGAGATAACAGTCATGTGGTCTGAAATGATTCCACGTAGAGTGTGGAGACAAGCCAGGCAGCACAAAGCCATAGAAAAAGTAAGGAGTTGAATGAATAGCAGAGTGGGGAGGTTTATGAGGGAGAATGGAGGAGCTGCCATTAGACATTACAAGATAGAGGAGAGCATACATGGGTTGTACAGGATGGATGGGGTACACCTATCCCAGATGGGGAACCACATATTCATCATGGAGCTGGGTAGGGGCATAGATCAGTGGTTGAAGAGGTCTTGCTAAAAGAGGGGAAGCTTACCATCCAACGCAAGCTTGAGGCAAGCTAATGGAAGCTAGGAAGTAAGGATCTGAGAAGGGAAAAAAGGGGGGGAAGGGCAGGGGGAGTTAGGGAAAGCAAATATGGAGGAGTTAAGATCTGGAAGAAGGAAAAGGGTATGGACACTCTGATAAGTGGACAAGAAAAAGCGGGGCAAGAATTGGACCTGCTCAGAGAGAAAGTATAAGACCAGCTCGGGTTTACACCCGGGCAAGGAATGGAATGGGACCCCCTTGGGTTTCGATGCCCAAGGGAGAAAACAAAGGAAAGCAAAGTAAAATAAAGAGGAGTGGAATAAAATGTGACAGAGAAAATAAGAGGAACTCAATATTGTAAAAATGTATATTATTTATGTTTGTGTGGACAATAAAAGGTTTTGCCGACTGAGCAGCCAAATCTACAATATTGAGTGTGATGTCTCCTTTTTGGGGGAAGGGGATCTGGAACAATAGCTCCTTACTGGAACATGAGCTAGCTTCATTCATGGCACTTACCCCTTTGGCAGTGAAAATATTTTGAATAGACAACCAGTATGCTGTTTGAAAAAAAACATTATTTTCCACTTGCTGTGCAGATGAGCATACAACAGACCAAGTTGGCCCACAGTGGAACAAAAAAGGCTCTGATGTTTCACCTACAACAAGGCTTTTTCAAAAATAGTGCCCCTATTGATGTTGCTTCTTATATATCAAAAAATCCAATCACATGACTATTAAATAAATCACACGATTAAAGTGACAGTGCATATGCAAACAACACATTTCATAGTGCAAAACAACTTGTGCAAACCAAGTGCAAAATTACCACTGTACAGTTAGCAAAAATTGTTAAAGATATACTATTAAGATAGTCCTTTTAATTTCATTCTCTTACAGCAGGCATATATTATTATTTAACTAGGACACATGCCCCTTAACATCCTTTATTTCAGTTTAAACACCTATGGTCCTGCATTTGAGGTTAAAATGAATAGTAGTAGTAGTAACTGGAAAGTTTTATAACTAGGATATTTTATCTTATAGACCTTGGGGAGGACAAAAAGCTCATTAAGAGGCTTGTAATGGAGTAAAAATAAAATAGACTCTGAATAATAGACTAAAGCAGACTCAGATCTACACAACTAGTAAGTTAGTAAGAAAGGTGGAGTGAATGGTGGTGGTGGTGGTGGTGGAGAACTTTAATTTACCAATGTATAGTTTATTATATAAGGAAGCTACACAGATGTAACTAAGGCAAGCCTGCTCAGAGATTGTATAGACATTTGATACTAAAATAATACAAAATAAAATAAACCGGCTCAAGGTCCATTTTATATCATTAGCAGTACTTACTATGGTGGCTGAAAAAAGAGGAGGAAAAAAGAGGTCCTTTACTGCTGACAAATCTCTCTGGACAGATTCAAAGATCTGTAAGAAAGGGGAACAGAAAAACACATTAGAATTTTTATCATCTATTTTTAAGGAATGGTTTTATTTCAATATGTTTGTTCAACCCTTTTCCCTTATATGATTCTAATGTGTTTATCCAAAACTGTTCCTTCTTGCTTAAAAGCCCCTCTCTATCCCCACCCCTAGGGCCTAGAACAATATGTTCAATCCCTGTACATTTCAAAATGTGGTCACATGTATTTTCGATATTTAACATGTGCTCTGTTCATACATGCTCCAGATTCTTATTCTTTATTGCCCTCATGTTCCCCAACTCTTTCTTTAAGTTTTCTCTTTGTCTTTCCTACATAGTAGGAGCCACATGAGGAGGTGGGCAGATATACTACATAGGTAATATCATATAAGTCTATTAATGTTATACATTTTTTAGTTGAGAGACACATGAACATACCACATTGTCTCATTACTATACAATATTTGCAGGACCACACTTTTTGTTTGCCACTGGTAAAGGTTGCAACCAATTTTTGGATCTTTCCTTTTCTTTTGCATATGCTGAATGTACCAACATGTCCCCCAAATTGGTTGCCCTCCTATAGGTCATTCTGGGTGGGTTCCTAGCCGTTTCCATCAAACATGGGTCTACACTCAGAACAGGCCATTTTTTGCAAATAAGATCGCTGATCTGGCCTGCTCTCACACAAAATGTACTTACAACATTCATTTAATCATCCTAGATTTTACCTCAGGCACCTTTTTTAGCCATATATTTTCTCTTTCTATAGTATCTGTTGCTTCCCTAACTTTTTCAGACAGTCATTTGAGCACCCTCTTTCCTTGAATCTAACCTCCAAATTTTATAGTTCAGCTTCCAATGCAGTGGTCTCACTGCAGTTCCTTTTGGCTCTGAAAAATTTGCTTTAAGGGATATTCTCCATGGTGTGGTGGGGGTGGCAATTATTAGCTAGTAGCAATGTATTACGATCTGTGTGCTTCCAATACAAAGCAGTGGCTATACTACCATTCTGTTTTGCCATAATCTTAAGGACCAAAAATGAAATTTCTTTCCCATCTGCAGTGTAAGTAAACCTTAGATTGCTGTTGGTGCTATGCAGGTACTCCACAAAAAATTCCAGATCTCTTTCACACCCCCACCACACCAGGAGAACATCATCAATATATTACTTCCACATCACCATTTTATTCAGAAAAGGGTTTGCATGTTAATTTCATATACAGCTCTCCTCCCAAAAACCCAAGTAGAGGTTAGCATAGTTGGGGGCTAAACTAGCCCCCATTTCTGTACCCTTCTGTTGGTGATAAAAAGACTCCTTGAAATAAAAGTAGTTCCCTTTCAACAGTTGCCTGGTCATTTCAACCAAAAAATCAGTGTCAGGCCTTGAGTCTATGCCCCTCTTATTAAGATAATATCTAAGGGATCTTAAACCTCCATCATATGGTATATTAGAGTACAATGACTCTATATCCAAAGGTACCAGTAACACATTCTGTTCCAATGTAACAACTTTAAGTATGTTTAATATGTCCCTAGTGTCAGAAGCATAAGATAGCAGGTTTGGTATCAGGTTTTTAATGTGGTCATCCACAAACTTAGCCAGGGGCTGAGTTGCTGTGCCAACCACTGAAATTATGGGATACCCTGGAGGGTTTACGAGTGTCTTGTGCACTTTTGGCAGGGTATAAAATTGTGCTTTTAACAGATAGTCCATGATTAGACAGTGTCTTTCTTTCTCAGTAATCAAATTTTCACTGTAGGCCCAATTAATAAAATCATCCACCCTCAATTTAAGGGCAGTAGTAGTTGCCTTACTGGAACATGTCGACTCGTAGAGGTATCTAGGTGTTATTCTTGATTCTAACTTGTCTTATTCTCAGCATATAGACAGTCTAGTAAAAACAGTAATCATAAAATGTGGTGTCCTAGTCTGTAATATAAATAACCTTACATTTGAGGCCAGAAAACAGGTTATTTTGATTACATAATCCCTGCATTACCGTATGGGTTGGTCATATATTTATCAGCTAACAAAAATGTTCTGCACTGGGTGGAATGTTGCTGAATGGGGCAAGCAGATTTACTTTTAATCTACCTCTTAGATACTATCTCTGCACACTCATACAGCACCTAATTGGCTCAGCCTGACTCAGACAATGCAATACTCTTGGGGTGTTTGGCCTGGAATTGCAGTTCTATGGAAGGGGCCCACATAATTTGGGCTCTTTTGTAAAAATTGCTGAAGCAGATTCTTCTGTCCCTAGGTCTGTGTCGACAGACTTGCTAAAGTTGTCTTGCTATATGAACAACGTTGGATAGGTCCATTTTATTACAGAGTGTGTAACCTTTTGAACTCTCTTCTCCGTGGCGTAACATTTTGAATTTTTGACTGAATTGGCTTATACCTAATTAGCATCTGCTCTGAAATAAATCTTACTTAGTTTGCATCCCTATGCTTGTTTTGATAATATGTAATGGACCCAATTCACAAAGCCTCCGGAATGGTGCAAGGGGCTTGCACCACAAAGAATGGTGCAAGGTTCACCTTGTGCCAAAAGATATACCAGGAGTGATTCACATAAGTGATTCACAAAGGCAACCTGTATCAAATGAAGCATGCCTGCCCCAAATGGGGCTTGTGCCATCCCTGCACCAAGACATGGGCTACGACAAAGTGCTAGGGGTCCTGCGGCAGACACAAGCTGCCACAGCCCAGAAAGGCAATTCACAAATATCTCCCAGAGGGAGAAATTGTAAGTACTTTAGACAGCTGAGGCTGGTTTAAGGGACTCCAAAACTTCTCCCCTGGGAGAGATTTTACAACGATGAGTAATGGGTCCCTCTCCCAACCCCGATGTGCCCCACTTTTACAAAGAAAATACATCAGAGCCCCCATCCAATCCACAATGTGCCCCACTAGTACAACAGAATCATATGAGAATCCCCCACCCAATTCCCAATAGCCCCTCACAGAAAATATAGATATCAGAATTCCCCTGCCACTGGCCAAATCCCTGTGTCCCCAGCATTATGACAAATGAAACAGCCCCTCTCATTGGTGGTCTCATACCCCCACCCAAGCAGGTAGTGTCCCTCCCCTTCCCCAGACAGAGCTTGGACTGGCACAACCCTCCTCACACCTCTGTGGCCGATCCCCGACTGACCTGAATGTGCAGTGGACTGTACAGTGTATGCGCTAATACAGTCTGCTGCACATTTAGTTCAGTTAGGGATCAGCAATGGAGGTGTGAGGAGGGCTGCGCCAGTCCTCAGCTCTGGGATTGGAAGAGGCTTGGGTGGGGGGCACAGGACCACCAATGAGGGAGCTATTTCATTTGTCATAATGCTGGGGACACCGGAATCTGGGTGGAAATTCTGATATCTATATTTTCTGTGAGGGGCACAAATCAGGGATTGGGTGGGGGATTCTAATATGATTCTATTGTACTAGTGGAGCACATTGGGGATCGGGCAGGAGATTCTGTTCTGTATTTATTATGGGGCACAATGTGGATCAGGGCAGGGGAACAGCCTGCCATTGCTGCAAGGGGCTTGTGGAAAACCCTCCCATGTGCTATGCGTTTGCCGCATGGGAGGGGTTGCCACAAGTGCGGAAACATAGGTGCTGGGACACCTCCTGTACCTGAATTGGGTGAAGGGCCCCTGGCACATGGGGCTTAGGAGCAAGCTGCTGTTTGCCACAGCTTGTACCGAATGCAGCCCCCTTTGAGAATCGGGCCCAATGTGTTTAATGGTGTTGTATTTTTGGCCTTGCATATTTAGAAACATAGAAATTGATGGCAGATAAGGACAGCTTGGACAACCTGGTCTACCCATATTCCCTACCTACTGCAATATTGCAGACCTCTTTTGATCTCTAGCTTACCCACTCTTTCCCATCATTAGGGTTCCCTTATGTCCAACCCATGCATTCTTGAATTACCTACCATTTTTACCCCCACCACCTCTGCCAGGAAACCGTTCCATGCTTCCACCATCCTTTCCATGAAAAAATGCTTCCTCACATTACCCCTGAATCCTACCAGGTCAATATGTCATATGCTTAACAGCGTACGACAAAACCCCGAAAGAGAAATAGCAGGGTATGGGACCACAAGAGTGTGCAATACCACGAATGGGTCTGTGCACAGTACTGCACCCTCTCACTGTCCCAGGCAGAGGATAAGACCTCTCCTGGGATGGGGATCCACTGGGCAGCTGTTGTGGCTT
The DNA here is from genome assembly GCA_016271365.2 of Neoceratodus forsteri. NCBI lineage: Eukaryota > Metazoa > Chordata > Ceratodontiformes > Ceratodontidae > Neoceratodus > Neoceratodus forsteri. The sequence continues at coordinate 798,644,833 of CM057454.1, forward strand.
GACAGGATGAGCCACTGGCAGCAATGGAAGTAGGCAGTGTTTTTGGGTCTGGGTTCGATTACCGGTCCCTGACACATGGAATTTTTCATTTTTTCACACTTTGTGCAATATTTACTTTTAACCCCTCCCCTGGAGTTAGTTATTTTAGTTGGGAGGGTTCGGGGGGCTCAGCCTTCTGTAATGGGGGATGCAGGGGTGGAGCACCCACAAAAACAAGACTTATGCCACATGCAATATATCCCGCTGTATTGGCAGCATGGTATATTGCTGCAGCATAATGTCTTGCAACATTATGAACTTGTGCTCCTCTAAGTCTACCCCCCTCCATTCTCATATCATGCCCCATTGTTCTTGAGCACATTTTTTCTGAAAGATGCTACCCTCTTGTACCTTATTTATGACTGGAGGTATTTGAATGTCTCTATCATATCCTCTCTCACTCTCCTGTCTTTCAGGGAATACATATTGAGGTCCTTTAGTCTCTCCTTATACAACTTATGATGTAGACCCTGCACCATTTTTGTTGCCCTTCTCTGAATTGTCTCTACTCTCTCTATGTCCTTGCAGAGATGGGGCCTCCAGAACTGGACACAGTACTCCGGATGAGGTCTCACCAATGGTTTTTACAGTGGTATCACCACTTCCGTTTCTCTGCTGGTGATCCCTCTCTCTATGCACCCCAGCATCCCACTGGCTCTCCCCACAGCCTTTTCACATTGTTTGGTCACCTTTAGGTCATCAGATATGACTACATCCAGATTACTTTCTTGTTTGGTGGTTGTCAGTACTCCCACCCCCATCATGTACTCCTCTCCTGGGTTTCTGTGCCCCAAATGCATAATTTTGCACTTTTTTGCATTCAATTTTAGCTGGCACCCTCTTGGCCACTTCACAAGCCTGACCAGGTCCCTCCTCATCCTTTCCATGTCCCCTGGAGTGTCAACCCTGTTGCAGATCTTCGTGTCACCTGCAAAGCGGCATATCTTCCCCTCCAGCCTTTCTGCAATGTTGCATATGAAGGCACTGAACAGGACTAACCCCTGGACTGATCCTTGTAGCACCCCGCTGGTAACCCTGCTCTCCTCATATTGAACCCTGTTTACCACCACCTTCTGTGTTCTGTCCCTCAACCAATTTCTGACCCAGTTTACCACCTTGGGACCCACTCCCAGACTGCACAGCTTGATTATAAGCCTCTGATGTGCTAAAATCCAGGTAGGCCACATCCACCCCCCCCCACCCGATCTTATTCCCTGGTCAACAGTCAAAGAAATCTATCAGATTTGTTTGACAAGATCTTTCCTCTGAGAATCCATGCTGTCTTGGATCCTAGATATGCTGCAATCCTTTCCTTTAGCAGTAATTCCATTAATTTCTCCACCACAGAGGTTAAGCTAATGGGCCTGAAATTGCCAGCCTCCAGTTCCATCCCTGTTTCCAGTGATTTGTTGAACAGAACTTTCAGCGGTGCTGCCAGCACCTCTCTAAGCTCTTTTATTGTATTGTATTGTTTTCTGTAATTATTTGATGACGGACACATATGAAAATGGGAAAATATGTCCGCAGGCCTTTGTTTATCAGTAAATTAAATTAAATTGAATTGAAGAAGTGGTAAAGCAATATGAAATGTATGTGTGTCTGAGGAAAACTAGGAGTGGATATAGTATATACATATATTTATTGCAAAAAAAAAAATAATTGAACTTCAGGATCCCATAGCCACAAAAGGAAGAAACTGTGGAATAAGATACCCATGCTCCAATCCCTTAACCTTAGAATCTGAGGTTAAGTTGAAGGTCCAGGGGTGTGCCCCATGGATCTGCTACTTCAAACTGCAGACCTGAAGCCCTGCATGAAGAAAGTTATAACTCATCTACTGCTAGCAGACTAGAGGTCCATTGCTATGCTCAGTGGGTCTGTTGCTTTGTATAAGGCTTGCAGTGCCCTGCAGAATGCAAGCTACAGGCATGGTGCAATGCCTGCTAGGTCTGGCGCTTCATGTATTGCCTGTGGGCTCTGTACAAAGAAAAAGAAACAACAAGAGCTGGTCTCATATGAGATTTGCTGACTCAAAAATCACAGACTACAAAAGAAGAAAATTCAGCACCACCAAAATGGTACAAAAGCCACTTTTATTAATGATAAATAAATGTTACTCTTTTAATGTGCAATTCTTGTTCTCTTGTTACAATTGCTAGCAGGAGAATTAGCATGACCACATTATTGACTCTTACTGGTTTCACTCAGTTAGTACCTCCTCATGGAGTGAAGAACACAGTGTAATTACCAACTGCATAGTATTTCCTCTTAAAGAGACAGTGCTTTCTTTATTGTGCTCTAAGTTGAATAATTCATTTAAAGTGCATTGTTCAATGAAATCAAAAATACCTAGAGCATATATACAAGCCCAGCTGACCAAACAATTCACATTTAGTTAAAAAACACCAGTGCATGAATGACATATTAGGAAAGCATATAGACATGATAAATCGTGATTCAGTGTAAAGTTAAAATACAACACACATAATTTAAAAAACCACTGTGACATGTTAAAACTTTCATTTGTTATTTTAGGGCAAAACTCCACCTCCATTTTTTGGTATTGTCTGCAGAGTGCTGTTTTAAGTTTCAGAAAATGTACAAACAGAAATGTCTTCCTCCACACTGCCAGTTGTCACACGTTCCACACCATCAGGAGTATCTTCAAGTCCCAATTTTTTCATATAAAAACATTGTGTAAATGAACCAGATTTTCAGAAAAGAGCAGTAGAAATGAAAGCAAAGTTTGTCCAAAGAAGGTACATTGAACAGGTTGTGAATGCAGCTATAAATTATGTCTGGGGCTTAATTCTAAAAATTCCAACTGTGATGCAAAGTGCTTGCATCAAACAGAAGTGATTTAAGGGACAACTTGCAGAGTTTGCGATCCTGAAAGGCCAGCTGCAACACAATGTGGACCCCCTGTGCCAGACTGGCCAGGCACCAGGCTTGCACCAAGGTCAGGGGTGCACCAGGGTGCAAGGAGGATTGTGGCAGACTCTGGCTGCAACAACCCCTTAAATAGGATTCTGACACCCAGGAGGACCTCCAAGGACTTAAATAATCTAACAGGTGGTCTAACGGCCCTTCCCCCTCCCCTGGAGTCTTCACGGGCCGGGAGGGAACCTGTGCCACTGCCCGACGGTAGTATCCCACAACCTGTCAAGAACTTCACCACTCTACAGCATCTCGGCCACTTGCAAGCACCACATTAGGAGGCAGCTAACCTCCAAATAAACACAAGTCCAGCAGAAAGTGGTGAACAAAAAATACAAAGCATTAAAATGCTTTTAGCAAACTTTTACTGCAAACCATGCATGCATGTTACAAAAAAACACAGAGCAGGAGTTTCAAGTAACTATCCCTAGTGCCTTGACTACACGAGTCTTCAAGGGAGTGAAGCTACACAGGTGAACCACTTCCTGATATTCCAATTACAGCCCACGTCACATCATTAACATTTTAACATACAAAAAGGGGAAGTATCCCCTATATAATATATATATATAATACTCATTAGTTTACAGACATACTGTCAAATTAAGTCCCATGTTAATGAGCTCTATAGAACACATTATTCAAATCCACACTTGAACAATTTAAACCTTAAATTTGACTAACTTATTTTAATTACATAATACAAAACTAAGCAGATTAAATGTACATTGCAATATTAACCTTTTAAAATCTAAGCTATAAAATGCAAAATACTATACAATAGCAGGGCAGAAAATGAAATCCAAGAAATATCAATGTATTTCAAAGAGAAATCTCCAATGCAATATACAAAATTATACTCTAACTATTCTGACCCTTTAAGGCACTAATCATGAAAAAACTATTCTTTGGACAGAAAGAAAAATTAATACATCTCACTAAAAAGTCTGACAAAGAGAGAAAGAAAATACAAAGTGTAAGAGACACTAGAATGAGAAGTCACACTATCACATCCTAGGGAATAAAAGTCCTAGGACTATCAAGCAGACTGCCAAACTCCATTGAGGTAAATGCCAACCATGTAGGTAGGAGCCCAGATAGGATGGATTAGTGGCACCTAAGAAAGAAAGAAAGAAAGAAAGAAAGAAAAAAAAATATCATTAAATACATGGATATAAAAAATACACATGAATATAAAAGGGAATACATTCTAATAGGCAAAACATATGCCGATTAGCATCTCCTATTATGTAAAAATGGCTTGATATCCCAGTTATTATTTAAACCTTTTGGTTTTACTGAATCCAACTTAAACATCCACATGCTTTCTTTTTGTAGGAGTTTGTTCACTCCATTCCCTCCCCATGAGTCAAATAGTGCATAGTCAATGCCTTGACATTTCAGGCAATCTGGTTTGGAATTATGGTGGGTAGCAAAATGGGTACCCAGAGGAGTGTCATTCCTAGCATTCACAATTGATCTAATATGCTCCTGTATCCATTGTTAAATGGGTCTCACAGTTTTACCCACGTGCAGAAAATTGCATTCACACCAGAGTACATATACTACATGTGTAGTGTCACATGTTATTAGGTCACAAATCTCCACAGTGATTTTAGATCTCCCTGGGTGTATAAAATTATTCCCCTCTAAACCAAATTTGAAAATGTTACATCTCTTACACTTGTGAAACCTTTTTGTTCTTTGAGGGAGACAGGTCTCTATAGTGCCTGATGTAATAATCTGTTCCTTTCTAGGACGTGTATTGACAAGTTTGTCTTTAAAATTTTTTCCCTTCCAAAATGTAACTCTTGGGTTGGGTCCCACTGCTGATCCCACAATTTCATCACTTGTTAGAATAGGCTAATTCTTATATACAATATTGTCAATCTGTCTAGCAAGGTGATTATACTCTGTTATGAATGTACACTGTACATCCTGTGTGCTATTTTTTGTGGACTGTTTTAAGAGGGAATTTCTGGAAATCTGGAACACTTTTTTTAGCTTTCAGAAAAATGTCCCTATTATAACCCCTTTGCTCAAATCTTTCTATTAGTTCTTGTGCCTGAAAATCAAAATCATTTCTTTGACTACAGTTTCTCCATAATCTCAGAAGTTGGCTGTAAGGAATAGATTTCTTCAAATACAGGGGGTGGGCACTTTCAGAATGTAGGACAGAATTGGTGACAGTTGATTTTCTATAGGTTTTAGTGTTAATATTGTATTCTCCATTCACAGCAGTGTTAATGAACAACTCTAGATCTAAACAATTTAGTCTACTGCAGTCCAATTGATAAGTAAATCTGAAATTAAGATTATTGCAATTAAGCCAAATCATAAAGGCGTCAGCATCTGCTGTGTCCCCACCCCAAATGCACAGGACATCATCAATAAAACAAAACCAGTGTCTGATGTTAACAAGAAAAGGACTGACCAATGGATTCAACACTATGTCTTGTTCCCATTTATCTAAAAATAGGTTGGCATAATTTGGTGCCATAGCAGCACCCATAGCTGTGCCACAGGCTTGTTAAAAAAAATTTTCCTTCGAATTCAAAGACATTGTTCTGCAGAATGAATTCCAGTGCTTCCAATATGAATTTCACTGGATCACCTGAATCCTCTGATTTATTTTTAAAAAAAAATTATACCGCTGCCAATCCTTGTTCATGATGGATGGAGGTATAAAGATATTTTACGTCAATCTCTAACCATTTCCAGTCCCTGTTCCATTTTACCTCATTCAGTTTCTCTAATAAATCAGCAGTATATTTTATGGAGAGTTTAATGTTTTCACATCAAACTGCAGAAAAAAAAATCAATGAATTTCTCTAAGTTTTGTGTTAGAGACCCCACTCCTGATACAATAAGGTAGCCTGGTGGCCTGCCTTTATTTGTATGTATTTTGGGTGATATGTTAAATCCTGGGATAATCAGATATTCTTCCCAAATAAACCTACCCCCATTTCTTACAGCCTCAGATAGGAATATAGACAACTCTTTTTTCTGTTGTATCAGTAGGTTACTTGATAGACATTTATAATGTACCTCATTTTCTAAGAGGTCTTTAACAATCTCTCTGTAATGATCTACATTTAAAATAACTGTATTTCCACCCTTATCTGATAGCTTAATGACAATGCTTTTATCTTGTGACAATTTGGTGAGGGCAATTCTCTTCTTTCTAGATATATTAAAAGAGGGAATATTGTCTTTAGACTTAATCACTTCCCTCACTTGTTGAGTCACAGTCTTTTCATATGTATCTATTCCATTGTTATAAGTATAAGGGCAGAACGTAGATTTAGGTTTAAACAGCTGTTTTCTGATGGGTTTTAAATTTGAACTCACCCCCAACATGCTATAACCCCTTTTCACATTTGTGATTAAATCCTCCCTTGAGGCATTGCTTTCCATATACAGTTCTTCCAAGGTTAATAGATTACTGTGATCATTTCCTGTTAACTCATAGTTACCTATGTCATGATGAGTGCCCCCATCAAGTGGGCTGAATAATTTAGTTCCTTTAATATTTGTAGATGTCCCAACAGTACTGGTATAGCCATCAATTTCTTGCAGGATCAGGTCAATGTCCTCCAAAGATGTATCTGATGTAAGCCTAAATTAAAGTCAAGTATGTTCCAATTATTCTCGCCAAAAAAATTTTGTTTCAAACAAAGCTTCCTATAAAATTCTCAAATGTCCAATACCACTGAAAATTCATTAATTTGAGGTGAGGGAATGAAGCTTAGTCCCCTTCTTAGTATTTTTTCTTGGTCTGTAGAAAGGTTTGAATGGTAGAGATTTAATATCTGTAAACTGGATTTTCCTTTCGCTCTCTCAAAAGCCTTTCCACTCCTATTTGTTTTCCTGCTCTCCCTGCAACCTCTCCTTGTTTTTCTTTTCTTTTTACCTGTTAGAATGTATTCCCTTTTATATTCATGTGTATTTTTTTTTACATCCATGTATTTAATGATATGTTTTTTTCTTTCTTTCTTTCTTAGGTGCCACTAACTCATCCTATCTGGGCTCCTACCTACATGGTTGGTATTTGTCTCAATGGAGTTTGGCAGTCTGACTGCTTGATAGTCCCAGGACTTTATTCCCTAGGATGTGGTAGTGTGACTTCTCCTTCTTGTCTCTCTTACACTTTATTTATTTATTTAGTTTTTGTTGACTGGGTAAGTGCACTAGACAAATCCTGCCTATTTTTAGGCACAACCCAGGGGAGGGGGATACATATGAATGCCAACTGACCTTGAACCAGATTAAGCTGTTGGTGGTATTTTTTTTTTAGTGAATGAGGGAAATTTGGCCAGGACACCAGGGAAATTCCCCTACTCTTTTTGATAAGTGCTATGGGATCTTTAACATCCACCCGAATTACTGTACCACCAATCCAGGCAGATGGGACCTCGGTTTAACATCTCATCTGAAAGACAGCACCTCAGAAGTGCAGCACCCCTCTCATGCTGCACTACAGTGTCAGTACTGGGATATTAACCCAAGTGCCAGATGTGGTAACTGAACCCAAAGCCCTCTGATCTCCCAGCCTCAGAGGCAAGTGTGCTACCTACTGAGCCACTGACACTGCTTTCTTTCTCTCTGTCAGACTGTTTAGTGAGATGTATAAATTTTTCTTTCTGTCCAAAGAATAGTTTTTTCATGATTAGTGCCTTAAAGGTTCAGAATATTTAGAGTATAATTTTGTATATTGCACTGGAGATTTCTCCTTGAAGTACATTGATACTTCTTGGATTTCATTTTCTCCCCTGCTATTGTATAGGATTGTGCATTTTATAGCTTAGACTTTAAAAGGTTAATCTTGCAATGTACATTTAATCTGCTTAGTTTTGTATTATGTAATTAACATAAGTTAGTCACATTTAAGGTTTAAATGTTTCACATGTGGATTTGAATAATGTGTCCTACAGAGCTCATTAATATGGGACTTAATTTGACAGTATATCTGAAAACTAATGAGTATTATATATCTATTATATAGGGGATACATCCTCTTCATATGTTAAAATGTTAATGATGTGATGTGGGATCTAATTGGAATATCAGGAAGTGGTTCACCTGTGTAGCTTCACCTCTTGAAAACTCGTGTAGTCGAGGCGCTAGGGGTAGTTACTTGAAACTTCTGTTCTTTGTTTTTTTTTGTAACATGCACACATGGTTTGCAGTAAAAGTTTGCTAAACAGCATTTTCATGCTTTTTATTCTTTGTGCACCACTGTCTGCTGGACTTGTACCCCACACCCCCACAGCACCTGGAGCACTCACACTCAATGGTGCAGTTTCCACAGGCCCACCCCCCCCGGTGCCAGGCATGCACCAGATTCCCCCTCCATGGATGGCAAAACCAAATCAGCATCCTGCAGTGTCTCCTTCAGGGCCCTGTTGCCACTGCCCTGGCACCTTTCCATGCTCTATCTGCCCTCCCTGACCCCTGTCCTGTCCTGCTTGAACTGCCAGCCTCCAGGCTGATCCTTATTACTGGCACTGATGCTGTTTGACCACCTTGCAGCTTGCAGCTAACCACTCCCATGCACCTTGCTGTTGGCGCAAAGTAACATTTCCCACAAGCTATAGGAGTTTGGTTAAGGAGCCCCATCCATTTGTGAATTGGGTGCAGGGTCCCTGGTGCATCAATGATTGGTGCAAGCTGCCACTGGTGCAGCTTGAGTCTATCTTTGAGAATCGAGCCCCTGGTCTACTCAGAAAATATAGTTATTTATATACAGAGAGTGACAATAAAATACAAGATAACATGGTGTTTATTACAGCACATAACTGTAAATCTAATGAGATCAGACACATAATACTGAAAAATTTGCATATTTTAAACACTGAACCATGCCTGTCATAATACATAGAAAATCCATGAAAAATAATGCATTGGAAGGGCACAAGTATTCATGACAGACTGGTTCACAGTTATCAGCAAGTAGGAAAACCCGAAAAGAGCAACGTGGTTACCAGATCCACCTAATGGCACATACCCATGTGGCAACTGTAAATTCTGCATTGGCATAATGAGACCTGACATTTTCAGCACAGTAAATAGAGGAAAATATATGATCAAAGTAAATGTATAAACTGTAGTACCTCCCATGTGATGAACCTTGCCACATTTATTTTTATTTTATTTAAAATTTTGGTGATCGGGTAGGCCCACTGAGACCATAATTGTCCCTTTTTCAGGGGCGACCCTGGGTTAGTTACAGGTAACAGTACAATAAAACATAGGAACAATTCAAGGGAAAGTGTGCAATACAGACATTACAATCAGGACATATTGTACAATCACAGGCAGGTTAGGTACAGTTGAGGATAACATTAGGGGTAAAAATAGTTTCACAAGAATGACAGTTACATGACGTTCATTTAGCAGGACAATTTTACAAATTACAGTTACAAGTGTTTCAATCAGTGAGAAAGTTCCAATGAATGGGAGAACAGCATGTCAGGCAGCTGGCAATGGTTTCAGAGGTAGTCTACTATACCGGTCCTCAACAGTGGCATGCACAGAGGCTTAGCTCCAGCAGGTACATCTTTAGGCCTTTTTTAAAGCCTCCAAGGGAGCTGCAGTCTTGAAGATTGCTAGGAAGGCCATTCCAGAGGGACAGAATGTAGGTTGAGAAAGACTGAAGACCTTGGCATGTTCAGACTCTAGGGACATGGAGGAGTCGACGATATGAGGACCTTAATGTTCTTTTAGGCTGCTTAAGTATTAAGGTGCAACTCAGACTTGGGGGGGACATTTGGTTGTAGAAGCTTGAAGGCCAGGAATAGGGAAGGGTAAGCCAGTCTGCCCTCCAGGGAGGGCCAATTTAGCAAGTGCAGTATTTTACAATGGTGTTCTAGGGGCTGGGCACCCAGGGCAAAGCGTCCGACTCTGTGATACAATTTTCCTAGTTTTCGCATCTCCGTATTTTGTAGTGAGTGTAGCACTGGGGCCCTATAGAATACGATGGGCAGGAGCATGCTGGTGGCTATCCTTAGCTTGGATGCCTGAGTGAGAACAGGGGTTAGACGGTACAGGAGACCAAGCTTTTGGTTTAGAATCTTGGTTAATTGGTCAGCATGAACCTTGAAGGAGCAGTCTTGATCAATATATACTCCCAGGTATTTGATGCAATCCACTACCTCAATAGGCTGGCCACTGGACAGATATGGGGATAGTAAGCATGCTCTATCAGGGCCCAGTTTATTGGGTCCAAATAGGATGAGTTTGGTATGTTTATTCATGTACTGTAATTGCCATGTCTTTTATACTGGCAAAACAAAAAGACATCAAAATCAGAATAGGAGAGCATCAAAAAAGCAGTCAGAAATAAGGATCTGAACAATGCCTTGTCAAGGTACAGCTACACAGTAGCTTGGTTTCATCAACATTCTTTCAAGTTTTGTGAAATAGGAAAGGTTGAGATTGGTTAATGGGGGGAGGATAATCTGGAAGCACTAACATTAAAAAGAGAATCCTTTTTGAGTTTAATCTTGGAGCCCTGAAATATCACAGTTTGAATGAACATACCAAACTCATCCCTTTTTAAGTAATAGATAATCCTCTGTTATAAGACCCATGAGGCCTGTTAGTTTGGCTCTGCAGAGGTCATGATACAGTACCCTGTAGTTTGTTTGCTTGATTATTTATTTATTGTTAACCAAGTAGTTGTGTTAGACAAGAGAATGCCTATTTTGAGGTAAGACCTAGATGTTGATGCATTAGTTTCTCAATCAGACAGTAAACTGCTGTTTCCTAAATCCACATTGTTGGTAAAATATCAAGCTGGTCATCATGATTTAAAGTCTGCCTATTTCTCCTTAAAAAAATTCAGCATTCTCATAAATTATCTTCTTTGTCTGCCCCTCCATCCCTACCCACTGAATTCTAAATGGGGTGTTTTGATATTATATATATATATATATATGAAATATTGTAAATACACGATTTCTTGTGTAGTATGCTTAATGTTATCCTAATATACAGTAATGTTACAGTACAGTATATCCTTTCAAACTCTAAAGTGGATGTCATAACCTAATTGAGCAAGCCTGGCAAAGCATCATTACATGTTTTGTGTTGTGGTGCAATCAAGGTTACACAATTGAAGTTTGGGGACATCAAGGAAATTTATTTTTGCCTTCAGAAATGTAATGGTGAACACACATAGAACTTTTGACAACACCATATACTGTAGGGAAAAAAAAGTTGGACAACAATCAGAATGGAAACAAAATCTTTAAGGCCATGTGTGTGAATGATAGAAGTCTATGAAATAAGATTCCAGACATAGAAGTCCTCATGGCAGAGGCCACCTGGGTATTGGGGCCATTACAAAGTCATGATGCCCTGAAAACCATAACCGAGACATAGCCATACAAGGCTATACTCTGTTCAAGAAGGACCAGGTGGGAATGAAAGGAAGAAGAGTGGTGCTTTTTGTGAGGGAAAGCAAAAAAGCGATGAAGATACTGGGAACACGGGGGGGCAGAGGTATGGTGGGTCACTCTGGTGATGGGGAATGGAGGCACTATTCACAATAGAGTGATCTGCAGACCCCCAGCATAGACAAATAAATTATATAAGGTATTGGTGGAAGCCATTGATATGAAGACAGAAAAGAGGAGGTGCTGGTGGTGGGGGACTTCAACCTGCCAGATGTAGATTGGGAGCTCCCAGCAGTGGCTTTGGGTAGAAGCAGGTACATCCTGGACTGTCTGTGGTGGGCATTCCCAGGCAACTAGTCGGTGAACCCACTCTTCATGAGGCAATACTGGGCCTGGTACTCACAAGAACAGTGTTGCAGACATGAAGATGGAAGGCCACTTGGGGACCAGTGATCACTGCACAGTGTGATTCAAAGTAAGGATGCAGAATTGAACCACCTAATGGTAAGGGTTCTGGACATCAAGAAGGCAGATTTTTAAAACATGGGTGAATGTATCAGGGATGACTTAGGATGACTTAGTGGGGGGGGGCCTGGATGGGGTGGAGGAACAGTGGGCAAAGATAAAAGGGAACATAATAAAGGCAACAAACCTCTGCATCAAAGAAATGAGCAAAAGGAAGAGGGAAAAAAAGAGACTGCTATGGTTCTTGAAAGAGGTGGCTGAAAAGGTAGCATTCAGAAAATATAAGGAGATGCAGAAGGAGGAGGAGGATAGGGAGGTGTAGCAGGGGAAACAGAGGGAAGCCACCATACATTAAGGCTGCTAGTATGGTGGAGGCTTTTAAAGACTCTTTTAAAACTTATTTATTTGAAAGAGTTTTTAATCTTTTCTGATTTTTTTTATTTGTTGGGGTGTTTTACTGCATTTCATTATTATTATGTTTGTTAAGTGCTCTGATCCCCTGGATAGGGTGCTATATAAATAATATTTGCCTTGCCTTGCCAAGCAGGGAAAGTAGTAAGTAATGCAAAGGTGTAAACTGAAAAGAGAATAACCCAAGATGTAACAAGGTACAAAAGTGAAAAGAGGAAGACCAGGGGTGGAATTGTAAGGTTAAAAATGGAAGTAGGGTGGGACCGTACAGAGGGGAACCAGGAAAGGCAGACATCCTGAACAAATGTGTTTGTTCCTTCCTGTCGGAACACTGAATAAATGCTTTTGTTCTGTGTTCTGAGAGAAAGGAGACAGGGAGGGGGCCTCAAAAAAAATAACAAAAGATTTGGAGGGAGGGAGGTAGACTCTAGTCCTTTTTTGGAGGTGGGAGTCATAAAGGGACTTGCTAATCTGAAGGTAGACAAAACAATTGGGCCAGATGGGGTGCATCCAAAGGTAGTGATGGAGCTCAGGGAATTACTGGCTCCACATCTGACACTTCTGTTCAACAACTCACTGGAAACAGGATTGGTTCCCGAGGGCTGGAGGAGAGCAGATGTAGTCTCACTATAGAAAAGTGTTAGCAGGAAGGATGCTGGTAATTATAGGCCAGTCAGCCTGACATTGGTGGTAGGAAAGTTAATTGAATTACTGCTGAATGAAAGGATTGCAGAATATCTTGAAACTAGTGGGTTACAAGACCTGAGGCAGCATGGTTTCACAGGGAGGAAGAAGTCATATTTAACAAATTTGATAGATTTTTTTTGAGTGGATGACCAAGGAACTAGATCAGGGTGGAGTGTGGATGTGCCTTACCAAGACTTCAGTAAGGCATTCAACAGTGATACACATAGCAGACTAGTAAGCAAGCTGGGTATCTTAGGAGTGGGGCCAAAGATGGTAAACTGGATAGGAAATTGGTTAGTGGATAGTTGACAGAGGGTGGTGGTAAACTGTCTGAGTTCACTCCAAGGAAGGGAGGGTAACCAGCAAGGTGTTTCAGGGATCAGCACAGGGACCAGTACTCTTTAACGTCTTTATAAGAGACATTGCAGAGGATCAAGAATGGAAGGTCTGTCTCTTTGTGGATGACACCAAAATCTGCAGTAGGGTGGACACTCTTGGAGTGGAAAGGATGAGCAGAGATCTGTGAAAACTAGCTGAGTGATCAAGGGTATGGCAGCAGGGTTTCAATGTGAAAAAGTGCACAATAATGCACTTAGGGCACAGAAACCCATGGTAGAGTACAAAATGAGTGGAGAGGTATTAATAAGCAACAATCAGGAAAGAGACCTGGGGTAATTGCATTGGATAACCTAAAGGTGGTCAGGCAGTGTGATAAGGCAGTTGGGAGGGATAGTGGGATGCTGGGGTACATAGGGAGGGGTATTATCAGCAGAAAGAGGAAAGTGGTGTTGCCTCTGTATAGATTTCTGATAAGACCCCACCTTGGGTACTGTATCCAGTTCTGGAAACCACGGGCCGTATTTTCAAAGCATGGTGAAGGGCTTGCACCAAGCCCAGTGCCATGACACTTAAGTTCTGGGAGTGCACCAGTCCCCATCACCGCAGTCACACCCGCTTTGGCAATGTCAGGCACAATTGTGACAGTTTTCATGATTTACAGCAGCTTGCACCAAATATCTGGTGCAAGCTCCATAAAAATGGCCCCAGGACTGCCCCGAGTTAGGCCAGAGAAAGTTGGTCTAACTTGTGGCAATTGCCGCACAGGACTGAAAATCCCATTAGATCACTGTAAGCCCCATGCACTGTATTTCCTGCACACCTGGGGTTTGCGGTGATCTAAGCCCTTTGAAAATTCTGCTCCATGTCTCCAGAAGGACATAGATGGAGTGGAGGTGGTTAAGGGGAGGGCAACTAAAATGGTGCAAGGTCTGCATCAAAAGCCCTATGAGGTGAGACTAGAGGACCTCAATATATGCACCCTGGAACAGATGATGGAGAGGGGAGATGTGATAGGGACCTTTAAAATCCTAACAGGGGGTAAATAAGCTAAGGAGGGAAGTACTTTTCAGAAGAAGAGGCACACAAGAACAAGCGGACATGCTAGGAAGCTGCAGATGGGTAGATTCAGGAGAGAAGTGAGAGTGTACTTCTTCACAGAAAGAATGGTGGATTCTTGGAATAGCCTTCCAGAGGAGGTGGTGGGGGAGAGAACAGTAGTGGGGTTCAAGAATGCATGTGGTAAGTACAAGGGAATCATAGTAGAAAGGAAAGGGGGAGGGGAGAGCAGTAGAGCAGGCACAGTTTGTGGTATTACAGTAAGTAGGGAAAATGGGCAGAGTGGATGGGACAAGTGGTCCTTATCTGCCAACAAATTTTATGTTTCTATGTGTCTATGTAAACATTTAGAAACCTATTACTCTCACTTGGTCATCCATACACAGGTGCTCCACAGTTGTGTAAAATCAAAATCAACTTAATTAATAAATACAAACTTTAAATATGTTAATGTGAGTAACATGCATGACCCCTCATGTATGCATATATTTGAAATGCAGTATTCAATACTTTCTGCTAGCTCAGTATTGCTGTAGTAATGTTTTTGTCCTAAAACAACAAAAGAGTCTTAACATGTCACAGCATTTATAGCAGAAGTGCACATATTGCTCATTTTATGAGTAACACTTATTTACAATGAATGACAATTATTTTTGTACCATTTGATTGACCTGTACCAAGCAAGCTACAGGTCTAGTGACATGACTGATGGTAGCTAAATATGTCTTTTATAAATCTTTTTTTTTTTTAATTAAGGAACTAAATTGCATAAAACTATGTTATCCATTTGTTAGGAATGAAGACAAAACATTAAAAGTTGTGAAATAAAAAGTTAGAAGAGAAGGTCCATCAAGACTTGGTGAATCTCTGATATGCTGTACTACAGGGTGCAGCACAGATGTTACCCTAACTTCTGTACTGTCTTTTCAAAGTGCAATATTGACAGACTGATGCTAAGACAGAAAATGCAAAAGCTGGGTAATGTCAAAGAAGAACAGAACATCATGCATATTTACCAAGGCTCAAGAGACTGTTCCCCCTAACTGATTTATAGTAATATTTTTCTTGACTCTTTGTCATTCTCCTTCACTAAGAATAGATCATAATCAAATAAAAATGTAAGTGAACAGGGGAGCCACAGCATGACTGCATAAAATATTTGGGCTTATTCTCCTGAAGATCATATAGAACAGGACCAAGAAGGAAAAAACACAAACACCCACACTCGCACACAAAGAAAACACTAAGCTTGGAAGGGCCAGACACATGAAGAAGACAAAGACAAGGATTGATGAAGGTGTACTTGTCCAGCTCTGACCACCTAGGTTTAACCATATTATGCTGTAATATATGACTAGAATATTATTTTTTTTTCAGTGAATTTTAAAAGGTTTTCTTAAAGGGGCACTACAGGCAACATTTTCAAAAACTAAAAATATGTTGCAGTATTTTGATTCATGGTTGTAAGTTGTACCCTTCACATGTGTTTTTCCCATTATTTTCTGTTAGCATTTCTTTTTCTAAATTTGCCATGTTTGCATTAATTACTGCTCTTCTTTGTCCTACAGGGTGGTTTGCCTGCTTTTAAGGGCAAGCCCTTTTGTCACAAAGCACCTGACCAAAGGGCAGGCAAGGAGGGGGGAGGGGTAAGGGGCAGGTTGGGGGTGGTGCCATCAGCAGAGGGAAGGAGGAAATTAAGGAATGAGGAATTGTGGGAAGGAGATGGGGGATGGGGTAGGATTGACTGACAGGTAAAATAGGGTGATGTGAGGGGGGTGTATCTAAATCAGGATTGGGAAGCAAGGGTAGAAAGTGGGCAGGGTGCCAGTGGGAATAAAAAGAGAAGGACAGAGGGGAGCAGTCTCTTTTGCTATCCATAATTTTGCGGCTGCCAACCCCCCTGCCCTGATAATTAAACGAGGGGGAAGAAAAGAAGGAAAGAGGTCACAGTGGGGCTGCTAAGGTTGGACAGCAGTATGTGGAATGTGGAAGGTAATAGTGGCAATATGCCACAGTGAGGCTGCTGAAGGTGGACAGCAGTACATGGCTGTTATGAGTGGGGGAGAGGTGAATGAGTTTTTGCAGTGAGAGATCTCTGTTTGAGGAAAAGGAACAGAAAGAGGGTGTAAGAGGACAGAGAAGGAGAAGGAGAAAAAAGGGACCAGGGGTAGGGGAGTAGGGAAGGGAGGAAGTAACCTGGTCTGAGTTGTACATCCAGATGGGTTGGGATACCTCTGGGGGTGCATCCAGAGGTAGAGTGGTGCTTGGGTGTGCATCCAGGTCTGGTGAGAAGGAATGAAGGAGATGGATCAAGACATAGCTTGGGTGTGCATCCAAGATGATATAAAATGAATGTATATATAGAAAGTTTTGGAAAAGTACACGTGCAATAATAACGTTTGAGTTATGTAACCTGAAATGAAATTGACAGTTGTAAATGAGAGCATGTTGTGTAATAAATATGAAGCCCACTGAGCACCCAACAGAAACTGGTGTGGTGTGTTTTGCTTTGGATGGGTAGTTTTGGGACAATACCTCCTGTCCCAAGTAATGGTAATATATTAGCATTGATTCAGCAAGTGCTGTTTTTATATCAAGTTTACAGAAGTAGCTCTGTAATTTAAAGTAATTCTCCTTATCCAGTGAGCACTAATGAAGGCTACATTAACAGATGGCAAATACCTGAATAATAAGTGAGTGTGCTAGTCGATAAGGAAACAACTACAGTCTCCACTAATTATACCATTGATAACGAAGGATGGTTTGTGTGTTTTCTTTTTTTTATTGTGAAGTATGGTTTGATGAAATGAAAAACTTTAAAAACTAAGCAGTCCTACACACAAACCTAAAAAACAAAATAATTATATTAGAAAGTATATTTAGTGAGGCCAGAACATCAGGCTCCTCATAGAAGATTGCTGATGCAGCAACTACCATACTCTGAATCAATGGTCACAAATGTATCACTGTTACATGGGACAGGAGGCATTGTAGGGAAAACAAGAAAAATAACAAATTCCAACATGGAAATCCTCTGGGGTAAATAAACTGGTTGGCAAATTTAGGAAAAAAACTCATAACATCAAATAAGGAGAAAGACACATTAAGACTACACACAAATTAAAACACTCTGCACACAATATTTTATTTGCAAAGTTTGACTGTAGATCTCCTTTAACATGCAGTAAAAACAACTTTTAGAGACCATTATGAACAACTTTGGATTTTCATGTCAAGCCTAGCTGTGCTCATTAGCAGCATGAGGTCAGATATACACCAGTTCAAACATTGTATCAGAGTTTTGGTTGGACCTTTTATTTCTTGATTGACTGGCCCTCACAATACTGATCTATAGTCACTAAGTAATGTGCTTTAAACCATGCTACCAAACATATTATTAAAAAAAAGAAATAAACAAAAAATAAAAATACCACACTATGAAAATATCACTGGTTCACACACCTTGTGGTCTGTGACATTACTGTGGCACATGAGCTTCATTCTGCTGCCCAGTGATGTCAAAGCAGTCACGAGATGTGTGAACCAGCATGTTCTTCACTGTTTGGGGATAGTTATTCTCTATGTATTTAACAGATGATAACAGCAAGCAAAACATTAGAAATATAGTCAAATTTTGAAGTCTGATTTTTAAACATAGAAACATAGACACTGATGGCAGAAAAAGACCAATGACCCATCCAGTCTGCCCAAGTTCCCTGTTTAGCCTTGGGACCTACTGTTTCTCAATGGTCCTAGTGCCCCACACCCATCCTCCTCACCATTCCTCTCCCATTTTCTGATGCTCTGAGCAACCTCTATACCCTTAATTCTATCCCAACCATGCTTAAAACCACTAATAATTTTCACACCCAAAACCTTGGCCAGCAGCCTATTCCATGGCTTCTCACCCTTTCTGTAAAATACTACTTCCTCACATCCCTCCTAAACCTCCTTCCTGTTAGCTTCTACTCTTGACCACATGACAGTGAGCAAGTAGTCAAATTAAATAGTTCCCCTGAGTTCACCCTGTTAATTCCTTTCAGAAATTTGAAGGTCTCTATCATATCTCCTCTCTCCTTTCTGGATTTCAGGGAGTACATGTTCAGTGCCTTGAGGTGCTCCTCATAGGACCTGCCCTGCTGGCCATGAATAATTTTTGTTACCTTGTGCTGCACCATCTCCAGCCTAGCCCTATCTTTCCTGAGGTAAGGATTCCAGAACTGGATGTAGTACTCCAGGTGTGGCCTCACCAAGGATCTATACAGGAGAAGTATTACCTCTCTCTTTTTCTACTGTCAGTACCCCTCCTGATGCATCCAAGCATCCTACTTGTTTGCTATAAGCCTTGTAGCACTGATTTGATTGCTTAAGGGAGTCATTAATGATGACTTCAAGTTCTTATTTCTCAGCCATGGTACTGAGTCTTGCACCTTCCAGACAGTACTCCGTCCTGGGGTACTTGCTCCCTCAGTGCATATCATTGCACTTTTTGTTGTTGAATATTAACTGCCGAACCCTTGATCACCCCTCCAGATTTTACAAGTCTCTCTGCATTTCCTTTATTCCCTCATCACTATTCACCCACCCACAGGTCTTAGTGCCAGCTGCAAAGAGACATAACCTGCCCAGGATTCCCTCACTAATATCTCTGATGAACATGTTAAAGAGGACTTGACCCAGGACAGTTCCCTCTGGAACCCCCTTGTGACCTCCCTCTCTTCTGATTTAACCCCGTTGAGCACTACCCTCTGCTACCTCCTTTAGCCAGTTACCTACCAAATTTACTATGACCTTAGCTGCACCCAGACCGTCCATCTTCTTCAGCACCTTTCTGAGAGGCACTAAGTTGAAAGCCTTGCTAAAGTCAAAGTATATCCAATTTTCTCATCATCCACTCCGAGAAAGCTATCAGGTTAGTCTGACAAAACCTCCCTGCCACAAACCCATGCTACTTACTATCCTGGAGACTGTTGCTCTCGAAGTAGTTCAAGAGGTCCTCACAGACCAGTGACTCCACCAGTTTCCCTATAATACAGGCAAGACTGACAGGTCTGTAGTTCCCTTCTTGTTCCTTCTTCGTTTGTGGAGCAGAAGTATGTCTGCCACCCTCTAGTCCTTTGGAACAACCATTATCTTTAGAGAGGTGTTGAATTGACTTACTAGGGGGATCAGCTAGTTCTGCTACCAATTCCCAGAGTATCCTCAAATACAGCCCATCTGGTCCTGTGGCAATATCAATCTTTAGGGCTGCTAGACCTTTCAGGACACTTTTGTGTAAATGCTGGCTGCATCATCTCTGGGATCCCCTTAGTGGTAACTTTGATGATACTAGCTGGCAAGGGCCCAGCATCCTCCATAGCAAAAACTGAGCAAATGTATTTGTTCAGGATGGAGGGCTTTTGCCCATCTGCCTCAATCACCCTATCTGCCTTAGTTAGCCCTAAAAGTCCCACTCCTTTCTTCCTTTTTTCACTAATATACCGGAAGAACGGTTTTTCTCCACTCTTGACGCCACCACGATATGCAGCTCTGTGTCTGCTTTGCCTCCCCTAACCACCCCCCTTGCCTTCCTATTTTTCAAGAAATATTCTCTCCATTCTTCCTTCCCCTGCTTTTCTTTAAGTTTGTAGAAGGTCTTTTTCATGGACCTCACCGATTGCCTGACCCTTGCTGAGAACCATAGTGGTCTCTTGAATCTGACCTTGTTAGATACTGTTCTAATGCATATCTTAGATTATCAAAGAAGGGTCCACTTAGTTGCTCCCACACCTCTCTTCCACCCCATTTATGTTGTTCACCCCTACTCATTTATCCTTGATCAACTGTCTCAGCCTATTGAAGTTCACCTTTCTACAGTCAAGAGCTTTACCTCTTGATTGCAGGTTACCAGACCCGAGGGTCAGTTTGAAACAGAGTTATGGTCACAGTACCCCACTGGCTCTGCTTCTCCCACAGTTCCTTATACCTCTGAGCTGGTGAGCACCACATAAAGAATAGTGGTAGATCTGGGGGGCTCCTTACGGTAACTAGCTGTACTAGCAAACAGTCCTAGAACACATCTGGCAAAGTCTGACTTCTGATGCTCCCAGCCACTAGAACATCCCAATTGATGTCCAACAAGTGTCAGGTGAAGTCCATCACCCTTGAAGAGCATTCAATCCCAAAAGTCCCCCCAGCCCCCCGAAGTGGTACTCCTTACCTTTACACTATCCCTTAAACCATCCATTATACTCCATTATTGCCTCTGTCCTCATCCTACCCTTTTTCCCCTTCCTACCCCAGACAGGGAGGATTTCAGAACAGCCAGTCTGAGTGTGCTGTCAATCTGTCCCCAAGTCTATGAAAGTTCTGCTTCAACATTTTCACCAACTGGTTTGCCAGATCATTGGTACCCAGGTTTACCAGAACCCACAGTGTCCCCTGCTTGCTCTCCACTATCCTCCCTATCCTGTAAAAATCCTGGATGGTATGTTTACAGCTTGGAGCACTGTAGCCCCAAAACCCCTCCCCTCTATGGGCTTTGCCGTAAGACCCCACTGGGGGCCTAAGCAGCCCCAACCCAAAACATTAAATGTGCTGCCTATCCTCTGTTCATGCCCCTAAAATGTTTCTGTGTATGTGCCATTGCGCACCAATTTCATTGGATTTCAGTCACTGTTTATAATGAAATGCTGTAATGAAGAAGGTGTCAAGGCAGCAATAAGGTTTTGTAATGGGAAAGGGAGAACGATGGGTGCCTATGGAAACTAGTGAGGACTCTTAAATGTTTATGGGGCAGAGTGAGAGAGACAAAGACAGAGACAGAGACAGGGACAGAAAGAAGGTATACCACTCTATGCCATTGAGGGCTTCTAACAGGATAGAGATTGGAAGTGGTTAAACAACTTCATACCATGCATTTTTGGAATGGAATAAGGAGATATTGAAGTGTGCCAGTGAACACCAACAACATAAACTGGTTGGGTGGCCCCCAGTCCGAGTTTGTTGACTTCCTGAAGCAGACTGTCTTCACTCAATTCATTCCCACTCCCTTCTGTTTCAATCCGAAGTCCTCCAACCACTCCCTCCCGGATTGGATTCTCACAAACCATGAGGACAGGACACTACAAGCTGATGTCCTGGTTGATTCCATGAGTGATCTCTCCCCAGCTTTCTGCATCTGGTACTCCAAGGACCCCCCACCCTAAAAAAAACCTTCTCCTTCTGGGGCTTCTTGAAATTTGACCCTGTTAAACTATGCTTGGATGTCAGGGGTATGGACTGGTTGGTACTCCATACATTACCTGATATGAACTCTGCTCTGGGATTCCTCAAAGGTGCACTGTCCTATATCCAGGACAAGCATGTCCCTGTTACCACCCAGAGAATCAGAAGTGGGAACTCAAGGTTGCTGATCCAGGGCCTTCTTAACAAAATGAAGCAGGGAGATACCTTATGAAAGGCCCACAAATCCTCCCCATCCCCCACTGCTTGGAATAGTTACAGGAGGCTCTGCAACCAATGTATGGAAACAATTAAATCATAAAAGGCAGCCTACCTGAAAAATCTACAGACCAGTACCTGTGAGACCTCAAAAGGTTCTGGGCATCAGTGAATGCCTTACTAAAAACTAAGGGCCAAGCAAAGTTCTATCATCTTATGGACTGCAGGCAAGACCATAACTGAGCCCCACCAGGTCATGCAAGTCTTGTACAACACGTTCACCAGCTTAGTAGAGTATCTGGATAAACTCTTACTTAAAGAACTGCTGTTCTGCAAAATTACCAAATATTAGATGGTCCAGGACACCCACACATTTATGTCAGGGCTATCTCCCATAAAGAGGTCCATCACCTACTCATGGCCCTCCCCAATCATGGAAGTGCATGTAGTGATGTTCTCTGCACATGATTCCTCAAACTAATGGCTGATCTTATTGCCAAACCTCTGGCCACCCTCTTTAATTTGTTGTATTCTTCAGTCATCCCATAACTATGGAAACAGGCCAGTGTGAAGCCCATATTCAAATCAGGAAACCACAACTTTATGGACAACTACCATCCAGTATCAATCCTCTCCCACATCTACAAAATAATGGTGAAAATTGTATTTCAGCAAATTACCGAATATGTGTATAATCACAACTTGCTTTCCGAACACCAGAATGGCTTTTAAAAAGGCTATAGAAAGAGCTGGCATGCCAGCACAGGGGCAGTGCTACCTCTTATGAAACTGACATCCTGGACATGGGAGCAAACTTGGGGCATTGGACGGTCAGCTGGGGAGTGAAGGATTGAGCATCCATAGGACTGCTCTCCTCCTCTGTGGTGGGGGATGTCATACCTGGCATTATCCTGGCCTCTATAGGAGGCTGGGGTAAGACAGCCATAGACTGCTGTAGGGGAGTGGGGGAGTGGCAGCCGGTAGCATCCTATGCATGGGAGCATGAATGGGGTTGTATGGATGTCATTGTACATTCCCTTCTTGTGGTGAACATGTGTTCCACCTTAATTAAAAAGGTAGCATCCTAGGAACTTTGGGGCTGATTCCAGGATGGCCGGTGTAACCTGCATGCAGTTGTGAGTTATGCTGGATGCCACAATGCCAGGGACCCTATGCAGCATTCCAAAAGTGGCAGGGTCCTGGCACCTGCGATGTGTGAGATATGCCATGTGTGTGGTGGTAGCCCACCCATGGCATATTGCAGCCGCATGTCGCAACTCATGGTGCACAATAGGTGGCCCCCAGGAGCCACCCCACCCCAGACCACTGCAGCACACATCAGGGGACATGGGGGGCCAGGACAGATGGCACAGGCATCCAGGGGGCAACTCTGAAATGGGCCCCTGGGGGTCCCTCACAATCAGGGGTTGGGGGTGTGCATATGGGAGACAGGGGGACAGCATGGCATCATTGCTGCAGTACTGCATGGCTGCATCCAATGGTTCCAGCCATTGGATGCACCTAAGACTGGTCTGGCCTGTCATACATTAGTTACGCCACCATGTCTCTTGTAATTACAACTGCGGGCTACGACAGCTGCCCTACTGGAATTGGGCTAGCTTGCTGTTGTAACCCACAGTTGCACCAGGTGTTGTGGGCTATGGCATAAGTGTTGGCACTTCCTGCATTTGTCGCAGCCCACAGACGCCATGGCGCATCTCGCCTCTTGTAATAGGGGCTGGCCTATCACCTAGCATAGGTAGCAAGATAAGCCATAGGGTTTGGTGTATCTTGTCTTATGCCAGCTTATGCTCTTCTGGAATTGGGCCCCTTTTCTTTGTTTTTCCATATTTTTGTTTCTTAAAAACCTACTGCACAGTAGTATCTCTTTTTCTTTATCTATTCTTGTTTCAGGTTATGGTGGGTTGGCCACCTACTGTAACCCTGTCCCATAATCTTCTATACTTATTCCTACACTGCTTTTATTATCCTTCTCATTTCCTGTTTCCTTCCTGGGGGACCCTGGAGAGAATGTGCCCAAACAAAGGAATAAGGCAGTAAAGGTATGCCAAAACAAATAAGAATGGCATACTGTATTTATAAGGAGTGTACTCAGAAATGTATAAAATAAATAGTGGTGCCTAAAGTAATTAGGCTATAGCCATGGTTATTTGAAAAATAAAACATTGAAGGTCTGTCCTGTTTAAAATAAAGGAGGGATGCAATGCCTTAAAATGAAAGAAAATGCATACTGTGCAGCTTGTTTTTTTTTTAAATAATAAAGACCCAATAATAGTAGGTTACATTGGGATATGCACCTTGTTAAAAAGAAAGTAGAATAATTCCCAAAGCATTTCCTGGTATAACAAAACAGATGAGAATTAAATATGCAGCATATAAATTTATTTTTGGTTGTTTCCTAAACAAATAAACTTGCACAATAAGAGATAACCTGAGCGAGATGTAAATTAGGAACTAGCATAAAGGTTCCTTGCTCCTGCTAACAGTGTTAACTCAGTGGCGGAGCCAGGTTTGGGAGTCGGGGGCATTCAGTCAATCATGAACGCCACAATGGGCACTAAACAGTGAATAAAGATGGTGGTGGGGCACCACTACTCACACTGGGACAGTCAGGAGGGGTGACTGCCCTCCCAGCCCCCAGCTCCACCACTGTGTCGACTATGTTAAAAAATATACAAAAACCAGTGGCAGACAGGCTACTTTTTTTACAGTTTTAGCAGCTGCTTGTTTTGTTAAATATCAAATTGTCAGACAGAATACAGGCTAAGCTGTAACATTACCATATGTACCACAAACACATAGACTACTAAACTATGTATTTAAACTGGTGTTTGAACTTTTTTCTCTGCAGCAAGCATTGGCCAAATATCCATTATTCCATGCTCTACCAAAAGCCTTAGGCCAGACTTACCTACATCTAAGAGAGTTGAGCACTTCAGTATAGGGAAAATAGCATCCTAACCTGGCTGTTTTTATATTATGTAGAGCTGTCACTCCAAGATAAAGGGGAGGAGCCTAAAGCTCATTATGGTGTAATTAAACATGCACAGCACAAAATGGGCTTCCTGTATAAAATCCACATATTACATTTAGTTTATATGTTTCTTCTGATTACATTGTACTAATATCAGGGTCATCCTGCCTGATTGTTAAACCACAGAGGTAGATATTTGTATGTTTAGCTTAAGGGCCAGGTCAAGTGACCCCTGTGTTCACTATAAATATTCCTCCTTGAGGAGACTGCTTCAGTGGAGCCTTGGTAATGGTAATAGAAATAGAAAGAGCTACCTAAGGGAAGTAGCCAGATATAGATACAGAGGTAATATACCTGTATTGACAGGAGAGAACAGTGCAAACTACTGGATGTAGTGAATTTTTGCTTTTTGTTTTGATTTGTATTTCTGTTTGCTAATCTTTAAGTTTGAATAAATATCACACAAAGGTGTGTTTTAAAACTTAAACAGTTGTGTCTGTGTTATCCATCCCACACCAGTCTATACTTCTCCTGAGGAGAAAAAAAATGGAGGTGGAAAATTTGATTGGAGACAGAGCAGGTTGACAGAACAACCCCTCACAGGATCTACACTGGCTACAGAAATGGCTCCTGGAACTGGATCCATTGATGAAAACAGGAGGAGCCACTGACCCTGTCACAGGAGTAAGCCATGGAGGAAGACAGGGACTGGAAGGTAAGCCTCTGAAATGCTAGTTGATGGAGCTGGGATGGTTGAGTTGGATTGCAGCCTGCACTAGTCACAGAAGGAGAAAGAAACTAATGACAAAAAAAGGCCATAGCACCACCACTGATGTGTCCTGGTTCACCAACCACATACTTAAGGGCATGGATGATGGTTAACTATTGGGGAACATTGTTGTTCCCTTATCAAAGGCCTTCAATCCTCTGGACCATGATATTCTCCTTGACAAGTTGCAACACTGCAATTTCTCAGATGGAAACACAGCTTGGGTTTAGGAACTACCTTTCACAGAGATCCCAGGTGATTTGCATGAGGAGGCATCTTCAACTCCCAGGGGATTGGCAGTGGGGTCCCCAGGTGTCCATTCTTGGACCCATCCTGTCTTCCCTCTTACTGAACCACCTCCCAAGGGAAAAAAAGGCTGCCACATGATTCTAAATGTGGATCATCTGATCATCTACCATAGTGCAGGAAACCTGAATGAACTATTCAGCTCTCTCTATAGGCAGCACAATGCCACACAGAGATGGTGCAGTACAAATAGGCTGCTTGTGAACAAGAAAAAAGCAAAGACAGTACTCTTCAGGTCCAACAAAAGCTCACAGCTTTGGCTGCAGATCCTGGTACTGTGAATTCCTTGAACAAACTAAACCAGGAACGGTCTCCTTTGGAGCATGTAATAGCTTTTAAATACCTGCTGGTTAACTTTACTCTTCCTGACCTTCACTGACCATACAGGGATTACAGTGAATTACTTAAACCAAAAACTAGGTGTCTGTTACAAGCTAGGGGACTTTATGACCCCAGAAATTCTGCTAGCAATTGCCAGAGGCACACTCCTCCCCCTGCTGGACTATTTCTTGCCCGTTTTCTCTCAGACCTCCAGTTGCAACCTCTCCAGGCTCAACTCCACCTACAACAACATCTGCAGATTTTTCCTTCTGACCCCTTTCAACACTTATCACTACTCCCTCTATCAGACAATCTTCCACTCATAAGCTGCAATGACAATGCAGGGTTTGGTGCTGAACACAAGAAGGGCAGTCAGCCCTTCAAAATTAAAGCTCCAAGTCCAGAACAGTGCAGCACACAAGAAATCAACTCAGAGGGTGAAAAAAGCTGCTGAATGTAAAGTACTTTAATGTGTGCCAAAAATCCTCATTCAAAATAAAATTTAATCAAACAGCAGTTTGCTATAGCTCGAGCTGAGCAGAGTTTACATTTGCTGTACTGCTGTTTGGTTAAATTTAATTTTGTATGAGGACTTTTGGTACACATAAAAGCACTTTACATTCAGCAACTTTTGGAGTCCTCTGAGGTGGTTCCTTTAGCAGAAGCTGGGCTGGCTCTTATCTCATGCCCGCTGGGTCTACCTTTTTGTGCTGCCTTGTTAGTAAGTCCCTGGGGGAAATGTCTAACTCCCCTGTGTTGGCTTTCCTTTGTCCTAAGGCTGGCACTCATAACCTCAGGTCCTCCTCCCACTGTCTCCTCGAATACCTCAGCTGGCCACTAGTATGGGTGAAAGGCCTTCTCCATTATCATGCTGAGACTCATGAATGCTTTGCCATCCCCCTGCACCACCTTGACATGGCCTCTCTTTCTAAGATAGGATTGCTAGGCACCCTCCTAGCCTACTTTGTATGTCAATGTCCAGGATGAAGGTAAATCTTGCTTTTATCCCCATTCTTGAATCCTCAGAATAGAGGACTAGTATACTAAAGCATAGCCAACCACCAAACAGCTTGCCAGGACCCATTTGTCTTAGTGATAGGCTTAGTCCTGTGTTGTTATAACTGTAAAAGGACTGTGATGCAATGTCTATTCCATGACCTGTATAAACATGTTCTTTGTTTTGATCACCTTACTTCTCCTTTGTATAGCTAAGCCTGGGTGTCTGGACACATTGTAACCATTCATCACCCATCTTCCCTTACTAAGTTTCTTTTCGTATATTTTGGGCTCGATTTTCAAAACAAAATCTATGGATGCAAGGTATCTGCACCAAACAGCTGTAATGCAAGTGGCACCTTGCATCATAGTTTATGGCATTCCTGATTTATTAATGCTGGCTGCATTAAAATTGGGATGTCATGCACCAAAGCCACCCTGCACCAGCTTTGTGGCAAAAGTGATGAGGCACTGGGTAGCAAGAGGGCTTGTGCCACATCGGGGCTGCTCCATCCCCTTTTTTTAAAATGTGGAAGCACTGCCATGGTCTCAACAGGGGGCTCTGTTTGAAAAGCCAGAAGGTGGTCTAACAGCCATGTGTCAGTGTTGGGCAGTGTGGTGAGTGGGAAGGGCATGCAAGGAGTGGGTTGTGGCAGAGAGACACCAGGAGTTGGCCTAGGTGGTGATGGGGGTACAGTGGCAATGTTGGGGTGCTGAGGTAGCACCCTTTGGGGGTGCCATTGGCAAATGCAGAGTGCCAAATAGTCCAGGTGCAGGGGTGTTGGCAGGGACATACCAGGATGGGGTCGAAGGTTACCAATGCTCTGACACCTGCCCCATAGGTGCCACTGACCCCAACACTGTAAGTGGGCAGCAGCCTGCATCCACATGGGGGGCTGAGTATCACTGAAAAGGAGGAGGGAAATCCTAGCCCCCAAAAAATCATTGTAATTAGTGAGGTAAACACCAAGATAAAGCAGTTAACAGGGAGAAGGGCAGGGGTAAATGGAGAAAAAGACAAAGGCAGTAAGGACAGGGCTGGGGCAAAAAGAAATAAAGCCATAAAAAAATGGAGGGTAATGAGTACCAATGCCCATAGTCTAGGTAAAAAGCTCCCCGAAATGGTGGCCTTGATGTAAGAGGGATGCCTGGATATCATGGCAGTCACAGAAACATGGTACACAGAGAACCATGACTGGGATGTCAATATACCAGGGTACACAATCTATGGGAGGAACAGGGAGGGAAGAAGAGGAGGAGGAGTAGCTCTCTATGTAAGGGAAGGGATCAAAGCACAGAACTAAAGGGTAAACAGGGAGGAGAGGAGGCACTGTGGGTCACCCTGGAGACTGGAAATGGCTCAACAATCTGCATAGGGGTTGTATACAGACCCCTGTCTCAGGGAGAGGAAAAGGACAAGGAAATGATTGAAGGCATCCTTGAGATGGCAGAGAAAGGGGAGATATTGCTGATGGGGGACCTGAATATTCCAAATGTTAACTGGAGCACCTTTGCTGCAGCCACATCAAATAGAAGGGCCATTCTCAATGCCCTACAGGGTTCATGCCTCAGACAGCTAGTTTTGGAACCCACTCAGGAGGGAGCAATCTTAGACCTGGTACTCTCAAATGAGGACGGAGAGAGGATCTCTGATCTTGAAGTGGCTAGCCATCTGGGAACAAGTGACCACCAAACAGTGTGATTCATGATAAGCTTAGCTGTAGAGTCAAGTCACACAAAAGTAAAGGTACTGGACATCAGGAGGTCTGATTTTTGTCAAAATGGGAGAGTGCCTCAGAAAAGCACTAGCAAACGGGCAAGAAGGTGGGGTAGAGCAACAATGGGGAAACATCAAAACCGCCATCACAGAGGCAACAAACCTTTCTGTGAAGCAAGTAAACAAATCAAACTGAAAAAAAAACACTGTGGTTCTCAAAAGAAGTGACTGGGAAGGTAAGGGAGAAAAAGATAGCATTCAGGAAGGACAGGGAAACACAGAAGAAGCAGAACTGAGAACTGTACCAGTTAAAGCAGAAGGAAGTGGGGAAGGCAGTCAGAATAGCAAAGGCCCAAACTGAGGAAAAGATAGCCAACTTGGTTAAGAAGGGGGATAAAACCTTTTATAGGTATATTAGGGAGCAAAGAAAGACTAAGGCAGGGATACTGAGGCTGAATAAAGAGGAAGGTGGTTGGGCAGAGAGCGATAGTGAAAAAGCAGGGATACTGAACAAATACTTCTGCTCAGTAGTCACAATGGAAAAGCAGGGAGAGATACCTAATCCATTCAATAGAAGCCTCTGGATATGGGGGTTGATATTAGTCCTTTCACAGAAGAAAGGTTTCTGAAAGAACTCTTAAAACTGATGATAGATAAAGCAATGGGGCCTGATGGGATTTACCCCAGAATTCTAAAAGAACTAAGGGAAATAGTAGTAACACCACTTACTACCCTTTTTAATAAATCATGGGAGGATGGTGTGGTACCTGAGGACTGGAGGAGGGCAAATGTGATTCCCCTTCACAAAAGTGGGAGCAAGACAGAGGCAGGAAACTACAGGCCTGTCAGTTTGACCTCAGTGGAAGGGAAAATGATGGAATCACTTCTGAAGGAAAGAATTGTTGAGTATGTAGAGGCCAGTGGGGAACAGGACCCAAAGCAGCATGGATTCACAGTGGGAAGGTCATATCAGACAAATCTAATTGATTTCTTTGACTGGGTGACCAAAGTAGTAGACCACGGAGGGGCTGTGGACATGTCCTACCTAGACTTTAGCAAGGCATTTGACACAGTCCCACACAAAAGATTAATAAACAAATTAGCCAGCTTGGGAGTGGGTCCCAGGGTGGTAGCCTGGGTAAAACACTGGCTGGACAACAGGACACAGTGGGTAATAGTAAATGGAGTCCACAGTGAAGAAATCAGGGTTACTAGTGGGGTACCACAGGGTTCAGTGCTTTGGCCGGTCCTTTTTAATGTCTTTATAAGTGACATTGCAGAGGCACTGGAAGGGAAAGTATGTCTCTTTGCAGATGACACAAAGATCTGCAACAGGGTTGATAAGCAAGGTGGGGTGGAAAGGATGAAAAGGGACTTGGCAAGGTAGGAGAAATGGTCTAATGTATGGCAGCTTAGATTCAATGCAAAGAAGTGCAAAGTAATGCACCTGGGAAACAAAAACCCAGGGGAAGAGTACACAATGGGGGTGATATACTGACAACAACAAAAATGGAAAGGGACCTGAGGGTAGTCATATCAGATCAGCTAAAGCTGGGCCAGCAATGTGATACAGTAGTAAGAAGGGCTGGGGGGATACTGGGATGCATAGGAAGAGGCATTACCAGTAGAAAACAGGAAGTTGTTGACCCTCTGTACAGACAGTTGGTAAGACCACATCTGGAGTACTGGTAACAGTTCTGGAGACCCCATCTCTGTAAAGACATAGACAGGGTGGAGGCTGTCCTGAGGAGGGAAACCAAAATGGTGCAGGGTCTGCACCAGAAGATATATGAAGAAAGACTAAAGGAGCTTAAGATGCATAGCCTCGAGGAAAGGAGGGAGAGGGGGGACATGTTAGAAACTTTCAAATACCTCAAGGAAATCAACAAAGTCCAAGAGGGTAGCATCTTTCAGAAAAAGAGATGTGCAAGAACAAGGGGGCACAATTTGAAGATAAAGGGGGGACAGCTCAGAGGTAATGTGAGGAAGTATTTCTCCACAGAGAGGGTTGTGGATGCATGGAACAGCCTTCCTGAGGAGGTTGTAGAGTCAAAAACAGTGGGAGAATTCAAGAATGCATGGGACAGACATAAGGCAATTCTAGTGGGGGTAGGAAGAAGTAGGCTGTTGGTTAACTAGGATCTGCAGCTTATCCGTTAGGTAGGGAAATGGGCAGACTAGGTAAGGCAAGCTGTCCTTATCTGCTATCAAATTCTATGTTTCTATGTTTCTATCAGGTGACTGCTACAATGACCAGGGAATGTTCTCCTCCACCACTTGCACTCTGCAACCTGTGGCCACTGCTGCCTACCTACAGTGTTGGTGTTAGTGGCACCTATTTGACAGGTGTGTCCACCTGCTGCCGGATCTCGGTCCATCCCTGCCATCACCGCTGTACCTGCGCCAATCAGTTCTCTGCATTTCCACATGGCACTGCTGCAGGGTGCCACCTCAACACCCTAACATTGCTGCCATGCCCTTGTCATTCCATAGGCCATGCCAGATGCTTTTTTTGACCCTGGCCCCCACCTTGTGGACATATTCCCCCTGACTTCATGTCCCCGTTAGGGTTGTGCTGGGTGGGGGAATGACAAATCCATCTGTCAAACCCCACAGATATGTCTCATGTTTGGCACAGCCCTGCGGCTATGGCAACTCTCAGGTCTTTATCACAGGGACCCCCCCCCTTTTTATAAAATAGGGCTCAGGGTCCCTGATGCACCTGGAATTTTCTGCAGCCTTTGATCACCACAAATTGCTGCAATCTAATAGTGCTCTGAAAATTGAGCCCTATGTCTCTATACATGTCATTATAGTGTATCTGTGATGATATGTGCCATCTTAATGGCCCAGGTCATGCCTGAAAATTGTCCCTGGGACCAGTGTACCCACCTGTTAGCAAATAAATAAAATAAATAATAAATAATGCTTTGAATGGAGTGTGAGTACACTGAGAGTGCAAACAGTGTGCTAAGAGTGCTTTTGAAGAAGTTTGCCTTTATCATTGTCGATTCACATTAATATGGATCATAGAAACATAGACTTTGACAGCAGATAAGGACTGCTTGGCCCACCTAGTCTGCTCATTTCCCTACCTACAGGAAAAGCTGCAAATCCTAGTTAACCAACAGCCTATTTCTTCTTACCCCCCACAACAATTGCCTTATGTCTGTCCCATGTATTCTTGAATTATCCCACAGTTTTAGACCCCACAACCTCCTCAGGAAGGCTGTTCCATGCGTCCACCACGCTCTCTGTGAAAATATACTTCCTCACATTGCCCCTGAACTGCCCCCCATCTTTAAATTGTGTCCCCTTGTTCTTGCACATCTCTTTTTCTGAAAGACACTACCCTCTTGGACTTTGTTGATTCCACTGAGGTACTTAAAAGTTTCTATCATGTCCCCCCTCTCCCTTCTTTCCTCAAGGGTATACATATTGAGCTCCTTTAGTCTCTCCTTGCATGGCTTTCTTGCAGACCCTGCACCATTTTAGTTGCCCTCCTCTGGACTGCCTTTATCCTGTCTATGACCTTGCAGAGATGGGGTCTCCAGAACTGGACGCAGTACTCCAGATGGGGTCTCACCAACTGTCTGTACAGAGGGATAACAACTTCCTGTTTTCTGCTGGTGATGCTTCTCCCTATACATCCCAGTATACTCCCAGCCCTCCCTACTGCCTTCTCACATTGCTTGCTAACCTTAAGGTCATCTAATATGATTACCCCCAGGTCCCTTTCCATTTTGTTGTTGTTACTACCTCCCCCATTGTGTAATCTTCCCTGGGGTTTTGTTTCCCAGGTGCATTATTTTGCACTTCTTTGCATTGAATCCAAGCTGCCATACTTCTGACCATTCCTCCTACCTTGCCAAGTCCCTTCTCATCCTTTCCACGTCTCTGTGTATCAACCCTGTTGCAGATCTTTGTGTCATCTGCAAAGAGGCATACTTTCCTTCAGTTCCTCTGGCATCCACTTATACAGACATTAAAAGGACAGGATCCAGACCCTGTCGTACCCCGAGTAACCCCACTTTCCTCAGAGTGGATTCCATTTACAATTACCTTCTGTGTCCTGTTGTCCAGCCAATGTTTTACCCAGGCTACCAACCTGGGACCCACTCCCAGGATGCCCTGTTAAAGTCTAGGTAGGCCATGTCCACAGCCCCTCCCTGGCCTACTACTTTGGTCACCCAGTCAAAGAAATCAATTAGATTTGTCAGACATTTTTTTGTTTGTTTTTTGTTTTATATGTTAGTCTTTGGTAACCACTGTGAACCCATGCTGCTTTGGGTCCTGTGCCACTCTGGTCTCTAGGTACTCAACAATTCTTTCCTTCAGAAGGGATTCCATCACTTTCCCTACCACAGAGGTCAAACTGACAGATCTGTAGTTTCCTGCCTCTGTCTTGGTCCCACTTTTGTGAAGGGGAATCACATCTGCCTTCCTTCAGTCCTCAGGTACCACACCATTCTCCCATGATTTGTTAAAAAGAGTAGTCAGTGGTTTCTCTAGTTCTCCCCTTAATTCTTTTAGAATTCTGGAGTGAATTCCATCAGGCCCCATTGCTTTGTCTACCTTCAGTTTTAGGAGTTCTTTCAGAACCCTTTCTTCTGTGAAAGGACTGGGATCGACCCCCCTATCAAGATTGCTTCTGTTAATTGGATTAGGCACCTCCCCCCTCCTCTTTTGTGAATACTGAGCAGAAATATTTGTTCAGTATGCCTGGTTTTTCACTGTTCCTCTCTGCCCACCCACCATCCCTCCCTTTGTCTTTCTATACTCTCTGATGTACCTATAAAAGGTTTTTCCCCCTTGTTAACCGAGTTGGCTATCTTTTCCTCAGTTTGGGCCTTTGCTGTTCTGACTTCCCTCCCTGCTTCTTTCTGCCTTAACTGGTACAGCCCTCTGTCCTGCTCCTTCTGTGTTTCCTTATACTTCCTGAATGCTATCATTTTCTCCCTGACTTTCCCCACCATCTCTTTTGAGAACCATAGTGGCTTTTTCTTTTGTTTTGATTTGTTTATTTGCTTGATACAAAGGCTTGTTGCCTCTGTGATGGCAGTTTTGATGTTTCCCCATTGTTGTTCCACCCCTCCTTCTAGCCTGTTTGCTAATGCTTTTCTAAGGCACTCTCCCATCTTGCCAAAGTCAGCCCTCCTGAAGTCCAGTACCCTCACTTTTACATGGCTTGATTCTGTAGCTGAGTTTATCGTGAACCACAGTGTTTGATGGTCACTTGTTCCCAGATGGCAACCCACTTCTAGATCTGAGATCCTCTCACTGTCCCCATTTGAGAGTATGAGGTCTAAGATTGCTTCCTCATGAGTGGGTATCTTTTTAAAGATCCATTTACAGCCACATCATGTTACTTACTAACCTTTAAAAGGGGTGTAACTTACAGTAATTACAAAAAAAACTTCAATAAGTAGCAGTTAAGAATGTAACACAAAGCTACAAAAAGATGTAAGAACTGCATTAGGTACACATAGTTACAAATATTGGTTACTGTGTTGGGTGAAGCCCCTAGGAATTTACTATTTAATGAAGTTGTTGTAACTCTAGGCATTGCCTATCAAAGCATGAAATTTAACAACACACTATAAAGCCCTGTTTCATCCTCTCAGGGAGGTTAATTAAGTTAGAAGTATACCCAAAATCCATTATGAAATGGTTAAAACCATAGTATAGTAGTTATTTCTCTTTAAGGAAAATCAGTTTCTTGTTAACAGTCCACTAAGATGCTAGTAAGATGCTGTGTTTCACATTTTCATTCTAGCCTCATCTGCAGTTTCTTAGCTCTTGTCTTTCCAAGTATAGATAGTCATTTATTTTTCCATGCAATATGGTTCTGCTTCATTTAAAATCAAATCAAGCAGCAATGTTGTGATTAAACAAATAGTCTTACTTCTGAGAATGCTGCCTGGTGGGATGACATAAGTTCTAACAGGAATTGATAAAATCATAGTCTTTTATAGAAGCTGGAAAGTCTAAGTGATTTAATCATATTGCTCAGTTTGATGAGCAAGCATTATCTAAGCACTTTTGACAAATCAGCTTTTTAATGACAGCTACCGTATATAAAGGTTGTGAAACCTGACTTGGGTATACAATGTTGTATACTATATGCAAACTTCAAGTAACCATAACTTTCTATTAATCCCTCTTTTAAAACTGACACTTTTGTTTAATATTTATGTTGTAACAGAGTACCAAATACCCATTGAATGAACTAGATGGAAGGGGGTTAGTTGTACCTAGAACTACAACACATTTAATGGCTGGAAGTCTTTTTGCTATATCATTGCATCATCTTGGAACCATGTTTTGGTTCACCTATGTGACATCCTCTAGTCAAAGCTTTAAAGAAACTTTATTTATGTGGTGATATTTTAAAGGTGATTGTACTTGGATGTTTGTAATTCTGTTTATACATTCTAATTTGTTTTCTTTACAGTATATTCTGCAACTGTTTGTAACATACAGGATGATACTGAAAACAAGCTTGGCTTTGTGATCTTATCCTGTTAAAATATAAATAAATTAAAAAATTAAAACTT
Source organism: Neoceratodus forsteri (assembly GCA_016271365.2). Taxonomy (NCBI): domain Eukaryota; kingdom Metazoa; phylum Chordata; order Ceratodontiformes; family Ceratodontidae; genus Neoceratodus; species Neoceratodus forsteri. Next base: position 798,680,249 of record CM057454.1, read on the forward strand.
CTATGGACTCAGTTTTTATAGCTGTGGGCAAAGCCTACAGCCATCTTGTTGTCTGTAGCTTGAAAATGGAGTATGGTGGAACATATTTTTTTTGCTTTTTAATGTATCCTTCCACATCTAAAAATCACTATGCCAACTAAAATAAAATACTCTCTTGTATCTGTTTAATGTTGGAGACATAACTCTAAGCTGCTTATTAGATGGCCATTAGGAAACTGAAACAGCATTTACATATTGATTGCCTATTAAACTGGAAATTTGTTTACCCTCTTTGAAATGCAACAACTTGCACATTTAAATACCTAGCATTTAAACATTTTTTGCTACTGACTTCAGTTGGTATGTATTGTCTTTCAAGAAAGATTCATACCTCATAAATGTCACCCTTTCCCAACAAATGTATAAGGATTTCACTGTTTTTTAACCTTTTAAGACACTATCTGATAAGCACTGTCTCAGACATATGCCAGGTCTTCAGTGAACTACCCAGACTAAATATTTAGATTTCTTGACAGTAATGGCTGTGCCTGCTTTCCAAACATAACAGATACGAGCCTGCCAAGTACTGAGGTGTGTGTGTGTGTGTGTGTGTGTGCTGGAAAAACAGTCAAACTCCTGGCAAGCGAGATCTCATCTAATTAATTAACTGCTGACAAACCAGAAGAGTGACACATTCATCTGTATAATTATCTGATTCCTTATGTTCCCATACAGAGTTATAAAAAAAGTTAGTCAAAACAACTGAGAAAGGAATTCGTAGGTGACAACAGTTGAGTTTTTCTTGTGTTTTGGACATCCAACTCTAGGCTGTGGAACATAAATATATTGTTTGTGGTTGGAATGAGTAATCTAAACAGTAAAAAGGTCTGAACAGTAATATTTGAATTTACAGTATTAGCAATGTAATCGGGCATAATTTCTATAAATAAATTTGAGGTCTGATAATAATGTAGCCAGTGTATGTGTTAACTTGCTTTGTTCTCTCACAACATGTAGTAGTAGTACTAGTAGTAGTAGTAGTAGTAGTAGTAATAGCAGTAGCAGTAAAAATTTTATTCTGAAAATTCAGAAAAGAATAGCCCAATTGAACCAAGGTTAATTTTCAATGGGGTTCCAATGTATAAAACAAATAGTTACACAGAATATGTACATACATTCAAGCATAGCAAATACAATATACAACCTGTTTCAAAAGACACAATGCATGACAGACATGTAGATATTTTTCAATTAACTGCAACACACTTTAGGCATTTCAGCACTTTTTACAAGCCAAGATCATATCTGATGCCAAGATGGAGGATATATTGACTTGATATATAGGGCCAGATATGCAAAACTTTGCGCCTGGCAAAAACCTTTTGCACAGGTTTAACGCAGGATTAGCATGGGTCTACTATATTCAAAAGGCCAAACAGCATGGGCAAACTGCATTAGAGCCAGGCAAAATCATAATGTATGCAAAGGGCAAACTGACATGAATACAGGCACAATGCTATAATCAGTGACTAGCACCACACAAAGTGATTTTGCACGACTTAGCGTGACACTTAGCATGGTGCACATTACCACCCAGGAAAAGCTTGTCTTAACCCTGGACAATCAGCTTTGCGTGACACTATGGTTTTGCATGGTGTTTGTGTGGGTTTTGTGCGACCCTAACAAATAAATATGACACATAGACAAAGCCAAACATAGAGTAAGCATGCTGCTAACTGATGGCATCACAATGCTGCCATCATCTGCCACCAGTCCCAGCCATGCAAGACAGTAGGTGATGACTTTGCTTCCAGTAGACAGCATGGCAGTGTGGCCATACAGAGCACACCTGTGGATCACACTTCTGTGGACATCAACAGATGCCAGCACACACATGCAGCACTGTGGGAATGGAGGATGTTGAGGGGAGAATGTATGGGTGGCCAGGCTGTGCCACTGACCAGGTGTGGCCTCAAGGCTGGGACACATCATGCAGTTCACATGGGCGAGTATTGGGAATAGCCCAACACCAATGTGCCTTTCGGATGTATATGCCCCCCCCGGCCACATACCGCACAGCTGTACAACTGCAACAGCACACAAAGCCAGACATGTATATGTCACTGTGAGCATCCCATGCCAGAGTTGCAGCATCTGTGGGTCACACAACAGCATAACAGTAATGTCCACTGTCAGTGAACACCTGCAGGTTGTGCCTCTCACTGTGTATAGTGCAGTCATCATCACTGCCCTACACACCATAGGCATTGTTGTGTCCACATACTACTGGCCCCCTTGTTACTGTAGTGTCTGCTGTGCATTGTAGCATGACCTAAAGTGTGATAGTTGGATGCAGCACCACCACCATCTGTACCTATGCTGTGTTGTCCCATTACAGCTGCAGGCAGCAGTGCATGTGGAAGTAGTGTTCAAAACTGTATAATATTCTCCAAGCTGTTTGCGCAGCGCTAACACATTTGCGCGAGTTTAGGGCAGGGCTAAACAGTTAGCGCGGTGCAAACTGCATGCAAATCCTGCCAGATTACAAGTGCAGTATGAGGGTGCATGGATAGCTTTTGACATGGTGAAGAAGATAACTACTGAAGTCAAATCCTTGAAGAGCTTAAGTGCACACATAGTGGACAAAACTATGGATCAAAGCTTATTTCATTTCACATTTTTGAGATTGATACAATCAGGGGATATTTAGGAAAATCCTGGATCAGAAGACTACCCAGAAATGTTTAATTGGTTTCATAACCAGGGTCTAAAAATAAATACATTTAAACATCTGCAGTCTCCTTCCAAAAAAAACATGAACTACAAGCTCTGGTTTCTACCTATGACCCAGATATTGCCATGATCTCTGAGTCATGGCTGAAACCAAAGATAAATGACAATTTGATACTGATAATCAGATACAACACAATTAGAAGGGATAGAACAACAAAAAAGGGGAGGCCTAGTAATTTATTTTACGGAGCATATGACAGTTTTTTACAACAGTCGTGACGCACCTAGGCTGGCTGTGCTCCAGGTTTAAAATATAATGACCACAAAAAGAAAAAAAAAAACAGTACCATAACCAAGGCTGAGCAGAGAGTATCTCTTGGATAAATGACAATGAAAAAGTCCCATACAAAGATTCACTGACTCCTGGTAATGCTGTAATGCTTCGCAATATCTTTAATAATCCATAAGAATGTGAACAGCAAATAACAGCAGATAAAATCCAAGCAGGGTCAAAGTATAGTCCAAAGCAACACATATCACACCACACACGCTTCCTGGTATGACATCTCATCACCTGACGCGTTTCGCTCAATCAGAGCTTTCTCAAAGACTTAGAGGTCATACAGGTGCTTAAATGTTAAAAGATTACATACCTGATACCATATTACATTTAATATTACATTGATTAAAATCAAACCTGTCAAAGTAAGAAAAGATTGCACCCAGTTTGTGTAAAACTCAGTGAGCACGAAATCATTTAGTATGTTAATAGTGATGTTTTGGTTTTAAGGTGAAATCGTGGTAGTGTTCCAACTCCTAGAATTGCCTTATGTCTTTCCCATGCATTCTTGAATTCCCCCACTGTTTTTGACTCCACAACCTCCTCAGGAAGGCTGCTCCATCCATCCACAACCCTCTCCATGAAAAAATACTTCCTCATATTACTTCTGAGCTGTCCCCCTTCTATCTTCAAATTGTGCCCCCTTATTCTTGCACATCTCTTTTTCTGAAAGATGCTACCCTCTTGGACTTTGTTGATTATCTTGAGGTACTTGAAAGTTTCTATCATGTCCCCCCGTCCCTCCTTTCCTCAAGGCTATACATATTAAGCTCCTTAAGTCTCTCTTCATATGTCTTTTGGTACAGTCCCTGCACCATTTTAGTTGCCCTCCTCTGGACTGCCTCCTTCCTGTCTATGTCCTTGTAGAGATTGGGTCTCCAGAACTACATGCAGTACTCCAGATGGGGTCTCACCAGCTGTCTGTACAGAGGGATAACAACTTCCTGTTTTCCACTGGTGATGCCTTTTTCTATACATCCCAGTATCCCCCCAACCCTTCTTACTGCCCGCTCACATTGCTTGCCCCCCTTTAGGTCATCTGATATGACTACCCCCAGGTCCCTTTTCATTTTTGTTGTTGTTAGTATCTCACACCTCATGGTGTACTCTTCCCCTGGGTTTTTGTTTCCCATGTGCATTACTTTACACTTCTTAGCATTGAATCTAAGCTGCCATGCATTTGACCATTCCTCCAACCTTGGCAAGTCCCTTCTCATCCTTTCCATCACACCTTGTGTATCAACCCTGTTGCAGATCTTTGTGTCATCTGCAAAGAGACATAACTTTCCTTCCAGTTCCTCTGTAATGTCACTTATACAGACATTGAAGAGGACCGGTCCTAGAACTGAACCCTGTGGTAGTCCACTAGTAACCCCCATTTCTTCAGAGTGGACTCCATTTACTATTACCCTCTGTGTCCTGTTCTCAAACCAATTTTTTTACCCAGGCTACCATCTTGGGACCCACTCCTAGGCTGGCTAACTTGTATATTAATCTTTTGTTTGGGACTGTGTCAAATGCCTTGCTAAAGTCTAGGTAGGCCATGTCCACATCCCCTCCCAGATCTACTACTTTGGTCACCCAGTCAAAGAAATCTATTAGATTCATCTGACATGACCTTCCTGCTATGAATCCATGCTGCCTTGGGTCCTGTGCCCCACTGGCCTCTAGGTACTCAACAATTCTTTCCCTCAGAAGTGATGCCATCATTTTCCCTATCACAGAGGTTAAACTAACAGGTCTGCAGTTTCCTGCCTCTGCCCTGCTTCCACTTTTGTGAAGTGGAATCACATCGGCCCTCCTCCAGTCCTTAGGTACCACCCCATCGTCCCATGATTTGCTAAAGAGGGTAGTCAGTGGTGTCACTAGTTCTACCCTTAGTTCTTTTAGAATTCTTGGATGAATCCCATCAGGCCCCCCTTGCTTTGTCCATCTTCAGTTTTAAGAGTTCTATTAGAACTCTTTCTTCTGTGAAAGGGCTCAAATCACCCCCCTATCCAGAGTGTTTCTGTTGTTTGGTTTCGGTACCTCCCCTTCTTCACTTGTGAATACTGAGCAAAAATATTTGTTTAGTATCCCTGCCTTTTCACAGCCACCCTCTGCCCACCCCCCTCCTTTTTATTAAGCCATACTATCCGTCCCTTGGTCTTCCTTCACTTCCTGATGTACCTATAAAAGGTTTTATCCCCCTTTTTAACTGAGTTGACTATCTTTTCCTCGGTTTCGGCTTTTGCTGTTCTGGGCTGCATATGCAAATCACCACAGAATGTTATGCTGGTCCAACTTTAAGCAGAAATGCTGCGGTGATTTGCATATGCAGCCCATGATGCTTTGCATTATGTGGGCATGTGTGATTTTGTATTTTCTTGAAACTTGGCTTCCCAGCCAAATGCCCTTTGGGGTAACCCTTGCCTCAGTGTTTGCACACAGAGGTTCTTTGTTTTTTTTAAATAGTTTTTTATTTTAATGGGTTCACCACAACATATCCAAGACACACTGTCTTAAGGGTAGCTGGTCCATTCCACTGGGGTGTCAAACAGATGAGGCATACTGATGAGTCCTGGGAGGACAAAACACGTGTCTATGTCTTCTGTTAGCACCCTTTGCAAACTGTGTGAGAGGCCTTTCGGCACCATGCATTTCTGCTTAAAGTTGGCCCAGCATAACATTCTGCGGTGATTTGCATATGCAGCCCATGATGCTTTGCATTATGTGGGCATGTGTGATTTTTGTATTTTCTTGAAACTTGGCTTTCTAGCCAAATGCCCTTTGGGGTAACCCTTGCCTCAGTGTTTGCGCACAGAGGTTCTTTGTTTTTTTTGCTGTTCTGACTGCCTTCCCTGTTTCCTTCTTTTTTAACTGATACAGTTCTCTGTCCTGCTCCTTCTGTGATTCCTTGTACTTCCTGAATGCTATCTTTTTCTCCCTAACCTTCCCTGCCACCTCTTTTGAGAACCATAGTGGATTTTTACATTGTTTTGCTTTGTTTATTTGCTTCACACAAAGGCTTGTTGCCTTAGTGATGGCAGTTTTGATTATTCCCCATTGTTGTTCCACCCCTCCTTCCTGCACATTTGCTAGTGCTTCAGCCTTGAACTGGATACACAGTTACTTAACTGGTAGAACTTTGCAGAAGACAAACAATTACCAATGAAAACTGATACATGCACAAACATTTCATGGTTTTACTTCAAACAAGTAACTTCAAGCAAGTAATGAAGCTGGAAATCTTAAAGTGCCTGAAAAGGCTGGGTGAAGCCAAAGGGCCAGGTCCTGATTTTCTTGTAGCTAAAGTATTAATGTACGTGGCTGAAGAACTTGCTTACCTGCTGCAGTTAATATTTAAGAAATCCTTAACAGCCCAAGTTGTGATTGACATATGGAAAAAGGCATTTGTTCAACCAATTTTCAAGGGAGGGGACAAAACAATTTCAAGTAATTACAGGCCTATCTCATTATTATCTTTGTTAGGGAAGATTCAAGAAAGGTTAATATACTATCAGGTCGTAGATTATTTAATGAAGTACAACAAACTCACTACAGCACAACATGGTTTCAGAAGGGGGTGTGGCATGATGACAGCCTTGTCAGGTTCATGAATGACCTACAGGTTAACATGGAGGAAGAAAGGTACACAGGAGTGGTGTTTGTTGACATCACCAAGGCCTTCGACCTAGTAGACCACCAGTTACTTGAATGCAAATTGCGTAATATTGGTTTTTGGGCTTCGGCCTTGAAATGTATACACAGTATTTAATTGGTGGAGCACAACCGGTTTGTGTAAATGGGGTTTATTCAGATCCGATGAAAATTGCACATGGAGTGCCACAGGGCTCAATTTTGGGACCCTTACCTTTTCCTTACATACCACAGATATTCTCTCTCTCCCTGCCTGCTGTGTGGTAGAGTAGAAGGATCCTGTAACCCTCCTCAGGACCCTCCCCCCACAGCAATACACTCAAATGATCCAGTATGGCCCACAGGCAGTACCATGAGGCCCAGGCTGGAATTAAAACAAATGGCCATTCCCCTGGCTCTGTGATCCTTCATCGGGGTGTGTATCATGGAATACTCAGCTGGCACTGCTGCCTCCAAATTGAGGGCAGCATTCTCATCCAGCCAGGTCTCCATGATGCAAGCCAGGTCCCCTGAGGACATCAAGTCTGCCATTATGGTAGTCTTGTTCTTCATTGACCTGGCATTGCATAACACAGACCAAGTAGGATGAGGGGAGACTGTTGAATAAGCCATCTGCCCACTTTCCACAGTGGAGGCTTTGTATAGGGAATCAGACAGGGTGGACTCCTCTCCAATACCCGTTTCACCCCAGGGCATCTCCTTGGTCTCATCACCCGAATCCACAACTCTCAGGCAGACACTCAAGCAAGGCCCCCCACCCCCCTGATGAGCAATCCCCAATGCACTGCACCTTCTATAGGTTTCTGCAGAAAGTGAGGGGCGCTCAAAGGGGTGGAGGTCTCTGAGGTAGGTCACCGAATAACTGCACCTTATAGATCTATTTCCCAGGCACAAACTCAAATTATCCAATTAACCAATCAATTTTATAAATACCCACATAAATCACAATCACATCCAACCATTCATACAGCCATTCAAACCATACAACCAAAGTAAACCTCCACAACCCACCCTGTCCCAAAAAAACTTCAGCCAAAAAAATTCTCCAACCCCAGCTCTCCCACCTTTAAAACTCCTCAATTAGTTCAAATTTTGGGGGGAGAAAATCCAAGTCTGTGAGGAAGGCTCCAATAAATCTGTTCAGGTCTTTATATCACAGTAATCCCCAGACAGTTCCTCTCCTCTCCTCTCTCTAAGGAGAAAAAAATGCCCTGCAGTTGTGCAATTCTGGGGTCAGTTCAGAGTTTGAAGGTCAGGAAATACACAGCAATCGCAACAAAGCAGAACCAGAAGATCACAGTTTGTGCTGTCCCGGCTCTCACCACTGTTACTGCTCCTGGATCCTTAGATGGTATAATTCTAGTCCCACAATATCCGCCAAACATAGTATGAAAAATTTGTCCTGGAGCTCAGCACAAAAATAGCTCACCCTTAAAAATAACCAGTGAGCTAAAAGATTCTTACCAGGATTTTTACATGAACAGTGCTTGATGTAGTCTGTCCCTCAGTGAGAACCAGCCAAAATACCCCAGACAGCAGCTAATTTCAGTACTGTGTTCTCCCCTCATATCCCTCACTTTCAGAGGGATAAACTGCATTACTAACCGGTGGAACCACTGTCCTTCAACTGAGTAATCTTTGGAAGACCTGTCCGACTGGCTACCCCTGAAGCAAACTACTGGAGACTCTCACCACTCCCGTTAGTTGGATATAGTTGCAGTTTTCCACCGGTTGGAACAATGGAGGGGCAGGCTCCCTTACCTGCAACCACTTTCAGATCCTTCAGGCTCTTCAGTCTAATCAAAGTACAAGACATAGCACCAGAGGCCTGTCTCAGTTCACTGTACATGGACCATCAATGGCCACCCGGGAACCAATGGCTCTTCCTCCACTCATAATGTCACCAACATGCACCTCCTCAAGTCATAACTCTCCAGGCTATGGCTGCCTTACAGAAGACAAATATGGCTGTAGCACCCACTCTCAGAGCTCTGGGACTGGGACACCGGCCCCATTCAGATATGGTTACCACGTCACAGATTTGTCTAAAATAAAAATAAAAAAGCTAATCTCTTACCACTAACTCACTTGTTGAACACTATTTATCCCATCCCTACACTTAACAGCTAACTAACTTTAGTTAAAATAAGCAAATATTTGCTGCCAAATGCTCCCCCTCACTGCCGGCAGCCGAGCATGGGTGGGGAGGTGGTGGATTCCTCAGTAGTTACAGGGGGGAAGGGGTCTGCAAACTCAAGTAGACTAGACAGATGATAAGGCCTTTTTCTACTAGCTATTTTTGTAGGTCCATTTGTATCTAGGTAATCTACTAGGTCATGTTTGTCTAGTGTCTTCATTAGTTTACCTGCTATTGAGGTAAGTCTATCGGGTCTGTAGTTTCCTGGTTGATCTCTATCTCTTCTGTTGTGGAGTGGGGCTTCGTACACTACCCTCCAATCTTTCAGAACCACTCCTGACTGTACAGAGCTATTGAACCTCCCTGCCATGTGCTCAGTCAGTTCCAGTGCCAGATTCCTGAGCACCATTGGGTGGATACTATCTGGCCCTTGATCCTTATATATTTTCAGGACATCTAGCCCTTTTCTGACTCTTTCTCCCATAAACACCACCTGCCACATTTCTGGGAACTTTCTTGGAACCACCTTCAGGCAAGATCCCACTTTCCTCTACTGTGAACACAGAGCAAAAGTACTAATTAAGAATGGCTGCCTTTTGCTCATTTTCCTCAATTACCCTGCCCCATGCATTTACCTAATAATTCCACCTTTTGTATTGCTTATATCCCTAATGTGTCTAAACAACTGTTTTCCTCCTTCTAAATCCCCTTCAAAATATGCAGGTCTGTGTTTCCTTTTGTATCCTTGACCACCTTCTTGGCCTCCCTCATCCTTTAAGTGGTATTCACCCCATTGCTCATCTCCCTGTTTCTCTTTGTATCTAATGAAGGCTCTTCTTTGTTTTAGCCTCCACTGTCTCCCTGACCTTCTTCAAGAAGTGGATTGGCATCTTGTGACTTTTACTCTTGGTGACCATTCTCAGGGAAGACTTAGTTAACTCAAAAATGGCCAATTTAATTACTCCCCACCTTTCCTCCACCTACATGGATTTCTTCCACTCTCCTCAGCTTATCATTGACTAATTCCATCATCTGATCAAAGTCTGCTTTACAGAAATCTAGACCCACAACCTCTGATAAAGGTATACTGCTACCTAGTGCCAGTTTGAGTGATATGGGGTTATTACTACTGGACACCAATTCTCACCCCACCTGCCAGTTCAGAATTGGTGAGCACCACCTATGCCAGCCCAGTGGCGTGAAGGGCTGAGGCATCCATGCCTTACCTCCTGCCATGCCAGTGACCCGTGTTTGTGGTGCAAGCAGGCTGTTAGGGGTCAGCCGGTCAGAGAGAGGATTGAGCATCTGGATGACTGCTCTCCTCTCCTAGATAGGGGCAGCGATGGAGTCTGCTGCTTGACTGGCTCCTGACAGTGGCTGGGGGGTGGCGCAATGGACCCACACTGTAGGGGATAGATGCAGGGCAGACACCCGGTGTGCTGTGCATGGAAGTGTGCATGGCTCAGCCATTGCCATTATTGCATGTCTTCTTGCCATGTTCGGGGCTAGGAAATAAAAAGAGAAAAAAGTAATCCTAACTGGCGAGATGATGCCGACCTCTCGCAGGCACCGCACCCAGCCATCTTGCACCTCATGAATCAGAGGTAAGTCCGGTAGACACTGGGGTGACAGGGTGGTGGGGCCAGTATTAAGGGGGCCAGTCAGGGAGAGAAAGAAATTAACAAAAAAAAAGAGTTGGCGAGCACCATGTTGAGAATGGTAGTTGGCATTGTGGGTTCTCTGACCAGCTAACCTATAAGCCTATTAGACTGAAGCCAGAGCATATTTTGTAATTTCTATTGAAAAAGTTAACTGAGTGGATGACAGAAAAATAACTGTCGAGTGAAGCTCAAAATATCATTAGACAAGGAAGATCCAGTGTTGACAAGCGTTGATATAGTTTTTGACTGGGTCACTAGAACAGTGTACACGGGCCAGGCAGTGGATATAATTTATCTGGACTTCAGGAAGGCCTTTGACTCTGTGTCACACAGAAGGCTGATAATGAAGCTGAAGTACCTTGGGGTAGGGGAAAGTTTGGTTAGATGGGTTGATAACTGGCTGAGCGGCAGGGCACAGAGGGTGGTAGTGAGGGTGAGTTCTCCAGTACAAGGGAGGTCACAAGCGGGGTTCCACAGGGGGTCAGTGTTAGGACCAGTGCTGTTTAATGTCTTTACAGTGACATAGGGGATGGACATAGGGGTGCAATTGCTTCCACAAGGCCTAGTCCTCCCACACCCCACCCTCCCACACCCCCTCTCTCCTCCACCCCCCCTCTTTTAAAGCTCCTCCCTATTCTTCTATCATTCCTCTGGTCCTTTCCCCATCAAACCTCATACATATATGCCCACCCATGTACCATTATCCAAGCCTTATCCCTACTAGACTGTTTGTTTCTCTCCTTTATTAGGTTTTAGGTTTACTGTCCTTTGCCTTGTATATATGTAAATATTTGTACATCTATCTCACTCATAAATGGTTGTATTTGTGCTTATTCAATATCATGTTTTGTATACAATCTGTAACCTTTTGTTATGACCACTCAGGTCCATCTTGTAAATGAGCTACGCTCAATGATGTTCGCCTGAATAAATAAAGATTTTGATTTGATTTTTTGATTTGATTTGATTGATTTTTTTGATTTGAATTTGGGGGAAAATGTGCATGTTCGCAGATGACACCAAGCTATATGGGAGTGTGGACACCCAGGAGGGGCTAAGGAAACTGAGGGAGGACCTGGCCAGATGGAAGAGATGGTTGGGGATATGGCAGCTTGGGTTTAATGTTAAAAAGTGCAAGGTCGTGCACATAGGGGTGAAGAAACCAAGAACAGAGAACTACATTGGAAAGGTTCAGGTCACACCATCAGAGGAAGAAAAGGATCTGGTGGTGATCATTACCAGTGACTTGAAACACTCAGCTCAATATATAAAGGCAGTTACAAAGGCAAATAGGATGCTGGGATGTATTGCAAGGGGTTTCAGCAGTAGAAATGGTGAGGTTATTCTGCCACTGTACAGATCTTTGGTGAGACCACATTTAGAATACGGAGTAAGATATTGGCATCTACACCTGAAGAAGTACCTACAATTGCTGGAGAGAGTTCAGAGGTGAGCTACTAGAATGATAGATGGACAGCAGGATAGATCATATGAAGAAAGGTTGAGGAACCTGGGGATCTACTAGCTGGAAGAGAGGAGGCAAGGGGGGATATGATAGAGACATTCAAATATTTAAAAGGAATAAACAGGGTAGAAATGAGGGCCTATTCAACAAAAGGGCCAACAACACCACCACTAGAGGACACAACCTAAAACTGGCTGGGGGGAAGGTTCAAGAGGGACGTGAAGAATCAAATCAAATCATCTTTATTTTTATAGCACCTTTCAAAACCAAGGCGCTGTACATAAAAAAACATACAGATAAAGATAAAATTTTAAAACAAACATTAAAACAAATCATCCATTACTAGGAAAAGCTAAACTAAATAAATAAGTCTTCAACTCCATTTTGAATCTATCGATAGTTGGGCATTCTCTCAACCAACGAGGTAGAGAGTTCCAGAGGGTTGGCACTGAGAAATCAAAGGCACGAGATCCTGATGTCTTTAATCGAACCATGGAAATCTCCAGCAATCCCTCATTGGCGGAACGGAGAGGAAGGAGGGGGCAGTAGCGTACCAGGAGATCTTTCAGATAACTGGGTCCCTGATCATGTAGGGCTTTAAAGGTTAGTAAACCAACCTTAAAGTTGATCCGCCACCAAACAGGCAGCCAGTGCAGTTCACGGAGCACAGGCGTAATATGATTGGTTCTAGAAGTCCCAGTCAAAAGCCTGGCTGCCGTGTTCTGCAGGTGGTGGATATCTACCCCAGGTAGCCCTAGGTAGAGGGAATTGCAGTAATCAAGACGGGTAGTGACAAAGGCATGGACCAATGTTGGAAGATCACCTGGAGGAACCAGGTGTTTCACCCGAGTGATATTCCTCAGATGGTAAAAAGAGGATTTGATGACAACTGATACCTGAGATTTTAGGGTCAGACTATTGTCAGAAATAATGAGCAGGTTACGCATTTGATCAGAGGTAGTGAGCGACATACCATCCAGTAATAGACCTGATGGTTGTCCAGCCCTCAAACCTGTCCCCGGACGACCTGGGTCCACTACCAGCACCTCAGTCTTATCCGGATTCAGTCTCAGCCAGCTGGAACTCATCCAAAGTCTGATCTCAGCAAGGCAGTTATTTAGCATGGAGAGTGCATCATCTTGTCCGGGCAGAAAGGACAAATACAGCTGAGTATCATCTGCATAGCAGTGAAAACCCAGACTGTATTGCCTGATGATATCTCCTAATGGCAGCATATACACTGCAAACAACATGGGGGCCAAAATGGAACCCTGTGGTACCCCACAAGGCAGGGAGTGAGCGCCAGAGGAACTAATTCCAGTGGCAACTCTCTGAGACCTGTCCATGAGGTAAGAATGGAACCATTTGAAGCACTTCTTTAATGAGAGAGTTGTGACAGCATGGAATGAGCTGCCAATGGAGGTGGTGGAGATAAAGTCAATGGATGCCTTCAAAAGGGCATGGGATAAGCACAAAGGTATATCATGTGTCAGTGCCAGGGAAAGAACAAATATCGGAAGTCGGGAGGTCAGGATCATAGGTGTAAACTTAGGGCGAACTCAATCACTATTATCTCGAGCAGACATGATAGACCGAGAGGCCACCTTCTGCTGGCTATTTTCTTATGCTCGTATGCTCTTAACTGCTTCATTTTATATCATAAAATATATAAATGTAATAAAACCAGAATGTCTAAACTGTTTAATCTATTTATAGACTTGAAATCAGATGTTGATTCTATCTGTAGACCTACTCTGTGAATAGATCTTGAAGAAATGGGTCTAGAGCAAGTCTTGCTGGAAATGCTATTTTGCTTGCAAAACATGACTTGGTCTCAGGTTTGCTATTTTTTATCTGGTAATGTTATAAAAATAATTCTAACTGATACTGGAGTAAGACTAGGTTATATTTTAGCACCTACACATTTTAATAGTTATATAAATGCAATCACTACTAAGTTAAATGAATCACATTTTTGTACTCCTAAAGTTTTAAAGGTCCCCATAAGCCTATTGGCTGTTATAGATGATTTGGTAATAATCCCATCATCTTTGCCTGGTTTGCAGAGGAAACTGATCTGGTCTCATCTTTATGTAATACAAAACCACTTAAAATAAATAAGGACTAAACTAATATGGTTATTTTGGGGTCCCGACAAAGATCATACAAATTGTACATAAATAAATAGAGCATGGATGTGATTAATGACTATATCTACCTTGTTCTGAAATGCTATTCAAATACGTAATGGAGAGTACATATTTACTATATATTATCAAAAGCCAACCAGACAAGAGCTGCATTGAAAACCTTCAATAAAATATGGGGAGGGGAGGCTGTCTTGGGATTCATCATATATGACATATGGAGCTGAAGTATGGGGACTAACCAGCATTAAAAAATGGGGTATTTTTAAATAAAATGCATCAGTTTATTTTAAAGGTTCCTCAAGCTGCCTCAGCATCCATATTTTGGGCCAAACTTGATCAGCTACTGTAGCATTGGAAAAGTTGGTTAATGAAAGAATCTGTAAGTAGCTTCTTAAAACGTATATGTTACCCCGCAAGATATTCAAGACGGTGTTTTGATGAACAGTTCAGTCTTTCTCAGTAAGCAATAATACCCAACAGGGTGGGTGGTATTATGCTATACCGGACTGCCCAGGGGGGGATGAGGCCCAACGCCGCAGGCAGAGGGCCTTATAGCCCCTGGAAGGACCAGTATAGCACAATACCGCCCACCCTGGAGGGTATTATTGTGCTTAGAAAATGGGAACTCTAAAAGAAAAGAAGTTTAATAAAAAATGTTGTTAGAAAATTAATTTAAAATAAGATTTGTAATAAAATAGTTCCTCCACCTACTTTACAATTAGGCCTTTAGTCCTAGTAGAGACTCTGCAGTTGCCACCTCCACTGTAGGCTGTTACTTCACTGCTCCCCACCACACACACACACACACACACACACACACACACACACACACACGCACGCGCACACACACACCCGTCTCCACTTTTCTTGTGCTTTATTATGATGCTTTTTTGCCATTTCAGTTGCAGTCAGGAGGAGAAAGCGGTCCAAGCCACCTGCCTACGTGCCTATTAATAGAGTGAGTGCTTGGCCGTCAGCCGATCCTACAATCGTGAGTCTTTTTTTTTTTTTGTAGGCTTTAATAGCACTACAGAGAAAGGTATCTGCTTGATTTTCTTTTAAATGAAGCGATGCCTAGGTAACTGAACACACAGGGAAGACAATTTGGTGGCAGCGGGCACAATTGCTGGGCTATGTATTGTGTTAGGAGCAGAATTTCAAATGTAAGCACATCTCCAGCACCAGTTTACAAACCCCACGGTCACTTCAGATGGAGTGCAGTCAGGTTACTGCTCTGTCATGTAGGAAAGTTATATCTTTGAAAGAAAACTAAGTCCTATGTTGTTTTTGCTGCATTTAGGGAAAGCAGTGTGAAAGACTGTGGGAACAGTGAGAGGTACGTTGCAGAAGGAGGGAGTGTCATTTTAACCGTGGCATTTTTTCAATGAACTACAGCATTTGTTCTTTAGATGCAGCCCTCACTCATCCTGCATCGTTTAGTTAATTTTCATTACCTGCATACTGAGAGAGTCATGATGGAGAAAAAATGTGTTCACATCAGTGGTAAGAAGGAAGCAGAGATTGCAGGCACAGTGATGATCTGCTTGTACAGGGTGTGTGAGAGACGGCTGTTGTCTGGCAGGAGCGGGCATCCAGTTTGAATTTACATTTGGCACTGCGGACTAAAGACGGCCGAGCAGTGGAGCCAAGCTGTAGAACATGGTGTTGGGAGTAATTAAAATGGAAGTTTTTTTTTTTAAATATGCTGACAATGAGGAAGACAGGCACTGATTACAGTCTAGGACGTAGTTTTAATCCATGGCATTGTGTGTCAGCGTCTCTCGCTAAGCGAGAGGAAAAAATGGTAGACATTTAAAAAAGAAATGCAAGGGTTTACCCAATTACAGATCAGGCTGGGCAGTATGATTCTGGTAATGGGGTTGGCTGGGCTGGTACTTTAAATAGCCGGGCATCTGTTGTCTGATAGATGCCCAGATAGAGAAGTGCCTCAGCCAATCAGAAGCCTGAATTACTTTTACCTATTTTCTAAGATGGAATGTCATTCAGATTTTTCAAATGTGTGACAGGCCCTTCAGTTTTAATGCATTTATTTGCCAATGTTTTCTGGAGACCAAACCAGTAAATTGTTTCTATGTTAAAAATATGATTTAGAGATATTGTCAAATAACAGAACATTGTACTTCTCCAGCAATCTAAATTGCATTATTGGATGGAAAGTGATAATGTCTCCCATGAAATGGAGCCATGTCCTTAGCTATTAACCTCTCCAGAGGACCATCATCTGTTTTCAAGATACAGGCTGGAATGATGTGAAAGCAATTGCTTCCTATTAAAATTCAAATGACCAGATGTTTCATTTCCAAACTGTGTCTGCGAGCAGGACAACTAGACTGTTTATTCCATGCTGTACTATGTTGTCCTTTTTGAAACCATCAGAACATCTGTTTGAGTTCTCATTTTGGAAAAGTGTATACATCTCCTGAACAGATAGTGCATTGCTTATTAACTTCCTCTGATAAAGATGTTTTTGCAAATAGTCTGTAGATACCTGAAAAAGGTAATGCTTGGCCTGGTAAAAGTATTAAACTATATGAAAGTATATATTTATGTTTTCAATGACTACAGAAGGAGATAAAATAAACTGCTTTTTTTCTTTCACAACAACCTATTTATTGAGATTATAGCTATATGATTAGAGAAAGTAAGTAACATGACCCACACCCTACCTGGCTAGTTACATAACCTTGGTCATTAGTTAATGGTTTCTTACCATCCCTTCCTGCTTTGCTATTACTTTACTAATATGATATTTGTATATTTTAGCAATATTTTTCTAGTAGTAACTTTTGTTAAAGTATATTGAAAGGATCATACTGAGGTTCAAATTCTCTGCTGTTTTACTGTGGGTCTTGGCAACTCGCAGAAGGTGTTTACATTTTTCAACTGTGGGTCATCTTGCTTGGCATAATAAAGAAACATTTTAAAGATTTTGCTTGGGAGATTATTTCAAATAATACATTTCTTAATGTTGTGTTTATTAGACATGTTATTTTTTTTTAATTCTGTATGTATTAGACATGTTTGTGAAAGCTTATGCTGGACAATAAAGTACTGAGCTAGTCTGACTCCATGCTATGAGATGTGGAGTGGGTGGTGGGAAGGGGTGGAGGGAGGAGGTTGGTCAGATGACTAGCAGGTGCATCAGCCATTCAGGATGAAGGCAAGAAAGGGAGAATAACAGAAAAAAAGATACATTGCCCAACAACAGTTTTATTAAGCATAATTCAATTTCATTAAGCCACATGGTACCACTGTACCAACCACTCTGACATTCTGAGGCATTCTGCCTCTTCCTTAGGGAGAATTGTTGAATGCTTGGAAAGATAAACTTGGTGCCCAGCTCACTTGGCTACCAATGACCAGGTGAATCAGCCAGTTAAACTAATCTTCCAAAAGCTATGAAATAGCTTCAAGGGTATAGTATATTATAGAATGGCAAGATAGAATGCTGGATTCTGATTGGTCAGTCTTGGACTGAACCAGTGATGTTATTATGGCATAACATAATGGATCTAGTCCCAACACACACATCACCCTATCACACATACAAACATTACAACAAATTACTGCCCACTACCCAGTACCTCCACTGCCCTGTCTACTCATATAGTCATCAGTCATCCCTCGCGCAGAGCTTCAGTTGTCCCCTCAACATGAATTATGCATTCTAAGCATACCACAGCAAGTTCACAAGAGTATCACAATAAAAATAAAAAAAAAGCAAGTACAAGGAACATGAAGTGAAGCCCTAAATCTACCACTTCAAATTTATCTGGTGCAATTGATTATATGAGCTTCTCCTGACTTAAAAAATGCCACTCTTGCTCCTGAAACAATATCCATATTTGCATGAATGTGTAGGAAAAAATACATATACTTTTATTCCTACTATTTGTATTGATTTTTTCTCTGCAACTAATTCAACTAAACTGAAGAAAAATCCAGTCCATGTGAGCATCTTCACTGTCAGCAAATGAGTGTGTTTTCAAACAGCCTCCACATGGCTCTCACTCGCATGCTCACTCTTCAAGTCACTTTTTTCATTTTTTTTTACTTTAAACCCCACCAACTAAAACAAATCACAAATATTCTCCCTACCATCTCCCTGTGTGCTTTCCTCTCATATTCCAGACTTCTTCACAGCAGCAGGTGAGTGGTCCAAATGGTGGGGGGATCTCAGATTCAGAACAATAGCAGTAGGAAAAGTGAGTTGGGGAAACGCAAATCCACAGAAAAATGAAATCAAAACCACTGAAAACCATCTGGTAAAACAGAACATAAACACAGAGGGACTCATGGACATGAACATTGACTAGCAGCACTGGCAAAACATTGTTAAGGGGAGTACAGAGCCACAAGAAAACACATCAGCTTTACCTATTGGGTGAAACAAGAAATTAGCACTATTTTTTTATAATGTAACCTTACCCTTTAAAAATAAGGCAACAAACCTACATTAAATTTAGGTTTCCAATGTTTTTCCCTTTGTTTTACAAATGAGCCATTGTATAATAGGAATAATGCACTCCAAGGTGTGTGTTGTGCTAGGATAACATCACTTCTGGGGTGTTGGACACACTTGGCCTGTGGCATTGTGCCCAAACACCCCAGGCGTGATGTTATCCCTGTACGACACACACCCTGTCATGCATTATTCCTTTTTCCACTGACCTTTTCAGAGGTACTTCCTGTGTGAAGCAAAGGGGAGAAAAGGGGGAGAAGAGAGCAGACATAATCTTTCAACTAATAGTTGAGGTAGTGGTGTCAGAAGTATTGGTATCACTTTGTGCGAGACTGGGGGACTTCTGAGACAGAAGACTTTTCACAGATGATGGCCTTTACCTGACAGGAAAGGGAACAAGCACACTTGGGCAGAAACTGAATGTCTACTTATGTGGATTGAGACCCTGGCTATGTGATTAGGGAATGTAGGTAATAAGACCCAAGCCATCTCTGGTAGTTACATGACCTTGGTAATTTGCTAATGAGTTTTTCCCATCCCCACCACTTTAATATTACTTTAATGATATTATATTAACATATTTCACCAAGATTTATCAAGTAATTATTTTTGTTAAAGTATATAAAAAGGTTCATATTCAAGTTCGATCTCTTTGTATTTGACCAGACATGGATCTTGGTCACTCACAGAATGTGTTTAATTTTCCAACTGTGACTCATTTTGCTTGGCATAGTAAAGCATTGTTTTAATGATTTTGTTCATGAGGTTATTTCAAATAATGCACTTCTTTAATTTTGTGTGTATTAGACATATTTGTAAATGTGTATACTGAACTGAACTGACTCCATGCTATGAGGTGTGGAGAGTGTGGTGGGCAGGGGTAAAGGGGGGAGGTTGGTCAGAGGCCCAGCATGTGCATCAGCCATTCTGGATGTATACATGATAGGGAGAATGATGGAAAAAACAAACAAAAAAATACAGCACCCAGCAACAGATCTACTATAGCAAGTATAATTCAAATTTATTAAGCCACACTGTACTACTGAACATATGACTCTAATGTTTCAAGGTACTCTGTCTCTTCTTCAGGGAGAATGGTTGGGAAGTGAAACAAGGGGTCTGGGATATTTAGGTACTAATGACCTAGTGAAACAGACAGTTAAACTAAACTTACAAAAGCTATCAAATAACCTCAAGGCTGAGGCAGCTTTCGTGGCCTTTTCAGATGTCCTTCCTGTGTGAGGAGAGGGAAAGAAAAGGTGGAGAAGAGAACAAAGTGAATCTTTCAACAAATAGTTGAAGCAGTGGTGTCAGAAGGAAATGTATCTCTATGGGAAACTGAGGGACTTCTGTGAAAGAAGCTTTTTATAAGGATGATAGTCTTATTTGATGGGAGGGGAAAACTGGGTGTCTGCTTAGATGGACATTTAAACTGAGTATGGGGGAGGCTGTTGGAAGAAACTTTGAAGGGGATAAGGGAAACCTAGTTAATACTCTCACAATGTGTGGAGAGGGATAGGAGAGACTAAGAACACACTGTTGGGGATGAAACTAATTCAAGAGGTGATACTAATGGAATGGGTCATAATAAATCCTTGTAGAATAGAAGCATTAACAAGGAAAGGAGTATCGGGAGGACATGGAACAGGCACAGACAGGAATATTAAAGAAAGTTACAGGAGTTAGAAGGTTTCCTGCCTCAGTGCCCTATGCCTGGGTGATAAAATCAGTGAATGATTGGCACTGGTGTCAGATGATGATCTAGTAAAAAACAGGATCCACCCACATTGAAATACATTAGGTGCTGGTCAAAGGGAGCATACACAGAAAAACATAGAAAAGGTCTCACTCTAAAAGAGACTTGTAAGGTACTAAAAACTCAAAAAGTCCAAGAAATTAATGCTGAAATCTCAGGTATTGTACTGTACAGAGCAACAGAAAACTGAAAATGTGGCACAAAATCCAGGTACTTTGCATGTAACATACAAAGTGCTTGGGTTCTATGCCATGCTTTTAGCTTTTACGTTATTCTGCACAATGAAATACCCAATTTTTTTTACATTAATTATCTGATCTTTGATGTTTTTGGTATGTTACCAATCTCTCCTTTACTGTAGGTGCTAAATTAGACCTGGTGGACATTACAGAGACTCAGTCCACTGAGAATAATGACTGGAACCTGGCTGTACCAGGGTTTACCCTGTACAGGAGTGAAAGGGTTAAGGGTAAGGGGGAAGGTGTAGCCCTCTATACTAGGGACAGCACAGAGGCCACAGAGGGTGTGTTCATGAAAAGATAGGGAGGTAAAGTTGAATCTTTCTGAATGCAACTAAAAGCAGATTCAGGAATAAAGATAAGAATAAGGGGGGTCAATAGACTGTTGGGATCGGGTGGGGGAGTTGAGGAAGATAAGGAATTAGGAGAAGAAATTAGGAAAGGGCAGCAAAAGGGAAGGTAGTGGTTTTGGGGGACCACAACCTACCAGACATAGACTGGGATACCTTGGCAGCAAAGACTACAAGAAGGCAGCCCCTGCTGGACACCTTGCAGGACTGCATCTTTGTACAGCTTTATACAAGTATCTTTCTACAGCTTCTCTAGGAACCCACAAGACAAACTGTCATTCTTGATGTGCTGCTTACCTACGATGAGATAGTGAGTTGCATGATGATTGGGTAACCACTAAAGTCAAGTGACCATAATACTGTATGGATTGAACTGAGACTTGGTAAAGACAAACCCTTGTCAAAATATGTGGATCAGAAATTAAGAGGGGTAAACATTGACCAGATAAGGGAAAGTGTCAGGGAAAATACGGTATGTGTGAATTAAACTAGGAAAGTAGATGAAAAGTGAGGATTAAGAAAAGGGGAAATTCCCCAAGGTTAACAAGTATAAGAGACTGATGTGATTTTCTGCATAAGCATAGGTGGCAGTGAGGGCAAAAATGAGCCTTTTGTAGTAGTAGCAGTAGAGGAACAAAGGGGAGGATGAGTGGGGCAGTAGCAGGTTAACCTGAAGAAGACCAAGACAGTGGTCAGTGGTGCAAAGGCAGACAGAGAACTGAGAATTGTAGAGGGTGTCAAGGGAGGGGAAAAGAATTCTTGTACATCATGGAAAACAGAACATGATGGGAGGGAAATTATTAGGCTGACAGAGGTGGGGGAGTATAAAGGATGATAAGTTGAAGGAAATCATTAAAAAAATATTGCTGCTCAGTATTCACAGTGGTGGACAGTGGGCTTCTAGCCAAAAGTGTGGATACGACATCAACAAGGGGATTTAGGAAAATGAGGTGGGAAAGGATTACAATGTATAGGGTAAGGCATGTACTCCCTGCCCTGAGAACAGATGAAGCACCCAGACCAGATGGGTTACACATGAGATGCTCAGAGAACTGACTTTGTAACTGGCTAACTCTTGGCCACGTTATTCAATAATTTACTACAGTCTGGGGTGGTTTCTAGATAGTGGAGGACTGCTGACTTGGTCGTGCTACACAATGGAAGATATAGGGAAGGATGATCCTAGCAATTACAGGCCCATCAGTCTTACTTCAATTGTACGTAAACTGATGAAGACCCTAGTGAAAAAAAGCCTGGTGAGGTACATGGAAGATAACAATCTCCAGTATAATAAACAACATGGTTTCCTGGCAGTGAGGTCAAGTCAGATCAGCCTGATAGTGTGCTTTGCCCTGGTTATGAGGACAGTGAATAAAGGGCAGGTGTTAGATTTACTCTACTTCAGATTCAGCAATGCTTTGAATTCTCTGCCACAGCAGATGCTGCTGAAGAAGTTGGAGGATTTGGAAGTGGGTAAGCAACTGATAAGGTGGATGGGGAATTGATTGGAGGTTAGGCAACAGGTGGTGGTGGTTAACAGTGTCAAATCAGGAGACAGAGAGGTCACAAGTGATGTACCACGGGGTGGGTGCTTGAACCTGTAATCTTTAATATGTTTATTAGGGACATAGAAGAAGGCCAACAGAGCAAAATGTGTCTCAGCAGATGACACAGAACCTTGAAGCAGGGTGGACAGTAAAAATGGGGTCATGGAGTCATAGAAGTACAAGAAAAGAATGGAGAGTTGGTGAAAAGTATGGTGGTTGACAATCAATCAAGTGTGAGAAGCAGCTCCAGCAGCATGTTGTGCTCAGTAAAACAAAGTTAAGCCACAGACGAAATTACGAGCACCAACACTGGTATAAAAGAAAATTCTCACCATTTATTCCTACATCATGCAGGCACCAGTGCCTTCATTACGGAACACAATTTCAACAGCCCCAACCAGTTTTGCGCAACCAGTCGGGGCTGTTGAAATTGTGTTCCACAATGAACGTACTGGTGCCTGCATGATGCAGGAATAAATATTGAGAATTTTCCTTTATACAGGAGTTGGTGCTCGAATTTTTGTCTGTGAATTGACAATCAATGCCATGAGAGAAAGATAAATGCACCTAGGGAAGAGGAATCCTAGGACAAAGTATCTGAAAAGGGGATTAGGTTGGCCATTACAAGCAGGGAAAGGGACCAAGGAGTCATTTAAACGGACTCTGTCAACAAACAAGTCAGAGTAATAAGGTCTACTGTGAGGCAACTAAGATGTTGGGGTACATTAGGATGGGTGTCAACAGTAAAAGAAAGGAGGTGACATTGCTCCTCTATAGGTCACTGATTCGTCCCCATCTAGAGTACTGTACCCAATTCTGGAGTCTGCACCTGAGGAATGGCATGGATAGACCAGAGTCTGTACAGTGATGGGTGACCAAAATGATTCAGGGCTAACAGGGCAGGTGATATGATAAGTAGCTAGAGGCCCTGAACATGTACTCGTTGGAGGACAGAAGAGAGAGGGTGACATGAAAGAGGCAAATAAATTCCAAGAAGGAATAAATACAGAGAAAAGCAAGACCTAGCTGTCTACCAGGCTGGGTGTGCTGTTAGTTATCTCCTGATCTCCTCTGTGAGTTTGCTTTTATTGTGTTTTATTTTGCTTTGGTAAGCTCTATAAAACTCTAAAGATATTTTATATCTTACAGCTTTAGTTGAACCCTAAAATGAATAGTTTGCCTCAGTAGTGTTAGAATTAGAGTAGTTGTACTGTGGTGTTTTCAGATAGGACTAGGGATTACAAATGAGGCAGCAGTTAAGTATCTGGTAGGTTTTATTTTTTGTGTAGTTTTATTTTGTTTTACTTTTTCGCAGTTGCCACTAGGCAGTTTCTGCCGTTCAGTTTATCTGCTCAACATCAGTCAATAGATTGTAGCATTTTAAAATCCTGACTGAGTGTGCAGCATTTTTTCCCACTTGGTTCTTGCTGAGAAACTGTAATGGATCTGTCAGCAGGTGGAAAACATTGCTCTTCACTGTGGATGAATGTCAGAAATTTTAATGGCTGGGCTTCTTATCACTGGGGACTTGGATTGACAGATGCCTGTTTTTCAATTTGGCTATACCATTGAGGTTTCAGTGAAGAAATTTGAACTGTTTTCTGCATCATTCTGCTTTTATCATAAAATTGCTTCAAAGAAAGTTTTTCTTACTAGTCTTTCCTTTGTAGGATGATTAGGTGTTAGGTGATTGGCCTGGAGGAGGACCCTAAGAGCTCTTTCACGACTATCATCCCCAGCCTTATTTGGGAGGATTTTTAGAGTCTAAAACTGCTTTCAGGAAAGTACTTTCATTTCTGTTATTTGCATTTGGTGGGGGTTTGTAAATCACTGGACATGCTGCCTTCCCTGAATAGATTGCTGGGCCCTTTAGACTGTGGTATATCGATCTAGCCCAAATGATCTGGGATCAGGTTAGTAGGCTAATGGTTGCCAAAAAGAGTCTCAGAGTCTCTGCTCTTAGCTGGGAGCAAGCTGTTTTGCTTGTCAGTTGTATACTGTGAGAGAGTGTCAATAGGCTGATAGGCACCTGCTGTATTGAGTGCCCCACATGCACATAGTTGTTTGGCTAGAAAATATTTGCTCTAATCTTGTGAGAGTGGGGAAGTGCTTTCACAATTCTTCAAGTTTCTGTGTTCAGGACTGCATTTATGGTGATGGCTGACTTTGAACTTGGATAAATTCTCTACCCTCAGTGGCAAATGTTACTTGTTTTGTTTTCTCCATCCCTTTATTTTTTTTTGTTTTACTTTATTTATCTTAGTGTTTAAAAGTGTGTGGGCCATGTATGTATATGATTAGAGATTGTTGTATTTTTGAATGCATCAGGGTTTGATTGCAGGTTATTGGGTGGTCTAAGGGGGCTTCTAGGGATTTGACTTTATTAGTATAAGATGTGTAGAGGTGTTTGCATAATTAGGGACATCTACACTGGTTCATCCATTCTTGGGAACCCCATTAATTCTCCCTTCAGATGTCCTCAGCTGCTGCAGGGAACTGGGGATTCTAAGACTGAGAGGCAAACTGATCAGGGAGTACAATTGGCGTGGTGGGGTCAATGACATGACCAGGTAGGATGTGGAATCAGTATCATGGTCTGCCATGTCTGGTTCCCCTCCCCAGGGCCCTGCCTAATTTAAACGAGCAGGTAGTAGTTTGTCTGACCAGCACTAGTCCTCCACTTCAGGCCATTCTTTGTAACGTAAGATCAGAGAGGAATAAGATGGCAGTGATGGAGGGTTTCCTCTCTGATTCCTCAGCTGATCTTGTTTGCATCATGGAGTTCTGGCTGGGCGATAACGCTAGACCTGTTGTGAGGTCAGCGGTCCCAGCTGTTTTTCCTCTGGTGCATTGCCGAAGAGGGATCACAGAGGGGTCAGGGTGGCCATCTGTTTTAGATCCACTCTGAGACTCACTGCACTCCCCATGAGAACTTTCAGGGCATTTTGAATGTATGATGTCTAGATGTGGTACAGGTGTCAGTGGCAGGATCATTCTCATCTACCAACCCCCGGGTTGTGGGAGTGATTTTCTACAGAACTTGGTGGACTTCATTACCAGGCAGGTGTTGGATGCTCCCAGACTGTTGGTGCTGGGGGATTTCAATGCCTGTGTCAATGATGAATCCTCACAATTTGGACAGAAACTCCTCCAGTTGATGTTATCACTTGGGCTGACACAGGCTGTTGCCTCTGAAACTCATCAGCAGAGTCACACATTGGACCCGATCTTCTCATTAAGACTTGACTTTGGACCATCATGCAGTGTCATTCCAGTGTGTGGTCTCCTGTTTGACCACTGCCTCAGTGGAGATTATTCAGTGCTATTCAAAACATAATTTGGAGCCTCACAAACTCCAGGAGGTACTAGACGTCTCATAATTGTTGCTGGCATGTGCATAGGGTCCTGAGCTGGCCATGAAGCACTATTAACATGGCACTTACAGCTGCCTAGACTCTACTGCAGCTTAACGCATTCATCTCTTGACCTCCCATTGTAGTTCACCATGATACTGTGCTGAGCTGCATCAGGTAATGATTAAGGGACAGAGGATAGAGTGGTTTTGGAGAAGGTCTCAGACTATGGAGGACAGGTTGACATTGAGAACTCACTATGTTGAATATCAATGGGCAATTGACCTGAAAAGGGCAGAGTTCCTGTCATAGTCAATTGCTGCAGGAAAATTATCCAGTTCAGCTCTTCCAAACTGTCGACAGATTGTTGAACCTCCCTATCTGTATTTTCTGCAGAATGTGAAAGGAGTTTGGGCCTTTTTCACTGACAAGGTGTCCACCATTAGATCAGAAATTTCTTTGAGCAGCTTGGCATGGGTTGTTAATGGTCATACCTTTGGTGATGTAAATCTGCCTGTCTGGGATGAGTTTCAACCTATTTCTGAGGCTGAAGTGCTCCAGGGACTCTCCGGTTTGTGGCCCAACCTTTATGTTGGACCTGGGAACAACATGGCTGATTCTTGGCCGTGGTGTGTTCCTGGGTCCGGTGTTTGTGGAGATCATTAATTGGGTCTTGAGGGAAGGGTGTTTTCTATTGGCTTTGAAAACACTATGGTAAGACCCTCCTAAAAAGCCTTTTATGGACCCTGATGTTCTTGCAAACTATAGGCCTGTCTATAACCTTTCATTTTAGGAAGGTTATTGAGAAGATGGTGGGAAGCAGCTGCCAGACCATCTGGAGTCTTTTTCCATCTACAAACCTCTCCAGTTGGATTTTTGGCCCCATCACAGCATGGAGACTACTCTCATCAGGGTAACCCATGATACCTTGCTAGCAAGAGATCAAGAGCAAAGTTCCGTTTTGGTGCTGTTGGATCTCTTCTCAGCATTTGATACAGTTGACTATGGGGTGCTCCTGGATAACCTGAGGATCTATGTGGGCCTCACTGGCACAGCTTTGTGCTGGTTTGAATGCTACAAAACTGAGAAAATGCAGAAGGTAGCCATAAGTAATTTTATCTCTGAGGCTTCTACGTTGTCCAGTGGAGTTCCTCAAGGTTCAATTCTCACTCCCATTTTATTTTTGTGTATATGCTGCCATTGGGGGAGATCATTAAGGTACAGTATTGGGTTTCACTGCTATGCAAATGACACTCTATTTCCCTCTGTGCAATATTCAAACTCTTCCTGAGTCTCTCTAATCAGGGTAGTGCAGGAACTGATGGCCTCTCTCCCGGTTTCCTCAAAACAGTGGCTCATGCCACTGCCAAAACCCTTACTTTGGTTGTTAACCTCTACCTCACTGCTGCCTCAGTTCCTTCTGTTTGGAAACAGGCTAGGATCATCCCCATCTTTAAAACAAGTGACCTCAGCAATATGGACAATTACCACCTGATTTTCATCCTTTCCCATCTAAGCAAACTTCTGCAGAAGATTGATCACTGCCAAATCACTGACTACATCATGAAATATAAACTCCTCAGCAGCGTGGTTTCAGAAAGGGATACAGCACATCTATGACCCTGACCAACTTCTCTGACCATGTTCTCTGGAAAATGGATATTGGGAAGCTTACAGGCATCATCTTTGTGGACCTATCCAAAGCATTTGACATGGTGAACCACAATATCCTCCTTGGCAAGCTTGGTAACCTGGGCTTATTATCTGTCACCACTGTGTCATTCAATGACTACCTCACTAGCCACATTCAAATGGTCTGTTCTGGGGGTGCAACCTCTTCTGCCCTGCCAGTCTTCACTGGTGTATCCCAGAGATCTATCCAGGGGACCATTCCCTTTTCCCTCTATGTGAAATCACTCCCTCAGGACTGCCTCTCCTGCTATTCCCTACTATATGCAGATGATTTAATCCTCTACCATAGTGACTTGTCCTTGCCCACCCTCTTATCTACACTCACCACCAGTTACTGTAATGCTCACAAGTGGTTCACCACAAATAGACTGCTGGTTAATGCCAAGAAGACCAAGGCAATGCTGTTTGTCTCCAAACCCAAACTTACTGTACCAAATTAGCTCTAGCCAATAATACACTCAACATCCATTCCCCAGATGGCTCACCCTTTGAGAACATCAGCTCCTTTAAATACCTGGGCATCACCCACAACCCCGCTCTCTCCTTCTCTGATCATACTGAGATTTTAATACGTTGTATAAATCAAAACTGGGAACCTGTTACCAACTAATCAATTACCTTCTCCAGAAGCCTGTCTCACCATTGCTCAGAGCAACCTCCTCCCACTCCTGGACTATGGCTCTCCCATCTACTCAGAGACCTCCTCCACTAACCCATCAAGATTAAACACCACTTACAACAACATCTGCCTTTTTCCCTTCAGGCTTCTTACTCCTGCCACCACTGCACCCTATATCAGACTCTTAGTCGGCTCCCCCCCTCAAGCCAGACAGAACTACCTCCTAGCTTGCAGCATATGTATGGCAAGCTGAAATCCTATGGCATCCCCTCTCTCCCCCTTACTTATGCCAAAGATGTTTAGCCGTAACCTCCACCATGCTGCAAGCCTCATGTTGGAATGCTCACAAGTCACCACTTGTATGGGTCAGAGTTGTTTCTCTTCTGCCACTCCTACCCTCTGGAACAGCCTGCCACCCTCCCTGAAAGCCCTTAACTCTCATGGCACCTCTGCAGTCTTCTCACGATGCACCTGCTGATCACTGCTACTTATTCTTGCTCCACTGGGTGATCTTGTGATGTAGCCTTCCCTATTTACATCTTCCAAGCCTTGGCCAAATCAGGAAGTTTACAATTGAACTTGTTGTTTATTCTTTTGTACTCTACAGGTGTTATGCCCTACCCCCTACTTACATAACATCTGTTTAATTCCCCCATTACTTCTTTTACCTTGTGCATTTTATTGATGTTGCTGTACAGTGGCAGCCATAGACATGGTCAGATATTTCCTGAAATGCCTGTGATATATCTGGAAATTTCTTGACTGCCTGCAGTGCCACTATGGGCCACCAGAGAGAATCTCTTTAGATATTTTGTAAAATTTCTGGAAATACTGTATCTGACCATATCATGGCTGCCACTGTATTTGTTCCCTTGATGTATTGTATCTCTATATTCTAGTGCCACCTCAGAGGCCAGGGTCATGCCTGAAAATGATCCATGGAATCAGTGCACCTACCCAGGCAACAAATGAATGAATGAATACATACATACATACATGCATACATACATACATACATACATACATAAATAAATAAATAAACAAATGAATAAATATGTTTGGCCAACATGTTGGAGGCCTTCAAAGCCTCTCTGGAGACTTTTTTTTTATTCTAACAGGCATTTTTGATTAATTAATGTTCTTGTTCCTTAGATTACTGCACCTTAATGTAATTGTATTGTTAAAGTTCAATTATATTTTATGTCTGAACTCTGTACAGTGCTCAGAGCCTTTTGGATTTGGCAATTTATAAATAAACTTTGCCTTGCCTTTCCAACCTATTCAACAGAAATAGGGGTAGTAATGAGGGAATGTGAATGAAAGCTGGCAGGAGTAAAGATCAGGAGGGATATAAGGAAGTGTTATAGAAATATAGAAACATAGAACTGGTCAGCAGATAGGACCAATAGACCCATCTAGTCTGCCCTTTTTCTCTGCCTGCTAAGACTGTGCCACAGATCCTACTTTATCTCCGTCTTTACCTCCTCTTTTTTTGCTAGTATTCCCCTGTGTCTATCCCATGCCATTTTTAATTTCCCCACCAACTCTGCCCCCACCACCTCCACAGGGAGGTTATTCCATACCTCTACCACCTTTTCTGTAAAGAAGTACTTTCTCACATTGCCCCTTAGTCTATTCCCTTCTAATCTCATGTCATGCACCCTTGTTCTGGAGCATTTCCTTTTTTGGAAGATGTTACCCTCCTGTACCTTATTTATTCCCTTCAGGTACTTGAAAGTCTCTGTCATGTCTCTCCTCTGTCCTCCAAGGTGTACATATTAGTGCCTCCAGCCTCTCCTCGTATGACATTTTGTGCAGGTTCTGCACCATTTTCATTGCCCTTCATTGAACAGCCTCTACTCTGACTATGTCCTTATGTGGATGTGACTTCCAGAAAAGGACACAGTTCTCCACATGAGGTTTCACCAATGACCTATACAGTGGCATTACCACC
This sequence comes from Neoceratodus forsteri, assembly GCA_016271365.2. Taxonomy (NCBI): domain Eukaryota; kingdom Metazoa; phylum Chordata; order Ceratodontiformes; family Ceratodontidae; genus Neoceratodus; species Neoceratodus forsteri. Next base: position 798,710,346 of record CM057454.1, read on the forward strand.
TCCTTTCTTCTGCTGATGATACCCCTCCTGATGTACCCCAGCATCGCAATGGCCTTCCCCATGACCTTGGCACACTGTTTGGCTGCCTTTCAGTCATTAGATATGATCACCCACAGTTCCCTTTCCTGTTTGATAACTGATAATAACTCCCCACCCATCCTGTAATCCTCCCCTGGGTTTCTGCACCCCAAGTGCATGATTTTACACTTCTTCACATTGAAACCTAGCTGCCACACTCTGGACCATTCTTCCAATTTAGCTAGGTCCTTCCTCACTTTTTTCCAGCCCTCCCATAGTGTCTACCCTATTGCAGATCTTGGTGTTGTCTGCAAAGAGGCAGACATTCCCCTCCAGCCCTGCTGCAATGTCACTAATGAAAACATTAAACATGACCAGCCCAAGAACTGATCCTTGTGGCACCCTGTGACACCTCATTGATCATCCTCCCTTCCTTTGATTTAGCTCCATGAACCACCACCCTCTGTGTTCTATCACCCAGTCAGTTTGCAGTCCAGTTCACCACCTTTTGACCCAATCTCCAGCACCTCATCTTGTTCACAGGCCTCCTACAGTATGTGGAACAGTGTTGAATGCATTCCTGAAGTCAAGGTAGGCTACCACCCCCTCCTTGACCCACTTCCCTGGTCAACCAGTCAAAGAATTCTATCAGATTTGTTTGACATGACTTCCTGATGTGAATCCATGCTGCCTCAGATCTTGTGTTCTGCTGGATTCAAGTGCTCAACTATCCTTTCCTTTAGCAGTGATTCCATGGTTTTCCCACCACTGAGATCAGGCTGACAGGTCTATAGTTACCAGCCTCTTCTCCTCCACATTTGTTGAAAGGGACTACATCTGCTCTTCTCCAGTCCTCTGGAACCACTCACATATCCAGTGACTCATTTATAAAGGGCTGTCAACGGTGCTGTCAACACCTACCTCAACTCCTTTAATATTCTAGGGTGTATCCCGTCTGGTTCCATTACCTTGTCCACCTTCAGTTTTATGAGTTCTATAAGTACTTTCCTCAGTAAATGGACTAGTGTCCACCTCCCTTCTAATTCTGTTTCTTAATTGTGGACCCTCCGCTTGCCCTTTTTGTGTAAACACTGAGAAGAAATATTTGTTTAGAGTTGATTTTTCCTGATCACTTCCACGACCTCTCCTTTTGCCCCTTTTAGCCTTAAAGTCCCCCCGTCTTTCTCCTTTCACTAACGTATCTGTAGAAACTCTTTTCCCCTTTTCACTTCCTTTGCTATTTTTTCCTCTGTCTGAGCCATTGCACTCCTGACCTCTTTTCCTGCCTCCCTTTGCTTCTCTAGATACACTGCCATGTCCTCCTCCTTCTGTTTTTCCTTATATTTCCTGAAAGCCATCTTTTTCCCTTAGTTTGCCTGCCATTTTCTTTCAGAACCATACTGGTTTTCTTTTTCTCTTGCCCTTGTTTACCTGCTGAATGCAAAGGTTTGTCACTTCCACAATTACTCCTTTTAGATAGGCCAACTGTTGATCCACTCCCCTGCATTTCTCCCCTTCTGCTAGGGCTTTCCTGAGACATACCCTCATCCTAGAAAAGTCTGCTCTCCTGAAGTCCAGAATCCTCACCTTTGTGTGGCATGAACCTGTAACAGTACTCATATCAAACCACACTGTGCGATGGTCATTGACCCCCAGGTGTTCATCCTCCATGACATCTGTGATTCTTTCCCCATTGGTTAGTACCAGGTCAAAAATCACTCCCTCCTGGGTTGGCTCAAGTACTAGCTGCCTGAGGCATGCTCCTTGCATGAAGTCCAGATTGTCTCAGCTTCTGGCTGTGGGAGCTGCTGAGTAGTTCCAATCAATGTCCAGCAGATTAAAGTCACCTACCAGCAGCACTTCCTCTTTGGCTGCCATCATATGGATGACGTCCAGTAGATCCCTGTCCATTTCCTCCCCTTATGCTGGGGGTCTGTAGATCACACCTGTGTGAATGGTTGTGCCATTACCCATCTCCAGAGTGACCCACAGTGCCTCTGCTTTCCCCTGAATTCCTTGTGCCTCTGTTGCTTTAATACCCTACTTGATGTTATTTAGCAGAGAGAGTGTTGGAACCATGGAACAGTCCACTGGCAAAGGTGCTGGAAACTGGTTCTATGAAGAGGTTCAAGCTCAGCTGGGAAAGGGTAAGAGGTCTTATAGTTCCTTGAGAGGAAGCAAGGAGATGAAAGATTCAGGGGGGAAAGCATGAGGGTAGAGACAGTATGGCAAAGTGGATAAGAGAACTGAGGTGCAAACTGGGAGAACTGGGTTTGAAACATAGAAACATAGAATTTGATGGCAGATAAGGACCGCTTGGCCCACCTAGTCTGCCCATTTCCCTACCTAGCAGATAAGCTGCAGATCCTAGTTAATCAACAGCCTACTTCCTCCTATCCCCCACTAGAATTGCCTTATGTCTGTCCTATGCATTCTTGGATTCCCCCACTGTATTTGACTCTATGACCTCCTGAGGAAGGCTGTACCATGTATCCACAGCCCTGTCTGTGAAGAAATACTTCCTCACATTACCTGAGAGCCGTTTCCCCCATCTTCAAATTGTGCCCCCTTGTTTTTGCACATCTCTTTTTCTGAAAGATGCTACCCTCTTGGACTTTATTGATTCCCTTGAGGTATTTGAAAGTTTCTATCATGTCCCCCCTCTCTCTCCTTTCCTCGAGGCTATACATCTTTAGTTCCTTTAGTCTTTCTTCATATGTCTTCTGATGAAGACACTGAATCATTTTGGTTGCCCTCCTCTGGACAGCCTCCACCCTGTCTATGTCTTTGCGGAGATGTGGTCTCCAGAACTGTACAAAGTACACCAGATGTGGTCTTACCAACACTCTGTGCAGAGGGCCAACAACTTCCTGTTTTCTACTGGTGATGTCTCTCCCTATGCATCCCAGTATCACCCCAGCCCTCCTTACTGCCTTCTCACATTGCTGGCCCACCTTTAGGTCAACTGATATGACAACCCCCAGGTCCCTTTCCATTTTTGTTGTTGTCAGTATCTCACCCCCCATTGTGTACTCTTTCCCTGGGTTTTTGTTTCCCAGGTGCATTACTTTGCACTTCTATGCATTGACTCTAAGCTGCCATACATTTGACCATTCCTCCAACCTTGCCAAGTCCCTTTTCATCCTTTCCACCCCAACTTGTGTATCAACCCTGTTGCAGATCTTTGTGTCATCTGCAAAGAGACATACCTTCCCTTCCAGTCCCTCTGCAATGTCACTTATAAAGACATTAAAAATGACCTGCCCCAGTACTGAAGCCTGCGGTACCTCACTAGTAACCCTCCTTTCTTTATTGTGGACTACATTTACTATTACCCACTGTATCCTGTTGTCCAACTAGTGTTTTACCCAGTCTACCACCCTAGGACCCACTCCCAGGCCAGCTAATTTGTTTATTAATTTTTTGTGCAGGACTGTGTCAAATGCCTTGCTAAAGTCTAGATAGGCCATGTCCACAGCCTCTCCCTGGTCTACTGTTTTGGTCACCCAGTCAAAGAAATCAATTAGATTTGTCTGACATGACCTTCCCGCTGTGAATCCATGCTGCCTAGGGTCCTGTGTCCCACTGGCCTCTAGGTACTCAACAATTCTTTCCTTCAGAAGTGATTCCATCATTTTCCCTACAACTGAGGTTAAACTGACAGGTCTGTAGTTTTCTGCCTCTGTCTTGCTCTCACATTTGTGAAGGGGAATCACATCCGCCCTTCTCCAGTCCTCAGGTACCACCCCATCCTCCCATGATTTATTAAAAAGGGTAGTCATTGGTGTTACTAGTTCTTCCCTTAGTTCTTTTAAAATCCTGGGGTGAATCCCATCAGGCCACATTGCTTTATCCACCTTCAGTTTTAAGAGTTCTTTCAGAACCCTTTCTTCTGTAAAAGGAATAATATCAACCCCACTATCTAGAGTACTTCTATTGACCGGATTAGGTATTTCCCCCTGCTTTTCCATTCTGAATACTGAGCAGTATTCATTCCATATCCCTGCTTTTTCACTGTCGCTCTCTGCCCAACCACCTTCCTCTTTGTTCAGCCTCAGTATCCCTGCCTTAGTCTTTCTTTGCTCCCTAATGTACCTATAAAAGGTTTTGTCCCTCTTATTAACCGAGTTGGCTATCTTTTCCTCAGTTTGGGCCTTTGCTATTCTGACTGCCTTACCTGCTTCCTTCTGCTTTAATTGGTACAGTTCTCTGTCTTGCTCCTTCTGTGTTTTCTTATATTTTGTGAATGCTTTCTTTTTCCTTACCTTCCCTGCCACTTCTTTTGAGAACCATAGTGGGTTTTTCTTTCATTTTGATTTGTTTATTTGTTTCACACAAAGACTTGTTGCCTCTGTGATGGCGGTTTTGATGTTTCCCCATTGTTGCTCCACCCCACCTTCTTGCCTGTTTGCTAATGCTTTTCTGAGACACTCTCCTATTCTAACAAAATCAGCCCTCCTGAAGTCCAGTACCTTCACATTTGTGTGGCTTGACTCTACAGCTAAGTTTACTGTGAACCACACTGTTTGGTGGTCACTTGTTCCCAGATGGCTACCCACTTCAAGATCAGAGATCCTCTCTCCATCCCCATTTGAGAGTACCAGGTCTAAGATTGCTCCCTCCTGAGTGGGTTCCAAAACTAGCTGTCTGAGGCATGCCCCCTGTAGGGCATCGAGAATGGCCCTGCTCTTGGATGTAGCTGCAGCAAAGGTGCTCCAGTCAACATCTGGCATATTCAGGTCCCCTATCAGCAATATCTCCTCATTCTCTGCCATCCCAAGGATGCCTTCTATCATTTCCTTGTCCATTTCCTCCCCCTGAGACGGGGGTCTGTATACAACCCCTGTGTGGATTGTGGAGCCATTTCCAGTCTCCAGGGTGACCCACAGTGCCTCCTCTCCTTCCTGTTTACCCTTTAGTTCTGTTGCTTTGATCCCTTCCCTTACATAGAGAGCTACTCCTCCTCCTCTTCTTCCCTCCCTGTCCCTCCTGTAGATTGTGTACCCTGGTATGTTGACATCCCAGTCATGGTCCTCTGTTTACCATGTTTCTGTGACTGCCACAATATCCAGGCATCCATCTTCCATCAAGGCCACCATTTCAGGGAGCTTTTTACCTAGACTATGGGCATTGGTACTCATTACCCTCCATTTTTGTATGGCTTAATTTTCTTTTGCCCCATCCCTGTCCCTACTGCCTTTGTCTTTTCCTCCATTTACCCCTGCCCTTATCCTATCAACTGCTCTATTTTGGTGTTTTCCTCACTAATTACCTGATTTTTGGGGAGGGCTAGGATTTCCTTCTCCTCTTCAGTGCCTCCCCTTGGCTGGTTAAATGCTTGTCACTGTAGCATTTAAACCTATCTACTAGGATCCTGGTTCCCCTTCAGGATAGATGCAGACAATCATGCCTGTATAGGCCTGCATCCTACAGTCACCAGCACAGCAGGAATACCATGGGTTGGTCATGGTAAAACTATGGTTAATGGTGCTTTTTACCATGGTTGTTAAATGGCACCATAGTCAAACATGGTCGCCTATGGCCATATTCATCCTTTGACAAAGATCATGCTAACCATTGTCAACCACGGTCATTGCAAACTATCAATAGATTAGTGGCTATGGTTCACCATGATCAACAATGATCATTGTGAGGCTGAATAACCATGCTTGACAACTGTCAACCATGATCAACAGCACTGGTGCTTCAATGACCATGGTCAACTTGGGTCAATACAGAGTCAATGGGTTTAATGTCAGTGGTTGAGCATAGTTAAACATGATAAATGCAGCTATCAAAGGGGTAAATGGCAATTGCTGAACATGGTCAATAATGGTAAAAAATACCTCAATGGCATTTAAGCATGTACCACCATGGTCAACACTACTCCAACCAAAGGCCCTAGTTTCAATATTCAAATTTGGTGGCATCATAAATACAGTAGCAGCCACAGACACTGCCAGCTATTTCCCAAAATTTCGGTGATATTTCCAAAATCTAGATTTACTAGTTGCCGTATTGGTCCTTGCAAGAATAGATCCAGAAGCAAATGATTAGATACCTTTGAATGGACCAAACATAGATGTAACAACAAGAACAAAGTGCTCTAGCTTTCGGACCAACCAGTCCTTCTTCAGAAGCTCATGGCAGTTGTTTATAAAATACAATACTTATAACAGCTAGATAATGCAGAGAAAAACAGAAAAAAATCCTCATTGGTTTTAAAATACTCATTTATAAAAACAAAAAAAAAAGAAACAGAAGATGATGTTAGAGAAGTTTAACAGTACCATACTGCCTTCAGCCAGAAGCAACCTTGGGTTAAACGTGCTTGGTGGAACACACATACAACAAATCCTACTACATATAAATTTAATTGACATAAGATAACACTGCTGAAGCAGATAACTCCTAAATCAAGCTATGAGTGTCACAGTTAGTATAAGGATGTGATTTCTGAAAGGCAACCCCCACCCAGATAAAAGACAAACTAAGATTGTTATAGGGCTCATGAAGTTTCAATGTCTGCATTATAGACAAGAATTTACCAGTAAAGTTGTCCAAAGACATCAGTGCACACTGTGTGATGTGTAAACCAGCTGGACCTGTCACCCAGCTGTACTCTCCAGCTAGATATAAGGCCCAAGAAATTTCAAAAACCTCAGGACTATGTAAATGATAATTTAAATATAAATTAATAATATTAGTGTCAAACAAAAAACTCTAGTCGAGGAACCTCAAGGAATTAAGACCTCATATCCTGTTATGTACTGATGTCAATATACACTGAGAATGTAACAACTTGAAGTACCACAAGTGTCTAAGGAATCTGAAAAAGAGATAAAAATATAATTTCTCTTCTCCTCTTCATACAAACAATACACCCTAACCCACCCCACATCACCATAATGTGGGTGGGGGAGATACATAGCTTTAAGGAGATGTTGTCTCTCTCTCTCTCCCCCCTTTTTTTCTCTCTCTCTCTTTTTCTCTCTCTCCCTCTCTCTCTCTCACACACACACACTCTCTCTCTCTCTCTCTCCTACTGAACCTATATACACTTCAGTCACTACAATTGTTCCCCAAAGGAATTCAGCTTGTCATGAAATCCTGAGTAAAAGGGCTTATGTCTCCTAATACCTACAGAGCAAAATGTGACACTATTTAACCATACTACTGCCTGCATAGTAACATTTCCAAGGATACTGGATAGAACTACCATGAAATAAACCTGCCACCCTCCCAGGATAAGGTAACTAGAAGTGAATATAAAGTATGTGTAAGACCAGAAGTCTAACATACCTACATATACAAATTGCTACAATATTAGCCTAATGTAAAAGATCTGTGCAGGACCCCCATGCAAATGAGATCACGCACCCCAATACGTACAGTTACAAAAATTATATGTGACAGTATATGATAACACTCCTGTATGTACTGTAGCAGGCTAGGTAATCTGAATAAGGTGCGATGGAATCAATCCCACCCCCAGGCAAAGATAAAAAGTAAGGAGGAATTAATATTCATTATGTGTGTGTGAAGTAAGAATTGTAACACATTATAACTCCATATATCTAAATAGAGACTTACTTCAATGTGACAGCAAGCCCCACATCTGTTATATCACATACCTCACAACATATACCCACACACATACATACACACATGCACCCACATCCCACACATGCTGAAGTCCTATAATATGTCAGTCTGAAGAAGAAAAGGTCTGTGGATGTTAGTTTCTGTATTGTCCCATAAAACCAAGATCAGCGTTCATCCCATCTGCTACCATATTGAGATGTAAAATAAGTTTAATCTCAAAAGCTCGTCTCTGTTGTGTGTTTTTGAGATTTCCTTTTAAGACCATTACTGACATATGTGAGATTGAGTGGTCAGGCTGGGAGAAATGGTGCCCCACTGGTTTTTCAGTCTTCTTTGCTGTAATAGTATGTCTGTGTGAGTTCATCCTAGTGCGGAGCTGTTGGCGTGTCTCTCCAACATAACCTGTTTGTGGACATCTCTTGCACTGAATGAAATAAACAACATGTTGTGACATGCATGTATAACTCCCATGCACCTGGAACAGTCCGAGGTAGAAATGAGCCCTCAAGTCTTACAGGGGCATTGATTGCAGGGTCGTGTGCCATTGTGTGACATGGTATTCTGTTCCAGGGAAAGTTTGCTCCTAATAATTAGGCTGTATAAATTTGGTGGTTGTTTAAAAGATAGTAGTGGGAGTTCCTTAAAAATACAATTAAGGGTTTCATCCTCACTAAATATTGGGTGGAGATCTTTAATAATCTTACACAGACGTTCAAGGTCTGGATGATATGTGACTACCAAGGGTATTCTGTCTGTAGCTGTCTTTTCTTTATATTGAAGTAGTTGTTGTCTTGGTAATTGCATTGCCCATTCTGTTATCCTGTCAATTTCCCTGGAAGAGTGTCCCTGCTCAATAAAGGTGGTTTTCAACATAGCCAAATGTGTATCTCTGTCATCCTCATTGGAACAAATACGGTGACAACGGAGTGCTTGACTGTATATGACAGATTTTTTTGTATGGTTTGGGTGATTACTTTTCTTGTGTAGGTATCTCTGTCTGTCTGTTGGCTTCCTGTAAATACATGTATGTAAGGTTCCATCCTTAATGGTGACTGTGGTGTCCTGAAAGTTAACCTTGGTGGTAGAGTACTCCAGGGTAAGCTTTATGGTAGGGTGGAGATTATTAAGTTTGTGATGAAAATCTTTGAGTGCATCTGTGCCCTCCATCCAGATGATAAACAAATCATCAATGTAACGGAAATAAGATAGTGGTTTGTGGGGATGCAGCCTTAAAAAATCCTCCTTCAAGTCAGCCATAAAGAGCTTAGCATACTGTGGAGCCATTTTGGTGCCCATTGCTGTTCCCATAGTTTGAACATAATGTTTACCATTGAAGTTGAAGTTGTTATGTGTCAAAATGAATTCCATAAGTTCCCCCACCACTCCAGGGTTGATGTTTTGTTGTTCCGGTCCTTTATCATGTATGTGGGCTCGGGTACTGGATGTGGTCCTGGCAGACAGTGACCAGATTTGGGGCCTGGAGGTAAGGGACCCATTGGCAGGGAGTGACCATGCCATGGTCTGGTTCTGCCTGGACCTAGGAGGGCTAGAAAGCTGCACAAAGACAGAGGTAACTGACTTCAGGGGAATGGATTTTAAGGAAAGGGAAGGATCCTTAAGGAGCATTTGGATGGGATTGGGTCAGACATGGACGCTGATAGTAGGTGGGAAATCATCAGGAGAGGGGTGCAAGATGCTACCAGCACCTGTGCAAGAGTAAGACAAAAATGCAGTAGGGCCAAAAACCCTGCTGGTGGACCAGGGAGGTCCAGGAGGTGGTGCAGGGAAAGAAGGCAGCCTATAGGCAATTCAAGTGCTCAAGGAGTGAAAGGGATAGAGGGGAGTATGAGCTGATTGCTAGAAGGGCCACTAGGGTGGTGAGGGCGGCTAAGGCAATGAAGGAGCAGAACCTAGCCAGGGAAATCAGGAGAGGGAACAAGGGGTTCTTTAGATACATTGGGGAAAAATGAAGTGTGAAGGGGCAGATTAGCAGGATTAAATCAGGGGAGAGATGGGCACAAGACCCGGGGGAGCAGGCTGAGGTACTAAATGAGTACTTCACCTCTGTTTCCACCAAGGAAAATGGGGGTGCTGCATCATACATGGGAGGAGACAGAGATACTGAGGAGGGGGGACCCTTACCGATCGGCAGGTCTGGGGAGAGGGGAGGCATCACTGGCAGGAGGGGAGGGCTAAGCAGGGAGAAGAGGTACTGGAAGTGGAAATCACAGCAGAGAGAGTTAGGGAAGCCCTCAGCTCCCTTAAGACGGAGAAAGCACTGGGGCCGGATAAGTTACATCCCAGAGTGCTGAAGGAACTTGTGGATGTCCTGGCGAAACCCCTGGTGGAGCTTTTCACCATCTCTCTGAGGACAGGGTGGGTGCCCCAGGACTGGAAGGTGGCGCATATAGTGCCTATCCACAAGGGAGGATCAAGGGAGGTGGCAGAGAACTTCAGGCCTATCAGCCTGACATCGGTGGTGGGCAAGGTGATGGAGGGCATTGTCAAGGAGAGGCTAGGGGGGGACCTGAAAAAGTCAGGGTGCCTGGACGATAGACAGCATGGATCGTCTCGGGAAATCATGTCAGACAAACCTTGTGGAGTTCTATGACTGGGTGACGAGTGCCTTGGACCTTGGTAGACCAGTGGACGTCCCTCTTTCTAGACTTCAGCAAGGCATTTGACTCTGTTCCTCACATGGGCCTGTTGGATAAGCTGGGAGAAATGGGGGTAGGGAACCAGATGATCAGATGGATAGGCAATTGGCTCCAGGACCGGACCCAGAGGGTCGTAGTTGGTGGGATAGTCTCATCCCCAAAGAGGGTCATTAGTGGGGTCCCACAGGGATCAGTCCTTGGGCCATTCCTGTTCAATGCCTACGTCTCTGACATAAGGACAGGAATCAGGAGTGAGATGAGTCTCTTTGCGGATGACTCAAAACTGGGGGCGGTGGTGGATGGGGAGGAGGGGAGGGTGGCCCCACAGGGGGACCTGGAGGCTCTGGAAAGATGGTCTAGAAAGTGGAAGTTGAGGTTCAATGCAGGGAAATGCAAGGTACTTCACCTGGGGGCCAGAAACCGGGCCAAGTGTACACCTTGGGGGAATGCTACAAGTCTCGATGGCTGAGAGGGACCTGGGGGTGGTGGTGGATGTCAAAATGAACAACTTGGAGACTTGTAGGAGGGCAGCAGCCAAGGCCAACAGGATGCTGGGATGTATCGCTAGGGGGATCACCTCCAGAAGGAGGGAAGTGATGCTCCCTCTGTATAACTGCTTGGTGAGGCCACACCTTGAGTACTGCGTGCAGTTTTGGAGGCCACACTTAAAGAGGGACATTAAATTCCTGGAGAGGGTCCAGAGGAGGGCAACCAAAATGATTTGGGGCTTGGGGGACAGTACCTATGAAGAGAGGCTCGAAGAGCTAAATATATACACATTGGAAGAGAGAAGGGACCGGGGGGACATGATAGAGGTCTTCAAGTACATGAAGAGGGTAAATAGGGAGGAACAGTCAGGGTGCTTCGAAGGAAGGAGGAGGGGCCACTAGAGGGCATGGGTGGAAGCTGGAGGGGGGAAGATTGAGGGGAGAAAAGAGGAGGTGCTACTTCACTGAGAGGGTGGTGGAGCCATGGAATGCACTGTCTAGGGGGCTGGTGGAGGCAGAGATGGTGGAGGGGTTCAAGAGGGGCTGAGACAGGTACAGGGGAAGGGTTCTGGAAGCAAAATCCAATGCAGCAAGAATATCTGGAACTGGGAAGGGAGAAGCCAGAGAAGGCGAGGGGGGCAGCAAGGTCAGCATCCAGGGTGGGGGCTGACCAATCGAGCAGACTCGAAAGACCATTAGGCCTATTCTGCTGGCATTTTAGTATGTGAGTATGTATTTAAGGCATGCTGCATTGCCATCTGTGTGTGGAATATTAGTGTAGAGGGATGTTACATCCATTGTCACTAAAATGGTATCAGGTGGTAAATCCTTATAACCAGAAAGTACATGCAAAAAGTGCGTAGTGTTCTGGATATAACTGTCTCTTTCCATAACCAGTGGTTTCAAAATGGTCTCTACAAACCCTGAGATCCCCTCAGTCAAGGTACCATTATCAGAGACTATGGGACTCCCTGGATTGCCAGGTTTATGTATTTTAGGCAGCATGTAGAATGTCCCTGGCCTGGGTTCATCAGGGATGAGGTGAGTTAGTTTCTCTCGGACATGGTCTGGAAAAGTTCTAATTAAGCCACATAGTTCATCTTTATATCTTGTAGTGGGGTCACTATCTAGTTCTCTGTAGTATGTAAGATCTGTTAGCTGTCTATTAGCGTCATTAATATAATCTTCTCTGTTTAAAATCACCACTGCAGAGCCTTTATCAGCTTTTTTGATGACAATGTTGTGGTTTGATTTCAGTGTCCCTATAGCTCTCCGTTCCAGTGGAGAAAGGTTATAATGGGTCTGTTTTTGCCTAGTAAGGATCAGACCACTGACTTGTTGGCGGAAACAAATAATGTAATTGTCTAGTTTTTTGTTACGCCCACTTGATTGGGTAAAATTCAGATTCCTTTTTCTTATCCATTACATTATTGCTGTTTGCACTGTCTTCACTACCAGTGATTTCTTCCCTGCCATTAAAGAATTCTTTAAGTCTCAATCTACGGAAGTACTCCTCCAGTTCACCACAAAACAGTATGTTATCCAGTGGTTTCGTTGGGCAGAAAGTGAAGCCCTTTGAAAGTACATTTAGTTCTCCAGTAGTCAGTGTGTGGGTTGGACAAATTAACAACTGAAAGGTGCCCATCAGTATTGTGTTGTTGTTCAGTGACTCCATTATGTTCTTCATGGTTGTTAGTAGGTATGGTATGTTGAAGGGCATCCAATTTCCAATTTTTCATAAGCATGGCTTTTATTAAGGTCCTTTGGTAGTTAATGTGTATCTCTCGCAAGATGTCCTGAATAGGTTCCCCAGACATCCTTTCCAGAGTGGTAACAATTTCAGCAAACTCTTTGGTAAGAACAACTTTTTTGACATATGACATGTGAATCCTGTGATTTCTCAGTTTCTCAGAGGTCCCAGGACAAAGTTGTTCTGCATATGTAGAATTGTTTGTATTTCTTAATGGATTCCAAATAGTAAGACCTTTATGGATCATGTTTCTCCTCTTGCACTGGGTTAGAAAATAGATGTCACTGTCTAGATGTGATATTTCCAGAAATATCTCCTGCTTTCAGCATTTCCACAGTAGGGCAGCAGAGAAACACTTCAGAAATCTCTAGAAATATCAGGAAATAGCTGGCAATGTCTGTGGCTACTACTCTAACTATGTACAGACCATCCCAACCATCCTAAATTATGGTCAGCCATTACAATTTCTGATTTTTCCAGACCATTATGACAGTCACTAAACATAGTACAAATGTCTGAGACAAACTTGTAGAATACATATTTTACTAAGCGTTATACACCAAAGCATTTTCTTTGTATATGTAATTGTTTTGTTGCAAAACATGGTCATGGAAACCTCATATGTGTGGAAGGCTCACCAGCACTTTCAGAACAAAGAAAACATTTGCTCGTATTGCTGTATATTAACTTTTCCTCATGTAATCTCTTCTATAAAGTGGATAAGTAACTTACAGTATAGAAAAATTAATTTGTTGAAATCTACCACATGACCTGCATCACTACAGCTCAATGCACAGTCATCTTGGTACTTAGCCTTATAACAACCTTATATGCCCCAACAACATTTTTTAAAAAACAGTCTGTCAGCAATTTCTCTACCTCATTAAACTCCCAATCACAATTTTATGTACATCACTTACCCATTTTATAATTCCTGTCCCCCATGAGCCTTAACATAGAAGCTTTGGGTAGCAGTAAAGTTTGTAGGAGTAAACACAATCCAATTTAATCACATGAAAACTCAAGTGGTCTATATAAGCCGGAATGTACCTTTAGTGATATCCTGATCTCAAATACATGCAGCAATAACTGCTGTGAATAAATCATCGATGCTTGCAAATCCTAAGCAGAAAATAATAACAGAAAGAGCATGAAACTGCTTTCACCTCTAACAAATCATCTGAGTGAGTTGTTTCAGGAAACATGTACTATGTCCAGCTGACTGAGCCAGAAAACATCCCTCCCACACACATGAGAGATGACCTTTGGGATAAGAAGAGTCTCCAAGACAAGAACACTGGAAACTCCTTTAGCAAGAGATATCAAAAATGGGTGTTATATCAAAAAAGTAATGCCAAAGCAGCTGTAGTAAAAATGGCACTAGGTCATAAGTGCACCAACCACAAAAGCACCATCAAGAACAGTACCCTATAAACAGCACTGTCAACAACAGCGCCTGGACAAAACGTCACCGGATGACAACAGCTCCACTGGTAGCAGTCCAACTTCATACTGACAACCACTAATATGCCTAAAAAAACACAAATAAATACTTCAGTTTTATGGGGGTCTACGCACCCACCACCATGTAACTTATATATCTAACCCCACGGGGGCATCAGAACATGGGGAGGATAGCACATGGGTGGGGGTTATATCTGTTTCAGCTCGTAAAAAACATAAATAACACACTTGGAGTGAGGGGAAAAGTAAATCTCCAGTATTTGGGAACAGAACCCTGGTCTTCCAAGCTATACTGGCTGAGCTACTGGTGCCTTAGACCACTACACCATGGGAGCAGCTCAGCTAGCTTTTGTACTTTTCTCCCACTTTTCCACTTTCTGCCTTCCCTTGCCTTTACAGCCACAGGGGTAGCAGTTACTAATGTTCACTATTCTACCCCGACACTGTGAAAGGCAAACATTCAGCTGTTAGCTGAAATGAAGTGCAAACTTAAGAGCAAGATTGGGGTAGGGGTGGAGAGTGAGAGTACAGTTCCTAGATTGACTGGGCTTGATTTTCAAAGGATGGGGACTGGTGCAAGGGGTTTGTGTCAAGGAGAAATTGCATAAGGGGCTCTTTGCACCACACCTTGCACCAGTCCCAATTTTCTAATGCAGACTGTGCCAACGGGGGGCAGCCTGCGCGAGATGGTCTGGCACTATCATTGAGATGACCACACCAGTGTGCCATGGCAGAAAGAGGCATGCACCAGGGCATGGCTGCCATATCCCCTTGTTTGGGATTTTGGAAGCCCACAATGGGTGCAATGAACTTGCCATTAGACCAGCCCAGAGCTGATCTAAACAACCCTGCACCACTGCTGGAGCCCTTGCTGAGTGGGGGTGATCTATGCCTCCAGGGTAAGGCTCCCAGTCAGCACCCAACAACAGCCAGACCACTACTGGAGTAACCAGTGGTCCATGGCAGGTGATAGACCAAACCCGCCCATGGTGACACTGATCCAATGCCCGCCCAAGGACTCACACTGTCCCTGCCATCGTTCCATCAGGGGCATTTGTCACCCTCCCATCTGGACCTATCCAACCCTCCCCCACAGGCCAGCATATTCCCCAGATGACCCACCAGCCACCAGGATGACTGGCCGGTGGATCACCATTGTTGGATGAGGCTGCCACACACCCATCCTGCGGCTTATGGCAGTCCCCTTTCATATGCCATTTCTGTGACACAGCCAGCAGCTTGCAGAATACAAGGGGAGTTTTGCACCAGGACCTTGAGTTTTCTTAAATCACACACAGGGTCCCTGGTGCACAGGGGTTTACCTCAGGCAGAGGCTCGGTACAGCATGCGCTGACTTAATGGCACATTTAAAAATCATGCCCACTGTGTTAAGACAGATTGATAGGATGAATACGTCCTATCTGGATTTTATTTATGGGCTTGGTTAGTCACCATTTTCAATTCTGATTTCATGTGTAGATCTGTTTGTAAACTATTTGGTAGTTTAATTTTGTGAGAATAATCATTTTTTTTCCCTCCTACATTCTCCAGTGACCCCTACTCCTTCAGGCTGCCACTTCCCAACTTACCCCTACTGCCCTCAGTCAAGCAGCCTCCTCCGTCCTCACATTACAGCCAACCTCCCAAGGTATCCCGGAGTAACCCTTTGCTGGATGAGTCCCCCTCCTAGGAGGGGAAAGGCAACAGCCAGGGGGATCACCAGTGCACTCTAAGGCCTCAGGGTGCTACTGAGGTGGAGAGGCAGCTAGATGCCCTGAGCCCTGTCTGTGACATAGCTACTCTGTGTCTCTCTGCAGTATACTGAAAGCCATTTAGGCTATATTAAACACTGTCTGAGGGGGTAGGTAGTAACAACAACAAAAATGGATAGGGACCTGGGGTAATCATATCAGATGACCCCAAGGTTAGCAAGCAATGTGAGAAGGCAGTAGGGAGGGCTGGGTGGATACTGGGATGTATAGGGAGAGGCATCATCAGCAGGAAACAGGAAGTTGATATCCCTCTGTACAGACAGTTGCTGAGACCCCATCTGGAGTACTCAATCCAGTTCTGGAGACTCCATCTCCACAAGGACATAGACAGGATGGAGGCAGTCCAGAAGAGGGCAACTAAAATGGTGCAGGGTCTGCAAGAGAAACCATACAAGGAGAGACTAAAAAAGTTTAATATGTATACCCTTGAGGAAAGGAAGGAGCGGGGGACATGATAGAACTTTGAAGTACCTCAGCGGAATCAACAAAGTCCAAGACAGTAACATTTTTCAGAAAAAGAGATGTGCGAGAACAAGGGGACACAATTTGAAGATAGAGGGGGGATGACTCAGGGGCAATGTGAGGAAGTATTTTTTCACAGAGAGGGTGGTGGACAGATGGAACAGCCTTCCTGAGGTGGTTGTGTGGTCTAAAACTGTGGGAGAATTCAAGAATGCATGGGTCAGCCATAAGGCATTTTTTTTCTGGGGGGGTAGGAAGAAATAGGCTGTTGGTTTACTCGGATCTGCAGCTTATCCTGTAGGTAGGGAAATGGGCAGACTAGGTCGGTCAAGCGGTGTTTATCTGCTGTCAAAGTCTATGTTTCTATGTCTGTTAGGTGCCCCGAGTCCTGTCTGTGACATAGCTACTTTGTGTGTCTCTGCAGTAAACTGAAAGCTATTTTGACTGTATTACACACTGTCTATTTAGGTGCACTGAGCCCTGTCTGTGACATAGCTACTCTGTGTGTCTTTGCATATCTAGGGGATCATAACCCAGTTTCCTCAAAATGAAGTATGACCAGCCCTCACATAAGCAAAACAATAATTATTGGATTAGGCACATGAGTAATTTTCCTGTTGATAAATTTATGTTAACTCTGGAACATGAAAACTGGGAACGTTGTAAACTGATCCCTGACTTAGAATGGATTGTAGAGTACTTCTTGGGACCTTTAAAAATATATGCAATTTGCATTCCCGTAGATGTAAAGCCCCTTAAGGAGAGCCAGGGATCCACAGGTAAATGAAAAATATTGAAAAGATCAAGATTAAAATAGAACTTGACAGGTAGGAAGAAAAAACAAACAGGAGAGACTAGGAAATGTTTAAACACAAGCGAAATGAGTGTAAGAAATTGATAAAGAAAGCCAAAGCTAAAAATTACAGACAAAAATAGAAACTAATAATGACCACTGTAGAGTTTGGCAGACAGTGAACAATCCAATTACCTCAGGCCAAGATGGACCATTAAAATAAATGCAGTTAATGCATGGAGGTAATTTGACGAAAGACCCAAATGTGATTTCAAACATCCTCAATTACCTACTTTTTTAACTTGCAAAAACCAAAAACAAGGCGCTGTGTCAGCATGTGGTCTAAAACCAAAAAAAAAATGATTATATTAAATGCACGCTGAAAACAGAAAATAGAGTTAAGAATCTACGTTTCGACTTTAGGTCTTCTTCAGGCAATGATGCACCTCAGCATCCCACTGGCCTTCCCCATGACCTTGGCAGACTACCTTTCGGTCATTAGATATGATCACCTAGAGTTCCCTTTCCTGTTTGATGACCGATAATAACTCCCCACCCATCCTGTAATCCTCCCCTGGGTTCCTGCACCCCAAGTGCATGATTTTGCACTTCTTCACATTGAAACCTAGCTGCCACACTATGGACCATTCTTCCAATTTAGCTAGGTCTTTCCTCACTTTTTTCCAGCCCTCCCATAGTGTCTACCCCTATCGCAGATCTTGGTGTTGTTAGCAAAGAGGAAGACTCCTTCCTCCAGCCCTCTGCAATGTCACTAATGAAAACATTAAACAGGACAGCCTAAGAACTGATCCCTGTGGCATCCTGTGACACCCCATTGATCATGCTCCCTTCCTTTTATTTAGCTCCATGTACAACCACTCTCTGTGTTCTATTACCCAATCAGTTTGCAATCCAGTTCATCACCTTTGACCCAACCTCAGGCACACCATCTTGTTCACAAGCCACCTACAGTATGTGGAACAGTGTTGAATGCCTGTGAAGTCAAGGTAGGCTACGTCCACCCCCCTCCTTGATCCACTTCCCTGGTCAACCATTCAAAGAATTCTATCAGATTTGTTTGACATGACTTCTCTGATGTGAATCCATGCTGCCTAAGATCTTGTGTTCTGCTGGATTCAAGGTGCTCAACTATCCTTTCCTTTAGCAATGATTCCATGGTTTTCCCCACCACTGAGATCAGGCTGACAGGTCTATAGTTACCAGCCTCTTCTCTGCTCCCACATTTGTTGAAAGGGACTACATCTGCTCTTCTCTAGTCCTCTGGAACCACTCCCGTATCCAGTGACTCATTGAAAAGGGCTGCCAGCGGTGCTGTCAACACCTATCTCAACTCCTTTAATATTCTAGGGTGTATCCCATCTGGTTCCATTACCTTCTCCACCTTCAGTTTTATGAGTTCTATAAGGACTTTCCTCTGTAAATGGACTAGTGTCCACCTCCCTTCCAATTTTGTTTCTTAGTTGTGGGCCCTCCGCTTGCCCTTTTTGTGTAAACACTGAGAAGAAATATTTGTTTAGAGTTGATGCTTTTTCCTGATCACTTCTACACCCTCTCCTTTCTCCCCTTTTAGCCTTACAGTCCCCCCCGAGTCTTACTCCTTTCACTAACGTATCTGTAGAAACTCTTTTCCCCTTTTCACTTCCTTTGTTATTTTTTCCTCTGTCTGAGCCTTTGCACACCTGACCTCTTTTTCTGCCTCCATCTGCTGCTCTATATACACTTCCCTGTCCTCTTCCGTCTGTTTCCTTATATTTCCTGAAAGCCATCTTTTTCCTTTAGTTTGCCTGTCATTTTTTTCAGAACCATACTGTTTTCTTTTTTCCTTGCCTTTGTTTACCTGCTGAATGCAAAGGTTTGTCACTTCCACAATTACTCCATTTAGATGGGCCCACTGTTGATCCACTCCCCTGCATTTCTTCCCTTCTGCTAGGGCTTTCCTGAGACATAACCTCATCTTAGCAAAGTCTGATCTCCTGATGTCCAGAATCCTCACCTTTGTGTGGCTTGAACATGTCACAGTACTCATATCAAACCACACTGTGTGATGGTCATTGACCCCCAGGTGTTCATCCACCTTGACATCTGTGATTCTGCCCCCATTGGTTAGTACCAGGTCAAAAATTGCTCCCTCCTGGGTTTGCTCAAGTACTAGCTGCCTGGGGCATGCTCCTTGCATGAAGTCCAGATTGTCTCAGCCCCTGGCTGTGGGAGCTGCTGGGTAGTTCCAATCAATGTTCAGCAGATTAAGTCACCTACCAGCAGCACCTCCTTTGGCTGCCATCATATCGATGATGTCCAGTAGATCTCTGTCCATTTCTCCCTTATGCTGAGGGTCTGTAGATAACACCATGTGAATGGTTGTGCCATTACGCATCTCCAGAGTGACCCACAGTGCCTCTGCATTCCCTGCATTCCTTGTGCTTCTGTTGCTTTAATACCGTACTTGACGTTATTTAGCAGAGAGAGTGTTTGAACCATGGAACAGTCCACTGGCAAAGGTGCTGGAAACTGGTTATAGAAAGAGGTTCAAGCTCAGCTGGGAAAGGGTAAGAGGTCTGATAGTTCCCTGAGAGGAACTAGGGAGATGAAAGATTCATGAGGAAAGCATGAGGGTAGAGCCAGTATGGCAAAGTGGATAAGAGAACTGAGGTGCAAACTGGGAGAAATGGGTTTGAATCCCACAGCCACCACCCCAGCAGGAATACCATGGGTTGGTCATGGTAAAAAACTATGGTCAATGGTGTTTTTTACCATGGTCGTTAAATGGCACCATAGTCAAACATGGTCGCCTAAGGCCATATTCACCAATTGACAAAGATCATAGGTAACCATTATCAACCATAGTCATTGCAAACCATCTAAAGATTAAGTGGCCATGGTTGACCATGATCAACAATGATCATTGTGAGGTTGAATAACCATGCTTGACAACTGTAAACCATGATCAACAGCTCTGGGGATTCAATGGCCATTGTCAACTCACGGTCAATACTGATTTAATAGGTCAACACAGATTCAATGGGTTTAATGCCAGTGGTTGACCATAGTTAAACATGGTAAATGCAGCTATCAAAGGGGTAAATGGCAATTGCTGACCATGGTCAATAATGGTTAAAAATTACCTCAAGGTTATTTAATCATGTACGACCATGGTCAACACTACTCAACCAAACAGCCCTAGTTTCAATATTCAAATCGGTGGCATCATAAATACAGTAGCAACCACAGACACTGACAGCTATTTCCCAAAATTTCTGTGATATTTCCAGAAATATCTCCTGCTTTCTGCATTTCCACAGTAGGGGCAGCAGACAGAAACTTTTCAGAAATCTTGCAAAATATCAGGAAATAGCTGGTAATGTCTGAGGCTACTACTCTAACTATGTACAGACCATCCCAACCATCCTAAATTATGGTCAGCCATTACAATTTCTGATTTTTCCAGACCATTATGACAGTCACTAAACATAGTACAAATGTCTGAGACAAAATTGTAGAATACATATTTTACTAAACGTATAAACCAAAGCATTTTCTTTGTATATGTAGTTGTTTTGTTGCAAAATATGGTCATGGAAGCTTCATATCTGTGGAAGGCTCACCAGCACTTTCAGCACAAAGAAAACATTTGCTCGTATTGCCGCATATTAACTTTTCCTCATGTAATCCCCTTTATAAAGTGGATAAGTAATTTACAGTATAGAAAATTCATTTGTTGAAATCCACCACATGACCGTGCATCAATGCAAATCAATGCAGAGTCATCTTGGTACTTAGCCTTATTACAACCTTATATGCCCCAACACCATTTTTAAAAAAACAGTCTGTCAGCCATTTCTCTACCTCATTAAACTCCCAATCACAATTTTATGTACATCACTTACCCATTTTATAATTCTGGTCCCCCCCATGAGCCTTAACATAGAAGCTTTGATTAGAAGTAAAGTTTGTAGGAGTAAGCTCAATCCAATTTAATCACATGAAAACTCAGGTGGTCTGTATAAGCAGGAATGTACCTTTAGTGATAGCCTGATCTCAAATACATGTAGCAATAACTGTTGTGAATAAGTCATCGGTGCTTGCAAATCAGAAGTAGAAAATAATAACAGAAAGAGCATGAAACTGCTTTCACCTCTTAGCAAATTATCAGAGTGAGTTGTTTCTGTAGGGAACATGTACTATGTCCAGCTGACTGAGCCAGAAAACATCCCCCCACACACATGAGAGATGACCTTTGGGGTAAGAAGAGTCTCCAAGACAGGAACACTGGAAACTCCTTGAGCAAGAGATATCAAAAAATGGGTGTTATATCAAAACAGTAATGCCAAAGCAGCTGTAGTAGAAATGGCACTAGGTCACAAGAGCACCAACCACAAAAGCACCATCAAGAACAGTGCCCTATAAACAACACTGTCAACAACAGCGCCAGGACAAAACATCACCGGATGACAACAGCTCCAATGGTAGCAACCCAACTCCATGCTGACAACCACTAACATGGCTAAAAAAACACAAATAAATACTTCAGTGTTGTGGGGGTCTACACCCCAACCCCCCCTGTAACTTATATATCTAACCCCAAGGGGAGTCAGAACATGGGGGGAGCACATGGGTGGGAGTTATATCTTTTTCAGCTCATAAAAAACATAAATAACACACTTGGGGTGAGGGGAAAAGTAAAACTCCAGTATTTGGGAACAGAACCCTGGTCTTCCAAGCTATCCTGGTTGAGCTGCTAGTGCCATAGACCTCTACACCATGGGAGCAGCTCAGCTAGCTTTTGTACTTTTCTCCCACTTCTCCACTTTCTGCCTTCCCTTGCCTTTACAGCCACAGGGGTAGCAGTTACTAATGTTCACTATTCTACCCCTGTCACTGTGAAAGGCAAACATAGTTTAGGAAGCACAGTTTAGACTGTGCTTTTCTAGCTGCGCTCTTCTAACCGAGTACTTGCCTGGTGCCATGGCTTGCAGGGACAGGAAGCGCATCCTTATGATCACTAGAACAGTTGAACGGGAGTCTGAGCTGGACATCATTGTCCACCTAGGGACAAATGACTTGGCTCATCATCAGATTAGAGCAGTGCAGAAGGACTTTGTAGAGTTGGGGAGGGGCTTAGGTCAAGTAGCACACACAGTATCCTTCTCAGAGGTGCTGTCTGTCAGTGGCATGGGTGAGGCGAGGGTACTTTGCACCAAGCAGTTTAACGAATGGTTGAAAAAATGGTGGGAGCACAGGGTTTGGCTTCATTGGGACTGGGGGTCCACCTGAGGGACACCAGCCTATACTGGCAGGATGGTCTACAGCTGTCCAGGAAGGAACAAGTCTTTTGGGCAATCGGTTTAAATGCTTCATTGGCAAGCTTTTAAACTAGTCAAGGAGAGGCACTGATAAGCAACAAGAAAATCCCAGCCTTCTCCTACAAAACAGGTTACTAAATGAGAAAAAGAACAAGGAAGAAAGGTCAGGGGATGCTGCTACAGAAGGTAAAGCCATCAAAAAATGGAGAGCAATGAGTACCAATGCCCGTAGTCTGGGTAACAAGCTTCCTGAATTAGTGGCCTTGATGGAGGAGGAACATCTGGATATCGTGGCAGTCACAGAAACATGGTACACACAGAACAATGACTGGGATGTAAACATACCAGGATACACTATCTATAGGAGGGACAGGGAGGGTAAAAGAGGAGGAGGAGTAGCTTTCTACATAAGAGAAGGAATCAAAGCAACAGAACAAAAGGGTAAACAGGGAGGAGAAGAAGCACTTTGGGTCAATTTGGAGGCAGGCAATGGCACCACAATCCGCACAGGGGTTGTATACAGAACCCCCTCTCAGGGGGAGGAAATGGACAAGAAATGATAGAAAATATACTTAGAATGGCAGATAAAGGGAGATATTGCTGATGGGTGATCTGAATATGCCAGATGTTAACTGGAGTGCAGTTGCAGCAGCCACTTCTAAGAGTGGGGTTATTTTAGATGCCGTACAGGGGGCATGCCTTAGACAACTAGTATTGGAACCCACTCAAAAGGGAGCAATCTTAGACCTGGTCCTCTCAAATGGAGATGGAGAGAGGATCACAGATGTAGAAGTGGGTAGCCATCTGGGAACTAGCGACCATCGAACAGTATGGTTCACAATAAACACAGCAATAGAGTCAAGCCATACAATGGCAACAGTACTGGACTTCAGGAGGGCTGACTATGCCAAAATGGGTGAGTGCCTAAGGAATGCACTAGCAAATGGGCAGGAAGGAGGGGTGGAAGAACAATGGGGAATAATAAAAACTGCCATCACAGAGGTAACAAGCCTTTGTGTGAAGCAAATAAACAAAATAAAATGATGTAAGAAACCACTATGGTTCTCAAAGGAGGTGGCAGTGAAGGTTCAAGAGAAAAAGAAAGCATTCAGAAAGTACAAGGAATCACAGAAGGAGCAGGACAGAGAATTGTATCAGTT
This sequence comes from Neoceratodus forsteri, assembly GCA_016271365.2. Classification (NCBI taxonomy): domain Eukaryota; kingdom Metazoa; phylum Chordata; order Ceratodontiformes; family Ceratodontidae; genus Neoceratodus; species Neoceratodus forsteri. The sequence continues at coordinate 798,733,836 of CM057454.1, forward strand.
AAAGCAAAAAGGAAGCTGGGAAGACAGTCAGAACAGCAAAGGCCTGAACTGAGGAAAAGATAGCCAACCTAGTTAAGAAGGGGATAAAACCTTTTAGGTACATCAGGAGCGAAGGAAGACTAAGGGAGGGATAGTGAGGCTTAATAAAGGGGAGAGAGGGTGGGCAGAGGGTGACTGAGAAAAGGCAGAGATACTAAACAAATATTTTTGCTCAGTGTTTACAAATGAAGAGGGGGAGGTACCTAAAACAAACAATAGAAACACTCTGGATACAGAAGTTGATACCAGCCCATTTACAGAAGAAAGGGTTCTGAAAGAACTCTTAAAACTGAAGGTGGACAAAGCAATTGAGCCTGATGGGATTCATCTCAGAATTCTAAAAGAACTAAGGGTAGAACTAGTGACACCACTGACTACCCTCTTCAACAAATCATGGGAGGATGGGGTGGTACTTGAGGACTGGAGGAGGGCAAATGTGATTCCCCTTCACAAAAGTGGGAGCAGGGCAGAAGCAGGAAACTACAGACCTGTTAGTTTAACCTCAGTGATAGGGAAAATGATGGAATCGCTTCTGAAGGAAAGAATTGTCAAGAACCTAGAGGCCAGAGGGGCACAGGACTCAAGGCAGCATGGATTCACAGTGGGAAGGTCATGCCAGACGAATCTAATAGATTTCTTTGACTGGGTGACCAAAGTAGTAGCTCAGGGAGGGGATGTGGACATGGCCTACCTAGACTTTAGCAAGGCATTTGACTCAGTCCCTCACAAAAGATTAATATACAAGTTAGCCAGCCTTGCAGTGGGTCCCAAGATGATAGCCTGGGTAAAGAATTGGCTGGAGAATAGGACACAGAGAGTAATAGTAAATGGAGTCCACTCTGAAGAAAGGGGGGGTTACTAGTGGAGTGCCGCAGGGTTCAGTATTAGGACCGGTCCTCTTCAATGTCTTTTTAAGCGACATTGCAGAGGGACTGGAAGGAAAAGTATGTCTCTTTGCAAATGACACAAAGATCTGCAACAGAGTTGATACACAAGGTGGGTTGGAAAGGATGAGAAGGGACTTGGCAAGGTTAGAGGAATGGTCAAATGTATGGCAGCTTAGATTTAATGCTAAGAAGTGAAAGGTAATGCACCTGGGAAACAAAAACCCAGGGGAAGAGTACACAATGGGGGTGAGATACTAACAACAAAAAAAAGGAAAGGGACCTGGGGGTAGTCATATCAGATGACTTAAAGGTGGGAAAGCAATGTGAAAGGGCAGTAAGGAGGGCTGGGGGGATACTGGGATGCATAGGGAGAGGCATTACCAGTAGAAAACAGGAAGTTGTTATCCCTCTGTACAGACAGCTGGTGAGACCCCATCTGGAGTACTGTGTGCAGTTCTGGAGACCCAATCTCCGCAAGGACATAGACAAGATGGAAGCTGTCCAGAGGAGGGCAACTAAAATCGTGCAGGGTCTGCACCGGAAGACATATGAAGAGAGACTAAAGGAGCTTAATATGTATAGCCTCGAGAAAAGGAGGGAGAGGGGGGACATGATAGAAACTTTCAAGTACCTCAAGGGAATCAACAAAGTCCAAGAGGGTAGCATCTTTCAAAAAAAGAGGTGTGCAAGAACAAGGGGGCACAATTTGAAGATGGGGTGGCTCAGAGGTAATGTAAGGAAGTATTTTTTCACAGAGAGGGTTGTGGATGCATAGAACGGCCTTCCTGAGGAGGCTGTGGAGTCAAAAACAGTGGTTGAATTTAAGTATGCATGGGACAGCCATAAGGCAATTCTAGGGGGTGAGGGTAGAAAGAAGTAGGCTTCTGGTTAACTAGGATCTGCAGCTTATCTATTAGGTAGGGAAATGGGCAGAATAGGTGGGCCAAGTGGTCCTTATCTGCCGTCAAATTCCATATTTCTGTTTCTATCTTCTATGTTACCTGTAAAACCCATTGCAATTTTGTGTTGCATCTGCCAAAGATGCACACAATACAAAAATGATGCACAGAGTGATGCATGCACAGGAAACAGTGTATTAGTAACGTGAGAATTGGTGTCCAGGGGTCTTGCTGGCATGTAACTGTTACCTCCAAAAGATTTTTTTTTTTTTCTGACAATTTTTTCTTTGATTTGATGCTATTTGCTAGAGCTGAAAAAAAATCCCAATCATGTCTCCTCTGCATTCTCCCACCACCATACAGGAGAGTAAATAGCTAGGGGACAGCTCATCAGATAGCAAGTCAATCACAAGATGTCCATCCACTTTTCTCCTCGGTGATGGGTAGTCTAGTAATTGACACTAGCAAAAAAACAGCTAGGAGCAGGCAGAATAATGGAGAAAACTAACAAAAAACAAACAAACAGGAAACTCAAGTGAAAACAAACCATTAGACTTTTCTGTCTGTATTACCAAGTCCTGGCTCCAGCTCAAAAGCTCCTTACATAGTGAGCAAAGTTTTAACTAGAGCTGTTAGCTGAAATGAAGCACAAAACTTAAAAGCAGGATTGGGGTAGGGTGACAGTAAGAGTACAGTTCCTAGATTGACTGGGCTTGATTTTCAAAGGATTGGGACTGGTGCAATGGATTTGTGTCAAGGAGAAATCGCAAAAGGGGCTCTTTGCACCACACCTTGCACCAGTCCCAATTTTCTAATGCAGACTGTGCCATGGGGGGGCAGCCTTTGCCAAATGGGCTGGCACCATCCTTGAGATGACCACACCAGTGTGCCATAGCAGAAAGAGGCATGCACCAGGGCATGGCTGCCATATCCCCTTGTTTGGGATTTTGGAAGCCCCCAATGGGTGCAGTGAACTTGCCATTAGACCAGCCCAGAGCTGATCTAAGCAACCCTGCTCCACTGCTGGAGCCCGTGCTGAGTGGGGTGACCCTGTGTCTCCAGGGAAGGCTCCAGTCAGCACCCAACAACAGCTGGACCCATGCTGGAGTAATCAGTGGTCCATGGCAGATGATAGACCAAACCACCCCATGGTGACACTGATGCAATGCCCACCCAAGGACTCATACTGTCCCTGCCATCGCTCCGTCAGGGGCATTTGTCACCTCCCATCTGGACCCATTCAACCCTCCCCACAGGCCAGGGTAGTCCCAGATGACCTGCCAGCCACCAGGGTGACTGGCCAGTGGATCACCATTGCTGGATGAGGCTGCCACAAGCCCATCCTGCAGCCTGTGGCAGTCCCCTTTCATATGCCATTTCTGTGACACAGCCAGCAGCTTGCAGAATAACAGGGAAGTTTGCACCAGAACCCTGAGTTTTCTTAAATCAAGCACAGGGTCCCTGGTGCACAGGGGTTTGCCTCAGGCAGTGGCTTGGCACAGCATGCGCTGATTTAATGGCACATTTGAAAATCATGCCCACTGTGTTAAGACAGATTGATAGGATGAATACATCCTATCTGGGTTTTATTGATGGGCTTGGTTAGTCACCATTTTCAATTCTTATTTCATTTGTATATCTATTTGTAAACTATTTGGTAGTTTAGTTTTGTGAGAATAATCATTTTATTTTTCCCTCCTATGTTCTCCAGTGACCCCAACTCCTTCGGGCAGCCAGTTCCCTGACTTACCCCTACTGTCCTCATTCGAGCAGCCTCCTCCATCCTCACATTACAGGCAACCCCCCAAGGTATCCCGGGTAACCCTCTGCTGGATGAGTCCCCCTCCTTTGAGGGGAAAGGCACCAGCCAGGGGGATCACCAGCACACTCTAAGTTAGGCCTCAGGGTGCTAATGAGGTGGAGAGGCAGCCAGATGCCCGGAGCCCTGTCTGTGACATAGCTACTCTGTGTCTCTCTGCAGTATACTGAAAGCCATTTAGGCTATATTACACACTATCTGAGGGGGTAGGTAGTAACAACAACAAAAATGGAAAGTGACCTGGGGTAATCATATCAGATGACCTTAAGGTTAGCAAGCAATGTGAGAAGGTAGTAGGGATGGCTGGGGGGATACTGGCATGTATAGGGGGAGGCATCACCAGCAGAAAACAGGAAGTTGTTATCCCTCGGTACAGACAGTTGCTGAGACCCCATCTGGAGTACTCAATCCAGTTCTGGAGACCCCATCTCCACAAGGACATAGGCAGGATGGAGGCAGTCCAGAGGAGGGCAACTAAAATGGTGCAGGGTCTGCAAGAGAAGCCATACAAGGAGAGACTAAAGGAGTTTAATATGTATACCCTTGAGGAAAGGAAGGAGAGGGGGACATGATAGAAACTTTGAAGTACCTCAGTGGAATCAACAAAGTCCAAGACAGTAGCATCTTTCAGAAAAAGAGATGTGCAAGAACAAGGGGACACAATTTGAAGATAGAGGGGGGATGACTCCGGGGCAATGTGAGGAAGTATTTTTTCACAGAGAGGGTGGGGGATGCATGGAACAGCCTTGCTGAGGAGGTTGTGTGGTCTAAAACTGTGGGAGAATTCAAGAATGCATGGGACAGACATAAGGCAATTCTTCTGGGGGGTAGGAAGCAATAAGCTGTTTTTTAACTCGGATCTGCAGCTTATCCTGTAGGTAGGGAAATGGGTAGACTAGGTGGGCCAAGCAGTCTTTATCTGCTGTCAAAGTCTAGGTTTCTATGTCTGTTAGGTGCCCTGAATCCTGTCTGTGGCATAGCTACTTTTGTGTCTCTGCAGTATACTGAAAGCTATTTTAACTGTATTACACACTATCTATTTAGGTGCCCTGAGCACTGTCTGTGACATAGCTACTCTGTGTGGCTTTGCATATCTAGGGGATCATAACCCAGTTTGGTCCAAATGAAGTATGACCAGCCCTCACATCAGCAAAACAATAATTATTGGATTAGGCACATGAGTTATTTTTCAGTTGATAAATTTATGTTAAGTCTGGAACATGAAAACTGGGAACGTTGTAAACTGATCCCTGACTTGGAATAGATTGTAGAGTACTTCTTGGGGACGTTTAAAAATATATGCTATTTGCATTCCCCTAGACGTAAAGCCACTTAAGGAGATCCAGGGTTCCACTGGTAAATTAAAAATTTTTTGAAAAAGATCAAGATTAAAAATAGAACTTGACAGGTAACAAGAAAAAACAAACAGGAGAGAGACTGGGAAATGTTTAAACACAAGCAAAATGAGTGTAAGGAATTGATAAAAAAAGCCAAAGCTAAAAATTACAGATAAAAAATGGAAAATAATAATGACCCCTGTAAGGTTTGGCAAACAGTGAACAATCTAATTACCCCAGGCCAAGATGGACCACAAAAGGAAATAGAGAATAATGGATGGGGAAGGGTTTGATATGAGAATTTAATACACACCGAGCTGTGGGATGCTATGTAAACCCGAGGGAGCAGCCCGAGGGGTTTATTAAAGCATCCCACAATGAGAGTGTGCATTAAATTCTCATATCAAACACCCTCCCCATCTTTTATTTTTTATAGTAACAGACCAGCAATTTTTCTCCAGCAGTTTGTGAGACTGTTTGGCCCCACCCACATACAGAATGTTGGCCAATGAGGCAGCAGCATACTTTGACTGGCATGGTTCATGAATGTCATAACAACCAGCCAGTTGTTATGGAAAATATCAACCTGTCAGTACATTGAGAGAAATTGCTGTCCAGTTATTATATGCAATTAATGCATGGAGGTAATTTGACGAAAGACCCAAATGTGATTTCTAACATCCTCAATTACCTATTTTGTTAACTTGTAAAAAACAAAAACAAGGCGCTGCGTCAGCATGTGGTCTAAAAGTAAACAAAATGGTTATATTAAATGCTCGCTGAAAGCAGAAAATTAAGTAAAAAATCTATGTTTCGACCTTGGGTCTTCTTCAGGAAATATCTAAAAGAGAAAAAACAAAGTTACTCTAGAGGGGAGGTAAAATGAGGGATATATATCTATATATATATTTATAGATATATATATCCTGTATATACAGGATATATATATATATATATATATATATATATATATATATATCCTGTATATACTATTATATATATATATATATATATATATATATATATATATATATATATATATAGGGAGGCTCAGGAAAATAAGTAATAAATGGTAAGATTAAGAGAGAATCTGTGAAACAAAAAGGTGATGGTGGAAAAGATAAAGCACAACAGGAGTGAAAGAGCTAGAGAAGTCCCCAGGTGCTGACTAATTAACAGGGCCTAGTAAGAAGGCTGAAAGGTGATAAATGTGTGGGAAGGAGACAGAGATGGAGGCTTATGGTGAAAATGAAAAAGAAAATAATGTGTACAGATGCAAACAGACTTTAGGGAAAATAAGGGGTGGCTGAAAGATGTTAGTGGAAAATAAGTCTATCACTTAAACCAGAGGGCTGCTGGGAGGCAAGGTGGATGATCAGCTTATTTCCATGTTTTTCATGGTCAGAATCCCAGAAGCCCTGCTGAAGAACACAAACAGAAAGATCATTGACACTGTGGTCCCTGGAGATAAAGTGGATACAATGGATTTAACAGTGTCACCATTCCAGACTGCTCTGTAATGTTCCCTGAAACAGTCAGCAAGGTGCCTACCAGTCTCACTGATGTAAATAGCTGTATACTTCCTGCAAATAATACAATACACCACATTAGTGGAGGTGCATGAGAACTCCTTGGTGATGTGAAAAACACCTGCCCTGTAGGCCCCCGAATTTAAGACACACTGGAAATAAATTTGCAGGTGTAGCAGTGAGTCCTGTTGTAAGATTTGGTACCTGGTAGGGAGGAACTGTTAGGAGTAGATAGGCTGCTTTTAACCAGGAGATTCCACAGGTTAGGTGGCCAGCAGTAGGAGGCAGCCATTTCAGGGAACACTAGAGAGCAGTCAGGAATGGTGACACTGCTAAACCCCTTGTATCCAGCTTTATCTCCAGGGACCACAGTGCCAATGACCTTTCTGTTTGTGTCCTTCAGCAGGGCTTCTGGGATTCTGACCATAGAAAAACCATGGAAGCCTCTCTGATCATCTGCCTTGGCTCCCAGCAGCCCTCTGGGTTAAATGATAGACTTATTTTCCACTAACATCTTTCAGCCACCCTTATTTTCCCTAAAGTCTGTTTGTATCTGTACACATTTAATTTCTTTTTCATTTTCATTTTCACCATAAGTCTCCATATCTGTCTCCTTTCCACACATTTGTCACCTTTCAGCCTTTTTACTAGGCCCTGTTAATTAGTCCCCACCTGGGGATTTCTCTAGCTCTTTCACTCCTGTTATGCTTTATCTGTCCCATCATCACCTTTTGTTTCACAGATTGTCTTAATCTTGCCATTTATCACTTATTCTCCCTAAGCCACCTTTTTTCTTGCCCCACGTGTGTGTGTGTGTATCTATATATATATATATATATATATATCCCTCATTTTACCTGCCCTCTAGAGTCTAGAGTAACTTTGTTTTTTCTTTTTTGATATTTCTTGAAGAAGACCTAAGGTCAAAATGTAGATTTTAACTCTATTTTCTGTTTTCAGGGTGCATTTAATATAACCATTTTGTTTTATTTTTTAACTTGCCTGGCTCAGAGATTAGTGACCACCTTAAAAATCAAAATGTAAATAGAACTGACAGGGAAATCAAGCCTTCACCTCCTCCCTTTCAGTTCAATGTATTAAACATCTCTGAGGTTTGTTAGGGCTTAAAAAGAACTAATGCACACAAATCTGCTGAGCCTGATAGAACTGATGGCAAACAGTTAAAAATGGCAGCTAATTACATAGCTCCTACCATTACTTATATCTTTAACGGGAGCTTAACTACAAGTCACTTCCCCTTAATATGAAAAAAGAGCAAGATAGTTCTTATCTATCAAAGTGGTGACGTCTTGAACCTGGTTAATTATTGGCCCATAGCATTACTATTTGCATTGCCCAAATGCTTGGAGAAGCATGTATATTTGCAATTTTATGAATATTTATCCAGGCACAGCTTATTGACACCTTTCTAGTCTGGATTACAGAAGGGACACTCTAGAACTACAGCTTTGCTGGAATTTAATAATTTAGTGTCTTCCTCCCTGGACTCCAGACTGGAAACTGTGGTTTTACAAACAGTAAAAGAAGGTGACAAGACTTTCTATAGATACACTAGTGAAAGGAGAAAGTCCAGAGGGGGTATTGCTAAGCTCAAAGGAGAAAAGGGGGCATGTGAGGAGGAGGACCCTGTAAAAGCATCTATCCTAAATAGATACATTTGCTCAGTATTTACTGAAGAGAAGGTAGGGCAGGACCCACAGCTCAGCATCATGGACACAGGAGGGAGGGAGGTGAACACTACTCCCTTCACAAAAGAAAGGGTCCTACAAGAGCTCACTAAGTTCAGGGTAGACAAGGCAATGGGACCTGATGGTATACATCCCAGGGTACTTAAGGAGCTAAGGGTGGAACTAGCAGAGCCATTAGCAGATCTGTTTAGTGAGTCTCTGAGCACAGTAGAGGTCCCAGAAGAGTGGAGAAGGGCTCATGTGATCCCACTCCACAAGAGTGGTAGCAGGGAGGAGGAAGGGAACTACAGATCAGTCAGTCTTACCTCAGTAGTGGGCAAGATTATGGAGGCACTCCTTAAGGAAAGAATAGTGCAACACCTGGAATCCATAGGGGCACAGGATCCAAGACAGCATGGGTTTACAAAAGGAAGGTCCTGTCAAACTAATCTCATAGATTTCTTTGACTGGGTAACCAAAGTGGTGGACCAAGGGGATCAGCTGATGTAGCCTACCTTGCCTCAGCAAAGCTTTCAAACACTGTTCCACATAGAAGATTGATACATGAGCTGGGTAGACTTGGGGTGAGTCAGAAGTTGGTCAACTGGGTGGGAAACTGGCTGACAGGCAGAAAACAGAGAGTGGTGGTATATGGTATACAGTGAGAAGATATGCAAGTCACAAGTGGGGTACCTCAGGGATCAGTCCTGGGGCCACTCTCTTCAATATCTTCAATAGTGACATTGCAGATGGACTAGAGGGTAGGCTTGTCTGTTTGCAGATGACACCATGATCTGCAACAGAGTAGATAATCCAGATGGGGTGGGCAGAATGAGAAGAGATCTGGATAAACTAGCAAAATGGTCAGAAGAGTGGCAACTGGGATTTAATGCAAAGAAGTGCAAGATCATGCACATAGGGAAGAGAAACCTGAAGCCACCTATAGGCTGGGAGGGAGTTGCTGGCAGTCACAAAGGAAGAAAGAGACTTGGGCATCATCATCACCGATGACCTGAAATCATCCAAGCAGACCTCTAAAGCAGTAGGTAAGGCTAGGGGATGTTAGGGTGTGATTAGTAGGGTATCACAAGTCGTAAGAGGGAGGTAATAATCCTCTTTACAAGACACTGGTTAGACCTCATCTGAGTACTGTGCAGTACTGGAGGTCACACCTTCACAAGGACATTAACCAAATTGAGGCAGTCCAGAGAAGGGCAATGAAAATGGTGCAGGGACTGCATCAGAAGACACATGAGACAGATTAAAGGAGCTCAATAGGTATACCCTTGAGCAAAGGAGGGAGAGAGGTGATATGATCGAGACATTCAAACACCTTAAGGGCATTAACAAGGTGAAAGAGTCTAACATATTTAAATATAAGAAAAGTAGCAGGACAAGAGGACACATCATGAGATTAGAGGGAGGCCAATTAAGAGGGAATGTGAGGAAATTCTTTTTCACAGAAAGGGTGGTGGATGCATGGAGCATTACCTACCTCAGGAAGTGGTGGCTATGAATACAGTGCAGGGCTTCAAACAGGCATGGGATAGGTATAAGGGAGCAATACAGATGAGTATGAATAGATAGGCCACTGACAGAGCAACGGCCGATGGCACAAGGTAGAAAAAGAAATGGGCAGACTGGATGGGCCTTGTGGTCCTTATCTGCCATCAACTTCTATGTTTCTATGTTTCTATGTCATTTTTATAAATTTGTCCAAAACTTTTGAGTTGGTGGACCACTCCCTGTTACTAGACAAAATTAGAGTACTGGGTATAAGCAATGACCCCTGGGACTGGATCAGGTCCTGTGAGATCAATTGCTCTCAGAGGGTATCAATTTCCAAGACTCTTTCAACTTAAAAAAAAAGTAACTTGAGGAGTGCCCCAAGGGTCTATTTTGGGGCCCCTTTTGTTTTTGCCCTTCAATAACGATCTCCCCCAAGTAGCAAAGTTTTCTGCATTGAGGCTGCATGCAGACTATGCAGCTCTGATTGCTACAATGGGGAATATGATAGATCTTGAATATAAATTACAGGTAGATTTTGACAGAGCGTGGTGCAGGAGTGGTTCACCAGATCAAAGCTTAAATTGAACACACAAAAAAAACAAAGTTACTTAATTTTGGATCAAAAAACAAGCCTAAATTGCATAGACACATAAATGAAAGTAAACAAATGGAGCAGGTGGATGTATATTGCACCCTATGTGTAACATTTGATGCAGATTTAACTTTTAATGAGCATATAATTTCACTCATTAGTATGCAAACAAAAAGAGTGGTGCCTTAAGATGCACTACACAGTGTTTAAACAAGTCTGCTAGGAAAACAATTGCAGAATAATTAATATTGCCCTCCCTTGAATATGGAAATTTAATATATTGAACTGTAAACAAAAAATGCTGGATAAGTTAGACAAGTTACATTTTAAAATAGCCAGGTTTTAAGATGCACTTACAACACACATCATTGTGTGATACTATTCAGGTTAAATTGGCAAACACTAGCTGTACGAAACACAAAATCTTGCCTGAAACTCCTGCATAAGATTTCTACACATAACACCATCATTATGTTTCACGAGTAGTTTTCATTAAAGATAAACATCCAGTCTGTGAATTAACCAGATCAATGCACCTAAACAAAGATAGCACCCCAAGATGCAAAACTAAATTTGATGAAAAAAAACTTGGGTTTCAGGCTGCATTATCTGGAATAGCTTTCCTTTTCAGTACATACTACTACACCAAAAGCATGTGTTACTGCATTGCAAAATAGTTTTCCTCTTATCAGTAATTGTTATTAGTGCTTCTAGTCATATGTGTTTTTGATTTCTGTGCAGTTAGTAAGCAGTCAATGTACTGTTTTGTAAATCATGTAGTATTTTGTAATGCACACTGTTTTTTTAAACTGATTTGTAATATACACAGGACAGTCTTGCAAACAGGGATATTTTCCCCTAATGATTAGTCGGTATTACTTGGTTAAAAAAGGTGGAAGAAGATCAAAGCCAATCGAGACCACCTTCACCGCATCTGCAGGGTGAATGATTATGTCCCTTTGTTTAATAAGTACTTGTCCAAGTTGTTTTTAAAAGACTCAGAGGACTCTATATTTACTAGGTAGGAAGGCAGTGCATTCCATATTTTAATAACTCTGACAGTAAAAAAATTGTCTCTTTTATGCATTTTTATCTTTGGAACCTTGAGCTGTTTGTTGTGACATCTTAGGCCCCCAGGTTTCCTACTCACTCAATCTTGCAATCTTTCTTTAGATTGGGGTCCTTCAAAATGATAAACAACATAAGGATATCACCCCTTGTTCTTCATGTCTCTATGTCATACAGATTTAATGTCTTCGGTCTTTGTGGATAGGGAAGGGAACTACATGCTGTTACCAGTTTGGTGGCTTTTCTTTGTATTGATTTGATTAGTTTAATGTCCTTCATTAGATAAGGTGACCAAAAAAAGGTTGCATAATCCAGATGTGGTCTTACATACTTTGTATACCATGGACAGATACAAGTACTGCTTCTATTAAAGGCTTTTTGAATGGATTTCAGAATTCTATTGGCTCTTAGGGTAATTTTTCTGCACTGATCAACATGAGTGAAATCTTTATTAATTGTTATTCCTAGATCATTATCTGATTTTACTCTTTAATCACTTCCATGTTAAGCAAGTATATAGCATTGGTTTTTCTTACCAAAATTAATAATCACACATTTATCCATAGTAAACTCCATTTTGTTAGTTTTTGCCTATTGGTCTGTTTTAATAGATCATGTTGAAATTGCTCTATTTTATAATCGCTGTCCACCTCTGAGCAAATTTTGGTGTCATCAGCAAATTTGGCAACCTAGCACCATAATTCTTCATCCAGGGCCCTTATAAACATTCCAAACAAGATTGGGCCCTAGCACAGATCCCTGTGGGACCCTCTAGTCACCTTTGTCTCATTTGAAAGGTGGCCTGCTATTTGTACTTGTTGTGATCTATTGTCCAACTATTTCTGGACCAATCTGACTATGAAATAGTTCAATCCCAGCTTGGTCATTTTAGCAACAAGTAATGCATGGAGTCTTTGTCAAATGCTTTCTTGAGATCAAGCAAAACCATATCAACAGGGATATCTTTATCAAGTCTCATAAAATTAGATCAAATTCATAGTGCATGATCTCCCTGACAAAGCCATGTTGTGTCTTGTCCATCAGATTTTTATCCCATAGCTCCTTCTACAATCTGTTTTTCAAAATCTTCTCCAAACATTTACAAATGATAGATGTTAGGCTTATAGATCTGTAATTACAAGCCAAATTTCTATTTCCCTTTTTATAGATGGGAACAACACAGGCTCTCTTCCAGTCATGTGGTATTTGTCCTAATGTAACAGATTTATTAAACATAATTGTAAGGGGGGGGGCTGTTAGAACTTCTGCTGTTTCTTTAATGAATTTACTATTTATTGCATCTGGACCAGGGGATGAAATCTCTCCTTAAATTATCTTAGAACTGTATAAACCTCAACACTAGTTATTGGTACATGGCAATCATTATTTGTGTTGGTTTGTTTCATAGTTACCTCAGCCTTTGTAAACACAGTGCCAAAAATGAGTTAAAGGCATTAGCAATTTCCAAGGAGTCATTAATTTCTATGTTATCTTCGATCAGTGTTCCAATTTTGTTACATTGTGCCTGAACATTCCTCACATAAGCAAAGAGGGCCTTGGGAATTTTGTTAACTGTTAGTTTTAGTTCAGCCTTGTTTCTTTTTTGCCTTATTACCTTTTTAGTTTTTTTTATTCTAGTTTGTATACTCTCCTATTGTGTTCATTGGAATCTTTTTTAGATTTAATATATGCACTTTCTTTAATTCTAATTTGTGTTTGAACTCTCCTGGTAAGCAATTGAGGAATCTTACCCTTTGAGTTAGTAATTTTCTTTTTAGGAACATACAGCTCCTCTAAGCTGTTAATGATCTTTTCATCAGTATTGTTATTATCCAGTACATATTTCCATTCTATTGATTTTAGAATACTTAATAATGTTGTAATTCCTTTATTATATTGATATTGACTTGGGGAGAGTTACGGTATTGTATATAAATAAATATTTATTGTTTGTCTGTCTGTATATCTATCTGCAGTATAGTGAAATACATTTAGGCTGAATACACACTGTGTGTTAGATGCCCATTGCCCTTTCTGTGACAGCTTACTCTGTGTCTTTCTGCAGCATAGCAAAAGCCATTTAGGCTGTATTACATACTGCCTATAAGGTGCTCCAAGCCCTGTCTGTGACATAACTACTCTGTGTCTCTCTGCAGCATAGCGAAAGCCTTTTAAGCTGTATTACACTGTCTGTAAGGTGCCCAGAGTCCTGTCTGTGACATAGCTACACTGTGTGTTTCTGCAGTATACTGAAAGCCATTAAGGCTGTATTACACAATGTCTGTTAGATGCCCCTAGCCCTGTCTGTGACATAGCTACTCTGTGTCTCTCTGCAGCATAGCAAAAGCCATTTGGGCTGTATTACACACTGTCTGTTAGGTGACCTGAGCCCTGTCTGTGACATAGCTCCTCTGTGTCTCTCTGCTGCATAGCAAAAGACATGGCTGTGTCTACTATGTCTCATATTTCCCAGTCTGTCTGCTAAAAGGAAGCACAGTGCTGCTGCATGTGCAACAGAAAATTATGTGGACCGTAGGAATCCTAGCACTAATGACAAACATAGCAACAATAATAGTATAACTAGGACTGGTAGTAAATGTCCTGCTGAACCCAAAAAGCATGTTAACAATGAAATGATAGTAGAGTTTCGGAAAGAACTGACAGAAGTTACTCATAGAGGTACTAAACGTTTTGTCACACGTGCCAAGATACTTCCAGCTGTTGAAGCAACATGCAAGGCCAAGAAGGTATCTTTCTCAAATATAAGCTCAGATGGTGAGGCAGCGAATGCTGTTAAAGATGGTGGTGATAGTGGGGACTGGGAATGGTATAGCCCTGGCTATGTCCCACCTGATGATGGCATTTCCAGTGCTTTTGAATCTTGTGATGATGAGCTCTGTAGTTTCAATGAAGAGGTAGAAGATGATGCTGCTGTAAGGCATGAGAGGCAAGTGCAGAAATATAGAAATGTTTTGGCAGATAAGGGCCTTTGCCCCATCTAGTCTGCCCCAATACCTCCAATAACTGTGCTCTTTTATGCTCTGCCTGTATTAGGCTGTCCTCCTCCTCCATTTAAAGGTACTCCCCCATGTCTATCCCAAGCATTTGTAAATTCTTTCATTGTTTCTGCCCCTCCACTGACAGGCTGTTCCACTTGTCCACCACCCTCTCCATGAAGAAGTACTTTCTCAGATATCCCCTGAATTTCCCTCCTGCCAGTTTCATCTTGTGGCCCATCATCCTTGAGCAACTTTTTCTCTGAAAAATTGTATTCTCCTGTACCTCATTTCGCCCCGTGATGCACGTAAAAGTTTCAATCATATCCCCCATCTCTCTCCTCTCCTCTTCTCTAGGGATTACATATTCAGTTCCTTCAGTCTAGCTTCACAGGGCTTGTGATATAGTCCCAGCACCTTTCTGGTCACCCTCCTCTGAACTGCCTCCACTCTATCAATGTCATTACACAGGTGGGGCCTCTAGAACTGGATACAGTACTCAAGATGTGGCCTACCAAAGTCCTGTACAGTGGAATTATTACCTCTATTTTCTGCTAGTAATTCCTCTGCCTATGCAACCCACACTTTGCAAACCTTTCCACCTCCTTGTCACACTGCCTCCCAACCTTGAGGTCTTCAGAGATGATCACCCCAAGTATCTTTCCTCCTTGGAGGATTTTATTTCCTCCCCCACCAGATGATATGATGCTCCTGGGTTTTTGTGCTGCATGCGCATTATTTCATACTTTTTTGCATTGAACCTCAGCTTCCAATCCCTTGACCAATCCTCCAGTTTGTTCAGATCCCCCTTCATTCTGTCTACTCTGCGTGGCATGTCCACCCTGTTGCAAAACTTAGTGTCATCAGGGAACAGGCAGATCTTCTCTTCAAGACCCACTGCAGTGTCACTGATAGAGATATTGAAGTGGACAGGGCCAAGTACTGATCCCTGTGGTACCCTGCTGGTCACTTCACCCTCTTCAGAGTGAATGCCATTTACCTCCACCCTCTGGGTCCTATTATCCAGCCAACTTTCCACCCACTTCACCAACTTCTTTCCTACTTCCATGTTCTGCAGCATCCTTATCAACCTACGATGTGGCACTGTGTCAAAGGCCTTACTGAAATCCAGGTAGGCCATGTCCACTGCTCCCTGATCTACCTCCCTGGTTACCTAATCAAAAACTCAATTAGGTAAGTCTGGCTTGACTTTTCTTCTGTAAAACCATGCTGCCTTGTGTCCTGTAGACCATTGACAACTAGGTGTTCCATGGTTCTTTACTTCAATAGTTTTTCCAAGAAAACCCTTGATAAAGCACCTGCACAGGTGCAAAATGATGATTGGGAATTCTCTATGATTTTTGCACCCTTGGGGATAGTGTACCTGTCTTTTATGTGTATATGCTGTAATAATTCATTTTTTTTTAGCTTACAAACAAAATATGCTTGTATTTGCACTGTTTTAGAGGCATTGAGCCAGTTCTCTTACCTTTTGTATTTGTATTTCCATGACTTTCCCCACTACTGAGGTTAGACTGATTGGTCTGTAGTTTCCCACCTCCTCCTTCTTCCCACTTTTGTGTAGAGGGACTACATCAGCCCTTCTCCAGTCCTTGAGAACCTCTCCCTTTTCTAAAGGCAGGTTGAACAGGGCAGTCAGTGGTTCTGCCAACACTTCCATTAACTCTTTTAGAATCCTGGGGTGTATCCCATCTGGTCCCATTTCCTTATCAACTCTCAGATTCACCAGTTCCCTGAGAACCTATTACTTTAAAACAGGACCAATGTCCATCTCTGTGCTCACAATGACCCCATCACTTGTTGTTGGCCCACTTCCTGGCTCCACCATTGTAAAAACTGAGCAGAAATATATGTTCAGTATATCTGCTTTCTGCCAGTCATCTTCTACACTGTTCCCATTTTCCCTTTTTATTCTCACAATCCCCTTGCCCTCTTTTTTTCACTGATGTACCTATAAAAGGTTTTGTCTCTCTTTTCCACTGAATATGCTATGTGTTCTTCTGTTTGTGCCTTGTCTTTCCTAACTGTCTTCCCTGCCTCACTTTGTTTTTTTCTGATGCCACTCCCTGTCCCCTTCCACCTGAGTCTTTTTGTATTGCTGAAATGCTGTTTTTTTCTTTAACCTTTTCTGTTACCTCCTTAGAAACCCATAGTGATCATTTGTTTCTCTTCCCCCTACTCACCTGTTTGACACAGAGTTGAGTTATCACTGTAATCACTGCTTTGATTGCCTCCCACTGTTCCTCTATACCTTTCTTTTCCCCTGCTCTGGTCCGAGCTTCATTTAAGCATTCTCCCATCTTTCTGAAGTCTGCCTTCTTAAAGTCTAGGATTATTGTCCTTGTGTAGCTTGGTTCTGCCACCTGTTATTTCAGACCACACTGTTCAGTAAGGACTGTTCCCTAGGTGCTCCCCCACTATAATCACTGTCACGCTGTCCTCTTTTGTGAGCACCAGGTCCAGTAATGCCTCCTCCTGTGTGGGCTGTTTGACTATCTGTTTATGGAATACCCCTGTAGGGAATCTAAGATAATCCTATTCCTAGCCGTTGCTGCTGTGGGGAGATGCCAATCTATATCCGGTAGACTGAAATCACCAACTAGCAATACCTCTCCCTTGTGTGCCATACTTTGGATTGCTAGAAACATCTCCCTATCTATGTCCTCCCTCTAAGTTGGTGGTCTGTAAATATCTGTGTGTGGATGGATGTTCTCTTTTTCCTTTCTAGTGTAACCCACCGTATCTCCCCTCCACCCTGTTCCACTTGAATTTCTGTGGCCTTTATGCCTTCCTTCACATACAGAACCACCCCCCACTTTTCTTCCAACTCTGTCCTTCCTGAATAAATTGAAACCTGGTATGGACACTTCCCAGCTCTGATTTTTGTTACACCAAGTCTCCGTGGTGGCCACAAGAGTAGACTCAAGGTCTTCTATCTTGTTCTTCAGGTGCTTCCCTGCAACAGAAACTATCAGTCAACCCTCTCTGTCTCTGTCTTGACTCACCCTACTTCCCATTCACCATCCTGCTTATGCTGTGTCCTCTGTTCCTAGTACCCCTCGGTTTCTTGGGGAGACACTGTGACCTGCAAGGGAAAAACAAAGCTGTTTCAGTGCAGTTTCACCATCTAGCCCGACAACTGTACCCTAGTGAGATGGCTAAACATTAGAATAAGTAGATGAGCATGAATGAGAACAATTCATGTCAACAAGGAAATGGTAGTGTAGGGTTTCCTCCAGATCTCTTGACTGCACAAAAGGTAACTCTTTGGTGTGGATTTATTTTCTATTGACCTTGCAGACAACTCTTAAGTGGTACACAGTCTGTGCAAAAGAGCATCCATTGTGGTGGCAAAGTGGGACATTTTGGAACATCAGTAATACTACATGCAAGGCAAAACGCAACTGGAGTTGGGCAGGGCAGGGCAGCTTCATTGGTAAGGGGTGGATGTGGTGGTGGCAGTGACCATCATGAGAATGAACTAGAAGCAGGAACTGACATTAGAAACACATGATGAGTCCTTGCAGTCTTCCCAGACAAAAGATTGTTTTCTTCTGATAACTTCAAGCACTGCAAAATCCTAAAGTAGTACTCCATGTGAAAAAGGCATGACAAATACAATCCCCCCAAATTAAAAATATCTGGCCATTCTCATCAACTAACATTAAAAGAAAGTGTTGCAAGGAGATCAAAATTTACCTGCAAGCATCCAACATGCCAGCTGTTAAATAGAGCCATTGCAGAGCTGTTGACTGATTGATGGCTCCCTTTTGCTTTTGTTGTCTAAAAAGGTTTCCTCAGGTTCATGAACCAGATTGAACCATGGTACACCATTCCTTGTCAAACATATTTCTCGAAATAGTCTGTTTCACAGTTGTGTGACTTGGTGTGTAGTGCAATCACTAAGCAGTTGAAACTCTCTGAGGTGAAGCAGGTTCACATAACCACAGATATATGGATCAGCAACCAAACAATTAACTTCATGACTCTACAGCTAATTGGGCATGTTTTCAGTAGGAAAGTAATAATTTCCACTCTACCTTAAGTATTAGGAAGCAGGCTGTATTATGTCACCACTTTGAGGAAAACCACACTGCGCGTGAATATTTTGCAGGAGTTGCAAAATCAATTCCAGAAATAGCTTGTCTGTATTTTATCTCCAGGGTTCATAGCATTAAATAATGGTGCCAACATAATCAAAGCTGTTAGAGATGGCAACTACCAACACATACCTTGTTTTGCACATTGTTCAAATCTTCTCATCCATAGTTTCTTTAATGGAAACAGAAATGTTGAAAACCTGTTAGGTCTTTCTAGGAAAATATCTGGGCATTGCAGCCACTTTGTGAAAGCACAAAAAAATCCTGAAGGGGCTGCAGAGGTCAAACAGCTTACCATTGCATTCATTAAAGTAGGAAGTTCTGAGCTGCTGGAATTCAACATTTTACATGTTGGAAAGGCTACTTGAACAGAAAAAAGTCTGTATATGACTACACCATGCAGAATCAAACAGATAGATTAAACATCATGTTCAGTTCCAGAACCTGGACTCTATTTGAATCTTTGGTCACCATACTGGAGCTATTTGAAGCTGCCACACATGATGATAATACAGACAGTGCAACTCTGAGTCAAATTCCTCCTCAAATAAGATATCTTCACATTTTCCTTGATGACATTAAGAAAGACTTTTGGTCAAAAGAAGACACCGCTGCTGTTATGCTGGCAGGTGACTTGAGTCTCAGACTGCTGACTAATCAAAGAATAACTGCCATGTTTAAGAATGACACCCATACCAAATGTGATACTGCCCTAACAACACCATTAACTGATGTACAACAGTCAAACCCTGCTGAACCATCAGAGTGCACCTCTGGTGCAGATAATAGCACATTTATCAATTCTTCACAACCACCAGGCTTCTAGTGCAACCAATAGTGCAGATCCTAAAGGTAAAATGGCATCTTTCATTTTAACTGTGGATGGCGATCTCTGTGTGAAATGCATCAGCTGTTTGATATATAAAATGGTGGATGCTGGATCCAGCTGTGAAAACTA
Organism: Neoceratodus forsteri; assembly: GCA_016271365.2. Lineage (NCBI taxonomy): Eukaryota > Metazoa > Chordata > Ceratodontiformes > Ceratodontidae > Neoceratodus > Neoceratodus forsteri. The sequence goes on from CM057454.1 coordinate 798,753,278, forward strand.
TGTGTGTGAGAAATGCTTGCACAATCAGGAGCTCATACATAAACCACATTTAATTATTACAAGACTAGAAACCCTAGAAAATAGTCAGGTGGAGATGACTACAAAGCTGAAGATTGTATCCAGCCTTAATAGAGAATAGGCAGTTAGGGGGTCTGACACTGCAGCAGACTCAGGGGCAAAGAGAAAATTAACTCATGAAACAGACAATGCAGAGCTAGAGGATGATAATGATTGGTGCAGTTACCACAGTTAAAAGAAAGAAGAGAGGTAGAAGTCCCTTAAAGCTAACAGCCCGTAGTTCAGAGAATGAAGATGCAACCATCTTACAAGATGAGAATAACACAGACACTTGGATGGTTGATAACAGAATGAAACAGAGTGATACTGGTACAGCTATACCACTTAATAATAATTGTGAAGTGTTAGCATAATTGGAATCACCACAGGAAGACCAAATGGAAATTAACAATGATTCAACAACCCCTACACATCTTGTAACTAGACAGGTCATAGTAATTAAGGATTCCATCATTAAGTATACTGATAAATATATATGTAGGGATGATAAAGCTAACACTATGGTTAGCAGTTTTCCACGTTCAGGGGCCCAGGACTTATATAATATGACAGACAATATTTTCAAAGGGGCAGGAGCTAAACCTATTGCGGTAGTTCATTTGGGTATTAATGGTTCAGGTCAAAAATCTCTACTAACAGTAAAAAATGATTTTACTAAATTAGGAGAGAAATTAAGAGGAAAAAAATTGTGAAATAATTTTTTCAGAGATTCTTCCAGAACCGAGAGTATCAGCCTACAAAAAAAAAAGAAAATTAGTCTTATAAATTTGTGGTTAAGAAGCTGGTCACAAGAGAGCAACTATCACTGTCAGAAACATTGGCATACTTTTCACAACAGACCACAGCATTATTGCAAGGATGGACTCCACTTAAGCTTCAGGGAAGTAGATTTCTGGAATGAGAATAAAAACAAGCTAGGTAAACATTTAAACTAAATGGCAGAGGAGAGCATATTTGATCCAACTTCCACTTTGATTCAAAGCAATAACCCAAAGAAACTGATTATTAGGAATAATAATAAAGACAATGTTATGTATCTCAGTGCTAGGAGTCTCAATAAAGATAAAATGGCAGAGTTACATTTACTACTAAGTAAAGAAAAATGACATCATTGGGGTAACAGAGACTTGGTGGAATGATGACAGCATTGGAATAAACATATTCCGGCTTACATCTAATATGTAAGGATAGGGAGATTAGAAGGTGGAGGTGTTACCTTATATAAAAGAAGAAATTGAGTGCTCATGTAATGATATAACTAAGGACTTTGGTAACATTGAAGTAGTGTGGGAAGATATCTCAGGGTTAAAGGAAAGAAATTTAAACTGGCAGTTTTCTATAGACCACCGGATACAGCGGCCAATGAAATATAATTGTTTGTTGAGCATGTTGCAACAATGGCAGAAGACTCTGACTTACTGTTGATTGGGACCTAAACCTCCCAGTATAGACCGGGGTAACATATGCCAGTAACTCACTGGGTGACAGAGTGCAGATCACCCTGTATTCAGCTGTGGTAGAGCAATGTATCAGTGAACCCACAAAAGGGCAGAGTATTCTGGATGTCATATTGACTAATATGGCAGAAAATATATCCAGTATCAAGCATGACCTCCACTAGGTACAAGTGATCATGATATCATTAAGTTTCAAATTAATAAAGTCATAAAAATTATTTGGGTAAAACAGTTCACTCTTTGTCTAATAAGAGACATTACTCTGCTATACAGCATGACTTACACAAATTAATTGGAAAACCCTATCAGATGGGTTAAAAGCTGAACAGTGCTGGGATCTGTTCCTTAATATTATTGATGATTTGGTGTCAAGGCATGTTCCAGCTAGAGCCATGTATAATAAAAGAGGAAAAAGCCACCATGGCTAACCAGAAGGATCAATAGGCTCATAAATAAGAAACGGTCATTACAAGAAAATGAGGAAAAACCAATAGATAGCATAGAATAAAGTATAGGAAAATATTACAGCTACTAAAACATGAGATTAAGAAAGCAAAGAAACAAACTGAATATCAGCTAGCCAATATTAAACATGATATTAAGGGATTTTATTTTTATGTAAACAACTAGAGGGGTAATGATCAGGTTATAGGACCACTCAAAATTAATGGAACCATTTACACCAAACCAAATGATATGGCCAGGGAATTCAGTGCTTATTTCAGTACTATTTTCAGCAATAAAGACACCATTGCCCAATGTGAAATATTTAATGACATGGACCCCTAGCCCATAGAGATCTTTATTACAGACAAAGTTTATAGGAAAATTAACACACTTAATTTTAATAAATCAACGGGACCAGACAAACTGCACCCTAGATTTCTCAAAGAACTGGGAAAAGAGCTAGCCCCAATCATAGCCGATTTAGGACAGCAATCTCTAGTGGAAGGTTAAGTACCAAGACACTGGAGACGGGCTGTTGTGGTATCAATTTTCAAGAAAGGGAAACAAGGCCAATCCAGTTAATTACCAATCGATCAGCCTGACTTCAACAGTAGGCAAAATAATTGAGGGAATAATTTCTGATGAAATTAAAAACTTCTTGACTAACATGGATTTACTTGATAAGACCAAACATGGATTTATGCAAAATAGGTCCTGTAATAGTAATTTAATAAGTTTCTACAACTTTGTGGGTGGTAACATTGATCAGGAAAGAGCAATGGATGTATTGATGTTGGATTTTAGTAAGGCATTTGACACTGTGCCACATAGTACACTGATCTTAAAGTTAATAGGACCAGGAATTAACCATAATATAGTTAAATGGGTTATTCACTGTTTGATGAACAGGACACCATTGGTACATATCCATTTTTACCTGTCTGATGAGACTAAGGTCACCAGTGGACTGCCACAGGGATCTGTAGTGGGTCCACTGCTGTTCAATATCTTTATAAGTGATCTTAACATCAAGAGTGTGAATAAGCTTAACAAATTTGCAGATGATGTCCAACTTGGGGGCGTTGTAGATACTTTTGAGGACAAGCTTAGATTTGGGCAAGATATTGTAACAATTACTGAGTGGGCAGCTAATAATAGTATAAAGTTTAGTCTGAAGAAATGTACAATTATTCACTTTGGTAAGAACAATATCCAAAAAGACTATTATATTAAAGGGATAAATCTAAGGAAGTCAACATGTTAAAGGGATTTAGGGCTGTACAGTATATTAGCCCTAACTTAAAGAGTGAAGTACACAGTAAACATTAATTCTCCATACAGTATGCACAAGGATGTGATGCTAGGAAACTCACTAGATATGACTACCAAAGGTTCCCTGCACACACAAATCCATAATAAAATGCCTCAATTATTTGTGCAAAATTATTTATTACATTTAAAAAGAAAACAGTGCAAACTTAACAAATGCCTGACATGTTTCGAACCCGCAGCAGTTCTTTTTCAAAGGCTAAAAATCTTGTGTAACAGACCACCTCTTATATGCACCTTAAGTAACATGTGACCACATAGAGCACCCCTCAGTATTAATCACAGAGATTGGTTGAAATACTATATATATTGAAAATCATATAAAATCACAATTTCAACTATACAACTCTGCATCATTTTCTAAATAATTATTCATATAAAACAAAAAAAATTAAATGGGGAGGGGAAAGAGCAGACTGGAAAAATGGGAAAGGGGAAAAGGAAAAAGAAAGAAAGAGGTAAGAAGAGAAACAGAAGAAAAAAGAAGAAAAAACTATATACAAAACACATCATGCATAGAAAGCCTAGATATATCATTACAAATTAAAGGAATTAATATTTAAACATATATGTACAGTATATATTGTACACCTTATCTCATAAATACTCAATTTATTAGATAAATATAAAGTGCAATCACTACAATTATAAAATACATCTTCTTCGGAAATAGGATACAATACATAGGGACTGACTTACTAGAAAGGACAAAGATATCCAGCACAAGGGCATGTAAAAAAGGGCGAAGAGCTGATCAATTTTGTTTACCAACTCAAAATTCTTTTTCAACACTCTCTAATTTATCAGATAAAAACTGCCTAATTATAAACAACCTAGATTGCTTAGGAAATCAAATACAAACAAGGGACAGTGACAGCTTTAATAATACACTCATTGATTTACAACCACCTATTAGTAAAACAACATGTAATTCTTTAAACTCTAAATGTGAGCATAAACTGGGACAAACAAACACTGATACTTCAACAGTAGTAAATAAAAAAACTTTATATGAATCAAAAAGTAACTGTATTTTATCAATAAATGAGTGCTCAAGATCCCTAATTACAGATCATCATGTACCCGACCCTGCTTCCACTTTAACTAGGAATTTAATTACATCTATGGATACCGCTGAATCAAATTTTCGGGACTTGCCACATCAAGTTTATGTATTAGGAGACTCTATTATTAAACATTTAGATAGAGCAATCTGCAATCCAGATAAGGACACAAGAACATGCTCCAGTTTTAGAGGAGCAAAGATTGCCGACATTACAAATATGGTCAACGATATACTAATGGATGCAGGAAGCAACCCCTTGGTTATTATCAATGTAGGCACAAATGATATAAATCAGAATAATATCCTACAGATTAAAAAAGATTTCATGGATTTAAACAATTTACTATTATTATGCTTTTCAGAAATTTTGCCAGTACCAAGGGCAACAGATAATACAATTTGTAAAATTAAAGAAATCAATGAATGACTGAGGAAGTGGTGTTATGGACAGGGAATATATTGCATTCCACATTGGGAAAACTTTGATGGTAGGGAATCCCTCTTCAGTTGGGATGAATTGCACCCCAGCAGGAGGGGAAGTGTCCTACTGGGTAAAACATTGAGATACCGTCATTACACAATCATTTAAACTAAATAACATGGGGGAGAATTGGTCTATTCCAAATTCTTTTGATGGAGGAAAGAATATTGCAACTGACAAAGTGTTTAATTTTCTATCCTTTAACTCAAGATCTTTAAATTCCTTAAAAATGGCTGAACTTTCAATAAAATGCATCCAATTAGATTTAAGTATCATTGCCGTTACCAAAACCTGGTGGGATCAGTCTTCTCTCCGTATGTAAGATATTCCAGGTTATAACCTTTTTCATAAAGATAGAGTAGATAGTAAAGGTGACAGAGTTTGTCTTTTTGTTTAAGATGATATTTCTGCATATGAAATCACTACAAATAGTATGACAGAATCAATATGGATTTCTATCCAACCTATTGACTGTCCCAAAATTAATATAGAAGTGTGTTATAGACCACCATCAGCAGATATTCAATATACAACTGAATTATTGAACTTAATATCGGAATTCTCTCAAAAAAATGATACTTTAATTTTTGGGGACTTCAACATGCCCGGTATAAATTAAAAATTAAATACAAGTAACACTAACCATGAAAGGTTATTTATGAATACAATCACTGATCTAGATTTGGAACAACTGGTAAATGAGCCTACATGAGGTAATTATATACTTGATCTAGTAATTGTTAACGGAGGTTTTAATATTTCTGAGACTCAAATTATGTCACCAATTGGCAATAGCGATCATAATTCTATGTTTGCTAGTTTACAATTACAAACACTTACAATTAAAAACAACTTTCAACATAGGAATTACAATAAAGCTAACTTTACTATGATAAACCAGGAATTATCACATATTGATTGGTCCAAATTATTTAAAAAACAAAGGAATAAACAAAATATATACATGTCTTATAAATATTATTCATGAACTAGAGGATAAATATATTTCCCTATTGTCAAATTGTACTAAAAAAGGTAAAATACCTGTCTGGTTCAACAGTACTATTAAAAACAAATTAAAACTAAAGAATATTTATTTAAAAAATTAAAGACAAATTCTAACATATTACTTAGAGACAAATACAGAACAGCTCTGGCAACATTAAAAAAATCTATCAAAGCTGCAAAATTAAAATTTGAATTTAAATTAGCACACTCAAAAAACAACCTGAAATCCTTATTTTCTTATATGTATGGAAATAGAGTCAATAATAGAAATATAGGACCACTCTGTAATGATGGAATCACTATAAATACAAACAAAGATATGGCAGATCACTTCAATAAGTACTTTTGTTCAGTCTTTAATCAATCAGGAAATTCTGTAATCAATACTAATAGTAATGATTCCTGTATTCCGTTATTTGAACTAAAATAAATTAAAAATTCACTATCCAAATTTAAAAGATCAACTAGTTCCGGACCGGACAATATTAATGCTATATTTCTTTTGGAAACACTGGATTCAATCATTATTCCTTTACAAATATTATTTAATAAGTCTTTATTGGATTGTAAGATACCTGAAGTATGGCGTACTGCTTTGGTTACACCAATTTATAAAAAAGGGCCAAAATCTCACATTCAAAACTATCGTCCAATTAGTCTAACCTCTATTTTGGGGGAAACGATGGAACGATTAATTAAAGATAGGTTGGAAAACAAATTGGAAAAATTTAACATTCAGGTTTATCTCAGCATGGATTCAAAGCCGGTTTCTCATGTACAACAAATCTCATATCATTCTACCAACATGTTGCTAAATTATTGGATAGCAATGTAGCTACTGATGTAGTGCTACTAGATTTTAGTAAAGCATTTGATCATATACCACATTCCTTACTAATAAATAAATTACATAATTTTAAAATTCCACTTTGTTTAGTAAACTGGATATCTGAATTGCTGTATAATCGTACTCAATCAGTTAGAATAAATGGAGCTCTTTCAACATCTGGAGCAGTTACAAGTGGGTTGCACAGGGTTCCGTTTTGGGCCCGATTTTGTTCAACTTTTTCATTCATGATATGGTAATAGAATCTAAAAATTACTTATCCAAGTTTGCTGATGATACTAAACTGGGTGGAAGAGTTGATACCATAGAAAAAATTAAAATTCTAGAACAAGACTTGTATACAATTGAACAATGGGCTAAAACAAATTTAATGTTATTTAACATCAATAAATGCAAGATCTTGCATTTTGGTAAAATAATACATTACACAACTACTATTTAAATAACCAGTCATTGGAATCATCCAGTTGTGAAAGAGACTTGGGTATATTAATAAATAATAAACTAACATCAGATGACCATTGTAGTAAAGCAGTTAGATCTGCTAATATTGTAATAAGACACATTAAAAAAAAACTTTCATTAGTAAATCAGAACATAATTTGATCCCACTATATAGAGCATATGTCAGACCACACCTGGATTATGGTTCTCCCTTATGGAGTCCTTATACAAAAAATTACATAAATCGCTTAGAACAGATACAAAGAAGAATGACTAAATATATTCCAAGATTAAAAAATAAGTGTTATGATACCATGTTACAACAAACTGGTCTCTACCCCTTAACATTAAAAAGAGAAAGGGGATATTTACTTCTAATGTATAAATTGGTTCACAATCCTAAATTACTTAATATATGTGGATTAGAATTTGCAGAAAAAAGAATTGTATGAAGATTACACTCTAAGCAACTAAAAGTAGAATGGGCCAATAACAAAAAATATGATAACTTTTTCAATATTAGGGCAGCAAAATCTTGGAATTCTTTACCACCCACAGTTGTAGATTCAGCTAACTTTGAGATTTTCAAAACTAGGCTTGATCTCTGGTTATTGGCCTAATAATAATAATATTTAACCAAATGTCCCACTATTGACGGAGGACAATCTAGATGGGCCTTGAGCCTTCTTTTGTCCTACTTTATCCAGTAAAATAGTGTTCATTATAGCTTAAAGGTCAAAATGAATCCAAAAGGCAAATAAACATATATCTTTCTTATGGCAAGAGAAAATAAATCTACATCCAAATAATCTGTGATGCAATAAAAAAGGACAGATTTATATGGCAGTTGAGGAAAACCATTTTCAGTCTTGGTGTGATTCGAACCAGGTGAACCATTACACTGTTAACTTTTGAAACCAAAAATCTTCCCACTTAATTTAATAACACATATTCTTATAACAGATCTTGTAGTAAATATTTGACAAGATAGATTTTAGTTCTTAATATTTCTCCATCTCTTTTCAAATATGGTCTAATGTCTAAGTGTGAATTTAGGCCAGGTTTCGTAGTGGCTCCCAGTGTAATAATCCAAAAGTTCTCTCTTGTTAGTATCACATTTTCAAAATCTCCTACCCTGGGGTTTCTGCAGACCTTATCGATAGCTGAAAATTTAAAACAATGCTGATTAGAATCAGGACTGCTCATGATGTGGACCGCAGTTGCATATGTTTCATCTTTCTTAAGTATTGCTTTTTGATGTTCCTCTACTCTGATTTTAAAACTTCTGTTGGTCTTTCCAACATAGAAAGAAGAACAAGAGCAAGTAGCCAAATATATCACCCCTTCTGTATCACATGTTATGCATTGTCTAACCTGATACTCTTTCTTAGAGTTACAGGTTGTAAAATTCTTTGATGGGGTAATATGTGAACATACTATGCACCGTTTACATTGGTAACAACCTAGGGGTTTGGATAGCCAATTATCCATTTTTTTTTGTCTACAAAATGGCTATGTACCAGGAGATCCCTTAACACCAGAGCTTTTTTTGTAACACATTCTAACTGGCTGGTTAGAAATTTCCTGCAGCCCCCTCTCGGCTGATAAAACATGCCAGTGGCATTTTAAAATGATTTCTAATGCCCTAGATTGTGCTGAAAGATCAGTGACATAGTTAAACCTACTACATCTTTCTTGTGACTAAGGAGATCACGCCTATCCAATGCTCTCGCCTTATTTATAGCCTCCCCCACTTTACAGTGGTTATATCCTCTCTGGATTAGCCTCTCTGTAATCTCCTCTGCTCCCTTCTTGAAGTCTTCCATTTTAGTGCAGTTTCATCTAATTCTAAGGAAATGTCCAGTTTGTATATTAGCAGTCACATGGGGGGTGGCAACTATTAACTCTCAATAAGGTATTACCTTCTGTTTTCTTCCTATACAAATTACTTTTCAAACCTCCTATTGAATTTTTTGTGACTTGTAAATCCAAATATGGGGCCTCCAGGTTACTACTCAAGAAAGTAAATCTGAGATGTGGATTGGTACTATGTAAAAATTTCAGAAAATCCTCAAAACTCTGTTGTGTTCCCTGCCATACTATCAATACATTGTCAATAAAACGTCTCCACACAATCAGTTTTGAAAAAAATGTATTCACATTCCTCTTAAAAATTACATCTTCCTCCCATTTCCCAATATACAGATTTGCAGTTGAGGGGGCACATGTGGCCCCCATAGCTGTACCTTTATCCTGTTGGTATAAATTATTATTAAATAAGAAAACATTATTTTTCAACACGTTCTAATAACTTTAACAAAAAGTCTGTTGGTGGTGCAGGTTTTGTGGACCTATTCAGGAAAAAAAACAGCTGCATCCAATGTTCCTTCATGTGACCCATTCGTATAGAGTGCCTCAATGTCACATGTTATAAGAATCATGTCCGGTTCAATCTTAATAGTGGGAAGCAAATTCAAAACGTCTTGTGTATCCTTCAAATAAGACGGAAGTTCCACAACTAATGGTTTGAGATAAAAGTCTCAATATTGTGATAGAGGCTCAGTTATAGAGCCTATGCCACTGATTATGGGATGACCAGGGGGATTCACCAGATTTTTTTGTAGAGATACAGTTCCAGCATGACTACACAGAGAAATCATGATTTAATCACAGTCGGGGCAGACAAACATACAGGAAATTCTACAGGTGACGGGGACAAGGTTGGCAGAGATGGTAAGCGGATTTTCTCCTGCATCGCTTGTAAATCTATCAAAACCTGTTCTCACTGAAGCAGAGACTGCCCTCTTTAGTAAAGGTTTGGGTTTTGTGCCTACAAAAACTATGTATAGGGTGGGAACTTTGGTTGACTTGAGCTTAAATTGTCATAAATTGAATCTCCTGGCATTCTTTAGCAAAACATCTATTGTTGGAGAATCACAGGATAATGTAACAAATATCCCCTTTGGCTAGGTAAGAGAATTTTCTCGTGCATCGCTTGTACATCTATCAAAACGTGTTCTCACATAAGCAGAGACTTCCCTCCTTAATAAATGTTTGGGTTTTGCACCTAGAAAAACTATGGATAGGGTGGGAACTTTGGTTGACTTGAGCTTATATTGTCATAAGTTGAATCTCCAGGCATTCTTTAGCAAAACATCTATTGTTGGAGAATCACAGGATAATGTAACAAATACCCCCTTTGGCAAGCCGTCTGTCTTTTGCCCTCCATTCTGTGCAGCTGCGTCGACATTTAAAGAGTTAGTAACTAACGATTTGGAACATTTTTTCAGCACACCACATTTTAATTTCTTTAATAATTTAAGTGAACAGGAAAAGAATGCCATTAAAACATTGCAAATGGATGTGAACTTGATTATTAAACAAGCTGATGGGGGGGAGCAGCAGTACTCCAGGACAAAACAGCATATACAGCTGAAGAGGAAAGACATCTACAAAATAGGGACTTTTATAAGAAACTAACCTCAGATCCCACATATGATTTCAAATGTAGTGTAGACGAATTGATTGCAGAAACCTTTTTCAAGGGGGATATTGATATTAAAACGAAAGAGTTTTTGACTACTAGTCACCCAATTAGGGCAACTTTTTATACTTTGTGAAAAATACACAAAACTCTGGCGAATCCACCAGGTAGTCCCATAATCAGCGGCATAGGCTCTTTAACTGAGACTCTATCACAATATTCTGACTTTTACCTCAAATCATTGGTTGTGGAACTTTTGTCTTATTTGAAGGATACACAAGAAGTTTTGAATTTGCTTCCCACTATTAAGATTAAACCTGACATGCTTTTTATAACATGTGACATTGAGGCACTCTATACGAATGCGCCACATGAAGGAACATCGGATGCAGCGGCTTTTTTTCCTGAATAGGTCCACAAAACCTGCACCACCAACAGACTTTTTGTTAAAGTTATTAGAACACGTGTTAAAAAATAATGTTTCCTTATTTAATAATAATTTATACCAACAGGTTAAAGGTACAGCTATGGGGGCCACATGTGCCCCCCCTTGATTGTAAATTTGTATGTTGGGAAATGGGAGGAAGATGTGATTTTTAATAGGAATGTGAACACATTTTTTTCAAAACTGAATGTGTGGAGACATTTTATTGATGATGTATTGATAGTATGGCAGGGAACACAACAGAGTTTTGAGGATTTTCTGAAATTTTTACATAGTACCAATCCACATCTCAGATTTACTTTCTTGAGTAGTAACCTGATGGCCCTATATTTGGATTTACAAATCTGTAAAAATTCAGTCGGAGGTTTGAAAAGTAATTTGTATAGGAAGAAAACAGATGGTAATACCTTATTGAGATATAACAGTTGCCACCCCACCCATGTGAGTGCTAATATACAAACTGGACAATTCCTTAGAACTAGACAAAACTGCACTAAAATGGAAGACTTTGAAAAGGGAGCAGAGGAGCTTGCAGAGAGGTAAATCCAGAGAGGATATAACCACTGTAAAGTGGGGGAGGCTAAAAATAAGGCAAGGGCCTTGGATAGGTGTGATCTCCTTAGTCACAAGAAAGATGTAGTTGGGACAGATAGTAGGTTTCACGATGTTACTGATTTTTCAGCACAATCTAGGGAGTTAGAGATAATTTTAATATGCCACTGGCATGTTTTATCAGCCGAGAGGGGGGCTGCAGGAAATTTCTAACCAGCCAGATAGAATGTGTTACAAGAAAACACTGGTATAAAGGGATCCCCTGCTAATAGTCATTTTGTAGACAAAAAAATGGATAATTGGCTATCCAAACCCCTAGGTTGTTACCAATATAAACGGTGCATAGTATGCTCACATATTACCCCATCAAAGAATTTTACAACCTGTAACTCTAGTATCAGGTTAGACAATGCATAACATGTGATACAGAAGGAGTGATATATTTGGCTACTTGTTCTTGTTCTGCTTTCTATGTTGGAAAGACCAACAGAAGTTTTAAAATCAGATTAGGGGAACATCTAAAAGCAATACATAAGAAAGATGAAACATATGCAACTGCGGTCCATATCATGAGCAGTCTTGATTCTAATCAGCATTGTTTTAAATTTTTAGCTATCAATAAGGTCTGCAGAAACCCCAGGGGAGAAGATTTTGAAAATTTGATTCTAGCAAGAGAGAACTTTTGGATTATTACACTGAGAGCCACTACGAAACCTGGCCTAAATTCAGACTTGGACATTAGACCATATTTGAAAAAGAGAAGAAGAAATATTAAGAACTAAAATCTATCTTGTCAAATATTTACTACAAGATCTGTTATAAGAATATGTGTCATTAAATTAAAGGGTAAGCTTTTTAGTTTCAAAAGTTAACAGTGTAATGGTTCACCTGGTTCGAATCCCACCAAGACTGAAAATGGTTTTCATTAACTGCCATATAAATCTGTCCCTTTTTATTGCATCACAGATTATTTGGATGTAGATTTATTTTCTCTTGCCATAAGAAAGGTATATGTTTATTTGCCTTCTGGATTCATTTTGACCTGTAAGTTATAATGAACACTATTTGTGCTTTCTAGTAAGTCGATCCCTATGTATTGTGACCTATTTCCGAAGAAGGTGTATTTTTTAATTGTACTGAGTGCACTTTATATTTATCTAATAAATGAATATTTATGAGATAAGATATATAATATATACTGTACATATATGTTTAAATATTAATTGTTTTAATTTGCAATGATATCGCTAGGCTTTCTATGTATGATGTGTATTGTATATAGTTTTTTCTTCTTTTTTCTTTTGTTTCCCTACTTCCCTCTTTCTTTCTTTTTCTTTTTCACCTTTCCCATTTTTCCAGTCTGCTCTTTCCCCTCCCCATTGAATTTTTTTATTTTATATGAATAGTTTTTTAGAAAATGATGCAGAGTTGTATAGTTGAAATTGTGATTTTATATGATTTTCAGTATATATAGTATTTCAACCAATCTCTGTAATTAATACTGAGGGGTGTTCTATGAGGTCACATGTTACTTAAGATGCATATAAGAGGTGGTCTGTTACACACGATTTTTAGCCTTTGAAAAAGAACTGTTACGGGTTTGAAACATGTTAGGTGTTTGTTAAGTTCACACTGTTTCCTTTTTAAATGTAATCAATACTTTTGCACAAATAATTGAGGCAGTTTATTGTGGATTTGTGTGTGCAGAGAACCTTTGGTAGTCATACAAAGTAAGCACATATCTAATAAAACCCTGCACCTCACTAACTGCATATGTAGAATCTTCTTCTCCAGAAATGAAAATGTATTGCTTCCACTGTACAAAACCTATATAAGTCTGCATCTGGAATTGTGCTCCCAGAACTAGAGCCTTATTTGAAGAAGGATAAGATTATGCTAGAAAGACCCCAGAGGACATTTACTAAATTGATCTCTGGCTATAGAGATAAACCATATGAATCAACATTACATACACTAGGACTCTGGCCCCTGAAGATTAGGCATGCAAGGGGGATATACTACTCTTGTATTGAATCCTCAAGGATGATATGCTAAAAAATAACTTGAGTTTAGCATATAAAGATCAAAAATATGACTTGAGGGGTCATAAGCACCAGTTTATAGAGATGCCATGTAAAACTGAAATGTGGAGGCACGGTTTAGTCTTGAGAACAAGTCAAACTGTGGAATCAGTTACCTGAAGAAGTGATCAATGCACCTAGCTTTGACAGTTTTAAGGTTAAGTTGGGTAATTACATTACAGTTGGTAACTGCTGTTACAGCCACTGAGAAGTGTAGACAACATTTAATGGGCTCCCTCCTTCTGCTGTCTTAAATGTCCCGGTATTAGTCCAAGTATTAATCCAGTGTCATCAGTGAGGGAAAGGACATCTACAGCTACTTCTTGAGTATCTTACGTTCAGGTCAGAAAGGCAAATCACTTCTGAGTCACCTGTAACATCATGGACTATTATCCTGTAAAGAAAGTGTAGCTGGTTCATCTACCAGACTGGTAACCGTCTCACACAGCACAATAATCTTGGAGTATTTTGCAGACCACACTGTTACTGGTCTTGAGGAAGATCCATTACTCTCTTGGAAACAAAAGAGAACAATATGGTCAGATCTAGCAAATCTTGCAATAATGTGCCTCAGTTGTCCACCTTCAAGCGTATATTCAGAATGCATATTCAGTGCAGCTGGAGGAATGGTTACTGACCACAGAACACCACTGAATCCTGCAAATGTGGAACTGCTTATCTTTCTCAAAATGAATGCTGACAATTTCCCAATTGTCCCAAACACTGAATTATGTGAGTCTGACCATGAAAATGAACAACAGCCTGCAAACAGTGATACTGAATATGATGACTAGTTTGTGTACGAAATGAATAGAACCATCACTACTGACACCATGCCAGCCACATGTACCACACTACTCTTAGTTTTCTTTTCTCAAGCATCAGTTTTATATTATGTATGTTTGATGCTTGCCATGGGTATCATTTCTGGAAACAGCAGCAGCCTCATTCAGAGCAGCTGCACCTCTTGTAGTTTCTTCATCAATGCCAAGCATGGGTATAATTTTTGAAAACAGCAGCAGGCTCACTAAGGGCAAATGCACCTAATATACCTACCTCAGAAATGTCTGCCATGGGTATAGTTTTTGGAAACAAAAACAGGCTCAATCGGAGCAGCTGCATCTCTCATACCTACCTTAGAAATGTCCACAATGGGTATAATTTTGGACACACCAGCAGGCTTGCTAAGAGCAGCTGCATTACTCATACCTGCCTTGACAATGCCCGCCATGGGTATAATATTTGGAAACAATGGCAGGCTTGCTAAAAGCAGCTGCACCTCTCATACCTGCCTCAACAATGGCTCCTATGGGTATAATGGCTCTGGGCACCTAACAGACAGTATAACAGTCCAAACAAAACAGCCTTTCACATGATCTTTGTTATGGTCATGGTCAGGTAATCTGGTATTAAAATGGATTGGGTAGTAACTGTCTGACCCAGTCTGACTACTTGGTTTTCAGCCAGGCAGTTTTAGAGTACTTTTGAGGTACCTGCAGGTAGTCTTGGGGGTTGAATATTTTTGTACCTGCCCATCCCTAGTACTTCCCACCACCACCAGTGCCATTCATGCAGAAGCCATCCTTTCATCTGTCACCACCATTGCAGCCACTGTCACCAGTATTCCTATGTTCATAGCCACAGCATCTTCTTCCCCTGTGACTGTGACCATGTGGTCTGTGACCATGAACAGTGTTGATTCAACACAGTGCTTGATATCATTTTTACAGTGCTATGTGTGTAGTGTGGTGGATGGAGTGTGCCCCATGTACCTTGTGGTGCATTAGTGACAGTTCTATGTTGGTCATTGAAGTGTCATTGAGGTGTCTATGGTACATCAGGTTTGAAGGGGTGTAATGGTGTTATTTAAGTACTTCTTAAGCTACCCTTGGAAAAAGCACCTTGCCTGGTTGAATACCGAATACCTGAATACCTGGGGCCCGAATACCGAATATTTGGGAAAAGGTATTCGCACAGCCCTACTGTGCATCCTAAACCTCCTGGCTACTAAAATAGAAACATAGAGCAGGATGGCAAATAAGAGCTGCAGGCCCACCCAGTCTGCCCATTTTAACCTTCATATTTTGCTGCAGACCTTAGAGAAAGCCACTGAGTGTGCTACTTGTCTAAGACAACTCCCTAGCTCCCTAAACTCCCCCTGCACTATTTCAGCCCCATCCTTGGCCAGGTCATTGGTCTTCAGGTGGACAGTGACATCCATCTCTCTCTCCCATCCTGCTGTCCTGGTGATCCCTGTATCCACTTCCCATCCCTCTGAGCTGTGGCACCTCATAGGCACCAGACCTCCCTCTCTGCCTCCCTTCCTATTCCCAAATCTATCCCACTAACAATTGAATCCCAAAGCAGATGTTGTTTCTTCCTCCTCTGGGGTCTTCTACCACCCTCCTTGGGGTCTCCATTAGGGAGGACCCCCACATCCTCCCTGGCCATTGCCTCAATTGCCTTCTCCTGGCAGTCCTGCCATGCCAGAGAGGCATAGGAATTTTGAAGTGGTAGCAGTTGAGGAACATGCCTATGACCCACTACCCTACCCTTCCAGAGCCCGCCACCTCTACTCTCCAGAGCCCACCATAGTCTGACTGTTCCTCCTCCCAAGCATCCTCTGAGGTAGCATCCTGTGATAAGGGCATTCACTATTGAGCACTTACAAAAGGGGGGACTCAATAGTGGTGCTTGTTCACCGGGCTACTGGATGGGAGAGCAAATACAGCTATAGCGACATCCTGTCACTATATGTACATGAATGCGGGGGAGGAGTGAGCACTCCATGCGATGGGTGGAAAGGGGAGGGAGGGTTTGTGAGGTGTAACATGGCAGTCGGTTGCTGAGCTGTCTGTGTGGCATGGTGGGTTCATAGCATTCTAGGGTTGGGAGGGTGCCAGGCTCAATGATGGGGGCGTCAGTATTTTTGCACCGGTCCAGGAATTTTTATTGTTTTATTTTCACACCCCTGACATGCACCCCCTGGAGTTGAGAATCCTTCAGTAAGGGGGGTGCCACGGGGTGCAACCCCCCATATAAGCAAAAGAAGCTAAGAAGCTAAGTTTTTGGCACCCTTTTGGTCTGCGCCATGAGTGTACAATGCCGAAATTGATTTTCACCAATGTACACTTACCCTAATGGCAATCACCTTTCTGCAATCTCCATTATCACA
The DNA here is from genome assembly GCA_016271365.2 of Neoceratodus forsteri. Classification (NCBI taxonomy): domain Eukaryota; kingdom Metazoa; phylum Chordata; order Ceratodontiformes; family Ceratodontidae; genus Neoceratodus; species Neoceratodus forsteri. The sequence continues at coordinate 798,770,172 of CM057454.1, forward strand.
TAGAACCCTCTGAGGTAACTGTGGCAGTTCCGGTTGCCCCTGGGTGGGGGAAAAAGTCCTGCAAATCCTAGTCAGTTTGACCCAGAGTCTAGCAACCTCCTCCCTCAACCCAGAGAGGTGCATGCAGACAGGACAGCACTACAGTTTCCAAAAGCTCTCTCTGAAAAGTGCAACCCCGCAGCCACTGCACCACTCCTAGCATTCCCAATTCCTACTCTCCCTGTGTTACTATTAAATATTTATATACCCTTTCTCTTGGCAGGGTGTTTTTAGTTTTTGCCCTTATGCAGTTTGTTATACTCCTTTACGTACTTACTCTAGAAGGGTGTTGCTCCTATTCCCAGTTTTGGATTACCCTTTTGTTTTCTCTGTGACTTGTGTATCATTTGCCCCAATAGGGTTTGTTTTGCTTTACCCCTTTTGTTGTTTATTAATCCCCTTGCACTTGCCCTAGATGGGTGTTGCACCTTTTTCTTGTTTTGGCCTACTCTGTATCTTCCACTCATCCCAGCTGTGACTACAAAAAACAGTTGTGAACAAGAGTCTTACCTTGGTCGACTAACAAATTCCCCTACTTCCCTGCTTCCTCCTGCTGGTGCCCTCCGATGCCTAAGATTCCAGCCTTACCGCTGATCCACTCCTGCAGTATTCCACTCATTTGCAAGGACACTAATGTGTGTGGAGACTCATTAGGAGTGACTGCTTTTATACACCAAGATGACCCTCCCAAAGTGTGACTTCCTGTTTCAACCTTAGCCCCTCATTGGTGCTTTCCACCATGTCATTCCCCCTCCACTCAGACCCTAACCAAGCGAGCAAGCTAGAGAGAGAGAGAGAGAGAGAGAGAGAGAGGTGGACAGCTGCAACTCAAAAGAGAAAATGCTCACACCAGTAAGTTAGTGAGAAGGCAACAAACGGTTAGTTATATTTGGCTAAAACTCAGAATTACAGAGATTTCACTCATTTTCTTGTTTGTATATGGTGTTTAGTTTGGTACCTTTATAACATCCTGTGGCTTACTATCCTGACACACACCTGCCTGGGCACTATTGCCTGATAAGTGTAGTGTCCTGATAGTGAGCATCCCGGTGATGGATTCTCTGACAGATTTTTACAGGGGTAAGGTAGTGGATGTGGGCATCCCATGAGGTGGGCACATGGGGAGGGTGCCATCCATAATGGTGACTCCTTCTTGGTGCAATTCCTCAAGGTGATGGGAGGGTAGGGAGACCAGATGAGGGGGTGGGCAAACTGGGCGACAGGATGTCGCTATATGTAAGCATGTGGGGGGGGAGTGAGCACAGCGAGCGTGGGCCGGGAGGCGGTGGAGAAGATGTAGGGGGTGGTGCTGTGATGGATTGCCCAGCTGCATCGTGGCATCAGGGATTGGCTTGAGGTTGGGGTGGTTGAAGTACCGGGTTCGGGTCTGGGCACTGGTGTGACTTCATGCGCCTGGTCCAAACCTTTATTTTATGTTTTCATGACTGCCTCGACGCACCCCCTGGAGTTGAATCTTTTAATGAGAGTGTACAGAAAGCATTAAAATACATGTCCTGCACGATTGTCCTGTGTGCGAGGGTGTCAGAGTGCAAAATGTTTTCAACACTCCTGACTGCGTATAACGATGATCGCTTTGGGCTTTCGTCGTTATCACATAGAACCATGGATGTGATGGTTGCTACTTACCCCGTTCTTGCACGTTAAGGGACAGTTGATTCTGGAAGTTGGCTGAGCTCCTCCATTGGTGTACAGGACTACACCAGCTGCAGCTCTGCTGGCGTGCTCCCTCAGATCTGGGTTCTAGACCTAGCATATCCTTTTGGGGAACACCCCCCCTGCAACACTTATTTCTTTACTCTTGGGTCCACTCCCCCTCGGAGTTGGTTATTTTAGTTATGGGGGTGTTGTTGGTGAAGTCCCCCCACATGGGGGTGTGGAGGGGCATTTACTTTCAGTCATAATGCCTGAAATATTGCTGTCAGGCATACAATCCATTTGGGGCTATGCATTTCAGGCAGGTTGACTCGGTATGCTGAGTGTCAGCGTACCAAGTTTAGGGATTGTATGGTCTATCCTTTAGTTTATACTCCTCCTATTAGGTTAAGCTGTATGTGTCTTTTGATTTAACAAATTGCACGCCATTATGCTAAAGCTGTATCTGTCTCCCTATTTTAAATAGAGATGGGCCAAAGTTTAAAATTGGGGGTGAAGTTCACCTCTGTGGAGCTCTGTGAAATTTTTCCCACGAAGAGAAACTTTGACTTTACCTGAAATAATGAAGTTCCACCCACAAAGTGCAGAACTTTACCAACAAATTGTGTAATTTCACCTGCAAATGATGGAATTTTGCCCTCAAATGGCAAATCTCCATTGTTCATAGGCGAAATCCAGCTATTCAAAGGCAGAATTCTACACTTTGCATGTGGAATTCCAAACTTCACAGCGGAACGTCAACGTTACAATGTCCACGAATTTTATGAAATCGTGCAAAATTCCAGGATTAGCTCTCAGAGCAAAGTGTGCCAACTTCACCCATCTCTAATTTTTAAACACAAAACTTCACTGAGCTTTCACTCATTCACCTGTTTGTATGTGGAATTTTTATTTGTTATTTTATTTTGGAGTTTGTACCCCTCCCTTTTGCCTGAAACTGTCTCTGTTTCCCGACTAACAAACTACCCTCTGTCTGGCTTTCTTTGCCAGTGTACACTAGAACATTTTTTCAAACCCCTTTTTAATTTACAGGCTACACTCCATTTGACTTTGACCAGCCAAAGCTTAACCAACTGTATGGTTTCAACCCCAGAACTCCCTATATGCTGCTTCCAGCCCAAAGGTGATTTTAAAATGGTGTCTTCACAGAGAAGCATGCCAACAAGAACTCATTTCAGTTCTCTATCCTCACAGCTTCCTGAGTGCACTGGGCACGTGGCCTTAGCCCTTATAGCCCAAGAATACATTACCTACTACTTAGAGTCAATCTGAGTCACATACAAACAGAGGAGAGAAAGAACTGTGACTTGAATCCAGGCCACCTGTAATACCGTTCTAGTCATGCTAACCAGCTGTGCCACCAAGGCAATTGGGACCTGCACTGTCCCAGAGTACACATTACTCTTACTCTAATGCATTACCTGGTGCTGCTCAAATAATTACTACATTTTCAATCACATGGGTGCTGTGTACATATTTTTAAGGAACACATACAAACAGAGGAGAGAAAGAAGTAAGTGCCTCAGATGGAACTTGAATCCAGACTGCCCTCAATACCGTTCTGGTTGCACTAACCAGCTGTGCCACCAAGGCGACTGGAACCTGAGCAGTCCCAGAGCTCACATTACTCTTACTCTAATGCTCTACCTGGTGCTGCACAAATAATTACTACATTTTCAATCACATGGGTGCTGTGTACATATTTTTATGGAACACATACAAACAGAGGAGAGAAAGAAGTAAGTGCCTCAGCTAGGACTTGAACACGGGGTACCCAGAATACCATTCTGGTCATGCTAACTGGCTGTGCCACCAAGGCAGCTGGAACCTGGCTGTCCCAGAGCACACATTATTCTTTTTCCAATACACAACCTGGTGCTGCACAAAGAATTACTATATTTTCATAGTTGCGCACAAAAGATTAATAAACAAATTAGCCAGCCTGGGAGTGGGTCCCAGGGTGGTAGCCTGGGTATAAAATTAGCTGGACAACAGGACACAGAGGGTAATAGTAAATGGAGTCCACTCAGAAGAAAGGGGGTTACAAGCGAGGTACCACAGGGTGCAGTACTAGGTCTGATCCTTTTTAATGTCTTTATAAGTGACACTGTGGCCAGACTGGATAGAAAAGTATGTATCTTTGCAGATGACACAAAGATGTGCAACAGGGTTGATTCACAAGGGGTGTTGGAAAGCATGAAAAGGGACTTGGCAAGGTTGGAGGTATGGTCAAAATTATGGCAGCTTAGATTCAATGCAAATAAGTGCAAAGTAAACAGGAAGTTATACCTCTGTACAGACAGTTGGTGAGACCCCATCTGGAGTACCACATGCAGTTCTGGAGACCCCATCTCTGTAAGGACATAGACAGGATGGTGGCAGTCCAGAGGAGGAAAACTAAAATGGTGCAGGGTCTGCATGAGAAGCCATATGAAGAGAGACTAAAGGAGCTTAATATGTATACTCTTGGGGAAAGGGGGGGCATGATAGATCAGATCACACATTAAGCAAAAAGCTTCACATAAAATTCCCCAGAAATCTCAATGGAGTAAAACCATGGGAGTGCAATGAAAGCAACTCTTTTACTACACTAAATAAAAAGTTGAGATGCTGTCACTTTAGGCTTTACACATATTCAGCGCATGATGTCTATAGTGAACTGTGATCCAGTTTAGACAGTTACACTGATTGCATTTTAAACTTTCCAACCTTTACAAGCCCACAAACCAGCCAAGCATTAGTTACTATGCTATTTCATTGTTTTACTTCTTATAGTGACACTTGCATTTTATAACATTCACTGCAGTCATTCCTAGTGTGTGTAGAGATGACTGGGGGGCATAACACAAAAGGTACAGCTCACACCACATATAGTTTCAGCCTATAACTCTCAAGCATACCTCATCCAAAACAAAACAAAAAAAAACACAAGTAACTGCTAATCAAATTGAGAGTGACACACAGCAAATCAATTAAACATTACAGCTGAAGCCAAGATCACTGATCGTGTCAAAATTCCAAACAGTGTACTTTGCATTTTATTAACCATATGCTTAAAAAACTAAATTAGTAAAAAAAAAAGCAAGCCATATGTACCAGCCTCTACTTCATCAGTCACTGAGACAGATAAAGAGTAAATGAAATTAGAGTGTTTGTAATGAACAGCTTCACTAAGAACCACATTGACATTCAATGCAGTAACTTATCAAAATCTACTTGTTTCTAACCAGTGGCATTATATACTCTGGCCTTCTAGGGCTGTTAAATACAAATAGGCAAAACGTTATAATCAGACTATGCAGTAAACAATATAGCCACACAGACTTTTGAAACAAATCCATACTTATGCAAAATGAATCAAATCAATGGCACAAGTATAATTGTAAGGGCTTTCAATCACATTCTGCATTACACAGGTTATACAATGAATTACATTTTTTTTTCTGTAGAACATTGATTCCAACTCCAGACTACAACATAGAAATATAGACATTGTCAGCAGAAAAAACCCACTGGTCCATCCAGTCTGCATTGTTATATCCTATCCTACCCCAAGACCTGTTGTCTAGATATGGTTTTTGCCCAGTCTCCCCCCCCCTTTGTGGCTGCCTATTTGTATTCCAGCCTACTTCCAGCCTTGCTTGAAACCTGTAAGGGAGGCTAAAAAAATTACAGTTTAGTAAATTATCCATTACAAATACTTAAAAAGGAGACGAACGGAGATGAGGCTGAAGGCGGAAGAATTTAATGATTATAATAATAATCATGGCAAGAGATTACAAGTGGTACATCCTTCATTCTTAATTCTTAATTCTTCAAACTAACATTGTATAGTGGCTTGTTTATATAGTGGAAGACAGTACTATGGTTGTCTATGATTGGTACAGAACAAGTACAAACATTAACTTAAAAGGCAATTCTCTTTTTAGTACATGTATGAGCTCAGCACAAATGTATTGATAGTGTAAATTATACTACTATATAAGGATAGTAATAATTATCATTACCAGTTACTAAGGTTTAGAAGGAAGAAATAGGTTTGCACTTAGGAATGTGCATACAAGCACTCTGGCCCGTCCTAATAATAATAGTCAAAAGGGTAACTTGAACTCTATCCCTGTGTTTCTATTTGGACAGACACCTGTTTTCTATTACTCATATGATTAATACAAATATTAAAAACATTTTAATATTACAAGTTGTGGCTCAGTTAAACTTGTAGTTTTGCAAGTTTTAATATGATTCAGCTTCATAGATCAATATTTGTTACACAAACACCTTATGTTTTACACCAAAATGAGGTTTAGGCTGTAATATTGGGACGCATTTCTTTATCCCCTATTACAAGCCCCCCTTGGCCCAATATTGGCTAATTATCATTTATGCAACAATGCAACTCCTTTGAGCATGTACATCTCACTACGTACTTTACATTATTCACAAGCATTTGATCAATAAGTGTTGATTAAATCCACTCTCTGGCCCTTTTGTCACATTTCGATATTCAGTTGGTGTTACAGTTAAGTATATAGCATTTGAGACTACAAAACATAATGAGTTGCTTAAACTAGCATAGTTACAAACACTATTATTACCCCAAAACAGTAGGACAGAGTTAACACATAAACATTATTGTCCTTTGGTGTGGCTCTGTTTATAACAAGAAACACATTTGTCTATTTTTAGTCCATGTAGCTTTGCTGTGATCCAGTCTTGAGCATTGAGGCACAGTTGCTAGACCAGCTGTTAAATATGTCCACATACCAGTTTAGAAAAGTCAGTGTTCATATTGCTGACTGGCTGATTAGCAGACACACTGCACTGGTCAGGGATGCATTAGATTGTGCATTGAGTTGATTACACCATGGCACACAGATTAGTAAAGCAATAGGTTTACATAAAGTACTAGCCATGTTTGGAACAAACAGCAGTGAAGAAAATGGATGTCTTGCTTGAAGGTCAATTGAAGAAGAATCTTCTTGCTGAAGTTAGGGGATTGCCCCTATCCCAGACTTGACTTTATAGTAAGTAGAAACAATAAGCTTGATTGTAGAGTTTAAACTGATTAGACCTTTTCAGTTGATTTAAAGTTGTACAAATAATTTTGCTAAAACATTACACTTGCAGAGGTAATAATGACTTGATTTATGCAATAGTCCTTATGTGGAACCAATTAGGAAACATAAGCATTTTTGCAATAGAACAATTTTAGTATTGAGCATAATGTATAAAAAGAATGAATATGTGGAAGTACATACACAACTCCCACTCCAGCTTAACTAATTCTTGAAGCATATATTTTTGAAGAAGAATCAAAATACACATTTTTTGGTATTTACCCCTATGGGGAGATAGCAATGTACCTTGCAACCTTTGTAGACATTACACTGGAAGGAAGGAAGGGTAGCTTACCCCTTCCCCCCGAGCTTCTACTGGCAGAAGATACAGCTCAAGTACTGTAATACAAGATTATTTCTATAGGATAAAAGAAGCCAAGCGTCCTTGGGTTTTCATATCCTAAGCATGACAAAATGTCAGCTGAGTTTAAACAAAGAAGTTTTGCTTACAGTTAAATGTTGATTGACTGTGTTGGCTGCAACACAAGAAGGTCAAAAGGTCACATAGTGTGCATGCAAGGGTCGCTCAAACCCAGTTATTTTTGTAGTGGCCTTGAACACTACTGATATTAAAAATATCTTAATGTTACATTGCCTGTTTTTAAATTTTAAGACATTTACATCTTACAAACATGCTACAGAAGCTGTGTTATAGTTTATATTGCAATCAATAAAAGAGAATTATCCCTATCTAAAAAAACAAAGGTCTCCCTGTACCTTAACTAACTAACTTTAGTTATTAGTTTTTCTCTTGCAAGGATTTTGGCTCTTGACTTATTTTACATTTCCAAACTATCTATTTTTGACTGTAGCTGGATTATTACATCTTACTGTTCATGCAGCTTTCCTTTTTTTTTTTTTTAAAGTCTCATGTGTTAATGAATTACCACCTGGCTATATTATCACAGACTTTGTACAGTATTTGGTAGTTACTCTTTTTAATTTTTTAATTAAAACACTGCTGTGCCTGTTAATCATGGTTTGTATGCTCCCCCCTTTAGGTGTTTCCCACAGAAACAACCTATCAATGTTTCCATACTTATTTTTCATATCTTTTTCTTTCCTGCCTAGCCTTTACAGCCAGGTCCACCCATGCACTGGTGCCCAGTCCGTCTGGCTATGTCTTACAGCTCCCCTGTGAGGTCCAGCTTGCAAGTCCCAGCACCTTCACTTACCTACTCTGCCCCATGAGTTCCTACAGAGTTAAGCATTACTTTTATTTAAAAAAAATTGGAAAGCATACCAAGCATACATCACCTGATTGGTGAGTGGCTAAACTGTCTGTCTGCACCATTTTCTCTCGCTTTAAGCCATTAGCACCACGTCTCCGAGCGTCGTCACCTTCTTATTAGGGCTTGCAGACTAACCAACTAGTAGTTAGGCAGCCTCCTCGGCATGCAGCACCAGCGATCTGAGTCTTTAAGGCACCAAATGTAAGGGAGGCTAAAAAAATTACAGTTTAGTAAATTATCCATTACAAATACTTAGAAAGGAGATGAACTGAGATGAGGCTGAAGGCGGAAGAATTTAATGATTATAATAATAATCATAGCAAGAGATTACAAGTGGTACATCCTTCATTCTTAATTCTTAATTCTTCATTCTTAATTCTTCAAACTAACATTGTATAGTGGCTTGTTTATATAGTGGAAGACAGTACTATGGTTGTCTATGATTGGTACAGAACAAGTACAAACATTAACTTAAAAGGCAATTCTCTTTTTAGTACATGTATGAGCTCAGCACAAATGTATTGATAGTGTAAATTATACTACTATATAAGGATAGTAATAATTATCATTACCAGTTACTAAGGTTTAGAAGGAAGAAATAGGTTTGCACTTAGGAATGTGCATACAAGCACTCTGGCCCGCCCTAATAATAATAGTCAAAAGGGTAACTTGAACTCTATCCCTGTGTTTCTATTTGGACAGACACCTGTTTTCTATTACTCACATGATTAATACAAATATTAAAAAACATTTTAATATTACAAGTTGTGGCTCAGTTAAACTTGTAGTTTTGCAAGTTTTAATATGATTCAGCTTCATAGATCAATATTTGTTACACAAACACTTTATGTTTTACACCAAAATGAGGTTTAGACTGTAATATTGAGACACATTTCTTTATCCCCTATTACAAAACCATTTCAAAAACAGGAGGAAAGTGCACTCTAGAACCACCGAAGGTGCTTTTCATCACACAAACAGTTTAAAACAAGTACAAAAAAATATTTAGAAGTGAATAATTTACATGATGTGTAAGTGCTAACCTATTGACAAAACTGCTAGCCTAGTAATACCTTTCTGTTTCACTCCGGTCTGTGAGAAACCAAGCTCCGCTTCTTCCTACTTCTGTGACACATTCACTGAGCTACACAGCTGCACACTGCTATAGCCTAACTTTAAATTCATGAATCAATGAAACAAGCAGCTGGAGTTCTAATCTTGGCATTATATTTCAAACTGATAAAAAACAGAATGTTTCTGACTGGAACATTTCATGATGCCTTTACTACCTAATCATGGATACATTTCAATTTAAAAACATACTGTATCTCATTATTATTTATCATTGTAACATAGATTTTTGATAGCAGATAAGGGCTACTTGGCCCACCCAGTCTGCCCATTTTTCCCTGCCTATCCTATCTTGTCAACACAAATCCTACTTGATCTCAGATTCCCTTGCTCCTTGTTTCCCAACTTACATTCCCTTATGCCTATCCCATGCATGCTTTAAGTCCACCACTGTTTTCACCCCACCACCTCTGCTGGAAGACTGTTTCAGTGAAGAGGTAATCCCTCACATCTCTCCTACATTTTCCTTATTCCATCATCATTGGATTTCCATTAACATAGAAACATAGAGCATAAAAATTGTCAGCAGATATGGAAAACCTGGCCCATCCAGTCTGCCCAAAAGCCCTACTCTAGTTTGTGGCCTCTGACCCTACCTGGTCAATGGCTTCCCACCCCTTCTTCCCACTTCTAAGGTACCCTTATGCTGATCCCATGCATGTTTAAAACCCTCCACTGTGCTTGCTCCCACCACCTCCTGTGGCAGTCTATTCCATGTGTCCACCACCCTCTCTGTGAATAAAAACTTCCTCACATTTCCCTCAGTCTGCCACCTTCCAATTTCATATCATGCCCCCTCATTCTTGTATATCTCTTATATTGGAAGATGTCTCCCCCTGCACCTTGTTAATGCCCTTAAGGTACTTGAATGCTTCTATCATGTCCCCCCGATCCCTCGTGTCCTCCAGCAAGTACATACTGAGGTCCTTTAGTCTCTCCTCATATGTTTTCTGGTGCTAGCCCTGTACCATCTTAATCACCCTTCTTTGGACCACCTCCACTCTGTCAATGTCCTTACAAAGGTGTGGCCTCCAGAACTGCACACAGTACTCTAGGTGAGGCCTCACTGGAGTTTTGTACAATGACATCACCACCTCCCGCCTTCTGCTAGTGATACATCTGCCTATGCACCCCAGCATACCACTGGCCCTCCATGAAGCCTTTGTACTCTGCTTAGACACCTTTAGGTCATCAGAAATGATAACCCCCAGGTTGCTTTATTCCTTTGTGATAGTCAACAACTCCGCCGCTCCTCCCTATTCTGTAGTTCTCCTCAGGGCTTCCTCTTTCCAGGTACATTATATTGCACTTCTTGGAACTGAACCTTAGTTGCCACACTTCAGACCATTTTTCAAGTTTCTCCAAGTCCCTACTAATCCTTTCCACCCCTTCTGGAGTATCCACCCTGTTGCAGATTTTGGTGTCATCTGCAAACAGGCAGACCTTTCCCTCCAGTCCTACCACAATGTCACGAATGAAGACATTAAACAGGACTGGTGCAAGGACTGATCCCTGAGGTGCACCGTTGGTCACCCCTCTCCCTTAATTGGATCCCATTTATCACTACCCTCTGCTTCCTGTCTGTTAGCCAATTCCTAACACAGTTTTCTACCTTGTGCCCCATACCCAGACTACTCATTTTGTTGACTGACCTTTTATGTGGGATGGTGTCAAAGGATTTGCTGAAATCGAGGTAGGTGACATCTACTGCTCCCCCCATTTATTTCCCTTGTCACACAGTCACAAAATCTATCTACCTCTGGACTGTGAAAAACAATCAGCCGAGGACCCCTCACTCTTCCTGAGGCTAGATTACCTCCCAGTCAAATAAAAGTTTCACTAAGTTTTTGAATATCTTTTTCTGTGAAAAATACTCCCCTCCTGTACCTTATTTAATCCTGTCAGGTGTTTATATGTTTCTATCATGTCCTTCATTTCCATTCTTTCTTCCAGGGTGTACATATGCAGATTAATTAGTATCACCTCATAGGGCTTGTGATGCAGCCTCAGCACCATTTAAATCAATAGTGGTTTGTTAGGATTGTGTAATTATATCGTGTCTGTGTGGTGTGTGATTGATTGTGACTGTGTGTGAGGTTTTTATGAAGTTGGTGTTGTTTGTGGTGTGCTGTTGTTTGATTAGGATGTGCTGGCTTGGTGTACAAATGGTCAGGCACTATTATCCCAGCAGGCTCACGGACCTCCACCCTTTCAGCTGTCCCCTTTTACCAGCGGAGGTTTACATGCAGTGTCATTCACTGGGGATAGTTAGAAGGAGAAAGGGGAAGGGGACTGGGTCTGTTGGGGGAATGAAGGGGAGTGGGCAGATTGGGGTTGTGGGGACAAGAAGATGCCCTGGAGCAAAATGAGATCAGGATAGGAGATCTTCCTGCCTGGTTCCCATACCCAAGAGCTATACTTTTTGTATAAGTACCCACCTATCCTACTCGGGTGGTGTTATGTAATGCCAAGCCTTCAAAAAACAAGACTGCTGTGATAGCTGATCTTGTTGGTACATCAGACCTGGCTTGCATCATGGAGACCTGGTTGGACAATAATGCTGGTCCAGTTTTGGCATCAGCAGTTCTGGCTGGGTACTCGGTGATACACCACCTGAGGGTGGATTGTAGAGGCAGGGGTGTAGCCATTTGTTTTAAATCAGAACTGGGCCTTATGGATGTTCCAGTGGAGGCTACCAGATCCTTTGAATGTATCATGGGTGCAGGTGTAGGATGCAGGATACTCCTCATTTACCATCTACCAGGTGATGGGAAACAGTTCCTTCAAGAAGTCACAGACTTCATCATCAACATGGTGTTGCAATCCCCCAGATGGTTAATTCTGGGGGATTTCAATGCATGGGTCAATGATGAACTCTCACAGTTTGGTCAAGACTTCCTCCAACTGATAAATTTGTTGGGCCTCACACAGGTAATTACCTCTGCAACCCACATTCATGGTCACTCATTGATCCTGGTGTTCCTCCTGGAGATGGAGAGCTCTGACTTGGTGGTGGAACCAGTCAGGTGGTCTGACCATAACACCATAGAGTTCAGTTTCATAGCACCCCTGAATAGGCCTGCCCCTACAGAGATGGTCCAGTACTGCCCATTATTGGGTGTGACCCCAGATGGCCTAATGGTGGTGCCAGACCTATTGAGCATACCGAGTGAATGATTGGATCCAGGGGCTCTGGTACTGGCCCATAAGGCAGTGACAGAGGCCCTGGATTCCATTTCTCCTGTCTGTATCCATCCCCTCACTCTTTGCCCAAGATCCCCATGGTTTGATGGCACCTCAAAGGAGTTGAGGAGACTAGGGCAAAGTTTGGAGATGAAATGGTCAAAATCAGGCCTGGCCTTTGACAGACTTAGATTGATGGATCATTATATGGTCTATCAATCAGCAATTATCTGTAAGAAGGCAGAGTTCCTGTTCAGGGAGATTACCGCTGTGCAAAACTGACCAGCTCAGCTCTCCAGACTGTTGACAGAATGTGCAATCCAATCTGCCTTCAGTCTGGAGGAGCTTTTTCACAGGAAAAGTGTGATGAGTTTGCTCAGTTCTTCACAGATAAGGTTTCCACCATCAGGTCTGGCATCTGTTCAGCCTCATCTATTGGGTGTTGCAGAGGTTTGCAGAAGGTTGAGAGCACCCAGTTTGCCTGATTTGACTTCAGCCAGCCGGTGATCACTGACATCATGAGGATCATCCAGACTCTGTGACCAACCTGCTGTAGTATGGACCTGGGCCCAACCCACCTTCTTGTGGGGTGCATTGAGGTAATCAGTCCGGTCCTTGCTGAGATAGTCTGGAGATCATTGGAGAGGGAGTTTTTTCCAGACCCCCTAAGGGAAGCGGTTGTTTGACTGCTCCCTAAAAGCCTTCCCTTGACCCAGACTGTCTGGCAATCTACAGACCCATCTCTAAAGTGTCCTTTGTGGGTAAGGTTACTGAGAAGGTAGTTGTATTGCAGCTGGATGATCATTTATCCATCCACGATGTCTATGATCCTCTCCAGTCCGGATTAGGAAGAGGTATAGTACCGAGATGGCACTTGTTCGGTTACTTAATGATCTAATACCAAAAGATTAGAAGACTCATTCAATCTTGGTCCTCCTTGCTCTCTCTGCAGCCTTTGACACTGTGGACCATGATGTGCTGTTGGAGAATCTGCAGTTCATCTGTGGATTGTATGATTTTGATCTTTTCTTGAGGGTAGGACTCAGAGAACGATGTCGGGAAATTATTCCTCGGCCCCTCTCCCCCTATCCTGTGGGGTACCACAGGCCTCCATTTTGGCACCCATGTTGTTTGCAGTGTATATGCTGCCATTAGGAGACATTATTAGGCAGTATGGCTTAAGTTTTCACTACTCTGCAGACGATACTCAGTTATACATGTCCTTCATGCCTGAGCAGGATGGGGTTCTCTTGGTCTTTAATAACTGCTTCTCCAAGATCCAGGACTGGATGAGTGCCAGCTGGCTGTGGTTGAACTCAGCAAAATCTGAAGTGTTGGTTGTGGACCCAGGTCACCAGGGTGCAGGTTTACCAGCAGGACAGCCCTCTGGGCTTTGGCTTGGGGGTGTTCAGCTGATGAACTCTGACCAGGTGAAAAACCTGGGTATTATTTTTGACAATGGTCTGACACTTAAATCGCAGGTGTTGGCCATAGTCAAGACCTCTTTTTATCATCTGAGGAATATCGCACAGGTAAAGCATCTGGTTCTGCCCAATGATCTTCCAACTTTGGTCCATGCCTTTGTGACTTCCTGCCTTGAATACTGTTACACCCTTTACCTAGGGCTACTAGTGGTTGATATCTGCTGCTTGCAGCTGGTGCAGAATGGGGCAGCCATGCTGTTGACTGGCTCTTCAAGATCAAGCCATATCACTCCTGTTCTCTGCAGACTGCATTGGCTGCCAGTACAGTGGTGGATCACCTTCAAGGTCAGTTTACTGATTTTACAAAGCCCCACATGGCACTTGCAAGATCTTCTGTGTCCCTATTGCCCCCTCCGCTCTCTCTGCTTCTCCGATGAGGGATTGCTAGAGGTTCCCAGGGTCTAATTTAAGACATCTGGGGTCCATTCTTTTGCTTTTGTGGCCCCTATCTTGTGGAACTTTCTACCTCATCTGTTGAGGGAATGCCTCACCATCGAGAGTTTTAAGAGTGCGCTGAAAACTTATTTATTCAGTTTGGCTTTCCCCAACTGCCTTTAGGATTTGGAAGTGATTTAAAAATCATCAGTAATGAGATGAATTTTAAATAATTTTGCTCTGTGTTATTTAATTATGATTTTAATGAATATTGTACTGTTTGTTGATGTTTTAAATTTATTGTACAAGCACATTGAACAAGTATGGAAATGTGCTTTTTTTACAAATAAACTTGATTTTATTTGATTATCCTCCACTGGACAAGCTCCACCCTATCCATGTCCATCCTGAGATGTGATCTCCAGCTCTGGACACAGTACTCTGAGTGGGGTCTCACCAATGATCTATACAGTTGCAACACCACCTCCCTCTTTCTATTGGCAATACCCCTCTCTATGCATGCCAGAATTTCACTGGCACTATCCACTGTCTTGTTGCACTGTCTCATCACATTGAGGTCATCAGATGTTATTACCTCTGATCCCTTTCCTGTTTGTTAAATGCCAATATGTCTTCTCTCATTTTGCACTCTATTTCTAGGTTTCTGTGCCTTAAGTGCATAACGTACTTTTTCACATTAAAACCCAGTTGCTACAACCTTGACCACTTACTGAGTCTCATAACACACACACACCCACACTCTTAAAAATATATGTCAAAATAACATTAGGATCCTGGACAAACCAAGAAAAGTAGACATAGGGAGTTAGGGTAAAAAATGACCTGTACTTCATTTGTTTTATCTAAGCAAGTTGGTAAGATTTTTTTTTGTATCTGTCTGGTATCTGGATTACTGACTCCTCAGTTAAAAGCAGAACACAACCCAACTAATAACACTATGAAACACAACTACCTTGCTTGTACAGAATAAGTGTGCATTTGTATAAATAAGTGATAACATTCATTTAGTAGGAGTATACAAAGCAATAACTGGCATCTGAGGATGACTAAGTGCTGAGGCATTTAATCATCCACAGAAGCCGGTTATTGTGAGTATACTCCTACTAAATGAATATTATCACTATTATACAACTAGGAGTTACATAGAATTTTTTTATGTAACTTCTAGTGAAAAACGAACACTGTTGCGTGTTGAAATACTGCTTTGAAAAGTAAAGTCAAGACTCTGGGCATGCATATTAGTGCCGGTGGTAGTATGCATGCCCAGAGTCACAGCTTTACATTTGAAAGCTAGATTTCACTGTGTAAGTCTGCTTGAGGTACAAAATCACTGAAAGGAGGTGTTTACAAATAAGTTGGCACTTATTTGTTAGTGTTGCTGAGTTGTTGTGTCTGCAATCCAGAAAGTTGTTTCTCTGTCTCTCTCTCTCTCTCTCTCTCTCTCTCTCCGCCATACCTGACTCACAAGCTGGCTCACCTTGTCTCTCGCTCCTTGCTCCATTTTCATTTACTGCTACTCAGAGATAAATACTGTTGGAGACACAAACTTAGCTGTAATTTAGAAGGGCTAACATTAGAACTTAGGGGGAAGGCCAGTGTGAGCAGACCTTGGAGTGGACAGGTGGTCCGGATTGCAGAGAAGGGACTATGGATACCCTACTGTGGGCATGGTTAGAGGTAAATAACCTATTGTGGGTGTGGTTATCATGTGGATAACTTACTGTGGGTGTGGCTTGATATAGATAACCTACTGTAGGCATATATGTACTGGCTTGTGGGATAATAACTTCCAGTTTTCCTGTCTTCTGATTGGCTGATACTAGATACCTATGGTATACAGTAATAATTGTTTTAAAGTACAAACCATATTAAATGGGTTTTCTTTGAGCAAACTCCTTACTCAGAACACTTTTGAATGTGCAAAAGTAAATATT
Organism: Neoceratodus forsteri; assembly: GCA_016271365.2. Taxonomy (NCBI): domain Eukaryota; kingdom Metazoa; phylum Chordata; order Ceratodontiformes; family Ceratodontidae; genus Neoceratodus; species Neoceratodus forsteri. The sequence goes on from CM057454.1 coordinate 798,786,362, forward strand.
AAGTAGTCTTTATGACATTTATGAATTTGGGTAGGAGTTACTAGGCACTTTGGGTAGGAGTTACTAGGCACTACATATGTGGTCTTGAAAGAAATCGGTCTGGATGGCACCCTAAACATTTGGGATCATGCTGAGGCATTGAATGTTTCTTTATTTATTAATGCATTAAAAATTGGTGACCAGAAAAGGCATACTGAGTCAAGGTTCATTTTCAGGTATGAGCTAGGGGAAAGGAACAAAGGATACAGATGTAGATGTACAGGATGTAGAGTACATAAAGAAAATTAAGACCAACATGTGAATACAAAAGCTATATAGATATACTGTAGTATTGAATCCAGTGGTACATAACAGACAAAATGAGGCAAAACCCAACTGAATAATATGCATTGATAAGTACTGTAACAATGAGTTAATCTCTGAGGTCCCTAATGAATGAAACCCACAGGATAAGGGCACAAGCAGAGGCAGCAGTCTGGGGGGACAAAGCAGGTTACAGGCAGCAAACAGTAGAGGAGGCAGGGTCACATAGATTACATGTTATCTATGACTAGAGCAGAAGCCAAAGGGGAAAGTGAGAGATCCAAGTTGATATTCAAAAGAAAGATGGGAATGAAAGAGGTGAAGAGTCCAAGGCAGATCATTCTAGATGGAAGGAATATACAAGAATAAAGAATAATGCCAAGCAGCAGCATTGGAGTGTGGATGAGGAATGCAGAAAGTGTGGCAATCTTTAGAATGAAGGGCATAAGGGGAAAAAACAGTGGGAGAAAGGAGAGAAGATAAGTATTCTAAACTTGATGTAATGCAAAGCTAATATCATTGTATTACAATTTTGCTTCCAATAGTAACCAGCAAGTGAGGCAAGTTCAGGGGTTTTGCTGGCTTCCCTCTTGGGAGAGGATCAAGGTTTTAAAAAAATGGGTGGAGGTCATAGGTACCAGGAGGATGGTGGGAGATCCTTTGGGCACCAGGGAAATTAAACGTTTCATCACAGGCATCAGGGTAGAAGAGTGAGTTCTTTTGGATACCAGGGAGATTTAAAACATTGACAGGTGTATCAGGGTAGAAGGGAGGTTACACTGGACAAAAGGAACCTTTACCAATTCATGTGAGGAACCAGACTCCTCCAGGTTCTGACTATGTGCACAATCATTATGTATTGTTATTAGCATTATATTACATTAAGATTAGCATTTCCCAATAATTAAGCAACATTCAATACCAGAGCAGTAAATGTAAGTCTGAATGACCCCAAACTTTCAGGTTGCAATCCAGACCAGTCTTTCTCACCACAGAGATCATGTCTTGTAACAGAGGTACTGGTAGATGGTTGGGGGTCACGGCACAGTAGAGATATTAAACATTTCTTAAGTGACAATGGGGTAGCAGGAGGAATTCCACTGGACATCAGGGAGATTTAGCATTTATTCAGGGGGTATCACATTGCAACAGCAATGGAAAAACAATGAAGACCCTCACAGCACAAAAATCGACAATTCACTGTGATGGTATGTTGGGTTCCCAACACTGCTGTCTCAGGGGAGTTAACTCCCTCCCCAAACAAACTCCAACTCAGATTTGGTTATTTATAGTGTGGGGATGTTGCTCCTCACATGGAGGGTGTGGAGGGTGAAGTTCCCTACAAAAAAATCATTTTTCTACAGTGATGGCATTTTGCTGTCACTGTACTGATGATTGCCAAATTTCCTGTTGCTACAGCGGCATGGCACCTGTTCAGGGGCACAAGTGTGCAAAAGGGATTCCACTGGACAATAGATAGCGTAAATATACAAACTACAGAACCACAGTTTAGGGTCATTAGAACTATATTAGAAAAATGATAAAAATAAATATTTTAGAAACAAATTAAATTTTATGTTCCCAACTGACATGGGGAAATCTTTTCAGGCAATGTACATGCCTACACCAAGCTTACTGTTGTGCTTTTCCAGCTTTGCTGTCATGCTGTCCTGGAGTGGCTTTGCTGCCACACAAAGCTTTTCAAAGCCTTTACACATGTCTAAATGAACTGGCTGGTAAAGTGACGTGCCTATGGCTTTATGTGTATTTTTAGGTGCCAACAGTGTAACTGTAAGGACCTACTATGGCCATGAGTACTCTTTTGCATTTAGTCTAGTTCAAAAATGTTGTACACTTAGTGTGAGTGATTTGGCTGCACAATGTCATCAATGATGTCAGTGATAGTGCTTTCAGGTCCTGGTCTTGGGATTGTGACCTACACAAGCCTACATATGACACCCAGTATAGAACATTTTTATTTCTTTCTCACTACAATTTATTTAGTATTACAGAAATTGTTAGATGTTCTGCTTATATTAGTGATAGAGCCTCAGCAAAGTTTAAAGTTCTATATAGCTGATAACATGAAACAATCCTGCTGACACTTTCAGGCTTGAAGGCAACTTGGGAAACAATATGTCAGATTTACAGACTGGAGCATTACTAAATCCACTGCAGCTGTTGGGGATGGGGGTGCACCCAGTGTTAGATGTCCTTCCCCACTGCATGCATGTCCTGTTAATGAGTTATAGTACAGTGGTAAAGCTATAGACTACCAAGCAGTAGTGGGTAGGGGGCCTGTGTTTAATCCCCGGTGTGGGACACTTTTTTTCCTTCTAACTCAGTTACCATAGTATGAGAAACATTGTTTGATAGCATGGTTGATACTAATGATAGAGTTTCAGCAAACTGTGAAGTTCTATTTTTGCTGATAATATGAAATTTATAGCTGAGACTTTGACATTTGAATGCAGCATGGGAACATTATTTTAAATTGACTGACAAGTTCATTGCTAAATTCACTGCATCTGTGTATGTGTGTGCATGGTGGTGGTGGGGGTGTGCACTCAGTGCTGAATATCCTTTGCCACAGCATGAATTTTCTGTAAAAAGAGCTTCTGTACACTTGTAGAGCTATAGGCTTCCAAGCAGTACTGGGTAGGGGGGCTGAGTTTGATTCCATTGAGGGCCCTTTTTTTGGTTTTCCCTACAATTTCTGTAGTATGAGAAAAATTGTTAGATGCTTTTGCTGATGTTAGTGATAGAGTTTCAGCAAAGGTCAAAGTTCTAGATTGCTGATGACTTCCAAAGTTCCAGCTGAGACTTTGCAGTCAAAATGCAACCTGAGAAACATTACTTCAAATTGCCAGACTGGTGCATCATTACACCCACTGCAGCTTTTTGGGGGAGGTGGGGTAGGGGGTCTGCAATCAGTAATGGATGTCCTTTGCTACATGATGCATTTTCTGTCAATGAGCTTTAGTAGAGTGGCAGAACCACAGACTTCCAAGCACTATTGGGTAGGGGGGCTGGGTTTCAGCCACAGTATTTTTTTTTCCTTTCTTACTCAGTTTTGTGGTATGGGAGAAATTGTTTCTTGTCATTACTGTTGTTAGTGATGGAGTTTCAGCAAGATGTGAAGCTCTATATTGCCAAAAACATGAACATTTCTAGCTGAAACTCTGGGATTTCAATGTAACGTGGGAACATTACTTTAACTGACCAGCTCATTACTAAATCCACTGTAGTTGTGTGTGTGTATGTGTGTGTGTGTGTGTGTGTGTGTGTGTGTGTGTGTGTGTGTGTGGCAGGGGAGAAGGATCTGCACTCAGTGCTGAATGTCCTTTGTGACATCATATATTTCTTGTCAAGGAGCATTTGTACAGCAATAGAACTATAGGCTACCAAGCGGTAGTGGGTAGGGTGCCTGAGTTCGATCCCAATGTGGGACTTTTTTCATTCTCACCACAGTTTCTGTAGTATGAGAATTGTTTGCAGCCGTATTGGTCCTTGTACAACAAGATGAAAAAAATGAATGATTTGAGATCTTGTACTGGATCAACAAGAGGCTGACAAAATGTTTAACCTTTTGGGCTAAACAGAATTCTTTATCAAAAGAATGACAGGGATACAAAGTAACCACTTTAAGTACATACAGCACAACTGGTAAAAAAACATTTACATGGATGTGACAGTTCTGTAAATATATAAGTAGAGTAACTGGATATAAAGTAGACACAGAAAACAGAGATAAGAAAACAGTCTTTGAAAACCTAATTGGCTGTCCTCCCAGGATGGAATGTAATGTGGCAGCAGAAGACCTATAAATTGTAAATTTCTAATAGCCTTCCTGAAAAGACAGTTGTGTGTGTGTGTGTGTGTGCTCAGCATTAAGAAGCATTACATCTGTGTGCATGAATCCAGAAAGTATGAAATCAGCAATCATCAATTATAATCAAACATATAAATATCTCTCTCTCTCTCTCTCTCTCTATATATATATATATATATATATATGTATGCCCATATATATAAAGTATATATATGTATGTATATGGCAAAAAACTGTTTAATGCATCATTTAGGGTTGTTCCACAAAAACAAAAGCGAGGAAATTCGGTGTTACAGTTGAAAACCCTAACTCCAAATTCACCCCCCCCAGCACCACACACACACAGACACACACACACACACACACACACACACATACAAAGTGGGGGGAGGACCAAGGCAACACGACCAATGACAGACAACCATCAGCAGGTGACAGAAATAAAAAACAATTGTCTAAATGTACTACAAGACATCCCCACCCACCTGACCAGGTACTGCATGCTCAGTGGAGATCAACAGCAAAACTGAGGCCATGTTCACCAAAGATACACATCCCTGACTGCAGGTGCACACAACATATCACACTTAGTAGTTGCATGGCCTTACCTAGTGATGCCCCACACCCCACCACACCTGGTGGGCCACCTCAGCTATAGAGCACAGCAAAACTAAGGAGTTGTACAGGTATAATATGTGTGTTTGCCTTCATGTGTACACACTCACCCCCTGCTAGGCACTACAGGACCTTTGCAAGGCAGTGCCCCACCCATTCAGACCATCTACTGTGTAGTTACTGGAGAATGGCAGTTAAGATTAACCCATGAAGATGAACACTGTAACTTGATGATTGCAGCCATCCAAAGCTTAGTGTGATTATAACTGACAGATTCTGTGATAGAGAATGACCCCTCCCATCCTACAACACTTATCCCATTGTGTCTAAAATCTATACTGAAAGAAATTCTATTTATATCTACACTATACCTACTTGATTCCTGTTGTAGTACAATTAACATAGTTATCACTTTGATAGCGTCAGTGACAGAACTGTGCCAAACCCAAAGACTAGGTACTACAGCCTGAGTATAGAACAACTACTAAAAAAGTGAGGCTGTGTGCATAAGTGGTATAGATCACTCATTGCAACAATACTAAACTTACCACTATTTTAATAAGTGAGGCATCAGAGAGGCAATGGCATTGTCTTTACCAGGTAGTACATCCTCAGTAAGGACCTACAGGAAAATTGATCCTATAGACATCTGTGATACACCTACGTCATTGTTGGTTCAGTAGTGTTAGGATATTTAGAAGTTGCTTGGCCTCAGCCAGGCAATTACACTGTTTCTTAGAAAGAATAGGTACTGCATTTTTAGTATACAGACACACTGAAGGTATAAATATGTACAGCAACAGTACACCTACATCACTAAACTGTATAGCTGATACTGACATTAGGAGTTGCACATCCTTCTACAGGCAATAGTTTTCCATACCTTGACATCAGCCTCTCTATCTTGAGTGTACAGTTGCAGTAAATTTACTACTATGTAAATCACATAGTAAATGCAACAGTCCTTTTATCTTGATGATGGCTGTGTCTTGTAGTAAATTTATGTTGTTCTCTTAATTAATGTTTACTCATTAGTGTAAAAACCTTTGTACAACTTCAATCAGACACCTGCATCATTGATGTCCAGTAACGGTACAGTACCAGGTGTGGTGGGGTGTGGGGCATCACTAGGTAAGGCCTTGCAACTACTAAGTGTGGTGCGTTGTGTGCACCTGCAATCAGGGATGTGTACGTTTGGTGTGCATGGCCTCAGTTTTGCTGTTGATCTCCACTGAGCATGCAGTACCTGGTCAGGTGGGTGGGGATGTCTTGTAGTACATTTAGACAATTGTTTTTTAATTCTGTCACCTGCTGCTGGTTGTCTGTCATTGGTCATGTTGCCTTGGTCCTCTCCCCTACTTGCATGTGTGTGTGTGTGTGTGTGTGTGTGTGTGTCTGTGTGTGTGTGTGTGTGGTGCTGGGGGGGTGAATTTAGAGTTAGGGTTTTCAACCGTAACACTGAACTTCCTCACTTTTGTTGCTGTGAAACAACCCTAAATGATGCATTAAATGGAGTTTTTGCCATGAATATCCTGTCTTTTTGAGAATGATTAGTACCAGTAGTATATGATTTTTTTGTTGTACCAGGACTGCACATACATAGTGAAATGTACCAAAATGAAGAACACAGCAACTCATCTAATAGTATTTTCTGTTATGAAGAATAAGACAACATCCATCTCAACCATATTCCTTTTTATGTTTGCTTGCATGCATGTGCAAGAAACATAGTGCCATCATCCGAGTTTTTGGAGGAGTGGCAGCCCTCTTCCAATTCAGTCAGTGTGTTTGCAGGCACGGCTGCAGTTCTCCAATGCCTGCTGGAGCTGTCTATGACAGCAGTCCAAAATGCAGTGGAGTACAGTTGAAAGGGGGAGCTACGCTTCAGTGAGCAGTGATAAGATATCGCCTGCTCATGCGCACTCCACCTACACACACACACATGCACGCATACTGTGTGCTCGCCCCCCCATGCACACACTGTGTAGCTGACAGGGGTGCCCAATCCACCATTGGCTGTGCTGCACCCGGCCAAAACAGAGTTACACATGCCATGATGGGTGCCCACCCCAACGTGGCTACACATCGTATAGCCGACGGGGGTGCCCAATCTCCTGTCAGCTCCACTGGTCCCCCCAAGAGTACAGGGCACCATGGTGGGAGCCCACCCCAGTTTGGCAACAGATTCTATCACTGTCGGGGGTGCCCAATCCCCTGTCGGCTCCATGCCCCCCCCACCAGCTGTCCTTGTGCCATGCTGGGAGCCCACCCCAGCATGGCAAACATCCCACGTCGTCATTTAAAAAAAAACAACCTGAAACTGAAAAATGGTCCCTCGCTTTCTCTGCCCCACCGCACCCACCCGTTGTGCACCCTGCCTCCCCACCCCCTCACCCCATACTTACCTCTGGACTCCAGCGCGATGATCTTCGTGGACGGAACACATCTGCACTCTTCAAAGCCGACAGCAAACTGAGGAAATGCCGGTAAGCAGTATAATGGGATAGATAGGATTTTTTCAACTTTGCTGCATATCGCAGGCATTTTTTGGAATTTTTGCACCAAATTTTCAACATGGGGTTTTTGGGACCCCTTCTCATGAATGCTCTCACTGTCATGGCATTAATCAGGCCCGAAGGGTGATTTTGCAGTCACTGCGCAAAATCACCTTTCGGGACCAAGTAACAAAATGACACTGCTACTGTTCATAAGGTGACTCTCAAAAAGCCTATGTTGAAAATTTGGTGGAAAAATTCCTAAAAATGACTGTTTTATGAGCGTGCGTTGCGCAGTTCCTACGCACACGCATAAGTTCGCAAATTTTCAATATTTTCACTCTAGATTTTCAACATTCACACCCCCTTATGTGCAGTATAGCTGTCATTTTTCACATCCTGCTCAAAACATGTTTCCGCCCATGTAGCGCACAATGGCACAGTCGGTGTGTGAAATCAATGTATGGGACACATTAAGAAAATCACAGTGACACTGTTCGCAAATTTTCAATATTTTCACTCCAGATTTTCAATATTGCCATTTTATTACACTTCCTTATGAGCAGTACAGCTGTCATTTTTCACATCTTGCCCAAAACGTGTTTCCGCCCATGTAGCGCACAATGGCGCAGTCAGTGTGCGAAATCAATGTATGGGACACATTAAGAAAATCACAGTGACACTGTTCATGAGCAGAGGTCTTAAAATGGCTATGTTGAAAAATATGGAGAAAAAATTCTTAAAAATGAATGTTTTGCGAGCGTGCGTTGCGCAGTTCCTACGCACGCTAGTAAGTTTGTGAATTTTCTATATTTTCACTCCAGATTTTCCATGTTGTCATTTTATTACACATGCTTATGAACAGTACAGCTGCCATTTTTCACATGTCACCCCAAATGTGTTTCCACACATGTAGCGCACAATGGTGCAGTCGGTGTGCGAAAGCAATGTTTGGGACAGATTAAGAAAATCACAGTTACACTGTTCATGAGCAGAGGTCTTAAAATGGCTATGTTGAAAATTTGGTGACAAAAGTCCATAAAATGACTGTGTTACGAGTGAGCATTGCACAGTTTCCACGCACCCTTGTAAGTTCATGACTTTGTAATATTTTCAGCCCAGATTTTCACCAGTGGCATTTTTCCACACTTCCTTATGAACAGTACAGCTGTCATTTTTCACAACATGGCTGAAATGTGTTTTCACACTTTCAGCGCAGAGATGCGTGGTCACTGTGGGAAATCATTGTTCGGGACAGATAAAGAAAATCGCAGTGACACTGTTCATGATCAGAGGTCCCAAAATGCCTGTGTTGACAATCTGCTGTAAAAAATCCCCAAACTAATTACATTACGGGTGTGTGTTGCACAGTTTCTATGCACGCTCATGACTTCACCAGTTTGTTTAATATTTTTACTGCAGATTTGCAACATTGCCATTTTATACACCTCCCCATGAACAGTACAGCGTCATTTTTCACATCCTGTTCAGAATGTGTTTTTGCACCTGTGGTGCTAAATGCTGTAGTCGCTGTGCATAAGCAGCTTCCGGCTAACAAACTGATATTGCCACTGTTCATGAGGTGGGGGTCACAAAAAAAAATGTTGAAAATTTGGAGTGAAAATACCAATGAATGCCTGAGGTGTTAGGGTTTCCAACCATAATGCCCCACCCTGTAGAGAATGATAGGCATCAGGGGTGTGACTTGGGATTCTTGCCTGTAATGCTCATACCATTCCACACCCTGCAGCCAATGAGTGGCATTGAGATATGCCTTGGACTCTTCGGCCCTAAAGTTCACCCCATTCTCCTATACCACACCCATCTCACCGTATTTCCTGATGGAATGGGGTGCGCATGAGGGCCAAAGACCCCAAGGCACACCGTGACACTTGTCAGTGTCTGCAGGGTAGGGTGTGGTGCAATGGCATGGCTGTTACGCCTGATGACCCAAAGGCACACCCCAATGCCTGCCACTCTCTGCAGGGTGGTGATGGGGTTGGCTTTAGTTCAATACTTCACTGCCATTTCTATTATGCAGCTCTGTAACTTCTACACTACCAATGCCAATGCCAGCAAGCAAACATTCGGCATTGACAAATGCTTGTTATATTTATGTATTTACTTTCACTTACCACTGTTATGTCAATACCAATTTATTATGTTGCGGTGTTTTACTCATTATCTTTTTGCAGTCAATGTACCTACTCTTCTGACACATAAAGAATGTAGTACTCTATTTGTAAGCGCACTTTTAAATATTCATATCTTACATCTTCCTCTTCTGTTTCTTCACTAGACAAAAAAAACAGACAGAACTCATACTTACTAATGTAGGTACAAGAATGTTCTCATAGCACTGCAACATCCGTAATATAACAAAAATTGAAATGTGTCATCTGTTAAAAACTTGAATGCTTTCTATAACAATCTTCACCAAATTAGGTAAGCCGAATGGTTTCTTATATAATATATAACCAATAAAGCATGACCAGCAGTTGTGTTAATGGTCTGTTAATCACCTGCTACTGGTGTAGCATGACTCAACGTGTATAGCCTAACAGATGCACTCACAGGCTGATTAACTGTCCATTGACATAATCCCTGGAAGTCCCTTATGGCCACAATTATTAAACTCATTTTAAATAGTATGAATCCTTTTTCAACATATATTAGCCTACATATGTATGTTGATTTAAATCCCACATGAATCTGCTAGAATGTTGGAGGGAATGATAAAATCACAGTTGTCTAACCCTTTGTCACAAATATTGATGATAAACATCCCCACAATTGAATAATACCGCAAGCAAAAAGTTATATTCAAAAAATATTTTTTGTTTTGTATAAAAGTAAAAAAATATTTTTGTAAAATCTTAAATTAAAAAGTCAGTCTTGACAAAAGAAAATAGTAAAAAATCAACTTGTCAACTGGTAAAGGAAAGAAAAAGAGAAAATATATTGATCTGATATAATTTACAAAAAATAATACATAAAAAAATTGATTTTTTATCAAATCTCTTTTCTATATAAAACATGCAAAAAATAATAAAGAACAATAAATATAACAATCAAACAACAATTATTTACAAAATTAGCAGCCACTGTTTGTGAGAGGTGTGTGCTGCTTGAGGCAGTCCAAGCTGTAACCTGGATTCGATGTTGCGGCGCAACAGAAGTGGAAGCTGTTGCACCCTCCAGAGGAGATACCGGACTCTGGTGGAGAGTGGTCACTTCACCCCAGGGAAGCTGGATGTTACAGGTGGTGGTGGAGGTGAAGTGCTGGTACTGGCCACAGTGTCACCAGCCACTTTCACCACAGGCTCAAGCACAAGGTTGACGGTCCACTGTTGCGCTTCCATGAAGGACAGCAATCTCTGCTGTCCTTCACGGAGCACAACTTTATCTTTAATGAGACTGTCAACCTTGCGCTCAAGCCTACGGTAACAGTGGCAGTGGCCAGTACAGTGTCTCACACGGCGTCGCCCTATAAAGAGTCAAAAAACATAAATCAATACATCAGCCTCAAAACAGTTATTACCTTTCTGTCTTTCACCTTACAATATGTGTATCTAATTCAGTAATTGTTATACATTTTGTTGCCACTATTAACACTATTTAGAACTGTGATACAAATATAGATTCCTGTCTTGCCTGTTCAGTTATCATATTTTGTGTACCATATTATGTCGTATGTTGACAACATAAAAAGATTTATAACAACAGTACACTTCCTATACTAGTCTTGTATTTAACTTACTATACAGCAATACTCAGTACCTAAATGTTTTAACATAAAAAACAACACAGTCTCATACACTGATACTACCTCTTCATTGTGTGTGAACAAGTATACTTTAGCATCTGTGCCTATATTATTTCTTCACACCTGCAAGAGGCTATTCGACTACCTGCACACCGATAGTATGATTACATAATCCAATGTTTACATCATCATCATCAGTTTAATCACTGCTACAAAAGACACACACATGTCAAGCTGTTATTCACCCTCTGTACATATTTCCATTTATAAAAATCATATTTTACTGCCATAACATTGATTAAGCAGCAAGCCATGAACAACATGTCATTTTTATGTTGTTCTGTTGAGATCTGCATGCCTGTAGTGTGGCAGAAAGTGTTACCAAATGCCAAAATGTCCTAAATGGTGATTAACTGACCACTGACACAATCAGTGGAAGTACTTTATTTGTATTTTAGTAAAACAACTTAATAACACTCTTAAACCTTCTTCACCATATGATCAATTTTACAATAATGTTTGTGAAAGATGTCCATAACCAGTTAGAATGTTTACAGATAATTTAAAACTGTATATGTCACAATGGTTTTCTAATACTTGAAACCATCTTGCAGATTTAGTAAGCAAGAGTTGACTTACTTTACTAAGTACCTAATCTAATACATTCTGAACACATCAGGTAAATAAAGAGTAGGAGATATGTCCAGGAGTGTTGTGCAAGATGCACAACTGTGACACCATGCACAACACACTGATGCATGCCAGTGTGATATTAAAAAGCTATGGCCCTGCCATTAAATACCATTCTATCTAAACATAACAGTAATATATGCAACACAATTAGCAGGTTCATTCTCATTCCATGTTACATACAACCCAATATTCAGCCCAGGATGTAGTAACACATCAGATGGATGGCCAATTGGCTCCAGGAATGGACCCAGAGCTTCATAATTGGCAGGATACTCTCATTCCCAAGGAGGGTCATTAGTGGGATTCCACAGGGATCAGTACTTGGGCCCCTCCTGTTCAACACCTATGTCTCTGATGTAAGGACAGGTACCAGGAGTAAGATGAGTCTCTTTGCAGATGACTCAAAACTGGGGGCAGTGGTGGATGGGAAGAAGGGGCAGGTGGCCCTACAGGGAGCCCTGGAAGCTCTGGAAAGATGGTCTAGAAAGTGGAAGCTGAGGTTCAATGCAGTGAACTGCAAGATACTGCACCTGGGGTACAGAAACCCGGACCAAGAGTACACCCGGGAGGGTGAAATGCTACAAGTCTTGATGGCTGACAGGGACCTGGGGGTGTTGGTGGATGTCAAGATGAACAACTTGGAGACTTGTAGGAGGGCAGCAGCCAAGGCCAACAGGATGCTGGGATGCATCGCAAGTGGGATTGCCTCCAGAAGGAGCGAAGTGATACTCCTTCTGTATAACTGCTTGGTGAGGCTGCATCTCGAGTACTGCATGCAGTTTTGGATGCCACACTTAAAGAGAGACATTAAACTCCTGGAGAGGGTCCAGAGGAGGGCAACCAAAATAATATGGGGCTTGGGGGACAGGACCTATGTGGAGAGGCTTGAAGAGCTAAATATGTACACATTGGAAGAGCGAAGGGAGCAGGGGGACATGATAGAGGTCTTCAGGTACATGAAGGGGGTAAATAGGGGAATAGCAGTTAGGATGGTTCAAAGGAAGGAGGAGGGGGACAACTAGAGGGCACAGCTGCAAGCCAGAGGGGGGAAGATTCAGGGGAGAAAGGAGGAGGTGCTACTTCACTAGGAGGGTGGTGGAGCCATGTAATGCGCTGCCCATGGGGCTGGTGGAGGCAGAGATGGTGCAGGTGTTCAAGAGGATGTGAGACAGGTATAGGGTAACAGTTCTGGAAGCAAAATTCAATGCAGTCAGAATATCTGGAACTGGGAAGGAAGGAAGAAGCCAGAGAAGGCCAGGAGGACAGTAAGCTCAGCTCCCAGGGCAGTGGCTGACCACAAGAGGAGATGCGAAAGAATGTAACACGTATTCTGCTGGCATTTTTAGTATGTTAGTATGCACTCAGAAGTACTGCTTGTACTTTACTGAGTAGATTCGCTCATTTAAATGTTCAACAACTGCCACTCACAGCTTGGTTGCCACATCACACCTTGCAACATGACAGCTGACAGCTCTGAGTGACCTCCCAAGCTACAGCTGCACCTTCATCCTGCACCCCCATACTGACTGTGTGTATTACTATAGTAATTATGCTTCCTATGTCCCTGGTGTCCCAGTGCAACACTTACAGGCCTATTGCAGGAATCCCTGCAATATTATATCAAAGTAAAACATCCTTTGTTAAGTAGTCCTACACTGCTACTCTCCCAACTGCTAAGCAACAACATGTCCACTCCCAACCCCTTCACTCCTCTCAGTGGCAGTACGTAGCTGCTTGCCAGCTTGAAAACCTGATGCACAATCACTGACTCTGTGGAATAGGTCTGTACACACATTGTCCACAACAGAAGCAAATGAACATGAACCTTGCACCATACTACTCAACAGAGATGTATAAATGGATTCATTTGCATCTCTGTACAATGTAGTACTATACAGCCTTCACAGGTATTGTTTAGGTTATGAAACAATGATGAAGAGTCCTACTATGTGAGATCAGTCATTACGCAACCGCCTACCAAGCAGACAATGAACATAACATACATTCTGGGTTCAGGATACTCTAACACTATATCTTGTATGAATATCTGTTGTGATGGTACTTACATGGAGAGCTGGTGCCTGGCTCCTGCTTCACCTCCACAGGTGTCTCAACCACAGCATCCCCGGGCTCTATAAAACATACAAGTAAAAAAAAATGATTACATATACCACAAAATATTAAGGTAGAACTATATTTTTATTGTGAAATGCATTGTTTTATACTGTATCATTGTGTTACTAAACCATGTAAACACATTCCTCTTTGCAATGACACTTCTGTGTTTATATGATTTTCTGTCATTAAGTAACAGTGACATGCACACAGCAACTCTTCTCATCTGTACTGTGAGAAAGTGACTTACATGAACAGTATCAACAATGTCACAGATAATTCCTACAACTTGTGACCACATCATCGTTGTATGCCCCACTGTAATTTTAACACTATGTCTGTACATTACTGCAGATGTCCATAGAGCTATTCAGTGATGCCCACCCCATTTCCAGCTAGTACGCCAGTGTTACCATACACATAGAATACTGTCCATTCACTAATTCACAGATTCTGATAATATGTAACAAGGACACAACAGGTGCAAAATCATAATCTGTAACATATACATGGGTCATATCACCGAACTTCATAAAGAAATGCAACTATTTTTACTGTCTCATATCACTATCTGTATAACAGAAAATTTTCTTGTGTATATTGTATGTGTCACATAAATGAGTAGTACAGCAATATGTAATAACTCTGTTCATATACTATACAAGCTCTAGGTAACACATATATTGTAGTGAGTACCTCTATTACTCATTTGTAAGATGACATAACACAAAAAATACAATTCAAATGTGTATAAATATTTTCTTACACTGGAATGACCACAACATTCACGTTACCCTTGCCTCAGTGCCTGCGCACAGAGGTTCTTTGTCTTTTAAATAGTTTTTTATTTTAATGGATTCACCACAACATATCCAAGACACACTGACTTAGGGTAGCTGGTCCATTCCACTGGGGTGTCAAACCGACGAGGAATACTGATGAGTCCTGGTAGGATGAAACACGTGTCTATGTCATCTGTTAGCACCCTTTGCAAACTGTGTGAGAGGCCTTTTGGCACCATGCAATTCTGCTTAAAGTTGAACCAGCATAACATTCTGTGGTGATTTGCATATGCAGCCCATGATGCTTTGCATTGTGTGGGCATGTGTGATTTTGTATTTTCTGTCTATGATATCTGTTTCTTTTGAATCACAATTAATATAATGAAATACCATGTTTTTTTTTGTTTTACAATTCTCAAGTAACATACTCCAATATGGTGTTTGTTTACTGTAGATGTCTCATGACTGCTGTAGTTTAGTCACAAACTACAGATTAGAGATTTAACCATGACACATGTGGCACATCCTACAGTATACCCACTCTCTTTAGTAGTATATTTAATTAAACAAAAGCCCAGATATTCAAGCTGTGCCAGTCTGTGATGCAAGCCCGGGTACAGCTGGATGTGCCTGTGCAGTGGCGTGCACTGGGCAATATTCAACAGAGCTGCACCATGTCCCAGCATTGTTGAATGTTGCACTCTGGCCACCATAAGTGCACATAGCACAGTGGCACTGCACCAGAATCAGTGGCCAGAGTGCACCATGGGGATACAGTAGCACTAGTTCCATTGTGCTAGGTGCAGTAACCACAATATTTGAAAGTCAACATGCAAATGGGGCCCCAATACATGCACAGTCCAAATGGGCAATTAGCATGTCATTATAGAACCATTTGCATCCAGATGCACCAATACCCCAAAACTTGGACCTGACACCCTGACAGGCAGCAGCCCTTGGGCTACAAACCACCTGCAGCACATCAATGTGCCCCACAGCCCAAGCGCAGGCTGAAGTCAAATAACATAAACCTATATTCCTGGTGTCCCAGTGGACCTGTCCATCCAATCCTGCGCAGAATTTATATAAAATAAACCAATATCCCTGGTGGTTCTGTGGACATGTCTGCCCAATCACAGGTGAAAAAAAAACAATAAAAGAAACCTATTATACCTAGTATGTAATGGACACCCCTCCCCACCTACCCATTAATCCCTAACGTCCAACTCACCCCCCATTAGTGGTGGGCAGCAGCAACCAACCCACCCCGCCATCTACCAAGTTACATCATTAGTAGGGCTGTGCATTCATTGTCCCAGAGCGTGATCCAATGGGCGTGCAGCCCATACGATACTACACATTACAGATATGTGCATAGATCAATTCACATATGTGCATTCTGTTGAACAATATGTGCTGCATGACCATTGACTTACACCATGTAATAATGGACATACAGCCCTACCGACAGTGTCAGTCAGCAGGTGGCAGAGCAGCTGGTGGGGGGGTGAAGCATGACAGTGGTGATTAGTCAGCAGTTAAGGAGGGGGTTCCACTGAAACAAAACAGATAGCAGCTTTCTGTTATTTGTACTTCTGTCCACAACTGAGCACACATGTCAACTGGACTACTAGGGGAAATAGGTGAATTTTATGTTACTTGTGCCTGCAATCACTCAGACACCTCCACTACAGCACCAGGGATAGTGGTTAATTTTATATTAACATAGCCTATGATCAGGTGGGCAGCCATCCACTGGGACACCAGGGATATAGAGGAACTATTTTATCATAGGTAGCCCACAATGAGGCAGGCGGCATTGCATTGGACCACCAGGTATGTAGGAAAAATATTGTACTATACTTACCCGTGGTTTAGCAGATGGTGTTCCACTGCACCATGAAGTATGTAGGAGAAACATTTTTTTATCTTAGCCCATGATTGGACATGGGTTTGTAGCCACCACCACAGAGGTTCAGATGGAGCTTGGGTAGCCACCGAGAGATGGCAGCTGCCTTTTTGCACCCTGCAATATGGCAGCTTACCTGTACATGACTAGCTGTTCATCTTTTTTTTGGAATCAAGTCTGTGTGGCACAAGCATACATTGCAGATGCATGGTTGACCACATCCCAGACTGAATGTCATGCTGTGCAGAATATGCATGAGAACACTCCCCCTATCTGTGCCAACATAAGTAGCTGATGTACTCCAGCATATTGGGATTTGTGACACGTGCAATTCTTGTTTAAATATCACACCAGGGCACATCAGTTGCTTGCACATCTTGCAAGACTGTTGTAGGATGCACAAGCCTGTTGAACATCTGAGCCAAAGTGTAAAATCATTTTTTTTAAATAAATTAACTTTAGACATCCATTTGGTTGCAAACTTACTTCTCGTTTCTGTGACATGCATCCATTAGGTTTCCAGCAGTCTTTTAGCAATTAACATATGCATTTGCCACAGAGTTCCTGATGTGACTAATTGGTAACTGCCATTTTTCACAACAACTACACAGCATCATCTGCTACACTAAAAGTGTTACTTGTACACAATCAGAACTCAGAATTGTACAGATCACATTGCTGTACATTGTATTAGCAAGCAATAATACCTGACAGGGTGGGTGGTATTGTGCTATACCGGACCACCCAGGGGCATAATAAGGCCCGACGCCACAGGTGGAGGGCCTTATAGCCCCTGTAAGGTCCAGCATTGCACAATACCACCCACCCTGTCGGGTACTATTGAGCTTAGAAAATGGGCACTGTATAAAAATAAATTAATTAAAACATTGGGCCTAAAAAATTAGTTTACAATAAGTTTTGTCATAAAATAGTTCCTCCGCCTGCTTTAAAATGTTGTTGTTTCTTTAGTTTTTAAGCCATGAGTTAAGATATTTTGAGGCTGTAGGCAGTTTCATGTGGTACTGCCTCAGCACATTTCTTTATGATTGTTAATTTCTTTTTTGTAAGTTGCAGTTAGAAAAAGAAAACAACGGCAATTAGAGACTTAAGCAAGTAAGGAAATAGCTTCCCAGTGACCCCAGCCTCTGAACTTGTCACTGAACTTCCCGCATTACGGATTACTCCTGCCCGCATTTCAGCAACATCACTCCGACCTCTTCAATAGAAAATTTACCTAACAAAAAAAAGTGCACATGAAAGGGACAGAGAAGTGCCTACCACACTATCAATTTTTTTTTCAATTGGCAAGCGGGTGGAATGTGTGATACGGTATGGGCTACACGCCCATTGGCTCAAGCTGTGGACCATTGAGCATACAGCCCTACCGAGGTGTCAGTTGGTGGGTGGGGTGGCGGTAGGTGGGTGGGGTGCTGCCACCTGCTGGATGTCTGGGGGAGTGGGGCGGTGGGGCTCAGTGGCAGGTGGGAGGTGTACCACTAGACCACCAGGGATATTGGAATAATTTTTTTTTTACAAATGCCTGCGATTGGGCAGATAGCAGTACACTGGACCACCAGGGATATTGGATGAAGTCTTTTTGGTATACAGATGCCCACGATCGGGCAGATAGCGGTCCACTGGACCACCAGGGATATTGGACGGAATAGTTATTTTTTTACTGCAAATGCCTGTGATTGGGCTGCAGGGGGCATTGGTCCCCGATGGCTGCTGTCTGGCAGGGTGCCAGGCTCAAGTCATCAGGGATTGGTGCACCTGCATGCAAATAGGGCCATAATGACATGCAAATGGCCCCATGTGTGTCTTGCATACATTATGACCCCATTTGCATGTTAACTTTTAAATATTGCAGTTGCTGTGCATGGCACAATGGAACTCTCACTAGTGCATCCCCATGCTCCACTCTTGCCACTTACGCTGGTGCAGTGCCACTGCACCAAGCACACTGGGGTTGGCCAGGGTGTGATATTCAATGCTGCTGAGCCATGGCACAGTTCCATTGAATATCACCCAGTCCATACCCCTGTGCAGCCAAGTTGAGCTGCGCCCAAGCTTGTGCCTCAGCCTGACGCAGTTTGAATATCTGGGGCAAAGTTGTCTGGTTCTGTAGTGTTCTTTGTATTTGTTTCTTTGCAGGGTAAACAGTGCTGATGAATGGGGGGGGTTGCATGAGCCGGTGTAGCCTAACGAGGAACCGCCACTTCTGTCATGGCATTTTCTGTTTTGCTAGCTGAGGGATAAATGTTGTGTGTCACAGCTAAGTCAGCGGGCAGCTAGAGGAACAGATGAGGCATGAGCAATGAAGACCTGGCAGGAGGAGTGAGTGTGAAAGTGTTATGCCCAGTGTGTGTGTCTGTGTGTGTGTGTGTGTGTGTGTGTGTGTGGTTCAGTTACATGTTAAGAAAAACATGGCTGTATTTACAAAATGAACATTCTGTTGGCACAAGGATTTGGAACCTAATCAGGCAGCAGAGACGGGGAGCCATTATTTCCTGGTCTCTATTGCCTGATACACGACTGGCTGGTTGGTGGCCTTAGCCAATCAGCTAAAAGGATTTCCACAGCCCATTTTATAAATACAAATACTACATAGATGCTTCAAGTAATACTAACTTACTAAATAGTATTTCCTAAAAAGAATTGAGTAAAGCAGTGCAGGTCACACCTTACATGATACCCTCATACCAACCCAATTACATAGTACAATTATTTCTATCAGTATCTTACCATCTGACTCGACAACAATGATACTGTCAGTGTCTGAGTGACCACCCTCCACAGTTTCAGACTGTGCTGGTACTACCTCGCGGGCAGCCGGGGGAGCTCTACATTGGCCTGTGATAAAAGAAAAAAAATAGACCCTCTAAGTCTTGCAAGTAAATTGCATCACATTATAACAACAGTTGATGTAACCATTAAACATGCTTCACATAGCTAACATTGGCTCTCATCAGGTACACCACAAGCATTGCAGGTACATATAAAATTACAAGTACTGTTAATATCAATAATAATGTTTGAAGAGCAGGATACAACAACTGTTAAATCACCGTAAGTAGTTGTTTTGGTAACATGGACAACATTGGGACTACAACTCGAGAGATTAACAATTCCCTAGTAACTACAAATGGTTACTTAACCATATTTCACATGAGATACCCAAACATCATGTTTAGTACTACATGATAAAAAAACACTATTTGCATTGTATGTGTCAGAATACTGCAGCTCACATACATTCTCTTTTGTATACCAGTATTTAAAAGTTTAAAACGTCATTTTACAACTTGTGAAACACTAAACTTTCCATCACTAAGTTGCATGACTGCATATTATGGCATCTAATACACACTAGCCATACAGAACAAAATTAAGTTAAAGAAAAGATCATAAACTCACTAAATGCACACAACTTAATAGTTATATAAACCTTACATAAAGTAAAATACTGTTTAGATACAATGGATACTGCATAGTAACTGCACCACTGTCATTAGCAGAGTATGAAAAATCATCATAAAATACATGTTATACAATGGGTTATTAAAATTAAGTAACCTGATTGTTAAAAACACATCACATACCAATGCTAACTCCTTCCAGCATACCCACTATTACAGATTCATATCAGTATTAACACAATAACACAATTTCAGCATTGTATCCTAGCAAAATGCCATGACAGGGAATGTGTATACAGGTGTATTTACTACTTGCGCTGTTGTTCAGTCACTCAGCTAAACTTCACAGCTGAACCACATCACACATGTCAAATAAGCAATATACTACTAACTGTCATAGCATATGCCATAATTTTTGTCTAAATCTATATCAAGACACATGCATTGTACAAAGTTCTGTTGGTAACTGACGATGAGTGAGGTGCTCCTACGCAGCTGATTTTCCCAGCAGCCTCCCACACTCTATGGCAGCGTG
Organism: Neoceratodus forsteri; assembly: GCA_016271365.2. Taxonomy (NCBI): domain Eukaryota; kingdom Metazoa; phylum Chordata; order Ceratodontiformes; family Ceratodontidae; genus Neoceratodus; species Neoceratodus forsteri. The sequence continues at coordinate 798,806,826 of CM057454.1, forward strand.
GTACAGCACACTATCATTGTCCAGTATCTCCTCCTGCTGTTTCAGAACATAGAAATGCTGGCTCAACAGCTTCCACTTCCTCTTCAGTTGCACAATGGTCTTATTTTTTACTTTCAAAATTGCATGCAAAAAGCTGTTAATGCACCTCCACATCGATTCCAGCTTACAGTTAGTACTCCGCATTAATATGCAGGCACTCCCTCTGGCTTGGACTGCCTCAAGCAGCAAGCACACCTCTCACAAGGTCCACTGCCTCATCTCGTTGCTTTCGTTCTGCAATAGAAACATAAAGAAAAATTTCCATTACTGTCATTTCTCATAGTATATGTATTTTTTTATGTGTATGAAGTTTTGTGCTTAGAACTATGACAAGAGCACATTTCATAATGCTACCAAGCTCCTTCAGACAAGAAACCTTTTTCATATGCGTTGTTTTAGCGGAACATTATAACTATTATGCACCACCTAAGACATCTAGTATTGACCCTGTAATGTCATAGTATCTCCAACCAAAACCCCGTGATTCTGCTTCACAGTGTCAAGACTCCCAAAAATTATTTACAAATGAGAACAAAAGTACAACTGAATTATTGCACAGCACAATATGCAATCAACAGCTTTGTGTTGAGAACAAAAGTTAACTGTACCATGTGTTGTCATCACACGTGACTCAAGAATGATGTTGCTATGAAAATATATCCATGGTGATACACTTCCACCCTACACACCTTACCCTAATGGTGTTCTTTCTGTTTAAAAGTAACCAGCATGCTGTCCAGCAGCTACGCTACACTCACGTTTATTTAACAACAAACTAGAGCTAACAATATCAAAAAGGGATTACTTTAAAAAGTTACCCATTATAACGTGATAGGCAGCACTACACTGTACTACCACCATTTCTTTTTCAAAAAAACAAAGTATACTTTTGAAACAGATAACCAGCAAGCTACTGGAGGGGTGGCATCAGTAGAAAACAGATCCTGAGTCAGCCAATACAAGCAACAACTCACTAATAAAGAGGATACCTGCATACTAATAATGCCTTGATAATATGAAAAATAGCTGTGTTTATGTCTTGCATGTATCATGGCTCCATTCACACGTATAGTACTAAATAGAGTAAAACATAAGCCTACCACCACTGCACTTCACTGTTGTAACACCCCTACTCCTCTCTGCCCACCTACACTTGTGCAGTGCCACAGTAAAATGTAAAATTTGCCTTACAGACTGAAATATATAACAATGCTAACCACACCACAACATCATGAAATTTTGTACTAACAACAACATGCTGCATTGCTATTCCACTTTCTCCAGTGTTGTTACACAGCATGGCACAATATGAATATTCCCAACCCATGTGTTACATGTGTGTGAGTGATGTATGCAACTGATCTATTTTTTGACCACATTGTTTTGGTTCTGAAAAGAACCTTTGTTAACACTTTAATATTTAGATCAAACAGTCTGACATTCTTAGAGGACTTTGAGGATTGCATCTCAAAAGTGTTCCCAGGAAATGGAAATTGCCAGCATGCAAAATGTACACCATCTGGTAGGTATAGCCAATCATAACAATACTTAATTTTTGGGTGACGTATGGTGAACATTCCATACATGTGTAGAAATCTACGGATATTGTATGTTGACTTTTCTTAAGAGCTCTGTCAATCAGATACATATGGTGTTCTTGCCAGACCCTACAGCTCTGTAATATCTGAAAATATGATTATACAGAGCAGGCAACATACTCACAATAGAAGCAAGGTCCAATTTTACTTCTGTTACTAAATCTACCTAGCATTTGGTGCCCAAATCATTGCCTCCGAGATGTATCAGCAATATGTCAGGATGAGGCTGAGTACTCAAAAGTCTCTGCATGGTTGGCAGGAGGTGCTCCCGCCTCATTCCACCCCTACCAAACCATTTCACAGAGCAATTTGGGAGCTGCGGTTACTCCCAAAATCACTATTGTGAGCATGCTCAGGCACATTTCGTCTCATGATACTGTCTGCAACTATCCACAAAGTCCTTTTTCTATTTTCTGCCATTCTCGGTTTTTAAACTCAGAAGTGCTCAGAGAGCTACCAAAAAGTCAGTGTTCACCCTGCAGTGGTCCCAGAGCAGTAGTAAAAAATCGTGATATTTTCCCTCTTTACTTCAAGCCAGCTTCACTGGGCTGATTAATAACACACAAATAAAAAATCATTAGCTAGTACTCTGGCTTCATTAACCAATGTAGGCTATACTGACTATTACTAGACTTCTGCTACTGCTAAAATGTGCAAACATTGAGAGAGTGGGAGAAAAATGCATCATTTTCATGACAGTTTTAAACAATTACAACTGCAGAAACATGTCTGATTGGTTCCCTCTTCTGTTATGGGTCCACGTGAAACTTCCTATCTCCCTTTATTTGCAGCTGTATCTGTACAAGTTAGTACTAAACTACTATCTGACTTTAAACAGTTTGATCTAAATAATACAGCATTTTAGACTATAATAAGTAACATTATCAAATACAGCACTAAAAAAAGTTTTGATTAATAGTATTCACATGTTGCTAACACTTTTTATCATACTAGAAAAATGCTTTATAAAATACACTGTACTTACAGTTTTGAAAATGCTGTGTCTCAGTATGATCTAAGATGGTTGCTGTTGCCTTCTTCTTCAGTGTTGTCCATCTCTGATTGGTTGTCTCACATGGCCTGACAAATCTTGCATAACATTGGTAGAACAAGCTGTCACTCAAATACAATCAGATCTGATTCGATAATGAATGCACTTTCCACTCCCAAGTTAAAAATTTGCGACACTTTCGAATGCACGGCAGTAATTTGCCACACTGTCAAATGCACGAAAGTACTTTTGCGACACTGTCAAATGCACATTATTTTTGCAAAACTTCGAGCGTTGACATCACTTCTTGCCATACTGAGATACGACCGACACCATTGCGATACTGTCGGATACACAACACCACTTTTGTGACATTTAGACACACAATATTTTTCCAATTGTCTGTTTTACCACAATTTGATGTATGTAAAACAACCAAATTTTCAATGCGAACACTGCCACTGCATTGGCACTGTCAACTGGAGTCCATAGTATTGTGACTGTAAATACACCACAAAAGGTGGTTATCTTTAGTGAGTATGAACGTGCAACAGACTTGTAGGAATTCATTGTTTGGCAGTTAATCATCCTCACAAGCAGTCATTTTTATGCAGCATGCAAATTTTCAACGAAGTCATTTAGGACCTTTGCTCATAACGAATGTAACAGTCATTTTAGTTATCTGCTCAGTTACTGTTTTAGCAGACAAATACGCCATCTTCGTCAGGTTGCTCAAAGACATTTAGGGGCAGAATAAGAAAAATCACACCATCACATTTCACAACTATCTGTGGAAAATGTAAACATAGAACTGGCATAAAATGATACTGTGAATATGCTAGTTATGAGTTGCATTGCAGTTCTCGCACTCATAAAACATTGATTTTATGACTATTCACCAAAATTTAAACATAGAACTTTTAGGATCTCTGTTCATTAACAATGACAGCTGTACAATTCACAAGAAGATTTGGGTAGATGCAATGTTCCCAAACGACATGAAATAGTGCAAATAGACAACCTTGAATGTGTGTTGTGATTCATCACACACTCACATAAGCAGTCATAATACAGACTATCATTACCAAATTTTATATGTCTCATTTACCTCTGCTCATGAACAGTGTGACTGTCGTATCACAATGTGCTCTAAACAGTGGTTTCACAACGCATATGGTCACTGTAACTGCATAAAAATATCTAAGCAGGCTGTGAAAATGACAGCTGTGTAATTACAAAACAGTTGTAGTAAAATGCCAATCTTAACAATGTCACATGAAAATATTGATAATGCAGTAACAAGCTAGGTGTGCAAGTTGATTTATTAATGTTACTATTTAACAGAACGTCATTAATAAAGTTGTTAGCAACCAACAGTGTACAGCATTAACTATATAAATGTTTCTTAGTAACACTAATTGTTATAACTGAACATTGAAATCATACGAACAAAATCTATATGCTATAGTGGTAATGATACAAGACAATGTAACGAAATAAAAATAGCTGTTACAGTAATAACTAATGTGATTCAAAGATTGAAAATATTTTCTTTTTAAATTGATGTGATACTTAATCATATGTCTGAATACAATGTTAGAAACATGAACAGGCATATAAAATCGTATTTTTCCATTTTATACAGGTGCCTGATACTTCAACAAGATTGCTGACTACCACTGAACTATCATATTAAAGATGCCGACTAAATACAGATGTAGTGTATAGGAAATGAGACAGATATTATAGTACTTCATTGTAAGGCGATAAAGCACTTATGTGAATCAGAATATGAAGAAACAGACCTCTGCTGCAACAGTGAGCTGTACAACAACTACTGCACATCAAAACACATACTTCCTCAAAACAAGTAAAAAAACACCTCTGCAACAGTTGTGAAATCTCTCAACGAAACACAACTATTGCAACAACAACCATAAAAAAACCTCCAAAACAGCCGTAAACTCACCTGGTGGTTTCATCTGAAAAACAAAAGTATTTTAGTCACTAGCAAGTAAAGCTAAGATGACAGACTTAATACAACAATGATGAGACATGAGCACAAAAGACAGGTCATCTGTCTTTTGAAAGTGCATCTCAAAAGTACACACTTTATTAACAGGCATGTTTGTACTGCAGCGTTAGCAGTATAAGATGTCTCATGTGCTTGAACAATTCAGAAAGTTGTGTATGACATAAAAAAAATGCTACAACAGTATCCTTCTTTAACTGTCCACAATTTCTGTGATCTTTCACGGCACTGGATGCACACAGCATAGAGGCATGTTCTGGGAAGAATCTTATTATTCCCAGAAAAGTCAAGTTCACCATTGATAATCTGGTAAACTGGTCAATGTTCTCAGTATCTGTGATAACACACAATGGACACAGATGATGACTGTGATGCAACCCTTGTGTCAATAAATGGTATTGTGACGGGCATGTGATGACACCTGCAACAGTAAGCAATCATCATTTGAAAAGTTGAACGGTTGTCAACCTATTTGGGTACAGATGCAGAAAGATATAAACTGTTTAACAAAATTGACCATTGAAATTAGTCACATACTGGACTTATGGATCACTCACTAGCATGCCCCGATAGTGGTGTTTGTGATAAATCTTTCACAACATGCGGATGCTTGGAATGCATCAGACAGGCATGCAAAACTTTGTATGCAGAGTATATGATACAGACGAGTTACAAATCGTACACTTGTTTAAATGACTTATTGCAGTCAGGTGACATGCAGGGTGCCATCATTTCTTAAACAACTGCAACATGACTTCTGTACCAGACACAACAATTTCTCAACCAAACAATTCTGCTGAAACATCTTTGCCAAGACTAACATACTGAACAGTACAGAAAGAAATAGTAAATTTGATTGGCAAAGTCTCAAGTTTGACTCTGTGTGTCATGTGACTGTTTGTGCTACAGTAACAAACAGTCACAGTAATTCATGAAACAATACCATACAATGACATGTGGTTCCGTCTCTCAGCATTTTACTGCTGAAATCTGACTTTCAGTTAGAAAACTGCTATAAACACTGTTTCTCTAAAATGAGTCTATTTATTTGCCACCAAGGTCACTGCTGAATAATATATGAGTGCATATTACCAAGTGAGATTTCAACATTGAATGTTTGAACACATTCTAATTCGACAATGAAACCATTCCAAGACATTCTATGTCACAACACAAAAACAGGAACATTCCACGAAAGAACTTGTTAGATCTAAAGGGTTCGTGATGTATACCACTTCCTCTACAAGGAAAATATGGAAGCAATCTCTGAAAATAGTTTGGTGATTCTTGTAAATAATTGTTCAACAAAGTCCAAAGTCATCTAGCAAGATGTTGTCAATGTACAGAAGGTGAAGCTTATCTTTATTTAAGAGTAACAATCCTTTTATACGACCTTGACATAGATCAGATGATCTCTCTGTCCAACATGATCTATTAGAAAAACTAAACCATTCATTGAGAAGGTCAGTGGACAGACAAGTGACAATATGTATGAACAGTACAATTCACCACTACATAGCAGAGATCAGTAGGAGACAACATTGATCTCTATCAAATAGAACAGGTGGAGGTGGCCTGTCAGCATTTGGGAGGCAACACTAGAAGCATGCTGTTTCCTGACTATTCCCAAAAGGTCAGGTGGACACATAGTTGAAGAAGGGTGTGAGAACAGGGTGCTGAGCACTGCACAGCATGTACTCAACAAAACGGACAAATTCAGATGTAACATACAATAACTATTTCATCTCTCTGGAGAGTGAACTTAGCATTCTGTCTTCATCTAACCACATACTATTCATCTCACAAGTCCACTAGATGGATGCTGACAGCTCAATTTCTAGAAAGTAAAACAGAAGATTAAAATGTGCAAGTGATCTGTCTTCCATTCTTTCAAGTCTGAGGTACCAAAGAAATTGGTATACACGAACCTCTGAAGTGTGACAATGCTGCGAAGTATGAACAGTCACATGGTTTCATACTTAGTTGTGCTAGATATTGCCAGGACAAGCTCATTAAACTGTTGAAATGGGCAAATTCTCATATCGACAGCATCATCAATGACTATCCGGAAATGTGTTCACTTTATCATAATGTCACAAGACATTTCCACAAGTGGTTCCATGACATTCTGACTTTCATATTGTAAGACAATCCACCTCTTAGTGCAACGTACTTTTGAGGCCAGTATAAACCGCGAGGTTCCCCTCACATCCATATGCTGTTGTGGATCAAGGTGCACCACGAGAGGGACATGACAACACAAGTGCTATCATTCATCCAACAAAAATATATCTTGTCAAATTCCAACCAAGTATAACAGTCTACCATGGAAGTTGGTTCAAAGTTCCGTGACATATTTGTGCAAAATACTACAGCGGTAAAGCAAATCTAATTGGTACACATGATGTCGCTTGGTTCCTGAGCAGTTTGTCAAGATGGTGCCATGGATGACCTTTTTCTCAGCAGTGTGACACCACTTGGTAAAATCAACCAGAGGTGTCTAGTTGCCCAGAAGTGAGAAATGAGTCTACATCAATGACTACAACAACTCTTCTCTAATGTAGCAACTAACATAGTGTTCAGTTTGTAGCTAACTCATTGGTCAAGTGGGGTCGTCATATCGTACATAACCAAATATGACAGACTAGCTTGCAAGATCTTTGGGAAGATATTGCCACTTCAGGCAAGCTGACATCTCGCTTTGGTCATTGGGCTTGAACTCTTTCACACAGAGAATGTAGACTTGAAGACAGTGACCATTTAATGGAGTACATCTCTACAAATCAGCTGTCGGTTTCTTGTGTTAACTACAAAGAGAAATGCAAAGTGTACTGATTCCCATGCTGGAATTGAGAATCACTGTGTGACCTTCTTAAGCATATCTTGAAGAATAACACCAGTAGACACATACACCATGTAGACGCAACGACATGGATTGACATGTGTCTCTTTCAAAAATGGCAAGTGAGTAGACTACAGACAGATATATCACCTGCTCAACAGCCAATTTACAAAGTGAATGGGTGGATGGCTGTCTCATAAAGAAAACACAAGCCATGGCTCATGAGCCACTTTAAGTTGCATCTAGGCACCAGGCGAAACACTGCTCTCCTTCCGTTGCGACCCTGGAGGAGTGAGTCTGAATTAAAGGCTGTGATACATTCGAGGAAGAATTCAATCCAGATGAGACTTTTCAAAACTGAATACTCAGAGACATACATACAGAGACTAGAGGCTGAAGAACAGCTTGAGAAGGCAGAGAAACAGGTGATGATAGTATGTTAACTGTTGAAGACCAAGACAGTGGTCAGTGGGTAAGGCAGACAGAGAACTGAGAATTGTAGAGGGTGTCATGAGGGAAAAGAATTCTTGTACATCATGGAAAACAGAACATGATGGGAGGGAAATTATTAGGGCTGACAGAGGTGGGGAGTATAAAGGATGATAAGTTGAAGGAAATCATTAAAAAATATTGCTGCTCAGTATTCACAGTGGTGGACAGTGGGCTTCTAGCCAAAAGTGTGGATACGACATCAACAAGGGGATTTAGGAAAATGAGGTGGGAAAGGATTACAATGTATAGGGTAAGGCATGTACTCCCTGCCCTGAGAACAGATGAAGCACCCAGACCAGATGGGTTACACATGAGATGCTCAGAGAACTGACTTTGTAACTGGCTAACTCCTTGGCCACGTTATTCAATAATTTACTACAGTCTGGGGTGGTTTCTAGATAGTGGAGGACTGCTGACTTGGTCGTGCTACACAATGGAAGATATAGGGAAGGATGATCCTAGCAATTACAGGCCCATCAGTCTTACTTCAATTGTACGTAAACTGATGAAGACCCTAGTGAAAAAAAGCCTGGTGAGGTACATGGAAGATAACAATCTCCAGTATAATAAACAACATGGTTTCCTGGCAGTGAGGTCAAGTCAGATCAGCCTGATAGTGTGCTTTGCCCCTGGTTATGAGGACAGTGAATAAAGGGCAGGTGTTAGATTTACTCTACTTCAGATTCAGCAATGCTTTGAATTCTCTGCCACAGCAGATGCTGCTGAAGAAGTTGGAGGATTTGGAAGTGGGTAAGCAACTGATAAGGTGGATGGGGAATTGATTGTAGGTTAGGCAACAGGTGGTGGTGGTTAACAGTGTCAAATCAGGAGACAGAGAGGTCACAAGTGATGTACCACGGGGTGGGTGCTTGAACCTGTAATCTTTAATATGTTTATTAGGGACATAGAAGAAGGCCAACAGAGCAAAATGTGTCTCAGCAGATGACACAGAACCTTGAAGCAGGTGGACAGTAAAATGGGGTCATGGAGTCATAGAAGTACAAGAAAAGAATGGAGAGTTGGTGAAAAGTATGGTGGTTGACAATCAATCAAGTGTGAGAAGCAGCTCCAGCAGCATGTTGTGCTCAGTAAAACAAAGTTAAGCCACAGGCGAAATCTAGGCACCAACACTGGTGAAAGAAATTCTCACCATTTCTCCTATCATGCAGGCATCAGGCAGCCACGGAACATTATTTCCAACAGCCCCAACCAGTTTTGGGCGCAACCAGTCGGGCTGTTGAAATTGTGTTCCACAATGAACGTGATGGTGCCTGCATGATGCAGGAATAAATATTGAGAATTTTCCTTTATACAGGAGTTGGTGCTCGTATTTTTGTCTGTGAATTGACAATCAATGCCATGAGAGAAAGATAAATGCACCTAGGGAAGAGGAATCCTAGGACAAAGTATCTGAAAAGGGGGATTAGGTTGGCCATTACAAGCAGGGAAAGGGACCAAGGAGTCATTTAAACGGACTCTGTCAACAAACAAGTCAGAGTAATAAGGTCTACTGTGAGGCAACTAAGATGTTGGGGTACATTAGGATGGGTGTCAACAGTAAAAGAAAGGAGGTGACATTGCTCCTCTATAGGTCACTGATTCGTCCCCATCTAGAGTACTGTACCCAATTCTGGAGTCTGCACCTGAGGAATGGCATGGATAGACCAGAGTCTGTACAGTGATGGGTGACCAAAATGATTCAGGGCTAACAGGGCAGGTGATATGATAAGTAGCTAGAGGCCCTGAACATGTACTCGTTGGAGGACAGAAGAGAGAGGGTGACATGAAAGAGGCAAATAAATTCCCAGAAGGAATAAATACAGAGAACAGCAAGACCTAGCTGTCTACCAGGCTGGGTGTGCTGTTAGTTATCTCCTGATCTCCTCTGTGAGTTTGCTTTTATTGTGTTTTATTTTGCTTTGGTAAGCTCTATAAAACTCTAAAGATATTTTATATCTTACAGCTTTAGTTGAACCCTAAAATGAATAGTTTGCCTCAGTAGTGTTAGAATTAGAGTAGTTGTACTGTGGTGTTTTCAGATAGGACTAGGGATTACAAATGAGGCAGCAGTTAAGTATCTGGTGGTTTTATTTTTGTGTAGTTTTATTTTGTTTTACTTTTCTTGAGTTGCCACTAGGCAGTTTCTGCTGCTCAGTTTATCTGCTCAACATCAGTCAATAGATTGTAGCATTTTAAAATCCTGACTGAGTGTGCAGCATTTTTCCCACTTGGTTCTTGCTGAGAAACTGTAATGGATCTGTCAGCAGGTGGAAAACATTGCTCTTCACTGTGGATGAATGTCAGAAATTTTAATGGCTGGGCTTCTTATCACTGGGGACTTGGATTGACAGATGCCTGTTTTTCAATTTGGCTATACCATTGAGGTTTCAGTGAAGAAATTTGAACTGTTTTCTGCATCATTCTGCTTTTATCATAAAATTGCTTCAAAGAAAGTTTTTCTTACTAGTCTTTCCTTTGTAGGATGATTGGGTGTTGCGATTGGCCTGGAGGGAGGACCCTAAGAGCTCTTTCACGACTATCATCCCCAGCCTTATTTGGGAGGATTTTTAGAAGTCTAAAACTGCTTTCAGGAAAGTACTTTCATTTCTGTTATTTGCATTTGGTGGGGGGGTTTGTAAATCACTGGACATGCTGCCTTCCCCTGAATAGATTGCTGGGCCCTTTAGACTGTGGTATATCCCGATCTAGCCCAAATGATCTGGGATCAGGTTGGTAGGCTATTGTGGTTGCCAAAAGAGTCTCAGAGTCTCTGCTCTTAGCTGGGAGCAAGCTGTTTTGCTTGTCAGTTGTATACTGTGAGAGAGTGTCAATAGGCTGATAGGCACCTGCTGTATTGAGTGCCCCACATGCACATAGTTGTTTGGCTAGAAAATATTTGCTCTAATCTTGTGAGAGTGGGGAAGTGCTTTCACAATTCTTCAAGTTTCTGTGTTCAGGACTGCATTTATGGTGATGGCTGACTTTGAACTTGGATAAATTCTCTACCCTCAGTGGCAAATGTTACTTGTTTTGTTTTCTCCATCCCTTTATTTTTTTTTTATTTTACTTTATTTATCTTAGTGTTTTAAAGAAGTGTGTGGGCCATGTATGTATATGATTAGAGATTGTTGTATTTTTGAATGCATCAGGGTTTGATTGCAGGTTATTGGGTGGTCTAAGGGGGCTTCTAGGGATTTGACTTTATTAGTATAAGATGTGTAGAGGTGTTTGCATAATTAGGGACATCTACACTGGTTCATCCATTCTTGGGAACCCCATTAATTCTCCCTTCAGATGTCCTCAGCTGCTGCAGGGAACTGGGGATTCTAAGACTGAGAGGCAAACTGATCAGGGAGTACAATTGGCGTGGTGGGGTCAATGACATGACCAGGGTAGGATGTGGAATCAGTATCATGGTCTGCCATGTCTGGTTCCCTCCCCAGGGCCCTGCCTAATTTAAACGAGCAGGTAGTAGTTTGTCTGACCAGCACTAGTCCTCCACTTCAGGCCATTCTTTGTAACGTAAGATCAGAGAGGAATAAGATGGCAGTGATGGAGGTTTCCTCTCTGATTCCTCAGCTGATCTTGTTTGCATCATGGAGTCCTGGCTGGGCGTACGCTAGACCTGTTGTGAGGTCAGCGGTCCCAGCTGTTTTCCTCTGGTGCATTGCCGAAGAGGGACTACAGAGGGGTCAGGGTGGCCATCTGTTTAGATCCACTCTGAGACTCACTGCACTCCCATGAGAACTTTCAGGGCATTTTGAATGTATGATGTCTAGATGTGGTACAGGTGTCAGTGGCAGGATCATTCTCATCTACCAACCCCCGGGTTGTGGGAGTGATTTTCTACAGAACTTGGTGGACTTCATTACCAGGCAGGTGTTGGATGCTCCCAGACTGTTGGTGCTGGGGGATTTCAATGCCTGTGTCAATGATGAATCCTCACAATTTGGACAGAAACTCCTCCAGTTGATGTTATCACTTGGGCTGACACAGGCTGTTGCCTCTGAAACTCATCAGCAGAGTCACACATTGGACCCGATCTTCTTAATAAGACTTGACTTTGGACCATCATGCAGTGTCATTCCAGTGTGTGGTCTTGTTTGACCACTGCCTCAGTGGAGATTATTCAGTGCTATTCAAAGCATAATTTGGAGCCTCACAAACTCCAGGAGGTACTAGACGTCTCATAATTGTTGCTGGCATGTGCATAGGGTCCTGAGCTGGCCATGAAGCACTATTAACATGGCACTTACAGCTGCCTAGACTCTACTGCAGCTTAACGCATTCATCTCTTGACCTCCCATTGTAGTTCACCATGATACTGTGCTGAGCTGCATCAGGTAATGATTAAGGGACAGAGGATAGAGTGGTTTTGGAGAAGGTCTCAGACTATGGAGGACAGGTTGACATTGAGAACTCACTATGTTGAATATCAATGGGCAATTGACCTGAAAAGGGCAGAGTTCCTGTCATAGTCAATTGCTGCAGGGAAAATTATCCAGTTCAGCTCTTCCAAACTGTCGACAGATTGTTGAACCCTCCCTATCTGTATTTTCTGCAGAATGTGAAAGGAGTTTGGGCCTTTTTTCACTGACAAGGTGTCCACCATTAGATCAGAAATTTCTTTGAGCAGCTTGGCATGGGTTGTTAATGGTCATACCTTTGGTGATGTAAATCTGCCTGTCTGGGATGAGTTTCAACCTATTTCTGAGGCTGAAGTGCTCCAGGGACTCTCCGGTTTGTGGCCCATAACCTTTATGTTGGACCTGGGAACAACATGGCTGATTCTTGGCCGTGGTGTGTTCCTGGGTCCGGTGTTTGTGGAGATCATTAATGGGTCCTTGAGGGAAGGTGTTTTTCTATTGGCTTTGAAAAACACTATGGTAAGACCCCTCCTAAAAAAGCCTTTTATGGACCCTGATGTTCTTGCAAACTATAGGCCTGTCTATAACCTTCTCATTTTAAGGAAGGTTATTGAGAAGATGGTGGTGAAGCAGCTGCCAGACCATCTGGAGTCTTTTTCCATCTACAAACCTCTCCAGTTGGATTTTTGGCCCCATCACAGCATGGAGACTACTCTCATCAGGGTAACCCATGATACCTTGCTAGCAAGAGATCAAGAGCAAAGTTCCGTTTTGGTGCTGTTGGATCTCTTCTCAGCATTTGATACAGTTGACTATGGGGTGCTCCTGGATAACCTGAGGATCTATGTGGGCCTCACTGGCACAGCTTTGTGCTGGTTTGAATGCTACAAAACTGAGAAAATGCAGAAGGTAGCCATAAGTAATTTTATCTCTGAGGCTTCTACGTTGTCCAGTGGAGTTCCTCAAGGTTCAATTCTCACTCCCATTTTATTTTTTGTGTATATGCTGCCATTGGGGGAGATCATTAAGGTACAGTATTGGGTTTCACTGCTATGCAAATGACACTCTATTTCCCTCTGTGCAATATTCAAACTCTTCCTGAGTCTCTCTAATCAGGGTAGTGCAGGAACTGATGGCCTCTCTCCCCGTTTCCTCAAAACAGTGGCTCATGCCACTGCCAAAACCCTTACTTTGGTTGTTAACCTCTACCTCACTGCTGCCTCAGTTCCTTCTGTTTGGAAACAGGCTAGGATCATCCCCATCTTTAAAACAAGTGACCTCAGCAATATGGACAATTACCACCTGATTTTCATCCTTTCCCATCTAAGCAAACTTCTGCAGAAGATTGATCACTGCCAAATCACTGACTACATCATGAAATATAAACTCCTCAGCAGCGTGGTTTCAGAAAGGGATACAGCACATCTATGACCCTGACCAACTTCTCTGACCATGTTCTCTGGAAAATGGATATTGGGAAGCTTACAGGCATCATCTTTGTGGACCTATCCAAAGCATTTGACATGGTGAACCACAATATCCTCCTTGGGCTTGGTAACCTGGGCTTATTATCTGTCACCACTGTGTCATTCAATGACTACCTCACTAGCCACATTCAAATGGTCTGTTCTGGGGGTGCAACCTCTTCTGCCCTGCCAGTCTTCACTGGTGTATCCCAGAGATCTATCCAGGGGACCATTCCCTTTTCCCTCTATGTGAAATCACTCCCTCAGGACTGCCTCTCCTGCTATTCCCTACTATATGCAGATGATTTAATCCTCTACCATAGTGACTTGTCCTTGCCCACCCTCTTATCTACACTCACCACCAGTTACTGTAATGCTCACAAGTGGTTCACCACAAATAGACTGCTGGTTAATGCCAAGAAGACCAAGGCAATGCTGTTTGTCTCCAAACCCAAACTTACTGTACCAAATTAGCTCTAGCCAATAATACACTCAACATCCATTCCCCAGATGGCTCACCCTTTGAGAACATCAGCTCCTTTAAATACCTGGGCATCACCCACAACCCCGCTCTCTCCTTCTCTGATCATACTGAGATTTTAATACGTTGTATAAATCAAAAACTGGGAACCTGTTACCAACTAATCAATTACCTTCTCCAGAAGCCTGTCTCACCATTGCTCAGAGCAACCTCCTCCCACTCCTGGACTATGGCTCTCCCATCTACTCAGAGACCTCCTCCACTAACCCATCAAGATTAAACACCACTTACAACAACATCTGCCTTTTTCCCTTCAGGCTTCTTACTCCTGCCACCACTGCACCCTATATCAGACTCTTGTGGCTCCCCCTCAAGCCAGACAGAACTACCTCTAGCTTGCAGCATATGTATGACAAGCTGAAATTCTATAGCATCCCTCTCTCCCCTTACTTATGCCAAAGATGTTTATCGTGAACCTCCACCATGCTGCAAGCCTCATGTTGGAATGCTCACAAGTCACCACTTGTATGGGTCAGAGTTGTTTCTCTTCTGCCACTCCTACCCTCTGGAACAGCCTGCCACCCTCCCTGAAAGCCCTTAACTCTCATGGCACCTCTGCAGTCTTCTCACGATGCACCTGCTGATCACTGCTACTTATTCTTGCTCCACTGGGTGATCTTGTGATGTAGCCTTCCCTATTTACATCTTCCAAGCCTTGGCCAAATCAGGAAGTTTACAATTGAACTTGTTGTTTATTCTTTTGTACTCTACAGGTGTTATGCCCTACCCCCTACTTACATAACATCTGTTTAATTCCCCATTACTTCTTTTACCTTGTGCATTTTATTGATGTTGTTGTACAGTGGCAGCCATAGACATGGCTCGGATGTTTCCTGAAATGCCTGTGATATATCTGAAATTTCTTGACTGCCTGCAGTGCCACTATGGGCCAACAGAGAGAATCTCTTTAGATATTTTGTAAAATTTCTGGAAATACTGTATCTGACCATATCATGGCTGCCACTGTATTTGTTCCTTGATGTATTGTACTCTATATTCTAGTGCCACCTCAGAGGCCAGGGTCATGCCTGAAAATGATCCATGGAATCAGTGCACCTACCCAGGCAACAAATGAATGAATGAATACATACATACATACATGCATACATACATACATACATACATACATAAATAAATAAATAAACAAATGAATAAATATGTTTGGCCAACATGTTGGAGGCCTTCAAAGCCTCTCTGGAGACTTTTTTTTTATTCTAACAGGCATTTTTGATTAATTAATGTTCTTGTTCCTTAGATTACTGCACCTTAATGTAATTGTATTGTTAAAGTTCAATTATATTTTATGTCTGAACTCTGTACAGTGCTCAGAGCCTTTTGGATTTGGCAATTTATAAATAAACTTTGCCTTGCCTTGCCAACCTATTCAACAGAAATAGGGGTAATAATGAGGGAATGTGAATGAAAGCTGGCAGGAGTAAAGATCAGGAGGGATATAAGGAAGTGTTATAGAAATATAGAAACATAGAACTGGTCAGCAGATAGGACCAATAGACCCATCTAGTCTGCCCTTTTTCTCTGCCTGCTAAGACTGTGCCACAGATCCTACTTTATCTCCGTCTTTACCTCCTCTTTTTGCTAGTATTCCCTGTGTCTATCCCATGCCATTTTAATTTCCCCACCAACTCTGCCCCCACCACCTCCACAGGAGGTTATTCCATACCTCTACCACCTTTTCTGTAAAGAAGTACTTTCTCACATTGCCCCTTAGTCTATTCCCTTCTAATCTCATGTCATGCACCCTTGTTCTGGAGCATTTCCTTTTTTGGAAGATGTTACCCTCCTGTACCTTATTTATTCCCTTCAGGTACTTGAAAGTCTCTGTCATGTCTCTCCCTCTGTCCTCTCCAAGGTGTACATATTGAGTGCCTCCAGCCTCTCCTCGTATGACATTTTGTGCAGGTTCTGCACCATTTTCATTGCCCTTCATTGAACAGCCTCTACTCTGACTATGTCCTTATGTGGATGTGACTTCCAGAAAAGGACACAGTTCTCCACATGAGTTTCACCAATGACCTATACAGTGGCATTACCACCTCCTTTCTTCTGCTGATGATACCCTCCTGATGTACCCCAACATGTAATGGCCTTCCCCATGACCTTGGCACACTGTTTGGCTGCCTTTCGGTCATTAGATATGATCACCCACAGTTCCCTTTCCTGTTTGATAACTGATAATAACTCCCCACCCATCCTGTAATCCTCCCCTGGGTTTCTGCACCCCAAGTGCATGATTTTACACTTCTTCACATTGAAACCTAGCTGCCACACTCTGGACCATTCTTCCAATTTAGCTAGGTCCTTCCTCACTTTTTTCCAGCCCTCCCATAGTGTCTACCCTATTGCAGATCTTGGTGTTGTCTGCAAAGAGGCAGACATTCCCCTCCAGCCCCGCTGCAATGTCACTAATGAAAACATTAAACATGACCAGCCCAAGAACTGATCCTTGTGGCACCCTGTGACACCTCATTGATCATCCTCCCTTCCTTTGATTTAGCTCCATGAACCACCACCCTCTGTGTTCTATCACCCAGTCAGTTTGCAGTCCAGTTCACCACCTTTTGACCCAATCTCCAGCACCTCATCTTGTTCACAGGCCTCCTACAGTATGTGGAACAGTGTTGAATGCATTCCTGAAGTCAAGGTAGGCTACGTCCACCTCATCTCCTTGACCCACTTCCCTGGTCAACCAGTCAAAGAATTCTATCAGATTTGTTTGACATGACTTCCCTGACGTGCATCCATGCTGCCTCAGATCTTGTGTTCTGCTGGATTCAAGGTGCTCAACTATCCTTTCCTTTAGCAGTGATTCCATGGTTTTCCCCACCACTGAGATCAGGCTGACAGGTCTATAGTTACCAGCCTCTTCTCTCCTCCACATTTGTTGAAAGGGACTACATCTGCTCTTCTCCAGTCCTCTGGAACCACTCACATATCCAGTGACTCATTTATAAAGGGCTGTCAACGGTGCTGTCAACACCTACCTCAACTCCTTTAATATTCTAGGGTGTATCCCGTCTGGTTCCATTACCTTGTCCACCTTCAGTTTTATGAGTTCTATAAGTACTTTCCTCAGTAAATGGACTAGTGTCCACCTCCCTTCTAATTCTGTTTCTTAATTGTGGACCCTCCGCTTGCCCTTTTGTGTAAACACTGAGAAGAATATTTGTTTAGAGTTGATTTTTCCTGATCACTTCCACGACCTCTCCTTTTGCCCCTTTTAGCCTTAAAGTCCCCCCGTCTTTCTCCTTTCACTAACGTATCTGTAGAAACTCTTTTCCCCTTTTCACTTCCTTTGCTATTTTTTCCTCTGTCTGAGCCATTGCACTCCTGACCTCTTTTCCTGCCTCCCTTTGCTTCTCTAGATACACTGCCATGTCCTCCTCCTTCTGTTTTTCCTTATATTTCCTGAAAGCCATCTTTTTCCCTTAGTTTGCCTGCCATTTTCTTTCAGAACCATACTGGTTTTCTTTTCTCTTGCCCTTGTTTACCTGCTGAATGCAAAGGTTTGTCACTTCCAATTACTCCTTTTAGATAGGCCAACTGTTGATCCACTCCTGCATTTCTCCCCTTCTGCTAGGGCTTTCCTGAGACATACCCTCATCCTAGAAGTCTGCTCTCCTGAAGTCCAGAATCCTCACTCTTGTGTGGCATGAACCTGTAACAGTACTCATATCAAACCACACTGTGCGATGGTCATTGACCCCCAGGTGTTCATCCTCCATGACATCTGTGATTCTTTCCCCATTGGTTAGTACCAGGTCAAAAATCACTCCCTCCTGGGTTGGCTCAAGTACTAGCTGCCTGAGGCATGCTCCTTGCATGAAGTCCAGATTGTCTCAGCTTCTGGCTGTGGGAGCTGCTGAGTAGTTCCAATCAATGTCCAGCAGATTAAAGTCACCTACCAGCAGCACTTCCTCTTTGGCTGCCATCATATGGATGACGTCAGTAGATCCCTGTCCATTTCCTCCCCTTATGCTGGGGTCTGTAGATCACACCTGTGTGAATGGTTGTGCCATTACCCATCTCAGAGTGACCCACAGTGCCTCTGCTTTCCTGAATTCCTTGTGCCTCTGTTGCTTTAATACCCTACTTGATGTTATTTAGCAGAGAGTGTTGGAACCATGGAACAGTCCACTGGCAAAGGTGCTGGAAACTGGTTCTATGAAGAGGTTCAAGCTCAGCTGGGAAAGGGTAAGAGGTCTTATAGTTCCTTGAGAGGAAGCAAGGAGATGAAAGATTCAGGAAAGCATGAGGGTAGAGACAGTATGGCAAAGTGGATAAGAGAACTGAGGTGCAAACTGGGAGAACTGGGTTTGAAACATAGAAACATAGAATTTGATGGCAGATAAGGACCGCTTGGCCCACCTAGTCTGCCCATTTCCCTACCTAGCAGATAAGCTGCAGATCCTAGTTAATCAACAGCCTACTTCCTCCTATCCCCCACTAGAATTGCCTTATGTCTGTCCTATGCATTCTTGGATTCCCCCACTGTATTTGACTCTATGACCTCCTGAGGAAGGCTGTACCATGTATCCACAGCCCTGTCTGTGAAGAAATACTTCCTCACATTACCTGAGCCGTTTCCCCATCTTCAAATTGTGCCCCTTGTTTTTGCACATCTCTTTTTCTGAAAGATGCTACCCTCTTGGACTTTATTGATTCCCTTGAGGTATTTGAAAGTTTCTATCATGTCCCCCCTCTCTCTCCTTTCCTCAGGGCTATACATCTTTAGTTCCTTTAGTCTTTCTTCATATGTCTTCTGATGAAGACACTGAATCATTTTGGTTGCCCTCCTCTGGACAGCCTCCACCCTGTCTATGTCTTTGCGGAGATGTGGTCTCCAGAACTGTACAAAGTACACCAGATGTGGTCTTACCAACACTCTGTGCAGAGGGCCAACAACTTCCTGTTTTCTACTGGTGATGTCTCTCCCTATGCATCCCAGTATCACCCCAGCCCTCCTTACTGCCTTCTCACATTGCTGGCCCACCTTTAGGTCAACTGATATGACAACCCCAGGTCCCTTTCCATTTGTTGTTGTCAGTATCTCACCCCCATTGTGTACTCTTTCCCTGGGTTTTTGTTTCCCAGGTGCATTACTTGCACTTCTATGCATTGACTCTAAGCTGCCATCATTTGACCATTCCTCCAACCTTGCCAAGTCCCTTTTCATCCTTTCCACCCCAACGTGTATCAACCCTGTTGCAGATCTTTGTGTCATCTGCAAAGAGACATACCTTCCTTCAGTCCCTCTGCAATGTCACTTATAAAGACATTAAAATGACCTGCCCCAGTACTGAAGCCTGCGGTACCTCACTAGTAACCCTCCTTTCTTTATTGTGGACTACATTTACTATTACCCACTGTATCCTGTTGTCCAACTAGTGTTTTACCCAGTCTACCACCCTAGGACCCACTCCCAGGCCAGCTAATTTGTTTATTAATTTTTTGTGCAGGACTGTGTCAAATGCCTTGCTAAAGTCTAGGTAGGCCATGTCCACAGCCCCTCCCTGGTCTACTGCTTTGGTCACCCAGTCAAAGAAATCAATTAGATTTGTCTGACATGACCTTCCGCTGTGAATCCATGCTGCCTTGGGTCCTGTGTCCACTGGCCTCTAGGTACTCAACAATTCTTTCCTTCAGAAGTGATTCCATCATTTTCCCTACAACTGAGGTTAAACTGACAGGTCTGTAGTTTTCTGCCTCTGTCTTGCTCTCACATTTGTGAAGGGGAATCACATCCGCCCTTCTCCAGTCCTCAGGTACCACCCCATCCTCCCATGATTTATTAAAAGGGTAGTCATTGGTGTTACTAGTTCTTCCCTTAGTTCTTTTAAAATCTAGGGGTGAATCCCATCAGGCCACATTGCTTTATCCACCTTCAGTTTTAAGAGTTCTTTCAGAACCCTTTCTTCTGTAAAGGAATAATATCAACCCACTATCTAGAGTACTTCTATTGACGGATTAGGTATTTCCCCTGCTTTTCCATTCTGAATACTGAGCAGTATTCATTCCATATCCTGCTTTCACTGTCGCTCTCTGCCCAACCACCTTCCTCTTTGTTCAGCCTCAGTATCCCTGCCTTAGTCTTTCTTTGCTCCCTAATGTACCTATAAAAGGTTTTGTCCCTCTTATTAACCGAGTTGGCTATCTTTTCCTCAGTTTGGGCCTTTGCTATTCTGACTGCCTTACCTGCTTCCTTCTGCTTTAATTGGTACAGTTCTCTGTCTTGCTCCTTCTGTGTTTTCTTATATTTTGTGAATGCTTTCTTTTTTTCCCTTACCTTCCCTGCCACTTCTTTTGAGAACCATAGTGGGTTTTTCTTTCATTTTGATTTGTTTATTTGTTTCACACAAAGACTTGTTGCCTCTGTGATGGCGGTTTTGATGTTTCCCCATTGTTGCTCCACCCCACCTTCTTGCCTGTTTGCTAATGCTTTTCTGAGACACTCTCCTATTCTAACAAAATCAGCCCTCCTGAAGTCCAGTACCTTCACATTTGTGTGGCTTGACTCTACAGCTAAGTTTACTGTGAACCACACTGTTTGGTGGTCACTTGTTCCCAGATGGCTACCCACTTCAAGATCAGAGATCCTCTCTCCATCCCCATTTGAGAGTACCAGGTCTAAGATTGCTCCCTCCTGAGTGGGTTCCAAAACTAGCTGTCTGAGGCATACCCCCTGTAGGGCACCGAGAATGGCCCTGCTGTTGGATGTAGCTGCAGCAAAGGTGCTCCAGTCAACATCTGGCATATTCAGGTCCCCTATCAGCAATATCTCCTCATTCTCTGCCATCCCAAGGATGCCTTCTATCATTTCCTTGTCCATTTCCTCCCCCTGAGACGGTCTGTATACAACCCCTGTGTGGATTGTGGAGCCATTTCCAGTCTCCAGGGTGACCCACAGTGCCTCCTCTCCTCCCTGTTTACCCTTTAGTTCTGTTGCTTTGATCCTTCCCTTACATAGAGAGCTACTCCTCCTCCTCTTCTTCCCTCCCTGTCCCTCCTGTAGATTGTGTACCCTGGTATGTTGACATCCCAGTCATGGTCCTCTGTTTACCATGTTTCTGTGACTGCCACAATATCCAGGCATCCATCTTCCATCAAGGCCACCATTTCAGGGAGCTTTTTACCTAGACTATGGGCATTGGTACTCATTACCCTCCATTTTTGTATGGCTTAATTTCTTTTTGCCCCATCCCTGTCCCTACTGCCTTTGTCTTTTCCTCCATTTACCCCTGCCCTTATCCCTATCAACTGCTCTATTTTGGTGTTTTCCTCACTAATTACCCTGATTTTTGGGGAGGGGGCTAGGATTTCCCTTCTCCTCTTCAGTGCCTCCCCCCTTGGCTAGTTTAAATGCTTGTCACTGTAGCATTTAAACCTATCTACTAGGATCCTGGTTCCCCTTCAGGATAGATGCAGACAATCATGCCTGTATAGGCCTGCATCCTACAGTCACCAGCACAGCAGGAATACCATGGGTTGGTCATGGTAAAAAACTATGGTTAATGGTGCTTTTTACCATGGTTGTTAAATGGCACCATAGTCAAACATGGTCGCCTATGGCCATATTCATCCTTTGACAAAGATCATGCTAACCATTGTCAACCACGGTCATTGCAAACTATCAATAGATTAAGTGGCCATGGTTCACCATGATCAACAATGATCATTGTGAGGCTGAATAACCATGCTTGACAACTGTCAACCATGATCAACAGCACTGGTGCTTCAATGACCATGGTCAACTTGGGTCAATACAGAGTCAATGGGTTTAATGTCAGTGGTTGAGCATAGTTAAACATGATAAATGCAGCTATCAAAGGGGTAAATGGCAATTGCTGAACATGGTCAATAATGGTAAAAAAATACCTCAATGGCATTTAAGCATGTACCACCATGGTCAACACTACTCCAACCCAAACGGCCCTAGTTTCAATATTCAAATTTGGTGGCATCATAAATACAGTAGCAGCCACAGACACTGCCAGCTATTTCCCAAAATTTCGGTGATATTTCCAAAAATCTAGATTTACTAGTTGCCGTATTGGTCCTTGCAAGAATAGATCCAGAAGCAAATGATTAGATACCTTTGAATGGACCAACATAGATGTAACAACAAGAACAAAGTGCTCTAGCTTTCGGACCAACCAGTCCTTCTTCAGAAGCTCATGGCAGTTGTTTATAAAATACAATACTTATAACAGCTAGATAATGCAGAGAAAAACAGAAAAAAATCCTCATTGGTTTTAAAATACTCATTTATAAAAACGAAAAAAAAAGAAACAGAAGATGATGTTAGAGAAGTTTAACAGTACCATACTGCCTTCAGCCAGAAGCAACCTTGGGTTAAACGTGCTTGGTGGAACACACATACAACAAATCCTACTACATATAAATTTAATTGACATAAGATAACACTGCTGAAGCAGATAACTCCTAAATCAAGCTATGAGTGTCACAGTTAGTATAAGGATGTGATTTCTGAAAGGCAACCCCCACCCAGATAAAAGACAAACTAAGATTGTTATAGGGCTCATGAAGTTTCAATGTCTGCATTATAGACAAGAATTTACCAGTAAAGTTGTCCAAAAGACATCAGTGCACACTGTGTGATGTGTAAAACCTAGCTGGACCTGTCACCCAGCTGTACTCTCCAGCTAGATATAAGGCCCAAGAAATTTCAAAAACCTCAGGACTATGTAAATGATAATTTAAATATAAATTAATAATATTAGTGTCAAACAAAAAACTCTAGTCGAGGAACCTCAAGGAATTAAGACCTCATATCCTGTTATGTACTGATGTCAATATACACTGAGAATGTAACAACTTGAAGTACCACAAGTGTCTAAGGAATCTGAAAAAGAGATAAAAATATAATTTCTCTTCTCTTCATACAAACAATACACCTAACCACCCCACATCACCATAATGTGGGTGGGGGAATCTATAACTTTAAGGAGATGTTGTCTCTCTCTCTCTCCCCCCTTTTTTTCTCTCTCTCTCTCTTTTTCTCTCTCTCCCCCTCTCTCTCTCACTCACACACACACACTCTCTCTCTCTCTCTCTCTCCTACTGAACCTATATACACTTCAGTCACTACAATTGTTCCCCAAAGGAATTCAGCTTGTCATGAAATCCTGAGTAAAAGGGCTTATGTCTCCTAATACCTACAGAGCAAAAATGTGACACTATTTAACCATACTACTGCCTGCATAGTAACATTTCCAAGGATACTGGATAGAACTACCATGAAATAAACCTGCCACCCTCCCCAGGATAAGGTAACTAGAAGTGAATATAAAGTATGTGTGTAAGACCAGAAGTCTAACATACCTACATATACACAAATTGCTACAATATTAGCCTAATGTAAAAAGATCTGTGCAGGACCCCCATGCAAATGAGATCACGCATCCCAATACGTACAGTTACAAAAATTATATGTGACAGTATATGATAACACTCCTGTATGTACTGTAGCAGGCTAGGTAATCTGAATAAGGTGCGATGGAATCAATCCCACCCCCAGGCAAAGATAAAAAGTAAGGAGGAATTAATATTCATTATGTGTGTGTGAAGTAAGAATTGTAACACATTATAACTCCATATATCTAAATAGAGACTTACTTCAATGTGACAGCAAGCCCCACATCTGTTATATCACATACCTCACAACATATACCCACACACATACATACACATGCACCCACATCCCACATGCTGAAGTCTATAATATGTCAGTCTGAAGAAGAAAAGGTCTGTGGATGTTAGTTTCTGTATTGTCCCATAAAACCAAGATCAGCGTTCATCCATCTGCTACCATATTGAGATGTAAAATAAGTTTAATCTCAAAAGCTCGTCTCTGTTGTGTGTTTTGAGATTTCCTTTTAAGACCATTACTGACATATGTGAGATTGAGTGGTCAGGCTGGGAGAAATGGTGCCCCACTGGTTTTTCAGTCTTCTTTGCTGTAATAGTATGTCTGTGTGAGTTCATCCTAGTGCGGAGCTGTTGGCATGTCTCTCCAACATAACCTGTTTGTGGACATCTCTTGCACTGAATGAAATAAACAACATGTTGTGACATGCATGTATAACTCCCATGCACCTGGAACAGTCCGAGGTAGAAATGAGCCCACAAGTCTTACAGGGGCATTGATTGCAGGGTCGTGTGCCATTGTGTGACATGGTATTCTGTTCCAGGGAAAGTTTGCTCCTAATAATTAGGCTGTATAAATTTGGTGGTTGTTTAAAAGATAGTAGTGGGAGTTCCTTAAAAATACAATTAAGGGTTTCATCCTCACTAAATATTGGGTGGAGATCTTTAATAATCTTACACAGACGTTCAAGGTCTGGATGATATGTGACTACCAAGGGTATTCTGTCTGTAGCTGTCTTTTCTTTATATTGAAGTAGTTGTTGTCTTGGTAATTGCATTGCCCATTCTGTTATCCTGTCAATTTCCCTGGAAGAGTGTCCCTGCTCAATAAAGGTGGTTTCAACATAGCCAAATGTGTATCTCTGTCATCCTCATTGGAACAAATACGGTGACAACGAGTGTTGACTGTATATGACAGATTTTTTGTATGGTTTGGGTGATTACTTTTCTTGTGTAGGTATCTCTGTCTGTCTGTTGGCTTCCTGTAAATACATGTATGTGAGGTTCCATCCTTAATGGTGACTGTGGTGTCCTGAAAGTTAACCTTGGTGGTAGAGTACTCCAGGGTAAGCTTTATGGTAGGTGGAAATTATTAAGTTTGTGATGAAAATCTTTGAGTGCATCTGTGCCCTCCATCCAGATGATAAACAAATCATCAATGTAACGGAAATAAGATAGTGGTTTGTGGGGATGCAGCCTTTAAAAATCCTCCTTCAAGTCAGCCATAAAGAGCTTAGCATACTGTGGAGCCATTTTGGTGCCCATTGCTGTTCCCATAGTTTGAACATAATGTTTACCATTGAAGTTGAAGTTGTTATGTGTCAAAATGAATTCCATAAGTTCCCCCACCACTCCAGGGTTGATGTTTTGTTGTTCCGGTCCTTTATCATGTATGTGGGCTGGTACTGGATGTGGTCCTGGCAGACAGTGACCAGATTTGGGGCCTGGAGGTAAGGGACCCATTGGCGGGAGTGACCATGCCATGGTCTGGTTCTGCCTGGACCTAGGAGGGCTAGAAAGCTGCACAAAGACAGAGGTAACTGACTTCAGGGGAATGGATTTTAAGGAAGGGAAGGATCCTTAAGGAGCATTTGGATGGGATTGGGTCAGACATGGACGCTGATAGTAGGTGGGAAATCATCAGGAGAGGGGTGCAAGATGCTACCAGCACCTGTGCAAGAGTAAGACGAAAATGCAGTAGGGCCCGAAAACCCTGCTGGTGGACCAGGGAGGTCCAGGAGGTGGTGCAGGGAAAGAAGGCAGCCTATAGGCAATTCAAGTGCTCAAGGAGTGAAAGGGATAGAGGGGAGTATGAGCTGATTGCTAGAAGGGCCACTAGGGTGGTGAGGCAGGCTAAGGCAATGAAGGAGCAGAACCTGGCCAGGGAAATCAGGAGAGGGAACAAGGGGTTCTTTAGATACATTGGGGAAAAATGAAGGGTGAAGGGGCAGATTAGCAGGATTAAATCAGGGGAGAGATGGGCACAAGACCCAGGGGAGCAGGCTGAGGTACTAAATGAGTACTTCACCTCAGTTTCCACCAAGGAAAATGGGGGTGCTGCATCATACATGGGAGGAGACAGAGATACTGAGGAGGGGGGACCCTTACCGATCGGCAGGTCTGGGGAGAGGGGGAGGCATCACCGGCAGGAGGGGGGAGGGCTAAGCAGGGAGAAGAGGTACTGGAAGTGGAAATCACAGCAGAGAGAGTTAGGGAAGCCCTCAGCTCCCTTAAGACGGAGAAAGCACTGGGGCCGGATAAGTTACATCCCAGAGTGCTGAAGGAACTTGTGGATGTCCTGGCGAAACCCCTGGTGGAGCTTTTCACCATCTCTCTGAGGACAGGGTGGGTGCCCCAGGACTGGAAGGTGGCGCATATAGTGCCTATCCACAAGGGAGGATCAAGGGAGGTGGCAGAGAACTTCAGGCCTATCAGCCTGACATCGGTGGTGGGCAAGGTGATGGAGGGCATTGTCAAGGAGAGGCTAGGGGGGGACCTGGAAAAGTCAGGGTGCCTGGACGATAGACAGCATGGATTCGTCTCGGGGAAATCATGTCAGACAAACCTTGTGGAGTTCTATGACTGGGTGACGAGTGCCTTGGACCTTGGTAGACCAGTGGACGTCCTCTTTCTAGACTTCAGCAAGGCATTTGACTCTGTTCCTCACATGGGCCTGTTGGATAAGCTGGGAGAAATGGGGGTAGGGAACCAGATGATCAGATGGATAGGCAATTGGCTCCAGGACCGGACCCAGAGGGTCGTAGTTGGTGGGATAGTCTCATCCCCAAAGAGGGTCATTAGTGGGGTCCCACAGGGATCAGTCCTTGGGCCATTCCTGTTCAATGCCTACGTCTCTGACATAAGGACAGGAATCAGGAGTGAGATGAGTCTCTTTGCGGATGACTCAAAACTGGGGGCGGTGGTGGATGGGGAGGAGGGGAGGGTGGCCCCACAGGGGGACCTGGAGGCTCTGGAAAGATGGTCTAGAAAGTGGAAGTTGAGGTTCAATGCAGGAAATGCAAGGTACTTCACCTGGGGCCAGAAACCCGGCCAAGTGTACACCTTGGGGGAATGCTACAAATCTCGATGGCTGAGAGGGACCTGGGGTGGTGGTGGATGTCAAAATGAACAACTTGGAGACTTGTGGGGGCAGGCAAAGGCCAACAGGATGCTGGGATGTATCGCTAGGGGATCACCTCCAGAAGGAGGGAAGTGATGCTCCCTCTGTATAACTGCTTGGTGAGGCCACACCTTGAGTACGCGTGCAGTTTTGGAGGCCACACTTAAAGAGGGACATTAAATTCCTGGAGAGGGTCCAGGGAGGGCAACCAAAATGATTTGGGGCTTGGGGACAGTACTATGAAGAGAGGCTCAAGAGCTAAATATATACACATTGGAAGAGAGAAGGGACCGGGGACATGATAGAGGTCTTCAAGTACATGAAGGGGGTAAATAGGGAGGAACAGTCAGGGTGCTTCGAAGGAAGGAGGAGGGGCCACTAGAGGGGCATGGGTGGAAGCTGGAGGGGGGAAGATTGAGGAGAAGAGGTGCTACTTCACTGAGAGGTGGTGGAGCCATGGAATGCACTGTCTAGGGGGCTGGTGGAGCAGAGATGGTGGAGGGGTTCAAGAGGGGCTGAGACAGGTACAGGAAGAGTTCTGGAAGCAAAATCCAATGCAGCAAGAATATCTGGAACTGGGAAGGAGAAGCAGAGAAGGCGAGAGGGGCAAGGTCAGCATCCAGGGTGGGGGCTGACCAATCGAGCAGACCGAAAGACCATTAGGCCTATTCTGCTGGCATTTTAGTATGTGAGTATGTATTTAAGGCATGCTGCATTGCCATCTGTGTGTGGAATATTAGTGTAGAGGGATGTTACATCCATTGTCACTCAAATGGTATCAGGTGGTAAATCCTTATAACCAGAAAGTACATGCAAAAGTGCGTGAGTGTTCTGGATATAACTGTCTCTTTCCATAACCAGTGGTTTCAAAATGGTCTCTACAAACCCTGAGATCCCCTCAGTCAAGGTACCATTATCAGAGACTATGGGACTCCCTGGATTGCCAGGTTTATGTATTTTAGGCAGCATGTAGAATGTCCCTGGCCTGGGTTCATCAGGGATGAGGTGAGTTAGTTTCTCTCGGACATGGTCTGGAAAAGTTCTAATTAAGCCACATAGTTCATCTTTATATCTTGTAGTGGGGTCACTATCTAGTTCTCTGTAGTATGTAAGATCTGTTAGCTGTCTATTAGCGTCATTAATATAATCTTCTCTGTTTAAAATCACCACTGCAGAGCCTTTATCAGCTTTTTTGATGACAATGTTGTGGTTTGATTTCAGTGTCCCTATAGCTCTCCGTTCCAGTGGAGAAAGGTTATAATGGGTCTGTTTTGCCTAGTGGGATCAGACCACTGACTTGTTGGCGGAAACAAATAATGTAATTGTCTAGTTTTTATTACGCCCACTTGATTGGGTAAATTCAGATTCCTTTTTCTTATCCATTACATTATTGCTGTTTGCACTGTCTTCACTACCAGTGATTTCTTCCCTGCCATTAAAGAATTCTTTAAGTCTCAATCTACGGAAGTACTCCTCCAGTTCACCACAAAACAGTATGTTATCCAGTGGTTTCGTTGGGCAGAAAGTGAAGCCCTTTGAAAGTACATTTAGTTATCCAGTAGTCAGTGTGTGGTTGGACAAATTAACAACTGAAAGGTGCCCATCAGTATTGTGTTGTTGTTCAGTGACTCCATTATGTTCTTCATGGTTGTTAGTAGGTATGGTATGTTGAAGGGCATCCAATTTCCAATTTTTCATAAGCATGGCTTTTATTAAGGTCCTTTGGTAGTTAATGTGTATCTCCGTAAGATGTCCTGAATAGGTTCCCAGACATCCTTTCCAGAGTGGTAACAATTTCAGCAAACTCTTTGGTAAGAACAACTTTTTTGACATATGACATGTGAATCCTGTGATTTCTCAGTTTCTCAGAGGTCCCAGGACAAAGTTGTTCTGCATATGTAGAATTGTTTGTATTTCTTAATGGATTCCAAATAGTAAGACCTTTATGGATCATGTTTCTCCTCTTGCACTGGGTTAGAAAATAGATGTCACTGTCTAGATGTGATATTTCCAGAAATATCTCCTGCTTTCAGCATTTCCACAGTAGGGGCAGCAGAGAGAAACACTTCAGAAATCTCGAGAAATATCAGGAAATAGCTGGCAATGTCTGTGGCTACTACTCTAACTATGTACAGACCATCCCAACCATCCTAAATTATGGTCAGCCATTACAATTTCTGATTTTTCCAGACCATTATGACAGTCACTAAACATAGTACAAATGTCTGAGACAAACTTGTAGAATACATATTTTACTAAACGTATACACCAAAGCATTTTCTTTGTATATGTAATTGTTTTTGTTGCAAAACATGGTCATGGAAACCTCATATGTGTGGAAGGCTCACCAGCACTTTCAGCACAAAGAAAACATTTGCTCGTATTGCTGTATATTAACTTTTCCTCATGTAATCTCTTCTATAAAGTGGATAAGTAACTTACAGTATAGAAAATTAATTTGTTGAAATCTACCACATGACCGTGCATCACTACAGCTCAATGCACAGTCATCTTGGTACTTAGCCTTATAACAACCTTATATGCCCCAACAACATTTTTTAAAAAACAGTCTGTCAGCAATTTCTCTACCTCATTAAACTCCCAATCACAATTTTATGTACATCACTTACCCATTTTATAATTCCTGTCCCCCATGAGCCTTAACATAGAAGCTTTGGGTAGCAGTAAAGTTTGTAGGAGTAAACACAATCCAATTTAATCACATGAAAACTCAAGTGGTCTATATAAGCCGGAATGTACCTTTAGTGATATCCTGATCTCAAATACATGCAGCAATAACTGCTGTGAATAAATCATCGATGCTTGCAAATCCTAAGCAGAAAATAATAACAGAAAGAGCATGAAACTGCTTTCACCTCTTAACAAATCATCTGAGTGAGTTGTTTCTGCAGGGAACATGTACTATGTCCAGCTGACTGAGCCAGAAAACATCCCCTCCCACACACATGAGAGATGACCTTTGGGATAAGAAGAGTCTCCAAGACAAGAACACTGGAAACTCCTTTAGCAAGAGATATCAAAAATGGGTGTTATATCAAAAAAGTAATGCCAAAGCAGCTGTAGTAAAAATGGCACTAGGTCATAAGTGCACCAACCACAAAAGCACCATCAAGAACAGTACCCTATAAACAGCACTGTCAACAACAGCGCCTGGACAAAACGTCACCGGATGACAACAGCTCCACTGGTAGCAGTCCAACTTCATACTGACAACCACTAATATGCCTAAAAACACAAATAAATACTTCAGTTTTATGGGGTCTCAGCACCCACCACCATGTAACTTATATATCTAACCCACGGGGCATCAGAACATGGGAGGATAGCACATGGGTGGGGTTATATCTATTTCAGCTCGTAAAAACATAAATAACACACTTGGAGTGAGGGAAAAGTAAATCTCCAGTATTTGGGAACAGAACCCTGGTCTTCAAGCTATACTGGCTGAGCTACTGGTGCCTTAGACCACTACACCATGGGAGCAGCTCAGCTAGCTTTTGTACTTTCTCCCACTCTTCCACTTTCTGCCTCCCTTGCCTTTACAGCCACAGGGGTAGCAGTTACTAATGTTCACTATTCTACCCCGACACTGTGAAAGGCAAACATTCAGCTGTTAGCTGAAATGAAGTACAAACTTAAAAACAAGATTGGGGTAGGGTGGAAGTGAGAGTACAGTTCCTAGATTGACTGGCGATTTTCAAAGGATGGGGACTGGTGCAAGGGGTTTGTGTCAAGGAGAAATTGCATAAGGGGCTCTTTGCACCACACCTTGCACCAGTCCCAATTTTCTAATGCAGACTGTGCCAAGGGGGGGGGCAGCCTGTGCGAGATGGTCTGGCACTATCATTGAGATGACCACACCAGTGTGCCATGGCAGAAAGAGGCATGCACCAGGGCATGGCTGCCATATCCCCTTGTTTGGGATTTTGGAAGCCCACAATGGGTGCAATGAACTTGCCATTAGACCAGCCCAGAGCTGATCTAAACAACCTGCACCACTGCTGGGCCCTTGCTGAGTGGGGTGATCTATGCCTCCAGGTAAGGCTCCCAGTCAGCACCCAACAACAGCCAGACCACTACTGGAGTAACCAGTGGTCCATGGCAGGTGATAGACCAAACCCGCCCATGGTGACACTGATCCAATGCCCGCCCAAGGACTCACACTGTCCCTGCCATCGCTCCATCAGG
Source organism: Neoceratodus forsteri (assembly GCA_016271365.2). Classification (NCBI taxonomy): domain Eukaryota; kingdom Metazoa; phylum Chordata; order Ceratodontiformes; family Ceratodontidae; genus Neoceratodus; species Neoceratodus forsteri. The sequence goes on from CM057454.1 coordinate 798,838,208, forward strand.
GGCATTTGTCACCTCCCATCTGGACCCATCCAACCCCTCCCCACAGGCCAGGACATTCTGAGATGACCCACCAGCCACCTAGGATGACTGGCCGGTGGATCACCATTGTTGATGAGGCTGCCACACACCCATCCTGCGGCTTATGGCAGTCCCCTTTCATATGCCATTTCTGTGACACAGCCAGCAGCTTGCAGAATACCAGGGAGTTTGCACCAGGACCTTGAGGTTTCTTAAATCACACACAGGGTCCCTGGTGCACAGAAGTTACCTCAGGCAGAGGCTCGGTACAGCATGCGCTGACTTAATGGCACATTTAAAAATCATGCCCACTGTGTTAAGACAGATTGATAGGATGAATACGTCCTATCTGGATTTTATTTATGGGCTTGGTTAGTCACCATTTTCAATTCTGATTTCATGTGTAGATCTGTTTGTAAACTATTTGGTAGTTTAATTTTGTGAGAATAATCATTTTTTTTCCCTCCTACATTCTCCAGTGACCCCTACTCCTTCAGGCTGCCACTTCCCAACTTACCTACTGCCTCAGTCAAGCAGCCTCCTCCGTCCTCATTACAGCCAACCCCCCAGGTATCCGGGTAACCCTTTGCTGGATGAGTCCCCTCCTAGAGGAAAGGCAACAGCCAGGGGGATCACCAGTGCACTCTTAGGCCTCAGGGTGCTACTGAGGTGGAGAGGCAGCTAGATGCCCTGAGCCCTGTCTGTGACATAGCTACTCTGTGTCTCTCTGCAGTATACTGAAAGCCATTTAGGCTATATTAAACACTGTCTGAGGGGGTAGGTAGTAACAACAACAAAAATGGATAGGGACCTGGGGTAATCATATCAGATGACCCCAAGGTTAGCAAGCAATGTGAGAAGGCAGTAGGGAGGCTGGGTGGATACTGGGATGTATGGGAGAGGCATCATCAGCAGGAAACAGGAAGTTGATATCCTCTGTACAGACAGTTGCTGAGACCCCATCTGGAGTACTCAATCCAGTTCTGGAGACTCCATCTCCACAAGGACATAGACAGGATGGAGGCAGTCCAGAGGGCAACTAAAATGGTGCAGGGTCTGCAAGAGAAACCATACAAGGAGAGACTAAAAAAGTTTAATATGTATACCCTTGAGGAAAGGAAGGAGCGGGGGACATGATAGAACTTTGAAGTACCTCAGCGGAATCAACAAAGTCCAAGACAGTAACATTTTTCAGAAAAGAGATGTGCGAGAACAAGGGACACAATTTGAAGAAGATAGAGGGATGACTCAGGGGCAATGTGAGGAAGTATTTTTCACAGAGAGGTGGTGGACAGATGGAACAGCCTTCCTGAGGTGGTTGTGTGGTCTAAAACTGTGGGAGAATTCAAGAATGCATGGGTCAGCCATAAGGCATTTTTTTTCTGGGGGTAGGAAGAAATAGGCTGTTGGTTTACTCGGATCTGCAGCTTATCCTGTAGGTAGGGAAATGGGCAGACTAGGTCGGTCAAGCGGTGTTTATCTGCTGTCAAAGTCTATGTTTCTATGTCTGTTAGGTGCCCGAGTCCTGTCTGTGACATAGCTACTTTGTGTGTCTCTGCAGTAAACTGAAAGCTATTTTGACTGTATTACACACTGTCTATTTAGGTGCACTGAGCCCTGTCTGTGACATAGCTACTCTGTGTGTCTTTGCATATCTGGGGATCATAACCCAGTTTCCTCAAAATGAAGTATGACCAGCCCTCACATAAGCAAAACAATAATTATTGGATTAGGCACATGAGTAATTTTCCTGTTGATAAATTTATGTTAACTCTGGAACATGAAAACTGGGAACGTTGTAAACTGATCCCTGACTTAGAATGGATTGTAGAGTACTTCTTGGGACCTTTAAAAATATATGCAATTTGCATTCCCGTAGATGTAAAGCCCCTTAAGGAGAGCCAGGGATCCACAGGTAAATGAAAAAATATTGAAAAAGATCAAGATTAAAAATAGAACTTGACAGGTAGGAAGAAAAAACAAACAGGAGAGAGACTAGGAAATGTTTAAACACAAGCGAAATGAGTGTAAGAAATTGATAAAGAAAGCCAAAGCTAAAAATTACAGACAAAAAATAGAAACTAATAATGACCACTGTAGAGTTTGGCAGACAGTGAACAATCCAATTACCCCAGGCCAAGATGGACCACAAAAATAAATGCAGTTAATGCATGGAGGTAATTTGACGAAAGACCCAAATGTGATTTCTAACATCCTCAATTACCTACTTTTTTAACTTGCAAAAAACAAAAACAAGGCGCTGTGTCAGCATGTGGTCTAAAAACAAAAAAAAAATGATTATATTAAATGCCGCTGAAAACAGAAAATAGAGTTAAGAATCTACGTTTCGACTTTAAGGTCTTCTTCAGGCAATGATGCACCTCAGCATCACATGGCCTTCATGACCTTGGCAGACTACCTTTCGGTCATTAGATGATCACCTAGAGTTCCCTTTCCTGTTTGATGACCGATAATAACTCCCCACCCATCCTGTAATCCTCCCCTGGGTTCCTGCACCCCAAGTGCATGATTTTGCACTTCTTCACATTGAAACCTAGCTGCCACACTATGGACCATTCTTCCAATTTAGCTAGGTCTTTCCTCACTTTTTTCCAGCCCTCCCATAGTGTCTACCCTATCGCAGATCTTGGTGTTGTTAGCAAAGAGGAAGACTTTCCCCTCCAGCCCCTCTGCAATGTCACTAATGAAAACATTAAACAGGACCAGCCCAAGAACTGATCCCTGTGGCATCCTGTGACACCCCATTGATCATGCTCCCTTCCTTTTATTTAGCTCCATGTACAACCACTCTCTGTGTTCTATTACCCAATCAGTTTGCAATCCAGTTCATCACCTTTTGACCCAACCTCAGGCACACCATCTTGTTCACAAGCCACCTACAGTATGTGGAACAGTGTTGAATGCCTTGCTGAAGTCAAGGTAGGCTACGTCCACCCCCCTCCTTGATCCACTTCCCTGGTCAACCATTCAAAGAATTCTATCAGATTTGTTTGACATGACTTCGCTGATGTGAATCCATGCTGCCTAAGATCTTGTGTTCTGCTGGATTCAAGGTGCTCAACTATCCTTTCCTTTAGCGATGATTCCATGGTTTTCCCCACCACTGAGATCAGGCTGACAGGTCTATAGTTACCAGCCTCTTCTCTGCTCCCACATTTGTTAAAGGACTACATCTGCTCTTCTCTGGTCCTCTGGAACCACTCCCGTATCCAGTGACTCATTGAAAAGAGGCTGCAGCGGTGCTGTCAACACCTATCTCAACTCCTTTAATATTCTAGGGTGTATCCCATCTGGTTCCATTACCTTCTCCACCTTCAGTTTTATGAGTTCTATAAGGACTTTCCTCTGTAAATGGACTAGTGTCCACCTCCCTTCCAATTTTGTTTCTTAGTTGTGGGCCCTCCGCTTGCCCTTTTTGTGTAAACACTGAGAAGAAATATTTGTTTAGAGTTGATGCTTTTTCCTGATCACTTCTACACCCTCTCCTTTCTCCCCTTTTAGCCTTACAGTCCCCCCCGAGTCTTACTCCTTTCACTAACGTATCTGTAGAAACTCTTTTCCCCTTTTCACTTCCTTTGTTATTTTTTCCTCTGTCTGAGCCTTTGCACACCTGACCTCTTTTTCTGCCTCCATCTGCTGCTCTATATACACTTCCCTGTCCTCTTCCTTCTGTTTCCTTATATTTCCTGAAAGCCATCTTTTTCCTTTAGTTTGCCTGTCATTTTCTTTCAGAACCATACTGTTTTCTTTTTTTCTTGCCTTTGTTTACCTGCTGAATGCAAAGGTTTGTCACTTCCACAATTACTCCATTTAGATGGGCCCACTGTTGATCCACTCCCCTGCATTTCTCCCTTCTGCTAGGGCTTTCCTGAGACATAACCTCATCTTAGCAAAGTCTGATCTCCTGATGTCCAGAATCCTCACCTTTGTGTGGCTTGAACACGTCACAGTACTCATATCAAACCACACTGTGTGATGGTCATTGACCCCCAGGTGTTCATCCACCTTGACATCTGTGATTCTGCCCCCATTGGTTAGTACCAGGTCAAAAATTGCTCCCTCCTGGGTTTGCTCAAGTACTAGCTGCCTGGGGCATGCTCCTTGCATGAAGTCCAGATTGTCTCAGCCCCTGGCTGTGGGAGCTGCTGGGTAGTTCCAATCAATGTTCAGCAGATTAAAGTCACCTACCAGCAGCACCTCCCCTTTGGCTGCCATCATATCGATGATGTCCAGTAGATCTCTGTCCATTTCCTCCCCTTATGCTGAGGGTCTGTAGATAACACCTATGTGAATGGTTGTGCCATTACGCATCTCCAGAGTGACCCACAGTGCCTCTGCATTCCCCTGCATTCCTTGTGCTTCTGTTGCTTTAATACCGTACTTGACGTTATTTAGCAGAGAGAGTGTTTGAACCATGGAACAGTCCACTGGCAAAGGTGCTGGAAACTGGTTATAGAAAGAGGTTCAAGCTCAGCTGGGAAAGGGTAAGAGGTCTGATAGTTCCCTGAGAGGAACTAGGGAGATGAAAGATTCATGAGGAAAGCATGAGGGTAGAGCCAGTATGGCAAAGTGGATAAGAGAACTGAGGTGCAAACTGGGAGAAATGGGTTTGAATCCCACACACCACCCCAGCAGGAATACCATGGGTTGGTCATGGTAAAAAACTATGGTCAATGGTGTTTTTTACCATGGTCGTTAAATGGCACCATAGTCAAACATGGTCGCCTAAGGCCATATTCACCAATTGACAAAGATCATAGGTAACCATTATCAACCATAGTCATTGCAAACCATCTAAAGATTAAGTGGCCATGGTTGACCATGATCAACAATGATCATTGTGAGGTTGAATAACCATGCTTGACAACTGTAAACCATGATCAACAGCTCTGGGGATTCAATGGCCATTGTCAACTACGGTCAATACTGATTTAATAGGTCAACACAGATTCAATGGGTTTAATGCCAGTGGTTGACCATAGTTAAACATGGTAAATGCAGCTATCAAAGGGGTAAATGGCAATTGCTGACCATGGTCAATAATGGTTAAAAATACCTCAAGGTTATTTAATCATGTACGACCATGGTCAACACTACTCCAACCAAACAGCCCTAGTTTCAATATTCAAATCGGGTGGCATCATAAATACAGTAGCAACCACAGACACTGACAGCTATTTCCCAAAATTTCTGTGATATTTCCAGAAATATCTCCTGCTTTCTGCATTTCCACAGTAGGGGCAGCAGACAGAAACTTTTCAGAAATCTTGCAAAATATCAGGAAATAGCTGGTAATGTCTGAGGCTACTACTCTAACTATGTACAGACCATCCCAACCATCCTAAATTATGGTCAGCCATTACAATTTCTGATTTTTCCAGACCATTATGACAGTCACTAAACATAGTACAAATGTCTGAGACAAAATTGTAGAATACATATTTTACTAAACGTATAAACCAAAGCATTTTCTTTGTATATGTAGTTGTTTTGTTGCAAAATATGGTCATGGAAGCTTCATATCTGTGGAGCTCACCAGCACTTTCAGCACAAAGAAAACATTTGCTCGTATTGCTGTATATTAACTTTTCCTCATGTAATCTCTTCTATAAAGTGGATAAGTAATTACAGTATAGAAAATTCATTTGTTGAAATCCACCACATGACCGTGCATCAATGCAAATCAATGCAGAGTCATCTTGGTACTTAGCCTTATTACAACCTTATATGCCCCAACACCATTTTAAAAACAGTCTGTCAGCCATTTCTCTACCTCATTAAACTCCCAATCACAATTTTATGTACATCACTTACCCATTTTATAATTCTGGTCCCCCATGAGCCTTAACATAGAAGCTTTGATTAGAAGTAAAGTTTGTAGGAGTAAGCTCAATCCAATTTAATCACATGAAAACTCAGGTGGTCTGTATAAGCAGGAATGTACCTTTAGTGATAGCCTGATCTCAAATACATGTAGCAATAACTGTTGTGAATAAGTCATCGGTGCTTGCAAATCAAGTAGAAAATAATAACAGAAAGAGCATGAAACTGCTTTCACCTCTTAGCAAATTATCAGAGTGAGTTGTTTCTGTAGGGAACATGTACTATGTCCAGCTGACTGAGCCAGAAAACATCCCCCACACACATGAGAGATGACCTTTGGGGTAAGAAGAGTCTCCAAGACAGGAACACTGGAAACTCCTTGAGCAAGAGATATCAAAAATGGGTGTTATATCAAAACAGTAATGCCAAAGCAGCTGTAGTAGAAATGGCACTAGGTCACAAGAGCACCAACCACAAAAGCACCATCAAGAACAGTGCCCTATAAACAACACTGTCAACAACAGCGCCAGGACAAAACATCACCGGATGACAACAGCTCCAATGGTAGCAACCCAACTCCATGCTGACAACCACTAACATGGCTAAAAAAACACAAATAAATACTTCAGTGTTGTGGGGGTCTACACCCCCACCCCCCCTGTAACTTATATATCTAACCCCAAGGGGAGTCAGAACATGGGGGGAGCACATGGGTGGGAGTTATATCTTTTTCAGCTCATAAAAAACATAAATAACACACTTGGGGTGAGGGGAAAAGTAAAACTCCAGTATTTGGGAACAGAACCCTGGTCTTCCAAGCTATCCTGGTTGAGCTGCTAGTGCCATAGACCTCTACACCATGGGAGCAGCTCAGCTAGCTTTTGTACTTTTCTCCCACTTCTCCACTTTCTGCCTTCCCTTGCCTTTACAGCCACAGGGGTAGCAGTTACTAATGTTCACTATTCTACCCCTGTCACTGTGAAAGGCAACATAGTTTAGGAAGCACAGTTTAGACTGTGCTTTTCTTAGCTGCGCTCTTCTAACCGAGGCACTTGCCTGGTGCCATGGCTTGCAGGGACAGGAAGCGCATCCTTATGATCACTAGAACAGTTGAACGGGAGTCTGAGCTGGACATCATTGTCCACCTAGGGACAAATGACTTGGCTCATCATCAGATTAGAGCAGTGCAGAAGGACTTTGTAGAGTTGGGGAGGGGCTTAGGTCAAGTAGCACACACAGTATCCTTCTCAGAGGTGCTGTCTGTCAGTGGCATGGGTGAGGCGAGGGTACTTTGCACCAAGCAGTTTAACGAATGGTTGAAAAAAATGGTGTGGAGCACAGGGGTTTGGCTTCATTGGGGACTGGGGTTCCACCTGGAGGGACACCAGCCTATACTGGCAGGATGGTCTACAGCTGTCCAGGAAGGGAACAAGTCTTTTGGGCAATCGGTTTAAATGCTTCATTGGCAAGCTTTTAAACTAGTCAAGGGGGAGGCACTGATAAGCAACAAGAAAATCCCAGCCTTCTCCTACAAAACAGGTTACTAAATGAGAAAAAGAACAAGGAAGAAAGGTCAGGGGGGATGCTGCTACAGAAGGTAAAGCCATCAAAAAATGGAGAGCAATGAGTACCAATGCCCGTAGTCTGGGTAACAAGCTTCCTGAATTAGTGGCCTTGATGGAGGAGGAACATCTGGATATCGTGGCAGTCACAGAAACATGGTACACACAGAACAATGACTGGGATGTAAACATACCAGGATACACTATCTATAGGAGGGACAGGGAGGGTAAAAGAGGGAGGAGGAGTAGCTTTCTACATAAGAGAAGGAATCAAAGCAACAGAACAAAAGGGTAAACAGGGAGGAGAAGAAGCACTTTGGGTCAATTTGAGGCAGGCAATGGCACCACAATCCGCACAGGGGTTGTATACAACCCTCTCAGGGGAGGAAATGGACAAGAAATGATAGAAAATATACTTAGAATGGCAGATAAAGGAGATATTGCTGATGGATGATCTGAATATGCCAGATGTTAACTGGAGTGCAGTTGCAGCAGCCACTTCTACGAGTGGGGTTATTTTAGATGCCGTACAGGGGCATGCCTTAGACAACTGGTATTGGAACCCACTCAAAGGGAGCAATCTTAGACCTGGTCCTCTCAAATGGAGATGGAGAGAGGATCACAGATGTAGAAGTGGGTAGCCATCTGGGAACTAGCGACCATCGAACAGTATGGTTCACAATAAACACAGCAATAGAGTCAAGCCATACAATGGCAACAGTACTGGACTTCAGGAGGGCTGACTATGCTAAAATGGGTGAGTGCCTAAGGAATGCACTAGCAAATGGGCAGGAAGGAGGGGTGGAAGAACAATGGGGAATAATAAAAACTGCCATCACAGAGGTAACAAGCCTTTGTGTGAAGCAAATAAACAAAATAAAATGATGTAAGAAACCACTATGGTTCTCAAAGGAGGTGGCAGTGAAGGTTCAAGAGAAAAGAAAGCATTCAGAAAGTACAAGGAATCACAGAAGGAGCAGGACAGAGAATTGTATCAGTTAAAGCAAAAGGAAGCTGGGAAGACAGTCAGAACAGCAAAGGCCTGAACTGAGGAAAAGAAAGCCAACTCAGTTAAGAAGGGGGATAAAACCTTTTTTAGGTACATCAGGGAGCGAAGGAAGACTAAGGGAGGGATAGTGAGGCTTAATAAAGGGGAGAGAGGGTGGGCAGAGGGTGACTGAGAAAAGGCAGAGATACTAAACAAATATTTTTGCTCAGTGTTTACAAATGAAGAGGGGGAGGTACCTAAAACAAACAATAGAAACACTCTGGATACAGAAGTTGATACCAGCCCATTTACAGAAGAAAGGGTTCTGAAAGAACTCTTAAAACTGAAGGTGGACAAAGCAATTGAGCCTGATGGGATTCATCTCAGAATTCTAAAAGAACTAAGGGTAGAACTAGTGACACCACTGACTACCCTCTTCAACAAATCATGGGAGGATGGGGTGGTACTTGAGGACTGGAGGAGGGCAAATGTGATTCCCCTTCACAAAAGTGGGAGCAGGGCAGAAGCAGGAAACTACAGACCTGTTAGTTTAACCTCAGTGATAGGGAAAATGATGGAATCGCTTCTGAAGGAAAGAATTGTCAAGAACCTAGAGGCCAGAGGGGCACAGGACTCAAGGCAGCATGGATTCACAGTGGGAAGGTCATGCCAGACGAATCTAATAGATTTCTTTGACTGGGTGACCAAAGTAGTAGCTCAGGGAGGGGATGTGGACATGGCCTACCTAGACTTTAGCAAGGCATTTGACTCAGTCCCTCACAAAAGATTAATATACAAGTTAGCCAGCCTTGCAGTGGGTCCCAAGATGATAGCCTGGGTAAAGAATTGGCTGGAGAATAGGACACAGAGAGTAATAGTAAATGGAGTCCACTCTGAAGAAAGGGGGGGTTACTAGTGGAGTGCCGCAGGGTTTAGTATTAGGACCGTCCTCTTCAATGTCTTTTAAGCGACATTGCAGAGGGACTGGAAGGAAAAGTATGTCTCTTGCAAATGACACAAAGATCTGCAACAGAGTTGATACACAAGGTGGCTGGAAAGGATGAGAAGGGACTTGGCAAGGTTAGAGGAATGGTCAAATGTATGGCAGCTTAGATTCAATGCTAAGAAGTGAAAGGTAATGCACCTGGGAAACAAAACCCAGGGAAGAGTACACAATGGGGTGAGATACTAACAACAAAAAAAGGAAAGGGACCTGGGGTAGTCATATCAGATGACTTAAAGGTGGGAAAGCAATGTGAAAGGGCAGTAAGGAGGGCTGGGGGATACTGGGATGCATAGGGAGAGGCATCACCAGTAGAAAACAGGAAGTTGTTATCCCTCTGTACAGACAGCTGGTGAGACCCCATCTGGAGTACTGTGTGCAGTTCTGGAGACCCAATCTCCGCAAGGACATAGACAAGATGGAAGCTGTCCAGAGGAGGGCAACTAAAATCGTGCAGGGTCTGCACCGGAAGACATATGAAGAGAGACTAAAGGAGCTTAATATGTATAGCCTCGAGAAAAGGAGGGAGAGGGGGGACATGATAGAAACTTTCAAGTACCTCAAGGGAATCAACAAAGTCCAAGAGGGTAGTATCTTTCAAAAAAAGAGGTGTGCAAGAACAAGGGAGCACAATTTGAAGATGGGGGGGTGGCTCAGAGGTAATGTAAGGAAGTATTTTTTTCACAGAGAGGGTTGTGGATGCATAGAACGGCCTTCCTGAGGAGGCTGTGGAGTCAAAAACAGTGGTTGAATTTAAGTATGCATGGGACAGCCATAAGGCAATTCTAGGGGGTGAGGGTAGAAAGAAGTAGGCTTCTGGTTAACTAGGATCTGCAGCTTATCTATTAGGTAGGGAAATGGGCAGAATAGGTGGGCCAAGTGGTCCTTATCTGTCAAATTCCATATTTCTTTTCTATCTTCTATGTTACCTGTAAAACCCATTGCACTTTGAGGTTGCATCTGCCAAAGATGCACACACTAAAAATGATGCACAGAGTGATGCATGCACAGGAAACAGTGTATTAGTAACGTGAGAATTGGTGTCCAGGGGTCTTGCTGGCATGTAACTGTTACTCCAAAAGATTTTTTTTTTTCTGACAATTTTTCTTTGATTTGATGCTATTTGCTAGAGCTGAAAAAATCCCAATCATGTCTCCTCTGCATTCTCCCACCACCATACAGGAGAGTAAATAGCTAGGGACAGCTCATCAGATAGCAAGTCAATCACAAGATGTCCATCCACTTTTCTCCTAGGTGATGGGTAGTCTAGTAATTGACACTAGCAAAAAAACAGCTAGGAGCAGGCAGAATAATGGAGAAAACTAACAAAAAACAAACAAACAGGAAACTCAAGTGAAAACAAACCATTAGACTTTTCTGTCTGTATTACCAAGTCCTGGCTCCAGCTCAAAAAGCTCCTTACATAGTGAGCAAAGTTTTAACCAGAGCTGTTAGCTGAAATGAAGCACAAAACTTAAAAGCAGGATTGGGGTAGGGGTGGACAGTAAGAGTACAGTTCCTAGATTGACTGGGCTTGATTTTCAAAGGATTGGGACTGGTGCAATGGATTTGTGTCAAGGAGAAATCGCAAAAGGGGCTCTTTGCACCACACCTTGCACCAGTCCCAATTTTCTAATGCAGACTGTGCCATGGGGGGGCAGCCTTTGCCAAATGGGCTGGCACCATCCTTGAGATGACCACACCAGTGTGCCATAGCAGAAAGAGGCATGCACCAGGGCATGGCTGCCATATCCCCTTGTTTGGGATTTTGGAAGCCCCCAATGGGTGCAGTGAACTTGCCATTAGACCAGCCCAGAGCTGATCTAAGCAACCCTGCTCCACTGCTGGAGCCCGTGCTGGGTGGGGGTGACCTGTGTCTCCAGGGGAAGGCTCCCAGTCAGCACCCAACAACAGCTGGACCCATGCTGGAGTAATCAGTGGTCCATGGCAGATGATAGACCAAACCACCCCATGGTGACACTGATGCAATGCCCACCCAAGGACTCATACTGTCCCTGCCATCGCTCCGTCAGGGGCATTTGTCACCCTCCCATCTGGACCCATTCAACCCTCCCCCACAGGCCAGGGTAGTCCCCAGATGACCTGCCAGCCACCAGGGTGACTGGCCAGTGGATCACCATTGCTGGATGAGGCTGCCACAAGCCCATCCTGCAGCCTGTGGCAGTCCCCTTTCATATGCCATTTCTGTGACACAGCCAGCAGCTTGCAGAATAACAGGGAAGTTTGCACCAGAACCCTGAGTTTTCTTAAATCACACAGGGTCCCTGGTGCACAGGGGTTTGCCTCAGGCAGTGTTTGGCACAGCATGCGCTGATTTAATGGCACATTTGAAAATCATGCCCACTGTGTTAAGACAGATTGATAGGATGAATACATCCTATCTGGGTTTTATTGATGGGCTTGGTTAGTCACCATTTTCAATTCTTATTTCATTTGTATATCTGTTTGTAAACTATTTGGTAGTTTAATTTTGTGAGAATAATCATTTTTTTCCTCTCACATTCTCCAGTGACCCCTACTCCTTCAGGCTGCCACTTCCCAACTTACCTACTGCCTCAGTCAAGCAGCCTCCTCCGTCCTCACATTACAGCCAACCCCCAAGGTATCCGGAGTAACCCTTTGCTGGATGAGTCCCCTCCTAGGAGGAAGGCACCAGCCAGGGGGATCACCAGCACACTCTAAGTTAGGCCTCAGGGTGCTAATGAGGTGGAGAGGCAGCCAGATGCCCGGAGCCCTGTCTGTGACATAGCTACTCTGTGTCTCTCTGCAGTATACTGAAAGCCATTTAGGCTATATTACACACTATCTGAGGGGGTAGGTAGTAACAACAACAAAAATGGAAAGTGACCTGGGGTAATCATATCAGATGACCTTAAGGTTAGCAAGCAATGTGAGAAGGTAGTAGGGATGGCTGGGGGGATACTGGCATGTATAGGGGGAGGCATCACCAGCAGAAAACAGGAAGTTGTTATCCCTCGGTACAGACAGTTGCTGAGACCCCATCTGGAGTACTCAATCCAGTTCTGGAGACCCCATCTCCACAAGGACATAGACAGGATGGAGGCAGTCCAGAGGAGGGCAACTAAAATGGTGCAGGGTCTGCAAGAGAAGCCATACAAGGAGAGACTAAAGGAGTTTAATATGTATACCCTTGAGGAAAGGAAGGAGGGGGACATGATAGAAACTTTGAAGTACCTCAGTGGAATCAACAAAGTCCAAGACAGTAGCATCTTTCAGAAAAAGAGATGTGCAAGAACAAGGGGACACAATTTGAAGATAGAGGGGGGATGACTCCGGGGCAATGTGAGGAAGTATTTTTTCACAGAGAGGGTGGGGGATGCATGGAACAGCCTTGCTGAGGAGGTTGTGTGGTCTAAAACTGTGGGAGAATTCAAGAATGCATGGGACAGACATAAGGCAATTCTTCTGGGGGGTAGGAAGCAATAAGCTGTTTTTTAACTCGGATCTGCAGCTTATCCTGTAGGTAGGGAAATGGGTAGACTAGGTGGGCCAAGCAGTCTTTATCTGCTGTCAAAGTCTAGGTTTCTATGTCTGTTAGGTGCCCTGAATCCTGTCTGTGGCATAGCTACTTTTTGTGTCTCTGCAGTATACTGAAAGCTATTTTAACTGTATTACACACTATCTATTTAGGTGCCCTGAGCACTGTCTGTGACATAGCTACTCTGTGTGGCTTTGCATATCTAGGGGATCATAACCCAGTTTGGTCCAAATGAAGTATGACCAGCCCTCACATCAGCAAAACAATAATTATTGGATTAGGCACATGAGTTATTTTTCAGTTGATAAATTTATGTTAAGTCTGGAACATGAAAACTGGGAACGTTGTAAACTGATCCCTGACTTGGAATAGATTGTAGAGTACTTCTTGGGGACGTTTAAAAATATATGCTATTTGCATTCCCCTAGACGTAAAGCCACTTAAGGAGATCCAGGGTTCCACTGGTAAATTAAAAATTTTTTGAAAAAGATCAAGATTAAAAATAGAACTTGACAGGTAACAAGAAAAAACAAACAGGAGAGAGACTGGGAAATGTTTAAACACAAGCAAAATGAGTGTAAGGAATTGATAAAAAAGCCAAAGCTAAAAATTACAGATAAAAAATGGAAAATAATAATGACCCCTGTAAGGTTTGGCAAACAGTGAACAATCTAATTACCCCAGGCCAAGATGGACCACAAAAGGAAATAGAGAATAATGGATGGGGAAGGGTTTGATATGAGAATTTAATACACACCCGAGCTGTGGGATGCTATGTAAACCCCGAGGGCGAAGCCCGAGGGGTTTATTAAAGCATCCCACAATGAGAGTGTGCATTAAATTCTCATATCAAACACCCTCCCCATCTTTTATTTTTTATAGTAACAGACCAGCAATTTTTCTCCAGCAGTTTGTGAGACTGTTTGGCCCCACCCACATACAGAATGTTGGCCAATGAGGCAGCAGCATACTTTGACTGGCATGGTTCATGAATGTCATAACAACCAGCCAGTTGTTATGGAAAATATCAACCTGTCAGTACATTGAGAGAAATTGCTGTCCAGTTATTATATGCAATTAATGCATGGAGGTAATTTGACGAAAGACCCAAATGTGATTTCTAACATCCTCAATTACCTATTTTGTTAACTTGTAAAAAACAAAAACAAGGCGCTGCGTCAGCATGTGGTCTAAAAGTAAAACAAAATGGTTATATTAAATGCTACTCTGAAAGCAGAAAATTAAGTAAAAATCTATGTTTGACCTTGGGTCTTCTTCAGGAAATATCTAAAGAGAAAAACAAAGTTACTCTAGAGGAGGTAAAATGAGGATATATATCTATATATATATTTATAGATATATATATCCTGTATATACAGGATATATATATATATATATATATATATATATATATATATATCTATATACTATATATATCTACATATATATATATATATATATATATATATATATATATATATATATATATATAGGGAGGCTCAGGAAAATAAGTAATAAATGGTAAGATTAAGAAAGAATCTGTGAAACAAAAAGGTGATGGTGGAAAAGATAAAAGCACAACAGGGTGAAAAGAGCTAGAAAGTCCCCAGGTGCTGACTAATAATTAACAAGGGCCTAGTAAGAAATGAAAAGGTGATAAATGTGTGGGAAAGGAGACAGAGATGGAGGCTTATGGTGAAATGAAAAGAAAATAATGTGTACAGATGCAAACAGACTTAGGGAAAATAAGGGGTGGCTGAAAGATGTTAGTGGAAAATAAGTCTATCACTTAAACCAGAGGGCTGCTGGGAGGCAAGGTGGATGATCAGCTTGGCTTCCATGTTTTTTCTATGGTCAGAATCCCAGAAGCCCTGCTGAAGAACACAAACAGAAAGATCATTGACACTGTGGTCCCTGGAGATAAAGTGGGATACAATGGATTTAACAGTGTCACCATTCCTGACTGCTCTGTAATGTTCCCTGAAACAGTCAGCAAGGTGCCTACCAGTCTCGCTGATGTAAATAGCTGTATACTTCCTGCAAATAATACAATACACCACATTAGTGGAGGTGCATGAGAACTCCTTGGTGATGTGAAACACCTGCCCTGTAGGCTCCTGACTAAGAGACACACTGGAAATAAATTTGCAGGTGTAGCAGTGAGTCCTGTTGTAAGATTTGGTACCTGGTAGGGAGGAAACTGTTAGAGTAGATAGGCTGCTTTTAACCAGGAGATTCCACAGGTTAGGTGGCCAGCAGTAGGAGGCAGCCATTTCAGGGAACACTAGAGAGCAGTCAGGAATGGTGACACTGCTAAACCCTTGTATCCAGCTTTATCTCCAGGACCACAGTGCCAATGACCTTTCTGTTTGTGTCCTTCAGCAGGGCTTCTGGGATTCTGACCATAGAAAAACCATGGAAGCCTCTCTGATCATCTGCCTTGGCTCCCAGCAGCCCTCTGGGTTAAATGATAGACTTATTTTCCACTAACATCTTTCAGCCACCCTTATTTTCCCTAAAGTCTGTTTGTATCTGTACACATTTAATTTCTTTTTCATTTTCATTTTCACCATAAGTCTCCATATCTGTCTCCTTTCCACACATTTGTCACCTTTCAGCCTTTTTACTAGGCCCTGTTAATTAGTCCCCACCTGGGGATTTCTCTAGCTCTTTCACTCCTGTTATGCTTTATCTGTCCCATCATCACCTTTTTGTTTCACAGATTGTCTTAATCTTGCCATTTATCACTTATTCTCCCTAAGCCACCCCTTTTTTCTTGCCCCACGTGTGTGTGTGTGTATCTATATATATATATATATATATATATCCCTCATTTTACCTGCCCTCTAGAGTCTAGAGTAACTTTGTTTTTTTCCTTTTTTGATATTTCTTGAAGAAGACCTAAGGTCAAAATGTAGATTTTAACTCTATTTTCTGTTTTCAGGGTGCATTTAATATAACCATTTTGTTTTATTTTGTTAACTTGCCTGGCTCAGAGATTAGTGACCACCTTAAAAATCAAAATGTAAATAGAACTGACAGGGAAATCAAGCCTTCACCTCCTCCCTTTCAGTTCAATGTATTAAACATCTCTGAGGTTTGTTAGGGCTTAAAAAGAACTAATGCACACAAATCTGCTGAGCCTGATAGAACTGATGGCAAATAGTTAAAATGGCAGCTAATTACATAGCTCCTACCATTACTTATATCTTTAACGGGAGCTTAACTACAAGTCACTTCCCTTAATATGAAAAAGAGCAAGATAGTTCTTATCTATCAAAGTGGTGACGCTTGAACCTGGTTAATTATTGGCCCATAGCATTACTATTTGCATTGCCCAAATGCTTGGAGAAGCATGTATATTTGCAATTTTATGAATATTTATCCAGGCACAGCTTATTGACACCTTTCTAGTCTGGATTACAGAAGGGACACTCTAGAACTACAGCTTTGCTGGAATTTAATAATTTAGTGTCTTCCTCCTGGACTCCAGACTGGAAACTGTAGTTTACAAACAGTAAAAGAAGGTGACAAGACTTTCTATAGATACACTAGTGAAAGGAGAAAGTCCAGAGGGGTATTTCTAAGCTCAAAGGAGAAAGGGGGCATGTGAGGAGGAGGACCCTGTAAAAGCATCTATCCTAAATAGATACATTTGCTCAGTATTTACTGAAGAGAAGGTAGGGCAGGACCCACAGCTCAGCATCATGGACACAGGAGGGAGGAGGTGAACACTACTCCTTCACAAAAGAAAGGTCCTACAAGAGCTCACTAAGTTCAGGGTAGACAAGGCAATGGGACCTGATGGTATACATCCCAGGGTACTTAAGGAGCTAAGGGTGGAACTAGCAGAGCCATTAGCAGATCTGTTTAGTGAGTCTCTGAGCACAGTAGAGGTCCCAGAAGAGTGGAGAAGGGCTCATATGATCCCACTCCACAAGAGTGGTAGCAGGGAGGAGGAAGGGAACTACAGATCAGTCAGTCTTACCTCAGTAGTGGGCAAGATTATGGAGGCACTCCTTAAGGAAAGAATAGTGCAACACCTGGAATCCATAGGGGCACAGGATCCAAGACAGCATGGGTTTACAAAAGGAAGGTCCTGTCAAACTAATCTCATAGATTTCTTTGACTGGGTAACCAAAGTGGTGGACCAAGGGGGATCAGCTGATGTAGCCTACCTTGCCTTCAGCAAAGCTTTCAACACTGTTCCACATAGAAGATTGATACATGAGCTGGGTAGACTTGGGGTGAGTCAGAAGTTGGTCAACTGGGTGGGAAACTGGCTGACAGGCAGAAAACAGAGAGTGGTGGTATATGGTATACAGTGAGAAGATATGCAAGTCACAAGTGGGGTACCTCAGGGATCAGTCCTGGGGCCACTCCTCTTCAATATCTTCAATAGTGACATTGCAGATGGACTAGAGGGTAAGGCTTGTCTGTTTGCAGATGACACCATGATCTGCAACAGAGTAGATAATCCAGATGGGGTGGGCAGAATGAGAAGAGATCTGGATAAACTAGCAAAATGGTCAGAAGAGTGGCAACTGGGATTTAATGCAAAGAAGTGCAAGATCATGCACATAGGGAAGAGAAACCCTGAAGCCACCTATAGGCTGGGAGGGAGTTGCTGGCAGTCACAAAGGAAGAAAGAGACTTGGGCATCATCATCACCGATGACCTGAAATCATCCAAGCAGACCTCTAAAGCAGTAGGTAAGGCTAGGGGATGTTAGGTGTGTATAGTAGGGGTATCACAAGTCGTAAGAGGGAGGTAATAATCCCTCTTTACAAGACACTGGTTAGACCCCATCTGGAGTACTGCGTGCAGTACTGGAGGTCACACCTTCACAAGGACATTAACCAAATTGAGGCAGTCCAGAGAAGGGCAATGAAAATGGTGCAGGGACTGCATCAGAAGACACATGAGACAGATTAAAGGAGCTCAATAGGTATACCCTTGAGCAAAGGAGGGAGAGAGGTGATATGATCGAGACATTCAAACACCTTAAGGGCATTAACAAGGTGAAAGAGTCTAACATATTTAAATATAAGAAAAGTAGCAGGACAAGAGGACACATCATGAGATTAGAGGGAGGCCAATTAAGAGGGAATGTGAGGAAATTCTTTTTCACAGAAAGGGTGGTGGATGCATGGAACGGCCTACCTCAGGAAGTGGTGGCTATGAATACAGTGCAGGGCTTCAAACAGGCATGGGATAGGTATAAGGGAGCAATACAGATGAGTATGAATAGATAGGCCACTGACAGAGCAACGGCCGATGGCACAAGGTAGAAAAAGAAATGGGCAGACTGGATGGGCCTTGTGGTCCTTATCTGCCATCAACTTCTATGTTTCTATGTTTGTATGTCATTTTTATAAATTTGTCCAAACTTCTTTGAGTTGGTGGACCACTCCTGTTACTAGACAAAATTAGAGTACTGGGTATAAGCAAACCCCTGGGACTGGATCAGGTCCTGTGAGATCAATTGCTCCCAGAGGTATCAATTTCCAAGACTCTTTCAACTTAAAAAAAAGTAACTTGAGGAGTGCCCCAAGGGTCTATTTTGGGGCCCCTTTTGTTTTTGCCCTTCAATAACGATCTCCCCCAAGTAGCAAAGTTTTCTGCATTGAGGCTGCATGCAGACTATGCAGCTCTGATTGCTACAATGGGGAATATGATAGATCTTGAATATAAATTACAGGTAGATTTTGACAGAGCGTGGTGCAGGAGTGGTTCACCAGATCAAAGCTTAAATTGAACACACAAAAAAACAAAGTTACTTAATTTTGGATCAAAAACAAGCCTAAATTGCATAGACACATAAATGAAAGTAAACAAATGGAGCAGGTGGATGTATATTGCACCCTGTGTAACATTTGATGCAGATTTAACTTTTAATGAGCATATAATTTCACTCATTAGTATGTCAAACAAAAGTGGTGCCTTAAGATGCACTACACAGTGTTTAAACAAGTCTGCTAGGAAAACAATTGCAGAATAATTAATATTGCCTCCTTGAATATGGAAATTTAATATATTGAACTGTAAACAAAAATGCTGGATAAGTTAGACAAGTTACATTTTAAAATAGCCAGGTTTTAAGATGCACTTACAACACACATCATTGTGTGATACTATTCAGGTTAAATTGGCAAACACTAGCTGTACGAAACACAAAATCTTGCCTGAAACTCCTGCATAAGATTTCTACACATAACACCATCATTATGTTTCACGAGTAGTTTTCATTAAAGATAAACATCCAGTCTGTGAATTAACCAGATCAATGCACCTAAACAAAGATAGCACCCCAAGATGCAAAACTAAATTTGATGAAAAAAAAACTTGGGTTTCCAGGCTGCATTATCTTGGAATAGCTTTCCTTTTTCAGTACATACTACTACACCACACAAAGCATGTGTTACTGCATTGCAAAATAGTTTTCCTCTTATCAGTAATTGTTATTAGTGCTTCTAGTCATATGTGTTTTTGATTTCTGTGCAGTTAGTAAGCAGTCAATGTACTGTTTTGTAAATCATGTAGTATTTTGTAATGCACACTGTTTTTTTAAACTGATTTGTAATATACACAGGACAGTCTTGCAAACAGGGATATTTTCCCTAATGATTAGTCGGTATTACTTGGTTAAAAGGTGGAAGAAGATCAAAATCCAATCGAGACCACCTTCACCGATCTGCAGGGTGAATGATTATGTCCCTTTGTTTAATAAGTACTTGTCCAAGTTGTTTTTAAAAGACTCAGAGGACTTATATTTACTAGGTAGGAAGGCAGTGCATTCCATATTTTAATAACTCTGACAGTAAAAAATTGTCTCTTTATGCATTTTTATCTTTGGAACCTTGAGCTGTTTGTTGTGACATCTTAGGCCCCCAGGTTTCTACTCACTCAATCTTGCAATCTTTCTTTAGATTGGGGTCCTTCAAATGATAAACAACATAAGGATATCACCCTTGTTCTTCATGTCTCTATGTCATACAGATTTAATGTCTTCGGTCTTTGTGGATAGGAAGGGAACTACATGCTGTTACCAGTTTGGTGGCTTTTCTTTGTATTGATTTGATTAGTTTAATGTCCTTCATTAGATAAGGTGACCAAAAAAAGGTTGCATAATCCAGATGTGGTCTTACATACGTTGTATACCATGGACAGATACAAGTACTGCTTCTATTAAAGGCTTTTTGAATGGATTTCAGAATTCTATTGGCTCTTAGGGTAATTTTTCTGCACTGATCAACATGAGTGAAATCTTTATTAATTGTTATTCCTAGATCATTATCTGATTTTACTTCTTTAATCACTTCCATGTTAAGCAAGTATATAGCATTCGGGTTTTTTCTTACCAAAATTAATAATCACACATTTATCCATAGTAAACTCCATTTTGTTAGTTTTTGCCTATTGGTCTGTTTTTAATAGATCATGTTGAAATTGCTCTATTTTATAATCGCTGTCCACCTCTGAGCAAATTTTGGTGTCATCAGCAAATTTGGCAACCTAGCACCATAATTCTTCATCCAGGGCCCTTATAAACATTCCAAACAAGATTGGGCCCAGCACAGATCCCTGTGGGACCCCTCTAGTCACCTTTGTCTCATTTGAAAGGTGGCCTGCTATTTGTACTTGTTGTGATCTATTGTCCAACTATTTCTGGACCAATCTGACTATGAAATAGTTCAATCCCAGCTTGGTCATTTTAGCAACAAGTAATGCATGGGAGTCTTTGTCAAATGCTTTCTTGAGATCAAGCAAAACCATATCAACAGGGATATCTTTATCAAGTCTCATAAAATTAGATCAAATTCATAGTGCATGATCTCCCTCTGACAAAGCCATGTTGTGTCTTGTCCATCAGATTTTTATCCCATAGCTCCTTCTACAATCTGTTTTTCAAAATCTTCTCCAAACATTTACAAATGATAGATGTTAGGCTTATAGATCTGTAATTACAAGCCAAATTTCTATTTCCCTTTTTATAGATGGGAACAACACAGGCTCTCTTCCAGTCATGTGGTATTTGTCCTAATGTAACAGATTTATTAAACATAATTGTAAGGGGGGGGGCTGTTAGAACTTCTGCTGTTTCTTTAATGAATTTACTATTTATTGCATCTGGACCAGGGGATGAAATCTCTCCTTAAATTATCTTAGAACTGTATAAACCTCAACACTAGTTATTGGTACATGGCAATCATTATTTGTGTTGGTTTGTTTCATAGTTACCTCAGCCTTTGTAAACACAGTGCCAAAAAATGAGTTAAAGGCATCAGCAATTTCCAAGGGGTCATTAATTTCCATGTTATCTTTGTACAATGTTCCAATTTTGTTACATTGTGCCTGAACATTCCTCACATAAGCAAAGAGGGCCTTGGGAATTTTAACTGTTAGTTTTAGTTCAGCCTTGTTTCTTTTTTGCCTTATTACCTTTTTAGTTTTTTTTATTCTAGTTTGTATACTCTCCTATTGTGTTCATTGGAATCTTTTTTAGATTTAATATATGCACTTTCTTTAATTCTAATTTGTGTTTGAACTCTCCTGGTAAGCAATTGAGGAATCTTACCCTTTGAGTTAGTAATTTTCTTTTTAGGAACATACAGCTCCTCTAAGCTGTTAATGATCTTTTCATCAGTATTGTTATTATCCAGTACATATTTCCATTCTATTGATTTTAGAATACTTCTAATAATGTTGTAATTCCCTTTATTATATTGATATTGACTTGGGGAGAGTTACGTGTATTGTATATAAATAAATATTTATTTGTTTGTCTGTCTGTATATCTATCTGCAGTATAGTGAAATACATTTAGGCTGAATTACACACTGTGTGTTAGATGCCCATTGCCCTTTCTGTGACATAGCTACTCTGTGTCTTTCTGCAGCATAGCAAAAGCCATTTAGGCTGTATTACATACTGCCTATAAGGTGCTCCAAGCCCTGTCTGTGACATAACTACTCTGTGTCTCTCTGCAGCATAGCGAAAGCCTTTTAAGCTGTATTACACTGTCTGTAAGGTGCCCAGAGTCCTGTCTGTGACATAGCTACACTGTGTGTTTCTGCAGTATACTGAAAGCCATTAAGGCTGTATTACACAATGTCTGTTAGATGCCCCTAGCCCTGTCTGTGACATAGCTACTCTGTGTCTCTCTGCAGCATAGCAAAAGCCATTTGGGCTGTATTACACACTGTCTGTTAGGTGACCTGAGCCCTGTCTGTGACATAGCTCCTCTGTGTCTCTCTGCTGCATAGCAAAAGACATGGCTGTGTCTACTATGTCTCATATTTCCCAGTCTGTCTGCTAAGGAAGCAAGACAGTGCTGCTGCATGTGCAACAGAAAATTATGTGGACGTAGGAATCCTAGCACTAATGACAAACATAGCAACAATAATAGTATAACTAGGACTGGTAGTAAAATGTCCTGCTGAACCCAAAAAGCATGTTAACAATGAAATGATAGTAGAGTTTCGGAAAGAACGACAGAAGTTACTCATAGAGGTACTAAACGTTTTGCCACGTACAAGATACTTCCAGCTGTTGAAGCAACATGCAAGGCCAAGAAGGTATCTTTCTCAAATATAAGCTCAGATGGTGAGGCAGCAGATGCTGTTAAAGATGGTGGTGATAGTGGGGACTGGGAATGGTATAGCCCTGGCTATGTCCCACCTGATGATGGCATTTCCAGTGCTTTTGAATCTTGTGATGATGAGCTCTGTAGTTTCAATGAGAGTAGAAGATGATGCTGCTGTAAGGCATGAGAGGCAAGTGCAGAAATATAGAAATGTTTTGGCAGATAAGGGCCTTTGCCCCATCTAGTCTGCCCCAATACCTCCAATAACTGTGCTCTTTTATGCTCTGCCTGTATTAGGCTGTCCTCCTCCTCCATTTAAAGGTACTCCCCCATGTCTATCCCAAGCATTTGTAAATTCTTTCATTGTTTCTGCCCCTCCACTGACAGGCTGTTCCACTTGTCCACCACCCTCTCCATGAAGAAGTACTTTCTCAGGTATCCCCTAGATTTCCCTCCTGCCAGTTTCATCTTGTGGCCCATCATCCTTGAGCAACTTTTTCTCTGAAAAATTGTATTCTCCTGTACCTCATTTCGCCCCGTGATGCACGTAAAAGTTTCAATCATATCCCCCATCTCTCTCCTCTCCTCTTCTCTAGGGATTACATATTCAGTTCCTTCAGTCTAGCTTCACAGGGCTTGTGATATAGTCCCAGCACCTTTCTGGTCACCCTCCTCTGAACTGCCTCCACTCTATCAATGTCATTACACAGGTGGGGCCTCTAGAACTGGATACAGTACTCAAGATGTGGCCTTACCAAAGTCCTGTACAGTGGAATTATTACCTCTATTTTTCTGCTAGTAATTCCCCTGCCTATGCAACCCAACACTTTGCAAACCTTTCCCACCTCCTTGTCACACTGCCTCCCAACCTTGAGGTCTTCAGAGATGATCACCCCAAGTATCTTTCCTCCTTGGAGGATTTTATTTCCTCCCCCACCAGATGATATGATGCTCCTGGGTTTTTGTGCTGCATGCGCATTATTTCATACTTTTTTGCATTGAACCTCAGCTTCCAATCCCTTGACCAATCCTCCAGTTTGTTCAGATCCCCTTCATTCTGTCTACTCTGCGTGGCATGTCCACCCTGTTGCAAAACTTAGTGTCATCAGGGAACAGGCAGATCTTCTCTTCAAGACCCACTGCAGTGTCACTGATAGAGATATTGAAGTGGACAGGGCCAAGTACTGATCCCTGTGGTACCCTGCTGGTCACTTCACCCTCTTCAGAGTGAATGCCATTTACCTCCACCCTCTGGGTCCTATTATCCAGCCAACTTTCCACCCACTTCACCAACTTCTTTCCTACTTCCATGTTCTGCAGCATCCTTATCAACCTACGATGTGGCACTGTGTCAAAGGCCTTACTGAAATCCAGGTGAGGCCATGTCCACTGCTCCTGATCTACCTCCCTGGTTACCTAATCAAAACTCAATTAGGTAAGTCTGGCTTGACTTTTCTTCTGTAAAAACCATGCTGCCTTGTGTCCTGTAGACCATTGACAACTAGGTGTTCCATGGTTCTTTACTTCAATAGTTTTTCCAAGAAAACCTTGATAAAGCACCTGCACAGGTGCAAAATGATGATTGAGAATTCTCTATGATTTTTGCACCCTTGGGGATAGTGTACCTGTCTTTTATGTGTATATGCTGTAATAATTCATTTTTTTTTAGCTTACAAACAAAATATGCTTGTATTTGCACTGTTTTAGAGGCATTGAGCCAGTTCTCTTACCTTTTGTATTTGTATTTCCATGACTTTCCCCACTACTGAGGTTAGACTGATTGGTCTGTAGTTTCCCACCTCCTCCTTCTTCCCACTTTTGTGTAGAGGGACTACATCAGCCCTTCTCCAGTCCTTGAGAACCTCTCCCTTTTCTAAAGGCAGGTTGAACAGGGCAGTCAGTGGTTCTGCCAACACTCCATTAACTCTTTTAGAATCCTGGGTGTATCCCATCTGGTCCCATTTCTTATCAACTCCTCAGATCACCAGTTCCCTGAGAACCTATTACTTTAAAACAGGACCAATGTCCATCTCTGTGCCCACAATGACCCCATCACTTGTTGTTGGCCCACTTCCTGGCTCCACCATTGTAAAAACTGAGCAGAAATATATGTTCAGTATATCTGCTTTCTGCCAGTCATCTTCTACACTGTTCCCATTTTCCCTTTTTATTCTCACAATCCCCTTGCCCTCTTTTTTTCACTGATGTACCTATAAAAGGTTTTGTCTCTCTTTTCCACTGAATATGCTATGTGTTCTTCTGTTTGTGCCTTGTCTTTCCTAACTGTCTTCCCTGCCTCACTTTGGTTTTTTCTGATGCCACTCCCTGTCCCCTTCCACCTGAGTCTTTTTGTATTGCTGAAATGCTGTTTTTTTCTTTAACCTTTTCTGTTACCTCCTTAGAAACCCATAGTGATCATTTGTTTCTCTTCCCCCTACTCACCTGTTTGACACAGAGTTGAGTTATCACTGTAATCACTGCTTTGATTGCCTCCCACTGTTCCTCTATACCTTTCTTTTCCCCTGCTCTGGTCCGAGCTTCATTTAAGCATTCTCCCATCTTTCTGAAGTCTGCCTTCTTAAAGTCTAGGATTATTGTCCTTGTGTAGCTTGGTTCTGCCACCTGTTATTTCAGACCACACTGTTCAGTAAGGACTGTTCCCTAGGTGCTCCCCACTATAATCACTGTCACTGTCCTCTTTTGTGAGCACCAGGTCCAGTAATGCCTCCTCCTGTGTGGGCTGTTTGACTATCTGTTTATGGAATACCCCTGTAGAATCTAAGATAATCCTATTCCTAGCCGTTGCTGCTGTGGGGAGATGCCAATCTATATCGGTGAGACTGAAATCACCAACTAGCAATACCTCTCCCTTGTGTGCCATACTTTGGATTGCTAGAAACATCTCCCTATCTATGTCCTCCCTCTAAGTTGGTGGTCTGTAAATATCTGTGTGTGGATGGATGTTCTCTTTTTCCTTTCTAGTGTAACCCACCGTATCTCCCCTCCACCCTGTTCCACTTGAATTTCTGTGGCCTTTATGCCTTCCTTCACATACAGAACCACCCCCCACCTTTCTTCCAACTCTGTCCTTCCTGAATAAATTGAAACCTGGTATGGACACTTCCCAGCTCTGATTTTTGTTACACCAAGTCTCCGTGGTGGCCACAAGAGTAGACTCAAGGTCTTCTATCTTGTTCTTCAGGTGCTTCCCTGCAACAGAAACTATCAGTCAACCCTCTCTGTCTCTGTCTTGACTCACCCTACTTCCATTCACCATCCTGCTTATGCTGTGTCCTCTGTTCTAGTACCCCTCGGTTTCTTGGGAGACACTGTGACCTGCAAGGGAAAAACAAAGCTGTTTCAGTGCAGTTTCACCATCTAGCCCGACAACTGTACCCTAGTGAGATGGCTAAACATTAGAATAAGTAGATGAGCATGAATGAGAACAATTCATGTCAACAAGGAAATGGTAGTGTAGGGTTTCCTCCAGATCTCTTGACTGCACAAAAGGTAACTCTTTAGTGTGGAATTTATTTTCTATTGACCTTGCAGACAACTCTTAAGTGGTACACAGTCTGTGCAAAAAGAGCATCCATTGTGGTGGCAAAGTGGGACATTTTGGAACATCAGTAATGATACTACATGCAAAGGCAAAGCACCCAACTGAGTTGGGCAGGGCAAGGGGCAGCTTCATTGGTAGGGGTGGATGTGGTGGTGGCAGTGACCATCATGAGAATGAACTAGAAGCAGGAACTGACATTAAAACACATGATGAGTCCTTGCAGTCTTCCCAGACAAAAGATTGTTTTCTTCTGATAACTTCAAGCACTGCAAAATCCTAAAGTAGTACTCCATGTGAAAAAGGCATGACAAATACAATCCCCCCAAATTAAAAATATCTGGCCATTCTCATCAACTAACATTAAAAGAAAGTGTTGCAAGGAGATCAAAATTTACCTGCAAGCATCCAACATGCCAGCTGTTAAATAGAGCCATTGCAGAGCTGTTGACTGATTGATGGCTCCCTTTTGCTTTTGTTGTCTAAAAAGGTTTCCTCAGGTTCATGAACCAGATTGAACCATGGTACACCATTCCTTGTCAAACATATTTCTCGAAATAGTCTGTTTCACAGTTGTGTGACTTGGTGTGTAGTGCAATCACTAAGCAGTTGAAACTCTCTGAGGTGAAGCAGGTTCACATAACCACAGATATATGGATCAGCAACCAAACAATTAACTTCATGACTGCTACAGCTAATTGGGCATGTTTTCAGTAGGAAAGTAATAATTTCCACTCTACCTTAAGTATTAGGAAGCAGGCTGTATTATGTGTCACCACTTTGAGGAAAACCACACTGCCGTGAATATTTTGCAGGAGTTGCAAAATCAATTCCAGAAATAGCTTGCTCCGTATTTCTTATCTCCAGGGTTCATAGCATTAAATAATGGTGCCAACATAATCAAAGCTGTTAGAGATGGCAACTACCAACACATACCTTGTTTTGCACATTGTTCAAATCTTCTCATCCATAGTTTCTTTAATGGAAACAGAAATGTTGAAAACCTGTTAGGTCTTTCTAGGAAAATATCTGGGCATTGCAGCCACTTTGAAAGCACAAAAATCCTGAAGGGGCTGCAGAGGTCAAACAGCTCACATTGCATTCATTAAAGTAGGAAGTTCTGAGCTGCTGGAATTCAACA
The DNA here is from genome assembly GCA_016271365.2 of Neoceratodus forsteri. NCBI lineage: Eukaryota > Metazoa > Chordata > Ceratodontiformes > Ceratodontidae > Neoceratodus > Neoceratodus forsteri. Next base: position 798,865,429 of record CM057454.1, read on the forward strand.
TTTTACATGTTGGAAAGGCTACTGAACAGAAAAAGTCTGTATATGACTACACCATGCAGAATCAAACAGATAGATTAAACATCATGTTCAGTTCCAGAACCTGGACTCTATTTGAATCTTTGGTCACCATACTGGAGCTATTTGAAGCTGCCACACATGATGATAATACAGACAGTGCAACTCTGAGTCAAATTCTCCTCAAATAAGATATCTTCACATTTTCCTTGATGACATTAAGAAGACTTTGGTCAAAAGAAGACACCGCTGCTGTTATGCTGGCAGGTGACTTGAGTCTCAGACTGCTGACTAATCAAAGAATAACTGCCATGTTTAAGAATGACACCCATACCAAATGTGATACTGCCCTAACAACACCATTAACTGATGTACAACAGTCAAACCCTGCTGAACCATCAGAGTGCACCTCTGGTGCAGATAATAGCACATTTATCAATTCTTCACAACCACCAGGCTTCTAGTGCAACCAATAGTGCAGATCCTAAAGGTAAAATGGCATCTTTCATTTTAACTGTGGATGGCGATCTCTGTGTGAAATGCATCAGCTGTTTGATATATAAAATGGTGGATGCTGGATCCAGCTGTGAAAACTATGTGTGTGAGAAATGTTTGCACAATCAGGAGCTCATACATAAACCACATTTAATTTGTTACAAGACTAGAAACCCTAGAAAATAGTCAGGTGGAGATGACTACAAAGCTGAAGATTGTATCCAGCCTTAATAGAGAATAGGCAGTTAGGGGTCTGACACTGCAGCAGACTCAGGGCAAAGAAAATTAACTCATGAAACAGACAATGCAGAGCTAGAGGATGATAATGATTGGTGCAGTTACCACAGTTAAAAGAAAGAAGAGAGGTAGAAGTCCCTTAAAGCCAACACCGTAGTTCAGAGAATGAAGATAACCATCTTACAAGATAGAATAACACAGACACTTGGATGGTTGATAACAGAATGAAACAGAGTGATACTGGTACAGCTATACCACTTAATAATAATTGTGAAGTGTTAGCATAATTGGAATCACCACAGGAAGACCAAATGGAAATTAACAATGATTCAACAACCCCTACACATCTTGTAACTAGACAGGTCATAGTAATTAAGGATTCCATCATTAAGTATACTGATAAATATATATGTAGGGATGATAAAGCTAACACTATGGTTAGCAGTTTTCCACGTTCAGGGGCCCAGGACTTATATAATATGACAGACAATATTTTCAAAGGGGCAGGAGCTAAACCTATTGCGGTAGTTCATTTGGGTATTAATGGTTCAGGTCAAAAATCTCTACTAACAGTAAAAAATGATTTTACTAAATTAGGAGAGAAATTAAGAGGAAAAAAATTGTGAAATAATTTTTTCAGAGATTCTTCCAGAACCGAGAGTATCAGCCTACAAAAAAAAAAGAAAATTAGTCTTATAAATTTGTGGTTAAGAAGCTGGTCACAAGAGAGCAACTATCACTGTCAGAAACATTGGCATACTTTTCACAACAGACCACAGCATTATTGCAAGGATGGACTCCACTTAAGCTTCAGGGGAAGTAGATTTCTGGGAATGAGAATAAAAAACAAGCTAGGTAAACATTTAAACTAAATGGCAGAGGGACGAGCATATTTGATCCAACTTCCACTTTGATTCAAAGCAATAACCCAAAGAAACTGATTATTAGGAATAATAATAAAGACAATGTTATGTATCTCAGTGCTAGGAGTCTCAATAAAGATAAAATGGCAGAGTTACATTTACTACTAAGTAAAGAAAAAAATGACATCATTGGGGTAACAGAGACTTGGTGGAATGATGACAGCATTTGGAATAAACATATTCCCGGCTTACATCTAATATGTAAGGATAGGGAGATTAGAAGGGGTGGAGGTGTTACCTTATATAAAAAAGAAGAAATTGAGTGCTCATGTAATGATATAACTAAGGACTTTGGTAACATTGAAGTAGTGTGGGAAGATATCTCAGGGTTAAAAGGAAAGAAATTTAAACTGGCAGTTTTCTATAGACCACCCGATACAGCGGCCAATGAAATATAATTGTTTGTTGAGCATGTTGCAACAATGGCAGAAGACTCTGACTTACTGTTGATTGGGGACCTAAACCTCCCAGTATAGACCGGGGTAACATATGCACCAGTAACTCACTGGGTGACAGAGTGCAGATCACCCTGTATTCAGCTGTGGTAGAGCAATGTATCAGTGAACCCACAAAAGGGCAGAGTATTCTGGATGTCATATTGACTAATATGGCAGAAAATATATCCAGCATCAAGCATGACCCTCCACTAGGTACAAGTGATCATGATATCATTAAGTTTCAAATTAATAAAGTCATAAAAAATTATTTGGGTAAAACAGTTCGCTCTTTGTCTAATAAGGCTGATTACTCTGCTATACAACATGACATCACAAATTAATTGGAAAACCCTATCAGATGGGTTAAAAGCTGAACAGTTCTGGGATCTGTTCCTTAATATTATTGATGACTTGGTGTCAAGGCATGTTCTAGCTAGAGCCATGTACAATAAAAGAGGGAAAAAAAGCCACCATGCCTAACCAGAAGGATCAATAGGCTCATAAATAAGAAACGGTCATGCTACAAGAAAATGAGGAAAAATCCAATAGATAAGCATAGAATAAAGTATAGGAAAATATTACAGCTACTAAAACATGAGATTAAGAAAGCAAAGAAACAAACTGAATATCAGCTAGCCAATATTAAACATGATATTAAGGGATTTTATTTTTATGTAAACAACTAGAGGGGTAATGATCAGGTTATAGGACCACTCAAAATTAATGGAACCATTTACACCAAACCAAATGATATGGCCAGGGAATTCAGTGCTTATTTCAGTACTATTTTCAGCAATAAAGAATGGAAATTGTTGTAGTAAGCTGATTAGCACCAACAGTATTCACAGTCACTAAAGAAACCATGCTTACACGTCTATCAAGATTGTACATCTCAAAACAGAGGCCTTCCCTGCCTCTCCTATTCTATATGTATCTTTTTTTGTTACTGTATCATACCCATACATAACAAGAAGTTGCTGCCAGGTTCTGTTACTCTCTGCAGAGAAACAGAAGTTCTCAGTTACCATCATAAATAACTGAGCAACACATTGCTCACTCACCAAATGGTACAGTCTGTCACAAGTTGCTATCACCACTTTTTATTGTCTATTAGCTGTTGACATGTAGACAACATTATTTGTTCACCATGCAACAGCGTTGAACTATACCTGCTTTATTTGTTATACTGATACTGTACATATGTTAAAATAACACTCTTATTCATAATGAAACAAGTTGAAATGAAGCAAGTGTAAATACTGAAACCATTGCATCTTTATTAGAAACTGACTTTGCCATACCTTTCTAATTACTTGTATATAAATACTTACATTCTTATTCCACCTTGCAATTGTTGCTAACTACTTTTATTGTTCTAGTAAAAGTATTAGTATAAGAGTAAAGTACTAATGAATGTTTAACATATACAATACTATACTGATTAAATTCAATGAATCCTATCTTTGATAAAAACAGCATACCATACATTTTGTACTTACTAGTTAGAGGTAACAACGAAACCAATGTAACAATTGAAACCAATGCTTTGTACCTGCAATAATATGACATTTTTGGACATGTCATACAAGTAATTCTAACCTATGTTAACAATACTGACAACTTGTAAATCAGACACAATGCTACTGATCACAATGCACTTCATACCTGTTCCTCGACAATATTTATGATAGCCTGTATTAAGGGTCAGGGGGAATTTTCCATATGCTCCTAGTCAGTGACATATCATTAAATATTTAACTGAACATACCAGTAATCTAAACTGAAAAAAGATTTTTGTAATGTTCTATTACTTGTACAATTAGCATATGGTTTCTCTCCCACCCCGGAACATCCACATTATCAGTTACACAATAACAACTAAACATTTCTGTTTCATGTGTGTAATCACAGATTAGAAGCTCCAGAAATACCTTTATTCATATAGGACACTACTAATGGATGACACATAATTATAGCATTCAACTACTTAAAAATATTAATAATATTGTTAACCAAAGTCTCTTCCAGTTCAGTAGCAAATATATGATGAAGAGCCACAGGTTCACCTGGAGTGTTACAAGTTCAGGAGGAATGTCAGAAAGCACTTCTTCCCACAAAGAGTAGTGAACACTTTAACTTCACTGTCAACACAGAACACCTAATTAAAAACAGTGACCAGTTATTAAAGAACCAGGTATATGCATAGAAGGAAGATAACAACCCCGCCAACAAAAAAGATGGTAGAACACTGCAGGGATAGCAAACACTTTCCCTCAAGATGTCAACCCTGTAACACAATCACAATTAATAGAACAAATTACCTTCTTAGGCTACCTTCTTTCTATGCTGTATTACAATATCACATACTTGCTCCAATCACTTATAATCTAGTTGCTATAAATGTGACACATTTACATATATTACAAACAATGATTACACACATACAAAGATTGCATTGTGAGACTGATTTTTGCTAAAAAATACAATCTAAGTGGGCCTTTTCTCAGTTTCCACCAATCGACAATAATCTTTTAAAACATAACCATCTGTGTTGAGTCTTTACTGAAAATAGCAATAACATGATGAACATAACTGCTTGTTTCTAAGCATGCAAATCAACTGAAACAAATAGTGACACAACTATGTGTCCATGAATTGTTTGGTTGCTATGCTGTCCCTCAGTATCCTCACATAGACTACAATGTGGCACATTGCATGTCACACTTCTCATAATTCCTAAAAGTGTTAAAAAGTCAGCAATGCACTTACTTTTCCTGTGCCTCTACACTCAGCATGCAATAATTACTGTAGCAAGGTGCCACACATCACTACCTGACACTATGCAGCTATGACAATACACTTAGCATGCAGTGACTGCTATATCTACTGCAATTCCCTGTCTAAGCTTCTGCAACTCCTAATTGTGGTAACTTCACTGTACCTACAATTACAGGGGTGTGCCATGAATCTCAGTCCCTATGGTTCCTAGATAACTAGTCACAATGCACTACTAATCTGCAGGAGGCGCAGCAGCTCCCAGCTGCCTAAATCCATACAAATCCTAACTGAGGGTAACTTCACTTTCCTGCAGTTAGTGATGTAGTACCATTAACGATACAAATCCTCACCCGTGTTGTGTATGTGCACTAACATGTGCATTCCCTGACTTGTGTTCTTTATCTCCACTTACAATGTAGTACCTACTGTCACATTTGTAGACACATTGCCTGTCTGAAACCATTCAAGTGGCAACTGTGCTAACTGAACTATTCCTGTATTCAGAGAGCTGTACAACTGATGTACTTTACCTATCTTTTCCTGTGTCTGTTTACTTAGGATGCAGCAAGTGTTGTGGAAGTGCAGTCCCCCCATCAAACTGTTCACCTCCATATTTTTTCTGTTCTGTAATGTCAACTCAGTGTGCAATATGTGGCCTAGGTGTTCAGACATTGAGTTACAGATCTCCGCTGTAACCCTAACAACATTAACTACCATGTACCGCCTCCACATCTACTGTCAGTCAACAGAGTGCAGTACCGAGTCTAGAAAGCTGTGTGACATTCTATCTAAGGACATGCAGTTGTGACTGTACAGTCAGGATCAGTAACTGGTCTGTGTGAAATTCCCCGTGCGAGCCATAGAAATCCTAACACTGCTGCTGTGTGTATCAACAATTACAGAGCTGTACCATTGATATTGTACATCATTCTTGCTGTGATCGGACTCCTGATGCAGTACAAACTTTGTCGGAGGGTATTCACTCTCTCAGCCAACACAAACACTAACTGTGCTAACTTGAATGTCCCTGAAAATCACTAACTGTCTACCATTGCTGTCTATACCCTCAGCTCTGCTGTGGGTCTCACTAAAGTATCCAGTACCTGGTGTTGCAGTTTGAAGATACATTACCCTGGCTGCCGCCATTCAAGTGACAACAATGCTAACTACACTTTACCTGTAATCAGAAGTTGTACAACTGATCTGCATCACCCTTCTTTGCCTGTGGCTCTTCACTTAACATGAAGCAACTCTTTGTTTATTCCTGCTACCATGGCTCTTCCCTCCTACTTCCATATGTGTCTGTCTCTCTGTGTACCAGTGTTGTTCAGGGGGGTAGGGGCCACGTAATGTCTTCACACATACTAACTCAACAGCACCAAACAGAAATTTTAATGCAAATGGTAGCACAAATCAAAACACAAAGATAAACAGTTCTGAAAAATACTGAATGTAATACACTGATGGTAGCACGCGGGGCCCTTCCAACCCCACACTTCCACCACACAAAACACAAACATATACAGTACTGTGAAATACAAAATGTACTAGTGATAGGAGTGCAGGGCCTGATAAACAGTACTGAAATATACTAGATGTGATACAGCAGCGGCAGCGCACAGCCCTTCCAAACCTGCACTCCCACCACACAAAATACAAACATATACAGTACTGTAAAATATAAAATGTGCTACTGACGGGAGCATGGGGCCCTTTGGGCTCCGCACTCCTGTCACACAAAACACAATCATTAACAGTTCTCAAATATACTAGATGTGATACAGCAGCGGGTGTGCAGGGCCCTTCTGACCCCGCACTCCCACCACACAAAATGCAAACATAAACATTACTGAAATATACTAAATGTGAAACAACAGCAGCTTTGGGCCCCGTGCACCTGCCACACACAAAACACAAACATAAACAACACTAAAAAACACTGAATGTCACACAAGATGGGACTGCGAGGCCCTTCGGACCACACAGTCCCACCACTCAAAACACAAACATAAACTGTACTGAAATATACTAAATGTGATACAGCAGCAGTAGCGCAGGGCCCTTCCAGCCACACACTCCCACCACATTATGTCTTTACACATACTAACACAATGCCAGCAAACACAAATGTTTATGCACATGGCCCTTCCGGCTCCATGCTCCCACCACACAAAACACAAACATATACAGTACTGTAAAATACACAATGTGCTAGTGACAGTAGTGCACTCCCACCACACAAAAGAGAAACATAAACAGTACTGAAATATACTAAATGTTATGCAGCAACAGGAGCACAGAGCCCTTCAGGCCCCGCGCTCCCACCACACAAAATAGAAACATAAACAGCAGTAACAACACCGAATATCATACAACAGCAGGACTGCGGGCCATTCATTCTCCACGGTCCCACCACACAAAAGCAAAACAGAAACAGTACTGAAATACACTAAATGTGATATAGCAGCAGTAGCGCAGGGCCCTCCCGCAACATGATGCCTTCACACAAATTCAACACATAAGCAAGAAACACTAATCTTAATGCACATGGTACCACAAATCAAAACACAAAGATAAACAGTACTGTAGAGACAAATAGTGAAGTTACATAAACACAAGCAAAAATGAAAACGCAAATGGCAGAAGAGTTGGAATACTAAATAGCTTATATCTCAGGAACCATACAACATAGAAAAAAATTAAAAGTCATATGATTTATAACTTTCCTGGCTAGTTTTGCACTTAGCCCTCATTAGGGGGCTAAGAGTTGTTCCAACGAAAAGTCTGTATCTCGCACCATTTCCGAGATATGGGCCCTGAAAGGCGCAGTGAATGCCATAATGTTATCCTATGGAAAAAAAAGAGAAGTTTGTAGTGCCATAACTTTGGCTCCCTGTAATACTATTTCACCAAACCACTGAAAGGCACATCTCTTGGATGTCAACTTTCTTCCCTCTAAATTTCATCCCAAAAGACCAAACCATTATTTTGCAGCAGAGCGCCAAAGGATTCCTGTAATGCAACAGTTGCCATAATGTTATCCTATAGGAAAAACTTTCAACTTTGGAATGCCGTCACGTGGCCGTTGAGTAATTTTTTTTACCGAACCAGTGCAAGGCACATCTGTGACATCTTGGCTGCATTCCCTCCACATTTCATCCCAAAACACCAAACCGTTCTTTTGCAGCACAGTGCCAAAGAATTGCAGTTATTTTCACACACCCTGGAAAAGTACTGTCGAACTTTGCGAAAGCTTTCACAAATTCATTCAACAGTGTCGTACGTTCGACACTACTTCACTAAAGTACTTTTTCCAGAAACTTGAAAAACATATTTCCAGGGTGTTTTACCCCAAAATAAAGACATGCCTAGCGTCCTCAGGGTCTGACTAGGTAAATACAAAAAGAATTAGGTTGCTAGAGAGTCCCAATTTTAAATGCCAAGCATTTTTCTGATCACTAACTGAAAACAAAATGGTGGATTTGCCACAATAAAAGGGCCATTTGCGAAAGCAAATACTGCATTTGTGACACTGTCGAACTTTTTAACTTTTCCCATTGACTTATAATGGGAACTTGTTTTTTGAATAACTTTTGAACCGTTTAATATTTTTTCATGAAATCTTCAAAAGGCACATTGGGGACCCCAGTCACACGTTACCTGAAGATTTTGGAACAGTCACGCAAACCGTGCGACCTGTCGGCGCGACCGTAGAATTCCAAAAAAAGCATAAACGCACACACAGATCATGCTTAATAACTCTGCAGCCTTATATCTGACCAGTACAAAACTTGGCAGATACCAAGGCATATGGGTCTTGATCATGTATTCCAAATTTCAGTCAAATCCATCAAACAGTTGCAAAGTTATTAAGGTGCAAAATTTTAGGTTTAACATGTACTGTAAATAGCTCCTCAACCCTAACTATGGTAGCACTACCGTGCTACCATAATATATATATATATCTATATTGTATATATATATATATATATATATATATATATATATATATATATATATATATATATATATATAATATTCATTGCAAAAACCTGTTAATGACATCAGTTAGGGTTGTTTCCATGGCAACAAAAGTGTGGAAATGCAATGTTAGGGTTTTCCACCCTACTACTCCAACCCACGCCCCCATCCTCAAACTCCTAACTCTGCATCCCCCACACACACACACGCACGCAGTGCAATACACATCCAACATCATGGTTCAGTAACTGTATGAGTTCTGCTTCCCTCAGAGTGCCTTTTGGGTACACACGCATGCTGGGAAATCATTGGAGATGGCCCACAGTAAGCGTTTTTTGTTACAAACATCAATAACAAGATGTTAGCAGATGCCTATATTTCAATTGTTAAGAAATGATGAAAATCCAGTATGTTATGTATAGATAGCGGTATTGGAAATAAAAGTTTGGATAACCCAAGCAACAGTCAATGGATGTTTGCACATGTTTTTCTGATAGAGTGAGTCAGTATTAATAACTAATGGTAATAATAATAAAAGTAATGTTTGTAGTATAGTTTACAAGCAACATGTGACAGCAACAATTGTAACATCCAAAGCTAACCATAACATGCTACTAATGAGTATTTCCAGTTAATGCAGCAGTATTACAACATGTGATGGTACTAGTTTCATTCCTCAGCAGTATGTGAAAAGTATTATGTATGTGTCAGCTGTGTCTGTCCTGCTACCACATGCCTATGTGGTAACAGCGATACCTGCAGTGAGGCAATCATTGAATTCTGACACATAAAAATCAATGTTTAGAAAGTCTGTGCAGACTAAGTTTCAGTTTGTGAGAAAGATATGCCAGCTATATTGTTTCATCGTACAGTACTGGCAGTATAAAGTCGATCATACTGTACTTGTTTTTTCATAACATAGTGTTATGTGAAAGGAATAGAGTGTTGTGATTATTGTGCCTACAGATGTGACTGACTAATATAGTGTCTTACAATTTTGCATGTGTCTTGCAGGTGTGTGTGGGGGTAATGCAGATTTAGGGGTTTGAGGGTGGTTTGTGGGAGTGGGGTGGTGACCCTAACATCCTATTTCCAGACTTTTGTTGCTGTGGAAACAATCCTAACTGATGCATTAATGGAGTTTTATTTGCAATGGATTTCCCTTCTTTTTGAGAATGTGTAATATAAATAGTACATGGTATGTGCTGGTGGGAGTTTGGGGCCCTTCGGGTCCCATGTTCCCTCCAAGCTGCCCATTTATGTGTAATGATATGTGTTTGTGGGAGCGCGGGCCCTCTGGACCCTGCACTCCCACTTACACATAAGCACGGAGCCATGCAACAGCCCTATAGGCTAAGGAAGCATTGTAACACTAATTTGCCCATATCTGGGGAACCAAAGCAGCAAGGAAAAAAATTTGTGTGGTTGTAATCATGAGAGTGAGTAGTTCTTGCAACATAAAGTCGACTGAATCTGTATCTCACATTGTGTCCAAGATAGGGGCAGCAAAAAGCTCAGGGAATGCTAACTCTGTGGGAGTAATAGTGGGCCTCAGACATGAAAATGAGCAATTGGAACAATAAATCACAAATATCTCAGGAACCGTACAAGATAGACAAAAAAAAAATCAAATTTCATGTTATTTATGGCTTTCCAGCCTATTTCTGCACTTAGTCTCCCTATAGGGGACTAAGAATTTTTGCAACGAAAAGTCTGTATCTCAAACTATTTTCGAGATACAGGCCCTGAAAGGCATCATGTTATCCTACAGGCAGATATTTGAACTTTGGAATGCTGTAACTTTGGGACCCTGTAATGTTTTGGAACCAAAACATGAAAAGGCACATCTGTGGAACCAGGGCTTGCCACCCTGCAAATTTCAGCTCAAAAGACTAAACCATTTTGTTGCAGGAAGCTGGCAAATATTTGCAGTTATTTTGAGCATACTTTTGCAAAATACTTTTGCAAATCAAGAAAGTTTCACAAAAATTTTTCCAAACTTTCGCATTTGTGAAATCATTTGCGAAAGTATTTTTCAAGTTTAAAAAATGCATTTCTGAGAGTTAACCTCCAAAATGATATTGCTAGCATTCTCAGGGCCCAACTAGGTAAACACAACAATCAGTGTTTACCTAGAGTGTCCCCATTTTAAATGCCAAGCATTTTTTTGGGTCAGTAACTGAAAACAAGATGGCTGAATCAGGAAAGCAAAAGGGCCATTTGTGACAGTAAAAATGGCCTCTCACAAAAGTTTCCTGATTTTTGCTAACTTTTCCCATTGACTATAGTGGGACATTTGTTTTTTGTATAACTTTTGAATGGTTTAATATTTTTTCACCAAATCTTCCAAAGGTACATTGGTGACTAAGGCTACATCTTCCATTGAAGTTTTCAGACTGAATGGACAAACCATGTGGGCTGTGGGTGCGAGCAAAGAAACATGCAAAAAGTAAATTTTTTTGTGTTTTTTGGCATTCTATAGCTCTGCAACTATGTACCTGATCATAATGAAACTTGCCAGATCCACAGATCTATGATACCAGACTGAGCATGCAAAATTTCAGGCAAATCTGCTGTACGGTGGCAAAATTATTAAGGTTCAAAATTTGAGGTTTTCATTAAAGTGCCTACTCAACCCTAACATACATACAGTATTATGGTAGCACGGTAGTGCTACCATAGTTAGGGTTGAGGAGCCATTTCTATGTTAAACCCCAAAACTTTGCACCTTAATAACTTTGCAACCATTTGATGGATTTGCCTGAAATTTGGAATTTATGATCAAGAACATAGGCCTTGGGATCTGCCACATTTCGTAGTGGTCGGATATACGGCTGCGGAGTTATTAAGTGTGATCTGAGCGCGCGTTTACGCTTTTCTGGAATTCTGTGGTCGCACCTACAGGTCGTACGGTTTGCGTGACTGGCCCGAAATCTTCAGGGAACATGTAGCCAGGGTCCCCGATGTGCCTTTCAAAGATTTCGTGAAAAAATATTAAATGGTTCAAAAGTTATTCAAAAAACAGTTTCCCATTATAAGTCAATGGGAAAAGTTAACAAAAAGTTCAACACTTTCGCAAATGCATTTTTATTTTCGCAAATGGGCCTGTAACTTTCGCAAATTGGCCATTTTGTTTTCAGTTGGTGATCAGAAAAATGGTTGGCATTTAAGTTTGGGACCCTCTAGCAACCTAATTTTTTTTGTATTCACCTAGTGGCCCCTGAGGATGCTTGCCATGTTCTTTATTTTGTGGTAAAACACCCAGAAATATGTTTTTCAAATTTCTGGAAAAGTACTTCTCAGAAATTACTGTTACCATGAAGTGTCGCAATTTTTTATGAAAGCCTTGAATTGCGACAGTAATTTTCTAGTCTGTGGGAAAATTACAGCAATTCTTTTGGCACTGCACTGCAAAATAACCGTTGGGAGTTTTGGGCTGAAATTTGAAGGGAACGCGGCCGACATCTCACAGATGTGCCATTCAGTGTTATATTGGAAAAAATATTACATGGTGGCAAAGTTATGGCACTCCAAAGTTGACAGTTTTTCCCATAGGATAACATTACGGCGCCCGAAGCATTACAGGAATCATTTGGCACCCTGCTGCAAAATAACGGTTTGGTCTTTTTTCCTGAAATTTAGAGGGAAGACAGCCAACAGCCCACAGATGTGTCTTTCAGTAGTTGGTGAAAAAATATCACACGGCGGCAAAGTTACGGCACTCCAAAGTTGACATTTTTTCCCATAGGATAACATTACGGCGCCCAACGCATAACAGAAATCCTTTGGATCCCTGCTGCAAAATAACGGTTTGGTCTTTTTTCCTGACATTTGAGAGAGACAGCCAACAGCCCACAGATGTGCCTTTCAGTGGTTTGGTGAAAAACATTACAGGGGCAAAGTTATGGCGCTCGAACTTTCTTTTTTTCCCATAGGATAACATCACGGTGTTCTCCAGCGCCTTTCAGGGCCCGTATCTCGGAAGCGGTCAGATTATGGACTTTAGATCTGAAAATTTCTTAGCTCTACCAGGGCTAAGATTCAAATTAGCCAGGATAATTGTAAATGATATGACTTTTAAATTTTTTTTCTACGTCATACGGTTCCTGAGATATAATGTATTTAGTATTCCAAGATCTCATTTTCTGCGCCGATACTCATTATTTTGCATACATTATTTGTACTTACTGTCTTTCTCAATGCAGGTTTTGGGGAAAACCAGCCTGTGCACTTACATTACTGTTACTGTTGCCATTTCCGCTTGTGGTTCCGTACCCGTTTCACTTACCGTTGACCTCTGCGCCACCATGTGCGTTATCCTTTGCGTTTTCATTTGCGCTTGCGTTTCTGTTACTTTTTTGCCATTTGTGTGTACCGCACTGTTTCTCTTTCTGTTTCACTTTGTGTCACCATGCCCATTGACATTTCCATTTACAGGCACCATGTTACTATGTGACCAGACATCACGTGGCACACCGTTCCCGTCTACGCCACCATGTGCGTTACCCTTTCTGTTATCATTCACGCTTGTGTTACCATGTGTGCCACTGTTAGCATTTCTGTTTGCATTGCTGCTCCTGTTACTATGCCACAAGACATCATGTGGCGGGAGCGCGGGGGCCCAAGCCGCCACCACATTACATTCTCTATTTCTCAATATTATTCTCAAAAAAAGGGAAATTAGAGGCAAAAAACTCCATTTAATGCATTAGTTAGGGTTGTTCCACAGTGACAAAAGTGAGGAAATTCGCTGTTAGGGTTGAAAACCCTAACTCCGAATTCACCCCCCCCAGCACCACACACACACAGACACACACACACACACATTCAAGTATGGGGGAGGACCAAGTCAACACAACCAATGACAGACATCCAGCAGCAGGTGACAGAAATAACAAACAATTGTCTAAATGTACTACGAGACATCCCCACCCACATGACCAGGTACTGCATGCTCAGTGGAGATCAACAGCAAAACTGAGGCCATGTACACCAAACGTACACATCCCTGATTGCAGCTTCACACAATGTACCACACTTAGTAGTTGCATGGCCTTACTTACCGATGCCCCACACCACACCACAACTGGTACTGTGCCGTTATTCAATATAAATGATGAAGGTGCATGATGACAGTTGTAGAAAGGTTTTAACACTACTGAGTATACATTAATTAAGAGAAGCACATAAATTAACTACAAGACACTAGCATGCTCAAGATAAAAGTAGTGATACATTTAGTAGGTGATTTACATAGTAGTACATTTACTGCAATGGTTTACTCAACAGAGAGTCTGATGTAAACGTATGGAAAAGCATTGCCTGTTCAACGCTGTGAAATTGGTACTGCCAGGATCACATGCATTCTTACTGATGAAGGTGTACTGCTGATGTACATACATAGACCTTCAGTGTGTTTCAATATTAAAGATGCAGTAAGTATTCTTTGTAAGAAAGATTGTAATTGCATGGATCAGGCCAAGCAACTTCTAAGTATCATAGCACTACTGAGCCAACAATGATGTACCTGTATCGGACATGTATATAGGATAGATTTTCCTGTAGGCACTTACTGAGTATGTTGTACCTGATAAAGACAATCTCATTGCATCTGTGATGACTAACTTATTCAAATAGTAATACATTTGCTATTGTTGCAATGAGTGATCTATGCCACTTATGGACACTGTGATTTTTTTAACAGTTGTTTCATACTCAGGCTGTATGCCTACTGTTTGGGTTTGCCACACTTCTGTCACTGATGCTATCAAAGTGATAACTATGTTAATTCTGCTACAACAGGAATCAAGTAGGTATGGTGTAGATATAAACAGAATGTCTTTTAGTATTGATTTAACTCATAATGGGGTAAATGTACTAGGACAGCAGGGTTATCCTCTTTCACTGAGTCTGTCAGTTATAATCACACTACGGTTTCAATGACTGTAATGATCAAGTTACACTGTTCATCTTCATGAGTTCATATTCATAGCCATTCTCCAGCAACTAGACAGTGTATGGTGTAACTGGGTGGGACACTGTGTTGCAAAGCTGCTGCAGTGCCTAGCAGAGGGAGAGTATCTACTCATAAAGACAATAAGCAATAAGGCATGACCAACAGTTATGTTAAATGGTCTGTTAATCACCCTGTAGGGGTTTAATGTTGAATGAGGCATATCCGAGTGCCACATGTCGCTAGACAGTGATAAACTGACCATTAACATAATACCTGGGAGCGGCTTATTGCTATCATAATAAAACTGTTTTTTAAACAACATTAAACCATGTTCATCTTATGGTTATGCTCTACATGTATGTTAATTAAGCAATAATGCCTGACAGGGTGTGTGTCGTGCTGGGATAACGTCACGCCTCAGGTGGTTGGGCACGAGGCCGCAGGCCGAGTGCGTCCAACAACTGAGGAGTGACGTTATCCCAAATGACACACACCCTGGAGGGCATTATTGCTATTATACAATGGCTCGTTGTTATACAGCATAAAAAAAAAATTTTAAAGATGTTTTCGTGTGGATAAATGTTTTTGTTTTTTAAGAGCAGATGAAACAATCAAGCAAATGATGAGCATGCTGATGCTGAGCAGCAGGTTCACAGTGAGGCTGAGACTACACCTGTGATGTTGTACTGATTAACATCACGGGTCCAGCCCAAGACTGACCAATCGGAGTACAGGATTTTTTCTTGCCATTGTATAATAAAAACTAAACATAAGGCTGTTACAATGTTTACAGTCAATTAGAAAGCTGCATTTCTCAAACCCTTGTTATAATCAGAGATATTATACCTGTACAACTCCTTGGTTTTGCTTAACTCTATTGCTCAGGTGGCCCACCACAAGTGGTGTGGTGTGGTGTGGGGCATCGGTAGGTAAGGCCATGCAACTACTAAGTGTGGTACGTTGTGTGCAGCTGCAATCAGGGATGTGTACATTTGGTGTACATGGCCTCAGTTTTGCTGTTGATCTCCACTGAGTATGCAGTACCTGGTCAGGTGGGTGGGGATGTCTTGTAGTACATTTAGACAATTGTTTGTTATTTCTGTCACCTGCTGCTGGATGTCTGTCATTGGTTGTGTTGACTTGGTCCTCCCTCATACTTGAATGTGTGTGTGTCTGTGTCTGTGTGTGTGTGGTGCTGGGGGGGGTGAATTTGGAGTTAGGGTTTTCAACCCTAACAGTGAATTTCCTCACTTTTGTCGCTGTGGAACAACCCTAACTAATGCATTAAAATAAGTTTTTTGCCTCTAATATATATATATAGTTAGGGTTGAGTAGCACTTTGAAGGTTAAAGGGTCACATTTTGCACCTTAATAACTTTGCCATTGTTTAACAGATTTGCCTGAAATTTGGGTATGTATGATTGGGCATGGTAGATCTTGGGATCTGCCAAGTTTTGTACCAGTCAGATATATGGCTGCGGAGTTATTAAGCAACAACCAAGTGCAAAATTATGCTTTTTTTGTGATGTCTTTGCTCTCGCCTACAGGTCACACGGTTTGCGTGACTGTTCCGAAAACTTCAGGGAACATGTGGCCAGGGTCCTTGATGTGCCTTTTGAAGATTTCATGAAAAAATATTAAACGGTACCAAAATTATTCAAAAAACAAGTTCCCACTATAAGTCAATGAGAAAAGTTAACAAAAAGTGCAACACTTTCTCAAATGAACATTTTAGTATCTCAAATGGCCCTAGTAGTGTCACAAACCCACCATTTTGTTTTCAGTTGGTGATCAGAAAAATGCTTGGCATTTAAATTTGGGACCCTTAAGGGGCACAATTATTTTTGTTTTCACTTAGTCAGACCCTCGGGATGCTAGACATGTCTTTATTTTGGAGTTAAACACCCTAGAAATATGTTTTTCACATTTCTGGAAAAAGTAGTGTTGCACTTGCGACACTTTTGAAAAATGTTGCGAAAGCTTTTGCAAATTGCAACACTACTTTTCCAGACTATGACCAAAATGACAGGAATTCTTTGCCACCCTGCTGCAAAAGAATAGTTTGGTCTTTAGGGCTCAAATTTGGAGGGAAGGCAGCCAATATCTCACAGATGCGCCTTTTGGTGGTGTGATAAAAAAATATTGCACAGATGGCAAGTTACGGTACTCCAAAGTTGAAATGTTTTCCTATAGACTAACATGATGGCGTACGTTGCGCCTTTCGGGGCTCGTATCTCAAAAATGATATGAGATACAGATTGTTTGTTGTGAGTTACATAGCTCTATGGGCTATGTAATAACAAAAACCTAGCCAGGAAAATCAAGATTTTTGTGAAATTAAAATTTTTTTCCTACGTCGTGCGGTTGCTGAGATATTAGCAATTAAGTACTTCAAATGCTCGTTTTAAGCTTCGATCCCCCTTACAATGCATGCATTCTTTGTACACATTGTATTTCTGTATGCACCTGTTTGGCAAAAACAGTGTATGCACTTCCGTTACTGTTACAGTTACTGTTTCCACTTGGGTTTATGTCCCATTTTTACGGTAATGGTATTGTTTCTTTGCACGCCAACGCAGGGCAAGTATCCTTTATGCTTGTCATTCACACTTGCATTTTTGTTACTGTTACCATTTGCATTTCCACTACTGTTTCTGTTTGTGTCACCATGCAAATTGCCATTTGCGTTTCTGGCAGCCCTTTCATTTGCGTTTCTGTTTCTGTTTCGTTTTATGTCTTCCTTGCTGTTACTGTTACCATTTGCATTTGCAATTGCATTACTGTGCCTGTGCACATTACGGTTTGCGTTTCCATATGCGCTTGCATTTCCTTTTGTGCTTTTGCTTCCTGTGCTGTTATTGTTGCTGTTACCATTTCCATTTGTGTTTACAATTGCGGTACCGTGCCCATGCGCATTTCGGTTTGTGTTTCCGCACGTGCTTCTGTTCCCATTTCCGTTTCTCTTTCCTTTGGCATTATTCTTCATGTTAACTTTACCATTTGCATTTAAAGTTGCAGTACTGTGCCTGTGCGCATTACGGTTTGTGTTTACATGTGCGCTTGCATTTGTGTTTCCATTTCTGTTCCCTTTCGTGTTCTTTTTGCTGTGACACTTAACATTTACATTGAAAATACTGCTGCTGTCACTGTTCGTGTTACCAGTTGTGTTTTCATATGTGCTTCAATGTCCGTTTACGTCACTGTTCGCTTCAGCGTCACTTTGCGCTTGTGTTTCTATTACCGTTTCCTTTACCATTTACTTTTGTGTTACCATGTGCGCCACTGTTAGCACTTCTGTTTGTGTTGTTGTTCCTGTTACTATGTCACAAGATATCACATGGTGGGAGCACGGGGCTCTTCCGCCGCTGCATCACATTCACTATTTCTTGTCACCATTCTCAAAAAGAAGGGAAATTAGAGGCAAAAAGCTCTGTTTAATGCATCAGTTAGGGTTGTTCCACAGCAGCAAAAGTGAGGAAGTTCTGTGTTAGGGTTGAAACCCCCCTTGGACCTTTCCAGCCCTCCCCCCAACTGGCATTGGGGTGCACATTGGGGTCGTTGGTCCTAACTCTCACACCATTCTCCCATTCCTCAGCTTCTTTACACATGTGATGGGGTGAGAGTTAGGGCCGGCGACCCCAATGCACACCCTGATGCCAGTTGGGGGGTGGGCTGGAGGGCTGAATTTCCTCGCTTTTGCCACTGTGGAACAACCCTAACTGATGCATTAAACAGAGTTTATTGCCTGTAATATATATATACATATATCTGTGTGTGTATATATTATGGTAGCATGGTAGTGCTACCATAGTTATGGTTGAGTAACACTTTTAAGGTTAAAGGGTGAAATGTTGCACTTTAATAACTTTGCCACTGTTTAGTGGATTTGCCTGCAATTTGGTATGTGTGATTGGGCATAGTAAATCTTGGGATCTGCCAACGTCCGTACCGGTCAGATATACAGCTGCAGAGTTATTAAGCAACAATGGAAAGCACAATTATGCTTTTTTGTGAATTCTTTGCTCTTGCTTACAGGTCGCACGGTTTGTGTGACCAGTCTGAAAACTTCAGGAAACATGCGGCCAGGGTCCCCAATGTGCCTTTTGATGATTCAGGGAAAAAATATTAAACAGTTCAAAAGTTATTCAAAAAACAAGTTCCCATTATAAGGCAATGGGAAAAGTTAACAAAAAGTGCAACACTTTCGCAAATGCACTTTTTAGTGTGCAAATAGCCATAGTAGTGTTGCAAATCCACCATTTTGTTTTCAGTTAGTGATCAGAGAAATGCTTGCCATTTAAAATTGGAACCCTCTAGGGACATAATTCTTTCTGTATTCACCTAGTCGGACCCTGAAGATGCTAGCCATGTCTTTATTTTGGGGTAAAACACCCCAGAAATATGTTTTTCAAATTTCTGGAAACAGTCGTGTCACAAAGCAGTGTCGCACCTGCGATATTTTCATAAATTTTTGCGAAGATTGCAACAAATTGCAACACTACTTTTTCAGACTTGGCCAAAATGACAGGAATGGTTTGCCACCCTGCTGTGAAAGAACAGTCTGGTCTTTTGAGTTGACATTTGGAGGGAAGGCAGCAACCATCTCACAGATGTGCCTTTTGGTGATTTGGTGAAAAAATATTGCACGGATGCCAAGTTACTGTACTCTGAAGTTGGCATTTTTTTCCCATAGACTAACATGGTGGAGTCCACCATGCCTTTTGGGGCTTGTATCTCTGAAACGGTGTGAGATATGGAATTTTCATTCAGCAAAACCGAGGCAAGAAAATAATGAATCATGGGAATTTTTTTTAATTTTTCTTCAACATTGTACGGTTCCTGAGATATAAGCAATTTAGTCTTCTGACAGCTCATTTTCTGCTGTGAGGCCCATTATTATGCATACATTTTTTGTGCACACTGGCCCAGATATTCAAAAGAGTTGAGCTATGCATAATAGGGTTGCTCCTGCACAAGTCCAAAACTGCGCCATTCTGCGATATTCAGCAGGAGGCAGTTGCGCCCCCAAATCACGCTGAGCAACAGCGCAATGATAATGAATGCATGCGCAACTGAAGGGGGAGGAACCATGCATAAATGGCACAGTGCGATATTCAACAACATACGCCATGTGCAATAGGGGAGCCAGTGGAAGTTGCGCCATAGCGGAAATGAGCCAAAATAAAAAGGAGTAAGGGAGAGGCACAAGAACGCTACAGGGAAGGCACATGAGGCCGAAGTCTAGCAGGACAAACTGGGCAGCAGGGACACACAGGGCAGGCCAGGAAAGGACATTTGGAATCAACAGGCTCAGGGGAAGGTTTGAGGAGCCACAGTGCAGAAAGGGGAAGTACAACACACAGCATCGAGGCCAGCACAGGCAGGTGTTCCTGGTGCAGGGGAAGTAGCAGCCAGACCAGCCGGGAGAATACAGAAACAGCTGCCGGGGGGTGAACACAAGCCAGGGACATGGCCAGTGCCACCATCCAGATGGAGGCAGTAATGAGGAGGGGGAGAAGGCAGGCAGCAGGGGGGGCATGGCCATGAAAGGTCCCATCGGCGGTATGCCCCCAACAGGCAGTACCGAGCCCACACCAACTTCAAGCTGTATAGTGATACGGAGATCGTGGGCTGGTACCACCTGAACTGGGCAATTCTGAGGTGGCTCTGTGAGCTGTGCAGTGATGTGATGCAGGCACCCACACGACAGAGCCATGCTCTGTCAGTGGAGACAAAAGTGACAGCTTGCATGTGCTTGCTCATCACGGGTACCTTCCAGAGACCAACTGGGGACACCATAGGCATAACACAGTCGGCCACGTCACCCCACCTCACCAAATTCCTCACACTGCTGCCACATGCTGTGGAGTACATCCATTTCCCAAGCACAGCGGTGGAGCACACAGCAAACATGCAGGAGTTCCACAGGGTAGCACGTATGCCTGGCATGCTGGGGCAATATACTGCACCCATGTGGCCACCGCACACCACCTGGCCCCAAGAGGGCCGCATATACAAATTGCAAGGGCTATGCCAGCATCAACTGCTAGGTGGTGTGTGATGCCAGGGGGTGCATAATCAATGTCTGTGTCACGCACCCTGGGGAAGCACATGATGCCTTCATCTGGCACCAGTCAGCACTGTGTCACAGATTCAAGAGTGGGGATATCCCCACTGGTCACCTAGTGGGTGAGTATGCAAACCACATGGACAATCATAGGACCTGGGGGGGGCATGGTCAGATGTGGCATGGGTAGTGGCCTACATGGCCCGGGGCAGGGCGATGCTGATCAACAAACTAACCTCCACCCTCTACACACGGGAAACAGTGGATTACCACTCCGTCCCTGGCTGCTCACACCCTACCGGTGGCCCGCGACCCCATCACAGCAATGCTACAATGGGGCACACGCCACCACATGTAATGTCATTGAGCGGGTGTTCGGGATGCTAAAGGCACGTTTCCATTGCCTGTACACCTCCGGCAGTGCCCTACAGTACAGCCGCTCAAAGGCCTGTGGGCTATTTCTGGCCTGTTGCATCCTGCACAACATGGCCAACAAATGTGGGATAGCCGTACAGGTCTATGAGGGGGACAGCGATGGGGACGATGAGGATGCCGGTGACAATGGTGATGGGCAGCTCCCCTTTGGGCGACAGAACCCCCGACTGCTCTGGCTGGCACAGCTGCACCGGGATAATATCATGGAGGAGCACTTCAGCCAACTGAGGTAAGTCATGGGGCCATGTGCAACCAACAGTGGCTAAGACACAACCTACAAACACACATGGACACACACCAGAGGTGCATGCTTTCAAGGGAGCTGGCCGGGCATTGAACCACACACACAACCAGGGATGGGTGAGGTCTAACATGCCACGTGGATGGAAACACACACACACACACACACACACACACACACAAAATGCACCAGACAGACACAAAGGGTAGGAGGCACACCGACCCAGAACGTCACCTCTAGCCACACACATGTCCACAAACCACCATGCCCACTGCCTGTCCTTGTGTGCATGTCAGATGCTGAGCACCATTGCACATTGGTGTACAGCGCAATGCAGGCATCATCATGCACACGCAACTGTGGCTAGCAGCCGGGAGGGTGTGCAGATGGACTGTGTGTCCGCATGCAGGGCCGGGTACCCACCCGTGCAATGCCCGCTGAATGACACAATGCACACAGGGCAGCACCAGACAGTAGCCATGTTGGGAGACAGATCAGTCACACGCCACAGTGCCCCGGCAGCCACGGATGCATCGGCAGCCCTGCCGAGACCCACCAGCACTGATAGGCTGACCACTGGCCTCATGGGGTGGCACCGATGGTCCCCCAGGGGTTCCACTGTGTGACCATGACCATGCTCACGCAGGGGTCTGCAGCACACCAAACATGCCTGTGCCAGGCATGCTCAGGATGCCCACAGCTGAACCCGGTGTCAACAAGAATGGTGTTGCATGATACCAGGAATGGGGGGTGGACAGTGCCCTGTGTGATGTCTGTGATGCATGGGCAAATAACTGTGTGCCCATTGTGGCCATGACAGCAGTGAATGCCTGGGTCTGCCTGTCAATGGCAGCAGTCACATCCTCCTGCAACCGGTCCATCCCTGCCAGGATCAGAGCGGTGTCTCTGCTGTGATGCTCCTCTGCCCACTCCAGAGCCGCACGCAGTGCATCCACCGATGTTGCAAGCCGCATCTGCTGGTTGACTGATGCTTGCAGTATGCGGGTGTGCTCATCCAAGAGGTCATCTGCCTCCTCGGCATCCTGTCCCTCAGGGTGTGCGCGGCCCTGATGCCCAGCACCCCTTGAGGGTGGGTGCTGCACATCAGGACCAGGTCTGGGCATGTCCACAGGTGGTGCACTGATGCTGCCCCCTGACCCTGTACCCCCAAGCCCATTGGCCGACTGCTGATGCTGCCCCTCTGGCTGATGCTCACCAGGGCTCACTGGTGCCACCGCAGTGGCCACAACAGTCCCACTGTCCTGGACACACACCAGTGCTGCCCCCCTGGTGCTGACAGGCACAGGCTGAGACTGTGATGACACGCAGGCCTCCACAGTGGCACCACTCACAGCCATGGCCATGATGTTACCTGCTGTGTGGCCAACCCGTGGCACACACGTGTCAGTGCCCACGCCCTTAGTGACATCATCATCGGTGATGGACCCGGCACCAGCCCAAGTCAC
The DNA here is from genome assembly GCA_016271365.2 of Neoceratodus forsteri. Taxonomy (NCBI): domain Eukaryota; kingdom Metazoa; phylum Chordata; order Ceratodontiformes; family Ceratodontidae; genus Neoceratodus; species Neoceratodus forsteri. Next base: position 798,888,460 of record CM057454.1, read on the forward strand.
AGCATGCCAGCATTTGTGGATGCTGGCATGCTGGGACACAGGCAGGGCCTCCTCCGCACCTGCTCCAACAACATCAGTCTGGACAGCCAGGTGGGCACACTGTTGCACTGAGTCATGTACACCTGTGGAGGTTGATGGGACCTCCTCCATCTCCATCTGACTGGCCTCATTGGATAGGCCTACCACCACTGACCCATGCAGAGGCTCAGGATCTGTAAGGGAAAACAAAGTCGCATTACTGCATGTGACCTACCCTGCCCCCCCCCCAATAGGCAGACCATGACCTGCCATGCAGTGACGGGCTATCACCCGTCTGGAAGCCACCACCCAGAACCCCCTCAATGGCACAATTCTGCATGCTTCCAGCAACCCTCTCCTCCTGTGGGGTCAGGTGTAGCACCTCCTGCTGTCCCTCGCCTGTCGCAGCTCATGCTGCCCTGATGGCAGCCACCTTCTCCTTTATCCTCCACCTGTCTGTGCCCATCTTCTTCTTGCACTCCTGCAAGGAGTGCCGGTGGCTGCCATGCAGGTTCACTGCACGCGCCACCTCCTCCAATGCAGCAGCACGGGCCTGTGGTGTTCCCTGCCGTCCGCTGAGAAGTGGCTCCTGATCCAGGTAGGCCTCAAACAGAGCATCGTCTCGGCCTTGGTGAAATTAGGCCTCCTCCTCTCCCACCACTGTGTTCCTCCTCTCCCACAACTCGCTCAGCCATTATTTAGCCTGTGAGAATGAAAGTTGTTCCCTGTAATTGTGCAGTACCATGCATGTCCCAAAATCCACAGTCCACACTCCCAAACAGCATGCAACTCACCAATAGACTGCAGTAACCGACTATGGCCAGTGCAGCCCAATGTGGCACTTTTATAGTGCAACCCATGCAAATGAGGTGAGGTGCAACTTTAAGTGTATGCAAATTGCAGTGCTGCACCATTGAATGACTGACTTGCATATGACAACTGAATATCGCGCTGTTGCGCTTTGCGCAATTGTGTTGAACGTGCTGAGCCAAGGGTGCAGTTCTGTGACATGCGCAGTACTCACCTCACTGCGCATGCCCGGGTTGCTGACACAGGCATCTGCCGCGCTGCTGATGTGCTGTGTAGTGGGAGGCAATGCAGGGCAAGGCCAACATTGTGCCAGTGGCGCTACAGCGATGTTCACCTATGTAGCGCTGTGGCACTGGGGCATCATAGGCGCACTGGAGAAACAGCGTGGTAGGCCGCTACTGGAGGTAGCACACAGGCACCCAATTGCGCTACATGCATTGGGTTCCAATGGCACTGTGCCTGTCAGTGCGCCAGAGACCCTTGACCCTGTGCCCAGCCTTTGCCCCCTAGGCACCATGCATCAGGCATGGGTGCACCACTATCGTGCTGTTTGGTGACAGCGCGATAGGGAATGGCAGCGCTGTACCATGCAGCATCTGTACGTGGTGGAGCCATGCTGCATAGTGCCATTTTGAACCGAATGAGCAAGTGAGATGGCGCGGAGGAGGGCTGACCAGTGGACCCAAATTGAACTGGCTAACCTGGTGGCCAATGTTGAGCCACTTTATGGCCTACTGTTTGGGGAGGCATCCCTGGACAGGTCCAGGAGCCAGGTGTGGGAGGAGGTGGCTGACACCCTGGAGGAAGCCACAGGAAGGGGGCGGATGGTGAAGCAGTGCCGCCACAGGTATGGCGACCTGAGGAGGAGGGAACTGGACCTGCTTACCCGCCTGCCGACATGTGCCAGGAGGTGCACGGTGCCATGGCCAGATAGGTGTTACGTCCACACACTTTTATCTTCCATATGGGTATCACGGTTGCATGTGTCTGGAACATGGGGGAGGGACCATCCGTGTTGGCTGTGGTGGTGTTATCAGGGTGTGGGGTGGGTGGGTCTGGCTGGGTGGGATTGCACACACATGGTGGCAGGGGGACCTTGCTACAGGATTGTACTGATGTTCCTCTCTCCATGTTTGCACCACAGGGTCAGAAGAGAGGCAGCTGGCCAGGGAGCAGAGGCGCCAGCAGGACGACAGGGCCAGTAGGAGGGGTGACTGTCCACAGCACCAGAGGGACCAGCCTGATGATGGTGAGTGCCATACCTCCATGATTACTATTGCATGCTGTGTAACAGGGTGGGCAACGGGGCATGGCCACCATCCATTGACACCACTGCCATGCACGCAACTTGTTACAGTCAGCACTGTCCAGTGGCACTGCATGTCTGGGAGTGCATCGATGGTGGTCCATGCATGTACTGGGTACATGGCTGTGCCACTGCCTTCACACCACATAGCCATGTCACTAAACAGCCACGGTGGTGCTGTGCATGACTTGGCTGGTGGGTGTGTGCAGTGGTCTGCATGGCTGTATGCGCCTGGGTGGGCAGGTCTTGTGGATGTGATCACTGTGGGTGGTCACACACCATCACAGAGGCATGTCCAACGGCCATTTGCCATGTACAGTGGGTGGGCAGTATGGGGCTGTGCATTCACACCTATTGACTGTGCTCCCTTGTCCTAGGTGTCCACCAGCTGCAGGCTATCCATGAGACACTGCAGGAGATTTTGCAAGTGGCAAGGGCATCGCTAGATATACTGTGGGGGTTTGAGCAGCTGGGTGTCCGGCGGAGACACAGCAGGAGGAGCACCCGGAGTGGGGAGCGGGGCTCCCAGTGACCATCCCTATGCCCCTGATTTCCCCTACCCCCCTGGAACCACACTCACACCCCTCCTTTCCTCATTTCCCGTCCCATTTGTTCACCCCTGCCCCTTACCCACCCCCACCTTGTTTGTGGCCCTCCCCAAACACATTTGTACATAATTTTGAAAATAGTTCTTTTTGATATTTTTGATTACAAATCTTTTGATATGAATACTGTGGTGGTCTCTGATTTGCAGTGGGCTATAGGTGCTCAGCTGCAGTGGTGTGCATGGCGTCAGGGGTGTTTCAGTCATGGGTATGTGTGTGTGTCTGTGGGGAAGTGACTATGGTGTGGGAGTAGCTATTAGTCAGTGTATGTGGTGTGTGTGTTGTTCCCTGTGCACTGGATGACTGTGTGCAGTGGTCCATGGTGCATGCTCTGTGTCCATGGCACACCTGTCAGCCCATCCATGGCCTGTGCAGCTGACACCCTTGCATGTCTGTGACCTGCACAGTCTGCTGGCATGTCAGTGGTGGCTGTCCATGCAGGGCAGCCACTGTACCCATCACAATGCTGGGTTGCCTCCTGTCACTGGTGTGGTGCATGTCTGCCTCGGGTGACACTGTGGCCTCTGTGGTTGTTGTCCCACATCCATGCTGTGGCTTGTGTGTGTGTGTTGCAGGGGATGTGCACCACTGCCTGTGACTTGTGCTCCGGGCAAATGATGGTGGCATACAGGTCCACAGTGCCTGCGCAGGGTGGCTGGCACTCTTGTGCCATGGAGGACTGCTGGCCATGTATACATGGTTTCCATGGGCCCACACTGGTGGCTTGGTTGCCCTGCTACTGCATCCCTGTGTTATTGTGCCCTTGAGTATGGGTGGGTGTTTGTCCATGCACTGTGTTGCATCCAGTGTGGTGCATGCTTCCACGCACCACTGTGGGTGTCTGCACTGGCTGTTGTGGCCAGTGCTGGGTCGGGGTGTGTCCTTGGGAGGGTGTGTAGGGTGCTGTACCACTGGTGGTGGTGTCCGGGGCATGCCCTGTCACATGTGGGGTACCTTGTGTGCTGATGCATGGTCAGTCTCTCAGCTGTATCTCAGAGGGGCTGTGCTTAGTGGCACTGTGTATGCCGTCGTTGCATCGCTGTGTGCTGCCACCCGCTGATGGATGCTCGTGGTGGGGCTGCCTTGCATGGTTCTGTGGTGCACAGGGTTGCATTGTCACAGTGGGGGTGGTGGCATGCATGGGGTATCCTGCAGTGGTGGACACTGCTCCTGGGCAGGGTGTCTGGGGGTCACGGTGCAGGGTGTGCTCTGTATTGGTGGGATGGTGTGGCATGGGGTGGTCGGCCCTCCTTGTGTGCTGGTCACAGCTTTCCAGGGGGTGTGATGGGGCACCATGTCCTAGCTGTGGGTTGTTTGCTTGTCTCCATGGGCCAGTGGTTATTCCAGCCCTCCCCCAGTTGTGCAGTGCATAGGGTGTGGAAGGATGATGTCTGTTCTGCTTTGTCTTCCTCTGCCCATCTGTGGCATGGGTGGTGGGCCCCTGCATCCCTGGTTGTGCTGTTGCATTGCTGCCCTACTGCTGGAGGGCATCCCTGGTTGTGCTATGGCACCTCTGGGCTGCTCATCTGAACATCCCTTGTTGTGCTATGGGAGATCAGATCTGCTCAGCTTCCCCTCCCTAGTTGTACTATGGCACAGGTGGTGCAATATTCAGTTGTCGGCTGTAGGCGCATCTTGGCCGGCTCAGTTTTTGAATATCGCACCTTGTGTGCATGGACGCGATTGACTTGCATTTGCTCCTGCTATTGCGCACTTTTTGGGCGCAGTTTGAATATCTGGGCCACTGTGTTTCTCTATGCAGCTGTTGGGCAAAAACAGGGTGTGCGCTTATGTTACTGTCACACTTAGCATTACCATTTGTGTTTCCGTACCCCTTTGCATTACTGTTATCGTGTAGGCCACCGTGTGTAGTACGCTTTATGTTCTCGTTTGTGTATGCACTTGCGTTCGCGTTTCAATTTTCGTTTACTTTGCGTTACTTCTGCTGTTAATGTTACCATTTGAGCTTCCACTTGCTGTACTGTGACCGCGCACATCATGGTTTGCGTTTCTATATGCGCTTGCATTTCCTTTTGCATTTCTGTTTCCTTTGGCATTATTGTTGCTGTTACCATTACCATTTACATTTACAATTGCGGTAATGTCACCGTGCGCATTACGGTTTGTGTTTCCATACTTGCTTGCGTTCCAGATTCCATTTCTATTTCCTTTGGCGTTATTCTTCATGTTAACTTTAGCAGTTGTGTTTACAATTGCAGTACCATGCCCATGCGCATCACAGTTTGTGTTTACATGCACGCTTGCATTCGTGTTTCTGTTTCCTTTGACGTTATTGTTGCTGTTACTGTTACCATTTACATTTACAATTGCGGTAACATCACCATGCATGTTACAGTTTGCATTTCCCATATGTGCTTGCGTTCCAGTTTCCATTTCTGTTTCCTTTGGCGTTATTCTTCATGTTACCTTCACCAGTTGTGTTAACTATTCTGGTACCATGCCCATGCGCATTACGGTTTGCATTTCCGGGCGCTCTTGCATTCGCATTTCTGTTTCTGTTTCCTTTGATGTTATTGTTGCTTTTACCATTAACATTTCTATTTACAATTGTGGTAATGTGCCCGTGCGCATTATGGTTTGCATTTCTGTACACGCTTCTGTTCCCGTTTCTGTTTCTGTTTCCTTTGCCATTATTCTTCATGTTAATTTTACCATTTGCATTTACATTTGCGGTACCATGCATGTTATGGTTTGCATTTCCATGCTCACTTGCGTTCGCGTTTCTATTTCTGTTTTCTTTGGCATTATTGCTGCTGTTAGTGTTAACATTTCTATTTATACTTGCGGTAATGTGACCACGCGTGTTACACTTTGCATTTCCATACGTGCTTTCATTCCCGTTTTTGTTTCTGTTTCCTTTGGTGTTATTCTTCCTGTTAACTTTACCATTTGCATTTAAAATTGCGGTACCATGCTCGTGCGCGTCACGGTTTGTGTTTATGCATGCGCTTGCATTCGCGTTTCCATTTCTGTTCCCTTTGGTGTTCTTTTTGCTGTAACACCTAACATTTGCATTTCAAATACCGGTGCCATCACTGTGCACATTACCAGTTGCGTTTTCATATGTGCTTCCATATCCGTTTGTGTCACTGTTCACTTCCGCGTCACTTTGCGCTTACGTTTCTATTAATGTTTGCGTTACCATTTACGTTTGCCTTACCGTGTGCGTAACTGTTGCTGCTTGCATTTGCATTGCTGTTCCTGTTACTATGTGACAAGACATTACGTGGTGGGATCCGAGGGGCCCACCGCATTCTATTCACTATTTATCATCTCATTCTCAAAAAGAAGGGAAATTAGAGGCAAAAACTCCATTTAATGCATCAGTTAGGGTTGTTCCACAGTGACAAAAGCAAGGAAATTCGGTGTTAGGGTTGAAAATCCTAACTCTGCATTCACCCCCCACTCCCCCAGCACCACACACACACACACATATGCAAGTAAGGGGGGAGGACCAGGGAAACACAACCAAGCACAGACAACCAGCAGCAGGTGACAGAAATAAAATACAACTGTCTAAATGTACTACAAGACATCCCCACAACCACAGACCAGGTACTGCATGCTCACTGGAGATCCACAGCAAACCTGAAGCCATGTACACCAACAGTAGACAATCCCTGATTGCAGGTGCACACAAGTTACCACACTTAGGAGTTGCAAGGCCTTAGCTAGCAATGCCCTATGCCCAAGCACACAAGGTACTGCACCCTGACTGGAGAGCCACAGCAACACTAAGTCCATGGACATCTATGGTATATCTTCCTGACTGCAGGTACACACAAGGTAACACAGTTTGGAATTGGAGGACCTCCGCCAGGCAATGCCCCACCCCCCATACCAGGTAATGCATACTGAGTGGAGAGCCACAGCAACAGTAAGGCCCTGAACATCTATGGTATAGCTCCCTGATTGCAGGTACACACAAGTTAACATAGTTAGGAATTGGAGGATCTGCGCCAGGCAATGCCCCACCCCCAGATGAGGTACCACATACTGAGTGGACAGCCACAGCAGAAATAAGTCCATGGACATCAACAGTGCAACTCCCTGATTGCAGCTGTACAGAAGTTAGCACACTTAGGAGTTGCATAGTCTCAGGCAGGCAAGGCCCCCCAGAGCAGTTACTGCATCCTGAGTGGACAGCCACAGGAAAACAAAGGCCATTGACATCTATGGTACTCCTCTCTGATTACAGATACACTCCAGTTACCAGTTATGAGTTGGATGGCCTCAGCCAGGCAATGCCCCCCTAAACACTGTGACCAGGTACTGCATCCTGAGTGGAGACCCACAGCAAAACTGAGGGTATGGACATCAATGGTGCATCTCACTGATTGCAAGGACACTCAAGTTAACACAGTTAGGATTTGCATTGCCTGAGACAGGCAATGGCTCTTCCCAACCAGGTACTGCATCCTGAGTGGAGAGCCACAGATGACCATGCATATGTCAGAGCATGACTGCACACCTGCTGTTAGTTGTCTGTGATTGGTCGTGTTGCCTTGGTCCTCCCCCCTACTTTCCATGTGTGTGTGTGTCTGTGTGTGTGAGGTGCTTGCGGGGGGTGGAGGGTGAATGCGGAGTTAGGGTTTTCAACCCCAACACTGAATTTCCTCTCTTTTGTCACTGTGGAACAACCCTAACTGATGCATTAAATGGAGTTTTTACCTTTAATATAGTTTATATATATATATATTATAGGGGTGCGGTTTAGGGTTATGAAGGCACTTCTACGTTAAACTTGAAATTTTGCATGTTAATAACTTTGGACCCATTAAACGGATTTGCATGAAATTTGTTATCCGTGGTGGGGCATGTTAGATCTCTTGATATGCTAAGTTGCGTTTTGGTCAGATGTATGGCTTTTTCACACCAAATCACTGAAAAATGCACTTTTTTCCAGTTCAGTGGGCAGTTTTTCAGATTTTGTCTGTGGGCTGTGTGGCCATTGTGTGGTCTGCTGGTCTTAAGCTTGGCACATAAAAAAAGCTTGGGTCAAGGAACATGCCACTTTTTGTTTGGTGAAATATTAATCCATTCAAAATTTATTAAACTTTTTAGCTGCCATTTTAAGGTTATGGGAAATTTATATGGTTATTTTGTGAAAGAAGAATGGGGTCTTGGCCATTTGGTCACCCCTCCCAATCAAAGAATTTGCATTCTCAAAATCAAAGAATCTTTGATCACGAGAAGTTTATTGATCACAAAGGCCGCCATCTTGTTTTCAGTTTGGGGTTGGAAAAAAGTAAATATTTCATCCCACAGATGACTTGTGAAATAATTGAGGCATGGGTTTAGATTAGGGGGCTACCCTCTATCAACCCATTGCTCTGGTGTATTTTAGTTTTGTCAAAAAATAGCCTTTTACATTTTTACAATCTTTGGCCATGGCTCGCTAATGATCTTTGGCCATGAGCCTGCAAAATCTTTGGGTGCGATCGCAGCCAATTATTTTACAGCCCTGCAGTCAAAAAATTAATACAACCATGTGAGCCCGCTGGTTTGGCTTTTCAAGTTGAGCATTTAGGTATTTATGATTCTTGAAAAAGGCTAATATAGATGATGAAAGGGACCCAACACCATCCAGAGAATGATATTGAACTTCACCGCATAGCACATAAAACCATAGCTTTTTACAGGTTCACATAACAGTGTCAGATAATTTATGTATTGGGAAGCATTATGGAGGTGGAGCAATAAGTACTTTTTTGGGGGGGTGGAGCATTGTATTTTTTTCTTCCCCTTTTGGGGCTGACAGTTCTTAGCTGCAGATTGAACATGTGAAAACTACTTAGAAGAGAGCAGTGTTGAACTGAAACAGAGACTAGGGGTTGTGCTTGAGACTATCAGTTTAGAGTTTTATGCAGAAACAATATTGAACACACTAACCAAGCATTAAACAACAGAATTATAAAGCAATGTCAAGCAGTGCTCAACATATGCCCCTAAGTAGAGAGCAAGAGAATACACATATGTTCCTAGAGGATATATATTAGTAATCACTATGGATATGGAGCAATGAGTACTGTTTTTTTTCCAGTGTGTTTTTTTTTCTGCCCCTTTTCAAGCTGACAGTTCTTTTTTTTTAATTCAAACTTTATTGGTTTTACATAAATATATACCAGAAGTGGTTTACAGTGAATGGTTACAGACATGGGATTAAAATTAACAAATCCTCCTTATCTTCACCCTCCCTCCCCCAACTACCCCCATGCACTCCCTGTTGCTTAGTACCCCCCACCCTCCCCAAGTGCCAACAGTTAGTTAGTTCTGTACGTAGAATGAGTTAGATAAAACAGCTCTAAAGTAGGTCTAGAATAGCTGGTTAGTATTCTAACATTTGATTTGTAACAGGTACAAGACATGTAGCTTTTCCCATCTCTTTTTATAGATACCCATTCGGTCAGTAAGACTGGTTATCATTTTTTTCCATTCATAGGTTGTAGAGAAGCTCTTGTAGCCACTCTCATAGGAGGGCTGAAGAGAGTCTTTCCAGTGTTTTAATAAAACTTTCTTAACCAACATAGCAATCAGCATCATGTGATAATTTCTGGTCATGAGTGGGAAGCATGTAAAGTCCCCTAGCAGACACACCTCTGGAGTAAAGTAGTAATGCAATCCCAGCAGTGGATCCATTTTAGATTTAATGAGTTCCCACAATGGGGATATTTTAGGACATTCCCAAAATAAATGGAGAAGAGTACCTGAGCCATTAAGACATCTGTTGCATGTGGGGGTTTCTACCCTACCCATTTTGTAAAATTTTTAAGGTGTCAGGTACATGTCATGAAGAAATTGCATTTGCATTAATCATAGTCTGTTTTGTGTGATAGATTTATGACAGGCTTCCCTAATTTTGGGCCAGTTGGAATTTACATTGGGATGTAAAGAATCCCAGTAATGAGGTATGCCATCTACTTTTGGGAACACCAGTGGATACAGCGAGGTGTGTAATGAGGAGACAGCACGTGGGGCTACGGTTAACAATCTATATGTAGTAATCCAGTCCCGTGGGTAATCCATGATGATATTCCCACAAAAATAAGCAGTAAGCATATGTTGGATCTGAAATACCTGAAAAGCCCATTTATTGGCAAGACCAAATTTAACTAATATGTCAGTGGTATTTAACCATTCTTGGTTGAGGCTACGGAAATCTCTGGCTACACAGTTTTTAGGAAGTGGGATCCATTTGTCTGGAATTGACTTTCCTCCCAATTTGAGATTTGGGTTCTGAAATATTGGTTGACAGAGATCTTGTATATTGTTGTATCCTAAAGTAGCACACAATTGTATATGAGTACATACAGAAAGAACCACTGGACTGTGATGAAGAGAATGGGGGAGATCTTTAAATTTCCGGAAGAGTAGAGCTGAGGGGTTTACCCCAGTTACAGATATTAACTCTTTTTCTATTGTTAATCAGGTGGGGGTATAATCTAGTGAGTCCGTAGGCATAGAGGGTGTGGACCAATGGAGATACTTACTTAGGTGGCTGGCCCAATGGCATAAATTAAAATATGGGAGTTTTAGGCCACCTAGGGATCTGAGAGCTGCTAATTTATGATATGCACTCCTTGGAGGTTTTCCATTCCAGAGGAAAGTCAATATACTATTGTGAATACGTTTTAACTAGGCTTTGGGTAGCCATATATCTAGGAGATTTGGCGGGTAAAAAATACGTGGAAGGAGGTTCATCTTAAAGATACTTACTTGACCCCATAGGGTTAAAGGGAGATCTTACCATTTTTTTAAGTCTTGCTGAACTAATTTGTACAAATTGCCTAGATTAATTTTCCTCATCCAGGTGACACTAGTGGAAAGGTGTATTTTTAAATACTTTATGGATTTTGAGGCCCATTGAAATCCAACTCCAGAACTTCCTGGTTATATACCTTAGAGTTTAATGGGAAAATCAGGGATTTCTCTGTGTTACATAGACAGTGTTGGCAGATAAGAGCTTATGGCCCACCCAGTCTGCCCATTTGAGCTTGTAAATTCAGTTTGTTTTCCTAGAAGTCTGTTGCCCCTTACCCTGACCTCCAGAATTCCTGTATGTCTATCCCATGCATTCTTAAATCCCATGATTGTTTCAGCCACCACCATTTCCTCTGGCAGGGTGTTCCACTTGTCCACCACCCATTCTGTGAAGAAATTCTTCCTCACGTTTTCTCTGAATTGTCCTCCCTCCAACTTCATCCCATGCCCTCTAGTCCTGGAACATCTTTGTTGCTTAAAAATAGTGTATTCCTGCACCCTGTTCCTCCCTGTAAGATACTTGTATGTCTCTTTCATATCCCTTCTCTCCCTCCTCTCCTCCAGAGAGTACGTGTTCAGTTCCTTCAACCTGTCCTCATAGGACTTGTAATGCAATCCATGCACCATCTTTGTTGCCCTCCTCTGAACCTTCTTTACCCTGTCTATGTCCTTACGTAGGTAAGGACTCCACTAAGGTCTTAACTTGTAGTTGAGAGGGAGCTAGATTTCTTTATTAAATCAAGCAATTGTTGTATGGAGGGTTTGATTTCTGTTATATGAAGCAGTATGTCATCTGCATATACCTCAATTTTAATATTTAAAGACCCCAATTGTATGCCATGTATCCCCGGAGATTTTTGTATTGAAACTATGAGAGACTCTAAATAAAGATTGAATAGAATGGGGGATAAGGGGCATCCCTGTCTGTTGCCAGCTTCTGAGGGGAAATTGGAAGAAAGAGTCTTGTTACAAAAGACTCGTGCATTGGGAGTGGAATATAATAATTGTATCCATGAAATAAATTCAGTGGGAAAGTGAAACCTATGAAGACTGCTGAATAGGAATTGCAAGTCTACTCTGTAAAAAGCCTTCTCCGCATCCAGAGGGACCAATGCTACACCCCAAGGGGAATCTCTGGATGCAGAGCAGACATGCAACAGGTGATGGAGGTGGTCCATGGACAACCTACCTTTCATAAAGCCCACTTGATCTAAACTAATAAGGAAGGGAAGTACTTGTTCTAGCCTAAGGGCTAGTAGTTTAGCGAGGATCTTAAGATCCATATTGAGAAGAGATATGGGGCAGTAGTTGGTAACCTGCATTGGATCTCTGCTGGGTTGGGGCTGGCAGTTCCTAGTTACATGTTGAACAAATACAGTACACAGACTTGATGTTTGAAATGTAAGTCTGCATGCACGGTTGATTGTGTGTCTTTGATCTTTGTCTGGGTTGGGCTGAGTACCTGACTGGTTCTTTTGTGTGGTGGTTATTGTGTGTGTGTGCGTGTGTGTGTGTGTAATGGGTGGGGGGCATTTTGGGGAGGTTGCAGATGAAACGCGGATTCATTGACTATTGGGAATCTGCTTACTGAAGTATCTCTATCCTCGCTGCGGGTGCCAGACACATAGGGCAGGTTGCTAGCTGCTTTCAGCTGTGTGACCTGGTCACCCCATTTGTGTCACTCTGATTTACCTCTTAACGGTCCCTAAGGGCAGGTTGCTAGCTGCTTTCAGCTGTGTAACCTGGTAGCCCTGCTTGTGCCACTCTCTGATTCTACCTTACAACAGTCCCTTTGAACACCAAACACCCACCACACACATCTCTACTCAACATGCTTCAGATAGTAAGACAAAGACCAGGAGACAAAACCAGAGAGAAAGAAAGAGGGTACACATCTTGCAGCTTGCCATTGGATTTCAGTGCCAGTCACTGCTGCATCTCTTCACTCTCACCCTACACCTCTCTCTCTCTTTTTCTCTCTCTGTCCTCTGTATCATTCTCCCTGTTTAACATGTGGTGCTAACCATACTACAGTAGCATCTATTACTTGGTCATCCCGGTCCCAATGAGCATCTCTCTAATTTTTGCCTGACATCTGTTTAATCACCTGAACACAAAAATCTCCAGGCAATTTGCTAGAGAACGACACAGACCGGACAGTCATTCTCTTTATTCTTTTTTTTTATTTGATATATCGGGTTTACAACCTTTGAGCCAGAGTCAGAAACTAATACAGACTGGGTATAACAACAATTACATTAAGCATGTGTTACAGACATTTGTCACAGACATTACTTACAGTATTTGGATGTAGATATTTACAGACATTATTTATAGTATTTGGATGACGATATTTAAATCATCACAGCATAAAGACATTATTAGCTTGAGAAAGCATCTAAACAGAGTAGACAGTCCTATTCATGGGTTTGGTATTGTTGATGGAGGTTGCAGTCCATAATGGACTTTGTCACAGAATTTGGATCAGAGTGGGTGAGAGAGTGAAAAGTTAGTTGCAGTTACAGAAGTGGATATTGAAGAGGTAGTTGAGAAGAGTGGTTTTGAAGTGGGCGATCTTGGGTGAACTAGTGATGGTGGTTGGGAATGCATTAAATCATATAGGGGCCCTGTAGTGGAAAGATCTCTGGGCAAGAGAGGCTTTTACCCTGGGCTCAACCAGTGGTGCTTTCTCTGAGTTGCGGGTGGAGATAGTGGGGTGGTAGAATGAAGAGAGGTGGTGACCCCAGGGGGAGAGAGTCCAAGCAGTATTTTCTTGGACAGTATGCAGGTCTGGTAGAGGAGTCTTTCATCGAGGTTGAGAAGATCGGCAGAGGTATAGAGGGAGCAGGTGTGAATGAGCCTAGGTGCACCAGTTAGGAGTCTACAGGCCTTGTTTAGGGAGACCTGGATTTTCTGGAGTGCGGAGTTATCTGCTGCCTCATATATAGGGAGCCTGTAGTCCACTAGGGATAGTATTGATGAGGTGATGGCAAGCCTAAGGGCGTGGGGGGAGGCAGTCCCTGTGTCAGTAAAGGAGTCTAATCTGGGTGTTTGTTGTGGCAGCAAGGGTATTTATGCGGTCATGGAAGGTAAGGGCTGAGTCAAGGGTAAGTCCAAGATATTTGTAGTTGGATACCTGTTCAAGGGGGTGTTGGGTGCTGGGGAGGATCTGGAGAGGTGCACTTTTTGCTCTGTTTTGGCATTGAGAAAAGATCATTGATTTAGTCTTTTTTAAATTTATGACCAGTCTATGGTCCTTAAACCATGTTTCAGCCTGGGAGAAGGCATGTTGGAGGGAGTCCTGAAGGGGCATGGGTTTATGATGCTAAACAAAGAGCACTGCATCATCTGCATATAGTAAGATTTTTGTGGAGCAGTCCTTTGGTAAGGAGTTTAGGTAGAGGGAGAAAAGAAGTGGCCCCAGGATAGAGCCCTGGGGCACCCCAGAGTGGGTGGATAGTGTGTTGGATAGGGTTCTGTTAATTTTGATGCATTAGGACTGGGCAGAAAGGTAACTGGAGCACCAGGCTAGGGGGCCTGTGGAGAAACCAAGTTGGTGGAGGGAGTCGAGAAGGAGTCGGTGGCAGACTGTGTCGAAGGCCTTGAATAGGTCTATGAACACAGCTCCAGCATTGTTACTGGTGTCTAGGGAGGAGTGCAGGAAGTTGATGAATTCTAGGAGGACTGTGGTGGTGCTATGGCCCGAATGGAAGCCATGCTGCTCTGGGCATAGAATGTCATACTTGGCTAGGTATTCAGTAAGTTGGGTGGCAACCACTTTTTCTAATGCTTTAGAGAGGGGGGAAGAATAGAGATGGGTCAATAGTTATTTGGGGAGGCTTTGTCACCACTTTTATGGATGAGGTAATGACAGCTGTTTTCCAGGCACTAGGGAATTGCCCTAGACATAGGGATTTGTTGAGCAGGTCTGTTAGGAGGACTAGGACCTCATTGAGGACTAGTCAAAGGTCATTTATAGGGTTATTGCTGTTTAGCGCTTTTTGTAGGTAAGGACAAGCTTTGTGGGTGGATATTTTGTGCAGGAGGAAACAATGATGCTGCAGGGTTGGGGGTTGGGATTGGGGTACAGGGTCAAAGAAACAACTAGGGAGAACAGTGCTGAGATCTGAGAAGGTGGTGTTTAGACAGTTTGCTATGGTGAGTGTGTCTGTGGAGGCAGTGCCATTTATGGTGAGCTGGGAGGAAGGTGGGGAGCATGATTTCCCATTGAGTTCTTTGATTTTACTCCAGAAGGTCCTCGCAGACCCCCACGTGGTTGTGAGAGTGGATTGATAGTGGTCTGCTTTGGCCTTACAGATGGCTCGAGTGCATCTATTGTGAGTGGCATTATAAGATTGTCTGTCCACCAACCTGCCAGATTCTGTGTGCTTTGTGCCAGAGATTATCCCTGTCTCTCAACATTTGGAGTAGGGAGGGGGTTCTCCAAGGAGCATGTTGCCTTTTGGTGTGGAGTTTGATGGGTGGAGCATAGAGGTCACAGGACTTATTGAAGGCCTGTGTAAACAGGTTGAGTGCAATGTCAGTGCTGAGGGCTATATTAATGGGGGCCAATCTATTTGGGTGAGCAGCTGTTTAAGTTTTATTAAGCCTCCTGGGCAGAGACGCCTTCGGGAGGTTGTTTGGGTTATGGGTTTGGGTGTGGAAGAGATCCATTGGAATAGGATGGGTGAGTGGTCACTTAGGGAGTCAGGAAATACTTTTATATCCTGGATTTTGTTGGGGCGGTTACAGATAATGGGTGTTGGCAGGACAGTAGTGTGGTGGGTAGGTAACTGGCTGGGTGGCAGGACACAGAGGGTGGTGGTAAATGGCTGTCACTCTACAGAGGGAAGAGTAACCAGTGGGGTACCACAGGGATCAGTGCTGGGACCGGTCCTATTCAACATCTTCATCAGTGACATTGCACAGGATCTAGAAGGCAGAATTTCACTGTTCGCTGATGACACAAAGCTCTGTAACAGAGTAGACACACCAGAGGGTGTAGACAGAATGAGAAGGGACCTGCAAACTTGAAGAATGGTCAAGGGTTTGGCAGTTGAAATTCATTACAAAGAAGTGCAAGATAATGCATATAGGGCACAAAACCTGGCATGCTATATCAGTTGGGGGTGAGGATATAGCATGCACCAAGCAGGAAAGGGATCTTGGGTTGTCATCTCTGATGACCTCAAGGTGGGAAACAGTGTGACAAGGCATCAGGTAAAGCAAATAGGATGCTGGGATGTATAGGCAGGGGCATCACCAGCAGGAAAGGAGGTCATAATTCGCTATACAAGACACTAGTGAGGCCCCACCTGGAGTACAGTGTACAGTTCTGGAGATCATACCTACGTAGGACATAGACAGGGTGAGAAGGTTCAGAGGAGGCAACAAAGATGGTGCATGGGTTGCATCACAAGTCCTATGAAGATAGGTTGAAGGAACTGAACATGTACTCCCTGGAGGAGAGGAGGGAGAGAGGGGATATGATAGAGACATACAAGTATCTTACAGGGAGGAACAGGGTGCAGGAAAACACTATTTTTAAGCGAAAAAGATGTTTTAGGACTAGAGGGCATGGGATGAAGCTGGAGGGAGGACGATTCAGAGGAAACATGAGAAAGAATTTCTTCACAGAATGGGTGGTGGACAAGTGGAACACCCTGCCAGAGGAAGTGGTGGGGGCTGAAACAATCACGGGATTTAAGAATGCATTGGATAGACATAAAGGAATTATAGAGGGCAGGGGTAAGGGGAAACAGACTTCTAGGAAAACAAACTGAACTTACAAGCTCAAATGGGCAGACTAGGTGGGCCATAGGCCCTTATCTGCCGACACTGTCTATGTATCTATGTATCTATGTATCCAGGAGGGTGACAGCACCAGTAGATAGGTGAAGTCTAGTGGGTTGGGTAACTAATTGGACCATGTCAAGGACCGAGAACGAGTCCTTTGTTGGTGTGGCCGAGGGGCCAAGGCAGTTGATATTGAGGTCCCCTACTAGTGTCTGCTCTGCATTGTGTGGTAGGGTAGAGAGGTATTCGGTGAGGGATGTGATGGCAGGCTTTTGGTTCTTAGGGGGTATGTAGGTGACTGTGAGGTATAGTGGGCCCCTGGAGGGGTCAGGGGTGATTTTTAGGGTGAGGGCTTGTGCTCCGTTTGTGAGTTTGGGGGAGGGAGCATGTGACCAATAATGTTATTATTGATGTAGAATGCACATCCACCCCCACGCTTTCCTGCCCTGTCTTCCCGACATAGGGTGTATCCAGGGAGTGAGACAAAGGCATCTGGAGTAGATTTGGAGAGCAGTCCTCAAAGGGCATAGGGTGAGGGCTGGCTGATAGGATGTGAACCCCAGTGTGGTTATGAGGGTGAGGCACATATGCTGGAAGTGAACAGACATGGTGCCTATTGTGGGGGGAGCCAGAAAAGTTGTAAGAGCTTTGAGATATGCCACGATACTGTAGCTTGACTTGTAGGCTCAGTGACAGAGCTGCCAACTATGGTGGAAAAAGCACAGGGTTTGAGACCTGCAGTGGGACAGGGGAGAGATTTATTTTAGGCAGACTATAATGATACAGGCTTTGAGAGCTTTAGAAACTAAACATGAGTTAGTCTGCTTTGGTTGTCTCAGCGGTAGAGCCGAGGATACTGGTGGGAGGGGAACAGAGTTCGTAACTTGCAGTGAATACCAGAAATGTTATTTTAGCAGACTATGGGGGGGCAGAGGCTTTGAGAGCTTTGAAACTGGGGGTAATAAATAGCCAGATATGATGGCTGAGTGGTAGAGTTGCTGATTCTGGTTGCAGGGTTTGAAGCCTGCAGTGGTACCAAGAATATTATTTTAGCAGACTATGGGGGTCAGAAGCTTTGAGAGCCTTAAAAACTATTGCTAAGAATAGTCCAATATGATGGCTGAGTGGTAGAACTGCTGACTCTGGTAGCAAAGGTGCAGGGCTTGAGGCCTGATGTGGTACCAAAAAAATAAAATATTTTAGCAGAAACTATGTCAGAAACTATGAGATAATCAGAAACTATGAGAGCCTAAGAAAATAACGATAAAAAAGTCAGATATGATGATTAAGTGGCAGAGCTGCTGACTCTGACAGCAAGAGCACTGGGTTTGAGACCGGCAGTGGGACAGAGGATAAGTAGTTTTTCTGAATAGGGAGAAGGAAGGGTTAAAATCTTTGAAATAGAGGTAAATATTGGCCTGGTTCATTGGCTTAGTGGATGGGCTACAGACTTTGGAGTAGGGGGTACAGAGTTTGAGGCTTGCAAGGGGACTATGGTGGGACAATGGGCAAGGAAATGGAAAGGCAGGAGTAGAGAACTGTAGTGACTTCTAGTGGACAGGGGTTGATATTAGTTGTTAAGAAGGAGTGGAGATGGGGGACTGGTTGGAGTGGTAGCAGAGATGATAGTGCAGCAACCCCTAGTGGTCAGAGTGTATAAGCTGCAAATGGGAAAGTGGGCACTTAGGAAAAATGGGGTAGGTCACGTGATATGTCATGTGACCTGTAAGCAGCAATAAATGGAGTGCCGGCGGTCGGTCCATGGGCAGTCTGTGTGGATGGGGTAAGTGCTCTCAGAAGAAGGCTTTACCTCTTCCGGCTCTCTGCAGTCCCCTGTTACAAGCTCCTCAGCTGGGCAGTGTTCTCTGTCTCACTCTGGTCTGTCTCTACCTCAGAGACATGAATCTACAGCAACCCCCACCGGACAGTATACGCTACTAACTGAAGTGGACATTGCTGTCCTACCAAGATCACCTGTTCTTCTACTGCCCTGCTGTCACACATCCTCTCTCTCAGTTGCAAATGGGGGGTGCACACAGACACAGTCTGCATCTAAATTTCAATTCTATAATCGACTGCACGTTTTACAATGGCCTTCAAGGTCTTCATGGCTGCTGATGCCTTTCCTTATTTTCAATGCAGACTATATGGGACGGAGAAGGGGGGGGAGCAGAGTTTAGCAAACTTGGCAGAAGTTAAATAATTAATCAGGCATGAATAAACAGAAAGACTATCATGTGCTATGCAGACACCACATCTCTATCAGTCACTACATGACCGTCCACCTTCCCCCTACATGTCACCCTACAAAAAGCGTGGTAACAAATCTGGGCCATCATCAATTGCAAGACACTTCCTCTGTGCATGTGTAATGTGGTGTGATAGGTTTGAGTGGTTGGGGCTTGAAGGTGGCTCAGCTGCTAGTCAACAAGTTGATTTTGTATGTGTTCAGTAATAATCCCTGAACCTATTGGTATCTTATAGATGTATCAAACCTTGCATCTATAGCAAGCACATTGGCACCCTCACAAATGGGCAATAACCAAGAATTTGATAATGAATACTGTTGTACATGTGGGACAGGGCACTCATGGAAAGGTAAAGAAAACCCCAACACAGTCAGGACAGAATAAACCACTGCCAGTATCTAAATGAGTCTACAAAATAGTTAATTTAAAAGTTTACATCAAATTTGAACTTCCACACATAGAATGCAATATTACTGTAAACATCTTTGTGTGATCCATGCCCATAAAAAATAATTACATCAGAGAGAAACATTTTTGTGGAAAGTCATGAGAGTTGGATTGTGATCCAATACTTCTATGATGTAACTATTTGTTACTGGTATGTGTTCCCACTGGGTATTTATGCTAGTATTACATCTGACCTGCTGATGATCTCTGTTCTGAAGTAAATAGTGAAGTTAATATTTTGTATACTCATTTAGATATTGGCAATGGTTTACCATTCTTGATAAACTATTACAATTTACATGAGCATTTAACTGTAACTAAACAGACCTTGGTGCATATGCTTCTTTTTCTGAATGTCCATCAGACAAAACAATTTAGTACATGGGAGCACATTACAAGGCAAAATTATCTATTTTTATGATAGATGGCTTACTTTTGCTTTGCTCAGCCTTGATTATCGACCCCCACTACCACCACCACCAACATCCTAACAGCCACTATCCACCAATTTCCTGAAATTAGACCGAAATTATAAGTACTGGATTATAAAAATGATTTGGGTATTCATAACATTAATTTCATATGAATTATCCAGGCTTTTTGCTTGCAACTTATCCTTTATTGCCAAGTTTGTAATAAATGATCAGACACACACACAAAAATTTATAAGCAGCTTTTTGTGCTAAACTTCTATTTATATTTTTTTATTTATTGAATATTATTCCTTGATATTAATGCTTTCAAAAAGATACATATATTTAAAAAATAATGAATTGCTCCTATATATTCCAGGGTTTTTTTGTTTTGTTTTTTTGTCTTTCCGCTTGGATCTCCTTTTCCTACCCGCTCCTTCCCCTTCTCTAAATGTATCTTGCCTACAGGATTATTATTACGTGTTCCATATGCATAGCATAACATAATGAATAAAATATGTTTAAAACTACATTTTGATTTAACCATTTGAATGCACTTGGACCCGATAACCTACTGGCTGCTATGTTTTTGTATAAGTCATATTTTAATAAACAAGCTGAGAAAAGTGGTACACTTTGGCTGTTTGAACAATATGGTTAGGGAAACTGATATATTTAACTGCCTGGAAATGTCCTATTATTTATGTATTAATTTCCATTTATGCATCAATTTATTAATCTCATGCCACGTACTGCCAAGCGTGTGCTTGTTTTGACCGTCTCTATGTCCACCTCATTGCTGTAGCCACAAAGAGCTGCAATGAACTTGGCAGTGACTCACTTACTTTCTAAGACGTGTACCACTCACATAGGGTTCCTTCTTTGCACTAACCTGTAACACCGGATGTGTGTTCTCAAAGAAGGATACATTGTTATCCTAATTTTTTTCACTAACACCTAACTGCCTTTGGTGTTGTTTGTTAAATTCTGTGACCCCTACTTTCTCACCTCACTGAAATAAAATTGAGACATTGCAGTGAATCAGTGGCATATAAGATCAGCTGAGAAAAGTGGTACACTTTGGCTGTTTGTGCAATATGGTTAGGGAAACTGATATATTTAACTGCCTGGAAATGTCCTATTATTTATGTATTAATTTCCATTTATGCATCAATTTATTAATCTCATGCCACGTACTGCCAAGTGTGTGCTTGTTTTGACCGTCTCTATGTCCACCTCATTGCTGTAGCCACAAAGAGCTGCAATGAACTTGGCAGTGACTCACTTACTTTCTAAGACGTGTACCACTCACATAGGGTTCCTTCTTTGCACTAACCTGTAACACCGGATGTGTGTTCTCAAAGAAGGATACATTGTTATCCTAATTTTTTTCACTAACACCTAACTGCCTTTGGTGTTGTTTGTTGCTAAATTCTGTGACCCCTACTTTCTCACCTCACTGAAATAAAATTGAGGCATTGTAGTGAATCAATGGCATATAAGATCAGGTGTGGCTAAGTAGACAAGCAGTGTTTGGGGGAAGGGCAGTAAGAGATATCCAGTAGAATCAAAATCTATATATTACTAATATAAAAACAGCAAAAGAAAATGGAAATAAGAGTGGTAAAAAGAAACTGTTAACATTTTTTTATGGAAGGCAGAAGGAAGGTATGAAGGGTTAGCATAATAAGTATGTTCTTTGCATACCTCTGGTCCCAGTAAATCAGAAGATGAGTAATTGCATTTTAAACAACAACCATTGTTTTCTAGCTGAGGTTACAATGTTACTTAATGTATTTCTCTGTGAGATTACAGAGCCAATGTTAGCAGCACAATTTTTTTCCAATTTTCCAGATTACACTGCAACCAGGTAGAATATAGGAATGGAGACACTCTGTGAGCATCCGTTCAGGCTCTCATGCGCGGAATGATAGTTACCCTAACTGCACTTAGCTGTCATATATATGTCAAAAATTAGCATACATTACAAACATTACACTGATTATGACTGGAAACATTTTTATTTTTGAAGTCCATGACAGAAACTGCTCAAAAAGATAACAAAAAACAGTTCCTGTCCCCTTTAAGATGTGTACACCATGGTAGTGTTGGCCCCTCTCCCTTCCCCCCCACACAAACCTATTTCACCATCACCCATGATCTCATGAAATAATCTCAACAGAATAGAGATAAACTACAGGTGTTATAGTACATATCTCCCAAAAACCCATTACTCCCAACATGCTGTTCATCAACACATACACTCCCCCTTCCCACCTCACCCACCCCATTCATTTTGATGTACTGTGTTCTCGAAAATTAGATAATGAAAATCAGTATTGTGGTTATGCTGTTCCCAACGTTATTATCTCTGTGTTGTGTTTAATATCTAATCTTTAGACTCTACATTCCACATCTCATTTCCTGCCATTGGCAATACCATCTTACAGGGATCAAAGACAGACCATGGTGTTAGGACCTGGGCTGTAATCCATGTGGGCTGTTTGAGAGGAGGGCCTGCTAGCTTCCGATGGTCAGCTGCTCTGGGGGGGGGGCTGCTGCAATGTTCCCTGACCCAGGCTGTGTAATATGCTCCACACCTGTTACATTCAGATCCAATAAAGGGGGAGAGTAATGTTTTATCAGCAGCATCCACCAGCTAAACATCGAATTCTATCATCCACATAAAAAAAAAAAATCAATGAGGATGCGTATTTAATCGATGTGGCTCATGAATAATTTCAGTGGAAAGGCAGGTGTCTAGCTTGTATTATGTTTCCAGATCAGCACAAACATGATGGTAGTTCACAATACAAAGTAGACAACACATTAATTAATATGTTAATGTTTAGTGCCATTTTATTTTTGCTATATTCGCAGATCTGTGCCCACCAGTGAAAATATAATTGCATTAAACATTACCATTTAAAACTGAGCAACCTGCACAGTTGGTGGATGGTGGAAATGGCAGTTTGAATTGCAGCACTGTACTGTAACTCCCACCACAATAGTGCTGCTAGAATAACAAACAACACTGCTTCTCATACCTTAATAAAAAATCAACAAAATAAATTTTCCAACAAATTATCAGTAGCATTATAGATAATCAGGCAAAGCAAGCTGTGAGTGCATGAACAGCATACAGTAAACACATAGTGGCAAACTGCGTGGTTGGCAGACTAGTGCTGCACACTTTAAACCACACACTAAAATGTATAAAGAAAACCTGCAGTATCATTTGTGCTCAGCAAAGAAAAGAAAAACATTCAAGAAATTTAAAAACGTAAACCTTTAATCAGGCTGTCATAAGGCTATCATTCTCAGTCAGCCACTCAGTTGATCGCACAGCTGCTGTGACTTTGAGCTAAGATAATGCGAGTCTGACTGAACTTTTCTATCTGTGGTTGTTTACTCGGGTAACCTGAAATACTATAATTTGAATAGAATGATTAGATGATTGCCCCTGCTGCAGTAAGTAAGTGCTATCGATGCGACATAATGCAATTTTATAACAGTACACTGTAGAGATCTGGCAGCTGTTGCTGTCAATGCTGTTGGAGGTCAGTCGGTGATCAGGTGCAAAACTTGAATGGCACTCTCTAGCTGCAGAACCTCCGACCATGAAATAAAGCTAAAGCTAATATAAACAGTTCTACAGTAATATTTCATAAAATGTGAAAGTATGTTAGATGAAATTAATGAACAATTCAATGCTGGCTAATAAAAAGAGTGAAAATTTGGAGCCATTTATTTTCAATGCAGAAAGTACCCTCCCCCCAAAAACAAATTCATCCACTCACTTTTTCTGAAAGATTTGTTTTAACAATTTTTTAATATTTTCATTGTGTGTATACTTAGTCTTCATGATATTCAATGTCAAGAAGACAGATAATAGAAATAGCAAGAGACATTTTATTTTCTCCCTGATGGATGTCCATATCCAAACCTTGCAATTAAAGTATGTTTACTTATTCATGCAGGCAGCACTGGCGCAGTCTGCCACAATATTTTTGCAGTAGCATCATCAGATGAATATATTTTTGAAACATGCACCAAGGACAATTCTGTGGCTTTTCCACAGTGTGTAAATTTTCAAGAACAGTGAAGTTGGCATAGGATGCTTTGAAATATCATAATAGCCATGAAAAAAATGCAATTAGGAAACTACAGTAGTGCCATGGCATCACTTACAGAGGCATACGTCTAACATTCATGGGCAAACGATTTTATGTCAATCGATGAAAATCTACACAATACAGATAGAAGTAATAGTCTTCAACTGACAAAATAATCTTCCTTATGAAGAGTCAAAAAAAAAAAAAACAATAAATAGAACAGATTCCATGCCAGCAGTAAACAGTTACTCAGTATGTGACACATGCAGGGTAGTAATACTTTCTATTTGTTGGTGGAATTTGTCTCAAGATATACTGTATATATTTCCTTCATATTTACTATATTTTCTCCAGTGCACTGCCATCAACACCCATTCTGGTCACCTTACCGTATTCTCCTGTGGGTGTTGTGTGCGGTCTACCGCTATTTACCAGCTTATCACCCCCCTCCCAGGGTGGGGCCATAATACCACGGCCAGCCCGTCAATGATGGAAGAAAGTGTTGGCATTGCTGACATTGCTACCGTAGCTTATCACCCAAGGATGGGTTTCGGGGTCTGTGGTGGTGCTGCGGACTGTAATTCAATTGGTGGAGTGGAACAATGGAGGAGAGTCATAGATGCAGGGCAGGGATGTGCAATGATGTCCATCGTCTGCCCCGCCTAACCCCTAGAATGACTGGACAACCTGGCCACTGCACTACTCCTGGCATCTGCCAGGAGTCCGTTGAGCAATGGCTGTGCTCCCATCCCTCTCCCCTCCCAGAGAAGGAGAGCAGTCCACAAGATGCTCCATCATTCACCCTCCTGCCTGACCTCAAGTGACCCAGTTATGCATTTGGGCAACTTGGTGGGAGCATTGGGCCCTCCACCAATACATGTTTTTTTGGTAGTTATAATATACTTTCTCAAAAAGTAAGGACATTCTTTGCAAAAAAACTATGTTTAATGCATCATTTAGGGTTAAAGCAGAAAAGGTCAGGAGATGAGAACATTAGGGTTACCCCCTAACCCCCCCACCTGCCATCCTCCACAGACTGACAGATGATGAGGTGTGTTGGGGTTGTGAGGCCTAAATCTCACCCTGTTCTCCTTTACTGTAGCATGTCCTTCTGCTTACACATGGAATGGGGTGAGATTTGGACCTCACAACCTCAACAGCACACCCCATTGTCTGTCAGTCTGTGGAGGATGACAAGTTGGTGGGGTTAGGGGCAACCCTAATGTTCTCATTTCCTGACTTTTTCTGCTTTAGCTCTAGATGATGCATTTAAACATAGTTTTTTGCAAAGAATAAATATATATATAGATATATACATATATCTATATATATTAAATAGAACCATGCTAATATATAAAAGCACATTAAAAATATTTATAACAAATATAAGACGTATCCATGTGCTGTGCTGGAGTGAAGAAAAAGGCAGTTGCAGTTTAAATTGTGTAATCGGTCATGAAACTAAGGTCCACATTCATTCCATTATTACATGTACTGAGAAAAAAAATAAGTCTGACCTCCTACGCCTACCTTTCTTGTGTATTTCTGAAGTGTCCTTTGACAACCAGGACATAGAGTTCAGAGGTGGAGTGATCAGACTGAGAGAAATGTTATCCCACTGTTTTTACTGTTTTTGACTATGGGAGCAGCAATCTTTTCATGGCAAATTCAGGGGAGGATTTCCTGAAACAATGTACACACAAACAACTTGCTTATTTCTGATATATTGATGATTTATTTATAATTTGGATGGAAAGTACTCACTATCTCAAAGAATTTCATCAGGAACTTAACATACTTCATCCATCCATTAAACTTTCCCATGAATACTCTGACATCAGTGTTAATTTCCTGGATTAGATGGAACTTTGCAGACCTATATTTACAGGAAACTGACAGACAGATATATTTCCACAAAAACAGCAATCATCCTAGGCACACTAAAAAATCTGTAATGTACATACAAGCACCTTGTCACCACCAAATCTGTTTTAGTGAGGTGGTCAGAGATAAACACCTGGCTGTACTTAAAAAAAAATTATTGGGCAGGGAAACTCCTCTAAATAAATTGACAGAGCTGTGGAACGTGCTACGTTTATGACAAGAGAACTACTAAATATAAAGAAAAGATTTCCACCAACCAGATACACTTGGTTGTTGCATACAAACCTGATCTGGAGCCCCTACGTAAAATCATTAAGGAAGGACCTCCAACCAATATTCTGTGAGGATGGCACCTTGAAATGTATCTCGCAAGAACTTCAGTATCTTTACTCTCTTTCAAACACCCACTTAATTTATCTAACCTGATTGTCAGGAGCAAACTTATACCTGACCAAAACAACAGAGCACTAGATGGCACTAAACCATGTAATAGTCCTAAATACACGACATGTGAACACATTTCGACTACATATTTTATCAACATCCCCAAAACAAACAATTCAAAATACATCGGTATTATAAAGTTGCATCTCAGAATGTAGTTTACTATATCCAATTCTAGAAATGTCCACATACTGTATGGGCTATATGGGGGAAACCGAACAATCCCTTTGAACCCAAATGAACTCACACAGCAACAACATTAAAAATGACAAATACTGTATAACCAGTGGGACAACATTTCTCTCAGTCTGATCACTTCAGCTTTGGGGCTAGATTCACAAAACATTGCAATGCACAGGGCAAAAGTTTGCGCCTTACTGTTGCACAGGTTTGAAATCTTGCTATTCAGTTGCATAGTGCACCATGCTATCTATGAATAGGGGCTGGAGGTGGCAGCACTAACCCAGGGAAACCACTGCTAACCTCACTAGCACTGCTCCAACAGCTAGTCAGAAGAATGGCCTGCAATGAATAGCATAGCAGCACTATTTCCCATTCACCAAAGCTGCTATGTAAGTGAGCCCATTGAGCATGCAAGGTGCTAGGAGGCCTTTTGCATGCCATTATTAGCTCATTTACCTGGACTAGGGGTGGCTTACCGCCCCCCAGACCCTGCCTGATGCAGACATAGTACCTGGGAGTCTAGTGGTCACCCCTGTCCTGATTGCCAATTGTCATCCTGAAAGAAAAAAATAAAATGTACCTGGTGATCTAGTGGTCCCTCCCCTCTCTTGATTGGTGATTGCCGACCCTGTAATAATACACATAGTGTTTCCTTGGTTGTCTAGTGGTCCCTACCTTTTTCTGATCAACAATTACTGACCCTATAATAAAAAAACTATTGTTTCTTTGATGGTCTAGTGGTTCCTCCCCATCCCCAATTGCTGAACACCAGTCCCAGTACTGAAACCCCTTCTCCATGGTGGCCCAGTAGTCCCTCCCCTGACAATCGTTGCCCGAATATATGAAAACATATGTCATGGTGGTCTAGTGGTCTTGTCCCTCACTGATCTCCATCCTGATCACAATGACACATGCCAGGCATGGTACCATGGTGGCTAGTGGTCTCCCCCACCCAAATACCTACCAGACAGTGACAAAATATTTCCAGTGTCCATCCTCCCTCATCCCAGTGCCCTGTATAGGCATAAAAACTTTCCGTGGTGCTCTAGCACTCCCAATCCCTGATGCACCCCATAGAAAAAGCATCCTCAATCTCCAGCAACATCAATGAAGTAACACTCCCTGGTAGTATAGCATTCCTCCACCACCCCAGTGACAGTGCCCCACCACCCTGCTCCTCCCCATCCTAAACCTGGAGCTGGTGACCAGCAGAGCCAGTATACAGCACAGCCTTCATTGACAGCTCAGTCAGTAGTTGGCCTTAGTGGTGAAAGGAGGGCAGAACCGGTTGCCAGCTCCACATTTGAGATGGCATGAGGGGGGTGGTGGGGCACTGCTGACAGGGTGGGAAGGACACTAGACCACCAAGGAGTGTTGCTTCAGCAATGTTGTGGGAGATCAGTGATGGGGGGCCACTAGTCTACCATGGATGATATGCAACTTTTTCTATGGGGACATTGCGGATCAGGGGGTGCTAGACTACCAGGGAAAGTTTTTATACCTATACAGGGCATCAGGATGTGTGTGGGGGGGGTATGGACACCAGGAATATTTTGTCACCATTGGTTGGGTGAAGAGGTGGGGGGAGGGACAACTAGCCACCAGGGCACCATTACTGATATATGACATTGTGATCGGGATGGTGAGGTGAGTGCATATGTTTCCATACATTGGGGCAGCGATCAGCGGGGGAAGGAACCACTGGACCACCATGAAGACTGCATTTCAGTACTGGGTTTGGCAATCGGTAATCGGAGATGGGGAGGGACCACTAGACCACCAAGGAAAGAGTATTTTTATTATTATGGGGTCAGCAATTGTGACGGGGAGGGGCCACTAGATCACAAGGGACAATTTCTTTGTTTATTCAGGGACATCATCAGTGATCAGGACAGGGAGGGACCACTAGACCACCAAGAAACAATATTTGTGACTATTACAGGGTCAGCGATTGTCAGTACCACTGGCAGCCACAAGGGTTGCAGGGAATACCACCAGGTCTCAGTCGGTGGTATTTTCTTCATGCAAGGGAACCCTGCTAAATGCCTTTGGGTGGAGAAAATCCTTGGTGAATGGGATTGCACTGACATGCAGGTCCTCTTCCCCTCATTTACAATGCAGTCCCTTCAAAACTTTGCCCCAGTGAAAAACTGGGCTTTCGTGAATACCACATAGGGGCAAAACCCAGTTTACATGGCACAAACTGCAGTTGAGACAGGACAAAGGTTTGTGAATCTAGCCTCTGACCTTTCTGCCCTCATTCTCAAAGGACACTTCAAAATACAAAAGACAGACAGGTGAATGAGGTCAGACATATTCAATGGCCCATTACACAATTTAAACTACAACTGCCTTTTTCTTGTCTCAGGTACAGCACATGGTCATGTCTTATATATGTGAAATGTATTTTAATGTACCTTTATATATTTACATGGTTCTACTATGTGCACATGTTGGATTATAATTAATGGTTGCTGGTTTCATACGTTCTGGATACATGCCCACAGAAGTGGTGCTGCTCGGTGCTGAGGTCACACACACATACACAATCTCTGTACACACACACACACACACACACACTTTCCTTTCTGCAGCAAATTGTTCAGTCCTTACTCTACTCATTTTTGTGATCTAACCTTTCATCTGTCTCACTTCTGCTGCAATGGTCTCTAGCACTCCCTTCCCTCCTGTGGCCTCCCCTTTTCTCCCAACCCACTCCTCTAAACCAGTTTCCATCCAGCCTGACTTATGTCCAGAACCACCAATTTCCTGTAGTTTACCTATTCTGCTAAATCCATTGCTCAGAACTAAAACTGTGCTGTGGTCATCCTGAAGAAGAGCCATAGGACTGGATTTCATTGATGTTTCCTGCACCATCATTAACTGCAACATTTGCCAAAAATCAAAGATGGCCACCCACCACCAGTTGAGTGAGTGAGTGAGTGAGTGAGGCATGCTTGCACTGGAACCCATATTCCCTGCATGACAGGAGCAGATGTTTCCACCACTGACACTCCTTACTCTGTTCTTGTACCCTTACCTCCATCTACTCTCTGCTGCTAAAGTCAACTCACATCTCCATTACCACTGGTTCTCTTCAATGATAACAATCTCTACACACCAACTTCCCTCTTGTGTTCTTGCCGTTACTCCTACTGCACTCTGCTGCACCAGTCTCCAGCCATCCCCCAAACCCCCCATCCCCTCCCACCTGTGGATCCCCTGTACCTGCCCCTGCTAACCCTCACTGGTGGGTACTACTATGCTGGCCATGTCCCTTGTCATCTTGTCCCCTGGACACATGCTAGCAGTAGCAGAATGAGGTACATTTGGGAGAGGTAGCCTATATACCCTGCCTATATACCCCACTCCGGCTCAGCATCTACCATCTCACAGGCAGACAAACAAGGCAGATCTTATTGTCATTTGTGATAAGGCAACTCCTGGAGTGGTTACTGAGAGTAACTTTCCTCTGGCCTGCTATTTGTGCTCTCTTCATTTATTCCCTGCTCCAGTGTTTTCCTGATCCCCTGCCTGTGGTACCCCCTTATCACTATCTCCCAGCTATTACAGTGATGCCATCCTATCACCCCCACGTTATCCTATTTTCTACACTTGTCTCATTTTCTCACTCTGATGTAGTGGTGCCCAGCCACACACACACACACACACACACATAGCTCTCCTTTGCAACAATATGATCAGTCCCCACCCTACTGCTCTTCTATATTGTATCCTGTTGTCTTTCTTCACTCTGTTGCAGTGGTATCCAGTGCCCCAAGACCATCATCAGCACCACAGAAACATAGAATTTGATGGCAGATAAGGACCACTTGGCCCACCTAGTCTGCTCATTTCCCTACCTGATGGACAAGCTGCAGATTCTAGTTAATCAACAGCTTACTTCCTCCTACCACCCTACTAGAATTGCCTTATGTCTGTCCCATGCATTCTTGAATTCTCCCACTGTTCCTGACTCCACAACCTCCTCAGGAAGGCTGTTCCATGCATCCAAAACCCTCTCTGTGAAAAAATACTTCTTAACATTACCTCTGAGCCATCCCCCCTCTATCTTCAAATTGTGCCCCCTTGTTCTTCCACATCTCTTTATCTGAAAGATGCTACCCTCTTGTACTTTGTTAATTCACTTGAGATACTTGAAAGTTTCTATCATGTCCCCGCTCTCCCTCCTTTCCTCAAGGGTATACATATTAAGCTGCATTAGTCTCTCCTCATATGTCTTCTGTTGCAGACCCTGCACCATTTTGCTTGCCCTCCTTGGAACAGCCTCCACTCTGTCTATGTCTTTTCGGAGATGGAGTCTCCAGAATTGCATGCAGTACTCCAAATGGGGTCTCACCAACTGTCTGCACAGAGGGATAACAACTTCCTGTTTTCTACTGTTGATGCCTCTCTCTACGCATCTCAGTATCCCCCCAGCCATTTCTCCTCCTGCGGCCTCCCCTTTTATCCCACCATGCTCTGATGCACTAGTCTCCAGCCATCTCCTGCCACTTTTTAACTGTGTTTCCCCCAAAACCTTCTTTTCTCCACTGCTGCAACATCTCCAGCTCCCCTTTTCTTTCCCCCCTTTTTTTCTGTCTCCATGCTGTTGCCATGGGTGTTTTGTAAACCACTATGGGATACAATGTATAAAAAGGATACTATATAACAGCAAATTTAATTATTTTCTGTGGAACAATCACTTCCCAGCTGGTCTGTAAAAGTGGAGAGGGGAGAGAAGAATGGATTTGAATTGTAATTATTTATTTAATCAAGTAAACAGCACTGGGCCACATGGCCCTTTTACAGGCTCAACCTGGGTTACTAAAAAACATACAGGTGAATGACTACAATACAATAAATACAAATACAGATGAACATTTACCCACAACGCTATTTTCCCCATAAACAAAATTTACAAAACAGCAGTTCTATAGATTGATGTAATACTGCTTGTACAGTCTTCAAAGGGCGCATTTTCATAACAAACATGGAAACTGTGTAGGTTTAACATAAACTCACTAACAGAGCATGAAGTACTAGTCGGCAGTTGGGGCAAATCATGAATAACAAACACAGTTTCAATTTGCAACACACTTACACTATGTATCTTTTTTAAGAATAACTGATTTTTCTCTCATTTCCTGATGTTCTTCATTGGGCACCATACTAGTCTGGTTGTTGTTTGGAGGAGGAAGGACAATGTTTTTTTTTTATTTCCCCAAAGAGGCCAAGTAGGAGACCAGACCTACCAGGTAGTTGGAGGGTGGAAGTGGAGAAGTAGACATATTCCTCCCCATGCCCCCTTCATCCTGTATTGTCCCTTTACCTCCATGCCCCTTCTCCTGCTATAGTAAATCTCCTTTTCATTTACCTCTGGCTCCCCTCTGTGTCAAAGGTCTCTAGCCTCCCACATTTCTCCTGTGGCTTTTTCTTTTCTCCCACTCCTTTCTTCTGCAAAAGTCTCCAACTCCCCTACATGTGCTCCTCCTTACCTGTGTTGCCAGCCTGCTGCACTGGTGACCAAGCACCAGCCCACATCATCCTGTGGTCTACCCTTGCCTCTCTCCACCCTCTGCTGCAATAGTATACACACACACACACACACACACACACACACACACAAACATTCCATCAGTTGAAATCCATTTGCTCGGAGTTGGTTGGACAGGAAGGTAATTAGCTGCTACATACTCCTTAGTTGGTGGAGTAGGCTAAGGAAGTAGGGTTACAATACCTTTTTTATTGTATGAAAGGTATGACATTGTTACCTAAAAGTAGAGTATTACCTTTCCAGACAAACTTTTTGTGTTCACAACCTGGTTGGTTTCTGTCTATTCTCCTGTCTCTGTTTCACCCGCAGAAAGAAAGTTATGGCAGCTATCTCTGAGCCAAAGCTAGGGGTCTATCGCAGGAGCCTATCAGATGGCTGCGGGGGGCTCTGCCATGCTGCTAAGCTGTTATGCTATGCTGATATGGTGTTACACAGAATCACCCCATAAAAGGAATGTGTTCCAATGTATTCCAACCTGAATAATTTGTGTTTCTAGTTCTAATTTTTAATTATTTTGTTTTTTATATATTGCTTCTTATTTGTTAAAACAGGCTTGTCTTTTGTATGCATCAGCACTTCTATGTTTGTTTTCTCTTTGACTATGGATGTTTTAAAAATAGTAACTGCAGCTTTCTCTTTTTTGTAGATTAGAATATTAGAATAATTTTTATTTTTGTTTGTACTGCTGCATTTTAAATTTTTGTGTCTATAAATTCCTCCGGTGGGTCATTTGACTATGTGTTACACATCTGCCCACTTAATTGCACATGTCTGCAGTTGGTATCTTGCTACACAATGGTCGTCATCTTCATACAAGCTGCACATTTTCTGGTGAGCTTCAGACCCTTAGTCTGTCTGCCGACAATTTGGACAAACTCCTATCATTATGCAGAAAATAATTATTTTTCCTTGGGGTATGTCATTGTTCAATTTGGTCTTTGGAACGGTTCTATGTCACTGACCAACATTAGTGGTTGGCCACCATGGTCTAGGCGATCAGTCGAGTTGGAAGCTCGTAGCCAGGAGCATACTCTGAACTATACACATGAAGACCTATTGACCGCTGTAGATGAAGCTGGCTTATTTTGTTACATTTTTGAAGCAGTCACAAGTAAGCTTTTTTTTTAATGCCCTACTTAACTGCAAGGTCTGTGTCCAAGGTTTAGTTATTTTCTTATTTAACTTGACTTGCATGTATAAGTGTGCATACAAGTGTGTATTTGTGTGCTAGTCAGGTTATTTGCCAGCCTATTAGACAACCATTATTCCCATTCCTGCATTTATGTGTTAATTGTAATTTTCTACAGTTTGCTTCTAGACAACCTCCCACATTCTCTCTTTTTTGTTTTGGTTTTTAGTGAATCACATAGAGAGAGAGGCTTGGACTAAATCAATTTCACCAGTGTCTCAAATTGGCTCCTTTATGCTTCTTCTGGCAGCAACTGCTGTGGCTCCTTTTATACAACTCAAGAACTATTATTATCTATTTGGTACTACTGTATATGAGATGGACAGATAGCCTATTTTGGAAGGGTGTTTGTAACTTGCTGACCCATCTGCTGATCTCCTGCTTTATTATCAATATCAAAGTTTAAGGTTACTAGGGCTATATTTTTGTTCTGAACCATTGGAGCATTGGACATTTCTTTGTCCTATTTATTCACACACTTATATTGAAGATTGCTAAGACTGATATAAACCTCTGATTACACTGCATTGCCCCAAGAAAATTGTGACCTAAAGAGTTTATTATTCATTGCAGGACTTATTAACACTGCATACCTGAAGGTTGCCCTCCTCTTAGACTGCTTTTTTATACTTATATATACTTATATTTATATTCGTACTCTTAGCTATGCTTGTACTATACTGTGTTCTAACTGTATTTTGATTGATTATTTCAGTGAATATAGTTTATACAAGAAGACAAGCTCAGGAAATGGGGAAGAGTCATAATGCATGATACATGCACTTTAACACTTTACCTTCAAAAACTAAATAAAAAATAATAGCACCAATAGTAAATACTGATAGTGATATCACTCAAAAAGTTGCACAAGAAGGTTTTAGCTGTGAAAGCACTGGCTCAGAAATTGAAGGGCTACACTCTACACCCATTTCCCTCTCTGCAGTTAAAGGGAGGAATAACATTAAAAGTAAGGGGAGAAATTCTTACCTAAA
This sequence comes from Neoceratodus forsteri, assembly GCA_016271365.2. Classification (NCBI taxonomy): domain Eukaryota; kingdom Metazoa; phylum Chordata; order Ceratodontiformes; family Ceratodontidae; genus Neoceratodus; species Neoceratodus forsteri. The sequence continues at coordinate 798,922,250 of CM057454.1, forward strand.
ACAAGCTACAAAAATACTAAAAAATAGGGATTGAAGCAGATTAATAACAAACTAGTTAATATCATTAGTAACTCCATCAGTAAGTCTGAAGTAAAGAAAAAACAATCTAAAATCAGTGATCATCTTGAAGCACTAAATCGTGCTTCTTTTTTGATCTCTTCCCATTCTGATATCTCAACTAACCTTCAAACATATAAGCAACTAAAAATACATTCTGAAGGAGTCAATGTTACCCTGCAAAAACAAAGTTTTTGTCCTGGTATTGACCTAAGTGACAAAATGGCACCATATTTCACTTGTGCTCTTGACACCTCTGGGGAAACAATCATTCTAGTAGCCTCTGATAGCCTGGGACATGATTCTCTTACAGAAATATCTACATCTCTGGACTATTCTCCAGAGTACTTCAGTGACTCTAATCCAAAGTCTACCTGGCAAAATGACTTAAAGAATATAGTTAGTGAACTACAAGTAACAAATAATGGTCTGAAACAATTTAACACCTCAGGAGTGGGTCAGGCTGCAGCAGAAACTTGACTGAAAAATGATATCCATACTAAACATCTATTGTCTGACTCAGCTGCAGCCTACCACTTTGGGCTCAGTGAGGACCTCAAAAAGTTTGTTTCTAATCCTTACACTGCCCATCTTATGATTCTGGACAATATAGGTAACTTAAAACATGAGACAGATACATTAAAAGAAAACATTGCTGTTAATGGATTTAGTTGGATGATATCCTACAAAAATTAAACAAACTTATTCCACAGGATGGATCTCCCTCGATAGTTAGGCACAATACCCCTGGAAAAAATCTTGAGTTTTCAACTATTGAAATTCCTGATACTCCTATACAGAACACTAAATTGAAATCTGGTGAAGCTAAACTAAAGAAGAAAAAATTAAATGAAAATAAAAAGACAATATTTGCTACTAATAACACCCTAGATGGTGCCTGATATGAAACTCAATAGACAAACCCCTGTTTCTGAGCATGATCACAGGAACTTCTCTCAAAATCTTGCATCAGCAGGAATATCTGATCCCACTGTGTCTATTAAAACTAAAACAGCTACTGAACCTGCAGGAGAGTTGGTTTCTGTAGAGACTCCACTACTTGGGACTATAAGGAAACAGTTAAATACATTTGAATTGAACTTAAATACATTTAGAAAAGAATGGGATAGTTAGACTAAGAACACTATAGCAGATAGGTCTGGCTCACCAGGGAGGGCTATTCAGCAACCACCAACATTTGACAAGGAGATTCGATGTACAGCAGACTGCAGAGAAGTTAATAATTTACTGTATATTACAGACAGTGCTATACTTTGTTTATATGGTTTTAAACTACCACAGGACATGACCTTTACTACAAAGAGGGATAAGATTGTACACCTCATAAGAGCAGCTACTGGGGCTGATCTTGTAAAAACTGATGTGATTCAAATTTGGAATGATAAGGATGCTGATGGTATTGATTGTCCCTATTTTCTGTACTGCTCCACGTATTGCTAGTCAAATATGGCTCAACAGTGAATCCCTAAAAAAATTTGGCTACACCATCGATTATATTAACATAGAGTCTCTTAATAGACAAGCTACAGAAGCCAAATAATTACCAACATAACTAACCATCTATGGTCTGAATGCTGTTCCTAATGAAACACAAACTAAACTAAACACTGTATTAAACAATAATTTTACTCATGTCCTAAAGATCCCATATAGTGACTTTGGCATCCTGAACATCACTAGATGTAGGAATGTCTCTAAAATTTTGTGTGTAGACATAAAAATCCAGAGACAGGACATGGCCCATGTTATATTGAATAAAGTCCCATTACTGAACAAAACAGGAATTTATATTATAGACAGTACCATTTTAAATAGAACAGAGCTTAGGGAAATACAAAGCAAAACTCAGAATTTGAATGATATGGTAACCAATACTCTCTCTCTTTGTGGATTAAGTAGATCCAAAATGAGGATGATTCTAAACTCAAAATTACAATGATGGACTTATTGGAATAATTGCTCAAAACATCTATAGCAAATGATAATGCAACCTCAGTCACTAGACATGGCTCAGATTCTGACTATGATCTAGTATATATTAAAATAGGCTTTCTGAGCCTTTATAAAAAATATATTTGAAAATGCTGGCCAACTAGATGCACTTGGGCTATATCTGGTGACAGAGGAACTTAGCTGTAGCCATGCATATAATTCTTTACATGACACTGAGTCTACAGAAACATGAATAAAACACAACCATTTGAAAAAGGAAGCTTCTTTGTTAGCTTTTAATGTTACTACAGCTAACAGCTATGAAATTCTAACAAATCAGGAGGACTGACTAATAGAATCAACTTCAAAAACTTTGGATGATGATTCCTCAGATGTTGCACTTATTTCATGAAAAATTGCAGGACTATTAACAAAATGTTTTCAGATATGATTGGCTGGACTACATTAGAAAATGCAATATAATGTGTCTACAAGAAACCTAGCACACCAAAGACTCAGATGTGACACTTAATGGATATAATACCTTCCAGGTCCCCGCTGTAAAAGCTGTTAAGTATGGAAGACCCACTGGGGAGCTAGTTACCGGGATCATTATTGATAAAGCAATTAAGGTTGATCTTTTACAAATGAATAATAATGTTCAAGCGTTTTGGGTACAAAGTAGTAATAGGTCCTTCTGTCTTATTAATATATATGTTCCCCCAACTAATTCAACATTTTTTGTCCCAAGAATCTAGCAACAATTAGAAGAAATAATTCATAATAGTTGGGCCAGCACTACATATGAGGAAACTCTTCTATGCAGGGACTTAAATGCTAGGATTGGGCCCTTTGACAGCTACTATGACAGTGCCTTCCATAATCAGTGTCATACTAAACTAAAGCTGCTAATTTCCCCAGAAATGCAAGGGACACTAAGGTAAACAAACCAGTTTCCAAGCTGATAGAACTACTTACTGTACATTATTTGGCTCCCATAAATGGCAGATTAAGGGGAGACTGTGTTGGAAATTATACCCATTAGTCTGCCAAAGGGCCCTCTGTCATTGACTTTATCTTCTGGAATGGGAACATGGATTTTTGAGATTCATTTAATGTACCCATAAGAGCAGAAAGTGATCACTTTCCTTTAATTTTGCAATCAATAGATGTATTTAGTCACTCTCCTCACCCCTCTTCTTTCCCATTATCTGAGATTTATAATTATAACAAAATTAGATGGCATGATGCACTGGAAGGTCACATCAATGAACCATTAATGAATATTCTTCCCTTCATGCCTACAAATGATACTGACTGGACACAGATGAATAATCATATACAAACATATTTTGGTAAAATCAGATATTTTCTAACAACTAAAAACAGCCAATCAAGGGATATCTTGGTTAAGCATACATGGTTTGAATCAGAGTGCCGTAAGGCCAAAAAAGACCTTAATCATAAAATTAGAGAAGCTAAGAAACAGATCATTACTTACAGAAAATTAAACAAGACTAGAGAGAGTCACAAGCAATACTTGCATAAGAAACAAAAATAATTTAAACTCAGACAATAGAGCATGATGTTGAATGTAATTAACACCAAATATTATCAATCACACTGGCTTTTAGTAGCCAACGGGATGAACAATTTAAATTTTGAAAGTGATTCTCATATTTCTCTTAGCATATGGACCGAATATTACATTAGTAAATTTTTTTGTGGCAGGATTAAGGATCTCTCAAGTTATGTTAAACATTAATATGACACACTTTAATCCCTTCACAAAAAAATAAATTTATTTAATAATTGCATCTCTGAAATGTAAAAAAGCCCCTGGACCGGGTCACATACCATCTGAGGTCTTTCTGGCCTCTCTGCACTTTGGACAACTATACTTACCATTTACTTTAACCTTTGTTGTAAGAATTTAGCTTTTCCCAGTTCATGGAAAGGATCACTGATAATCTCAATTTTTAAAAATGGAGATGAACGAGATCCATCTATGTATAGACAATCTCATTACTTGACAATCTGTGAAAATCTTTGCCAAGTTAATTCTCAATAGACTCACTGACCAACTTTCAAACTTGGATGGACACTCAGATTTACAGGCTGGGTTTCATCCAGAATACTGCACAACATATAACTGTTTCATAATTAGACATCTCTTTGAGAAATGTGTGTCAATAAGGAAACAGACAGTGTATGAAGCTTTTATTGACTTTAGCTCAGCTTTTGATATCATCTCAAAAAATGTGCTGTGGTGCCTTATGCAGGAAAAAGGATTTACACATGAATTGATAGCCATCATTAGTGAACTTTATAATGACACATGGGCACAAGTGAGACTGGGTAGAACTGGGCAGTTATCTTCTACTTTTTTAACCAATACAGGAGTTAGACAGGGTGGTGTATTGGCTCCCTTGTTATTTTGCATTTTTATTGATAAACTACTAAAACAATTGGAGCACTCCCAGTCTGATTTCCTGAGAATTATGGGCAGACATCATGCTGTGTTAGCATATGCTGACAATCTAGTATTACTCTCATTAACACAATCTGGTCTACAGGCCAAACTAAATATCTTGAAATGTTATGCTGATAAATATATCCTCAAGGTCAATGAACCAAAGAGTCAGACACTAAGTTTTGGCACAAATGTTATCAGAAATGTCTGGAACATTGGATATGCCAAACTCAGGTATGTAAAGAGTTATACCTACAGTATTTAGGGCTATTATTAACAAGTGATAGCAGGGGGACATACAGTCTCTTATTATAAAGCATAACAGGCAGCATCCTCACTATATTTGTTAAACAAGAAGTATGGGGAAATTCTGTTAGGCCTCTCATAGCTGCAGCCAATGCCAAATATAATGCCCAGGCACTATACAATGGGGAAATCTGGGACATAAATAATTTTAACAAATTAGAATTCATATCAAAAAACCTTTTAGATCTAGCTTGGGACTAAGCAATTCTACACCCTCCTCTTTGATTAGAACAGAACTCAGGCTTCCTTGTCTTAAAGTCCGCTTTGCTGCTAGGAAAATACATTATTGGTTAAAAGTACTCCAGCATAATCTTAATAGGTTGACTCATCTATGCCTCAGAGAGAAACAAACTTGGTCTAATTAAGGCCACTTATGATCAGACTGGCTCACCACTGTCTGTAAGTTACTTCATGATATGGGATTAGATTGTTTAATAAAGACTATGTTATTAGAGGTATCTCCATTAGTCTAAAATATCAAGTATTTGTTATGCACAAGATAACTGAATATTTTAGGGAAAAAGATCTGGAGTTCAATTCAAGAGTACACATTGCATTTTGGTTACAGCACAATGATAATTTACATTATTATAAGACATATCTTGATATTCTTACTGAGCCCAATTTAAGGATCCATTATGCAAAATATAGGTTTGAAGTCTTCCTTAGCAATATAATTCTTGCTATTTACAACAACGTTTCATCTCCTCAGGCAAAATGTTATTCTTGTACCTTTCTCCATCCTGAAGATTTATATTATGTCCTTTTTATATGCCCCTGCTATAAAATATATACAATTAAATGGTTGATGCCACTATGCAACTCTATAGAAACCGGTAATCTAAACATATTACTAAAGATTTTTCTTACAACTATTGATGAATATGTAATCAAGTCTGTAGCTTATTATCTAGTGAATATTGTTAGAATTCATGTCAGGATCAAAAATAGTACTTAGACTAAACTGATTAGTATGTCTAGCGAATATTGCTAGAATATGTGTCAGGATCAAAAGTAGTACTTGGACTAAACTAATTAGTATATTGTAAACATTAAATGTATGTGTACAGTGCTACATTTTGCATCTTAGAATTAATCTAGAATGAAATGGATTAGTTTACAAACACTGAATTTGCATATTTTTGTACTTGTTTCCTAGATTTTCATCTAGTTGTTTTTTCTGTCAAAATTTTTATGTATTTTAAATCTTATATTTATATAGTATAGTTTATATATTTTTGTATTTTTCTACTGAAGTCTGATGGTGTACACTTTATTGACTCTGTATATTGTTTTGTTACTGAAATGGTCACTTGACTGATCAATAAAAGCATTCATTCACACACACACACACACACAGACACACACACACTAGGGGACTATTTTTATAATTATGCTTAACAGTTTGCATCTTCAGTTCATAAAATTCCTGATAATTCCAGCACTCTCTCCATTGTATACCTATTTATGAACACTAACTCCTTTCTTGTCTTACTGTAAAGCATTTTGTTTTACAATGTATAAAAGAAGAAAATACCTCTCCTGTGATCTACTCTCTGCACTATAATGTTCAGCCTCAACCCCCACATCACTTTGATGAGCTACACTTACCTTTTTCTCTCCTCTGCTGCAATTCAGGTCACCCTTGCCATGTCCTTCCTGTGGTGCCTAGTTTCCTTAGGGTCCCCTATGCTGCAGTTGTCAGGCTGGGTAACCACATCAAAAGTTGGGTCTCCCACTCCTCGGAAGTATCCATTGCTACTGCACCTGCTAGCTGAGGTCAAATTCAGGTATACCGCTCCTCAAGAGTCACCAATACAGCTGCACTGTACAACCAGTTCAACATTTAGTTATCTCCTTTCTCAGAAGTCACCAGTGTAGCTGCACTGGGTGGCCAATTCAATGGTCAGGTTTCCTGCTCCTCAAGAGACACTGGTATATCTGGACTGGCTGACCAATTCAAAACTCTTTCTGGGTCCCAGATGTTCCCTGCCTAATCTGCCTATGTAGGCCCTAACTGATCCTTGGTGCCTTCCCTCTTCCCTCTGTATTTTCTAGTATATACCTCTACATATCCATTGCATGTTTGAAGCCCCCCCTACTGTTTATACCCCCACAGCATCTTCTGGAATTTTGTTTCCAGTGTCTGCAACTCTTTCAGTGAAGAAATATTTCCTTACATCTTTTTTAAATGTCTCTCTTCTCCAGTTTCATCACATGTTCACTGGTCCTGGTCCTGGTCCTGGTGTTTTTTCTCCTGTGAAAGAGACTCCCATTCTGCACTCTATTTATTCATTTGAGATATTTGTAGGTCTCTACCATGTCACCTCTCTCCCTCCTCTCTTCCATGATGTACAGGCTGAGATCCCTCAATCTCTCTTCATTGGACTACTTGTGGAACCCCTGAACCATTTTAGTTGTCCTCCAATGGACTGCCTTCATTCTGTCTATGTTCTTTCTGAACTGCCACCTCCAAAACTGGACAAAGCACTCCAGGTTGGGTCTTACTAGAGAGCAATATATTGGCAACACCACTTCTCTACATTCTGCTGGAAATACCCCTTCCTATGCATCCCTGCATTCCACTAGCCATACCCACTGCTTTACCACACTGTCATGCAACTTTGAGGTTGTCACATATGAAAACCCAAAGGTCTTGTTCCTGTTTAGTGACTGTCAGTACCTTCCCCCAACCTACACTCAGCTCTTGGGTTCCTATGCCCTACATGCATGACTATGCACCTTTTGGCATTGAAACCCAACTGCCATGCTCTTGACCACTCCTCAAGTTTCCCAAGATCCTTTTGCAATCTGTTCACCCCCTACTGAGTGTCCACCTTGTTGTAGATTTTGGAATTATGAAAAATAAATATAATCCAAAAAGGCATACCTTTCCTTTCAGTCCTTCTGTAATGTCACCTATGAAGACATTGAAGGTTACTGTTCCCATCACTGAGCTCTGTGGTGCCTTACTGGTTACTCTTCCACTGTTAGAGCAAATGCTGTTTAACACCACCTCTGTCTTCTATCCAGCAACCAGTTTCTAACCCAGTTCTCCACTATGGATCTTACCTCTAGGCTGTACAGTTTCTACACCACGGGGGATGATAAACAAACTGTTACTATAACTCCTGGTCATGCCACATTGCCTAATTTGTGTTTTGCTAGTCTAAATTATAATGTGTTCTGTTTAGTAATATACATGAACTTCCACAAGGAGCAAACATACCTTGATAAAGCGTCAGCAGGAAGATCAACTCATTGGTAGTGTGGGTGCATGATATTCACTTGCTGCAATTCATCAACTAAGAAACAATTTGTGCACATTGTTAGACAATTTTTGTTATTTTTACCTTGTATCTAGTTTGTTTCAGATAGCATGCACTGGTCACTTTTTGCTCACTCTGTCTATTATGACTTGTTGTTGCACAGGTACTCTGAGCAGCCCTTTTTTTGAATATTGCTGCTGGAGGGGCATGAAGTAATTGGAGGGTTCTGAACAAGATATGAATTTCTCAGGAACCAAGATCCCAACAGATATTTACACTGTACCATATCAAAATAGCAGTTTACTACAGTAGAAGCAACTGTTTTTAAAATGTCTAACTTCCACAGTAAAATTGATGTACTTCCTACAGAGTGCTACCATGAGAAACAAGCATTACTCTACCAATATTGTGGCGCACAGGAAGACCAGACATTTATGTGACATTTGAGAACTTCTTACCACAGTGAGGCAATCTTACACCCAAGGTCTCCCATCCACCCCATATGCTCTCACAAAGTGTGAGCCCTCCTTGCAGGCCAATGAAACAAGGTTTAGTCAACTTAAAGAACAAGGTTTAAAATAGGTGTATTTTTTCCAGACATTGGACCCAATTCTAGAAGGGAGGCCCAAATTGCCGCTGAACGTAACTTGCACCACCCGCAACTGTGACAATGACCCTGTGCCCTATTCTAGAAGGGGCAGGGTCTCCACAACAAAGACCTGCAACTTGCAATGTGTGGCTAGGTACGCCACACAGAGGGTGTACCAGGCTAGCGTGTTGCAACCCACTGCTGCAGGTCGCAAGTGCACCCCCCACCCATGCCCCAACCCCCAGGTCATCCATCCCAAAGGCGGCACTTTACCTGCCCTGGTAGTCTAGTGCCCCCCCGAACAGTGTTTAATAAATGAAAATCTCCCTCAAAACCCTGGTAGTCTAGTGGCCCACTCAACTGTAGAATAATTAATAAAAGATCCCCATTTCCCTGGTAGTCTAGGTGGCCCCCACCCTCCACCAGCCATGCCTGCCCACAGCACCCCCTCACCTGTCCCCACCTGGTGACAGACACAGCCCACCTCTCACCTCCATGGCCAGTCTGTGCAGTAGTGCTAATACTGCACTTAGTCAGTGGCTTGCCATGGAGGCGAGAGGTGGCCTGTGCCAGTCACTGGCTGGGTAAGGGTTGGGGAGTGCTGGGTACAGTGGCATAGCTGGGTGGGGGGCCACTAGACTACCAGGGAAATGGGGATCTCTTTCTTTTATTAATTTACAGTTTGGGCAATAGACTACCAGGAAATGGGGATTCTTTTTTATTAATTTACAGTCTGGGGCACTAGACTACCAGGGGTACGGGGGAGATATTAATTTATTATACAGATCGGGGGGGCCGCTAGACTACCAGGGATATGGGGCTCTCTTTATTTATTATTTTACAGTTGGGGGACCACTAGACTACAAGGGCTGGCTTATTGCCACATATGCAGTGGGCAACTCATGGTTCAGGGAATGGGTGGGAAGATGGCAGCGCCGCCCTGCGTGGCTCCTGCCAATGGCTATTTCAGGGGGCTGGGTTATGGGTAGCCCTCTGGGGCCCAGCTGGGGTGTGCTGGGCATGGGGGGAACTGTTCACTGTCTGCTGGACAGCCAACAGGTCTACAGGACACCCAGGGGCACCCGTAAGTTATACCAGTTAAATGTTGGTATAACTTACATTGCCGGATCTCCTCCGGGGGTTCTTGTAGAATCCTGATGTGGGCAGTTTTGTGGCTGCCCTTCTAGAATGGGGTGCAACTGCTGCTGTAACCCCCCTAGCACCATGTCACAGGGTTTTTTTGTGGCATAACAGCTGTTTGGTGCAAGTGGCCTGTGACATGTCGCAGGCCACTTTGTAGAATCGCGCATGACACAACTGCTGGTGCAAGTTGCTACATGCGCCATTCTGCTTGGAGCAACTGCTGTCATGCCAGGCATAACCCTTCTAGAATCTGGCCCATTACCTGCATTCTAAATCTCTTTACACACCAGATAAATTCCACTCCCCACAAAACAGGTGTGGCATAGGATCCCCAGGTATCACTCAATCCCTCACTTACCAACAGTCCCCAAGAATATACTGTTAACCATTAATTGATTCACCAAAATTTAAGAGCCAATTTAGGACAACACAGTTGGCTATTGATCTAATTCTTGCATAATGGACTGAAGTTTCTACATCTATTGCAATGTTGTCGGCTGTGCAAGGCATTTGGAAGTGCATTGCTTGTAATGGGTAGGGCAAAAGGTTTATGTAGTGTCTGCATCCCACTGTCAGTTGGCAGTAGATCCTCAGTGCTCTGTCCCTCATTTTGATAAATCCTTCAGCCTACCCAGTCAGAATAGTGCTACTATGATAGCACCAGGAAGAACAGCATGGTCTGTACAGCGCTATCCCAGACAGCAATAGGGGATTAACAGCACTATGTACTAAGTTCTCCTCAGGCCACTGTCCATGATACTAGAGCAGACCACAAGAGGAGAGGAAATCAGGAGGCTGACTGAGTTTCTCCCGTGGTGTGAAGGACTAAGGCATGAAACAGCTCAGCATGATGATAGTAGAGACTAGGGTTCTAATCCTGGTTTTCCTTTGTTTCTTTTTTTTATTTTACAAGGGGCCATGGAAACAGTATTTCACAGCCCCGAATATTTCTTCTTTCCCCAAGATCTGCTCCCCCCAAGAGTGATAATCTTAAAGATTAAGGGGTGTGGGGGTAGAGGACCCCTCATTGGGAGGTACGGGGGGCTCCATCTTAATGTTTGTTGTTAGTGTTGTGTTGCACAGCAGCATTCTGTTGAGCCATTGTACTGAAGAGCACTGTCAATATGGCGCTGTTCTGGACAGTGCTGTTATTGATAGCTGCAGACTATTATGATTTCTGCTCTAAGTCTTAATGTACAATAAGCTTGGCATGGTATAATGTCTTGAATTTAAAATATAATTAAACTTCATAGGGCTCATTGGGGCTCCTTGTGTTATCCTGGCCCTTGTTTATCCAAGTAACTCAAGATTGGCGTCCTAGCACTGTTTGCACTTTCTTTTCAGGTTGCCTGATGTGTAGTTTTTATCTCTTTATACTGAATGTTGCTGCACATTGTATATTTGACAATCACTTTTTTGCCAACTACTCTATTTTGTTGCATTACTGCCTTTTCCTTAATGTCTGTGAATTGTAACTTATGATCATAGAATCACAGAACCATAGAAATCTGATGGCAGGAAAGGACTGCTTAGGCCCACTGAGTCTGCCACTGCCCCCCTTACTCATCTCTCATGTTAAGGGACCCTCCCTTCTCCCACTTGCCAGCTCCATATGTCTATCCCAAAACTTCCTGAAACCCTCCACCACCACAGCCCCCACCACTTCCTCTAGCAGTTTATCTCAGGCCTCCACCACCCTCTGCATCAAGTAATCCTCCCTCACCTTGCTTCTAAATCTTCCTCCTTCTAAACTTAGACTATGCCTTCTAGTTTTAACCCCCATTTTCCTTGTAAATAAGCTCCTCTCCCTTGCCTTATTAATCCTCTTCACATACTTAAAAGTTTCTGTCATGTTCCCTTTCTCTCTACTAGTCTCCAATGGGTACAGATCCAATTCCCTCCACCTCTTCTCATATCACTTTCCCTGCATACCATGCACCATCTTGGTTGCACGTAGAGATGTTGCTAAACTTCGTCCTCGAATTTTGAGCAAAGCACCAAAAATTCACACTTCATAGAATTTGCGGAGTTTTGGAAAAACTTTCAAGCTTCGATTCGCATAATTTGCACAAAGATTTCACTGAAATTCAAAGGTTTTTATTGTGAAATGTGAATTTTGTGGGCTACGTGTGAACTTGACAGGTGAAATTTCACATTTTGCGGTATAATCTGTGAAATTTGCGGCCTTGAATCTCACAAAATCACACCACGAAATCTATGAAATCCACGAGTTACACAAACTTTGAACCTCTCTAGTTGCACATCTCTGAACACTCTCAATCCCATCTTCAATGACGCTGCTCTGAACTTTTGTTACTGCTTTTGTGTATGTCATTGTTCCTTTTGTTAGTCTATAATTCTCCTAAGTCATGCCTGCAAATAGGTATATGTATGCCTAGTATATCTCATCTGGTATCAAAAACAAACAAACAAGAAAACTAAACTAGGGACATACTCTCAACACTTTTTTTACAAAGTGGTCAAATAATCCTTCTAAAAAAATGATCCATTTTGGCCCCAGTAGATTGTAGTAAAATATCTTGTTTTGTGGTATGATGGAGCAACCACATAATGATGGATCATGGTCTGGCAGATAGGGTCTAAGGTCCATGGAGGCCCTTCTCACAGTATGATGTGCAGCAAGCTCAGCATGTTTTGTGCCTTGATCCCATTGTGGAAGACATTCTTAGATTATTGTGCCTTTCTCTGCTTTCTCTAAATCTTCCAATTATTCCTCCAATTCTGTTTTTTTTTTCAAAAGTGTCTGTGCAAGCATGTTTTCCATGGTATCCAGTCAAGCATCAGCCTCTGCAATCTGATTTTCTTTTGTAAGTACAGTATTTGGTTGAGAGAAAAGGTCAGCAGCGAGGCTAGATTGTGTAGCTTTGGGTTTAGCATGAAAGGGTGTAAGCTTTTTTATTTTATTCTTTTGGTAACTGGGTAAGGCCTACTAAGCACAAGTGCCTGTTCTTAGGGACAGCCTGGGAGCACTGGGGTGGTTAAGTGACTTGCTTAGAGTCACACAGTCTGCAAGTGGAGGTTGTGGGAATCAAACCCAGGTCTGCTAGATATACCAAGCTTAGTCATAGCTCATTACAAGAACCTCTATGCTATACTGCCAGCCCAATCCCATATTGCAAACTCACTGAATAGGAAGTCTGTCATTTTTTCTTTTAACATTGGAAAAATCACCTTGTATGTTTCAGATATGGCTGTGGCATTTGTTGCAGGAGGTCCCTGCACCCTTATTGGTACCCCCAAATGTACACCGTAGGCAGCTAGTGCTTAAGTAAATGTTATACTAACAAATAGGGCTAATGGCATCTACCGTACAAGATTAGATATCAGGATATGTATGCATATTATTGTTATACACTTTGCCTCCTAATACATATATATTTCCTATGTATTTCTTACTTATAAGATGTTAGGACATCTGTGTCCTTGTAATGATTATTATATGTAAGTCAGCATTGCCACCTTTTGGTGATTTGTACTACTACACTGATTTGTATAAGAACTGTAAGAACTGTACTCTTTTGTTTCACAAAGTGATGACTACTACAAAATTGTATAATGTTATCTTGGACTGTGGAGCCACCTCTAATTTAGCCAATAAGGCTCATCTCTGTAACTAGAAATGTTTCTATCTTACGGTAACCATAGTAATTATCATAGGTATATAATGTGAGACACCGAGTCTTAGTCGAGAGGGAGGGTCAATGATGGGGAAGGGTGGAAGGGAGGAGCAGCTGCAGAATAAGAGGTACTAGCTGCACATTCGAGCAGACTTGATAGACCTCTAGGCATTTATCTGCTGGCAAATTTCATATGTTCGTATACATCAGAGACCCCAAGAGACACAAAGAAACCTCGAGGTATAGGAAATGCTTAGCATGGCTCCCGGTTTGTATTGGTAAGAACTGCTTAGGACAACTGTGATTTATCCTTTTGGTAGTAATAAACAAGTTTATTACTCTTATGCAATGTGTTTGTGATTCCTTGCATCCCCAATATTGCCAAGAACCTGAAAGTGAGTTTTAGACCTCCTGATACATAGGATAGTAAGGAAGTCACTGCTATGTTGATGCTTTTTTCATTGTCATCTTAGCCCACTTGTTCATGTTCTGCTCACTATTTTTGTGTGCTCCGACCTCCAGAGCATCTCTATTGTGTCCACTTAAAAAGGTAGTAATTTTAAGGTTTTCTGGTTGGATTTAGAAACTGCTGATTGGGATCTAAATGAGAAAAAGACTGAAGTAGACAGATCAGTGGGGGATGCTGGAAAAGAAGGTAAAGCCATCAAAAAATGGAGAGCGATGAGTACCAATGCCCGTAGTCTGAGTAACAAGCTTCCTGAATTAGTGGCCTTGATGGAGGAGGAACATCTGGATATAGTGGCAGTCACAGAAACATGGTACACACAAAACCATGACTGGGACATAAACATACCAGGATACACTATCTACAGGAGGGACAGGGAGGGTAAAAGAGGAGGAGGAGTAGCTCTTTACATAAGGGAAGGAATCAAGGCAACAGAACAAAAGGAAAACAGGGAGGAGAAGAAGCACTGTGGGTAAATTTGGAGACCGGCAATGGCACCACTTTCCTCACAGGGTTTGTATACAGACCCCCTTCTCAGGGGAGGAAGTGGACAAGGAAATGATAGAAAGAATACTTAGAATGGCAGAAAAGGGGGATATTGCTGATGGGTGATCTGAATATGCCAGATGTTAACTGGAATGCAGTTGCAGCAGCCACTTCAAAGAGTGGGGTTATTCTAGATGCCCTACAAGGGCATGCCTTGAACAACTAGTATTGGAGCCCACTCAAGAGGAGCAATCTTAGACCTGGTTCTCTCAAATGGAGATGAAGAGGATCACAGATGTAAGTGGGTAGCCATCCGGGAACTAGCGACCATCGAACAGTATGGTTCACAATAAACACAGCAATAGAGTCAAGCCATACAAGGCAAAAGTACTGGACTTTAGGAGGCTGACTTTGCCAAATGGGTGAATGCCTAAGGAATGCACTAGCAAATGGGCAGGAAGGAGGGGTGGAAGAACAATGGGGAATAATAAAAACTGCCATCACAGAGGTAACAAGCCTTTGTGTGAAGCAAATTAACAAAATGAAACGATGTAAGAAACCACTATGGTTCTCAAAGGAAGTGGCAGTGAAGGTTCAAGAGAAAAAGAAAGCATTCAGGAAGTATAAGGACTCACAGAAGAAGCAGGACAGGGAACTGTATCAGTTAAAGCAAAAGGAAGCTGGGAAGGCAGTAAAAACAGCAAAGGCCCAAACCGAGGAAAAGATAGCCAACTCTGTTAAGAAGGGGGGTAAAACCTTTTATAGGTACATCAGGGAGTGAAGGAAGACCAAGGGAGGGCTAGTGAGGCTAATAAAGAGGAGGAGCGTGGGCAGAGGGTGACTGTGAAGGGCAGAGATACTAAACAAATATTTTGCTCAGTATTTACAAAGAAGTGGGGAGGTACCTAAAACAAACAGTAGAAACACTCTGGATACAGAAGTTGATACCAGCCCATTTATAGAAGAAGGGGTTCTGAAAGAACTCTTAAAACTGAAGGTGGACAAAGCAATGGGGCCTGATGGGATTCATCCCAAAATTCTAAAAGAACTAAGGGTAGAACTAGTGACACCACTGACTACCCTCTTTAACAAATCATGGGAGGATGGGGTGGTACCCGAGGACTGGAGAAGGGCAGATGTGATTCTCCTTCACAAAAGTGGGAGCAAGGCAGAAGCAGAAAACTACAGACCTGTTAGTTTAACCTCAGTGGTAGGGAAAATGATGAATCACTTCTGAAGGAAAGAATTGTTGAGTATCTAGAGGCCAAAGGGCTCAGGACCCAAGCAGCATGGATTCACAGTGGGAAGGTCATGCCAGACAAATCTGATAGATTTCTTTGACTGGGTGACCAAAGTAGTAGATCAGGGAGGGGCTGGGGACATGGCCTACCTAGACTTCAACAAGGCATTTGACACAGTCCCACACAAAGATTAATATACAAGTTAGCCAGCCTTGGAGCGGTCCCAAGATGACAGCCTGGGTAAAGAATTGGCTGGAGAATAGGACACAGAGAGTAATAGTAAATGGAGTCCACTCTGAAGAAAGGGAGGTTACTAGTGGGGTACCACAGGGTTCAGTATTAGGACCAGTCCTCTTCAATGTCTTTATAAGCGATATTGCAGAGGGACTGGAAGGAAAAGTATGTGTCTTTGCAGATGACACAAAGATCTGCAACAGAGTTGATGCACAAGGTGGAGTGGAAAGGATCAGAAGGGACTTGGCAAGGTTAGAGGAATGGTCAAATGTATGGCAGCTTAGATTTAATGCTAAGAAGTGCAAGGTAATGCACCTGGGAAACAAAACCCAGGGAAGAGTACACAATGGGGGTGAGATACTAACAACAACAAAATGGAAAGGACCTGGGGATAGTCATATCAGATGACCTAAAGGTGGGAAAGCAATGTGAGAGGGCAGCAAGGAGGGCTGGAGGGATACTGGGATGCCAGGAGAGGCATCAGCAGCAGAAAACAGGAAGTTATTATCCCTCTGTACAGACAGTTGGTGAGACCCCATCTGGAGTACTGTGTGCATTTCTGGAGACCCAATCTCCACAAGGATATATAGACAGGGTGGAGGCTGTCAGGAGGAACTAAAATGGTGCAGGGCCTGCCGGAGACATTGAAGAGAGACTTAAGGAGCTGAATATGTATAGCCTCGAGAAAGGAGAGAGGGTGGACATGATAGAAACTTTCAAGTATCTCAAGGGAATCAACAAAGTCAGGAGGGTAGCATCTTTCAAAAAGGAGGTGCAGGAACAAGGGGCTGAATGTGAAGATAGAAGGGGGCGGCTCAGAGGTAATTTAGAAGTATTTTTCACAGAGAGGTTGTGGATGCATGGAATGGCCTTCTGGAGGAGGTTGTGGAGTCAAAAACAGTGGTGGAATTCAAGCATGCATGGGACAGTCATAAGGCAATTCTAGGGGTTGGGGGTAGGAAGAAGTAGGCTGCTGGTTAACTAGGATCTGCAGCTTATCCAATAGGTAGGGAAATGGGCAGACTGGGTGGGCCAAGCGGTCCTTATCTGCTGTCAAAATCTATGTTTCTATGTTTCTATGTTTCTATCTCCTTTGCCATGAGACAGCTGGAAGTTCAACAAATGATTTTAATGAAGAAAGCATTCATACCATTTTCCTTTTCATTTTCCTGTTTTGTCCAGAATATTAGTTTTGTCCTCAATAATTTGCTGCCAACAGATACTAACAAAAATAATATATATATTTTTTTTTAACTTACTATAAAAGGAAAGAACATATGTTCCTTTTTTCTTAGCAATGTGAACAGCAATGTCTTTAAATCATACTTTTCCACAGAGGAATTTGAATGCTTGCATGTATCCCAGTGAAAACAGAACGTTTATTACTTAATTTGTATGAACAGCCATAATGTTGGAATGGAATGGAATGGAATGGAAACTTTATTTATAAAAAAGCACCTTACCAAAACCAATGTGCTTGTACATAATTCATTAAAATAAATCAAAACAAATAATTAAGGCCATAAATAAACAGGGTAAAACTCATGGCTGCAGCATTAAAAATCAGTATACGCTAGACTAAAAAGAAATGTCTTCTGTGCTACTTTAAAACTTTGGATAGTCAGGCAATCTCGTACCTGATGAGGTAGAGAATTCCACAGGGTTGGGGTCATAAAACTGAAAGACCTTGCCCCAAATGTCTTTAAATGAACTCTGGGAATATATAGCAATCCCTTGTCAGTGTATTGGAGAGAGCAGGAGGGACAGTAAGGATGAAGGAGATCTTGCAGGTAACCAGGTCCCTGGTTGTGTAGGGCCTTATAGGTCAGCAAACCAACCTTGAAGGTGATCCGCCACCATACTGGCAGCCAGTGCAGTCCGTGAAGCACAGGTGTTATATGACTGGTGCTAGATGAAGCAGCGTGGGGAGAGATAGAACGAGATCTTAGAGAACCTAAGATCTACAATTCTGGAGATTATGTTCATTCTTCAGGGGAGTTGAGAAACCCATCTCCATGGTGATTTTCTCTGTCACATGCTTGGCATAAGTAGCATAATAAACTTTATTAGTACTCTTTGCTTGTTTACGAATGTTTCTTGGCAGACTCTGAGACACAAGAATCTGTATTATTACTAATATTACTATTTTTATTGTTTACCCTACACACCAAGAGTGTTTAGACAACACAAAGGTGACCACGAAATGGAATTTGAATGTTTTTGCCAAGTTTCATTTTAATTTCCTCTGTAAATTAAAACACTGGGTGAGAGATCCCCAGTAAAAACAAGCTGAAAGTGTCTAATGCTTAAAATGTTTTGGTCAGTTGTGTGTGCTACAGTGCAGACAAAACAATCTCTTGGCAGATATTCAGTTTCTGTGTAATGAGTTGTTTTATTTTTAATTTTTTTTCCTATTCTTTCTCTGTGGGAACACAGCTATAAAGGATCCAAAACAAACAGACAGCTTTCTTGTGCATTCAAATCCTGATGGGTACTTACTCATCTAGGTGTCCACATATGCCAAAGGCTGTTTGTGTGCTTTCATGAATTTTGGTTGCAAACAAAGTTTTTTTTATCCACAGACAGCTAAGGGTTTCTTATCTTAAGACATGTCTAAATATATCAGTTCTGAGTTGAGGCTGGATGCCTTAACAAGCCAAACTGCTAACAGTAGTTGGCTTGATTTTGCTAAAGTAGCAAAATCCAATGATAGTCCTTTAAGGGATATCATAAAAGCCCATTATGGGGAATTGAAAAATGGTACCAATGATCCTGAAGGATTATTAATTGCAACTTTGCTTAATTGTTTTGATGCTGTTGCAAATATGATATCTGTTTTGGAATCTGAGCATGTTGCTTGCAAAATGGAGAATGCTGCTTTGATGCAGATGATTAGTCTGAAACAGACTTCTAATATGGAAAGAATAACTGGGCTACAGTTTGAGATGGAGACTGTCCATCTAGAAAATTAGTCTCTCTTTAATGAGAGAAGCAGCCACGACCTGCATTCCTTAAGAGATAAACCTCAAAAGGCAAAACTTAGAAAAAATGTTTTTCAGACAAATGGTGTTCTGGCTAGTAACACTGATTCCTTACATTTTGAAAACAAGGAACTTAGAGATGATAAGTCTGAAGTAATTACTGAAAAAGTTAACAAGCTGGTATTTCAACACCAGACCTTGACAGTACAGCATGATTCAGTATGTTTTAATCACAGCAGACTTGAAATGAAGGTTTTCAATATAAACTATGACATGGCTTCTGTCAATAATAAGCATGTTTTACAAGATGGGAATGTCTTGAAATCTGAAAACAAAGCACTTAATAGCGTGTTAACTCCTGTATCTGAGTTAGAATGTAGGAGTAAAAAGTCAGATATGGCGAACTTGCGCCATCAACCAGAGGTATTGGCAGGGCATACTAGTTTAATGCACAAAGACCTTGCCTCTTCTGATGTTGAAGAGTTTGATTTCGAACACTCACAGTATGCTGTGAGTTGGACTAGAGCAAAGGTTAGCCACTTGTTTTTCTGTGATTCTCAAAATGGAGAATTGTTAGAGTCTCAAAATGGTGGACACACATGTGATCAGGTTGCATCCCCATACCATCCCCAAGATGGCTGTTGTAAAAGTGTGGGTCCCAATAACAGATCATACAACCAGATTATGTAGCATAAAAAATGCATAATTCTGGGGAAGGGGGTTATTTGCATCTTCTCTGTGTCAGCTTTTTCTTTTCAAAACTGGCCAGCCTGTCACACTCCTCCCACCACAAGAAGTCAACATACTATTAGTTATGTTGACTAAAACCCCTCACCCTGTGAAGGGTTGGAACTTCCGCCCACCCACACCAGAAGTTCCCCCCAGGGACCCTTACGATAAACAGTTTTCAAAAACACTTATTCAAAAAACAAACAATACTGTCATTCTTTTTTCCCTGGGGTTGTGCCGTCAGGGCACTTTATAATGCCATCATTCAATTTTACAGCAGGATCACTGGCAGGATCAGCACCAAAGCATGATAGAAAATCCACGTTCAGATGCTGAGAACCAGCTCTATGGTGCACAGTAAATTTGTATGGCAATAGAGCTAGATACCATCATAATATGTAAGCATTCTTGTCTTTCATTAAATGCAGCCAACATAAAGGATTATGATCTGTCACAATTGTAAATTGGTTTCCCCAAAGATAATATTTTAGGGCCTGTACTGCACATTTGATGGCCAAACACTCCTTTTCAACTGTTGAGTACTTTCTCTCTCTTTCATGTAATTTTCTACTAAGGTATAAAATGGGATGTTCCTCTCCCTGACAATGTTGAGTCAATACTGCCCCAATGCCTGTGTCAGAGGCATTGGTCTGCAATTCAAATGGCTTAGAAAAATCAGGACTACATAATACTGGGGCTCAGCACAAGATGGCTTTAATTTTAAGAAATGCCTCCTGACAGGCTGGATTTCACTTTACTTTATTTGGAAATTGTTTCTTTGTTAACTCTGTAAGGGGGGGTAGCTATGGCAGAAAACTCCAGGATGAAGCGTCTATAGTAGCATGCCAAACCAATAAAAGACCTAACATGGCACTTTGTGGTTGACATGGGACTATTAGCCACTGCTTCAACTTTGTCTACTTCAGGTTTGATTTTTCCATGTCCAATAATAAATCCCAAATAACGCGTTTTTGTTTTAGCTATGGCACATTTTGAAGGGTTTATGGTCATTCCTGCATCCTGGATACTTTGTATTACCACACTGAGATGAACTAAATAAGTCTCCCAGTCAGGGCTATAGATAACAACATCATCCAAGTAAGCAGCACTGTAACTTTTATGAGGTCTTAGCACAAAATCCATATACTGTTGGAACGTAGCTGGAGCTCCATGCAGGCCAAACCGCATTGTGGTGAACTGCTATAGGCCAAGTGGGGTACAAAAGGCAGTTAATTCCTGAGTTTTTAGGGCTAAGGGAATCTGCCAATACCCTTTGGTTAGATCTAGGGTACTAATGTATTTTGTAGACCCAGTTTGGTCCATAAGATCATCTATACGTGGCATCGGATACCCATCAAACTCAGTCACTTTGTTTATTTTTCTAAAATCTAAGCATAACCTGATGCCCCCTTCTTTCTTCTGTACAACTACCAATGGAGAGGACCAAGGACTGCATGAAGGAACTATCACTCCAGCCCGTTCCATGGATTTTATTTCAGCTACTACTTCTGGCCTGATCTTTTTGGGTAGTCTGCATGGCTTCTGGTGAATAGGCTTATTTTGTGTAACCCTAATTTCATGGACCACACCATTAGCTCACCCAGGTTCCTTCATGAATGTGCCTGAAAAATATTTTAGAAGGTGATCAATTTCTAACCTCTGTTCAGGGGTCAACTCAGGATTGATATGTACCTCCGTGTCCTTAATAGCTTTATCAATCCTGTCGTAAGCTATGTCTAGTTCTGCTGTATCAGGTTTTGTTTGAATAAACAATGTTGAGGACTCTGTTTTTCTATCCATTTTCTCAGCAGGTTGGCATGATATATTTTCTTCACTGGCCTATGTCCTGGCATCTCTATGGCATAGTTTACTGAGCCTACCTGGTGTAAGACAACATATGGCCCTTGCCACTGCATAAGTAATTTATTCTCTGTGGAAGGGAAGAATAGTAACACTTTTTCACCTGGAGAAAATGTTTTATATTTCAAACCTAGGTCGTAGTGTTTTTTTGTTTAAGCTGTTTCTGGTCAACATTTTGATGAGCAATAGTCACATACTTTGCCTATCTTTTTCTCAGGGCAGTCATATACCCCAATATATTTTTACAGGCTACATTAGTCCCTTGCTCCCAATGCTCCTTTACTACATCTAAGGGGCCCCTAGGGTTACGCCCATATAGCATGGCAAAAGGTGATAACCCTGTAGTAGCCTGAGGTACCTCTCTATATGCAAACAGCAGATAAGGCAGGTACGTGTCCCAATCCCGGCCTTCCTCTTGCACATACTTCTGCAGCATACATTTCATGGTCTTATTAAAATGCTCTACTAACCCATCAGTTTGGGTATGGTATGGTGATGTTCTAACTGCAGATACCTCTAATAATTTGTACAGTTCCTGTAACATGATGGATGTAAAATTACTCCCACCGTCAGTCAGGATAACTTTAGGTATTCCCATCCTGCTAAAGACCTTTGCTAGTTCTTCTGCAATATGAGGGGCAGTAACCGTCCTCATTGGTATTGCCTCTGGGTACCTGGTGGTATAATCACAAATAACTAAGACATACTGATTTCCCTTAGAACTTTTTAATAAGGGACCCACTACATCCATTGCAACCTTATCAAATGGGGTAGTTACATAGGGTATAGGTTGCAGGGGTACAATATCTTTTTTCCCTCCCTTGGCAACTAACTGGCACTGTGGACAGGACCTACAATAGGCCGACACATCCTGATGGATCCCTGGCCAAGTAAAATGAGAAAGGATTCTTCTGACTGTCCAATCTCTTCCTTCATGACCAGCCATGGGGATATCATGAGCCAAATGCATGATTTGTTCTTTATACTTTTTAGGCACAACTAGCTGTTCAAGCTTCTCATTAGTACCAGGTTCAACAGTGACTCTATACAAAATATTATTTCTTTCAATGAACCGTGATTGACCAGGGGTTCCAACCTTGTTAACCCGTAAATATAAAGGGGTTAGTGACTTATCACATTTTTGTTCTTGTCCAATATATTTTACTAAAGTCTCTGGAATATGAAGTGGACCCATAGCCTGGTGCTTATTATTCCAGTTCTTCTTCTCTTCTCTTCTAGTTCTTTTAGACTTTTTGATGTTACTATCAGTTTCAAAATAATCAGCGTCAAAAGGAAAAATGTCTTGCAACTCTTGGGTTTTCGTCTGAGACCTGGTCAAACATTAACAGTCTCTGAAGTGTTTTTTCTGCTGTTTCAGTAAAAGATCAAAATGTG
Source organism: Neoceratodus forsteri (assembly GCA_016271365.2). Taxonomy (NCBI): domain Eukaryota; kingdom Metazoa; phylum Chordata; order Ceratodontiformes; family Ceratodontidae; genus Neoceratodus; species Neoceratodus forsteri. The sequence goes on from CM057454.1 coordinate 798,945,070, forward strand.
GAAAGTCTTGTCCAATAATAACAGGTAGAGGGAGTCATGGATCAAGGCCTATCAGCATGTCATGACATTCATTATTTACAGTTATTTTAAGATGTGTGGTAGGGTAACGGTGTACATCCCCATGTATACATCGAACAGTTGTATTTGAGTCACTGCAGGGTAATTTGGGGGCTAGATCAGTTCTGATTAAAGTCTGTATACTGCCAGAGTCTAGTAAACCCAAGGTTTGCTGTTCCCCAATACCCACAGAGGTCACATAACCAAAATTGGCTAGGGCAAGATGTGCTGGGTCAAACCATTTATTGGGGCAGTTTCTGACAATATGCCCTTTCTCATGACAACCATGGCATATTGTATCTATGTATGGGACTCTCCCACTTCTCACCCCATGATAGAACTGTAACTGTCTCTGCTTAGAGGAAGTATTAAATGGTGGCCTTACCAGTGTAGATGGTCCTGGATGGCCTGGATAATTTCTGGCTTGAGTGCTTCATGCAGACAGATAATCTTCTGCCAGTTTGATAGTATTTTCTGCTGTTTCAGGTTTATGTTCATTCACCCACAATTGCACATCCATAGGTAAGATCCATATGAACTGTTCAATTATTATGAGTTCCATAATTTGATCTACAGTTCTGGTGGTGGGCCGAAACTATTTGCCACAGTAGTCCCTTAAATGAGCATACGTTTCCCTTGGTGTATCTATGCTGGACATTTTCTGGGACCGGAATCTTTGCCTGTAGGTTTCTGTATTAATATTATACCTCTGCAGAATTGCCTCTTTCACTTTGCCATAATTAGAACTAACAGTCCAATCTAGATGGCTGTAAACTAATTGGGCTCGGCCAGAGAGGTGGGGGGCCAAACGAATCACCCATTGATCCCTGGGCCAGTTACAAGTTTGTGCCACCCTCTCAAAAGTAGTCAAATAGGCCTCAATATCATCTACTTCAGTCAATTTATTTAACTTAATGTCTCTAGGCACTGACCTTTCTGTCTGCCCCGGGTCATATCCTGGATAGCTTTCAACGTTGCTTTCCATTTCTCATCTTGTCTTCTTCTTTCTTCTGCCTGTATCCTCCATTCTTCATCCTTCTGTCTCTGGTCCTCTTCTCTCTGGTGCTCCATCTCCAGCTGACATGAACAGAGACATTTCAGTAATTCACTTGGATCCTCTGGTTCTGGGGTCATCTGGCCATCCTCCTTCTTAGGCTCACCAGCTGCAGCTGTGGCTCCTTCTTCTATCCTTCTTGGTCTGGTTGCAGGTTCAATTCCTGGTAACAACTGGACACCAGTCTTCAATCATACAGACTTGGTCAAATGTAATGCATCCAAATCCTCCGCTTCTGGTTGTTGCATCTGTCAGGGTATTTTCAGTGCAACACCCCCTCTGAAGTACCTTCTGACACACCAGAGGCTGAGATCCCACTTTGCCACCAGTTGTAAACATGTAGGTCCCAATAACAGATCGTACAACCAGATTATGATGCATAAAAAATGCATACTTCTGCGTTTATCATTTTATTTTGGAAAACACAAAATCAAAAAGATGAATAATCCAATATTTACAGAAAAGAAAAATAAGGATGTTATTTTGTCACATCAGTTCCAAAATTAGACAGTTCAGACATCAGGATATACTGCTTCAGGTGCTTTAAGGAAATCCCTGTATTCAGTCCTTCCTCAGATAATGTGAAAGTCAGCACATTAAGTTCCCTGTATTCTCTCCTTCCTCAGGTAATGTGGAAGACAGCACATTACCTCCTTGCTGAGATCCTTCTCTCACCTTGGTCAGAACTCTACTGACCAACCTCTCTGTGAGATCCTTCTTTCACCTTGGTCACAACGAATCTGACTAAGCCTCCTTTTGGGGGGTTTATATAGTAAAGAGAAGGGGGTGTGGTTTTCACAGTATCCCTCCTACTTTGTGGCATCACATTCCCCTGTATCTATATAACCTGCCATTTCAGGGGCAGCTTGCCCTATAGAAAGGACCTTTCCAAATGAAACAGAATTCTAGGTAACAACCTTTCTTTACAATTGTATGTGGTTAAACCAACTTGTTTCGGAACAAATAACCAGTTATAACCTTTGCATGGACAGAGAGATGAGGGGCGTGCTCCATAGCTGTCTCCATGTAAAGTTACAGCCTTTTATTTGTCTTTTGTGTTCATACAGGGAAATACATACAATATGAAACTACTGAAGTATCTATGCTTTGTTTCACATAATATGGTACTCTATTCTTTAGATATGCTTTATTTCCTTCCCAAATCCTTTGTTTTACATTTCTAGACCTTTTATTTATTTTCTTCCAACCAGTTTATCTGGCTGCAGCACTTTCAGCAAACAGCTTAGCAGGCTGCTGCACTTTCAGCTGACGCCTTACTGAGGAACTCAGACTTCTAGAACACAGAAGGCTTTACTGCAACAATTACATCTCCCTTTTTAAAAGAAGTGCTTTAACACTACAGGTTCTATGGAATTTTCCTACAACTTGAAATTTGTTTGAGTTGCCTAAAACATTTATTTCACTGTTTACAGCAATTCTACAGCCTCAGCTTTCCTTAATTTCTAACTGGCTTGTAGGTGAAGGCTTTCTTTCCATAACCTTTACTCACATTATGGCTTTATTTAAGTGACACAGCTCCCTTTTGTATTCTTAAACAAGAAGCAAGCTTTTGTTTTAATACCAGAGCAAAAGTGATGGTAAAGCAAAGTAGAGAATGGTCAGGTTGGCCACTCTGACAAGAAAATTAGGATAGATTGAATAAGCAGAAGGAGACAGGATAGAGTGAAAGCAGAAACCCCCCAAAGGGGTATTTGCATCTTCTCTGTGTCAGCTTTTTCTTTTCAAAACTGGCCATCCTGTCACAGCCGCTCATGGTCATGTGATGATGGTCATGATGCCCATGAGGTAATCCAAAATGGCCGACCACCATCTCACAGAGATTCGATCCTACAGTCACAGGGACCTGTGATTGCTGCCATAACCAAACAAAACATACCGGAGTTTTTTGGCTTGATTAATAATGTTATCAGTAACACTAGAGTTTCTGAGGGACAGAAGATTCTCATTAAAAATGATGTTGACGTACTTTTCAATAAGGCTGATATGCAATCTGTTATAAAGTCAGTGTCTGATGTTGCAGAAACAGCTGATGCTTTTAATGTTTGTGGTATTCAAGTGTCCTTGGATAAAGAACACATTGAAGTTAATTACATGAAAAGTTGTTTTCATTTCCTGTGCAATGTAACATCAGCTGAGAAGACTGAACATACTGCTTTTCCTATGCAGTGCATTAATACCTTAAGCTGCAACATTAAAAATGATGTTGCTGCCATCCAGCAACATTCTGGTGGGGAAACCCACTTTACATTTGATGGGGAAGCAACCCTGATTCTGAAAGCCCCATGGCTGTGATATTTTCAGCATCACAGGCCATGTTGCGGGGGAGGGTTACAGGTTTGATTTCTGAACCTGAGTTGACAACTGTTTCAGCACTATTTTCTCCATCCCTGATGGCTACTGAACCACAATCCAAAGCTGGAGAACTATGTGCAACTACGTGCAACTTGCACACCACTTTTCTCCACTGTGCAGGCACCCCTGATAGTGCCAGCATTCCCTGCACATGATGCAGAACTCCCTCCATCAGTGACACCTGCATCATCCCATACTATGGCTGCAATGGCAGGCACTACAGGTAAGAAGGTACAAGGTATCCTAATACTAATATCATTGTCTTTTCTTTTGGGATCACTGACCATGGTCCCAGCATTGGTTAATCCTAACACAGTTTTAGGGCATTATTTTGAAACTGCCACATCAGATATAGCAATCTCAGCAGTTTTAGCCCAAACATATCAAACATACAATGGACACATCAGACCCATTGCTTATGCATCCCAGATGCTTGCCCCAGTGGAGCTGAAATACAACCTTTGTGAAAGGAATCTTTTAGCTACATACTGGGCAGTGAGATGCTTTATGTACATCATTGGATATGCACCCATTGTGCTGCATTCCAATCATTTGCTAATTAACATTCAGTTGTAAGGCAGAGTAAAAGATGACTCTGTATCCGATGCCAGACTGACACACTGGTCTTTCATATTACAGGATTATGACATCACTGTCCTTCCTATCAAAACTTAATCCTTGTTGGCCCATGGCCTACAATTTGCAGGAGAGACCCATGATTGTTCACTCCAACCCCCTGACCTACCTGTCCCAGTGCCCTTTCTGACAGAACCTCAGAAAGTGTTCAAAGACACCACTGTGTGTCATGTTTTGACTCACGACTCAGCCACACATACCAACGAGGGTCAGATAGCAGGGTTTGAAATTCTTATTGTGCATCCTAGTGATGACAGAGTGTGCATGGCTAGTAATTGCATCATCATACATGTACGATTTTCAGGTAATGTTAAAACACACCTGGCAAATAAAATGAAAAGCAGGGAGGCGAGGAGTCTCCTACTTACCACAAATATTTGTGAATGGTTTAGAGACTGGAACATCCTGAAAAGACACAGCTTGTGTTAAGAAAGGAATAAAAAGATTTTTCCTTATGTAAAATGATACTGGCACTCCATGAGAGGTTAAGTCTGCCACTTCAAGAAATGTCCTTGAGATAATTATAGAAAGCACTGCAGATACAATGTTTTATTATAGTTTCAAATTGGGACTGTTTCTCTCTAAACTAAATTTCTTTGGCAGAAGACAAACTTCTGTTCCAGTACTCTATATAGTACTACTGAGAAATACAGTGACTTGCTTGTGTATGTCACAACCTAACAGTTTACAAATACTGTACATTCATAAGGTTCAAGCATGTTGTATGTATATTCTTTATGCTCTATATGAAGGACCCTCATTTGAGGGCAGTGTATAGGTTCCTTAATAAAGGAACGGAGGAATAACTTCCAGAAATAACTCTTACAGAAAGTGAAAATGACATTCACCTATCCAGTGATGGCCTACTCATTTGGCATATTACTGCTGTAACACTCATGAAAAGTTACGGGTAATTCCTGAACACCTGAGAGTAGATTTTATCAACTATACCAAATACATAGTACTCCAACTGGTGTACACCAGTGAGTCAGTAAAAACCCTAGGCAGACTAAAATCCTCTGTCTTATGGTTACACATAAGAAATGATGTAGAACACTATATTAGTAACTGTTTGATCTGTGCACAGAACAATCCTATACCAGCTAGGACAAATGCATTGTTACCCCACAGGCAAAGGTCCCTGGAACAAAATCCAGTTTGACTACATTGGCCTTATGCCAACCACTAAGACCAACTAGTTTGCACTAGTGATCACCGACCTATTTTCCAAACAGTTTAAAGCTATCCCAAAACAGAACAACACAGTCAAAGTGACTGCAAATGTCTTGGTAAACCAGATATTTACCAGGTAGGGTTTTACCCCTAAAGGTAAATTCTGATTACAGGGATCCGGCTTTATAGCCAAGTAATGCAGGAAATTCTGGATTTGTTATGGGTAAAGCAAAAGTTTTATATTCCTTACAACCTACAGTCATCAGGACAGGTGGAACAGGATAACAGGCAGAACTTAGTTATGTTGTAATAAACTTGTTCAGAAAATCCAAAAGGGCTGAAATTCAGTATTGCCATTACTCCTTATGGCAATAAGAGGGACATCCTCTGCAGGTACACAGTGTACCGGTTTTTTAAAACATGACCGGACCATCCATGAGACTCCCAGAACATTTACTTCTGGGCCTGTGAACTGCCACTGCTAATGGAGCATCAGTAGATACATATGTTAAATATTTCAAACAAGGCATCCAAAAGGTACACTTGTTTGCTTCATGATGTATTGGCAAGGCTTAACAACAGGCCTATCCCATTGTAAACAAACTCAGTCCAGCAGTCTACCAAGTTAGACTGCCTCACTATAACAGTCACTGATAAATGGCTATATGCCAATCAAATGAACCTGTTTAAAGGAGATTAATTTCCTTTTCCATATGCCAGTGGGTGGAATAGTACTAAACTAACTATGTTTTCCTTTTTCTCTTTTCTTTTAGGTTCCAGAGAGAGAGAGATGCTTGCTTTTGTGCTTATTATTCTTTTTAAAAGTATGGGTCTTCTTACAAGCCCAAACTGTACATTTTATTGCACATAAGAACCAGTAACCTAATCCTAAATGGGTTGTTGAGGCAGAATACCTCACAAGCCCACATGATTTAATTGCATCCTGTGGAATTCACGCTAAAGTCCTAAAATACATGTTCATTGTCTAGAAGGGTAGTGAGGCCCTTCTGAATGTTATGATCATTGCTTTGGATAAATTCTAGCAGCTAGACTTGATCTGGACTCCTGTTTTCATTTTATTGATAATCAGGAATTTTGCATCCAAAATTATATGACAATAAAAGTCATTAGATCTTAAGGTTTTTAACCCTATGATGCTTCACAATTTGTGACACTTAATACGGAGTGCCCAAAACAGAACCCTGGCCCAACCCAGTGGTCTAATAGCCACTTCTCAACCAGGTACCCTAGTTAATAATGTACAGTTCATGCACAACCAAGTGATTTTTAAATTTCACCTTTTTAGAACTTGGAATGATTTGTTTTATGTTTCACAACAAACATTTCCGACTTTTTTTTCATAATGATGTGATTGGATACTCTGGCAGCATACCAGGTACTCATTAATGACTCCCTATACAGGGACTGATAGCACCACACACACATACACACACTTAGGGTTTTTGCATCCTGACTGCTAGTGGTACATCTTATGACTGTAAACCTATCCAAACACACTAGCATTTTGGTTTTGTTTTGTTTTTTTTTTTTTTAAACAAAACACAGGTTTAGACTCAGTCCTACTTGGTTCTGACATATCTTTTTGAAATAGGGCTGATATAGCCAAGATTCATACATATGTTAAAGGTTCATGATAGTATGAAATATAATATCATACCCCCCATCATTGCATGGTATACATGATTTTGCTCATTAAGAGTGATTGACATTTACAATATTAAGGACATTGTGAAGGGGTTTGACCTGACAAATGTTCATATTAATGAATTGATTTCTGCTCACATTATGGAAGCAGATGAGCATCACATAGCTAGGAAAGTCTTTTGCACTGCCTATAGCTATTATGTTTTTACAACTCTTTGATTATCTCTTCCGGGATCTGGAATTAGGATATATCCTTGATCCCATACATGACAGATATATGGGTCAGTGGCATTGCCACATTTTGCATTTCTATTGCATGTGTTAAACGTTTATTTGAATCTAGCACTATTCCCTTGTCAATGGCAAGGAACCTTGGATATGTCACCACACATAGCAGTATTGCTACATGTTTTGAAACTTATTCCTGCACAATCCAGGAAGCCATATTTTGTGACTCTCACAGTGTCATTGCTGCATTTTCATCCGACAACATCCATCTCTGAACTTTGAATGTCGTACCTGAAAGAAGCATCATCTTTTATGCAGATGTGACATCTTCCAACTTCTCTTACCAACTTGTGAATACTGGCCTAATAACTGAAATTAGGTTTCCACTTGTGAGCTTTCAAATAAACTGTATTCAGTCCAGCCAATTAGATTCTACAATCAAGCTCATTGTTATGCATACTTTGAAGTAAGTCTGGGGTAGGGGCAATCTCCTAACTCTGCAAGAAGACTCTTCTTCATTTGATCTACAATCAAGAAATCCATTTTCTTCACTGCTTGTTTTCCAAGCCTGGCTGGCACCTCATAGAAACTGAGTACTGTCATTAACTTTTACACTTTGTGCAAGTGTGTGATCATCTTCAACTGAACACTGTTGCTACTCCATTGTGGAACTCAATGTGCAGTCTAATGCACCCCCTGCTGAGGCCAATGAAAATATTGCTGCCTCCTGAACATTTGGATTAACCTTTGGGAATTCTGAATGCATCGAATTTGAACTATGAGTCTTCATCTGACATTTGAAGAAACCCTGGATTTATCCCTGGAACTGTTCGTAGCATATGCCTTGTGGACATTGACATTTTGTGTCCTGTTCAACTTACCAACTGAAAGATGCCATCCTTCAAGGAGGTATATTCTGCTGATATGGAACATTGTGTGGTGACCAACTATACATTCTTCTGATATGGACTAAAAGTTCTGCAAAGTGAACATTTCTAACTTCTGTTTTTATTCCCTAAGCAGGTAACAGGTTATACAGTAATCACACCTGTTCCCATCCCGGAACCAGATATCATTAAGTCTAGTCCTATCTTGATGCTCTAATCTCGATTTTTACTTATTTTTAATATCCATACAGACAACTTATGTCTGTCTCTTCAATTTCTTCCCAATAGGACAGACACACGCCTGATACATATCAGTATTTACTGACTGTTTTGATATTGGAAAACCCCATTGTGAAGTTTTATTCCAAATGTTTATAGTAATACAATTTTTACTAACATTTTCCGTTATAATTACATTTTGTTTAAAGAAATCCCTGATACACCACCGTGACCAGTTAATATTCCTCTATCAGGCTCATGCCTTGGGCCTGTGGACGAATGGTACCTGACCTCCATCTTTTTGTTGTGTTGCCTCTTTTGCAATTAGGGCAACAAAGAGGGGATTGTTATGCTTGGGTTATGCCCCCTATCGTCCCACATACACCTCACATACACCTCACACTGTATTTCTGGTCTGTTGTACTGTGATACTGCTATTTTGCACTTACATATAGATATGAGTGCTAGGAATGTGCTTTGCTGCTAAGATATGTTAATATTGTCATGCATGATTTATTATACCTCACTATAATACATATATCTAGATTATGTTTGTCTTTTACATATATTCCATATATAATCTATCTAATCACTGATAAGATGACTCAGAGGGATCATCAGTGATTATAGTATACTCATATTCTCATATAATTATATGTAATGTGTTTTACACTCAGATGTGCCATGTAATATTCCTGTCAGCAGTTCTCTTTGTCTAAGCAAGCTGACAGAGACAGACAGCTTTTGTTATGTCTCTATGTTTTATATTGTACATAAGTAAGAAATGTGCATGTAGTTTGAACTGTCAGAATTTCTTTTGTCTAAGCTATAATGCTAATGGAAGCATATTCTGTCTCATATGATACTCATTAGTAATTCTATCTCCTAAACCATTCTCCAATGGAGAATGACTTAGGACCAAAATATGTTGTTTCTCATATCTGTAACTATGTTGTAATCTCTGTTGCTATGCTGTTATCTGTAGTATTTAGCTGTCTGCAACCCATTGTAGTGCTCTCAAGACACTACTGTAACTTCTCTAGAAGGGCAGAGAGCTGAAGCGTGGGGAGAGATAGAACAAGATCTTACAGAACCTAAGATCTACAATTCTGGAGATTATGTACATTCTTCAGGAGTGGTGAGAAACCCATCTCCCTTGTTATTTTCTCTGTCGCATGCTTGGCGTAAGTAGCATAATAAACTTTAATAGTACTCCTTGCTTGTTTACGAATGTTTCTTGGCAGACTCTGAGACACAAGAATCTGTATTATTATTATTATTATTTTTATTGTTTACCCTACACACCAAGAGTGTTTAGACAACACCATTAGGGAGGGTCAAGTGGATACCAGACCTGATTGTGACAACTTTATCTGAAAAGAACTGAGCAAACTCCTCCCACCGTTCTTGAGAAAAAGCACTTCCAGGCTGAAGACAGATTGGATTGCACAATCTGTCCATAGTCCAGAAAAGCTGAGTTGGTCAATTCTGTGCAGCAGCAATCTCCCTGGACAGGAATACTGCCTTCTTATGGGTAATTGCTGATTGATAGACCACATAATGGTCCATCAAACTAAGACTGTCACACTCCAGGCTGACTTCTGCCACTGCATCTCTAGCCTTAGTCCCGCTTTCCTAAACTCCCTCAGAGTCTCATCAAACCAAGGAGACCTTGGGCAAAGAGTGAGGGGATGAACATGAACAGGAGCAATGGAATCCAGGGCCCCTACCACTATCTTATTATATGCAAGTACCAGGTCCCCTGGATCTATGCATTCACTCAGTAAGCCCGATAGGTTCAGTACCACCATCAGGCCATCTGGGGAAACACCCCTCTAAGGGCAGTATTGGACCAACTCCATAGGGGCTGACCTACTAGGGGTGGACTCAAAACTGAACCCAATGGTATGATGGTCAGACCACCCAACTGGTTCCACCACCAAACTGGATATCTCCATCCCCAGAAGAAACATCAAGTCCAATGAAAGACCACCAATATGGGCTGGGGAGGAAATAATCTGTGTGAAGCCCAGAGAGGTAATTAGCTGGAGGAAGTCCTGACCAAACTGCCAGAGGTCATCGTCAACCCAGGCATCGAAATCCCCCAGAACCAACCACCTGGGGGATCCCAATGTCAGGTCAACAATAAAGTCTGCGACTTCCTGCAGGAAAACATTCCCATCTCCTGGTGGACGGTAGGTAAGATGTATCCTGCACCCCACACTCTTGCCCATGATACATTCAGAGGAGTTGGTAGTTCCCACTGGTACCTCCATTAGACCCAGTTCCATTCTAAAACAGATGGCAACACCCCCACCCCACGATCCATCCTCGGGTGGTGTATCACTGAGTACACAGTTGGAATTGCTGATGCCAAAACTGGACCAGCATTCTCATCCAGCCAGGTCTTGGTAATGCAAGTCAGGTCAGATGAACCAACAAGATCCGCTATTATAGCGGTCTTGTTCTTAATAGACCTCGCATTGCATAATACCACCCGAGTAGGATGAGAACCCAAGGAAGACCATGTTACCTGCCTGCTACAGGCAGAGCCCTTGGGCATGGGAACCAGACAGATAGGACCCCAGTCCTGGACCCATTTTGCCCCAGGGCATCCCCTTGTCCCCACTATTCCTATCCACCCACTCCTTTCCATTCCCTCTCCAGGTCCAGCCCTTCTCCTCCTCCTTCTAACAATCCCCAAAGCCCTACATCATCTATATACCTCTGGTGACAGTGGAGGACAGGAAAAAGGCTGAAGGTCCCTTAGCCTAGAGGGGGAATACACAACCATCCTTATGCCTTCTCAACACATCTTCACAAATCTGACAAACACCAAACCTAAAAAATAAAAAAAAAAATGAAAATACAAGATCTAATAAACTAGAGTCCTTGCACCACTCTAGTTTTACTTTTCAAGAATTAGATCACCCCACTACCTCTCACAGAGTGGGGAAAATCCAACAGCAAAAGAAAAATCAAATAAAAATTAAATAAATAACAGCATTAAATTATAAAACTTTCAGTCACATTTAGTCAAGTCTTTACAGGGTAAGGAGACCACTGCCAGAACATCCATGGCTTTTGTACCTCTCCACTAAAAGGAAGGCAAGTTATAATATAAAGTCAAACCAAGGTCGACATCAGTGAACAATCCCAAATTGGTCAAATTTGGTTGCCACAGAGACAAAAACCTTGGTGGCCAAGGAAAAACAGGCCTCAGGCCAAACTGCAGTCACACCTTCAAGGTGCAGCCCAGGAAATCCATGACATATCAGTGGGCTGGGGCATGCAAACTAGATCCCACTGTGGCTCTACTCACAGTTTGACAGTTCTTCCATCAGATTCAAGGCCACAATAAGGACTGCAGCAATGGCCTGTGATAACCCAACCGCTCGGATGAAACTCCCAGCCTCCAGGCCCTGTATTTCTAATAATCCACCGAAGTTACCAAATTATGTAAATGTTTGCTGTTCTGTGCTTCAAAATTGCTTTATGGCAACACAGAACAACCTCTCGGTCGAGCAACCATATCACCTTCTCCAAAACCGATGGCCCAGATAGAATCCTTCCCAGAACAGCAGACTCCTTCCCAGAGCAATAGGTACACACCAAGTCTTTCCCAACAAGCAGCAAGTCTCCTTCTTCCTCCTGCTCTGGTTAAATCCCAATGACCGATATGGACCAATCACCCCACACCCATCACATGCTTCATAGGCAAAAGCCTACACTGGATGACCCCTGATCATAAAAATGCCCTGGGACTCCTCAGATGCCTCTGGTAGCACCGGTGCAGGATCATGGTTTCCACTCAGTTCTCACTCCACTCCATGACACGGCGAGCAAGGGCAACAGATGCAAAGACAGCAAGGCCATTCCAAAGAGCACCATAGGTAAAACAGCTTAATATTAGAGTAACTGAATAGCATTACTATCCCATTAAACAGCAGCTCCACCACTTGATGTTAGAGTTAAATGGAGAGGTATAACTAAATCAAAGCACACAATACAATGAAGAAGATTGTATTTGATAAAAACTCCATTGTATTTTGTTTCACAATGATAGAGCTTCAGATTTGCTACACAGTACAAAGCAATTCATTGGCTTAAATTTTAAAGCTACCAGCTGTTTCTATGTACATTTGGGGGCTCCATTGTCTCCCATCCCTCCAACTATTTTTTTTTAGTAAAATTATTGATGAAAAGGGCAAACGTGTCAAATCCTAAATTGTCAAAACTTAAATTGACATGCGAACTACTACTATAGATGATATATCCAGGAAACCACTTTTTATGGATAGATATTGAAAGAACTTAGACTGCACTCACAAACGGTTTGCTCCAGGAGCAACTTAGTGCCTGGACCAAACTACTGATATATTGGAACATGCCCAAATCACACAGGCCTCAATATTCAGAGCCTGGCACAAGCACAGAACAGACTCTTGAGCTGTTCTTGCGCTTGACTGGCTCTGGCAATATTCAGACTGTTAGCACTCCCTGACAAAGCAGTACTATCCAACTGAATATCGGTCCATGTCAGCATAGTGCTAAGTGGATTTGTGCTGCTCAAACACAGACCAGGTTTGCACGTAGCCCACAGGAATAGTGCTGCCTGAAGTGGGATAGCACTAGCATCCCGTGGGCCATGCTCAGCCCAAACATGTAAATGATCTCATTGGACATAGAAAGTGCTAAGGGGCCATCTTCATGTCCATTATGGGTTCATTTGCATGGGGTGCAGCAGCCCCTTAGCACCCCTGTCAGTGTCAAGATCATTCCCTGGTGGTTCAGAGGTTCCCCCAGTCACTCGACTCATCTTTTAGTAATATTCACTAACCACATTCATGGTGTTACTAACCTTTGAATATCAGGCCCACAGTGAGCTCTAATAGCATATTTCAATATACCAACAGAGCCGTGCACTACTTCTTTTATTCTCACAATCAACAACCTCCTACTTACCACATTAGGAAAGCAGCCAATGTGGAGTTATGTGGTTTGCAGGAGCAATTTGGTTGTTAGTGCCTACAAATACCCAAGTGATCCTCTGCAGTAAAGTATCATATTTTTACATCCCTATGCAAATGACCCCATAGCACTAGCAAGGAGTGCTGAAGTAATTTACATCCCATTAAGACCTCATTACAGGCCTGGAGCAAACAGTACTTGCACTCCACCAACATCCATCAGAGCTGCCTCCTGCATGCTGTTCCATGTGGTCCAGTGAGTCCCTCACCACTGATCCTCCACCAGCAGTGGTGCACATATGCCCTGGTGGTCAAGTGCACCCATATCCCTCCTGATCACCTGCTGGTATAGCTGTACATCTAGGTCTAGTTTGCACCCCTGATTGTTTACCTGGTAATGATGAACTCCATCCCCAGTGTTCAGTATACTACCACCCCCTCTGATAGAACAGAACACCCCCTCCCCATTGTGCCCAATCCAGCCCCTCCAGCACCACCACCACCCTGACACCCCCACTCACATTAGTAGTCAGAGCAGCCCCCACGATACTGACTGGCAGAACACCCTCCACTCACCACCAGGACTAACCATCATCTGAATGATAGGGACAGAGCATGGGCCTACTGTATTAACAACTGTTTCTTCTAGCGATGGGCAAAACAAATACTATTCAGGATAAATACACACAAATGCTGCAAATTTTTACAAATACAAATATTACTCATATATTTGTGATATGATATATAACGTAGTGTTAGACCTTGAATAAGGCTGATATGACACACACATACAGTATGGCAACTACTGCTTATAATATGAATGCATATTTTATTTACAACTGAATGTTTTCAAACCTTTCAAACCTTAAGTCTTGTGTTATCCTTAACAATAGAAACAAGTCTAAAATGTAAAATAAAATATTTTGTAAATGCTAACATGCAAACAAATACAAATACAAGTACAGTTACTAGAGACACAAATGCAAATACCAAAAACAAGCCCAGTGCATAACCTTAGTTTCTACAGTATGCATGCACTCACTCCGTGTTGATCCTGTTAGCAAGTAACCAGCAGAGGGGAGGACCCTGTGATGGCTTGGAGGAGAGGTGTCTCACTTTGCAAGCTTGCGTTTGTGGAGTAGACACAGGTTGCAGGGCTGCACAGCGAGTTTTCTTTTTCTATCAGGCATGCCACCTACTGCCTAAGTGTGCAGCCTTTCCAATATACCTTACTGTGTGCACTCTAGTGCAGTTAGTTTTCTCTCTATCATTCTCTCTGTTTCCCCCTAGGAGGACAGGATGCTATGATGGCAACGCTGGACTCAACATTTCATCTTGTGGGGTAAACTGAGAGGCCATTTGGACAGCTAGGAGTGAGAAAGTGGAGTTTCTTCTTCCAAGTTTTATTACCGACCAACCCTCAAAAACTGAATTTACTTTCTGGACTCCTCCCAAAGTACCCCAAAGGATATGCAGTTTTTTTCTTACTACTTACATTGCTCACATTGTTTAGAACTTTTATTGTTTTTACTGGTACTGCTTTTAGTCTCACTGGTTATTCCTTATTCCTTACCTAGTTATTGGTCCTTTTAGCCTTATAGCTTTTTAGTTTGCCAACTAGTTGCACTTTTTTACAGATCATGAAAGTAATTAAAGAGGTCTCCCTTTAAGTGTTTCCTCATTTGCCTGTTCCCATATTGTCCTGCTGGTGCCGTTGTACCTTGAACATACTCCCTTAAAAACCCAACCAGTTGATTTTTTCTTTTTAGTCTTTATTTCCCCTAAATTTTTCTCTGACCACTAATTTTACATGTATATATTTTAATTACCTATATACTTCAGCTGCAGCTCTGGATCACTTGACCTTTGTCACATGATTGCCTGGTACTTCACTGCACGGATCTGCTTTTGGTGTTCTCAGCCTTTAGTTTGTCATTTTAGGTACATTAAACTCCTCATGTTCTAGTCTGTGAGAGCAGTCTACTCGGCAAAGTTTCACTAAAAAGATGAGCCACTTAACTCAGCAGTGGTCATTAGTTTAAAGATTTTATTTTTGCATCTTTGCACTTTTGTTTACCTGAACCCCATTTAACTCATATTAAGAGAGAAGCATGGTTAGCCCAGTGGTAGTTCATTTTATCAGAGCCCAGCAGAGCAATTACTGCCTGAAGCAGTGCCCTAATGCAATTTTAAGACACACAAGAGTAATTACCCCTTTTCTCAGATTTAACATAGTCTAACACAGGAATATAGGAATGTTGGTGCAACTTTTCTTATTGCCTTGTGGAAGATGCAATTTTATTTAAATAGACTAACATTACTGTATTTTGCATAGTCTCACTTGCAGCCGTAGAGTTAATACATCATGCTTCTGAGGCTTATTGGCTCTCCTATCTAGTTATTTTATTTTACTTTTAGTGCATTCCTGGAGGCAACGTACATGACTTCAAAGAAAACTGCTGTGTGCTTCTACCGTGTGCATCTATTTGAGGCTTTTTTACATCTTATCAAAGTGTTCCTCAGCAGCCTATAGATAGCAAGGTAAACTGATTTGCCACAGACTGATGCACATGCTTTGGTTAGATGGAATATAAAGTATCCACTTGAGTTCCTGAGCCTTTGGAAAAAATGTGCCCCAGTGTTAAATGCCTCAGGACTTAGGAAAGTTGACTGACTCTCCTGTTTTTTTGCTAAACCAACTTGGGCTCATTGTGCCTAGTTCACAAAAGAACCAAATTAGATTCTGGTTCTGGATCCTTTGGACTTGGACGACATCCTTCTTTCAGGACTCAATCGATTTAATTTATAGTTGCTGTATTATTCTTTTTCTGTATGATATTGTCTTCTAGTACTTTTTGGTTCAGGGTTTCAAACTTGATTGATGGGACCTGATTGGTTAAGTACCTGATCTAACGGACCTGTTGATAGCCTTTTGCAGCCATGTACACTAGAAGTGGTAAGGGACTTAGTAGGGAAATCAACAAAGGGAAATGTATAGGTTGTGACACAGATGATGTTAACAAGGCAAATAAGATTACCAGGAAATCGAGAAAATCTAAGAAATCAAAGAATGGTTGTGTGTTCTCTCAGGAGATTGATCTGTTCTCCTCAACTCCAAACTTCACTGATAAATCCCACAAATTAGTCCAATATATGCAGGAAGAAGTTTTGATTGATAAAAGGGAGGAGTCTTATTCACATAATATTATGACCAACTCCCTCCCTCCCATCACTGATTCTCATTTTCCTATAATACAAGGGGAACCATCTTATACAATTAAAAGCTTTAGTATAGACTTTGAGGAGGTACAGGAGGAACACACTCAGGAAATTCCTAAGCAAACACTGGCTTCTGTTGTATCTTTGCCAGTAAGATCTGACCAGATTAACCAAGCTAATGTCAAGTGTCAGTGGCTCAGTAGGTAGCACACTCACCTCTGAGGCTGGGAGATCAGAGGGCTGTGGGTTCCGTTCCCACGTCTGGCACTTGGGTTAATATCCCAGTACTGACACTGTAGTGCAGCATGAGAAAGGAGCTGCACTTCTGAGGTGCCGTCTTTCGGATGAGATGTTAAACCGAGGTCCCATCTGTCTGGATTGGTGGTAGTTCAGGTGGATGTTAAAGATCCCATGGCACTTATTGAAAAGAGTAAGGGAATTTCCCTGGTGTCCTGGCCAAATTTCCCTCATTCACCAAAAGAATACCACCAACAGCTTAATCTGGTTCAAGGTCAGTTGACATTCATCTGTATCCCTTCCCCTGGGTCGTGCCTGAAAATAGGCAGGATTTGTCTAGTGCACTTACCTGGTCAACATAAACTAAAAAAAAAAAAAAATATTGATTATTTTGTTTATGCTAACAACCAGTCCTTTGGTAATCCTGAGCAGATAACTGAAGCCCACCCTAGTGCAGCTGAGGAAAATGTGGCCACTTTTAGTCAGCCACTGAGCTCCCCTACTAGGAAACCCAGAGACTTGAATTTTAAAGGAGCTAAAATCTCATTCCATCATTGCAGACTACAACTTTTTAGCCCTCTAAACTTAACTAAAGACATGAACTCTACAATTTCTCAGTTAGAGGATTCTGATATTCTAGCTGGGACTCCAAATTAGGTCTTTTGTAAGCCTGATAAGGAAGTGGATAAAATTAATCTTGATCCTGAATTCTTAGCCCAATGCCCCAACAACATTTCTAAGTATACCACCAAGATGCTAGCTCACCCCATTATGTCAAATATAGTGTTTGGCCATGGGCATAGGAATAGTGGTAGCAGTGGCTGCAGCAGTGGTGACAACTGAAAGGGTAGCTGCTGCAAGAATGGCACTGGTGGTGGTAGGAAGTACACTGGCTGTGGATGTAGCAGCCATAGTGGTAGTAGTGGGAACACAGGTGATGGTGTCTGCTACTTCCTGCACAAAGCATGTATGCTCGAATGCCCCCCCATTACTGCACAACAGGATCTGACAGTGAAAGTACAGATGGAACAGGTGGTGACATTTTTAGTAGTAGTACTGCTAATGGTATTAGTAGCAGTAGTACTATTGCCAATGCTGCAAGAACTAAATGACTTGCTTGGGGAGAACAATATTTGAGCCCGCCGAATAAAGAGAGACGTCTGTATGTCATTGTCTATGTAGTCTATTTCATCACCTTCTCTGGAATAGTATTATGTATCAATAAAATACAGTAGAGCAAGACACAATGCAATTCAATACTTTGCAGTAAATGACGTGCCACAAAATACTGGATGACTAGAGGACTTAATTGCCATGAAATTACACTGCTCCTTGTAGCATACTGTAGCATTTTGCAGTAATTTTTCAAGATACTCCATTGTGTACTGTCTGGCACCACTGTATGAACTGTTTTATAAACCTGATGCAGTGTTTCATCCTTGGGTATGTCAGCTGTGGATTGTTTTGTTACAAGGGCATCTCAGTAGTATTCTTTTTAACTTCACTTATTTATGGTGTGTGTTTCTTTAAGGGTTGTATATTCATAGTGTGTTTGTATGTTCCCGACATGCACCCTGACAAAGACCAGGTTCTAATCAAAGCACCAGGGCTCTATTGGCATCCTCCAGGCTTAGTACAAACAAATGTATCGGCAACTTTATGCTCCACTGCTCTTAACTGTATTTTGTTACTGCCCCACCCCCCGAGTGCTTCCTTTGTTCTACTTAGATTGTTTGGGGGTTTGGCAGTCCTGGGAAAAGACTAGCAGTAATTGACTGGATGTGCTGTACATTTGTGGGTCTATCATCCTGTCCCTCACCACTTGGGGCCAGCGAGCAGATGCTTTGCTGGGGCTGGACCAAGCATGTTTGCAAGATTGCTAAAGACATGATGGATCAGGTCACTAGTGGTTAGTGTGTAAAACACAAACTATTACTACGTAGTACCTGTGCGTGTGATACTTTACTTAGTGCTTGTGGAACTACAGTAACACACCAACCTTTCCAGTTATACTGCACCACAAAAACGTAGCAGTAAAGAAAAACACCGCTACTAAGAAGGAAGAAGAAGAAAAGGACAACCTATTTAGTCAAACATGGAACTGAGCAAGGAACAGACAGATGATGTACAGTAAACTCAGTGAGACAGGCCTGCCCCACTAAGTGCAATGGTTTAATTAACAAAACAACAACAAACAAACAAAAAAATGCATGTGCACAGCCATGCACACACAAGGCACAGACTTGTGGGGGGGGGGTATTTTTTACAAGCACAAGTTAATTGTGCAGTGGGCTGTAGAAGTGGGGGGGAGTCAGCCAACACGCTCCTCATGTCTACAGGGATCTATCCCCGGAACCAGAGGACTAACAATAATAATTCAGTGAGTCAAGCCTGACTGACTTAGAACTGAAGAAGTTTATTTCAAAATCTCTGTGCACACAACTGTGTACACGTGTGGCCCTGCCTCATGAAAATAATATATTAAGCATACACATGCAGGGTGAAGCCTCACAAAATCAAATATTATGCACATATACAGCAAATCATAAGCAGTGACCTGCAGGAGAGGGAGTTAGCAGACACCCTCATCAGTCATGCAGGGAACCAAGCCTAGAACCAGACAACAGAAAAAACACAAAACACAAAAATAAAATGTGCTTCACCCAAAAAAAAAAATCACACTGGAGCTATGTCAGACAGCGGCAAAGAAGGGGTGTTAGCATACAGCACTCCTAGTCCCTGTAACTGAGTACAGCAATAAGGACAAAATACCTGTCTGAAAGCCAAACAGCTTTTCTGACACTGATCAAATAAACTATACAGACCCCAAAAAAGCCTGTGAAGCAAAAATCTATATCTTTATTTGCAAGTACTGCAGAACAGCTCTCAGAAACCACTGTCTCCTGCCTTCTATGAGTTCAGAGTGAGGAAGTCACATGGTGTGCTTGTCTTTGAGCTCAAGAAACAGTTTTTGATTGGTCAACAAAGCTCTGCGAGACTTGGAAATCTCACCGAATAGTAGTTCCCGAACAGTGGCAGAATAGTGAACTTTTCAGAAAATACATCCGAATATTCAAGAAGCCTACTATTTGTGGTATTCAGAAAATACTGTTCAGCCCATGCACAGCCCTAATATGCAAGAACAAGGGGGCACAATTTGAAGATAGAGGGGGATGACTCAGGGGCTATGTGAGGAAGTATTTTTTTTAATGTAGAGGGTGGTGGATGCATGGAATGGCCTTCCTGAGGGGTTGTGGGTTCAAAAACAGTGGAGGAATTTATGAATGCATGAGACACACATAAGAGAATTCTAGTGACAGCCAGGAGGAAGTAGGCAAACAGCAAAGCTGTTGCAACTATTTACCACCTCTCAAAACCTCCCAATATGCCAGTCTGCCTATATGCAATGTGCATAGGAATAATAACATATTTTGGGCCCTATGCAAATGGGTTAACAACTTGATAACCATGCTAAATGTGCCATACATTATGGAAATTATCCCTCATACTGTGCTTTGAGGGTGCAAAGCAGAGTTAGCAAATCACTAACACATTTGGGGATAGCTAGATGCCTTCCTATACAGTTATGATCATAAGTTTATCAGTACTAAGGTATACCTTCAGGTACCTCGAGGAACCACTGAGGCACTCAAGTTCAATTTGTGTTGACTGTAATGTGATCCTGCCTCAGTACTGAAAAACTTTCTACTATCACCACTATACTTTATTCTTATTGTACAAGCATGTAAAAATACTCACATTGTATGTACTGTATACTGCTGAATGCATTTCTGTTTTAAAGCATTCATTACAAGTAAAAAATGACAAAATACTTTAACTTACACTCAATTTTGTGTGGCACTTCTTTAAAAAAACATGATTGCTCAGGTCCAAGTGAATACTATCTGTGTGTGTGTACTGTGTGTAATAACAAAGCATGGATTGTGTCCTTTGACACCACGCTAATAACTTACATTTTGGTCAGTAAGCAAAGATTTTTGAAATAGTGAAGAACAGATGAGAAAATTAAAAATGTTTAGTGTTTGTAAAAAGAAAAAGATATTGAATAAAGACACACATTTAAAACCAAATAAAAATGCAGTTAGCATTAAAAGCAACATCACAGTGGAACTGAGCAAAACATTTGCTCCTACCTTTCTAAGTGTAATATATTTCCAATACCTTCTGTTTTAATTTACTGGTAAAATGATTAAGTTCCACCAGAATGTTAGTATTTTTGTAAATGTTTTTCATTACTTTTTCTCAAGAAAAAGAGTGATGACAGCTTCATTTGATTTAGACTCAGTATTGTAAATCTGATGAAAGATTAGAATGTTATTTATATACATAAACATATACATGTTAGTAACATTTTTAGTAACGGAAGTTGGAAACAAGGTTTTTTTTCAAAACACATTTTCTCTACACTGCTGCTTTTATTTCGATACGTGCAGAATGGTGACACTTCACTTTGTATTCAGTGTCATTGAGAGGCATCTTTCAGGCATCATGCAGTATCATATACATCATTTACAATGAGATAAGAATTATTAATTTGATTTCAGTAGGTGTAACTCATCATTAGCTTGCTGGACCATCAATCTGTGGTGCTGCAGTAACACATCTATTTGACATAACTGACAGTTACTATGAAACCAGCTGTTAGCTAAGTCTCAATTTCATGCACTTAACTGTCTGCTGTCAATCAAGAAACAGGCATGCAATTCAACAAGTTAAACTGTCACTTTCTAACTGAATGGTTTTCATGATCATCTCATGGTTAGACAAAAATTCACTTTGAAAAATTAAATATTAGCTTTTTCTTTTTTTTTCAATTCTGCCTTTCCTCATGGCCCTCTGGCTAGGACTTCCTTCCACCTCTGCTGTTGCTACCTTCTGTTCCTCAAGGTGCCTGTTTACTGATCTCTTGTGACTCCACAGGCCTCCCACATTACACCACTGTGTTGCTCCCTTGACTTGTCCACTGGGACAAAGTCTGCCATCAACTCCTCAGTGTGATCACCCACTGCATCAAACCACTCATGGCAGAGAAAATACCCAGAAGAAGCAAAAAGTGGATTTGGAAGAGGCAGGGTTTCATCTAGCCAGCTAGTGCCAGTTTTCTCAATAGAACCTCTCCCTTTGAGAGTATTTTGGTGTCATCAAGTGTCTGCAAGGAAGAGACAAGTAAAAAGAGAAATGAACTGTGCACCCACCAAAAGTATTACAATGAAAATGATTTTAACAACATTTAATAGCATGGCTAGATCCTGGGCTAACACTCCCACTTATCAACCCAGCAAGTGAGTCTTCCTTAAGGATTGGAGTTAGCCATATAATACCACTGCTTAAATATACCATTCATTTGTTACTCCACATTACATGCTATTTTACCTTACAGTTGGAACAGTGAAATTGTCAGGAAAATGTGCTTATTTATAAAAACATCAAAGTAACCCATTAGTGAAATTACTTCCCCACTATATGCCAATTGATCTAATTTTCATTCAGTTGGTATCAAGTTTAAAATTCAACGCATCTTTTCAAACTCAGTATAACATTTTATAGTAGTTTATAATTTAAGTCATACAATAAAACATATTTTAACTTCTCTATAATGCTATAACTAGAGCATTCACAACTTTTATTTGATATAGGCATACATGATAATTAAATACACCATTAAATATAAAACCACACAGTAGTGAAAAGATCCATCTACCAGGTTAGTCAATGATCACAATTTAATGCTAATATTCTGCAAGAGTATTTAATTGCAAAAAACACCATGGAATCAACTATAGCCATTTTATTTACTGCTTTATCTCAGAGGAAACATTCATTAATTTAGTCTGTAAATGAATCTCAATTTCCATGGTATAATTGCAATGTTATTTAATGTTTTTTTAAAGCATTTTACTATACATGGAGTGGCCTCAACTATACCATAAGTACAGAACTTGAAAATCAAAAGCATAAATCATTGCTAATGGGAAACCACTGTGGGAGGTCAAGAAATGTGCAAAAGGTCAGATATCCTAAAACACACATTAGGATAACAGACAGCTTATAAATATGGTTTAGAGTCAATTTGATCATTTAATCCAATGGGTATTAATGCCCCCAATGTGGAGATCCACGTAGTCCCATGTACAACACTTTGTACTGACACCAACCAACATGGAGAACAAGCAAAATATAGCAAGAAAAAATGATGCAGATAAAGAACTACTTCAGAGACATTTCAAACACGTCTTTAAATACAGTAGTTGTACTCCATAAAAACAGTGCCATCAGCTCAGTTCAATAAGCTACGATGTCCTTTTTTATGCACACCAAAAATAATGTGAAAGCTGTGGAACTTATCAGACTTTGGTGCAGTTTTTAGTTAGCAGAAATACATATTCATATTAAAAAATATGAAACATCTTTGACAGGAGAGCCAGACTTAGACCCAATGAGAAATATGCTGCAGGACAAAAGCAACTCAAAGCAGATGCAAAAGGCAGCAAGATAAATGAAGTAAACTATCTGGTGAGAGAATAGAGAAGGTACCATATAAAGTGAGTAAATATTGGAACCTTAGTTGCCATACTCTCTTTAAAGTACACTGTGACTAACATGTATAGTTTTCAAAATGTGTGACAATGTGGAGATTAAGAATATATGGTAAGGAGATGTGGAGATAGAACAGATTAAGACAAGGATTGCATGCAAAAATACATGACAGCAAATAATCAAGATAAGAACAACTGAAAACATTTGATTCATCAAACATATCAAGCCACGTCATGGTAACCATTCAAGGGTCAAGTGACAAATTGCAGAATACAAGAATAAGTAGCCTGTCTCAGCTGTTTTACCAATAGTTTGCTTTTCCTATATATTAACTCAAATGTCAAACTATAAAAGATCAAGCATGTAGTTTGAAAATCAGTGTTTGACAGGTGATTAAGATTGCCCAGATGGTTAAAACAATTTTAATTTTATTTATTTTGTTTAACATTTCTAAACCTGGTAATACTCAAGGGCATCAGATGCTCAGTTTCATGGGAGACGTGTAAAATACAAAGAATAAAAATACTACTGTATACTACACAGTACATCGTGCATCGTTACATGAACTTTGAGAGAGATTCAGACATTTTTTTTGTTAAATATACAGGGAACCAAGAGACAACAGTGATTCAGGCAATGATTTCCATAACTTAATAACATGATTCAAAAATAATCTAAGAGATGTTTTTCAAAAAGGGGATTGTAAAATATTAGTATGTGCAAATCTAGTAAGATTTTGTTTGGCTATATGGCCAGTATCCTCTGGGATAACACATGCCCGAGTGCATTTGCTCTGTGGTTCTTTTGTAGTTCTCTCCTTTCTCTACTTTGCGCTACTCATGACCCAGATAAACAAATAAGATCCCCTATAAGTAGTATTCCTCTCCCTGGGCTAAGATATAGGTATGGCACACTGATGAGTCCAAATGAGGATGAAACATGTGTCTGTGTCTGCTGTTCTCAGCCATTGCTGATTGCATTGTGAGGCCTTCTTGCACTAACAATTTTGCTTAAAGTTGAGCCAGTGCAAATTAATTCATGAACATTTGCATATGCTTTCCATGATGCTTTGCATTATTGGGGTATGTGCAATTTGTGTTTTCTAGTAAGACGTTGATTTGTATATTTGGAGCTGGAAACTGAAGAAGCATGAACTGCAGAAGTGTTGTGGTGTTTGTGTGAGGCTCAACTAAGGGGAAGTATTTTTTTTTCTTAAGTGTGCTTTAGTTCAAATAGCTTGCACTAGAAAAGGGATATGTATTTTGGTGTTTAAACAGTGCTTTTGGTTTAGGGTTGTATTTTGGAATTCAGTTCTGTGCCAGTTGAAAGACAGGAAACTGCAGAAGTAGACATGGGGGAGGGGCAGGAGATTAGCCAGAGCCATTTTAAACTGATTCAGTTGGGATCTGGAAACTGAAGAAGCATGAACTACATGAGTGTCCTGGTGTTTGTGTGAGGCTAAACTATAGGGAAGTAATTTTTCTTAAGCGTGCTTTAGTTCAAATAGCTTGCACTAGGAGAGGGATATGTATTTTGGTGTTTAAACAGTGCTTTTGGTTTAAGGCTGTATATTGGAGCTCAGTTCTGTGGCAGTTGAAAGACAGGAAACTGCAGAGATAGACTCAGGGGAGGAGAAAAAGATTAGCCAGAGCCATTTTAAACTGATTGAGTTTGGATCTGAAAACTGAAGAAGCATGAACTACAGGGATGTGTTTGCTCCTGCTTGAGGAAAGGGGCTGAGGTGTGTAGTTCTGTAAGAGGCTGATTGACTTGCACAGGAGTGACAGTGGGCCCTAATCCCACCCTCCCATCCCACCTCCCCAGCTTATCCATACTTATTGGGGTGATGCTGCACTGGGATTAGTGGAAATCACTACTAGGTGCATCCACTAATGTGCCCTAACAGAGGGGATTGTTCTTTATAATGTAATAGAGTGATATATAGCTCAGGTTAAAGAGGTAAAAGATATACACTTATAGATAGTAATGTGTTTTGTACTGTACTTAGGTGTAGCACCTCAAGCTGTATTTTGCTGGGAAATGTATGGATGGTATGGTATCATAGTTAGTAGTGTTTATGCTTCTCTGCTACTGGAGTTGGTATTGTCTTTTTAAATAGGGAATGGACTGAGTAGAAACTTATAGATAAAACTATATTTTGTAGTTAGTACTGGTATCATGGGTAGGATAGTGGGCTGTAATGGATGTGGGGTGGCAATTTGGATTAACATATTGTGGAGACTAGGAGGGTGTCCAATCTGTATCCAGTTGAGGAGGCTGGAGGATGAAGTAATGTGGCTTGGTAGAGAGCTGGAGAGGATAAGGGGAAGGGGATGGGGCCTGGAGGCAGGAAGGTCACATCCAGGAAATAACAGGAGGACACCACTAGAAGGAACAGTGGCTCAAGGGAAGTGATGAGGAGGCAGTGCAGGAGTGGAACAAACAAGGGGCCTAGCATTAGTGGTAAGTCTAGTGTCGGGGGAGGGAGCAGAAGCACTGCCAGGCAGGATGGGCAGGAAATAGGTTTGCTGTGCTGGTGACACTGGTGGAGGAGGAGGGGAGTGATCTCAAGGGGAGATTAGAGAGGAGGAAAAGGGAAACCCACAAGGAGCAGGAGTCAGTCAGAGGAGGGGAAAAGGGGTAAAGGGGACAAAAGCACTGCTGACAGGAAGGATGACAGGGGCAGAGTAGAGGAGAGGGGGACAGAGCTGAGGGGAGGGATGCTAGTGAAAGGAAGGGAGCAGTGAAGGGTGCAAGGGATAGGACAGGGAGAAGAGGGAGAGAGCAGTGGGGAGGATGGGTGGAGTTAGTGAGCTGGCATGATCTAAAATTGGATACCCTGGGAAAGAGCAGGGACAAGGAATGAGGAAGTGGGTGTACTAGTGCTGGGTGATTCCATACTTAAAGGGATCAGATGGGGCTGCAGGGGGAGGAAAGGCATAGTAGAATATGATTGTAGGCTATACCTGGGCTAACGGCAGACAGGGTTGGGTAGGCGGTTCTTAAGTGTACAAGGAGGGGTAGGAAGTGGGCACTAATGACCTGGTGGGGGAGATGGTGGAAGTAGTGAGGAGGAGGTTTGAGGAATTAGGAGGGCTATGTGAGGAAGTGGGGGAATCAGTGTCCTTTACAGAGGTGCTCCTGGTACCCTGCATGAGTACAGGAAAGAAAAGGAGGATTGGGGAGTTCAACAATTGTCTCAGGGGATGGTGTCAGTCTAAGGGTATGGGGTAGTGGGGGACTGGGGCAGTACCTGGGAAAATAAGGATCTATATGCAGGGGATAGGCTGCATCTGAGCAGAGATGGGAAAGAGGTATTAAAGCAAAGGTTTGAGGGGTACATAGCATCAAGGATAGATTTAAACTAGGTGAGGGACTGACAGGAATACAGCTAGTAGGCAGGGATCCCAGAGGGGGGAGCAAAGTGTGCCTACCCCCCAAGCTATCAGAGAGGTATTTGAGGTGGGGACTCAAGGAGGGATTAGGATGGGGGAAACCAGGGTGATGGGGAGAAAGACACAGGGTGGATGGTGGTCTCACTGTATGCGAGAAGCTTAGGTAACAAATCAGCCAAACTACAGGCTGTCTTGGCTGTGTGGAGGGTGGACATTGCGGCCATCATGGAGACATGGGCAACCCAGAACCAGAACTGGGATATGATGATCCCAGGGTACAGGATATTCAGGAAGGACAGGACTAGGTGGAAATGAGGAGGTGTGGTGATCTATGTGAGGGAGGGGAAAAGGTGTATGAGATAGGAGGGGGTGGAGGACAGGACAGAGGCCCTATGAATGCAGTTTCAAGACTCTAAAAGAAAGACACTGGGGGTGGGGGTAGTGTACAGGCCACCAGCTCAGGGGGATGACCTGGATAGGAAGTTGGCTGAGAAGATTAGAAGAGTCTGTAGGAAGGGGGACACCATAGTGGTGGGGGACTTCAACCTGCCTGGGGTAGACTGGAACATGCCAACCACCACATGTGCAAAGGAGCAGAGATTACTAGATGCATTTCAGGACTGCTTCCTGGTGCAATTGGTCCATAAGCTGACTAGGGAGGGTAGGACTCTGGACCTGGTATCAACAAACGGGGAGGCTGTAAGGGATCTGGGAGTGGAGGACCCCCTGGCTGGAAGCAGCTATCATATGGTGTGGGTCACACTCAATATGGGAAGGGTAACAGGAAGAACAGTTAGCAGGGTGATCGATTTTGAGGGAGCAGACTTTAAAAGGATGTGGTAAATTTTGGTTGAGCATTTGCTGGAAATTCAGACATGCATGCGTGCCAGCCAAAATGGAATATCATTATGAAAGGGCTGGAAGAGGCTACTGAGACCTTCACCAGGACACGGAGCAGGAAGGGGAGAGCAAAGAAGCTGAACTGGCTGACTTAGGAGGTAATGGAAAGGGTGAGGACCAAAAGAAAAGCATTCCGGAGGCTTAGGAAATCGGGAGGGCAAGAGGACAAAGACGAGTACATGAAGAAGTCCAGGGAGGTTACCAGGCTGGTCAGAGTGATCAAGGCTTCCAGAGAGCTGAGACTGGCACAGGGAATCAAGGATGGGGAAAAGGGCTTCTTCAGATACACTGGCAAGAGAAGAAGAAGAAACAAAGACCAGCTTGTGAGGAATAAGAAAGATGGGAGGTGGGTGGAGAAGGGTATGGACCAGGCAGAGGCACTGAATGAGTACTTCTTCTCCGTGTTCACAAAGGAAAAAGGGGGGCAGATACCCCATGGGAAGGGTGGAGAAGGCGGGGGGGTGGCGACTGACATCAGAATTAGAGAGGACAGGGTACTGGAGAGACTAAGGGCACTGAGGGTGGACAAGGCACAGGGGCCCGACGGCATTC
Organism: Neoceratodus forsteri; assembly: GCA_016271365.2. NCBI lineage: Eukaryota > Metazoa > Chordata > Ceratodontiformes > Ceratodontidae > Neoceratodus > Neoceratodus forsteri. Next base: position 798,973,193 of record CM057454.1, read on the forward strand.
ACCGTAGGGTACTTAGGGAGCTAGTGAAGATCCAAGCGGGACCACTGGCAGACCTGTTCAGTACATCACTGGATACAGGATGCATGCCACAAGACTGGAGGATGGCCCATGTGGTGCCCATTCATAAAAGTGGCCCGAAGGATGATCCAGGCAACGACAGACTGGTGAGTCTCACTTCAGTCATGTAGAAACTCATGAAGTCAATCCTAAAAGAGAGTCTGGTGATCTTTCTGGAGGACAACGGACTCCAAGATGGCCATCAGCATGGTTTTGTATCAGGCAGATCCTACCAGATGAACCTAGTTGAGAGCTATGACTGGGTTACCAGGGAACTGGACAGGGGCCAAGCAGTGGACATCCTATATTTGGAATTCAGCAAGGCCTTTGTCTCTGTGCCACATGAGAGGTGGGGGAAAAACTGGAATACATTGAGGTGGTGACATAAATGGTCAACTGGATCACCAACTGGCTGAGGGGAAGGCAGCAAAGGGTGGTGGTAGTTGGGGAACTCTCATCACCAAGGGACATTATGAGTGGGGTATCCCAGGGTTCAATACTGGGACCAGTGCTGTTCGGGATATTCATAGCCAATATCTCAAATGGGATCCAGAGTAGGATCAGTCTGTTCACAGATGACACTAAGATCAGTGCAGTGGTAGATGACATAGAGGGGTGAAGGGGGCTGCAGGAATACCTGACCAAATTACAGGAATGGTCAGAGAGATTGCAGTTGGGGTTCAACGTCAAGCAGAGAAGATATTGCACTTCAGAGCAAGGAACCAGGGGATGAAATATCAGTTGGGAGGGGTACAGCTGGAAAGCGCAGTGGACAAAAAGGATCTAGGGGAACTAATAATGGGGGGTATGAGCCACTCAGCTCAGTGCAGGAAGGTGGCTGTAAAGGCAAACAAGATGCTGGGGTGCATAGCGAGGGGAATCTCCTCCAGGCACAGAGAAGTGATCCTACTCCTGTACAGGTCACTGGTCAGGCTGCACCTGGAATACTGCTTGCAGTACTGGCAGTCATTCCTGAAGAGGGACATCAGATTGCTGGAGGGAGTGCAGCATAGGGCAATGAAGATGATACAGGGACTTGAGGGAAAATACTAAAGGAGAGGCTGGGAGAGCTACAAATGTATTTCCTGGAAGAGAGGAGGGATGGGGGGATATGATCAATATCTTAAAGTACCAAAGGATATTAACAGGATTAATTCAAAAGGGATGCTTCAGATCAGAAGGGAGAGGGACACAAGAGGGCATCAGCTGAGATTAGAGGAGAGAGACTATGGAGGGAAATGAGGAGACACCTTTTCATGGAAGGGGTGGTAGATAAGTGAAATACTCTGTCCAAGGAGGTGGTATCATGTAGAACAGTGGGAGGATTTAAGAGAGGGTGGAACAGAATCGGGGGGTTATGAGGAGGAGAGGGGGGCAGCTGCAAGTTGAGGGGCTAGCTACACAATCAAGCAGACTCGACAGACCACAAGGCCTGTTGGCATTTTGTATGTTAGTATGAACATCAGACATAAAAGAATTAAGAACTTGAGAAGTATAAAACATTTTAAATGTTTTAAGACTAAACTAGTTAACCCTCTGTTCAAAGGATAACTATCCCAGTGTACTATATAAAGCACAGTTATCAGTAGAGGAGTAAGAAAGTTGCTATTTCCACCTTTGTGGAACTTTCGCGGAATGTGGCAACTTTCAAGGAAGTTTCCAAGCTTCTGCCTATGGCATACTGGAAAACTTCCGAATGTTTAGGGCAAATTTTTTCCCTGTTCTGACCCACCCTCGATATATTAATAGCCCCCCAGTGGTTAGCAATCCCTCCTCCCAACCCAATGACCCATCTGTCATGTCAGTATCCCTTCCCTGTGGCTAGCAATCCCTTCCCCCACTCAATCACCTGCCTGCCCAGCAGGCATTAAAAAAAAAAAAACTCATGGCTAGCAGTCTTTCTCCCACTTGACCACCCATCTGTGTCCACTAGTAGTCATCACTACTAGTCAGTGATGTAACCCCCCTCATCCCTATCCCTCATACAATAACATATTTTTTTCCATTGTGGTCTAGTAGTGAACCACCCTCCCTCTCTATCTCCAATCCCCAGTATGTAGTTTCATTTTTTGTAACTTGTTCCCTGGTGGTCTAGTGGCCCCCACTCCCAACCCAGCAGATAGTGTCCCACCTCATTCCCCCATCCCAAAACGGAGTGGGCAACCGGCACAGCGCTACACTCTCCTCCATGGCAGGGCCGCCCACTGAGAAGTCAATGAATAAGCATATGATCCGATTCCCACAAGCTGTCTCTATTTTCCAGTTTCTGAAACAGAATTCCAGTGTTCATTAAGTGATTTTATTGTTGCAGTTTGAAATTGTTGGATATCTCTTAGCTGTCTTCCAGTGTCTTTGTTATGCTTTGTAATATGTTCTTTTCATTGTGTGCTTGTTTTTTTCCTCTGGGTTTGTAAATTAAAAAAATTTCAATAAAAAGTTTTACATTGAAAAAGAAAAACAGTTCCTGAAGTGTTGAATTCAGGATCTGCTTTTGTGACACGCATCAGCCTAATTTCATTAATAATTTAAAATACATATTTTTTCATTTTTAAATAACACATACTTTAGGAATCAGCCTTAAACCTAGATATGTTGGGAAATAAAACTTCACAGATGACACTGGTGCAAAGTCAAGCAACTTCACAAAACTTCTTGAAGTTCTTAATATCCCCCAACATTGTGCAGTGAAGTTCATAAAGAATTAAAAAAAGAACAATTCAAAATATGAATCCCACTCCCTAACACTGTGTCATACAAAACCACCCATCCAGGCATTAGAAGAGCATACTCCCTACCCGTTCATCCACTATAAGGCCTGAATATTACCCCAGCCCCCTCCTTCTGGCAAAGTTAGCCACATCTGTAACTTGACAGGATACCCTAACCCCCTCCCGCAAGTCAAAAATAACTCCTCTCGCCCCTTGGCCCAATACTGGTGTTAAAGTATAGTTATATAAATGCATGGACAATTTTAGAGTTATGATTGGTCAGACTGCCCTAGAGACAGTGATGTTATCTGACACTAACATCTTTATATCTAGTGCAAGTACAATCAACACCGCATAACAGTGAACATAGAAACATAAAATTTGACGGCAGATAAGGACCGCTTGGCCCACCCAGTCTTCCCATTTCCCTACCTAATGGATAAGCTGCAGATCCTAGTTAACCAGCAACCTACTTCCTTCTACCCCAACCCCCTAGAATTGCCTTATGGCTGTCCCATGCATGCTTGAATTCAACCACTGTTTTTGACTCCACAACCTCCTCTGGAAGGCCGTTCCATGCATCCACAACCCTCTCTGTGAAAAAATACTTCCTTACATTACCTCTGAGCCGCCCCCTCTATCTTCAAATTGTGCCCCCTTGTTCTTGCACACTGCTTTTTTTGAAAGATGCTACCCTCTTGGACTTTGTTGATTCCCTTGAGGTACTTGAAAGTTTCTATCATGTCCCCCCTCTCCCTCCTTTCCTCAAGGCTATATATATTAAGCTCCTTTAGTCTCTCTTCATATGTCTTCCGGTGCAGACCCTGCACCATTTTAGTTGCCCTCCTCTGGACAGCTTCCATCTTGTCTATGTCCTTGAGGAGATTGGGTCTCCAGAACTGCACACAGTACTCCAGATGGGGTCTCACCAGCTGTCTGTACAGAGGGATAACAACTTCCAGTTTTCTACTGGTGATGCCTCTCCCTATGCATCCCAGTATCCTCCCAGCCTTCCTTACTGCCCTCTCACATTGCTTGCCCACCTTTAAGTCATCTGATATGACTGCCCCAGGTCCCTTTCCATTTTTGCTGTTGTTAGTATCTCACCCCCCATTGTGTACTCTTCCCTTGGGTTTTTGTTTCCCAGGTGCATTACCTTGCACTTCTTAGCATTTAATCTAAGCTGCCATACATTTGACCATTCCTCTAACCTTGCCAAGTCCCTTCTCATCCTTTCCACCCCACCTTGTGCATCAACTCTGTTGCAGATCTGTGTGTCATCTGCAAAGAAACATACTTTTCCTTCCAGTCCCTCTGCAATGTTGCTTACAAAGACATTGAAGAGGACCGGTCCTAATACTGAACCCTACGGCACCTCACTAGTAACCCCCCTTTCTTCAGAGTGGACTCCATTTACTATTACCCTCTGTGTCCTATTCTCCAGCCAATTCTTTACCCAGGCTATCATCTTGGGACCTGCTCCCAGGCTGGCTAACTTGTATATTAATCTTTTGTGTGGGACTGAGTCAAATTCCTTGCTAAAGTCTAGGTAGGCCATGTCCACAACCCCTCCCTGATCTACTACTTTGGTCACCCAGTCAAAGAAATCTATTAGATTTGTCTGGCATGACATTCCCGCTGTGAATCCATGCTACCTTGGGTCCCGTGCCCCCTGGCCTCTAGGTACTGGACAATTCTTTCCGTCAGAAGTGATTCCATCATTTTCCCTATCACTGAGGTTAAACTAACAGGTCTGTAGTTTCCTGCTTCTGCCCTGCTCCCACTTTTGTGAAGGGGAATCACATCTGCCCATCTCCAGTCCTCAGGTACCACCCCATCCTCCCATGATTTGTTAAAGAGGGTAGTCAGTGGTGTCACTAGTTCTACCCTTAGTTCTTTTAGAATTCTGGGATGAATCCCATCAGGCCCCATTGCTTTGTCCACCTTCAGTTTTAAGAGTTCTTTCAGAAACCTTTCTTCTGTAAATGGGCTGGTATCAACTTCTGTATCCAGAGTGTTTCTATTGTTTGTTTTAGGTACCTCCCCCTCTTCATTTGTAAATACTGAGCACAAATACTTGTTTAGTATCTCTGCCTTTTCACAGTCACCCTCTTCCCACCCCTTCCCCTTTATTAAGCCTCACTATCACTCCCTTAGTCTTCCTTCGCTCCCTGATGTACCTAAAAAAGGTTTTATCCCCCTTCTTAACTGAGTTGGCTATCTTTTCCTCAGTTCAGAGGAAATTCCACCTTACTGAATCCATTTTGATGGTAGCTTTCCCTCCAAATCACAGAGTTCCCCCTCTCAACAGACAAAATCTTTTTTTTCCCTCAGATTCAGTCAGATTTAAAATTTGCTGAAAACCCCACCTCATTCGCAATCAAATTCAAACAGTACTTCTAAAAGCAGGACAAAGCCATAACTGTAAATGGCTTTTCCATCCCCCCTCCACTTTACAATATCACAACATCTGCACAGGTCACCGTTGTACTGTACACTCGCTGACCACAAACACTCCAACTCCAGTTATACCTCTTACTTTTTTCCCTAGTTCAGTGTCAGTTTTGTCAAATATAAGCCTAAAGACAGACTCTTTTCTGCCAGTGTAGTGCAGCTCCTGAGTATACTTTCACCCGCTCTGACTCTCGTTCATAAGTGCTCTGGCTCACGACTTCATTAAAAAAAAGAAGAAAACTAAATCACACATTCTGAATAAAGCACAAAGTCCATCTGCACAGTGTGAGTGTATGTGTGTGTGGGGGACAGCAACAAAACAATGGGGGGGGTCACAAACACAAAAAAAACAGAGTGAGACAGAGTATAACTAAAATGGGATACTGGGCAACTATTTACAAGCACCACCACCTGCTGGGCAAGAGAGAAACTATGGACTCTTATCTGAATAGGTATACCTGCCCTAACAAAAAATAATAAAAATGTATTTTAAACATATGTGTCCCATTTCCTTTTTTTTTTTTGTAACAAAGGGTCTGCTGTATAATAGTAATAAGGCACTCCAGGGTATGTGTTATTGTGTAATAACATCAGTTTTTGGATGTTGAGCACAGTTCACCTCCAGCCTTGTGCTTCAGCCTCCTAAGGCATGATGTAATTACACAAGAAAGCACACCCTATCATGACTTTTTGCTTAATTAACCACTGAACACCTCCCTAGCCACAACCTCCCTCTTCCCTTGAGAGCCCATAAAGTTAAAGAATTTACACCTGTAGCAAAATGAAATGGTCCTACATTGCAAAGAGTTGTCATCTATGTTTCAAGATAAGTATCTGAATGAATGAATGAATGAATGAATGAATGAATGAATGAATGAATGAATGAAGACATCATTGATAATTGTAACACCTGACTGGCTGAGTCCTCATTCAGATATTTAGCTTAGAATGCCGAATGATTGGCAACTTCAGAATACAAAGGTACTGTATATACACATCAAGGGGGCTAATTAGCCTCTAAGCTATGAGCCCAAAGTGGCCTTATTGCTCTTACTGGCCTCCAAGATGGGTAAGTAGCCCTAGATGCCACAGTTGTCAATCTATTTAGTTTTTATCATACATTGTGATGCTTTTTGTTATGCTCATCACGTTTGCCATTGTTCCTGGCTCATAGTGTTATTTTTTGCATGTAAGCTCCCTGGTGAGTGCACCGGCATCATTGTAGTAGTGCATACATGCTTGGTGGCATGCAGTTTCATCATTTTGCATGCTTTTGTTCTTTGCCCTATGAAAGGGACAGAACAACGGTGGTCTGGTGTGACATTTGAGTGGTGGATTGATGGTGTTGTGAGTGCATGGCAATGGCAGTTGTTTTTTACAATGGCATTCAAGTGCTGTACTAGCTGCCAGCAGAGGATGACACCTGGAACAAGTAGTGACTGGTTGTAGCATTCTGTGAGAGATGGCATGTGGCAAGAGAGCTGTGGAACATCAAGGGACATTTGGGATGTTAGGATGAATAGGGGGAGGTATTTCCAGTCGAAGGAGGGAGGTGATGTTGCCACTATATCACTAGCTGGTAAGACCCCACATGGAGTATGGGTCTAGTTCTGTATGCTGCACCTCAGAAAGGATATAAACAGGGTGGAGGGATTCCTGAGGAGGGCAACTAAAATGGTGCACAGGATGCACCAAAACCCTATGTGGAGAGACTGAGGGATCTTAACATGTACACCCTGAAAGACAAAAGAGTGAGAGGATACATGATAGAGATCTACAACTACCTTGTACCTAATGGGGTGAATAGGGTGTAGGAGGGGAGTTGCTTTCGACAAGGAAGAGCACAATAAACAGAGATCATGTGATGAAGCTGGGGGGGGAGTTTAGGAAGGATGTGAGGAAGTAGTGCTTCACTGAACGAGAGGTGGAAGCCTGGAACTGACAAACGTTGATCAGAACTGAAGTAAAGCTGGGGTATGCTGGGGTATGCAGAGGTAGAATCACATTACAGCCAATGCAGATTGTAACTTGAGTGTCTCAGAATACCTCAGCATCACTTCAGTACTGATATAGGTTTAGCTTTTAGACTATTTAAGTTTACAAATTCCGGCAAGAGACATCCAGTAACATTGCAGTGGCAATGGCCACCTAACCCTCTTGCTTTGTCCTACAGATAAATTAATCTAGTGCCATCTCCATCCTCCATATCACAGAACAGTATAAAAAATGTATGTTTGATGGTTCCTGATGGTGACTTCTCAGAAAATGGAATTATTTTATGGTCAGAGGTGTTACTGTACTGCATTAATAATTGGAATTTGAGTGCAGCCAGAACAGAAGGCATCTATCTTTACAGCCTGTTACCTCCTCTTTGCCAGAGAACAAAATAATCAATCTTGTAAAAACATTTACTATCACTTCTAAACATTTCTGCTTTGAATTTAGGGGCCTTTTAGAAGTGTTAAGGCATCTTGAATAAGTAGTTGCCGATGATAAAAGTGACTTCAGAGTGGGGAAACAGAGAACTGTGGGTATTGAGACTTGTGTAGATGATTTTGTAGAAACCACAGCTTTCCATACATAGGCCATTCTGAGCTTACATTGGAGACAGCTGGATATGGATTGCAAGACTCGAAGACCAAGAAAATCACCACAGACTAAATCACATGCATATCCATGGCTTACAGGAGTACACAGAATCTTGGGAGAGCATCAAGATTATTGCAGCTCTGATCAAGGAACTACTGGGGCAGGAGGTGAAACTGAATGTCATTTGAGCATACCAGGCATCAACTATGCCAAAGCACCGTATGGCTATTTCGAGGTCCTTCATTTTAACTTTTTTAGATTACAGAACCAAGATGGGTGTATTAAAGAAGGTCTGAGTAAAGAACAACATCATTTGGGGGACTCTAGGCTCTTTTTTGATCATGATTTTTCCCTAACCACACTAGCCATAAGAAAGCAAGCCATAGAGGTCCCATGAAACTTATAGAAATAGGTATGAAGGTCAGACTGGAACACCCAGCAAGACTCTGTGTGTTCACAGATACAAGGTCCATGATCAAGGAGTCCTTAACAGAAGCTGCCTCTTATTTGGTCAAGGAGTGTATTTGGGTGGAAAAAACGGTCAAGCATGTCTTTTGCCTGAGCTATTTAAGCTTGCTTCCTTCAGCCTCACTCAGAAACACTGTTTATTTGCTGCAGCTGAAGGCTCTGCAAGGGCTCTGTCCCCCCCACACACATACTTTCTCACTGGTTTTATGTTGTCTTGTACCTGCACAAGAAACATGTTGCGGTAACTTCGGAATAGCAGGTTTTGGAGGCGCGGTCCTGTTGTGGTCCGTGGCACCACTGCTTTTTGGTGCCTGAGCTCCATGGCCTGAATTAGATTGCATGCTGTCTATGACAGCAGTGCAAAAGCATGTCCACCACCTTAAAGGTTTTAGCTGCTGCAATGAGGGATCTCCACTTCATTGCAGGGCATGCCTTTCCCAGTGTAAGTTTCAGTGCAACATGGCAGCGGCTGTGCCATCTGCTTCACGCAGTTCCCAGAAAATCCAACTTAGGGGGGTGCCCAATCCCCCTGTCGGTTTTATCATGCCCCCTTCCCCAGTTCATCTGCCGACAGGGGAGCCCAATCCCCATTAGCATCATCCCTCCAATACTCTTTTATTTGCCGAGCAGGGTGCCCTGCCCCGCCGGCTACAGTCCCCCCTCAAAAGACTCCATGGTGGTGACATGCTGGAAGCCCAGCCCAGCATGTCAGATGTACCTGTAAAAAACCCTTCAATAAGGGGGATTTAGTCCCCTGTCGGCATCCTCATGCACCCCTCCCCAGTTCATCTGCCAACAGGGCTTCCCAATCCCCTGGCTCCAGTCCCCTGAAAATAAAACATGCAGGTGACATGCTGGGTGCCCACCCGGCATGTCAATGTATCTGTAAAAAACCTTCCGGGAATGTTTTTTTATTTTACCCCAAAGTAGAAAATGGTTCCTCACAGTCTACAGCCCTCCCCAACCCACCCCACCCACCGCATAAGAAAAACAATGTTCAGAACAGAGTAAGAAAATCACAGTAACACTGTTCATGAGCAGAGGTCCCAAAATGCCTATGTTGAAAATCTGGTGAAAAAAAAACATAAAATGACTATGTTACAAACGTACGTTGCACAGTGTCCATGCACAGTCGTAAGTTCGAGAATTTGAAATATTTTCACTCCAGATTTTCAACAATTTCATTTTTGCACACCTTCTTATAAATAGATCAGCTGTCATTTGTCACATCCTGCCCAAAATGTAGTTTCACACATTTGGCGCACAATCACGCAGTCGCTGTAGGAAATCAACGTACGGGTAGATTAAGATAATCACAATGCCACTGTTCATGAGCAGAGGTCCCAAAATGGCTATGTTAAAAATTTGGTGAAATAATTCCACTAAATGACTGTGTTACGAGCATGCGATGTGCAGTTTTCACACCCGCTCGTAACTTCGAGAATGTTTAATATTTTCACTTCAGATTTCCCATATTGCCTTCTCTTCACACTTCCCTATGAATGGTGCAGATGACATTTTCATGTGGTGCAGAATGGCATGGTCACTGTGGGAAATCAACGTTTGAGACAGATTAACAAAATCACAGGGGCACTGTTCATGAACAGAGGTCCCAAATGCTTTCATGAGGTGGGGGTCACAAAAAGGAAATGTTTTAATATTTGGAGTGCAAATACCAACACACGGCCAGGGCATTAGGGTTTCTAACCATTACATCTCACCCTGTACAGACTAACAGGCATCAGGGGTGTATCTTTGGATTGTCTGCTATACTGCTCACACCATTGGTCCTCCACCTCCACCCTGCAGCCACTGACAGGCATCAAGGTGTGCCTTGGATTCTTCAGCCCCAAAGTTAAACCCATTCTCCTATGCTGCACCCATCTCAATGTACTTCCTTATGAAATGGAGTCAGCATAAGGCCAGATGACCCCAAGGCACAACGTGACACTTGTCAGACTCTGCAGGGTAGGATGAGGTGAAATAGCATGAGCGTTATGGCCAGCAACCCAATGCACACCCCAATGCCTGTCACTCTCTGCAGGGTGGGGTGGGGTTAATGTTAGTTCTATATTTCACTGATACTTCTATAATATGTCTCTCTTACTCCTGCACTACCAATGCCAAAACCAGCAAGACAAGATTCAGCTTTGACAAATGCTTGTTTCTCTCACTTTCCATTTGTGCTTTTGTGCTTTTGGTTTGTGCCTCCACCAGTTTTATAGGTCAGTATTTTGCTTTCTATGTTCCTAGGTGCCTTTTGTGTTTCTCTGTCAGCTATTCCTACTGCACTCCTGTTCTCATGTACCTTAGGTTTCTTTCTGTTTTGGTTCTTGTGTGCTTTTAGTTTTCAGTGTCCTGTCTTTGTCATTTTTCTTTCAACTTGTGCTATTCCAGGCATTCATTTTTGCTGGTTCTTTAATACCATTTGCAATCTTCCAGTTTAGCTACAATCCTTAAATGTTTACACCTGGCTCCTAGCAAGGTATCCACTCCCTTTTGTGTTTTCGTGATTTAATTAGTTCCATTCAGCAGCATGCTGCTTCCTAGTTTTCATTTCTCAAATGCTCCTGTTTTTTTCCTAGCAGTTTCTTTTGTTGCTGTCTACTGCCTCATGCTGCCTGGCTAGCAGTGCATTTGAAACTAACTCTGACCTCCTTTATGGAATTGGCATGCTTTCACTAGTCAGTTCAAGCATGTATCATTCAGTCTCGTACAATGTTCTAGTTGTCATTTGATATCTCAGTCATTCAACTTTGCCTATGTTTTGTTTCTACCTTGTGCTGATGGTTGTCATGCTACTCGTTATAATAAATCATGGGAGGATGGTGTGGTACCCGAGGACTGGAGGAAGGCAGATGTGATTCCCCTTCACAAAAGTGGGACCAAGACAGAGGCAGGAAACTACAGACTTGTAAGTTTGACCTCTGTGGTAGGGAAAGTGATGGAGCCCAACATATGTTACTACAACATTTTGGAACTGGGTCTTGGGCACAGTACTTAACAAGCCCACTTCTCCCGGCTATTTCCAATTTACCCTCATCCCATTTTATTTCTTTTCTCTACCGCCTCCTAAGGGATGGCATAGAGGAACTGCAAGGAACACCATACTACGTCTGGGACCAGGCACTGCCCTCAGAATCCCCACTACCATGACCATGGCCTAAAAGAGGGAGGCAGTATAGCGCAGTGGTTTAAGGCTCTGAGCTGCAAATCTGGTAACATCCAGCAGCCCAGACCTGGGTTTGAATCCCACAGCTTCCACTTACATACTGTGTGACCCTGAGCAAGTCACTTAACTTTCCTGTGCTCCCAGGATGCTCCTGTAAAAAAGCTTTCAGCTTAGTGTGCTACTCCTGGTTAAACAACTAAAAAAAAAAATTTTGTCACAACTATATCAAGATGGGAAGTGGATCAGATATCACATTCTACAATTCTATGTATTACATGATCTATACCATACTCCTGCCAGACTTTACCAAGTGAGGAAGCTTCCCTCAAATCTTTGCTCCCATTGCAAGGAATGTCCTGTCACGCTACTGCATAATCTATGGGAATGTAATAAAATCACACCCTTCTGGTCCGTCATTAAATCTAATTTGGATCCCCCATTAGGTCTATCTGAAGCCTTTAGACCAGAAATCTGTATAATAAGGGATTATGGGGATCTTTTGATGGGTAATCAATGAAAACACATGGCATTAGTATCCCTATGCACCAAGAAAGTAATCATGCGACACTGGCTGGATCAGAGCATTCCCACACAGAATGGTTAACAGAGATGATCTTTGCTTTACAAGCAGAAGGCACAATCATCCAAATAATGAAGAGGCCACATTATTACCAGAAAGTATGGGCCCCCTTACATACCTTATTAACCAATAAATTGAATAAGGTACAGAATATAACAAATCTTAATAATCACTACTAGATAAATCACAATATCACTTTAGGCTCTCTCAGTAATTTTATCCAGGGCTAATGAAATCATAGGTCAATATCACTGCATACCTGAGGGGTGATGGGTGGGGGAAGGGAATGGGTTTAAGGGGGAGGATGGGGGCCAATAGGAGGACAAATAAATGCATGTTTCTTAAGCTTTGGAGTGATTTGTAAAGAGAATTATAATAATATTTATCACTCATCAGATTTCTATTTGAATATTTAGTATTGTAGAATTTCTCCAATTTACATTACTGGTATGTGGTAATGAAACATGTAATCTTCTCTGCTAAATGTCTGTAATGAATGATATGTAAAATCTTCCTAACTATAAAACACAGTCAATCTGAAAGTGATGGAGTCACTTCTGAAGGAAAGAATTGTTGAGTACCTAGAGGCCAATGGGACACAGGACCCAAGGCAGCATAGGTTCACAGCGGGAAGGTCATGTCAAACGAATCTAATACATTTTTTTGACTGGGTGACCAAAGTAGTAGACCAGGGAAGGGCTGTGGACGTGTCCTACCTAGACTTTAGCAAGGCATTTGACACAGTCCAACACAAAAGATTAATAGTCAAATTAATCAGCCTGGGAGTAGGTCCCAGGGTGGTAGCCTGGATAAAACATTGGCTGGACAACAGGACACAGAAGGTAATTGTAAATGGAGTCCACTCTGAAGAAAGAGGGGTTACTAGTGGGGTACCACAGGGTTCAGTACTGGGTCCAGTCCTTTTTAATGTCTTTATAAGTGACATTGCAGAGGGACTGGAAGGAAAAATATGCCTCTTTGCAGATGGCACAAATATCTGCAATAGGGTTGATACACAAGGAGGCATGGGAAGGATGAGAAGGGACTTGGCAAGGTTGGAGGAATGGTCAGAAGTATGGCATCTAGGATTAAAAGCAAAGAAGTGCAAAATAATGCACCTAGGAAACAAAAACCCAGGGGAAGATTACACAATGGGAGGGGTAGTAACAACAACAAAAAAGGAAAGGAACCTGGGGTAATCATATCAGATGACCTTGAGGTTAGCAAGCAATGTGAGAAGGCAGTAGGGAGGGCTGGGGGTATACTGGGATGCATAGAGAGGCATCACCAGCAGAAAACAGGAAGTTGTTATCCCTCTGTACAGACAGTTGGTGAGACCCCATCTGGAGTACTGCATCCAGTTCTGGAGACCCCATCTCTGCAAGGACATAGACAGGATAGAGACAGTCCAGAGGAGGGCAACTAAAATGGTGCAGGGTCTGCAAGAGAAGCTGTAAGAGGAACGACTAAAGGAGCTGTATACCCTTGAGGATAGAAGGGAGGGGGGGGACATGATAGAAACTTTTAAGTATCTCAGTGGAATCAACAAAATCCAAGAGGATAGCATCTTTCAGAAAAAGAGATGTGCAAGAACAAGGGAACACAATTTAAAGATGGGGGGCTGGTTCAGGGGCAATATGAGGAAGCATTTTTTTATAGAGAGGGTAGTGGATGCATGGAACAACCTTCCTGAGGAGGTTATGGGGTCTAAAACTGTAAGAGAATCTATGAATGCATGGGGCAGACATAAGGCAATTCTTGTGGGGGGTAGGAAGAAATAGGCTGTTGGTTAACTAGGATCTGTGGCCTATCCTGTAGGTAGGGAAATGGGCAGACTAGGTGGGCCAAGCGGTCTTTATCTGCTGTCAAAGTCTATGTGTCTATGTTTCTGGGCTTCACCATCTGCCTCTCACTAGTCCTGAACTCAGATACATCCCAGATACAACTATAGAATGACTTCCAGGGCTCCCTGCCCTTTATAATGATGGTCTCACTCAGCTCCCTTGAACTCTGCATCTTGATGGGGGCCCTCAACTCTGGTAAAGTTGTTCCCATTCTGCCCTTCAGGTAAGAATGACCTCTGCTCAAGGGGAAGCTTTGACCATGCAGACTAACTCAGAGGCACCTCCTGATGTAGCATTTAAGACTTCAACTGCCAGAGAGTGGTATCTTTAAGTCCATGGGGGCTCCTTTAATGGTGCAGACCACGTCAGCAGCACCATCAAAAGCTATCCCCACCATGACTTCCTGTAGTTCACCAGGTCTCCACCTACTTTTCTTCCTCCATCCCTCAAGGGTGAAGATCATACAATTATGCAGATCCTGGCCCCTCAAGGGCCCAACTCTTATGCCTTACCAAGCAAGAGTTTGGTTTCTTCTCCAGGCTTCCCCTCGGCAAAGGCCAGGTAAGTGCATTTCAGAGGTTGTTGTTGTCATTTTCCTGCATTGAGGGGCGGTCCTCTTTCATGGTGAAACCTTCTTTCATTGCAGAGATTGACATGTGGCACCCTCACGGCATTCTCATTAATGGGATTTTTGTGAGAGCCCTTCCTCTAAAATTTTCCCCTTGAACTGGGTCTCTAAATTGCAGCAGCTGAGCTGTCACTCAGTTTATTCCAAGCCTGGAAAGAAGGTGACCAAGGCCTTGGATCCTCAGAGGTTTACTCCTCATAGGGTTTCTTTTCCTTTCCTCCATGCTGAAGGTTTTAAAAAGTTTGATAGTCTCGGGAGGGGGCAGAACAGGTTTGCACTATTGTCATGTCATGTAATTGTCACTATTTCTGTCCCATGTGTTATTGTAAAACTGTTAATAAAAATTTGAATTGAAAAAATTAAAAAAAAATCTATCTGTACAAGGCTAACCAGGAGAGCGATCGATGGATAAGTGTTCTCCTATGTAATTAAATATGCAAAAGTAAAGCATGATTACTACTTAAACCACCATGCAGTGTGATTTTTCCTGCCAGAGCAGAGGTTCCAGCTGTGTGTGTGCCCCAAGTTCAGGAAATAATACAGCTGATATTTTTTTGCAGTGAGACCCTCTTGCAAGCCGTCCACTATACCTCTAGACACAAAGGTTCTCCTTGGATCATGCATGCCTCAGCAGACAAGAGTGGGTTATCATGGGTGCCAGCCTCAGTTAAACATACACAGTACATCACTTGGTTATTTGAACCATAATGTTGTGAAAGTTTTTTTCACTTGTACAATGTTTTACTTTATTTATTTATTGGGCACTTGTTCTTGCCTTTTTGCATGTACCCAGTTCCCAGAACACATCTGAAGAATGAACTGCTCACAGCTCAGTGTGTCTTTCTGGACAAAAAGTTCAAATAAATAAAAGACTAGATCCCACATGCAAATTCCCCAGCTGCTAAAAATCAGAACATAGCCAATCCATAATTCCATCTCATTCACCACTGGATCAGCACAGCAACATGACAGGTTTTTGGATTGCTACAATGAAGGGTTGCTGAGGGAAAGTTGGACTGGCTTTGTGTGAGGAAAATTTGTAATAAAAAATGGAGTCTGTGTGCTCCAAAGCTAAGCAACTCAGGATCAAGGAACTGCTTTTCTTTTACAAGATAACGTTGTTACTAAAATACCAATGGTTGAAAGTCAGTACAATTTAAGAAACAAAAGCCTTTATTATTATGGGTGAACTAAAGTTTTACAGTATAACTTCTTGTGTGGGTCAATCTGTGTTATCTCTGTGCTAGTTAGCAGTGATTGGCAGGGTTGCTCAGTATGCTTGGGCACCCTCTAGTCTTCTGGATCAGATAACTGGAGAAAATCTGCACTGATGGTGTCAATTAGTGTTTACTGTTGCCCTGTGTAAACAGAAGGAGTCACAGAGCCAGTGAGTGTTTGAATTTGTTTACCTGATTTGAATTCTCAGTTACTCTATCTCTCAGGGGAAGAAACGTGACATCACCCCTGCTTCTAATTAATGTCTCTCAGAATGAGATTAGGTCTTCTCCACCCCTTTAATTTACCCCACTCCTGTCTTTACTGCAAACATACAGTATAGCAGACAGGCATCCCTGCTGAGGATCCCAGCCATGGCATGCAGGAAAAGTCCTGTGGATTGGTTTCTAGCTCTGCATTTTTAAATCAGCTTTGTTTCACTATCACTGAACTCCAGCAGTTAGAAAAAGTACAGAAACTAAATGAGCAGAAGCCAGCTGTGTGTCTACTGTCAATAAGCTCCAACTCTCATGTGAAGGGAAAAAAGAAAGCTGCAGGAAAGCTTGGTAAAATCTGACAATGTCTACAGGGTGCCAGGTTTCTAAAATTCTTTGCATGGCAGCACAGAACATTCTCCATTCCTAGTATAGTATTTCTGTACTTAGCAGATCAGGTATACACAAGCCCTTTTTGTAATAGTCAGTAGAGAAGAAGCAGTTGAAGAAGAATGGTTTCCTATACAAAAATGTACAGGATTTGACTTCTACTGATTTATAGTTTGAGCTTGTTAGGACCAACAAAGGAACATGTACGGTATAAACTATGTACACTCTAATTCTAGAGAAACCCTAGTAAAGAAGATTATATACTTGTGAAACTTGGAAAACAAAAAGTTTGATATTCTCCACAGGAAGTGGTCCATAATGTAGTACATTTATATTAGTATGGCATTATGGGGAGGAGTGGAGGGTGGCCTTGCAGGAGGACCTGGAGGCTCTGGAAAGGTGGTTGGGAAAATGGAAACTAAAATTCAATGCAGGGAAGTGCATGGTTCTGCACCTGGGAGTCAGAAATCCAGGCCAGGGATATACCCTGGGAGAAGGCATGATTCAAGTCACGGAGGGTGAGAGTGACCTAGGGGTAGTGATAGATGTCAAAATGAAGAACTCAGAGACCTGTAGGAGGGCAGCAGCAAGGGCAAACAGGATACTGGGATGCATTGCCAGGGGGATTACCTCCAGAAAGGTGGAAGTGATCCTTTCACTGTACAACTGCTTGGTTAGGCCACACATTGGGTATTGTGTACAGTTTTGGAGATCACATTTAAGGAGGGACATTACACTCCTAGAGAGGGTCCAAAGGAGGGCAACCAAAATGATCTGGGGCCTGGGGGAGAGGACCTATGAGGAGAAGCTCAAGGAGCTTGACATGTACACCCTGGAGGAGAGGAGGGACGGGGGGGGACATGATAGAGGTCTTCAAGTTCATGAAAGGGATCAATAAAGGATGCCCAGTTAGGATTCTCTAATGGAAGGAGGGTGGGGCAACAAGAAGTCACGGGTGTAAGCTGGAAGGGGCAGGCTCAGAGGGGAGAGGAGGAGATTTTATTTTGCTGAAAGGGTGGTGAAACTATGGAATGCACTGCTCATGGAGATGGAAGAGGTGGAGACTGTGAACGGGTTTAAGAGGGGATGGGACAGGTACAGGGGAAGGGTATATCTGACCAGACCCAATACAGGTGGAACATCAGGAACTGGGGACAGTATAACCCAAGGGGAAGGGGGACACCAAAATCGACCCTCAGTGTCAATGCTGAAAACCGAGCAGACCCAGAGATCATTAGGCCTATTCTGCTGGCATTTTAGTATGTTAGCATTTTAGCATTTACCCTAGTAAGTTTTCCACCGTAAGGTACCTGTAGCGTAAAGGAATTATGTTCCTGCAACAATTCAAAGGGTGTACTGTCACTGTACCCTGAGAGTGTGCTACGTCTCCAAGGGACAGAGACTGCAAATGGTCAACATATCCATGTATGACAGTTAATGTATTCATTTGAATACCTACAGATTAGCAACAAAGCTGCACAAGTATAACTCCTCACTAAGTTGTATATACCCATTGAATTCAACGGCTATGCCTCCAGTTCAGTGGGTGTGAGCAACCAACCATGCCACCGCCTTAGCTATTTAAGCCAGTTTCCTCCAGCCTCCAGCCTTTCTAAGAAGCTGATTCTTTGTCCCACCATCCTGGCCTCCTCCTCCAGCAATGCACCACTCTCTTTGGGACTTTTCCTAAGGTTACCGCTAAGGTAACTTTAGCCTAATTTATTTATTTATTTAGTTTTCGTTGACTGGGTAAGTGCACTAGACAAATTCTGCCTATTTTCAGGCATGATCCAGAGGGGGATACAGATGAATACCAACTGACCTTGCACCAGATGAAGCTGTGTGTGGTATTTTTAGTGAAAGGAATTATGTTCTTGCAGAACCTCCGGGGGTGCAACACTCCTCAAGAGGATTCCTTTGACTTCATTTTTTTTTTCATATAACATTTTTTCCTCCTTGCAGCCACAGTACCTGCTTCCAATCCAGCCACCGCTCCACTCCACCGCCAACCCCGAAGCTCGCATGCCCAGCTGGCAGATGCAGCTACACCTGCAAAAGGGGCCCCCCCATAGCCGCCGGCGAGGAAACCAGTACCAGCACATGCCTTCATGCATCGTTGGCCAGTGGAGCTGCAGCCATCAAGCTGCCACAGAACCGTGCTGCCATATTTTCCCTGTTCTTCTCCCCATAGGGAACCTGGACGTGCAATGATGTCCACATACATACATGCAGATGTCTGCTGTGTTCCCCCCCCAGTTACACTGTTGCTTGTGGTACCTCCGGGCATCCCCAGGAGTCGCCACAGGGCGGTGCCAAGTCCCTAACCCACCCCAGGACTGAGAGAGCTGTCTCCCAACACTCAATCCCAGTCCTCCTCTGCCAACCCCTTGACGACCCAAGCTCATTCCCTAACCCGGGTTGTCAGCATAGTGCGAGGGGTGGCATCCAGCACCTCAACCCTCAGCGCCATCAGACCAGCTGATTCCTTTGCCTTCATGGTACCCCAACAAGGTGGTAGTTCTCCATGGAACAAAGAGTCTGAACAGCCAAATTATCCATGTATGACAGTCAACACATTCCTTCAAATACCCTCAGACAAAGTTGTGTATGCCCATTGAACTAGACACACAGAAATGGCAGCAACAGCATGGCTCACAATTGCCTGGGTACCAGCCTCCTCTCACCAAAACAGCATGGGTCCTCCTGAAGGTAAAATGTAATGACCATGCAGTGCTACAAGAACTGAGGGGATAATCAGAAGTGATTGATCAGAGGGGTGAAATGAACACTGGACCTGGATTTAGTCACCATTACAGAGACCTGGTACAGTGAAGATCAGGACTGGGGTATGGCCATACCAAGTTATGTTCTGTTCAGAAGGGACAGGGTAAGTAGAAAAGGGGGAGATGTAGCTATTTAATTGAAGGACAACATAAAGGCTACAGAAATACAAGGGAAAGAGAGAAGAGTGGAGGTACTGTGGGGCAAAATGGAGAAAAGGAAACAAGATGTTATTTGCACAGGAGTGTTCTGCAGACCTACAGCACAGTGGGAAAAAGTGAATGGGAAAATCATGGCAGCAATCCATAGGTTGGCTCACAAGCGAGAGGTGATACTAAAAGGGATTCAATCTATCAGACATGGATTGGAGCCTCCCAGCTGTGGCTACAGCGAGAAGTAGGGACATCCTGGACTCACTGCAGAGGGCGTACCTTAGGAAACTTGCAATGGAACTCACCCTTGAGGGGGCATTGCTGAACCTGGTGCTGACAAATGGGACAATATTGCTGATGTCACAGTGGGGGACCACTTGGGGACCAGTAACCATCATATGGTGTGGTTTAGCATAAGAACCAAGTTAGAATCAAACTACACAAAGATGAGGGTATGAACTTCAGGAGGGCTGATTTTAAGAAAATGGGAAAATGCCTCAGAGATCCCCTGGCAGGTACAGGGAAACTAGGGGGAGTCGAAGACCAACAGGCACAAATAAAAGAGGGCATTGAAAAACTACAAATCTATGTGTCAGGCCATTTAGCAAGGGCAAGGGAATAAAGAAACTCCTATGGTTCTCTAGTGAAGTAAGAGAAGTAAGATCAAAGAAACTGGCTTTTAGAAAGTATGAAAAACACAGAAAAAGGAGGATAGGGAGACTTATCAGGAGACACAAAAGGAGGCAGGGAAAGCAGTTAGAAGTGCAAAAGTGCAAACAGAGGAGAATATCATTAAATCAGTAAAAAACAGGGACAAGATTTTTTTTAGATACATAAGTGAAAAGAAAAGGACCAAGGGAGTGATAGTAAGGCTGAAAGGGGAAGAAGAGTGTGTGTCGAAGAGGGCCACCAAAAAGTGTACATATTAAAGAAATACTGCTGTTAGTATTTATGGAGGAGGGAGTAGGTAGTGGGCCAATGATTAAAGACAAGGGCATTGACAGAAGGGAGGTGAACACTAGACCTTTTATAGTGGAAAGAGTCCTAAGGGAATTTTTCATAACTGTCATGGCTAAAAGTAGACAAGGCAATGGGACCTCAAGAAAAAGTTGGCTGCCCCTCTGACAGCCCTATTCAACCTGTCACTAGAAATGGGAGAGGCCCCGGGAAACAGGAGGAGGGCTGATGTAGTCCAACTCCACAAAAATGGAAACAGAAAGGAGGCCTGAAATTACAGGGCTGTCAGTCTGACTTTGGTACTGGGTGGGCAAAGTAATGGAATCACTGCTGAACGAAAGAAATTGGGGAATACCTTTTTTTCCAATGGTCTTCAGGATCCAAGGCAACATGTGTTCACAAGGGGAGGTCTTGCCAGACAAACCTGATTGAATTCTTTGATTCGGTAGCCAAGGAAGTAGATCAGGGAGGAGTGATTGACTTAGCCTACCTGGACTTCAGTAAGATCTTCAACACTGTTCCACATAGAAGACTGGAGAGCAAGCTGAGAAGCCTGGGATTGGGTCATAAAGTAGTAAGTTGGGTAGATAGCTGGCTGAACAATGAGAGTCAGAGGGTGGTGGTAAATGGCATCCACTCTGGAGAGGGTAAAGTGACCAGTGGAGTACCACAAGGGTCAGGACAGGCCCAGTCCTCTTCAATGTTTTTATAAGTGACAAAATAGAAGGACTGGAAGGGAAGGTATGCCTGTTCACAGATGACATAAAAATCTGCAAAAGAGTAGACAAACTGGTGGGGGGGGGTGGAAAGACTGAGACAAGATCTAAAAAAAACCTGGAAGAATGGTCATGGGTTTGGCAGCTGGGCTTCAATACAAAAAGGTGTAAAATCAAGCACTTGGAGCACAGAAACCTGAGTGCAACTTATCAACTTGGAGGAGAAGTACTAGCAGTCACGAAACAGGAAAGCAACCTGGTGGTAATCATTTCTGATGATCTGAAGGTAGCTAAACAGTGTGACAAGGCAGCGGGAAAGCTAGCGGAATGCCCAGAAGCATAGGCATAGGTACCACCAACAGAAAGAGGGTGGTAATAATTCCCCTGTATCGATCACTAATGAGACCCCAACTCAATACTGTGTCCAGATCTGGAGACCCCACCTACAATAGGACATAGACAGGGTGGAGGGGGTACAAAGGAGAGCAACCAAAATGGTGCAGGGACTGCATCAGAATCCCTATGAAGAAAGGTGTAAGGAATTAAATATGTACTCCCTAGGAGAAAGGAGGGTAAGTGGGGATATGATAGAAACAGTCAAATACCTCACAGGTATAAACAATGTAAAGAAAGGGAACATTTTCCTGAGACAGAGATGCTTGAAGACAATGGGTTACACTATGAAGCTGGATAGAGGGAGGCTGAGAGGAAATGTGAGGAAGTATTTCTTCACAGAAGGGGTGGTAGATGCTTGGAACAGACTCCCAGCAGAGGTGCTGGGGGCTAAAACAGTTACAGGATTCAAAAAAGCATTGAATAGACACAAGGGGATCTTAGAAGTAAGGCAAGGTGTAGTGCAAACCGGAGACCAAGTAGCCTCACGGAACAATTGCAAAAGAGAAATACGCCTTGCCCAAAGTACCTAGTACAGGAACCTACTAAAATCCTCCTCTGCAAACACTCATAGGTACTGGTCCCAAATTAAGGAAATTCTAGACAATGACAAGCAACAGAATCCAACCGATATGAATATTCAAGGCATTCATTGCAACAACCCGGGCACTACTGCCAACGCCTTCAATGCCCTCTTTTCCATGCCACCTGATGCAACTCAGACTAGGCCCCAACCTTACTGTCCTCCTTCTCCTTCCTTGCCCCTCACACCTCCCACCTTAGTGATGGCTCCAACCACATACCTAGAAGTACGCAAGCTACTTAACTCCCTACCAGCACGTGGGGGTCAGGGGCCTGATGGCATCCATCCTGGCATACTTAAGCAGTTTGCGCCATGGCTGGCCAAGCCTGTCACCAGGCTTTTCAACCTCTCAATCTGTACGTCCACTATCCCAACTACATGGAAAATGGCCAGAACTATCCCTATTCACAAAAAGGGTGATGTCAAACTAATGTCCAACTACGGCCCCATCTCTCTCGTACCCACTCTCAATAAGCTTCTGGAAAAAATAGTCCACTGCCAGCTTGCTGAACACCTTGCCAAATTTAATCTCCTAACCCCCTGCCAACACGGTTTTAGACCTGGACACAGCACTACCATGGCACTGACATAACTTACCAGTGACATCAAAAGTAATATGGACCGCGGCTTGCTCACCGGGGCTGTCTTTATTGACCTGTCCAAAGCTTTTGACATGGTACATCACCATCTCATGCTAAAGAAACTTCAATCCGTAGGAGCATCTGACCCAACTCTATTTTGGTTCCTGAGCTATCTTGACAATCGCACTCAGGTGGTAGCTTTGCGCAAGGTCCTTTTCACCCCCATAAATATCTCCCGTGGCATTCCACAGGGGTCCACTCTCGGACCTCTCCTCTTCTCCCTCTTCCTAAACAATATTCCTGCTCTTTTCCAGCAAAGCTGCACTCTGATGTTCGCTGATGACCTTGTTCTCTACTCTGGGTCTAAATTGGTTGAGGACATCAACTCCACTCTCTCAAATGATTTCCAAGTCCTGCAACTCTGGTTCTCAAACAACCACCAAAATCTTAACCAGGAAAAAACCTGAGCCATGCTATTTGGTTCCTCTAAAAATATCCCCTCCACTGCCTCCAGGCTCCTGGTTCACTGCCTAGATGGTTCCCCTATCACAAACATGGAGTCCTTCAAATACCTGGGGGTCACTCTTGATCCCTCCCTAGACCTGTCACAACATGTCAACATGGTTTGTCAAGCCATCAATGCTAAAATTGGCAGTGCATATCATGTGCGCCACTCCCTCACTCCTTCAGCCAGATTATCAGTTGCGAGGGGAATTCTATTACCCCAGCTCCAATATGCTCTGCCCCTCTGCTTTGCTGCCAACTCTTCTATACTCAGCAAATGGGACACCGTCTATAACAACATCTGCAGATTTGCCTTAACTGCCCCTCGCCTTACTCATCACTGCCTCCTCTACATTGGTTTAAATTGTCTGTCACCTAAGGATCTTTGGGCCTACTGCCTGGGCTGCTTTATTGACTCACTGTCCAGACCCCCTTGCCGTGACTATTTGGCTAACCTGATGACTCCTGCCTCCCAAACTTGTACCCTTAGGTCCTCCTCTGTCCCTATGCTCTCTACCAGACCTAGCGCAACAAAAATGGTCGAACAGGCATTCTCTCACTTTGCTCCCAAATTCTGGAACTCACTCCCCCTTCAGGTTAAAAATTCCACCTCACATTGGGAATTTAAAAACTTGCTATTCTCTCACCTCCATGCCCTTGGACACTGCAAATGCTCTTAATCTGCTGCTCCCCTCTGCCAGCCTTCGGCATGGACCCCAGACTATTGTTACTAAATGTTTTCATAATGCTCTGTTTCTGACTCTGATGCTCTAAAACCTAATGTTGTTAATAGCTCTTACTGTCTTAAGTATACCCTGATTGTTATTTTGTACAACCGTAATATGTTTTGTGTGCTACTGTACTCTGTAACCAATGTCCTGTGCTCTCCCGGGTCGTGCCTGAAAATAGGCAGGATTGTTGCCTAGTGCACTTACCCAGTTACCAAAAGCTAATAAATAAATAAATAAATGTTGTAGAAAATATAGGGCAGACTAGGTGGGCAAAGAGTCCTTATTTGATGAGAACATCTATTGTATGTTTCTATGAACATTTACTATTTACTGGTAATTTTGTTTCCATGTCCTACAATGGGTTACTACTATTATAGGGTAACACTACTGATGATTTCTGTACTGTTGTACCTCATGAGGTAATTATGTGTATAAGAGGAGGACAGGAAAGGGGGAGCTATTTTAAAGAGAAGAGTGAAGAGGCTTCAATGTGCATGCATATTGATGATCTTAAGATACTTTAATAGTATGAAATGGATTCCTCTCTAAAGTAAAGGGCCTTTTGAGAATTGATTTCAAAACAGTGTGGGTCTAATTTCCCTTTATCACATTTTGAATGTTTAATGGTTCATAGTGAAGCTTACCTTGGTATGCTGGAGGGTGTGGGGGTAATGGGGAGGAGTGACATTTTGGTCATTGTGTAGGCGAGAACTAATAAATGAACATCCAGTTATCCAGGCCCCGTTCCCAACAGACTAGCAAAGCAGGGTTTGACATCCACAGTTATGCAGGATACACATGCATTTGGGCCTACAGATAGATAACAGGCAAGTTCAGCTCAGACAGCTTTATCCTGTGCATACTGTATAGCCTATATGGTCAGAAATTAAGGTATGACTCTGCGGCTTTGACCTAGGGGCCAGATAAGGTGGGCAAATGAATCCACATCAACTGGTAAAGGAGGGGCAATTAGGATTCACAGCTCATTGTTATATCTTGGAAACGGTTTGCTGAACCTGCAGGATCTTGCCCCTAACTGACTATAGCAGACGATAGATAGATAGATAGATAGATAGATAGATAGATAGATAGATAGATACAGTATATTGCATAGCTTAGTAGTGCCCACAAGGCCCTATACAATTCATGCATTAAGGTACTATGGCTAGCTAAAAAATACAGGAAATTCCTTGCAGAGAAACTATGCTACAGCACAAGTTGGGGTGTTTAATGCATCAAAAGTAATTAAATCCTTACACAACCTCCATGACTCCTTCAAACTGACTGCTAAAGCACTATTTAGAGCCCAATCCTAAAGAGCCCTATGCAAAGCAAGTTAGGAGTCAGGTCATGTTTTCCTCAGGGCTCTTAGGGCTCTTCCTGAAGTAAAATTGCACTTAGGTCCTGCTTCATGCAGGGCCCAAAGGACTTTGTGTGAAGTAAGTTAAAGCTCAGCTTTTGCATCAAATAGGGCTTAAATGGCCCTGCATGTGGCAAATTAGAATTTAAGTCCTCTGTGTGAAGCATCTTAGGACTCAAATTCTGTTTTGTGCAGGGCCATGGTGGGAGTGAGTACTCTGTTTCTGTTAGAATTACTTACAGAAAGCAAAAGACAATGTTTACATATTTATCAGGAATTGATATCTTAGTTATTTACCGACTGTGCTCATTGATACAAATGACCAAATAAATGTTATTCCAGTATGGATTACAGACCATTGTGGTAATGGGGACAGAAGATACAGAGAAATATGTAGAGTAAGCAATAGGAATACTTTACTGCCAGTAAAACAACCAAAACATGGCTACCAATATTAGAGCACTTGCCCTAAAAATCAATGAATTGTGCATTAATTTTGTTTAATAAGAATATAGCCCAGGTGGCCTGTATTACAGAAGCACGATGTTAGGATTTGTCCCCCCTACCGAAGCTAATCATGTGAAACATTTTGTGGTATTATGATTACATTGGGTTGGTCAGAATGGGAGAGGGGGCATACTAGTTGCATAAAAGCGTGCTGTATAGGCATATGGTTGAACTGGAGAATTCTAAACATGAAAATCTATGGATTGAGACTAAAATACCAACTCCACCCAAAGTATGTAGGTCTTTAATTTTAGGATGCTTTTACCACCCTCCTTCAAACAACAAACAGGATATGGTAAATCATTTAATTGACAGTATTGATGTAGTTTTTTCAGAGGCATCCGTCAAGTGGGTTAATGATCATAGGGGATGCAAATAAGCTGCCACTGAACAAAATATTACGAGCATGCGGACATCCAAAATTGCCAGCAGATACAGGCCATTTGTTCTATCTAGTCTGCTTGACTGTGCAGCACTTCGGTCCATTAGTCTACAGCTGCCCTCCCTCCCTCATATACCCTCCTCGCTCATCTCCCACCCCCTCCCTAATGCAAGGAAAGAATTTTTCTTAACTTTCTTTTTATTAAATTTTTCCACCAGTACCAACACATAACATCTGTGCTGAGTACTTACACAGGCAGTCTTATAAAAAAACAAGACTACGTGCACATACATTTATCTGGGCACAAGCAACTACACATGTATACTGATAAAAATAGTCCATTGAGTGGTTAAGAGTCCATAAGATCTAGAATTCCATCGAGAGCATCTATCAATTTTTAAAGAGCTCTTCTTGAAAGTTAAAAGTAGCTGTTAACAATTCCCTTCATCTGACATCTTTCAATCTATTAAGCATGTTTCCTGTAATAGGTGCCATAGGGTTACGCCATTTAGACATGATTGATTTAAGGACTACTGCAATAATGACTCGATATAAATATGCTTCCAGCTTCTGTATATTCTTATGTGTATATATGCCTAAAAATAAAGCTGGAAAGGTCCTTGGAATATCAACTAGAAGAACCTGATTCAGCAGGTCATGATTTGAACCTCTGTCCAAAATGTCTCCAGGTTGGAACAGGTCCAAAAGATATGGTACTGCGTGCCCTCCTGACCGCATCCCCTGCAGCACCTATCTGACCCATTAAGGGTATAATGTTTAGTATGTGAAGGTGTCAGAAAGAATCAAATCAGGTTTTCCTTTTAAATTCCCTGTATCCAGGACAAGTTGTTGTTTTCTGGCTCACCCTAATTGCTTTCTCCCACATACGATCCTTGATGACTTCACCACTTTCTCACTCTCTCAGGTGGCCTGTGCTCCCCATAATTACCAAGTCTCTAAATTATGGAGTAAGGCTGCCAATCCTGTGACTAAATTCAGTAGTATTCTTAAGTGTCTCGCAGAATATATAAACTCTTGTAAAGGTATCAAAGGACTCACAATCTGGTTTTTAATCTCTGGTTGCAGAAGAACATGCTGGTTTTGTAAATACCTGAAGAGTTCACCTCTTCGTAAACCAAACTCCACTTGAATCTGTGGAAAGGATTAAAGGGTTGTCATGTCTGGGCTAAGTAGATGTTTTAGGGATGTTAATCCTTTCTCTTCCCATTGTCTGAATCCTGTGATTTAAAAGGGATAGGCCCTGCCTGGAGTGTTTGTAAGGCCGAGTAGGAGGCTACGGGCATTAGCATCTCTTAAGTGTTGTTGCATCACCCCACATGTTTTTAAGGTATGATGCACCCAAAGATTTTCTATTGATTGGAAAAGGGCTGGTGTTAGACGAGACAGAGGAAGTAATGTCTGCCATCCATGAGGTAGGTCTGAGGACTCCATTTCTAACCATTTGGTCTCCCTTTGCTTAATGATCCATTGAAATATAGGAAGGTCCTGTGCAGCCCTGTAGTAATACTTGTAGTTTGGCAACCCCAAACCCCAGGCTGCCCCTATCTTTGTGTTGCTTCATCAAGGCAAATTTCTCTCTCAGACAACTAGCCCCCCCTGACAAATTTATGTGGGGCTTTTTCCATTGTTTCTACATAGATTTTGCAATGGCTAAAGGGAGAATATGGAAGCAATATAGCAAACATCATCAAATATTCATCCATACCATCTGCACTCTCCCACCAACTGACAATGGTAATGGATCCCATCTATGCAAATCAGCAGAAATTTCATTTAGCAAAAAGTCATAATTAACTTTGAACAGGGAATGCACATCTTTCTGTATGTGAATACCCAGATATTTTAATCATTTTGTTGTCCATGTAAAAGGGACATTATGCTTGACTTGAACAAGTGACACTCCATTTAGTTTCAGAACTTAATATTTGTCCCAGTTAATTTTAAACTCTGAGATTTTACTATAATGCTCTAAAGTAGTTAAGTGGGGGGAGGGAATATGTGGGGTCACTGACAAAAAGTAAAGATTCATCTGAATACAATGGGATTTTTTTCTCCTGTGGATCACAAGAGTCTCCTTTTGTATCTGGGTTGCTCCTGATGGTGATAGCCAGCAGTTCAATCCCCCAGTGCAATAAGGAGGGGTGAAAGCAGACACTCCTAGTGGGTGCCATACTGCAACTCATAAAAGGGGGAGAATATACCATTCACCCTGACCCTAGCTTTCAGTTTCATGTATATGGCATTTTCCTAAGAAAGAAATTTAGCCTTGAATCCAAATTTATGCAAAGTAAATGGAAGTTATTACTACAGTAATTAAGGCAGTCTAACATTTTTTCTGTGTCAAGGGAGATGGACAGGTTAATGGTATTAGAGTGTTTGACTGCATGAAGGACATTCAGGATCTTCAGACATTATCTAACACTTGGCACCATGGAAAAAGCATCATCTGATTCCAATGTATAATTTTCCTTATAACTATTTGTACTCTGGTGGCTATTATAGTGGTCATGATTTTCTGGTCAACATTAATGAGGGAAATTAGTCTATATGATCTACATTGTAAAGGGTCATTTCTTGGCACAGGAAGTATAGTAGTGATGGCAACAAGTATTTCTCAACAAGATTTATAGAATTCCCCAAGGAATACATCAGGACAGGTGATTTTCCATTTTTTTTAAATTAAAAGTAGCAGTTGTTACCTCTTCCTAGGATAGATCTAGCATATTCTGGTCTTGTTCCATTAATTGAGGGGATTACAGTGAGGCAAAAAAAAGTGCTCAAGTCTCTTGTAGTACAGTGGGGATTAGGGCCTGTGTAAAGGGACTGACAGAAGCCAGCAGATTTGCTTGACAATGTTCTGCTGTTGAGTAACATGGGGGACTGTGGGATCAGGCCAGAGAGGGTTGCCATATGTCTATCTGCCTGCTGTTTCCACAACTGCTGTGTCAACAGTCACCCAGTTCTGGTTTCATGAGAGTAATATTTTTGCCTAGTGTATCTGAGCATCTCTCTGCTTTCATGAGATCTAAATCTGTGAGTTTATGCCTGGCAGCTGTTAATTGACTTAACGCCTGGGTATAAATTGGTTTGTTTTCACATTGTGTTTCCATTGCCCCTATTTCAGTTTCTATGGCCATATGAACTGTCACAGCCTTTGTTCTATGGGCACTAGCCATAGAGATGAGATTGACTTGCATGACTACCTTCAATGCATTCCATTGTGTCATGCATTAATTTCAGCCCCCTGATTATGCATCAAGAATGTCTGGAGCACCTGCTTGACCCAACTGTTGTTAGCTTTATTAGTTAAGGCCCCAACATTCAAATGTCAAAGCTTGTGTGTGATAACTGGCCTACTTTCTACTTGCAGTGACACTGGGGCATGGTCAGAATGCATAATATTATGGATCCGACAATTACTTATTACATGAAGCCAATTCTTAGGAGGAAGCAAAGGTCAATACTGGAATACACCTTATGGGGGTGATAATAAAACATAAAGTCTTTTTCAGTGGAGTGCAGAAATCTCCAGACATTCTGCATGCCCAGCTGCTGTACCATGTACATTAATGCCTTAGCCATGTGAGACTAGGAATATTTAGTAGGAGGAGCTTTATCCACTTTTTGATTAAGAACTCAGTTAAAATCCCCAAAGAACAACACAGAGTCTGACTGTTCTTTCTGAGAGTAATTTGTGGAGGCTGGATGCAAAAGCAGGGCTGTCCACATTGGTGGCATACATTCAGGATGGTTAGTTTCATTTTGGTATTCCACAGTTACCAAAATATTTAGACTCTCCAGGTCTTGGTAATGAGAGGTTATCTTAATGGGCAGTAAGCGGTGAATAACAGTGCAAACCCACTTTTTTCTGGGTGGGGTGAGAAGAAGCAAAGGCCTGGACCACCCACTCGCTATGCAATTTCAAGTGTTCAGCCAGATGCATGTGCATCTCCTGGAGAGCTGCTACTGCTCACCCAAAGTATTTAAGTGGAGACAGAATTGGGACACTCTTTACAGGATTATTCATCCCTTCAACATTATAGGAAATTGTTTTCATATGAGCCATAGAGACAGAAGAATGTTCATGCCATAACACAGGTTCAATAGCCCAAAACCAAAAAGAGGAGAAGCCAGGCCTTCATACATAGTCCTTACCACCAGGCTAAAGGTTATTCTACTTTTCATATGCCCAGCAGAGTTCAAAATTCTAGACAAAAGCATTTACAATATAGAAAACACATGTAACAAGAACAAACCATGCAAACCTAAAACAGCTAAACATCAGCATTTCAAAACTGTCCAAAATGGATATGCAGAGTGTGGCACTATTGATCCCCTTCCTTGGGTGTCACATATGTAGTCCTCATGCATGTGTTTGCTACTAGGTCCCAGTATTCAGGAGTATGCTACTTGGAGCTGTGCTTTGTTATTCCAAGCCCTTGACAGGGCCACAAAATGATAGATACAGGCCCCATAAGGTTCATAACCAGGAAAAATGTGAAACCT
Organism: Neoceratodus forsteri; assembly: GCA_016271365.2. Lineage (NCBI taxonomy): Eukaryota > Metazoa > Chordata > Ceratodontiformes > Ceratodontidae > Neoceratodus > Neoceratodus forsteri. Next base: position 799,003,687 of record CM057454.1, read on the forward strand.
ATAGACTATGCAGCACACACTACGTTCCCCTCCCTACCAATACATGGAGCCCCAAAAGCAAGAGTGGAGAGAACCAAACAGTAACATTTAGTGGTTTGTCAGGTGGGGGCATTACCCATCCCCTCTTGACTTAGATCTTTACTGGTGAGTGGGGTTACCAGAAAGGAGAACACCTGGTATCCCACCCTAAACATAACCATCATCCATTATTCAACTATAAAGTATCAATGTAAATATATATTGAAAGAAAGAAACCACAGCTCACCTTGATCCTTATGATTGGTGGCTAGAGTCTCCCCATCTCAACCTCTGTAAGGTCACCCCTCTCTATGGCTGGTCAAAGCCCCCACTTAAACTGACCCCTGCCAGGTGGGACCATCCAAAAATGTAACCTGGCACAGAACCATTAGGCAGTCTTTTGTCAAACAATATAAAAAGTAAGCTATGTTTCCCAGTCTACCTTGTCCACCTATCCTACTCAGGTGGTGTGTAATGCCAGGTCTATAAAAAATAAGACAGCTATTATTGCTGATCTTGTTGAAACAGCTGACCTGGCTTGCATCACTGAGACCTGGTTGGATGATAATGCTGGCTTAGTCTTGGAATCGGCAATTCTAGCCCAGTACTCAGTGATACACCACCCAAGAGAGGATTGTAGGGCCGGGGAGTAGCCATTTGTTTCAAGATGGATCTGGGCCTTTTAGCCTCCCTGGTGGGTGAGACTCAATCCTTTGAGTGTATCATTGGGCTGGTGTGGGTTGCAGGCTACTTCTCATTTACTGTCCCCCGAGTGGTGAGCAGGAATTCCTGCAGGAAGTTGCGGACTACATCATTGACCTGGAACTGGAGTCCCCTAGATGGATTATTCTGGGTGACTTCAATGCCTGGGTCAATGATGAACTCTCACAGTTTGGGCAGGACTTCCTACAACTGATGAATTTGTTGGGACTTACACAGGTAGTTACCACTGCTACCCATATGCATGGACACTCATTGGATTTGGTTTTCTTACTGGGGTTGGAAATCACTGCCTTGGTGGCGGAACCAGTCAGATGGTCAGACCATCATTCTGTAAGGTTCAGATGTGAGGTATCCCCAGTTGACCTGCTCCTACAGAAATGGTCCAGTACTGCAAATTAAGGGGTGTGACCCCAGAAGGTCTTATGGTGATACTGGATCTATCAGGTGTGGTGAGTGTATGCATGGAGCGGGGGAACTTGTACTAGACTATAATAAGGCAGTGATGGGGTCCCTCAACTCACTAGCTCCTGTCTGTGTTTGCCCACTCATCATCCATCTAAAGTCCCTCTGGTTTGATTGGACTCTGAAGGAGTTGAGAGGGAGTGGGGTCAAAGGTTGGAGTGGTGTTGGTGGAAATCTGGTGTGGTGGATGATAAACTTAGATTAATGGCCTTTTGTAAAGACTATCAATCTGCTGTCTCCTGTAAGAAGGCAGAATTCCTGTCCAAGGAGATCGCTGCAGTGAGGAACTGACCAGCTCAGCTCTTTCGGACTGTTGACAGATTATGCAATCCAACCTGTCTTCAGTCTTGGGAAGTGCTGTCACAGGCTAAGTGTGATGAGTTTGCTCAGTTCTTCACCAATAAGATTGTCACCATCCAAACAGAGATCCATTCTGTACCATCTAATGGGTATTGCAGTGGTCAGCAAGAGGTGCCAAGCACCCGGCTGACCTGGTACAACTTTGACCGGTTTGCAATTGTGGACATTCTACAGGTCGTCAAGGGTTTGTTCCCAGCCTACTGTAGTTTGGATCTGGGCCCTACGCACCTCCTAGTAGAGTGTGTTGAATCCATCAGCCTAGTCCTTGCTGAGATAGTCTGGTGTTCATTGGAGACAGGTGTGCTTCCTGACCCCCTGAAGGAAGCGGTGGTGATTCTGCTCCTTAAGAAATCTTCTCTTGACCAGGACTGCTTAATGAACTACAGACTTGTCTCTAACCTTCTCTTTGTGGGTAAGGGTATTGAGAAGGTGGTTGTGGTGCAGCTCAATGGCCATTTAACAACCCACGATGTCTACAATCCTTTCTAGTCTTGGTTTTGGAAGAGGCATAGTACTGAGACTGCCCTTGTCCTGGTGCTAAATGATCTCCTGATAGCAAGAGATCGGGGAGCCATTCCATCATGGTTCCCCTTGATCTCGCTGCTGCATTTAAAACTGTAGATCATGGGGTGCTGCTGGAGGACCTGCAGTTCCTCTGTGGACTGTCGGGAACAGTTTTTAGGTGGTTTCAGTCTTTCCTCACTGGCAGAATTCAATGAGTGGTGTCTGGGATTTATTCCTCAGCACCTCTCCCCCTATCATGAGGTGTTCTGCAGGGCTCTATGCTGTCCCCCATGTTGTCTGCAGTGTATATGCTGCCATTGGGAGACATTATAAGGTGGTATGGGCTGAGTTTTCACTGCTATGTAGATGATACTCAGGTCTACATATCCTTTATGCCCAAGCAGGGTGGGGCAGTCTCGGTCTTTAACAGCTGCCTCTCCGAAATTCAGGACTGGATGAGTGCCAACTGGTTGAGGCTGAACTTGGACAAGAATGAGGTACTGGTGGTTGAACCGGGTCACCAAGTTATGGGGTTGTTGGCAGGGCTACCTCCCGGGTTTTGGCTCGGGGGGACCAGCTGCTGACCTTAGACCAGGTATGGAATCTGGGTATTGTGTTTGAAAGTGGCCTGACATTAAAATCTCAAGTGTCTGCTGTTGTTAAAACCTCTATTTACCATCTGAGAAACATCACCCAAATAAAGCATCTGGTCCCACTTAGCGATCTTCCAACACTGGTTCACACCTTTGTAACCTCGTGCCTTGACTACTTCAATGCCCTATACCTAGGGCTTTCAGGGGTTGATATCTGACAATTGCAGTTGGTGCAGAATGTAGTGGCCAGGTTGTTGATTGACACTTCAATATCTTGCCACATCACTCCTGTGCTCCTGCAGTCTGCACTGGCTGCCTGTACATTGGCGGATCACCTTCAAGGTTGGGTTACTGACCTATAAAGCTCTATACAGACAGGGACCTAGCTACTTGCAAGAACTTCTCTGTCCCTATTGCCACCTCCTTTCACTCCTCTCTGCCAACTAGAGATTGCTAGAGATTTCAAGGGTTCATTTAAAGACCTCTGGGGCCTGTTCTTTTGCTTTTGTGGTCCCACCCTGTGGAATTCTCAATCTCATCAGATTAGAGAGTGCCTAACCATCGAGAGTTTTAACACTGAACTAAAAACACATTTATTCAGCCTTGCTTTTTAGTATACCATTGAAACAATGAAATTTTGATGGCAAAACCCATCACAGTGACAATCTCGATAGGTTTTTGAGATTGTCACTGTGATGAACCACTGGTGAAATTTCACCACCTCGAGAGTGATTTCTCCATTTTGAACAAACTCCGAGTTGGAGTTTGTTATATAAAAATGGGGGTGCAGGGGGGGCACAGCCCCACTTTACAAAAACCACAAAGCCTGAGAGGTGAAATTTCACCTGTTGACTTTGGGGATGTCGCTAAGCCACATGTCGATAACTTCAGTGTCAATGCTGCTTGGTGGAACCTTGTTTTTCCTGATTCAATTGATATTTAGTTAGCCTCCATCTGTTTCTGTTATAGTTATGTTTATTTAAAATCTAAAGTATTTTATTGTTGTTATATGAATTTTAAAGTGTTAAGTGTAGCGCCTTAGTCTTTTTTGGAATGTCGCTTAAAAATAAAGTTTGATTTGATTTGATCTATGAAGGAAGGGTCACTCAGCCGTCAGATAGGACCACAAAAAACGTGGAAACCAGATGGGTTACCATGGGGTCCCTGCATTGCCATCAGTGTAGAGGTAAAAATAAACCAAGAAAAGGAGCTCAGGTTGAGGGGTAAATAAAATGATCAACCATGCTCACTCTCAGCACAAATGAATACCGCTTAAGCAAGAAATTTATTATACAGAGACCAAACGTACACTGTAACAGGCTACCATATATACATATGCCAACTATAACAAAAGATAGAGAGGGCTAGCATAAGTCTGTAGGTCAAAAAGCAAATGTTAGCTTTAGCACACATGCCATAAAGCAGTAGTAGTGGCTGATGGGAAAGCATGACCTGCAAGCAGGCAAAATAAGTGTACCTGGAATGGCAGGGATATGCCATTAACATACAAAATAAGGAACCTTGCTGTCCAGATACAGGAACCTTTTAAAGCAGCCTTCTAGTGCTTAGTTTTGGAGGAGGTATGTTTTTGGAATATGTCTGTCCAGTCCTTAAAGTCTGAATTGGCTATGGCAGAAACCTGTTAGTAGGCGCTATCCTGCTTGTCTCATGAGAAAAGTATTTAAAACAAATTGTTACTGAAGGAACTAGATTAAATAATGTATCGCATGATGTGGCTACAAATATGTTTGAATGGTTGAAGTCCCCTAGGACCATACCTCAGATCACAAAACTGATTTGAGTGTATCTAGTTTTTCAAAGGGCCAAAAAGGGCATGGACAAGTGGGAAAAAGGATTTGTTTTTAAACTGTTTAACTCAGGAATTGAATACTGATTGGTTTTCTGAAATGGGCCAATATGAAACATGAAATAAGTTAATAGGGAAAATTAATGAAGTAGTGGACCATATTGCACCTGCTACGATAGTATTTTGGGGGGTTGGGCTAACCATGGATAACAGAGAAGTGCAAATAATTAATCCATCAGAGGCAAGTTGCATTAAAACAATGACTTGGTATGTTTTAACCAACTGAAGAATAAGGTAGTTAGAGAAGGTAAGAGACTAAGGAGAAGCATTTTCAGAAGAAGAATGAGAATTTAAGAATGTATGATCTAAAATGTTGGTGGTGAAATACAATAATATTTTTGGGACTGGGAAATACTAATAAAAATGTAAACAAATTGCACCAGACTTGTAATTATGATAGGACTAGTGAAGGATTTGTAAATGCCAAAAATAACCAATTTTGTAACAGTAAGAAATGGACTCTTCTTGAAAGAAATCAGGCTAGGGAATGGGACATGCCTGATAATCTGTTAATGGATATTGAAAGAATTGCAAAGGGATTAAACAAAATCAAAGTAGGGAAGACTGTGGGAACTGATGTTGTCTCTAACTGGATGTGGTGAGAGGACACTGATGTTTTGACTCCACAGGTAAGCAATATTTTTGGTAAAACCTTTATATATGGCCAAGTTCTAACTCAGTGGAAGGGGGTCAAGGTGATATACATCCCTAAGGTTGATTCACCAGTGGACACCGGAAAAGATTTCCAGTCTTTTTCACTTACTGCATAATTGCAAAATTATGTATGGGATGGCTTTATTTCCATGTGGTTTATGGCCTGTGTTCAGACTAAAATTTATCCAAACCCTTTTGGGTCTCAGTAAGGTAGCTTGATCACTATTGTAACATCAAAGCTGCTGCAGGTCTGTATGCAAACATGGGATATTTATTTTTATTCTTTTGATAACCAGGTTAGGACCACTAGGCACTGGTACCTGTTTTAGGGGTGACCCAGGAGTACTGGGGAGGTTAAATGACTTGCTCACAGTCACTCAGAATGCAAGTGGAGGTCATGGGAATAAAATCCAGGTCTGTCTGCAGAATGTACCAAGCTCATTCACAGCTCATTACTCTAACCTCTAGGCTATACTGTAAGGGTGGTACTTGTTGATTACCAAAAAGTATTTAATCTTATAGATCATGAAATAATGTTGAGAAAACTGGAAAAATATGACATCTCTAGATGCCTGATCAGATTGGTACATGACTTTCTTCTGGGACGGTCACAATGGGTAGAGATAGATGGGATAACATCCAGCAAAGGTGTCATAAATGATGGGGTTCCCCAAGGTGCATAAGTGTGCCCCTGCCTCTTTATGTTGATGATAAATGACTTGAATACTGTCAGACTCAGTGTAAAGTATATCAATGACACCACAGTCATCAATGTTTTTGATGCAGAGGCCATCAGTGCTATGCAAGAACATATTAAGAGGATTAAAAGAATGGTCAATAAAGAACAACATGAACATATATCTTGGTAAAATCATAATAATTTATTTTTGTGAAATGGGTCAACTCAAAGGTACCAGCTCTGAAGTCTGGTAATCAGGAAATGACTGTATCAGATAGGGTAACGTTTTTTTTTTAATATCATTTTATTGAATTTCCAACAATAAAATAGCAAAACTTTATGATGTTTATAAGAATTCACAATTATTTGAACACATATGTGTATATATATATATATATATATATATATACAGATATAAATAATAGAACTTATCAAATGAAGACAAAAAAAAAAAAACAGATTACATCTAACATTCAATCACATATCCTCCCATATAGGGAAGTCAAATTGTTCTGAGGCTTCCCCTTATGTCATCTTCAAAAGACCACTAGGTCTCTAGGAAATTAAATACATACAGTTGAAGCCATAGACATGGTCAGATATTTCCAGATATTTTACTATATTTCTAAATGGATTCTCTCTGATGCCCCTGCTGTGGAACTGCAGAAAGCAAGAGATTTCTCTAGAAATTTTACAGAAATTTCAGGAAATATCTTACTATGTCTTTGGCTGTGACTCAGATCAGAGAAGACAATAATTTTCAAAAGCAAATTGATAAGGAAAGCGTGACAGCAGAGATTAAAGCAAAAGTATAAGAATAAAAAAACAGATAAGGAAATATCAAAAAAGAATGATGTTCTTGGAATATGCACATCCCTCCAAAACCTCTAACTATTACTTGATTCTTTAATTGGACATGTTCATCTGGTGCTCTAGTGGATCACCTGAGAAGAATTTATAAATATTACCCCCTTTAACTTTGAAAGGTTACTCTGACCTACAAAGTAGTGAGCTAGTCTTTCCAATCTAAGTAGCTCTAGACATTCTCTTTTCCACTCTGTTATGGTAGGAATCTTGACATCCAGCCAAGCTTTCAAGATCAGATTTGATCGAACGTCAGCAAGTGGGATGGTTGCACTTCTCTGAGCTCCACTGCACCCACCCAAAGAACCACATTTTTCTATTTATTTCCACTTTAATTTTTTTGATTGTAAAAGTATGACCATTTGGGTGTGCTTATTCAAGATTGCTCAGAAATAGTTGCTTTCCTTTTTTTTTCTTTTTTTTAATAACCACAGAATTTGAAATAGATCCACGTATCGATCTGACAGGTGATGGCTACAGGTCTGACAAACATTAAAATCAAATCAGCTCAAAGGACAGTACTTTTAATTCACTAACGGGTCTTGTGTCAAATAATTGAATACATGGAGAAACTTTTGGGCACCTTTTTCTTTTCCATTCTTTTGACCTATTTGTCAAGTTCTTTAAACATTGGGGGTCAGATTTTCAAAATGAATTGTAAGCCGCTTGCCCCCAGTGCACCACCTGTAAGGCACACGGAACTTGCGGCAGTCTCTGACTGTGGATCAGGAATTTCAAGCACAGGCACTGAGTGCAGGACCATAGACCACAATCTTACGGGCTAGCCTGCACCACATCCTAGAGCCAAAGACATGGGGCTTGCACCGGACATTTGGCACAAGCCCCTGTAAATCAGTGAAACTGTCACAACTGAACTCGAGATTGGAAAATCAGGTGCATTTGTGGCAAAGGGGTTCAGTGCATCACCAATTTCAGAGTCCCCTGGTGCAGGGCTTGTCACATGCCCTGCACTGTCATTTGAAAATCCTGCCCTGGGAGTTCTGAGATGGAAGTGCAACTGACTGTTCCTGAGAAAAATCCTCTTAAACATACTTTCTCTGGCATTAGGGAGTAATGTTGACAACAGTAAAAAAGTAACAGTTAAAGATTCCTCATCTAAACCACTCACAGCTTTGCATTTTGAATTCATTATGACATAAATAACTTCAATTAAAATTACAGTTTTAGATACACTGTCAAGTTTGAATGACTTAAAAGAAGAAACAGATGAACACAAGGTTCGGATCACCGATGCAGAGGCATAAATGAGTAGTGTGGAAGATAAATTAGAAAAGAAATAAAAGAAGAGACATCCCAGAACAGACATCTAGCAAAAATTTAACAAAGTTAGAAGATTTAGAGTCTCATAGCAGAAGAAACAACCTCAGAGTATTTGGGATACAAAAAGGTCTAAATGGCAGTGACATTAGTGGTTTTATTGACAAAATGCTCTTGCAAATAGTTGGTCCACCACCTGAGAAATCTCAATACTGCATTGAGGGAGCCCATAGATCTTTAAAACCTCAACTGGGGATTAATGAAAGGCTAAGATCTATTGTATTAAAGCTTCTTGATTTTCAGCAGAAAGTGCACATCCAATGAATACTTAGAGACACAAGTCACATGAATTCTGAGGGATGTAAACTGAACATTTTCAATTACCAACCCTTAGATGTCATAGAAAACATAATGCCTTCCTTCCACTAAAGAAAAACAAAATAATGATGGCTAGAATCAAATACAGCTTACTATAGTATTTCCAACCAGGTTAAGAGTGTGGCATCCAGAGGGTCCTAGAGACTATATTGGCTTTGAAGTCATGAAGTTGGGACTCTGCAAGGACCTCCCTCATCTTTTTTTAGGCTTTGATTTTAAATCTTATGCAAATGAACTAGCTTAATGGTGTAACAAATGTACTTCCTATATACCTGTTGTACAAGAGTAACCAGAATCAGTAATTTACCTTGAGATGTAGGAAAGACATTTTTTAGGTGGCTGTGATTTTCTCTCACATTCTCTTACATTCTGACAATGAGCTCTGCTCCCAACTGGCAATCTCAGTGGCTAGGGCTAGCTGTGCTCAAGAATGCCATTCCCAGTACTGGGGAGGCATCAGTGCCCTCTAATCCATACTGATAGATTTGTTACTCGATATAAATACCAGTAAGGGGTACTGTCCTGGTACTGATGTACATCTGCGCTAATGCTTGGGTGGACACACTCATGGACACAAATGGCAGTTGCCACCTGGCCTGGGGCCTGCAGGGATATCACCAGCAGTCCTTACTTTACAAACCCATCATGCATGCAGCAGACCCTCTGACAGTGTTGCATGGGTTAACTAGAAAGGGGGCCTGCTGCCAAATGTTCCATGGCTCTAGGACCAAAGGGATAAAAGATGTCCTCCCCAAAACTCCAATGGTCCTAGGTTTAGTCTCAGTGCTACTGATGCTTCTTGTAGGGGATATTGAATCTAACCCCGGTCCCCTGGTAGCTAACTGTAACATTGGATCCCCTCTTGACCAAACTGGACTAACCCCAAGGGCCTAAAAATTGTCTACATGAATTTCTGCAGTCTGTGCCATAAAATTCATGAGCTACAAACTTGAGTACATATTTACAAACCAGACGTATTGGCAATATCTGAGACTTGGTTAAAGTCCAATATCCTAACCCATGAGACTGAACTCCTGGACTATAATATCTTCAGGAAGGACAGGGAGGGCAAAAAAGCGGGTTGGGTACTTATTTATGTGAAACAGTCCCTAGATGCAGCACTAACCTGCCTCTCCCACATTGACTGCCCTGGGTGCAAGTCAATATTCGTTAAGATTACCCTGGGTCATGCCAAGGTCCTAACGATAGGCTCCCTCTACAATCCTCCCAAGGTCACCCCCTATGACCTGGATGAGTTAACCAAAGCTCTAGTGGAAAATGCCCCATTCTAAGATGCTAATACTAAGTGATTTTAATATGAATTGGACAGCTGACATTGAACAGGAACCCTCCTGGATGCTAAACTGTCCCAGGTCATCACAGAGACCACAAGGCATAATGCCAAAACAGGGAATCATTTCACCCTTGACTGGGAACTGGTTTCAAACTCTCTAAACATTCAAGTGGCTTGGCACCCTGGCTGACATCTTGAGTGACCACTCACCTATATGCTGGATCTGGAAGAATAGATCACCCAAGGTTCCCCCAAGGCTTATTACAGCCAGGGATTTCTCCAAATGCTCTGCAGATGCCTTCCAGGAACACCTACGCAGCCTGGTCTGGAGCCCTATCTGGCTTCTCTCTAGCTTAGATGAAGCTTTGGAGTACTTCCAAACCACCTTCATCTGAGCAGCCAACCTGTATGCCCACCTAAGGAGACTGAGAACCAAGGGGTGCTGCTACAAGTCGATCACACCTGAACTAAAATCAGTGGTGCTCAGCCATGATATGGCCTTGAAAAGGCATTGGAAGTCTGCACTCCCTAAGGATCTGGCAACCTACAGAGCACTAAGAAATCAATGCAAGGGGGGCAGACTTCAGGAGAATGCAGGAAGTACTGAAAGGGAAACTGGAGGGCATAAGGCAGAAGAAGGATGCAGAGCTGAAATGGGATATTACAGAGGCAACAGAAGCCTGCACCAAGATGCAGAGTAAGAGGAGCAGAGCAAGAAAAGCATGCTGGTTGAACAGCAAGGTAGTTGAGGTGGTAAGAGCAAAATGAGAGGCACACCAGAGGTATAGGAGGACGGGGAAGGAAGTGGACAGGGAGGAGTATGTAAGATGGTTCAGGGAGGTGACCAGAAAAGTGAGAGAAGCCAAGGCCTAGAGGGAGTGGAGAGAAGTGCAGGGAATTAATGGGGGGGGTGAAAGACTTTCAGATACATCAGGGAGAAAAGGAAGTGCAAGGAGACAATAATGAGGATAAAAAGGGGTAGGGAGTGGACAGAAAAGGGGAAGGAGTAGGCAGAAGCACTGAATGAATACTTTTGCTCAGTGTTCACAGAACAAAAGGCACCACTACCACCATGGGCTGGGAGGGTGGGGACAGGGGAGAGAGGTGACAGATTGAAGAATTGAGGCAAGTAGAGTCCTAGAGGGACCAAGGGCACTGAAGGTAGATGAGACACAGGGGCTGAATAGTATCCAGCCCAGGGTGCTGAGGGAGATGGTGGAGCTGTTGGTGGAGCCACTGTCAGATTTGTACAGCACCTCACTGGAGTTGGGATGTGTGCCACTGGACTGGAGGATGGCAATGTAATACCATTACACAAGAGTGGATCTAGGGATGAACCAGGTAATTATCATCCGGTAAGTCTCACCTCCATAGTATGCAAACTCATGGAAATGATACTAAAGGTAAGACTGGTGTAGTACCTGGAAAACAATGACCTCCAGAATGTGAGGCAGCATGTGTTCTTTTCAGGGATGTCTTGTCAAACCAACCTGATACAATATTATGACTGGGTGACAGCTGAGCTGGATATAGAAACATAGAAACATAGAATTTGACAGCAGATAAGGACCACTTGGTCCACCCAGTCTGCTCATTTCCCTACCTAATGGATAAGCTGCAGATCCTAGTTAACCAGCAGCCTACTTCTTTCTACCCCAACCCCCTAGAATTGCCTTATGACTGTCCCATGCATGCTTGAATTCATCCCCTGTTTTTGACTCCACAACCTCCTCCGGAAGGCCATTCCATGCATCCACAACCCTCTCTGTGAAAAAATACTTCCTTACATTACCTCTGAGCTACCCCCCTCTATCTTCAAATTGTGCCCCCTTGTTCTTGAACACCTCTTTTTTAGAAAAATGCTACCCTCTTGGACTTTGTTGATTCCCTTGAGGTACTTGAAAGTTTCTATCATGTCCCCCCTCTCCCTCCTTTCCTCGAGGCTATACATGTTAAGTTCCTTTAGTCTCTCTTCATATGGTGGTGGATGGAGGGGAGGGATGGAAGCAGCTGCAGGAGGAACTAAGCAAGCTAGAGGAGTGGTCAGAGAGGTGGCAGCTGGGGTTCAATGTAAAGAAGTGAAAGGTTCTGTACTTTGGGGTGAAGAACCCAAGGAGAGAATACTGGCTGGGGGTGTATGCTGGGGATCACCGAGGAGGAGAAGGACCTAGGGGTAATAATAACATGGACCATGAACAACACTGCTCAGTGCAAGAGAGCTGCTGCAAAAGTGAACAAAATGCTGGGGTACATAGCGAGGGATTTTTCATCCATGTGAAGAGATGTGATTTGCCCCAGTACAGGTCACTGGTAAGGCTGCACTTAGAGTATTGTGTGCAGTTTTGGAGGCCATACCTAAAGCGTAATATCAGGCAACTGGAGGGGTACAGAGGAGGGCATCAAAGATGATATGTGGAATGGAAGGGAGAGACTATGACAGCAGGCTGGGAGACCTGAATATGTACACCCTGGAGGATTGAAGGGATGGGGGGACATGATAGAGACATTCAAGTATCTGAGGTGAATCAGTAAGGATGGGGCAGATGGGGTCTTCAAGTTAAGGAGGGGGAGGGTCACCAGGGGGCATGGGCTAAGAATAGAGGAGGGAAGATTTAGGAAGGAAATGAGGAGACACTATTTCACAGAAAGGGTGGTAGCAAAATGGAATGCACTACCAGAATGGGTGGTATCATGTAAATCTGTGAACAGCTTCAAAAGGGCATGGGACAGGGAACAGGGGAGAGTGAGGCTGGGGAGGTGGGAGGTGGCAGTGGGATGACAAAGGGCAGGGGGTGGGGCAGGTGCAAACTAGGGGTACTAGCTGCACACTTGAGCAGACTTAGATAGACTGGGTGGTCTGTTTCTGCTGGCACATTCGTATGTTCATATATACTGCCAAATCTGAGAATACTTGGGAGACAAACCACTTGTTGGTTAACACCCAGCATGGATTCAGACGAAACCATGGGACCGAAACAGCCCTAATCAAGTTCTCTTCTGATGTTCTTACTGCCCTCGACAATGGCACCCCAACTGATGCTATCTTCATAGACCTGACCCAGGCCTTTGAATGAGTGGACAACAAACTTCTGGTAAACAAGCTATGTCAATTTGGCCTTGATCAGAACTCCTAACTTGGTTCAGCAGTTACTTGACCAACTGCTCCCAACAGGTCAGGTGGAGAGGTGCCACATCTGAATCTCTCCCTATCACCCAGGGGGTACCACAGGGCTCTATATTGGGGTCCCCCTTCTGTTCATACTGTTTGCCAGTGACCTAAACAATCACTGTGGAGGCAGTTCTGTGGTCCAGAAGGCAGACAACACTGTGATATACAGAACCTCGAAGAACATGGGTGACTTGGGACCCCAACTACAGTCAGACTTTGCAACCCTTGAAAGGTGGCTCTTAGACAACAGGCTGGTACTTAATGCCAAAAAAACAAAAGCCCTTTTTTTTGGGCCCAGGACCCTGGCCACTGACAGAAGCCCCCTTCTCCGTCTGGTCGCCTCCTCTGGCACACCAATAGAGGTAGTGATGTCATTCTTATACTTGGGACTTACGCTGGAACAAGGCTTCTCCCTGAAACCCCATGTGGATCAAATAACCAAAACCATGCACCAAAAACCGGGCTCACTTTATCGCTTGGTCACTCAGTTGATCCCTGAAACCAGGATTACCATAGCAAAAAGCATCCTGCTTCCCACCCGAACCCATGCAGCGCCAGTAACACATCAATGGCAAAACAAGAGCACAATAGGATGCTAATGCTATATAAGAAAATTGCATGCTTCACCACAATGTCCCTCCCAAGGCGCCATCACTGTGATGCACTTGCTTCCCTAAATTGGCCTTCCTTTAGCCACCAGCTACAGTACCCCTTACTATGCTATACTTACAAAATCATCGACGGCCACTCCCCAGACAGTCTGCATAGCTTGCTGACTCTCAAGCATAAGGTCAGACATCTGTGGATCACTTGCAAAAATCTCCTGGAGGAACCCAGGATGAAGACTATGGCAGGTACCAAATCATTTTCCTATGCAGCACCTGTACTGTGGAATAAGCTCCTGCACCACCTACAGGAAGCCATCTCCCTGGGAACCTTCCGTAAAGGGCTACGTGTGCACCTGCTGTCCAGCAGCCACTGCTCCTGCACTTGAGCCTTAGTTGTTTAGGATAGAATCACTACAGTGATGAAACTGTGCTGTCAGTTGCAGTTTCTATATTCTTCCCCCTCCAGGTCATATACATAGTCACAATGTGCCTGTATAGCTAACTATCAGCTGATGACTGTCTGATCCACTGCTGTGTAACTAACTGTCTTGACTGTAACTTCTGCCCTCTCATGTACTGTATATGCAATATGTCTTTGTACTGACTATGTAAAATTTGATACAATGTGCAACTAACTCTGGGTCACCTCTGAAAAAGAGACCTTCAGGGCTCAGTGGGCCTACCCGGTTACCAAAATTGAATAAATAAATAAATTAAAAAAAAAGGGACTTCACTTCAAAGGAATTTTGAATGCACAGAATGGTCCTCTTCTTTCTAACAATTCAGCCAGTGAACACTAATTTATGCATTTATGCTTTTAGCCATGTGATATCCATCTAACTGGAAGTGATAGGAAGAAATCCAAAATGATGTAGTTTGTCCCACCCTGCTGAGACGTAAGAGCTGCATAGACTATAGGGACAGTCTAGGGTAGTTATCTGAATGAAAATTAACTTTTACTAAAAGTTGCTGTAATCTGGACTATTCACCACACATTCCGGTGGATGCTTTGCTAAAGTGGGGAAAACAGGTAATGAATACTTAATTCAGAGGGAGGGTACCATTTAGTGTTGGCATAAAAAAATGTAAGTTGATGTTAAACATAAAAATGCTGTAAGCTATTATGAATAGTCATAAGGGGTGGATATTGTGAATTTTTAAATATGGGAAGGAGGGGTGTGAGGGAGACCTTTGCTCCTTCAAAACCTTGATTCTTTTATCTTGCTTTTGAGATGTTAAATTTCTACTTAATTTTTTTTAGATATGACATTGCTGCTGAGATTGTGACAAGGAAGATTCTGGAGAAGAGCTCCAGCTGCAAACTGGCTGTTGAAGAGAAGCAGGCATAGCAGAAGATTGAGAAAGGCATATTTTTACTTCAAACAGGTAAACCACTGGCTGCCTAAATTGTAATACTGCTTATTTCTCAGTCTCATTCCAGTCCATCTTGTGCTGCATGACGAAACATGTTCTGTTTGTACCCCTGTCCTTTTTCACTACAGGGAGCTATTAGTTCCACCAGTGGAGGTGCCTGCCCACGTGATGAGAAAAGGACTGTGAGTCCTGAGGATGGTTAACTCAGTGAGGGAACTGAACACTGAACTAAAAGAAGCTTAACCAAAAGTAACAGAGACTCTGGGGAAACAAAGGTAAGAAACAAAAGCTGACAGTTTTTTTGAACATCTCAGCCATTTATGATACCTTATTGTTGCCTACCCTTCATTTGTTTGTGTAGTCAGAGATTTTGCTGCTACATACTGTAAGCTTCTCTGCTGCTCTCTCTCAACCCTGGGGAGATTTTCCCCATTTTTTGGTGCTTGGCACTCACAGTTGTTTTAGTTGTTTACTGAGACCATTTCTGACCTCTTAATTAGGCTAGACTAGATTGTATAGTAGGGGCCAACAGTGGAAGTATTTGTATTGGTCTGTTATTTAGCTTAAATATTTTTCTTTGCTAACTGAAACTCCAAGATTGATACTTGGGTGACTAGGGCAAGAGGGAAATTTGGCTTCAATGTTAGTTATAATCATTCTTACTAAAGGGATACAAATTTTACTATTGTTAAAATTTATAATAAGAATTTTATAATTGTAAGTTTTAAATTCTAGTTTGAGTTAGACTTTGAAATGCATACCTTTAGGTCACATGGCCTGTCACCATAAACACGCATGAGTGGCTTTTCCCTGGTATAGTAGCCATATTTACCTGGGACCTATAGCATATAGCAGACAGGTTATACATTAGCCTCAACTCACCTTGAGAACTTGAAGGATGAAAGAGCACAAGCCAGCTTAGGGCTCCTGCTTGTTATTAGCTGATGTTAACAAAAGCTCTCACTGCTGCTGAAAAACACAAAGTACACATGCGGAAAGTGAGTAACTACACACAAGTGTATCTTTAATCTGTGTTTGCCTTTTTGTTTGGGGGGGTCTAATTATTGAATTTTATAATACACAAAATCATGGGTTTAGTTAGGGGAGAATCCAGAGGAATTTTAATGGAATTAAATGATGAAATGTCAAAGTGAGGGTGGTAAGATTAGTGCTACTCTGACTCATGTTAAATAGACTGGATGAGTAAAAAATATTTTTCTTTCACACTAGATTAAAATTTTCATAGCCTTATTCTCACAGATGCATTTTAATCTGTTAGCCTAAGTGTCTAACTCCATGACTTATGAACTACAGATTTTGAACATGACCAAAAGTAGTTCACCAAAGATTGGGAGCATGCTATAGATTGAACCCTTAATTAATTTCAATAACTAGGAGGCTATTGGCCCAAAGTTTCCTTTTGCCTGTCATAGATTATGGTCTGCTTTTTTGCTACTCTGAGGAGGGGTTATTATCTAAGGTTAGAGTTCTTTTAAACCAGATCACTAGGTTTTTCACTCAGCTGCCACCCAGGACACATCACTGTAGCCTGCTTCGGCAGGCAGATTTACAGTCAGACCTGGTTAATCCATAAACATTTGTGTTAGCCCAAATGTTTACGTAATAAAAATCTACGTAGTAACCAGACATTGACCAAATGATGATTTATTTTCAATGATTTATTACAATACTTAAAAAAAATCACTTTTTTTTAAATACAGTGCAAAACATATGGGTACTGTACATCACTCTGCTTCAGTCAGTTCAGTTAAGCAACACTCAGGCAATAATAAAATTAGCTTGATCTGAATTAAGCTTTGGCACTAAAACAAAGACTGAGGTAGCCATTGTCAATTGCAGCACAGGAGAAATCTCAAAATGTCAGTTTTGTCATGAATGCACATGGTCGAGGGCTCACATCGCTGAATGCTAGCGGGTAGCTGAACAGTGGGGTCAGACATATTCTATGAGAATATGTCTGGGGGGATGTAAACATTTTTTTTTCAAGGTATGCTTAGAGCTTAGAGAACATGGTCAGAATGGGACTTGGGGGAAAATGTGAGAAATGGAGCCGTGACCACACTGGAGCAGGGAGCAGAGAAAAACAGAACAGATCGAGGGGCTCACTTCACTGACTGCTAGATGCTTTCAGAACGTGGTCAGAATGGGACTTGTAAAGCAGTTTGAAGAGCAGAATGGGATTTTTTTAAATGAATGTTTGAATGGTTTGTGTGGAAAATCTGAGAAATAGAGCTGTCTGGTAGCCGGTATGTGGCTGCGGTGGTCCTTCTCAAAACTGCCTGCCGTTCCTGAGCTTAACTGCCCTTTTCCCTTCCAGGTGCTCTCATTAAACCCAGTAAAAGTTTAACTCATACAAACGGGTCACTGATACCATTATTCTGAGACAAACAGAACTGCCATCGAGCAACTGGCAGGGTGAGCAGCCGGCGGGGAAGGGGGGGTTAAATCTTAGAGAACATGGTCAGAATGGGACTTGGGGAAAATGTGAGAAATGGAGCCATGACCACACTGGGGTGGGGAGTGGAGAAAAACAGAACAGATCAATGAGCTCACTTCGCTGCTATCTGGGTAGCCGAACAATGGGTCGCGCATATTCTACAAGAACAATAAGGGGACTGAAAATGAAAACAGAACTGCCATCAATCGATTGGCAGAGCGAGCAGCTGTTTGGGGGGGGGTGTTTAAAATCTACTGTACTCACAAATTAAATGAATTAAAACATGTCTCTACTTAACCTAAAACGGCGGCAGCAGCAGAACAAGAAAGTACACTCATGCAGTTATTGGAAGTGTTGGTCTCTGCTGAGGTAACACGCTGGAGGAGATTAAGAGGGGATTAAGAGAGTTTGTGATTAACAGTCTGTTACAAACCTCATAGTACCTCCGCCTAGAGCACAATAAAAATGGATTAAGGAGGTCACAGTGAATAGGAATTAATTAGACTAGTTAGAGACAAATGCAAACGGATTTGGATTCTCAGTTTTATGTATTAAAGAGGTAATTAACATGAGAAAAAATCCGTTTGCATTGTGTCTCATTCGGAAAGTCAGACATACGGACTAATGAGACACGGATAAACCAGGTCTGACTGTACTTCCTCTAGAATATCAATTTAAATTTCAGCTTGGACTTTTGGCTAAAAGGTAACTTTAAATAAGTTACCTTTTTCTTTAACTTCAATATTTTGGAAACCAGATTAGATCTGTCTTTACTTGCTTATCTGTTTGGCATTGTTTTGCCATACCAAAAATGAGGCTGTCCTTGGGTTAAAAAAACCCTGCCTTATATTCTCCCATCCTTTTTTAACTGTGTACATTGTATAGAAGCCTATTTTTTTACATTTAGACTAAAGCTGAGAGAGTATTTAACAGTTGAGAGTCTGTGTAAATGTTTTATCTAGACACTGCTCGGATGTGTGTTGAAAAATGTCATTGTATGTGTTTTGTGGTATTTTATAGCTTTGTATGCATTTTTTTGTATGTACACTGGTTGTCCATGTAAATGGGTCCTTGACCCATGGTCTTACCAGTAAAATAAACAAAACAAAGTAGAAGAACTTTGTTCATTTCCTCGTACTTCACACCGCTTTCTCTTGTTATATTTAGTGGCATCCACCAATGTACTTTGACCAGAAGGTTACAAAACTGAAAAACAGTCAATCATTCAACCATGCAAGCTCCAGTAAACCCCAGTAGGCACAGAAGTAAACTGAGAAGGGACTGAAATTGAAGGAGATACCCAAACTGCTAGTAACAGGAGTTGTACAAAAGGCTTGCCCTTGACCCTTATGGGGTGAAGTTTCAGTAAAGGAGAAGTAGTTTGAGAGAGAGAGAGAGAGAGAGAGAGAGAACTGATTAGTGAGATCCTGAATAGGTTTTATCAAAAAAGCTCTGCTTTAATGTTTAGGACCCAATTCTCAAAAGTTGGTGCTAGCTGCACCAAAGGTGACTTGTGAAGATTGCCCATATGCCAGGAACCCTGCACCTGATTCATGATCAGGTAGGGGCCCTGGTTGCAAAGTCATATGACTTGTGGCAACCATAGTGGTGTGCCAAACAGAGGATGCACCTGGATGGGTTGCCACAAGCTGTGGGTGGGCATACTGTACAACAATGTCCCCAGGCATTCCCTGGTAGTCTAGCAGACCTCCCAAAGCCCCAGTCTCCCCATTATTATTTATTAATAAATCATTATCGGTCTACTGGACCCTTCTCCCTGATGTCCCTATATAACATGCATTTGACATTCCCTGGTGATCTAATGCCTCCCTCCCTCTAAATCCTCAGTCCCACATTATAATATATACATTGCTCCCCAAGCCCTGATCTCCCATAATAATAATAATCAAAAGAACCCTGGTGGTTTAGTGGACCACTCAAGCCCTGATCCCCAATTATACAGAACATTACTATACCTGATGGTCAGGTAGACCCCCCATCCCATAGTTCCTTACCACCCTGCTCCCCACAACCCATAACCAAGCCAATGACTGGCACAGCCCACCACTCACCACTGTGGCCAGCCACTGACTGAGCTCTGAATGAGTGTGTACTATATATATAGTATGCACTTAGTGGCTGACAACAGCTGTCAATCACTGAGTGCATACTACAGTATATACAGTACACGCTCATTCATGGCTCAGTTGGTGGCTGGCCACAGTGGTGAGTGGTGGGCCATGCCAGTCACTGGCATAGTTATGGGTTGGTGATAGGGTGGTAGGGCACTATGGGGTGAGGGTTGGCAGGTCCACTGGACCTCCAGGTATAGTGTTATTCAATATAATGGGGGATCAGGGCTCAGACGGTCCACTAGACCACCAAGGTTCTTTTGATTATTATTATGGGAGATCTGGGCTTGGGGAACAATGTAGATACTATAATGAGGGATTGGAACTTAGAGGGAGGGAGGCACTAGGTCACCAGAGAATATTAAATACATGTTACATATGGACATCATGCCGGGGGGCCACTAGACCACCAGTGATTTGTTAATAATCCCTAACAGAGGGATCAGTGCTTGGTTGGGTCCTGAAGACTACCAGAGATACTTTTTTTTACCATAACAGTTGATTGGGGCTAGGAGGGAGGGCCGCTAGACTACCAGAGATTTGTTTTACAGAGATTGGGCTGGGGGGGGCACATTTGCACACCATCCCAGAGGGCATGTAGACCTTTGTGTTCTGATAGGTTTTGGGAATATAAATTTATAGGATATGTCAGCCTGCATCTGCTGCATGTCCTCTAGTGCCATGCAACATCCCATTTTGTGACACAATGCTTGTGCATGCCCCTTTTAGCACAAGCAGCCAGCATTTGATGCAGGCTGCATTTGAAAATAGTTCAGGGTGCAATTTTTGATGCAATGTGCCACTTGCATCAATTATGTTTGAGGCAGGCACCTTGCATCATTCTAAGGGCTTTGAGAATCAGGCCCTTTATGTCCACATTTTAAGAACTGACTAGAAAAAAAATAAGGACCTTAGGAGATTTAGTTTTATTTTGCTAATTCCTGTGGGCTCCTTGGGTCCTGTGCAATATGTACTTCTACAGTTCTATATTAGCATCTCTGACAAGGCATATGATTTAAATATTACTATATGTATGTATGTTATTCTGATTGCAGTTTATTAAAATTATACATATTTGAATTGTCAAATTAAAATCATGCTGATAGTAGAATACTGAGTTTATTAGCATCTATTAACTCATAGTTCCCCTGTACTTAATTGGATGTGAATTGTGCTGATTGTGCTGATTGGTTATTTGGTTTCTTACTTATAGTGTTTACGGGTCCCAATCAAATTATATAGCGTGAAAGGATCTGGAGTTCAGGAGTTTGAGATTTTCTGGTACTACTCTCACTGCTTGGTGAATTATTTTTATATTTTATTTTATATTATCTGATCCACTAACTGATATTTATATCTCACTGTTATCATTGCAACTACAATAACTGTAAATTAGCTACCTACTCTTAATATGTAATTGTATCCAATGGATATCACTATTATGTTGCTGTCCCATATATACAGAGACAGTTACTCATTGTAAATACTTGCTACTATATGAACATTATATGTATGCAATATATTCCAATGGATATCACCATTATGTTGCTGACCCATATACTGTATACAGAGACAGTTAATCATTGCTACCATATGTTCTTCATACATATGTAAAATGTTACCTATGTACCACCCTTCCCCTTTCCCCAGGATGCATCTGGAAATGAGCAATTTGCTCAGCATGTCTTCCTGATGAAACTTTTAAATAAGTAAATATAAATATTTATAAATGATATTGGTGAAAAGACAAGTTTAATGAGTATGCCAGCTACCAGAAGGAGTGGGAAGATAATTAATGTGGTGATAGCAAATATGGGAAATATGGACCCAGTAAGGAATGCAATATACAAACTAAAAACATTAAAGAAGCTGACATTGGGTGCCCTGAATAAAATTCAGAATTCCCCAGGTTTTCTAAAAAAAAATAAGAAAAAAGGGTAAATTGAAAGGGACAATTACAACAACAAATTAACCTCTACTCCTAATGGTGAGCTTATTAAAAGATGAAAAGAAGGTATGGGGGGAGGAAATACCCCCTGCCAAAGAACCCCTTGAGATTTTTGATAATATAATAAGGAATAGGATCACAGACAGGAGCCCAGTAGGGAACACTGATTTCTCTGGAGTTTTTGACAACTTGGAAGTATTAAACAAAATGGTGGCAGATATAAGGGCAGCTATTAGGGACTCCATGAGAACAAACAATAAAGGAATTGAAGCCTTTAAAGAAAAACAAGAGCTGGGATATAAGTATTCAGATGTGAGGCATAGGGTAGCTCATACACTGGCACTCAGGTTGAAACAACAGGAAGAAAACCGTATGATTAAAAACATAATAATAGATGAGAAAACAGGAGAGAGGCGAAGTAAACCGATGGATATTGCACAGGCCTTTAGGAATTTTTACCAGACATTATATACAGAGTCAATAGTTCCAGAGCAGATGGAGGAAGAGATAAATCATTTTCTTAAAGATCTTGAGTCGCAAAAACTAAGTAGAGAAGATAGGATAGGATTAGGAGCTAAAATTACACAGAAGGAAGTAGTCCAGGTAATTAGAGAACTGAAACAGGGGAAAGAACCTGGACCAGATGGGTTCAGCAGTAAATTATACACTAAATGTTGTGGAACTGTTGCCCCCATCTTGACTGAAGTCTTCAATAACTGTTTGGAAGAACAGGCCCTTCCGCCAACATGGTACTCGGCAATTATAATGGTTATACCAAAAGAGGGGAAGCCAAGGGATAGGTGCGCCTCCTACAGACCCATTTCCCTCCTGAATCAGGACTGTAAAATCCTGACCAAGTTTCTGGCTAATAGGTTACAAAAAGTAATCACTAAGCTAATTCATACGGATCAAACGGGATTTATTCCGGGGAGGCATCTGGCAGATAATATCCGGAGATTGCTGAATGTCATCACGGGGGTGAAAGAATTTAAAGACCAGGGACTAGCCATTTTTCTAGATGTCAAAAAGGTATTTGACCACCCGAATTGGCAGTTTCTGATTGCTATTTTGAGGGAGATGGGTCTGGGGGATGAATTCCTGAACAGGATAAAGCTACTGTATAATAGACCTACGGCAAGGGTGAAAGTAAATGGGGTAGTATCTACGCAGATCCAGATACAAAGAAGGACTAGACAGGGCTGACCCCTGTCTCTGTTACTGTTCACAATCAGTATTGAGCCCCTGGCTCAAGCCATAAGGAGACATCCTATGATTACTGGTATAATGGTAGAAGGGGTAGTAAATAAAATATCACTTTATGTGAATGATGCATTAGTCTATGTGCCTAACCCAAAGCAGGCTATACCTCATCTTCTGACCCTGATACAAAATTTGGCAAAATGTCAGGATATAAAATAAACCAAGAGAAAATGGAAATTAAATTAATCTCAGGGGAGTGGGATCAGGATTTAAAAGAAAATTCACCCTCCAAGTACACTAAAAAGCCAATAAGATATTTAGGAATTAAAATCACATATGATATGAAGGATTTGTATAAAATAAACCATGGGGCCTTAAAAACACAGATTTGGAAAGACCTAGGCTGGTGGAAACTAAAACCGTTAGGGTTTACTCAGAAAATAGGCACTATTAGGATGAACATCCTGCCTCTTTGGTTGTTTCTCTTTGGCACCCTCCCGATAGACAAACCCAGCAAGGATTGGAAGGATTTAAAGGAGTTCGCTAGTTTCATCTGGGCAGGAAAAAAAACCCAGGATTAAGAAACAACTGTTGTCAATACCTAAAAAAGAAGGGGGAGGGGGTATGCCACACCTGCGGACATACTTTTATGCAGCCCAAATGATGCTGCTCTTGAAACTCTTAATACAGGATGAACCCCCGGACTGGATGTAGATGGAAAGGAGAGCCCATATAAATCTACCAGTGCAGGTTCTCTCGTGGACCATAACGAAAGCAAACCTGACCGAGGTAAGGAATTGCTGGATGAGACAAACTCTTGGGGTATGGCTCCAGATCAGACACAAGTGGGAAAAGCCAGTACAGATATGTTGGAAAATTCCACTGGAATACATACCCTCTATAGTGTGAAAGAAGGGTTTTGTTTTCCTGGAAGGATGGGCTAGGAAGGGTGTATTAATGCTGGCCCATTTGGTGGAAGGGGAAGCAGTGAAATCTTTCTTGAGTTGACAACAAGAATTCCAGTTGAAACAGAAGGAATTATTCAGATTTTTCCAATGTAGAAATATAATAGTGAGGGAGATAGGAGTAGCAGAAGTGGCTCGCCCCCAACAGAGGAGGTAGTTATGATACAAAGCAGAATGACGTTAAAAGATACAAAGGGGATAGCAGCACAAATGTATGCTCTATTGTGCCAAGGAGAAGGCAGGGTATGTAGAGAAAATATACAAGCAAAATGGGAAAAGGAGATAGGGTATAAAATCCAACCGGCAAGAAGGGCCGGGGGCGATTTGGGAGGGTATGCAGAAAACTACCAGTCTACAAAATTGGAGAGAATTTAGATGGAAAGTGGGCATCAGATTTTTTACAGTCCCAACAATAACCAAGCACTATGGTGTACAGAACTCAGACAAATGGAGAGGTTGTGGGGAAGTGGGCTCACACTTCCATATCTGTTGGGGATGTCCAATATTAGCTAAGTACTGGGTCAACTTGAAAGAAAGTATAATGAAAATGTTTGAGCTGCACCTACTTCCTCAGTTTGAAAATCTGGTCTTGGGCCTCCCCCCAGTAGATTTGATAAGGAAAGATTACAGATACTTATTTTATATCTGTATGGCAGTGGCAACAAAAACAATTACACAGAAGTGGCTTACTTGGACCTCACCCTCAGTAGGGATCTGGGAAAATAATATGTAAAGAATCAAGCAGTTAGAAGGCATAGTTGCAAAAGTTCAGTTAAGAATAGAAAGGTTTATGCTAGATGGCTGCCCTATTACAAATACATCCAAGAAAAAAACACAAACTTCGATATTGGACCAATACTTAACATAGAAGGGGGTAGGAGAGGAGGAGAGATAGTGATGGGAGGAAACAAGATAATAAAACAGAAAAAAGGAGAGTAAGATGTGAACAGTAGGGGTCGAAAGACAGGGGGTATTCCGAAGGTTGATTGGAGAAGAGAGAATCACTCTTGGACACATCCTGCTGAAGGTTATAAAGTTATAAAGTAAATATTAGTGATTAGATAAAAAGGTAATTATTAACAAACTTTAAGTTTGAATATAAGATGTGTAGGCATGGTACAAAGAAAAGGGAGATTCCTAGAGATCCAGAGGTAGAGCAGAGAGATAGAAAGGGGAGACTTGATAAAGAAAGAAAGAAAGAAAGAAAGAAAGAAGAAAGAAAGAAGGAAAGAAAGAAAGAAGAAAGAAAGAAAGAAAGAGAAGAATAATAGGTTAAAGCAAAGGAAATTATAACCCTGGACTCCAAGGACACTATTGAATGGAGTCAGAAATGATTTAGACAGGAAGAAGGTCAATAAATTAACATGATCTGGAAATGATATAAGAAGATTGTAATGATTATAAGGATGATTTAGACGTTACTTTCTTATTGTCCTGAGAACAGAAGATGTACCTACCTGTAATTAATAGACTATGTACCATGATTAAGATCTTTTAAATAAAAAGACAAGTTACAGAAAAAAGGAAAAAACAAGAGAACTTAAATGTAAATGAGGAAAGAGAACAAGATAACAAGCAGACAATAAACACAAAAATGTGGAAGATGGCTATATCAGAACTATCTGCACTGGAAGAAGGTGATTTGATACAAGTAATGAGCCTTAGTAGTGTACATATGCCTACTATGGAAAGAATAATAAGAAATGCGGCTCGTACCCTTCATGACCCTTATGTGGCCAGTGTAATGATTGCTGAGCAATTAAAAAACATTAAACACAATCTTGAGTTTGTTAAATGTGTGTGTATTGAAAATAGGAGAATTTTAGAAAGTTTTAAAGGGGAAAAAGTTAAAGAGGTATGGAATGATGAACCCATTGAATCAGAATCAGAAGAAAGGTTTAATGGAAGTCCAGAATTGGTGATGCTGCCAGATAAGGATTTTAGGAATGATAGTATAACAAAAGAATTGAGAGATTGGAACATGACACTTTGAGAGATGGGAGAAAACAGGAGGAGGAGGTAAATAAGGAAAAAATGAAGAAAGAATTAGATCATCTGGGGCAGTTTGAGAAATGGAGGAAAGTTTTGGAAGATCAATGTGGTATAAGTAAAAATGTAATGGAAAGGGTAATTGAATAAATTGATTTAAAACAAGGAATACCAATAGGTACAGAGGATATAACAATAAAAGGAAAAGAAAATTTAAATCAAAATTGAGAAATTAGGAAGTGAGTGAGGGAAAGCAATTGAGGGTGAGTGAATGTAAAAAATGTAGGAGAAAAGCAATGAAGAATAAGAACGATTGTCAGAGAATAAAATCTCAGTTTAAGATAAAGAGGCAGAAAAAAATAGAAGGGAATAGGTTTAATGAAGCTCAAGGAAACAACCAAGATTTAAACTCCAATGAAGGAAAGAAAAACAAGGTACTCTCTTACAGATGAATGAACCTCATGTTATTCTAGACAAAATTCAGTCACATAAAGAGTGAAGTAAAGGGGGGACAAATCTGGACGGTTTTGAGAGGTTCCTTTTAAAGACTACGGGCTAGCATTTGGTGTTACCTATGTTCAAGATGGAAATTGTGACAGATTAAACTCAGGAAAAATTTAAATTTGCTATAAAAGACTTTCTGATCACCATTCTGGATGGAAACAAATGTGTTATGGAGTATGCTACTGTAATAAGACCAGTCCCTGACTCAGAATTGGTCCCATTGATATCCTATCAATTCTATATTCTGTATGCAATGAAAAGTAAAAAAACTGAGTTAAGATAAGTGGACATAGAATAAAAAAAATGCTTAGGTCACGTGGGGCAGAGCTTTTAATGGCTGCTTAGATCCTTGGCTCTCCCCTCTCAGCCGGAGAATCCCGTTATTTAGCGCTTTCTGCTAACTACTTCTGGCGAGTTACCTAATACCCGAACCCCTCACAGCTCACCGTCACTTTATTTTGGCGTTGGTTATTATTTAGCAAGTCTCGCCAGGTGAGATGCGACGATGGAGGCCGAGATGAAAAGCTGCTGGGCCAAGTATTCGCCATCAATACCCCGAGAAAGTGGGCTAAAAATCGAGAACCCAATCCACGGGTCGCGCTAAATCCGGCTCTGGTGTTTCATCTGGCCCTGCTCACGAAGAACGGTTTCTGCAGGAATTGATCCTTTCCGAGAAACTTTACAGGAAATCTCGTCGGAGCTCAAGTCGATGCGTGGGGACCTGGCCTCCCTTACGATTCGGGTGGGTGATTTGGAGGCTCGGATCAGCTCTATGGAGGACTGGAGGACCAAATGCGACCCTGATTTAATCACGCTCAAACAACAAGTAGCGAAGTTGAAGTTGAAAACGGAGGATCTCGAAGGTCGGAGCAGGAGGAACAACATATTGGTGCTGGGGCTACCGGAGGGAGAGGAGGGTCCTGACATCCTGTCTTTTGTGCAAAAACTGCTTACTAAGATCATGGGCCCTTCTCCCATTTACTCCTCTTACCACATTGAGCGCGCCCACAGATCTCTTAAGCCTAGGCCACCACCTGGATCTCCGCCTAGACCCATTTTAATCAAGATGCTTAGTTACCTGGAAAGGCAGCACATCTTATTGAAAGTGAAGAGCCTGCAGGCAGTTTTGTGGGAGAATCGTACGCTGAGAATCACCCAGGATCAACCCTTTGAAACCAGACTGAGGAGAAGAGAGTATCACCCACTGGTCTCCAAGTTGATTGCAGCTGGCCACAAATTCCACATGAACTATTCGGCAAGGCTTCAAGTTTTCCTTGACAGTGCCTGGGCCACCTTTGAGTCTCCAGAGCAAGCCAGAAATGAACTTTCCAGGAGGATGCCTGACCTCTTTAAATCAGGCTGTCTGTTTATGATTACCTTTTAGTGTTAAGCTTTCTTTTTGTGCCTACCTGGGCTGTTTGGTCTTGCCTTGTTCTGTTGATGGGTCCGCTTCTGGCTTCTCTTGGGGGGGTGTTGGCCTTTAGTATGGGTCGGGGCGGCTTTGGGCCGGGGTGGATGCATATGGCTTCTGGTGATGGGGCCTCCGCCTGGTTGTGCGAGGGGGGGTGGGAACTGCGGCTTCGTTCACAGTGCTACTCGGCCCGCTTTACTGTTGCACCGGATGGGTCCTACCTGCTCTTCCTTCCCCCTCCTCCTTTCCGGGCTTTGCGGTGGCCGCCTAGTCGATTTAGAGCCCAAGTTCCCCAGTGTTTTATTTGCTCCCGTTTTGCTCCACCTGTTTTGGAGTCTTGGGACAATTGTAGGCCGGTTTGTCCTCTTCTTGGGGTGAGTATTATTTTTCACCACCAAGCCATTTTAGTTTTGATGAATGTTTTGTAGCTGTGTACTTTGGCTTTTTCCCAGCCTCGTTTGGGGTGGTTGGGGTTTCAGTATGTTGGGGTTATTGTTTTTATACCCCTTCCTTTTTTCTATGTTTTGTTTCTGGCTGGGGGTGGTGGGGTGGCGTTGAGATGCAGTCCCACAACCGATCTTGGGGGGGCGGCGGCGGCACCCGGCTTCGCTTCAGCAGTTTGTTCCATGTTGCTATTTCTTAGCGGAGTTTTCAGTCGGTTTTTTTTTTGTAGGGAGCCGTTGGTCTGTCAGCCCTGGGGTCCGTTCCCTTCAACGGTCATTTAACTGTGGTGTACTGGCTTATCTGTTACAGGGGATGGATTGTATATAGTTCTGGGGGTATTGTTGGGGTTGCTATTTGGTTTTTATTTGGGTGGGGGGTCAGGCCACTTCTCTCAATTCAGTGTATCCTGGTCCTTGTTTCCCTGGCATAGAGGACCCCTGGGGTTCGACTTATTCATGTGTGTTGTTGACAATGTTATTTTTTGGGAACTGTTTTTCCATTGGTTATGGGGGGGAGGGGGCCTTGGAGAGTTTTATTATTCGTGTGGTGCATTATTATGGTTGGGCCATTCTTGTGGTACTTTCATGGTAACTATCTGTAATGCTGGGGATGCCCTGGTGCCTGGCCTTCTAATTGGTAAGCTATTATGGCAATGAGCTTTGTTAAAATTGCCAGTTGGAATATTAGAGGCATCAACGACCCTCTCAAGAGACGCCAGTTCTTTCTGAATTGTTCCCTACTTAACGTAGATATTGTTTTTATTCAAGAAACACACCTGGTCACCTCTGAGGACAAGCACCTGCGTAGGCTGGGATTCTCTCAGGTTTTTACTGCCCCAGGCTCACAAGCTAGTAGGGGGGTGGCAATCCTGATTAAGCACTATGTCAGATTCGTAGCCGAGGAGTGTGTGACTGATCAGGAGGGCAGATATGTGCTGGTCAAGGGTCAGTTTGACAATAGCAGTATGGTGTTGGGGCGATTTACGCTCCGGTGGGTGGTGACCCATCCTTCCTTATGTCCCTGGCAGATATCCTGAGCAGATACCTACCTTCCCTTTTTATCTTGGGGGGTGACTGGAATGTAGCTCCGTCCAACGAATTCGACAAAACTTATAGACCAATTAGACCAGCGTCCCCTGCTCAACTTGCCCTTTCCGACTTTATTAGCCTGTTGGGTCTCTGTGATCCCTGGCGTCTTCTTAATCCCAACAATCGGCTTTATTCCTTCTATTCCCAGATTCACCAAACGTGGTCGAGAATTGATTTCATCCTTGTCAGTTCCTCACTAATGAGTTGTATTTCCCTTGTAGGTATCGAGCCGATAGTTATCTCAGATCACTCCCTGGTTTGGATCAAGATTTCCCCGGGTATCCAGGGTCAACGTGACACGCTGTGGAAACTTAATACACAAATTCTGAAGGAGGAACACCTTGTCTTCCAAATCAGGGATATGATCCTTATGTATTTCGGCCTGAATCAAGGATCCGTACAACGTGCAGATGTATTGTGGTGCTCCTTTAAATGTTGCCTTAGAGGGAAGCTTATCAAGATCGTGGCTACTAGGAAAAGGGTTAGGGAGGCTAAAATCAGGTCTCTGTCTAGCCAGTTGAGGCTAGCCAAGGTCAAGTTCTCTCCTTCAATTCCCCAGCCAATTTGTTGGCTCTCATCAAACTCAGGAATGAATACAACGACTAACCCGCGATAAAGTGGAATATGCTCTTTTTAAGTCCAGGATTAGGTATATCGACCAGGGGGAGAAGTCGGGCCGGATGTTAGCCATGAGGTTGAAAGAAATAGAGAGCTCCCATTTAATTCCGACACTTAAAGCTCAGGACAGCACCTCTAAGTCGTTACCTAGGGAGATTGCCCACATCTTTGAAGTCTTTTTTAAAGACATTTACAGTACCAGTTCCCCAGCGTCACAGGCTCAGTTGGTGGAGTGGTTTTTGGATAATATTAAGCTCCTGTCCCTTCAGCCTCATCACTGCAAATTGCTTTCCACTTCTATCACACTGAGCGAGGTAGAAGAGGCAATTAAGGACCTGCCTCTGGGAAAGGCACCTGGCCCGGATGGCCTCCCCTCCACTTTTTACAAGGTGTTCTGCAAAGAGCTTTCCCCTCGGTTCCTTAAGCTTTTCGAATACTTGTTTTCTGCGGTAGTGACTGACCCCTCTCTCTTAGAAGCAATAATTATTCTAATTCCTAAACCTGACAAGCCCCTAACGGACCCTGCCAGTTATCGTCCAATATCGTTCCTTAATTATGATATCAAAATCCTTTCCAAAATTTTATCGTCCAGAATCAAAAAGGTATGGCAGCATTTGCTGAGCCTGGAGCAGGTGGGCTTCATTCAGGGGCAATCATCTGCCGATCATCTGAGAACTCTTGCCCATGTCCTTCAGGTATCCTGTACCCTGCCAGATCCTATGGTCTTCGTCACTCTTGACGCAGAAAAAGCCTTTGACCGAGTGAACTGGGACATTCTATGGGCTACTGTGAAGAGAATGGGCTTCCCTGACCCTTTTATTCATATGATTATGGCTATTTACAAATTCCCCTCAGCTAAAGTCTATTGTAACGGGGTATTTTCGTCCAGTTTTCCCCTATGTGCTGGCACCTGGCAGGGTTGCCCCCTGTCTCCCTACCTATTCAACCTCTACTTGGAACCGTTGCTTGTGAGTATCAAAGGCTCATCACAAATCAAGGCCTGTACCCTTGCGCAACTCCCCCTAACTTTGTCGGTATTCGCTGATGATATACTGTTATACCTTACCAATCCTGTACAATCTTTAACACATGTCCTTCAAACTATTGACCGTTTTGGTCAGGTTTCTAACTATAGGTTGAATGTCTCCAAATCGGTCATTTTCCCGGTTAACTCTCTTACCTTTAAATCTGATTTTGAGCAGTTTAGTATGAAGTGGGCACCGGTTTCCTTTAAATACCTAGGTGTGCATGTAACCAGGGGTGAGGGATTGGCAAGGAACTCAATTTGAGACAATGTGTCAGGAGAATGGGTGTGACCTCGATCGTTGGCAATGGCTGCTCTCTCCACTTGGGGTGTATTAATATTATCAAAATGAATATTCTGCCCCGGCTTTTATACCCCCTGACCCATCTTAACATTTGGCTACCCAGGCAGTTCTTCGCTCAGGTTAACTCGGTACTATCCAACTTTGTTTGGAAGGGGAAACAACCTCGAAGAGCTTTCCTCACGCTTACAGCGCCCAGAGACAAGGGGGGCCTTCGTCTACCCAATCTCTTGCTGTATTATTGGGCTAGTCATCTGGCTAGATTAGGGAAGCTGTCCAACACCCAGCCTTCCACTTTTATACCCAAATGGCAACAGCTCGAAGTAAATTTATTAGTTTTAGCAGGTCTGAGCCCTTCTAGTATTTTCTGGCACCCGTTCTCCAAGCTCCCCCCGGTCATTCATGACTCCCCTATTGGCCTGTCCATTAGAGTTATTTCTCAATATTGGAATTTCTTTAATTTCCTCCTATCTAAAGACTTAGTCCAACCTTTGGTTTCAAATCCTAACCTCAAAATTGGGGGTAGATGCATAGTTGAAGGTTGGCTCCCGCAGCTACAAAATCTGCCTGTGGAGTCTTTGTACGACCAGGGTAATCTCCTCAATTCGGAAGAGATTTTAAAGTCCCTTCACATCCCTCAAAGATTTATTTTTAAAGTTTTTCAACTGAGACATCTGATCCTCCAAACCTTGGGGCCCACCAGTTCCCCATCCAAAATAAGTCCTTTTCTTGCAAAGATTCAGGAGGCGGCCGGCTCACGTAGAAGCATCTCTACTATTTACAATAAACTGCTGGCTGACCTTTTCCCCATTCCCTTAGAGGGTTCCAAAATCTGGTCTCTTTCTGGTTCGTGCTCTATCCCAGTTTGGGGTTCAATTTCGAGGGATGTTTATCGTTACTTATCTCAAGATAACCACAGACTGACCCAGTATTATATTTTAAATAATCTCTATTACACCCCAGTCAAGTTGGTCAGGTTTGGTAAGCAGGAGTCTAGTCTCTGCTCGAGATGTGGTGATGCCAAATGCAACTTGCTGCATATTTTATGGGTTTGTGCCAAGGTGGCTCCCTTATGGTGCACTCTCAGAGATCATCTTGATCCGCTCTTAGGTCTGAAAGAGCTATTCACTCCTGGTATATGTATTCTGGGTGACTATTCTGGCATCTCGGTGAAGGAGCGTAGATACCACATGGCACTTATCTCAATGGCAGTTAAGAAACTGGTTCTCAGGCATTAGTTGACTAGGTTACTATTACCTATAAAGACTGGCTTAGGAGATGTCTCTCTGTCTCAATGCAGAAATTTATTGCTAGTTATAGGCATAGCCTGGCGTCTCAACGGAAATGGGGCAAGTTAGGTGCACTCTATTTAGATTAGGCATGTTCCCGGTTGGCCTCATTCGTAGCCTTTATGCCATCCTAAATTATCCAGTACGCTTAGGTTCCTGATTGCAGATAGTCCTCTTTTTTTCTTTTTTAGATCTGGCCTCTTTGGCTAGGGTAACTCTCGCGCTAAGGGCAGGGGAATGGGGGATCGTGGGTAGGTGGGGTGGGGCTTGGGTGGGCCCTTTTTTTCTGTCTGGTACTGTCTGGGCATAGACTATGAAGATTGTCTATATTCATTTATGGTCTTTTGTTAACCTGGTTGTATGTATCCTCTTTCTCTTCCTTGACAATTCTAAGGTGTATTTCTTAATGCAAAGTGGTTGTTTTTCTTACTTTTGCTTCGAAAACTCAATAAATTTAAATTTCAAAAAAAAAAATATGCTTACTTTATGTTCTCTTTTCCCAAAGTTCTATAAAGAAATTCAAAATTCGAAAGGGAAAAGTAACATCAGAACAATATCCATTTTTAGTTTTAGTCAGATGCATAATGAGAATTTAAAAAATATTAATTCTAAAGTAGAGGAAATGTTACAACATCTGTTGAAGATCCCCATTTTTTTAACAAGTAATCAAAAGAGTGGTCAGATGGAAAATGGAAGGAAAAATTTCTATCTGAATGGAAGATGATGAATCTTATAGGTTGCCAATGTCTAAGGTCACCAAACTAGGTCAATTGGGTATACATGTCTATGGTGAAAATGCTGAAAAGGAAAAAAAAAAAAAAGAAAACCAGATTGGTATCTCCTCAATGGGAATTTGTTGTAGAAACTATAAATATGTATGTGATTTTAGCAGAAAATGGAGATGGACAGGAACTGTTCGGAAAGGTAATAAGACCATAGACTCGTAGACCAACTGATTTATATGAGAAGGAAGACAAGATTTTAAAGCAATTTCATGGAATGGATCAAGTTTGAAAGAGAAACTAGTAGACCCAGAGTTTGTAAAATATATAAACAATTTCCAATGTTTCTGCATTCAAGAAGCATGGATAGGGAGTGGTGAAGTTACTATTAGTGGTTACAAATATTTTGCCAAATCAGAAAAAAATAAATAAGAAATTTGGAAGGAATATGGGAGATTTACTTACAGTACTATCTGGAAATTTAAGATAAATATAGATGTCCTGGAACTAAATATTAAAAGTGATGACGGCCTTGGAATAATAATAAGGAACTAGTTGTTTTTAACGTCTATTACCCATCATTTAATAATATTCCTTGTATTGATGAAATCTTAAACTTCATAGAAGTAACAATAGAAGAGATTATGGAGAAGAACTCCAATGTATAGATTATACTGGCCAGTGATTTCAATGTGGGGGAGGTAATATTGCTGTGAAAAGTAGCACAATGGACTCAGTAAAAAATGAGATGGTTAAACATTATATTAGAGGTTAACAAATAAGAATTTCATCTTATTTAATGGCAGAACACAATCTAATAAACAAGATAGTTTTACATATATCTGCACAAATGGTTCATCTGTTATAGATCTGGTATGGATAAATATTAATATGGTTATACATTGTTTGGATATGCTAGTAGAAAGCAGGGCAGAAAGCCCCCATTGCCCGGTGATTTTAGACATAAAATGAGATCAGGTACAAAGAAGAAAAAAGGAATGTATAACCCCAATAATGGTTAGGAATAAGAAATATGTAAATTGGGATTGGACAGAGAAAAAAAGACTTCTAAGAAGATATGAGCAACAGGGGTATTTTAAAGTAGTAGCACTGAATTAGTCAAGAGATTTTTAAGGATTTTTAATGATTTTTGAAAATCACTATTGAATTTTGAAACCTTTTATTATGGATGTTTTTGTTTGGTAGCGTATTCAGTGATACCAGGAGAGTGTGCTTCCATCTGATAGTCTAGATGAAAATCCACTAGATGGTGCTTGAGTACTGTAATAGGAGATGGCCTCTTTCAGTAGGTATATTAAAAATAATTTTAAAGGATGTTTTCCTAAATATTTGGAAGGATGAATAGGGAATCTCACAAAATTGCTTGCCAAATTTGGTGCTACTACTGTAGAACAAATAATAAGAATATATGTGAATGAAGGCAAGATATCGTGTATAAAAGCTTTTGAGGATGTTATTAAAGAAATTTTTGAATTAGTGATTAACGAGATAGAAATCCATCCCATAGAAGGAGCAGTATTGTTTAAAAAAAGAGTGAAGGACAGCTAAAAGGAAATTAAATCATCAGTTGAGAAGAGTGAAAACTGATCCTAGTAAATATACTGTAATAACAAAACAAATAGTTTAAGAAAGGAATATAACAGAATTATTATTAAAAACAGAGATAACTATAGATTACAGTTATGGCAAAAGTTGAAAAAAAGCTGTATGGGAAAAAGAAAATAAAATGTTCTGGAAACTCATAGCAAATGGTATGGGCAAATATGTGGAGGAGTTTGGAAATGTGTGTTGTCCCAGATAAATGGGTGGGGTATTTTAAATAATAATTTTGTGATCCAATTACATATCAGACTGATACACAAGAAGAAAAAGGAAACTGGATTAAGTAAGTGGAAGAATTTACGGAACCTGGGATTTATAAAACCATCATTTTTTTTTCAAAACATAGGGCACTAGGACCTGATGGTGTGCCAAAAGATGTGATATTAAGATCTATTAAAATGTAGGTAACTTGTGTGTATAACATATTTGAAAGTATAAATGTATCAAGTAGTACCCCTGAGCTTGGAAAATAGATATTATTGTACCCATTTTTAACAAACTCTAGCAAGAGTCAATACCGCTGCAATATAATAGTACGGGAAGTGAGAAATGTGTAAAGTAGCAATTTTTTGCACTAACCACTGAGCCACCTAACTGCACTTTCTAATTGTTGTGATACACACACTCACACAGACTAATACAAATACACATATGTGCATATATATTTCAGTATAACATACTGTAGCAGTACACTGCCTATACACATTTTTACAGATTAAAAAATTACTTTGAGGGACCATATTCTTATTTTCAGGCTCCAAGGGACATAGAAGGATGGAGGTTGCCACCAGACACCTCATTTAAATCAGTAATGAAATGCATATTGCTGAAACTGACCTAGATAGCAGGGAAATGTAGACTAGCAATTTTTTGCACTAACCACTGAGCCATTTAACTTTACTTTCCAATTGTTGCGATACACACACACACACACACACACACACAGAGTAATACATATACACATATATGTATATATATATTGCAGTACATCATAGCAGTGTGCTGCCTACACACACAGAGCATTGTCACACACAGACACACACAGACACACACAGACACACACACACACACACACACACACACTAACACACACACTGCCTTATATGGCATTTATTTACTTATACATCAAACCCTAAGTGTTACTGTATTTAGGATAATGACTGTGTTGTACAGTAGCTCATTGTACTAATCTACGGCATGACTGGCTAACTAAGATAGTTTACCAAGGTGGTGCGGAGGATGTGGCCTATCTGGACTTCATAAAAGCCTTTTACATCATCCCCCATTGAAGGTTGATTAGCAAACTGTGCAACCTAGGGGTGGATCCTAAAATAGGTCTGTGGATGGAAAACTGGATGAATGGCAGGAGTTAGAGGGTTATGGAAACAGGGAGTACTCTGGAGAGAGAGAGAGAGGTGATGAGCAGGGTGTTACATGGGTTGGTGCTGGGGCTGGTCCTCTTCAATGTCTTTATTAGGTACTGTGCAGAGGGACTGGAGGGGAAGGTATGACTCTTCACAGACAACACAATGGTATGCAATAGGGTAAGCATGCCAGAGGGTATTGAAAGAAAGAGAGAAAACCTTAAAAAACTGGAGAAATGGTCTGAAGAATGGCAGCTGGGATTCAACTCAATGAAGTGCAGGATCATACACATAGGGCACAAGAAACCAGGGGCAAAGTGTGAACTACATGGGATGTAAGTAAAGTCAGAAAACAGGAAAGAGATCTGGGAGTCATCATCTTGGATGACCTAAGAGAAACTTGGCAGTGCAGTATGGTGGCTGGAAAGGCTAATCATATGCTTGGATGCATAAGGAGGGGTATCATGACTAGAAAGAGGGAGATAATCTTGCTCCTTTGTAAGACACTTATGAGAGACTGCACCTGGAATACTGTGTCCAGTTCTGGAGGCCTGATCTGAGAAAGAACATAGACAGGGTGGAGGCAGTACAGTTTAGGGCAACTGAAAAGGTGCAGGGCCTGTGGGATGAGACCTATCAGGAAAGACTAAAGGAGTTTAATATGTATTCTCCGGAGGAAAGGTGGGAGGGGGGACATGACTGAGACATGCAAATACATCATCGTTATAAACAAAGTACAAGAATGAAGCATCTTCCAAAGTAAGAGATGCTGCAAGTCAAGGGAGCACAAAATGAAGTTGGGTGGAGGCTCAGAGGTAATGCGAGAAAATATTTTTTCGTGGCGAGGGTAGTGGATGCCTAGAATAGCCTACCAGAGTGGGTGGCAGGGGTTAAAACAGTGAAAGAATTTAAGAAAGAGTGGGATATACACAAGGGTAACCTGGAGGCAAGGGGGGCCCCAGAGTTAATTTTGGGCATGGGGACTCTAAACAGTAGAAAGGGAACCTTCCCCCAGGCCACACTGGACAGTAGGAAGGGAACCTCCCCCATCCAGGGAGTACCAGAGCCACCACCACTACCTCAGAGGTTGCAAAGAAAGCACAGCAGTTGGACCACAGTGGGCTCAGGGAGGGTGAGGATGGTGGAACAGAGGCACACCCAGTCAGTTGTTCCACTCCACAATCCATACACCATTCTGGGGGAGCATAGCTCCCCTATGGATGCTTCCACAGAGGAGACTAAGGAGGCTGAGGACAACTGTCATAAGGGAATCCCACAGGAAGGAGACAGAGGACACCACAGGGAAAGGAAGCAGCTCCTGGTGGGGGACTCAATTATTAGGGGGATAGAACTGGAGGGAGCAGGGAAAACTGAAGTAAGGTGCCTGCCTGGTGCCATGACTTGGAGGGACAGGAAGCGCATCCTCAGGATCACGAGAACAGCTGCTCGGGAGTCTGAGCTGGACGTCATTGTCCACCTAGGGACAAATGACTTGACTCATCATGAGATTAGAGCAGTGCAGGGGGACTTTGTAGAGTTGGGGAGGGGTCTAAGACAAGTGGCACACACAGTATCCTTCTCAGAGGTGCTGCCTGTCAATGGCATAGGTGAGGCGAGGGTACTTTGCACCATGCAGTTTAATAAATGGTTGAAAAAATGGTGTTGAGCACAGGGGTTTGGCTTCACTGGGGACTGGGGTTCCACCTGGAAGGACACCAGCCTATACTGGCAGGATGGTCTGCATCTATCCAGGAAGGGAACAAGTCTTTTGCGCAATCGCTATAAATGTTCCATTGGCAAGCTTTTAAACTAATCAAGGGGGGAGGCACTGATAAGCAGCAGGAAAATCCCAGCCTCTCCCTACAAAACAGGGTACTAAATGAGAAAAAGACTGAGGTGGAAAGGTCAGTGGGGGATGCTGCAACAGAAGGTAAAGCCATCAAAAAATGGAGAGCAATGCATACCAATGCCCATAGCCTGAGTAACAAGCTTCCTGAATTAGTGGCCTTGATGGAGGAGGAACATCTGGATATCATGGCAGTCACAGAAACATGGTACACACAAAACCATGACTGGAACGTAAACATATCAGGATACACTATCTACAGGAGGAACAGGGAGGGTAAAAGAGGAGGAGGAGTAGCTCTTTACATAAGGGAAGGAATCAAAGCAACAGAACATAAGGGTAAACAGGGAGGAGAAGAAGCACTGTGGGTAAATTTGGAGACAGGCAATGGCACCACAATCCACACAGGGTTAATACAGACCTTCTCAGGGGAGGAAATGGACAAGGAATGATAGAAAGTATACTTAGAATGGCAGAAAAAGGGAGATATTGCCAATGGGTGATCTGAATATGCCAGATGTTAACTGGATTGCCGTTGCAGCAGCCACTTCGAAGAGTGGGGTTATTCTAGATGTCCTACGGGGGGCATGCCTTAGACAACTAGTATTGGAGCCCACTCGAGAGGGAGCAATCTTAGACCTGGTTCTTTCAAATGGAGATGGAGAGAGGTTCACAGATGTAGAAGTGGGTAGCCATCTGGGAACTAGCGACCATGCAACAGTATGGTTCACAATAAACACAGCAATAGAGTCAAGCCATACAAAGGCAAAAGTACTGGACTTTAGGAGCACTGAATTTGCCAAAATAGGTGAGTGCCTAAGGAATGAACTAGCAGGATGGGCAGGAAGGAGGGGTGGAAGAACAATGGGGAATAATAAAAACTGCCATCACAGAGGTAACAAGCCTTTGTGTGAAGCAAATAAACAAAATAAAATGATGTAAGAAACCACTATGGTTCTCAAAGGAAGTGGCAGTGAAAAGTTCAAGAGAAAAAGAAAGCATTCAGAAAGTACAAGGAATCACAGAAGGAGCAGGACAGAGAACTGTATCAGTTAAAGCAAAGGAAGCTGGGAAGGCAGTCAGAACAGCAAAGGTCCAAACCGAGGAAAAGATAGCCAACTCAGTTAAGAAGGGGATAAAACCTTTATAGGTACATCAGGAGCGAAGGAAGACCAAGGGAGGAGGTGAGGCTTAATAAAGGAGGGAGGGTGGGCAGGGGTGACTGTGAAAGGCAGAGATACTAAACAAATATTTTTGTTCAGTATTTACAAATGAAGAGGGGGAGGTACCTAAAACAAACAGAAACACTCTGGATACAGAAGTTAATACCAGCCCATTTACAGAGGAAAGGGTTCTGAAAGAACTCTTAAAACTGAAGGTGGACAAAGCAATGGGGCCTGATGGGATTCATCCCAGAATTCTAAAATAACTAAGGGTAGAACTAGTGACACCACTGACTACCCTCTTTAACAAATCATGGGAGGATGGGGTGGTACCTGAGGACTGGAGGAGAGCAGATGTGATTCCCCTTCACCAAAGTGGGAGTTAGGCAGAAGCAGGAAACTGCAGACCTGTTAGTTTAACCTCAGTGATAGGGAAAATGATGGAATCACTTCTGAAGGAAAGAATTGTCAAGTATCTAGAGACCAGAGGGGCACAGGACCCAAGGCAGCATGGATTCACAGTGGGAAGGTCATGCCAGACGAATCTGATAGATTTCTTTGACTGGGTGACCAAAGTAGTAGATCAGGGAGGGACTGTGGACATGGCCTACCTAGACTTTAGCAAGGCATTTGACACAGTCCCACACAAAAGATTAATATATAAGTTAGCCAGCCTGGGAGGGTCCCAAGATGACAGCCTGGGAAAGAATTGGCTAGAGAATAGGACACAGAGAATAATAGTAAATGGAGTCCACTCTGAAAAGAGGGGTCACTAGTGGGGTACCGCAGGAGTTCAGTATAGGACCGGTCCTCTTCAATGTCTTTATAAGTGACATTGCAGAGGACTGGAAGGAAAAGTATGTCTCTTTGCAGATGACACAAAGATCTGCAACAGAGTTGATGCACAAGGTGGGGTGGAAAGGATGAGAAGGGACTTGGCAAGGTTAGAGGAATGGTCAAATGTATGGCAGCATAGATTAAATGCTAAGAAGTGCAAGGTAATGCACCTGGGAAACAAAAACCCAGGGAAAGAGTACACAATGGGGGGTGAGATACTAACAAAAGCAAAAATGGAAAGGGACCTGGGGTAGTCATTTCAGATGACCTAAAGGTTGGCAAGCAATGTGAGAGGGCAGCAAGGAGGGCTGGGGGATACTGGGATGCATAGGGAGAGGCATCACCAGTAGAAAACAGGAAGTTATTATCCCTCTGTACAGACAGCTGGTCAGACTCCATCTGGAGTACTGTGTGCAGTTCTGGAGACCCAATCTCCACAAAGACATAGACAGGATGGAAGCTGTCCAGAGGAGGGCAACTAAAATGGTGCAGACATATGAAGAGAGACTTAAGGAGCTTAATATGTATAGCCTCAAGGAAAGGAGGGAGAGGGGGAACATGATAGAAACTTTCAAGTACCTCAAGGGAATCAACAAAGTCCAAGAGGGTAGCATCTTTCAAAAAAGAGGTGTGCAAGAACAAGGGGGCACAATTTGAAGATAGAGGGGGCGTGGCTCAGAGGTAATTTAAGGAAACATTTTTTCAGAGAGGGTTGTGGATGCATGGAACGGCCTCCCGGAGGAGGCTGTGGAGTCAAAAACAGTGGTGGAATTCAAGCATGCATTGGACAGTCATAAGGCAATTCTAGGGGTTGGGGGTAGGAAGAAGTAGGCTGCTGGTTAACTAGTATCTGCAGCTTATCCATTAGGTAGGGAAATGGGCAGACTGGGTGGGCCAAGCAGTCCTTATCTGCCATCAATTTCTATGTTTCTATATAGAGATTAATAGGACAGGCTGGGTGGTGATGTGACTCCCATCCCCCCAGCCCAACCTCCCACTGAACACCCACCATCCCCACCCCAGATCCCACCATACACCCTCACTCACCTGAACAGGTCCCAGTATGATGATCCGTTCTCCTTTTGAAGACACATCTTGCTACTGGAACTGGCGACTGCTATATGAGAAATAAGGTAAGTGTGGTTCAATATATTTTAATGGGTTTTCAACTGCACTTACCTTATTTCTCATACAGCAGTCACCAGTTCCAGCAACAAAACATGTCTTTCGTGGGACAGTGGATCTTCACACTGGGATCTGTTCAGGTGAGTGGAGGTGTGTGGGGTGGTGGGTTCTCAATGGGAGGTCGGGCTGGGGGGTGGTTGCATCAGTGATGGAGCAAGCTTTGAAAACCGAAAGCTAAAAATTGGAACTTGCTCCTGTGTTAAATTGAGAGTAGTTAGACTACAGGGAATTAGCAAAAACAAATGCAGGTAGGAGAATTGAGCAGGTGTGCAGCTAGTGACTTTTGGAAAAGTGATAGGGAAGGGCAGGAAAGGAGATGAGAAGGTGGCGCTTTCCAAGTAGGTGGAGCAGAGAATGTGAAATAATGCCTCCTTGTGAGACAGTGAGGGTTCAGGTTTGCTAGAATAAGTAAAGTGGATGATCTGAGTGGACAAGAAACTTCTTTGCGACAAACAATGTATCTAAGACAAGGAGGATTGAAGAGATTTCCTAGCTTAAATGCAAAGCATAGTGTGAGGTTCTTTAACTTTGAGTCATAATCCAGCCTAAGTAGGGTAGTCAAGATATCGCAGTGGTGTTTTCTAGGATCAGCCTCTAAGGCAAAACGTCCAATTCTAAAGTAGAGTTGTCAGAGCCAGGCAATGTTTGAAGGTTAAGCAAAGAGTAACAGAGGAGCACCATAGAAAAGTATAGGGAGGAGGGACGTCGAAGCAATTTTATGACAGGAGGTGGCAGATAAGAAGGGTCATAGATGATATAACAGACCTAACTTCTGGTTGATGGTTTTAGTTAGCAAGGAGATGTGGGTTTCTAAAGAGAAGGCTGAGTCAAAGTGCTGACCTAAGTATTTAAAGGTTTGGACTACTTCTATGGAATCCCTGGAGAGCAAGTAGATTTTGAGAAGGTGTTGAGATGAGGTTTTAGTGACTTTAGGGAAGGGATTGTAGAATACCATGGCTTTGTTTTTTTTTGTTATTAAGAATACGATGGTTATTTGTGAATCATTGCTTAAGTGTGTTGAAATCTGAGTTAGGACTCATATTAAGCCAGTTCATGCCATTGCAGGAACAGAATAGAATGGCATCATCAGTGTATAGTTGCACTGATGCAGCACTGCAGAAATTGGGAAGCTCATTAATGAAGAGTGAGAAAAGCAGGGGACCCAGGATAGCTCCCCGGGGACACCATGTGCTATAGACCTAAGAGAAGACAGTGCTTCAAACCACTTCACCTTTTGGGATTTCTCAATGAGATAACTCTTTAGCCAGGTAAGCGCTAAACAGTCGAGACCAAGAATATGAAGTTTTATCAGAATAAGGTGGTGGTTGACAAGGACAATGGCCTTTGTCAGGTGCACAAACACTGCTCCTGTAACAAGGCCTTTGTCACTCGCATTGAGAATATCAGCAAGAGACTTTCACAAGTGCTGTTGTCATGCTACAGTTCTGTCTAAAGCCATACTGGCAGTTGATGAGCAGGTGGTGAGTCTCGTATAGGACTGCAATTGATTATAGTGTATCCACTCTTGGATTTTAGCTAGAGGCGGAGAACTGAACTAGGTCTGTAATTTTCAATGGTGAGGGAGCCTCCCTTGTGGAAGGGGACTAACACAGCCACTTTCCATTTATTTGGAATGGCACCAGAAAGGAAGAACCTGTTAATTAAGTTATAGATAGGTGCAGCAAGTGCGGGTGCCCCTAACTTAAGGAACTTAGGTTCAATGGTATCATGACCAGGGGAGCTCTTTTCCTTGAGTTTTGATAACAATCTGAGAACTTCCTTTTTGGTTGTGGTTTTTAAGTAGAAAGTGAGGTGTGAGCCTAGTCCCACATGGGGATGTGCGTGGAAGAAAAAGTCAGAGGTTGATAATAGATGCGATGTGCATCTATCTAGGTTTGTAAAT
The DNA here is from genome assembly GCA_016271365.2 of Neoceratodus forsteri. NCBI lineage: Eukaryota > Metazoa > Chordata > Ceratodontiformes > Ceratodontidae > Neoceratodus > Neoceratodus forsteri. The sequence goes on from CM057454.1 coordinate 799,046,526, forward strand.
AATTTTGTTATACTCTCCGCGATAGAGGGGGTGTCTTGTAGGAGTTTGCTACCTGAAAGAATGGAGCTAGGACACTGCACTGATTTACCCTTGATTAAAGAGTTAATTTGTTTCCAAAATTCCTAAGGCTTGCTAAGGCTTTCCATTTGGAGTGAGTGGTAGTATGTTCTTTTGGCTCCCTACAGCTTGATTTTACACAAGTTCCTCAACTGCTGATAGATTAACCAATCAGACCAAAGATTACTAGACTTGTAGGTTTTCCATGCAGTATCCCAACTCTTCATAAGGGACTTTATTTCCTTGGTAAGCCAAGGTGCTTTGATGCCTTTGGATCAACATTTGGTTAGGGGTGTGTGCTTGTTGATAATGTTGGCAAAGGTCATAATAAAATAGTCTATGGTCTTATCAATAGTGGGCAGGTTGGTAAGTGGGTCCCAGTCTGAATTATTAATTGAGGTCATAAACTTATTTTTGTTAAAATGTGTCATATTTCTTGAATCCAGAATTTTGGGAATAGGTGCTTGAAAATTGTTGTGACATATGCAAAAGACAGGAGAGTGGTTGCCGATACAGTTGAGGAGTACTCCGGCTGTTTTAATCCTGTGAGGGCAGTGAGATACTATCAAGTCTAAGAGTGTTGACTTCGTGACTTTGGAGTTTAGTCGAGTTGGGTTGGTTACGTGTTGTGTGAAGTTATTGTCTGACAAGATTGTATGGGCCTTGTTTTTATTTGGGAGAGCCAGGCACTAATAAAGTCTCTGCAGAACACTAAATAATGAGGGGAAGATAGGATAGTGATGACACAAAGGAAGGTAAAATGTTGGTGGCATCTTTAAGGAGGAGGCATATACAACCAATTAATAATTGTTTTGCATTGCCAAATGTAAGGGATACAAATAACTATTCTATAGAAGGAAGGCTTATGGTGAGTGAAATGATTTCTAAGGCAGATAAACCAGATTTTGTATAGACTAGAACACCACTTCCCTTCTTACTTACTCTGTTTTTCCTGAAAAACGAGTAGCCTTGGAGGTTTACCTCATTCTGGAGAATCCCAGGCTTTAGCCATGTCTCAGTTATACCAAGAATGTCAGGGTTGTGCTTACCTATCCAGGATTGTATCTCAGCCAATTTGGGGTGGAGGCTTTGTGCATTTTAGTGAGCAATTTTGCTGCCTTTAGTATTAGATCTGATGTGTATGGGTGATAACGCAAGCATGAATACCAGGCCAGAATGACCAGGATTGAGTTCAATATCACCAGCACAAACAATGAAAAGGAACAAGGGTAAGAAGGCTGTTAATTTTAGTGGGGTTAAGCCACCAGGACTATGAACATTCCTACATAGTGAGTGAAGGAGACCCATGTGCAGTACCCTAGATAGAATGCATCCCTTTTATGCATATAGAATAGGTAATTGGGGGGATGCAGCCATAATGTAATGAGCGCTGATGGGAAAGATATGGAACAGGAGTGTGGGTATTTTGGTCTGAGCACAATGAGAGTGTCTACATGTGAGAAGGATAGAATATAAAGAAGAGCAAGAACAACTCCTAGACAAGCCATGACAGGTATAGGGGATATGCAATGCAACAGATATTATAAAGATTGAGCTCTGAACTTGTGGACTACAAAGAGTAAGGTAGAGGAAGATGTGAGAGTGTCATAAAGTTAGGAAAGGGTTAGCTTGAACAAAAAAAGGGTGTGGAGAGAGAGAGAGGGAGAGAGAGTTCTAGCTGGCAAGTAAGAAGGGTAAAATAAATGTGTTGAAGGAATTTACAGAGAGTTTAGGTTACCAGGAACGAGTTTTAACTTTTTTGAACAATCCAGCACTCACCGCCATCAAAAAAAACACTGCTAGCTGAAGTTCCATAAAGTGCAAAGTTTATTGAAGGCCCAGTGAACAGCACGTCCTGACTAGTTTCGAACCACCGTTCTTTATCAAAAGACATGCTGCATCATTAAAACACTGCCTTTAAATAGGCACACAATCATGACATCACCAATTAATACCCCTAAAACAACAAGTATAGAGTGTACCAATAACTATATAAAGTGACTACATGCTTAAAATAAATTGTTTTATACAAAACACTTCTACACTATCTAAACATATAAAGACATTAGTAAATGCTCAAGTTATACATACATTAAGATTATCTTAATATCTTCTTTTTAAATGTACAAACCATAATATTCCTAGTATATAGGCTGATTCTTTCATTTAAACCAGGAGATTTATATGCTTCTAGAGTGTATATCCAAAAGCCTTCTCACTTTAAAATTAAATTCTTATAATCTCCCCCTCTAACATCACACTTAACTTTCTCTATGGCCTGAAAACTGAATAAATGTTGATTTTTATGTAATTGGTTTCTAACATGAAATGCTGTTGCATATGTTAAATCTTCTTTCTTAATTGCCCTTCAGTGCTCTCCTACGGGGCATTTAAAAGTTCTCTCAGTTTTGCCAACGTAAAAGGCACTGCAGGTACATGTTGCCAAATATATTACTCCCATCGTATCGCATGTTATTAACTGTCTAATATTATAAATCTGCTGATTATTAGCACTAGAAAATTCCTGACCTGATCTGATAACATTACATTACTATGCGTTCTTTAACCATGTTTGTTTCAGGGTCTTGTCTAATTTGCTTTGCACCAAAAGATCTTTTAAAGTACTTGCTCATCTGTAAGAAAGACGTGCAGGACGTATAGAGAATTGATTCAAATTATTATCTCCTTTTAGGACATGCCAATTATCATGTATAATTCATCCTATTGCGCCTGCATGCACAGAATGGTCCATGACAAAATGGAGCACATTTTCATCTCATTTTATAGCGGGTCCTCTATCAAATATTTCACTCCTAGATATTTTCTGTATCTCATTTCTGGTATCTCTTATTTTATCTACATTATATCCCCTCTTAACAAATCTGGTCTCTAAATCATTCACAGCTTTATTAAAATTCATTTCAATACCACAGTTACATTTTAATCTGAGATACTGTCCCTTCAGAATATTCTCCACTACATGTCATGGATGACAGCTGGAGAACAACAAAAGTGTATTCCATTCACATTCTTTCCTATAAATATCTGTCTCTAAATTCCCCTGCTGATCTTTATAGATGTGTAAATACAGAAAGCAGATGTCCATGTCACTAACTACATAGTTGAAACAAAGATGTGGATTGGATGCATGTAAATAATCCACAAACAACTTCAACTCTACCTGAGTGCCTTTCCAAATAAGTATCACATCATCAATAAAGCGACAATACAGCTCTATCAAATGAAAAAAGGATTAGATGCAGAATCCCTAATAATTATATTCTCCCACATCCCCACATACAAATTAGCAGTGCTGGGGGCAAAGGTTGTCCCCATAGCTGTACCTTTTGTCTGTAAATATAAATCATGAAGAAAAGTAAAAGTATTATGAGTGCAAACAATTTCAGTTAGTTTGACTAAAAATTCTGTAGGTGGTTTATACTGATCTGCTCTTAAATTCAAAAAAACATTCAACACTCTCCAAGGCTCCCTGTATAGGTATATTCGTGTATAACGATTCTACATCTAATGACACTAACAAAGAATTTTTCCCCATTTCAGTATCGTTCAGGACATTTAATATATCTCCTGTATTTTTAATATAAGACCCCAAAGTCTCAACAAAGGGGTGTATGTAGAAATCAATATATTGTGAGAATGGTTCAGTGAGCGATCCTATACCACTCACTATTGATCTTCCTCTGGGGGGGTTCTGAATTTTTTGTTTAAATGCCACGTAAGAGAGCACTGTAGGGCAATTAAAAAAGAAGATTTAACATATGCAACAGCATTTCATGTTAGAAACCAATTACATAAAAATTAACATTTATTCAGTTTTCAGGCCATAGAGAAAGATAAGCATGATATTAGAGGGGGAGATTATAAGAATTTGATTTTAAAGTGAGAAGGCTTTTGGATATACACTCTAGAAGCATATAAATCTCCTGGTTTAAATTAAAGAATCAGTCTAACTCCATACATAAAATATAAATAGAAAGTAAGAATGTATTTATATTGTAACCCCAAACCTTCAGAAATTATGACCAAAATGTGTCTTGGTTTGTTATAAATGACATAAGAATAACTGTATTTATATGTGCTTATATACTAGAAATATTATGGTTTGTATATTTATAAAGATGATATTAAAATAACCTTAATGTATGTATAACTTGAGCATTTATTAATGTCTTTATATGTTTAGATGGTGTAGAAGTGTTTTGTATAAAATAATGTATTTTAAGCATGTAGTCACTTTATATAGTTATTGGTACACTCTATACTTGTTTTAGGGGTACTAATTGGTGATGTCATGATTGTGTGCCTATTTAAATGCAGTGTTTTAATGATGCAGCATGTCTATTGATAAAGAACAGCGGTTCGAAACTAGTCAGGATCTGCTGTTCAGTGGGACTTCAATAAACTTTGCACTTTATGGAACTTCAGCTAGCAGCATTTTTTGATGGTTGTGAGTGCTGGATTGTTCAAAAAAGTTTGTTCTACATTTATCCAAGCACCCCAACCTGGTGCAATGTTCTGTTTGGAAAGTCTTGCTACCAGGAAAGAGAGGTAAGGCAGTAGGTGACAGTGCTGTAAACACAAGAACAAGAGAAAAAAGAGGTATCCCTCTGCTAAGGAGTTTTACTATACACAAGAGTACAGTTGAGGAGACAGGTAAAAGGGGGGTTTTAGGACCCAGGAGAAAGAGTTGAGAAGTCAAGTGAGCCAGGAAGGATATACCAAGTGGTTAAGCAGGAAGGGGGGCTAACAAACTATTAGCTAGCAGCGGGTGGAAATGAGCAACAGGCAGCATGGCCTAATGGATAGAGTTACAGATTCCAGATTCTAGAAGACACCACTGGTCTGGGTTCAAGAGTCACAGAGGGAGATGAAAGCAAAAAGTAATACAGGGCAGTTTAGAAGGTGGAAGGAAGGAAAGAAATGAAGGCAGTTTGGAAGAGGGGGAGGGGAGGAGGGAGGTGGGATTAAATGTAATAACTGATAACAGGACAAATAGAATTCTATTTAGAAGCAGTTGAAAGGACAGCACAGTGCCCCTAGTGGCTGAGTAATAGAAACTGCTGTGAGTTTGTGGAGATAAAAAAATGAAACGGGGAGCATGTGACTAGGTTACATGACCTAGGCTACCTATAAATAAAATGCCCACCCAGGGCGGGTGGGTGGAGCATTTAAATCAGCAATGACTTGCATAAGGCTAAAATGATTTAGACGGTGGGGAAATGAAAACTTGCAATTTTTGCACTGACCACTGAGCCACCAAACTGCACTTCCTAATTGTTGTGATACAAACATACTGACTAATACATATACACATAAATGCATATATATTCCAGAATAACATTGCTATGCAATGTCTACACACATTTTTACAGATTAAAAAAAAGACACTTTTTCTTCTCTTCAGACTCCAAGGCACATCAGAGGGTGGGAGGTTGCCACTAGACACCTCATTTAAATCAGCAATGTCATGCATAAGGCTGACACTGATCTAGATTGTGAGGGAATGTAGACTAGTAAATTGTGCACTAACCACTGAACCACCTAACTGCACTTTCTAATTGTTGTGATACACACACACACACACACACACTAATACATATACAAAAATATGCATATATATTCTAGTATAACATATCAGTGCACTGTCTACACACACAGAGCATTGCCATATACACACTAACACACATACACTACTTTATATGGCATTTATTTACTTATACATCAAACCATAAGTTTTACTGTACTTATAAGCACTGTGTTTTGCACTAACTCATTGTAGTAATTTACATTATGACTGGATAACTAATGTAGAGGACCATAGAGGTGTGGTGGATGTGGCCTATCTGGACTTCAGAGAGGCCTTCGGCACTGTCCCCCATAGAAGGCTGATTAGCAAACTTCGCAGAGTAGGGCTGGATTCTAAAATAATTCTGTGGGTGGAGAACTGGCCAAATGGCAGGGGGTGAGAGGGTTGTGGTAAATAGAGAATACTCTGGATACATAGATACATAGACAGTGTTGGCAGATAAGGGCCTATGGCCCACCCAGGCTGCCCATTTGAGCTTGTAAGTTCAGTTTATGTTTTCCTAGAAGTCTGTTGCCCCTTACCCCATACCTCCAGAATTCCTTTATGTCTATCCCATGCATTCTTAAATCCTGTGATTGTTTCAGCCCCCACCACTTCCTCTGGCAGGGTGTTCCACTTGTCCACCACTCGTTCTGTGAAGAAATTCTTCCTCATGTTTCCTCTGAATCATCCTCCCTCCAACTTCATCCCATGCCCTGTAGTCCTGGAACCTCTTTTTCGCTTAAAAATAGTGTATTCCTGCACCCTGTTCCTCCCTGTGAGATACTTGTATGTCTCTATCATATCCCCTCTCTCCTTCCTCTCCTCCAGGGAGTACATGTTCAGTTCCTTCAACCTGTCTTCATAGGACTTGTGATGCAATCCATGCATCATCTTTGTTGCCCTCAACTGGAAAGGGAGACATGACAAGTAAGGTGCCACAGGAGTCAATGCGGGGGCCAATCCTCTTCAATGTCTTTATTGGGAATTTTGCAGAGGGACTGAAAGGGAAGGTATGCCTCTTTGCAGATGATACAAAGGTATGCAACAGAGTGGACATGCCACAGGGTGTTGAAAGAATGAAGGAAGACTTTAATAAACTGTGGAAATGGTCTGAAGATTGGCAGCTGGGATTCAAAACAAAGAAGTGCAGGATCTTACACATAGGGCACAAGAACCTAGAAGCAAAGTATGAGCTAGGTGGGGAGGTACTGACAGTCATGAAACAGGAAAGGGACCTGGGAGTTATCATCTTGGAGGACCTAAGAAAAACTAGACAGTGCGATAAGGTGGCTGGAAAGGCTAACCAGATGCTTGGATACATACGAAGGGGTATCAGGATTATGAAGATGGACATCATCTTGCCCTGTATAAGGCACTCATGAGACTGCACCTGGAATACTGTTCTTGAGGCCCCATCCAAAAAGAACCTAGACAGGGTGAAGGTGGTGCAGTGGAGGTCAACTAAAATGTTGCAGGATCTGCAGGATAAGACCAATGAGGAAAGACTAGCCAAGCCAAAATTCAAAATATGTATTTCATTTGGGAAAAGCATTTAACCCATTTTAAATATTGCATTGTTATAGGATATGCCAGTTGAGTTTAAATATGATATTTACAGTGTGGTCATGCTTTTTCCCATTTTGTCTGATGTACTGTATCTGCACAACACAAATTTGCTGAGAAGTAGTTTCAAAGTACTCTTCCTTTTACACATTTTTAAAATGTATTTTCCTAGACAATGCCTGCTGATTGCTATATATTTAGTCTGGATAGTTCACAGAAGACATGACATCTTATTTTCTGTGTGGTTTTACATCAACACATTATTATGTTGCATTGTATTAAATCATAAAATGCTGAAAACAATATTTTACATCTGGTCTAGGCTACCTTTGACAAATACATTGTAAAAATGGATAAAATCATGACCCCACTGAAAACAAGTTATTGCATCTAATATGGGATATCCTTAGTAAATACAGTGTAAAAATTTATAAAATAAAGATCTCTATAAGAATGAGATGTAGCATTTCCCCTGTGCCATCCAAGATACAAAATATAGCACATGAAATATTTAAAGGAAATCTACAATTCTTTCAGTACTACCATTATGTAAATCATGTAGTTAAGATGTGGTGAAAGTGTGGAAGAGGCTAAGTTGAATAATATGTTATTTTAATTATTAAACAGCTGAAAAAATACATAATATTTTTTTACCATGGCAGCAAATTCCACCTTGTAAACCAAACTTCACTGTGTTCCATTTAACCAAGACAGACATAAACAGTTTCTTTATTGGTTTATAGCACATTAGGCTGCAGTATTTATCTTGAACACTGTGACAATGAGGGTGGTGTTTATGTGTGTGTTTGAGTGAAAGGGGTTAAAGAAACAGCTGGCTTCTGATATAATAAACTATGCTGGACATACAGTAGTGCTTGAGGCTGTAATATGTACCTAGATTTGAAACACAAAATGTTGCTATTTACAGGGCTAAAAGTTACAGGATGTGTTTATCAACCATACTGTAGCTCACTATAGTTTTTGTTTCCCAAAAAGCATAGTAAAAGGAGTAACAAAAGATAATGGTCTTTTCTTGTCTTAGTGGTTAAAGAAGTAGCCGTCTTCTGCTATACTAAAATGCATTCTAGATATTGATGAAGGCAGTAGCAAGTTTAACATAGAAACATAGACTTTGACGGCAGATAAGGACCACTTGGCCCACCCAGTCTGCCCATTTCCCTACCTACTGGATAAGCTTCAGATTCTAGTTAACCAACAGCCTACTTCCTGCAACCCCCCACTATAATTGCCTTGTGTCTGTCCCATGGATGTTTGAATTCCCCCACTGTTTTAGACACAACCTCCTCAGGAAGGCTGTTCCATGCATCCACCACTCTCCATGAAAAAAAAAATTTCTCACATTACCCCTGAGCCATCCCTCCTCTATCTTTAAATTGTGCCCCCTTGTTCTTACACATCTCTTTTTCTGAAAGATGCTACCCTCCCGGACTTTGTTGATTCCCATGAAGTACTTGAACATTTCTATCATGTCCCTCCTTTCATCAAGAGTATACATATTAAGCCCTCTCAGTCTCTCTTCATATGGTTTCTGCTGCAGACTCTGCAACATATTAGTTGCCCTCCTCTGGACTGTTTTCATCCTGTCTATGTCCTTGCGTAGATGAGGTCTCCAAAACTGCACACAGTACTCTAGATGTGGTCTCACCAACTGTTTGTATAGAGGGATAACCACTTCCCTTTTTCTACTTGTGATGCCCCTTCCTATGCATCCCAGTATCCCCTGGCTCTCCTTACTGACTTTTCACATTGCTTACCCACCTTTAGGTCATCTGATATGACTACTACCAGGTCCCTTTCCATTTTTGTTGTTGTTAGTACCTCCCCTGCTATTGTGTACTCTTCTCCTGGGTTTTTGTTTCCCAGGTGCATTACTTTGCACTTCTTTGCATTGAATCTAAGTTGCCATATGACTGACCATTCCTCCAACCTTGCCAAGTCCCTTCTTATCTTTTCTACCCCCTCTTGTGTATCAACTCTGTTACAGATCTTTGTGTCATCTGCAAAGAGGCATACCTTTCCCTCCAGACCCTCTGCAATGTCACCTATAAAGATGTTAAAGAGGACAGGACCCAGTACTGAGCCTTGAGGTACTCCACTAGTAACCCCCCTTTCTTCGGAATGTGTTCCATTTACTATTACCTTCTGTGTCCTGTTGTGCAGCCAGTTTGCTACCCAGGCTACCACCCTGGGACCCACTCCCAGGCTGGCTAACTTGATTATTAATCTTTTGTGCGGGACTGTGTCAAATGCCTTGCTCAAGTCTAGGTAGGCCATATCCACAGCCCCTCCCTGGTCTATTACTTTGGTCACCCAAGATACTGTAAAACTAGAAATTTTCCTGTCAAATAATTTTAGCTATTTTCACCGAAGCAGTGATTTTCACTAAAATAAATATACACAAATTAGTACTATTAGGACTTGTTTACAGTATAGTGAATGTGGCATTAATGCCTAAGTTCTAAATTAAATTTGGGCAATTATAGCTACATTTGGGTTTGCACCAAAATTACATTGTGTGAAAGTAAATAGGTTTACAGTAATTGATTATACTATGCACTTTGATTGGAAACCAGAAAAGGTGGCAGTTTTAACAGCTAAAGGTTCTATAATGTGTTTGCTAGCTGAAGCCCAATACAATTTTTTTTCCAAAAAACATAGTAAAAATAGTAACAAAAGATAACAGTTCCTTACTTGTCTTAGGGGTTAAAGAAACAGATGTCTACTGCCATAGTGACCTATATCTGAAGCGGTGCTAATCAGATAGTGTCTTAAGAGGTTAAGAAAACAGTGTAAATCTTTTTATGAGATTTGTTGCTGGGAAAGGGTGACAAAGCTGACATGTTTATGAGCTATGAATCTTTCTTGAAAGAGAATGTTAGCCAGATTGAAGCTAGTAGTTATCACACAAAATAATCCAGTGCAACACTGCTCAGTTGAATAAACACAGCAGAACGGAGTGATAGCAAGAAATCCTCAATTTTATCTAGTCGGTTTGGAATCTTGAGAGTTCACTTTTCTACCGTAATAGCAAAATGCCTGCAGGGCTCTGCCTACTGCAGCCATAAATGGAAGATAAGAGGGAATCTAGTTGTTATAGGTCAATTAATTTACAAGACAATACATTAAAGGTTTTTTCTAGAATTATTAAAAATAGATTTATAAATTAGATATGAGAGAATCCAATTTTGGATGAGGCACACACAGGATTTATGCCAGGTCATTCTACGATACACCAATGTTTTGTTTTGTATTGTACTTTTATAGATTTAAAAGTGCCATTTGATAAGGTGAATAGGAAGTCATTATGGGCAGTACTGGAAAAATGAAGGTAGACAAAGCTTTACTTAATCAAATTCAAACATTATTTCAGGATAATACAACACATGTTAGATACAACTCAAGGTGAGGAAAAAGTAGCAAATGTATTACAAACAGTAGGATTAAGTAGAGCTGTTCTCTATCTCCCATCATATGTAATTGTTTTTAAATGATACTTTATTAAATCTGTATGATGCAAGCTTCCACATGCCTAGAACAGGAAACTATTATTGCCCCTACTTAGCCTATGTAGGTAGCAGTTTTGTTGTCAACTTGATATTTAAGGATGAAAAGACTTTCATAGACGTTGTGTAGGAAATGTAAAAAAGCAGAATTGCAGAGTAATTATGGTAAAACTAAAGTCATTGTACATGGAGACAATAATAGAAAGTGTAGATATGTAATTGACAATGATGAGTAAGAAGTAGTGAAAATTTGTTGCTATTTAGGTGGGGGCACCATCATCTCTTGTAGGAGCTGAACTTCCTCAACAGCCCATGAAATGTTTAATCCAAAAATATTATTTACTTATTGGCCAAGGGTCTACTCTGTGAGTGAAGAAAGGTTGCCAGGAAAATGTGTGGTGGAATCTATAAATTAATTACAATCGAGGCTAGTTTTGCTACTATCTCAATAATGGAAACCTTTGTTAATGCATATAACCTGCTACTTTGTTTAACAGATGTATTTATAAAGCTGTTAGGAGAAGCATATAATCAGATGAGGGAAAGAATAAGGGATATTCATATCCAAAAAAATGGATCACCGTGCACAATATAAAATAAGTAAAAGGTTTGGTTCTAACCTGGCTTCTCCAACATAAGCTGTTGATGAATTACAAAAAAAAAACAAAGTCCATGCAGTTTCATAACTCTCACAGCAAATACAGAATCATAAACTTCACCATACATTATGAACTTGAACAGCCACTTGATCAAGTGCAGGAGTTTAAATACCTTGGTATCACCCTTGATTGCACAATGTCTGTCACTTCGCATGTTCAACACATCTCAAAATCAGTCAACTCAAGAACTGGGGTCGTCTACCACCACCATTGCTGTCTTACCAAAGAAGCTATGCGCACAGCCATAGCTGCCTCAGTCCTACCCATCATTGATTACGGGCTTGTCTTCTATGGGGCTACCATTGATACCACCCTAAAATGGGTTAAGAGAGCACTTAACAAATGCTGTAGACTTCTCACTGGCACAGGGAAGCTTCCGCATACCTGTGATCTCTATAAGTAACCCAACTGGCTCGATCTAAATAGTAGACTTGCCTACCAGACCTGTCTACTGGGTAAGAAAATTAGTTTTAACCTCACACCCCCTGCAACTCATGCCTTAATGTTGCCTGCAGTCACTGCACATTTTACTTGCAGTTCCCTTAAAACCAATGTTTATTGTTCCATTCTGCTGTACCAGCCAGGCTCAACGTGCTTTCTACACCAGGCCCCCTTCTGCTAAACAACCTTCACCCTGAAATTTCAGCTGAAAACAAGCTTGGCCTGTTCAAATGTAAACTCTGACAGCACCTCACTGACCACAGCAGTTGTGACTGCGTTGCCTAGGCTTGCAGCTTTGTTTTACCTCTCCCTCCTCTTCTCTTCTCCTTTACTACCCTCCCCACTTCTCTCTGTCCCTCCATCCCCTGCTACTCCCCATCTCTCTTCCACCCCACCTACCATTCTACCCCCTCTCACCTCCCACCTGAAATTCCACCCCTCTCCCACTCCTCTCCTCCTGTCTCCCCCTCCCTATCATCCTATCTCTTGTTGCTCCATCCCCAGACTACCTAACACTTATCTTTCTGTTCTTGCACTTATGACAATGTCAAATCCTTGACTGCCTCCCCCCTTTTCTCCACTCCTCCCCCCTTATCCCCCGCTCCTTGCTCCACTTATGTCACCCCTAGGATGTTTTTTATTTGCATCTGTGTCTTGCTATATATACACCCGTATGGTTAATTGTGCATTGTTATTTACCACTGACTGTTTGCTACTGTGCTAGTCTATACACATGTACTGTCTTTTGCTACTAAGTTAACCTGCTGACCTGTATTGTATCTTACCACTGCTTGCGTCTACCTTAACCTCCTGACCTTGTCTTGTATCTTACCACTGTTTTTGCTTGGACCTATTGCTGATGTGAAACCTTTGCAAAAGAACCCTTGGTTCAAAGGTATTTGTAATCCTAGTAATAAATAAGAAATATATAAACAATACATACATTTTGGATTTGAACCCCATTTAAATTTACTTATTGACACTCAAAGGAAAAAATGTTTACTCAATTCTGATTTGAGTACTTCAATAGTCAAAAATTGAAAAACAAAAGGTTTAAGAAAAACAACTTAAATGGCATATGCAAATGCTGCTTAGGGACTGCTAATCCAACTCATGTGGTAGTCCTGTGTCCATTGTACTCCAGATATAGAAAAACATTTTTAGGTAACATATTGATCTCTTTAGAGTTAGAGCAAATAAATATCATTACACTTTAATTTAAATCAAAATCTTTTGAAGTGTTACAGTTTGTGGTTTCTATTCTCAATGTAATTTAGAAAACAAAATTACATATTATCCAAGATGAACAAGACTATTGCTAGTGAATAATTTTGTACTGGTATAATTTGGCAGATACGATGTATTTATTATGTATAGGTTTTGTTTTTCAGAGTAACCGTACAATGTCTGGTTTATGTATGAATTTCTCTTGAAAGATGTAAAATTTTTAGATATTTACTGGTTACCCTAACCCAAGAAGACTGCTATATTAACAATAGATTAGCATGCAGATGACCTTCTGACTACATAAATAAAGTTCCTTAGTAGTATTTTACCAGTCAGTTAGATTAGCCTTCAGTTCAGCAGTCATTTTAAGCTGATGCTAATGTTAAATAGTGCTAACATGTCTACTGTTATTAGTATTTAGCTTTCAGTTTAGCAGTCATTCTGGCCTGGTGCTAATGTTAAATACTGGTAACATGTTTACTGTTAACAGTCATTAGCAAACAAAAGCAGTATAAAGATTTCACCGAACAATAGTAGCAGTGCATGGACAGCAACCTAAATAAATACAAATAGTTACTGAAGATCATGACATACTGTATGACTCCTCAAAATCCTCAACTGGACTGTAAAACACATATAGTTTTGCAAGAACCTTGTTTTCATTAAGTAAACAATTTATTGATACCCGTGTTGACAGACTTTCACAGAGTTGTAAAATAGCTAGCATACTCTATGAGCACCTGTGCAGAACACAACTGATTCAGTAAAAGATTTTTGAAATGCTTGTTTATAAACATTTTTTAAAATTACTTTTTTTGCTATGCTTAACAATAATTCAGAACAGTTTAGAGCAGATTAACAGCCTATTTTCTTTTTGTCTTTAAATGATTAAATGCAAACATTATAATAAGATTGAACCCACCGGTCTGCTGGTGCAGAGGCATGGTGACCATCTGTGTCACTAATGACCTGGGTTCGGAAATGGACCCAGGATGTTAGAGGGCTGGCCAGGGGGGAAATAATTGAGCATCCTCAGGACAATTCTTCTCTGGTGTGAGGGTAGGTAGCATGGCTGGCACTTGTCGCCCTTTGGTGAATGCCAAATGGATGGCTACAGTAGGCACTGACATAGGGCCAGGACAGATGTTGGTGTCAGCCTGCTACATAATTGCATGTCTTGCACCCTGACAGAGCATAGCAGCTAAAATGGTTTGCCAATTAAATGAAGTCACCCAGACCTTGCTGCATGCCCCTGACCCTCACCACCAATACCGCTTAAGGCCTGCCAGAAAGCCAGTGGCCGCACCCTGGTGGGTAAGCTGGGGTGTTGGAAACCTCCCCCTCTGTCTGGTACCATAGTGGCAGTTCTGCCAAGCAGCCCCACACCTGGGGGGGCCACAGTGCTCAGGTCAAAGAGGAGCTTGTGGGATGCTTGGTGGGATAGCAGTAGGGTGGTGGGACAATCTATGTGGGTCAGGTAGGACCCTCCAAAACAAGTTATAAGATTGAACTATTTTACTAAGTTTAACAATGTGGGCCAACGTGCCGGTGCATTGGTAGTGACTGCTTGCAACACTGATCATATGACTTCAGTAGTGAACTCAGGCCATTGGAAGACTGGGCAAGGGGATGTGGAGAAGAATGAGCATCCCAAAGACTGCTCTTTTTCTCTGGCACCTGGTAGACACTGACCCCTGGTAATGGATACCTGACCAGCAGCTTTCTACAACTTGCTGTCACAGAACTAATACTAATAATAATAGAACACTGTGGCCAAGCTTTGAGGCAGGGTGACATCACTGGAGACAGTTCAGCTGCACATACAGGAAGGGCTGGGAACCTTCCTAGGTCACAGTCAGGCTCTCAAGAAGCTCATCTGGGAGGAGGCAGCCTGCCAGCACAGTTGCAAGGTGTCCCGGGTTAAGGAATGGAAACAGGTGTCAGAGGGCTGGCAAGATGGAGAAGGATTGAGCATCCAAGGGATGGCTCTCCTTCTTCAGTGGAAGGGAAGGCTAGTGTCCAGCACAACAGAGATCCCTGGCAGAGGCAAACCTGCAACATTATAATAAGAGTGAACTACTTTACAAAGTTTAACAGTGTGGGCCAGCATGCCAGTGCAGTGGTAGTGACCACTTGTAACACTGACGATATGGGTTCAGTAGTGAATTCAGGCCATTGGAGGACTGAACAAGGGTGTGTTGAGAAGGATAAGCATCCCAAAGACTGATCTCCTTCTCTGGAGTGCAGCAGGCACTGGCACCCGGTAGACACTGACCCCTGCTAATGAATATCTGACTAGCAGCTCTCTACATCTTACAATTGCAGAACTGATACTGGAACACTGAAGCAGGGTGATGTCACTGGAGGCAGTTCAGCTGCAGATGGGGAATGGGTTGAGGACCTTCTTAGGTCGGTGTCAGGCTCTGAAAAAGCTGGTCCAGGTTGCTGGGCCACAGACACAGTGGAAAGGCATCTGCTTGCAATGCCAGCATCATGGCTATGGTAACAGATTCGGTTATCAAAGGACCAGCTGGGTGAAGAAAGACTGAGCATCCAAGGGACTGCTCTCTTCTAGAGGAAGGGGGGGCTAGTGTCCAGCACAATGAAGACCCTTGAAGGAGACAAACATGCAATATTGTAATAAGACCAAGGGATCTACTGCAACTGATGCCTAGATATCTGGAAGGTGGAACAGACTTTGGGCTTGTCCCATGGATGTCATTACATATCCCACCTCCAGGGGAATGCTGCGGCAGCAAAAATCCTATCCCCAGGCATGATGCCACTGCTCTGCTGCTGTTCCCACTGCCCTTTCTTGCCCACTGGGGTGTCCCGCTCCCCTGGTCCAACCCTCAGACTGTTCTTTCTTGTCCATTGGGAGGGTGTGCTCACTTGCACCCTGACCGAGGGATAAGCCAGGGCATGATGGGATGGTACAGAGTGGGAGCTAAGTTCCTGTGGCAGGGATTTGGGGGCCTGGGCCAAAATAAAAGCTTGTCTAGGCAACAAAGGTGAAGCTGGATGTCATCTCCAGTGCACTACCTGCTGTGGTCACCTAGGTAGTCACTTAGGTGACAGTAGTGCAGCTGAAGCAGTGACCCACCCTCTGGTATACTCAATCCTCCTTCCCCAGCTGACTCCTAATGATCAGGGCTCACTTCCAAACCTGGGTTACTGGCATTGTGAGTGGTAGCACTACTGCTGTGCCAATGGGCTGTTCCTGAGACTATTTTTATAATGTCTTTTGTTGTAGTAAGTTCATATACTGTATCTGGCAACCGCATTCCTCTTTTCTCCCATGAAAGAGAAGTCCCTGGTGGGGGGGGTCAGTAGAGAGCAAAAAAAAAGGTAGCATGCATTATCAGCTTGGCTCTGCAAAGTAAACATTTACACTTTTGGGGCATTTGCAAAGGTGCATGTATCCCATGAAGAGGGTGACCACAAAAACAGCGAGGAAACAATAGCACTTCAAAAATAGTGAATTTCATTTTGATGTACTTGTGTTAATAGTGCCTGTTTGTTTGAGCTATGATAGTATCACTTAGCACTGTAGGGAGTACAGGAGTACAGGTAGAGAGTAATGTAGTCATCAGTGTCTGAGGGAAGCTGGTCTGGCTCTGTAGTCTAGAGATTACAGTCACTAGCTTTATTGAAGGGTTGCTGTACCCAGCCCTGGATTTAGATCTCAATGTTACTGATTTTTTTTGTCTTGCACCACCTTCCCTCCACATTCCCCTGCAGCTCCCTCCAGAGCACATTCCCCTGCAGGTCCCTCCAGAGTAACCCCTCCAACCACAACCCAATGCTAACTCCCCTCACCACTTTCTTCCTTCAGCCCCATCACCCCTCAGTTTTCACAGCAACATCAGCCCCTCCGTAGTCCCCTCCAACACCATTGATGTCTCCAGAGTCTCCCACCATGTATACCACCTGCATACACTGCACCACCAGTGATACCAACCAAGAGAAGTTTGCACAAGTTGCCTGGTCAGGGGCCTGGAAGGGGAATGCAGTAGCAGGAAGGAAGTCAGACAGGGCAGTTCAGGCTACAGAGAGAGTGGTCAGCCAGAGGGATGCTGGACTTAGGGCTGATCCAGTTGCAGGGAGTTTTGGGGGACTACAGGGTGGTTGAGCTGCAGAGTGGCTCAGCTACAGGGAGGATGGTAAGGAGGCTAGCCCAGCTGCAGGGATGATAGCTGGTTACAAAGGAGAGGGTGGTGTTGTGGGGGGGAGTAGAGCATGCAGAGTAAAAAAGAACTCACTAAGACCCATGGTGTGTTGCCACAACAACCATCATAGAAATGATTTTGTTGTACCTGTCTTATGCTCTTAACACAAATGTCACCTCAGTGATGGCATGTTTACTCAGTCACTATGATTTACTGCTCAGGATTGCTATCTAGGCCATTTGCAATCATTTGATCTCCCTAGGATCTATTCGTCTTCTGAAGAATTGAGCAGAAAAAGCAGGACTTCACAGAAAATGAGATCCTTCATCTTCATTTGACAACCCTAAGTAAGTAAATGGTTAAATAAAGTCAGTCCTCTAAGATACACGCTCATGTATTCATTCTTATGACCCAAATATTTGCATAAATAATTTGGATCATCTTGAAAAACTGACAGATTGCACTTGTCTGCTGCCTTAAATCTTTTAAAAAAACTTCATTTCTCATAACCCCTTGGCTTCTTAGCAATGTATGACACTGCCAGAGTGATTCACTTCCCAGTTTGTTGCTGCTCTGAAAACTGACTAGACCAGTTGGAACTGGTTTGTGATCTGAGTTGGATGCTTCTTTATTGAGCCTGCCTAGGGAAAACATGAGAATTTTCAAATATTTTTCTACAGTTTTTTTAAATTTAACTCAGAAAAGAGCTTATTATTCTAGGAAGAGTTGCAGAGAGAGTCTTTTAGCTTGAATACATGGAGCCTGATTCCAGAAGCTGTTACAGCATGTGCAAGGTGCTTGTGACAAAGAGCAAAGTAGCAAGTCACACCTTGAGTCCCCTATTGCATCAGTCTCTATTCCAGAATGTGGGCTGTGCCAAATGGGGAATCCACTGTGCTGAATGGATAATGCACCACCCTTGTGACCTGCAACTGTGTACACCAGGTCGCAAGGGGGCTTGCACCATGGCGGGGCTCACAGTTCTGATTCCAAGAGCCCCACCATTGGATGTCACAAGGAGCCCCACTTAGACCTGCCAGGAGGTGGTCTAAACCCCTTGTGACTGACTGGCCCACTGTAAAATGTGGGCTACTAGTGGGGTCGGTGAGTAGGAGGGGCACAGAGGGGCATTGTGAGGGTTGGTGTGGCAGCCAGGATGTACGGGATTGCTTTAGCACAGGGGGGTTCAAATGCCCCTGAATCATTATATCATGGGCATTTGCACCCTACCAGGTGCTGAAGCAATACCTGACCACCCTGCTAGCACACTGACCCACCCTATGACCCCACCCACCTCCACACCCCACTGGGCATCTGTGTCCCCCCACACCATCACCACCAATGATGCCCATACCTCGCTGTGCCAACTTATGGGGTGCCACTGCCTTGTGACATGTGTTGCTGGTGTGCCACTGGTCAGGGCACAGTCTCACACTTGTGACAATCACAAGGCACTTGGCACAGGAACCATGCTTTCTTTTGGAATATGGCACAGAGTTCCTGGCACACCTGGCATTGCCATAGTCCTTGGAGTGGTACAACTTGCATCGCTCCAAGGGCTCCTTCTGGAAACAGGCCTGTTGTGTTTTTGGATCTAGTTTCCTGCTGTTCTGGGTCAGATTTCATTTATACTTCCTTGCTGTAAATAAGATTAATTAGTGCATTCTTTGTTTTTACTGCATTTTTTTAAGTTTTGTCTGACAGAAAATGTCCTTTCAGTCTAAGAAATGTATGCATTCTTTGTTTTTACTACATTTTTAAAATTGAGTCTTTCAGAAAATGGCCTTTCAGACTAATAAATGTGCAACTGTTACTACAGCATGTATTTGTGTGTGGGGGAGGGGCTGGTTTGCATTCAGTGGAAGTGTTTGTAGCTGCGGTGGGAATCATGTTGCAAGCTTGATTGTCAGCTGAATAAATTGTTGTGGCTGTGTGTGAATAACATTTTGCAAAAGAGAACAGTCCATGCCACCAATGTCTGACGTGGATTCTTTGCTTTCTTTGAACTGTAGTTTTTATAGTGTTCTTTTCAAATAATTTTTCTTATATACTGTAGTCAGAAGTTTAACCTGTAGTCCACCCAGCTGTAGGAATTAGTGTTTAGAAGTAGCATCATGCTAGAAATTAGATCTGTCCTGGGTAAAATAAATTACAGTATAAAATAAAAACATTTAAAAATACATAATATTCAGTAGGAGGGGATGCAGATTTTTTTTTAATCTGTTCTTTATAACCCGCCCCCAGCCCAACATCTTATTGCCCTAGTCACTTTACAACTACTTAGGCTTAGCTATACAGCTGAAGTAGGGCAGATCTTGGGAGCATTTTCAAGTGATGGGGTATGTTGCTATCTGTGGCTCGAATATAGCTGGTGTACCCCGCCAACGATGGTGTTCTGTACCCCCCCAACAATCAGGGTGCTAGGATATTACTTCATATCCAATTTCCCTGCTTTCTGGAACTTTTACTTGTACTAACATATTTCTCTGTCTCTCTTTTTTAACAGGTCTACAGAGCTCTCAACAACCCATCAGATAAGTATTATAACCTTTTTTCACCTGCCTTATCTGTAGTTTTATCATTCTCAAGAACTATGGATCATTTTTGATCACTCTCTTTATTCTTATTTTACAGGATCTCTTTCTACATTATGTTTTCTGGATCCCTTCTGTAAGTTCACCTAGAAGCAGGTAAGCGCTACCTTTAATTACTGCCTTTTCTAAACTGGGGTGAACTGTATTGTGGGGATTTCTTCCTCAGACCCTACTTATACTGCTTTTTCTGATCCTCAAACCATTCTGCTCATACAAATGGCAACCATTTACAGGTCTTAAAGACATAATGCCTTACCTATTAGGTAAGTAGAGTCTGAGTTGGGTGTACTGGGGTTATGTGTGAGTCCTAAGGAACTCTAGGTTCATCATGTCCAAGTAACCATAGCTTCTCGGATGAATAAATATGATGTGAAAATGTGTATTTTAATACCTTCCTTAGGCAAGGCAAGGCAATTTTATTTCTAAGGCACCCAATCCTGAAGGCTCTGGGCACCGTACATGATAAGAAAAAATGCATAAAATATAAAACAGAATTATAACAGCAGCAGGGAAGTTAAAATAAGTGCTCTACAAATTGAATTACTTATAAATGTAGCTATAATATAGTAAAAGATAAGACAGCTTATTCTGTAAAAGCCTGGCTGAAAAGGTGAGTCTTAAGCCTCTGCTTAAAGACACAAATCGAGGTGGCCTTCTGGACTGCGTATGGAAGAGCATTCCACAGGGTTGGACCAGAGACACTAAATGCTTGGTCATCAGAGGTCTTGAGCTGAGGCCTGGGGATGTCCAGGAGGTCCCTCAAAGAGGAGTGGAGGGAGTGGGCAGAGGTCACAGCAGGCAGAGGTCACAGGCATCAGGAGCTCAGACAGGTACCAACAGTACTATCCAGAAGATGTGCTTGAATCTTTTGGAATCCATTCTGTCAGTACCCCAGATTTTCAGAATTTCCAGTTCAGAGTTTGATTCTGTTTTGCCTCCAGTTAAGGCATAGGAATGAAATCTGATGTGGTATTCACAGTCAGTCTTTGGAGTTGATTTGATTAAGCAGCATGTAATCTGTATCTGATCCACTTTTTGAGTGCCCTGGATTTTTTTTTTTTTTTGCTTTTGAATAGTGTGCTCTCTCTCTATTATTAAGTTAAAGTCGTATGTGCTACACCTCTTCAGTGTGATGAGTGGTTGAGTGTAAGGGTATCTGACACTAGTTGAGGTAATGGAAACTGCTTTCACAGTTCCCCTAGTAGATCCTTTCAGCGGTATCAGTCTTATGGTTTGAGAGCTCCATGTCCATTTGAACCTTACTTATGGTATGCTTGGGTTGGCAAGTAACCTGCAGGCATCCTGATGCTGTTTTGGAAGCTTCTGCCCAGCCAGTGTTGCCCCTGGTGTGCCATTTAGCAGGTCTAGTGGCTGAATTAAATAAAACAGTAGTTTTAGAAGGCAGTCAGGAAACCACTAACCAGCATGGAAAACACAGCTGCTGTCAGCAGATTAGTTTCAATGCTGTTACTGACAAAAAATTTAACTGGCTGTGTCAGTATGAATTAATAGTGAACTTTGTCTGGAAAATGCCTTCATTTGAAAAAGTCAGAGATGTAAAATAGACTTTCCTACTTTTGCAGAGGTGAGGTGGGCTTACACCCTAAACAAATCTGAGGCTCTCTTGTTGCTTTCTGTGTGCACAGAGTTTGAGTAGAAGGGGTAGCCAGGGGCAAGTTGTAGGAGAAGTGAGTTGGTGTGTCTCTGAGATTATCCAAGGGTCTGTGATTCTGTGCTCCACAAAGCAAGTTGGGAGAAGTTAATGTTACCCACCCTCTTGCACTGGCACACACAGATAAAGACAGTCCCTCAAACTTGGTTTAAAGATGTATTGATGCAAACTTTCCCTCCAACTTGTCCCTGGTCAGTATGTAAAACAAACTTCTCTCCAGTCCCCACATTTTCTGTGCAGGGAAACAGAAAGCAACACAGGCCCTCAGATTTTGCAGGAGGGGGAGCTTTGGACACTATGTGTCCTTGAACAAGTCTGAAGGTCTCTTGATTTTGCATAGAGAATGGCAAGTTGAGTGGTGGGGGTTGTATGATGCACTAACCAAGTTGGAGGGGTCCCTGAACAAGTCCAAGGACCTCAAACCAAGTTGTGGGTGTGTGGGGTCACATTGTATATTGCCTACACTGCATAGTGTGTGATCCCCTGCAAACTTGTTCTGTGGAAGCAAGCAGAGACCCTCAGTCTTTCTCAGGAACACAGCCATGCCACTCCCCCAATCTTACTTTGGGGCAAGCAATAGAAACCCTCATGCTTGTTCAGGGAAGCACAGGATGTGAGCCCTCCCCTGCCCCCATGCAGGCTTGCTCTAGGGATGCAGTCCTTTTTCTTTACCCCAAACACAAGTTTTCAGGTGTTTTCAGGGATCATCTGACTTGTCTATCCCTGTAAGGGAGGCTGTCTGCATTTGGTGCAGTAGGGGGACTGTCCATGTTGGTGGTATGGGCACACAGTTGCAGTAGGTTTGGTGGGGCAAGGGGACTGTTTTGCTGGTGGGGCAGGAGGACTGTCTGTGTCTGGTTGAATCATGGGACTGTCCTTGTTTGGTGGGTCAGAGTGGGGAGTAGCTGTGCTGGTGTGGTGGGGAGAGTGGTAGTGCTGGTGGGCTGGGGTGGGAAGAGTGGCAATTCTAGTAGGATGTAGACATTGGTCATGCTGGTGGGGTGGGGATAGTGGGCATGCTGGTGGGATGGGGTGGGGAGAGTGGGCATGCTGGTGGGATGGCATGGTGAGAGTGGCTGTGCTGGGGGTGGGGAGAGTGGCGGTGCTGTAAGATATTACAGTTATACACATAGTTACTCAGATAAAGGTGCTCATCACACTCCATTTATGTCCACCCAATTGCATCAAATTTTACATTTATAGCTCATCAGTGCTCTTTCTATTTACTGCTCTGTGTTTTTAATTATAGGCTGTCCTGGCCCTTATGCTGTTCTTTTCCTCCCCAAGTTCTTTAGTAGCCCTTGGTGCACTGATATTAGCCACTGTGCAGCTCTACTATATGCAGTTCTTGCCATTTCTATGACTTCTTATGGATCCCAACTATTCCTCCCTCCCACCACTACTTTAATCTCATTTCAGTCAATGACCTTTGGCTGCAGTGCAGCTTTTCCTTTGTGGCCCCTATTCTGTGCATCTGCTCTCCAAGTCCCTTCATACCAGGCTCCTAAGGGCACTTACATTCAGCCACTATGTGGCTTAGCTGGCAGTTCCTGCCACCTACTGCTGGCTGCCTACCCCTCTGGACCTTCCCTTCCTCCAGACCCTCTTAACCAGTCTCTTGGGAGAGGAAGCTCATCACATAGCTGCTTTGTGGCTGATTGGTAGAGGGAGGCATATTTACCCTAGCCTCCTCCCCCTCCCAAAAATCTTCATCTGCTTTCCCACCTACATGGATTAGGTTACAGCCTGAAATCCATACAGGCTGGGACTGGGAATTGAAAGTGCCTGCCAGCACAGTAGCACTAAACTGATGCTTGCATAACAACAGCAGCAGCAGCATTTCTAATTGGCAGTTTTCTGACCAGCCTACTTGTCTGCTACATACAATAGGGGCCCAAGGACACTCTCCCCCCCAACACTAGATGCCAGGGAAAGATTAAACAGAATAACAAAAGAAAAACATTATTTGCCACCAGCCATGAGTGAGTTGGCCCACTACACCACCAGGGCTATACCTTTAAAACACTGGCCTCCTGGGACAACTCAAGACCCCTGAACCACCATCATCTTTTTAAATGATGCAGGGATCACTAGCCAAGAGCTCACCTACTAGCCCATTAGGGTTACTACTTAAATCTGCTGGTCACCAGCAGGCCAACTAGTGGTGCTAAAGGGGTTTTGCTGAGCCCTCAATATCCTTTATTATTTTCTTAGCTGTCTGTGTTTTTGTTACTTAGCTATGTTTTCCTTACTGTGACTTTAAGTTTGTCTTTTCCTCTAAACCCCCCTTCCTTTACTCCTGTGCTATACTGTACCCCTTTGTTTTTTGTTAATTAGTTATTTTGTCACTTAGTATACTTTTCGGTCATGGACACCCAGGCCCCACTGCTCCTCTTCACACGCTCTCTCTGTCGCTACTATATGTTGCTCATAGTAATCTCTTTTTTCTCTTTATTTCTACAGGTCTGGCCAGACTGTATACCAATCAGATATCTTTGTTTAATCCTCCCCATCTCTCCTCTAGGACCTCTGACCATTTGTGTCTCCTCAACTTTCTCTGTTATCTCCTTTCAGGTCACGCCAGAATTCTCCAAACCCAGGACACCCCAACTCTGGATTCCCTGACTGGTGGGGCAGGTAAGTCCAATTTAATTACCTAACTGCCTGTCAGGTGAGTGGCATATAACAAGGTACCCACTCCATTGTAATGTGTAGCAACTTAATTTGTGTATTTTGTGGCCTGGAAAGAAGCTCTATTTCAGCCTTGTCCCCACCTGGTGTTTGTTAGAGTTCTTCACTTACCAAATTGGACCTTGCTTACTTATGTGATTTGATAGTAGAAGGCTCCAAGGTGGTAAGGCTGCAGGCACATGTAGAGACTATTGAGCCCCTCTCCATGCAGAACAAACTATTAACCTCACACTGACCACACAAGGTGTGAGGTTACCAGTGCATTCAGCAAGATGATGGGATTGTTACATATAATGATATGGCATTATTTCTAAAACATACAGGTGACAGGCAAACCCCCTCATGAGTGCCAATTTCAAAACATCACCCAGTACTTTAAAAAAAATATCTTTTTACTGGGTGTTATTTTGAAATCTGCACTCTTCTGGTGAATATGGGTTATGCTGGAATTCAGCATACTTAATGAGCCATTAAAACACATATGGGTCATGCCAGCATTGTGCTTGATTAATGAGCCATTAAAATACAAAAAATACCATCAAAAGAAAATTGGCCATTAAAAGGGTGATCAAAATGCAATGGTGCCATAATTTCTGTAATGATTAAGGGGATAGTGGATTGGGTGCTGTTCATAGTTGCATAGCAAGAAATCTGAAGGTAAAGAGTGGTGTGCCATCAAATGGCATGAAGAAATTTCACATTTACTCAGTTATTGATTTCAGAAGCAAACCGTCTGCCCAGGTGACAACATGTAGGCATTCACCTTGATCATGATATGTGCTTGAAGAACATTTTGCAAAACAGGTAGTACAAAGACTGTCTCAAAGCAAGCCATATGATCCATGGAGACTAGAATGAAAAGGGGGGGGCTATAATAGTACCTGCCATTTTGTAAAGGGGATTAACTGGTAACTAGGTGACTGTGGGAACTATTCAGATTGGTACATCAAGGTAATATGGATATGAGGGGAAACTTGGAGGCAGATTAGTTAACAAAGAGGGTGGTGGATCCATTAAAATCTACCACTCATGAGTAGGAGGTTTAACTGTTACATCAGGAAGTCTATTAAATAGAGGGTGGTGAATCCACTGAAAAATCTTACCAGCATCAGATGGTGGATCCGTTGAAAAATTGGACAGATGATGCAGTGATAACAATTAGTTGTTCCAACCAGAGAGATGTATAGAAGGGCACCAAAACCAGGCATTGGATGGTGGATCCATTGAAAAATATGCTGGGTGATGCAGTGATATCAATTAGTTGTTCCAAGCAGAAACACATGGAAGGGCACCAAAACTAGGGTGGAGGATGGTGAGTGCTAGGAACCAGGAGATACAGTATGTGCCAGAGTTGATGGGGAATTCTGTCAAACTAGATGACCATGTTTTACTACTAATCTGTTTGCATGCTTTTTTAAATTATTTATTTTTACTGCAAAAGTCCAATGTGCATGACAAACTCAGTGGGAGGTCTGGAACAACAATATCATTACTTTTGAACAAAGGTATGCACATTAGGGAGCAAAGAAAGGCCAAGGGAAGAATGCTGAGGCTTAATAAAGGGGAGGGAATGTGGGCGGAAGGAGACAGTGAAAAAGCAGCGATACTGAATTAATACTTCTGCTCAGTATTCTCAAAAGAAGCGGAGGGGGAGGTACCTAAACCAAACAATAGAAACTCTCTGGATAGGGGGGTCGATACCAGTCTATTCATGGAAGAAAGATTTCTGAAAGAACTTTTAAAACTAAAGGTGGATAAAGCAATGGGGCCTGATGGGATTCACCCAAGAATTCTAAAAGAACTAAGGGTAGAACTAGAGACACCACTGACTGCCCTCTTTAGCAAATCATGGGAGGATGGGGTGGCACCTGAGGACTGGAGGAGGATGGATGTGATTCCACTTCACAAAAGTGGGAGAAAGGCAGAGGCAGGAAACTACAGACCTGTTAGTTTGACCTCAGTGGTAGGGACAATGATAGAATCACTTCTAAAGGAAATAATTCTTGAGTACCAAGAGGCCAGTGGGGCACAGAGCCCAAGACAGCATGGATTCACAGTGGAAAGGTCATGTCAGATGAAGCTAATAGATTTCTTTGACTGGATGACCAAAGTAGTAGACCAGGGAGGGGCTGTGGACATGGCCTACCTAGACTTCAGCAAGGCATTTGACACAGTCCCACACAAAAGATTAATAAACAAGTTATCCAGCCTTGGAGTGGGTCCCAAGGTGGTAGCCTGGGTAAAAAATTGGCTGGACAACAGGACGCAGAAGGTAATAGTAAACGGAGTCCACTCTGAAGAAAGGGGGGTTACTAGTGGAGTACCGCAGGATTCAGTACTGGGACCGGTCCTCTTTAGTGTCTTTATAAGTGACATTGTGGAGGGACTGGAAGGAAAAGTATGTCTCTTTGCAGATGACACAAAGATCTGCAACAGGGTCAATACAGAAGGTGGGGTGGAAAGAATGAGAAGGGACTTGGCAAGGTTGGAAGAATGATCAAATGTATGGCAGCTTAGATTCAACGCTGAGAAGTGCAAGGTAATGCACCTGGGAAACAAAAACCCAGGGGAAGAGTACACAATGGGAAGTGAGATACTAACAACAACAAAAATGGAAAGGGGACTGGGAGTAGTCATATCAGATGACCTAAAGGTGGGCAAGCAATGTGAGAAGGCAGTTAGGAGGGCTGGTGGTATACTGGGATGCACAGGGAGAGACATCACCAGTAGAAAACAAGAAGTTGTTATCCCTCTGTTCAGATAGTTGGTGAGACCCCATCTGGAGTACTGCATGCAGTTCTGGAGACCCCATCTCTACAAGGACATAGACAGGATGGAGGCTGTCCAGAGGAGGGCAACTAAAATGGTGCAGGGTCTGCCCAGAAGACATATGACGAGAGAGAGAGAGAGAGAGAGAGAGATTAAAGGCACTTAATATGTATAGCCTCGAGGAAAGGAGGGGGGCATGATAGAAACTTTCAAGTAGCTCAAGGGAATCAACAAAGTTCAAGAGGGTAGCATCTTTCAGAAAAAGGGATGTGCAAGAACAAGGGGGCACAATTTGAAGATAGAGGTGGGATGGCTCAGAGGTAACCTGAGGAAGTATTTTTTCATGGAGGGGGTTGTGGATACATGGAACGGCCTTCATGAGGAGGTAGTAGAGGCAAAAACAGTGGGGGGATTCAAGAATGCATGGGACAGAAATAAGGCAGTTCTGGTGGGGGGTAGGAGGAAGTAGGCTGTTGGTTAACTAGGATCTGCAGTTTATCCATTAGGTAGGGAAATGGGCAGACTAGGTGGGCGAGCGGTCCTTATCTGCCTTCAAATTCTATGCTTCTATGTTTCTATTTTGTAATCATTTACTTACAATAATAAGAATGTAGAGATAAGCAGGATACTATGGGCTCTATGTACACTTGTTTGCATTTTAAGTAACATGGAGGAAATTTCTATGCACATATAGAAGTTTGAGACTGACCATATAATGCTATTTTCAGTTTAGTTCTAAAGTGTTATATTTTGGTCGTTCCCTTATTGACACTTCTGCATTTTGACAGATCGAGGTTTGTGATAACAGCCTTGAAGAAGACAATGTTTAACATCCTTCTCGAACACTGAAAAAGGTATGAGAACATGGGATTTATGCATGGACTTTCCATGACTCTGGACACAGTAGGCAAGCACCGTTTTATTTTCTTAATACTGGGAAATTTCTTGGGAGATATAAAGCCATTTTTAGGTATGGGTTACTGCTTGATAGCAGCACTTCTTGCTCAATGAAATATTCCAGTTATAAAAGGTGTTACTCTAGCCATGTATAATAGATCATATGACCTGCTATTATGTTGCTGAGATCAGGCAAAACACTTTGATTTATAATTGATGCATTATTTATATGGACATTGGACAATATTTCACAAGATAAGGCTGTGTCATGAAGTGGTTTTTGGGACACTATTTGTGCACAAGTTAAAGGTCAAATGTACTCCATACTTTTCAAGCCTATACATAGCTCTACATATGTAAGGTTAAAAATTATGCATCGGACTGGGATGTGATTATTAAAGGTTAAAAATACTGCTTCTGACTGGGATGGGTCTGTTAAGTGAGTTGTAATGCTAAATGTCACTTAACAGTAAAAGCCCAGTCCTAAGCAATATGTTTAGCCTGACATATCCATTCAGTAGCAGTACTTGTAACCTTAAATATATACAGATCATGTGTAAACAGTAAAGTATACTGCTAAAAAGCAGTCCTTGAACATCATCCAGACTGCTACGAAGCATTCATAAGCAATAAAGTATACTGCTAAAAAACAGTCCTTGACCATCATCCAGACTGCTATGAAAACTGCTATCTTAGGCTTCTGATTAAAGTATTTCATGCTATAGGCATGCTAACTTAAGGCTTTGGACTGTAAAGGCCATCAAGATAACTAATACAGTCTTGTTAACATGGCAAAACAGTTTGAAGACTAATGTCATGCTAATATATTGCTAAGGCAAAAATAGTCTGACTGCTATTCAAAGGTTAGGCAAATGCCTTCCATTTGGGTAAGGGTAATGGTTATAAACCATCACCAATGAGTGCCCAACAGCTCTGTAAACCACATATGTGATTTACAGAGTACCATAAACCATGGGCACAACAGTACTGCAGTATCACTAGAAAAAAACGCTGAAGAAGCTGTCCTCGTGCTGGACATTCACAAGCGCAATGCAATCGGTCATTCAACGTGAGACACAAGCTTATCGGTGGTGACAATAAATCAATCATAGCAGCAAAAAAGGCAAATTAAAACAAGAAGTTTTTCATTTATTTAGACAAAGATGGCAACACCATCCCATTTCATACTGTACATCCAAACAAAAGTGATAGACAACAATTTATCGAAGAGCAGGAATACAGGAACATACTTAAAAAACAAAATGTGATGTTCAGCTCTTCACAAAGTAATAATAATAATCTTTATTTGTATCATGCACAATTCAACATGTATCAAAGCAATTTTACACAGTTTAAAACCTTAAGTACCTCGAAGACATGGGTGAGTCCCCAGATTTTCTCAGTTTCCCAATGGCAGAACTGAACAACCAAATTGTTAGTTTCATATACAGTGTCAAAAAAGCAGGTGCCTTTAATTATGAGCCATGCACAATTAGTGGCATATGTGCTAGCCTTGACAGGCACCTTATAAAACATTAATTCCCCCATTCAATATTAATACCCAAAACTGGTAAATATAAAAATAAAATATGGGGGAAGTGTGGTTTTATGGGATTTTATGCACCCCCTGGGTGTGTGATGCCCATATAACTCTCTGGTTTATGGGACATCACTCACCTTGGGGTGCATAAAAAATCCCATAAACCACAATTTCCTATGCATTATTTTATATATATTTTTAAAACATTGTAAAATTACATAACCCGTTGATCAATAAAGTGATAACTGAACTGAACTGAACTAAACTGAACTTCATTTTTATTAAAAAAAAAGGACGAGGTACTGTTTGAGACTGGCTGCATATATATATATATATATATATATATGGTTATAGTTTATTTGGAAACCTTTATTATTTTCTGTGGACACTCTGAATAAATGACTTAATGAGACTTCATATATTATCTGTGCAGTCTTATTTGTTTTTCACTTCACTCAAAGTTTCTGAATTTTGAGAAAAAAACATCGTTTTACTTCAGAGCTTGAAAAAGGCATATAATATATGTATTTAGAGGAGTTCTATTTTTGCATTGGTTGTTGAGAACAACAAACGTCCTCATGCTTTGTGAAAGAGAATGAGATCATCTGGATCACATGCCTTTATTTATCACAAGGAATGTTGGGTAGATGGCATTACCCTTGTGAATAAATAGCTCAAAAGACATACAGGAAATAATTGTTTTTCTTGATGCCACAATTCTATTTAAACAATTTATCTGAACAACTGCTAACTTTATGTAATTTTACTTTATGCATTACTTTCACTTGGCAGAATTGAGCACCATCAGCATGGGAATTTTGATACCTTAGAATGGCCTCCACGAAGATCTGTAGATTTACAAAGAGCCTGTAAGTTTCATCTTCTCAAAGCTTTAAAGTTATAGCTAATTACGATTTGAAGATTTAAAGATTTGAACTAATAGAGAGTTGTAGTTTCTAATTTTGCTTCACATGTCTCTAAAGGAAAACAGCAAAAAAAAGCTATACATTACACTTTGCGTGAGGGAATGTGACACTTATTTTTGCCATATACATTATACAAATGTCGAACTGGCATACATTATACCATTCATTTTATTACTTTATTAATTTTCATCTTTGTGTCTGCTTATTATTCTGTTCACTATGTTTATGTCATACTTCTAGTTATAAAATGGCAAGAAAAAATCTAGAAATTTCATTGGCCAAGACAGATCAGCTGACCATACATTAATTCTCTGTATATGCACAGTCTTCCTGGTCCTTAACCACATTACACAATGAGCAGATCAGTCTTTCTACAACCAGAACTATCTTCCATCAGTCTCCCTACAACTAGAACTGATCTCCCACCACAAACATGGCTGCTACCTTTACACTGTAGAAACCTTCAACTGGGCCCTAAAATTTAAATTATCTTAAATATAAAATAAAACAAATCAATTAAATGTTGTTTACCAGATTGTCACACTCTCCTTATACACATAAACAAATTAGAAACATTAAGTATTGTTTAGAAAATTGGCTTTTTATTTTCTGGCATCTGATTGGCCAGTACCCTTAGCAAGGGGGTACATTAACTTACAATCGATGCCCAGGAAATAAAAAGAACCAGCACAAGGTGCCACTTCACTCACCTAGATATTCTTGGGCTCACCTTTCTTTCTCATTGTCCCAAAACACCGGAGTGAATTCAAAATTGACGCCATTGTTTTTCTCTCACTTAGCAAGAGACACCACCTACCCTATGCTCAGTAGTTCACTGCCAGCCATATGCCAAAATGGTTATCACTTCATCTTCCAATGGGCTCATTTATTGCCACACTTACTTTCTATTTTTCTTTTCCAGCACTGCAATGTCCCATACTTGCTGCTGCTGTGCAAGCCGATTCACCTCATTCAGAGACACAGTGAGGCAAAGCCCACCCCACCCCACCCCATTCAGTCCTCAGAACAGTCCTAGAAATGCAAAGTATTCAAGCAGTATACTTACAAAGGAAGAAAAAAATGTTTTTTTTTTACTTGTTTTGCTGAGCCAGACCTGACACTCACGCTGCCATTATTCAAGTCCTGCAATCCACTGCCCAATCTCGCAAGTGACGCCAACCGGTAGTGCAGATCAATGTCCAGGACTGAAAGTCCCACTCCTGTCCCTGCCCCAGTCCCAACCACACTAACATGACTAACAATACCGATGAAGAAAATAAATGTTAATAAAGTGTGCAATGAGAAATGAACAACTACATCCGTTCGTGTTTTTATATTTTAAAAAAAAGTATGCTGCATCTCAGCTTCCAGTTTCTGTTCTCCCAGTCCCACTTTCACTACCTCGTGATCCAACTTCCAACCGTTCCCTCACTCTCAAAGCTGCCACATGTACTCTGAGGACAAAAGCTTACCTGACACTAAATCACAAATTGTGGCTCTTTCTCTTCACTGTACCTCACTTTTTATGCCTCTGTGGACATGCCAGTCACTTCTCTTTCATTCTAAACTGAAGACATCTCCACTTCACCCTAATGGCGGCATTGTCCACAATCTCACAGGTTATCCCAAACAGCCTGACCTAATTGTTGCTCTGTCTCCTGTCAAACTAAGTGAATCAACAGCGATGATGATCGGTGTGGCACTGGCAGGCAGGTCTAAAAATACCTATCAAACAGTGCTGTGCTCTGTACTAGTAGATAACTCAGTAGAGGGACTACTTTACCCCCAAAACACAAAAACATGCTTTTTTTCACAAATTTACTTTATTTATTAATTTGATTTATTTAATTTTTTACAGAAGAGACATGAAGCCCATTTTCTAAGTGCAATAATACCCTCCGCCTGTGGCATCGGGCCTCATTATGCCCCTGGGTGGTCCAGTATTGCCCAATACCACCCACCCTGTTGGGTATTATTGCTTGCTTATAGTTTTCATTACAAATGTTTGTTTGCTAATGGTGAAAATTCCCCCTTCTATCTTTACCTGCTCATCATGGAAATCTCTTCTGCTTTCCCTGACAAGTGAGATAATTGAGTGTCTGGCTCTAACACAGGCCTTTGTTGTCTGTGTGTACAGTTTGTTAGTAGATGAACATTCTGCTAGTAGAACTGAGCAGAATTTTGAATCCCTGTATTCCATGATAAACATTCCATTTCTTGAATGTGGGAAAACACAGAGGGAAATAAACAGAATGAAGAAAGTAAGCAATAATACTATGTAAACAAAGAGAAAAGGTGGTAAATGACCCACCCTGCTGTTTATCTTTTAGGACAGAGCGAGCAGTTCATGATGCTGTTAGTGAGTGTGGCAGTTTAGAACCACTCTCATGCTTCCAGCATCTGTTATGGCTTCCTTTTAGTTTTGTTTACAGAGTGAGGAGAATGAAATAAAACATGGGCCTATGTATCATACTTAGAATAAGAAAAACAGCATTTTTGAATTGTTGTGGCTGGTAGGGGAATATGAAGCTTAAGTGGGCAGGGAGGCACACACTGTATACACTACTTTAATCTTGCACCACTAGGTGAAAGGACTATTTTAAGTTAAAAGCACAAGTTCACTTACATTTTTACTTATTTAAAAATGTGTTTAAAAAAAACGGCTTCTAAAAATAAAGGGACATTTTATAAGTGCAATGAGCACTCCGGGGTTGTGAATTATAGTGTGATAACCACACCCCTAGGGACAACCAGCACTTGGCCTTTGGTCTTGTGCCTAACTACACCCCTAGGAGTGCGGTTATCACACTGTAAT
This sequence comes from Neoceratodus forsteri, assembly GCA_016271365.2. Lineage (NCBI taxonomy): Eukaryota > Metazoa > Chordata > Ceratodontiformes > Ceratodontidae > Neoceratodus > Neoceratodus forsteri. The sequence goes on from CM057454.1 coordinate 799,079,660, forward strand.
GCACACCCCATCATGTCTTATTGCTTACATAATTTCACTCAACCACATACAGTTTTGCTTTCTTAAATATGGCTCTTAGCAGACATTACAATTTAATTGTATGGAATGGAAGGGGACTAAACTACAACCTGAAAATATACTTACTTTTAAGACATCTAAAAAAAATTAGTCCCTCTATAGTCTTACTGTAGGAACCCCATTTAAGTGCTGAGAATATCAAATTAATGCAGAGGAAGTGGGTTAGACAGATTTTTTGAGCTGGGAACAATTGAAAAAGCTGGTATGATAATATTATTTAAAAGAGGGCTAAACTTTCAATTGTCCTCAATGGAGATGGATGAAAATGGTCATTATGTCATAGTTAATGGAAAACTAAATTAAAAGTATATTATGCTCATTAATGTTTATGGATCTACCACTCCTTCTCATTCAGTAATTACAGAATTTTGTGACAAGAGCAATAACTTTATTTATGTATTTATTTAAAGTTGTTAACTGGGAGATGCACACTGAGCCTAGGCTCATTTCGAGGAGCAACCCAGGGGAAAGGGGAGTTGGGAGGTATACAATACATAGGTTGAACTGATATACAGAGTACAGTGCTTGGCAAATTTAAGCAGGGTATGATAAGGAATGCAGGTAACAATTTAATGAAGTAATACAGAGATGAGGGTTGTGAAGGAGAGTAAGGAGGGGGGGAACAGGAGGAAGGAGGAGATAACTGCCAAGTGGGAATATGGAGAGTGGAATAAGCTGAAGATTAAGTGCATGGGAGGTGCCTGTTTAGCTCTGCAATGGATGAGAATTCAGGGGAACTTAGGGAAGAGGTCAGTCATTACAGGAGCAAGAGTCTGGGAATGCCGATGACTGGGATAGGACACATTTTAGGAGACTGATGGAAGGGGTGTGTCTGATGTGGAAGGGGAGGGTGTTCCAGAGTGACGGTAGTCTGTAAGAGAAAGCAGCTGAACCAGAACAATAGGAGGGCTGTGGGAGGGAGAGCGCATGGGTCTTCCTAGGCCTAGATTGGAAAGGGTAGGAGGCCACAGGGGAGAGAGACAAGAGGTAGGAGGGAAAGAACCAAAGCCAGAAATTAGAGATAAAAGAGGAGTAGAGTACTGTAGACATCAGTGATGAAGAGAGGTAAGGGAAAGGAATGAGTAGAGGGAGCAATAAAGTGTGCAGAGAGGGGCATCTAGAGCAAAGCAGCAGAAAGCATTGTATAGGGATTCAAGCCTGACTAGGAAAGGGGCTGAAGCAATGCCATACATTACATTGGCATAGTCAAAAGAGGGGATACTCATTTTGTTTAGGCTCTTACACCATGTCTTTAGGGAGAGGGTGCCCTTGTTTCTATCCAAAGCACCCAGTTTAATGCAGAGTTTTGCATGAATGTAGTCAATACGCTTAGAATAGTCAAGCTGGGAGTTGAGCCATACCACCAGATATTTGTAGTGAGGGGCTACATCAAGTATAGTGCAGTCCAGCGTGGTGAATGTGAGAGGAGATGGGAGGATAGGCAAGTTTTTCAGGAGTTCCAAAAGTCATAGACACCATTTTGTTGACATTTGCTTGAGGAGGTTTTTCACCTAGATAGTACTATTGCTTTGGCAGGGGATACTAATTCACATTTAGACCCCATTATGGATAGACCTAAACCACATTATGTTAGGTCACCATCGGAAAGAGGCTCTAAACATTTTATGGAAAATTTTGATCTTGTTGACAGTTGGAGAGTTAAGCACCCTTATTCAAAAGAATATGCCTTCTGGACTCATTGCAATCAATCGGGTTCCAGGCTGGATCAGATTTATGTCTCAGTAATCACGGTCAAAAGGATTCAATTTATTGATATTGAGGAGCAGGTCATATCAGATTATTCCCTTGTACTGTTATCCTTTTTAGACCAAGATGACTCTGAACAATCCAACAGCTGGAGATTAAATAATTTCTTAGAGGTAATCCAAATACTGTGACAAAATTAGTAAAATTATTAAATTCATTTCTTTTAGATAATAAGCCTATCGATACATCCTGGGTGAACATATAGGAATGCTAAAAGTGCTGTTTTTAGGGTGACCTAATAACATTTGCTTCTTGTGTTAAGAAAGAAAATTAGCTGAAAATTAAAAACGCTTTGAAAAACTTAAAACAGTTGAAGCTCAACTTGAAAACAATAATTAACAAAAACATTGAGCCACTTGGGCACCAAAGTCAGAATATTATGAAGTTGTTATAGGTGGGACAGAATTCACACTAAGGAAATCTAAACTTAATTATATTGGCACAGGCCCGAAGGCTAGCTAATTTGCCAGTAGATTGAAACAAAATAGTAATAATATCAATATAGGCTTAGTTATGAGCAGACTAGATAGACCAATTATTACATGATGCAAAAAATATATATATATATATATATATATATACATTTCTATGAGTTCTACAAGCAACTTTATCAGAATGATTGTCCTTATCCAGTGACTAAATTAGTGGAATTCTGCAAGGGTGAATAACCTGAGAAAGTTCCAAATCTATAGCTTGGTGAATTAGAGATATAACTTTTATAGGTACATCAGGGAGCATAGAAAGACAAAGGGAGGGATAGTGAGGATGAATAAAATGGGCAGTGGGTGGGCAGAGAGGCACAGTGAAAAAGCAGTGATACTGAATGAATACTTCTGCTCAGTATTCACAAAAGAGGAGGAGGTGGAGGTGCCTAATCCAATTAACAGAAGCACTTTGGATAAGGGGATCGATCCCAGTCCTTTCACAGAAGAAAGGGTTCTGAAAGAACTCCTAAAACTGAAGGTGGACAACGCAATGGGGCCTAACAGAATTCACCCTAGAATTCTAAAAGAATGAAGGGGAGAACTAGTGACACCACTGACTACCCTTTTAACAAATCATGGGAGAATGGTGTGGTACCTGAGGACTGGAGGAAAGCAACTGTGATTCTCCTTTATGAAAGTGTGAGCAAGACAGAGGCAGGAAACTACAGGCCTGTCAGCTTGACCTCTGTGGTAGGGAAAGTGATGAAATCACATCTGAAGGAAAGAATTGTCAAATACCTAGAGGCCAGTGGGGCACAGGACCAAAGGCAGCATGGGTTCGCAGTGGGAAGGTCATGTCAGATGAATCTAATTGATTTCTTTGACTGAGTGACCAAAGTGGCAAACCAGTGAGGGCTGTGGACATGGCCTACCTAGACTTTAGCAAGGCATTTGACACAGTCCCACTCAAAAGATGAATAATCAAATTAACCAGCCTGGGAGTGGGACCCAGGGCGGTAGCCTGGGTAAAACATTGGCTGGACAACAGGACACAGGAGGTAATTCTAAATGGAGTCCACTTTGAAGAAAGGGGGGTTACTAGTGGGGACCAGCAAGGTTCAGTACTGGGTCCAGTCCTTTTTAATGTCTTTCTAAGTGACATTGCAGAGGGTCTGGAAGGAAAAGTATGTCTCTTTGCAGACGACACAAAGATCTGCAACAGAGCTGATAAACAGGGATGGGTGGAAAGGATGAGAAGGGACTTGGCAAGGTTGGAGGAATGGCCAAATGTATGGCAGCTTAGATTCAATGCTAAGAAGTGCAAGGTAATGCACCTGGGAAACAAAAACCCAGGGGAAGAGTACTCAATGGAGGTTGAGATACTAATAACAACAAAAATGGAAAGGGATCTGGGTGTAGTCATATCAGATGATCTAAAGGTGAACAAGAACTATGAGAGGGCAGTAAGGAGGGCTGGGGGGATACTGAGATGCATAGGGAGAGGCATCACCAGTAGAAAACAGGAAGTTGTTATCTCTCTGTACAGACAGCTGGTGAGACCCCATCTGGAGTACTGTGTGCAGTTCTGGGGACCCAATCTCTACAAAGACATTGACAGGATGGAGGTAGTCCAGAGGAGGGCAACTAAAATGGTGCAGGTTCTGCACCAGGAGACATATCAAGAGAGACTTAAGGAGCTTAATATGCATAGCCTCAAGGAGAGGAGGGAGAAGGGGGACATGATATAAACTTTCAAGTACCTCAAGGGAATTAACAAAGTCCAAGAGGGTAGTATCTTTCAGAAAAAGAGGTGTGAAAGAACAAGGGGGCACAATTTGAAACTAGAAGGGGGATGGCTCAGAGGTAATGTGAGGAAGTAGTTTTTCACGGAGAGGGTTGTGGATGCATGGAACAGCCTTCCTGAGGAGGTTGTGGAGTCAAAAACAGTGGTGGAATTTAAGAATGCATGGGACAGGCAGAATGCAATTCTAGGGAGTAGAGGTAGGAAGAAGTAGGGTGTTGGTTAGCTAGGATCTGCAGCTTATCCATTAGGTAGGGAAATGGATAGACTGGGTGGTCCAAGCGGCTCTTATCTGCTGTCAAACTCTACTATATATTTCTACACAAAGATCTGCAACAGGATTGATACACAAGGAGGCGTGAAAAGGATGAGAAGGGACTTGGCAAGGTTGGAGGAATAGTCAGAAGTATGTCAGCCTGGATTCAATGCAAAGAAGGGCAAAATAATGCACCTAGGAAACAAAAACCCAGGGGAAGATTACACAATGGGGGGGAGTAGTAACAACGACAAAAATGGAAAGGGACCTGGGGATAATCATATCAGATGACCTTAAGGTTGGCAAGCAATGTGAGAAGGCAGTAGGGAGGGCTGGGGGATACTGGGATGTATAGGGAGAGGCTTCACTAGCAGAAAACAGGAAGTTGTTTTCCCTCTGTACAGACAGTTGGTGAGACCCCATCTAGAGTACTCCGTCCAGTTCTGGAGACCCCATCTCCACAAGGACATAGACAGGATGGAGGCAGTCCAGAGGAGGGCAACTAAAATGGTGCAGTAATGGAGAGGCTAAAGGAGCTTAATATGTATACCTTTGAGGAAAGGAGGGAGAAGGGGACATGATAGAAACTTTTAAGTACCTCAGTGGAATCAACAACGTCCAAGAGGGCAGTATCTTTCAGAAAAAGAGATGTTCAAGAACAAGGGGACACAATCTGAAGATTGAGGGGGGACGACTCAGGGGCAGTGTGAGGAAGTATTTCTTCACAGAGAGGGTGGTGGATGCATGGAACAGCCTTCCTGAGGAGGTTGTGGGGTCTAAAACTGTGGGAGAATTCAAGAATGCATGGGACAGACATAAGGCATTTCTTGAGGAGGGCAGGAAGAAATAGGCTGTTGGTTAACTAGAAACTGCAGCTTATCGTGTAGGTAGGGAAATGAGCAGACTAGGTGGGCCAAGTGGTCCTTATCTGCCATCAAAGTCTATGTTTTTATGTTTCTATGAAGAAATGCAGAGTGTAATAAGGCAGTTGAAAAAGAATAAGTCCCTGGGCCTTGAGAGCTATTCTGAATTTTTTTTATGACAAATTGATAGATTGTGTCATTCCTATGCTTCATAAAGTTTTTTCATGAAGTCTTTAATAGAGGTTCTTTTCCTTGGAATAAGACTCAAAGCATTATAGCTTTAATACACAAAGAGGGAAAAGACCCAACAGAATGAAACAACTGTAGACCAATTTCTTTAATCAACACAGCTATAGAAATAAAAGCAAAGATCCTTGCAGACAGAATAGAAAATGTAATATCTCTGTTCATTGATACTAGGCAATCAGGATTCATAAAAATAGAACTGCAGTTGACAATACACAGAAACTGTTTTACCTGACAGAGAGTGTGAAGAAAGCCAAAATCCCATCTGGATTATTATCCCTTGATGATGAAAAGGCATTTGATTGCACTAAATGGATTCATACTTTTGACGTCCTTAATCTTTATGGCTTCCTGGAAAAATGTATTTAATCAGTAAAATTACTTTATAAAAGCCCTACAGCTGCAGTTATTTCAAATGGAGTAATTTCACAGCATGTTGCACTAGAACAAGGCACTAGGCAAGGATATACAAAATCACACATGCCCACATAATGCAAAGCATCATGGGTATGCAAATCACCACAGAATGTTATGCAAGGATGTCCATTATCAGGAGTACTTTTTTAATTTAACACTAGATCTTTTGGTTAGGAATATAATAACAGACAGGGAAATAAGAGGAATAAAATTTAATGGGAAGGATTATCTGATCTTTTTGTATGCAGCTGATATTCTGGTCACTGTAAGTAATCTTGAAAAATCATTACCTAAACTGTTTAACTTAATTAAAGAATTTGGCAAAATATCAGGATACAAAATAAATAAAGACAAGTCTTTCTTCCTCCTGAATAACACAAGCTGCAACAAATCTGATATTGCTGACTTAGGAACTGTATGGGAAAAGGTGTGTTTTGAATATGTGGGCCTAAAAATCTACAAAACAATCCATACTGCATTTAATAAGAACTTATCCGCTCTTAAAATCAAAATACAAGAACACTTAAGGACATGAAATAATTCCCTCTAAATCCATGAGGTAGAAAAGACACAATTAAAATTAACATTCTGCGTAGAACTGTGTACAGTACATGATCATGATACTTCCAATCTCAATTCCAAAAAGATGGTCCATTTCAATACAAAGTTTTATCCCAAGGTGTTTATGGGCTTAAAAAAAGAAGCAGATTAATTTATAGTAATATATCTCATACAAAGGATAATGGTGGTTTAAAAGTATTAGATTTTTACCTCTATTACTTAGCATGCAGGATGACATGATTGTCGAGATAGCTACAAGCCAATAAACTAGGATTGAAAACACTAGAGCAGTTTGAAATTGGGCTCAATTTTCAAAGCTTGGGGAATGATGCAAGGCGCCTGCGTTAAACATAAATGAAGCAAGTGGCATATTGCATTATAGGATGTGGCAATCCCAATTTTTGAACTTAATCTGCTTCAAAAAGGAGAGCCATTGCACCAAATAGCATTGCACCAGCCTTGCACCATACATCGGGGTGCACCAGATCACAAGGGGGGCTTGCAGCATGGAAAAGGTGCACAATTCCCTTTTTGGGGATTTTGTGAGCCTCACCGTGGATGCAACAAGAGGCTTAGCTTAGACCAGTCAAGAGGTGGTCTATGTGACTTTCCCCAGTGCCACAATATGTGGTGAAATATTGGGGGATCTGAATGTGGGGTCAGGGGGCAGAAGGGGCATGGGAGGTGGCATAGGGGGAATCAGGGAGACAGCTGGTCATGAATGGGAGTATGTGGCACCTGGCAGGGATGTATTTGCTGTACTAACCTGTACCTATTAACTATACTAAATATACATGAAACATCACATGCAACATATCCAAGCAGAGGCAAGTGATATTTCTGTATAGCACAGCATCATATTAAACTATAACACAGTACACCTCAAAACTGTTGTTGTACAGACTGTAACATTCATTTTTATGGTCTGTATAACTTAACAGTTTTGAGCTATGCTGTTACAGTTCAATATGATGCCGTGTTTGCAGAGATATCACTTGCCCCTCCTTGTTTGTATTGGATGTGATCTGTCATGTATTTGCAGTATACTTAGTAGGTAAAGTATTGTATTGTAATCAACTGAATTTATAGACAATCACAAAATAAATACAAAAGCAAACACACCCCAATGGGTACCAGATTACTCTGGCTCATGCCCAGCTGTCTCAGCTCCGCCCATGCCACCTCCCATGCCCCTTGTGTCCCTGGCTCCCTCCTGTCCAGCAGCTTCACCACCCAACCATCATGGCCCCTCTAGTGTTGCAGCGGGTGGCAGGGGAGCAGATCACTGTGACAATTTTCTCAGGTGCACCAGCTGTTTGGTGCTAGCCTGCAGCTGCAGCAACTCCTGGGTTTTTGGTGCAGACATCCCCCTTTTTATAAAATTGAGCTCAGGGTACCTGATGCACCCTGAGTTTGCCACAGCCCTAGAGCGACACAACTTACGTTGGCTCTAAAGGCTCCTTGAAAATTAAGCCTGCTGAGTCTAGTATAGCAACAAAAAAAAACCCTCAACATTCAGATTACAGCACTACTGTTTGCAAAACCCTATAAAAGTCTGAGTAATAGAGTTATCTCTGACTCATTATACCAGTTAAATCAATTGATTTCTTTGTTAAAAGATAAACCTAAATAAATCCATTTTACAGCAAGTATGGAAAAACCCAAACTTTATGAAAGAGAAGTTTTTAATAGAAATGCCTGCAAAGAAAAGGGTAAACATAGAAACATAGACTTTGAAGGCATATAAGGACTTCTTGGCCCATCTAGTCTGCCCATTTCCCTATCTACAGGATAGGCCGCAGATCCTAGTTAACCAACAGCCTATTTCTTCCTACCCCCCCCACAAGAATTGCATTATGTCTATCTCATGCATTCTTGAATTCTCCCACAGTTTTAGACCCCACAACCTCCTCAGGAAGGCTGTTCTATGCATCCACTACCCTTTATGTGAAAAAAATACTTCCTCTCATTGCCCCTGAACCGCCCCCCCAACTTTAAATTGTGTCCCCAAGTTCTTGCACGTCTCTTTTTCTGAAAGATGCTACCCTCTTGGACTTTGTAGATTCCACTGAGGTACTTAAACGTTTCTATCATGTCCCCCCTCTCCCTTCTTTCCTCAAAGGTATACATATTAAGATCCTTAAGTCTCTCCTCATATGGCTTCTCTTGCAGACCATGCACCATTTTAGTTGCCCTCCTCTGGACTGCCTCTATCCTGTCTATGTCCTTGTGGAGATGGGGTCTCCAGAACTGGACTCAGTACTCCAGATGGTGTCTCACCAACTGTCTGTACAGCGGGATAACAACTTCCTGTTTTCTGCTGGTCATGCCCAGTGCCACTGGGAAATTGTGGAAAAGGTTACTCAAAACTGCGGAGCATTTTGCAAAAATTGCGGGAAATTGAGGGGGTTCTACTATAGACTCGGAGTGCTTCACAATAAATCTTTTAATGTTTTCTGCAGCATATATTAGTCAGTATAAATTGCTAAATGAATACACTAACACCTGAATATGTTTAAAACATAAAGAAAAGTTTATGTTCTAACAAGAATACTAAACTGATAAGCTATCATAAGCGTTGCCTATCTTCCAAAATTTAAGAGCATCTGCCTCATACAGTGCTAAATAGATTATATAAAGTGAGCTGCAACAAATAAATATTAAATAAAGCCAGAAGAAATATTTTTTTTTGTTTCTGGCAGTAGAATAATGAAGCCTAATCAACAGCTGTTTACAGTGCTCTGCTAGCCATTCACCCACTTTGGTACAAGAACAAATAAGCAGACAGAGTGGTGAATAATTGAGTTTTAGTAAAATGTTGTTAAAGTGTTTAATGGTCATAATTTGTGCTGTAGGTACTGTACACTATTTTTGAAATCACATATTTAAACATTAAATCTGGGGGTTATTGGGGCTGGCAGTATAATCTAGAGGTAAGAGTAACAAACTGTGAATGAGCTGACGACATCTAGCAGACCTAGGTTTGATTCTCACAACCTCCACTTGCATACCGTATGATTCTGAGCAAATCACTTAACATCCTCAGTGCTACTGGGCTGTACCTGAAAACAGGCACTTGTGCCTAGTGGGCCTTACGTGGTTACCAAAAAATGTAAAAAAAAAAAATATCAGTATGTTTTTACTGCATCATACAGTAGTCAGGGTACTCTGTAATTTACCTTTGTTTTACTCTGGCTGCAATGATTTTGTTTAGTTAAAGATAAATATTCAGACACATTTTGTGTTTTATAAGCTTGTTTCTAGACTTTAGTTAGGTTTTTATTGTAGTCTTTGCATGTGAGCATCTAGGTGGTAGTTGCTAAGAGTGAGATCACTGTTACCAACTAGCTTATTCAAGTTTAAAATCGACAGGGTCATCCAAAAATCCTCAGCTGTTTGAATCAAAACTAGTCTGAATCAGTGTGCTCACAAGGAATAACTTGCCCTGCCACTTACAAAAAGGCTTCATAGTTAGCACCTCATTTAAGTGAATGAGATAATTTGCACCTTTTCTCCCATCTTTTGTTTCAGTCTGTGTGGCAACAAAAGGTTTTCTGATAGACTGCTTCAACACAAAACAAATGTTAATGTTTAAGAGTACTTATGCTTGGCCAGTGGATTTTGAAACCAAACAAGGCAAAGATTCAAAAGAAATCAGTGTCACATGAAACCCTTGCTCTACCTTGCACTGCATTGTTTCAGCCAAACCCAAGTCTGCATGCAAAATTGTCAATATATTGAGAGTATTCTATTCAAAATGTTAATACTTTTACTCAGTTCAATATAAAACTAAAAATTGCAAGAAATTGTGAACATGGCAGTTTTTGTGGAGAATGGTGAAAATTGCGGATTCCGCAAAAAAAATGCGGGCACAATTTTCCAGTGGCCCTGGTCATGCCTCTCCCTATGCATTCCAGTATACCCCCAGCACTCCCTACTGCCTTCTCACATTGCTTGCTAACCTTAAGGTCATCTGATATGATTACTCCCAGGTTTCTTTCCTTTTTTGTTGTTGTTACTACCTCCCCCCATTGTGTATTCTTCCCCTGGGTTCTTGTTTCCCAGGTGCATTATTTTGCACTTATTTGCATTGAATCATAGCTGCCATACTTCTGACCATTCCTCCAACCTTGCCAAGTCCCTTCTCATCCTTTCCACACCTCCTTGTGTATCAACCCTGTTACAGATCTTTGTGTCATCTGCAAAGAGGCATACTTTTCCTTCCAGTCACTCTGCAATGTCACTTATAAAGACATTAAAAAGGACTGGACCCAGCACTGAACCCTGTGGTACCCCACTAGTAACCCCTCTTTCTTCAGAGTGGACTCCATTTACAATTACCTTCTGTGTCCTGTTGTCCAGCCAATGTTTTACCCAGGCTACCACCCTGGGACCCACTCCCAGGCTGGTTAATTTGACTATTAATCTTTTGTGTGGGACTGTGTCAAATGCCTTGCTAAAAGTCTAGGTAGGCCACATCCACAGCCCCTTCCTGGTCTACTACTTTGGTCACCCAGTCAAAGAAATCTATTAGATTCATCTGACATGACCTTCCTGCTGTGAACCCATGCTGCCTTGGGTCCTGTGCCCCACTGGCCTCTAGATACTCAACAATTCTTTCCTTCAGAAGTGACTCCATCACTTTCCCTACCACAGAGGTCAAACTAACAGGTCTGTAGTTTCCTGCCTCTGTCTTGGTCCCACTTTTGTGAAGAGGAATCACATCTGCCTTCCTCCAGTCCTCGGGTACCACACCATCCTCCCATAATTTATTAAAAAGAGTAGCCAGTAGTTTCACTAGTTCCCCCCTTAATTCTTTTAGAATTTTGGGGTGAATTCCAACAGGCCCCATTGCTTTGTCCATCTTCAGTTTTAGGAGTTCTTGCAGAACCCTTTCTTCTGTGAAAGGACTGGGATCGACCCCCCCTATCAAGAGTGCTTCTGTTAATTGAATTAGACACTTCCCCTCCACTTTTGTGAATACTGAGCAGAAATATTCATTTAGTATTCCTGCTTTTTCACTGTCCCCCTCTGCCCACCCACTGTTCATTCGATTCAGCCTCATTATCCCTCGCTTTGTCTTTCTGTGTTCGCTGATGTACCTATAAAAGGTTTTATCCCCCTTCTTAACCAAGTTGGCTATCTTTTCCTCAGTTTGGGCCTTTGCTATTCTGACTTCCTTCCCTGCTTCCTTCTGCCTTTACTGGTACAGCTCTCTGTCCTGCTCCTTCTGTATTTCCTTATACTTCTGGAATGCTATCTTTTTCTCCCTGACTTTTCCAGCCACCTCTTTTGAGAACCATAGTGGATTTTTCTTTTGTTTTGATTTGTTTATTTGCTTCGCACAAAGGCTTGTTGCCCCTGTGATGGCAGTTTTGATGATTCCCCATTGTTGCTCCACCCCTCCTTCTAGCCTAATTGCTAGTGCTTTTCTGAAGCATTCTCCCATCTTACTAAAGTCAGCCCTCCTGAAGTCCAGTACCCTCACTTTTGTGTGGCTTGAATCTGTAGCTGAATTTAACGTGATCCACACTGTTTGATGGTCAATTGCTCCCAGATGGCAACCCACTTCTAGATCTGAGATCCTCTCACTGCCCCCATTTGAGAGTACGAGATCTAAGATTGCTCCCTCATGAGTGGGTTCTGAAACTACCTGTCTGAGGCCTGCCACCTGTAGGGCATTGAGAATAGCCCTGCTCTTGGATGTGGCTGCAGCAAATGTGCTCCAGTTAACATCTGGCATATTCAGGTCTCCCATCAACAGTATCTCCCCTTTCTCTGCCATCCTAAGAATGCCTTCTATCATATCCTTGTCCATTCCTTCCCCCTGACATGGGGGTCTGTACACAAACCCTGTGTGGATTGTAGTGCCCTTTCCAGTCTCCAAGGTGACCCACAGTGCCTCCTCTCCTCCCTGTTTACTCTTTTGTTCAGTTGCTTTTACTAAAATAAAATACATTGCAGACAAAGATGTTTTTAAAGATGTCAATACAATATCACATGAATAAATGGTACCTGTAGAAGATAACACATTTTGCCAAGATTTAATTGCACACATCAAAAAACATTTTGAAATGTCTGGAAATATAAGATGCATTAACGATAATATAAGAAATATTTAGCATATGTACAGTCAAACCCCAAAATGGGTAACTTCTATAACTTTCCAGTAGACAGAGTCAAGGGTAAAGCAGATGAAAGCATTAGTTGGTGATCTCAAATTCTAGGGAAAGATCTTACACAGTGAAATTGGGGTTGGGGGGGAATATGGTCATTCTCAATTAAGGCATTTAAAGCTGTGACTTTAAAAGTAATCTAATTTAAAAATGTACATAACTTGTACTATATTCTGCACCACACGTACAAGATGGTACTGAGAGCAACATCCAACTGTTTGAAATATGGCTTTTCTAATAGTAATATCTTCCATTTGTTATGGGATTGCAAACCCATTTCTGCTCTATGGACAGGAATAAAAGATTATTTTAAGAACATAACCTGGCTATATGGGGCATTGAATTTTGAGACCTGCATTATAGTACACTTCAATGAATGCCTCCTCTGGACTAAATCAAGATGGAAATGTGAAAGGAAAAGTGTTCCTCCCACTAGGACTTGAACCTAGAATCTTAGCATTATGTCCTATGCTCTAACTATGGACTAAGGAACAAAAGCATACCATAGTTTTAATTGGAGTGGCGACTAAGAATCTTATCTTGAAAACAAGGGTAAAGGTATAAAAAAACATAGAAGTTGTTGGCAGATAAGGACTTCTTGGCCCACCAAGTCTTCACAGTTTTTTCTGCCTAATGTGCCATCACTTACCTACTCAATCTCCAGTTGTCTCCTTCCCTTGCTCCCCTTACTACCACGGTCCCCTTGTATCTGTCCAATGCATGCTTGAATTCCATCACCATTTTGGCACCCACAAGCTCCACTGGAAGGTTGTTCCAGGCATCCACCACCCTCTTTGTGAAGAAGTATTTCCTCTCATTTCCTCTGAGCCTCCCCACAACTTCATAGCATGATCCTTTGTCCTTGAGATTAATTTTATATGGAAAATGCTACCTTTCTGTACCTTATTAATACCTGTTAGGTATTTGAATGTTTCTATCATATCCTCCTCTCCTCTCCTCTCCTCTCCTCTCCTCTCCTCCAGAGATTACATATTGAGTTCCTTGAGTCTCTCCTCGTAGAGCTTTTGATGCAGGCCCTGCACCATTTTGGTAGCCCTTTTTTGTGCCGCCTCCACCTTATCAATGTCCTTCCATAGCCGAGGCCTGCAGTACTGGACACAGTAGTTGAGGTGGGGTCTTACCACTGATCTATACTAGGGTGCTATTACCACTTTCTTCCTACTGGTTATGTTCTTCCCTATGCACCTGAACATCCTACTAGCCTTCTCCACTTCCATATCACACTGCTTGGCTGCCTTCAGGTCATCAGAAATGATTACCCCCAGGACACTTTCCGGTTTGGTGGTTGCCTGTACTTCCTCTCCCAATCAGTACATAGTCCCCAGGTTTTTTTGCCCAAGTGCATGATTTTGAACTTTTATGCATTGAAACCCAACTGCCAAACCCCTGAACATTCTTCCAAATTTTTCAAATCATCCTTAATTTTATCCATCCCCTGTTGTGTCTACAGTTTTGCCAATTTTTGTGTCATCCATGAACAGATGTACTTTCTCCTCTAGCAGTTCTGCACTTTCACTAATAAAGACATTGAAGAGGATCAAGCCTAGTACTGAGCCCTGAGGCAACCCACTGGTCACCTTGCTTTCTCCAGAGTGGACTTCATTTTCCAAGTTGTAAACATTTACATAAACAGTTTACATTAAGTTGTTAGGCTTTCATCTCCAGGGTAACTTTTCGTGGAACCACTGTGTGGAAAGCACTGTGAAAAAAAAAGCCAAATGCTCATTTGCATTTTTTGATCAACTTAAGGAGATCTAGGATGGGATTTTCAAAGCATGGCTCAGGGCTTGCATCGAGCCCTGCGTCACAACACTTAGATTCTCGGAAGTGTGTCAAACCCTTTGCTGCAACTGTGCCCATTTTTATAATTTCAGGTGCAGTTGTGAGTTTCCACAGATTAAGGCAGCTTGCAACAAATATCTGGTGCAAGCTCTTGTAATAATGGCACCCAGGATTGCCACAAGTTAGACCAGAAAAGTTGGTCTAACTTGCAGCAATAGCCAAACAGGATGGAAAATCCCATTAGATCATTGCAAACCGCATGCGCAGTATTATCAGTGCAACAGGACCTGCAGCAATCTAATACTTTTCAAAATCCAGCTCTTGGACTGTGCCAATTATACATGCTCTATTTTTACTTTACAGTGATCAGACTGGTGTTGAAGTATGGTGTGGTAGTATGGCATAGTGGATTAACAGTGAAAGAGTCTGATGAGATTTAAAGATTACAAAAAAGTTATAAGGATTATGTATGGGTCTACAGTAGATTATAACAGTGCGTTGAGCAGTTGCTGGTAAGGAGAGGTTACACTTAAGACAAGAATGGTTGTTAAATGTATTTTTCTCTGAAACATGTGCACTAAGTCACAGACCATTCCTTTTTAAAAATTAAAGTAAAATCTGATTGTCCTTTTAGAAAACATGAAGTGTGGAAAACAATCTGGGTTAGGATAAGAAAATATGGAACATCCATGTCCATGCATTATTTAACATGTAATGTGTGTAGTGATATAATGTAATGTGTTGTCAAACATATATTTGCTGTAGGATTTGTAATTCTAGAGATTTATTTAAAGGAGAAGTCTTGTGACAAATGAATATAAATATTAACAGTCAAAATAAAAGCATTTCTTTGTACCTTTTTGTGTATTCTTCCAATTTATTCCATGCCCTTTCTTCTCCCTTCATGCTGGTTTAATTTATTTTCTCTGTAAAATAATATTTTTGCTGTGCCATTATTTTGAAGCCTGCACCATGTTATGACCTGCGCATGCGCAGTGCGATCTTGTGTCTGTCTGTAAAATGTCATTGCCTCAATAGCATGCTAGACTTCCTCCTTGAGTGACGCTGGAGCATCACGGTGTTCTCGCCATGGATCGCCACATTTATTTGTAGTGACCACTTCAAAATAACCCCATTTTATTTTACTTTTTTGTCACTAAAGGAGTACAGTCTCTGCCCTTCTAAAAGCATCAAGTTTGCTGCTGAAGAACTGGTAGAGAAAGTTTTGCACCCTCAAGTGTTTTCCGGTCCTGTTGCTCCAGCCACACAAGGTATTGTAGTTACGATTCCAGTGGCATTACATGCCCTACTGACACCTTTTTTGACAATAACTGAGTTTGATTTCTATAAGAAAACATCGTGGGGCACTGAATATGACATGCTTATGCTGTTGGGAATATCTGTGCTCCTTTTTTTCATATATCTCAGTGAGCCTTCCAATGACCTCATGCTGCACACGTGTATGCTATCTCATGGAGGTGCATGGAGTGTCATTTTGACACTGTGGCCCAGATATTCAAACTGCACCCAAAAAGTGCTCAATAACAGGAGCAAGCGCAAGTCTATTGCGTCCATGCACAAGAGACGCGATATTCAGAAACGGAGCAGTCCAAACTGTGCCTACAGCCGATGACTGAATATTGCATCACCTGCGCCATAGCACAACCATGGAGGGGAAGCTAAGCAGATCTGATGCACCATAGCGCAACAAGGGATGTTCAGCTGAGCAGTCCAGAGGCACCATAGTGCAACCAGGGATGCCCCCCAGCAGTAGAGCAATGTAACTGCGCAACCAGAGAGGTAGGGCCCACCACCCATGCCACAGATGGGCACAGGAACACACAGCAGAACAGAAATCATCCCCCCACACCCCATGCACTGCACAACTGGGGGAGGGCTGGAATAACCACTGGCCCATGGAGACAAGCAAACAACCCACAGCCGGGCCATGGTGCCCCATCACACCTACCGGCAAGCTGTGACTAGCACACCAGGAGGGCTGACCACCCCATGCCACACCATCCCCCCAATGCAGAGCACACCCTGCACTGTGACCCCCCAACACCCCCCCATGAGCAGTGACCACTACTGCAGGAAACCCCATGCATGCCACCACTCCCACTGTGATACTGCAACCCTATGCACCACAGAACCATGCAAGCCAGCCCCACCACGAGCACCCATCAGCAGGTGGCAGCACACAGAAATGCAACAATGGCAGACATAGTGCCACCATGCACAGTCCCCTCGAGGTACTGCTGAGAGACCAACCATGTATCAGCACATGAGGTACCCCACACGGGACAGGGCATGCCCTTGACACCACCACCAGTGGTACAGCACCCTGCACAGTAGTCCAATGACACACCCCGAACCACCACTGGCCACAACAGCCAGCACAGACACCAATAGTGGTGCATGGAAGCATGCACCACACCAGATGCCACACAGTGTATGGACAGACACCCACCCATACCCAAGGGCACAATAACACAGGGACACAGTGATGGGGCAACCAAGCCCCCAGTGTGGGCCCATGTAAACTGTGTACACATAACCCACAGTCCTCCATGGCACTGGAGTGCCAGCCACCCTGCACAGGCACTGTGGACCTGTACACCACCATCAGTCGCCCGGAGCACAAGTCACAGACAGTGGGGAACATCCCCTGCAACACACACAAGGCACAGCATGGAGGTGGGCCAACAACTGTGGTGCCCACAGTGCCACCCAAGGCAGGCATGCACCACACCAGTGACAGGAGGCAACCCAGCAATGTGACGGGTACAGTGGCTGCCCTGCAGGGACTGCCACCACTGACATGCCAGCAGGCTGTGCAGGTCACAGACATGCATGTGTGTCAGCTGCACAGGCCGTGGATGGGCCGATGGGTGCACCATGGACACAGGGCATACACCATGGACCACTGCACACAGTCATCCAGTGCACTGGGCACAACACACATGCCACAGACACAGACTGATAGCTACCCTCACACCATAGTCACCTCCACACGGACACACACACACACCCATGACTGCACCACCCCTGACGCCATGCACACCACTGCAGCTGAGCACCTATAGCCCACTGCAAATCAGAGACCACCACAGTATTCATATCAAAATTAAATGTATTGAAAAAATATATAACAATCAACTATATACAATATTACAAGAACTATATACAATATTACATATGAACTATATACAAGATTGGGGGCCACAGACAAGGTGGGGGTGGGTAGAGGGCAGGGGTGGACAAATGGGACAGGGAAGGAGGGGTGTGAGGGTGGGTCAAGGGGGGTAGGGGAATACTGGGACCAATGTATCCCTAGCGGGAGCGCCTCTCCCCGATCTGACTCCTCCGGGCCCAGTGCCTCCTCAGGACCCTGGTTTCGTCTATGCGTTGCAGGATGTCCAGTGATGCCCTTGCCACCAACAATATCTCCCACAGTGCCTCCTGGATTTCACGAAGCTGGTGGGTACCTAGGACAAGGGAGCACAGTCAATAGGTTTGAATGCACAACCCCATACAGCCCGCCCACTGTGCATGGCATATGGCTGTGGGACATACCTCTGTGATGGTGTGTGACCACCCGCAGTGATCACATCCACATGACCTGCCCACCCTGGCCCATACAGCCATGCGAAATGCTCACACACCCACCGGCCAAGTCACACACAGCACCACCGTGGCCGTTTAGTGACATGGCTATATGGTGCAAAGGCAGTGGCACAACCATGTACTTGGTGCACGCATGGACCACCATTGATGCACTCCCAGACATGCATTGCCACTGGACAATGTTGACTGTAACAAGTCACATGCATGGCAGTGGTGTTGATGGATGGTGGACATACCCCGCTGCCCACCCTGTCACACAGCATGCAATAGTAATCATGGATGTATGGCATTCACCTTCATTGGTCCAGTCAAGTGGGTGGTGAGGGCCCTCGCCCCACCTGGCTGCACCGTGCTCCTCCCGCTGCCACTCTTCCCATACACGGCGGCATTCCTCCAGGCCTGTGGGGCAAACATGGAGAGAGGAACATCAGTACAATCCCTTAGCAAAGTTTCCCTGCCCCCAGGTGTGTGCCCTCCCACCCAGCCAGACCCTCCCACACCCTGTGAACACCACCACAGCCAACCCCGGATGGTCCCTCCCCATGTGCTGGACACATACAACACTGTTACCCATATAGACGATAAAAGTGTGTTGATGGAACCCCTACCTGGCTGTGCCACTGTGCCCCTCCTGGCAGGTGCCCGCAGGCATGCCAGTAGCTCCAGCTCCCTCCGCCGCAGGTCCCCGCATCAGTGCCTGCACTGCTCTGCACTTCTCCCCCATCCAGTGACCTCCTCAATGGCAGTGGCCACCTCCTGCCACACCTGGGTCCTGGCCCTGCCCAGGGGCACCTCCCCGAACAGAGGCCCATGGTGTGGCTCCACAATGGCTACTAGGTTGGCCAGTTCAGTAGCAGACCACTGGGCTTCCTTTCTGTGTGCCATTCTCTGTTTTCTAGTTGGCAATATGGCGCTCTACAGCACGGCTCCCCACATGCAGATGCTGCATGGTACAGTGCTGCTATTCCGTATCGCGCTGTCACCGAACAGCGTGACAGAGGTGCACCCATGCCTGACACATGGCACCTAAGGGGCAAAGGTTGGGCACAGCGTCAAGGGTCTCTGGCACAAGGACATGCACAGCACCATTGCAACACAATGAATGTAGCGTGATTGGCTGCCTGTGTGCCAGTGCCATAGCGGCCAACCGCACAGTTGGCCCATTGCACCTATGATGGCCCAGTGCCACAGCGCCATGTAGTGACCATCACTATAGCACCACTGGCACAATGGTGGCCATGCCTGCATTGCCTACCATGCACAGCATGTCATCAGCATGGCACATGCCTGCGTCAGCAACCCGGGCATGCGCAGTGAGGTGTGTACTATGCATGTCACAGAACTGCACCATTGGCTCAGCACGTTCAACACAATTGCGCAAAGCGCAACAGCACGATATTCAGCCATCATATGCAGATCATCTATTCAGCCATTCAATGGCACAGCACTGTAATTTGCATCTACTTAAAGTTGCTCCTCACCTCATTTGCATGGGTTGCGCTATAAAAGTGCGACATTGTGATGCAGTGGCCCTAGTCGGTTACTGCAGTCTATTGGTGAGTTGCATGCTGTTTGGGAGTGTGGACTGTGGATTTAGGGACATGCATAGGACTGCACAGTCACAGGTAACAACTGCCATTCTTACAGGCTACATAATGACCGAGCAGGTTGTTGTAGAGGAGGAACACAGTGGTGGGAGGAGGAGGAGGCCGAACTTTACCAAGGCTGAAACCGAAGCCCTGTTTGAGGCCTACCTGGATCAGAAGCCACTTCTCAGTGGACAGCAGGGAACACCTCAAGCCTGTGCTGCTGCATGGGAGGAGGTGGCATGTGCTGTGAACCTGCATGGCAGCCACCAGCACTCCGTGCAGGAGTGTAAGAAAAAGATGGGCACGGACAGGAGGAGGATAAAAGAGAAGGTGGCTGCCATCAGGGCAGCATGTGCTACAACAGGTGGGGGACAGCCGGAGGTGGTACAGCTGACCCCACAGGAGGAGAGGCTTGCTGGAATCATGCAGTGCAGTGCCATTGAGGGTGTTCTGAGTGGTGGCTTCCAGATGGGTGGTGGCCCATCACTGCAAGGTAAGTCATGGTCTGTCTGGGGGGGCAGGGTAGGTCACACGCAGTAACGCGACTTTGCTTTCCCTTACAGATCCTAAGCGTCTGCATGGGTCAGTGGTGGTGGGACTGTCCACTGAGGACAGTCAGCTGGAGTTGGAGGAGGGCCCATCCACCTCCACAGGTATACGTGGATCATTGCGACAGTGGGGCCGCCTGGCTGTCCACACTGATGTCATTGTAACAGGTGCAAAGGAAGCCATGCCTGTGTCCCAGCATGCTGGCATCCACGGATGCCAGCATGCTGTGACTGTGGCCAGTGCAGAGTTCATCACCAGTGATGATGACGCTAACATCATGGGCAGTGACACGTGTGTGCCACGGGATGGCCACACAGCAGCGCAATTCATGCCCATGGATGTGGGTGGTGCTGCTGTGTAGGCCTGCGTGTCAGCACAGTCCCAGCCTGTGGCTGTCAGCACCAGTGGGGCAGCACTGGTGTCTGTTCAGGACAGTGGGATTGTTGCGGCCACTGCAGCGGCACCAATGAGCCCTGGGGAGCGGCAGCCAGAGGAGCAGCATCAACAGTCAGCCAATGGGCTTGGGGGTACAGGGTTCAGCAGCGGCATCTGTGCACCATCTGTGGACATGCCCAGAACTGGTCCTGGTGTGCAGCACCCACCCTCAAGGGGTGCTGATCATCATGGCCGTGCACACCCTGAGGGACAGGATGCTGAGAAGGCAGATGACCTCTTGGACGAGCACACCCGCATACTGCAAGCATCAGTCCAGCAGCAGATGCAGCTTGTGATGTCCGTGGATGCACTGCGTGTGGCTCTGGAGTGGGCAGAGGAGCATCGCAGCAGGGACACCGCACTGATCCTGGCAGGATTGGACCATTTGCGGGAGGATGTGACCGCTGCCGTTGACAGGCATGCACAGGCATTCACTGCTGTCATGGCCACAATGGGCACACAGTCCGGTGCCCATGCATTGTGGACACCATGGAGTGCACTGTCCACCCCCCATTCCCAGCATCGTGCGACTCCAACCCTGTCGACACCGGGTTCAGCTGTGGGCTTCCCGAGCACTCCTGGAGCAGGCATGTTCGGTGTGCTGCAGACCCCTGTGCCAGCATGGTCACGTTCACGCAGTGGAACCCCTGGGGGACCATTGGTGCCACCCCATGAGGCCAGTGGTCAGCCTGTCAGTGCTAGCGGGTCTCAGCAGGGCCGCCCACGCAGCCGTGTCAGCCGGGGCACTGTGTCACGTGACTGACCTGTCTCCCAGTGCGGCTACTGTCTGGTGCTGCCCTGTGTGCATTGTGTGTTTCAGTGGGCAGTGCATGGGTGGGTACCTGGCCCTGCACGCAGACACACAGTGCACCTGCACACCCTCCTGGCTGCTGTCTGCAGTTGCATGTGCATGATGATGCATGCATTGCGCTGTACACCAATGTGCAATGGTGCTCAGCATCTGACACATGCACATGGGCAGGCAGTGGGCGTGGTGACCTGTGGACATGTGTGTTGCTAGGATTGGTGTTCTGGGTCGGTGTGCCTCCTGCCCTCTGTGCACGTTTGGTGTGTTGTGCGTGTGCATGTGTGTGTGTCCATGTGCGTGGCATGCTAATCCTCACCCATCCCTGGTTGTGTGTGTGCTTCTGTGCCCTGCCACTTCCCTTGATGGCATGCACCCCTGGTGTGTGTCCATGTGACTTTGTGGGTTGTGCCTTAGCCACTGGTGGTTGCACATGGCCCCATGACTTACCTGGGTTGGCTGAAGTGCTCCTCCATGATGGTGTCCCAGTGCAGCTGTGCCAGCCAGATCAGTCGGGGGTCCCGTTGGCCAAAGGGGGGCTGCCCATCACCATCATCACCACCGGCATCCTCATCATCCCCATCGCTGTCCCCCTCTTCGACCTGTACGGCTATCCCACATTTGTTGGCCATGTTGTGCAGGATACAACAGGCTAGGAATAGCCCACAGGCCTTTGAGGGGCTGTACTGTAGGGCACCGCCGGAGGTGTCCAGGCAATGGAAACATGCCTTCAGCATCCGGAACACCTGCTCAATGACATTACATGTGGTGGCGTATGCCTCATTGTAGCATTGCTGCGATGGGGTCACAGGCCGCCGGTAGGGTGTGAGCAGCTAGGACAGAGTGGGTATCCACTGTCACCTGTGTGAGGGGCGGAGGTTAGTTTGGTGATCTGCACGCCTGCCCCTGGCCATGTGGGCCCTACCCTTTTCACCTCTGGCCATGCCCCCCAGGCCCTATGATTGTCCATGTGGTTTGCATACTCACCCACTAGGTGTCCAGTGGGGATGTCCCCACTCTCGATTCTGTGGCACAGTGCCAACTGGTGCCAGATGAAGGCATCATGTGCTCCCCAAGGGTGCGTGGCTCAGACATTGATTATGCACCTCCTGGCATCGCACACCACCTGGCAGTTGATGCTGGCATAGCCCTTGCAATTGATGTATGCAGCCCCCATGGGGCCAGGTGGTGTGCGTATGGCCACATGGGTGCAGTCTATTGCCCCTAGCACACCAGGCATATGTGCTACCCTGTGGAACTCCTGTATGTTTGCTGTGCACTCCACCACTGTGGTGGGGAAATGAATGTACTCCACAGTATGTGGAGCAGTGCGCTGAGGAATTGGGTGCGGTGGCGTGAAGTGGCCAACTGGGTTATGCCTGTGGTGTCCCCAGTTGGCCTCTGGAAGGTACCTGTGGCAAGCAAGCACATGCAGGCTGTTACCTTAGTCTCCAGTGACAGGCCATGACTCCGTTGTGTGGGTGCCTGCATCACATCACTGCACAGCTCACAGAGCCGCCTCAGAATTGCCCTATTCAGGTGGTATCAGCCCACAATCTCAGTATCAGTGTACATCTCAAAGCTGGTGCAGGCTCGGTACTGCCTGTTGGGGGCATACCACTGATGGGCCCTTCCACGGAAACACCCCCCTGCCGCCCGCCTTCTCACCCCCTCATAACGGCATCCATCTGGAAGGTGGCACTGGCCATGTCCCTGGCTAGTGTTCACCTCCCCCTGACAGCTGTTGCTGTATTCCCCCCGCTGTCCTCCCTGCTACTTCCCCTAGAAACATAGAAACATAGGCTTTGACGGCAGATAAGGACCACTTGGCCCACCCAGTCTGCCCATTTCCCTACCTACTGGATAAGCTGCAGATTCTAGTAAACCAACAGCCTACTTCCTGCCTCCCCCCACTACAATTGCCTTGACGTCCTGTCCCATGTATGTTTGAATTCCCCACTGTTTTAGCCCCAACAACCTCTCCAGGAAGGCAGTTCCACACATCCACCACTCTCTCCATGAAAAAAGATTTCCTCACATTACCCCTGAGCCGTTCCCCCCTCTATCTTTAAATTGTGTCCCCTTGTTCTTACACATCTCTTTTTCTGAAAGATGCTACCCTCCTGGACTTTGTTGATTCCCTTGAGGTACCTGAACATTTCTATCATGTCCCTCCTTTCGTCAAGAGTATACATATTAAGCTCTCTCAGTCTCTCTTCATTTGATTTCTGATGCAGACCCTGCACCATTTTAGTTGCCCTCCTCTGAACTGCCTCCATCCTGTCTATGTCCTTGCAGAGATGGGGTCTCCAAAACTGCATACAGTACTCCAGATGGGTTCTCACCAACTGTCTGTACAGAGGAATAACCACTTACTTTTTTCTACTTGTGATGCCCCTTCCTATGCATCCCAGTACCCCCTGGCTCTCCTCACTGACTTCTCACATTGCTTACCCACCTTTAGATCATCTGATATGACTACCCCCAAGTCCCGTTCCATTTTATTGTTGTGAGTACCTTTCCTGCTATTGTGTACTCTTCTCCTGGGTTTTGTTTCCAGGTGCATTACTGCACTTCTTTGCATTGAATCTAAGTTTCCATATGTCTGACCATTCCTCCAACCTTGCCAAGCCCCTTCTCATCCTTTCTACCCCTTGTGTATCAACTCTGTTACAGATCTTTGTATCATCTGCAAAGAGGCATACCTTTCCTCCAGACCCTCTGCAATGTCACCTATAAAGATGTAAAAGAGGACTGGACCCAGTATCGAGCCCTGAGGTACTCCACTAGTGACCCCCCTTTCTTCGGAATGAGTGTCACTCACTATTACCTTCTGTGTCCTGTTGTGCAGCCAGTTTGCAACCCAGGCTACCACCCTGGGACCCACTCCCAAGCTGGCTAACTTGATTATTAATCTTTTGTGTGGGACTGTGTCAAATGCCTTGCTAAAGTCTAGGTAGGCCATATCCACAGCCCCTCCCTGGTCTATCACTTTGGTCACCCAGTCAAAGAAATCTATTAGATTCATCTGACATGACATTCCTCCTGTAAATCCATGCTGCTTTGGGTCCTATGCCCCACTGGCCTCTAGGTACTCAACAATTCTTTCTTTCAGAATTCATTCCATCATTTTCCCTACCACTGAGGTCAAACTTACAGGTCTGTAGTTTCCTGCTTCTGCCTTGCTCCCACTTTTGTGAAGGGGACTCACATCTGTCCTCCTCCAGTCCTCAGGTACCACCCCATCCTGCCATGATTTGTTAAAAAGTGTGGTCAGTGGTGTCACTAGGTCCTCCCTTAGTACTTTTAGGATTCTGGGGTGAATTCCATCAGGCCCCATTGCTTTGTCCACCTTGAATTTTAAGAGTTCTTTCAGGACTCTTTCTTCTGTAAATGGACTGGTGTCAACCCTACCCAGAGTGCTTCTATTGTCTGGTTTAGGTAACTCCTCCTCATCTTCTTTTGTGAATACTAAGCAAAAGTATTCATTCAGTATCTCTGCCTTTCAGTGTCTCCCTCTGCCCACCTCCCCTCTCCTTTTAATCTCCTTAACCTTTCTATGCTCCCTAATGTACCTATAAAAGGTTTTATCCCCCTTCTTAACTGACTTGGCTATTTTTTCCTCAGTTTGGGATTTTGCTGTTCTGACTGCCTTCCCCACTTCTTTCTGCTTTAATTGAAACAGTTCCCTGCCGTGCTGCTTCTGTGATGCCTTATACTTTTTGAATGCAGCCTTTTTCTTCTTAACCTTCCCTGCCACCTCTTTTGAGAACCATAGTGGTTTTTTACTCCGCTTTGTTTTCTTTATCTGTTTCACACAAAGGCTTGTTGCCTCTATGATGGCAGTTTTGATTTTTCTCCATTGTTCTTCCACCCCTCCTTTTTGCCCATTTGCTAGTGTATTCCTCAGGTATTCACCCATTTTGCCAAAGTCAGCCCTTCTAAAGTCCAGTATGCTTGTTTTTGTATGGCTTGTCTCCATGGTTGTGGTTATTGTGAAGCACACTGTGCAGTGGTCGCTTGTTCCCAGATGTCTACCGACTTCCAAATGTGTGATCCTCTCTCCATTTGAGAGTACCAGGTCTAGTATAGCTTCCTCCCGGTGGGTTCCAACACTAGCCGTCTAAGGCCTGCCCCCTGCAGGGCATCGAGAATGACCCTGCTCTTGAATGTGGCTGCAGTACATGTCATCCAGTTAACATCTGGCATATTCAGGTCCCCTATTAATAGTATCTCCCCTTTTTCAGCCATTTTTGAGAATGTCCTCTATCATTTTCTTGTCCATTTCCTCCCCTTGAGATGGGGGTCAGTATACAACCCCTGTGCAGATTGTGATGCTATTCCCTGTCTCCAAGATGACCCAGAGTGCCTCTTGTCCTGCCCCTTTACTTTTTAGTTCTGTAGCTTTGATCCCTTCCCTTATGTATAGAGCTACTCCACCTCCTTTTTCCCCTCCCTGTCCCTTCTGTAGACTGTGTACCCTGGTATGTTGACATCCCAGTCATGGTTCCCCATGTACCATGTTTCTGTGACTGCCACAATATCCAAGTGTTCATCTTCCATCAAGGCTACTTGCTTAGGAAGCTTGTTTCCCAGACTACGGGCATTTGTACTCATTGCATTCCATTTAATGTTGGCTTTATCCTTTTTCCCCATGCCTGCTCTTTTTTCCCTTGTCTATTGTTCCATTTACCTCTGTCCTGCCCCCTGTTGAGCACTGTACCTCAGTGTTTTCCTTACTACCCGTCATGTTTTGTGGGGGAAGGCTTGAAATCTTCCGACCTCTTATTAGCACCTCCCCCATAGCTAGTTTAAAAGCTTGCCAAGGAAGCATTTAAACCTGTCACTTAGGATCTTGGTTCCCTTCATGGACAGATGCAGACCATCGTGCCAGTATAAACCTTCTTCTCTCCAGGTGTACCCCCAGTCCCCAATGAAGCCAAAGCCCTGTGCTCTGCACCAGTTTTGCAACCATTCATTAAACTGCATGGTGTGTAGTACCCTAGCCTCACCACTGCCATGGACTGGCAGCACCTCTGAGAAGGTAACTGTGCTTACTACCTCTCTGAGGCCCCTCCTCAACTCCACAATTTCATCCTGTACTGCACTGATCCCATGCCTAGCTAGGTCATTTGTCCCAAGGTGGACAATGATATCTAGTTCCCTCTCCTGTGATGCTGCTTCTGCAATCCTGAGGATTCACTTCTTGTCCCTCCAAGCCATGGCACCAGGCAGGCACCTTACTTCCCTCTCCTCTCCCTTCCCCAGGTCTACCCCTCTAACAACTGAGTCCCCTATCAGAAGCTGTTTCTTACCCTGTGGTGTCCCTTGCCACCCTTCTGTGGGTCTCTGCTGTGGGTGTCCTCAGCATTCTTCTTGGTCTCCACTGAGGGTGCCATCATAGAGGAACCTTGCTCTGCCAGACTGGCATATGGTTTGTGTAGAGGTACAACTGAGGGCTTCACCTCTGTTCCACCACCGTATCCTCCCAGAACCCACTGGTAAACCTGCTCTTCATACTTGGCAGCCTCTGTGGCAGTGGTGCTCTTTGGGTGGGGAGGCCTCCTTAGTCCTTGCCAGTTCAGCCTGGAGGTGTGCTACCTCCTCCGTCAGAGCTGACAGCTGCCTGCAAATAGGACAGCAATGCAGTTTCCAGAAGGTCTCCCAGAAAACTTCTGCCCCACTGCCAGTGCATTGCACCACTCCCCACATGTCCCTCTCCCTTATAATATACAATATGTAATATATATATATATATATATATATTTTTTTTTCTTCCTCTGTGTGGTGTGTTTTTACCCTTTATGCACTGTGCTGGATTATTAAGAATATAACAGTTCTGCCCCAAGGCCTGTTGAGGAAGTGATGTCAGAAACTTGGCTATAAAGAA
This sequence comes from Neoceratodus forsteri, assembly GCA_016271365.2. Taxonomy (NCBI): domain Eukaryota; kingdom Metazoa; phylum Chordata; order Ceratodontiformes; family Ceratodontidae; genus Neoceratodus; species Neoceratodus forsteri. The sequence continues at coordinate 799,106,948 of CM057454.1, forward strand.
TGTCACACCTGGGGGTGTGGGGTTTGGGGTGTGGGAAGGGTGGGTGGGTAGTCCACAACCACTGGTGACTGTTAGAAACAATCAAATACACCACTGCTTGACCATCCTGGTGAGTACTGCCCTTTATAATAATTCAGCTAATCTCCACTAATTGATTTGTCAACTATTTAAAAGTAATTTGATGCAAACTGTTATAGAATACTAGTAGACAGACCAGTTAGCCACAAAGGAAAATCAAATATCCAGTTATTTCAACCCTTCTGAAGCTGCTCACAAGATAAGTAGTTTTGAAACCCCCCTTCCTGATTTAAAAATGAAATTAAACACAAAGCAATCCCAATGTAAGACTGTAAAGTAAGGAAAACTTCACTCAGATGTAAGTAAGAGAGATCAGTTGCAGATTTCTAATACAATATAGTATATCCCATGCAGCTTCTCAGTTGTTTCAAAGCACAGCCTGTTACACCACTTGAAGAGATTGGCTTATGTCTGAAACAGGTTCACACCAGTAGTTTATAGTAATTGATCAATGCTAGAATAGTCATCTACCCAAAACAATTGACTATGATGCAAGGTCTCCCTGACAAGTGAAGGCAATTTCCACCACCTGAGGCTATGTCTGGCATCAAATTACTAACTGCAGCCTTTGCTATTCAAAGTACACAGCTACTACCAGTAAGTTATTTCCAACTATTTTATTTCCAACTATATTAATGTAAACTGTCAGAATACTAGCAGACAGTCCAGATAGCCACAAAGAAAAATCAAATATGCAGTTATTTTAACCCTTCTGAAATTGCTCACAAGATAAGTAGTTTTGAAAACCCCATTCCTGATTTAAAAATGAAATTAAACACAAAGCAATCCCAATGAAAGACTGTAAAGTAAGGAAAACTTCACTCAGATGTAAGTAAGAGAGATCAGTTGCAGATTTCTAATCCAATATAGTATATCCCTTGCAGCTTCTCAGTTGTTTCAAAGCTCAGCCTGTTACACCACTTGAAGAGATGGGCTGTCTGAAACATGATCATACCAGTAGTTTATAGTAATTGATGAATGCTAGAATAGTCATCCACCCAAAACAATTGACTATGATGCAAAGTCTCCCTGACTAGTGAAGACAATTTCCACCACCTGAGGCTGTGTCTGGCATCAAATTACAAACTGCAGCCTTTGCTATTCAAAGTACACAGCTACTACCAGTAAGTTATTCCCAACTATTTTATTTCCAACTATATTAATGTAAACTGTCAAAATACTAGCAGACAGTCCAGATAGCCACAAAGGAAAATCAAATATGCAGTTATTTCAACCCTTCTGAAGTTGCTCACAAGATAAGTAGTTTTGAAAACCCCCTTCCTGATTTAAAAATGAAATTAAACACAAAGTAATCCCAATGTGAGACTGTAAAGTAAGGAAAACTTCCCTCAGATGTAAGTAAGAGAGATCAGTTGCAGATTTCTACTACAATATAATATATCCCATGCAGCGTCTCAGTTGTTTCAAAGCATAGCCTGTTACACCACTTGAAGAGATGGGCTTCTGTCTGAAACATGATCACACCAGTAGTTTATAGTACTTGATGAATGCTAGAATAGTCATCCACCCAAAACAATTGACTGTGATGCAAGGTCTCCCTGACTAGTGAAGACAATTTCCACCACCTGAGGCTGTGTCTGGCATCAAATTACAAACTGCTGCCTTTGCTATTCAAAGTACACAGCTACTACCAGTAAGTTATTTCCAACTATTTTATTTCCAACTATATTAATGTGAACTGTCAGAATACTAGCAGACAGTCCAGATAGCCACAAAGGAAAATCAAATATGCAGTTGTTTCAACCCTTCTGAAGTTGCTCACAAGATAAGTAGTTTTGAAACCCCCCTTCCTGATTTAAAAATAAAATTAAACACAAAGCAATCCCAATGTAAGACTGTAACGTAAGGAAAACTTCACTCAGATGTAAGTAAGAGAGATCAGTTGCAGTTTTCTAATCCAATATAGTGTATCCCATGCAGCTTCTCAGTTGTTTCAAAGCATAGCCTGTTACACCATTTGAAGAGATGGGCTTCACCCTGCACCAGGAACACCTGCCTGTGGTGGCCTCTGTGCTGTGTTGCTCTTTCCCTTCTGTACTAGCTGTGGCTCCCCACACCTTCCCTGTGTCTGTGTGTTCAGAGTGCCCTTTCTCTGGCCTGCCCTGTTTGTCCCTCCTGCCCTGTCTGTCTGCCTAGGGTTCTGCCTCATGTGGCTTCCCTGTATCAATCTTGCACTTCTCCCTTGCTCCTTTTTATTTTGGCTCATTTCTGCTATGGCGCAACTTCCGCTTGCTCCCCTATTGCACATGGCACAAGTCGTTGAATATCGCATGTGCCATTTATGCATGGTTCCTCCCCCTTCGATTGCGCATGCCTTCATTATCATTGCGCTGTTGCTCAGCATGATTTCGGGAGCACAACTGCCTCCTGCTGAATATCGCAGAATGGTGCAATTTCAGACTTGCACAGGCGCAACCCTATTGCGCATGGCTCAACTCTTTTGAATATCTGGGCCTGTATTTCATTGTATGTAATTATTCCTGGTAAAGAATCATAATCTGCACTTTAGTTCTCATTTCCAATTCATACTCTTTTAATTCTGCATTTGATTGTACCTTTATTGTACCACCCACGAGGATATGCATATGTTTTTTTCTGCAATACTTATCATTATAGTCCTTGCTGTTTTATACTCCATAGGTGGACTTGGACTGAATGGTGTGATGCTGTTGCTGAACTGACTTTAAATTTTCAGTTGCTGTTATCTACGGAATCAAATACTTGCCTACTATTTCTCTATGTAAAGTCACAGTACTTCTGCTGTTATTTCTTAGGCTCCAGTACTGCTGTTGTGTTTTCTTGATTCCTATATTCTTCTCATGTGCAGGCCTGGAATAATTTACCATAATTTTCACCCCCTGCCCATCACACTATGCAGCAATTCATCAGAGGCAGATAATAAGGATAACAGTGACCAGCCCCCCACCCCATCCCAAAACACAGACCATGCTCATTTATTCCATAAGGTAGACGTGAGATCCCGTCTGGTGCCAGTACAGTACAACTCTATACACCGTTGCATGAAGGTGTGTGTGTGTGTGTGTGTGTGTGTGTGTGTGTGTGTGTGCGCGCAAGTGTGTGTCGGGGGGGTGACATGTCCTCCTAAAATGACAAGCATGGGGAAAAAGTTTCCTGTTGTTACTGTTTCCAGAGTTAGACTAAGGAACCTTCACAGTGTTGAAATATTGGTTGGCTGGGGGTAGGAGACTTCTGTGTAGTGTTGAGTCATTGGGGTGGGATGCATCAGTCTTTATGGGATCCAGAGCCAGCAATACTTTCATCTTCATCACTCTCTACAATGTCTGAATCCATTTATGACAATATGGAGCATCCTAGGGTGCTGGGTGTTTAGCATGTTGAGGTCAATGACTGTAGAGTGTTGTGCAGTGTCAGTTCTGTGCAGCCAGCTGAATTTACCTGTGTTGTTTTGTGAATGTAGTCTAGCTGATTGGTGGAGTTCACTGTGTCTCAGTTAGAGGGGAGTGTATGGGTTGTGGCTTGGAGTGGGGTGGTGTGTAAATAGCACCGAGATTGATGCAACAGCTCCTCATATGATTACCTGCCCCAGTAACCACCCAGGTCAGTCTGTGGAGCATCTGATTAAAACAGTTTGACATTGGTTGCCAATGTGGATATGTACACAATACCCAAAAGGTTCACAGTGTTCCAATCTGAGGCTCCATTTCCCTACCTGGCTAGTTGCAATTCTCTCGGTGCTGTTTCACAGCTCAATCCCCCCCCCAAACAACACGCTTTACACTCTCAACTTGCTCAGCTACAATGCACTCCACTACTCAGTACAATTCCCTGCACAAAACTAAATGACACATGTAAAGTTAGCCATACCCTCACCTCTGTCACACTCTGCAGTGTCTGAATCCATTTATGACAATGTGGAGCATCCCGGGGTGCTGCGTGTTCAGCATGTTGAGGCCAATGACTGTAGAGTGTTGCATAGCGGCAGGTGTGCACTGTCAGCTGAATTTATCATTGTAGTTTTCTGAGTGTAGTGCAGCTTACTGGTGGAGTTCAGTGTAGCTAAATGAGAGGAGAGTGTATGGGTTGTGGCTGTGGGGGGCTCTGTAAATGGCAATGAGTGCATTGTAACAGTGGCTGAATGATGCAGCTCCTCCTGTGTTTACCTGCCACAATAACCACGCAGTGAAGACATTGAATAGTACTGTGTCTACTCCTGATCCCTGTAGCACACTGCTGGTCACCTTGCATTGTCCACACTGAGAGCCCTTTACCCTCACCCTATGACTCCTGTTGCTTACTCAACTTGTTAGCCATTGTACTACTTTTGGATCAACTACTTGGCTGCCCATCTTGCTCACCAGTGTTCTGTGTGGAACTGTGTTGAAGATCATACTGAAATCTAGCTATGCCACATACAGTCATACGCCCAGATCCACTTCCATTTTCACCTATTGAAATAAGTCTGTCATGTTTGTCAGGCAAGACCTCCCACCTGTGAAACCATGCTTCCCCAGATTCTATAATCCGGTGGTCACAAGGTATTCCCCAATCCTTTGCTTCAGTAGTGATTACCCATCACCGAAGTCAAGCTGAGAGGCCTGTAATTTGCTGCCTCCTCCGTTTTGCCACTTTAGTGAAGTGATCAACATCTGCCATTTTGTGAATAGAGTCCAGATGATTGGTGGAGTTCACTATGGCTGAGTTAGAGGACAGTGTATGGGTAATGGTTTTAGAGGGTGGGTGCTCTCTAAATGGCACCAAGAGCATTGCAACAGTGGATAGATGATGCAGCTCCTCCCATGATTACCAGCCCCAGTAAACACCCAGTTAGGTATGTGGCACATCTTATTAGAACCATCAGCAACTGCTTTTCCAGGTAGTGATACCCACGAAAAGTCATGAACAGAATAGGTCCTGGTAGATGACACACCGAACATGAATCACTAACACAGATATTAATATTAGTAGGACCAGGTGAGATCAGCAGATATTGATGCCCCAAATCCCCTTTGCACTTGCTCCCAGCCTGTCTTCAATTTCTCCACAGCTGGCATCTGCTGATGCCACTCTGACCATGGCATTAGTCACCATCATCCAAAGGAAACAGCATGTACCTGGCACTGTTCTGTTCAAGAACTAAATTGGAGTTCACAATTTGGCAGTGTCCTGTGCAGGGTTGGATATACATACCTGTTCAGACTGTTCTTATTATAGGCTAAACCTCCCTACCTGACTGGTTGCAATTATCTTGGGGCTGTTTCACAGGCAACAACCCCCCCCAACACACACACACAGAAAAGAGGCAACATGGTACCATGTAACAAGACTTTTTTTGCTACATTAGTAAGAATTCATAAAACAAGTGTGAGATAATAAATTATGCAGTTGAAAGAGAGCTTAATATGTATACCCTTGATGAAAGGAGAGACGGGGGGGCATGATAGAAACTTTTAAGTACCTCAAGGGAATCAACAAAGTCCAGGAGGGTAGCATCTTTCAGAAAAAGAGATGTGTAAGTACAAGGGGGCACAATTTAAAGAGAGTAGTGGACACATGGAACCGCCTTCCTGGAGAGGTTGTGGGGTCTAAAAACAGTTGGGGAATTCAAACATGCATGGGACAGACATAAGGCAATTATAGTGGGGGATTGCAGGAAGTAGGCTGTTGGTTAACTAGAATCTGCAGCTTATCCAATAGGTAGGGAAATGGGTAGACTGGGTGGGCCAAGTGGTCCTTATCTGCTGTCAAAGTCTATGTTTCTATGGTGGGGGGGAGAATGGTGACAAAAGTGGACCAGGATTTGGGTCTATTCATAAACATATTGTTATAAAGGTGGAAAACCAAGGTTTCAAAGCTGCATGGCTACTAACTGTTCAAATTCACAAGCCTGACAGATATTTCCAGTAGCCCAGTTGGCATACATACTGAAATGTTGCCTTCTCCAGTACATCCTATCAGGGATAGCTACATGAAAATCTTATTAGCCAGATACTAAATGAACCAGCAGTTGGGTAGTAGGACAGTGCAAATTTCAACCATGGGTCTGGGTGGATAGCAAGTCAGATGATGGAGTGCATATGGGGAGTGGTATCACCAGCAGAAGGAAGTTGGTATTAATGCCAGTGTGCATCTCATTGATTAGGCCTCATTTTCAAAACTGGGTCCAGTTCAGGGGTTGAAAGCATGGTCTAGCCACTTGCAGGATAGTCACCTTGGGGTTGCAAGCTAAGCAAATCATGGAAGGGTGGCACAGGTGCAGTTTGAATTCTCAGCTTTGGGGGGATTAAGCTTGTCCAGGGGCTGGAATGGGAATAAGACAAATTTTTCAGCAGGTGCTTCCAGTACATCATGTAGCTAAAATCCAGAACATATACTGACTAGACATGGTGTCCCAGGGATGATGTGCTATCCAGACCCATGCAAATTTCCAGCCCCTATGGGAATGCCACCTGGCGGTACAACTGGCCCAACAAATTCCAGGAGGCCCACCTTAGGTGTGTAAATAATCAGGTAAGAATTCAAAACTTACATGCCTGAATGGATACCCTAGGGCTAGAATGGAAAACCTCTGTTAGAATGCCCACACTCTGTCTGAATGCTGACCATAGGGCCGGAATTCTATTGCCCAAATTTCCACTCTTTGTGCCTCACTGACAACCATAGTGCTGGAATGACCACCATCTGCCTCAGTAACCACCCTATGCCAGTAATGCACACTGTAGTTCTGGAATGCCCATCATAGGTGTGACTGGGGGGAGGAGTATAACTATTGGCTAAAAGGAAGTCCAGATGATAGAAGGGTGGTCGCCTGGGTATCAGAGGCTAGTCTGGGGACTGAAAATGTGTTCCATCAGCAGAGATTGTAGTTGTCAGGTGAGAGGAGGTTGGACCATGGGATAAATGTATGGTCCAGTTGCAGTAATGGTGGTGAGCTGGGTGCCTGAGGCTGGTGGACTAGGGTCTTAAAGAATGGTGTCCCAGGTGCAGGGAATGTGTTCACCTTTGGAGGAGAAGCTGGTCACAAAGATGCAAGTGAGTCTGCTTGCCAGAGTAGCAGTACACTGACCACCCACAAATCCAATGCTTCAGGTTCACATGCGAGCACCGGCTGTCTGTGGGACTGATGGGGAAAGAGGACAGAGTATCTGATGGACTGCTATGTTCCTTTGGCAGACAGGAAGGGGAAGCATTTAGTGCTTGACCATCCACTGTCAGAAGTCTGGGGTTTTGCAGCAATAGCCAGCTAATTTGAGGAGGCATGGCAGACGTAGGCATGACATCATAACATGCCATGTCTCACGGGGGCCAAAAAAGGAAAACTGCTGGAGTGCTGTGGGATCCTGCAGCAGTGTTCCACAGGCAACTGGTGCTACTCTGGAAAACTGAGGTAGAGATCTGACTTGGGGGGAGGTGGCATGATAGGGAGGTAAATCCAGGTTGAGATAAGTCCTGGGGGAGGCTGGTTAAGGAGATGAAAAGGTGTTCGAGCAGCTTGTAGGGCAGTCACCTTGGGGTTGAAGGCAGATCCAGTCCTGGAAGGGTGATGTAGGTGCAGGGTGAGCTATCAGCTTGGGGGTGGATGATAAGCTTGTCCAGGGGCTGGAATGGGTATAAGACCCATTTTACAGCAAGTGCTTCCAGTACATCATGTAGCTAAAATCCAGAACAGAGACTGACTAGACATGCTGTCCGAGGGATGACCTGCTATCTGGACAAATGCAAATTTCAGACCCCTATGGGAATGCACCCTGCTTGGGGACCAAAAAGGGAAAATATGTTGGATTACTGTAGGATGCTGCAGCCATGTTCCACATGGAACTGATGGTACTGCGGACAACTGAGCTATAGAGATCTGATTTTGGGGGGGGTAGGACAGGGAGGAATGTTCATGGTGTGGTAAGTCCCAGGGGAGGCTGGTTAATGGGATGAAAGAGTTGTCCTGCAGTTTGTAGAGTAGTCACCTGAAGGTTATAAAAAAAACAGAGTAATTAAAGTAAAACAAAATATTAAATTAAAAAAGTAACTAAGTTCATTATTAATAACAATAATAATAATAATAACTTTATTTGTATGGTGCCTTTCCAATTCCAAGGTGCCTTACAGCTTTAACATCAATTAAAACAAACATTAAAATTCACAGTCTTAAATATAAATAAGAATCATATTCAAAAATCAATTCAAGTTCTCAGAAAGGCCATTTGCTAAAGAAGGGTTTTTAGTCCTCTCTTAAATTCCTCCACAGAGGTGCACTCCCATAATCGATGTGGTAGAGAATTCCAAAGGGTAGGTGCAGCATAAGAAAAAGCACTAGAGCCTGATGATTTAAGGTTCACCCTTGAAATCTCTAACAAGCCATCGTCAGCCGAGCGAAGTGATCAGCCAGGGGAGTAAGGAATCAGAAGTTCTTTCAGATAGGCTGGACCCTGACCATGAAGGGCTTTAAAAGACAGTAAACCGACTTTAATCCTTAGGCTGCCGGAAGATTTAGAATGCATAGGTTTTTAGGACAAGATATCTTGTCGGCGGCAAGCTAAGGGTTAAAGGTGATCTGCCACCATACAGGCAGCCAGTGTAGTTTGCGCAGCACCGGGGTAATGTGACAGGACCTACTAGAGCCTGACAAAACCCGAGCCGCTGCATTCTTCACTAGCTGCAGGTGGTGAATTTCAACCCCTGAAAGCCCAAAATAAACAGAGTTGCAGTAGTCCAAGAGCGAGGACACAAAGGTGTGGACCAATATTGGAAGGTTGTCAGACGGAACCAGATGCTTAATTCTGGAGATGTTCCTAAGATGGTACAAGGAGGTCTTGACGATAGCTGACACCTGCGATTGCAGTGTCAGTCTGTCATCAAAGATCACTCCCAGGCTACGTACCCATTCAGATGTCGGTAGAGATACACCACCAAGAAAAATTCCTGAAAGCGTACCAACACCCGACCCCTCTATCTGTCGACCCGGGTCCACAACCAATACCTCTGTCTTTTCTGAGTTCAACTTCAGCCAGCTAGAATCTATCCATTCCTGGATTTCTTTCAGATAGTTGTTAAAGACCGAGACAGCTCCATCCTGGTCAGGTGCAATAGACTGATATAGCTGGGTATCATCTGCATAACAGTGAAACCTCAGCCCATACCTTCCTACAGTGTCTCCAAGGGGTAGCATATACACTGCGAATAGCATGGGTGACAGCACAGAACCCTGAGGCACCCCACACAACAAAGCCATTGGTTCCATGGAAAAAATCCCTGACACAACTCTTTGTGATCTCCCCGTGAGGAATGAGGTGAACCATTTAAGGACGGTTCCCGATATTCCACATATATGCCTCAGGCATGCTATCAATACCATGTGATCCATGGTGTCAAAAGCTGAAGAGAGATCTAGGAGAACCAAGATGGAACGTCTCTACTGATCTCTTGCCCTCAGGAGATCATTGAGCCCTGGAACCATGGCTGTCTCGGCTGTCTCGCTACTATGTCTTTTACGGAGGGGTTCATAGATGTCATGGATGCTTAAATGGTCATCCAGTTGTGCAGCCACTTCTTTCTCAATCACCTTCCCAACAAAGGGAAGGTTAGAGATAGGTCTGTAGTTCGTGAAACAGTCTGGGTCCAAGGTAGTTTTCTTCAAGAGTGGTATCACCACCACCTCTATTAGGGAGCTAGGGAACTCACCTGACACCAAGGAGCATCAGACTATTTGCACAAGGACTGGACCAATGATATAACTACAACCCAAGATTAGGGAAGTCGGTCCAGGGTACAAACTACAGCATGTAGGGTGCACACTCTGGATAATCCTCATGGCATCCATGAAATCTAGCCGACTGAAGAAACTCCATGAAAACTGAGGGACAATGAGCCCGCACTGTCCCACAGCAACCCCTTTAGAGGATGCTGACTGAGAATCTGCCCTGATATCGGCCACCTTATTTGCAAAGAATCGAGCAGGCTCTTCTCACTGTAATTGCGAAAAAGCTTTCCGAACTTGCAGACAGGCTGGGTTGCACAGTCTGTCTACAGTTCGAAATAGCTGAGATGGTTAGTTCTGCACAACCTCAATCTCCCTGGACAGGAACTCTGCCTTCTTACAGGTGATTGTAAATTGATAGACAGAGTAATAGTCAATCAATCTAAGGTGGTTGATATCAAGGGCGGATTTACACCAGCACCACTCTCACCTTCGCCCCTGTCTCCGCATCTCCCTCAATGTCCCATCAAACCAGGGGGGACTTGGGGCAATGGGAGAGGGGGCACACATGGACTGGAGCAATAAAATCTAGAGGCACCATAACAGCCAAATTATAAGCTGACACGAGGGCTTCTGGGTCACTGCTCACCAACACAGGAGACGAGAGGTCAAGCACCGTAGCAAGGCCTTGGGAATTAATATCCCATAAAGAACAGGACTTAACCATCTCCACAGGGGTAGGCCTTCTAAGGGGGTGCAAAAACTGAACCTCACAGTGGAGTGGTCAGACCAAACGACTGGTTCCACCCCCATGTCGGAGGTCTCGATCCCAAGCAAGAAGATTACGTCGAAAGAGTGTCCACGTATATGTGTAGCAGTGGAAACCACCTCTGTAAGGCCCAGAGAAGTTATTAACTCGAGGAAGTGCTGACTAAATTGCGAGAGTTCGTGGTCAACCCAGGCATTAAAATCACCCAGAACCATCAATCTGGGTGATTCAAACGCCATGTCGATGACGAAGTCCACCACTTCCTGAAGGAATCGCTTCCCATCCCCGGGTGGATGGTAGATGAGAACGATTCGAATGCCTACACCTGCTACCACGGTACACTCAAAGGACTCAACCTCCTCAACTGCAACCCTTGTGAGGCCCAGTTCTGTCTTGAAACAGACCGCAACCCCCACCGCCCCTCGGTCCAATCTCAGGCGGTGTATCACCGAGTACCCAGCTGGAGTCATAGCCTCCAATATGGGGCCTGGATTATCATCCAGCCAGGTCTCAGTGATGCAAGCCTGGTCCACTGAACCAAGTGCAGCAATAATAGCAGTCTTATTCCTAATGGACCTGGCATTGCACAACACCGCCCAAGTTGGACGAAACTCTGAGGCTGTCCGGACCATCTGCCCACTGCATTCAGTGGTGCTCTTGGGTATGGGCACTAGACATGGTGAACCACAATCTGGGTTCCATTTAGCCCCAGGGCACCTTCTGGATCTAACTACCCTAATACAGTGACCCATCTCACCCATCCTCCACTGTTTGCAACCCCTCGCCTTCCTCCCTCTCCTACAAATAATTCCCAGTACTCTACAGCGCTGGTAGGTCTCAAATTGGAGAGGAGGGGAATAGAAAGGGTGGAGGGCATGAAGAGAGGAGGATGAGTAGCGCTCCACCGTGGGGATTAGAGGCCAACACATGCTGCAACTACACAGCCAAACAAAACAAAAATCTACTTACAATAAAATAACCACTATCAAAATACATGTTTACAGAACTTAACAAAACAATTTAAAATCACTCCCCATTCACCAATAGAAAAATCAAGCCTAAGCTTAGGTCTGAGGACAAATTCCCCCTTATACAAACATAACAAGCCACAAAAATAAAATAAAATAAACAAATAATTAGGGTCCTCTCACCACCCCAACCACAAATAAATATAGAAAAAATTAAATAAAATTTTTCTCACCCCCCTTGGCTCTCTCACAGCCAGGGAGGAGGGAAGTAGATAATTAGGCACTCTCACTGCCAAATGATAAAATTTAAACACAGCTCAAAAACCAATAAACCATACAAAGTAAAAATAACCCAGCCCCACCAATCCTCTCACGACCAGGGAGGTCAGATAATTTTGGCACTTCTCACTGCCAAAAATACATAAACTTAAAATAAATAAACATTAACACAAGTAAAATAAATTAAAAAAATGGACACAAGGTCCTCTCACCACCCAGTTGTCCATAAAAAGAAACCATAAAATTTAACAGATCACGGGGGAAAGTCAAATGGTCCTGACGCCATAGGTCCCAGAGTCAATTATATCCAATGGTTGATGCAGAGATAAAATCCATACAATCCAAAAGATGAGAAGGTGAGAAACATAAACATTGCATTAATCCAAACAGAATAAAATCTGAAAGTAGCTCCAGGGGGTACAAGAAAAAAGGATTCCAGCCACTATGGCCAAACCTGGGAGAATCATCACATCAGTCTGAGGCCCCCTCACTTCCCAGCCATGGACAACCCCAGGGAAATAATGTGGCTCTGATAAGGGACCTAAGTCAGGCCACAATAGCAGCCAAATCCAGGAATCCTGAGGGGCACAATACCCCAGCCAACTCCCTGACTAGGTGAAAATTTGAATCCCCCCCCCTCATAGCCGCAGATCCCACAGGGAAGCACCTGCTGGAGTCGGGCCTCACCACAATCTCCCACAGGCCAGTTCAGTGACAAACATTAAAGCCAGACAACCTAAAGTGAATTACAGGAATCTCTGGTACTTTCTCTGTGCTTTCTTGTCCTCCACAAAGTCCAGTTATCCTGCTTCATAATGAGCACTCCTATTGTTCCAGCCTCACACCTCCTAATGCAAATGCAGCCTCTCACACTTCTCAAGGCAATAAAGCAGTAGAACAGTAAGCTATAGTACTCCCATAAGGTCAAAATGGAATGCAAATTAAAATGTCTACCCTCTCACAGTCCCTTCGTCCTCTCGCCATCCAGGGAGCAGCATGAAAAGGCATTTCAACAGCAGTGGAGCTACATACAAAAAGGTCCCATATTCAATCAGATAATCCTCTGGACTGGCTGCAACACTGGACGAAAAAGTCAGAGAGGGAGAAGCAGAGGCAGTTTTCCAGCACCAATCACTGAGCCTTCTAGTTAAAAGTTAACAGTGCTCCACTTTTCCCACACGCTCCTACTACTAAACCAAGCGGCAAGGGGACTAAGCCTACTACTACTACTGACTATGAAACTAGAATAAAGAATACAATATCTGCAATAAATGAGTTTTCTTAGAGAATACTCCTTCAGTTGTGAAGAGGCAGTCAATATGACAAGCTCTGTAGATTCCAATGTATTTTGGAGGGAGAAGTATGTGCTGAAGGGAAAACAGAAAATAGATGTATAGGCAGCCAATGAAAGCAAAGTAAAGAAACACATATGGCAGAAGGCAAATATTGGGAAATGCAACAACAATGCAACAGTAAATGTGTAGGAAAGTTGTTTTTTTATTTTACTATGGTATTTCTCCCTATCCTGGTAGGCACTCCTAGTACCATCTGCTGTCCCCCCCAGTGCCATCCCCCAAGGATCAGGCCCCCTCCCTTATGTTTCCATGACTTACCCTTCATGGCCGGGTCATGGGGAAGCATCTCAATCCACCCAAAATGGATTCAGCCACAGAGGTGCCTTCTTGGGGGAGGCATCTGCAGGGGACAGTGTCGTGCTGTGCAGCCAGGACCTTTTTCTGTTTTCTTCCAGAGGTGAGGTGTGCAATGATGACAATGTAGGCAGTGCACATGTGCCTGAACATGCTCCTCCAAGCATCTGCCCCATCTCCTCCCCTTTTTTCTGTAGCGTCGGCTCATTGCCTCCCCGCCGCCACTAGGGGCCAGTAGGACACTGATTGCTGGTGACTCCCCTCCCAGAGATGGAGAGCAGTCCATCGGATGCTTGATCCTTCTCCTCCCCTGCCAACCCCCAGTGGCCAGCACTTGTTCCCTAACACGGGTCACTGGCGTAACATGAGGTAAGGTGTCCAGTGCCTCAGCCCTCAGCGTCACCGGGCTGGCAACAAAAGTTTTTTTTGTTCAACAAATGAGCAGGACAACATTTATTATGTTTAAATTTTTTCTTTTATTATTATTAGGAAATTTCTGCTCCTGCAAGGCTATACAACACATACTGCCTCGCACCACACTGATTTTGTAGCCTCGTGATCGCACAGTATTGCATGAGCATGAAACTGAAATGTTTCCCTAGTCCTGAGGGGAACCAAAATGCAGTTCATGCACATGCACTGAATGCATAAACATGCCAATTCACACTGAGTGCCTGTGCTGCAGTGAAGTACCACCATACATGGATATGAAAAGAGAAGAAGAAATAGACTGCATTTGCTTGCATTCTGACTTCGAGGCAGTGTGCCTTCGTCGAGCAGTCTTGCTGGGTATAATGACATTTCGGCACCTTGCCTACATTGAATGGCTGCCAGCAACTACCCCAGCTTTTGGTGATTACTCTTGCAACTGTATTAATGAATTCATGTCTGCTGACTTTATCTGCCTACCCCTACATGTTGGGAGGGTAGTGCGCTTTGGCTCCCATCCATAGCTAAGAGATAGGCTGACACCAGTCCCTGTGTCACTCACTTCTCTGGAGAGAAGAGCTTTCCTCTGGATGCTCATGTCTCTCCAACCCTGGTCGATCCCTGGCTACACGCTCATGCAGTGAACACCGGTTGTCAATGTGGAAGGAGGTAAGGCACAGTGCAATTTGTATGCAGTTAAGCAGTTGCAGGTTTTTTCACTGTGACCAGCTTTGCCCCCACCCTGACTGCACAGTCCAGTGCAATGGACTGATTCCATGGTGCCTACTGTTCACCCCACCCTCCAGTCACCATCCACAGTGTCAAAATATCCATGGTTCTTAGTGGTTTCCACCCACCATCCGCTCAGTGTCGCCGGTAAAATCTAAATTTGCCATGGTGCCTAGTAGGCCCACACCACACACCACAATTACTGTCCCCGTAGTTGCTTAAAGTATCCTGGTTGCCTTGTGGTCCTCTTCTACCATCCAATACATGATACTAGTGAATTATACCTTATGAAATGGGTAGAAAGAATGCTGGCTCCAGATATGCCAAGAGGTACTTTCAGCTGGGCCGTTATCTCAGCACAACTGCCCTGCTGAAAGTAGCTCAACCAAATAAGTGTAAAAAATACATCCAAGTTACTAAAAATGACCCATTTCATAATCACAATAAGAAACTCCAGGGAGTGCATTATGGTGGGCTAACGGTCCTTCTCAGTTGGTGGAAGCACTCGGCTTTGCCTCATGCTTCAACCAACCCGAGATAGGCCATTATCCCACCATAACGCACCCAGTCATGCCTTATTGCTTAATTATCTCTGGTGCCTAGTGTTCCTACTACATGCAATAACTTAAAGTATACATGGTGCATAATTGTCCCCCACACTCCGATCACTTTCCACAGTCAAATGTAAAGTGTCCCTGGTGCCTAGTGGTACCAATGCCCTATGATCCCAGTCCCCATGTCAGTGTACCTATCCCTGCTGTCTTGTAACCCACAACACTGATAAACCCACCCCATCAACCCCTACTTATCGACAGCGCTGGTGGCTCCAGCCCACATACAGTGACTCGTGTAGCCCTCTTATTACCTTTTTCTCCTGTTGCCTTATGAAAGACAGAAACCATGTATCCAACTTACTGTACAAGGCACACATCCTCTTCATCTGAGAGAGAGAATGTGTCAGGGAGCAGAGTGAGTGCTGTCAAGATCCACCAGCTGCACAGTACTGGAGAGAGAGTGAGAGAGCTGCACAGTGGTAACTTGAGAGATACATGCGCGTGTGCGCATACACACGCACATGCACAGACATACACACACACACACACACACACACACACACACACAGAGTAACTCAAAGTTGCTGCAGTCTCTGTGTCTGTTTCTATCTCTCTGTGTTGGTGGAATTGGCTTTTCAATATAGGATGAGCAGCCTAGTCATGTTCCTAACCTGGTGTTTGTGAGCTGTAACTAAATTGTTTTGTGTGTGTGTGTAGCCCTATAGTTTTGTGCAATTGGAAAGAGCCCTTTGGCAATGTGCTTAGTACTGCTAGGCAAGGTACCACAGTATGTTATGGACAAGGAATGTCACACATCATGTCAGTACTGTATGTGTGACATTTCTATTTCCATAACACCAAGGCAAAGTGCATTATTTGTTAAGGACTAATTTGTAAGGTGGCAGGATACAGTACCTTTTTTGCTATTTAAACAGCAAAAAACACCTTTCTGGATTTTTTTTGTAGTTTGAACATACCCCATGTTATAAGCACAATAACCCACTCCAGGGTGTGCGGTTATTGGGGATTAATCTACACCCCTGATGCAGTGAGGACACTCGGCCTGCAGCCTTGTGCATCACAATGCACCCAGGGTGTTTATTTATCCCCCAATAACCACACACCCTGTCATGGATTATTGCTTACATAATAGGCCACCTTGTGTGGGTTGAAGCACGAGGCATAGCTGAGTGCTTCCACCATGTGAGATGCACCATTAGCCCACCATAACGCACACCATGGAGTGCCTTATTACGATTATGAAATTAGTCATTTTAAGTAAATTTTATGCCTTTTGTAAACATACAATATTGCTTTCAGCTGGGCCATTGTGCTGTGATACCAGCACAGCTGAAAGCTGCTCTTGGCCAATTAGGAACCAACATTCTTTATACCTATTTTATACTCTGAGAGAATGCGACCCTCACAGACCGGTAACAAATTTTGTGGAGGAACACACCTCAAGCCACTGCTAGATGAGCAGCAGGGGTTAGATATTTCTTTGGTCACTACCAGCTTGCAATTTACTGCCATACACACATTGTGGATATGTTATGTGAGGTCAAGCTGAGGGTCAAGATAAACTCTCAGATACTTAATATTGTCAGCAACCTGCACCGGACATAGGAGGTACTGTAACCCATGCCAAAACCATATTTCCCCATGGGCAACTAGTGGTGTTACAGAGTTTACAACAATTATAAAAAGGATTTCAGAGTGATGCAATGGGATTAGCTGTTTTGATTTGAACAGCCTTACATTCATCCCTGTTACACTGTCATGTACAGCCTGATCACAATGGCACATGGATTATTCCTGTCAGCATTCCATCCCCTAGCACCGCTCGATGTCTGTAAAGATGCATTCTGATTTTAGAACAACATTCTTAAACTGTTTGTGGAAGAAATATTGTGCTAAAAATCTCCCTGTAAATAAGTAATTAATAACAAAGTATACCTTTTGGAATAATTTTTATAATAACAATACGGCATGACCAGCTGGTAGAATAACAGTCAGTTAATCACCCCTTATGGGCAATATGGCTATCTGCTGCACCTTGTACATATTACACCACTAGGGGGTGATTAACAGACTGTTAATCTAGCACTGTATCACACCTTATTGCTTAATTAGAGAGAAAGATATTCAAGTACCTTCAGCTGGCCCAGGCCTTGGCTGCCTTCTAGGTCCAAAAACCTAGGAAGACACATACATTTTCAGTACAAGGCTAAATTAGTACAGAATCATCATTAAATAAATTCAGCCTGCTGATGACCTTGCCCTGAGTGGCATGCCTCAGGTGCTGACACTGACATAGACTACTAAAGCCACTGATAGACAAGTCCCACTATGCAGCTCTACCACCTAAGATAGCATTTAAGATGTGGGAAGGGGCAAAAAATAACCCAGATTGAGCTGCAATGACCTCCATTTCAGCAAGCAGTCTCCCATTGAAATGTAGCCTGTTGGGTGACTTCAGTTCATGGGGGAGGGCTGAGCACTAGCAACAGTGCTGCCATCGACCTCCGGCATCATCTCCAGCCTGATGTTTCCTCCCAGATTGGTGCAGATGTATTCACCACACCGCTATGGTACTCTAGTGGCCCCACCCCAGTACTCAAACTCATTACCCAGTGTTGACACCACCCCTGTCTCTTTTGTGCTTGGGTCCTCCACCCCACCCTTCACTGCAGCAACTATCCATGACAATAGATAATGGGAGGCATACCTCCATTGCAAATTGCTGAGTACACTCACCACACCTCACTGGGGATCTTGCCTTCAGCGCTGGCTTTTGTGGGGGGTGTCAAGTAGACTAGCAGTGGGGTGGGGGGAGTGTCCTCTACCCTATGGAATGAGCGTAAGCCTCCCATTATGTACTGTTGGTGATCATGGATGCTGTGGCTGTGGGCAGGGTACACCTGAGTACCAGGAAATAGGGGTGGTGTTAACATTGGGGAAAATGACTTGGTTGCTGGGTCGTGGGGTCCATTGTATTCCAACTGAAGTTATGGGTATGATGATGCAGCAATGTCCACTGACCAGCCAGTCATTTTGCTGCATCCTGGGACCTTACAGTGAGGCATGATTCAATATATATGAATCACATTAAAAAATAGTAAATAATTATCTAGTAAGCTAGAGAAAGCACCACTGACAAATAAAACAATAAAGAGAACTGTATGAAAAATGGTGCACAAAATATAATGTCTTCAAAGATAATCACATCACTAGAGTAAATGCTGCTGTAGGTAGTAGCTCATGAACTATTATGATGCTGTGATATGTTTGTGGAGGGAAATCATTAGAATATCACCTGATAACCGATTAAAATAAAGCACAGTACTTATGAAAATTCTACTGTATTACACTGCATTCCATTTATTGAATCTGACAGAAACCCTCACAGTGATGAGAAAAACATTACATGTATGTGGTGCACTTACAATAAAAACAACACACATAAATAAGTTCATTGCTTTTTTTATTCAGTGAAGCATGCTTTGCCACTTAGACATATTCTGTCACAAAAGCTGTTTAGGACTGTAAGAGATTAGTGGGATTCAGACAAGGACACCAATGTTGAGAACCAAAGAAATTCAGCTTTTGTTCAACATTCTCCATAACAAATCAAAGAGACAAACTTTTTCATCAAAGAAATAAAAGAGGAAAATAAAAAAAAAATGTAATCTTCACGGAAATTCCCAAGTCCACCACTAGGATGCACTAGGGTCTGGTTAGGGTTAGCTCCCTGCTGAGTCCTACAGCAAACTGACTTCATACTACTAACAGAATCTTATATACTGAAGAACCGTCAGGTGATGGGGTAAGCACTGCCCACTTTTAAATTAAACACTCAAATGTACATTTCAGGCTCTATAATAATTTCCTATTATTATATTTCAATTCCTGTTACAAAAGTGAACTGTCCATGTTATCAAGACAAAAATGAATGCATTGCAGAATAAAAAGAGATCAGGGCACTACCTCAGCTACTCTAGCAGGCTTCTCTTATCAGTCGTCTGTCCTATAAAAAAATGTAGATTGAGCCGGTAGGTTCTATAGTAACATAAGGCAGAGGCTGGGAGGTCCTGGGAGCAAGAGAAAGTGTGCCATTTTTCAAACAACAAAACCTCACATTGGTAACACCATTATGTTTATACTATAAGAATACATTTAATCTAGCAAAGTCTACTGATCCCTGGAATATTTTCCTTTGTGTAATTATATATACCTTCTGTTCCTTCCTAAAGCGAGGTTTGTGCAGCACTACAGCGCTAAACAGCTCTGCTACAAACCACTCACTTACAGAAAAAAACATATTTACTTTGCAAGAATCTAGGCAGTAGATCCCACAACACCCTTGTTTTATTAACTAAAACATAAAATTAGACCCTTTTCAATTTACGGCTTACTGAGGCATTTTAGTTCTAGGAGGAATTTTTCTTTCTCCACTACAGCTTTAAATCCAAATGAGACGCTCAAGTAATTCTTCTTTAATTTGAGCAGGACACTCTGTAAAAGCACTGCATGTTCCTTGGGTAGACATTCACTCATAGGGAACTAGACGGAGCTTTCCAATTAGCAATTTTAAAGTTTTACAACAGATACGAACCGTGAGCTTGTGGATGCACCTAATTTGCACATTTGAGAGGCACTAGTGCACAGGTTCGAGCTGGCAGTTGTGCGGACTATAGGGAGGTAATGAGACCTAGCAGTTTTGAATTTGCAGAGAGCAGGCACAAGATAGAATTAGTTTTGCAAGGGATAGAAAGAACTTTGGACAGGTGGCCCTCCTGTCACAATAGGGAATAAAGAGAGAAAGAGAGAAGAAACTGTTAATGAAATTAGTTTGCTGTTGCAACAGACTTAGCAATAGAAGAGGTCTCTACAAAGTTCTATAGCCCTGTTACATACTCCTCCCCACCTAAGAGGAAACCCAAAGGGTTTTCATTAACTTTAAGTAATGTTCAATAAGCAGGTAGAAACAAAATAAATCAGGTCTCTCAATAAAGAGATGGAGCTATGGCCATCCCACTCTCCAAAACTGCACCTCGTGGTCCCTTTCTCAATAAGTATTGTAAATAATAATTCAGTATCAGTTGCTATCCTCTGATACCATTACCTTCATTACCCTGAGGTCTGATGCCACATGACTATCTGAATCATTTACTTCTGCCCCATATTGGGACATATAATCAGCATATTTGTTAGCAGGTTCTGATCTGTGTTTAATGCTAAACTGGTAAGGCTGTAAAGCCAAATACCATCGTATATTACGTTTTTTTTTTTCATAGCCTGAAGCCAACATAGAGGGGTGTGGTCTGTCCAGACCTCAAAATCCACTCCCCAAAGATAAAACTTCAAGGCTTCAATAGCCCATTTTAGGGCTAAACATTCCTTCTCAAAACAGGAATATTTAGTTTCTCTGATGTGTAGTTTTCTGCTTATATATATTACTGGATGTTCTTCCTCATTAATTATTTGTGTCAGTACAGCTCCTATACCAGTATTAGAAGTGTCTGTCTGTACAATAAAAGGAAGATTAAAATCTGGACTCTTTAATACAGGTGATGCACATTAATAGCCTTTTATGGCATAGAGCGCTTTTCACAGTCTGGTGTCCATTTTACTGTGGTGAGGTGATTTTTCTTTATTAAATCTGTTAAAGGACTGGCTATGGTTTCAAAGTAGGGTACAAAGCACCTGTAATAGCTAGCAAGCCCTGAAAAAGATCTGAAGTGATGTTTTGTAAGTGGATGGGGACTATTTGCCACTGCGTCCACTTTCCCAATATCAGGTTTTATTTGGCCTTCTCCAATCCGAAATTCTAGGTATTTTACCTCCCTCATAGCAAGAGCAAATTTTCCAGGATTTACTGTTAAACCAGCCTGTGAGATAGTCTTTGGAACTTGAGACAAATGTTGCAAGTGGTCTTCCCAGCTTTGACTGAACACCACAACATAGTCCAAGGAGGCAGCACTATAGATTATATGTGTTCTGAGGATGTTATCCATAAATCTTTGGAAAGTGGCTGGTGCCCCATGAAGCCCATGGTGGTGAACTGAAAATGTTCCAGGGAAGTATTTAAAGTGGTTTTATCCTTAGCCTGTACATCAAGAGGAATCTGCCAGTACCCCTTTGTTAAGTCAAGGGTACTGATATATTTGGCTTTCCCAAGGTGGTCAATGATATCATCAATCTGAGGCATGGGGTATGCATCGAATTTTGAAACACAGTTAAGGCAACGAAAGTCTAAGCATATCCTTCCTTCTTGCCTACGACTACCATGGGGAACCCCATTCACTGATAGATGGTTCTATCACCCCTAAAGTGTGCATTTTCTCCACTTCCTTAATAACATATTCTCTTACCTTCTCAGGTAGCTGATAAGGCATTTGCCTTATAACTAGATCCTGATTCAAGTGTATATGATGCTCCACCCCTTTCGCCTTCCCTGGTTGACATGAGAATGTTCCTATAAAGGATTCTAACATCCTGTCTAGTTCTATTCTTTGTTCCCCCTCAAGGTCATGGTTACTAGATACTAATTCACTTCCCCCTCTACCTTCCAATCTCTGGTAAACTTGTTCCAATTCACCATTGGGTTGCTCAGGGCATATAAACAGGGTAAGAGTGGTCTCTCTGTCATGCCATCTCTTAAGGAGGTTAGCGTGATATATTTGCAATCTTTTTCTTTTCTCAGGAGTGTCTACCTCATAATTGACAGGAGTGACTTGTCGTTGTACTATATTCAGTCCCTGCCACTTCATAGTCAGCTTGCTTTCTGTGGATGGTAATAATAATAACACCTTCTCCCCTGGCTGTAGACCTTTATGTCCCACTTCTTGATCATAATATTTCTTCTGATCTATTTGTTTTTCTAAGTTTTATTGATGGGCTAATGTAATGTTTTTGATAAGTCTTGGTCTTAGTTGAGTAATATACTCTAGGGTCGGGGTACCTTCAAGTCCCTTTTTTCCCTCCCATTTCTCCTTCATGATGTCCAAAGGTCCCCTTGGATTCTTTCCATATAGTAATTCAAAAGGGGAAAACCAGTGGAAGCCTGGGGTACCTCCCTGTATGCAAACATTAAATATGGCAGATTAATGTCCCAAGATTTTCCTTCATCCTGTACATATTTCATGAGCATCTTTTTCAAAGTTTTGTTGAACCTTTCCACCAATCCATCATTTTGGGGATGATATGGAGAAGTGTACAAAGCTCCAGTACCCAAAGACTGATAGAGACATGCTAATAAGCAGGATCGAAAATTACTACCTCTGTCAATAAGAATTTATCTGGGTACTCCAACTCTACTAAATATTTTTATGAGTTCCTCTGCAATTCTGGGGGCTGTCACTGTCCATAAGGGAATCGCCTCAGGGTAATGTGTAGCTTAATCACACACCACAAGAATGAAACAATTGCCTTTGCTACTCTTGGGTAGGGGATCCCACAATATCCATTGCCATGCGGTTAGAAGGGGTATCTACTAATGGAAGGGGTTGTAAGGGTACTTTGTCTGCTTTGGTTACTGTAGCCACTTTCTGACATTCTTGACAACTCTTACAGTAAGTGGCTACCTGTTCATGAATCCCTGGCCAGAAGTAACAGTATAATAATTGACTTAGGGTTTTGTCCCTCCCCAGATGACCTGCCATA
Source organism: Neoceratodus forsteri (assembly GCA_016271365.2). Taxonomy (NCBI): domain Eukaryota; kingdom Metazoa; phylum Chordata; order Ceratodontiformes; family Ceratodontidae; genus Neoceratodus; species Neoceratodus forsteri. The sequence goes on from CM057454.1 coordinate 799,129,759, forward strand.
GAGATGTCATGAGCTAAGGTTATTAAATGCTGTCTATATTGCATAGGCACTACCAATTGTTCTAGTACAAGCCCTGTTTTAGGATTCCTACATTCCTGATACAACAATCGGTCATGTTTCACATATCTGGGATATTCTGCCTTGCTATCTGCTTCTACAACCTGTGAAAAACAAGGAGTCAATGTACCATCAGTAGTTTGTTCAGTCTTAAACAGTTCATTTGCATTATGATTGTCTATAGTAATTGGAATGTCCGTTTTACAATTCCTTGACAATTTCGCCCTTCTCTTGTTCAGCTTCGACTTCCTGTCTTTTCCAGGAGTATTAAACATGTCATCATCAAAAAGGAACATCTGGGGTAATGTTGGTGTCTGCCTACTTTGTGCCCTAGTGGTGACATCAGTTACTTTAGAGTCTATATACATAAGTGTATCAAAGTTAGGATAGTCATGTCCAATCACCACAGGCATGAGTAGGTTAGGCACCAATCCAACTTCCATCTGTTGAACTTGCCCCTGAATACCCAGGGTAGTATGTTGAACTGGATAGACATGAACATTCCCATGAATACATGTGACCCTGGTTATGCCATCACTCTTTCCCTCAGGCAACAAAGATGTTTGTGCCAGAGTCTATTTACTACCTGAGTCTGAGTGCAGGAACCTCGTTCCCATTTAGTTGTACTACTGTCAGATATTGACCCCAATTGGCAAGGGCAAGATGAGAGAACTCCTTTTTTTTATGTGGGCAATATCTGGCGATATGTTCTGTTCTCTAACATTCATGACATATAATGTCAGTATTGTGTCCTCTACCCACCCTAGTAGCTCTACGAGGTGTCCCTTCAGTAGCACCCCCAGCAACAGATGAGACCCCAGAATGATTAGTATTAGGAATAAGAGTAGTTCTTACCATGGGTGAGGGTCTATAAGCCCCGGAGTGTCCTTTCACTCTTGAAGGTCTAGCCGTTATGTAGTCCTCTGCTAGGTCAATGGCTTTTTGTACAAACTCCATGATGTGCTCCCTCACCCACATCTGAACATCCTGTGGAATAAGTTTTATAACTTGTTCCAGTATGATATCTTCCATCACTTGATCCATGGTCCTGGAGGTGGGTTGTAACCATTTATAACTTAAGTCCCGTAGTTGGGTATATGCTTTTTGAGGTGAAGCGGCAGTGTGATATCTAAAGGTTCTAAACCTTTGTCTGTAGGTCTCTACACTGATATCATATAATTTTAGTATAGCTTGGTGGACATAGTCATAATCGTTCACATGAGCACAGCCCTAGTGACTATAGGCTAGTTATGCCTTCCCTGATAAATAAGGGGCTAACTGCACTACCCACTTTCTTTAGGCCAACGACAAGCTTCTGCAACTCATTCAAATGTCATTATATATGCTTCAGTATCATCTGCTTCAGTTAATTTAGACATTTTAATGTCTTTTGGTCCCTCTGGATCTCTAGGTGCTGGCAGTCTTGAGGCACCTAATGTTTGGATGGCTCGTAAAGTATCTGTCCAATGGGCCTCATTATGCAGGTGGTCCATCTCCCGTTGTCTCTCTAGGTCCATCTGGTGAACACACAACCATCTTAATAGGTCATGCACCTCCCCCAGGGGCCTCTCCTCTGGCATCTCAATCTCAGTAGTAGTGGCACCTCCTCCAATCTCCTTCTCCTCTCTCTTTGTCTCTTTACATCTCACATCTGGTAGTCCAGTCAATAAAGATATTTGAATAATCTCAGTCATCCTGCGGGTCTGAATCCCATCCGGACTGGGTTGACTGGTGACTGGTTGACAGATTGCTGATGGATCAAACATGGTGTACAATGAATACCAGGTTCGGCATTCCACCCCCAAGACAGTAGTGGTATAGGTGTCTCAAAGGAATCCCACTGACATCAGTGTAAGAGATCAATGGGATTCAGACAAGGACACCAATGTTGAGAACCAAACAAATTCAGCTTTTATTCAGCATTCTCCATAACAAATCAAAGAGACAAACTTTTTCGGCAAAGAAATAAAAGAGGAAAATAAAAAAAATATAATCTTCACAGAAATTTCCAATTTCACCTCTAGGATGCACTAGGGTCTGGTTAGGGTCAACTCCCTGCTGAGCCCTACAGCGAACAGATTTCATACTGCTAACAGAATCTTATATACTGAAGAACAGTCAGGTGATGGGGTAAGCACCACCCACTTTTAAATTAAACACTCAAATGTACATTTCAGGCACTATAATAATTTCCTATTATTATATTTCAATTCCTTTTACAAAAGCAAACTGTCCTTGTTATCAAGACAAAAATTAAACAATGCATTGCAGAATAAAAAGAGATCAGGGCACTATCTCAGCTAGCAGGATCCTTCTATCAGTCTTCTGTCCTATAAAAAAATGTAGATTGGGCCAGCCATCTCTATAGTAACATAAGGAAGACGCTGGGAGGTCCTGGGAGCAAGTGAAAGTGTGCCATGTTTCAAACAACAAAACCTCACATAGGTAACACCATTATGTTTATACTATAAGAATATATTTAATCTAGCAAAGTCTACTGATCCCTGGAATATTTTCCTTTGTGTAATTATATATACCTTCTGTTCCTTCCTAAAGTGAGGTTTTGTGCAGGGCTGCAGCGCTAAACAGCTCTGCTACAAACCACTCGCTTACAGTAAAAAAACAAAACATATTTACTTTGCAAGAATCTAGGCAGTAGGTCCCACAAAACCTTCATTTAATTAACTAAAAAATAAAATTAGACCCTTCTTAATTTATGGCTTACTGAGGTGTTTTAGTTCTAGGAGGAATTTTTCTTTCTCCACCGCAGCTTTAAATCCGAATGCTATGCGCAAGCAGCTCTTCTTTAATTCAAGCAGGACAATCTGTAAAAGCACTGCAGGTACCTTGAGCAGACAGTCGCTCATAGGGAACTGGATGGAGCTTTCCAATTAGCAATTTTAATGTTTTACAACAGATACGAACTGCGAGCTCACGAATGCGCCTAATTAGCACATTCGAGAGGTGCTAGTGCACACGTTTGAGCTAGCAGTTGCGCAAACTATCGGGAGGTAATAAGACCGGGCAGTGAATTTGCAGAGACCAGAAACATGATAAAATTAGTTTTGCAAGGAATAGAAAGAACTTTGGACAGGTGGCCCTCCTGTCATAATGGGGAAATAAAGAGAGAAAGAGAGAAGAAAATGTTAATTAAATTAGTTTGCTGTTGCAACAGACTCAGCAGTAGAAGAGGTCTCTACAAAGTTCTATAGCCCTGTTACAAGGATATCGAGGTCTGTGCCCGAATGCCTGCACAGCACTTATTTATGTCCCCTTTCACTGAGACTAGGAACCATTGGTGCCAGTAGTCATGCAATAGCGGATACTTTTTAGCGCACATGCCGAGCGTTGTGGTGATGATGCACAGGGAAGAGGATCTAAACCTGAAAATGGAGGACAAACTCCACATTTATTTGTTTTGTTGAAAAATCACTCCTGGATGTCAATTTTTGATGGGAAACATCTCAAATGATGTCAGATGATGAGAGGAACATACATCTGAGTGCAGGTACCTAAAAACAAACCACATTATATACAGTATGAGACTTCTCTTTCACATGTATAATTCATACACATCTTGTTTAATTCTGTTTTGTAACAGATTATGAAATATTGTTGTAATGTACATCATATGGTCTTTGTAACCAGTTACAACTGTGCATTTTAAATAATAAAAAAAAACTGTCAGATCCTGGTACTCTGCTGGAGATGATAGCCTCTTTGAAGTTTACCCCAACCCTATCTCAACTCACCATTCTCTTTCATACAGGTTTTTATTTTAGGCCTTCTCACTAGACCCCTTACCATGATTGGGATCATGGGGCTAGTGACAACTAGTGTTCCAGCTTTGTCAGGCCCCCACTCCAGCTGTGTTCCTCACCCACTCGCCAGTGCAATGATTTTCTCCATTAGTAAGAGTTCCAGGTAAGAGTCCCATGGCCATTTGTAAAAGTAATGATTACCATTATGGAATATGATCTGCCAGTATTACAGATGTGAGCTATAGTGAGCAGGACATGATCACGGGGAAGGGGCAGGACAGTTGTCATAGTGATGCCATGCAGCCAATCCTTGGGATCAAGGCTGTCATTGAGGAGGTCAGAGTTGGCACACTAGGGTTTGAGAGTTGGTCAGGGCAGTGATACTGTTATTTGATCAGCTCTGACTGGATAAGCTAATAACAACTCCTAGTTCTACCAATGTTGTTTTACTCTCAGTACTACATTGTATATTATTGCCATTATTGTTTTATTCTCAGTACTACATTGTATATTATAACTCTGTATATCTGTGTATTCCATGGTAGGCCTGGGGTACTTCCACTACCCTCAGATTTTGTTGTATCCAATAGTATTCACCCTGTTGTACATGATTTTCTGCTCTTTGTTTTATTGTTATATTGACATGGATCCTTTGCAAAGGAATCTCTGACTCAAAGGTTTGTAATTCCAATTCTTCTATAAATACATAAGAAATAAATTCTAAAGTTGTCAATGCTGCTGATTAAGGAGGTCAGAGATGGGATGCTAGGGTTTGAGAGGTGATCAGAGAAGGGATATGGTGATCATGTGGGGCTCAAGGCTGTCACTGAGGAGGTCAGGGCTATGACACTGTGATTTAATGGGAACAAGATATGTGGGCTGTGATACTGGGTTAAGAAGGGATTAAGGCTCTGAAGGTTGTAATAATGTTGTCAGGATGGAAGTCAGGGCTGTGGTACTGGGGTTGGGAGTGGGCTCAGGGCAATGATACTGTTTTAGAGGGGCAGAGCTGTGATACTTGGGTTGTGATAGGGCTCATGATGGTGATGCTGGGGTTCAGCTGGGGATACATAGGAGTGATGCTTGGGTCAGGATGGTCATTAGATGTGTGATGCTAGGGTTGGCAGTAGGGATGGTAGAAAACTCTGATGGTATGAAAATTTTGATGGTATGATCTCCATGATATGTAATACTGCAGATGTTTTGAACTATGCTGTGTTATGGAAGTAGGTATTTGTAAAATAGTCTCAACTCTTGCATCAGGGATATTGTGCAGAACATGACAGTGATTCTTAACACAAACAATTAGTCTAATGACTTGAAAACTGTTGTACCTTGTGCATCATGGTTATCGCAATATCAAACTTTGCCCACAATGTTAAAGTTGTATGCTGGCAAAGGCATGGAGTTGTGAACCTTACCTGCAATACCAAGGAGTGGTGTACCCTACCAACAGCACCAGGAAAACATTTTCCACACTGCTGGCACTGAGAGGCAGCTCACCCTACTAGCCACAGAAAAGAAACACACACCCCATCAGCAGCACCAAGGAGTAGTGCAACCCACCTGCATTGAGTGAAAAAGCTTACCTCACTGGCAGCACCAAGGTGACACACACACACACCACCTGCAGTACCAAGGAGTAGAGCAATGCACCTGTAGTAACAAGAATTGGCAACACTCATCTCATTGGTAGCATCAAGGAGCGCCACAAGCTACCTGCAGTATCAAGCAGCAATGAAGTACCAAGGAGTGGTGCCACTCACTGACAGCAACAAAAGAGTGATATACCTAACCCATAAACCTTTCTTTTCCAAAGCAGTAGAATTATGTAAGTGAGTAGCATAGTCATTTTTATGATGACCATTTGCACAATTCTCTCTTTTGCAGGATTTTTGAAGATACATTGAAAACCTTTGGAATGAGTTATCAGCTGTTTTGAAAGTCTACTAGTAGCACCATATGCTAACATGCAGATGATCTGTTTAAAGGAGTGAGTTTGTGACTCTGCTTGTCAATATCCCAAAAGTTGGGGGTGTTGCCCATGGCAGTGTTACCAGCACCATAAGAAGGTGCCACCTTTCCTCTCCCATACTGAGTCCTAGTGAACACTTTATCTGGATTTGCATTACCAAAAAAGAAACTGTTCAAGACCATCATGATGCAAGTTTCAAATTAGCTCACTAGTGCTGCAAATCATCCCTACACACAGCACTTTTGACTCCAGTTGTTGCTAAAATAGAGGAAAACTATCCCCACCCTTCTTAGTCCTGCCACCATCCCTACCAAATCCTTAGAAGTCCTGTAATCACCCTGTAGCATAAAAACATTTCTTTGCACAGTTCAATGCAGTGCAAATATCCTCATTCTCTCTCCCTCGCTGTTAGGCCCTGCTGGTAGTCTCAACCACAGAAATATGCTGTGCATTTATGATCTGGTGAGATTACTCATATTTGGTCTTAAAAGTGAGACGAAGATATGTATCTGCACAGTGTTGAACAATTTAAAGTAGTAACTTTAAGGGACTAGGGGTCTAAGAGGTCCGTTATTGACTGGACAGGAAAGATGATGTGGAGAAGGGGGTGACACATTAAACTATGACTAGGAGTTGGGTTTCATCAGTTAGTTGTACCCTAAGGGATCATGAAACAGAAGAAGAAGCTGAGTAAATTATGCCCTAAAGGTGAAATTAACAGCAGTAACCTAATCCTCCCTACTCTGCTGGCCTATCATGCAATGGTAATGCTATTGATCAATACACTGGTGACCCAGGCTTGAGAAGGAGCCTGGGTCTTCATGAGCTGGCCAGCAGAAGGAGGACTGAGCTTCCCAAAGGATGCTCTCCTCTTCCAGGAGGAGAGGGTAGTTGGTTACAGCATTTTACTGCCACCTTGGTGACCCTAGGCAGCAGTACACCTGGAGCGACTTTTTTTAGGAAAGCCTATTGTGATGCACTCAGCATGCTTAGCAGATTTCAAGCTTTCAATTGCTCTCCTGTTGGCATCTATATGGGAGAAAACTAGAAGGCAAAACACTAAGGTGTGAATATGAAGGTTCATTCCATTACAGGCCCTAGAATGGCAAAGCCCAATCCTGTGGAACTAGATGCTGTACCCAGCAGTTGGGGGACCTGCCAAACCTTCCATGGGGGAAGAGAGAAGGATGTTCAGGTAAGTCCTTGGGAAGCTGGGAGACAGGATGGGGGGAGTCTGACCACATTGTGGTCCCTAATCAGAGGGGATGAAAATAGATACCTAAAAGTATCCCAATGCTCAGAGTTCCTTAATGCTATTATAATGCGATATTATGCTATTATATTGTTAAAATGTAATTTTAATTATTTTATTTTGTTTTTGTGTACATGAGGATTTCTAGAAGTTATCCTGCCCTTTGAAAGTGTCAGCTAATCTAAATGCTCCTCTTCTAGCCATTGTTTTATAATAGATTTTATTGTCTATTGGAAATGTAAGTGCTGGTAGAGGATGATTTATTTCTTCATTGTAGTACTGGATCCTCTTCCCAATTAAAGATGTTACCCCTCTTTCTGGTTATAGTAATAACCCTTGTTCCTAGTAACAGCAGTATAGTCCTTGTTCTCAGTTTCATCTGTGTCCCCATATCCACAGTTGCAACTATGGCCCTTGTTCACAGTTACAACAGTGTCTCCAGTTCCTAGCTGCAACAATGGTCTCTCTCCCCTATTATAGCTGTGGCCCCTGTTCTCAGTTTCAACAGTGTCACCTGGTTCCTGTTTGCACTGCAGCACAGTTTCAGTAGTAATCTTACTCCCAGTAAGAGTCATCCTGTTCTTAGGTAAATCTGTGGTCCCATATTCGCAAGTTAGAGCTTTGGCCCTCTGTTCCCTGTTAAAGCAGTGTCTTCAGATACTTGGTGCAACAGTGACCCCTATGCCCTTTTACAGCTGTTGCTCCTGTTTTCAGTTACAGCTAGAGTCAAGCCATGTGAAAGTGAGGGCTCTGGATTTCAGGAGGGCTGACTTTGGCAAGATGGGAGAGTGCCTTAGAAAAGCACTAGTGAACAGGCTAGAAGAAGGGGTGGAGCAACAATGGGAAAGTATCAAAACTGCCATCACAGAGGCAACAAGCCTTTTGTGAAGCAAATAAACAAATAAAAACAAAAGAAAAAGCCACTATGGTTCTCAAAAGAGGTGGCGGTGAAGGTTAGGGAGAAAAAGATAACATTTAGGAAGTATAAGGAAACACAGAAGGAGCAGGACAGAGAACTGTACCAGTTAAGGCAGAAGGAAGCAGGGAGGGTAGTCAGAATAGAAAAGAGCCAAACTGAGGAAAAGATAGCCAACTTGGTTAAGAAGGGGGATAAAACCTTTTATAGGTATTTCAGGGAGCATAGAAAGAAAAGGGAGGGATAGTGAGGCTGAATAGAATGGACGGTGGGTGGGCAGAGAGGGACAGTGAAAATGCAGGGATACTGAATGAATACTTCTGTTCAGCATTCACAAAACAGGAGGTGGAGGAGGTGTCTAATCTAATTAAATGAAGCACTCTGGATGGGGGCGATTCTAGTCCTTTCACACAAGAAAGGGTTCTGAAAGAACTCCTAAAACAGAAGGTGGACAAAGCAATGGGGCCATATGGAATTCACCCCAGAATTCTAAAAGAATTAAGCAGAGAACTAGTGACACCACTGACTACCCTGTTTAATAAATCATGGAAGGATGGTGTGGTACCTGAGGACTGGAGGAAGGCAGATGTTATTCCCTTTCACAAAGTGAGAGCAAGACAGAGGCAGGAAACTACAGGCCTGTCAGTTTGACCTCTGTGGTAGGGAAAGTGATGGAAGCACTTCTGAAGGAAAGAATTGTTGAGGACCTAGAGGCCAGTAGGGCACAGGACCCAAGGCAGTATGGGTTCACAGCAGGAAGGTCATGTCAGACAAATCTAATTGATTTCTTTGACTGGGTGACCAAAGTAGTAGATCGGGGAGGGGCTGTAGACATGGCCTACCTAGACTTTAGCAAGGCATTTGACACAGTCCCACACAAAGGATTAATAATCAAATTAACCAGCCTGGGAGTGGGTCCCAGGGTGATAGCCTGGATAAAACATTGGCTGGATAACAGGACACAGAAGGTAATTGTAAATGGAGTCCACTCTGAAGAAAGAGGGGTTACGAATGGGGTACCGCAAGGTTCAGTACTGGGTACAGTCCTTTTTAATGTCTTTATAAGTGACATTGCAGAGGGACTAGAAGAAAACGTATCCCTCTTTGCTGATGACATAAAGATCTGCAACAGGGTTGATACACAAGAAGGCGTGGAAAGGATTGGAAGGGACTTGGCAAGGTTGGAGGAATGGTCAGAAGTATGGCAGCTTGGATTCAATGCAAAGAAATGCAAAATAATGCACCTGGGGAACAAAACCCCAGGGGAAGATTACACAATGTGGAGGAAGGTAGCAACAACAACAAAATGGAAAGGGACCTGGGAGTAATGATATCACATGACCTTAATGTTGGCAAGCAAAGTGAGAAGGCAGTAGGGAGGGCTGGGGGGATGCTGGGATGTATAGGGAGAGGCATCACCAGCAGAAAACAGGAAGTTGTTATCCCCCTGTACAGACAGTTGGTGAGACCCCATCTGGAGTACTGCATCCAGTTCTGGAGACCCCATCTCCACAAGGACGTAGGCAGGATGAAGGCAGTTCAGAGGAGGGCAACTAAAATGGTGCAGGGTCTGCAATAGTAGCCATATGAGGAGATACTAAATCAGCTTAATATGTATACCCTTGAGGAAAGGAGGGAGAGGAGGGACATGATAGAAACATTTAAGTACCTCAGTGGAATCAACAAAGTCCAAGAGGGTAGCATCTTTCAGAAAAAGAGATGTGCAAAAACAAGGGGACACAATTTGAAGACAGAGGGGGGACGGCTCAGGGGCAATGTGAGGAAGTATTTTTTCACAGAGAGGGTGGTGGACGCATGGAACAGTCTTCCTGAGGAGGTTGTGGGGTCTAAAACTGTGGGAGAATTCAAGAATGCATGGGACAGACATAAGGCAATTTTTGTGGGGAGCTGGAAGAAATAGGCTGTTGGTTAAATAAGATTTGCAGCTTATCCTCTAGGTAGGGAAATGGGCAGACTAGGTGGGCCAAGCAGTCCTTATCTGCTATCAAAGTCTATGTTACAACATTGTTCCCAGTTCCTGGATACTTCAGTGTCCCCATGTCCCCTGTTACAGCTGAGGCCCATATTACCAGTTTCAGGAGTAGGCCTGTTATAAGTTTCAGTGGCCTTTCCTTTATACCAGTGACCCAGCTTTTCAAGTTATAGTTGTGATCTCCTTTTTCTAGTTACTGCAGTGTCCTTGTTTCTTGGTACATCAATGGTTCAGTTACAGCAGTTGCCTCTACTCCTAGTTACAACTGTATATGCAGTCCCTGTAATGAAGTGTAAACTGGAATATATCATTTCTGCCACAGTAGCTCATTGTTTAGTTATGATCATATCTAAATTTCTTCGGCTCTAGCCAGCTCCTTAAAAATTGAACAGAAAAAGCAGGGTTGCCAAGCCAATATGAAGGACCACTTTTTCCTGGTTGAATAAAGTTGTTCCTACATAATACACCTACCTATAATTGTCCTTATGGCCCTCATTTTTTCTTTGAATAATTTGGGATATTTTGAAAAATAGATTATACTTGTCTGCTACCTTCAAAATCTACCAGAAAAAACTTCATTTACTATACCTCTTTGGTTTCTTGGCAGGATATGATGCTGCCAGAGTGATGCATTTCCTAGTTCACTCATCCTTTGAACACATAGTGACAGTTAGATGCTGTTCTCTTAGATATGAAGAAATGATTCTGTAAAAGGTATAACTCAGGAAATTATTTTTATCTTCTAAAAAGTTCTAAAGAGTCTCAACTTAAATATATTGGCCCAGATATTCAAAGGAGCTGAGCCATACGCAATAGGGTTGCGCCTGCGCAAATCCGAAATTGCGCCATTCTGCAATATTCAGCAGGAGGCAGTTGCACCCCCCAAATCATGCTGAGCAACAGCACAATGCTAACGAAGGCATGCTCAACTGGAGGGGGAGGAACCATGCATAAACTGCACAGCCCGATATTCAGCCAGACCATGCAGAGTTATGCAGGCGCAACCCCCTACCTGCGCCTGCACAACTCTAAGCCAAAAAAAAAAGGATCAAGTCGAGGGCCACCCACAGGTGAGCTGCTACATTGCAGGGCACAACACAGCAGCTTCCACCTGTGGGTGGCCCTCCACTTGTTCCCAATGCCCCCCCCTGCAGCCCAATCGTGGGCATAATAGTAACCCCCCCGCAGCCCGATCGCGGGCAGCAGAATATTCCCCGCAGCAACCCGATAGCGGGCATGAAGTGAAACAATCCCCCACTGGCCCAATAAGTGGGCATGATGGTAACACAACCCCCGACTAGCCTGATCGTGGACAGAACTCACTCCCCACCCCGAATAGCCTGATCGTGGGCAGAACTCACTCCCTCACCCCGACTAGCCCGATCACGGGCAGAACTCACTCCCCACCCCGACTAGCCCGATCATGGGCGAGCGGTAATTACACCCGCCCGACTGGCTCGATCACGGGCATACCATAGTTCAACCCCCCCAAAGACCAATATCCCTGGTGGTCCAGTGGACTGCGAAAGCCGATCATGGGCATAGGGTCAAACCCACCCCAAGTCAATTTCCCTTTTGATCTGGTGGCTCTCCACCCCACCCACCCACAGGGCCCCAACACCCGCTCCCACCCTGTCAGCGGTGGGTGACAGCACCCAGCCTCTCAGTCAGTCGGCGGGTGGCTGTGCGGCAGGCTGGTGAGGTGCTGCCACCCGCTGGCTGATAGGGGGAGTGTGCTGAGGAGCTCTGTGGGAGTGTGGCGTGAGGGCCACTAGATACCGAGATATTGGACTTTGAAAGTGGCTCCGCGATTGAGCCGCGTCCGCAAGACACCAGATGTGTCTTTGAGAAGATGCCCATGTCCCAGGCTACTGAGGGAGTGGGGAGGCGAGTTCTGCCCATGTCAGGCTAGTCCAGTGAGTCGTGTATGTTATGCCTCGATCGAGACTGGTTAGAGGTTTATACGTGATGCCCACGATTGGGCTAGTCGAAGGAAACGCTCGTTATGCTACGTATACCGGGCAAATCAAGTGAGGGTTAAACTATATTATGCCCATGATCGGGCTGCAGGGCGCGTCAATCCCGGACGGATGCTGCCTGGCAGGGCGCCAGGCGCAAGTCATCAGGGATCGGCGCACCTGCATGCTAATGGCATGCAAATGGGGCCATAATTAGATGCAAATGCCCCCCCATGCACCTTGCATAAATTATGGCCCCATTTGCATGTCACCTTTTGAATGTCGCAGATTTGCGCATGGCACAATGGAACTTGCGCCACCACATCTGAATGCTCCACTCTGACCACTTGCGGTGGCGCAAGTTCCACTGCACCATGCACAGTGGCTGTGGCCAGGGGGCGATATTCAAAGGAGTTGCTTAATAGCGCAGCTCCATTGAATATCGCCCTGGCCACACCCCAGCGCAACTTTTTTGAGCAGCGCAAGGGCCTGCACAACAGAATGGTGCAGTTTGAATATCCAGCCCATTATTTCTTGTCTAGCTAGTGCTGGGTCAGACTGCATTTACACAGAGGTTCACTATTACCTGATGCATGTTTAATTAGTGCATTCTTTGTTTTTACAGCATTTTTTAAAGTTTTGTCTAACAGAATGTGCACTTTCTAAGAGATTAGTCAGATTGCAGTTATTTGAATTTATACATACACGTTTCTAGTACAGTACTGTACGTGCCTGTGTGTGAATGGGGGGTACCTGATGCTTTCATGTACATGTTTTTAATTCAGATATAATATTTGTGATCCCACTGTGTGTATATAGTACAGTAGGACCCCAGAGTTATGAACGGCATGGAAATTATGCTGTTCATAACTGTGAAAAATTTGTAAATGTAAAACAGTGTAGACAGGCAATAAAAATGCATAATAACACACTAAATTAGTCCTGATTACTCAAAAATACCTTTATTTATAAATAGCAGAGTGCAGTACAGTATTAAAAAAATCAGTTCAGTACTGTAATCTGATTAAAGTGATTAAAGTACATATTCACATTAGCAAAGCATTGTGGCTTGGCATGTTTATGAAAAAACCCTAGAGGGAGCCTGAAACTGCAGCTTGCATTTGCTGTTGCCATAAGAGTTACACAGTCTTTACAACTCTTAAAGATTTTTACCTGCTTCTCAGAGCTATCAGAGATATTAGCAAAGGTGTCTCTGTCGCAGTTAAACAATTTGATCTCGGATAAGTCTGTGTTGTCTGTGTTCATCAATGAGCTATGCACTACTTTTTAACAGCTCTACTCTCTTTAGCCTTTAACTCTCTTTAGCATCTTATTTGCTATAGCAAACAGTCTGATTTTCTCTTGACACTCGCGAATATCACAAACCGTGCTCTTCCCACTGCAATACTCATCAGCCACACTGCTTAGGCTAACACTTCTCTCCAGCTTCTTTACAATTACTGCCACCTTGACATTCAAACGGTGCTGACGAGAAAGCATTTCCTTTCTTTTTGTGGCTTAGACCTACAGGGTGGGAGGTTTGGTTGACTGGTCAGTTCGAATGAGTGGGGTTTGTAACTCAGGGGTTCCACTATATGTTGTAAGCTTAAGTCTGTGTTATTCAGGGACTGAAAAAAGTGGCACTACATGCCAAATCATGCTCCCAAACACACAAATAACACCTATTGATCTCCATCACAGAGATTCAGAGGTACTAGCTATAACATTAGTGTTCTGGTTGGGTGGGAGCGAGGGGCAGGGAGAAGTCAGCAAGTGGAAGAGGTCAAATTGGGGACAGAAAATGAGAGCACATCAGCTCAAGAGGCAGACTTAATACTGAAGGGTGGGGTGGAGACTCAGTGGGTGGGTGGGTGAGTGAAGAAAGATAGCTTGTGAAGGAGAGAGTGAGGAAGCACATGTCAGCACAAGAGGTGGACTGAAGGCTGAGAGGCAGGGAGAAGCAATAAGTGGGGAGACAGAGAGCTTGGGTGGGGAAATGAGCAAGACAGTGGCACATCCATGCTACATCATGGCAAGGAGTGGGGAGTCAGAAAATATGAGCAAGTCAAGGTGACTGGGATGATGGCATATTGTGGCAAAGGGTTTGGGAGAAACCGACTGTAAGTTACAGTATGACATACAAGGTTGGGGTGTGCTCTGCTGATTTTGTGGGTGATGGGGGGATGAACAAGAGCGCGTGACCATCACTTGTCGACCTGATTGATTATACTATGCTACTAGTGTGGACAAAAATTATTTAGGCTGCTATATTTGAATAAGCTATGCAGATAAAAAGTAACTAGAGACAGCTGGCTTGAAACCTGTACTGCAGACCACTCTAGACAGTAGCTTGCTCTCTGGAAAGTCTGGGAGACCTTTTTATTTAATAAAAACATCTTCATCTTGGGAATTGATTATTATTTTAAATGGGCTTTTGTTTTAGACATTTGTTGACTTTTACTGATCTAATACCCTGTTACAAAAAGAAAAAAAATGGGAGGTGGGCTAGTTGTGCCAGCCTTGTGGCAGACTACTGATTTTTATAGCCCATTTTTGAGTGTTTAAAAAATTCCGTATAGTTTGCATAGCAAATCTACATGTATGACAGAAGTACACAGTGTGGGAATGTTAAATTCTTTATTACCTTATTGTGTCAGTCCTATTTTGAATACTTAAGAAATTCAGTGCAGTTTGCATAGCAAATCTATGTATTTGACAAAAGCACAGTTTGGGAAAGTGAAATCCCTCATTGTTGTATTGCGTCAGCCCTATTTTGAGTGTTCAGAAAGTTGAATACGGGTATTGCAGAGTAAATTTCTGTTAGACTACAGCTGTGTATGACAAAAGTGTGCAGTTTAAGAATTTAAATCCATCACTGCCTTATTATGGCAACCTAATTTTGAATACTTAAATTTTATTTTATTTTTTGTTATTTAAATATATAGGCATGAATACAGTATTCGAGAGACTCATACCTACTGCACATTGACACCCTGTCACTTTTTGCTGAATTGTTAAAAGGTTCACATGACACACCTAATTTGTAGTCCCACATTAGGAGAGATATTAAACATAACATTGCCCAGTTTGGTTCCACTGTGCTCTTTCAGTTTTATCACAAATATCGATTTACCCCTTCAAATAGGGTTCCATTTTGTGACATTGCTTCCATTCCCAATTTAAGTATTTAAATACAGCCCTTTATTGTGCCTTAGAAACCCAACTGTTGTTAATGTGTTATCTAATTACTTCATTTAAGCCTCCCCCAAGAACTCCCTGTACAGAATAAAAGTTTTTGCCTTTTATTTAATAATTTTATACAGCTGTAACGTTCATTACATGTAGTGTCCATCTAGTACCTCATCCTAAGCAGACTGTGCCTTTAATTTGCATGAACTGTGGTCCAAAAGCATTATTGTGACTGGTGACCTTCTTTTTGTTACTGACATGCTGCCAAAACCTTGCAGTTTGTTATAACTCATTTATTTAGAAAATTCCCTTTTTCCATGGCGTGTCATTTTCGTGTCCTTTTGGTACCCACGTTACTATTGATTCCTCCACTGGCCAAGAATGTTCAGAACCAAAAATGCATGCTGACACCTTCATTCATTACCTCATGGCTCTTTAAAGCTGTGGACCTGGTGGGTCTGTTATCTTTGTACTGCCACCTACATTCTGGACAATACATGTTGTCCTCCTGAAGTTTGGAGTTATGCACGTTACGGGCTCTATAGTGGGCTATTCTCTCTGCATCTCAGATGCTCTTTTGTTCCCCGGTGTGTCAGATGTCTGCAGATTGTAAAGGTACACATTTGCTTTTTGGGAAACACAGAGACATGTAGTCGGACCTTGCCTCATGGTCCCAAGATGCTGAGCTCGGGGTATGAATGGTGGGGTAGGGGCAGAGAAAGTTGATTATAAAGCATTTTAAGGTTGAACAACTGCAGGTTTCCTAGATTAAATGGTTACACATATTTACCTATTCTGTAGACCAAGTCTCTACATGGGGATCATTCTGTGTGGCCTGGTCCCTGTGTGGGGGGGCATTTTGTGTGATCCTATTCTCTATCAGGGGCACCTTTCATGTTATTGCTGCTAAATAGTTTGTTCTGTACTGGGCAAAAAAAATGCAGTTTTGGGGAGTATATCAATTGAACCTGGTTAGTGCTGGGGTTCATTTTGTATTAGGCATCAGAACACCATATCTGCAATTTGGAGAGTTCTGTAATGAGAAATAAAATACATGTTGTATTGGGGAGTAAATGAATAGGACCTGGTCTCTGCAGGTGCTCAGTTTGTGTAGACCTGATCTCTTTAGGGGCTTATATTGTGTTGGAGGCATCAGAACACCAGAACTACTTTTAAACTACCTGTTTATCTGCTAAACTTAAAAAGAAATCCTGGTTAATATCATATTTATTTTTGTAAAAACACTTCTGTAGAATAGAAAAACGGTCAGCACTCCAAACGTACTCACAGTACTTATTTATTTTATGTGCAAGTGCATCGAAGCCATTTAGCAGCAGAAAAGCAAATAACAGCAGCAATAAATGAAGTGTTGGGTAATCCACAAATTTCTCAGATCCACAGGAGTCTATAAGATGGCAACTTTTAAAAAAACATATTGCACCCACTGACTCAACACTGAGCACCCAAACGCCAGCACAGAACCATTTACATTTCAGCAATGTGTTTTGTGATCATTAGGTGTGCCATGTGCTGCATGTTAGGCCAAGAGTCTAGCATGGCACATTAAACAATTACTGAGATTCACTGCAACAGTAAAATGAGCCTAAAAGGGCACAAACACCAAAAATGGATGTAAAATGACTGTAATTGATGGTAACCGGGTTGCATTCACCAAAAACATCAACCCTGTTCATTGTTTTTGTGCAGTTTTAGGCTCATTTGGCTGCTGTTGCAGTGTATCTCAGTAACTGGGCTATGTGCTATATGGTATGCCTTAAATGGCTTCCATGGCAGTACAAGTGAAGAAAAATACTGTTTTTTCCTTACTGGGATGATTGCTGTCAGTGACTGTTAAAGTGTTACCCTTTGTTCTGTATTTTTGTTTTCATTCCGTTTTTTTTGTGCACTTTTAGGCTTACTTTGCTGTTGCAGTGAATCACAGTAATTGTTTGGTGTGCCATGTGCTGCATGATAGGCTGAGGGCCTAGCATGGCATATCAAACAATTACTGACATTTACCACAATCGCTGAAGAAACCTAAAAGTGCACCCTCCTCAAAATGCATTGGTTGCCATATGCACCTGTGGGACCATGTTGTGACACAGTGAGGACGGTACCATGGAAGGGTCCATTTGACAACAGGAAGGGGCTGTGTCTTCAGCTGTGGCTGTGATTTGCGAGATGGCATCATTAGTAACAGGGATAATTGTGTATATCTGCACCATACAAGGGGACCATGCAAAATTACCTTGCACTCTGTGATTACAGGACTTCACCAGATTTCAGGTACATGACTTTCCATTTGTATTGTGCCAGCCTCAGAAAATCTCCTGGACACAAACCTTGTTTGCCCATAACAGGGCTTTGGAATATGGACATCTGCGCAAATATGGGTTTGTGCAGAAAAACTAGCTTTGCGTGGGCAAGCTTTTGAAGATCTGGCCCTGAAGTCAGTTTTTAATATCATTTCATTTCTTAAAACACATTTAAGATTGAAGCAACCCACTCAAGGGCATAGTTCTATTAGTAGGGTAACCCACTCCAGGGTGTGCAGTTATTAGGGATTAATCAATACCGAGTGCATTGTGAAGCACGGGCTGCTGGATGAGTGTCCTCACAACACCCAGTGTGTTGCTTAATCTAATAACGCACACCCTGGGTGGGCTAGCACACTATAACAGAGGGTGCACTACAAAACAAGGAGAAAGTAATATACATGTTTTTCTCCTTTTATAAAAGACAAACAAATTACTGTATTCTGCTGCCTAAAAAAATAGTCCCCAACAAAATGGCTGTCATGCACATACAGATGTCAGAAGGAAAGTGTTGCTGTGCTTTCTCTGACATTTGTTGTGCATGATATGCCTTCTGAGAAAGCACAGTAGCTCTGAAGTGCAAAATATGGAGTTGCCTCTTGTGGTACAGACACGGTGTCTATACCTCCACTGGCTTAGCTGCTCTGTCTCTCTGTCTGTGGTTACATTAATGCATGGCAAGCAAGTAAACATTTTCCCCAGCAGTGCAGTCACACAGTCTACCAGACTATATTCTACCAATTAAGAAATGGCAACTAATGGGACTCAGAGTTTGCAGGTCTTTCTGGAACTCTGTTTCTCTGTCCACCAGCATAAAGCTCACTTTCAGATCATGACATCATTGGGGGGGGGGGGGGGGTCTCCCTCTATTCACACTGTTCCATTTGACTTTATGCCACAACTATGGGATTTACCTGTCAATCTGGCTGTGCAACAGAAAAATGACCATGGGGACCACACACTTCACTCTGAGAACAAGCTTGGGTAAGAAGCAAGACTACAAACTTTGAACACTACAGCTACTGTTGCTGCACTGCCTGGGACTACATGGCAAGGCTTGGCTCTCACTCACTAAGCAGGGATAGTAATGGCTGCTCCACAGACTGCAATTTTGCACTATAAAAAAGATCAGAACAGAAACATAGGCTGATCTCTCAGAGAGATGGTTCACCACTAGTTGTCATATATTGTGGAGTAAGCAATGGTCACCTGATGGTTATTTATCACTCACCTGCCTTTATCTACCCCATGTTATAAGTCACTAATACACTTTCAGTGTTTTGCCTTCAGCCTTGAATATCACAAGCAGCAAGGGCATGCATTAATCCCAAACATCCCCATTCATCTCATAAAGATATAGTTGGTTTCCTTCTCTCTTATTGTACGCTTGGGACCAGCTGGTATATGTAATAGACAGACCAAGTGAGATTCAGTCCATACTACAGTGTAACATAAAACATTTGTGAATATCTTAAGTTAATATAATGTTATGACTACAGTACAATCTTCAAAATGTTCAAAAAATGTTATACCAAATATCCATAGTATGACAATAATTTTTTTGGTTGAACGTTAGCAATAACTTTTGGTATGACTTAGTGAGACACTTGGTATGATACTGATACTACTGTTCTGGTGTCCATGTTACTCATGTGACTTCTTGTGTTGTGTCTGTGTTACTCGTGTGACGTCCTGTGTAGTCTAAGTTACTCACGTGACATCCTGTGGAAAAACCCTTGTAAATAAAGTATAATTCACTTTCTGAAAATTAAGTGATTTCTGTCTTTTCCTATGAGGGTAATATAGTTGTGCAAAAAATGGGCTAGAAAATCAAGGACATGAATGTGGTAGCCAAACTTAAACATGTCCAGATTTGGGCATACTGTGATCAGTAAACATATTGTGGCATAATTACCAACAAGTTAAGTTTATGATAAAAAACTGAAAAGTTAGATATTATGCTACCTAAATAGATACCATAGACATAGTAATTTCAAAAAATATATGTTTGATAATATGACAAATTTGCTGTCAAGGACACGATGTTACTCACATTACGTTGCCCCTGTGGGAACTTTTAATCCCATTTTTTAGCACCTCTGAACTACAAACAATCTTTATGTTGGGGACTGAAATACTACCACATGCACCCAATGTAAATATGATATGGTTATGACAATTGGCCCAAATAAATTTTGGAACCTGATTGTCACACTTTGTCTCTCGAGTAGCATATTGGTACCTATATATATATATATATATATATATATATATTTGCTCCTGGTTGCCACCTCCCACCTACTCAGCAATGGGGAGACATATGCTTTTTATGGTTTTCTCCCTACTTGTTCCTGGGACCCCAGAACACAGTCAGCCATGCCCATGGAGGCAAGCATGTACCCCGTGGCTCTGGTGATGACCCCCCCCAGCCGGCCTAATGTTGAGCCTCCCTCTGGACTTGGCACTGCCATCTAGCATCCACTGGAAGGCAGCCAAGATCCAGGGATACTCCAGATCCTTCCCAGGAGAGGAGAGCTGCCTAGCGGCATTACATGAGGTGTGGTGTCCAGTGCCTCATCCCTCAGTGCCACTAGGCTGGCCAACATAAAAAAACATTTTATACCATTTGCAGAGTAAATGCCTGTTGGGTGTGTCACAACAGCACACAGTGTGGGAAAGTTAAATCCCTTGTTAACTTTTTGGTACGCGTCCTATATTGAGTGTTTTAAAATATAAAAATATAACTTATCTCTGTACATCCCTGAACCCTTTGACCACAGTTGAAAGCATACTTTCTCAGGAGTAGCTGTTTAAATCTCTAGTTGCTTTTTTCATCTTGCAGCCCTATTTTGAGGGTTTAAAATGTAAAACATAAACAAATCTCCTTAGCTGTATGTCCCTGGACCCTGAGACCACAGCTAAAAACACAATCTCAGGAGTAGTTTGGTAAATCCCTTGTAATCTTTTTCTTCTTTCAGCCATATTTTGAGTGTTTTCAAAAATGTAATACATAGATAAATCTCCTCATCTATACATCCTTGGACCCAGTGACCACAGTTGAAAGCACACTGTCTCTGGAGTAGTTGGGTAAATCACTAATTGCCTCTTTCTTCTTGCAGTACTAGCTTGAGTGTTTAAAAAATCTAATGCATAATTCAATGTGAGGGAATAATGTGCTTGTGTGAACTTGTGATTATGTTTTACTTTGGCTTTACTCATTCTCACCCCTTGTTGATGAGAGGCAGGATTGGGGAAAATGAAGGCCTGAAGAAGGGGTAAGAAGAGCACCGAGTAGGATGAGGTGGGGAAGATGGAGGGTGTCCAAATGAACTAAGCACTAAGTGAGTTTGGAGGCATGCTCAAATAGTGCTGGTGGGCAGAGCCCCACCCCCCACTAAACAACAGGCTAAGCCAGCCCATTTAATGTGAGGGAATAACATGCTTGTGTGAACTTGTGATTGTGTTTTTCTTTGGCTTTACTCGTTCTCACCCCTTGTTGATGAGAGGCCAGGATCAGGGAAAATAAAGGCCCAAAAAGAATTGGTGAGAAAACTTCCACAACTCGAGAGGTGAGCGACAACACACAGAAGAGGAAAAAAACCCTGTGGGGGAAATCTCTGAGGAACCATGGCTGCTGTACTGCCTTTGCTCTGGGTATACTAAGAGGAGATAATCCTAAGCTATAAATGTGGACTTGGAGTTCTTGGAGAATGATCATCTGGAAAGGATATGGATCGCTGAGGTCTTCATATCTGGAATTTTTTCCATGCAAATGATGTAAGTGTGATCCATGCAGCATAGGTGGGCAGTTACTGTGTGGTTTTGTTCATGGATGGTGATAAATTATGGAGCAGAGAATCCTGAAGAGTGGTGCTGAGAATTCAGGCCTTTACAAAGGCTGAGATGGAATAGTGTGACCTCCAAATAAGACAGCCAAGGAAGGAATCCTGGAGTAGTTGTGCAGTTTGCTAAGTCCTGCATGGGCCAGATTGGAGTTGGCTAGACCCCCTACATAGGACTGCTGAGGAAGGAATCAGGGATGTTCATGCATGAAAGGTAAAAGCCCCACAAGGGCCAAGCTGGAAGTGATGGGACCCCCACATAGGTCCACCACTAGACAGACTGCAGAATGGTCGAGTTGTGATTGAGGCCCCCATGTGGGCCAAGCCAGGGGTGGTGGGACCCCCACATAGGTTGGCCATTAGATAGAGTACATAAGGGTCAAGATGCAAGTGAGGCCTCCACGTGGGCCAAGCTAGAGCTGGTGGGACCCCCACATAGGTCCACCACTGGATATATTGCAGAAAGGTCAAGTTGTGGGCTAGGCTCATCATGGGTAATGCTGAAAAGTGGGACCTCCAAGTAGGTTCTTCGCAGGAAAAAATCCAGAAGTTTATGTCATGATAGTAGGCCCCTTTGGGCCAAACCAGAGAGGAGGGATCCTCCATGTAGGTCCTCCAATGAAAGTCTATGCCATTGGTATGATCCATAAGTTCAATGAAAGCCAATGTCTGCTTGGTTACAGAGGCCACTAGGAAGGAAGGATTGACTGGTTGAGATGGATGGAAAGTGCCACTATTGGGGTAAGCATGGGCAGTTGGCCCAAGGATGGGCTTGGCTACAGAAGCTGCAGAAATGGAGGTGAAGACACCTGTAGACAAAGCAGCTGGATGTATTGTAGCTATTATAAATTGCTTGATGTCCCATGAAGGTCATAGGCCAACCACGACTATCATGACTGGAGTGAGGAAGCACTTTAGGATTGGATATGGTGTGTGTGATGCCCGTAGTGGCAGGAGTGGAGTCCCCGGTTGAGATTCGGGGGGGTGGATCTGTTGAGTGAGAGATGGATAGTGGGCAAAGTGATGCAAAATGGGAATAAGAACCGCATAACTGGCAGGACAGGGCTCCTTGGCCAGCAAAGTGGCAGCAAAACAATTCACTGTCCAGGGTGAACCAGTCAGTCTTCATATTGAAGTGGGCTAATGTGGCAGCTGCTTTGGCAGAGATGGAGTGGTGGTAGTCATTGAAGAGTGTTCTCCCATATCGGTCACCCAAATAAACCAAGAGATACAGGTAAGAATCAAACTCCTGGTGTTGGGTAGGGAAAGCAGAACATACAATGTCCCTGTAGAGGCTAAATACAAGCAAAACCTTTGGGACAGTTAACTTCTTGGTGAGCTGAGGGTCCTTGGATTTTAGCACCACCAAGATGTCCCTGTAGGATAAGCCTCTGTTTTTGAGGGTGTCGTAAGAGGAAATAAAGAGGGAAATGAGATCAACGTCCTTGCCCTCAGTGACATCTCTGTGCGGGTGACTGGGAATGAGGTGAACAGCAGATATCATAGGAGGAGGAGCGGTTATACTGGAAGATGTAATATCCTGTTATGAAAGTGAGGCTGAAGCTGGTGGAGCAGTAGATGATGGAAAAGTTGGAGGCAACACCACAGCAGTACTGGAAGAACTGGTAGGCAAGTGGGGGAGTAATTCAGGAGTGGGGAGGAAAGGCTGAGTACCCACTCAGTCCTCGAGAGCTGAGAGTCATGATTGCAAGTCTCCAATGGTGGGGTCGAGTGACTATTGCAGAGACAGGAGGGCTTCCAAGGAGAAGAGGCAATTCTGTACATCTGCTAGGGAAAAAGCCAGAGGAGTCAGGAGATCAAGGATTTCAGCATAAGTGCCCAGCATAGGCTGGGGCAGCAATGCATCGAGAGGAGGAGTGATGCCGTACCTGGATTTGGCCAGGAGGAGCAAGTCAAACAATTCTTGTTTCTTTGTGGATGGTGAATGAAGGATGCCCAGTCTTTTGAGTTAGGCCAGGAGGTGAGGAATCATCCAGTCCTTTAAGGCTTAGTGGGGTTTAGCGGATTATCTTCATAAGGATGGTGGTTTCAACAGAGGGTGTGTAGACGTACCCTTCCCTGGGTCAGGCATTGAGTCACCCAGCTACAAGCCAACCTGAAGATCGCTGGGTATTGAATCAGGAGTGCTGGAGGGCAAAACATAGTCTGCAGCAGCAGAGAGAGAGAGAGATCATAGGCGGAGACTAACGGCAATGAGCCTGAAGATCTCCATGAGTAGCGAAGGTCTGGTAAAGGATTCAAGGTGGTAGAGAATGATATCTCTATGGGATCCACAACGGGTGTTCAACAAATTATTTGTTGAATGCCTCGACAGTGAAACCAACTGGTCTACTGCATTTTGCAGTCAGCTGCCGGTTTCCAGTGCCACAAAGTGTTTTCTAAGGGTGGTTTTGCCCCACGAATCCTCCACATGGGAGGCTTTGCCCCCTGCACACCCCCATTTAGGATTATCAACTCCGAGTCGGAGCTGATTTTGGGGGGTGCAGGATCCCATACAGACAGTGCCCAGTTCCAGCAGGTCCCCTACAGTGGCATGGCACTGTATTCGCTGTAGGGGACCTCACTGTCGAATTGTCACTGTCAGGTAGATAACCAATCTCTATGGAGTTAGAGTAGAAGGATAAACCTGGATGCCAGGGACTTGATTCCTAGATAGGAGGCGCTATGATGTGAACCCATGGAGGTCTGCAATGGCACTCGATCTTTCCTGTGAGTACAGGGAATCAAAGTAGAGATCAAGAGACTTGTCAGTAGCTATCTGGCCATTTGAGGGCAGATAGAGGCACCAGAGTGAGGCTCAATACTGGTGTAGTGCCCATGCTATAGGTATTAGTGCAGAAAAAGGGCTCAGTCTGATGAGATGAATGTGAATCATGTCTTTCAGTAGGAGAGAGTTGAGGCTGAGAAGCTGGGAAGTTCTGGACTGTGCCTTTAAGAAGTCCTGGCACAGACAAGAGAGGCTGGACAAACACCTCAAGCAAGAATGAGGAAGGTAGGAGAATGAAAGTTCCCCTGCCCACAGTTAGCACTGAATGCCAAGTGCTGGAGTGGGTAGCTACTTGAGGAACTGTAGCAGCAAAGCAACAAGGAGTTCTCCAGATGAGCGAGGACAAGACCGCTGTGGGCCAACTGCCAGAAAGCTGAGGAACACTGAGCGAGACAGAGAGAACAGCAGAGGAGGTACAGAGGACTTTAGGGAATTGACATCACAGCGCACTGCCTGGAATAGAATGGCGGAGAAATGAAGAAGGAGGAAGCTGGACAGGCAATACAGACACAGAAAAGAAGACCAAGGGAATCAATGCCAAAAATGACAACAAAGGCACAACAAGGTACAGGGAAGAAGAGGGGAGGGAGCGACAACACGATATGGGAGTAGCAGCCATGGGTGGTGCACTGAGAGAATCAGGAAAAAGTGGAGCAGAAGAAATGGGACAGATGGGGGGACAGAGAGAGAGGGGAAGCAGAGAAGGAGAAGCCAGACAGCAAAACTGGGAGAGGGAGAGGGGCAGCTGGCAGTCATGGGTGGCAGGAGGGAAAGGGGTCAGCTAAAGAGAAAGGAAAGGGGAGCTGGGAGGGAGAACACCAATGACAGTGAGAATGGGAGGAGCCTGAAGGGGAGGTCAATAAAGAAGGGAGCAGGGAAGCAGGCAGAAGGCAAGGCACAAAGCATTACTGTAATGTAAGTGCTGCAGAAGTCTGCAAAAGCCAGCATCTTCCACAAGTGAAAAGGGTTGCAGATCCAACACAGTAATTTCACCTACAAGCTGTGTGATATGCTGAGCCTTTTGGATGGAATGTCTGGTACTTAATCTTGGCTTGGAACACTTCAATTATTGGCACTGACTGTGAATGAGGGATGTTCCACATTTGCCAGATGGTTTGCAATTAGCAGGGGCTCTTACCAGGTGGGAGTGCTTGGGGTGCAAGGAGGACTTTATGGTATTGAAGAAGATGAAGTGTTAGCAGCAGCAGGTGCAACAGCATTATTTTTAGGAGGCAGAACATTCTGTGGCATTGTCAGTGCAACCAGCAACACAGTCTGCATCATCCCCATGAGATGTGTCTACGGGAACCACAGGCACAGACACTGATGCTTCAAAAATCTGAGGATGTTTTACCTTTAGGCAGTTCACTAAGCAAGTGGTTGTTAAATTTGCTAGATACTTCCCCCCTACTGATAGTTGTACTGCGCCCTATGCACATTGCTTTCCTATTATCCTCCCTTAGTAATGTGAAATGCAACATTCCCTGCTCTTACTGCTCGTGCCATCATTCATGTGTCTAGTTTCACCAGTACCACCACCACTCTTTTGGTTCCTTCTAGTCTGTGTTGTTTCAACCTGCATCTGATGATTTTCCCCTGGCATCACTGGTACCCCTGTACCTATCCTACTTGGCTGTTCAGGCTGGGATGGAGCCTGCTGAACAAAGTGCTGAAGGGTAGCTTGCTGAGATTTCTTTACAGGAGAGAGGAGTCATAAACTATACTAACACATAAACTATCTCCTTCTCAGTAGTGGTCCTGTCAGTTGTTCTAGCCATAAATATAAAATGATATCTATAAAGTGTTATTTCTCATATCAAATGGCACACAATTGGTTTTCACAGGTGGCCCACAATAAATAAAAATACTGCAGCATAACTTTTCTCATTGGCATAGGCTTCCCCATGTTCAGTGATGTACCTTTTCTCAAGTGCTATCAATCTCTCAAATTTCTGGAAGGGATCCTCTTCTTTGGCAATGTAGAAGGCAATATCAAAAAAGTTTCTCCGTTTTATGAAGAGATTTGTTTTTAATTTTGAAAGTATATTTCCCTATTTCACCACCACCACCAGATTGTCTAACCTTAGCTAACACAGCAGACACTGATTGTTTATGCCCTTCTTATACTGCCTGTCTTTCAGAGTTAGATTTCTTCATATTGTTTGTGCCAGTGATGTAAGAAAAAAGCCCACATTTTAAGGATATGTTTTTTTTCTAAATGTGTACCAAATTTTGGTCACAGTCATGTCTTGCAGTTCAAACTATAACCAGTACAAATCTGGATTTGTCTTCTGGCATAGCTACAATTGTATTGTGGATACATGACAAGAATAGGCATGTTTTTTTCTTTCTTGGTGAAGAAATAGTAGTTGTATCTGGTGGTGTGGTGGCTGAGGATGATGAGGGTGGTTCTTCTTGTGTTGTACCAGGCTTGGGTTGCTAGCATTTCTTTTGAAGTGCTAAAACAAAATTTAGAAGTGTTATGATACAACCACTAAACGAGAAGGAAATACTGTAGTTTTAGGATGGGCTATGGTCTTTTTTTTTTTTCTGCAACTCAATATACGTTATTGAATGTATAAAGGACATTAACAATAATACACTCTAATACAGAAAGACTAACAGTCAAGCATTCAAACAAAAAAAAACTAAGGTACAAAAACAAGAATCAACAACTAACCAGCAAAATCCTCCCATCCACCCTCCCTCCCTCCCGTGCAATCATCCTAGGTCAATCCATCCCACACAGTAAAATATCAAATGGGCTTTAGACAACAGCAAACAATATTATCTTTAAAGGAAAGAAATTTAAAAAATAAATCAAATTAGTGAGAGCTCTCATTTACTAAAGAAGGTCTCTATAACTCAGACCAGCAAGCCTGACATCTGGCCATATTACCACTAAATTTTGCAATAGCCTTTTCTGCATAGAAAGCACTTAAACATTCCTGCACCCACTCAAAATAGTTAGGTGCCTAATCCCTCAACCAATGATAAACAATAATGAGTTTATTCACAGAGGAGACAGTGGCAATATAACATTTATGCTTAGGAATAGAAATTGATGAGTAGTCTCCCAATAGGCACATTTCTGGCATGAAATAATTGGCTTTATTAAAGAGTGGGGAGACTTTACTCTGTACTTAAGTCCTGAGATCCTTAGTTAGGGAGCAAGTTCATATTTTGTGAAATAATGTGCCCCTCTCTCCTAGGCAACGTTCACAGTCTGGTTAGGAAAGTTTCTTCATGCTATGCAATTTATGGGGGTAAGATATAGGCAATTTAAGATGGTGTACTGTAATAACTGTAAATGGTCCTGTTTTATAAATGTATCTGTGTTATTCCATATAGAGGTCCAATCAAATTTAGACCATTCTTTCTCTAGGGTACTCTACCAATAGTATGCTATTGGATTAACCAGGTTGAAGGCTTGCTTACTAAGTTGTTTATACAAAGGGGATATAGCTCTCCTCTTGGAGGCTCCCTCAATCAACGGGCGAAAGAAAAAAGCCACTGAACAAGGCCAGGGCGAGAGAACCTAAAAATGTTTTAATACGATGGCTGTTGCATGTACTTAAAATATAGTGATGGAGAAATAGCAAACTTCTCTTTTATTTTATTGAAAGGGAGAAGTTTATTTCCAGTAACAAATTCCTCCAGTGTCACAGCGGGAACTTCAGGCCAGTGAGCTGCTGAAAGCGGTTTGCCTGCGATACATAAATTCAGGTTATTAAATACAGGTTTGCCCAATCCTTCTAACATGATAATTTAAATTGCCTAAAAAGCTGTCAGTGGGCCCTGATACTCCAGTCAATTGGTGCAACCCACAACTCCCATGGTAAAGCTGAAAAGGACAAATACAAATGTGAAGACAGGGAAACTTTATGCTGCCTAGCCAAAAAGTGTTCTATTGTTAACCGATATGGCATAGGAACATTTAACCCTATTGATGCACCCCATTTAAACTATCTGGCACCGTGGAGAGCCAGACAAAAAATGAAAAAATCATGCAGTTGTAAACCTCCCAGATTATACAGCCTGCATAACTTCACATTATTGAGCCACAAAAATGAGGAACAAATGGTGTGTAATTTTCCAAACTAGCCTTTAGGGAGGAAGATGTTGAGCATACCAAGAGGGTAAAGCAACTTTGGTAAATAAACATTTTAAGTAAGTTAGCTCTACCCCACAGTGACAGCCGGAGGTGACGCCATCTAAGTAAATCCTCCTCAATTTGCTTTACTACTGGGTCAGAATTTAGCATTTTTAATTTTGTGAGATATTTGGTTAATTTGATACCCAAATAAGGTAAAGCTGATGTCTCCCATTGTAGACCTAACTGTTGCACAGTTCTTTTGAACAAAAAGAAGACGGGAGTAAATTATAGATTCATGAATATTTAACTTATAGCTAGAAAACTGGCTAATCTCAGTAATAATTCTAAGAACCTCTGGTAAAGAGCAGGTCCAGTCAGCAAGGTGGAGTAAAATATCATCTGCAAATGATGGTAATTTATAAGTTGAAGTTCCCACAGTAATACCCTTAATAGAAGCTGTTAGATTTAGTTTCCTCATAAGGGGTTCTAAATTTAAGTTAAACAGATACAGGGACAGGGGATGGCCTTGCCTTGTCCCCCTAGACAATGAGAAAATGTCAGATAAATCATTATTACTGAGAACTCGGGCAGTTGGAAAAGTGTAGAGGACTTTAATTCTATTTATAAAAACTCTTCTGGAAGCACAAATGACTCCAGAGTTGTAAAAAGGTAAGACCAAGCTACACAGTCCAAGGTTTGCTCTGCATTCAGGAAGACCAACACTACCTCCTGGTTAGCCTCCCCAGACACAGACAAAAGATGGAAGATCTTCCTAAAATGGTCCCCTGAGCTCCTGACTGCCAAACATCCCGCTTGCTCCGGCCCCAAAAGAGGAGCCCATATGGATGCCATATGAGAGGCCAAAATTTTTGCATACAGTTTAATGTCATTATTAATTAAAGAGATAGGGCAGTAGTTTTAGGGCTTTGATGGGTCTTTCCCCAGTTTGGGTAAAAGAATAATACAGGCTTCAAAAAGAGTAGTATCTTTAGGGGGTTGGGAAAGCCAGGAATTAAATAATTTTAGTAGGTAACAGAGTTAGAAGCTCTGCATATGTTTCATAAAACACAGAAGAATATCCATTAGGCCTTGAGGCCTTATTTCAAGGCAGGGATGCTATTGCTGCATCTATCTCTGCACTGGTAATAGGACTCTGGAGGGGATGCTGTTGGTCTTCTGTAAGCAAGAAAGACTTAGGGCCTGAAGAAATTTATGTTGAGATGTAACAGTCTCTGTGTTTATTTCTGGCACCGTGTAGAAAGAACAGTAATAATCCAAAAATATTGAAGCCATAACCTGAGGATCCGTAGTTGTCAGATTGGTATAGGGGTTTAATAAGGCCAATATCCATCTATCCTCATTCTGCTGTTTAACACAAAGTGCCAACAGCCTTCCCACCTTATTTCCCTGCCATATGTATGTGGCCTTAATATGCAAAGTTAGTCCGTGAACCTGGATTGATAAATGTTCAGAGTATTTAGCTCTAAGTTTTACCAACTCAAAATGAATGCTTTTCGGGAAAGAGGCTGACAGGTTCTTTTTCAGTGTCCTAATCTCTGTAAGCCACTCCTCTTTCTGAGTCCTCTGCTTCCTTTTACGTGTAGCAGCTAACTGAATTAGTTTACCTCTCCAAGATGAGTTAAGACCAACCCAGACAAAGTCAAAGGACACTGGTGAGTCTTGGTTATGTTGAATGGAGTGAGTCATATAATTCCAAAAACTATGTACTTGTTCCTGATCTTCCAGCAGTTGGTTGTTTAGAGACCATGTATGCAAACATACAGAAAACTGCGGGACTTTGATAGATAACAATGCTGGAGAACAGTAGGAGAGAACACTAGTGTGAATTTGACAGTGCACTAACCAGGGAAACAGCTGTTTACTGATTATAAAGTAGTCGATTCTTGACAAAACTTTATGAGGTGGTGAATAAAAGGAAAAATCTCAGGTTGCTGGGTAGAGGGTTCTCCATGGGTCTACAAGACCTAGGTGGTCTATAAGTTCCAAAAGGGCTCTCTGGGTGACCCATCATTGTGTGGTATGTCCTATCCAGGATGTTAGCTTCTACTAAATTCCAGTCCACCCCCAGCAGAAGTGTCAGGTGACAGAAAGGAACCAATGCATTAAGGGCTGAGGAAAAGAATGGTGGAGTATCCAGGTTAGGTTTGTATATGGACTCTAGTACCATTTCAAAGTTCCCCAGGGTCCCATGTAACAACACATACCTACCCTGGGTATCCCTAACCACCTCTATCAATGTGAACAGAGTGCCTTTTGATATCAATACGGTGCATCTCTTTGGCATGAGTTACTGTATTACCAGCACTATATGACTGGGATAACCAATATTTTTGCAGATATCCTACTAAGTTATGTTTCAGGTGAGTTTCCTGGAGAAATACTAAGTGAGGTTGAAACTGGCACAAGTGACTCAAAATTGTGTATTTTTTCCTATTGTCTCTCCCCACTTTATGTTCCAAGTCATAACATTTAAGACATTACTCATATTGCACAGGGGATAACTTTAGTAGAAACTTGGGCCTTCCCCAGGAATGATACACAGGGTCCCATCCTCCCTCCTGCAAATACCCAAAAGTAAAAAGATGAAAATTACCAAACAGTCATACGCATAATGCAATAACTATATACAAAACTTATCCCAAAGTTGCCAAGACTATAGCCCACTCCTAAGTTGTGAGGTCCATGTGTTGCATTGAGTGAGCCCCAAACTCAGGTACTGTACAATATTTAACAACAAAACTAAACTCCGTCCCCCACTTTCCCCTAGCAGCCCCTTCCCAGAGTCAGGAATGAACCCTCTTGCTGAAAATTGATTACTACTATTACAATTTACAAGGAGGAGTCACCTTATGTGCATAACCATCAAATAAATGATAAATGAAATTTATAAATCACTGAAACTGTGGATAACACAAGGAACTGCAAGTTAATATACAAGTCCTCTGCACTGAGGATATATGTAAGACTTAAAATATACTGTATAAGCATAGGCTAGTAAATAGTAAATCCATCCTAATGTTGAGACACCTAATCAAAAAAGGGAAAAAAACAATAATATTCTCTACTGATGGCTTCCAGTAAACCACTTTAAAAAAGATTAGCTCAGTCCAGTGGCAACCTCAACATACAGTATGTGTCTTCTGGCAATGAGGATACCTTCAGAAATCTAAAATAAACTATATATTCCTCCCTTTCAAATCATTGATAAGGCAATTACTATGAACTGAAAAAAAGGAAAAGAGTCAATGCTTGCAGATACAGAGTCCAAAGGTCAGCAGTCTTCATTATAAAACTAAATAAATCAGAAGAAATTTGACTCCTGTAGTATAGGGTCTACACTATTTGGGCACCATTACATCATGTAGAAATTAAAATAAAGAAAAAATATCAATAAAGAAGGTTAGCGATACATGAAAGGAAGAGTCTATGCTTGCAGATACACAGTCCAAAGGTCAGCAGTCTTCATTATAAAACTAAATAAATCAGAAGGAATTTGACTCCTGTAGTATAGGGTCTACACTATTCAAGCACCATTACATTATGTAGAAATTAAATTAAAGAAAAAATATCAGTAATGAAAGTTAGTGATAACCAATAGCCAAACAGTCCAAACTGCATGGAGGAGCCAGTCTCTCATTACACCACTAAGAAAAGCTGGGTTGTGCAGCAAGTCTATAAAGTTCCACCGTGATAGGAGGGTAAAAAACTTGAAGAAAATCATCCTGCCGACTGAGGTGTTTAGTTTAGTTTATTAGTCTAGGAATTAATACCTTTGAGCCAGGGCTCTTTTACAAAGGTTCCACGTCACAAAGAACATTTAACAAAGCATGATACACATTACAGGTAAAACCAGACAGGAAAGTTACATCATAAATTTGCTATTAACAGTTTAAGGCAGTAACGTTTTTAAGTTTCATAGAAAAACAAGCTATAACAGGTTCAAGCGAGTAGACAATTTTAAGGTTAAGGAAACTTCCAGGGAGAGGGTGATCATTAGAGGCCAAAGGAGGCTAGAGAGGAGGAAGAGTGGTGAGCGGGAGGTAAGTGAGAGGGACAGGAAAAAGGGGGTGAGTTTGGGTGGGAGACAGGAAGTAGTAGAGTACCAGAGGGTTCATTAGTCAGGAGGAAGAGGCCTCAGATGTGAGGATGGACATGAGGTAGTAGTCTTTATCTGGCGCAATCACAAGTTGCTAGTGGTGGTGAGGTGGGCATAGAGCATGGATTTGAAAGCTTCAAGTGAGGTTGAGGATAGAAGTAGGTGGACTAAGCGCATTGAACCATTCGAGGGCCCTGTATGCGAAAGATCTTTGTCCCTGTGCAGTCCGGCATCTCGGAACCAGGAAAGGTTGGCGTTCAGATCTGGTGGAGGGTCGTGAGCCAGGATTCAGTCTGAGTAGGTTTTGAATACATAATGGAGTCAGTCCCAAGATAGATTTTTTTGCCATTGTGCAGGTGAGATAAATAAGACGATCTGATAGGTTCAACCAGCCTGATTCATAGTACAGATCACACGTGTGAGTCAGTCATTGAGCCCCCGTGAGGAGCCAGCAGGCCTTATTTAGAGTGATTGAGATACGCCTTAGAGCAGTGGAGGGAGTGTTCACAGTTGATTGAAGGAAATGGCTGCTTATCAAAACAACATAAAAAATTCAGAAGCATGTTCTGATTCATGCTCATAGCATAATCGTAGCTCAAAGCAGTCCTGAAAGAAAATGATGAGGCAGGACACGCATCATTTCATTTTGTTAAAATGTCCCACGTTTTAAGTAGAAAGGTACTAAAGCTCTGGGAGAAGACTCCAATGTAGAGGAAAGTGGCCCAATAAATTCCCAGCCTAAAATGAAACTTTTCACCCAGGGATAGATTTAAAAAGCTCAAGGTACATTTTAGAAAGCTCCTTACTGGCCTGTACTGCGGACTCAATTCTTCGTCGGTTGGAGTCAGTAGAGATCTCCAAATGGGCTGGATATAGGAGTCTATGCTTGATGTGAATTCACCCAAAATTTGTTGAGCAATGGACGATACTCCACTCTTACCTGCCTGGTTTTGACAGTCATGTCAGGGACAATATGTAGCTTAGCACTTGACCATTTAATAGCTTCCAGTTTTCATAACTCCCGAAATATGTTTACGGTCTAAGAAATTAAGCAGTTTAAATATGATGAGGCTTGGCCCGGAGTGCCCTATGAGCTCTCTTGATAACATAGTTCAGGCCATTGGGTGAGGGGCCAACCAGTTTCTGGCAGAAACGCTATAGAAATTCTATAGTATTGAGCCCCTTCTCACCTTCGGGGAGCCCCAACAGCACCAAGTTGCTACAACAGTTGCAACCTTCCAGGTCATCTAGTTTAGCTTTAAGATTACAGATGGAGTGTTTTTTTGCACAATCTCAGGATCCGTTCGAGATCTATGATCCTCCAAAGAAACAAAAATATGGGCTACGGCATCGGAGACCCACCTGGAAAGGTCTCCCAGAGTCTGCTTAATTTCTTTCATGTCGGCCAGACATGTAAACACCGCTTCTTTTATAGCTGACAAGTCCATATAAATTTGAGCCAGGGACAGATCTTCAGGAACTGAATTAGGTAGCTCTTCAGAATATGTGCTACAACACAGACGCTTGGCCTCCATGACAATTGGCTGATCCATACCTCTCAACTGTCCCTGATTTTCAGGGACGTCCCTTATTTTGCCTCAAAATTTTACTCTGTCCCTCCTAAAAATTGTGTTTCTGTGACCAAACAGTGGGGGTTGTAAGCACAAAATAATGTCAAACATTTAAAGTTACAGATTGTTCTTCCTTCGAAAATGCATTTTACACTAAGCCCTTTATTCTATCAGCTTCCTGAGTGGATAACATCAATTTTTAAAATGTGTCCCTGATTTTGGTTCTTTGTCCCTGATTTTTTTAAGCCTTGTCCCTGATTTATGAGGCAGGAGGTTTATTTACTTATTTATTTATGAGATTTACCAGGAAGGCATACTGAGCAAACATGCTCGATTCCAGATGCGACCTGGGGAGGTTGAGAGGTATGGGCTGATCACCCTCTCCTTCTGGCAAGTTCCTCGGTTTCTGCTCCTTCAAGGTAACTATTTCCTTTTTTTCCATTGCCATAGTGAGCAGTAGTGATTCCAGTAGTACCTTATAGAAGTCAGCAAGGGAATTTGTTTAGTTAGGTATTTTTTTTTGTTAGTTTTATTCCCCAACCTGAGTGAAGCTCAAAGACCAGGCTGCCTAACTTAATGCTGGCATCACGTGACCACTGCCTGTGGACTTTTAATTAGGGCCAGTGATTTCTGGATATGGAATTATCCTAATTTTGGTGGTTACAAATTGCCAATTTTGAACATTTCTGGATACCATTCAGAATATACAGTAGAACTGGAAATTTTCACCATAAAAATATTTTAGTTTTACAATGACACCTTTCTTTCTTTCTTTCTTTCTTTCTTTCTTTCTTTCTTTCTTTCTTTCTTTCTTTCTTTCTTTCTTTCTTTCTTTCATTCCTTTACATGTCCAAAACGGAATACCTATTTGCTGAATTTCTGTGTAATGATGTTTGTGTCAGAATTAAATGTTCCACTTGATGCCCCATTGGTTTTCTCTGAAAAAAGAAAACATGACTAGATTGGTTGATTTTCTCAACCTGCTGATTTGGTAATCCTCATTCCAAGATTTGCTGAGTTTGCACTAACAGCACTGTTTTAGAAATTACACATAGTGTTATGTGTATACCCTCACCTCACCTGTTGGCTACTGCTGCACTGAGTTGAACTCAAACAACCCCAACCACCACACACAAAAAAGAAAACCTGACTGGACTGACTGGCCGTTCATTTGCATCACCAGGTAAGAAAAAAGGTTTGTCTCCCCATACGATGCACAGGGGTAATGCCAAACTTCACCCAACAACTAACACACCAAAATCTGGCCAATGGAAAATCATGTACACAAATGCTCACAGCCTGGGAAATAAGATCCCAGACCTGCAGGCAATAATGTCAGAGGCTAAACTGGACATAGTAGCAATTAGTGAGACTGGTTTACCAGTAACCACACTTGGGATACTTCAGTACCTGGCTATGTATTGTTCAGAAGAGACCGAGGAACAAAAGGGAGGAGGTGGCCTGTATGTTAATGAAAATATCAAAGCTACAGAAATCAAGAATACAGATAAGAGCCAGAAGAACTGTGGGTCACCCTAGAAACAGAAATGGGACAGCCATAAGAACTGGGGTTGTCTACAGGCCCCAGACCAGAGGGAGGACATAGACACATTACTGTTAGAAGATATACAAAACATGACAGCTAAAGGGAGGTTCTGATAATGGGAGACTTCAACATGCCAGATACAGATTGGTCCAATACCAGCAGGAACATCTGCCAGAACTAGACTCATAGTGGATTCCCTGCAGGGAGGGCCTCAAACAACTGGTACAGCAACCCACAGAGACAGGGCTATCCTAGATCTAGTACTGACTAACAAGAAGGGATCACAGATCTCCAGGTAGAAGGTCACCTGAGGGCCAGTGACCATCACATGGTATGGTTCAATTTGGCTACTACATCTAAATCATCCCATTCAAGGCAAAAATATGGGACTTCAGAGGAGCTGCTTTGATAAGATGGCAACAGTTAAGCTAGCCCTGGCAAAAAGAAACACAGGTGAGGAGGTACAGGCAAGTGGGCAAGCATTAAGGATACAATACTTGAAGCAACATCCCATTGTGTTAGACAGAAAAAGGAAGTGCAAAAGAAGAAGGAAACCACTTTGGTTCTCAAATACAGTAGCAGAAAAGGTCAGAGCAAAAGGCTGGCCTTCAGGAAATATAAGGAACACAGCGGGATGAAGATAGGGAGGCATACCA
Organism: Neoceratodus forsteri; assembly: GCA_016271365.2. Classification (NCBI taxonomy): domain Eukaryota; kingdom Metazoa; phylum Chordata; order Ceratodontiformes; family Ceratodontidae; genus Neoceratodus; species Neoceratodus forsteri. The sequence goes on from CM057454.1 coordinate 799,165,791, forward strand.
AACTGCCCTAAGGGAAGCAGAAGGCAGTAAGGGCAGGCAAAGTCCCAAACTGAGGAAACACTAGTACCTAACAGTAAAAGAAGGTGACAAGACTTTCTATAGATACATTAGTGAAAGGAGAAAGTCCAGAGCGGGTATTGCTAAGCTTAATGGAGAAAGAGAGGCATGAGGAGGGAGGACCTGTAAAGGCATCTATCCTAAATAGATACTTTGCTCAGTATTTACTGAAGAGAAGGTAGGGCAGGGCCCACAGCTCAGCATCATGGACACAGGGGAGGGAGGTGAGCACTACTCCCTTCACAAAAAAGGGTCCTACAAGAGCTTGCTAAGCTCAGGGTGGATAAGGCAATGAAACCTGATGGCATACATCCCAGGGTACTTAAGGGCTAAAGGAGGAACTAGCAGAGCCATTAGCAGAATTGTTTAAGTGCGAGTCTCGAGCACAGGAGAGGTCCCAGAAGACTGGAGAAGGGCTCATGTGATCCCACTCCACAAGAGTGGTAGCAGGGAGGAGGTGGGGAACTACAGACCAGTCAGTCTTACCTCAGTAGTGGGCAAGATTATGGAGGCACTCCTTAAGGAAAGGATAGTGCAACACCTGGAATCCATAGGCCACAGGATCCAAGACAGCATGGGTTTACAAAAGGAAGGTCCTGTCAAACTAATCTCATAGATTTCTTTGACTGGGTAACCAGAGTGGTGGACCAAGGGGAGCAGTTGATGTCGCCTACCTTGACTTCAGCAAAGCTTTTGACATTGTTCCACATAGAAATTGATAAATAAGCTAGGTAGGGTCAGGGTGGTCAGAAGTTGGTCAACTGGGTGGCAAACTGGTTGACTGGCAGAAAACAGAGTGGTGGTAAATGGTATACAGTCAGAAGAGATGCAAGTCACAAGTGGGTACCTCAGGGATCAGTCCTGGGGCCAGTCCTATTCAACATCTTCATTAGTGACCTCGCAGATGGACTAGAGGGTAAGGCTTGTCTGTTTGCAGATGACACCAAGATCTGCAACAGAGTAGATGATCCAGATGGGGTGGGCAGAATGAGAAGAGATCTGGATAAACTAGCAAAATGGTCAGAAGAATGGTAACTGGGATTTAATGCAAAGAAGTGCAAAATCATGCACATAGGGAAGAGAAACCCTGAAGCCACTTATAGGCTGGGAGGGGAGTTGCTAGCAGTCACAAAGAAAGAAAGAGACTTGGGCATCATCATCACTGATGACCTAAAATCATCCAAGCAGACCTCTAAAGCAGTAGGTAAGGCTAGGGGTGTTAGGGTGTATTAGTAGGGGTATCACAAGTCGTAAGAGGAGGTAATAATCCTCTGTACAAGACATTGGTTAGGCCCCATCTGGAGTACTCATGCAGTATTGAGGCCACACCTCACAAGGACATTAACCAAATTGGAGGCAGTCCAGAGAAGGGCAACCAAAGTGGTGCAGGGACTGCATCAGAAGACATATGAGGACAGATTAACGGAGCTCCAATATGTATACCCTTGAGCAAAGGAGGAGAGAGGTGATATGATCGAGACATTTAAACACCTTAAGGGCATAAACAAGGTGAAAGAGTCTAACATGTTTAAATATAAGAAAATAGCAGGACAAGAGGACACAGCATGAGATTAGAGGAGGCCGATTAAGGGGAATGTGAGGAAAATCTCTTTTCACAGAAAGGTGGTAGATGCATGGAATGGCTTACCACAAGAAGTGGTGGCTATGAATACAGTGCAGGGCTTCAAACAGGCATGGGATAGGCATAAGGGAGCAATACAAATGACTATGAATAGATAGGTCACTGACAGAGCAAAGGCCAATGGCACATTTATAAGGCAGAAAAAGAAATGGGCAGACTGGATGGGCCTTGCGGTCCTTATCTGCCATCAACTTCTATGTTTCTATGTTTCTATGTTTATTTTTATAGGGTACAAGTCCACCATGTGGTCCCTTACTGCTGAATAATGTACTCCTGATTTACAGATCTCAACCTCCCTGATCATCATACTCACACCATCTGTAACCCACTCTCACCAGCACAAATACACCAAAACTACAGCCATACTATCACCAATACATAAATGTGCCCCTCTGCCTTTCTTTTATTTATATGTCTTTATTTCTGTTCTATTGCACTCTGTGGAATCAGGAGAGAAGGGATTGCTTTAATACTGGAGGTACTTTGGAAATTCAGCAAACCTGAATGTGAGATGCAGCTATTAAACCTGTCTGGTTCAGTGCAGGAAACTCTATGAGCACATAAAACAACAAGCTGAAGATTCCAAATTTTCTATAGCCACAACTTATGCAAAACAGATAGTTACACTTTTCTAATGCCCATTATGTGGATTTTTTCAATGGCAATTCTGCAGTGAAGCAGGGTGCAGCATTTTCAGAAGACAGGTGAGCAAAATTGGCTATATTGGATCCAGAATGTAATTTCAGCGAAAATAGCAGCAATTTTGGTTATCGGCAGAAATCAATGGCCCAGCTTATGATATGTTATTGCAGAAGAGATCACAAATGGTCTTGAAGTGTAGTAGTAAAGTATTGTCACTGATGGAAGCACAATGTTTGATATAGTAAAATAAATAAACTATTGTCTTAATCTCTTTTTATTTTTTAATTGAACTTGGTAATAAGGTTTTAATTTTTTTAAGCTCAAAATAAGGCTGCTAGAAGAAGACAAAGAGGTTTCATATTCTCTGTAAAATGTCTCATTTTTAAAAGACTCAAAATAAGGCTGCCAGAAGACAACAAGGGTTTACCGTCTCTGTAGAATGTATGCAATTTTTAAACACTCAAAATATGGCTAAAAGAAAAAGACAGAGCTTAGATTTAAAGTATTTCTGTAAAATGTACTACATTTTTTAAACATAGAAAAATAGAAATATAGACTTTGATGGCAGATAAGGACGGCTTGGCCCACCTAGTCTGCCCATTTTCCTACCTATTAAATAAGCTGCAGATCCTAGCTAACCAACAGCCTACTTCCTCCTACTCCCCTCTATAATTGCCTTGTATCTGTCCCAAGCAATCTTGAATTCCCTCACTGTTCTTGACTCCATGACCTCCTCAGGAAGGCCCTTCCATGTGTCTACCACCCTCTTTGTGAAAATATACTTCCTCACATTGCCCCTGAGCTGTCCCCCCTCTATCTTCAAACTGTGCCCCCTTGTACTTGCATATCTCTTTTTCCAAAAGATGTTACCCTCTTGGACTTTGTTGATTCCCTTGAGGCACTTGAAAGTTTCTATCATGTCCCCCACTCCTCCTTTCCTCGAGGGTATACATATTAAGCTTCTTTAGTCTCTCTTTATATGATTTCTGGTGCAGCATCATTTTAGTTGCCCTCATCTGGACTGCCTCCATTCTGTCTATGTTCTTGTTGAGATAGGGTCTCCAGAACTGCACGCAGTACTCCAGATGGGGACTCACCAACTGTCTGTACAGAGGGATGACAACTTCCTGTTTTCTACTGGTGATGCCTCACCCTAAACATCCCAGTATCCCCCAGCCCTCCTTACTGCCTTCTCACATTGTCTGCCTACCTTTAGGTCATCTGATATGACTACCCACAGGTCCCTTTCCATTTTTGTTGTTGTTAGTACCCCCTTCCCACTGTGTACTCTTCCCCCAGGGTTTTTGTTTCCCAGGTGCATTACTTTGCACTTCTTTGTAATGAATCTAAGCTGCCATATATTTGACCATTGCTTCAACCTTGCCAAGTTCCTTCTCATCCTTTACACACACCACCATGTATCACCCCATTGCAGATCTTTGTGTCATCTGCAAAGAGGCATACTTTTTCTTCCAGTCCCTCTGCAATGTCACTTATAAAGACATAAAAGAGGACCGGCCCCAGTACTGAACTCTGCAGAACTTCGCTATTAACCCCCCCCTTTCTTTGGCATGGACTCCATTTACTATTACCCCTTGCATCCTGTTGTCCAACCAATTTTTAACCCAGACTACCACCCTGGGAGTGGGACCCACTCCCAGGCTGGCTACCTTGTTTATTAATCTTTTGTGTAAGACTGCATCAAATGCCTTGCTAATAGCTAGGTAGGCCATGTCCACAGCCCCTCCCTGGTCTATTGCTTTGGTCACCCAGTCAAAGAAATCTCTTTTATTCATCTGATCTGACCTTCCTACTGTGAACGCATGCTGCCTTAGGTCCTGTGCCCTGCTGGCCTCTAGGTACTCAACAGTTCTTTCTTTCAGAAGTGATTCCATCATTTCCTACCACTATGGTTAAGCTAACAGGTCTGTAGTTTCCTGCCTCTGCATTGCACCCACTTTTGTGAAGGGGAATCACATCTGCCTTCCTCCAGTCTTCAGGTACCACACAGTCCTCCCATTATTTGTTAAAAAGAGTAGTCAGTGGTGTCACTAGTTCTCCCCTTAGTTCTTATAGAATTCCGGGGTGAATCCCATTGGGCCCCATTGCCTTGTCCACGTTGAGTTTTAGGAATTCTTTCAGGACCCTTTCATCTGTGAATGGACTGGTATCAACTCCTTATCCAGTGTGCTTCTACTGTTTGGTTAAGGTACTTCCCCCTCCTCTTCTTTTGTGAATACTGAACAAAAGTATTTATTCAGTATCTCTTCCTTTTTACTGTCACTTTCTGCCACCCACCCCACCTTTATTAAGCCTCACTATCCCTCCTTGGTCTTTCTTTGCTCACTAATGCACCTATAAAAGGTTTTATCCCCCTTCTTAACTGAGCTGGCTATCTTTTCCTCAGTTTGGGCCTTTGCTATTCTGACTGCCTTCCCCACTTCCTTCTGCTTCAACTGATAGAGTTCTCAGTCCTGCTCTTTCTGTGATTCCTTATACTTTCTGAATGCTATCTTTTTCTCCCTAACATTCCCTACCACCTCTTTTAAGAACCATACTGATTTTTTCCTTCATTTTGTTTTGTTTATTTGCTTCACCCAAAGGCATGTTGCCTCTGTGATGGCAGTTTTTGTTTCTCCCCATTGTTCCACCACTCCTTCCTGCCATTTTGCTAATGCATTCCTTAGGCACGCTTCCATTCTGCCAAAGTCAGCCCTCTGATAATCCAGTACCCTTGCTTTTGTATGGCTTGACTCTATGGCTGTGTTTATTGTAAACCACACTATCTGGTAATTGATTGTTCTCGGATGGCTACCCACTTCTAAATCCAAGATCCTCTCACTGTCCCTGTTTGAGAGTACCAGGTCTAAGACATGCTTCTCCCCAAGTGGGTTCCAACACTAGCTGCCTGAGGCATGCCCCCTGTAGGGCATTGAGAATAAATCTGCTCATGGACGTGGCTGCTGCAAATGTGCTACAGTTAACATCTGGCATATTCAGGGACCCCATCAACAATATCTCCCCTTTTCCTGCCATTCTAAGGATGCCTCCTATCATTTCCTTGTCCATTTCCTCCCCCTAAAATGGGGGTCTGTATACAACCCCTGTGCAGGTTTGTGATGCCATTTCCTGTCTCCAAGGTGACCCACAGTGCCTCCTCTCCTCCCTGTTTACCCTTTTACTCCATTGCTTTGATCCCTTCCTTTATGTAGAGAGTTATTCCTCCTCTTTTACCCTCCATGTCCCTTCTGTAGATTGTGTACCCCAGTATGTTGACATCCCAGTCATGGTTCTCTGTGTATCAGTTTTCTTTGACTGCCACGATATCAAGGCATCCCTATTCCATTAAGGCCACTAGTTCAGAAAGCTTGTTACCCAGACTATGGGCATTGGTACTGGTTGCCCTCCATTTTCTGATGGCCTTACCCCTTTTAGCCCTATCTCTGTACTTACTGCCTTTGCCATTTTCTCCATTTAGCCCTGCCCTACCCCCCATTGACCTCTCTACCTTGGTGTTAACCTCATTAACTAACCTGTTTTGTGGGAGGAGGCTGGGAAGTCCCTGCTCCTTTTCAGTGTATTCCCCCTTGGCTAGTTTAAAAGCTTGCCAATGAAGAATTTAAACCTATCCCCTTGGATCCTGGTTCACCTCCTGAACACTCAAAATAGAGCTGCCAGAAGAAGACAACAAGAATTTACAGCCTGTAAAATGTATTCAACTTTTAAAACACTCTAAATATGGCTGTGAGAAGATGAGGGTTTAGATTTAGAGGGCCCAATTCTGAAAGCTCTGTGGGAGGTGCACAGGGCTTGTTTCCCACTGATTGGTTCCTTGCGCCAAATGATGCCATGGGAGTGATTCACAAAGGAAGTCTGCATCCACCACAGGCTGTCTGCACCAAATTGGGCTTGTGCCACCGGTGCACCACCAAATGCAATGGCAAGGTGCTAGGGGCTTGTGGCAGACATAGGTTACCAAAACACCTGAAACCCTATTCTCATAACTCACCCAGAAGGCAAATTTCTAAGTACCCTTACTCCAGCCAGGGCTGGTCTAAGGGTGCTTTGAAATTCATCCCTGTGAGTTATGCACATTGTGGCAATGTGCTGCAGTCTTCCCACCCCAATCCCCAATATTCTTAAAACTGAAAATACCCTTCATTGGTAGTAAAGGGATCCCCCCACCCTGATCTCCAAAGTTCCCTTATCTGTAAAAGTGCAAACAACCCTTGTTGGTAGTATAGTGCCCCCTCACCCTGATCCCTGTTGTTGCCACTATGAAAATGAAGTAATTCCATTTACCCCACCCCATTCCCCGATGTTGCCACTATAAAATATTGGTAATTCCATTTCCCCCACCCCAATCATTGATGTTAACATGATTAATACTAAGGTAATTCCAATGGCGTCCTTCCAAAACCCCGATGGTACTAGTCTTAATAGGAAGTACATCCCATACCCCCCTCCCTGACCCCAAAGGTGCCAGCACTAATATTATGATTTGGCAACCAGCACAGCCCACCTCACTCCTCTGTGGCTGGCCTGCTCTCACGTCAGTACAGTACAAGTACATGCTTATTCATTCCAGGACAGTTGGGTGGCCAGCCATGGTGGAGAGTGGTGGGTTGTGCTGGTCACCCACTTGGGCTCGGGTTGGGGAGGATCAGGGTTGTGGGGCACTACTTGATGGAGTGGGGTGGTGGGGGGGTCCACTAGACATGAGGGATTTAATCACCACCAAATTTGTCTTGAGTTTTATGTTCCTGAGTAACAGTAGCTGTTTCATTACTAATAAATCTAACAGTAATGTTGAGACTGTCATGCCACTAGATTCAAAAACTGAATAACTTGCAAGTTATCAGAATAAACAAAATTCGGGTTGAAAACCATCTGACAGATTGCTCCGGGGAATGCAGAGAACTGGGAAGCAGGACTTGTCAGCACCATCCACATACTGAAGTTTAGAATATAACAGCACATTTTTTGATTAATAATTTATTAGCAGTTTTAAGTGCTGTGCAATAATAATAATAATAATAGGACTAATGGATAAGAGAGAGAAAGCAAACCTAAATAATGCATTTCCATCATCCATGATGCCTATGAGATATGTTGGCTAATATAAAAAGAAATAGATTGAATTTGTTAAGCTAGTCTGCAAGTCTGAGTGCCTGAACCCCGAATGAAAATTGAAAACAGAAAGCAATTTAAACTGCAACATCTTAATGATTTGTAACATTGCTGGACTGGCTATTGTTTTCATTATTTTTATGCTTCAGTATAAATCTGCTCTCTTACATGTTGCACTTGGATTTATGTGTCATGGGAACCCCCGTCAACCCTCCACCCGCGGTGGGCGACCAGCACAGCCCACTCCTGGTGTAACCAGTTGTCCTGGAATGAATGAGTGCATACCCATACAAGTATGCGCTCATTCATTCCAGGACAGTCGGGCAGCCATCAGTGGTAGAGAGTGGTGGGCTGTGCTGGTCGCCCAATTGGGTTTGGTGTGGGAAGGGACCAGGATGGTGGGGCACTGCTTTACAGGCTGGAGGGTCCATGAGACACCAGGGATTTAATTGCTTAATTTTACTTTTTTTTTTTACATTGGGGCTGGCAATTAGTGGGGGTTGGGGGGAACCACTAGACACCAGGGATTTAAATAAGCAAATTTTTTTTACACTCCATGGCCAGTGATCACTTGGGGGGCAATAGACACCAGGGATCACTCTGTGGCCAGCGATCAGTGAGCGGGGAGTGACCACTAGACACCAGAGATAATTTAAATAGATTATTTGCACTTTGTGGCCAAGAAACGACATGCGAGGGGGAAGACCACTAGACACCAGAGCTGATTTAAATAAATATATTATTTTATCCTCTGCAGCAAACGATCAGCGGGGGGAGGGGAGACCACTAGACACCTGGGCTGATTAATATAAATATATTATTTTACACTCTGTGACCAGCGATCGGAAGGGGAAGACCACTAGACAACAGGGTTTAAATAAATATATTTTTTACACTCTGTGGCCGCCGATCGGCAAGGAGGGGACCACTAGACACCAGGGATTAGATGAATTTGCCATTTGCTAACTTCTCCTTGCTTTGGGGTTTTTTAAGTGCAGTTTGCACTTACAAAACCTAAAGGCAAGGCAACGTTACAAATGGCGAATTGTCACTTAATGGGACAACTTTGCGAATTGATCCACTGAGGTGAATTTCTCAACTTTGCAGATAATTCATGGGTGAAGTAAAACTTCACTGCATCTCTAACCCCAGCAGTGCATATCCTAAAAACATCAATGGAGAGATATTTATAGGAAAACAGGCAGATTCAAGATGGCCAACTGTGCTCATTAAGCAGCTATAAGCCGAACTGGATGCATGGCTTGTGAAAGTGTTGGAAAGCCGCAACCCCATTTTTGCAACCATGGTTCGAACGGGAGATACTTCACATGGCTATGGATAGCCACAGAGTGATTAATTTTTGACAAGATCTGTGTGACAAGCAGACTGGTTGCATGTGGGGACTGGTTTAGTTTTTATTTCACATAAAACCCTTTAAGGAGGCATCTGTTTTCAAAGGGTTTAGAGTCAGGTACACACAGTCAAATATGCAAAGTGTACAGCAGTGGAGACAGGTAACAATAATGTGCAAGTAATGTTGAACAGTAGCATTACATGAACACTTGTAAAAGTGTGCAGTATCAAGTCATACATTGTCAGATTACAACAGTTGTTCAATGGTAGCAGTTACATGTCGCTGGGGGAGTGAATGTGGACACAAGTTGGGATTTAAACAATTCAGGACAGTGGAAGTGTCTTAACATGTCCATATATTGGTTACAATGTTTTGCAAATCAATATGAGAAGCAGGTTTGTCCCAGTAAGGTTCTCCAATGAGGTAACACTAGGGAGTAGTGTGCCATGCCCCTGTTTTTGTCAATATAACTGAACATATGGCCAGATATTCAAAGGCTGATGCAGGGTTTGAGTCAAGCCTTACGTCAAAGCCATTTTTTGGTTCAGTTGAGCAAAACTCCTTTGCCACACCTGCACCAAAATTTCTATTTTCAGGCAGAGTTGTGACAGTTTCCTCAGTTTACGGCAGCTTCTGCCAAATATATGGTACAAGCCCCATAAAATTGTCCCCCAAATGACACAAGTTAGACAAGGGAAAAGCTGGTTTAGCTTATGGCATTTGGTACGTGGGATTGAAAATACCTATCACCGGCCAGAAGAATGCCGCAAGCCCTGTGTACCAAATGATCAGCACACCAGAGACTTGAAGCATTCTCGGGGCTTTGAAAATCTACAAATATATGAACATGTGAAATTGCCAGAAGAAAAGGGCCCACAAGTCTATCAAGTCTGCCCGATTGTGCAGCTCTTAGTTTCATATCACTACAGTTGCTCCACCCCCACTCAAACTTCTCCCTTCCTCCTCTTTCCTGGTCCTTCCCCCTTTGTGTTCTTGTCTGTACTAACCCTGCCCTTAACTCTTTCCCAACCTTGCTTAAAGCTATCCACTGTCCTATGAGTGACTAACTCCTCCGGAAGTGCATTCCAACCCACCACCACTCTCTCTGTGAAGTAGTACCTCCTCATTTCCCTCCTAAACCTTCCCCTTCCTACTTCAGACTGTGCCACCTAGTGACCCTTCCCCCCCTTTAAGTGGAACAATCCTACCTTCCTGACTTTGATTATGCCTTTCAAGTACTTAAAGGTCTCTATCATGTCCTCTTTTACCCTTCTGTCTTCCAGTGAGTATATGTTGAGCTCCTCCAGTCTTTCCTCCTACGGCAACTACCCTAGTGCCATGATATTTTTCATAGCTCTATGCTGCACCCTCTCCAGTAATCTTACATCCTTTTTGAGGTATGGGCACCAGTACTGCACACAGTACTCCAAGTATGGCCTCACTAGTGATCTATACAATGGCAGGATAACCTCCCCCTTTTGAGAGGTGATCCCTCTGGCAGTGCACCCCAGCATCTTATTTGTCCTTGCTGCTGCCCTCCTACACTGTGCCAATACATTCATGTCCCCTGTGACTGTTACCTCCAAGTCCCTTTCCTCCTCTGAAGCCACTACCTGCACTCCTAGCAGCCAGTAGCTGTTCCTGGGATTTCTGGTTGCAAGGTGCATGACCTTGCACTTCTTAGCATTAAACCTCAACTGTCACTCACTAGACCTGTGTTTGAGTTTAGCTAGATCCTCTCTGAGTGCCTGACTCTCTTCCTCATTATCCACTTTTGCACAAATCTTAGCGTCATCCGCGAACAGGCTGATCTTACTCTTGACCCCCTCTGCAATGTCTACAGTGAAGACATTGAACAAAGCAAGGCCCAGCACTGAACCCTGTGGCACCCCACTCGTTACTGGCTTTGGCATGGATGTCTCACCCATTACAACTACCCTCTGTTGTCTTCCCTGCAGCCAGCTCTCAACCCACCCCACCAGTTTTTCCCCCACTCCCATGTCCTTCAGCGTGTTCATTAACCTCCTGTGTAGCACCAAGTCAAAAAACTTGCTGAAGTCTAGATACAGAACTTCCACAGTGTGGCCTTTGTCAATCGCCCTAGTGACCCAGTCGAAGAAGTCTATCAGGTTAGTTTAGCAAGATCTTCCTATGACAAACCCTTGCTGTCTCTCATCCTGCTGACCATTGCTATCGAGAAAGGTTTTTATTCTGTCCTTCAGAATGGTCTCCATCAACTTCACCACTATGGAAGTCAAGCTCACTGGTCTGTAGTTACCCGGTTGGTCCTTGGGTCCACTCTTGTGAAGGGGCACTATGTGAGCCATCCTTAGTTCCTGGGTACATTCCCCATCTTCAAGGAGGTGTTGAACAGGTCCATCAGAGGGCCTGCCAACACCACTGCTAGTTCCTTCAGGACTCTTGAGTGTACACCATCTGGTCCTGGTACCTTGTCCACCCACAAGGCTTTAAGGCCCCTCAGAACTCTATCCTCTTGGATGACCCCATCTGTTATCTCTGTCTCCCTCCACCCTTGCCTCTTTTCCCTGTGGTATTGGGCCATCCCTTTCTTTAGTGAACACTGAGCAGAAATACTCATTGAGTGCCTCTGCCTGATCTTCCCCTTGTCCTGCCCATCCTCCCTCTCTCTTTATTCTAACAATGTCATCCCTACAGCTCCACTTCTCCCTTATATATTTAAATAACCCATTTCCCCCACCTTGATCCCCTGACTGCCCGGACTGACCTGGTCGCCTCCCTAGATGCCTTTGCGAACACTTCTCTATCCTCCTCGTGCCCAGATTTTTTTAACTTAATGAAGTCCAATCTGTTTTTCCTCACCTTCCCCTCCACCTCCTTGCTGAGCCAAATCAGTTTGTTTGACCTGGACAGCTTACTCTGAGATTTGGCACACGTGTTTGTTTGAAGCCTCATTTAGCCCCTTCCAAATGATTGCCCACTTTTGTTCAGCATCCATCCCTGGGTTAATTTCAGCTAAATACCCTTCTAGGATGCTGCTCATTCTGGCAAAATCTGCCTTCTGGAAATCCAACACTCTTGTCCTGGTCTTTGCTGACTCCCTCCCTGTATTGAGGAAAAAACACACTGAGCGGTGGTTGCTTCATGCTAAGAGGACCTGTACTACCACATCCTGGACCTGGTCCCCATTTGTTATCACCGTCCAGTATGTTCCCCTCCCTAGCAGGATCCATCACCCCTTGCACTAGGTAGCTGTCTTGGATACCAGAAGCACCTGTTTCCTGGCGTGTACTGTAGCTACTGTCTGCCAGTCAACTCCAGGTAGGTTGAAGTCTCCCACTGTAACTGTATTCCCTTTGCCACTGACCTTCCTGATTTGCTCCCCCAGCTCCCTATCCACCTCCTCACTCTGTGAGGGTAACCTGTACTCCACCCCCATCCTGAGCTTCTTACCTTTAGTGCTTTGGAGCAATATCCATATGGCTTCTGCTCTCCCCTCATCTCTTTCCTCCCTAGTATACAGTATTGCCTCCCTGACATAAATAGCCAGCCTTCCCCCATTCCCCCCTTCCAGTCCCTGTGGAACACCTTGTATCCCAGGATCGTGAGATCCCAGTCAGGGTATTGTGTGGCCTAGGTCTCTGAGATGGCTGCAATATCTACCTCCCCCTCTGCCATCATTGCTTGGAACTCTGCCACCTTGTTTGCTAAGCTCCTTGCATTCAAGGATACTACAGTCCACCTTGTGTCCTGCACCTCCTCTTCTTGTCTCTCTCCCTTCCGCTTTTGTCTTGGTTACTTTCACTCATTTTCCTCCTCCTCCCTCTCTGAGGGGAGAGGCCTTCTGGTCTCCCCTGGAAGGTGCCTCCTCCCTGCTATCTGACTCAGCCCCTCCCCCCGTCTCTGTTTAAATCTATGTTGTTTTTAATGTACTTCTCCAGCCCCGCTGTCAATGCCCTTTTACCCTTGATGCTGAGATGCAGCCTATCCTTGGCGTAAAGCCCCTTATTGTTCCATGTCTTGCCCCACTCCCCTCCTACCCCGTACCCCATTTTTGCACTCCAACCCTTCAGCAACCCATTAAACTCCTGTATTCTTAGTTTTCCTGCTGTGCTTGTCCTAGGTACCGGGAGTACCTTGGAGAACATCACTGAGCTTCTCACCTAATTGCAGATACCCCCCACTTCCCTGAACCTCACCTGCACTTCTTCCACTATTCTGCCTTAAAGGTTGTTTATTCCTAGGTGCACAATGATATGAGGCTTCCCTCCCACCTTCTCCACACATTTCTAAATGCACTGCCCTACTCTCCCCACTGTCATACCTGGCATACACTCCACCCAGGTTTGGATCTTCCTTTCTCCCTTACTTCCCCATCTCACCCCCTCTGAGCATTGAATCCCCTAATACAAGTACTCGCTCCCCCATCCCTTGCACTTCCCCCATAGTTTGCCCTCCTATGGGCCCCTTTTCCTCAGTGTCCTCTCCTTTCATAGCTTGCCCTTTTCCCTGTCCCTTCTCTTCCAATTGCACCTCCACCTGCTCTCCTGCTCCACCTCCATTCTTTCTGTGCTCACTCCCTTCCACAACCACTCCCCCTCCACTACTTTTACATCCCCCCACTGCCCATTGCATTGTACCTCCCCCTCCCCAACATGTTTTTGCCTTCCTCCCCCTTTGTTTAGTGTGTTCGTGCCAACTTGACCTACTTTCCTTCCCATCCCCACTTTTACCTCACCATCTTCCATCTCTCCTTGTACCCTATATTCCCCCCCTTCCCTCCTGGTCATCTGATTCTTGTTCTATGGTGGCTTCCACAATCTCCTGCTCTGTTTCATCAACCAGTACTGCATACCTGTTTGTTGTCTCCAGCCTCCTGCCCTTGCCCTTGCCTGCCCCTAAAATCCCTTCCTGCCTCTGATTACCCTGAACCTGATTCCTACTTCCTCTCTGTCTACCCACATTCCCTACCACCTGCCAACACCCCCTTTTGGTGCTCCCAGAACCCTGTGGACTTGGCCCTCCTGGCTGAGTGTCCCCTTCCAGTCCATGGCAGCCTGGTCTACCTTGCAAAGGAACCCTCTCTGCCCCTCTGCCCCATCTCCTCACCCTCTTGTACCTGTCCCCAGCCCCCAGTTCCTGTCTCCAGCTTTCTATCTCCAGCGTAAGTTGTCTGAACATCCTGTACACTGGACAACCCCCCCACCTTCCACCAGGTTCACAAACAGTGCTGCCCACACCATTGCAGCTCACAACCCTCCCAGCCTCCTGTGCCCCAGCCACAGTCATCCCTACCTCTCCATTCCCCTCTGCCCCCTTGCCCTGGCCTCCACATCCCCCGTCTCTTAGTCTCTAAATATTCCACAGCTCTTTACAATTGTATCTGTATTTCTATAAGGGCTGTAAACCTGCAGCACTGCCCCAAAAACTCTTACTCTCTTTCCTTCTGTAGGGACTTACAGCTTCTCTCTCCTCTTCTTGCAAGTGCCCTTTGGACCTCGTTACTGACTATACTCTTTGTAATTCTGCCTATACCTATCAGCTAGGGTAGGCTACTGCTTGTGCTGTGCTGCCTAACTGTTCCTGCCTCTTTAAGTAGATGTGGCTTGGCCTTCCACTATAAAGGCAGAGTCCCTTTGGTACACGGTGTCTACAAAAGCAATCAGGTAAAAAAAGACATACTTCCATAAACTACAGGGCAAAAACACAGCTCTAGTTCAACATACCAGCAAATAGATTGTCCTAGTCCTGCTCACACAAAATGGGGACTCCAACTAAATCTGGCTCATATACTGTAAGCCAGAGGACAGCAGGGCACATAGTGCCTTTTTGCCTATGACCAATGGATGTCGGTGTGAGTATGTGCTTCATGGTCTAGGGTAAAGCAGCAGGGCCTCTTAAGCAGGCCCCTGACTTGGGAAAATGGACTGTCGTTTACTGAACCATAAACTATGACACTTTAGACTATAATGCTTGAGATAAAGCAGTGGATCATGAGGTTTTTTTTTCATTATCTCTAGTAAGACGTTACCCCCTGCCTATAAAGGAATCCCAGTCTTGTGTTTACTGCTTTAACAAGTGTAACCCCTAGATGGCGCTATCCCAGGGGCTACTACCCCTGCCTGATTTACCACTAACAGGTTGAGGGGCCTGGATCCAATGGCGGGTGCCTCCACCCAGAGGTCAGGGTTTGCAATAGTTAAACTTACTTGGTCACAGCCCTCTGGGACACTGCAACCCCCCCTTTCTTCCCACTAGTGGCCCACACAATATATCAGAATTACCTTCACAGTATACACTTACCCCCAGGACTAGTTCGGCACTGGGACTGCCTGTGAAATAAGATACAGTGCAACAATCACAGTACAGTACTTTAACATAGACAAATACCTCAGGAAGTATAACTTTGCTGAAACAAGCAGCTCTGATTTATTTGAGGGATATAACAAGGACAGGGGAAATCAGGTTGATTGGCTTATCACTTTACTATCTACCTATGGCTCTGTGCTGGCCTATCCCTACCAGTTACTGTCCTGGGTACCCAAGCCCTAGTGGCTAGTCCAAACCGTGGCAGCTGGTAG
Organism: Neoceratodus forsteri; assembly: GCA_016271365.2. Lineage (NCBI taxonomy): Eukaryota > Metazoa > Chordata > Ceratodontiformes > Ceratodontidae > Neoceratodus > Neoceratodus forsteri. The sequence continues at coordinate 799,181,176 of CM057454.1, forward strand.
GGGCCCTTTCACACAGTGAAAAGAAAAATTAGTTTAAACAGTCAGCAGTACAGTGATTCCATTTGGATTTAATGGGCAATTCAACAGGGAGCGACCCTGAATTAGTACTCACGACCTCCAAACAAGATAGGGTCCTTCAACGTCAGCAGGGTTACTCTTGAGCTCCACGAGACTCTTCACACATTTATATGGTAAAAAAAAGTACTATACCAGGCAGGCTGCTTCTCTATCCGATCGTAATTACTGCAAAACCCGGGAGAACACACAGCAGATTCAGTTCCTGACAGACCGAGTGCAATTCAACAACTTCTCCAGTCTTCTACAGGGTGAGCCTGGTTTCTACTCTTCAGAGATCCTTTGATTCTTTTCACAGGATGGATTCAGTCCTAACAAGCAGTTACACAAGCTGCAGACCGGAACTCTGGGCCTTACACACGTTTTTTGACTGAAACTGTGCACTGAAGGAGCACAGGGTTTCTTTCCCCTTCACTGCCAGATCTAAACTGAAACTTCCAACAGACAAAACCGGGCACTTCCTTTGAGTTCCTCCCAGTTCTTGACTGGATTGGCTGTCACTCACAATAGACTGCTGCTGTTGGTCCAAAAAGGCGCCAAAGTCTAAACTACATCTCCCAGAGTCACTGCCTATACAATCCTCTTGTGGCTGGCTCAGATTATGAGTCCAAGTTCTGATTCGTCCAAGGCACCATTTTAGAGCTAGCTTACCCCACACTGATTGATCCAGTTCAGCAGTTCAAAACTAGAATGGGAACTAGGCAAACACAGTTCTGACTGCAAAGAAAGCAAGTTAGACAAACTGTATTTTCATTATTACTCTAAATGATTTCTGGCAAACAGTTACGCCCTTCAGATAGGTTCCCTTTGCACTCCTAGTGACTGCAAAAATGGAATGAATTGGCAGCAGTTCGAGTGGTACTCAAACAGAGAAGCACACAGTCCCCCCATACAAACTAATTATGTCTGCAAGCAGACAGCTCTTAAAGAGACAGTACCAGAGGCTCTAAAAACACTCACTGATAAATGGCTTAAACGCCAAACACCATTCAGGCTTGGAGCATTCAAGCAAGCTCCTGGAAGTCTTTTGGGAACCCCCATTTGCAGGGGGGTTACACAAGGAAATCCACATGATCAACAAATGACAGGACATGGTCCAGTGCAACACCTTAGTAAAAGGTTCCATCCACACAGGAGTGACCCCAGTCGAGGAGGAAATGTTCTAAAGAGATTTTCTGAGTTTGATGTGCCTTACATTAAATTGTGGCTAATGTTGCCAATAGTCTGTTTCTGTAACAGTGGAATTTTTTTGTGCATCCTTCATTTAACTAGAAAGGGTTGTAGTTTGGCTCTGACAAGGTGGCCAGCCAATCTCGTCCACTTCCCTATTCATGTACACACTCCCGTGCTCAGGCACGTTATGACATTCAGCAAGGGAGAGCATGGGGCATGCCCCATTGAAGTGAAAGGGAGTAATTTTCTATTATTATTTTATACATTATGATGATGAGTTGGAGATCAATGAAGGCCACCACTCAACTAACAAGGCCCTTGGTAGTCAAGCAGTGACCTTCATTAAATTCTAGCTCAAAAAGTGACTGAGCACAGGGTGGTGGGTACATGAACAGGGAAGTGGAAGAGATCAGCTGGCCACCTTGTTGGGGCCAAACTACAATCCCTTCCAGCTAAATACAGGCTACACAAAAAAAATTAATTATTACAGAAACAGACCATCAGCAGCATCAGCTACCATTTCTGGTAAAGCATATCCTAAAGTTGGACACTCAGAAAATAATTAAAAGTCAGCAAAGATGTCAGTCTTGTTCTAAGTGTAAAACATCATACATTTAGTTTTCCTTTCATTCATAAGCAGGAAGTCTGCATGATCCAAGCCTGTTTGGAGGTAAAGTCATCATGCATCCTTCTCCTTAGACAATCTAAGTTCTTATCACTAGAGAAGATAAGAGCATCATCTGTGTATAGAATTATATTGTTCAAGAGGCTGGCCCACCTTCACAGTGGTAGCACTGCCGCTCGTGATGCTGATGACCTGGGTTCAGGAATGAGCCAGGAAAGTCAGAGGGCCAGCTGGGAGGAAGAGGTTTGAGTGTCCTAGGACTGCTTGCCTTCTCTGGGAGGGAAGGGGGGCTGTAGGTCAATACCTGACTGACCTCAGGCAGAGGCTTGGGGTACACCAAGTTTCTGACCATATGTAGCAGGGGGGCATGATGAACATCAGCACTTGTACCTTGATGTCAGGGTACATGTCACACCCCAAGAACACCAGAAAAAATAGGCTTCTCATGCTCTGGTAGACTGAGCACTTGACACAGATCCCCAGTGCCCATACCTGTCCTGGGCTGGTGTTCCAATCAAATCTAAAAGTTTGGGGTGTTGAGCCCCACATTGTCCCCACCTGGGGGGAACAACCAAGGGTCCATGGGGGACTATCACCGAAGGCTCCAGGTAGGTGAGCGGGGACAGATGCCATACAGTAGGTGTCTCCTGAAGAGGGGGAGCACAAGGGTCGGGGGGCATTAAAAAAAAGAATTATATTAGTCAATTTGCAGACCAAATATAGGTTGCTTATAGTCTGAAGAGCAGAGGTCCAAGAATGAACTCTTGGCATCTGAGAGTGCATTCTGGCATTTTTTAGACTGTGATTGACAGGACAAGTACTCATTAACCAGCAGACTGTGTCATCAGCGAAGCCCAGACAGAGTAGCTTTTTGCAGAGGAGGGCATGTTTGACTTGATAAAATGTCTTGGTGAGATCTATGTATACAGATCCAGCCAGTTCCCCATGGACCAGTGCACTATTTACGGAATCTGTAAACCCCAGAAGTGCAGTCATAGTGCCAGGAGTTCATTTAATTTATTTTTAGTGGAAGTCTAAAACTTCAATGAGTCGAAATCTGAAAGTCATTCCAATGTTTTGGAATTCAAAATACTTCCAGGATCAAACTTTTGGAAGCCAGTATTCTAAGAAGGACCAATCAATAGTGGTAAAATACAATTTGTTTCCAAAAAATCAACCATTTCTGACTTCCATGCCTGTAATTTTGGAAATCATCAAATTTTTGATTATTTTGGAAGTCAATGATTTCCTTCCTCATTATTTTGGAGGTTGTTGCCCTAATTTTGGAAGTCAAATACTCCAAAAATGGATTTAACCTGCATACTGCTAAAATTCTTCCTGAACCCATGCTGGTCTTTTGCCTGGAGTTCATGCTGGCTGAGGTAGTCTATAAGTCAGTCATTCACAAGTCTGTCAAGTAGTTTGGATAGTGGGAGAGGATAGTAATTGGAGGGCTAGTTAGCATTCCCACCCTTGAACACAGGGACTACATAGGCCTTCTTCCAGAGATCAGACACCCAGTGTCAAGGGACAAAATTGAAAGGCAGTTGTGGGCAGTAGGTGAGTTCTCTAATCCCAAATTTATGTAGCTTCATGTCAATGCTACTGGGACTACATCTTGTTTTAATTTTTATCTTGGTTTGTCAGCCATATACATCAGCCTAGATAAGTCATTTAAAGTAGAACCTAGGTCTGTTATGCTTACAAGGTGGGTCACCAACTGGGGCAGGGTGGGTGCTATGTACCAATACAAATGCTGATACATTGCTAATTGTATTGTTAAAGACATCAACAATATACTTTTCTCCATAAATAGTGGCACCACTATTGCCTATGGAGTGTGGCAAGGATTCTATGTAGTTCCCAGTAGTTTGCTGATATTACCCCAGAGCTTGTTGACACCAGTGGCTGGTGCAGAAGGTCATAAGAGAGAGGGAATTAGATTTGTCAGGTCAGGTTCCACTGGTGGAGGTGGGGAAAAATACCTGTTGCTGACAGTAGGACTAATGGGAGTGAGTGTTTAATGCATGCACCTTCAATATAATGAATTCAATATAGTAACTTTTTCTGAATCGGGTAGAAGTTATATTCTTGTTTTAATGTTGTCATGTGTCTCAGAAACTGCAAGGATGCTGAACAAAAAGACAGCTACTGTATAATAGCCTCAAGGTAAATTGAAATCCAGTGGGTGATCATAACTTACTTCTCATGCCATGACTTCAAAACAATGAGGTTGTGAAATTTGGTGCACTGCACAGTGCACAACTCACCAATCTGCTTTTGCATAAAGCCTACAAAACATAGAAACACAGAAACCTAAACTGTGTTGGCAGAAAAGGACTGCTAGGATCATCTAGTCTGCCCAATTTTCCCTACCTATTACTACACCCTGGACACTATTTTGTCACAGATTTCCCTCCCTCTCTCCCTTCTCTCTTAGCTCTGTGTATTATGCCCATGTGCCTGTCCCATGTATGTTTGAAGCTCACCACTGTCTTTGCCCCCACCACCTCTTCTGGTAGGCTGTTCCAGACATCCACAGTTTTTTCTGTGAAGAAGAATTTCCTCAAATCCCTCTTGAACTCTCCCCTGGTACTCCTCCTGTGAAAGAGACTTCCCTCCTGCACCTTGTTCACCACAGTGAGGTACTTTATAGGTCTCAATCAAATCCCTTCTCTCTCTCTCCTCTCCTCCAGGTAGTACATGTTGAGCTCACACAGCCTCTCCACATGTGTGGTTTCTCTTATAACCTCACCCCATTTTGGTAGCCCTCCTCTTGATGGCTTCAACCCTATTGATGCACTTGTGAAGGTGCAGTGTCCAACACTGGACACAGTACTCTAGGTGGGGTCTAACAAGTGAATGATCCAGAGGCAACACTGCTTCCCTTCTTCTGCAAGAAATCCCCCTCTCCATGCCCCCACCATCTAGCAATCCTTGCCTACTGCATTGTCACACTGTTCTGCCACCTTGAGGTCATCAGAAATGATTACCCCACGGTCCCTGTCCAGCTTGGTAAATGTAAGTACTCACCCCATCTTATACACACCCCTCTGGGTTCCCCACCCCAGGTGCATAATTTAACTTTTTGGTATTGAAACCAAGCTGCCATTCCCTAGACTTCTACTCCTCTAGTTTCCCCAGATCCTTTTGGATTCATTCCACCCACTCCTGGGTGTCCACCCTGTTGCAAATTTTTGTGTCATCTACAAAGAGACACACCTTCACCTCCAGCTCCTCAGCAATGTCACTTATGAAGACAATAAAGATGGCAGGATGCAGTACTGATCCTTGTGGTACTCCACTGGTCAATCTGTCATCCTCCAAGTGGCTACCATTTAGCACTACCCTCTGCCTCCTATCCTTCAACCAGTTAGATACCCAGTTCACCATGTTTTCCCCCACCACCATATTGCTACATTTCTTTATTAGCCTCCTATATGGTACAGTATCAAAGGCCTTCCTGAAAACCAGATATGCCACATCTACTGCCCTCCCTGATCCACCTCCTTAGTTACCCAGTCAAATATATCTATGATATTTTGTTTGACATAACCCCCCCCCCACCGTGAATCTGTGCTGCTGGTGGTCCTGCAGCTCATTTGTCTTCAGGTACACTGTCAGTTTCTCCTTCAGCATTGCCACCATTAATTTCCCCACCACTGATATAAGACTGACTGGTCTGTAATTGCTGGGATCTTCCTTGCTGCTGCTCTTGTGCAGATGGACTACTAGAATCATCCCCCAACTCCATAGAATGCTACATAGTGTTGCCAGACAGGTGGCTATCACAGTGGTCAGCTCCTTTATTACCCTTGAGTGAATCCTGTCTGGCTCCATTGCCTTGTTTTCCTTTAGAGATTCCAACCCACATCAGACTTTCTCTTCCATAAATAGACTTGTGTCCATACACCCCTCGGCTGGTACCTGTTAATGCATGTTTGCCTATCTCCACCCCCTTTTACTGTGATATTTAAAATATTAGTCTTTTCATTGTCCTCCTCTGCACAGTTCCCCCATCCTGGTTTCCTAATCCTCACTATACCACCCACTTATTTCTCTTTTTGCTCATGTATCTGAAGAAAGTCTTATCCTCATTCCCGACCTCCTAAGCAACCCTTTCCTCAGTTCAAGTCTTTGCTGTCCTTACCCTCATTCCTGCCTCTCTTTGTTTCTCCAGATATACCTCTCTATCTACCTCCATTTCATTCTCTTTGCGCTCACTTCCTGAAAGCTGTTTTCTCCCTTGCTGCCTTAGTCACCTCTTTTAAGAACCACAGTGGCCTCTTCCTCCTCTTTCCCTTATTAATGCCTTTAAACAAATTGCCATTATCTTACTTATTGCCTTCTTATTATATTCTATTGTTCCTCCACCATGCAGGCTGTCTGTCCCTTCAAGGTATTTCCAAAGGCAGTCTCCCATTTCTTTAAAATGTTTTTATCTGAAGTCCAGGATCCTCAGCCTAGTGTGGGTTATATACTGTCCAGTCCATATGACAAACCACAGTGTATGATGATTGCTTGTACTAAGGGGGCTACTGTCTGTGACTTCTGCAAAGATGTCCCTGTTCGTAAGTATCGGCTCCATCAGTGCCCCATCTCTAGTGTGATCTGTACCAGCTGCCTGAGAAAAACAACTTCCCAAATCTTCTTGCTTCCCATTTCCTACATCACCCTAAAGTTTCACAGATATGTCTTGTTAAGGGGGATTGTTTTTGCTGCTTTCATCGCTTTCCTGTCCCTTTCTTGCTTGCAATTATTTATCTCACAATTTAAAAAAAAAAGACTGTCTGCTTTCATTGCTCCTTTAAAATCATTTCATTTAATCTTTTTTACACAGTTTTTTCAGTTGCCACCCACCACCAATCAGCTTTTACTAGGCCACATGTCAGTGCTCCTACTTCCCAAGAGAAGAACCATACATGGGATGCAAAATTCTCTCTGATGTGTCTGTCCTCTGAGTGGCTAAGGTCCATTTGGAAACTCAGTTTGTCAGAATAGTTAGCAGTAATGACTGTACTGTAGCACTACGTGGCTGGCTTTTTCCTTTCATTTTAAGAAACCCAAACAGGCTAAATTTTTAAAAGTCAGAGAATAACACAAGGTGCTTGCAGCTGAAAGGAATGATGCAAAGAGCAAGCTGCATCAAAACTTGCATCAGTTCTAATTTTCTAATGCTGTTTGTGTCACAACCTTAACTGCCAACATCAAAGTGGCTTGCATCAGGCTGTTTGCAAAAACCAAAATGGGTGTGCCATGTCACAACAGGGCTTGTGTCAAAAAAGTGATACAACATCCCCTTTTTTAATTTTCTAAGTTAGAAACTGCAGACACCGCATCACATATGAATGCAGCTGTTAGACCAGCCAGTGCTGGTCTAACTGACATTAGAATGGTATACTATTGTTACAGCTATGCTGTAATAGTGAAACCACTACAGTGACACAGGAGCAGTGCACCATTTATTCATCATCTGACTAACGAATCATGTATTTGACTCAACTTCACTTACAGAAATAATTTTATGAAGTGTTTTCATGCTGTGCACATAAAATTACCCATGTGACATGCATGCTGTAAATATGATTTGTTTGTTAAATTGTAACTGATTGCATGCATGTGGCATGTGTGCAGCAAGCAAGTGTGGCAAGCATGCATTTTATGTTACATTGGAACAGACTGCATGCATGTGGCATGCATGCAAAAAGTAAGTGGTCACTGATAACTGCACAGATAAAAATTAAATGACTTGCACAGGATCACACAGTATGCAAGTGGGGTGCCCCCTTCATCTGAGCTGCATAGCTGAACCGTAGCACACATACCATCAGAAACACATGTGGCTCTTCCCACCCCCATACACACAAATACCCACAGAACTACTTAATCACTTCTGTCTAATCTGTATTCCTACTATTTCCTCTTCATAGTTTTAAATGCTTCCACACAAACAGACTTTAAGGGGCAAACACAAAAGTAGTAATAACTCGGCACCCACCCACAAGGCCAGCCCTCCCCACATATGCACACACTGTAGCAGGTGCGGACATGCCATTACAGACAAACCACCAAGTATAGGTGTAAGTCGAGAGTCTCTTACCTGAGTACTAGTGAGCCAGAGGCAGGTGTTTTTAGGAAATGTCCGTGGGACAGAGTGCTGGGGCATGCCCCTATGAAATAAATGGAGTTATTTTTCATTACTACTTTATCGAGTTTCAAAACAAGGCCCTTGTTAGTCGAGTGGTGGCCTTCATTATTCTCAAACTTGCCATCATAATGTATAAAATAATAATAAAAAAATACCCCATTCATTTCAATGGGGCATAACCCTGCACTCTCCCATGCTCAATGTCATAATGTGCTTGAGCATGGGGAAGTGGAGATCAGCTACCCTGGGGGGACATAAGCCTGACTATAGTGGGGCTCCAACTGTCTATGCATATCACACCACTCAACTGTCCCTGATTGCAAGGGACAGTCCTCATTATACCCCTGAAAACTGCTCTGTTCCTCATCCATAAATCATGCAAAACATGCTGCTCATACAGAGGATATCCTGTAAATTTAGGCTTTTTGGCAGGGGTGCCTTTTTAGATTTCAACTGGTGGAGCCAACTACCAGTGGAGGCCAGGTGCTGGTTAGCCACTAGAATGCATGCTCTGGAACATCTGGAATGTCTCTAAAAGATAAAACATATTTGCTGTGATTGAAAAGTGATATGCAAATCAGGAAAAAATCAGTTGTGTAAGATTCATCTGTCTACAGCCCAGAGTAGAGCATCAGATTTGGGCTTAAACCACACAGTTACTAACCATTTTTTCCCCTTGCTGAAGTTCTGTCCTCCTCCCCCAAAAAAGGCCCCAATCTCTCTTTCTGTCTCCCTTTCATTCAATACCCGTCTCATTTGGGTTGTGTAGCCACCCAAAGGCACAGAAATGTAAAAAGTGCATCAAGAATTCAGTCCTTCCTCCTTCCCTGATCCCCCTATAAAAAATCATTTACTTTTACTTACCTGGACATCTGGCTGGAACCTGCAGCTTGGCCCAGTGTAACACCAGCTAAGTTTTCAGTCTGCTCTTCCTCCGTCCTTCTGCTAGAAACTGGATGCTGGAACCAACCAGTCCAGGTCCCCACTGTGGTTCATGTCCAAGTCACCTCACTACCAAACCAATCCAGCTTTGTGTTGCTTCTTGCTTGGTTGCTGCCACACCACACTTATCAAGGTCTGTGAAAGATTCCCACACCACTGTCACTGCAGTTTCTAGGCCCAGTTTGCTGCCATGTGGGGCCTGCACAGTTGTTATTGTGAGGTGAGACTATTATTGTAGGTAGGTAGCCTAGTCATTGAGATAGCTTCTAGCTCACCCCCTGCCCCTTCAGCCACCAGGGGAGACAGAGACTCACCGAGAGTAGACCAACAAAAACATGCCAACACAACACTGCTATCGAGAGCTCAGTGCTGACTGACTTCTCCAAGCAGTAGTCTGTAGCCTGTCTACTCAGTGGTGGGAAAGACAGTGTTGCACATGTGCTACTCATGAGCTCCTGCTTGGCTGGATCTCCCCCACATCATGTGTGATGGCACTACCACTGATAGGTGGAGATCGTAGACACAATACAGACACAGTCAAGACAGGAGTACACCTGCAGCTTGAGTGCACACATGCCACAGGGGCATTTATTGTGCAAAAGATTAAATCCAGATTTAATACCATTATTGCCACACCATAAGAACAACCTAGGCACAAATGTAGCGGGGGGGGGGCAACTGACCCCTTCTGTCCTACCTAAATGGAACCCTACTTTGTGGTAGACATTCATTCTCGGGTGCTAATATCTGTACAAGTAAATACAATGTTTTCTCTGTGTTCTGAGGTACTGTATCTCCATGTTTCAGGATGTGTCCCAATCATTGGGAGGGTTAGTGTCCCTCATTGTCTCTCATTTTGAGTGTCCATGTCCCTCATTTCAGTGACAAAACATGAGGTATGGCGCATGCTTCCAAGGCCTTACTAAGCACAAAGAGTGCTGACCTTGGCCATAGTGTACATGCTCCATTCAGAATGACAAAGGGAAAGTAAGTGAGCCATAACAGTCATGGAGAAACACATATGTGGCACTAAATATGCATAAGTGGATCTGCATAGACCAAAACAAAAAGGTCCGGATTCACACCACAGAAGCCCCTCTTCACACTTCTGGAATGGGAGTATTGGCTGACTATATCTTAAGCATTTAATACACTAAGCAAACAGTACTTTACAAATTAGTGCCAATTTAATGACAAAGATCAAAAGCCATTATTTTGCAAAAGGATTTCATTATCAGAATTAATGAGTTTGCCTAATATTAATGGGAAATCAATAGAAATTATATTTTAATAGGGCTAATTGCTGGCAGTAGTATGAGAAATAGAAATTGATGTGTTTTTAGATGAGATTTGCACTAGCTTAGCTGCTGCACACATTTCAAGCATACAGCATGTGAATCTGAGGTGATTTTTAAATGATATTCATACCAGTTTAGCTGCTGCATTCATGTCAAGAGTGCAACATGCAAATCTAATGTGATTTTTAGAAGATGTTCACACCGGCTTACCTGCTGCACACATGTCAAGCTTGCAGCATGTGAACCTGATGTACTTTTTAGATCTGGTTCACTTAGGTTCACTTTGAGTATTCTAATCACATGCAACCATTGCACAATTAAGCATGTGGCATGCATTGTGCATATATGCAGCACACTTATATTTGGAATTGCGTCATTATCAACTTGAGTTATTCTCACCCCATGCATCATATTTTTGACACAGGGGTCTTCTTGCATCATATTGGTTGACTTTACAACATAGAACATTTTTTTCTTGCAAAATACTGTGCATAGTATTTCGTGCACCTGGATTTGGCACAAAGAGTTTGTTTGATGTTCCTTACATCAATCTAAGGGGCCTTTGAAAATCTAGCCCATTATTTTGTTTAAGTATTCAAGAAGCCTGATCACAAGTTTGGCATGCAAAGCAAGCACTGTGCCAAAGGTTATGCAATAGGCACATCACATGTCAGGGATATTACATAAAATAAATACATAGGAATAGGGAGTTCGACATCTGACAAATGCTGCATTGGAAATGTTATCTCAGTAATACTATTGTATGGCACCGTATCAGTCCAGTCTGGTGTCTGCTCCTATTAAAAATTAATTGCTAGGGTAATAAAATGAACATATACCATACAATTTCAGTTAACAGAAACATATGGTGTTAAGAAACCATGATTACATCTCTTAAGTAGGCTTAGCTCTTGTACATAAGCATGGTTATCTCAATTCTGTGTAACCATCCGTCTATGTCTACTCTGACGTGGAACCTTTGTACCTCTGACGTGGAACCTTTGTACTCTGATGTGGAACCTTTGTAAAAGAGCCATGGCTCAAAGGTATTTGTAATCCTAGACTTGATAAATAAATAAATAAATATGTTTAGTTGTGTTGCTACAGTACTGTATGTGCATATAAGATGGTGCACATATACTTTTATTGTGTTTCTTAATCCTGTTCAGAAGGTATTTTTTATAACAGCTATTGTAGTGTGGGGGTGCCATCTTCCTCCCTTGTAATCAGAAAGAAGAGCTATCTAGAAGTGAATTTGTCTTTTTGACCCTTAAGAGAGCAGTAATTGATTCTGTGTCTTTTTTTTTCTTGGCACTGTAAACCCCCCTCCCCCCATTCCTAAGGGTTACTAGAATCTCAGTTAGAATCAGTGGTAGTCAGGAAAGGCAGCTAGTATAATGCCAGTTAAATGGGTTTCACTCTGTCTTTCTCTCAGTCTCTGCTGAGCTCTGGAGGGATGATGTCATATAGAACTGTCACAGCAGCATGATCCTAACTGGCCAGCTGCTAGGGAGCTAGCTTTAGAATATTCGGGAGTCTGTAGTTGGAGTTCAGTGGAGGAGGCTGCAGTGTTAGGCAACTCCTCATTCAGCTCTGTCAGAGAGCTACCAGTTTGTGTTTTTTAAGTTCTCACCCTAGTGGTGACAACTGAAACAGTTCTGGAAGTGGTGGAGACCCTTGCCCTATGGTTTTCCCAGTGCCCCATCCCAGGAGGGATGGGGTAAACTTCAGGGTGCAGGGGCAATCCCCTGGTCCTTTTTGGACTCTTGAAGCTGCCTTGTGACAACTGCTCTGTGAGTATCTTGTTTGTTTTCTGAGTAAAACCCAAGAGTACCTGCAATGCCTGTGAGGTAATTTTCTCTGACAAAGGGACCCTTTCATGTAAACATTAGTTTAAAAGCTTTCTGCCTACACTGGAGTCCTGTATGTGACTGTCCAAGTACAGAACTTTTAATTCTGACACCCGAGGGTGTGTGCAGTATGTTAAGTGTGATAAACATTTAAGACAACAGCTACAGTTTTCTACAGTTGTGTGGTGTTATTAACCAGATGAATGGCCGAGTATATGCCTGGAAACAAAAAGTGGGAGACCCCTCATCTGGAGTAACCAGTTTACCTCTACAGGTTCTGAAGGGCACTTTTTACTTTTTCTTCATTGCATTTGGCCAGTGCCTGAGAAGAGTGTTTACCCATGTATGTGGGTTGTTTTCTTTCAGTTTACCCTGGTATATTGGGTTCTGAAAGTTCTGAGCCTGTATGTGCTCCTTGGTGGTTGTGTGTACCACCTCTACTCCTGTGAAACATGGGAACAGTACCAGTACCTAGCTGAATGTGTCAATTTCCAGTAGAAGCCAATGTGTTCACCAGTGTGTGTTTTCTTCATCCTATGCTAAATGGGAATTCAGGAATGTCTGTATCTCAGAAATCTGCATTACCAGTATGTGTAGCCCTATGGCAGTCCATCTCCACTTTGTGAATATTCTTACTTTGTTACATGAATAAAAGCCACACTTTAGAATCCCAACCTGGTCTGGACAGTAATGTTATTGCTTCCTTGTCTCTGGAGTTACTTGGGTGCCCTGTCCAGAAGTGCAAACCTAGTGTAGTCCTAAGCAAACGTTTTCTCCCAGGGTTGTTGGCCATCAGCAACTGGTCCCAGTTATGTGCCTGGTAGTTGTCACATTTGGTTGTCTGTGCTGTATAACAGACTAGCCCACCTTGTATATGGTGGCCATTGTAGCTGCATAGAGTGCATGTGTAGATAGATTCTACAATGTAAACCCCCACCCGTCTCTTAACCCCCTAGATGTTGTGTTGAGAGGAGAATCATTGCTAGTTAAACAAGGGGGAGCCAGTGGGGGGGGTTACAAAAATGGGGGCTCATCCAGGATGTGTTTTGAATTTGGGAGAAAACAAAATATAGTTTGCTTAGGCTATGGCTAGCATTTTGTCTGTCTGGCAGTTGGTAGCCCAAAACTGGAAGCTTTGCACAAAAGGATCTGTGTAGGATAGTGCCATCTGTATGTGCCACTGTGTGCCTGCTGTTCATGTGTTTCTGTGTGTTGTGCCACCATTTACCAAGGGACTGTAAAGCCAGAATGTGCATGCCCTTGTCCTGTATTAAGTAAAGCATTTTCGAAACTTTAAATCTCAAGTTTTCTGTGACAAAAAGTATTGTGGACTTTAGGAAATGAAGAGACAATTGTGCCCTGAAAGTTTCATGTGCTTGTGAGAAATGGAGGAGTCACTAAAGAAATAGCAAAGTTCTGAGCAAAGAAATTGTCAAAAACTACACTTCCGCCATGAAAATTCAGTGTAGGAAAAAGTTTGTTTGCAGTTTAAATTTTGCCCAGCTCGACAATCGCCTTGGAGGAAGAGTGTGAGGATACATATATATATATATATATATATATATATATATAGATAGATAGATAGAGAGAGAGAGAGAGAGAGAGAGAGAGAGAGAGAGAAAGGCTCATTTGCATGGCGTCAAGTGATTGGTGCAACTGCAATCAGTCTTGCCCCTAGCCAGCTTCAGATTGCAGCTCATTGTTCGAGAGGGAGAGACCGAGTGGTGTGCAAGCTGGTTATCCAGGAGAAAGCATAGAGGGGCCAGCAAACATTTTAATACTGTAAATACAGACTTTTTCTGTTAAAGTTTAGGCTTAACCCAGTATCCAACTGACAGGGAAGCAAGCGTGGTGTTCATAGTGACAATCGGCAGGATCACCAGTCCATTTTAACTCAGAAGCCTTCCAAGATTGGCTTTAGGCTGAAATTTTCCACCAGAGGAAGCCAGCTACTGATTCAGTGAGTACCATTCAGCAAAACTGAGCTCAAACTGTGCTGTGATTTTAACAAAGCCAGCTGGATCTATGTGTAAACAGTGTGATTGTTTTTGCAAAGAAAGACTAAAGTGAAATCCAAATGAACAAGAACTCTGAGCAATAGACTGTGAGTATGTATTATCAAGGCCACTGTTTTTCGGTTTTTACTGGAAAATCCGGTAAAATTCCGGAATTAGGGCTGCCTGAAAACCGGTAAAAATGAAGATTTCATGGAATCTAACATTTTCTATCAGATCAGTAAATCTATAAAAAAGAGTGTTTTTCTTTTAATTCCTTCCTGTACTATTTTCAGTTTGCTTTATTTAATGCTCTGTATATTAAGCCTTCTTTAATTCTGATTATTTATGCACATACTAAAAGAATGATAGCAGAATCCCAGTACAATCCAGAAATTAGAGTAAAAATCACCAGTAAAATTCCGGAATCTTAAGTCTTGAAAACGGAATTTAATTGTTTTAATCACCGCAAATCAGTGGCCTTGTGTATTATGGATTCAGCTACAGTATAATTTTCTGAGCAATCGAGAGACTGTGAGTAGTATGAAAGGCTGCAACAAGCAGGCAATCCTGTTTCTAGAAATACTGTGGCTTTTAGTGACTTTGAGAAGTAAAATTGATTGAAAGCTAATCGTAAAGTCCAGAGATCATATGAATGTGCTGAGAAATGTGAAAGCAGTGCAATTGTTATAGTTTGAGCAAATTATCAGTAGCAGAAAGTCAGATGTGCAGTGGCTTGAGTCAGAGACCGATTTTTTGATGTATCAGGAGTGCTGCCACCACCATTACAGGGTGGGGCCGTAATGTAAACACTGCTGTACGGAGCCATTTTAAGAGACTATTCCAAGTATCGTGAACTGTGTAGTAACAATAAACTTTAATCTGTTTTTTCATAGACATGGCTTCAGGACCATCCCGCTACCTGGATCATGCCCGAGCTATGATACCTGAGGAGGTTGCAAAGCTAAAAGAAATAGATCAATGTTTCTATGGTGACAGTTTGCCTTCTCATGTTGCAATTCCCAACTACCCTGTGAGAGTATGCCTAATGTGCCTCAAGGCTGGAAGGGATGTTTTCTTAATTCTTTACATCTTTCAAAAAAAGAGGTGTGCAAGAACAAGAGGGCACAATTTGAAGATAGAGGGGGGGCGGCTCAGAGGTAATTTAAGGAAGTATTTTTTCACAGAGAGGGTTGTGGATGCATGGAATGGCCTTCCGGAGGAGGTTGTGGAGTCAAAATCAGTGGTGGAATTCAAGCATGCTTGGGACAGTCATAAGGCAATTCTAGGGGGTGGGGGTAGGAAGAAGTAGGCTGCTGGTTAACTAGGGTCTGCAGCTTATCCAGTAGGTAGGGAAATGGGCAGACTGGGTGGGCCAAGCGGTCCTTATCTGCAGTCAAATTCTATGTTTCTATGTTTCTATGTTAATTCCTCACTTTTCAGGTTGCTTAGTGAAGTATGGTCTGTCCAAAGCAGCTAGAATTAATTTGGCTGCCACCTGGACAAAAGTGCAAAACCCTGAATATAGCAGCACACAGCACCAGGTTGAACCTGTTGGGGGAGGCCCAGCAGAGTGTGGCCCAAAGGAAGATAGTGTAGATTTACTGAAAGGGCAGAGTCCTCATGATGTTTCCATGCCTGTGTCATAAATGGACAGTGCGGAGGAAAGATCTGTGGACCCATGGAAAGAGGGTCCTAGTCTTAGCCTAGTTGGGGAGGATGAAGTTCAAGAAACTTTAAATTGGGAGGTGTCTACCTCCACACCCAGTAAAGAGTGGACTGTCTTGGGAGTCAGGATGACTGCTCACTCTTGGGCCCAGGTTTTAAGTGAGGAAGCAGAGGAGGAAGATGTGTAACTTTCTGTTGAGGGTCCCAGTCTGTGGCCTGAAGGTCTTGCCTCAGAGGAACCAGAGACAGAAGTTGGCGACTCCACTGCCCTGCTTGAAGATATGGCTGGGGACCAGTTTTTCCATGCTTTAAGTATGTGGCACTGGTTGAACCAGGACTGGCCATCCCCAAGCCATGCCAGTGACCATGTACTGGAGAAGAGTAGAAAGGAGGGGAGACTGGTTCCTAGGAGGGCTAATACCATATATGAAATGTCCTTTACTACCTTTCTTCAGAGAGTCTGGGAGGAGATTGAGAAAACAGGAAAGCCTGGTTACTGGAGGAAGCAAGCAAGAATCTGCATCCAGGTGCGACCCCTTGTGTCAGAAACAGAGTCATAAATGAAAGACTAAAGTTTTGGAAATTGAGCAAGACATTGTTCATGGGCACTGTACGATATGTGGACAAAACTGGAAATTAAACTTTCCACAACATCAATTATGAATGCCCAGATGGGGTCATAGTTCATGCACCTGACCCAGCGTGGTACTAGCCTTAATAGTGCCACTCCCTGTGAATATGTCCATGTCTACCCCGAGGGAAGCATAGCAGTGACAGCGAAGTGTCTACCATCCAGCAGTTGCCATACCTATGTGTTCTGCCAGACTGGTGTTCCAGGATTCAAGGTGCATCCAAGATTTGTCATACCTGCAATGTGACTTTCCAGTTTCTCTCACCTGGACTTCCAGATGACCTCAACCCAGCTGTTTTTCCTGATTCATCATCTGGGATGCTGGATGACACCAACCCAGCTGTTGGTTCCAGTTCCATGGTTCAGTTTCCAGATGACATCAGCCCAGCAGTTTGCTGTTTCATCATCTGTTTTCTGGAAGATATCTGCCCAGCTGTATCCGAACAATGCTGCAAGGGAGGGAGAGTCTTTGGCTGGAGAAGTAGGTGATTGCATTTGATCGTTCTTTAAGAGACTGGTAAGTCCAGACTTTTCTTACTTTATTGACATTGCAATACACATCCTATGCCTGGCAGACTACAAACGGTTGAACTGCCCACAAAGACTCTCCCCTTTGGGACTACAGTACTTCAAGAACTGTGCTTCCATGGGCCAGGAGAGACTCTTTTATGGACCTTTCTTCGGGCAAATCTGTTTTGTCACTAGTTAAGACATTTAGCGCATTCCATCCCCCCAAAAGGTGTATTGTACATAATGTTAGAGATTTTCTACTGTTTTTTACTTTTCTATCTTTCCTATAAAAAAATTTTGGGATTCTCAATTGTTTTGATGGGAGGGGGTATGGAACTTGTCTTGCAGATTTGGGGTGTTTTGTTTGTCTCTTTTTCTCTTTCAGGAGTTCCTGGTGAAGAAAGAAGAGAAGACCAGAAGAGGATGTGGGAACTCATCTGAGTTCTCCTGTTTTTGTAGAGTGTTTTTGAATTGTGTAGTGGTTAACATGTGTTAACAATTCTTCTTCCACAGGTGTACATGTGGTGGATTGTAGGCATGTAATGCTTTGGTATAGTGTTAACTCTGTGTGTTTTTGGCTTGCAGGTGCCCTGGGTAGGGGGGAGGTTCCACATGAGTAGATTTTGGATAGTTAGGTTTTCCCTAGGTGGTTAGGGGAATAGAATGGCTGTGGTCCTGTCCTGCAGTAGGGGTCATAGTTTTGGTCTGTTAGGGCATGCTCAGGACAGTTCTCCCAGAGCCACTGATTCTCACTAGTAAGATCTTATTGTAGGGGCTGATGCATCAGTCAAAGGCCTCCAGGCCTTTAATGTTGTCTACCTGTGCTGGCACATTGTAGGTGAGAAGGTACCACTACTTTTCCATAGTCAACACATAGGGTAGGATGGTCTGGTGCCGGGTATGGTAATGACTGAGGACAGTTATTTTCCTGGCTGAGGGTAGGTGAAACTCCTTCATTCCTAGGGGTTACTAGAATCCCAGTTAGAATCAGTGGTAGGCAGGGAAGGCAGTTAGTGAAATGCCAGTTAAATGGATTTCACTCTGTCTCTCTCTCTGTTCTCAGTCTCTGCTGAGCTCTGGAGGGATGATGTCATATAGAACTGTCACAGCAGCATGAGCCACACTGGCCAACTGCTAGGGAGCTAGCTTTAGAATGTTTGGGAGTTTGTATTTGGAGTTCAGTAGAGGAGGCTGCAGTGTTAGGCAGCTCCCCATTCAGCTCTGTCAGAGAGCTACCAATTTGTGTTTTTTAAGTTTTCACCATAGTGGTTGACAACTGTACCAGTTCTGGAAGTGGTGGAGTCCTTGTCATATGGTTTTCCCAGTGCCTCATCCCAGGAGGGATGGGGTGAACTTCTGGATGCAGGGGCAATCCCCTGGTCCTTTTTGGACTCTTGAAGCTGCCTTGTGACAACTGCTATGTGAGTACCTAGTTTGTTTTCTGAGTAAACGCCAGGAATACCTGCAATGCCTATGAGGTGTTTTTTTTCCTGACAAAGGGAGCCTGTCACCTAGACTTTGGTTTAAAACTTTCTGCCTACATTGGAGTCCAGTATGTGACTGTCCAAGTACAGAACTTTTAATTCTGACACCCAAGGGTGTGTGTAGTACTGTTATGTGCGATAAACATTTAAGACAACAGCTACAGTTTTCTACAGTTGTGTGGTGTTATTTACTGGATGAAATGCTGAGTATAAGCCTGGAAGCAAAAGATGGGAGACCCCCCAATCTGGAGAAACCAGTTTACCTCTACGGGTTCTGAAGGGCACCTTTTACTTTTTCTTCAGTGCATTTGGTCAATGACTGAGAAGAGTGTTTACCCTGTATGTGGGTTCTTTTCTTTCAGTTTACCACAGTATAGTGGGTTCTTAAAGTTCTGGGCATATATGTGCACCTTGGTGGTCATGTGTACCACCTCTACTCCTGTGAAATATGGGAACAGTACCAGCACCTGGCCGAATGTGCCAGTTTCCAGTAGGAACCAGTGTGTTCACCAGTGTGTGTTTTCTCCATCCTATGCTAAACAGGAATTCAGGAATGTCTGTACCTCAGAAATCTGCATTACCAGTATGTGTAGCCCTATGGGGGTCCATCTTCACTTTGTGAATATTCCTAATCTGTTACGTGAATAAAAGCCACACTCTAGAATCCCAACTTGATTTGGACAGTAATGTTATTGCTTCCTTGTGTCTGAAGTTACTTAGGTGCCCCTGTCCAGAAGTGCAAACCTAGCGTAGTCCTAAGCAAATGTTTTCTCTCAGGGACCCAGGTTGTTGGCCGTGACAATTGGTTCCTATCAGATGTGTGCCTGGTAGTTGCCACATTTGGTTGTCTGTGTTGTACAACAGACTAGTCCACCTTGTATATGGTGGCCATTGTAACTGCATAGAGTGCATGTGTAGCTAGATTTTACAATGTAAACCCCCACCCCTCTCTTTACCCCCCTAGATGCTGTAGTGCAAGGAGAAGCCCTCTAGTTAAACAAGGGGGGCTGGTGAGGGGGGTTACAGTACCATATAGCCAACACCTCCTCAATGTCTGCTGAGTTGGGTGATCACCACCTCCTAGTTATAGCCTTCATTGCTGCTGCTGAATAAATAAGAAACAATATGTCTCCTCTGTGCCTTTGGGGGCTCACCAGGACCATGATCTGGAATTCCAGTGGCGGGGCTGGGGGCAGTCCTAGCATCTTTTGCACAAACTCTCCATTGGTGACCCAAAACTGGCTAATCTTAGGGCAACTCTAGTAAATATGGTGGGGATTTCCTACCTCCCTAGATTGTCTCCAACAAACATTGCTTTTTTGTTAATGTATTATTTTCTCCTCCTGTTGTCCTCCAGGGATTATACTCTGAAATGAGATTGAAATGTACCCTCAAACAGACAGGGAATGGGATATGCACTGTTCAGGTTCTATGTGCCATCAGTGAGGTGGTAGGGATGCTTTTTCATTGAGATGCCTGTTAAACCACATGGCGTCAGCCTAGCTCTGCTCCTCCTGAACCTGACCCATCGGGGTGGCCACACAACGAAAACATTTTGACTGTGTCATGTTGATCTCCTAGTGGGTTGGGGATCTCTGCAAAGAGGTAAACATGGTGCTTTATAAAAAAAAATTCTGTGATGCCTTACACTTGGGCCTTCCTAGAAAATTACATGAAAGGATATAAAAAAAAAGCCCTAAAGGAAGACAGCCTTTTTCATTTGTGTAATAAATAAATTATTACATGTAAGTAAGGGATAGCAAAATGATGACAATGGGAAAAACATTCCCCTAAACAAGTCCTATTAGTAAAATGTTTGGGTTAACATTTGTGTTTTAATGAAATAAAAAAAACTCGATATTGAAAATGTTCTGTTATATTTTAGCTTTGTGCAAATTGCAGCTGCTGACTGGGTGAGTGACATATCTATGCTACTGCAACTAATGAAGCCTTATTTATCACTACACCAAAATAAGGAGGATTTGTGACATAGCTGTGACTGATTCTTGCCTCAGAGCAGAATCGGGCCTGACCTAATAGTATTACTATTTTTTCACATTTAGGGAAAAACACTTTCCTTGGAGTTCTCCTGAGAAACACTGAATATTTAAACAAAAGTGTGAAAACATTTACCCTTTCCTCTAGCTTGGGATTTAGAAAAGGAACAAACCTGTCAAGATTCCTGCATTTTGGCTAATTTTAACAAGTGGAAGGAAGTTGACTACTTTTTCACTATAAATAATTACAAGAAAAAAAGGATAGCAAAATGATGCCAACAGTAACGCTTCCTTAAATACTCCCTATCCTCCAGGCTGTGACTTATGGTGCAGTGCACAAAAAGTGGTTACCAATAAAGGTTACAATACCTCACCAAACCCAAACTCAGGGGAAATCATGCTAAATATTCATTGCTATGGCATTTTAAACTAGCCTTAATGATCTAGGTGGAAGGCTAAGTTTGCTGGCCAAGGCACCTAGCTTCACCTGAGCTCTTTACTTCTAGCTTGCTTGAAAGAACAGAATAAGAACCTTACCAGAGTAAGGAAAAGGATTAAGACTTTTGGCTAGGCAGATTTACTGTGTATTGTTGTTTTTATTTTGTACTAACAGGGATTGTTACTGTTTGTTGCTAACATTTTATTACTTTATTTTTCTCTGATTCAAATTGCTGTTGCTGGGTATACCTTCTGCTGCATTATTACAAGGTGTGCCTACAGGTGTGTGCTAACAGATTACTGCTGTAATCTTCTGATTCAAATTGTCTTTTGCAAGGTATAACTTCTATTACTGCTTTATTTTTCTCTGTAGCAAAGTGTTTCATACAGGGTATATCTTCTGTGAAATTATTACAGGCAGTGCTTAAATTGTTGTGACTTTTTATCATTAGGCTAAGCAAAATTACTGTTTGCCCCTATTTTATTTATTTCTTTTTAGCTGAAAATGTTTTTTTTTTGTCTCAGAGGTGTTGCAGTATCCTTCTCACATTGAATGAGCTAATTGCATTCCTCCCACAGCTCTTCCAGGGTTTAGGTGTGTATCTGAGGATGGAGCTGGCAAACTGGCAACAACTTCCAACAGAAACAAGGGTTAAAAGGTCAGGTTAGTTGATATCTTGGAGGTGGAAGGCTAGGTTTGCTGGCCAAGGCACCTAGCTTCACCAGAGCTGTTTTCTTCTAGCTTGCTTGAAAGGACAGAACTAAGAACCTTACCAGAGTAAGGGAAAGGATTAAGACTTTTGGCTAGGCAGATTTACTGTGTGTTGTTGTTTTTATTTTGTACTAATAGGGATTGTTACTGTTTGTTGCTAACATTTTATTACTTTATTTATCTCTGATTCAAAATGCTGTTGCTGGGTATACCTTCTGCTGCATTATTACAAGGTGTGCCTACAGGTGTGTGCTAACAGATTACTGCTATAATCTTCTGATTCAAATTGTCTTTTGCAAGGTATATTTTCTGTTACTGCTTTATTTTTCTCTGTAGCAAAGTGTTTCTTACAGGGCATATCTTCTGTGAAATTATTACAGGTGGTGCCTAAATTGTTGTGACTTTGTATCATTAGGCTAAGCAAAATTACTGTTTGCCCCTATTTTATTTATTTCTTGTTTGCTGAAAAGGTTTTTTTTTTTTGCCTCAGAGGTGTTGCAGTCTCCTTCTCACATTGAAGACAGGGAGAGTGAGAAAGCAGCCACAGCTTCCTTGAATCAAGGAGGTTATTTTCTAGACTACACTGAACTGAATTATTACTTTTTGGACCTGTGTAAGTAACTAGTATTGATTCTGTTTTTGGGGTGAACTTTTCTTAGTTTTAACTTTAATTTGCCTGGGAGGAACTGTAGCTGGGAAATATTTGCAGTCAGTTGTGACTAGACCTGTTACTTAGCCTTTGTGAAATAGGTGTCTGAAAGGAAGGAAGACACTCCCCGGGCTGGAGGGTAAGAGTTGTAGGTGATTGTTTCTGGACAGCATAGTTTTCATTCCTACCGTACTTTCCCTCACCCCACCCTCCCAAGTGCATAACTTCCTTTATAGCAGGGCTCTGACATCACATCCTCAAAACTGCTAACAACATACACCTGTTCATATCCTTAAAGGCACAACAAACTGAACGGGGTAGAGACACTCCTAGCTTGCACACACTAAAACAAGAACAAAAACAAAAAGCATCTGTAACTGGAAGGACACAGACATGTGGGGAGTGGTGCAATGCACTGGCTGTGGAGCAACAGCCTCTGGAGACATTCTGAAACTGTGTTGCTGCCTATTTGCAGGCACCTCTGGTCTGAGGGAGGAGTTGTTCTTCTCCATGCTGACCTGGCAAGGATTCGGGAAACCTGCTCCCCCACCCAGGGACCACCCAGGCCACTGCAACTACCTCAGAGGTTGCCAAGAAAAAGGAGTGGTTGGACCATGGTGGGCTCAGGGAGGGTGAGGGTGGTGGAACAGAGACACATCCCTCCAGCTGTGTCTCTCCACAATTCATTTGCCACTCTGGTGAAGCATGGTTCCTCTATGGAGGCACCTGCAGTGGAGACCAAGGAGGATGCTGCGGACCTC
Organism: Neoceratodus forsteri; assembly: GCA_016271365.2. NCBI lineage: Eukaryota > Metazoa > Chordata > Ceratodontiformes > Ceratodontidae > Neoceratodus > Neoceratodus forsteri. Next base: position 799,204,131 of record CM057454.1, read on the forward strand.
CACAATGGAGACCCACTGGAGGGTTGCCTGGGACCCCCACAGGGGAAGGAAACAATGCCTGGTGGGGGACTCAATTGTTAGGGGGGTAGAACTGGGGGAGGGAGGGGAAAGGGAGATAAGGTGTCTACCCAGTGCCAAGGCTCAGAGGGACAGGAAATTAATCCTCAGGATCATGGAATCAGTGGCAAGGGAGAGTGAGCTGGATATCATTATCCACCTAGGGACAAATGACCTGGCTGAGAATAGGATCAGAGCAGTGCAACAGGAGTTTGTGGAGTTGGGGAGGGGCCTTAGACAAGTAGCACACACAGTAACTTTCTTGGAAGTGCTACCTGTCTATGGCATTGATGAGGCTAGGGCACTCCACACCATGGGATTCAATGACTGGTTGAAAAGCTGGTGCAGAGCTCAGGGATTTGGTTTCATTGGGGACTGGGACTCCACCTGGAGGGATGCAGGCCTATACAGGTGCGATAGTCTGCATCTATCCTGGAGGGGAACCAGGATCCTTGGTGATAGGTTTAAATGCTTTTGTGGCAAGCATTTAAACTAGCCATGGGGGAGGCACTGACGAGGAGAAGGGAAATCCAAGCCCCCCCCCAAAAAATCAGGGTAATTAGTGAGGTAAACACCAAAATAGAGCAGTCGATAGGGAGAAGGGCAGGGGTAAATGGAGAAAAAGACAAAGGCAGTAGGGACAGAGATGGGGCAAAAAGAAATAAAGCCATAAAGAAATGGAGGGTAATGAGTACCAATGCCCATAGTCTAGGTAAAAAACTCCCTGAAATGGTGGCCTTGATGGAAGAGGGATGCCTGGATATTGTGTCAGTCACAGAAACATGGTACACAGAGAATCATGATTGGGATGTCAACATACCAGGGTACACAATCTACAGGAGGGACTGGGAGGGAAAAAGAGGAGGAGGAGTAGCTCTCTATGTAAGAGAAAGGATCAAAACAACAGAACTAAAAGGTAAACAGGGAGGAGAGGAGGCACTGTGGGTCACCCTGGGGACTGGAAATGGCTCCACAATCTGCACAGGGGTTGTATACCAACCCCCATCTCAGGGGGAGGAAATGGACAAGGAAATGATAGAAGGCATCCTTGGGATGGCAGATAAAGGGGAGATATTGCTGATGGGGACCTGAATATGCCAGATGTTGACTGGATCACCTTTGCTGCAGTCACATCCAAGAGCAGGGCCATTCTCGATGCCCTACAGGGGGCATGCCTCAGACAGCTAGTTTTGGAAACCACTCGGGAGAGAGCAATCTTGGACCTGGTGCTTTCAAATGGGGATGGAGAGAGGATCTCTGATCTTGAAGTGGGTAGCCATCTAGGAACAATCGACCACCAAACAGTTTGGTTCATGATAAACTTATCTGTAGAGTCAAGCCACACAAAAGTGAAGGTACTGGACTTCAGGAGGGCTGATTTTGTCATAATGGGAGAGTGCCTCAGAAAAGCACTAGCAAACAGACAAGAAGGTGGGGTGGAGCAACAATGGGGAAACATCAAAACCACCATCACAGAAGCAACAAGTCTTTCTGTGAAGCAAATAAATCAAAATGAAAGAAAAAAACACTATGGTTCTCAAAAGAAGTGGTGGGGAAGGTAAGGGAAAATAGATAGCATTCAGGAAATATAAGGAAACACATAAGGAGCAGGACAGAGAACGGTACCAGTTAAAGTAGAAGGAAGTGGGTAAGGCAGTCAGAATAGCAAAGGCCCAAACCAAGGAAAAGATAGCCAACCCAGTTAAGAAGGGGGATAAAACCTTTTATAGGTACATTAGGGAGCAAAGAAAGACTAAGGCAGGGATATTGAGGCTGAATAAAGAGGAAGGTGGCTGGGCAGAGAGCGACAGTGAAAAAGTAGGGATACTGAATGAATACTTCTGTTCAGTATTCACAATGGAAAAGCAGGGGGAGATACCTAATCCAGTCAATAGAAGCACTCTGGATAGGGGGGTTGATATTAGTCCTTTCACATAAAAAAGGGTTCTGAAAGAACTTTTAAAACTGAAGGTGGATAAAGCAATGGGGCCTGTTGGGATTCCCCCACAATTTTAAAAGAACTAAGGGAAGAACTAGTAACACCACTGACTACCCTTTTTAATAAATCATGGGAGGATGGGGTTGTACCTGAAGGCTGGAGGAGGGCAGATGTGATTCCCCTTCACAAAAGTGGGAGTAAAACAGAGGCAGGAAACTACAGACCTGTCAGTTTGACCTCAGTGGAAGGGAAAATGATGGAATCACTTATGAAAGAAAGAATTGTTGAGTACCTAGAGGCCAGTGTGGCACAGGACCACCCAAGGCAGCATGGATTCACTGCAGGATGGTCATGTCAGATAAATCTAATATATTTCTTTGACTGGGTGACCAAAGCAGTAGACCAGGGAGGGGCTGTGGACATGGCCTACCTAGACTTTATCAAGGCATTTGACACAGTCCCGCACAAAAGATTAATAAACAAGTTAGCCAGCCTGGGAGTGGGTCCTAGGGTGGTAGCCTGGGTAAAACACTGGTTGGACAACAGGACACAGGGGTAATAGTAAATGGAGCCCACAGTGAAGAAAGGAGGGTTGCTAGTGGGGTACCGCAGGGTTCAGTACTGGGGCCGGTCCTTTTTAATGTGTTTATAAGTGACATTGCAGAGGGACTGGAAGGGAAAGTATGTCTCTTTGCAGATGACACAAAGATCTGCAACAGGGTTGATACACAAGGTGGGGTGGAAAGGATGAAAAGAGACTTGGCAAGGTTGGAGGAATGGTCAAATGTATGTCAGCTTAGACTCAATGCAAAGAAGTGCAAAGTAATGCACCTGGGAAACAAAATCCCAGGGGAAGAGTACACAAGGGGGGGTGAGATACTGACAACAACAAAAATGGAAAGGTACCTGGGGGTAGTCATATCAGATGACCTAAAGGTGGGTCAGCAATGTGAGAAGACAGTAAGGAAGGCTGGGGGGGATACTGGGAAGCATAGGGAGAGGCGTCACCAGTAGAAAACAGGAAGTTGTTGGTCCTCTGTACAGACAGTTGGTAAGACCACTTCTGGAGTACTCTGTACAATTCTGGAGACCCCATCTACGCAAAGAAATAGACAGTGTGGAGGCTGTCCAGAAGAGGGCAGCCAAAATGATGCAGCGTCTGCATCTGAAGACATATGATGAAAGACTAAAGGAACTATAGATGAATAGTCTCGAGGAAAGGAGGGAGACGGGGGGCATGATAGAAACTTTCAAATACCTCAAGGGAGTCAACAAAGTCCCAGAGGAAAGCATCTTTCAGGAAAAGAGATGTGCAAAAACAAGGGGGCACAATTTGAAGATAGCGGGGGGACTGCTCAGATGTAATGTGAGGAAGTATTTCTTCACAGAGAGGGTTGTGGACACATGGAACAGCCTTCCTGAGGAGATCATAGAGTCAAAAACAGTGGAGGAATTCAAGAATGCATATGACAGACATAAGGCAATTCTAGTGGGGGGTAGGAGGAAGTAGACTGTTGGTTAACTAGGATCTGCAGCTTATCCGTTAGGTAGGGAAATGGGCAGACTAGGTGGGCCAAGCGGTCCTTATCTGCCATCAAATTCTATGTTTCTATGTAATAAATAAGTTGAAATGAATGGCATTCAATACGCCTTAGTGGAAAAATTCCACTTTTTTATGCAAAGTCCAGAAAAAATATTGCCTGATTTGTGACATTGCTACTCATGTCTTGAATAAAGTGATTAAACAGCTCCTGCTGACAGTGTTCACCTGAATAAAGTGTTTAGCAAAAATATGTGTCCAATGCTTATTAATGGGACAATTTTGAGTGCTGCTTTAATTAGATTCCCCTCATAGGTGACCCTGAAAATTTGGTCTTGAACATAACCATTTATGTCCCCTGCAGTTCTGTTCACACTTTGTCCCAAAAGAGGAATTTAAAATATTATTTGTTGACTTTGCTGCTCTGTGTTCTTTCTCCATTTGTTTTGGAGCTAACTGCTTTTCCAAATGTAGTTCCATTCGTTTTCCGATCGCTACCTGCGTCTCATGCCCTTGTGACCTTTTCCTGTCCAAGCTCCCTGGATGTTTGTGGGAGGGCTAGTTGGATGAAGACACAGAAGGCGAAACAAGTTATTTTAAAATGTCCCATAGGGCAGTGCAGTTTATTACAGAAGGACTTCACACACTTGGCAATACCATAAACAGTTCAACAGTGCAACTCTGGAACTTCTGTGTTGTTCATACTGATTGAGTAGTCAGGATCATCTTCAGCAACTGTAATAAAACTTAATTTATAAGGCTGTCGGTTCTCACTCAGCCAGTAGGCTCACTTGGACAAATCCAGTGCCTAAGGTTGGTCCTATTTGTAAAACATGTATTGGGTGCATTTCAAAGAGTAAGAGCTTTGGGATTCCTGATACCTTCCACACAAAACTAAAGGTGGTTTATAGTAGCTCTTCAGTACTTTGTTTTATATTTTATAGGGCCAACAAGACAGATTCATTTTATATACTTTCTTCCCCAGGTTCACTATTTTGCACATGGAAATTTAACAGGGAATACAGCATCAAAGTACACAACACTTTTTTCACCCTAACTGTGCTAGCACAGCTCTTGTATTCTTAATGCTAGCTGTGTATATGTATATCTATATATATCTCTCTCTAAATATACCTGTATATATATATATGTACAGGGGGGTTTTGGGGTCAGAAAGAAAAGAAGATTTAGAGTACTGAAGTTTCAGTGCTATGTGATCAGTCCAGCAAAAGACAAGATAGAATAGTAGGATAGAAGAAAGGTTGCAGCTAAAAGGCTGGGAAAAGAAACATTTCCTTTGACATGTTGTAAGACTATTCCTGTACTGAATATTTCAGGTCTCAGCAGGCTCTCAATTTTATTTGATACCTTAAATCAGACTTACTGTGGCTGTAAGGCTGTCTTGTAGCCCCTTAGGAACTGGTTCTCTATTTTCATTAATCCAAAATACAGTAGGAGGATTTCACCCTGCTACATGCCCTTGTGGGATCTGTTCAATGTGATAACGGCGATTGCCAAAGGGTGATCACCGTTAGGGCAAATGTACATTGATGAAAATAAAAATTGCACTGTACATTTGCGATGTACATTAGCAGCAAAGAAACTCCCCTTTACTATTCACCCCTCTCATTGGGGGCTTTGCCCCCCACATTCCCCCTACTAAAATAACAAACTCCTGGGGGGGTTGCATGTCACAGAGGCAGAGAACCAGGAAGAAAAAAAACATACCAGCACAGTAAAGCACAAAATATTTTGCTCCTCCCCAGCACCCTCCTCACCAGAGGTAGCCACCCTAACCACCATGCCACATAACCAGCTCGGTGGCTTCCCAATTTGCCACCCCTCACATACCTTCCAGATACCTTCCGGTACCCTGACGCTCTTCCATTTGCCCTGCCCTTCCCAGTCACTACCCTTTCAGGGTCGCTGACCTTACAGGTGCGGAGATTGAGTTGCTCAAATCTGAGTTGCTCAATATCAGTCGCTCCGTTAATGGTATGCCCACGGGATCAGAACAGTGTAGAAGAACCCAACCAGACCACTAATGCCACATGATACTGTGGTCGTCTTTGGGGGGTATAAAAGAAGGAGTCCCACAGTGTTCTGCCCTTTATTTGGAGTTTCCAGCCAAAACTGAACATTTCTTCTCCAGCCTCAATACATGTGGAACCTTGGAGCCAGGTAAGCGGCTGATTACACATGCAAACCAACAAAGCTTGTCTTTCCTGACTGTTGTGTTTGCTACCACTGGTCCAGGTGCATTTCTGTGATTGCAGTGGCCAGCAACTTATAGTGGTGTTAACTTTGATTTTATTAGGGACATATTGTGTTGGCATTTTAGCATTTTTTAAGTTTGAATCATGAAACAGGTTTATATCTCTGTTTGTGTGTCACCACGTGGCCTTTGTCTGTTTCACCTCTCCAAACATCACAGATGCATTGTGCCTACAAACATTTTGCCTGCAAAAAAAGTTATTTATTTTAGTTTACTGTATTTAATATATTTATCACTGTTGTTCCTTACTCCCCAGGTGTGTGCATTATTAATGTCATAAATTTGGAGCATTTATTTTTGGAAGTTTATTGTACATTTGGTAAATTTTTAAAGCAAGCCCGGCTGCTGATATACTTCATTGTTTTAGTTCTGGAACCCATTTTTGGCTGTTTTTGCAAGCATTTATGGGTTTTTTTTTTGCTTTAGAAGGTTTTGTTTGTTGGAATTTCAAGGCACACCACACATTAAGCAAATGTAACTTTATGTGGCTCCTTGACCGAGTGCAGCATAGAGGATGGGTTCACAGTATGAACATTTTGGTATTGTTTATCTATCCATTCACAAAGCCATGAGGGAAAATTTGGTGGTGGCGGAGGCGTGGTGTGGGCCTTTGTTTAAACTCCAAAGTGCTGTGGTATTGATGGCATAAGCTGGGTAGAACCAAGCTGGTTTACAACCCAAGTGGCTTGGTATGTTGTTTTCTTAGTTTAGTTTCAAATTCATGAGTTTTTAATGTTTTAAAATGTAGTCATCTTTTGTGTGTATGGAGGGGGAACAGCATCACTTATATTTTGGTGCTGTGCAGTTTTAATGCCTCAATAAAACTGTTTGTTTTTTTCAATTGTTCACACCACTTTTGTGTTTTTCTGTTGTTGTTATTGCATCGCAGCATTGGACCCACAGCAGGTGCTACTAATCAGAGCAGAAACCATGTGGCCACATTTTTCAAGGCACACTAAACACTGTGAGCAAATGCGTACTGATCTGTTTTGTGTACCAGCCCCCCCAAAAAAAAACCTATAACTTAAACCAAGTTGGTAACAAATAATTCAGATGTAGTAGACATGGGTTTTACTTGAGATTGTTTAATAAAGGTCTCACTCTAAATCCATTCACAAAGCCATGTGGGAATTTTGGGGGAAGGTGGGTTGTAACAACCACATACTGCATTGTCTGTGCCTTTCTTTGGACTCCATTGGACTATTTTAATTTGAGTACAGTCAAGGTTCTTTTAATCTATGCACCTTGACCGCACCACTGTGGTTTTGAATTTTGTTTCAAATTGATGAATTTTGGTTTTCTTTGTTGCATCCCAGGGCACCCACAGCATTTGTTGCTAACCAGAGCACCAAACCATGTGGTCACTGTTTTTGGTGGAGGTGGTGCTCTATGTGGTAAAAAGCACCCACCTCATGCTGCTTGTTGAGGATCCCTAATTAAAGTTAATTTCAAACTTAATAGAATAGGCTTTTGGGTTTCATAGCCCATTACCTTAACCTTCCACTAGCCCTTCTAGCAGAAAATTACACTTTTTAACAATGTCCAGCAAGTGAGGGGAGGAATCATAAATTGAGCCATAGTGCTGGTCAGTTGATCCCTTCCACTTCCTAGTCCTCATTAGTTGAGTGGTGGATTTCATTTTTACCAAAGGTTGCCTAAACGTCTGTAACAATGTTGTGAAAACCTTCCCCATCAGTTTCAATGAGGTGCACCCCATGCTCTCCCTGGATAGATGTTGCAAAACATTGGAACACACGAGCGGAGCAGGCAGACTGAGAATAGGAAGGGATCGACTGGCCAGCACTATAGCCTGATAATTCCTTCCCGCTTTTGCTGGACATTGTTAAAAAGTATAATTTTTTGCTAGAAGAATTAGTGTAGGTGAAGAAAATGGGTTATGAAGCCCTATGCTTAATCTTTGTAATTACCTTTAAGAAACTTTATTCTCCAGGTCATATTGGTCAGCCAGATGGTAATTGTCAGGTGGGTTGAATGAGGCTTAAAAAATTGAATGTGAAAAACATTGTGCTGTTTTCTGTCAGTATTGTCTGTTAGATTTGCAATGAAAGTCCATTAGCCATGGCATATGGATTGACTGTACCATGATTAGAATTCATGCTTTAATGTTGAACAGTTTTGACTGATTCCATCAGGTGTTTAGTGGTGGCCCTCCATTTTGTTTGCAGATGGGTGGCTGCCTGCCTTCATTTTGTTTGCAGACAGGTGGCTGCGTACCTTCATTTTGTTTTTGCAGATGGGTGGTTGCGTACCTCCATTTTGTGTGCAGAAGGGTGGTTGCATGCATCCATTTTATTTACAGATTGGTGTTTGCATGCCTTCATTTTATTTATTTTATTTATTTAGTTTTTATTGAACGGGTAAGTGCAGTAGGTAGATTCTGCCTATTTTCAGGCACTACCCGGGGTAGGGGGATACAGATGAATTCCAACTGACCTTGAACCAGATTAAGCTGTTGGTGGTATTTTTAGTGAATGAAGGAAATTTGGCCAGGGCACCAGAGGAAATTCCCCTACTCTTGCTTCCTGTGAGCAGGGGGAACCTTTTTCCTATGGACCAAGATGGCAGATGACAGTCCTGGAGTGAAACATAGAAACATAGAATTTGACAGCAGATAAGGACCTCTTAGCCCACCCAGTCTGCCCATTTCCCTACCTAATGGAAAGCTGCAGATCCTAGTTAACCAGCAGCCTACTTCTTTCTACCCCCTACCCCCTAGAATTGCCTTATGACTACCCCATGCACGCTTGAATTCAACCACTGTTTTGACTCCACAACCTCCTCCGGAAGGCCGTTCCATGCATCCACAACCCTCTGTGAAAAATACTTCCTTACATTACCTCTGAGCCACCCCCATCTTCAAATTGAGCCCTTGTTCTTGCACACCTCCTTTTTGAAAGATGCTACCCTCTTGGACTTTGTTGATTCCCTTGAGGTACTTGAAAGTTTCTATCATGTCCCCCCTCTCCCTCCTTTCCTCGAGGTTATACATATTAAACTCCTTTAGTCTCTCTTCATATGTCTTCTGGTGCAGACCCTGCACCATTTTAGTAGCCCTCCTCTGGACAGCTTCCATCTTGTCTATGTACTTGCGGAGATTGGGTCTCCAGAACTGCACACAGTACTCCAGATGGGGTCTCACCAGCTGTCTGTACAGAGGGATAACAACTTCCTGTTTTCTACTGGTGATGCCTCTCCCTATGCATCCCAGTAACCCCCAGCCCTCCTTACTGCCCTCTCACATTGCTTGCCCACCTTTAAGTCATCTGATATGACTACGCCCAGATCTCTTTCCATTTTTGTTGTTGTTAGTATCTCACCCCACATTGCGTACTCTTCCCCTGGGTTTTTGTTTCCCAGGTGCATTACCTTGCACTTCTTAGCATTAAATCTAAGCTGCCATACATTTGACCATTCCTCTAACCTTGCCATGTCCCTTCTCATCCTTTCCACCCCACCTTGAGCATCAACTCTGTTGCAGATCTTTGCATAATCTGCAAAGAGACATACTTTTCCTTCCAGTCCCTCTGCAATGTCTCTTATAAAGACATTGAAGAAGACTGGTCCTAATACTGAACCCTGCAGTACCCCACTAGTAACCCCCCTTTCTTCAGAGTGGACTCCATTTACTATTACCCTCTGTGTCCTATTCTTCAGCAAATTCTTTACCCAGGCTATCATCTTGGGACCCACTCCCAGACTGGCTAACTTGTATATTAGTCTTTTGTGTGGGACTGAGTCAAATGCCTTGCTAAAGTCTAGGTAGACCATGTCCACAGCCCCTCCCTGATCTACTACTTTGGTCACCCAGTCAAAGAAATCTATTAGATTCGTCTGGCATGACCTTCCTGCTGTGAATCCATGCTGTCTTGGGTCCTGTGCCTCTCTCCTCAGTTTCACCTTAGCGATTTGTTTCAAAACTTGGATGCACCTGCTCAGCGTAGAAACACTGTTTGCCTGAAATACTTTGGGGATCTTTCCACTGCTTCTGATAGGAGGACTGTGTTGCTTTCCATGATTAGGGACTCTTTGGGTATTACGGCAAGTGAACTGTTTGCATTCATACATGTTAATAAGGAAATCAATTTATGATCTTAGCTTAAAAATGTTTACACTCTGGAAAGATTTTGGTCTAAGTATGAATTGATGAAATCTCAGCCATTGTGGGCCCCCTTTATGCTCATTCCCCTTACCAAGCCTACCATAAAAGTTATTACCCTGCTTTTTCGCAATGAGGGAGTGAGTATGGCGGACGTCCAGTACTGGCTTAAGCAGCACTGCGATATTCTCGAGGCTCCTCAACCTATTTTGGATGAGGACCTCATCTGGACAGGGGGTTGGAAAGTAAAAGTACAACTGTGGCAGACTGATCAGGGCATAACACATTTACCTGGCAGCTTCTATATTGGTCGTGACAGGGGATTGTGTTTTTACCCTGATCAGCCCCGCACTTGCCATAAATGTGGTGCTTGAATACACCTTAGCCATACTTGTGACAGGCCACAATGTTCTATTTGCTTAGCCTATGGTCATGTCAGTCTTGGTTGCGCTAATCCCCAGAGATGTAACCTCTGTGATGAATCTGGTCATATCTATCAGCAGTATCTGTGGGCGGACCACAACAGGTTGGATCGCCCCCCTCAAGACCAGATGGCTCTCATATCTGACTCCCAATCTCAGGTCCTTCGTCACCATGAAGATCTGCACCAGGAGGTGGTACGCCCTCCCCCCCCACTGATGTTGTCCTGACTTCTCCTCCTCCTGACTCTTCGGTATGTACTCCTAACTTGCAGACTCCTGCTCCTCCTTGTGGGGACCCAGTTTCAGAGGTCATCATGCCCTCCAAACCTATGCCCCCCTCACCCTCCAGACCTGGATCCCTTTAAGGAGGTTTCTCAGAGTAAGAAGGATAAGTCTAAGGGCAAGCGGAAGGCTCCCGGCCCTCCCCCTCGACAGTCCATTCTGATTAGAAATTATTACCAGGCTCTGACCAAACGGAAGCAGTGGAGTGACATAATGGATGAGGAAAATTATTCTGACTCCTCTCAGGCCTCCTCTCTCCTTATGGATTACTCCTTTGATTCCCAGCTGAATCCTTCTTCCTGCAGATCTGTGCATGAGCAACGTTCTGAGATTACATAACTGCTTAGTTTTTTCTTTTTTTTCCCCCCAATTTCTTGTCACCTACTCTGCTTTTCCTATGGCTGGGAGTTTAAGCTTTCATTGCCTTACACTTAATGTGTGCAGCATGAAGTCCCACAGGAAACTTCTTATCTCTCTACAGTATCTTATGGATCTCCCTCATGATATTACCTGATTCAGGATACTAGACTGAAAACCTGTTTTGAGCTGTCCCGGGCTTCTGCCAGTTGGACCAAGGGCCTTTTCTATTGGTCCTCTGGTGAGAAGAAATGTGATGGCTTAGGAATTCTGTTTTCTGGTTTCGATTATGCTGTTACCAGACTAGTTGACATTGTCCCAGGCCATGCATTGTTGCTTGATTGCACGTTCCATCATCTACGACTCAGGATTCTAAATGTTTATGCTCCCCAATGTATTGCCCCTCATTCAGACTTGTTTCAGCTCTTACAACCTTATTTACATACCTCCCACCATCTTTACCTGGGTGGGATTTCAACTGCGGCCTCACCCTGACTGATAGAGGAGGCTCCACTCAGAAACATTTTGGGGACTCTACTGCTTTACCTTCTATTCTTCAGACTGCTTCTCTTCAGGATGGCTACTGGGCAGTGCACCCCAAGGGAGCTAAAACCTACTACAGGGGCTCCCTAGCCACTTGTATTGATTTTTTCTTTCTTTCTCATAATATTCAGGTTTATCAGGCTAAGGTTATTCCTTGTGAATCCTTGGATCACATGGCCATTTCCTTGCTTTGCTCTCCCTCCTCGGTGTCCCATCCTCTGATTGTTTCTTCCCGTTGGAAGTTGAATAGCTCCTTGTTGTCAGATGGTTGCATTATTAGAGATTGCCAAGAATTATTGTTGGCCCACATTTTGGTGTTGGATACTTATACCGTCCCCTTACCTTGGTGGGAGGACACCAAATCAGATCTTAAACATTTCTTTCTTCGGCAGGGTAGGAGAAAGTTGGCTTCCTCTTATCAACAGTATTTACTTTTACAACAACATTTGCAGGACACCATTTCCAGGGCGTTTGAGTCTGGACGGGATTACTCCCCTCTTATTGCTTCTCTGAAGACTCAGATGGAGGCATACCAGTATGATAGAGCTCATTCCTTGCGTCTTGAGGCCTCTTGTGGCATCCGCTCTTCTAAGGCCTCTTTTGACATTTATAAGCATTGTTCTGACAGGGTAATGGCCACGCATATTGAACGTCTTGTGGACCCGGACTCCTTGGTGGTTTCTGACACTATGACCTCTCTTCAGCACAAGGTCTTTTCCTATCTGAATGGCATCTTTGGCTCTCCTTCTGTGACCTAGTCTGCTGCTGCTGCTTTTCTTGATTTCTGGCTTTCATCTCCTTCTTCTGATCTCTGTACTCAGCTGACTCTTCCGATTTCTTCATTGGAGGTACAGGCAGCAATCAAGAAGCAGAAACGGTGTACTTCTCCTGGGCTGGATGGCCTAACCACGGAACTTTATCACACATTTTCTGATCTCTTTTCTCTGATCCTTACCCTGCTCTTTAATGCCATTATCACTACCCATTCTGTCCCCCGACATTTCTCAGATGCGATTATGTTCCTCCTCTTTAAAAAGGGTGACAGGACAGATATTAAGAAATTGGAGACCATTGAGCCTCCTGAACATAGATTACAAGATTTTTGCGTCAGTCCTGCTCAATCGCCTTCTTCCTCATGCATCTCAGGTTATCTCAGAGGTTCAGACTTGTGCTATCCCCCGCCACTCTATTGTTTCAAATCTTTCTCTCCTGAGAGATATTTCTGTTTTCAGTTCTTCTTCTTCTTCTCACTACTCCTTTCTCTTGATCAGTAGAAAGCATTTGATAGGGTGAACCATGCCTATCTCTTTCACTTCCTCTCTCATTATGGTGTTCCACACCTCTTTATCCAGTGGATACGACTACTATATTCTATTGCTTGGATCCACCCTTATGTAAATGATGCCCCTTGTCCCCCCCTTTTTAAGTTGCACCAGTGTCCATCAAGGCTGCCTTTGAGTCCTTTCTCTATGTTTTTCATATTGACCCTTTGCTTCTCAAGCTTTTGCACCATCCTACTATTCCCCGTCTTTCCTTTTCTTCTCTGTCCCCTATGCCTATGGTGTTGGCATATGCGGATGACCTTTGTGCTATCACTACTCCACAACTTCAAGAGTCAGACTTGCTTCATCTCCTTACAGATTTTGAGAGGGTATCTGGTTCTCGGTTGAATTAGGGTAAGAGCTCTGCTCTACACCTCCCGATGTTGCCACCCCCAGATTCTCCTCTTTGTATTGCTGGGGTGCCTTTGTTCTCCTCTCCAATCAAAATCTTGGGATTGACTTTTGGTGCTGCTGACGATGCCCTCACCAACTGGACTACCATTCTTGATAAGGCTTTACACATAGTTGCTTCCTGGAAGGGATTTACTATAGCTTAGCAGAAGCGGGTTTTACTGTTGAAAACCTTCATTCTTCCTTTGTTTCTGCATGTGGCTTCAGTTTTTCCTGTTCCCCTTTCTTTGGAAGCTTGTTTGTATAATGTTTTTTTCCAGGGTTTTTGGGGCAGTCGTTTAAACCCGATCAAATGGAATTATACCTATCCTGATTATTGCCATGGCAGTGTTCGAATGTTGAATCCTTTGGTCTTTTTTCACTGTTTGTTTCTCAAATCTACCTTTCCTTCTTTATTGCATGACCAGTCGGTCTTTTGGTTGTCTCTTCTCCATCATCAAGTTGTCCCGTTATGCACGGTGTGGACTCTTACTCCTTTGGAGAGTCCTTGGAACTTTCGGAAGTACAATCTTCCCTATTATATTCCCCCCTCCTTTTTAATGATTTGCCAGTGGTCTTTGACTCCTATGATGATTCTTTCTTCCTCTTGAAGGCATTTATATCGGTCTGTTTTGGGGGTCTTACATTCTGGATCTTACGGTGTTACTGAACTCCCTTGGTGCTATTCTGGACTCCTCCTGTGTTTTTCGTGAATTGACTGACCCTCGCATTCCTCAGTGGGTTTGGGATGTCACCTTGGTTTTCCTGTCATGACAGGCTTGGTGTCCATGATAACTTGAAGCACAAAGCACAGGAGGAAAGGACTTGTCCTCATGGCTTGTGTCCTTCCATCCCTGAAACCATGTTCCATTTTTTTATAGCTTGCCCCTTTATTTGACCTGTTTGGACCCTCTTCCTTCATAAGTGGAAGGAAAAAGCCCCTCCCACTCTCACTTATGATATTTTGATTTATGACATCTATCCTCCCGGACTGAATTTATACCATCCTAGTACCCTCCATTTGATTTTTGCTTTTTGCCACTACTATTTGTGGCTGGCCAGATGTGCATTTTTGCTGCAACAGAAACTGTGTAACCCTACCCATATTATTGCTCAGATTTTGCAAGGTCTACACACTGTTTATTGCACTGAAAAAGCCTCTTTGCCCCCAGAGGTTTTTTGGAGATATTGGAATCTCTGCTCCTGGATTTTCCCTGACAATTAGTTTATTTTACCCTTCTTCCCCTACTCTCTTAGTGGGGTTGGGATGTGGGTTGTGTACCTATGGGTTTTTATTTCTGTTTGTGGTTCACATGTACTGTGACTTTTTTATTGTTTTTTTATGCTTTCCTTTTTTATTATGCTTTTGTGTGTTGTACTTCCATTTCGTATGTATTTTCTTATGAATTTTATATTAACACTTTCCCCTACTCTTTCAGTAGGGGTGGGATGGGGATTACATGCATGTACGGATTATTTTTGATTTCAAGTTCATGTATGTTATCATGCTTGTTTTCTGTTTTTTGTTTCTTGCTCTCTGATTTTGTATGCTGTAATACATTTTTGTATATTGTGTTTTCAGTTTTTGAAAATTCCCCTACTTTTTTAGTGGGGCTGATAAGGGGGTTATGTACGTACGTGCAGTATTTTTTTTGACGTTTATGTATGCTGCACTACTTTTTTCTGTCTCCTTTGCTTATGATTTTGTATGATGTACTATAATTTTTTGTATGTTTTGTTTCAAGTTTTGAATAAAAAATTCCCCTACTCTTTTTGAGAAGTGCAATGGGATCTTTAACATCCACCTGAACTACCACCAGAACAGGCAGATGGGACCTCAGTTTAACATCTCATCCAAAAGACGGCACCTCAGGAGTGCAACACCCCCCCTCATGCTGCACTACAGTGTCAGTATTAGGATATTAACCTAAGTGCCTGGTGTGGGGATAGCACCCACAGACTTCTGATCTCCCGGCCTCAGCAAATTTTGTTTTCAGATGGGTGGATGTGTGCCTCCATTTTGGTTGCAGAGGGGTGGATACATGCCTCCATTTTGTTTGCAGATAGAGTGAAGGTATGCCTCCATTCAGTTTGCAGACACTTAGGTGCATGCCTCCATTTTGTTTGATGATGGGTAGATGCGCGCCTCAATTTTGTTTCCAAATTGTTTGCTGCCAGGTGGATGTGTGCCTAAATTCTGTTTGCAAATGAGTGGATACATGTCTCCATTTTGTTTTCAGATGTATGAATGCATGCCTCCATTTTTTATGCAGATGAGAGGATACATGCCTCCATTTTGTTTGCAGATACAGTATGTGGATGCATGCCTCCATTTTGTATGCAGACGAGAGAATGAATGACTCTATTTTGCTTGCAGACAGGTAGTTGTGTGCTTCCATTATGTTTGCAGGTGGGTGGATCTCTATGAGTTGATATCCACTTCTTGCATTGCATGTAGTCTCAATTGTGAAAAGCCAGTCTGAGTTGTTGTTCTCTTGTGTGAATAATAACTTCAAGCATTGTAAGTGTTCTCTTTAGTGTAAATAACCACTTCTTGCACTGCATTTATTCTCTTTTGTGTGAATAACTACTTCTTGCATTGTGTGTAATCTCTTTTGTGTGAATAATCACTTCTTTAGTTGTGTGTATTTGCTTGGGCAAATAAATTACCACTTTTTGCATCACAGTATTCTGTGTGAGTAATCACTTTTTGTGTAGCATGTGTTCTCTTGTGAGGAAAAACTGTTTTTGCACTGCATGTATTCATTTGTGTGAATAACCATTTCTCACATCATATACTTCTCTTTATGTTGCTGACTACGCTTTTCATCATGTCACCTGTCACATCAGTCTTTGCTGGCAGCATGATCTCACCTTCATTCTGTCATATCGACTGAAGCTCTGTTACAGAAAAAGTTGGTAACCCTTCATTTTTGACCAGCTTGTGTTTTGTTAGTTATATTTTTGGAAGAATGGAATCGAGAAGAAGGCCACTTGTGTCCATGACAGCCATGCTTGAAGATGCACTGCGGAATACAGCCAACCCTCCATCAGCCAAGGAGAAACCAAGCATTACAGAGCAAACATCAGGAGAGACTTGGAGTGTTATCAGCACTATTTAGAGAAATCTGCAGCATACTCACATGCATACCGTGCATAGAAACATAGATGTCCTTTAGGAGTTGAGGTCTCCAGAACTGCATGCAGTACTCCAGATGAGGCCTCACCAACTGCTTGTATAACAGTATCACCACCTTCTGTTTTCTGCTGGTGATACCTCTCCCTATGCACCCCAGCATTCCACCAGCTTTCCTCACCAGCTTCTCACATTGTTTGGCTACTTTTAGATAATCTGTTATTACTATCCCCAGGTCCCTTTCCATTTTGGTTGTTGTTAATAACCTCCCTCCTGGAAAAGGGAGGTCATAATGCCCTTGTACAGGCAACTGGTCAGGCCACACCTTGAGTATGGATTCCAGTTCAGGAGGCCAAACCCCAAAAAGAATGTAGATAGGGTGGAGCAGATCCAGATAAAGGCAACAAAAATGATGAAAGGCCTCTGTCATTTGTCATATGAGGAACTGCTGAGGGACCTGAACATGTACTCCCTAAAGCAAAGAAGGGAAAGGGGGGACATGATTGAGACCTGCAAATATATCAGGGTACCAGTAGGTGACATTTTCCAGCTAAAGAGGCAATCAAAGACAAGGGGATACGATATGCAGATAGTAAGTGGGAGGTTCTGAGGAAACATTAGAAAATTCTCCTTCATGGAGAGGGTGGCAGATAGCTGGAACAAACTCCTGGTGAGGGTGGTGGTGCAAGGACTGTGTAGGGATTCAAGGGAGCATGGGATAGACACAAGGGTCTCTTGTATCTAGGGAGGGGGGACATTAGGTAATAGCAAAGACCTAGCTGTTAGCTAGGCAAACTGAACAGACTGGGTGGGCCTGGCAGTCCTTTTCTGCTGACACATTCTATGTTTCATTGTGTATTCCTCCCCTGGGTTTTTTTTCCCAAGTGCATGATTTTGCACTTCTTGGCATTAAACCCAAGTTGCCACAATCTTGACCACTCCTGAAAACTTGCCTAAGTCGCTCCTCATTTGCTCCAACCACCGTGGAGTGTCAACCCTATTGCAGATCTTGGTGTCAACTACATCTTTGAGTCCCTCTGCAATGTCACTTATAAAGACATTAAAGAGGACCAGCCTCAGCAGTAAACCCTGTGGCACCCAGTTGGTCACCCCCTCCTTTCTTCAGATTGAACTCTGTTTACCAGCACCCTCTGAGTCCTGTTGCTAAGCCAATTTCTGACCCAGTTTACCACATTGGGACCTACTCTCTGCCCAACTTGTTTATAACCTCTTGTGGGGGACTGTGTCAAATGCCTTGCTAAAATCTAGATAGGCCATGTTCATCACCCGTCCCTGATCTACTACCCTTGACACCCAGTCAAAAAAATCTATCAGATTCATTTGACATGACCTTCCTGTTGTAAATCCATGTTGCTTTGGATCCTGTGCCCCACTGGTTTTAGATATTCTACAGTCCTTTCCTTTAACAGTGATTCCATCATCTTTCCTACCACTGAGGTTAAACTGACTGGTCTATAGTTACCTGCTTCTACCTTGTTCCCATGCTCCTCCAGTTCTCCAGAACTACTCCCTCATCCAATGATTTGTTGAATAGAGCTTTCAGTGGTGATAGTATCACCTGTCTCAGTTCTTTTAGTATTCTGAGATGTATCCTGTCCAGCTCCATTGCCTTATCTACCTTCAGTTTCAAGAGTTCTTTTAGGGCTCTCTACTCTGTGGATGGAATGGTGTCCGCCCCTCTTTCCTGTGTGTGTGTCTACTTGTTAATATCAGTCCATCCCCCTCACCTTCTTTTGTGAATACTGAGCAAAAGTATTTGTTCAGTATCTCAGTCTTTTCCAGGTCTAACTTCACCCACTTCCCTCTCCTTTACTAAGCCTCACTGTTCCTCCCTTGGCATTTCTTCTTTCCCTTATGCACCTGAAGAAGGTTTTGTCCCCCTCCTTCACTTTCTGGGCTATCCTTTCCTCAGTTTTTGCCTTTGCACTTCTGACTACTTTACCTGCCTCCCTCTGCTTTGCCTGATGCAGTTCCTTGCATTCCTCCCTTTGTGTTTCTTTGGATTTCCTGAATGCAGGTTTTTTTCTCTCTAGCCTTCCCTTCCACTTCTTTTGAAAACCATAATGGTTTTCTTTTTCTTCTAGCTTTGTTCACTAGCATCACACAAAGGATTGTTGCCTCTATTATGGCTCCCTTGAGGTTCTCCCACTGTACCTCTACTTCCCCCTCTCACCCTGTGCCAGTGTTTTCTTGAGGCATTCACTCATTTTAGTAATGTCAGCCCTCTTGAAGCCAAGGACTCTGGCTTTAGTGTGGCTTGTCTTCTACAGTCTTTACACTGAACCATACTGTATGGTGGTCGCTGGACCCCAGATGGTTGCCCACCAATATATCCATTATTCAGTCTCCATTTGTGAGCATCAGGTCCAATATCTGCCACTCATGAGTGGGTTCCCCCACAAGTTGTGTGAGGCATGCCCCTTGAAGGCAATCCAGAATGATTTTGCTCCTGGAGGTGGCTGCAGCCTAGGTGCTCCAGTTAACATCAAGCATATTTAGGTCCCCTACCAACAACACTTCTCCTTTCTCCACCACTTTTTGGATGTCATCTAGCATTACTCTATCTATTTCCTCCCCTTGCATGGGGGGTCTGTAGATAACCCCTGTGCAGATAATGGTGCCATTTTCTGACTCCACTGTGACCCACAGTGCCCTCTCTCCTCCCTGCTTTCCCTTCATCTCAGCTGCTTTGATCCTTTCCTTGATATAGATCACTACCCCTCCTCCCTTTTTGTCCTCCCTGTCATGCCTGTAGACTGTGTACCCAGGTATATTAACATTCCAGTCATGGCTTTCTGTATACCATGTTTCAGTGACTGCTGCAATATCTAAGTCTCCCTCTGCCATCAATGCCACTAGGTCAGGAATCTTGTTACCCAAGCTGCAGGCATTTGTACACATGGCCCTCCATATTTTGATGTCTTCACTGCTATTTGTTCTGATCCCATCCCTTCCCCTAGTGTCTCCCCTACATTACCCCATTTCAGTCATTTGTGTTTCCTCCTCCTTAGTATCCTCTTGTCTGTCTACCTTGACCTATGTGGGTGTCAGTTGAGTTTTTCCTGCATAATTCCACCTCCCCCATTTGCTAGTTTAAATGTCTGTCAATGAAACATTCATAGAAACATAGAAGTTGACGGCAGATAAGGACCTCAAGCCCCATCCAGTCTGCCCATTTCTTTTTCTACCTTATAAATGTGCCATCGGCCTTTGCTCTGTCAGTGTCCTATCTATTCATACTCATTTGTATTGCTCCCTTATGCCTATCCCATGCCTGTTTGAAGCCCTGCACTGTATTCATAGCCACCACTTCTTGAGGTAAGCCTTTCCATGCATCCACCACCCTTTCTTTGAAAAAGAATTTCCTCACATTCCCTCTTAATCGGCCCCCCTCTAATCTCATGTTGTGTCCTCTTGTCCTGCTATTTTTCTTATATTTAAACATGTTAGACTCTTTCACCTTGTTAATGCCCTTAAGGTGTTTGAATGCCTTGATCATATGACCTCTCTCCCTCCTTTGCTCAAGGGTGTACATATTGAGCTCTGTTAATCTGTCCTCATATGTCTTCTGATGCAGTCCCTGCACCATTTTGGTTGCCCTTCTCTGGACTGCCTCAATTTGGTTAATGTCCTTGTGAAGGTGTGGCTCAATACTGCCACAGTACTCCAGATGTGGCCTAATCAGTGTCTTGTAAAGAGGGATTATTACCTCCCTCTTATGACTTGTGATACCCCTACTAATACAACATAACACCCCCCTAGCCTTACCTACTGCTTTAGAGGTCTGCTTGGATGATTTCAGGTCATCAGTGATGATGATGTCCAAGTCTCTTTCTTTCTTTGTGACTGCTAGCAACTCCCCTTCCAGCCTATAGGTGGTGTCAGGGTTTCTCTTCCCTATGTGCATGATCTTGCACTTCTTTGCATTAAATCCCAGTTGCCACTCTTCTGACCATTTTGCTAGTTTATCCAGATCTCTTCTCATTCTGCCCACCCCATCTGGATCATCTACTCTGTTGCAGATCTTGGTATCATCTGCAAACAGACAAGCCTTACCCTCTACTCCATCTGCAAGGTCACTAATGAAGATGTTGAAGAGGACTGGCCCCAGGACTGATCCTAGGTACCCACTTGTGACTTGCATCTCTCCTGACTGTATACCATTTTACCACCACTCTGTTTTCGCCTGTCAACCAGTTTGCCACCCAGTTGACCAACTTCTGACCCACCCCGAGCCTACCCAACTTATTTATCAATCTTCATGGAACAGTGTCAAAAGCTTTGCTGAAGTCAAGGGTAGGTGACATCAACTGCTCCCTTGTCCGCCACTCTGTTTACCCAGTCAAAGAAATCTATGAGATTAGTTTGACAGGACCTTCCTTTTGTAAACCCATGCTGTCTTGGATCCTGTGCCCCTATGGATTCCAGGTGTTGCATTATCCTTTCCTTAAGGAGTGCCTCCAAAATCTTGCCCACTACTGAGGTAAGACTGACTGGTCTGTAGTTCCCTGCCTCCTCCCTGCTACCACTCTTGTGGAGCGGGATCACATGAGCCCTTCTCCAGTCTTCTGGGACCTCTCCTGTGGTCAAACCCTTCACTCAGGATCTGGTCTCCCTCTCAGATACAGACCATCCCTTGTGTAGAGGCCCCTACATCGCTCCACGTGGGCATCCAGTCCCCAGTGAAGACAAAACCCTCAGCTCTGCACCAGTTCTTCAGCCATTCATTTAATCCAATGTTGTGCAGCATCCTGGATTCCCCCATGCCATAGACAGATAGCATCTTTGAGAAGGTTACCAAGCATGCCACCTGTCTAAGACCCATCTAAGTGAAAACATGAATGATGACCAGTGCCAAAAGTACAACCAGAAGGCTAAAGAGAGCATGTAGATATACAGTGAAGTTCAGAAACAGAAGAAACAAGTGCAAATTGAAGCAAGTAGTGCACCAACTAAAAGACAAACAAGGGATGAAAAGCAAGGAGATTAGCACAAATAGAATACTGGAAGGAGGGAAAAAGGCAACAATGTGCTGTAATGAGAAGCCAAAAATGGAGAATTATTGAAAAGCAGCACAAGAAATGCTGTGAAAAAAGGAGCTAAAAAAAGCAAGGAAAAATTACCACTACCACCACCACTCCAGCAACACTAGTGATTAGTGGTGGATGAAGTAAGAAAACTCTGCTATGTGGAGTAATCCATGAATTTTGTCCATTTCACACAGCAAAATGTGAAATTTCATCTGACGGAACTGCAAAATTCTGTCCACAGAACAGCGAAATTTCACCTGTGAAATGTCCCTGTGGAAAGTGAAATTTTGCAGTGGAAGGTGGTATTTAGCCTGCTGGAGGTGAAATTGCACCTTGGTGAAATTCTGCCTAATACAAGGACATTTTGCAGATTATTCTGTTTGGTGAAATTGATCACTTCGCTGCCACTTCGCAGGTGGAATATAAATTCGCTGCATCTCTGCTAGTGATCATGTCAGATACATACTAACATACAAAGAATGCCAGCAGATATAGGTCTGATGGTCTATCTAGTTTGCTTGAGTGTGCAGCTAGCAATCTGGTACACTGCTGCTGCTCTTCCCTATCCCTACCGCATATCCAATTTCATGCCTGTACTTAGAGATGCAGCAAATTTAAATTTTGCTGGTGAAGTGAACGCGAAGTGTGCACTTTGCATTGTCACACCACTTTGTGGAGTGGCCAGCATGAAGTGCCCATTTTGCCTTGTTAGTATTACTTTGTGTTGTCATTCCACCTTAACGTGAAGTAAGGCAGAGTGACAACAATATTGGCAGCCCCCCACACACACAGTCACTAGAATTAATATGCATCTTCAAAATGCTACTGTCATCTTGTCTCCAGAAAATTCCCCAGTGCTGATGACGTGAAATGGGAGCATAACAAGAATTGCAAAGTCTCCCAGAATTAATGGCACACTCAGTCATCTGGGCAGTGGTCAGACAAAGTCACCAGAATTAATGTTCATCCCCAAAATGCTACTGTCTTGTGTCAAGAAAATTCCCCAGTGCTGATGAAGTGAAATGAGGGTGTAACAAGACATGTAAAGTCTCCCATCTTAGAGATGCAGCAAATTTAAATTCCACCAGTGAAGTGCCCGTGAAGTGGGCACTTTGCGTTGTCACTCTGCTACACAGAGTGGCCAGCATGAAATACCCACTTTGCCTTGTTATTGTGATTGTGACTTCTCCTTGTCATACCACCTTAACCTGAAGTAAGGAGGAGTGGCAACAATATTGGCAGCCCCCGGGCCCCCACACATGACATGGCTTACAGTATTGTAACTCACATGTTGTACAGGAATGTCAATGCCTATGGCTGTACTTCCCTGATGACAATGACCTGTATCACAAAACTCCCCAATTTGAAAACTCATATCAATGAGAACAGTGGTGAAGACTGGAGAGACACTACAAAACAGGCTTACATGATGCAAGTAACTAGTAAAAAAAAATAATTTTGAGATTTGTGATGTGATTGGGAATCATGACTGCAGTAGTGACCGTGAAACATGAATTTATTTTTCTTGGACTTGGAGCTGACGAGTGTATTGGGAACACGAATGTCTACAGCTGTACTTCCCAGATGACCTGGCTATTTACAAAACTCACCAGCTTGAAAACTCATATCAGTGGGTACAGTGGTGAAGCCTGGAGAGATACTACTACAAAACATTAATTTTGTGATTTGTGATGTGATTGTGAATCATGTGTGCCACACCAGTACTCTGAAGGGAAACCAAAGAAACAACTGTGACTTACGTTACAGATGGAAATTGGGCCCTAAAGAGATGCAAATTCACAGACAGATTAAGATTGTGCTGCACACTAAAGAGATGGAGACGCGAAGGCACAACAACACCCCCTAACCAGTGCTCACTATCAGAAATCCAAATTTGGAAAAGAATACCTTTTGACAGTTTGGGGGAGGTAGTGCACAGCAGTAACAGTCCACTACTACCAGTAAAGATACCACAAGCAGTACAAAAAATTCATGCGGTGCAGTGGATAGCAGGTTCACACTGCTGCAATTACTCTGTGGCTTAATAAATGGGATCTGATTTAACGGCATGCATGCATCTCACACACACTCACACACACACTACAAGTAATGCATAGCAAATTGAAAACCTTTAGTAATATAACCAAATGTTTTAAACAAACTGAAATTATACACTGCTGCACCACAACAATCAGCAAAAAAAATGCCAAGAATTACTGAAAATATTACTGTGTGTACATTATCACAGTTATACAAGAAAAATATAACCAAAACAGAAAGATTGCCTTTTTCTCCCAGTTAATCTACCTACACCACAGATACACCCCTCCCCCAAAGCACACTTCACAGTACACAGACTGACTGTTCTAAATTAACATTCAAAATCCACACACGAACAATAAAACACTTGATGATATGAGCACAGGAGGGTTTCCTACAATCGATGTACTAAATTTAGAGGAAAAAAATGGAGTAAAAAGGCTTTTTTAACAGCTTTTAGATGATTTGAATGGCAGAGCTCTGAGAGAAAACTGTCTCCATCTTTAACTACACACACACTACACATAACTGAGGCTGTGCAGAACAATCTAGAGCCCATGTGACATGCAATCCCATGAAACACTGCAAATTCGCTTTGGAACTCAATAACAAAGTGAAGTGATGCGAAGTACTTTGATTTCAGTGTTACTTCACCTTAAAATTGGTGGAGAAGTGGTTTGGGGAAGGTGGAGCATTGAAAAGTCATTGTTTTCAATGGACTTCGCATTCCCCATTATAACGCAAAGTACTCCACTTCACGTTGCAGATCACTTTGCGGATTCCGCGTTATTCCGCGAATCACTTTGCGGAGCGAATTTAGCCCACCTCATCTACCATTACCTGTACTAGATGTAACCCCTCCCCCCGTGCCTCATTGGTGACCTCCTGCTGACTTTGTCCCATCTCCTCTTAAAAATGCTCACTGTCTTCAAGGATACCATCTCCTCAGGCAGTGTGTTCCACCCGTCACCACTATCTCTGTGAAGTAATACCATCTCATTTTCCTTCTGAATCTACCACCCTACAACTTTACATTGTTCCCCCAGCGTCCCTCCCTCTCCTTAATCTTAAAATTACCTATTTATCATCTTTATTTATGCGTTTCATATATTTGAAGGTTTCTTTCATGTCACCTTTATTTCTTCATTCCTCCAGGGAGTACATTTTGAGCTCCCTCAGTCTCTCCTCATAGGGTTTGTCCTCCATACTGAGGATCATCCTGGTTGCTCTGTGTTTTACCCCCTCCACCAATTTAACATCTTTCTTTAAGTAGAGGTACTAGAACTGCATGTAGTACTCCAGGTGCGGCCTCACCAATGACCTGTATAGTGGCAGGATGAACTCCCCTCTCTTGGATGTGATTCCTCTGGCAATACACCCCAGCATCTGATTAGACTTAGACTTAGCTGCAGATTTTCTGCACAGTAC
Source organism: Neoceratodus forsteri (assembly GCA_016271365.2). Taxonomy (NCBI): domain Eukaryota; kingdom Metazoa; phylum Chordata; order Ceratodontiformes; family Ceratodontidae; genus Neoceratodus; species Neoceratodus forsteri. The sequence goes on from CM057454.1 coordinate 799,229,030, forward strand.
TGAATGGTTCATTTGCCATGTTTCTAGCACCCCAAGATCTTAAGAAGGAACCGTGTATGACACTAGTGCACTGAAAATATGATGATACCTTAAGAAAGGCCATGCAGAGAGCCGGAAAAGGTTTACCTAAATCACCAAATTGATTTGCTGCCATAATGGAGAAGATCCCGTCACTTGTAAAACATCGTAACAAGCTGCACTGGCTCGGCACAAAGTGCTTCCCAGGCCAAACAACCTACAAGACAAACTGATGGCTGCTGTTATTCAGAAGATGTCACACTTAAAAAAAAAATACCAAAAAATGTGACAGACAGCTGAACCCAGAATTCACAAGCACTGTTCTTGTATTAAAAAAATACAAGCTGCTCAGAACAGCAAGCACAAGGTTGGGTATTAGTTGGAAAAGGCTCATGAAAGTATCATGTGGGGAAATGGAATAGAACACATGGCACAAATCTGCATTGACAGATGGAACAGTGAAGAAAGTAGAGAGCTTTTTTGAAGAGTGGGCAATCCCTCTGACTCACTAAAAAAGCTTTTTTTAAAAAGAACAGGAAAAACACAGTCATATCTTAATAAACCCTTTCATAGTCTTCACAAAGAATTTGTTTTTTTATTTATTGAGTACTAGGATTAAAAATTCCTTTGATCCAGAGGTACGTTTACAAAGGTTCCGCCTCAACAGAAGAGTAAAACAAACAGTGTGGGGTGCAATACAAAAAGTGAGTTCACAAAATTATACAGTAATCATAGAAACATATAGTTAATACAGGGAGTGAGAAATAGGTAAGCTGAGAGTACGTACAAAATAACTAAACTTAAGTGGGCAAGAGGAGTTAGGAATGAGAGGGGGTTGAGAGAGGAGGCGGTCAGGGGATTGACTTTGTCACAAGTACATGATGTCACAGAAGTGCTACGTGGTCTGGAGGGAGAGAGGAGACATGGGGCATGGGTTTGGAGGTGGGGGTTGGAAAGTGGGGGTAGAAAGGAGGTGGGAGGGAAATAAAAGGAGGGAGAGGTGAGCAGGGCTAGAAAGGGGAATAAGGAGGGTTAGAGGGATATGGAGAAGGAGGGAAGGTGGGCAGGGGCTAGAAAGGAGAATAGGGAGGAGGGGGAGAGGGGGTGTTGGAAGGAGGGGTTGGGGGAAAGACTAGACTAACAGGAGGGGGAGGGTGCAGGCCTAGGTGGGGCAGTCACAATTGCTGAGATCAGTGAGGTTCTGTAGAAGTTTATGTTTGAATGGGCCAAGCTTGTTCTCAGCAGTGATTTCAGGAGGAAGGCTATTCATTAGTGATGGGGCCCTGGTGTTGAGCTTGAGAGGTACCGCAGAATGGGACAATTTAACGCGCTCTGAGGGCATTGAGCATGATGCATGAATTGGCAGCAGGAGACAATAAGTCAAGTGTGGAAGGTGGTGTGAGGTTAAGGCAGATCTTTTTTGCCATTAGGCATGACTGGTAATTCAGTGTACTATGTAGGTTGAGCCGGTTGGAGCATTTGTAGAGAATACAGGCATGAGTACACTTCTCTTTACCAGTGATAAGTCTGCAGCACTTGTTGAGATCCATCCTGATTCACTTAAAGGACAAATAAACAGACATTTTCATTCAGTGTGTGTTTGACTCACCATTGTGGACAAATGTACAGCATTTGCTGTTGTTGTTTGGTGTGTGGAGTCCAAATTCCTTAATTTATTTTCCTTTTTTTAGAATTGGGCTTTATATTTTATTGTTCTAGGGTGCCTGTCTTCAGCTCCACGCTAATGAGGAATCTCCGGTCATGAGTCCCGCGCATTCGCATTGCGAGACGATGACGTCATTGTAGCACGACTTGAATGGGAGGAAGCAGTGCAAGTATGGCCGAGATGGATGTTCCTGACCTAAGTGAGGAATTTGATTTGTTGGCTGTTGCTCAACCATACATGTTTGAGCCTCTGCGGTCTGAAGTTTCAGCAGATGCTGCTGCGGCCGATGCAAGTAATTCCGAAGAGGAAACAGACAGCTCTGAAGTAGCTGTGGGTGGTCGGACTATTGAAGAACCAAGCCAATGGTGGGTGAATGACTGTTTCGGCTATCCATGCATTACTGTTCATGGCAGTACCCTTTTTTTTTTATCTGAAATATTAGGGTTTGTGATGTTCTGTGCAAGCATGTATTTCAGTTATGGTAGAGTTGATTCAGAAAGCAGCAGTAATGGCAAGCCTGTTGTCTGCAATGGCTATAGCCCCCTTGTGTGTCTCCTTATGTACCAGTTCCCCATAAGTGCTAGTTCGCATCAGGAATGACATTCTTTCATATTCCACCTCACAGCAGTACCCTCACATATGCAGTATATGTTTTGATTATGTTAAAGAATGCATGTGAACTTTATTTGTGTTGGTGTACTGCATAGCATAGGAACACAATGCCAACACATTTAATTAATGTTCATGGTACGTGTGCAACGATTTATTCAGTGCCTATGATTTATATAGACATCCTGTTCATTTTTTTCCTGTTAGGATGTACTGTGTAACTCCACAAGTTACTTAGCCTGTGTTTCGCTTTCCATTTATTTCATGTAAAGAAAGACCTGATACAAAGTCTTGTAGTTGTTGTTTCTTATTGTGGCACCCTGTGTTTTCATTGCATCGACCATTCATTCATTTACATGTGTTCATTGTTTACATATGGAATGCAATGACATTTCCTAACAGTGCATTGATGTTCACAGTGTTATGAAGTACTCCATATTTACCTCGATGCCCATTACATATATGTGGAAATTCTAAAATGAGATCGCTCCTTGAGTCGCATCTGTACCAAACCCTGAGCTGTACCTACACAAAACTGTGGTATTCACAGAGCATGTGCCTGAAGATGCCACTTGGTATATCTGCACTGTGCATACCACGATTGCGACCATCCCTAGATATGGGGCTGCTTCCCCGGTCATGTTGGGAAGATGCTTGTATTCACAGCCCCAGACATGCAAATGAGCCAATTTGGATGGCAAGGCTCAATGTGTCCATTTACATGTTATTATGGCCCCATTTGCGGGGATGTGCCTGGCCGAATGCATACTGCTCCCTGCAAGGGCTGAATGCACCAAACATCCCCCTCCATGCCTGTATTACGTTTGGTAATACACAAGCACAAACCATTCCCTGGTAGTCTATTAGTCACCCCTCCCTGCCCATATCCTGTTCTGCAATGAATCCACCACACCTAACCAGTACCTTGCAGTCTACTGCCCCTCCCTGCCTATAAGTACATGACTAAAAACCATTCCCTGGTAGTATAGTGGTTGAGGCATGGGGGGGTCATTATATGTGTGTTTGAATAAATTGTTTATCGTGTTGTTTCATTTGTTCTGTGTGAATCTCCTTATTTTGTGTTCTTTAGTATAGTGTTCCCCCCTCCCTGGTCATATTCCCTTCTGTAAGAAATGAAGACCACCTAACCAATACCTGGTACTGTAGTGGATACCCTCCCTGCCCGTAGTCCATTAATGATAATATACTGTAAATACTCCATGGTACAGTAGTGCCCCCCACCCCTGCCATAGGCCATTTCACCTACCGAGGTAGGCAACACAAAGTCACTCACCACGACGTGAATGACAGCTTACGGTACACATTGACAGTCCAACTGGTTGACAGCCATACTATATGCTGTCATTCACTGACAGCTTAGTCGGCAGGCAGCTGAGGATGAGTGAGGGTGGGTTCTGCTGGGTGCCTTCAGACATCCAGTGCTGGGACATGGAAGCTGGGTGGGGTTGGGTTGCCTACATGGGTGTGGTAGTGTGGGGGGGCACTTGACCATCATGGATTGGGTGTTTGAATTGTCACAGCGATGTGGTATGGACAGGGAATGGGACACCACTGAGGACCATTGCTGTTCAGTTACGTGAAGCAGGATATGGCCCGGGGGGCCATCTTTAGTACGGTGCTACAGGCAGGACTGGACACTGTACTGCCATGGTAACCAGGCAGCCATACTGCAGTATAATGGCATGTATGGCATTCATGTTTAGATGTGGTGCTAATCGCTGTGACCCAAATCCAGTTGACAGTTATATGTTGTGTGTACCCAGAACAGTGTTTAGTGCAATACAGTTTGATGCAGTAACTGGACCCTGAAATATGATGGCATTCATTTGGACTATCGGTACTGTGCCCTAATACATCTAACCTTTGGTTTTGCAGGTGCCAGTGTGGCAACTGTACTAGAATGGAGACATTGGTGGAGTGCATTTGCTGCCATAAGGTGACTGCTGTGATGGCCAAATGTGAAGAGGAAGAGGTTGCCTGCATCACTGAACTTGATTGCTTCAGGGAGAACTGTCTCAGCCGAAATGTGATTCTGGTATTGTATTATGAATATGAATTTATGGAGGGACCTCTAGACGATGCCATTCCTCTGAATGAGTGAGTATATGAATTTATTACATTTTTACTTTTCCTATATATATTTTGTAAGCAATAACCCATGACAGGGTGTGTGGTTATTGGGGATTAATGAACACCTCTGGTACGTTGTGAGGCATGAGGCTGCAGGCAGAGTGTCCTCACAGCACCTGAGGTGTTGATTAATCCCCTATAATGGCACACTGAGTCTTGTGTCACTGTGCTTATAATGTGGGCCATATGTGGAGAGAAATGGAACAAAAATTGTGGAATTATAGACACAAAATGTGGGAACTATTTTGTGTTCTTCCACTATTTCTGGCTGCAGTACCACAGTTTTTGGTGTTCTGCCACAGTACAACCGCCTAAAATAACTGTACTAACATTACTTAATGGTAAACAGGCCTACTGCTGTAAATCAAGAAGCAGGTCGATCTTGTTATTGTGCTTTTAATGTTTTCCAGCTGTCTCTCTCCCTCATTTTTATTATCTCCCTGTGCTTTTTACAGGTGCAGGAACACTGCACACCCACAGTGTCTCGGGGGGGGGTGACAGAAACACACACATACAGAGCTGCATGATGCCCATTCATGCTGTGGCTTCTTCAGACAAAGTACAGGTAACCTGTAAGACTGATCTCAGTGTACCTCTGCACGCGGGTGACTGGGAAAAACACATGTTGATACATTAACTGTCAGCCCTCCATTCCAGTCACTCTATTGTCTGCCTGCTCCATCTCCAAACCTCCATTCGGTGATGTCAGTAATACAGGCAGGTGACTCGTTAAGAAATCTGACTTTATAATGCTTGATATACTAAGGACGTGGACCTCCTTTGGTAAACGTGCTATTGCATATGCCCTTCCCTCCATTTTGAATCAATTGCAATCCATAGTGAAACTAACTAGCACAGTTTCAATCAACTTTTACAAATTGCTAATTTCAGCCAAAATAAAAGACACCTGTAACTGTCATTAACTCTCTCCCCTCCCCACGTGTGACATTTTTATACACAGGTAAGACATAATTGCCTTACCATATTAACTGCTTTCCTTCCCCATCTACTCCTGGCCTCCCAATGAATAAGTTCCAATGCTACACTATCAAATCAATCATACCCCCCTTATCAGTTGTATTCTGTTTGTCTTAGCTGCCAAAATATATGTATTGCATACATCAGTCCTCATTTTTCATTTACCAGTATGCAACCTGTAATTCATTTCCCTGTGTTAAATTAGTGTTCCACCTCGCTTGTCATTGTGGAGCCTTGTATGTTCGTATATTCAGCCTCTATCATGTAATGCATTTCATGTATTTACTGTTATTACCTATCTGTATTGTACATTGCTTAGTCTATATATATCAGGACCTCCTTGGGAATGAGCTTGCTCAATGGAGTTTTCCTGCAATAAACTTTAACTTGATGGCACCCTACTTGGGACAGGATGCCCAGCTCTCTCTTCTCATTATCACACACCTAATCGTGACTGCACCTCAGCTACCTAGTTTGTTATCGAACCCTGGTTGATGGTGGTGCACAACATGAAGCATCATTCACCTAAACTGTCTGTGACATTGGCCCTTTTTTCTTTACTTTGTATGTATGACCAGGAGTCCTCGCTGACCTACATCCAACACAACGTGTCCCACGATACAATGGCCCCCCCACCACAACAACCATCATTTAGCCTCAGTTATGAGCCACCTGCTCGTTACTGTTTAATGTAAGCACAGCAACCAGTTTTGTTGGAACCTTGTTTGAGTCTTCTGCATTACCCAATGGCCTCTATTGATCACCGCCTCTGTACTGCGTCAGTTTGGCATTGCTTGATCCTCCGCCCATGGTCAGTACATCACCATTGAAAAGATGACCTTCAGTAAAACAGTATGTGAGGTGCCCATTGGAATGTCAAGCATCCCTTACATGTTCTTCAGTCTCGTTGCCCCACATCAGTAGATAACCCTTGTAGTTCATGACTGAAGCAGAAGTGTTACTGCAGTTGCTTTGTTCCTTGCCAACGTCATTATAATTTTCAATCCTTATTGGTCTACTCACCGAATGTTAAATTGAGTATGTTGGTAAAATTTACCTATATCTTCAGCAACGTCATATTTTTTAACTATTCTTTCCTAGTAATACTGATGTATACTTCATGAAGATTGTGAATTATACACATTGTTGTAATATTCGAAGCAATTGTAGAACTCATATGAACAAACAAGCATACAAAACTGCCAGCAAATAAAGTCATTAATTAACCTGCTGGAGAAGGTCCACAGTACGGCTACAAAGATTATAGCGGGTCAAAAGGGTAAGGCATATGAGGAGAGGCTGAGGGCACTGAACATGCACTCACTGGAAGACAGCATAGAGAGAGAGAGAGGGAGAGAAAACATGATTGTGACCTTCAAGTACTTGAAAGGGATAAATAAGGTGGATAAGGAGAGTCTCTTTAAGCTGAGTGTCAACCATAACATGAGGGGGCACAATTGTAAGCTGGAGGGTGGGAGGTTTAAAAGGCAGGTCAGGTAGCACTTCTTCACAGAGAGGATGGTGGACACTTGGAATGCGCTGCCGGAAGAGGTGATCTCGTTGAAGACAGTGGAGAGCTTTAACAGAGACTGGGATAGGCATAAGGGGAAGGTAAGGATCATGGGTAGGGAGGATGGGAGGAGTGTGGATGGAGGGCAGGGACAGTACTTCAAACTGTGGATGCGGCAATACGAGCAGACTAGACAGACAAATTGTCTTCTTCTGCTGGCTTCTTCGTATGTTCCTATTAATGTTCATTGTAGTGTGCCCTATTGAGGGGCTTGTAGCCTTATACTGTAGCTTGCAATTCCTATAATCACAATCAACCCCATGTTATCCTTTACACCAATTTTGAAACTGCACAATGTCATACTGAATAAGCACTTCTAGATGCAACAGGTACCACATAATCAACACCCCTATGTAAGAAAGTGCATTAACATTTGCCTCTGAAACTTTCACCTGTATGATCACAGAAGTGTTCAAAGTGCTTCTTGACCTCCCTCCTAAACCTCCCTCCCTCTTGCAGAATACTGTGCTCCCATTGTGTTCGCATTGTACCTCAAGTTTCACCAGTGTCAGTATCTCAGCAGGTAGCACACTCGCCTGTGAGGCTGGTTGAGCAGAGTCTTGTCAGAGTGCCATGAGTTCAATTCCTGCACATGACACTTGGGTTGTGAGATGGCTGGGTGTTCCATTCCCACACATCACAATATTCACACTGTGGTGCAACATGGTATGCTGCACGTAATAACATGCCGTCTTTGGATGACACGTTAAACGAGTCCCATATGCATGTTCTGGTGGTAGTTCAGGTGGGTGTTAAAGATACCATGGCAATAACAAAAATAATCTGGTAATTTGACCAGTGTCATGGCAAATATCACCCATTCACCAACAGCGTTATCTAGTGCAAGGTCGGTTGGCATTCATCTGAGTGGGAGGGATTGTGAAGGGGGTGTGGAGCAGCAGCTAAAAAAAGGTAGGTGTTAGCTGCACACTCCAGCAGATTTGAAAGACTGTGTGGCCTGTTTCTGCTGTCAAGTAGTAAGTAAGTAAGTTACGTAAAGGGATTGTCATTATCCACCTTTGTTGTTCCTTTCAAGTACTTGAAGTACAAAATCATGTCCCCTCTGTGTTTGCCTGTACTCCCTCACAGGTCATGACTATCCTTTATTGGTAGTTCCTCATCATTTAACCGCTGTAGTACAGTCTCCATGTGTCATGTTCGCTCAATGTATGTTTCTTGTTTACGCTACACAGGTCATTTCACTTTGTGGCATATCGCAAATTTGTGTGGTGGATCTGGCTCCGGCTCGGAAGACATAATCGAAGAGTGCTGCCTTCCTGTGTGGTGGCTGCAATTAGGGCTGCATTCCCATCAGAAGAGTATACAGGCTTCAAAGAACCACTCCAAGCTGCTGAGGACTAACTGTTATCTAAATACATGTTATTAGTTTGTTATACATTGTAATGTAACGTTCAGTTTATTGTTAAACTTGGGTCCACAGCTAATGATATTATGTGTTGTGTTGCATAGCAGACCAAATTATACTACTGTTTTGTTGTAGACAACATATCCATTTAATAAGGTTAGTGATCACAAAAAAGGCCACAGCCACTGTTACAATGAATGAGCACATACCCTGAGCATGGCAACATGCCTATTCATGGCTGCTGTGTTGTGCATCCTGCTGCTGAGGATTATTGAGTGCTGTGCTTTTTGGCCAATACTGGTCATGGTGGTGGTTTGAGCCAGGTGTTGGGAGGACTGGGGGGGGCAGTACATCCAAGGGTTATGTTGCACTGTACAGCCTATTGTGCGAGTGATGGCAGACAGCATAAGATCAGTGATTGTTGATGTTGGAGGTAGGGGGACCACTGTAGAACAGAAACTGCTGTACCATTGCTGGTACCGGAATTCAGCAGGTGTGCTGTGGGATGCAGACACCATGGTGTCCATACCTCATACTGCATGCTGCCTGTCTGCATGATTCTTTTTTTTTTTTTGTTTGCAAGCTGACTTTGTAGGCTTCAATGTTAGCCCAACTTTGTTTCATGGGCAGTTTTTTTCAACCCATCTAACTTTGCTGTATCCGATGACTGTTGTAATGGTTAGTTGCACCACAGAATGCAGTCATATTCTGCTGTCTTGAATCCCACCACCATTGCTGATCCCACCACCTCCTCTGGCAGTATGTTCCAGGACTCCACCACTCTCTCCATGAAGAACTGCCCTCTGATAGTGCCACTGTATTTCCCACTTTGAGGCTATGCCCCCTCGTGTTGTCTCCATCCACCTTTTTGAACAAGCTCCCCTCCTTAATTGTATTTATCCCTTTTAATTACTTAAAAGTCTTAATCATGTCCCCCCTCTACCTTCTAGGCTATAATGGGTACAGATTCAGCTCCCTCCACCTCTGCTCATATGGTTTCCCTCGCATCCCTCTCACCATCTTACTTGCTGTTCTCTGAATCCACTCCATCATCTCAACATCCCTCCGTAGATGCGGTATACACAGCTGCACCCCATATTGCAGGTGTGGCAGCACCATAGTTCTGTGCAGTGGTAGTAGCACCTCTCTCTTTCAGCTGGTAAAGCCCCTTGCAATGCAGGCAAGCAAAACATTTCCCTTCCCTACTGCCTTACTGCACTGGTTCCCTATCCTCCCCATTCGACCCCTCCCTGTTGTCTCTAGGTTCCCTCATTTCTACTTTGTCCATTTTGCTCTTCAACACAACTGTCCCTTCATAGCTCAGACGCAGTCTATCAAGGCAAACAACCCCTCTTCTTCCCACGTTGCACCCCAGTTACCCACAACCCCATCTGCCTCTCTCCCATCCTTCTTTTCCAAACCCCTGTCTCCTCCATATGTGCACCTAACACCCTGGTGGAACCCTCTAATTCCTCTCTCTCCTTTCCCAGCTGGAACTGTCCCATGTCGCTCCACCTCAGTGTCTGGCAGATTCCTTCGACATCCTCTGCTTCCAATCACAGCACCCTCACTCCCTCAGTGCTCTCCCATACTGTTTTCACCACCAACAGCGGTGGACCGCTTTCCACTGTACTGCACCTCTATCCGCACTTCTCTTCCCTCTGGTCGTGCTGCCCTTGCTGCCGATGCAGCCGAACTCTCCTGCCTTACCCCCAACAGTGGCCTGAAAACGGACCCACATTCAGCCCACCAGCCACCGATGCAGCCAATGTCCCCTTTTTGCTGCCGACTCTGGCAGGAAAAAACAGCCATCATTATGCCCAAAGTGATTTGTAAAGACATGGTTATCAGTTACATAATGTTTACTGGTCACATATAAAGTGGTGATCATTTATTATGTTAATGGTTACTAGTCAGACATAGTGAGTTGATTTTCAAAGAAAAAGATTGCACTAATTATGGTTACCATCTAAAATTGTAGGTTAACAGGCACTGTAATCATTTAACTGTGCTTGTTACAATAGTATTGTTCCACTGTGTGATTTGACTTTAAATATAAGATATGTTGATTATCTTGTCCCTTTAATGATCAACTGTACATTCTGTGCAGTAATTGTCAACAAATAATACAGTTGCTGTACTCATCTGTATCTAAATCAGCATAAGTACTAAATCGAATAAACTGTATCAGTGACAAGTGTAATCATATTTTAATGTGCCTTTAGAAAGAACAAAACTTAGTGCAATGGTTTTGGTCACTCCAAGAACACTGTGATGAGTCCAGCGCTGTGGTGCTGAGGTTGAGATGCTGGGCGCCACCTCCCGTCATGCGGTGACCGGGTTAGAATGAGCGGGACCACCAGTGGTCAGCAGGGAGTAGAGCATTCCTTAACCACCTTTGGTTTCCTTAACCTCCCTCTGTTTGCCTAATTCTTAATGTCATTGTCTGTGGCTTGTAAAGTGGTTTGGGATGCAATGCATATGGAAGACATGGTATAAAATAAACATCCTTTGTATTCCTTATGTTAGCTTAGGCAGCCCCTTGTGTGTGTGAGTGATGCAGAAGGCAATGTGTTCTAGAGGTTGGAGGACAATGATTCAGGAGATCTCAGGTTCACATTTTACCATACACGTGCACAGACACACACACACACACACACACACACACTGAACCTGTAGTCCAGGAGATCATGAGGATCAAATTCTACCACACACACACACACACACACACACACTGAACCTGTAGTCCAGGAGATCATCTGGATCAAATTGTGACACACACACACACACACACACACACACACACACACACCATGTGACCTTGAGCAAGCTGCTTTTCCTCATGTACATACATCCATCCAGCTATAGAATTAGGCAGAAGTCAAACCCCTTTGAAATGGAGATGCAGCAGTTAAACTATCCTGGGTAGATTAATTTAAAAATGAAACAGGAAAACATTAACAAAAATCAAAATCAAAACACACAACCCATCCCTTCTGGCTTCTGTTCAGTGACAGTCTTCTCTATGTTCTCATTTTCAGTCATTACTCATGTGGAATCCAATTCTCAAGGGACCAAGCAGGCACCAACACGTTGGGTAGTGATAAATGCCACTCATTTTTAGCACATAGCACATAATTTAATTTTAAAAGGTGACAGTACTTGATTCTCAGTTCTAAAGAAAATAATCCGTTTGCATTCTGATGGGTACAGCCTTTCAACCCCCTGAGTCACAAATAAAGTAATGTAGTCTCAAAACAGTTCATGTGAGGTAGCCAGTAGTTCACACGAAAACAAAAATAAAAGTATGGCATATCTGTCTCAGATGTAAATGATGACGAAAACCAAGTCTTTCAGGCATAGGAGTATGCCGCTATATCAAAGATGAAGTGCATCGGCAAAGCAAAGCATCACTCTGCGTTGTGTGAACATGACAGCTTTTTTTCTTCAAAATTGTTAGAAAGTGTTTTTGTTTTATATTCTGCCATTACTCTAATCTTTTGGGTGGTATTTTTCCCTGATTGCAGCAGCTATTTTTTCACAAGTTGGTGGCAACGTTCAAAACTACTGTCACCGGGCTGTGTCCCCATTAATGGTAGACATCAGACATGCCCCAAAATGCTGTGCAGGTATTGGCCTCAACAGTGCCTCACCTCCAGAACCTGCTTGACGCAAGCTTCTGCAATATGTGTCTTGCGCTACACACAAAGAAAAAAAAAAAAAACTTTTTAACATACCGAAAAAAAGCGGTCCCTCACCATGGGGTCTTCTCCCCAACTGGTACCACCCTCTGTGCACCCCACCTCCCCACCCCTCACCCCATACCTCGACTTGGCGCGATGATCTTGATGAACCAGGAACATGTCTGGACTCTTTAAAGCCGACTGCAAACCCGAAGAAATGCCGGTAAACTGTATAATGGTATAAATGGGTTTTTCCAACTTTGGTGCATATCTCAGCCATTTTTTGGAATTTTGCCTACAAGTTTTCAACATGGGGTGCTTGAGACCACACCTCATAAACACATGCACTGTCATCTCATTACTCAGGCCTGAAAGGTCATTTCGTGGTCACTACATGAAATCACCTTTCAGGACTGATTAATGAAATGACAATGCCACTGTTCATGAGATGGGGTCCCAAAAACCTTATCTGGCAAATCTGGTGGAAAATTCAAAAATGACCGTATTATTAAGTGTACATTGCACAGTTTCAATGCACGCTCATAACTTTGCCAATTTCTAATATTTTCACTCCAGAATTTCAACATTGCCCTTTTCTCACACCTCCTTATGAATGGTACTGCTGTCATTTTCCACATCCTGCCAAATGTGTTTTCACATGTAGCGCTGATAAGCACGTCACTGTGGGAAATCATAGTTTGGGCCAGATTAACAAAGTCACAGTAACACTGTTCATGACCTGAATGCCCAAAATACCTATGTTGAAAATTTGGTTATACAAATCCCCAAAATAATTGCATTATGGGCGTGTGTTGTGCAGTTTCTACTCACGCTCGTGATGTCACCCATTTTTCACATTTTCACTCCCGATTTTCAACAATGCCATTTTTTTACACCTCCTCATGAGCAGTGCAGCTGTCATTTTTCACTTCCTGCCTGAAATCTGTTTTTGCACCGGTTTCACCAAAATGCACAGTCGCTGTACAAGATCACCTTTCGGCAAACAAACTCATAGTGCCACTGTTCAGGAGGTGGGGTCAGAAATGGCCCACGTTGAATATTTGGAGTGAAAATACCAACAAATGCCCTGGGCATTAGGGTTCCCACCTATGATGCCCCGCCCTCTACAGACTGACAGGTGTCAGGGGTATGACTTGCCATTGTTGGCTGTAATGCTCATGCCATTCTACCCCCCACCCCACCCTGCAGCCAGTGACAGGCGTCGAGGTGTGCCTTGGACTCTTCGGCCCCAAAGTTCACCCCATTCTCCTACACTGCACCTATGTCAGTATATTTCCTTATGGAATGGTGTGAGCATGAGGCTTGAAGACCACAAGGCACATTGCGGCTGCTATCGCTCTGCGAGGTAGGTGAGTGGATGGCATGAGGGTTATAACCAATTATCAGAGCACACCACAATGATGTCTGTAACTCTCTGCATGGTGTGGCTGGGGTCGCCGTCAGTTCACTACTCACTTCCAACCCTATTGTGCATCTCTCAACTCCTGCACTACCAAGGCCAGTGCCAGCAAGCCAACATTCGGCATTGACAAATGCTTGTTTTGTTACTTGCACTTATATTTGTAAAGCTATTCCCAGTAGTATGCATTCTGTCACTGACACAGTAAGGAACTAGCAAGCTTCCATTCATATTAATTACTTCAGGGTGTCAGTCACAGCGTGAAAAGGCCCTAAAACCATGGGATGCAAGACAAATGCATTTTGAACCACTTTATTGCTGTTGACACATGATTATTTTAAACTGATTGTTATTCAGAAGTGAGAGGTGAAAAGTTAAGTGATAAGTTACTCATTAGCCTTGCTATAACAGACTTAGGAAATCTAGAACCTGTCTCATTAACTGTTCAGACCCTTGGTAATTTTTCCCAATATTATTTTTATTCTACTTTTACATGTAAGAGCTGGTTGCTGAGCAGTTACTAAATACAAAAAAAAATACATTTTAATTAATTACACTTGCTACATGCTGGTGACACAGCTTTACTGTGATGCACACAGGTGCTAAAGGAGATTATTTTCCTCATTATTAGATAATGGTAATAAAGTTATAAAAAAAATGAATGGGTAACTAACCTCGATCTGCAAGGATCACGGTAAACAATCTTGTGTAACTAGGCACCAATTCCTTACTCAAGTATTTACTACTTTGTAATATATAAAGGAAGGAGCATGCGTGTAAGTTTTCACCAAAGTGCTGTTGTATATAAGTGCTGGAACACTGTGCTGGTAGTCAAACAGACCACAAACTTCCAATACATTCATAGCACAAAGCACTTTGGTGAAAACTACAAGGTATGCTGCTCCTTCCTTTACATATTATATAGCAGTGAATACTGAATGCATGAATTGAGCCTAGTTTACACAAGATTGTTTACTCAAGTCCCCTTGCAGATCGGAGGTGCCGGCCACCCATCCATTTCTTTCACTGATTCAGTTAGCATGGCACTGCTCTTCCCCTGTGTATTTTCTACATCATATCTGCAATAAGAACGTGGGATTCTTCACTTACAGTAGATGGTTGAAATGGAAATCGCAGTGAACCATATTGCTAGTTAGACTGGTGGCTGGTGGGGTACACTACTGCCTTATTAGGGAACCATTGACCGATTTAGTAGTTTTTGACTTGTCTGTCCTGGCAAATAGCTACTTAGACTATTATATGAGACGGACCTTTGTTAACATCCTGAAGACAATTTTTACAAAGAAGCACTGAGTTTAAGCTTGGAAGTGAAGCACCACATTAGGCACCTCAAACAGCATCCTGATATCCATCCCAATGTCACAGGACAGTCTCCTTGTACATAGCCTATTTTACTGTATGGCAGCACTATGGGGGGGCTGCTGTCACAGCAGAAATACAGAATCGAAATGCAACTTTTACATAAATAGCGCATTGGAAGGATTATGAAACAGTAAAGCTAGCACTATGAATAAATTAACATTATGTGTCTTGCACACCCAAAAAGAAACCAGCATTAAAATGCTGAGGACTGTGTGCTGCACAGCTGAGAAGATCTGCGGACTCTCGCTACAGTGACATCATCATGCTCGACATCTGGGTGCACGCACGAGCGGGTGGCAAGAGAGAAAATAAAAAATGCATACTGAACACTGGGGAGTTACGGAGCGAATTTAAAACAATACATAATGAGGATTTCTTCCAACATTCACAAGAATGACTGGCACAGAATACTACATCAAGCGACACACTTGGATCATGGCTTACAGGTACCTAAAAAACCCTATTTACTTGTCCTTTAAGAGTGGTATCTGTGGCAGCACCATAGAAAATTAGCCTGTAGTCAATGATGGACAGGATAGAGCTGGTTATGGCTGCACGTATGGCTTCAGTTGTCAAACAGCTATGATGGCAGTTGAGGACCCCCTATTCTAGAGTTAATTGATTTTGAGACATGGTGAACATGTGAGTTAAAGGATATCGTACTGTCAACAGTAAAATCTAGGTATTTAAATTCATGTACTTGGTCAAGTGGTTGTTAAGTCTCATTAAGGATGGTGAGGTTAGTAGTTTTAAGTTTGCTGTGCATGCTGCAAAACAGCATTGACTTTGTTTTTGTTTTTTGTAGTTAATCAAGAGTTTGTACTATTAAACCAGGGCTCAGCTAGGTTGAAGTTCGTCTGCAGGTCTTTTAGAGAGAGGGATGGGGTCCGAATGGGAGGAAAACTGGACAGCATCATCCGCACAGAGTATCATATTATTATGGCATGCAGCAGGAAGATTATTGATAAAGAAGCTAAAAATTAGTGGGCCAAAAATGGAGCCTTGGGGGACATTGGAGCAAACAGGGAGGATATGTGAGAGAGAGAGAGAGAGAGAGAGAGAGAGTCAGTGATTTTGACCCTTTGGCTTCTATTCACAAGGTAGCTTGCAAACCATTTGGTAGTATCATTTGATAGGCCAAGGGTAGAGATGGAGTGCAGCAAAAGCCAGTGGTTCATGGTGTCAAATGTCTTGGCTAGATCAATGTACACCACGCCCAATAGATTGCCTGCATCTAGGGCCTTATGTATATGGGTAGTGAATTCAAGCAAGGCAATGGCAGTACTATCGGCTTTTTTAAAGCCATGCTGCTGAGGACATTGCAGAATGTGTTTTTGGAGGTGTTCTGACAGCTGGTCTATTACAATTCATTCAAGTACCTTGGAGAAAGGAGGGAGGATAGAGATGGGGCAGTAATTTGCGAGATGGGATCTGTCTCCACTTTTATGCACAGGAATGACGATGGCTGATTTCCAGAGTTGAGGGGACTGGCCAAGGGAGGGAAAGAGAAAGATTCAGGTGTTTAGTAAGGGGGGGGTAATATTACGTCCAATGAGAGGGAGAGAAGTTTAAGATCCAGGGAGTCACTACTGTAGCTGGGTTTGTTTAGCATGTTTTGGAGGTAGAGCCTAGCTTCAACACAGGATATCATCTTGAAATAGAAGGGAGGGTTATTCGTGAGAAGGTGGGGTCTTTCGCTTGGGCTGAGCAGGGTGGGGTCATCATAGAAATTAGGGAGAAGGACATTGCTGAGGTCAGTGAAGGAAATATTGAAGTTGTCTGCTATTTCTTTGGGGTCTTGGATAGTGTTGCCATTAACTTCAAGCATAATTGGGGTGGATTTGGAAGGTTTCCCTGTAAGGTTCTTGATGTTATCCCAGAAGGATCTGCTGTTACCCCAGGAATTTGTAAGCTCCTGCTTGTAGTAGGCTTGTTTGGCACTGCAAATTGCTTGGGTGCACTGGTTGCTGGTGGTTTTATGGCATTGCCAGTCAGGCTGGTGCCCTGAGTCCATTGCTCGGTGCCATAGATTATCTCAGTTTTGCATCATGGTGTTTAGCTTGGAGGTAACCCAGGGGTTAGTGGAGGATCTTGATTTCACTTTTTTTCTGGGGAACAAAGTTGTTGCAGACTTCATTAAACTGGGAAATGAAATAGTTAAGGGCAAGGTCAATGCTGTTTATTGAGTTATAGGGAGCCCAGTCAATCACTGTCAGGGCAGCAAGGAATTAAAGAAGCTTACCTTTGTTTAGGGATTGCTTGTAAGAGAAAGTGGGTTTTGATCTTGGTACTTTGTTTGACCAAAGGCAAATGACAGGAGAGTGATCACTTAATGCATCTGGTAGCACTTCCGTGAGGGTTATTCTGTTGGGATGGGTTGTGAGGACCAAATCAAGCAGCGTGCTACTGCCAGTTTTATAGTTGATCCTAGTCGGGGTAATGACCACTTGTGTTATGTCTAATGCTGCAATTGCATCCTTATACTGGTCAGCATCTGGCACCAGCCAGTTAATGTTGAGATCACATACAACAACAGTCTTACCCCTATGGGGGTTGTTCTCAAGCAAGTCCATGACTAATTTGAAGCCTGTATTTTGTTCATGCGGTGGTATGTACACAGATACCATTGTGACCTCCTAATAGCGAGAGATCGAAGGACTCATTCCATCTTGGTCCTTCTCGATCTCTCTGCAGCATTTGACACCATGGACTATGGTGTGCTATTGGAGCACTTGTGGTTTATCTGTGGGCTGTATGATACAGTCCTCAGTTGGTTTCGATCTTTCCTCGAGGGTGGGACTCAGAGGGTGGTGTCTGGGATTTTTTCCTTGGCATCATTCCCCCCTATCCTGCTGTGCCACAGGGCTCCATTTTGGCGTCCATGTTGTTAGCGGTGTACAAGCTGCTGTTAGGAGTGATTATTAGGTGGTACAGTCTGAGTTTTCACTGCTACGCAGATGATACTCAACTGTACATGTCCTTTGTGCCCAGCCGAGATGCTGCCTTTTCGGTCTTTAACAACTGTCTGGCTGAAATCCAGGACTGGATGAATGTGAGTTGGCTGCGGTTAAATCCAGAAAAAACTGAGGTGTTGGTTGTGGACCCAGGTCGCCGGGAGGTGGGTTTGTTGGCAGGATTTCCCTTGGGTTTATGGTTTGGGGGTGTTCAGCTAACTACCTCAGACTGGGTGTGGAACCTGGGCGTTGTGTTTAATGACTGACACTTAAATCTCAGGTGTCGGCAGTTGTCAAAGCATCTTTTTACCATCTGAGGAACATTGCCCGGGTGAAGCACCTGGTTCATCCTGATGATCTTCCTACTTTGGTCCATGCCTTCATTGCCTTCTGCCTTGACTACTGCAACACCCTTTATCTTGGGCTACCAGGGGTTTATAGTCGTTGCTTGCAGCTAGTGCAGAATACAGCAGCTAGGCTATTGACTGGTTCCTCTAGGTCCAGTCATATAACGCCTGTGCTCCATGGACTGCATTGGCTGCCAGTATGCTGGTGAATCACCTTCAAGGTCAGTTTGCTGACCTATAAGGCCCTACACAATCAGGGACCTGACTACCTGAAAGATCTCCTTTGTCCCTACTATCCCTCCCGCTCTTTCCGATCCACTGACGAGGGATTGCTAGAGATTCCCAGGGTTCGTTTAAAGACCTCTGGGGCCAGATCTTTTAGTTTTATGGCCCCAACCCTGTAGAATTCTCTACCTCATCAGGTATGAGATTGCCCGACTATCCAAAGCTTTAAGGGGCATTAAAAATACACCTTTTTAGCCTTACATATAATGATTTTTAAATGTTGCAGGATTGGAGTCATTTTAATATTGTCTTAATTATTTTTTTGATTTAATTATGTTATGTACAGGCACCTTGGTTTTGGAAAGGCACCTTTTATAAATAAAGTTAGATTTGATGATTTGATTTGATTTGATGTGAGGGGTTTACCCTGACAGCTAAGGATTATTTTTATTGTGAGGATTTAGGAGCTGTTGGTAGAGGGAGTTTGCAGGAGGACTTTACCTTGGAATGTGTCTCTCAGATTGCACTGCCCCCCCCCATGCTTACCAATTTGGTCAAGTCTGAATAGGAGATATCCAGAAAGGGATACAGCAGTATCAGGGACCTTCAGTGATATCTGGGTTTTGGTTAGAGTTATAACATTCGGTGTGTATTGCAACACCCAAACTTGGAGAGCATCTAGCTTAGGCAGAAAACTACAAATGTTAATGGTGGCCAGCTTAAGTGAGCCTAGTTTATTGAGCTGGGGGTAGGATGTTGCAGGAGGGTCGGGGTTAGGGTGGATGCTCCCAGTGAGTAGGAGGAGAATAAGTGCAATCCTGGCCAGATAGTGGGCAGGGAGCTTAGCAGCCCTATGCCATCTCCTTCTGGAGTGTTTCTTTTGGGGGGTGTTACTGTGGGGTTTGAGAAACTGCAGGAGAAGTGGGTATTCATGGAGGTGTGGGATGTTAACCCGATTAGTAACCCATGAGTCTCACATAGGTGCACAGGGATGTGCTAGGGTGTAACTTAGTGTGCTCCTGGGGATAAAGCCCACTATAGGGTGGCAAAGAAGGTAAGGGGAGGTGGTGCAGGTGCAGGGGGGATTAGGGAGATGAGAAGTGGGAGAAGAAGTGGCATTGTAAGGATGTTTATAGGCAAGATAGGTGGTTATAAAAGATAGGGGCACTGGGAAGGGGCAACAAGCAGACTTGGGAGGGGGTGGCTGATGAAAGCTGGAGGTAATCAGTCAGATCATCTAAGTTGAATCTGCCAAGTGCAGGAGATGCAGTGGAAGGTAAGCTAATAGTATGGAGCAGACCGAGGGGAGGGAGGGAGTGATTAGTGTGTATTTAAAGGAGTTCTGGGAAGGGGTGGTACATAATATAGCAGATCTAACAGTTAGAAAATTGAAAATTCAGTAATAATTCAATCTGAGGAGGCCCAGAGATAGCTTGAAAAGGCACTCTAATGAGAGGAAGGCATGGCAGCCTGGTGGGCCAGTTAGGAGCCACTATTGGGACTAAGTGCAGGAGATGCAGTGGAAGGTAAGCTAATAGTATGGAGTGGACCGAGGGGAGGGAGTGGCTAGTGTATATTTAATGGAGTTCTGGGAAGGGGTGGTGGGGGTGGGACAAAATATAGCAGATCTAACAGTTAGAAAATTGAAAATTCAGTAATAATTCAGTCTGAGAGACCCAGAAATAGCTTGAAAAGGCACTCTAATGAGAGGAAGGCATGGCAGCCTGGTGTGCCAGTTAGGAGCCACTATTGGGACCACCACACCAATTGGAAGATAGGAGAAAAAGGCGCTGGAGGTTCAAATGCCAGCAGTCATACCTTAGCTGTGTGGCTTAGCCAAAGCTCCAGAAAACTGGTCAAGGAGAGCTGCATTGAGGTGGGTAGTGGGCAGCGGCTGTAGAAATGGCTGTGCCGTGCTGCCAATGAATCTGGTGTGCCCGCTTGCAGTGGGTGGTCCTTAGCTGTGTGACTGAGCCAAAGCTCCAGAAGACTGGTCTGGGAGAGCTGTGTGGAGTGGGGTCACAGGCAGTGGCCTTAGAAAGGGCCATGCCTTGCTGCTGATGAATCTGGTGCACTCACTCGGAGCCGGTGGTCCTAGAGGATTCACCCAACAGAACCTGGACATCTCAATAGGAGCCAAGAAATTTGTAAGTCTACACCCAAAGCACATAAAATTGATGATGGAGAAAGAACTGGACACACGCTTGTGTGAATATTGCGTAAATACTACACTCAAGCTTAAGGCACTGAACCATATTGCTGATCTCAACTGTCTAACCTCCTGCAAGGACTTAAATGTGTACCAGGCAGTAGAACCAACAATGTGTCCAAAAGCTCCATTTGAAAAGTTGTACAGGTTGAACAGTGTTGCAAAAACATGGGACAAGTGTAGCACAGGTTTGGTAAAGCCATTGAGGAGCTAATAAAGGGACATGGACAAGAGACTGTAACATGGCAACAGTGGGAGAATAAAAATATAATGCAAGGTGCCAATGGCATACAGGTGCTGCAAACAAGAAACGTGCTAAAAAATAAACAGTCAACAGTGGAAAAGCTTGTGGAGATAATAAAATAGAAACTTTTGTTTCTGGGTCGGCACCTGCATGTGGCAGCATGGCAGCAGCAACGGTTTGCTCATGTTAAAGAATTCCTACTCAAAGGATGGGTAGTGACGATTCTGAACTTCACGGAGAACTACACCTGCAAATTATAGGGTGAAGTGCAGGCAGCCCACTGGAATTATGAACAAGCCACTGTTCACCCAGTGGCGACTTATTTTCAGCGCAATCACTGTCAAGGTAGTCAAGGAATAATTTGTATTTATCTCCAGTGATCTAAAACGTGATCACCATGCCATGTGTCATTTCATTCAGATCACAAATGCATACCTAAGAAATGTCCGCTCTTTAAATAATTAAAGAAGTTCACTTCACTGATGACTGTGGGAGCCAGCAAAAGTCAAAATGGGCATTATATGACATTTCAATATCATCCAGTGAATATGGATCCCCCATCAAGCAAATGCTTTTTTCAGCTGCTGACATGGTAAGTGGCCCTTGGATGGTGAGAGTGCAGTTGTAAAATCAGCAGCAACCAGAGAGGTACAATTATGGCAGGCTATAATAAGAAAGGCAAAAGAACTGTACAGATACTACTAGAATCAACTGAGACTAGAACCTGCCACTGAAGGGTATGGTCACTTCAGACAAACATTCTTTTGGCTCGGAGAAAACCAAATTAAATGACAGGCCAGATCAGATATAACAAGCATTTGTCAATGCTGAATGTTGTCTTGCTGGCATTGGCATTGGTAGTGCAGGAGTTAGAGAGATGCATAATAGGAATGGCAGTGAAATATTGAACTGATGCCAACCCCCCCACCCTGCAGAGACTGACAGGCATTGGGGTGTCCCTTTGGGTGTTGGCCATAGTGCTCATGCCATTTCACCTCTCCTTATCCTGCAGACACTGACAAGTGTTGTGGTGTGCATTGGGGTCTTCGGGCTTTACGCTCACCCCATTCCATAAGGAAATACACTGAAATGGGTGCAGTATAGGACAGTGGGGTGAACTTTGGAGCCAAAGCGTCCAAGGCACATCTTGATGATTATCACTGGCTGCAGGGTGGGGGTGAGGGTGGAATGGCGTGAGCATTACGTCCGACAATCCCAAGTCACACCCCTGACACCTGTCAGTCTCTACAGGGTAGGGCGTTACAGTTGGAAACCCTAACGCCCAAGGCATTTTCACTCCAATATTTCAACATGGACTTTTTGTGACCCTACCTCATGAACAGTGGCACTATCAGTTCGTTAGCCAAATAGTGATTTTTGCACAGCAAGTATGCCATTTGGTGCCACAGGTGTGAAAACACATTTTACACAGGATGTGAAAAATGACAGCTGTACTTTTCATGAGGAGGTACAAAAAAATGGCAATGTTGAAAATATGGAGTAAAAATATGAAAAATTGGTGAAGTCATGAGCGTGCATAGAAACTGAGCAACGCACACCTGTAATGCAATTATTTTTCGGGATTTTTTAACCAAATTTTCAGCATAGGCATTTTGGGACCTCTGCTCATAAACAGTGGCACTCAATTTTGTTAATCTGTCCGAAAGTTGATTTCCCACAGTGACTGACCATTGTCTGCGATATGCGAAAACACAGTTTGGGCAGGATGTGAAAAATGACAGCTGTACTGTTCATAAGGAGGTGTGAAAAAATGTCAATGTTGAAAATCTAGAGTGAAAATATTAAAAACTGCTGAAGTTATGAGCATGTGTGGAAACTGCAAAACGCACACTCGTAACACTGTCATCTTTTGGAATTTTTTCACTAAATTTGCATCATAGGCTTTCTGGGACCCCACCTCATAAACAATGGCATTATCACTTTGTTAATTGGTCCCAAAAGGTGATGCCATGCAGTGACTACAAAATCACCTTTCGGGACTGAGTAGCGAAATGACAGTGCATGTGTTCAAGAGATGGGGTCCCAAGAACCCCGTGTTAAAAATCTGGAGCCAAAATTCAAACAAGCATTTGTCAATGCCGAATGTTGTCGTGCTGGCTCTAGCTTTGGTAGTGCAGTGCGGGAAAACATTTTGGGCAGGATGTGAAAAATGACAGCTGCACAGTTCATAAGGAGGTGTAAAAAATGCCAGTGTTGAAAATGTGGCATGTAAATATAACAAATTTGCGAAGTTACAAGGGTGTGTGGGAAACATGCAATGCACGCTTGGAACACTGCCATTTTATGGCCGTTCGGCACCAGATTTTCAACATAGGCATTTTAGCACCTCTGCTCATGCAGAGTGTCACTCTTATTTCCTCAAAGTGTCCCAAAGTGATTTAGCACAGCGACCACGCTATTCTGGCGGTCACGAAAACATTTGGGCAGGATATAATGAAATGACAGCTGTACTGTTCATCAAGAGGTGTGTAAAAATGGCAATGGTGAAAATCCAGAGTGAAAATATCACAAATGCACGACGGTACGAGCGTGCGTGCAATCTACCAACGCAAGCTCGTAACTCAGTTGTTTTATGGAGTATCATCACCAAAGTTTCAACATAGGCATTTTAGGACCTCTGCTCATGAACTGTATCACTGTCATTTTCATAAACTGGCCCAAACACTGATTTCCCACAGCGACTGCGCTATAGTGCGCTGGAAGTGCGGAAATACATTTTGGGCAGGATGTGAAAAATGACAGCTGCACTGTTCACAAGGAGGTGTACAAAAATGACAATGCTGAAAATCTGGCATTAAAATATTGCAAATTTGCGAAGTTACGAGCCTGCATAGAAACCGCACAATGCACTCTTGTAAAACAGGCATTTGTTGGATTTTTTTCACCAAATTTGGAACATAGGCTTTTTGAGAGGCCACCTCATGAACACTGGCACTGTCATTTCATTAATCAGTCCCGAAAGGTGATTTCACGCAGTGACTGCGAAATCACCTTTCGAGGCCGATTAACGCCTTGACATTGATAGAATTAATGAGGGGCCCAAAAACCCCATGTTGAAAATTTGGTACCAAAATTCCAACAAATGCCTGAGATATGCAGCAAAGTTGAAAAAACCCTATTCATTCCATTATACAGCTTACCGGCATTTCCTTAGTTCGAGGTTGACTTTGAAGACTGCAGACGTGTTCCTGGTCCACCGAAGATCGTCGCGCTGGACTCTGGAGGTAAGTATGGGGTGAGAGGGTGAGGGTGTGGGGAGGTAGGGTGCGCAGTGGGTGGGTGCAGGTGGGAGGCAGGAGACTACTGAGGGACCGTTTTATGTTACAGGAAGAAAAAACTAACATCACAGGATAGGTTTTTCAGCAACTGACGCTGGGGTGGGCTCCCAGCGTGCCACCTAACATTTTGGGGTTGCTGCAGCCTATGGGGATTGGGCACCCTCGTCGCCAGACAATGGGGTAATTTATGCCGGCGGGGACTGGGCACCCCTGTCAGCACACAATGACAGCCGGGGAGGCAAGAGCTGAGGGTTGGGCACCCCTCAGCACACAAGAAATGGGGCTGATTTATGTCGACAGGAGAGGCCCCCTGTCGGCACACAATGAGCGGGAGGCAAGAACCGAGGAGGATTGGGCACCCCCATCGGCATATAAGAAATGGGAGGGGCTGCTTTATGCCAACCGGGAGTGGGCTCCCCCGTCAGCAAATTTGTGCTGCCACAGTAAGCCGGCTGGGGGACTGGGCACCCCCAAAGTCGGCCACTGGGCGGCCGCCCACCATGCTGCTAATGTGGCCAGCACGCAGGAAGGGTGTGCTGCATCTGACTAGCTTTGCTCAGATTGCAGCAGACCTTTCCTTAAATGTGCTACCACATTAGCATGCATGGTGTGGCACTGGTATGCAGGCTTGATTGGGGAATGAGGGACGCACCTACTGATGCATGCCCTGCATTCACCCAACAGTGGCTGCACCTCCAAATCTGCACTACCGCAAGATATTGGCTTGCGCAGGTGCAGCAAGCCAACATAAAAATGGTACCTGGGACATGCCAGATACAAAGTGCAAAGTGTGTGATTGATGGTGTGGTGTGAACAAGAAACTTGACCAGTTTTTCCACACCCTGTATTAATGAAGAAGGGCCCTGTGATAATCTGAGTCATGTTGAAGCTTAGAACTAACAGCCTCAGCAGCATTGAGGATGGCTTCAACAGATTGCAACACCACCACTGCCACTCCCACTGTTCACTTTGGTAGTCCAGTGGACTCCATACAGTTCAGTGTAGTGACAGGCCTTGCACACTCCACAGCCTCCCATGCTGACACTGATCCTGGTTACTTGACAGCCTCAAATGCAGATCCTGCTTTGGAGTACCCAACAGCCTCCAGTGCCTATCAAGCTCCTCCTGATGCCACAACAGCAGCCACCATGGGCAATGACTCTGAAACTTTGACAAACACAGGTGTATCAAATGACATTTAAGTGCATAGCACATTAATGGCATGCACAGCTCCACTCTCTGATGACATATCTGCTCCATCATCCAGCATCCACCCAGTTCCTATAAAGATCAGAAGATTTTTACACCCAGAAATGATACAGATTAACAATTACTATGCTGTTTATTATTCAAAGGAATTCTATATTGGGCAACTAAGTGCTGTGGATCCAATGAAAAAATAATTCTCTATGAAATTCCTGAAAATGTGTGGGAGTGTTTTTACTTGCCACAGTGTCATGACAATGACCACTTGTCAAGAAATTTTTTTTTTCATGGGCCAGTAAAGTTTGAGCTTGGAGATGGCACCTTTCAAGTGCACAATGATGAACTAAGGACAATCTGTGCAAGTTCATCAAGCTACAGCAAAAATGGAATTAAATGGACTTCATCAGTTTAGTAGTGTATTGTGCTGATATCTTACAACATGTATATTATTTTCATTTTTTATACATCTTGGGAAAATATTTGCATTTCTGAAAATTATTAGTTTAGTCAGTAGTTATAGTTTAGTCTATAGGTGTATGGTATGTGGTACATATGAACATACAAACATACAGAATTGCCAGCAGAAACAGGCCACAATGGCCTATCAAGACTGCTCGAGTGTGCAGCTCAGTCTATAATACTGGAGCTGACCCCGCTCCCCTTTCTCCCTCTACTTGACCAGCCCTACATTCTCCCACCCCTCCCTTTTCTCCCCCTCCAGTTGAGACTCTACATATTAGTTGGTGAACAATCCAACACTTGGTGAATTCTGTTTCGCAATGATAGGAAGAGCGGACATCAAATGATCAAAAAGCGATGTTGCTATGAAAGGTCGACTGCCACACGCCAGTTATCCCTGGGGTAACTTTTCTGATACCACTTGCTTAAAATCTCCAAAAGTCAGAAGGATCATGAAGCCCCACTTTCAAGATTTGTATTAATACTAAAAATCAAGAACAAGCAAGCTTTTCCCTTCTGCTCCATGGAAGGTTTCCCTTAGAGAAACATAAGAGTGCTGCATACATGCAGAAAGCATGCCACATGCTTAATTGTGCAA
This sequence comes from Neoceratodus forsteri, assembly GCA_016271365.2. Taxonomy (NCBI): domain Eukaryota; kingdom Metazoa; phylum Chordata; order Ceratodontiformes; family Ceratodontidae; genus Neoceratodus; species Neoceratodus forsteri. The sequence continues at coordinate 799,255,415 of CM057454.1, forward strand.
TGCTGCATGTGGTTCGCATACACAAAGTGAACCTGTGCAAACCAGCTCTAAAAAGCATATCAGGTTTGCATGCTGCAAACTTGATGTGTGCAGCAGGTAAGCTGCTGTGAACATCTTCTAAGAATGACATCAGTTTCACATGTTGCACACCTGCCATGTGTGCAGCAACTAAGCTGGTGCAAATTGTATCTAAAAAAAAACACATCAGTTTCTGTTTCTCATACTGCTAGCAATTAGAACCATTAAAATATACTTTTCATTGATTTCCCATTAAAAGTAGGTAAACTCATTAATTTTGATCCTTTTGCAAGTTGTTTAATAACTTTTGATTTTTGTCATTAAATTGCCATTAATTTGTAAATTATTGTCTCCACCACAGCCCTGCCTACCCCCCCCCAACATCTCATGGCACACCCCTCCCTCCCTCTCTCCCACCATTCCTCCACTATGTCACCTTTGTCTGTTACCTTCTCAGTGTCTATCTTCTTCAGGGTGTTCAAACTCACATACATTGCACAATGCCTCAGCAGTGTCTACTTGGGTGGATTTTTCTGTAACTTACTGTACCATCTCTGTAAATATATAAATTTTTATTCTCTGCTATTTACTGTTCAACTAACTTGGAACCTACAAAAGAGCATCCACTCACAGGTGTTATCCAAGGACTCAAATAAAAAAAAATAAATAAACTTTAGTGTTTGCCCTTAAAGTCTGTTTGCATGGAAGCATTCAAAACTATGCAGAGAAATAGAAACACAGGCCAGACAGAAGTAATTAAGTAGTTTTGTGGGTAAGTGTGTGTGTATTGGGGTGGGAAGAACTGGATCTGTGATGCTGGTTCGACAACAATTTCGTCGACCGACATCACAGTGACAGGATTTATGTTGACTGCAAGTTGCGGGTGTCATAAATCCCAATTGTTTCCTGGTCCTGTTTTTTTTATTGGGGGGCTTCACCCCCTGAACCCCTCCATGTGGGGGTCTCTGCCCCTGCACCCCTGTACTAATGATTATCAGTTCCAGGTTGGAGTTGATTTGGGGAGGTGGTGCAGGACTGGGAGAGAGTGTGCCCCTGTCTCAGGTGCACCAACACAGAGACCTGTTAGCAAACTGTCAATTTTGTCAACAGTGACGTAGGTCACTGTGTTGGTGTCGCTGTTGAGGGGGCATACCAGAATAACCACATATGTTTCCATTGGTATACATGCTATAGTTCAGCTGTGCAGCTGAGATGAGGGGGGCAAGAAAACTAAAAAGTATATTAGTGGCTATAAGCATGTCGCATACATGCAGATGTATGCAGCTTTGTAATGAAGTATAAGTGAGCCATATGTACTGTATGCAGGTAGTATAGCTTAGTCGTTAAATGCACTGAACTGCAAACTACGAGACCTGAAGACTTGGGCTTGAATCTCCTCAACCCCACTTGTATACTGTGTGATCCTGAGCAAATCACTTAACTTGAATGTGTGCAGTTATCAGTGAGCACTTGGTTTTCGCACGCGTGCCACATGCATGCAGTCTGTTTCAATTTAACATAAAAAAGCATGCTTTCCACACTTGGTTGCTGCACCCATGCCACATACATGCAATAAGTTCCACTTTCACATTTAAATCATGCTTGCAGCATGCATATCACATGGATAGTTTTTAAGTGCACGGTACCCTTACAGAAATATAAGCATGCTGCATACATGCAGAATGCATGCCACATGTTTAACTGTGTAATATTTGTATGTGGTTCGCATACACAAAGTAAACCTATGCAAACCAGGTCTAAAAAGCACATCAGGTTCGCATGCTGCAAGCTTGACATGTGTGCAGCAGGTAAGTTGGTTCTAAAATCTTCTACAAGTCATATCAGGTTCACCCACTGCATGCTTGACATGAGTGCAGCAGTTAAGCTGGTGTGAACATCATTTAAAAATCACATCAGGTTCACATATTGCATGCTTGTCATGTGTGTAGCAACTAAGCTGTTGCAAATTGAATAAAAAAAATCACTTTCTATTTTGCAGACTACTGCTAGCAATTTGAGCCATAAAATTCCCTTTTCACTGATTTCCCATTAAAAGTAGGTAAATTCATTACTTTGGATCCTTTTTCAAGTTATTTAATGGCATTTGATTTTTGTCATTAAATTGCCATTAATTTATAAAGTATTGTTTGCTTACTGCATTAAATGCCTAGGATAAAGTCAGCCAATATCCCCCATTCCAGATGTGCGAAGAGGGGTCTCTGTGTTGTGAAGCCTGACTGGAATGGAATGTGCAGACAAGTGGACCACTGGCCACGTGGCACACCTCGTGTTGGGGGAAGGGAGAGTTGCCACAGAAAGATTGGGGATGTGAATTAAGCAGCTTTTGGAGTGTCCAAGCAGGGAGCTAATGAAGGGTCCTTGTTTTCACTAGATCAGCCTAATTTATTTTGCAGTACAAAAAGAAAACATGAATGTAATGCAAGCATCACAGTCCAGAATTTGTAACACTATGCAACAACACAACAACTGTGACTATACCCCTCATATATATTGCACAATAGCTTTTGACTGTGAATGTTTATTTCATTTTGTTAAGCAGGTTGTCCATGGGCTGGAAGGGATTAGCAACCAGTGGGTGTTACAGAGTGAAATTCCAGGAGATGTGGTACATAGCTAACCTGGAGTTGTTTTTTTCTTGGCTCCACTTGTGGAGTACAGTGTCGGCAGGAAATTTGGAGTAAGATTAGGATACAGCATGGCTTTCTTTATGCAGGAAAACCCTCAAATTTATAAGGTAGCTTGCTATTAATTATCACCTTGGGAAGCAGTTCTGAATACACTCTCCATTTTGACTAAAGGGAAACTTCCATGTCCCAGTGTGCCCCACCTACGTGTGAAGCGGGTCCTGATTAGCAAATGCATACATGTTACAAAATTTTCCACTTACTGCTGAGTATTTAATTTAAATTCATATCTGGGTGATCCTACACCCTCCCAGCTGGTATTTTAAGTTCCATTGCACCCCCAAGCACCCGCCTCTGTCCCCAGCATGACATGGCAGGCGGGGAGTAGCCAGAGTGTCTCCATATGCTCGTTACATTGCTCAATTTCTAAACAGCTTTGGAGCCAGTGTACTGCCGTGACATATGGAGACCAGTTACAGACAGCTAGCATGCCTGTTAGTCTGTACCTGGTCTCGGTATTACAAGTATACTGATAGACTCCAAACCGGAGCTATATGAAGCTACTGCTATACAGTCCACAGTCCAGACATGGACGTTTCCCTTTAGGAATGCTGGCTACTGTACTTGTAGTACTATTACAATCCTCATTTACTGGTGCTTATGACTGCTGATGTTTTTGAACTGCAACACTCGTTGAGGAAATCAAGGCATAAAACAAGTCCACAGGATTAGTGCTGAGTACAACAGAGCAAAATCCCTTTTTAGCCTCCTCCTCTGAACCAAGATCAAGGTCAGATTTCTCAGTCTACAGTATGCCTAACCATTTATCCTATGCACCGTCATCAGCTTAATAACCTTTCAGTGGACTCCTTCAGCTCCTCTGACATCACCCTGCAGGTTTAGAACCCAGAACATTGCCCAGTACTAAATATATGACAAATGTTGGAGGCCTTGGGGGGGCTCACTATAACAAGCATATCCTGCAATGTATGGACACTGCAATGGCACAGGTAGGGTATGGTTTCCCTGGCATAGTAGTCAGATTGTGTAGGGTGATAAAAGAGGTACAAAAAAAATGGGATGTTCAGGGGACAAGCAAGCAGACTACTCTGCCTTGGAGGGAACAAGGCAGAGAGAGGGGTGTCATAATTCAGTTTGTGTTGTTGTTGAGGACAGCAAGAAAAGAAGTATAGTGGCCAGGAGACAAAAGACAGGTGCAAAGGAGGTGACCATAAAGAAGGCCATGGAGATGATGGAGAAAATGTAGGCTGAAATGCTGGAAAAGGTCCAGAAGATAACTGAAGAGGGGAATGAAGAGCCAGGACCAAGTAAGAACAGGGAGAAGTGGAAGAATGCCAAGCCCTGGGGAGGAGCCAGAAAGAAGAAGCCCAATAAAGGAAGAAGCAAGAGTGATGATACACCCTCAAGTAAGCCCTATCATATTTGGAATGCCTGTGTGGAGTTGTGATGCATGTGGTGCTTGTGATGCCCTGTTTTGGTTCCAATTGATTTGCCCTTCCCCCATCTAATGAAAATCGATCAGAACCAAAACAGGGCATCACAGAAAGATTGACTGGGGTTCTTAATTTTAAAGATTTCTGGAGCTTATTCCAGAGCAAGGGCAGCACAAAGCTTATGGCCGATCTCCCAAACCATGTGCACTTTCAAGGAGATCAATGAGTTACTTCTCAACGTATAATTACCAATCAAGTTTAGAGGCAAGCTGTCAGCAATGTATTGCAGGAGTTTATTGGTAATGGCTCTGTAAGCCCAAAGTACAGCATTCTTGTTCTGCCTGTGCTGGAGAGAGGTCCATCCCACAGCTACATACAGGGAGCAGTGATGGGTGGAGAAGGGAAGGGCAGTAATGAATCTCAATGCTCTGTGATATAGTGTATCCAGCTTGCCAAGATGAGAGGCAGTACACTGGCTATAGATAAAGTCATCATAGTCAATTAAGGATAGGGACAACATCTGGACTAGTTGTGTTTTAGCATCAGAGGCCAGAAAATTATTTTTCCTGAAGAAGAGACCGAGTCTCTGACTCAGTTTTTTTTAGCAAGTCCTCTATGTGGTCAATAAAGGAGAGTTTGTAGTCAAGCCAGACCCCCAAATACTTAAACTTTGTTACAGATTCCAAGTTCTCTCCTAATAGAGTGGTAATGGGGGAAGCATGCTAATTGAAGCAGGAAATGTTGTATGATTAACTGCTGTGAGTATCATCACTTTCATTTTCTTTGTGTTTAGGAGATATCAGGGAAGATATAAATGCTACTGAGACCCAGGGAACACAAGGTGAGACAGAGTCCTTATGGATCACTCTGGGAACTGGAAACAGGAACCCTATCAGGGTTGAAGTTATCAATACACCCCCAAACCAAGATATTGAAAAGGACAAGGTTCTCCTGGAAGACATAATGAGTATGGTCGACAAAGGTGAACTATTGCTAGTCAGGGACTTCAATCTACCAGATGTAGAATGGTCCACCTTCACAGCCTCCTCAGAGAACAGTAGAGACTTCATCATGGCTTTGAGGGGGGCAGAACTGAATCAAACAGTGGTTTCTCCCACCAGAGAATCAGCTGTTCTGGACCTGGGACTCACTAACAGTGCCAGAGTATCAGACATACAAGTGGGGATCAATCTGGGTACCACTGACCACAGGTCAATCTGGTTCTCCATTAGCAAGACTGAGGACCCCTGCCACTCAAGAATCAGGGTACTCAATTTCAGGAAAGCAGACTTTCTGAAAATAAAGGATAGTATCAAGCCACTGCTGGCAACAGATACCATGTGGAATGTGGAGGACAAATGGACAAAGCTGAAAGATGTTATAGTGTTAAGTCACAGTGTGATGCACTAAACAAATCAGCAAGTACAAAAAGCAAGGAACTCCCTCTGGTTTTCCAAAGAGGTAACTGCTATAGTTAGGGAAAAGAGAAAAGCTTTCTGGAAGTACAAGGAGACCAAGTCTGAAAAGGATAGAAAAGCCAAAAGAGAGAAACTCAAGGAAGCTGGGAAAGCTATTAGAGTGGAAAAAGCCCAGACTGAAGAGAAACTGGCTCAAGAAGTGAAAAGGGGGGCCAAAAAGCATAAAAGTATTTATTCTAGTCAAGGTAACATTTTAGATCTAATTTTTAAAACAAACGGTATTAATTTACTGGACCATAGGGTAGGCCCACCAAACCTCGGAGACAATTGTTATCGTGAATGTGAATTAATATATAAATATATTACTAGAGCACCAAGTTGCAGGTATATTAGAGATTTCAAAAATTTCAATAAAACACTTTTCCAACAATAGCTAGGGCAAATAAACTGGAAATGTATAGACTTGATCCCAGACATGGACATGGCAGTTATAGTGTTTACTAAAATATTTATGGAGATTTGTGATAAAAATGCCACCATTAACAAGTTGAAAGAAAGAAATCAACACAACCCATGGGTTGACGAGAAAATTAAAAAACAGATAAGATGGAAGGATAGGGTCTGGAAAACAAAAATCGATCCTTAAAAGCAGAAGTTTGAGAACTATTTAAAAAAATCAGGAACAAATGTAAAAGTATGATAAAAAAGAAATGAAAGAGATATTATCAAAATAAAAATAATCAAACAAAAAACACTGCACAGTACTGGAAATTAATAAAAGACCTAGAAGGGAATAAAAAGAAAGAATTATATATAACACTGAAAGATGAGGGAGGAATAAAAATGTTAATGAGTCAGGTGGCAGATAGAGTAAATCAATATTTCTGCCACCTTCCAGACATAAAAATAGAACGAGATTACAATGATCAAAATAACAATACCCAGTAAAATTTACATAAAGAATTAATACTTGAAAAATGTACACCACAATTCTATTTTCAAGCTATTAATATAAAAGAAGTAAAAAAACAAATTAAAAAATTTAATTCAAGAAAGGTAATAGGGTTAGATCAAGTGGAAATAAGTTTTTTAAAATACTCAGTAGACCAAATAAGCCCAATACTAACTAGTTTATTTAATTCAAGTTTTCTGCAAAAAATGTTTCAGAGTTCTGGAAAAATTCTAAGGTGATCCCAGTCTTTTGGGGGGAGGGCAAAGACAACTTAACAAATTATCTCCCAATAGCTCTTCTGTCGACTATCTCAAAGGTCTTTGAATGATTGGTTTGTGCACAGTGATGTGAATATTTAGAAAAATATAAGCTGTTAACTGAGTGCAGGGGGGTTACGACTGGGAGGTTGATGGACACTGCATTGGCAGACTTCATCGATACGGTGGCAAATGGGATGGAGGTGAGGGAGGCTGTTGGTGCAGTGTTTGTTGACCTCTCAATGGCCTTTGATTTGGTCGACTATAATTTACTGTTAAAGCGACTGGCACTTATAGACATGTCTAAACAAGTACAGAAATGGATGCTTTCCTACTTGACAGAGCTGCACAGCAAGTATGCATCAATGGAATACTGTAAGCCAGAGAAGGGACTTACAGGGGAGTAGCCCAAGGTTCACTCCTGGGCCCCCTGCTGTTCCTTATATATATATATGAATCCACTCCGAATCACTAATAAGTAGTAAGATTTATCTATGTACAGATGATATGGCCATAATAGGTAGAGCAAAAGACAAGGATAGTCTGCAAAAAATCCTCCAGTCAGGTTTTGACATCCTGCAACATTGGTTAATTAAGCAATAATGCCTGACAGGGTGTGTGTCGTGCTGGGATAACGTCACGCCTCAGGTGGTTGGGCATGAGGCCGCAGGCCGGGTGTGTCCAATGACTGAGGCATGACGTTATCCCAAATGACACACACCCTGGAGGACATTATTGCTATTATACAATGGCTCATTGTTATACAGAATAAAAAAAAAATTTTAAAGATGTTTTTGTGTGGAAAAATATTTTTGTTTTTTAAAAGAAGATGAAACAATCAAGCAGAAATAAATCAAGCAGAAACAAATCATCTCCAGGTTCACAGTGAGGCTGAGACTAGACCCATGATGTTGTACTGGGATAACATCACAGGTCCAGCCCAAGACTGACCAATCAGAGTCCAGGATTTTTTCTTGCCATTGTATAATAGACTCTAAAATCATACTTAGAAAGAAGAAAACTCAGGTAATGTTGTTTAATTCTAGAAGTAATAAATCTCATAATTTAAAATTGGATATACAAACATCTGATGGACATAAACTGGAAAAGGTTACATCATATAAATACTTGGGGGTGTATATAGATGATAGCCCCACTTTTGTAGAACATGTAATCAGGGTTGCTGGCAAGGTCAACATCAAACTGGGAGTGCTCAGAAGAAAAACTTCAATTCTTCCTAGAGAGACTAGGAACAGGGCAGCTCTGCAACTACTTTTACCAATATTATAATAAGATAGCTTAATATACCAGCATGCTTCCAAGACATCATTAAATAAACTGGATAAAATATATTATAAAATGGCCAGATATGTTTTAAGATGTCCATACTGCACTCACCACTGTAGTCTCCTACAACGATTGAATTGAGATTCTATTGAAAACTGAAGGAAAAAAAACGTACTGGGTATAAAGCATATGTAGAATATGGAGGAGACAATGTAGAAGTAACCAAACATCTACAAGCTCCTATGAAATATAATCTAAGGGACTTAAAACATAGATGTTTAAAAATCCCCTTGGAGATCAATATTTATAGTAGGATGCAAAGAAGATTTTATTTGTCAGAATTGTGGAATGAGTTAGACCCAGAAACTCGTAATGCAAATAACTTAGGATAATTTAAACGATGTCTGGATTCAGTCTGGAAAGACAAATACATATGCTTTAGTTCATATGTATAGTACTCTTTGGTCTTTCCTTTTTGCCTCCTCCATAGGATCTACATCTGCCTATGTTATGATCAAGATGTACATTAATCATCTCATGGATATGTCTTGCGGTCTGTTTTAGGGGGTGCTTTGACAGGGAGTTCGTCTTTGTATGGATCCCTGCTTTCTACATGTTTTTATTATAAATTATTATATGTCCGAAGTGTAATCTGTGTATTACAAGTTTTGGCAGTTTCTATGTAATCGTAATATTATTACAGGACAACTCTGTAAAACAGGGCCTTACAGTCCAAAAAGTTATTTCCTGTTAAAAAAAAGGTCTTTATCTATCTATCACAAATTTATCAATACATTCGAGAAACTAGAAACATAGAATTTGACGGCAGATAAGGACCGCTTGGCCCACCCAGTCTGCTCATTTCCCTACCTAATGGATAAGCTGCAGATCCTAGTTAACCAGCAGCCTACTTCTTTCTACCCCAACCCCCTAGAATTGCCTTATGGCTGTCCCATGCACGCTTGAATTCAACCACTGTTTTTGACTCCACAACCTCCTCCGGAAGGCCGTTCCATGCATCCACAACCCTCTCTGTGAAAAAATACTTCATCATTTCCTCTGAGCTGCCCCCTCTATTTTCAAATTGTGCTCCCCTTGTTCTTGCACACCTCTTTTTGAAAGATGCTACCCTCTTGAACTTTGTTGATTCCCTTGAGGTACTTGAAAGTTTCTATCATGTCCCCTCTCCTCCTTTTCTCGAGGCTATACATATTAAGCTCCTTTAGTCTCTCTCATATGTCTTCCGGTGCAGATCCTGCACCATTTGAAGTTCCCTCCTCTGGACAGCTTCCATCTTGTCTATGTCCTTGTGGAGATTGGGTCTCCAGAACTGCACACAGCACTCCAGATGGGGTCTCACCAGCTGTCTGTACAGAGGGATAACAACTTCCTGTTTTCTACTGGTGATGCCTCTCCCTATGCATCCCAGTATCCCCCCAGCACTCCTTACTGCCCTCTCACATTGCTTGCCCACCTTTAAGTCATCTGATATGACTACCCCCAGGTTTCTTTCCATTTTTGTTGTTGTTAGTATCTCACCCACCATTGTGTACTCTTCCCCTGGGTTTTTGAGAAAAAAGAAAGAGCAAAGGAGGAATAACATGGTTGGCAACCAAGGAAGGACACCTGGTGGAAAACAACAAAGACAAGGCAGATGTTCTCAGTTAATTCTTACATACTAACATACATACTATTTGCCAGCAGATTAGGCCTTGCGGTCTAGCGAGTCTGCTCGAACCTTAGATCCCTAGTTGGGTGCCGGGGCCCTCCCCCCCTTGTGTTCCAGAAACCCCTATCATCCATCCCCACCCCCCTGGGACAGGCCATCATCTGATACATCCACTTTCTGTGTCTGTCCCACCCTCTCTTGAAGCCCTCCACTGTGGTTCTCTGAACTAACTCGCCAGGCAGTGCATTCCAAGGGTCCACCACCATCTCAGTGAAAAACCTCCTCCTCTTCCCCCCCTCACCCTACCACCTTCCAACTTCAAACCATGCCCTCTGGTGATACCTCCCTGCTTTAGTCTAAAGATCCCCTCCATGTTTACTCTATTTATTCCCTTGAGGTACTTGAAGACCTCAATCACGTCCCCCCTGTCTCTCCTCTCCTCCAATGAAAACAGGCAGAGCTCCTCAAGTCTGTCCTAATATGTCAAATCCCCAAGTCCTCGTATCATCTTAGTTGCCCTCCTCTGAACCCTCTCCAGGAGCTGTATGTCCCTCTTCTAGTGTGGTCTCCAGTACTGTACACAGTACTCAAGGTGTGGTCTAACCAGTCCATTGTACAGTGGCAGAATCACTTCCTTGCTCCTAGAGGTGATCCCCCTTACGATGCATCCCAACATCCTGTTTGCCTTGCTAGCCGCTCTCCTGCACTGCTCAGAGTTATTCATACATGCATCCACCATGACCCTGGGTCTTTTTACCCTATTGAGGCCTCCAGCGCCTCCCTCCCAGGGGTGTACCTGTGTTTAGGGTTTCCCCACCAAGATGTAACACCTTGCACTTGGTGATATTGAAATTTAATTTCCATGTGTGAGCACAGCTTTCCAGGGTGTCCAGGTCCCCTTGCAGGGCCAACCTCCCCTCTTCTCCCTCAACTACTGCTCCCATCTTGGAGTCATCAGCGAAGAGACTCATTTCACACCCTATACCCTCCCTGATGTCCGATATGTATGCATTAAACAGGATCGGACCCGGAACTGAGCCCTGCGGTACCCCACTACCAACCTCTCTAGGGTTTGAGAGCTTCCCATCAACCACTACTCTCTGGGTGCATCCAGCTAGCCAGTTTTCAATCCATCTGACCATCAAAGGGCCTACTCCCAAGCCCATCAGTTTCTCCACCAGACCATTGTGGAGGACAGAGTCAAATGCCTTGCTGAAGTCCAAGAATAATACATCCACAGACTTTCCCCTGTCCAGTTCTTCTGCTCGTTCTCCACACAGGAAGACATTGGTAATGCCCCAGCACCAGCCAGGACACTTCCCTATAGCAGGGTAGCTGCCATATCCCCCTTTATGAAAAAAGGGTCCTTGAGGAGTTGTCTAAAATAAGGGTGGACAAGGCAATGGCCCCCAATGGATTACACCTAAGAGTTCTAAAAGAACTTAGGGATGAACTTGCCACCCCACTTGCTGAACTGTTTAACAGTTCACTGGAACAGGGTATAGCACCACAGGACTGGAAAAGTGCCACAGTTTTGCCATTTACAAAAGTGGTAGCAGGAAGGTAGTAGGAATCTACCACCCAGTAAGTCTGAACTCAGTGGTGGGTAAAATAATGGAGACATTGCTTAAGAAAAGGGCAATGAACTACCTGAAAGCAAGTGGGCAACTTGACCCAAAGCAGCATTGCTTTACATCAGGATGCCCATGCCAAACAAATTTAATAGAATTGTTTGACTGGGTTACAAAATAAGTAGAACAGGTGGCAGCAGTGGACATGGTGTATCTGGAATTTAGTAAAGACTTTGATACAGTCCCACACAGAAGGCTAGCCAACAAACTTGAACAAGCTGGCATCAGTCACAAAGTACTGTAGTTAAATGGATCACAAGCTGGCTGCAAGGCAGGACACAGAGGGTTATGATACATGGCACCTTGTCTCAAGATGGGGAAGATGTCAAGTAGCCATGCCACAGGGATCAGTACTAGGCTTCATCCTTTTCAAAATATTCATCAACAACATTACTGAAGAACTGAAAGAGAAAGTCTGCCTCTTTGCAGATGATACAAACTCTGCAACAGGGTGGACACACAGGATGGTACCGCAGAAATAGAGGCAGATCTCAGGATGCTAGAGGAATTTCCCAGGAACTGGCAGTTGAGATTCAGCACGAAAAAATGTAAAGTCATGCACTTGGGTAGAAGGAACCCATGCATGAATTATGTCCTGGAGGGGCAGCTACTAGAAGAAACAAAGTTGGAACAGGACCTTGGTGTCATGATCTCAAATGATTTAAAGATAGGTAAGCAATGCGAAAAAGTGGCACTAAAGGCAAGCAGTATCCGTGGATGTATTGGTTGGGGTATTGCCAATAGGAAGCGTTATGCAGTCCTCCCACTGTACAGGTCCCTGGTGAGACCTCACTTGGAGTACTCTGTGCAGTTCTGGAGACCTCACCTGAAAAAGGACATAGACCATCTTGAAACTGTGCAGAGGCGTGCCACCAAAATGCTGCAGGTTCTGCACCACTAAACGTACAAAGCTAGGCTCAGCCAACTAAATTTATTCTCCCTCAAACAGAGAAGGGACAAAGGAAACATGATTGAGACATTTAAATTAGTTAAAAGAATCAACACAGTACAAACTGGGAACCTCTTCTGGGAAAACAAAAGGCTGCACATACCTGAGGACACAACATGCGCCTGGAGAGAGGTAAACTCAAAACAAATGTTAGGAAGTACTTTTTTCATGGAGAGGGTGGTGGACCCTTGGAACAGCCTGTCACTGGAGATAGCAGCCAGGATTGTCAGTGAATTCAAACAGGCATGGGATAGATAGTACAGTCACCTTAGCAACACAAATTGACAGTGGGGGGGGTTAGAAAACCTGGGCAGACTAGATGGACCACACAGTCTCCTTCTGCCAGGGCATTCTTATGTTCTTATCTTATTGATTTGACAGCATAAAGGAGCCTGAAAGAATAAGGAGAGCAATTAATTGGGTCTGTGGGGGAGAATGGTTTGGAGGAATTAGAAAAGATGTTGGGAAGGAAAAAAAGGAAAGGAAAGGGGGGCAGGATTAACAAAAAAGAGAAGACAGAGAGAAATGGAGAGAAGTCACAGTAGTAAAGGCAGGGGCAGGTGTAAAGGGTGTAAACTGAGGGTGCAGATTGGAGACCATATCCTCCTCTCCTTAAAAGAAAAGATCTGGAAAGATGAATATATAGATATTTTGGGGCTGCTTGATAAAGACACCAGAAAGAAATATGAAGAAAAAGAAATGATAGGGTAGATAGATATGGCTGCTACACTGGCTTTATTATGAAAGTCAGAAGAAGGAAAGAGCTATAAGGGGCATTAGATAGATGCTTGGCAGACAGGATTCACAAATTTTATAGCAATCTTGACTGAAAAATGACTGGAGCTAGCCACTCTGCTGCTGGCATAATCCCTGATAATTCAGGATTCACAGAGAAAGAAGGGGGATTAGTTGGCTACAATATGATGAGAATTTTGACAAAGTATGGCTTCTCACAGGGATGTGCAATGGGACTCTAGGGACACTGACATCTGCTTTGAGACCATGACACTACCATCATGAGGGATAGGGTAGAGGCCAAAATGGAAGGGTGGGCCACAGACGTATTGCTGGGGATACAATAAGGCACACTGTATGTGGCTGAATTGCAAGTTCAACCATGCCTGCATGAAGTGCTGGGAACCACACCCACTGAAGAGGTGTTAGGGAGGAGGGGACAGGAGTGCAGATTCTGTAGCTAGTGGGCAGCCCTTTCTGCTGGGATGGGGGGCCAGAGAAGGGGACATTGAGTGCAAGTGACATGAGGAAGGGGTATCAGGTTAGGACAAGGATTTGGGGCAGGAACAGGGATGAGATGAAAAAGAGGAAAAAGAAGGGGTAAGAGGGGGAGTTCAGATGGCTCAATCACCCATCAACACAAAAAGGCTGGGACTGTGGCTTGAGGGTTACTTGGATAAAGTAGCAGAAAAACTTCTGAAGGAAGGGTTCACAAGGGATTTTCCTTTACACTACAATGGTGCTAGGAAGACCATGAGGGTATGAAAGTTGGGATTGGTGAAGGGAAAAGAGGACATACTCACCAAGAGGATAGAGAAAAAAAAGCAGGCAAGGAGGGTGGATCGGCCATTCAAAACTCTGCCTTTTCCCAACTTCCGGTATCAGCCTTAAGTTTGGTGCCTTAGAAGCAACCAGATGAATTCAGGGTAATACACCACCTATCCTACCCTGAAGGGGAATCGGTGAATGACTTTATCAGTAAGAAGCAGAGCTCTGTGACACATGACACACTGGATCAGGCAGTCCAAATAATCAGGGTGGTAAAGGGTGCCTGGCTAGTGAAGACTAACGCAGAGTCAGCTTTTCAGTTGCTTACAGTAAGGCCAGAGGATTGAGATCTGTTAGGATTTGAGTTTGCGGGGTGGGGGGTATTTTGACAAAGCAATGCCTATGGGATGCTCAGTGGCATGCACCACTTTTGAGCAATTTAGTACTTGGATTCAATGGACATTTGGGAAGAAGTACAGGCACAGATCGGTAGAACATTGTGTGGATGATTTTCTATTGACAGGTCAATGGAGAGAGGGAACAGAAAAAACGCTGGGGGATTTTCAGGATTTATGCAAACAATTCGGGATACTATTGGCAGCAGAAAAAATAGAAGGTCTCAGTAAAAAACTGGAGTTTTTGTGAACAGAGGTGAATGTGGAGGCAAGAGTATTTTGTTTGCCTGAACAGATGATAAATAAGTTAGAGGAGCTCTTAGCATTAGTTAGGGGACAGCTCAGTGTACCCTTAAGGGTTGTGCAACAGCTGCTGTGTCATTTGAATTGTGTGTGTAGGACAGTGGCACCCTGCTGGGCTTTCATGTGGAGACTGGCATGGACAACAAAGGGGACAAGGATGCAACATCATTGGGTGGATATCAGCAAGGTGGTGAAAGAGGACATGATGATATGGGAAGAGTTCCTTGGGAAATACAATGGAGTGACTTTCTGGCAAGATGAATGGATATTCAATATGGATTTAAAGCTGTGCACTGATGCAGCTGGGGCATATGGGATGAAGGCATTCTTCCAAGGAAAATGGATGTCAGAAAAATTGCCAGAGGAATGGGTAACCAGGGAACTGACACAGGACATCACGCTCCTGGAGATTTTCCCTATGGGTGGCAACAGTGGTATGGGGTGAGCAGTTAAGGAATCAAAAAGTTACTTTTTGGTGTGACAACAAAGCTGTGGTAGAGGTTCTGAACAGGCAGACAGTGGTGTCAAGCATCATAATGAGGCTATTGAGGTACCTGGTTCTGCAACGGTATAGATTGAACATGTCCTTTAGAGCAAAACATATTGAGGGAGTTAAAAATACCATAACTGACAGCCATTTCCATCTTCAGTTGGACATGTTTCATGCCATTGCCCCAAGGGCCGAGGGTACAAGAACAGAAGTACCACAACAAATGTGGGAGATTGGTCAGAAGGAGCCAAGCTACTTTTCCAGAGCTTTTGGTTGGCGAGGACCTTGAGAGCATACGAGGGCTCCTAGAGGGTGTTTCAGAACGTCAGAGAGTAATGTGGGGTTGAAGTAAGTGGGACTGTGACACAGGATCTGGTAACAAAGTTTGTAGTGAAAAAAATGGGATTAAGGGGTAGCACATGCTACCATGGGGGTACATTTAGCAGCAATAAGTCTAGTTTGCAGCTTAAAAGAATAGGTGATCCAGGGAAGGAACAACTGGTAAGGAGGATGATGCAGGAGTGGAACTAGAGATGCAAAGAACTTATATTTAACCGAGGTCCTATCTGCCTGGATTGGTGGTAGTTCAGGTGGATGTTAAAGATCCCATGGCACTTATCGAAAAGAGTAGGGGTACTTTATTGAATAGAAAACACAACATCACAGAAGAGAAAAAAGAAAACCAACAAAAAGAAAGATAAGTGTCAAAAGACTAAAACAGAGAAAGAAAATAAACTGTCATTAACAAAAAGAAATGTTTTTCCATAAAAAATTAACATAAGATTTAGAATACTGTTTCGCATCTAAACAGCGTATCAATTGTAAATCAGAGATAATGGTAGAAAGAATAGCTTCAAAATCCATAATAAATTATTGCAATACAAAGGAACAACGAGCTTGCCATAGGTAATATTGAAAAAGGGCAAATTAAACATTCAAAGTACTCCTGTGATATTTAGTCCAAACACCTAAATATTCACCTAATACTAATGTACCATAAGAAAGAGACTGTAAGTAAGGCATGTGCCATCGATGGGATACAAAGTCCCAAAACTTCTGAGTAAAAGGGCAGTCCAAAAAAAAAAATGCATCTGAGTTTCTTCAATATTGGTACAATTTGGCCTTAAACAGTATCTTTCAGAAACAGGTTTATACTTTAAATTGCCTCGCACTCCAAGCCTTCCATGAGCAAAGATCCATGCTATATCCCAAACTTTAAATAAAATCCTATCATCTGTCAATTTATTATAAACATTTGACATATTGGAAGGAGAACAAAAGGAAGAGTAAAAATCATTTTCTGTACATCATACACAATATATGCATAAAAGGATTTTCTATGTAGATTGTATTTTCTGCAAAGGAATCTTCCATTGGTGTAATTTTTTTAAAGCGGAAACCCCATAATTTGGTATGTCATCTGATGATAGGACTCTTGGGGGAAGAAGAGACCATTTAAAAAAATATTTGTGCCAAATGGATTTAGTCCAAAATTCCCAAGTGAGGGATGGAGCGTGCCAAAGAAAAGAAAATGAGGAAAAAAGAAAAATGGAATGAAAAGAAATAACAGGATTAATCATATGTAACCCTCCTTCTCGGAATTTAAGATAGATAAATTCCCTTTTCACTGGGTTCAATCTATTACCCCACAACATTTGAAAAAAGATGCTATAAAGTCTGGTTTCCAATGAAAGGAGGTGGAAAAGATGACTAATGTAAAGAAATATGAGTAAAAGAAATTTCTTTATTAACACAACGCTTTTCTTTTTCCAAATTTCCAATGTTTCCACTGATTTATTTAGTTTCTCCCACCGTCAACTGTTTTCCCAATTATAGATTGCCATATTATGTATTTCAAACCAGACGCCTAGAATTTTTGAGTCCTGACACCAGAGGATATCATAACAAGTTTGTTAAATTTGGGACTATCTGATCAAGTTGTAGTACAAAACTTTTGGAAATATTGAGAGAGCACCAGAATATGCACTGAAAAGAAGAAAAGTCTCTAAGGCCCATCTTAAAGAGAGGATCTGCTAAAGGAGGGTAACGTCATCTGCAAAGGCAGTGACCTTAACCTTTCTAGACCTATAGAGGAGCAATGCCTGAAATAGACTGATCACAGATAATGCTCCTAAAAATTGGGTCTAAAACAAAAGTATACAACAATGGACTCAGGGGACATCCCTGGCGGACACCCTAGAAATCAGTTGCTTACCTAATAATCCATTCACTATAGGAATAGAGACTCCAGATGAGTAAAGTTTTGAAATCCATCGAGTAAAAGTCTCGGAACACCATAAGCGGACAATACAAAAACAAGAAGGAATGACTGATCGATCGAAAGCTTTAGATTGATCTAACGCAGCTATTAGTTCTGTAGAAGAGAAATTTGATTGACAGGCCAATAAATCTCTAAGAAGAAAGAGATTGTGCTGAATTTTTCTATTTTTTATTGCACATGTTTGAACCGGATGAATCAAGAGTCGGGCTACCTTTTCTAATCTAGTATTCAATATTTTAGATAAAATCTTATAATCACTATTAAGTAGGCAAATTGGTCACCAATTTGAAAATGATGTTTTATCCCCTTTTAAAAATAAAAGTCATCAGGGACATTGTAAAGTCTGGATAAGGAATTCCAGAAGACAAGTAAGAATTAAACACACTGGGAAGAAAGTGACCCATATACTTTATACATTTTTTATAAAACTCATTAGGTATCCCATCTATACCTGGAGAGGACCGAGTCTTAGGTTTTAATTACCTCCAGTACTTCAGAAGAAGTAATTGGTGATTCTAAGGACTGAAGTAAAGTATGGGGTATTTGAGGAAGAGAAGAAAAATGGTGTGATGAAAAGAGTCCATAGAAAACACCTTGGGAGTGAAAGTAATCCTGGATATAGTGTCTACCACCTGTAGCATACCAACACGGTGGTGATCAGGTCATTGTTAAGATTAAGTAATCCGGTCATAAGAGTATCTTTTAAGTAGGTTTTACAGGCATGAAAGGGGTCCGCCATGGGGGAATCTTTGTAAATAAAGCGGAACTCCAAATCAAGAGATTTGGCCCTATTATACTGATAAGTTTTCAGTTGTTGTTTAATATTTTTAATTTGAGGAAGAAAAGAAGAATGGTCTTTCACGGGAAGTGACATAAGTCTATACAGTTGACCCCTCAAAACTAGATATTTCCTATAGTCATCCTGCACCATAGTCTTACCCCAAGACTGAAATAAATGTTGAAGTTCCAGTTTAACTTGCCTCCACCAATCAAATGGGGAGGGGAAAAGATCAAAAGTGGAAGACTTTGCGGCAAGAAATAGTTCAAGAGAAGAGAAATGAACCGGATCCGAAAGGAAGGAAGTATTTAATCTCCAACGAGTAATGCCTGAATGAAATCTGGGGGGAAAGAGCCGTAAGGATAGAGAACAAAATAAAATATGATGGTCAGAAAATTCGACTGGAACAGCAACACAAGAAATAATCTGAAAAAAACGTGAAATAAAAAACATATCGATCCGAGTAGCAAAGGTGTGTCTATGATAAGTATTACCACCTGTAGCATGTAAACTACGAAAGACATCCAAAATCCCAGCATCTGAGACAACCCCCAATAGTGCATGTGAATCACAATACACCTTTTTCCCTTGCGATTTGCGAAACTGAACATCAAGGGAGCAGTTAAAGTCCCCCCCCCAAACCAAATGTTTCCTTGTAAATAAGAATGGCTTTAGGTCTGAAAATAGGGAGATACGACCTGATTTAGTTTGTGGACCATATATATTAATAACTCTGAAAGAATAGTCACCCCAAAAACAATCCAATATGAGCAATCTACCTGGTAACAAATCAGTCACCATTTTGATTTTAAAGGAAGTGTTACCAAACAGTACAGCAACTCCATCAGCTAGTTCAGTACTATAAGACCAAAAGGAAGGGCCACATGTCCACATTCTTTTCAATCTTTTTCCTCCAAAATGGAAGATACCCTTGTTTCTTGCAAAGAATAATATCTAAGTTTAAAGTCATGAGATATGCAAACACAGATATCTGCCTATGGAATGTTTTCAAACTGCAAACATTCAAGGAAGCAAATTTTATAGTAGCCATGAGATGACTTATGAACTATGCTTCTGACTTACTTTTCTTTTTTTTCCTTTTTTACCTTTCCTATCTTTGGCTAACTCAGTTGATTTGCTATCATCTTCATCTGTGATAAGCTCCGAGAGGTGAGAGGCCTCGGATTCCATATCGGAGTCCCTTACTTCCTCCTGGAGGGGGGAAAAGAAATTCTCAGTCACTACAGGACTGGTCTGGGCCTGTTTGAGGAGGCTCTGGTGAATGTCCTGCCTTTAACTGTTTGAAGGAGGGGGCATGTTGGAGGCCAGATTCTGAGCATCCCCTAGCAAAGGAGGGTCTGGAGGTGCTACTTTCTGAGGCTCAGAAACCAACTTCTGTACAGGTTGATCAGTACCTGACAATGGAGGGGGAAGTGGAGGGCCTTGTCATGGAGGGCCTTGTCGTGGAGGGTGGAAGGGAGGGGGGGGTCAACCCTTACACCCGGAGTATGTAGTTTAGCCTGAGCCTTACGAAGCAGGCTATCTTGGTCTAAACCATCAGAACAGTTATGTCTGGCCCACGGACACTGATGGAAGGCATGACCCTTTTCCTCGCACAAATTGCATTGAAAGATATTTGTGCATCTGTCCACAGAATGCCCAAAACCCCACAAAGAGGACATTTCAGCATATCACACGCTACTAATATCGTTCTATCCCCACATTTATAACAAGCCCTAGGTTGTCCTGCATAAAACATACTCCTCTATCTTTCCCAGAAAAAGCTATTCAGTAAATGAACTACTTCTGAATTAACTTGCAACAATTTTATTTTAAATTTCCACCCCCTGTCCATATGCCCTCAACATCTAAGAGGGCCTCAGGGGCCCCAACACTTTCACACTTGGCCTGCAGCCATCTATAAATATCACTGACGTTCACTCCTCGTTTCTGAACATAACAGTAACATATCTAATCAACGGCTTAGATAATGGAATAACAAAAAGGCAACCATACAGGATGATTTTCTGGTGAGCATACTTGTCCCAAAATCTGTCCATAAGGCCAACGGATTGGAAACTAATGTCATAGGAGTCCTCTCCAGAAACATGAATGAGGGCATAGATGTCCTTTGCACAAAAGCCATTTTGGACTTCAAAGATGGTTAAAATATAGTATCTATCAGGATGTTCCTGCAGGCCCCTCTATATCTCAAACGCACAGCATTACGACGGGAGCCTGTTCTAACTTTGCTTTAAATAAGTCTGCCATAGTTGGTTTAACAGGATCACCCAAAGCTGCAAGAGGCATAGGGTTAACAGTTCCAGTAGTAAGTACAGTCCCAGGCCCATCCCTATCATCCCTCGATGTGGAAGGCTGAGGGGAACACTGTAACCCAGGGGCAGTAGGCTTATTACCTGAGAGGGGAGTCCAGTCCATGTCAGGTACCCACGCTCCAAATTCGGTTCTCCTCCATCCGGCATCGAAAAGTGCCATCTCCTCCGACCATTCTGTAATTGGCTCCTGACTACCTCCTTCTTGGAGCCCAAATTGCTGCGGCACCAGGAGCGTCGTGCGCGGTCCATCACTGTGTGCGGTCCTCCCGGAAACCGCCTCTCGAGATACTGGTTCCGCCACTAAGCGCGACTCATGAAGATCTGTACCCTGAACATCTCCGTTGCTAAGTGGACCAATACCACCACTGGATTCCGGCAATAAAGGCACCGCTGAAGGCGCACAACTCTCGCTATGTACCGCTGCAGGCAACTGATGTAGAACAACTCCTGAGGTAGGCAACATCGTAGTTTGTTCACATAAGGAATCTCCTAGACCATTATGCTGTATAGGCTCCTCCACCACTTCCACCTCCTCCACCATCCCGACCTCGGGAACGTCTGCCATAATGCCCTCTGACGTCAGCAAGGACCCCCACCAGCCACTGACCAGCAGCCAGTAGGGGAATTTCCCCGGTGTCCTGGCCAAATTTCCCTCATTCACTAAAAATACCACCAACAGCTTAATCTGGTTCAAGGTCAGCTGGCATTTATCTCTATCCCCTTCCCCTGGGTCGTGCCTGAAAATAGGCAGGATTTGTCTAGTGCACTTACCCGGTCAAAAAAAAAAAAATTATTCCTCTGGTAAAGTGGCAGCGAAGTGGCCGATTTCGCTGTTTGGAGTAATCTGCAAAATTTCCTTGTATTAGATGGAATTTTACCTCCCACAGGCAAAATTCCACCTTCCACGGTAAAATTCTGTCTTCCGTGGATGAAATTTCACCTTCCACAGTGAAATTTTGCCTTCTACAGTTGAAATTTCACCACGGAAGGTGGAATTTCACAGAAGAAGGTGAAATTTCACTGTTCCAAGGGTGAAATTTTGCCATTCCGCCAGGTGAAATTTTGCAGTTTGCTCTGCGAAATAGGTGAAACTCATGGATTACTCTGTGTAGAGGAGTTTCCTCACTTCGCCCACCACTAGGTGGAACAGACTGAAGGGGAAGACTATGGACAAGAGGAGACTTATTTCGGAAAAGTTTTTAAGTAGATTAGCTGGGGCGATGGGAAAGGTTTGTTATATGCATTATGAAGCAAGTCTGTATGTAGACTTTTTATGATAATGTACCATGGAGCATTCTGGGTGATTGAGGTAATGAGGCAGGCTCTGTCATGGGGGCATGAGGGTTAATTGTGGGATGATGTACAATGGTTTGAGGATAGCACAGAGGTGCGCCTAAGGAGGTCCAAGATGGACCAGGTGGGAAAAAAGGTTATGGTGACCCTGTGGGGTCAAAAAGTTCTCATA
The DNA here is from genome assembly GCA_016271365.2 of Neoceratodus forsteri. Taxonomy (NCBI): domain Eukaryota; kingdom Metazoa; phylum Chordata; order Ceratodontiformes; family Ceratodontidae; genus Neoceratodus; species Neoceratodus forsteri. The sequence continues at coordinate 799,277,246 of CM057454.1, forward strand.
ATTTTCCCAATCCAAGCCATGTGAGAATTCAAAGAGGTTGAGCCATGAGAAAAGGGGCTCTTGTTTATCCATGGGAATTCAGCCTCAGTGATTGATTCCCAGCTGGTGGCCGTTCTTGAAAAAGGGATAGAGTTTTTGGGAGAAGATGCCATGGGGTATCCCTAACATTCATTTCAGATCAGGGTTGCATCTGAACTGGTCGCAGAAGGGTGGCTAGTGAGGATGTGAAAAATGTGGGGAGATGGATGTCAGAGTGCTATAGGACATGCATCAGGGAGCTGATGCACTAATGACTTTTGTGTTTTCTTTGCAGAAACAGATGGTAGGAGAGATTTCATTTCATTTTCATTTTTATTTTTCATATTTGTTAGTAAGATGAGCAAAACTGCCCTTTTTCACAAGTGACAAGTGGACAATAGATGTATGGATCATGGGACACTCATTTGTTTATTGCGCTGAGCAGAGAGAGAGGCAACTCTGGGGGGGGAGGCAGCTACACCAGAAGTTGGGAGAGACAAGGATACAATGGAAGGGTTTGCGGGGAATGAGATGGGTGCAGTTTCTACCATTATTGGAAGAGATGAAAGTGAAACTACATGAGCAGGACTTGTTGGTTATTCATTTGGGGAGTAACAGTTTGGAGAGTAGACCACGGTTGGACATCATATGGGAGATAAAAGAGGATTTTGAAAAGATCGCTGAACAGTGGTTCCATGTCATGATTGGGTGGTCTGAGATACTGCAAGAAGGATGTGGCAGCATGCAGAGGACTGGAAGGAAGTAGACAAGACCAGGAAGATACTAAATAGGAGGATAGCAGCTATAGTTAGGCTCTCGGGGGGGGGGATTAAATTTTAGGAAACTGAGCCACAGTGTGCTGGGTTATACCAATCAGATGGGGTACATTTATCTGATGTGGGGTTGGAGATATTTAATTTGCAGTTGGGAGAAAAGATAGAGGAATGGAAAGAAGGAACTATAGAGGAGGAAGCCCTTCTTCCAATGCAGGACACTGAAGATGGGCTAGTGGAAGAAAAAAGGAATAGAAGAGGGGGAGGGGGAAGAGGGCAGGGAAGGATAGGAGCAGGAAGGGGAAGAAATAACTCAGTCTGGGTGGGCATCCAACCCAGAGGGTACCTCTGGGTGTGCATCCAGAGGGCAAAAATGGGGACTTGGGTGTGCATTTAGGTCTGGTGGATTTCGAAGAAAGGTGAACTAAAGAAAGGCAGCAAGGAGTACAGTAGCTCAGGTGTGCATCTGAGACAGTATAATATGAATGGAAAATGGAAAAGGTTATTGTATAAGTGTAATAATAAAGTTTGATTTATGTGACAGGAGTAGGAGATTAACATTTGTAAAATGAGAACATGTTGTGGTGTAAATAAAGATGAAGCTGACTGAGCACCCAAAAGATATGATGTGGTGTGGTTTTCTTTGGGCGGCTGATTTAGTGACAAGGTGGTTTGACTGTTTCAGAGGCAAACCCTTTTGTCACCTACCACGTACCAAAGGCAAGTAAAGAGGGGAGGGGAGGTGGGGGTTGGTAAGGGAGGAAGCAGGGTGACATCAGCAGAGGGAGGCAAGGATGAGGATTCTGGGAAGGGGTGGGCTGGGGAATGGATGATTGACAAGAAAGGGGAAGTGAGGTCAGAGAAAGGGATAGGGGATTGGCCTGCAGAAGGTGGGAGAGCAGGGTAGCAAGGACAATAAAACTCAGAGGAGAGGTGATCTGCCTCTTTGCTATCCAACTGTTTGGTTCCCACTCTCCCTTCCTGGCAGATGGGGTTATATGTGAAAAAGGCCATAGTGGGTTAGCTGAAGGTGGACAGCAGTATTTGGCAGGGAGGAAAAGAAAATTTATAGAGCCAGAATGACAGGGCTTAAGACCAGGGTTAAGGAAGGAGGAGGAGGAAAAGGAGTGGGGGGGGGAGAGGGTAGGGAATGATTGAAAAGGGACTGGGTGTAGGGGCAGGGAAGAGAAGAAGTAACCTGGTCTGAGTGGGATCCAACCAGGTGGTGTAACCTCTGGGTGTGCATCCAGGTCTGGTGGATTTCGAAAAAAAGGTGAAATAAGGAAATGTAGGAAGGAGTAGCTCGGGTGTGCATCTGAAACAATGTGATATGAATATAAAATGAAAATGGTTATTGAATAAAGTGTATATGTGTAATAATAAAGTTTGACTTATGTAACGTGAGTAGGAGATTAACATTTGTAAAATGAGAACACATTGTGGTAATACATAAAGATGAAGCCGACTGAGCATCCGAAAAATACGTGGTATGGTTTTCTTTTTGCCTGGTGATTTAGTGACAAACAATTGGCCTTCTCCAGTTTTAATGTTTTTATGTTTCTGTGTCAAACTGCTCTTCATATTGCAATTAAGAATTCATCTGCCTCAAATACTCATAGTAGGGCAAGGCTACAGCAATGTTATGTGATGTCTATTAAGGATTTGAAGGTTACTATAACATTGTCATATATTCTATTCATGTGCTAATTACTGTGCATTTGAGGAACGTTTTCATGAGTTGAAAGGCTCTTTCATACACTTCCCATCCCATGAGTCATCTAGTCACTAAGTGGCTTCACAAAGGATGCACTTTCATTGGACTTTTCACCACAGGTCTGTACTAGAAGTATTTCACTATAATACAATAAGAAGTTTATGCCCCTGATACAGTATGACATACAGTACATGACTTATTAAATATTCAATAATCATTTCTTGTTTTTTTCAGCATTGAGTTATATAACAGACTCATTCTGACCTTATGGAATCTTTGGATCATGAAACATATTTTTTTTTGGGGTAAATAAGTTAAACTTTTACATACATCAATGCAAACTACAAATAAAATGTGTCATATAAAACCAATTCATTCCTGTACAGCAAAACATTTCTTTCAAAGGATTTAGATAACTCCCAGCAAAAAACATACATTGCAATTGTCAGGGCTCACTTATCCCTTATAATGGGAGAGCTAAAGCCCAAGGTTCAGTGTTGGGGGAATAGCTCTTCCCACATCCTCTACAAAGGCCAGCCTCCCATAGCAGTCCCCACTTAGCATGTTGTGAAACACTGCACTCTGAGCTCCCTGTGTGGCTCATGGGTGGAGCCTCCTCAGCTTTTTCCTGCTTCTGCTGTTCTTTCCTTCGTCTCTCCCTTGCTTGTGTATCTGTGCCTGTTTCCTTTCCTTTGTTTTCATTATTGTGATCCCCCAACCATCTCACCTGGTGCCTGTGTTTTCTTGCCCCCCCCTTGTCCTTTTTCCTTCCTGCTCCTGCCTTGACTCCATGGTTCTCCTTACCCTACCCCTTTGCCTCTGGGTCTTTCCTCATGCTTCATCCTCATTTCTTTTGGACTTCTCCAGTGTCACAGCTCCATTCCTGTGCCAGCGCTTCCAAAGCCTGACATCATCCCTTAGTGCTCTGCTTCCAGCGCTGGCCCCAGTCCTATTTCTCCTTCATTTCCGATGCCTTTGCCTCTCCACCTGTGTTCATGCATTTCATTTAATTTCACTGTTTGTCCCTGGACTTCAGCCTCATGAGCACGACTGCTTCCCTGCTGTCCTGGCCTTAGGCACTTCATCTCCTTTTGCCTGCCTCCCTATGCTCATCCCTGTTGCAGCACTGGTTTACAGCATGCCCAGCGACCTCAAGTCAGCAATCATCGGTGGATGCTTCTCGGCCCTGGATTCCGAACTGGCCTCTGGTATATGATTTTACTTCCCTGACTCTCTTTTATGTCATTTGTCAGTTCCCTCATTTTACTGAAAGCATCTCTTGCACAACAGCTTTATCTGCTATTACATTGCATTGCTTCTGTTTTTATTGTCTGGGGATAGACCGTTGGGATTCCATGATTCATATGTAGTTAATGTTTTGTTTTTTTACTGTGTCATGTCCTTGCTGGATTCCACAGTGCTTGCTTTCCCTTATCCCATTCCCTCACATGAACTGCATGCTCCCCCACATTCCCTCTTCCCCTGCCTGCACGGCCACCCTGCCTGTTCCCTGTCCCAGCTCTTCCACTATCCCTGGCTAGTTTGTTTCCTCTCTCTGGTTGATGGAATAGCTTTGAGAGAAAAAAAAAACTTCCCTATCCTGCCCCCCCCTCCCTTTATTCCATGGCTCTTCTTGTCTGCACTTGCTGTCTCCTTCCTGTAGATCCTCCCCCTTCCTTGCTGCTCTACTTTTTGAGCCCCCCATCTGCATCCCCCATTCCTGCCTTAATCCCATGCTCCCTGGGTTTTCCTTTTGGGTCTTTTGCTCCTTGAGCCAGCACTCCGTCTTCATCTATGCCCCTTCTACTGTCCAGTCCTGTGCCACCTCTGCGCTAGTATGGTGCCTGCACCCCTTACCATTTTACTCATGACATCCATACCCTGCTCAACCTCAAGATTTTTTGTTTCCTTGTTCTACACCTGGTATTTCCTCACCTTCCAGCATGCCAGTTACTTGCAACATTCACATTTGTTCCTTCTTCCATGCTCCTTGTGGTGCTCCCTATGTCTCGCATCATAAGCTTTCCTTATGTAATTTGTATTGCCACGAATTATCCATTCTGTGTGACTGCTGTATTGTTTGCTTTCTGTTCCCCAATTTGTCTATGGCTTGTTCTTCCCTAGGCCTTGCCAGTCCCAGAGCTTCTTTCAGGTTCCTACCCTACCCATTATTCCAGTTGCTGTTTGGTCTCAAAGATGATCAGCTTGCGGCTTCCCTGTTTTTTCCCATGGCAGGGGCCTGGGGTGTCACGGCGGAGCATTGTAGCTCTGATTAGCAGGAGTCTGCTTTCTGTAAGCTATACATTCTGCCCTGCCCTCCTGCCTGCATGGCTTCTGCTATCCTTGCATACATCATTATCCTTGCAGCCTACTTGGCCTTCAGTTATTCCTTGCATTCCATTACTGCCCAGCTTGCTCTTCTCTGGATTACCCTCACTCCATCTTAACGGCATTCATTGTAACTTCCCCATCCCATACTCCTATTCTGACTTGCTGTCTTCCCCTTTGTCCTGCCTATTCTGTTTACCTACCTATGACTATGCAGCTCAGCAGTCCTTTCCTTTCTCAGCCCATAGCATCAGTTTTTTGGTCTCCATCCCTAACTCTGCCTTCTGAGGCACTGAGCATAGGTAGACTTGCCTTGTTTGCTGGGGACGGGAGTCTGTTTCAATCTATGTGCCATCTTACCCCACTGGTTTCTTCACCAGCAACTACCAGTCGTACCAGCACCCTCACATCCTCCATCCCTAACTCTGCCAGTGTGGCATCCAGTGAAGATTAGCTCGCTCCAACTACCTGGGAATGGAGCCTGTGTCTTCAAGCTACTGTTCAACTGACTGCATTCAATTCCTGATAACCAGCTGCTGCATTCCCTTTGGGAACAAGACCACTATACCCCATTTGCCTTCAATCTACTGCTTCAACCAATTGCGTTCTACACCTGATACCTGGTTGCTGCATTCCCTTTGGGAACGGGACCAATATGCCCCAATTGTCTTCAATATCCTACCTCGCCTGACTTCATCGTGCACTTTCATGGACTCGATGTACTCATCCCCACCTTGGCTTCCTCCCATTCTGGATTTGGACCCCATCAGCTTGTTCAGTTTCCATCTCCTCTCAGTCTGACAGTCTCCTGGACTTCCTTATTGCTTGTCTTCAACCTCTTCCCCTGCTCCTTGGCTTCATTGTTGTGGCTTGCCTTCTGGCTCAACCTAATCCAATCTTCAGTCCTTCGGCTCCATGCTGCCATCTCGTCCCTCGTTGCTATACTTGATGCCGCTGCTGCCTTATTGCCTTCCTCTTGGACATGTCTGCTGCATTCCCCTTGCTTCCTGATGGGTTCATGCCATTTGCTCCTCTTCAAGGATGTGTACCTGCTGCCTTCTTCAAGTCTTACCCTGCTGCTCCCCTTATCCCAGTCAGTGGTCTTCCAGCTATGATTCCAGTGCTTTCCTTATCTGCAGCACTTTTCCCATTAGCAATTTGTTCTCCATCTCCTTCAGAGGTGGAAATCCATTCCTCATCATGGTAGGACCTTGCTACTGAATGTTCCAGTTCGCCATCTCCTTCAGAAGTGAGAACCTTGCTCCTCAGCTTTGCATCATCTCATACCTGGATTCGCCTCTTAGTTTGGCATGGCTCCACCACCAAGGTCTGATGCAGCTTTTCTACATTCTATTCCCATATGCTGAGGCACCTTCCCCACTCCATTGCATTCCCCACACCTGCCAATGTCTGTACTGCTTGGCCTCAGTTATCTTCTTATCCTGTTCCTTCCTTTAGTCAGTGGGCATCAGTCTGGACTATTCACTTGGTCCCGGGACTTCTACTTTCCTCCTCACCACCCTGGTGGCTCAGGGCTCCGGCTTGTTTGCTATGTCTCTTTTTGGGCATTCCTACAACTATCGATGTCAGCGTCCCTGTCTGATCAATTACTCCTACCTGTTCATCCGACTCATACTCCTACCTCAGACATCATAACAGCTCCTTTCCAATGCACTATGGAGTACATGTTCTTCTCACCTGAAGATACCTTCTTCCAGCAACATCTCTAGAATAGCATGCCCTATAGACTCTTACATCACCATAAAATCATCAGTACCTCCTATTAACCTGTCCATGACCCATTTCTGGCTTCTCATTTGACTGGACCATAGAAGATTTCATCTCTCAACCATCTCTGCAGAATGCTTCCTCATATATTCACTTACTTCAAGCAGTATGGGCATCACTATCTCCCATGTCTCCATAGGATTCAAGATTTAGTGGAGTCTCCTTCACTCCTATCTTCTTCCCTGGAAACATGACTTTAATTCCTTCCGAGATGTACCAACTCCATAATAACCATCACTGTTAAGGATAACGAGAACTGCAGGGTACCTTATAGCAATACTGGCATCATCCATTATATCTTCTCCTCATAGTCTCCTCCTAAAAGTGCTGCTTCAGTTTGATCATGTTATTTGAGTCATACTCCCTTAATAGTCACTGGATATTCCTAAGACCTTCTCCAGCTACTATTCCAGAACATGTATCATTCAATATTTGGTGCCTACAAATGTGACAGCCAGGATGCAACACAAAAATGCTGCAGAATATCACATAATTCAGCAGTTTACTGCAGGGGCCATTGTAAGTCAATGGCAATTAAGCACTATTATCATGCAGGATTTTGTGACATGTCATTGCTGCAAGTTATTGCACTTCATCATGGCTGAATCCACTGTAGCTACCTTACAGAAGTTATTCTATCTGAGCCACTGTCCCTGAGCCCTGGACATCACCATAATTTATAAAGTATTCTACATCTCTTCATCAGGTTACCTAAATTATGCCAATTATCCATCCAGCTGTCCTTCTAATGCATCCATTGGGAGTTATCCGTCATACTCCCTTTAGCGAATACCAGCACCAAGATCAGGATTCCATTGATTCTTCATTTGGCACACCTGCAACCAACCTGTCTCACTATCCCAGTCATGCTCTGCTACAGTCCTAGATCTGACTAAGCAGGCTAGGCACCCATTGTATTATACAATGCTCTCAACTTCCCTTTTGCCACTTCAGTCCATAGACCAATTCGATGACCCATTCTCGGGCTCCCTTCAGCATTCAAACATTGGATGCTTCAACACTGCAAAGCCACCATGGCCACTCAAGCTCCTGCAAAGGGCAATGAAGCCACAGCAATGCCCACATCCATCATTTCTCATTAGCAGTCCTTCCTGAATATAAGCCTATACAAATCTCATTATAGCAACGGTAACTCTATTCAACCTTCAAACCCATTGTGTTGAACTTTCCCATTAGTCCCATCGATATCCAGTTACCATCTCTACAGCATATACCACCCATCCTTCATCAGTCTACAATCTTCAATAGTAACCCTCCTACCAGGTATCTAAAGCTTCTGTCTGAATCTTTTGAAAATCTCCATAGATGACTACATAGCAACATATCATGTATTGCTGAACTCCAAGCCTTCAGACTCTAATCTGAATGTCAACCCCTCTACAAAATCTGATAGATCACTCTGTGAATTTTTTAGCCATCATACTTCCCACAGTTCAGGGTCTGGCAGCCCATTCCTCAGCTCATACTCTTCATGCTCATATTGACTCTGTAACCCATGAATATTAACCAGCTTCACATTGGAATTCTGGACCATGTTCACCTCTTTTCCAGCTGGATCTAAATCCATGTTCAGGAGTCAGATGCTCCTTCAGAATGGACCTGCCTCTTCAGCCTTTGAATCGTCTTTTCAGGACGCATCATCCAACAGACTCTGAAGATGGAACGCCATCTCTCCATGCTGTCCACCTTACTCAGAAATGAGAATATGGTTGCTAGAACCTTGGTTAATCTCCTCTTAGCCTGGAGGATGGGCTGATCAGTAGCCATGGGTCCTCAGAGGTTTCCTACACCTGGGGGGGGGTTCTTCTCATGCGTGCTACTGGTCATACTCTTCATGAGTTGGAGGAGGTAATCTTTTTGGGCTTTGTATTCCCTATTCACTATCCAACTTACCTACCAATGGTGGCAATAGAGAAAAGCCAAAAAGTAAACTGCAATTGCATAAGCACTACTAACCCCATTCTCTATTCACCAAAACATTGAATGGGAGGGCTAAAGCCCGAGGTTCAATGTGGAGGAATAGCTCCTCCCACATCCCCTACAATGGCCAGCCTCCCACAGCAGTCGACCACTTAGAGGGTTGTGAAACACCCATCACCCACCCCTGTCTCCTCCTCCTCCTTCTCCAGCACTCTACTCACCCTTGGTGCTGGTCTTTCTATTCCCTACTTACTACCCAGATTACCTACCAAGGGTGGAAATAGAGAAAAGCCAAAAAGTAAACTACAGTTACATAAACACCACTAACCCCCTACCCTGTTCACCAAAACATTGAACATCTGTTTATGAATTTTGAAAAGAGGCAGTTATAAATGTATCTTCATGACACCTGTGTAAAATCTACAAATTAAACATTGCTAACCTTTCAACCTAGAACAGAAAAAAACTTATATCTGTATGCTACATATGATCCTCACTTGTTTTTGACTTCCTTCAGCCTCTACCAGTTCCACACTAAGTCCTTGACCCCTCAGATGAACTATTTATTGTTTGACATGCTTGCAGCTGCATTTTGCCCCTGCATTAACTCCTCCCTCTCACACACACACACACACACACACACACACACACACACACACGCACACACGCATGCACACATACAAACTAGACCCTGGAGTCAGCTGAAAATCCAATTATGACTGACTTACCAAACATTATGACTGATTTTTTCAACTGGTTTGACATTTCTGAATTCAACTAACTGAAGAAAATCCAACCGATTTTTTCAGCTTTCACCATTGTTGATTTTTATAAAAAATTTGACTCTAAAAGTTAATAAAATGGATGGAAAAGTCCCCCTCCCCATGAAATCAATGGGGCATGTGTACACACAGCCTTCGCCTTCTGACATCACAAAATGGGGCTGCATGTGTCTACGTGGGGGTGTGTTGGTGGGTTAAGGTCAGGAAGCAGTGTCGATTTTAGCATTTGGGATTTAGCAGCATTATAACTTCATAAATGGGCAGAAACAAAAGGAATTACTTTTGCCCCTCAACTCTGGGGCAGGTGATGTATTGCATATGTTGGAGGGAACAGCAACTAGTCGGCAGCAGCTAAGAAGCTGGCTGCTCTTTAAAATGCAAATACAAAGTACAATGAAACAAATCTACACACACAGTAGGGACCCACGAAAGCACAATAACCAGTCAAAACAACAATAAAATATACTAAGTCCCTGAAAGTAACAAGTTGAATCAGAGCTGTAAAATAGTTTATGGTACAGAAAAATAAGCAGCAGTAATACTAGTTACTTAGAAAAAGAACTGTGAGTCTAAAATACAGTATAGGTAGGGCCTCTTAAACACCCCACTGAAGCTAGAAGGTATCCTTTTGCAAACAGAGCTAACCATCAATATATGTTAGTTTACTAATAGTCGCAGAATCTGTGAGACTGTAAACAGTTTAAGGGAGGACCCCTAGAAATACCTCCTGTATGGTATACCAGAACTGAGATGTATCCATAGTTTAAATTTAAAGCTAAAAAAACTCATGCATATTAAAAAAATATTTTCTGACACAGTTACTGAACTTGTTTTGGCTTTCAGCATGTACACTAATGTGTTTTGTAAAATTTTATTCATCTTGTCATGAGGACTTTAATATTTGGATTATCTGATTCCTACAGTAGCAAACAACAAACATTTTGTCCATTGGACCCGACTGACAATGTTCCGCGCTCCAGCCTCTTATGAGGCCTGTGCCTAGCCTGATCTATGACCACATGGGGAGTCTGACTTACTCGTAATACCACCACAGTCAGAGAGAGCCCAGCCGGGCTGCCAACAGTCGGTCAATAATGATTGATCACCTTGGCTTTTCAAGCTCAGCCCCCCCAGGCCCCACAGCCCCCAATCCCTCAACCAGCCAGACAAGCCAGCTGAACATGCAGAGGACACACTGACAGACTGAGTAGTCTGTGAGAGACCATCCTCCTCCTTCCTACTGCCCACTGCCCAGCCCTGGCGGGCCTTACATACACATCCCATACAGTACCTTGCTCACTGTAGTAGCCTGTTGCCAGTTCAGTCTGGTGTCGGGTGATGATTTGGTCGGTGGCATTGGGTGGCTCCATGGCTCAGGCTGCCACTACTGCTCTACTTGGTGGTGGTGCCAGTGTTTTTTTGGAGCTATGTGGTCCCTCCTCCCAACCCACACAGTTGGTCCCCAACCCAGACCCACATCCCCACACTGGTACTCTGCACAGTGGAACTAGTGCACCTACCACTCCTCCTCCTCCTCCTCCTCCTCACCGACTCTGAAGACCTGACTGAGGAGTGAGAGTTGCCTGACGGGCCTGGCCAATGGGATCATGGGCTGATCCCGACCATGACCAGACCACTGACTTGCTGCCTTCACATGATTGATGCCTGGCTTTGCTGGAGGGCTGACTGGGACCTGTACAGCCACACACTAGTCTCTCTCTGGGCACCAGACACATCTGGACAGTGGACACAGTTAACTTATTTTTAAATTAAAGTCCGAACAGCCAAACTTCATTCTTGTATAAAAATGCTGCTCGTTCCGTTGCCCACACACCAACACAGATGCCTCCTATCCTGACAGTCTTCCCTTCTGCCTAGGCATGCTCTCCCCACTACCTTGTGCAGCCAGTTACAGACACTCTCAAGCTCTTGGCTTCTCTTATTTCTCCTAATTGGTGGATGCTTCATGCCCAGGAGCCAGGGGTGCATTTCATTGGCTATAAGGCTTGGTGCCAGTGGTTGAGGACTGTTAGATATTCACTGCCCCCCAGGCCCCCCCCCCAAGAAAGAAAAAAAGGGAAAGCACACTGCAGTGCACCACAAAAACAAACCTGGATGGGTCCCGGAATCATCAACTGCAGTGGCTTTCAACTCCACTATTTTATGACTGCAATCCAATGCAATTGCAACTGACTGCAACTGCATTGAATTGCAACTAACTATTTCAACTGCCGGCAACTGCTCCGGGATCTAAAACACACACACACACACACACACACACACACACACACTCACACACACAAAACTCTTGGCAGCAAAGATGCTTGTATTGAGTGGCCTGCTGTCCAGACAGGGGGCATCTGAGATGTATCCTAGTAAAGCAGTGATTGTGTTCTGTGCAAAGTGAGGGTGGGGTGTCATCCCCCAACAAGAAGCAACCTGTTTACATTGGCTTTATTTTTCCCACTCACCTCTCTGGAGTTATTAAGACACACAATCCCATTGCAGATATGGATGCTGCTTCTCTTCACTCCTTTCCTGCCTAGCAGTAATTCTCAATTGTTCTGCTGTCTCTCTGGTATAGGAGCAGGTCACCATCTTCTCCTGAGATGGAGGGCATATACAGTATGTAGATACTGTGTCATCATGTGATTAAGTAGCATGTATTAAGGATTGGGATGTAAACTCAGGTCATCAGCATGTCAAGCCAGTCCCTAGCCACTGTATTATTTTTGAGGGCATTTTCTGTCAGTCAATTTCCTGCTTCAAACTAAACTGATGTCCCTTTGTAGTTACAACAAGCATTCACTGTAGAGGTCAGGGGCTTATGAAAAAAATGATTAAACTTTTCCAAAGTGAAAAATTGCTTGTTAATTAGGAGAGCAAAGAACATGAAGGAGTCTATTAATGCTCACATCTGTTTAAATAAAAAGAAGTAAAAGAAAATGAAAACAAATGGAATGTTTTGAAAAATCAGTTACCATTGCTGAGAGTGTTGTCGAAGTGGCCATGAAATGTTAACTGGGTTGACACAAAGTTGAAAAGGAAAAAAAAATAATTTTTTTGATTCAATAGGGATGGAAAGGTTATTCTTCCTTTTAGCTGTTTGAGCTGATGCTTCATACAGAAGTGTCCTTGACATGTACACATACTGTAGTTCAGAATATCACATGTGACAATCTGATACTTTTTTATTTTAGTTCACTTTTGAAGTTAAAACTGCTTTTCTGAAGCTATTGTATTTGTTCAACAAACATTAAGAATCCTCCCAGTAAATGCTTAGGCAACATGGGGGGTGACTGGTAAGATTTATTATAATTGGAATGATGGTGGGAAGCAAATGATTAGCAGCAATGGTACTGTAGGTACTGAGATACTCTGTAAGTAACGTAGCATATGGGTGCTTGTGCAATATAGATTATAACTTTTATGAATACTTTCTCTATCCCTGCCACAGGGACTGTCACTAGAGATGCTGCAAAGTTTTAATTCACTTTCAAAGTATTGGTGAAGTTGGTAAATTCACCTCTGCAGAGCATTTCATGAAGCATACAAAATTTGCCTTTGTGACTTTGCCATTAATTTCAACTGTGACTTTGGGGGGGGTTGGCTTGGACCCTGGAGTGATGGCTGCGTGATTTCTTTTCTCTGCCCCAACCTGGCGCTATCTTCCCTCTGATCCTTTGGAATGTCAGATTGAATTTTATAAATATCTACTGGGTATTCCAGCTTTACCCCTACTGAGGCTAGCGTAGCAGTTTAATCGCGGGAAACCATGTCGGCATAACAGAAACCAACTGCGAATAGGTCGGAGTGGTATGAGGAGGTATGCCGCATAGGCCAGAGTGCGGGGGAGCGGCAGCACTGTGAATTTACACTGCTCATTGGGATCAGTGGGGTAAGGATTGGTAACGTTGGATGCCCGTGATTAGCTGGGAAAGCTACTGAAAAGGAGAGATTTTGGGTCCTCTATACACTGGAGTCACAGAAATAGAGATGGAGGCCTCAGGAGACACCTCAATGGGACAGTCTACACAACTCCCACTGCCCTCTCAGAAACAGACCCAAGTTGGAGATGCATTAGCCAATATCACCAAAATGTTAGAGGTCCTCCTGGTGAGAGTGGACAGCATAGGGGCAACCGTGGCTGGAAATGTTGCTGACGTTCGCAAACTGGAAGATCACCAAAACTTACTCGATCAGCGGACAGAGGAGCTGGAGAGACAGCATCTCATTGTGCTACAAAGGTTTAAAGACAATGAAGATAATCTCTCCAGGTTGTGGCAAAGAGCAGAGGACCAAGAAAATAGGAGTAGGAGAAATAATATCCGGATCCTGGGGGTGCCGGAGGGAGCTGAGGGGTCGAATATGGAGAAGTTTCTGAATGAATGGTTGCCTCGGCTCCTAGGTGAGAGGTGGAAAGAACCTGTGGGGGTGGAGAGAGCACATTGTATATTTGGCAGGCCTGATGGTGGCATGGACCCAGAACGATTATAGCATACTTGCTAAAGTACTCCATCAAGGAAAAGCTTCTGCGGGCTACCAGGGAGTTAGGGGAGATCACCTGGAAAGGCAACATAATTTCTTTCTACTATGACTTTTCTCAGGAGGTGGCAATGAAGAGAAAGGCATATGGGCCACTGAAGAAGAGCCTGGCTGCTAACTCCTTTCAGTACAGATTTAGAAGGCTGACTGCCCTGCAGCTGTCTAAAGATGGCAGAACGTTTTTGGATGAATCGCCCAGAGAGGTAGAGGCCTGGGTAAACAATCAATGGCCAGGCCTGCTACCAAGGTCTACACTCCCCAGATGCCTCTGGACCCCATGAGAACATCCACTAAAGGGAACAGGCAGAAGGGGACATAGATCCCAGGGAGGTGGTAACCCCGATTGATCAGGCACGGTCACAAAGGAGACCCCCTCATTTCCTCTATCTGTATCGCAACAGGCAGATAGACGCCCCGATGCGAGCTCTCCCCCAAACCGAGATGGGCACCCAGACAGAGGCGCTGACAATAAGGGGCAAACTGACCAAGTAACTCTGCCAACACCAGGCCGACAATGACAATGGGCTAGGAGCCCTCGTCAGCTAGTTCCAGGCAATGTGGAAGCTTCTCTCCCTGTCAAACTCCCCAGAGTGGAAGCTGAGGCAGCTGCAATAAAAACAGCTTCAACTTCATGGATGGAGGGTGTCGAGGAATCTATGAATGGTATGGAAGTATTGGACTGGGCTGCTGAAGTAGAAGATAATGAGCAAGAAGCTGCTGCAGAGGTGGGCCTCCTGAAGCCTGGGACTAAATCTTATTCGGAGGTGCTCAACTCGCCCTTTAACATCATCAATCCTATGTACAAAGAGCAACCCATGCCACCGGGGGCAGAAGGCTGAGTGGGCTTTTGGTTTCCCTGGCTGAACTAACTTTTGACTCTTTTTTTTATTCCCACTGAGTATGATATGAGGGAAATGGGGCAGCACGCGCAGATACCGTATCACGCTGTTGCACTCCTCCCCCCCCTTCATTCCGGGTGAAGTTATTCATGGATTCAGGGGTGTAGCTCGGAGTTGACACCCCCCATGTGCATTCTTTATCTCTCTTCAATACTCCTCAGGTTATGAATACCCGTTGGTTTATTATGTATGTGCACAAAGACCCGGGCAGGCAATTTAGACCCGAATGCAGGGCCCATGCCAAATGGCTGAGATGCATATTATGTATGTGTCACCTGCCTTCCCTGGCAGCACTCCTTTTTGGATGGCTTTCCTCTACACTCTTAAGGCATCTACAATTTAGTGCTAGCCTCAGCCTCCCTTCCCCTGGGCTGTATAGTGGTCAGGGGGTACCCCCCTTCCTCCATGACCCTCCCCCTCTTCTTTACCTTCCCTAGTGGATATGCATTTGGTGTTTTCCCTACCATTAGGGTAGGCTCTTCTCTCTCTCCTGGACCCTCTGGATCCCAAATAACCATAGAGATCCATGAGGCCAGGTTGGGACAGGTTACCTACATATTGGTGTAACCTCTCCTTTTATCTCTGGTGTTTGAAGCAATGTGGCATGAGGCACCATCTTACTGGGTGACTTCTTTCACACATTCACTTCAACACCAGTAACTTCTCCTTTTTAGGGTGCTCTAATAAGAGCCTTGGTTTTCATTGTTATAGTTCTGAGAATTGTAACTTAAAGGTTGTTATTCATATAATAGATCTTGTGTGTGTGCTTTCTTTCTATTCTGTTTCCAACCAGGTGGGACTCAGGTGGAACAACAACTGCTCATACTCTCTATTCTCCTACCTTGCTATCACAGTGGCTACTTGGTATATACAGATGTCAGGCAGGTATTCTCTTTTACCCCACGTTTGTTGCCACTCTGCCAGAGACCCCCAGTGAGACATCAGGGTGAGTACCTAATTTGTTTTTCTTCTCACTGATCCTTGGAGGAATGACAGTGACTACAAAACCCTTGTCAGGTCACTGCTGGAGGTGCATCTCCTGCAATGTTAAGGGACTTAATCATCCAGCTAAAAGAACCAAGGTTCTACAATACCTGAACTCTATGGGGGCAGATGTAGCCCTTCTGCAGGAGACGCACCTTACCAGCCAAACAGTACAATGGCTAAAGAAGCTCTGGGTGGGGACAGTGGTTTCCAGTTGTGCCACTACCAAATCCAGGGGAGTGGCCATTCTATTAAGGAAGTCTATGCCATGGGTAATAGAGGATAAGCACTCAGATTCACAAGGGCGCTGGATAGCAACTCGGATATTGTATCCGGGAGGCAGATCACTGATTGCTAATGTATATGGCCACAATACGGATGTAGGGGAGGTATACTCGGACCTCAGCCAAGCCTTCTTGGACTTGACGAGTGGTTTTTCTGATGTCCTTATTCTATTAGGAGTGGATCACAACTTAGTCCTAGACATTTTTCTTGATAAATCCCTACCCACCCCATGAGCCCATCCCAAGGCGTTAGTCAGTCTTACCGACTTGATGACAGAGTGGAGTCTCTGTGGCTCGTGGAGGAGGGCCAATCCACAGGGGCGAGACTATTCTTTTTACTCAGCAGTACATCATACGCATAGCAGACTGGACTTCTGGAAGCATATATATTTTTTAAACTTGTTTATTAAGTTTTCTCAAACATATATGACATACAAAGACTTACACACATAGATACCAGGGATTGTCCCCGGTCCCCAGCCCAAAACTGGCTGCGGATACTATGTACATCTAAAACTATGTACATACACAACTGCGTTGAAATTTCTATACCTCTAATAAGCTGTCTGACCAGTGTCTAATCATCAGCATAGGGTAGGCCTTAATTCAGCTCAGATATATAAAACCTGACAGATAATTGCCCACCACCAAATATATCTAGGTTGTGTTGTGACCTCCTACTAAGGTCAGACTAACAACCGCAGCTGTGTCCCTAGAAAAGAGATAGAGTCCCCCATCCCTTTCTAATTCGCTGATCTTTGTGTTCCTATTTTATATAAAGCCAGAAATGCAATTCAATTTGTTTGCAGATGTGCAAAGGCAAAAACATAACAACAAAGCAAACCTTCAAGCTGTTATTCATCTGCTAATCTCACCCTGACAGACAGACCCCTGCTCCGGGCGCTTACTAGTTATAGAGAATAAACGGCTTTCAAAGCCAGCCACCTTTTCTTATATAATCCCAACTTTCCCTTGTCCAACATCTGCCTTCGTACCATTCCCAGGGTTCTCACAAGATCTCCAACCCATTGGTCATAAGTATAGGCTAGGCTGTCTTTTCAGTGCTTTAAAACAAAGGATTTGACAAGGGCCGTGAGTAAGGAAATGTGATATTTGGCTGTAACCCCTAAAACCTGTGACAGATCCCCAAGCACACAAATTTCAGGTAATATAAACTCTGAATAATCTAGGATGGGGTCCATATTCTATTTAATTTTGAGCCAAAGGGGCTGGATCTTAGAACAATCCCACATCACATGCAATATGTCCCCCTGTTTCTCACCACACCTGAAGCATAGGTCTGTCCGTTCGAGGGTTTCTCACACATAGCTTTGCCGGAGTATAGTACATATTAGAAGAAATAAACAGTTGCATATTCTTGAGTTTAGGTATAGTTATGTATTTACAGCTTTTCCATACAACCTTCCAGTTAGGCCTTAGGGGAGATATAATCTTGTCCCAATATGGGATTTAAGTTGGGAAGCTTGAGCTCATAAAATTCAAAAGCACCCTATAGATTTGGGAGATTGGCTTATTTGCAAAATCCACCCCATTTAGTTTTCCCCAGATAAACCCATTATCCTGGGGCTCCACCATCCCTTTTTTCACCTTGTTCAACAAACTAGTAAGCTGCATCTTCTTGAAGAAGTGCAGTCCCTCACATTGAGGTGGAAGAACAACGCTATCCTCGTTTATACAATCAGGCAACTTAAGGTCCCATAACTGTCTAGCCCATTGCTTTATAATAATTTGACCACCTAACCAAAAATTCGGGTTGCCCAATATCCAGTTGTTCCATGCTTTCTCTTGTCCTCCTTTGTGCTGGCATCAAAAGGCCCACCATGCATTAACCGCTTTTTCTATTGGAGTCAACTTTCCTTTTTAAGGGAGCTTTTCTGGATGGGAGAAAAGCAATGCTTTTGGGGAAACTCCTAATTCCTTTAAGATCTGTCTCTCTATGTGAAGCCAAATTGGCACATATGGCTCCCCCCATCCATTCCACCATCCCATTATCCCTAGCTGCCCTGCCACATAATACAATTGGAGATCTGGCAACTTGAAGCCCCCTATATCCTGTGGGAGATGCATGACTGTGCATTTTTTCCTAGCGGGCTTAGAGTTCCACAGAAAGCTTGATATCAACTTTCTAATTTTTATAAACGAGGACTGAGGGAAGAGATATGGCGCCAAATGAATCGGGTACAATAGCCTAGGCAATAAATTCATTTTGACCATTCTTAACCTAGCTGTAAAGTTCAGCAGAAGTTTATTCCATCTAAACATGTCACCCCGGACTGTAGTTAACAGTTTTTCCAAATTAATCTCTGCTCCCTCCTCTACATTAGGGGTAATCCATATACCCAAGTATTTGATTACTTTAGGGGCCCAGTGAATCTGAAGTGGCTCAAAATTCCCTCAAAATGCCTTTCCCAATGGTTGTTTTATGTGGTGTTTTACTATAATTGCTGCTTGAATCTGTTTGACTGTATGCCAAATATTAGCTTTTGCCATTTACAAGTTGTTGTTTACTTCCTGCCACCGCTTGGCTTCCCCTTGATCCCTGTTCTCTTCTCCCCTCACCTCTCAGCCTTCCTTCACTCAACTCCCCTGCTCCTCTCTTCCCCACCACATCTCCTGCACTCTCCTTTCCCTCCCCTCTGCCTCCCCTTCCTTTCTCTGCTTGCTTGCCTCGCCTTTACCTCCTCCTGAGTCACCCCTGCCAGTTCGCTCATCCCACCCTCCCAGATGAGCATTGTTCCCTATTACCTCCACTTGCCATAAACTTACCTCCTCCTACCGACCTCTTCTTCCCTGCTCTGCCGTCTCTCGGTTCCACTGGCTCGGCTTGGCGTTGTTACCTTTTCCGCTACTGCCATAACTCTTTCGCTTCTCTCCTCCTCTTGCCGGCATCATCACCCTTGCCCTGCCGTCTATCGGTTCCACCAGTCCAGCCGCATTCTGCTACCTTTTGCCGCTGTTGCCGTCTTTTGCCATAACCCCCTGTCACCCTTTCTCCGCTTGCCGTCTTTCGGCTCCACCGACTAGGCTGCAGGTTGGAACCTTGTATCACCGCTGCTGTATTTGCCGGCTTTCTTTTAACCCTCACTCCCCTCCCTCCCCTCTCCCGGCCATCCCTCCTCTACTCCCTCCTACCTCCCTATTCCTGCCACCGCCTCTCTGTCCTTATATTCTTAGCCATTTTTTAGCCCCCCCATTTTGGCCTCTCGCCTCTATCCTTCCTCTATCCTTTCCTCACCTCCTCACCTTCACCCTTTGTCATTTTCCATCTTGTTTCTGGCTTACCCTACACCTATCCTCTCCCTTTCCTAGGTCCTTCAATGCACTTTATGTATGCTCAATGGAAAATGTCCTTGAAATGTATTTTGCCTTGTATTTTCCTTTGTCATGCATTGTATCCTGCCATATGTATCTTCCTGTATTTCTGTGCATCATGTATTTTAGTTATCCTTACTGTGTCGTTAGTTCTGTAATTTTACCTCCCGGGTCGTGCCTGAAAACAGTCACTTGCTGGCTAGTGCACTTACCCGGTTAACAAAAACTAAATAAAATAAATAAATAAATAAAAATCTGCCCTAAAAGTGTGTGGTGTAAGGGTGAGAATTTGTGTTTTACTTAAGTTCAGTTTATAATTTGAAACTGCTGAGTATCTTTGTATAATTTCCAATGCCTGTCTAAAGCCATCAGCCAGGTCTTGCAAATGTAAAAGTATGTCGTCCGCAAACACAGACAGTTTAAGTTCCAACCCCCAAATTTTTATTCCCTGGATCCTGGGATCTAGGTTAAGTGTCCTTAACAAGGGTTCTAAGTAAATGTTGAACAAAATAGGGGAAAGGGGGCATCCTTGCCTAGTACCTCTATAGGCAGCATATTAATTTCAGACCATGCACCAGTCTCTATCTTGTAGTCCCCATCGGGTCAGGGTGCTCCTACTACAAGATGGAGATGCAACCCATCCTTGCTGCAAGACAAAACCTTTCAAGCCTATATTAAAAAGGAAGCTGAAAATTATTTTGCTCTTAACCCCTCTGGGGAAACTACGGCTTCTGTAGTATGGGAGGCGTTTAAAGCAGTTCTACAAGGAAGAATTATATCCTTCACGGCCGCCAAGAACAAGGCCAGAACAAAGACCATTTCCTCATTGCAGACAGACCTTGTGACTCTGGAGAGACAGTTTAAAGTGACAACTCAAGATCCGCTTAATTCCCCTCTCCTGTCCGCTATCACTGGCATAAAATACCAACTAAACACCTTGCTAAATGAAAAGGCTGCTTGGCAGTTAATCCGAGCCAAGCACAAATCCTGGGAGGGAGGGGATAAGGGGGGCAAACTTCTTGTGTACTACCTTCACAAGCAGCAAGCATCCTCAAGGATCCTTGCTCTTAAAAATCCTCAGGGCAGAGTAGTGTCTACACCCAAGGCCATTAATGAAGTAATGCAGAATTTTTATCAGGAGCTATACTGATCTAAAGCTCAACTATTAGACACGGAGCTCGCCACCCAGCTATCCAAGCTGTGTGATGGGGTCTCTCTTCCTAAACTTTCTCAGAAGCAAAGTGCTGTTTTAGATGCCCCAGTTACTGTGGAGGAACTCTGCTCTGCATTGTTCCAGCTGGCCAAAGGAAAGGCACCAGGCCCAGATGGAATGACAGTGGAGTTATACCTACTCCTACAAGCAGAAATCACTGTTCCACTCCTACATGTTTTGCAAGAAGCCCAGGCATCTTCAGCTCCCCCTCCTACTATGCGGGAGGCTCTGGTGACCTTAATCCCTAAGAAATCCTCTGACACAATGGATTCTGCAAATTTTCGGCCCATTTCTTTGCTGTCAGTGGATACCAAACTGCTAGCCAAAGTCCTGTCAAATAGGCTCACCCCATTCTTACCAACCTTAATACACCCCTCACAGGCTGTTTTTTCTAAGGGGAAGTCGGGGGCAGACAATCTTCGATTAATCTTTAACTTAAAATGGTTAGCCTTGCACTTGGACACACCTATGGCAGCTTTGGCCATAGATTTTGCTAAGGCTTTTGATTTTTTTGAGTGACGTTATCTCTGTACAGTGTTGCCTCTTTACGGATTCAGGCCAGGGTTCTGCTCCTGGGTCTCTACTCTTTACCATTTGCCCACAGCTAAAATTGTAACCAACCGAGATGTATCCCAGCCCTTCCCTTTACAGAGGGGCACTAGACAAGGCTGCCCTTCTTTGCCTCTTCTTTTTATTTTGGCTCTGGACCCTCTGATATGGAAGGTTTTGAGAACCCCAGACATTACTGCGATCCCAGTTAAAGAGCATTGTTTCCTGGTGAATGCCTATGCGGATGACATGTTGCTTACCCTGTCTAACCCAGAATGCTCCATCCCTACAATTCTCCAGGTGATGCAGGAGTTT
Organism: Neoceratodus forsteri; assembly: GCA_016271365.2. Classification (NCBI taxonomy): domain Eukaryota; kingdom Metazoa; phylum Chordata; order Ceratodontiformes; family Ceratodontidae; genus Neoceratodus; species Neoceratodus forsteri. The sequence continues at coordinate 799,298,712 of CM057454.1, forward strand.
GCCTCCCTTTCTGGCCTGGTAATTAACCAAAAGAAGACAATCATATCTCCCCTGAATGCAAGGTGCAGTAGAAATCGTCTACGAAATACGGACATTACCTAGGCACCCCAGGGATTTTCATACCTTGGGATCTTTATTTCTTCTGCCTGGAGAGATCTAGAAAAGGCCAACTTTTCTCCCTTGCTAACAGCCATTATGGCTGAGGTTCTGAGATGGAGAAAGTTACAGCTCTCCCTGAAGGGTAAAATAGAGGCTATTCGTATGTTTATATTTTCCAGAGTTTCGTACCTCTTTCGCAACCTCCCCATCCCCTTAACCCCTAGGCCCTTCCTACAACTGGATAAACTAATTTCCTCCTTCTTATTGGAAGGCAAAATGGCACATTGGAGCCAAGCCAAATTACGGGCACACTCGACCAGGGGAGGGCTGGGACTCCCATGGTTTATGGGATATCACCTAGCCTTTCGCATGGCCCAGGCTACCAACTGGTTTGCTGCCCCCTTGTCCCCTCCTCCTCAATGGGTCTGTTTAGAAGCAGCTCTCCTACCTGATAACTCACTCTTTTCTCTGCTTACCCACAAGAAGCCATCGGGAGATTTGCTCACTCCTATTATGACAGTAACCTGTAGGGCTTGGCGACGGGCAAAGGCTCTTACTGGTACTCCAAGAGGAGCATACCTCCCTCCGATCCCTTACGTCCCTCTGTGGAACAACCAGCTCATAACAGTAGACCGCAAACCTGTTTATTGGAAACACTGGACCACTAGAGGTATTCGGGTGGTGAAGGATCTTCTCCTTCCAGATGGTACAACAGTGATGTCCTTTGAGCAGCAGTGAGAGATGTATGGAATAAAAACTCAGGACTTCTGGAGGTATCTCCAAATCTGGAGCGCAACTGCATCTCTTTTGATGGCTCCAACTGGTACAGGGAGGTGGAAATGCCTTGCCACCCTTGACGAGCCCGGTAAGGGTAGGGGCTTGGTTGGAACTCTGTATAAGATGATAAGGGATGCCCAACCCGACACTACATTGACTAGTTGAACAGCCTGGGAAGCTGAACTTCGATGCCCCCTTTCCCAGCAACAATGGAGTGACTGTTAGAAAGCTGCCCACTTGGCATATGAGGATGCCAAAAGTCAACTGATTCAGTTAAAAATCCTTCTCGGGTGGTATAAGACACCTGCAATGCTTCATAAAATGAACATTATGAAACATGATAAATGCTGGAGGTGCAACGCTGCTCCTGCCCATTTACTCCATATTCTATGGACATGTCCAACAGTTCAGGGGTTTTGACAGCAGGTGTTAGAGGACTGGTCTAAAATCGTCAGCAGACCCCTATCAACTGCCCAACCCACATTGGTGCTGGGGGATGTCTCTACCCTGGGCCCATTGTCTACATCCTCTAAGGCCTGGGTGTTGGTAGCAGTCATGGAAGCTAAGAGCTGGCCAAAGGGAAGGCACCAGGCCCAGATGGAATGACAGTGGAGTTAAACCTACTCCTACAAGCAGAAATCATATTGATGAAATGGAGGCTGCCTACTCCTCCCATGATCACTTGCTGGTGGGCAGCAAAGGCGCAGCTGGCTACTTTTGAAAGACTTTCTGCAATTGGGAAAGGTTGTCTTCCCAGATTTCATAAGAAATGGGACGCATACTTGCACTCACATATTTGTGCGGTCCCACCCCCCCAAAACCCACTGATATTCTAAACTGTGCTGTCTCTTCTCTTCTCTTTTTCTAATATTCTTGCCTTCATATCTATCTTCTACTCAAGCAGTGGATGTCCAGTGTCTGTGTAGGCTGTGTATTTACCCCACACTGTTCATACTACTGTCAATCTGTCCTTACTACCTATCCTAGTGTCATAGGGCTCAGATGACCATTGTGAAAAGACTTGAGTGGTCTGACTAATAAGAGGAGATATGAAGACTCTGACCCATGATACCTATGATTACTTTATGAGCAGTTAGTTCCTGGAGACTCCCCTGGTTGAAGGAGGTATTAATCTAAAAAACTGCCTGGTATATACAGATATGGATTAAAGTAGTACGAGTATAATGTAAGGTTTTATGATTTATAAAAGGAATAGGAGGTAATACACAAATCTCTTAGCAGTTGCAGTTATGGAATATTTCAAACATGCTTATGGTATTCCTGTTCACTTGTATGATGAATGCCTGGGTCCCTCTACCTTGATTGGATATACTTGGAAAAACTAATAAAACTTTATATGATAAAAAAACTGTGACTTTGACTTGCACTTGTTAGGGTGAAGGTTGTCAATAGTCCTGCAGAATCACATGACAGAGCTTGTGCAGGTCACATGAGACTGAGGGAGGCAGAAAGTAAGGTATCTGTTGTTTATTCTGAGAAGAAGTGAGTGAGTTACTTTCACTTTCTCCCAGTGATTGAGAGAAACAGACTGATCTCAGTTCTGTGGATACAACCTGCTAGAGAAAAGTGTTTAAAGAGTTACTCAATCACTTTGTTGTGCATTATTTCTACTTATCTGTCCTGTGTTCACATTTTGTTAGTGCTTATTGTTTGTCCTTTTCATTTTTTTCTTTTTTTTTTGTATTTGAGTTTGTGATTCAGACTCCTGTATTTCTCTTTTTTTTGTTGTAGTTAGTATAGTTGCTTTACTCACTTAATATGTCGGAGGAGCAAGAAGTGGCCTGTGCAGAACATAGTGGGTGGCAGTCATGCAGCATGCGTGTGGTGGAGGGGGCTCATCTAATTCAGGAATTGGGATATAATTCAGCCTGGGAGGGAGGCACCTGGTGAAATGCAGCAGTAGAAGCTGCAGCAGCTGCAGAGGCCAGCAGAAGATAAGCAGCAGGTGGAGCCAGCAGAGCAGTAGCAGGTGGAGTTGGTACATCAGCAACTGGTGGAGCAACAGCAGGTGGTGCTGGTACAGCAGCAGCAGCCATCCACAGTATCTGCACTGTCACCCCCATTTTATCCATGCATATCCCAGTGTGGGATTTCTTTGAGTGTCACAGTTGAACAAGCAGTATTGCGACCTGAAAACTGTGCAGAAGAGAGGTATGGAGGGGGGGGAAGGGGTACCCATTTAGGTACTGATGGGCAGCAAACCCTCCTCAGTGTCCACCATGCCAAAGAATGGCATGCCAGGCTGCAGTCTGAGCATAAGGGTTCCTCAGGGAGATGTAGGATGGGTGCAAGACATGCTGTCAGATGGTCATGTAGCTGTGTGCATGCAGAGTCCAGCAGGAGCAGGGAACAGGAAGTAGCAGCAGCTGAAGATCCAGCAGCCCATCCCCCACTGCCACCATCAGCTCCCCATGCAGTGGTGATGCAGGTGGACCTGGCCGTCCTGTGGGATGAAGTGTCTGACATCTGGCATGTGCTCACTGAAGTATGTCAGCAGGTAAAAACCATAAAGGAGAATCAGGAGAGCATAACTGCCAACCAGGAGAAATTACTGAAGCTAGTTGAGGAGCTCTGTGTGTGTAGTTGTGGCAACACCTCTTAATTTGTTCCTGTCCTGTTTTTCATTTCTGTACAATATGTTGTCAGTGTATGTCCCTCAAGTGTTATTGTCCTTCCCCTTCCCCAAAAAAAAGCTCAACAAATTAAAAAAGATGTAAACAAAGCAAAACAAAAAAAAAATTTCTATCCCCTTGTCTAATTTTTTTTTCTATATTCAGTTTTTCAGTGAGGCTGACAGGTGGCTCTGGCTCCTCCCTCAGAGGGTCTCACCGCTCTGGTCTAGCATTCCTGCACTTAGTTCCCCCAGTGAGATCCCCCACGGATTGCCTCCCCCCATGACAGGGCTGGGGAGAGGAGCGTTGACTTTCTCCTCCCCCCAGTAAGCCAGCTTCCAGATTCCATGGGACCAGCCCGGGCATAGCCAGACCATAATGGAGCCTGTCAGCTCCATTTTCATTATTTTTCCCTGGGACCCATGGATGTGCACTGGGCAAATGGCTGTGCTCTGCCTCTGTGGAGGCAGCCTCATGCCCTGGACATGGGCCACACTCCATTTTGGCAGCTCACCTGTGCCAACATCCAGCCACCGCTGGGTGTCAATCTACAGTGCTCAGCACTGTCCCCCCTCCCAACGAAGGAGAGCTGTCTATGGATACTCAATGCTTCCTCATGCCTGATCACCCCTGATCATTTCGAGTCCATTCCCGAACCTGGGTCATGTGCATGGTATGAGGTGTGGTGTCCAGCGCCTCAACCCTCAGTGCTTCTGGTCTGGCTTCCTTTTCTAATTTCTTACCTTAATACCTTGTACTCCCTTTGTAACCTTCCTCAGGAAATAACTGTCTTGTTCATATCTTTCTTTGTATCTAAATTTGTTTCCATTCTGTACTAATCATCCTAGGCTTATGGTAGAGATGTCTGTGCTGTTTTTCAGTGTTGCATTTGTTCCCACCACCCCTATAAAGTACAAATTCAAAAACAATTATCCAAAGTGAGATGAAACTGCAACCCAAAAATCTTTTCTATCTCAGCAAAACTGTGCAGGCCTGAGGCCACTACATCTTGTTGCCTTCCGTTATATAGTTGACAGTGTCTAACAGTAAATTCTAAGAGCATGTTTACTTACTGGATAGAAGGCGACCCCCAAAAATAGCAATATAATTCCCTTTAGTGTTGTTTTGAAAGGGTTTGTAATATTCATACAGGAAAATTAAATACTGGCCCGAATTCACCACACACCACTGTAATACTGCTTGGTCACTCTTTTTCAGTGGTGTACAACTGCCCAGAGAAGTTAAAAAGAATCATATGAGAAAATATTTAACTCAAAAACTGCTGTCCTGCTACGTCCCTCTCTTGTCCATTGCACTGTATGCACACTTCCATGAGAAATCACCCACAATAAAATGATAAAATAATTAGGTGAAAAATGCTGTCCTTTTACTATGTCCTTCTCTTGTCTACTGTATTTTATGCTCAGTGCCCTGAAAAATCACCCAAAATAAAATGAGAAAATATTTATGTGAAAAAATGCTGTGCTGCTGCTACATTCCTCTCATGTCTGCTGCACTGCATGTGCACTTCCATGAGAAATCACTCAGAATAAAATGAGAAAATATTTATGTCAAGGGAATACTGTATGCCTTTTGCTGTACTCCAGTATGTCTCCTGCCAGAAGAACACATGTCACATAGTGTTGAAAGTGAAAAACTGCTGCCCTGCTGCTACATCCCTCTCTTTTCTGCTGTACTGTATGTGCACTGCCCTGAGAAGCCAACCAGAATAAAAAGAGAAAACATGTCAAAAACTGCTGTCCTGGTGCTATGTTCCTCTCTTGTCTGCTGTATTTTATGCTCAATGCCCTGAAAAATCACCCAGAATAAAATGATAAAATATTTATGTGAAGAAATGTTGCGCTGCTGCTACATTCCTTTCATGTCTGCTGCACTGCATGTGCACTTCCATGAGAAATCACCCAGAATAAAATTAGAAAATATTTGTATCAAGGGAATAAGCCTCTTGTTTTACCCCAGTATTTCTCCTGCCAGAAAAACATATGTCTCATAGTGTTGAAAGTGGAAAACTGCTGTCCTGCTGCAACATCCCTCTCTTGTCTGCTGTGCTATATTGGCACTGCCCTGAGAAATCACCCAGAATAAAATGAGAAACTATTTATGTGAAAAACTGCTGTCCTGATGCTACATCCCTCTCTTGTCTGCTGTGCTGCAAGCACACTTCTATTACAAATTACCCAGAATAAAATGAAAAAAAAATTATGTTCAAAAACTGCTGTCCTGCTGCTATGTCCCTCTCTTGTCTGCTGTGCTGCATGCACACTTCCATGAGAAATCACCCAAAATAACATTTGAAAATATTTATGTCAAAGGAATATGCCTCTTGTTGTACCCCAGTATGTCTCCTGCCAGAAAATCACGTCACATACAGTAGATGCTGCTGCTATACAGCTGTACATTTCCTGAATGAGAACAAGAGCAGTCAGGAATAATGTGGATGATAAGGAAAATTCACAATGTCTGGTCAATAACATATGAAGACTTCTAACACTCAGAATTTACAATAGAAGTCTTGCTGCTGCTGCTGCTTCTGATGCTGCTATTATTATCCTTTATGTCCTTAGAAGGATTAGTTGTAGTGCTGATGCTGTCTATGTGCTGCTGCTGGTTACAGATGATGGTGACAGATCGATGGTACCCACTGTATCCTGTACTCCTGCACTTTGAGTGGTAAGTTCATTTATTTTGTTGCAGTAATGTGGTATTGAAAGGGGATGGTTAATTATTTGTTTTTTAAACATCAATTGTGTATCTTTCCTTGTAGGGATTTCACATCATCAAGAGTCTGGATTGCTTTCTGGGAATTGATATTTTCCTTTTCCAGTGGTGCCAGGTAAGTACATTTTTGTTTCTTTTTTTTGGGGAGACTGGGTAAAGGTATGTTTTTTTTGTTTGTTTTGCTGGTTCTGTTTCCTCTGTGGCATGTTTATCAAAACTGTCAAACACTGCATTTTTGAACATCCATGTTTCTGCATCCTTGCAGGTGTTTCTTGAGAACCCATCAATCTGAATATAACTGAAGTGTGCTGCCACTGATGCTCTGGGTTCCGGTTCTGTGTACCAGTACTGAAAGGCAAGTCTTTTAAATTATTAGGTAATGTGGCATTTTTCTTTTCTGAATATGTACAATTCAATAGATGTTATACTTCATGTTTTCTGTTCTTGATTGTATCATTTTAGGTAATTCCCTGAAACTATCTGTTCTTTATCCTGCATGTATAAGATGAGGATGTCTCTTCTATATGATGATTTTGGAAACATGCACATTAAGAAACACAGACAGATCTGGAGAACCCTGAAGAAAAGAACAGAACATAATATTCACATGGATTTTACTTCAAGAATCATTCATTGTGTTCCTGGATTTCAGAAAAAAGAACTCAGTAATTTGCCTCAGCAGCAGTCACTGTATCAGTGGACACCCACTAAAGTCATTTAAACAATATCGATCCGAGTATACCTGTGTTGCCTTTGATTAAAAAAAAATACTAATTATTTTGATGCACTCCACCACTGTGGGCGTATACACCCAGTCAAGCACTTGCCCACACCACAACCACTACTTTTATGCATGTCACTTTATAAAACAACTGCAAAATTATTTGTCTCCTTTTGGCCCCTGTGGCACACTGTTTTCCTTGACAAAAAACACCCCCCCCTCACAAAAAGAAATATTATGTATATTGTTTACCCTACCAAAAAAAAAAATAATTTAAGGACAGTAATGATACTTACATCATTGGGAACTCCAACTGAGACTGTACATTAGTTCAAATATTTGGGCATTATTTTGGATCCATCCCTAAAATTCAATGTTCACATGGGCAAAGTTACGTCCAAGTTGCACGCAAAGATAGGAATGTTGTACCTATTACATAATTTCTTAACAAAAGAAACACATTTTGCTATTGCGCAACAAAATCTCCTCCCATTATTGAATTATGCATCTTTGGTTATTGATACTGCTCCTGCCTGCACAGTATCTAGAAAAGAAACATTATTACAGAAAATAGGGAAGTTAGCACTCGTGGCTTCACATCGCACACACCACTGTCAAATATTAAATCAACTTAATGATTCTCTGTACAGAATAATTATTGGTTTACAATGTCCTGTTTTATATTCAAAATAATAAAAGCTGGAATTCTAGCCACTTTACAGAATTTACTTACCATTTATTCTTCTACTTACGAGTCACGATCATCTACAAGGTCTCAATTAGTCTTGCCCCTCACATGATCAAATGCAGGCAAGAGAACCTTTGCCTACTGTGCTGCTTCTCTCTGGAACATTTTATCTATACTTGTTAAGCAATCTACCACTGTTAATACCTTCAACATGGCCACTTTTAACTATTTTAAATCTTTAAATGAATGTGCATGTAAATGAATGTACTGTACTAATGTTGTTTTTGTATTTTTAAATTGTCATAATATGTACATTTGTATGTTGAACCTACATTTGACTTCAGGTTATACCTGAAAACAGAATGCAAATTCCAGAGTACTTACCTACAATTCCAAACAAATGAAATGGATTAAAAATTAAAAAAAGCATTGGAAGTGTTCCTGAGTCCTTTGCAGTCTATTCATGTTCCACACAGATTCTCGTTTTGTCAGAATCTCAGCAGACACTGTAACCTGCGTGGGATTGGAGAACAAAAATCAGAGGAAGAACAGTTTAATTATTTCACTTTAATGAGAAATGTCATTATCAACTCTACTCATTGGTAACTACAATAACAATAACAGGAAACACAACTTTTTAAACAGCAAAGCAGAGTGCAGCAGTTTGACTTGGTACAGGATTACTGCAATTTTCATAGCCATGTAATGCAAAATGTACTCTGTGAAGCATGTTGTTGTTTTCAATGGCAGACAGACACTGACAGTAGGTATACTAACCCTCTCTAATCTTCTGATGGGAAAATAATGCATAGTTCCACCCAAAAACTATGTAACCTAACCATGACAGTTATTACTGAAGTGACATAATAGTTCAATATGGTATTCATGCATCAGTTAATGTAAAAAAAAACAAAAAAATGTTTCTTTGCCATATACCATGCAAACTCCTCATGAGTGAATTGTTAAGTAATGAAAGCAATTGACCATCTTAGAGTAAGAGAGTAAGAAAAGGATCATACTTACGTCAGACTACAAACTACAGTATCACCCTATATGGGCGATTATTATTGAGCGACTCAATACGAGTGACTCAATAATACTGCTCGTGTTTAGGGCAAACAATTGAAACAGAGAAAAAGATCCTGTACAGCAAGTGTAGCAGTGAACTACACTCACTATACTAGGATATAGGCAGGTGGACAGCATGGTAAGGGATTTGTCCTTATCACATAAATCCCAAACTACTGGCAGTGCACATGCCACTCAGGTGGCGACTGATGTTGGACAGGTGTTAACCTGCAGGGGCAACAAAAGAAATGCAAAAACACACTTAAATTATAAATCTGAAGAAGCGATGAGAATGATGTCTGCAAGCCAAGTGACTTCTTTTTACCTTCATAGTTCTCAGTGACAGGACTTGCAGGGGGTTAGTGTTGGTGATGGTACTCACATTATTGAACTGGTGTTTCAGTTGAACTCATGGGTTTGCCTCATGCAGTGGTCTGGAACTCATGACTGCAGCATCCCCACTATTGTTGAATCACATTTCCAGTACACAAGCATTTGTAGGTGCTCAACATCGGGGTGGTTCACTTGAAAATGCAGAAAATAATTGGATGGGCGCAGGCCGTACTTAGATTGAGAAAGTCAGTACAAGTGAAACAGGAGGATCTGAATACCCAATCTTGTTTCCCTCAGGAGCATGGCTTCAGCACCAGTGCAGCAACTGGATAATGCTGTGTAATACAGAGCAAAATCATATACGCAACTGGTTGAAAAGGAGGTGGTGGTGGAGCAGCAGAAGACAGGGGCATGTCTTTATTGGATTTTCTATCCATAGCAGGAATTGCTTGCTGGACTGTTAAAAAGTCATTTTATGGTAATTTGAAGCCTATGTATCTTGAGCATCAGTTCCCCTCTGACCCTTCTGACAAGAAGGTTGGTAAGGTTTTCTACCCTCTGACAGCCACCATCTTGTATAGACTCAAGGTCATGCTTATAACATGGGTCAAGCATGATGGCAATGCCAAAGTTGTCAGACTGCAGAATTCCAACAATATGAGGATTGGAGTCCAACACATGGAGCATGTACTGTGTCAAGGCCAAACTGTCACTGTCACTGCCACTGCCTGCCTCAGTTGATTGCTGCACATTAACCAGTGCCCACCTCAGCACGCGTAGCAAGGGGATGGACTGACAGATACAGGCAGTGTCTCCACTCACTGCCAGTGTTACATGTTCAAAGGGATGCAGAATCATTATCAGTCCATCCATTAAACATCACTGTTCTGTAGTGAGCGCCATGGACACTCCAGCACTGTCACTAATGATGTGTAGCAGCAGATAATTGGACACAGCTTTATACTGCTCATAGAGCCATTCCAACATGTACAGTGTGAAGTTTCATCTGGTTACCACATCCAACTTCATGCAAAGATGAAGCAGATTGTTTATTCTTTGAAGTTGGCATAGCTGGTCACAGGTCTTCCCAGAATGGGCAAAGTGGGCACAGGTGCGCTAAGCCACCAACAAGATATTCCGCACATCAGAATGGCTAAGAAATTGCTGGACCATGAGGTTGAGGCAGTGTATCAGGCATGGCAACCCTGAAAAATCCACAATCACATATGCATTTTGCAACATTGGAACCGTTGTCGCTCGCAGTGAAGCCAGCTTTCCTTGAGTGTGGGTGCAGCCACTCATCAATCTCACCCAGCAGTACTTCAAGCATTTTCTCCCCTTTGTGGGATCCAAGTATGCTTTTAATTGTGAGGGGCGCATGCTGCCTAATACTGGTTATGTTGTTACCACCACAGTCTACCTTGCTGCACTGTCCACCACCACACCCAGATTCCAAGACCACCCCAGGTACCTTTGCCCAATGTACTCTAATGCACATATAGGAGCTTCCAGCTGTTCTCCCACTGGTTGACATATCCATGTTAAGATGGATGGATAGTGATGATGAATGCTTACATGCATGGAACACTGCCTCCTTTACTGTGGCATGCAGTTCAGGAACAGCACATTTGGAGAAGTACGTCCTTGATGATACCTTCCACTTGGACAAGCACAAGCAGCAAACCTTCTCAATCCTACATTCTCAACAAAGGAAAATGGGAGGAAGTTTAGTGCAATCATTTCTGCAGTAGCTGCACTAAGCTTCTGTGCAGTAGAATGATTCATAGGGTATTTGCTCTGCTGCTCAAAGATGCTCATCAGAGTAGGTTGTAATTTTTGGGGTGTTGGGCTGGAAAACAGATGTCCGCATCGCAGTGGCCCGGTAGGGATTCTATTTGACTCAAGAGAAATATGTTTTGCTGAAAAGGGATACAAGTCATTTTAGTTGTTTCATGGGTTGGCGACAGTGTTAGTGTGGACTGACTCTGAGGGGACTGCTGAAGCTGCCACTGCTGTTATGCCCACTAGATGCAGCAACCACCTCCACATCCTCCTCCTTCACTATGTACTCCTCCTCCTCAGTGGTACTGTCTAAAGATGAGGAGGATGAGGGACCAGGACCACCTGCAACTGCTTCCTCCAGGTGTTTAAACTATCGGAGGGTGCTGGTTCTTTAAGTGTGTGTGTGCTTACGACCAGTAGCTAGAGTCCCACACTAGGGATTTTGTAGTCCTTTTTTTATCCTGATGCCTGGACTGCGACAGTGGAGTGGAAGAATGGAGGGGGGATACTACTGTTGTTGTAGTTTGACTCTGTCTCATCACATCCAAAATAGTGTAGAAGGGACCTTCAGTCTGACATTTGGTGGTTAAATCAATGCTGCATTTAAGAACCTCTGCACTGTCACCACCTTTCAGCTTCTTCTCTCCAGTTCCCATATTGGATCCAATTCCTCATCATCATCATCATCTGCATGCCATCCACTGATGTCCTCCTCATGCTCCTCCTCTTGCAGAACCTGAGAGTCATCATGACTCTCAGTCTCAACAGTTTGTGTGTCTGTCTCCACAGCAATGGTTGCCCTGGTAGTGTGACCCATATTTTGGGGTAGTCCAACAGTCCTCTCAATCACTACCTCAACTGTATCGTGAGGAACACCACCACCACCAGCAGTAACAGAGACAGGAACATTCTCCACCTTATGTTTATGAGACACTGCATCTGATGTAATTTTCAGGCTGCTTGTACTATTTCCACCTCCCACATCACCCTCACTCACTACTATGGCTGCCACAGAGGATACTGAAAAAAAATTAGATGAAGGAAAGCCTCTGGTAAATACACAGGCACTCCTGCCAGCAGTGCCCATCCCAGCATACTTAGAACTTGTTGATGGCAACACCATGTCAGAAGACAGTCCTTCATTCACCATTTCAGTTGCACCACATTTCACAGATGATGCTAAAGACTTGCCTGCATGGGACAGCCCATTTCTACCCTGAAATTTTGGACCAAAATTCCAAACTGTCTGGGCAGTGGCAAAATTCAAAGAAAAACTTATTCAAATCATTGGGAAAAAAGTTAAATTCACTTTTTCCACTATTCAAAACTCATAATCTGCACATCCAAACAGAATGAAACTTAGCACATCCAGAGACCTGCCCCAAGAGATCATGCAGGAAAAATTTCATAGAAATATATTGAACAGTTGCGAAGTTATTATAGTGCAGCAACTGGGGTTTAACATAGAAGCCCCAGTTCAATCCTAAATGTAGAGGTGCTACCACACCACTATAATACTGGCACCACTGTGTCAATATAGTTAGGGTTGACCGAGTTTTTCTGTTAAACCCCTAATTGCACATCTTAATAGTTTTAGTGGTGTCCAATGACATTGCCCCAAATTTAGTATGCATTGTCTAGGAGTCAAGGTCGAAATATGTGCAAAAGTTTGTGATGGCAGTTTTTGTAGTTTCTGAGATCCATACATGTCATTTTTACATTTTTTTTGTATGTTTTATGCATGTTGTTTTTTCTCTGTCATGCACAGCCTAAATGGTATGACATTTTTTCACAAAACTTTCAGGGTTGTGCCTTTTGAAGGTTTCATGAAAAAAAAAATTGTTACAGAGTTATCAGGATTTGAATTCTATTTCCTGAGCTTTCTCAGCAGGGTTTTTGAATAACCCTCTGATATAACCTGAAAAATTCACAGGAGAGCTTTTTGGTTTTGCACCAACTACTTCTCATAAAATGAGAAATTGTTCTTTGTGTCATGATTGCAATTATCTTGTTTTTCCCCAAAACTAAAAAAGCATGGAAAAATACATAAAAATGATTTACTTTTTAGAAAGAAAACCTGAACCTAGCTAATGGAGACCCATGTAGATACATTCTGGTGTTATTTTTTTTTAAATAAACATTTAGGAAAATCTTATCTGGGCTCCCCAAACTCCAGAGTGCACAGCTTTGTGAGAGGAGCTGTTCACCCTCATTCTATTTATGAGAACAGTGGGAGTTTCTAAACATCTGCAGCCATAGATGGAGACGTGCTCCCGGCTTGTGTGTCAGCAATCAGCCAGTGATAAGTCTCATCTCTGTCTGTCTATCTATCTATCTATCTATCTATCTATCTATCTATCTATCTATCTATCTATCTATCTGTCTTTCTGTCTGTCTACATACTACATATCTGTTTTTTTTAATTTAATTTTTCATTCCTCCTTCCATCTCACCAGCCCTTCCTTGTGTTTCCCTGATGCTTTGTTTCCCTGAGTTAAAGAAAAGCAGATTGGAATGCCCACCTCTAGTACTGTTTGCTAACCCTTCTGCCCTTTGGATCACTTGTCCCACAAATGAATTGGGGGCAACACTGAGATGCCCACCCCAGATGCTGTTACAGTTAAGTTGACACTGGAATGCCCATTTCCCAGTGTCAGACCAAATACTGTTTTCAACCTGCAAAAAAGAAAACAGTCCCTTGTTGTCCTTTTTTTAAATCAGCCTGAGAAAAGAAAATAGTCCCTCATGAATCTGACACCTCCAGACATACCCCCACACACCCAACCCCGATCCCCCACTCAGCCCACAAAATCCACCACCCCTACACCCCCTCACTCACCTGAACATGTCCCACGTTGTAGATCAACTTTCTGATCAAAGACATGTATTACTGCTGGAATGATCAACTGTGATATAGCAAAATAAGTTAAGTCCAGTTTAATATATTTCAAAGGGTTTTGAAGTTATACTCATAACTTTGTCATTTCGTAATATTTTTACACAAATATTCAACGTGGCCATTTTGGACCCACACCTCATGAACAAGGGAGGTAGATTTTTCAAATCCATCCTGAAACATGATTTCATGTGCAAAATGCCAGGGATTCCAGGGATTTTCCTTTTTACTACAGTCTATAATACCACAGGACTTGGGTTCGGTGCTCGGGGGTTGGGCTTGGGGGAGTGAGCTCAGCCCTGCGGGGCTGTTACTAACACATTATGGGATTTTGGACTCGGGGTGGGGGGCTTTTGTTTTACACATTATTGGGGAACACAGGTGGATCTGATAGCCCTGAGGGGCTTTTCTTAATCATTATTGGAGGATCTGGGTGGAGGGTCCCAAAGCCTTGCAGGACTTTTATGATAGTTTTGGGGAACTGGGGGCAGGGGGAGTTGAAAATATCTGCAGGGCTTATTATATTGACTGGAGATGGGGCTGGAGGAGTTGCATAAACTGGGGTATCAAGGCTGGTAGCACAGTGGCACAACCCCTAGTCTACGCAACATGCACTTACACCAGCAATTACCTGGTGTAACATTACTTTGACAGATGTCATCTGGGGGTTGTTTTAGAATAGTAATATCGGGGACTTGGAGGCTGCCCTTCCAGAATAGGGCACAACTGCTGCCATAAACCCCCTAGCATCATGTCGCAGGGGGTTTATATCATAATTGGTGGTGTAAGTCCACTTTGGCGGAAGCAGAATACTGAATGTCACATCTCGGTATAAATTACTACTTGCACCCTTTCTTTGGCGCAAGTCAGTTTATGCCAGGTGTAACCCTTTGAGAATCAGGCCCCATATGTGCATTCATAGAATACTGGCCTAAAACGTCATTTTGCACCACAAGTGCAAAAACACAAATCATCCAGAATTTGAAAAATTACACCTGTCACATTCATAAGGTCGGGTGAAAAAATGGCTATGTTGAATGTTTGTGGACAAAAATATTGAAAATTAGCAAAGTTGAGGTCACGAGATGTAGGTGAGCTGAAAGGAGCTTGACTAAATGGGCTCTGCCTACTGATCAGTTAATCAGCTGTAATCTGGTTCTTACTTACCCCTCCACTGGATTAAGAGTTATCAACCAGCTAATCCAGAATTGGGAAGTCAGAATCTGACTTTAGCTCAGAGCTCAGTATGCCCAAGAAACTGAAAACTGGAGATTTATCTAGTAGCTCCAGTAGTTCTTCTTCCAAGATGGCGACCCTGCAGTTGGAAATAGAAATGAATCATATTACTCAGGAGCTATCAGAAATAAAGTCCTTTATGAGCAACATTACCGCACAGCTTTCTAGTATGAATCTCATACAGGAAGTCGTAAAAGGAGCAATAGACAGCCTTGGTTCCTGTATTGCAGAAGCAGGGGAGAGGATTGGCAAACTTGAGGATTGGGCCTTCCCGACGGAGCCTTGTGTGTCTACCCTGGAGCAAGAGATCCATCAAATCTGGGACAAGATTGATGATTGGGAGATGAGAAGCAGGCAGAACAACTTGCAACTACTGGGACTTCCCCAAAAATCTGAAGGAGATAATGCACTTGAATTCATTTAGCACCTGCTTCCAAAGTTAATTGATTATTATTGGGACTCCACTATTGAGATATATTGGGCACACCGGGTCCCATCTGGCCCTTCTCCATCACATGCCTCTGCCTGCCCTAGGTGGATAGTTTTTTGACTCCTTACATACCAAGATAGAGAACTGATTTTGGCTAAGGCACGTCAGAGGAAAGAATTTTTACGGCAAGGTATAGTACTAAACTTTTTATTCAGCCCGACTGTCATAAACTGGTAGTGGACTGACAGAAATCCTTCTATAAGGTCCGGGATCTCACTCGGAAGCTTGGCATCAAGTGTATTCTAACCTCTCCGGCAGTGGTATATGTCTTTATCGGCAAAACTGTGAAGTCCTTGACTAATCCTACAGATGCAGACAATATATTTTCCAGCTGAGCTCCAGTTCGGGGCAAGAATGGCAAGCTTAAAGGTGGCACTGCTTCTTTAATGCCTAAACCACAGCAAGTCTCAATTCCAGCCCCTCTTCCTCGCCGGAATGCTGAATCCATCCAGACCAGTATTTCTTGGGTTGGATCATCGGCTCAAGACTCTACAGCATCTCTGCCCTTGTTGGAAGACACTGAATCTATGGATATAGCTCCCAGCACTACAGGAGGAACTTGATGGATTCTGGCATGATCTGTGAGATTTTTCTGAAGCTGAGCTCCTGTCTGTTTCTTTTTTTTGCACTGGCTGTAGTGTTTAATAGCCAAGGTGCTTGAGGAGATATCAGTCTGTGAAATGGACCTGATGTCCCTTTTAATGCTCTAGCTGTGTTCATGGGGGGGCAGTCTGGTCATTGTTTTTTTTTCTTCTTTCCCTGTTATGGTATTGGATTACTGTTTCACTTTTTGTACAGGGTGTGATCAGCGGGGGGGGGGGTGCCTCTTTCAGTCTATGCCTGGGACGCTGTGCAGTTTGTGTTCCACTGGCTATTGCACATAATGGACATCTCTGCATATTTGGGGGCTCCAAGAATACTGGTTGGAACCCTCCATTAGGCATTCATATACTTTTCCCCCTATACTGCTTAGTGTTTGCATATACTAATGTTATGTACAAAAGCTGAAACACCTGCAAGCCCTAACTATGGTTGCTAGAGGGAGCGTGGGCCCAACTGCTGGCAGCAGACAGCATTAGCTGTCAGTTTCTTTCCTTTTTGTTTTATTTTACATTTGCATAGCACCTCTATTTATTAGGGGGGATCATGGGGTACTGTACTTGTAGATGTGAGATTAGGGAAGGGCTATCTTAGCTTTGACTGGCTTGGCCAGCAGATGAGTACCACCCTGTAAATACATTCTAATTGAACAGGTGCATGTTTCATACTGCATATTTAAAAGTTTGATCTCAGTGTGAGCCAATATGCTGATTCTGTTTTAATATATTTTTCTTTTTAACTGGAGATGTACAACTGATTGATTCAATTGGGGAGGGTTCTGGGGGGTATGGACTTATTGCTTTAATAGTTTACTGTTCTTGATTGATGTTTAGTTTTTCTTATGGAGTGGTGCAGGTGAGAAGCTAGATTACATTGTATTTATTTGCTGGCAGAAGCCCAGTGGCCACCACTCCTTCTATGTCATGGTCTATGGGGAGTTTCCATTTATCTGCCTTGTAAATAGTTCACCTTCTGTGTTATTGTTTTTAGTGTCATTTGATTATCGTTTTCTCTTGTTAGTTATTTGTGGTTTTGCAAGGTGAGACAGAGTGATTCTGTTGAGTATTTTGTATCCCAGGCTGAGTGGAGATGTGGGACAAATTTGGATAATATTAATATATGGCTTATAAAGTGGTATTGAGGAATGTCCAAGGGCTAAACAGCCCTATCAAGTGAAAGCAGGTCCTTACGCATCTTAAACATCTGGGGGGCAAGTAGTATTCCTGCAGAAGACTCACTTTGTTAAAAAGGAAGCAGAGAAATTGGGGAGACTTTGGGGGGTTTGGTATATGAGTCTTCTTATTCTTTGAAGAAACGCGGGGTGGTAAATTTATGTCATCGAGGGGTTAACTGGGTGTCCAGTCAGGTCAAGCTTGATGAGGAGGGGAGGTGGCATTTTGTACACAGTAGGCTGGATGGGCATCCCTTGATATTTAGCACTGTTTATGCTCCTAATAATGATGATCACCATTTTTTTCATGATATTTCAGAGGTGTTATTAGATCTTGGGCTTGCCGCAGTTTTGTTGGGAAGGGAAATTAATCAGGTAGTAGATTCATTGTGTGATAGGAGTGGGGCCCCCTCGTCTTCACCCTCCTCAGGTGGCAGAGCTCTTAAGCTGTTTTTGCAGGATCATGGTCTTCAGGACGGGTGGCGCTTAGAGCCTTCGTCCATCCAGGATTATATTTATTTTTCAACACTTCTAGTAGAATTGACGTGATCCTAGCTTTTGGTTTTGCTGCCCATGGGGCACTCTGATCTACTTTTGAGCCCATTTTAGTTTTGTATCCCTCTTTCTTTACTTATAGCTTTTTTCCTGGGATGCCTGCAGCTGCAGACAAGCTGTGGCGCTTTAACGTCAGCATGTGTAAAGACACCACTTTTTTGACTTGGTTCCACCGAGAGTTCCAATCCTATTTAGAACTATACCTTACTGGGGAGACAGCAATTAAGTGGGCTTGGGAGGGGCTTAAAGCCTACATTCAAGGCCACTTTATAGCTAATGTTTCAGCTAAGAAAAAAGAGTCAGAGAATTGCAATATCTGGAAACTCAGTTGTCTGAACTACAGAAGCAGCATAAAGCAGGTGATCATTCCCCTACTTTACTTCAAACAATGACATCCCTCCGGTATAAAATTAATGGTATAAACTCTCAACAGGCCAAATTTGTTTTATGTCATACCCGACATGCCTATTGGAAAGGGGGGGCAGAGGCATGTCAGTCGCTTGCCTACCGGTTGAAGATGTCAGCAGAGGCTATGATACTGGGAATCCAGAAGGAATCCACTCTTCTCATAGCTCCTGAGGCATTAAATTAGGCTTTTTGTAATTATTATGCTGGGTTCTTTTCCTCTAAGTTGGTTCAGAGGGAACTAAAATACAAAGACTATCGGTGCATTTTTAGAATTGATTGAACTCCCTAGACTATCTGATGACAAGCAGGAGAAACATATGGAACCAGGAGACAGTAAATGCTGCATTAGCAAAACTTTTATCACAAAGATCAAAAAGACATTACAATACCTGGCTGTATCTGGCAATTTTAAAGTGCAAAAAAAGTGGCTGGGTATTTGAATATCTGATGTGCAGTGTTGCTCTCTAGATAGCAGCATCACCCCCCAGGAATGGGATTGTGGCCCATACTGTACGCTGCCATTTGGCAGGCAGCCACAGAGGTATGCAGGTGGGTTTGTTACTGCCTGATGATGACTGGGGGGGGAGCTGGATGGGCAGGGGGTCTTGTGTGGGTAAGGTGTGGGGGGGTGCCACTGGACCGCCAGGGATGTGACTTTCTCGTACGATCGGTGATCGGGGTTGTGGGACAGATGGTGGTACCACTAGACTACCTAGGAATTACAAATATGTTATTTTATGGGTATCGGAGCATCGGTAGGGGTAGGGGGGGTAATGACTGGACTACCAGGGATATATGATTATTTTATTTTAGGAGATCACTGTCCACTTCCCTGTCCCAGGAACAGCACTTTCTGGAGTTTATTCATACCCCTCCCTCTTACCATCCAATTCAAAGCACTCCCTGGTTGCCAGTAGCAACATCTCTCTCTCCTTGTCCCATTACAAACACTCGCTGATGTCTAGTGGTATCTCCTGTCTGTTCCAGTCCCATTACAAACACTCTCTAGTGTTTAGTGGCACCATTTTCCACCTCCTGACCTCCTCCTATTTATGAAGTATTGTATAGCAGCCAACTGCACCACATCACCTGATTCTGTCCCCCACTCATTCAGCTATAACAAGCATTTGTCAATGCCGAATGTTTGCTTGCTGGCATTGGCAGTGGTAGTGTAGAAGTTACAGAGCTGCGTAATAGGAATGGCAGTGAAGTATTGAACTATAGCCAAGCCCACCACCACCCTGCAGAGAGTGACAGGCATTGGGGTGTGCCTTTGGGTCATCAGGCATAACGGCCATGCCATTTCACCACACCCCACCCTGCAGACACTGACAAGTGTCACGGTGTGCCTTGGGATCTTTGGCCCTTATGCACACCCCATTCCATCAGGAAGTACGGTGAGATGGGTGCGGTATAGGAGAATGGGGTGAACTTTGGGTCCAAAGAGTCCAAGGCATACCTCGATGCCTCTCACTGGCTGCAGGGTGTGGAATGGTATGAGCATTACAGGCAAGAATCCCCAGTCACATCCTGATGCCTGTCATTCTCTACAGGGTTGGGCGTTATGGTTGAAACCCCTAATACCTCAGGCATTCGTTGGTATTTTTACTCCAAATTTTCAACATGGTTTTTTTGTGACCCCACCATGAACAGTGGCAATATCAGTTTGTGTCGAAGCTTGCTTATGCACAGTGACTACAGCATTTGCACCACAGGTGCAAAACATTCGAACAGGATGTAAAAATGACAGCTGTACTATTCATGGGGAGGTGTAAAATGGCAATGTTGCAAATCTGCAGTAAAAATATTAAAACAAGCATGCAATGCCCCTCTCCGTCCTCTACTGTCTTCAGGATGTTTGCTGCATTGTTAGACACTATAAAGCCACATTTATGACCATGGGAATAAATGCAATCATCACAGAGCTCATTCAGTTCATACAAGATATCTGAAGCTGTGTGACTTTGCCCAAACTTATTTATGCACAGCAGTGCTACCTTTTGAGGTGTGCTTCTTCTGAAGAAACACAAGAAAATCTGACTCCATGAGCAATAAGGGACATACAATCTACATTCTGACTGCTGATCCACATACTGTATCTATCATGACATGAATAAACTTGCCATCTTTGTTTTTAAGCCTCACTGTTTCTTTAAATTATTGATAAATGTTTGTTATTTCAATACAAGCAAAGTATCTTTGATAAGGAACATTGTAAAAAGGCCCTGTAAGTTGGATGACTTCCCTAAAATCCTCTTTATCTACTAATGAATATGGGAGAAGAGCTCCAGCTGACGTTTCCCCTATTTTGTGATTAAGATGAAGACTCTCTGGATGACTTTTATTACAAGCATTCTTTCTGTCAAATGCTTGAGACAATGTCAACTGCCTACATTATGTCCCTGGTTTATTACAGACTGTGATTATTTTCCAGATGGATGTTGGGGCGGTGGAATACTTTTGGTGTCATTACTGGGAATGCAAGTGATGCTGACAGTGCTGGTCGTAATGGCGGTCCTGGCAGTAGTTCTGTCTGCATCATATTCACAAAATTCACTATCCATTTTTATATCCTGAGCTTTCTCATTGGTAATCTGGAAAGTGGAGGACATTTGACTGATCAACCAGTATTGAATGTGTTTTCAGATAGCATTTGGTAGCTGTTGCATCCATACATAAAGCAAGTTTACCACAGCTTACACTTTGTTTACAGATGGTAGAAATTGCTCTGCTGGGATCAAGTTTACTGACAGAGTTGGTTTGAATGCTAGGAAGATGATTGGAAACACTAATATCACCGTTTTTTTTTCACCTACTGTATGTGAGCAGAACCCAGGTCATCCAAACTTTTTGTAACTATGGTGCTATTAGAGTGAGCACTCAAGGGTTTTTCACTTGGATCCAGTGTAGAAGTGGCAGATCTGTCATTCTCATTGCAAACATTTGTGGATTTATTTGCAACTGCACTACTTGGTGCCTTGTCAGCAGACGCACTCATCTGGGTTAGATGAGGAGCTGTTAATTCACCAGTCAGACTCAGACAAAGGGCTACAGTCTGAGTCAGAGTCACTGCACTACTTTTATCGCTAGCCACATGATTTTAAAAGCATGAACAGCATGGCTTACAGTGCCTCTACTTGTGGCAACAGCAGCTGCACAAGTTTTCTGAAAGGTCCCTGTATTCATGGTTCCTTGTGGCTCTTATGGTGTTTGTATTATCACCTGAAATATTCGGAGCATTTTTTTCTACCACCAGGATTACCAACATCACCTGAACCAGCAGCTGCAAAGTCAGATGCATCATCTGCATTGTCAAGCGTAACAGGATCAGTGATTGCTCACATTTTCTGCTTCACAAAATGGTGCGGCTCAGCTCATAAATTTGGTTTTAGTTTTATAACAGTGCAAGCAGTGGAAGTTAATTAAACATGGCAGGTATGCCTCACAGGAGTCACAGATATTTTTAAATTAATAAAAGATTTTCTCTCCTGTCATCTCCCAAAAATATTTATGGGATTTATCTGAGATGCCAAACACTGACTGCTGGGTGGCACACATTCACACTCTGGGCAGAATGCAGTCAAAGGGAACACAGCAGAGATAGCAAATACACCACACGAGTCACTTATATTTTAAAATGAATGAAGTCTTTTTCTCTCCTCAGACAAAATGCTTCTGCTGTATTTTCATACAGTTCCATGTGATTATGGTGAAAAAAGAATGGTGCATGTCAACATGGCGACTCTAAAATAACGCATACATAAACGGCGCACCTAAACAATGGCGACAAGTATTTTTGGGCAAATTTCAATGGCATAAAACATTGATACAGCAATGAATGTCCCTTCTGGCTCACCAGGTACATTGCCATCCTTACAGGCATAGATTTGCACCTGGTGGCCTTTTCTTTCAGTGGCGGCTGTGCCCCCCCCCCCCCGCTATCTCTAGGATTCTAAGTCTGAGGTGCACCTTGACACTGGGGTAGGTTAGCACCCTGAAGTCACCATTTACTACTTGTCGCCAATTGTTATAGATCGTCGTTTTTGCTCTTGCCATTATGCCTATGCCATTATTTTGTCACCATTTAAACTTCGCCTTATTCATGTGCTACCTTTTCATACAGAGCAAGAGAGAAAACAGAGACCCTCTCACCCTCAGCACACCTTCTCTTTTGCCACTGCCTGTCCTCCCAGGCCCTGCCTCATTTACTTGTTTTCTTCAATTAAATTAATTTATTTTTCTTTGGCACTGTGTGTGTGCCTTCTCCCCAGACCTCCACACACAAGGAGGAAAGATTGGTTTAGTTATTTTTAGGATAATTGGATAGGATTGAATTTTACAAGCTGCTGCCACCCAAAGATGTCCACTCTGATACTGAATTCCCTTCTAACTGCATCACAGGGTCACCAGACTGGAACCACATTTCAGTCATCACATGAATGAATTACAGGCATGGCCCACCCACTGCCCAGCAAATCACTCACCCCTCCATTCAGGCAGCACTCCATCACCTGGCTCTCTTGTACTAGTGCCTCCTATACCCACAGCACAGACCCATCAAATCACAACTGTACCCTTTCCATCTTGGAACGTTTCCCACACTTTCAACTTCTGACTTTGCCACTGGCACTATGCGCCCTGTTTATTCAGTTCTGCTAGCTCCCTCCCACCTACCCCTCTTCCATCTTTCTTATTTACTTTGTATTGTACCCCTTCCTCCCTTCACTCCAGACCAGAGACAGGTCCAGACAACTGCCACTAGGAAAAGAGTGGACCTGCCTGATCTGTGACACGTACCGTGGATGCCCTCCCTCCTTTAGTCTCCCAGTCTCCTCCTGCCAGACAGTTGTGCAGGTACTAAGAGGATGATGGCTCAGTGACATCAGCTGGTGGAGGGGTGCCAATGCAACTCAGTGGTGCAGACTGCAGTGCTGCATAGTCTGCACCTGGAAACCTGAGGCGAGCCAAAGCAAAAGATGAAACAAAAATGGTTAGACTGTAATGTGAACCCTTGGGTTGCGAGTTCTAACTAAAACTCGAACACCAGACTTTGAGCATGGTTGGAATCTTCATACAACTAGTTCTGACAACCATATTTCCTATGTATTGTAACATCCTATTGGCTCTGCTGTACTGTATGTCTTGTTACACTAAGCAGTGACTCTAAGACCATCAGCTATGATCACCCGAAGTTCCTTTTAACCTATATTTGGACTACCCTGACACCCTTAGTCAATACTTCAGTTTGGGATTATTTCTGCCAATGTGTATGCAGGTAATAGTTGACAAAGTACAGAGCTGAATCCTGGTTTTATTGCCACTTCTTTTATTTTATCTCTGTCTTTTACATAACTGTATCCTGAATCCTGCAGTTCAAGTTTTTATTGCATCCAGATGTACAACAATTAATTATAATAACTGGCTTAGCCTTTTTCCCATAGGGAAACCATGGCATAATTTGCCATTATAAAGGAACGTTTATAACGGCAAACACACACATGGTTTCACTCGCTCTGCGCATGCCCCCACTGCTGCTTTTCCCTTTAGAACCGGGCGGGCCTCAGAGCAACCTGCATTCATTTTATATAATTGCTGAGGAGGAGAAAAAGGCAAACCCAGCAATTATATAAAATTAAACATGGGTCGGTGTGTGTAAACTCAAAGTTTACACACACCCTCGAGGTTAGATGCTTTTAATAGACCCCTCAAGCTTCGCTCTCATGGTTTATGTAGCATCTAACCCCTCGGGTGTGTGTAACCTTCTCGTTACACATCCCGACCCATACTTTATTCTCTATGCTATATGAGAAGGCTACACTGTAATTGGCATGTTTATTAGCTGTGTTTCTGTATATTAGATAATGAAAGTGCTATTCTTTATTTAAGAGCAGACTAACGTTTGTTGTTTTTCACCTCATCCAGCCAGCAGGGTACACTTGGCAGGAAATGACAAGCAACTACCACTGAATTCAGATAACCTAGCGCTGCTGATAAAGGAAAAGCAAAAGGCACAACCCCATTTAAATGCAAATGACCCACAAGAACAGGAAGACAGAAACAAACAAAAGCCAAGTAGGAGGCGGAAGCTGTTCCCAGAATCATATTTATTTACAAACTGGGGAGAGGACCTAACAGAGGAGGAGCAAGTAAAGGCCGAGGATTTGTTTAGGAAATATGGATATAATGTTTTTCTCAGTGAAAAGATGCCACTCGATAAGCCTCTGCCAGATACAAGACCACCCAGGTATGTGCAAGCTTATGAGACGCTTCAGAAACCTACGGGCCTGTAAGCACAAGGAGTCTGCGCTATCACTGTAGACAATACCAACAGCTCATGAGGGGTTATAGAACTGGGCATGATGTGACAGTAGCCAGTGCCTCTATAGGCAGAATGGCTCTTTATTTTAGCAAATCACAGTTTCAGCTGGTAAGACACACATGCAATAAACTGAATGCACAGTCACACCCTCCACAGCACATTTGCTACTCAATAGAACCCCATTGCACACATTCTATAACACCTCCCATCTATAACCTCTTTTTTATATCTACCTTTCCATATGGGTGGACACTGGTCTTTTTTAGTTCTCATTGTCTATGTTTCCCCTCATTTCCCCCATGCTCCACTATGATGATAAGATGAACTGGAGCACGTTCCTCAAGCTGGCAGAGCGCTTAAGCATCCGCCTTCCTAGCATAAGTCAATGCCACACTTTGGTTGACTGCTACGAGTGCATGGATACTGGAGGTGCGGCACCCACTTGCCCGGGAAATAAGCACCCCACCTCTGGAACATGCTGCCCCCCCTTGCTGGCCACAGTGTGAAATTCCAGCACTCCCATGCAGGCCCCAGTTTTCCAAGTGCCCATATATGTGTTGCCATCAAGTCATTTAATGACCCAAGCTACTACAATTTATTAGAATTTTTTTGGTTTATTTCATTGCTCCTTCGATTTTAATTTGATGAACTGGTATAAGCAACACTGCCCATGTTTGTGGGTAGCCAGGTTTTCTTTTATTTGATTTATTTTTAGTTTTTCCTTCCCATGGTTTGTTTTGTTTTTGCCAACTCATTCTTGAAGTATGTGTCAAAAGTAATTCAGGTTAGGAAAAGTTTCTGCCCTCCATTGTAACCCTTGATGCTGATCTCTGCTGTTCAGTTTTGTTTCCAGATTGGCACTGGTAGATGACTCTGGACCAGTGTTAATAGCATAGTGTAACACAGTGGTAAGCTATGCTATCTGCACTAATTAGGGTTAGAAGGTGCTGTTGCTATTCTTCTTTTTTTTGTGTACACCAACCCCTTCCATTTAAAATTTTAAAAATGGGGTGTGGAGCCATAAGTTTAAACAAAATTTTAAAAAAAACATCACAATCTGGGGTTAAATTGGACAGGAGCCCACAGGAAATCAGATACCCCACCTCTTATAAAACTGTACAAGAGTTCTGGCACCTGTCATCTTTCTCCGTTGAATACCATAGTGGAGTTCCACCATCTAGAGATGACAGTTTCTCCACCTAAAACTATAGATGTGAAGCACTCCCAATGTAAACATTTCCACTTTAACCACCGATCACAGCTATACTAGCTAATCCTAACTACCAAAAATAGTGTAGCATACTCCTATTACTGCTTCTCCAGAGTTCTACACAACAACTCCAAATCCATTTATGTTGCCACATTCCGTTTTATGTTCCCATGTTAGAGCTAAACTTTTGTGACCTGTAGGTAGCCCTTCTATTCTTTGTGTCCCATGTGGTTAGGGAGCAGTATCTGTTGCATGCTGGTTCACCTGAGGCTCAAGAAATGTGCAACTGACTTACCGCAATAAGACACTGCAGGATTTGTCATTGTGGGATATTTTAAATCATGACATCATCTGCAGCCAATCAGAGAGTGTGAAACACCAGCAGCCACCTACCTCTTATCCTGTGTACAGTTGAAGACTCCTGCAGCAGCTGTCTCTAAATATGCCAGCAACTCACTGATTCACTGCTCAACTGCACAGCCCAATTTTCTGATTTAAAACTTTAGTGGTGGCTTATAATTCTAGATCAAAGAAACAAGTTTAGAAAATGGGTTAGGAGCATTCTCCTTTCTGAATGGCTAATGATACCACCTACCTGTCTGGTATCAGACAACAGTGACCATGACACGAGTCCCAGTCTCCGGCTGCCTGATCACCTTGTAAAATCACTGTGCCCTTGGAATGCTCAATATAACAGAGTCACCATTTTTTTCTTTGTTTAGCAAGAGATACTGCTCCCTCCCCAACACTCCGTAGTTCAGTGCCAGCTGCCTGACAAAACGGCATGTCAACCTCCGCTGGGCTCGTTTGTTGTTACAGTTTTTTTTTTTACAGTATCTTCTTGTCCCCTGTATGTTGTTGCTGTGATTGCCAAGAGTGCAACTTTCGGAAAGTCAGCCATGCTCTGGCGACTCCTCCTCCAGCCAGGGATGGATTAACAAGTTGTGGTGCCCTGGACAATTTGGAATTGTGGGGCCCCTGTGTCTTAATCAATAGGCTGGGGTTTAGAGGTCACCTTGGTCCCTGAAAACTGAACAGTTTTTGATGCCTTAAAATGCATTTGGAGAGATTTCCAGCCACTCTGAATGCCATTCTTAGGGTGGAAAGAGCTTTGGTGACAGAACAGCCAGGACTTGGGCAGAGATGATCTAACCTAACACCTTCATTGCTTCCTATGTGGCCTTCTGACCAGTGTCACCGCCTGCCCCTCGCCCAGCACCAGCCCTTTTAGCCTCCACTTTACACACTGCTCTGGTAGATTTTGTACATTCTACCACAAGATAAGTGTCCGTGATGCCTGGATTTATCATTCTTGCTCTCATCTGAGCTTTTTCAAGCAAGGATGGATGACAATTTTAGTATTATTTGGTGCAGTGGAGCATAAGCATTCAGTGGGGTAACTAGCACCACAGCTCATGCATGCACAATACATCACTCCATTTCTGATGGTGTCCAAGTAACAGCTGACTGAAAATCAATCAGATAGTACTAGGCCATCTCCTGAAAACATGATTCATTCGCACAACAGCCGCTGAATGGGGGGGTGGATCAGGCTCTGTGGTGAGGGACATTTTTCTCTTTTTATAGGTGTAAGAAGGTATACTTTGGGTGAGTGAGTGGAGAAGGGTGGTAGGTGGCACAGGGTACAGAGTAGGGGTATATACAATGAAGGACTAAGTTGGGTAGTGCTAACTATTCAACCAGGGTAGGGAGGTGTTTACTGAGTTAATTAAATACTAAGAAACTTCACTGGGACTTCTGGCAAAAGAAGAAAGAAGAGGAGAGTGCTACAAGGCTAAAGGAATATGAGGCACTTATTTTTATGAAGGCACCATGGGAGAAGGTTGGAAAATAGATTTCTGCCATTGGGAGGTGGTTTTCTCAGCTTAGATAAAAAAAAAATACCAATAATAACACTTCATTCAAGGACCCCCATTCAGACCCCACTGTCCCCACATCTGGTGTGGCACCCAACCTCCCTGAAAAAGCCCATTGCTTCCTGGGAATTTAAATAACAAATATTATTCAGTTTTTCATGATTATTTTTTTACCTGCTAAAAATTCAAGAAGGGAAGGCACTGGTGGGCTGATCGTCTGGGCTGGATTGGCTCCACTCTGCTCACGCTCCTCTACTCACCTCCTCCGACTGACTGAATTTTATTAATCTTCGATTAAATCATCCTCCTCATTCTAGTCCGACTGACCTGAGCAGATTTTTTTTGTTTAAATTAAATATGTGGCAGACACGAATGATGCAGTCCCGGAAGCAGTCTAGTGTCGTCGACGGTGGCAAGACAGGAAATGAGATGTCTGTTGGTTGGCAGCAAATTTTGATCATCCGGAACTTTATCCTCCACGTGATGTGATGTGACCAAGCACGGACCTGAAGGGGACAGAAATGTTCAGGTCCAGGTGGGCGGGGGTGCAAACTTCAACAACGGACTGAACTGGAGCCCTGTGATTGACTAGAGGATGCATGTTATGTTGCAAATGCAGAATGTCTATGACTGAGGGGAAACAAAAAATGCAGCAAACGGTGAGCTGTTTCAGGATGGTGGTGGAGGGGCAAACAGTCATGGCTGATCAATTCTTCCTCACTTTTGATGTATGCGCCCCCTACCCCCACTGAGGTTTAGTCAGAGAAAGACTCTTTTTAATTCCATTTTTTCCCTTCTTCTCAACCCCTGTACTTGAAAAAAAAAAACAAATTAAAAAAAAAGAAACTCAGATGGCCCTAAAACTCGGGGCCCAGAACCTTCCCCATTTGCCCTATGGTTAATCCAGCTCTGCATCAGCTGACCACCTGCTCACTTTAAACTGGCAGTGCGTCTCTTTCTGCAGGAGTTAATTGAATAAGTACAACTGGTCTACTGTGATGACTGTGCGAGAGCAATTAGCCGTCGAAAATGAAGCTGCTTCTGATTTGCAGTAAGCAGAGGCCGCGCTGACACGTAAGCACTACATACTGGACTACGCCAATTTGCCATTCCTCTACCGTCACCCAAACCACGGTCATGGAATCATCCTGCTCACAAGTGGTCAAAAAAAAACATTTAACCACAATTCATGTTCTGTTTTGGGGTGAAGGGGGCATAGTGGCTCACCCTTCGTTACCATCACCTCCCCCACTATATTCCCAATTAATATTCTTTTAATTAAAAAAAAAGTGTATACAAAGAATACAGATGGATCCCACAAACTCTCAATTCTGCCAGTTAATTGCTGACAGCACATCTGCCATCCAGTTTTCTCTCTCTTTCTCAGCGCATACATACATTCCTCCCGACCGCTAATCAAATATCAGGAACACAGATTTATCTCCGTCTTTCTCAGCGCATACATACATTCCTCCCGACCGCTAATCAAATATCAGGAACACAGATTTTAAAAAACAATCTCAGTTCAGGTGATTAAAACAGTGCTAAGAACAGAGGTGTTCCGAGTGCCGACCAGTGTCCACACGATTGTTCTGCTTTTCAATTTCAGCAGCTGCTTCAGACAGAACAATAGCGAGAGAGACACTGGCAACTCCCAAATTAGCAGCCTCTCCATCTCCCACTGGCTTTCAACCCAACTCCTCAGCTCCTTCTCTTAGTCCAGTTAGTATTCAAGATATTTTGCAGTAGAAACTATAAAATAGGTACCTAAATACTTACAGGGTGGGGGTGGGGCTCTACTGCAAATTGCAGCAGTGGAAGGATTACTTTTATTTGGAAGGCTTTGGGGGAGCGCAGCACAAGCCGATGGGGATTGGGCACCCTGTCAGCTATAGTGTGTGCGTGTGTGTGTGAGTGTGTGTATATAGGGGAGCGTACATGAGGGCACATCTTATCGCTGCTCACTGAAGCATAGCCCCCTTTCAACTGTATGCCACTGCATTTTGGAGCTTGTCATAGACAGCTCCAGCATGCATTGGTGGACAGGGGCCGCGCCTGCCAACACACTGACTGAATTGGAAGAGGGGGAGACACACCTCCAAAAACTCGGATGATGGCACTATGTTTCTTGCACATGCGTGCAAGCAAACATAAAAATGTACAGTGATAAACTCACCTCTGCAACTGTCCGAAGACCCAAATAACATCCCATTTCTCTCTCATGTACCCAAGTTGCAGCATGTGTGTGTGTCTGTGTGTGTCTGTGTGTGTATATGTGTGTGTGTGTGTGTGTGTGTGTGTGTGTGTGTGTGTGTGTGTATGTGTTTGTGTGTGTAAACAGACAGGCAGAGATATAGATAGACAGACAAGGGCCCTGGTTTTCCTTTTTTCACAAAAAAACCCACCAAAAATCATGGAATCTTGACTGGTTTGCAGAATTTAAACTTTTCCACTGATGACAAATGGAAATCACATCACTGTACAGAATCTTCAAGATTTCAGCATCTTAAAATGGATGCTGCTCTGCTGCACATTCTTTCTGTTCTGACGCCTATATAATCAGTAAGAAAACCACCCACACTGCTTTGTTGCAACCACCCATGCTTCTCTTCGGTCTTTTGATTGGCTGAGGACTGTTATCCATCCTGTAAATAAAATTTTTATTTAGTATGTAAGTAACTTCTTGTGTCACTTGTATTACACTGGATGATATAAAAAAAAAGCTAAGTATAGGCACTCTCAGGGAATCGGGCTAGGCAGCAAGGGTGGGGTGTCAGGTTTAAAGTTTAACAGCTCTGTATGTAACCCTTTGATCAGCTGATGGAACTGCTCTCCATCAGGACAGTAAAGTGTCCGTGTAGAAAAAGGTATGTGCCTAAGCTATTGTTACACTGCATGAATAAACCCCCCCAAAAAGCTTAGTATCAGCACACTTGAAAAATACAGTGGGGGGAGGGTTTAGTCAAGTCTTCCTAATTGCATTTTTTTAAATATGTGTCTCTGGGAAGCTGATAGGTGTGGGGGTGGTACACAACACTGCAGGAGGGACACCGGGGATTGTCTGGCAGTTGGGGTGGTTATTTTTTCATATTGGGTCAGCAATTGGCAGGGTGGGGGGACTGCTAGACACCAGGGAAACTACACATTTGGTGGAGATTTTCAGGTGTCAAAGCTGAGCTTCGCACATCCTGCAAAATGGTTTAGCAAAGCAAGTTTTCCCTACTTCACACATCTCTACTTGTATCTTTTAAGGCTTCCAAATTCTGACAGACAGACAGACAGATAGATAGACAGACAGACCGACCGACAGACAGACAGACAGACAGATAGATAGATAGATAGATAGATAGATAGATAGATAGATAGATAGATAAATATGATTAGACAGAGAGAGAGAGATGGATGAATGGATAGATATATAGACAGACAGATTAGGAAAATGGATAGACAGATAGATTAGATAGATAGATAGATAGATAGATAGATAGATAGATAGATAGATAGATAGACAGACAGACAGACAGACAAGAGAGACTGAGCAGTCACTGCTCACTTCTCCCACCGAAGCTAATCTATCTTTCATCCTTCTTAAGGGGGGAAATGTAGGGGTAACTTCAGGAAGTACTTCTTCACTGAGAGGGTGGTGGACAACTGGAATGGGCTGCCAAGGGAGGTGGTGGGGGAGAAGACAGTAGGGGGGTGCAAGGGGGTTCAAAAGGGCATGAGATAACAACAAGGGGTTGTTGGGGCAGAGTGGAGGACTACAGCAAAGGCCTAGGGGAAACCTAGGCACATTGGGCAGACTGGGTGGGCCTGGCGGTCCTTTTCTGCTGTCAAATTCCTATGTTCCTTTGACACTGGAAGCATGATTTCAGCAGCAGTAATTCAAGTTAAAAAGGTCCTTCTGTTCTCATACAGAGAACACGAGTGAGTGGCTCCTCTCATTAAGCTGGGCACACTGTAGTTTCAGGTGCCTAGAAACATATTTCCAGGCATATTTTCAAAAAAAACTAACACCTGAACCTATGTAAATATGTGCATAGATAAAGGAGTTTGTTTCTTGAAAAAAAATAAGTTTTTATGTTTTTTAATGGTCTGTTAGTAGGCCCCCCCCCCAAAAAAAAAGATAGCAGTTGTCACAATCATTTTTTTTTTATTTGGTATGCTTTTTGGGCCCCATGTAGCACAGCCCCCAGCTTCCCCAGTTGCCACTCACCCCCAAGACTTACTGTTGGCTGGTGATCCTCCTGGGCTTGACCCCCAGGGTGTGTCCACCAAGCAGGCCCATCTTCAACAGAGACCAGAGATCAAGGTTCCCAGCAGGCTGGCACTGCCAGTGTTCCTCCCTGACTTACCCCCCAGGGCAGGGCCATGGAGACAGACTGTGCCCAATGAAGGACTACACTTGGTCACCAACTGACTGTCACAGCGAGTTCAGGGGGAACAGGAAACAGGGCATAATCGGTGGGGCCATTTTCTGCTCAGTTGTCCCCAGGAGGCATGGCATGCAAAAACATAAGGATGCCGAAGCGCTGATGTCTGGCATGCCTCCCCAACAGCTCAGCATAAGTCGCCACTCCTGGTGGCCTCTGCCAGGAGATGATCAAGTGTCGAGCACTAACCCACCCTTATTTATTTATTTATGACTTTAATAACCAGGTGGGTGCACTGGTCCAGTGCACCATTTACAGGCACAACCCGGGCCACAAGGCATGAGTAGAGGCATTATAACAGTAAAACTATTTACAAGGTTACATTGCCATGCAATACATAACATAATTACCACAGCTGGGTACAAGACGGCAAAATAAAACTCTCCAATCAGAAGAATAAAAAGGATCAGAACTGTCCCAAGGATGCTTAATCCTCCTCCTCTTGGCCGGCTCTCTGACTCCACTCATTTTTTTTTTTTTTTTATGATTAATAATTTGTGTGCTTTTTGTTATTAATAACAGAGGCTTATTGAAAAACCCTACTTAGCATGCTTAAAAAAACAAAAACAAATGCCTTGTAACTCGAGAAGGGCATGGCAGCTGTGCTTTAACTTTAAAAAGTGCAAAATTATGCACATGGGACATAAGAACCCAAGAGTGAAGTACCATCTGGGGTGGGTAGAGGTGGCAACCACAAAAGAAGAGAGAGAGAACTGGGGGTAATCATATAGGATGACCTCAAAGTGGTAAGTCAGTGTGACAAAGCAGTGGATAAAGCTAGTAGAATGCTGGGGTGCATAGGCAATGGTATAACAAGCAGGAAGAGGGAGGTGGTGCCCCCCTGTACAGGTCACTGGTGAGGCAGCAATTGGAGTACAGCATCCAATTCTGGAGGACACATCTGAAGAAAGACATTGATTGGGTCAAGGTGTTACAAATGAAGGCAACTAAGATGGTGAGGGGCATGCAGCAGAAAAGCTACAAGGACAGACTAAAGGAATTAAATATGTATTCTCTGGAGGATAGAAAAGAAAGGGGCAACATGTTAGAGATCTTTAATTACATCAAAAGCATAAATAAGGTGCAGAAGGGAAGCATTCTACAGAAAAGGACATGTTCTAGGACAAGAGGTCATGATATGAGGTTGGTGGAGGGGAGACTCAGAGGAAATGTCAGGAAGTACTTCATCACAGAAAGGGTGGTAGATGCCTGGAACAGACTACAGGTAGAGTTGGTGGGCTCAAGCATGGTGGGTGATTCAAAAATGCATGGAATAGGCACAGAGGGGTCATAAAAATAGGAAGGGAAGGAAGAAAAGAAGTGGATTAAGTAGGATGTGCTGTGAAGGATGAGAGGCTAATTAATTTGGTTTCTATAGGACAGTCTAAATGGACCAGAGAGTCTTTATCTGCCGACAAATACTATGTAACTATGAGAAACCGTTAATATTTTTTCACAAAACCATAAAAAGGCACTACCCTGATTCAGGCTGCATCTACTCTAAAAATTGCATGAAAAAAATAATCCATACAATCTAAGTTAGGTGTGAGAGCAAAAAAAAGTGTATTACGTACAGAAGAAAAGTGCACTTTATTAAAAAAGTTCCATATCTTGGAAACCGCAAAAGATGCCATCTAAAACTTTTTGTGTTTTGAGACTCTGCCAGCCATACCATGCATGCAAAATATTGGGCTAGTATAGAAACTTTGAAATTTGACGGCAAGAAAGGATCCCTTGGTCTACCAGTGTGGCCGAATCCACCCCCCCGCCCTGTCTAGTTCATCTTATTCCCTCCGTTCCATGCCCTTTTACTTTTATTTAGCCCCATGTAGTTGTCCAAAGCCCTCTTGAATTTGCTCACTTAATCTACCCCCACCACCCATTCTGGCACCCTATTCCATGGACCCACCACCCTCTCTTTAAGGAACTGTCCCCTTGCATCTCCCCTAAATTTACCAGCCTCCAGTTTGAATGCATGTCCCCTAGTGGATTTGTTTTCACTCATCCTGAGTATGCTGCCGCCCCTGACTCTGTTTATTCCCTTCAGATATTTGAAGGTTTCTACCATATCCCCCTTTCTCTGCCTCATCTCCAGTGTGTACAAGTTTAGTTCCTCCAGCCGTTCCTCATATGTCCTCCTGTGCAGCCCTTGAACCATCTTGGTTGCTCTTCTCTGGACCCTCTCCAACCTGTTCCTGTCACCCTGTAAGTGTGGCCTCCAGAACTGGGCCCCATATTCCAGATGTGGTCTGACCATGGTTTTGTAAAGCAGCATGATCACCTCCTTTTTTCTACTTGTGAAACCCCTCTCTATGCATGCCAACATTCTGGGTGCCTTCCCCACTGCCCTGTCACATTGGTTCCTAACATTCAGGTTATCCAAAATGGTGATGTCCATGTCCCTTTCCTGCTCTGTAACCTCCAGCCCCCCCCCCCGAGCCTGTATTTTGCCTTTAGGTTTTTACACCCCACGGTATGTATATCATTTTACATTTTTTCATGTTGACTTGCAATTACCACTTCTCCAGCCTGGTCAGGTCCTCCCTCATTCTTTCCACCCCACTGCATCCACCCTGTTACAGATCTTCATGTCATCTGTGAACAGACACACATTCCCATTCAGGCCCTCTGAAATGTCCCCAATGTATATGTTAAATAATATAGGTCCAACATGGAACCCTGAAGAACCCCACTCATCAGCCCTCCTTCCTTTGAGTGCACTCCGTTAAACACCACCTCTGAGTTCTCCCACCCCAGCCAATTCTCCACCCAGTTTGTTAGTTTACTTCCTTCCCCTAAGCTATGTAACTTGCTTATTAGTCTCCTGTGGGGGATGGTGTTGAAGGCCTTCCTGAAGTCCAGATAGGCCACATCCACCACCCCTCCATGATCACATATCTCTGTTACTCCCTCAAAGAATTCAATCATGTTGGCCTGACATGACCTTCCACCTGTGAACCCATGCTGGCTGTCATCTGTGAGGCCTTCCTCCTCTAGATATTGTACCAGCCTTTCCTGCTTCCATCACTTTTCCCACCACAGAGGTAAGGCTAACTGGACAGTAGTTGCCCATCTCATCCTTTCCTCCTCCTTTGTGTAATGGTACCAAATCAGCCCTTCTCCAATCTCCCAGGACTCTCCCCTTGTCTACAGACAGATTAAATAACTTTGTGAATGGTGCTGCTAGTTCCTCCCTAAAGTCCTTGAGCACCCTGGGGTGGATTGCATAAGGGCTCATTGCTTTGTCCATCCACAGTTTTCCTAACTCTTCGAATGCCCTACCCTCTGTAAATGGGCTTGTGTCCATCTCCCTGCCCACCCTTGCCCTGATTCTTAGCTCTGGTCCCTTCCCTTCTTCCTCAGCCATGAAGACTGAGGTGAAGTAGTCATTCAGCAGCTTTTTTTTTTCCTCGTCCCCATCTATCAGAGCTCCCCCCTCCCCTCTGAGTCTCATAATCCCCTGCTTGTTTCTCCTTCTGTACTCACTTACCTGAAAAACTTCTTACATAGATATATAGACACTGTCATCAGATAAGGGCCTATGTCCCACCAAGTCTGCCCATTTGAGCTTGCAAGTTCACTTTATGTTTTCCTAGAAGTCTGTTGTCCCTTACCCCTTACCCCTTCTTGTCTCCCCTTTTGGTCTCCCTCACTATTTTCTCCTCCATATCTGCTTTAGCCCTCCTGACTATTTTTCAGGCCTCCTTTAGCTTCTCTCCATAAACTTCTTTTTCTGCCACCCCATGCAAAGCTTTGTAGGCCCTGAACACCTTCCTTTTCTCTCTGCGTTCCTCACCTCTGTTGTAAACCAAAGTGGATTCCTCCCTCTCTTGTGTTTGCTCACCCTCCTGATGCATTGTTCTGTTGCCAGCAGAATTGTCCTTTTGATTGCACCTCACAGCTCCTCTATGCCCTCTAGTTATGTTGAACTCCGCCAAAGGTGCAAAAACTGGGGTTTACCATTAAACACCTTACTCCACCCGGGCTACACAGGTGCTATGGCACCAATATCATATATTTATATACATATACTATAAGGACACAGTAGTGTCAGTATAATTACAGTTGAGTAAACTATATAATGTTAAACCCCAATTTTTGCACTTAATAACTTTGGCATCAGTTAACGAAATAGAACACACTTCAGTGTACATGGTCAGGCTGCCACAGTCTCAAGATGTGAAAAGTTTTGTGTTGGCAGCTGGTTTGTTTTTTAAGATATGGAGTATCCAAAAATTAAAAAAATGTTTTCCCTGTATGTAACATTGTATTTTTTTTTGCTGTCACCTGCACCCTAGACAGTGTTCAATCTTTTCATGAAGTTTTCAAGGTTGAAGGGACTGTGCCAAGGGTGTACCTTTTGAAGGTTTTCTTAAAAAATATTATACAGTTCCAGAGTTACTGTACAAGGATTTTTTGATAACTGACAAGAACAAATGGTATATACATATATATATATATATATATATATATCTACAGTGGTGTGAAAAAGTATTTGCCCCCTTCCTGATTTTCTCTATTATTGCATATTTGTCACACTGGATGTTTTCAGGTCTTTAGACAAAATGTAATATTAGATAAAGGGAACCTGAGTGAACAAATAACACTTGTTTTTTTTTTTTATTTCACTTATTTAATGAAAAAAAGTTAACCAACACCAATTGGCACTGTGTGAAAAAGTAATTGCCCCCTTAGACTTAATAACTGGTTACGCCACATTTAGCTGCAATGACTGCAACCAAACACTTCCTATAATTCAATATCAGTCTTTCACATCGCTGTGGAGGAATTTTAACCCACTCTTCCTCGCAGAACTGCTTTAATTCAGTAACATTTGGTAGGTTTTCGAGCATGAACTGCTCGTTTCAGGTCCTGCCACAGCATCTCTATTGGGTTTAAGTCTGGACTTTGACTAGGCCACTCTAAAACATTAATTTTACTTCTTTTTAGCCATTCTGATGTGGACTTGCTTTTGTGTTTTGGATCATTGTCTTGCTGCATGACCCAACTACGCTTCAGCTTCAGCTGACGGAAGGATGACTGGACATTCTCCTTAAGAATTTTCTGGTACAGAGCAGAATTCATGGTTCCTTTAATTATGGCAAGTCATCCGGTCCTTAGGCAGCAAAGCATCCCACACCATCACACTACCACCACCATGTTTGACTGTTGGTATGGTGTTCTTACTGTGGAATGCTGTGTTTGCTTTACGAGACATTATGGGTTCCATGTTGTCCAAAAGTTCCACTTTGGACTCATCTGTCCATAGAACATTTTCCCAAAAGGCTTGTGGATCATCCAGGTGCTTCTTGGCAAATGAGAGACGAGCATTTATGTTCTTCTTGGTTAGCAGTGGTTTTCGCTTTGCTACTCACATGAAGCCCATTTTGCCCAGTCTCTTTCTGATTGTGGAGTCATGAACACTGACCTTAGCTGAGGCAAGAGAAGCCTGCAGTTCTTTGGATGTTGTTTTAGGATCCTTTGAGACTTCTTGGATGATTTTACACTGCGCCCTTGGAGTAATTTTGGCAGGCCGCCCACTCCTGGGAAGGGTCACTACTGTTCCAAGTGTTCTCCATTTGGAGATTATGGCTCTCACTGTGGTTCAATGGAGTCCCAGAGCCTTAGAAATAGCTTTGTAACCCTTTCCAGACTGATAGAGGGCAACACAATGTTTTTCTGATCTTTTCAGGAACTTCCTTTGATCATGGCATAATGTGCTTGTTGAATCTTTGTGCTGGCAATGTGACTCTGATGGTAAGGGCCAAAATAAGTGAGGTTTATATTGAGCAGGGCTGGCTGTAATCAAGCCTGGCTGTGTTCAATCAGCTGACTCTAATTATCCCTTTAATTGGGTTTTTTAACTAGGGGGCAATTACTTTTCACACAGTGCCAGTTGGTGTTGTTAACATTTTTCATTAAATAAATGAAATAAGTAAAAAAAGTGTTATTTGTCCACTCAGGTTCCTTTATCTAATATTATATTTTGTCTAAAGACCTGAAAACATCCAGTGTGACAAATATGCAATAATAGAGAAAATCAGGCAGGGGGCAAATACTTTTTCACGCCACTGTATATACTGTATATAGTTGAGTGCTGGTTTTCATTATTTACTTGTGTGGGAAAAATACTGATTGTGTGGAAATAAAATACGAATTATGATGGCTGCAATCTTGTTTTTGTAACTCACAAATATTGGGAGATTGAGGGTGGAGGAGGTGGGGTAGCAGTGGGATGACAAAGGGGGGTGGGGCAGCTGCAAACTAGGGATGCTAGCTGCATACTTGAGCAGACTTAGATAGACTGGATGGTCTGTTTCTGCTGGCACATTCGTAAGTTTGTATATTGAAAATACATAAAAATGATATCTTTTCAAGAAACAAACACCTGAAGCTAGGTAAACAGACCCATTTGGATACATTCTGCTGTTTGTTTTATGAAAATTACCCTGGAAATAATGGGCCTGATTTTCCAATGTGCTGGGGTCACCACAAGGGACCTGCAGCCAAGAGTTTGCTGCAAGTGGTGACACTGCAAACTGTGCTGCAAATGGGATTTTCAAACAGGATTGCAGCACACCCCATGCCACAAGTCCATTGTGGTGAACGCAGCAAAGTTAGACCAGCTCCCCCCTGGTCTAACTTTGCATCTGATAGGGACCCCTTTTACTGGTCTTGCACCAAAGGTTTGCCACAAGATGCCATAAAATGAGGAAAAAGTTGCAACCTGCATCCTTGTTATAAAACAAGATGCAAGTTGCAGCAGCTTCTTGGACACAGGTGTGTCAAAGTTTATGTCAGATGCAAGGGTGGACGCAAGCCCTGAGTCCACCATTGAAAATCAGGCCCAATGTTTTTAGGCACCTGAAAATCCTGGGTGCTCAGCTTAGCAATAGAATCCATTCATCCCCCTTCATAGTACGAGAGCAGTGAGACTTTCTTGGATTCTGAAGCTGCAGCTGCAGTTGTGCTGAAGGCTTCAAATGAAGCAATGAGCCAGCAATCCCCTGCTCTCTCTGCCTCCATCTGTCTCTTGTCTGTCTCCTTATCTATCTATCTATCTATCTATCTATCTATCTATCTATCTATCTAGTGGACTGAGATGCCCACCCTGGTACAGCTTCCTTTCCCCTCACTCATGTCATCCATCCCTTTACAATGTTTAATTTATTAATTTTCTAAGCAGACCAGGGTGCTCTTCCTCAGTACAGCTTCTCTTCACTCCCCTTTTCCCCAGGATTCCCACCACCCTTCCTTTTATATGTCTGGTGGCACTGGGGTTCTCACCCCGGTGCTGCCATACACTAGACCGACAGTGGGGTGCCCAATCCCAAGTGACAGAATGTCTTTTGCAATGCATAAATTGGATGCTTATTGTTTTTTTCTAATCTGTGAAATAGAAAATGGTCCCTCACCAATCTGAGCCCCCCACACATCCCCACACACCCCACCCTGACCTTATGCTCTGCACCCACCACTCTATAGCCCTCACGCTCCCTCACTCATATGGACATGTCCCATGGTATAGATCCACTCTCCAATTGAGGACACATTTTGCTACTGGAACCAACAACTGTAATATGAGAAAATAAGTTAAGTTCAGTTTAATATATTTCAGTAGGGTTTGAACTTTTCTTCATATCTTTGTCATTTTTGAATATTTTAGCACCACATTTTCAACATGGCCTTTAAGGGTTCCCATCATGCAAATCAGGCCTGAAAGGCAATTTCACAGTTACTTTTTGAAATCACCTTTTGGGCAATACTTGAAACTCTTCACTGCCCTTGCTCATGAGGTGAGGTCATACCAAGGCTATGTTGAAAATTGTTAATCAAAATATTCAAAAATAATAAAATTATGAGTGTATATAGAAACTTTTTATGCTTGCTCATAAGTTTGACTGGACCATAGAAATTTCAGCAAGCCAGCCACACTATAATTTTCATAAATATGAATTTCACAAGCTTCTTTAGCTAGAAACTGCAACACAAGCTGAACAGATCAGGAGAAGATTAATCGATACAAACAAAAAGAAACAACCATTCCTAGTCAAGGGCAATTTTCTAAATCAACCCCACTATCCTGGATAAATACAATGAGATTGAAAGCAGTAAACTGACATAAAAACACTAGAAAATATGAATAAATAACATTTATATCAAAAACAAATTGAAGGGAACAAATACTTGAGTGAGAACACAAGAGCCTTGCCCCTGAAAAAGCCCAAAGTTTGGATGTGTTCAAAGAAATACAAATAAAACTACATTTTTATGAAAATTATGATGTGATTGGCTTGCTGAAAATGTTGTGGTCCAGTTGAAGTTATCCATATTACCAGCCCCGAATACAAACCTTGAGGAAGAAACTTACAAAAGAGAACCCACCTAACTGAATTCCTTACTCAAAACTTTGGTCATTTTCAATAATTGACCCAAGATTTTCAGCATAGCCATTTATTTTTCACACCACCTCATGAACATGATATGGCTAAACTGTGTTTTTGCACTTGTGGTGTGGAATAACTTTTTTGTTGGGATTCAAAAATGTTCACTTACTGGGTTCATGAGGCAGGAGTCATAAGAAGGCTACTCTGAAAATGTGGTGTGCAAATATGGTAAAATGACTAAGTTATGAGTGAACATTGCAAAATGTCAATGTTCACTCATAACTTTGCTAGTTTTCAATGTTTTAACTCCAAACTTTCAACTTATCCATTTTTTATACCACATGATAAATGTGGCAGGTTTCACTTTGTAAATCATGGATGAGATATGTTTTCATAGTATACCATCATAATGGCGACTGCAATTGAGAGACTCGAATATAAGTGATTTAATTACAGCATCTGTTATGTGGGCTACCATGCAAGGTTAGTGAGCAGGGTGACAGGAAGAAGCGGCAGGTGAAAGGAAGAACTGGAGGGACCAGAAGAGGAGGGAGGGAGGGAGGGTATGTAGAGGTTGTTCGTTGGGAGGTTGCTGAGCTGGTGCCATGGGGGAGTGGCGAGGGTTGCAGGCTACATTAGCAAGGATGCAGGGCTCAGGGCTGGGGAGGGATACAATTTTTTATTTCCACTTGTGCTCTGTAAGCAAATTTTTTTTTGTAAGGTTTTTCCCCTTCCCTGACATGCACCCCCTCTGGAGTTAGTAATCATTAAGTAGGGGGGATGAGGGGGCACAGCCTCCCTGCAGAACAACCTCTTTAGTTTTGCAGCTGTTTCTTTGCCGTGAGTGCGCATCACCTTTTTTTTTCTGCAATGTGCACTAGCTGTAATGGCGATCACTGTTCTGCGGTCGTCGTTATGACATGGAACCTGTTTTCACTAAAATAGAAGACCCCACCACTAATTCACAAAGAATCCAGAGACCCAAAATCCTATTTTTTTGTTTCTTTTGCTGCTTGGGGGGGGTTAGGGTTGGAAACCCTAACACCCCATTTTCCTACTTTTGTGGTGTTATCTTGTATCCTGACTAGTGATGGGCAAAGTGGCCCCAATTCACTCTGTGAACTGATTCACAGAGTAAAGGCGAATTCAAGGAGTGCTCCGCAACACTAAGCGGATTACTTCACGTTATAATGGGTAACGTAATACCATTGAAAACAATGACTTCGCATTACTCCGCCTTCCCAAACCACTACTCCACCAATTCTTAAGGTGAAGTACATTGAAAACAAAGTACTTTGCCTTACTTCGCCTTGTTTTTAAGCTCCAAAGGTGAATTTTGCAGTGATTCATGGGATTTCAGGTCACATGGACTCTAGATTGTTCTGCACAGCCTGCGTTTGGGGTAGTGCGTGTAGGAAGCTGTAGGAGACAATCTACTCTGAGAGCTCTCTGCAATTCAAACCCTCTAAAAGCTGTTAAAAAAGCCTTTTTTAGTAATTTTTTCTGCTGAAACTTTAGTTCATTTATTATATGAAACCCTCCTGTGCTCATATCATTGAGCGCTTATTGTTTGTGTATGGATTTTGAATGTTAATGTACAACATTCAGTCTGTGTACTGATAGACAGTGGAAGCATGCTTTGGGGAGGGGTGTATCAGTGGTGTAGGCAGATTAACTTTGAGAAAAAGACAGTGCTTTCTGTTTTGGTGTTATTTTTCTTGTATAACTGTGTTAATGTACACACAGTAATATTTTCAATATTTCTTGCCATTTTTTTCTGAGTGTTGTGGTGCATCAGTGCATAATTTTAGTTTGTTTAAAATATGTGGTTATATTACTGAAGTTTTCAATTTGCTATGCATTACTTAGTTTGTGTGTGACGCATGTCATCAAATCAGACACCTTTTATTATGCCACATAATAATTTCAGCAATGTGAACCTGCTATCCACTGCAGCTATGTGATTTTTGTACTTCTTTGTGGCATCTTTACTGGTACTAGCTCTAGTGACTGTTACTGCAGCAGTGCAGTACACTGCCCCTTCCCCCACGGCCCAGCTCAACCAGTAAAGGTATTCTTTTCCAGATTTGAATTTCTGATGGTGAGCACTGGTTAGGGGTTGTACCTTTGTGTCTGCATCTCTTCAGTGCACAGCGTAATCTTAATCTGTCTGTGCATTTGCATCTCTTTAGGGCCCAATCTCCATCTGTAACTTTAGTCACAGTTGTTTCTTTGGCTTCCCTTCAGAGTACTGGACAGGTGTAGTGGATAATTCTGCATGGACATTGTACTCATTAATATGCATTTTTAAGTCAGGACCATCATCACGAGTCACTTGTGATACAAATCATGTTCTTCATCATCACTGTCACAAATGCAGTCACAAATTATGATTCATGATCATGTCACGAATCGCAACATTAATTTTTTTTCTAGTTACTTGGATGTATTGTAAGCCTGTTTTGTAGTATCTCTCCAGGCTTCACCACCCCACCATTGTGCCTTTGTATCTTCACGTCTTGACTACTGTAACGCTCTATATCTAGGGTTGCCGAGGGTTGATCTCCGTCGTCTGCAGCTGGTGCAGAATGCTGCAGCCAGGTTGTTGACTGGGCTACCAAGAACTTGGCACTTCACTCCTGTGCTGTGTGAACTGCACTGGCTGCTGGTGCGATGGAGGATCACCTTCAAGGTCGCATTGCTGACCTATAAGACCCTACACAGACAGAGACCGGACTACTTGCAAGATCTCCTTCAGCCCTACTGCCCTCTCCACCTACTCCATTCCACCGACAAGGGATTGCTAGAGATTGCCAGGGTTCATCTGCAGTCATCAGGGGCCAGAGTTTTTCTTTTGTGGCCCCAACCCTGTGGAATTCTCGACCTCGTCGGATTAGAGAGTGCCTGTCCATGGAGTCTTTCAAAACTGCATTGAAGTGTTATTTATTTGAATTAGCTTTTTAATGTAATATCTACTTGTCCTGCTGCCTTTTAAATGTCTTATATTTGTATTTATTATTGTTATGTGTTGTTACATTTGTTTTGTACTTGCACTTTGATATTTTGAAAAGCGCATTATGAAAAAATCTTGATTGATCTTGATTGATTGATTGTACTCATTGATACATGCTTTTCAGTCTAGGAGTTTTAAGCTACAGCTCATCGGGGAAGTACAGCCATAGGCATTCGTGTTCCCAATACAGTTTCATACTGGTTAACTCACACCATTGACACCGAATCACATTCTTCATTATCATGGTCACAAATGCAGTCACAAATCACGATTCACGATCATGTCATGAAACACAACAGTAATTTTTTTACTAGTTACGTGGATGTACTGTAAGTCTGTTTTTTAGTATCTCTCCAGGCTTCACCACCTCACCATTGTACTCATTAATACGTATTTTTAAGTCGGGGAGTTTTGTGCTGCAACTCATCGGGGAAGTACAGCCATAGGCATTCGCGTTCCTTCTTATACAGCATGTGAGTTACAGTACTACAGAGTAACATGGAACCCGCGGAGTACTCCACAATGTGAAGCGGAGTACTTCACTTCATAATGAGGAATGCGAAGTCCATTGAAACCAATGACTTTGTGTTATTCCGCCTTCCTCAAACCACTTCTCCACCAATTTTAAGGTGAAGTACATTGAAATCAATGTAATTCGCCTCACTTCACACTGTAAT
This sequence comes from Neoceratodus forsteri, assembly GCA_016271365.2. Classification (NCBI taxonomy): domain Eukaryota; kingdom Metazoa; phylum Chordata; order Ceratodontiformes; family Ceratodontidae; genus Neoceratodus; species Neoceratodus forsteri. The sequence goes on from CM057454.1 coordinate 799,342,824, forward strand.
TGATCTCCAAATGAAATTCTACAGTCATTCATGGGATTGCAGGTCACATGGGCTCTAGATTATTCTGCACAGCCTCAGTTCTGGCCTGGGTAGTGTGTGTGTAGTGGTAGCTGGAGAAAGTTTGCTCTCAGAGCTCTGCTATTCACAACCTCTAAAAGCTGTTCAAATGCCTTTTTGAGTAATTTTCTTTGCTCGAAATTTACTACATCGATTGTAGGAAACACTTCTGTGCTCATATCATCGAGTGATTATTGTTGTGTGTGGATTTTGAATGTTAATTTAGAACAGTCAGTCTGTGTACTGTGAAATGTGCTTTGGTGGAGGGGCGAATTTGTGGTGTAGGTACATTAACTGGGAGAAAAAGGCAATCTTTCTGTTTTGGTTATATTTTTCTTGTATAATTGTGTTAATGTACACACAGTAATATTTTCAGTAATTCTTGACACTTTTTTTGCTGCTTGCTGTGGTGCAGCAGTGTATAATTTGTCTGTTTAAAACATTTGGTTGTATTATTAAAGGTTTTCAATTTGCTGCGCATTACTTGTAGTGTGTGTGAGTGTTTGTGCAATGCATGCCATTAAATCAGACACCTTTTATTGTGCCATAGAGTAACTGCAGCAGTGTGAGCATGCTATCTACCGCACCTGCATGAATTTTTTATACTGCTTTGTGGTATCTTTACTGGTAGTGGGTTGTTACTGTTGTGCTCTAATCCCCCAACTGGCAAAATGTATTCCTTTCCAGATCTGGATTTGTGACTTGTGCACTAGTTAGGTGTTGTGCCTTTCGTATGCATTCCTTGAGTGTGCAGCACGATCTTAATCTGTCTGTGTGTTTGCAGTGTACCATTAATTCTGGGAGACTGCATTTCTTGTTACGCTCTCATTTCACTTCATCAGCACTGGGGAATTTTCTGGACACAAGACAGTAGCATTTCATCAGCACTGGGAAATTTTCTGGACACAAGACAGTAGCATTTTGGGGGTGCACATTAATTCTGGTGACTCTGTGTGTGATCACTGCATGCATGACTGAGTGTACCATTAATTCTGAGAGACTTTGCATTTCTTGTTATGCTCTCATTTCACTTCATCAGCACTGGGGAGTTTTCTGGACACAAGACAGTAGCACTTTGGGGATGCACACTAATTCTGGTGACTGTGTGGGTGGGGTGCTGCCAATATTGTTATCACTCTGTCTTTCTTCGCATTTAAAGCAGAATGACAACACGAAGTAATAATAACAAGGCAAAGTGAGCTTTTCCTAGGGGGCACTCCACATAGCGAAGTGATAACGAGAAGTGCGTTTACTTCACAAACAGATTTTAAATTCGCTGCATCTCTAATCCTGACCGGTGCATTAACACAGTTTTTTTTCCAAGTATACAGATATTTTAGTGGTGCTGTAATACTCCTATAGTCTAGAATGAGTGTCTGTTTAATGTTAAACCTGATGTTTTGACTGTAATGACTTTGGTGGCATTTGACAAATTAGCCCAAAATTTGACATACACAGTCAACCTAGCAGAGTCTGAGATTTGAAAATTTTTGTGCCAGCACCTTGTTTTGTTTTCAATATGGAACACCGAAAAATGGTTGTTTAGTTTTCCTATACTTAATGTGGGTTATTTATTTGCTCTTATGCACAGCCTAGACAGTGTGATATTTTTTCGTAAAATATTCAGAGTAGAAGCAGCCTGTAATGAGGAACTGCCATTCTAAGGTTTTATGAAAAAATATTATACAGTTCCAGAGTTATAAATATTTTTTTTTGGATAGGCATCAATCTCTATTGATAAAAAATAACACAGTTCTTAAGTGCTTTGTTTCATGAATTACATGTCATGAGAAAAAAGCATTGAAAATATATGAAAATTATTTATTTAAAAAAATAACTGAACCTACTGTAGGTAAACAGGATCCATTTAGTTAGATTCCAGTGTTGTATTTATTTATTTTTCTAATTGCCCCAGAAATAACATTTCTGTGTACCCAAAAGTCCTGGGTGCCCAGCTTAGTGAGATCAATCCTTCACCCACACTCTCAGCATGAGAATCATGGGACTTTCATGAATTGTGAATCTGCAGGTGGAGTCATGCTGCCATCTTCAACTGAAGCCCAGACTTAGTTATCCCATTCTCTCTCCAGCTCTGTATGCCTATCTGTCTGTCTGTCTACAGTAAATTAGTAGCAGATTGAGGTGCCCGCCTCAGTACTGCTTCTTTCTAGCCCCTCCTTTCCAGGTCTCCCGTCCCCCCCATGTTTTTTTTTAAATCTGTAATTTTATTACCCAGGTGGTAGATCAGTGAGAGGCAGTGGATGTGGCCTACCTGGATTTCAGCAAGGCCTTCAACACTGTCCCACACAGGAGATTTCTAAATAAACTGGGGAGCCTGGGAGTGGGTCCTATGGTGGAAAAGTGGATAGAAAACTGGCTAAGGGACAGGACTCAGAGAGTAGTGGTAAAGGGCATGAAATTTTAGGAAAGGGAGGTGACCAGTGGGTGCCACAGTGGTCAGTGCTGGGGCCAGTCCTATTTAATGTCTTCATTAGTGATATTACAGAGCATCTGGAGGGAAAGGTGTGCCTCTTCACAGATGACACCAAGATCTGCAACAGAGTGGATACACTGGAATGGGGTAGAAACAATTAGAAAGTATCTCAGCCTATTACAGGAGTGGTCAGGTGTCTGGCATTTGAATTTCAATGCTAAAAAGTGCAAGATCATGCACCCGGGTCACAGGAATCCAAGGGAGGAGTACAGAATGGATGGGGAAATTCTGGGCACCACAAGTCAGGAGAGAGACCTGGAGGTTATCACATTTGATGACCTGAAGATGATCAAATAGTGTGAAAAGGCAGTGGGGAGAGCAAACAGTGGGAAGAGCAAACAGAATGCTGGCGTGCAAAGGGAAGGGCATAACAAGCAAGAGGAAAGAGGCAGTGATGCCAATGTACAGATCACTGGTGAGGCCTCAGCTGAAGTACTTTTTTCAAGTTCTGGAGACCGCATCTCTGAAAGGACATTGACAAAATAGAGGCAGTTCAGAGAAGGGCAATGAAGATGGTACATGGACTGCACCTGAAGCCCTACAAGGAAAGACTTAAGGACCTTAATATCTGTTCACTGGAGGAGAGAAGGGTGAGTGAAGATATGATAGAGACTTTCCAGTACCTTAAGGGAATAAACAGGGTACTGGTGGAAAGCATATTTTAGTGAAAGCTCTGCACAAGAACAAGGGGCATGATATGAGGCTGTAGGGTAGAAGGCTCAGGGGTAATGTTAGGAAGTACTTTTTCACTGAAAGGGTGGTGGAGGCATGGAACAGCCTTCCAGCAGAAGTGGCGGGGGTGAAAACAGTATGGGTTTTCAAGAGTACATGGGATTACTATAAGGGTACACTGGAGATGTGCAGACCAGGAGAGCCGCAGATCAAATAGGAGTGAGTAGGGAAATGGGCTGACTAGGTGTGCCGTATGGTCCTTATCTGCCTACAGATTCTATGTTTCTATGTAATTCTTCATTTAAGATTGGATCAATACACATAAAAAGATAATACAGTTGTCAGAACAATAAAATAACATGACCAGGGTTGGAAATCCATCCTCTTTGAGGTACACTATGTAGTGTGCAGATGAATATACCTCATGAACTTTGTGCTTATTCAGAACTCTCATATAAACAATGAGTAGTGAACATTGCACTGCAGATAGGGCAACAACATAACATGACATTTAATAATGGTACCTCATGTGCTGGACCATGTAGAGGTTAAGATATACAGTTCATACATTTATTCTCAGTGTCTCCTTTCTTCCCCTTGACAGGTGCAGGAGTATTAATGGAGCATTTTGTGTATGGAGAATGGGAGGGTGTGTCTAGATACTCAGGGGTTGAGTTTTGTCTCTGTCAGAGATGAGGAAGGCTGGTATAAAGTATCCCTCTGGGATTATACAGTGCTGTGATTTAAGATATACACCCCAGGTGGCCATATACTTTTTTATCTTGTTGGCCATACAAAAGTGCCTTCTCTCATAGCTTGCTCTCATATAATGCTCTCAATTTAATTTATTTTCATTTGTATGTGTGCTTCTTTTTTAAGGTGGTGTGAATTATTATATACCTAAGAAATATGTGGGATCAAGGACAGTGTACAGTAATACTTGGCACAGATGTAAAAATGTAAAGCAAAGCCTACTGTGGGTATAAGTCTTGAGGTCAGCAATGTAGCTTAGCACTTAGCCACAACAGTCTTACTATGTTGCAGACTCCCACTCAGGAGGGAGCAATACTAGACCTGGTACTCTCAGATGGAGAGAGAATCACAAATTTAGAAGTCAGTAGACATCTGGGAACAAGCAACCACTGCACAGTGTGCTTCACAATAAGCACAACCATGGAGACAAGCCATACAAAAACAAGCATACTGGACTTTAGAAGGGCTGACTTTGAGGAATACACTAGCAAATGGCCAAAAAGGAGGGGTGGAAGAACAATGGATAAAAATCAAAACTGCCATCATAGAGGCAACAAGCCTTTGTGTGAAACAGATAAAGAAAACAAAGCAGAGTAAAAAACCACTATGGTTCTCAAAAGAGGTGGCAGGGAAGATTAAGGAGAAAAAGGCTGCATTCAAAAAGTATAAGGAATCACAGAAGGAGCATGACAGAGAACTGTATCAACTAAAGCAGAAAGAAGTGGGGAAGGCAGTTAGGCTAGCAAAAGCCCAAACCGAGGGAAAAATAACCAATTCAGTTAAGAAGGGGGATAAAACATTGTATAGGTACATTAGGGAGCATAGAAAGGTTAAGGGAGGAATAGTGAAGATTAATAAGGGAGAGGGGAGGTGGGCAGAGGGAGACAGTGAAAAGGCAGAGATACTGAATGAATACTTTTGCTCAGTATTCACAAAAGAAGATGAGGAGGAGTTACCTAAACCAGACAATAGAAGCACTCTGGGTAGGGGGGTTGACACCAATCCATTTACAGAAGAAAGAGTCCTGAAAGAACTCCTAAAACTCAAGGTGGACAAAGCAATGGGGCCTGATGGGATTCACCCCAGAATCCTAAAAGAACTAAGGGAGGACCTAGTGACACCACTGACCACACTTTTTAACAAATCATGGGAGGATGGGGTGGTACCTGAGGACTGGAGGAGGGCAGATGTGATTCCCCTTCACAAAAGTGGGAGCAAGGCAGAAGCAGGAAACTACAGACCTGTAAGTTTGACCTCGGTGGTAGGGAAAATGATGGAATCACTTCTGAAAGATAGAATTGAGTGCCTAGAGGCCAGCGGGGCACAGAACCCAAAGCAACATGGATTTACAGCAGGAAGGTCATGTTAGATGAATCTAATAGATTTCTTTAACTGGGTGACCAAAGTAATAGACCAGGGAGGGGCTGTGGATATGGCCTACCTAGACTTTAGCAAGGCATTTGACACAGTCCCACACAAAAGATTAATAATCAAGTTAGCCAGCCTGGGAGTGGGTCCTAGGGTGGTAGCCTGGGTAGCAAACTGGCTGCATAACAGGACACAGAAGGTAATAGTGAATGGAACACATTCTGAAGAAAGGGGGGTCACTAGTGGAGTACCTCAGGGCTCAGTACTGGGTCCAGTCCTCTTTAACATCTTTATAGGTGACATTGTAGAGGTCTGGAGGAAAGGTATGCCTCTTTGCAGATGACACAAAGATCTGTAACAGAGTTGATACACGGGGGCAGAAAGGATGAGAAGGACTTGACAAGGTTGGAGGAATGGTCAGACATATGGCAACTTAGATTCAATGCAAGAAGTGCAAGTAATGCACCTGGGAAACAAAACCCAGGAGAATAGTACACAATAGCAGGGAGGTACTAACAACAACAAAAATGGAACAGGACCTGGGGTAGTCATATCAGATGATCTAAAGGTTGGTAAGCAATGTGAGAAGTCAGTAAGGAGAGCCAGGGGGATACTGGGATGCATAGGAAGGGGCATCACAAGTAGAAAAAGAGAAGTGGTTATCCCTCTGTACAGACAGTTGGTGAGACCCCATCTGGAGAACTGTGCGCAGTTTTGGAGACCTCATCTATGCAAGGACATAGACAGGATGGAAGCAGTCCAGTGGATGGCAACTAAAATGGTGCAGGGTCTGCATCAGAAATCATATGAAGATAGACTGAGAGAGCTTAATATGTATACCCTTGATGAAAGGAGGGACAGGGGGGGGACATGATAGAAACATTCAAGTACCTCAAGGGAATCAACAAAGTCCAGGAGGGTAGCATCTTTCAGAAAAAGAGATGTGTAAGAACAAGGGGGCACAATTTAAAGAAAGAGGAGGGATGGCTCAGGGGTAATGTGAGGAATTTTTTTTCACGGAGAGAGTGGTGGATGCATGGAACCACCTTCCTGGGGAGGTTGTTGGGTCTAAAACAGTGGGGGAATTCAAACATGCATGGGACAGACATAAGGCAATTGTAGTGGGGGGTGGCAGGAAGTAGGCTATTGGTTAACTAGAATCTGCAGCTTATCCAGTAGGTAGGGAAATGGGCAGACTGGGTGGGCCAAGTGGTCCTTATCTGCCGTCAAAGTCTATGTTTCTATGTTTCAGACTGTATCTCATCACAAACACAGCAGTGGCATGCCAAAACATCTGTCACAAGGAAACTGGAGTAATAAATTCTCAGTGCTGACCTCAAGGCATTTATTACCCTCTATTTGTAGTTTGTTTTTCTGTTATGCTGATTCTACACTGGAACCCAAAGTGGGTTGGCTAAATTCTGAAAGCCAAACTGAGTTCATGGTACCCAATTTAAAGACAATCTGAATCTGCCAATGGCCTAGTTCCCTCACCATTACTCACAGGAGGTAAACTTGGTTTACTTAAGGGTTGCCCTCCCCAAACTCTCATTCATTCACCTATCTTTTTCAGCATTCAATACTCCCAGCCTGCCACCTCTGTTGCTCATGCATAGTCCCTCAAGATGTACAGCAGGGTTTAAACTTGGCATATAAACTTTGAACAATATAAGGTATTTGGTTTTTGCTCAATGAAAAGGTAGGCACCAGCCAAAATAATCACACCTGTATCTCATAGCAATCAACAATATCCAGTTTGCATCCTCAGTCGAGTCAAAAGCAATCAGTGGTGCAGAATAGATTAGATTGCCAGTCTTGTCAAAGGACATTAGACAGCATTGCTGACTGGGGTGCAATAGATGCCTGTGTGTTCAGTGGGAGTACAGTAGGTGGGAGACATGTTTCTATACAGCTTTTAAATACCTTCTACTAGTAACATTTGGGGGGACTTAAAATGGATTTCCACAACTTCTGGTCAGGAATATCAAGAGCATAAAAAACTGAACTCTACATTGGTGTGCAAATTAGCAGCAGAGTTGGAAGAAACAATTAATGGGACAGTCAAACTACTGTAGTAAAGCTGGAACTGATTTATCTTGATTACAGAGTTCAAGCTGATTTAAACTTGGTTCAGCAACGTTAGGGTTTATTTATATTTGACAACAATCGGCCACCAAAACATGAGCTGTTACTTTAATTGTTCTCATTTGTTTAATTTTGTTTTTAGTTTTGGCTTTGCCAAAACATGAGCTGAATTAAGTTTTCATTTTCTTTGATAAACTAATAGATGTTGCTAAAACTTGTTTTCTTATTGAAATAAATAGAAACATAAATCATATCATTTTGTTTTGATACTCCCTGTATGTATTGTACTATGACTAAAATGTGTTTATTATATTTATATTACTGTTTATTACTACTAGAAGTATAAATTTTAATAGAATTAATGTTTTACTACTGTTTATATCATGATTTAAAGGGCAAAATGAATGCATCTTAACTTGCTGTTTTTTTTTAGATTATGGCTACATACAGTAAACCTACCTTAGCAACTTTCGAGAGTCCCCATACATTTGCCGCAATCATTAGGATGTCTTAATTTCTTTTTGAGTAAATTGCCCATAGTACCTTTTTTCCATTTATTTGTTTTGTATTGGTTACAGAAAAACTACTGTATAAATGGATGTCCTGAATATGACTTGAATATAAGCATAGGATCATGGCAACAAACTCTGTCTATTTAAAATACTAAAACTATTGAAACAAAGAATGGATTAGTGCATTTATTTTCTCTTTTGGAACAGATAAATTGAATCAACATCATTATTTTCAGCTATTATGAGTATTGCATTTCTCTTCTATTTTGGGGCAGATAAATTGAAGCAACATTATACAGTAAGTCATAGCTATTATATAGTTTGGTTATATCAAATACTGAGTAAAGAAAACATTTTGATTTGATCATCATCATATGTTTACATTTCGTTATTACATGTTTCCATTAATCAAGTAAATCATTTGCTAACCAAATAATCAGCCTACATGAATACCCCCGTCTTCAATAACTCACCTGGGATTAAACAAAAGAAGGATGAATTATGCTGTGACCTTGGATACTTAACATTAATGATGGGATCTTACATTTCACATCAAAGATTTGTCTGCTGCTTGGTCATTAAATCAAGTGCTTTCTTTTCAGATAGAAGCAATACTCACAGATGGTGATTACGCATCTGCACTTGTGCAGTCAGTAACACCCACAATGCTTCAACAGGCCTTCAATAGAGTACAGTGGTATTTTTATTTGCAGATGCAGAATAAAAAAAATGGAAGAAAGTTGATAATAAGTATATTTGTCTCCTTTTTGCTACAACAACCTGGGTGTTTGGTCTGGTTAAAATCTGTTCACAAAGACCATAATTCAAAACAAATCCTTCTCTGACAGACACAGATTATGGTACCATATAGAGCATAACAATGTGTGCCACTGAAATGAATGGTTGTAAAATAATCGCAAAAGGAGGAAGCATATACCTAATTGAGGAAGTGGACCAAAAGGGTAGCAGACCTTGGGTAAGTGCTTCTTTCAACATACTGGACAGGACTGGAGGATCCCAGTAGTAGTAAGTTCAAGAAGCCAACAGCAGATAGAAATCTACCATGATGCATTCTTAGTACAGAGAGCAGAGCAGCCTACTAGGAAGACAGCTGTACTATACCTAGTACTTGCCAGTAGGGACAATGTGTGGGATGTGATGGTGCTTGACCCACTGGAACCAGTGAGCATTGAACAGTTTGGTTTAATGTCAAATGGTAGAGATAAATAAGACCCAGACTAAAATACGAGTGGGACAGTGGGAGAGATTTTCAAAGCTTATGTCTAGATACAGTTTTCTATTCTACGACTTTGGAATGAGCCAAATAAGATAGGACACCTCTAAATCCAATTTTCAGAACTCTGACTTAGTTATTTCCAGTTTACAAAATGCAGTCATGTACTGCATGTGCCTGGACACAAATTGCAGACTGAGTATAACCTGGTCTGTCGTTTAGAAACATAGAAACATAGAATTTGATGGCAGATAAGGACTGCTTGCTGTATAACTATGCCTTGCATTGTTTTTAATCTAAAACTGGATATAGTGTTCCATAAAACAGCTACAACTTCTACTGACAAATCAAACTTCTGAAAAAGCTCCATTTCATGACTTAGGAAAATCCCACTCTTACACTATAGGAGGGCTGATTTTGGAAGAGTAAGGAAGTTGCTGCATAATAAACTAGATGGGGTAAGAGTAAAAGAGTTGGTGAGAGCAAAGTGGGAACTGTTAAAAATAGAATAATGGAGGTAACAGCTTTCTTTGTGAGGGTAATCAGCAAAAAGAAGAGGAGTAAAAATCCATTATGATTCATGTGGAAAATAGGAGAGGCCACAGGGGCCAAGAAAAGGGCATTTAAAAATACAGAACCAGCCAAACGGTGGGGACAGGGTGGAATTTCACAGCAGGATGAAAGAGGTCAACACAATAAGGATGAGGGCTAAGGCTGACATGGAAGTGAGAACTGTGGAAGCTATGAAGAATGAAAGAAAGACAGTCTTTCATTACATAAGGGAAAAAAAGGGAAGGAGCAGTCAATTTGAAGAAAGGAGGAGAGTGGAATGAGGAAGATAAAGGTAAGGTGGGCATCCTACATAGATATTTCTTCTCAGTGTTCAGAGTAGAGGACAGGAGTTCAATGCCTTGATGTGCCATCAAGGCAGAGGGGGGATGGAAGGGTCAATGTGGGTTCCATTTCATTTAAAAGGAGGTAAATGGACAACAGGACAAAAGATAATATGGGTTCATGGAAGTCATGTCAGACAAATCTGATCAATTTCTTCAATTAAGTGACAAAGACATTGGACAAGGTACAGCCAAGGGATATAATATACCTTGACTTCAATGAAGCCTATGTTTCTTTCCCACATTGATGTGTTTTATGCAGACGTGTGTTCTTAGAGTGGGGGCAAAATTACAAAGAAGGGAGGAAACTGTTTAAGTGACAGGATCCAGAGAGTGATAATAAATGGAGTTCTAGGGGGTCCGGGGTTATTTGTGGAGTATCACAGGGTTCATGGGACCAGTCTTCTTCAAAATCTTTATCTTTGACATACAGTTGGGGTAGGTATTCAGGGCATAGACATAAATTGATACATTGATTTTGATAGCACGTAAAGGCCTGCAAACCTATACAGTCTGCCTACCTTACCTGACTACTCTGCTCTGGCCCAATTGCAATTCTAACCATTCGTTTCTGCCCCCCACTCTGACTTAGCTCATATGATTTTCATACACTGCTTGGTCCTTACCACTACTTCTGGTAACTTGTTTCACTCGTCTACCACTCTTTTCATTAATCATTGTTGATGGATATCTTTTCTGACTCTCCTTCCTACTAGTTTGAGTTAATTTCTCTCAGTTGATGTATTAGAGCTTAAAAAAACTAAGATTATGCAGTCAGTCCTGTTCAATCCATGAAGGTATTTGTACATTGCTATCAAGTCATTTCATTCCCTTTCTCAGGGGTGTACATGTTCAAGCCATGCAGCCTCTCCTCATGTGTGCCTCTCAAACACTGGAGCATCCTGATTGCCCTGCACTGTCTTGCTTCCACTTTATCACAGTCTTTCCTCATACGTGGACTCCAGTACCTTGCATTGTAATAGAGATGGGGTCTCATCAACAACCCATATAATGGGAAGATTACCTCTGAGATTCTGCTGATGAACCCCCCTGCATGTGCATCCCAATATACTTTTTGCTTTATCCACAGCTCTGTTACAGTGTGCTATGGACTTTAGGTTTTCTGTTATTTTGACCCCCAGGTTCTTGTCTTCCATTGAGCATTCTAGTATCACTCCAAATTTTGTAGTGCACCCTTGAATTCCTTTTCCCAATATGTATTACTTTGCATTTTTAGCATTGAAGCATAGCTGCCAGTTCTTTGTGGAGTCATCTAACCTGCCCAGATCTGGGGAACTGAGTCAAAGGCCTTACTAAAATCTAAATATATTTTATCAAGTACCTTCCCTTTGTTAGCCATCCTGGTCACACAGCTGAAGATGTCAATAACATGCATCTGGCAATACCTCTCCCTCCTGAACCCATGCCACCTGGTATTCTTCAGTCCATTCCCTTCAAAGAATTCCTCCAGTTCCTCCATTACCTTCCTCAATATAGATGTCAGGCTGACTGATCTATGGCTTACTAGCTCATCTTTCCTACCACGTTTGTGCAGATGTATCACATCTGCTTTTCTTCTGTCCCTAGGGACCACCCCTGTATCCAGCAACCAGTTAAATACGACTGCAAGTGGAGCTTCTATTACCTCTACAATCTCCTTGAGCATTCTGCTATGCAATCCATCAGTTCCCATAGATTTGTTTACTTGTCAGTCAATCAGGTGTTACTATAGCTATAGGATGATATCATCATTCGTTGATACCTCCTGGATTGAAGACAAGGACAAGCTGCTTCACTGCAGGAGGGATCCAAGTCACCAAACCTGGTTATTTGTAATTATGTGGGTGCTATGGGGGAAGAGGGGCTAGTGGGTGTGTTGTGAAGGGATGCTTTATTGAACTGAGGGTTTGTGGCTTGTGCCAGGGTTGGGGAGGTGGGGAGGCTCCTGACTGAGCACAGGGGTGAAGCAGGGATTTTATTATAAAGAGTCAGAAAACATTATTGTTAATAACTATTCAGTGTTGCCATTCCATTGAAATAGAGGGTTGAGGTGCTGAATGTCACATCTTCAACCATGGTGGCAGCCTGGGGTTCAAGAGTGGATCCAGGCTGCTGGATGTAGGTGGGGGGAGAGGATCAAGAATCCAATGGACTACTCTCCTCCCTCAGGGTGGGGGGGCATTTGCTGCACCACTGTGGTTGCAGAGCAGCTAGTGCACCCAAAATGCAGGATGGCTGGCAACATGATACACAGAGCTGCAAGCCTTTACAAGCATGTGCAAGTTGATCAATGAACACCACCAGCTGAGGGGAGAAAACCAGGGTAAATGAAACCAGTGGATGATGCATAGTTTGTTCCCAACCCTTGGCTGGTGCTCCCACTGACTGGATTTTACTCCAGAGGATGGAGGATGGCTTTCCCCTCCTGGCTTCACAATGAGGGTAAGCTATGGGGGATCATGGCAAGTGAGTACTGGGGGAGGGTGGCTGCCAGTTGGGAGAGAGATGGGGAAGAGAGGGCTGACTAGGCTCCAGGAGTAGAAAATTCTCAATTAAAAAAATGACTATACAGTATGTGCTCTCAGGAGCAAGGAGGGAGTAGGGAGGTTGGGAGGTATGGGGTTGTTTAGTTGGGGATATCAGTTGCATGGTGGATGTATTTACTTGTCAAGAGAAGATGTTTAAGGAGGTTTTTTATACTGTTGGATATTAGATTTTGGACTTGGAAATTCCAAAATCCAATATCCGACTGTCAGATCAGATTTCAGGCTATTAGCACTAGAAGAAACATAGAAGGTGACAGCAAATAAAGTCCTAGTGGTCCATCTAGTCTGCACACCCTGACTAACTACACTACTTAGGCCCTAATAACTCTCTCTTCCTTTTTTCCACTGCTCCCTTCCCACTTAATAAGGATATACAGTATGACTGCCTAACTCAGGCACAGGTAGCTATCCAATTCTGGGCTGATTGTTTCCCAAGCCCAAGCTAGGTGTGGTGCAGTGCAACATGAAAAGTAATAGCCCACCCCCCTCCCATCCACCCCGGGTGGTCCTTTTCTTATGCCCTCTCCCTGTAATTTCCTCCTACCCTACAACGAGCTTCACCTGGCCCAGTCTCCTTCCACTCAATCTGCTCAGCAGGATTGTTCCACCTCCCAGCTCTGCCTGATCGGAATTGCAGCTCCTAGTTTAGCCTTATTGCTCACTAGTCCTCACTGCTCTTAACTCTGCCTCACCTGCTTCATGCCACAGATAATCGCAACCACTCTCTAAGATTAGACTACCTCCACCCCCCTCCTATTTCCTCCATCTATTCAGCCCTGTCCTCTGCTGGGCTGTAGTCCCTCAGTCTGACCTGTATCTTTAATTCCCTTTATCACAATCTAATGTTTGCTCACCTGCTATCATGGCTGGTACCATATCTCTCACTCTATATCTCCTACCACTGCTCCTCTCTTTTTTCCAACCACCCTCCCTTCCTACTCCACTCTCCCACCCTACTCTCCCTCAGCTGCCCCTCTTTTGTCACCCTACTATCACTCCTGCTCTCTGTACCCCCTCAGTACACTGTCAATACAGAACTGCCCTGTCCACAGCCTACCCTTGCCCTCCTCTGTTACCTCATTTCCCCTCTATCCTTTTCTTTTCCCTCCACTACATCTTCCCTCTCCCCTACTATCTTCCTCATCCACTCCTCCCTGCTCCCCTCTCACCTCCTAAACCTCAAGGTCTACATCGCTGCTTAAACCTCTCCAACCCACCCTCCTCTCCTAAACCCAGGAGGACTAAATACTCTCCTCACCTGTCCCTCTTTCTTCTTCTCCTGCTCCTTGCTGGTGATGTCCAGCCTAACCCTAGCCCCTTTCAACCCCTGCCACCAGCACTCCTGCTAACACTGGGTCTCCACTGAGCCATACTACCTCTACTCTGCCAAAAGGTATTTATATTTACCATCTTAATGCTAGAAGCCTACTCCCCAAAATAAACACCATCAACATCCCCCAGACATTCTCTGTGTCTCCAAAACATTGTTTATCAACCAGAATTCCTGACTCCTCTCTTGCCATTCCCGACTACAATCTATTCCACCAAGACAGATGCAAGAGTGGTGGTGGGGGTAGCCTTGTACACCAGGTAGTCCCTCACCTGCTCTATTTCATTTAAAGAATCCTGTCCCTCCTCCCATGAACTCATTATTGCTCTCTTATCCCTTCCCTCCTCAACCCCTATCTACATAGGTGCTCTATATGCCCCTTCAAAAACCTCACCTGATACTCTAGTTAAAGCCATCTCCTCAATCTCCTCTCACACAGACAATGGTGAAATCTTTGCTATTAGGTGACTTCAGCCTCGACTGTCTCTCCCGTTCTGTCAAGTTTGCCCTCCTTAGAATCAAGGCCCTTAACCTCACACAATGAATCCAGGAACCCCCCCCAACTAAACCATCAGTCCCAAACCCACTCTCTGATTGAATGGATATTATCCTCCCACCACCACCGTATCACTGCATCTGACATCCTGCCAGATGCTCTCAGTAATCACTGCATCACCTATTGCATACATAAGCTTTACTCCCCCACTCCCCCTCAAATATATTTGGTCCCACCCCCTCCATAATCTTGATATAGCCACCCTGCAACAGGATCTCACAATTGCTGATTGGCAACCTGTTGTCTCTTCTCTTGATGTTAACCTTGCTGTATCCCTCTTCTTCAAAATACTTAAGCAAATCTGGAACCTCCATGCACCCTTGAAGAAAGTCAGGGTCAAATGACACCATCACCCCTGGATAACAGCTGCCCTCCTTACCATATGACGTGCCAGGAACAAAGCCTGGAAACTTTACAAAGTGACCCTAGCTCTGACAGACCTCTAAACTTACAAAGAGCTTAGAAACAGCTGCACCAAGGCCATCCACCAATCCAAGGCTAAATATTTCGAATCCCAACTATAACAAGGCCACAACTCCCCTGCCTCATTCTGGAAAGTGCTGCACTCTCTCCTCGATCCCCCTGCCCAGCAGCCCTGCCAGTGCTTAAAATTGATGGCTCTCCAGTCTACGATCCCACCTCTGTGGCAAAGGTATTCAATAATTTCTTTGCCTCTAATGCTCTTCCTGACCACCCCCTCCCATCCCACTTGACTCTCCTCCTTCCCCATGTGACTCACCCTCTTCCCCACTTTCTCCCACCATGAAGTCTGTCCTGCCATCATCTCTCTTAACCCAGCCAAACTGAACCCTGATGGTCTCCACCCTAGGCTTCTCCACATCTCTGCCTTTACTATAACTGCTGCCCTGACCTATATTCTAAACCTCTCCCTATCCACCTCCACAGTTCCCAAAGCTTGGAAATCAACCAGGATAATACTACTGCACAAGAGTGGTGACCCCTCATCACCTGGAAACTACTGGCCTATATTTCTCCTCCTCTCCGTTGCTAAAGTCCAGGAGTCCCTCATTCACTCCAAACTCTCCGAGTTCCTTGCCTCCAATAACTCTGTGTCCCCCATGCAGTTTGGTTTTAGGAAGCAATGCTCTATCATCTCCTCTACATTGCGGATCACAGACTCCATTTTCTCTGCTATGGATCAAAGCAGTATTACAGCTGCCATTTTCTTTGACTGGGCAAAGGCTTTTGATTCTGTGTCCCACCCCCTCCAACTTCAGATTCCACTCATATCTACATGATAGGCAGCAGTCTGTCCAAATTGATGATGCACTCTCGACCCCTCTCCCCATCATCACTGGGGTCCCTCAAGGCTCCATCCTTTTCTCAATTTTTATAGCCAACCTTTCCTCCATCTTTCACTCCTCAAATCTACATATATATGCAGATGACACCATCATCTATTCCTCTGGCTCCTCTTCCATCAAAGTGCTCTCCACTCTCCAGGATGACTTCAACAGAGTCCAGTCCTGGTTCTTTTCAAACCAACTGAAACTAAACACTAAAAAACTGTAACTATGTTATTTGGCTCCAGACAGAAACTGGCCTCCCTCTAATCTCCCCCAGTTTTTACAACCCTGGATATCCCCCCCCCCCGAGATCATCTCTGCTTTCAAATACCTGGGTGTCTGGCTGGATAGTCACCTAGATTTCTCTACCCACATAGAACTATACTAAGCTCTGACCCAAACCTGCTGTCCTTTACTGCCATAAAGATAGCCTCCCTCTCCCCAACTGATGTAAACTAGTACTCAGAACAATACTACCAGTCCTGGACTATACTGATGTGGTCTATGGCTCAGCTCCAGTCACATCCCTCTCAAAACTGGACACTCTTCTCAACTCCATTTGTCACTTTTCAACTGCTTCCCCTCCACTTACCTACCACTGCCTTCTCTATGCTTCCCTCTCCCTTGCTTCAGTATCACACAGAAGAATTGTTCACTGTGACTGGCACTCCCCCATTTCCCCTCTTGCCTTTTGCAAGCTACCTCAACTTCATACTCTCTTCACCACAGAGATCCTCGTACAAACTCTATCCCTCATCCCCACTCTACCACTAGCCAATCTGCCTTCTTTCATCACCTCCTTCTTCTCTGGAAAAAGCTACCCTCTGACCTTTGACTATCCTCTTCCTTCTCCTCCCTCAAAAGACTCCTCAGACTCTTCCCCTCCCCTCCCCACTGTGTCCTCAGTGCTTGAACTCCATAGGTAAATACAGTGCAAATCCACAAAAAATAAATAATTTGTGTATTAATTAAATCATCTTTAAAAACAATGTTATTGTCACACAGCGCATATGAAACATTTTTAATGAAATGATCAAGACTAACATTCTTACACATCATCCCGTTGGCCATAATTTGCAATTATTTATGCTACTAAGTGATCAATTTCATTTTACGTTTTTTTATCTTAAAAAAATCTAACCAAATAAAAAAGATTGGTATGCTCCAATTTACTAGCCAATGCATTATGCAAGAGGAAACAATTCTATTATAGTAAGGAAACATACAATCTTTGATGATTAAACAAAGAAAGAAACAGATCTGTACTTGGGACTTCCCTTGATAGTTGAAGTCAATCTGGGCATAATATCTTTAGTTTTAATAGCCCATGTGATTGAAGAAGGAAAGCTGCTCCACATTTATTTGATTATTACTGAAAAGTTTAGTCAAAATGTGTTTACCAACAAAATACAATTCATGATTGTAAGACTAATCACCTAATCACAAAAATATATGATTCAGCACAGAAGAGTTCCCAGTTTTTACCTTGTTGACTCCCTGTGTTATCCACTGTTGCTCAGGTCTTCCTGCTGTTGAGTAAGTAGGAAGGCATTATAGGATATTGTGATGGGGTGAGTGATTTCGCCCTGCCATTAGCCTTTCAAGATCAGATAATATTGCTGTCATCAAAGTGGGGAAGAAGTCTGTTATATTTTTCAGGATTCATTTTTAATTAGGCAAGTGACTGCAGCATGCTCACTTGTTATCAATAGTGCTTCACTAATGGTACTGTTGCAGTTATGGTAGCTGCATTACTTAGGTTTTACATCAGCTTATTCATTTTATTTTATTGCTTATGTCTTTTAATATATATATGATTTTTTTGTTTGTTTGTTTGTCATTTCATCCTTTCTGCTACAGAGTACTTTGCAGCTGGTGCACAAGAATCCCATATGTGAGGCTATCTATAGTTTGGATCATTCTATTTTGAATGGTAAGCCACTTTCACTTGCCCAGTGGAATGACCGCCACTGGCAGATTAAGTATTTTATATTTTTACTGAGATCAGCAAACCTCTAACTACCCCCTATGGTACAGTACACAAAGGCAACAAACATATTGACTTTTCAAAATCAGAGCAATCAACGTCATATGTAATGTATCAGCCTGACTGTCACTGGTTTATGTACTGTATATAAATGGATAGGCA
Source organism: Neoceratodus forsteri (assembly GCA_016271365.2). Classification (NCBI taxonomy): domain Eukaryota; kingdom Metazoa; phylum Chordata; order Ceratodontiformes; family Ceratodontidae; genus Neoceratodus; species Neoceratodus forsteri. The sequence goes on from CM057454.1 coordinate 799,360,780, forward strand.
ACCTTTCAAATGTCTGTTCATTTAAGTTTGTAATCTCTACAGAGATCATATTATTAAAGCCTGCAGTTGTTAATTCTTTTAGGGGACACTGATCAGTGGGTGAGGGGTGCCACTAGACACCAGGGCAAGGATGGCTCACAGTTCACACTGCAGCCAGCAGCACAAGTTCAGCAGCAGCTGGAGAAATCAACAAATTTCCACTGTTCTCATATGGAGAATGCAGGGGAAGTGTTCCTCTCACTAAGCTGGGCACCCAGGATTTTGGGTGCCTAGAACAAATATTAGTGAGCACAATGTTAAAAAACAAACATCAGAATCTAGCTAAATGGGTCCCATTTAGCTAGGTTCTGATGTTTGTTTTTAAAAATCTCAGCAGTTTTATGTATTTTCCACATTTGTCAGTTTATGGAAAAAATGAACAAGATTGCAGTTGGCACGGCACAAAAAATGTCTGGTGCCCTGCCAATTAAGTAGCAAGAATGCAAAAATGGGCATTTGTGGCATCACATTTTTAATTTTGCCACAGAATGTTATCTGAAAAACCCTATTGCACATGTGCAGATCAGAAAGCACTAAATTTAAAAACCTTATAACTCAGGCACCCTTAAATATTTTTTCACCAGACCTGTCAAAGGCATTACCTTGGGACATTACACATGTCCCCTATAAGTCTGAGGTAAAAAAAATCCTTCCCATGTTGGCTGTAGGCAAGAGAAAAAAAAAAACAATGTTAAGTATAGGAAAATAAGTTTTTTTTTTCAAATAATGACATATGTGGATCTCAGAAACCACACAAGCTGCCATCAAAAAAGTTTCCACACATCAAGACCTTTCCTCCTAGACAACCCATACAAAATTGCAACTCATTTTATAAAAGAGAGCCAAAGATATTAATGTGCAAAATTTGAGGTTTAACATTAAACAGGCTACTCAACCATTACTATAGGGGTGCTACCATGCCCCAATAATTAAGTAATAAGGCACAACAGGGTGTGTGTTATCATGTAATAACATCAATCCTGGGGTGAATTGAAGCATGAGGCAAAGCCGAGTGCTTCCACCACCCCAGGAGTGACGTTATTACATAATAACACACACACTGGAGAGCCTTATTTCAATTATACAATGGCTCATTGTTATACAAAATAAAAAACATTAAACAAATGTTTTTAGTAGATTTTTAGTGTGGCAGTATATCTTTGTTTCTTAAGAAAAGATGTGCAAAAGTATATCCTCATCCATACAGTGATGTTATTGTGTAATAACATCACTATCTCAGGCATACACTGATCAAACAGAGTCCAGGATTCTTTCTTGCCATTGTATAATAAATATTCTTAGCTTCTTGTGAGTGGTGTTCCATACATTATGAATCATGGCAAATTGGAGAATGTGATGAGGCATCACATGTGGTAAGATCTTTATCTGGTACATATGTTATGGTATAGAAGTATCTCATTAGTCTCATTCTGAAATGCTGAAGGTTGCACTTTACAGTGTGTATTTCAATGAAAGTAATCATTAATTACATGCAACAGGGTAATTACAGTGTAGTTACATGTTTCTTGTATGCAACTGCACTTAATCTTCAATACAGGTGTAGTGTAGTTAACTGACACTTAAAGTGTAACCATATTGAATCCTACAGCAGGTATTAACTCCTCTAGAATTTAAGGTCTTAAGACATAAATAAGAGATTTATGATCCAATTCCATCTGAAAGTGAGCACCCACAAGTTAATCACTGAAACTCTCACATGCCCAAACCAATTTAAGTGTCTCTTTCTCTATTTGTCTGTAATGCTTCTGACTGACTGCCAGTGATTGAGATGAATAAGCCATAGGCCTCCAGTCATTTCCATCTTTCAGAAGTAATACTGCTCCCAGTCCATAAGAAAAAACATCCACTGACACTTTTATCTGTTTGCTGAGTACAAACAATATCATCTCTATTTCTCTCATATGCTGTTTGTTAGCTGGTAAAACGCATTGTCTTGTTCCTTACCCCAGTGCCACAGGTTCCAGTTAGACAACAAGACTCTGGTAAGTTTAGTTTTTTCTGAAAGTTTTGTCTTGCACTTCCCTAATAGGTTCACCATGCACCCAAAACTTCTCACGTAAGTGATACAGGTAGGTGAATCTATCTTCTGTATGGTTACCAGCTTTTCAGGATCAGGCTCAACACCTTTAACTGACACATGTTCCAGAAATGTGACTTGTTGCTTCCCAAACTCATTTTTTTGTAGGTTCAAGGTACACCCTGCATCCTGAATTTTCTGTAGAATCGCAGTGATATGTTCATCATGCTCTGTTTTTGTACTACCAAAGATGAGTATGTCATCCATATGGCAAACAACTCCATCTAGACCTTCCAAAGTTATAAACATTCTTTTTTGAAAATGCTCTGGGGTTGAGGAAATCTCAAAAGGTATTCAACAAAAAGAGTACAAGCCAAATGGTGTGATGAACACTGTTAACTTTGCTGAAAACTCCAACAGACAAATTTTGCAGAACCCAGCATTAGCATCTTTCTTGGTAGTCTGTGACAATGACGCCTGAATTAAGACACCGTCTGAAATGGCAATTTGATATGGACAAAAGCCTGAATGGTGATGGGGGGGTAGGGTGACAGGATGTGGTGGGGTGGGCGACCGTAGTGACAGGTTGTCACTGTATGTACATATGCATGGGACACATGTATGGGGGGGGCGAGCATGGCGAGCGTGGCCTGGGAAGGGGCAGAGGGGATGTAGGGGTGGCACTGCGGTCTGCTGCCAAGCTGTGCCATGGCATCGGGGGTTGGCCTCTGCTTGGGTGTGTGGGGTATCAGGGTACTGGGTTCAGGTCTGGGTCCAGGCACTACTGCATTTTTGTTGCGCCCAGCCTGAAACTTTTTTTTTTTTTGCTTTTGGCCCCCCCGACATGCACCCCCTCCCGGAGTTGAGAATCCTTTAGTAGGAGAGTGTGGGGGTGAAGCACAGCCCCCCCACAGAAAGCAAAAGAACCAGGTCCCTGGTGCCGTTCCTCCGTGTCCCGAGGATGTTAGGGTGGCAAAATTGTTTTTGCCACCCTGACGTGTGATAATGCGGATCGCCGTTCGGCGCTTGCCTGTTATCACATAGGACCTCTTGCTTTACAAAGAGCTTTGCAATCTCCAGTATACCAAGTGTTTGTTACATGGATGGAAGGATACTTTTTTTTATCTTTCCTGACTCATTTAACTTGGTGAGATGTACAAAGATTCTTGCTGAACTATCCATCTTTGGTATTACCACCATGACCACACCATTCTGTAGGGCCTTCCAGTTTCATAATAACCATCACGTTTTACCTGCAATGGAGAACAGTTTTATGTGGTAAGAGGTGAACTGGGACTGTCCTTGGGGTTGGGTGTGAAAAAGGTATGGCATCTGCTTTCAGTTTATTCTCATATTCTTGACTTAGGTTGCCCAGAGGGCAAAATACTTTGGGAAATTATTCAGTTAGTGAATGTTTTTCTATCACATCCATTCTAGCAATGAGCAGTAATTTTTCAATGGCCTGTCTGCCATGCCATGGTGTAAACAGATTTTGTATGACATATACTCCTTCAAGTGTCTCCTATCTGCCTTTTTGATTGTCACAGTTAGCACACCTCTTACATCTAAGGAGTTTGCCCAGGAGCAAGCAGAACTTTCAGAATATGCCTGAGATGGTATAAATGTGTGTTACTCATATTAAGATACATACTCTCCAGTACTGCAGTAACATCTACATCTGTAACCATTTTAAATTAAAATTCCTCCTGATCAAGCTTAACATAGGTTTTCCATGCATCACCTTTAGCATCAATAGCATTAAAGAAAGCAATGTTCCTTTTGGATGGGCAAAAAGGTCATTTTCTGCAGACAAAATCTATGTTTCTATGTTTCTGCAGTATGTTTTCATGGCTGTATGCACTGTCCCATGAGATCTTCACATTTGTTATATAATGTCCCTTTTTTGGCATGCAGGACAAATGGCACTTCTTGCCACACACCATGGGCCTTTGAGTGAAACAGTGCCTTTTTATATCTTCTGCATTATTTGACATGATCTTGGCCACCCCAAAATTTCTGCTGCTGCTGCTGCTGCTGAAACTTGTTTCGGGGAGCTTTCATTTTGTCCTGCACCCTTGAATTAGTGTGTACAAAAACCACAACAATCTAATCCCTGCACCACAACTTTCGATAAATCAGTGAGTATGTGAAACTGTTACTTCTTAATTCTGATTGTCCATCTATGGTAAATGCTTTTTCTAGGGTCAGATTACTGTTCAGTTCCATTCTATCAGCTCATTTCAAATCTCCCAGCACCATAATTATGCAGTCTCTTACAGTAGCTCCTCTCTTAGGTCACCATAGTTGTAATGTTCAGCCAGTGCATACTGTGCAGGTACAGTATAAATCCATCTACACTTTCATTTTTTCCTGTTTGCTCTAGTTTAATTTGGCCTGCTGATAACTCACAATTTATTTGCACCCAGATTATTCTTTCACTTTGTTTTTTTACAGCATTGTAGCTCTCCCTCTGTGCCTCACTGAGTCATATTCCATGGAATATCATTTGCCTCCTCTCCCATACAGTAAATCAGGGGTTTTCAACCTTTGTATGAGCACAGACCCCCAGAGTGAATATCAGTAGAAGCAGGGATTCCCTACCTGCAACAGCAGACAGAGGGTGCAGGGGGGTTAAGTTTTTTGCACAAATGATGATGGGGTATGGAGTCTGAGCACATAATTTCTGGCCAGAGACCAGAGTTAATCCCATATTCACTATGTGACACTGTTTCTACAGTTTTATATTTAGCATTTTTCCTTCTCACTCCAAGGAATCCCTATGCCTTGCTCAGGGACCCCCAGGGGACCTAGGACCCTGGGCTGAAAGGTGCTGCAGTAAATTAAGGTATTTATAGTACCTGTTTCTTATTAGGAGTTTCACTTAGGTCACTGGCCATACAAAATCACTCAAATCCTCAGATCCATTTAGTATAGTTCTCTGGTCTTGTAAAGTCCAGTTGCTCAGGATGCTGAATTTGAAAAGATGCTTCTAAAGCTAAGATGACTCAACCTTGAACAACTGCTTCACATCTGGACCTCTTAGGCATTACCATAACTTTCCTTTCCTTCACCTGGGAGTCCACCCTCCAACTACCCCGCTGTCAATTATAGCACATTAGCAGCACAGACTAATGCCACCATTGTCGGTGTAACCTCATTAAGAGATAAAGCCACATAAGCCCTTTACAGGGGTCCAGAAAACTTTAAGAGGTGTTGGAGGTATCAACATGGAATGAGCAGCATCCCAGAGCATACACTCTACCTACTTCTGTAGTGCTGAGTTGTGGTACATGCAGTGGTACATTAGGGAAACTCTTCACCAAATCACTGGTGAGTGGGGAGGTTCCCAAGGACTGGAAGAGGGCAACTGTGGTCCCACTTCATAAATCTGGTAGCAGGGAGGAAGCAGAAAACTACCACCCAGTGAGCCTTAACTCCATTTTGAGAAAATTGATGGAATCATTAAAAAGATAGAGGATTATAGCATTCCTTGAAACCAGTGGGCAAAAGGATCATAAATGACATGGGTTCACGGTGGGGGGGTCTTGCCAAACTAACCTAATCAAATTCTTTGACTGGGTTTGCAAGACAGTTGATAATGGGGGGAGCAGTGGATGTAGTCTACCTGGACTTTAGTAAAGACTTCAACTCTGTCCCACACAGAAGGTTGGTAAAGAAGTTGGACTACATGGAGTTGAAGCAGGAGGTTGTGGTGTGGGTAAAAAATTGGCTGCACGATAGAATGCAAAGGGCGAAGGTAAATGGCACATTATCAGCAGAACGGAAGGTAACCAGCAGAGTACCCTTGGGTTATGTGCTGGGGACTCTACTATGCAATGTATTCATAGCCAATATTGCAAATGGGCTCAAGGAAAGATATGTTGTTTTGTGGATGACATCAAGAAATGCAACATCGTGGACTCCCCTGCAGGACAAATGAAAATGGAATCAGAGCTAAAGAAACTGGAGGAGTAGTCTAGAGCATGGCAGCTGAATGTCAACACCAAAACATGCAAGGTCATGCACATAGGAAGAGGGAACCCAAAAAGGGAGTACTACTTGGGAGGAGAAAGACTAGCAATGACCAACCAAGAGAGTGATCTAAGGTTTTTAATATCAGATGACTTGAAAGTGAGCAGACAGTGTGAGAAGGCAACAATTAAGGACACTGGCATGCTGGGATGCATTGGGAGGGGAATCATGAGCTGAAGGAGAGAAGTGGTACTACTTCTGTATAGGGCACTTGTCCATCCCCACCTGGAATACCGTGTCCAGTTTTGGAGACTACACCTCAGAAAGAACATTGACAGAATAGAGACAGTGCAAAGGATGACAACAAAAATGGTACAGGGAGTACATCAAATGTCATATGAGGACAGGTTGAAGGAATGAAACATGTACTTCCTGGAACAGAGGAGGGAGAGGGAAGCCATGATTGAAATCATCAAGTACATTAAGGGTATAAATAAGTTACAGGTGCAGGAACATTTTGATTACAAGAAGGGTAGCAGAATGAGGGGTCACAATCTTAGACTGAAAGGGGGAAGTTCATGAGCAGTGTTAGAAAGTTCTTCTTCGCAGAGAGTGTGGTGGATGTCTGGAACAGCCTACCCTCAGAAGCTGTGGGGACCAAAATGGTGAAGGGGTTCAAAAATGCTTGGGATAAGCACAATGGAATAATTTAATAGAGGGGATAATGGGGGAAGGGTAGTAATCTATACACCATGGGCAGACTAGATGGACCTTGAGGTCCCCTTCTGCCTTCACCTTTTATGTTTCTATGTAACCCACTCATGTCTATACAGAAATCTTCACAGTGGTATTCTTGTATCCAGTTGGTATACCCAATATTTGCCCCAGTAATAGATTGCACTTGTGTAGTAAAGGATTTACCCCTAAACTTTTGAAATCTGTCATTGCCTGTAACTGCCCACTTTTGTAGAGCAGCACTCTGCACTTTATCTGTTTTCTAATTGGAGGATGGGCCAATTTTTTGAGTATTCCACCAGAGGAAACACTTCCTGTTCTGGAAAATGTTAGGGTCCTGTTACAAACTGTGACCAGAGTGTGGGTCTTCTTATCGTACTCTTGTCTTGGTGCTTCATGGGATTTCTGCCTCAACAAACTTGCTGGTGGGATTATCCATCTAGGAATTCAGCTCAGTAAGAAGGGTTATTGCTTTAGGTCCCTGATAGCATTTGGAGGTGGTGAGAGTGTCCTCTTCTACACACTGTTGAGGAATCCCTTTCTTTGGGGTTTGGTTGTGGTGGAGGGCACAAGTGGGAACACTATTAATGGCTATGCAGTCCTTTCTTTTTTACTATGCCTGCAAGTTTTATATCAAAGATTATGGCAGCTAAATGCTTTTGGGGCTTTATACTGGATCTGGACTCTTTTGGTTTACCTGCTACTGGGGAAATACTTTGACTAAAATTCCTTTCTGTATTGTTCTGAAACTAATACCTAACAAACAAGCTCTAACCAGAGCTGATACATTTGTAGCGAGGTGTCAAATAAGCAAAGTTATATGTGTGTGTAGAAACTTTTGAATGACTGGGTGTAACTTGACCATTTTTTAGAGTTGTTTCTCCAAATTTTTAACATTGCCTTTTTGGGACCCCACCTCATGAACAGTGCCACTGTTATTTCATTCACTTATCCTGAAAGATGATTTCACAAAGCAACCTCACCATTCTGAGCCACAGATGCCAAAACATGTTTCAGGCAAGATGTGAACAATGACAGCTGCACTGTTAATAAGGAGGTGTGCAAAAATGGCAATGTTGAAAATCTGGAGTGAAAATATTAAAAATTGGTGAAGTTAGGAGCATGTGTAAAAACTGCGAAATGCACACTTGTAACAGTCATTTTTTGAAATTTTTTTACCAAATTTGCAACCTGGGCTTTTTGGGACCCCATCTCATGAACAGTAGCACTGTCATTTTGTTAATCAGTCCTCAAAGGTGATTCCACACATCGACCATGAAATCACCTTTCGGGACCAAGTAATGAAATGACAGTGACAGTGTTCATGAGGTGGGGTCCCAAGAACCCCATGTTGAAAATTTGGGGCCAAAATTCCTACAAATGGCTGATATATCAACATAAGTTGAAAACCCCATTGACTGCCATTATAGCATGCTTACCTTTGATTCTTCAGTTTGTGATTCAGCTTTGAAGAGTGCAGACGTGTCCCGGTCCAGAGAAGATGACAGCACTGACCTGCAGAGGTAAGTATAGAGTAAGGGGGGTGCAGGGAGGTGGGTGCTCATGGGAGGGTTGGGATGGGACAGTGGGGAGTGGGGTGATGATGAGGGACCATTTTCTTTTTTACAAGTAAAAAATAGACATTGGGGACGGTTTCTTTATTTACAGGAAAAAAAAGAAACAAAAGCATAAATTTGGGCACACTGGGGTGGGCTCCCAGTGTGCCACATGAGTTTGGGGGGGAACATACATGATGATGATATGGGGATTGGGCACCCCGATGTCAGTGCAGGGGGAAACAAATGAGAAAAAAACTAATTTGGGCACACTGGGGTGGGCTCCCAGTGTGCCACATGAGTTGGGGGGTACATAGAAACATAGAAACATAGACTTTGATGGCAGATAAGGACCACTTGGCCCACCCAGTCTGCCCATTTCCCTACCTATTAGTTAAGCTGCAGATTCTAGTTAACCAACAGCCTACTTCCTGCAACCCCCCACTATAATTGCCTTATGTCTGTCCCATGCATGTTTGAATTCCCCCACTGTTTTAGACCCCACATCCTCTCCAGGAAGGTGGTTCCATGCATCCACCACTCTCTCCGTGAAAAATAATTTCCTCACATTACCCCTGAGCCATCCCCCCTCTAACTTTAAATTGTGCCCCCTTGTTCTTACTAACATACTAAAATGCCAGCAGAATAGGCCTAACGGTCTTTCGTGTCTGCTCATTTGGTCAGCCCCCACCCTGGGTGCTGACCTTGCTGCCCCCCTCACCTTCTCTGGCTTCTCCCTTCCCAGTTCCAGATATTCTTGCTGCATTGGATTTTGCTTCCAGAACCCTTCCCCTGTACCTGTTCCACCACCTCTTGAACCCCTCCACTGTCTCTGCCTCCACCAGCCCCCTAGGGAGCGCATTCCATGGCTCCACCACCCTCTCAGTGAAGTAGCACCTCCTCCATTCTCCCCTGAATCTTCCCCCCTCCAGCTTCCACCAATGCACTCTAGTGGTCCCCTCCTCCTTCCTTCGAAGCACCCTGACTGTTCCTCACCTATTTACCCTCTTCATGTACCTGAAGACCTCTATCATGTCCCCCCGGTCCCTTCTCTCTTCCAATGTGTACATATTTAGCTCTTCGAGCCTCTCCTCATAGGTCCTGTCCCCCAAGCCCCAAATCATTTTGGTTGCCCTCCTCTGGACCCTCTCCAGGAGGTTAATGTCCCTCTTTAAGTATGGCCTCCAAAACTGCACACAGTACTCAAGGTGCGGCCTCACCAAGCAGTTATACAGAATGAGTATCACTTCCCTCCTTCTGGAGGTGATCCCCCTAGCGATGCATCCCAGCATCCTGTTGGCCTTGGCTGCTGCCCTCCTACAAGTCTCAGAGTTGTTCATCTTGACATCCACCACCACCCCCAAGTTTCTCTCAGCCATTGAGACTTGTAGCATTCCCCCAGGGTGTACACTTGGCCCGGGTTTCTGGCCCCCAGGTGGAGTACCTTGCATTTCCCTGCATTGAACCTCAGCTTCCACTTTCTAGACCATCTTTCCAGAGCCTCCAGGTCCCCCTGTAGGGCCACCCTCTCCTCCTCCCCATCCACCACCGCCCCCAGTTTCGAGTCATCCACAAAGAGACTCATCTCACTCCTGATTCCTGTCCTTATGTCAGAGATGTAGGCGTTGAACAGAAGGGGCCCAAGGACTGATCCCTGTGGGACCCCACTAATGACCCTCCTTGGGGATGAGACTATCCCATCAACTATGACCCTCTGGGTCCAGTCCTGGAGCCAATTGCCTATCCATCTGATCATCTGGTTCCCCACCCCCATTTCTCCCAGCTTATCCAACAGGCCCACGTGAGGAACAGAGTCAAATGCCTTGCTGAAGTCTAGAAAGAGGACGTCCACTGGTCTACCCAGGTCCAAGGCACTGTCACCCAGTCATAGAACTCCACCAGGTTTGTCTGACATGATTTCCCGGGATGAATCCATGCTGTCTATCGTCCAGGCACCCTGACTTTTCCAGGTCCCCCAGCCTCTCCTTGACAATGCCCTCCATCACCTTGCCCACCACCGATGTCAGGCTGACAGGCCTGTAGTTCCCTGCCACCTCCCTTGATCCCCCCTTGTGGATAGGCACTATATGCGCCAGCTTCCAGTCCTGGGGCACCCACCCTGTCCTCAGAGAGATGGTGAAAAGCTCTGCCAGGGGTTTCGCCAGGACATCCGCAAGTTCCTTCAGCACTCTGGGATGTAATTTATCCAGCCCCGGTGCTTTCTCCATCTTAAGGGAGCTGAGGGCTTCCCTCATTCTCTCTGCTGTGATTTCCACTTCCGGTACCTCTTCTCCCTGCTTAGCCCTCCCCCCTCCTGCCAGTGATGCCTCCCCCTCTCCCCAGACCTGCCGATCGGTAAGGGTCCCCCCCTCCTCAGTATCTCTGTCTCCTCCCATGTATGATGCAGCACCCCCATTTTCCTTGGTGAAAACTGAGGTGAAGTACTCATTTAGTACCTCAGCCTGCTTCCCCGGGTCTTGTGCCCATCTCTCCCCTGATTTAATCCTGCTAATCTGCCCCTTCACCCTTCGTTTTTCCCCAATGTATCTAAAGAACCCCTTGTTCCCTCTCCTAATTTCCCTGGCCAGGTTCTGCTCCTTCCTTGCCTTAGCCACCCTCACCACCCTAGTGGCCCTTCTAGCCATCAGCTCATACTCCCCTCAATCCCTTTCACTCCTTGAGCACTTGAGGCTGCCTTCTTTCCCCGCACCACCTCCTGGACCTCCCTGGTCCACCTGCAGAGTTTTTGGGCCCTACCGCATTTTCGTCTTACTCTTGCACAGGTGCTGGTAGCATCCTGCACCCTCCTCCTGATGATTTCCCACCTACTATAAGCGTCCATGTCTGACCCAATCCCATCCAAATGCTCCTTAAGGATCCTTCCCATTTCCTTAAAATCCGCCCCCCTGAAGTCTGTTACTTCCGTCTTTGTGCAGCCTTCTACCCCTCCTAGGTCCAGGCAGAACCAGACCGTGGCATGGTCACTCACCGCCAATGGGTCCCTTACCTCTAGGCCCCCAATCTGGTCACTGTCTGCCAGGACCACATCCAGTACCCATGCCTCCCTGGTCGGTTCCCTCACCTGCTGAGTTAGGAACGTGTCTTGAAAGACAGTCAACAACCTCTGTTCCCTGGTCACAGAGGATGTCATAGTCTCCCAGTCTGTTCCTGGCATGTTTAAGTCCCCCAACACCACCACCGTTCCTCTGTCCAGTCTGCAGTGTCTCCCAACATCTGCCACCAGACTGTCCTCCAGCTTCTCCACCAGGGCAGGTGGTCTATACACCACTCCTATTTTTACTCTCTTGCCCCTCCTTGTTATCAAGGTGACCTAAATCACCTCCACGGTTCCCTCCGCCTCCTCTACTCCCCCCTATGCCAATGCAGTTTTTGACTATCATTGCTACCCTTCCTACCCTTCCCTCCCCTGTCCTTCCTGAACATAGTGTAACCCTCCAGGTTCAGGTCCCAGTCATGTCCTGCAGTGGCCCAAGTCTCAGTGACTGCTGCCACATCCACTGCTCCCTCAGTTAGCATCGCCTGGAGCTCAGGCATTTTATTGCCCAAGCTCCTGGCATTTAGCAGGACTACCTTCCACCCTTTCCCTATAGTTCCATTTCCCCTGCTAGTGTTCCCATGGGGATTCTGTTTTCTCCTGGTCTGCACTTTGCCAGTCGGCCTTTTCCCACAATCCTCCAGCTCCCCAGGGGGGTGGAGACAGAGTCCCTCCTTTATCGGCACCCCCATGACAGCCTTTTCTCCCATCCCTCCCCCCTTCACAAGTTTAAACCCCACTTTTCACCAATGAACCCCTCTTACACATCTCTTTTTCTGAAAGATGCTACCCTCCTGGACTTTGTTGATTCCCTTGAGGTACTTAAAAGTTTCTATCATGTACCCTCTGTCCCTTCTTTCATCAATGGTATACATATTAAGCTCTCTCAGTCTCTCTTTATATGGTTTCTGATGTAGACCCTGCACCATTTTAGTTGCCCTCCTCTGGACTGCTTCCATCCTGTCTATGTCCTTGCGTAGATGAGGTCTCCAAAACTGCACACAGTACTCCAGATGGGGTCTCACCAACTGTCTGTATAGAGGGATAACCACTTCCCTTTTTCTACTTGTGATGCCCCCCTATGCATCCCAGTATCCCCTGGCTCTCCTTACTGACTTCTCTCATTGCTTACCCACCTTTAGGTCATCTGATATGACTACACCCAGATCCCTTTCCATTATTGTTGTCGTTAGTACCTCCCCTGCTATTGTGTACTCTTCTCCTGGATTTTTATTTCCCAGGTGCGTTACTTTACACTTCTTTGCATTGAATCTAAGTTGCCATATGTCTGACCATTCCTCCAACCTTGCCAAGTCCCTTCTCATCCTTTCTACCCCACCTTGTGTATCAACTCTGTTACAGATCTTTGTGTCATCTGCAAAGAGGCATACCTTTCCTTCCAGACCCTCTGCAATGTCACCTATAAAGACGTTAAAGAGGACTGGATCCAGTACTGAGCCCTGAGGTACTCCACTAGTAACCCCCCTTTCTTTAGAATGTGTTCCATTCACTATTACCTTCTGTGTCCTGTTGTGCAGCCAGTTTGCTACCCAGGCTACCACCCTGGGACCCACTCCCAGGCTGGCTAACATTATTAATCTTTTCGGGTTTTGTGTCAAATGCCTTGCTAAAGTCTAGGTAGGCCATATCCACAGCCCCTCCCGGGTCTATTACTTTGGTCACCCAGTCAAAGAAATCGATTAGATTCATCTGACATGACCTTCCTGCTGTGAATCCATGCTGCTTTGGGTCCTGTGCCCCGCCGGCCTCCAGGTACTCAACAATTCTTTCTTTCAGAAGTGATTCCATCATTTTCCCCACCACTGAGGTCAAACTAACAGATCTGTAGTTTTATGCTTCTGCCTTGCTCCCACTTCTGTGAAGGGGAATCACATCTGCCCTCCTCCAGTCCTCAGGTACCACCCCATCTTCCCATGATTTGTTAAAAAGTGTGGTTAGTGGTGTCACTAGGTCCTCCCTTAGCTCTTTTAGGATTCTAGGGTGAATCCCATCAGGCCCCATTGCTTTGTCCAACTTGAGTTTTAGGAGTTCTTTCAGTACTCTTTCTTCTGTAAATGGACTGGCATCAACCCCACTATCCAGAGTGCTTCTACTGTTTGGTTTATGTAACTCATCTCTTCTTCTCTTTGTGAATACTGAGCAAAAGTATTCATTCAGTATCTCTGCCTTTTCACTGTCTCCTCTGCCCACCTCCCTCTCCTTTATTAATCTTCACTATCCTCCTTAACCTTTCTATGCTCCCTAATGTACCTATAAAAAGTTTTATCCCCCTTCTTAACTGAGTTGGCTATCTTTTCCTCGGTTTGGGCCTTTGCTTTTCTGACTGCCTTCCCCACATCTTTCTGCTTTAATTGATACAGTTCCCTGTCGTGCTCTGTCTGTGATTCCTTATACTTTTTGAATGCAGCCTTTTTCTCCTTAACCTTCCCTGACACTTCTTTCGAGAATCATAGTGGTTTTTTATTCCACTTTGTTTTCTTTATTTGTTTCACACAAAGACTTGTTGCCTCCATAATGGCAGTTTTGATTTTTCTCCATTATTCTTCCACCCCTCCTTCCTGGCCATTTGCTAATGCATTCCTCAGGTATTCACCCATTATGCCAAAGTCAGCTCCTGTAAAGTCCAGTATCCTTGTCTTTGTATGGCTTGTCTCCTTGGTTGTGTTTATTGTGAAGCACACTGTGCAGTGGTCGCTTGTTCCCAGATGTCTTCTGAATTCTAAATTTGTGACCCTCTCTCCATTTGAGAGTACCAGGTCTAATATTGCTCCCTCCTGAGTGGGTTCCACCACTAGCTGACTAAGGTATGCCCCTTGTAGGGCATTGAGAATGACCCTGCTCTTGGACGTGGCTGCAGTCCATGTCACCCAGTTAACATCTGGCATAATCAGGTTCCCCATCAACAGTATCTCCCCTTTTTCAGCGATTTTGAGAATGCCCTCTATCATTTTCTTGTCCATTTCCTCCCCTTGAGATGGGGGTCTGTATACAACCCCTGTGCAGATTGTGATGCCATTCCCTGTCTCCAAGGTGACCCAGAGTTCCTCTTGTCCTCCCCCTTTACTTTTTAGTTCTGTAGCTTTGATCCCTTCCCTTATGTAGAGAGCTACTCCACCTCCTCTTTTACCCTCCCTGTCCATTCTGTAGATTGTGTACCCTGGTATGTTGACATCCCAGTCATGGTTCTCCATGTATCATGTTTCTGTGACTGCCACAATATCCAAGTTTTCCTCTTCCATCAGGGCTACTAGCTCTGGAAGCTTGTTTCCCAGACTACGGGCATTGGTACTCATTGCCCTCCATTTAATGTTGGCTTTATCCTTTTTTACCCCATCCCTGCTCTTATTGCCCTTGCCCATTTTTCCATTTACCCCTGCCCAGCCCTCTGTCAAGCTCTGTACTTCAGTGTTTACCCTACTACCTGCCATGTTTTGTGGGGGGAGACTTGAACTTTCCTGTTTCCTATCAGCACCTCCCCCCTTGGCTAGTTTAAAAGCTTGTCAAGGAAGCCTTTAAACCTGTCACCTCAGAGCATGTTTCCCTTCCTGGACAGATGCAGGCCATCATACCAGTATAGACCTTCATCTCTCCAGGTGGACCCCCAGTCCCCAATGAAGCCAAAGCCCTGTGCTCTGCACCAGTTTAGCAACCATTCATTAAACTGCATGGTGTGCAGTGCCCTAGCTTCATCCCTGCCATAGACTGGCAGCATCTCTGAGAAGGTTACCATGCTTGCTACCTGTCTGAGGCCCCTCCCCAACTCCACAAATTCATCCTGCACTGCACTGATCTCATGCCTAGCTAGGTCATTTGTCCCAAGGTGGACAATGATATCTAGTTTCCTCTCCTGTGATGCTGCTTCTGCAATCCTGAGGATTTGTTTCCTGTCCCTCTAAGCCATGGCACCAGGCAGGCACCTTACTTCCCTCTCCTCTCCTTCCCAGGTCTACACCCCTAACAATTGAGTCCCCTATCAGAAGCTGTTTCTTTCCCCTGTGGTGTCCCTTGCCACTCTTTTGTGGGTCTCCCTTGTGGATGTCCCCAGCATTCTTCTTGGTCTCCAATGAGGGTGTCATCATAGAGGAACCTTGATTTGCCAGACTGACATATGATTTGTGTAGTGGTGCAACTCAGGGACTACACCTCTGTTCCACCACCCTCACCCTCCCAGAACCTACTGTGGTCCATCTGCTCTTCACACATGGCAACCTCTGAGGCAGTGGTTGTGGAACTGGTGCTCTTTGGGTGGGGGTGGCCTCCTTAGTCCTTGCCAGTTCAGCCTGGAGGTGGGCAACCTCCTCCCTCAGAGCTGACAGTTACCTGCAAATAGGGCAGCAATGCAGGTTCCAGAATGTCTCCCAGAAAATTGCTGCCCCACAGCCAGTGCATTGCACCACTCCCCACATGTCCCTCTTCCTTATAATATACAATGAGCAATATATAATTATTTTTTTTGTTTGTGTACTTACCCTTTATGCACTGTGCTGGGTAATTAAGAATATGACAGTTCTGCCCCAAGACCTGTTGAGGAAGTGATGTCAGAACCTTGGCTATAAAGGAAATGCTACACCTGGGGTGGGCAGGGTGAGGGAAGGGTGGGTGGGTAGGCCACAACCACTGGTGACTGTTAGAAACAATCAAATACACCACTGTTCCACCACCCTGGTGAGTACTACCCTTTATAGTAAGTCAACCAACACCATAATTTACTAGACCACTGCTCCTACACAAACCACTCTACTGAGTCCAGGGATAAAAATGAACTCACTGTTCAGCCAGCAGGACACTTCTAAAATATTGCACAAATATCCTTCCAAATCCTATGTGTCTAGCACAGAAATCATGCAACTTCAGTTGTATTTCACCCCCTCTGGTTATAAAATGACTACACTTTAATGGAATCCTGCAAAACATGGAGAATGGGCACCCTGATGTCAGTGTGGGGACAGGGAATGGAGGGAGCATGGAGGACAGCAGTGGTGGGAGGGAGCAGGAGGGTTTGTTTTGGTGCTGGTCCTGGGAGGGAATGGGGAGTACAGGAGCAGAGGGAGGGTACAGGAGTAGTGCCATCTACAAAATGGAGGCAGTGCCACAACAGCACATGCATAATTGCGGTCAATGGCATTCTGCCATTCACAAGATGGTGGTGCCAGCAGAACTGCGCATGCTTGCGAGGCGTGCGTGCACAGTTCTTGTTCCAGAATATGGAAGTAACAGCTGAAATACTGCAGCTGTTACTCCATAGCAGCTGATCGTAGCAGAGTGTTACAAGCTCCATTGGACTTTCAGAAGGATACTTCCAAACGTTCAATAGAAGGTGCCATGATTGGCCATTTTTAGGCTATGATCGTGAAATGGCTGTAGGCTCTGCCCACATCTATAAAGAGTAGTATTCTTAAGTACACTAAGATATTTTTCTAGTATAGTCAGGTTCCTTGTGTATCATGTAATTTTGATATAGTTATGCAAAATATTCCAGCATCTTAGTATACTAAGTACATTATAAATGAATTTTATCATACTCAAATATTTATTGCTATGCAATGCTTTATTATACTTAAAGAATGCATTGTGTAACAGTCTGATGCTAATTACTTATATGAAAAGTATATTTAAACATATGACTGGGTTTCCAAAGCCAACTATTATTGTGAATTATGTTTTGCAGTTTTGTAGGTGTCTTGAGCATCTGGAAAGGTATCATATATATATATATATATATATATATATATACACACACACTAGTCTCTGTCTGTCTGTCTGTCTTCTTAATTTGTCTATCTATCCATCCATCCATCTATCTCTCTCTGTCTAATCATATCCATCTACTGTGTATGATCATCTCTAATATATATATATGTTATCTGCCTGTGTATCTATCTATCTGTCTGTCTGTCTGTCAGAATTTGGAAGCCTTAAATGATACAAGTAGAGATGTGCAAAGTGGGGCAAACTTGCTTCGCTAAACCATTTCGCAGGATGTGTGAAGCTCAGCTTTGACACCTGAAAATCTCCACAGAATTCGGGTTTCCCTGGTGTCTAGTGCCAACCCCTCTGACCGATTGCTGGCCCAACATGAAAAAATAACCCCCCAAATTGCCAGGCAATCCCCGGTGTCCCCCATGCAGTGATGTGTGCCTCCCACCTATCACTTGATTGTTATAAAATACAAAAAATCAGATGTCCACTCCCCCACCATCATGGAGTGCTTCTTTGAAATAATTTCCCTGGAGTCCAGTGGACCCCCATCCCTGCATCTACTGCCCCCCACTGGGACACTGAGCGGGTGTTTGGCACATCCCTCTCCACTCTCCTCCACTGTTGGCTGCCCAACTGAGTTCACTGAATGAGCCTGTACTTGTAAAGCACGTTCTCATTCATTGAGCTCAGTCAGGTGGCTGGCCATGGATGAGAGTCGAGAGAAATGTGCCGGTTGCCCACTCAGGGTCAAGTGGGTTGGAGCAGGGTGGTGGGGAGTACATGCAGGGTTGGGGGTCCACTGGATACCAGGGAAATTAATTTCAAACAAGTGCTCAGCAATGGGGGATGGGGAGTAGGGGGAGTGGACCTTTGATTTTTTTTTTATTTTGCAACAAGCAGACAAACTGCAAGGGGAGAACACAACACTGCATTTGGGTCACCAGGGATTGCCTGGCGAATGGGGGGGGATATATTTTTTTCATTTTGGGATGGCAAACGGGAGAGGGTAGACACAAACACCAGGGATGCGACGCTCCTTGCTTTGTTTTTTTTTTGAAGTGCAATTTGCACTTAAAAAAAACAAAGCAATTCAAAGTTACCCCATGCCATTTTGGTGAATTTTCTACTACATGTGGCAACTTCATGAAATGGCACAGGGATGTGGTGTTGGCTAAGTTCCTGGGGAATTCACCCATAAAGTAAATGTTTGCTGCATCTCTAGATACAAAGACTGCTTAAACGTATCCCACATGGATCAAAGTATATCAGCAAGAATATATCAAAAACAAGGGGTCATTCTGTGAGGTTTGAGGAGGGTAGGCTCAGGGGAGATGAAAGGAAGTACTTTTTCACAGAAAAAGTGGTGGATGCATGGAACGGCCTCCCAGTAGAGGTGGTGGGACCATGGACTGTAGTGGGATTCAAGGCTTTGGATAGGCATAAGGGAACCTTAATAGTAAGGAAAGGTGGGAAAGTTGGGAAATAGAGTAGAGTCTGTGGTGTTACAGTACAGTAGGTAGGGAAAATGGGCAGACTAGGTGGGCCAAGCAGTCCTTATCGTCTGTCAATCTATGTTTTTATGTTTATGTAAGAAATGCAGAATAATGTGAATGAAAGTGGAGGTACTTAAGACAGTTTGAGGGAAAAAAGAGGCACACAAACAGTAACTGCAAGAAATTAGTGAAAATAGAACTAGGAGGCAAACTGAGCAGCAGAGTAACAGATAGCAGTCAATGTCACATTCAAAGAGAAAAATAAATCTTCAGAAATGTCTACAAGATTTGGAAAACACAAAGAAATTCCAGCTCACTAAAGGATCAGGAAAACTGTTGCTATAGCACTTATTCAGTTTTCGCAGAGAAACAAGAAGGAAATGGACCCACTAGGATAACAAAAGAATTCATAAATTCAAGGATAGATACAAGCCCTTTCACAGTAGAGCAAGTGTTACTAGGACTGAACAGGCTAACGATGGATAAGACCATGGGACAGATCCACCCAATGGTTTTGAAGGAAGTAGCACAGGAACTGGCAGCCCCTCTGGTAGAACTATTTATTTATTTGCTTTTGGTATCTGGGTAAGTGCACTAGGCATAGCAATGCTTATTTTCAGGCATGACCCAGGAGGGTACAAGGGTTACAGATTACAACAAAGCAGTTTGTAGTGATCAACAATAGGTGGAAAACAATGGGTACAGGTCAATACAATTTTCAACAAAATGTACAGTGTATACAAATCAACAATAGATAACAAGAAGTAAAACATAAAAGTAATGAGATGCAAGTGCAAGTTCACCCATATTACTGATACAAACTGGGAGAGATAGCTAATGAGGTACAAAGTGCGGTCCAACCTGGAGATGAGTTAGAAACACAAATGATCAGCTTGAGCAAAACCAAAGGACTAGAGGTCCAAGGAGGGTAGTGGAGTGACAGTTCAGGGGGAAACCAGACAGAACAGGGGAGTAAGGACTATGCTTTTGGACAGGAATGAAGAGCAAAGGAGAAAAGGAACCTAAGAGAGAGAAAGGAGGAGGTGGGAGGGTGAGAGAGTGGAGGGTGATGGAAGACAGGGTCAGTAGAAAATAAAGATGGGGAGAGAAAGCAGTAGAAGGTGGAGATGAGGCAGCCGGGGGGGGGGGAGGAGGATAGGAAGGTCTACAGAGGTTGAAAACAGGCACAGGGGGTTGATCCAAGCAAATGATCATGGTGCAACCTCTTGAAGCAGGCATGGGTCGGAGCGAGACAAATTGCTTGGGGAAGAAAGTTCCAATATTTTGGTGCTGTATGCAAGAAAGCCCATGTCCCCATTGCAGTTTTGCATCTGGGGATGTGGAGAGGCACTTGGTCAGTGGATCAAAGCTCATAGGAGACAGCTTGTGCATTCAACATAGAAGCTAGGGATTGGGGAAGACCTGCTCTGGCAATGCTGTCAGTGAGACATCTGAGGGACCGGAGGTGATAGGCCATGGGGGAGGACCATTTTAGGTCAGCATAGAGTTGGCAGTGGTGCTTGTAGCGAGGGGATGCAGGAAGCATGTCTGCAGATATTATTACAGATGGTGTCCCACTTGTGAAGAGAAATTTTTGAAACACCAAGGTAGGTGACTGAGTCATAAGATAGTGCCAGAAGCAGAATGCCTTGCCTGGCTGATGGGGTAAAGGTATAACTAGTCCAGTAGGCACTTTACTAAGTCTCTGAGGACTGGGGTCATCCCAGAACACTGGAAAAGGGCAGCAGTTGTTTGGCTCCATAAATCAGGAAGCAAGGAGGAGGCAGGAAATTATCAGCCAGTCAGCCTCACATAACTGGTGGGAAAGCTGATGGAGTCACTCACTGCTCAAGGAGAGGACACTAGAGTTTTTGGAAAAAATGGGCAGCAGGTTTCAAAACAGCATGGCTTCACAGCAGGCAGATCATGCCAGATGAACCTTATCGACTTCTTTCATTGGGTCACCAGGGCAGTAGACCAGGGGAGTGCAGTAAATATAATATACCTGGACTTCAGTAAGGCATTCAACTCTGTCCCTCACAGGTGGCTGATACATAAGCTGGAAAGCATGGGAGTAGGGCAGGAAGTGGTATACTGGGTAAGAAACTGGATAAGCAGGAGAACACAGAGGGTACAGGTAAACAGTGCCTTGTCTGAGAAGATAGAAGTGATCAGTGTGTTGCCCCAGGGATCAGTGGAGGGACCTCTCCTCTACAATGTTTTTATTAGTGACATTGCAGATGGTTACAGGGTAAAGTATGTCTAGTCACAGATGCCACTAAGATTTGCAGCAAGCAGAAACTCCTAAGGGGGGGGGGGAGAGAATGGAAGCAGACCTAGAAATGTTAGAAGCATAGTCAAGGACATGGCAACTAATATTTAATGCAAAAAAAAATGTAAAGTCATGCACATAGGCAAAGGCAACACAACAAGAGAATGCTACCTTGGAGGGGAAAAACTGGCAGCGACCGAACAAGAAAGGGACCTGGGTGTCATTATATCAGAGGATTTGAAGGTGGCAAAACAGTGTGAAATGGTGACACTAAAGGACAGCAGCATCTTGGGATGCATCAGAAGGGGCACTACAAGCAGAAAGAGGGAAATGGTACTGCCACTGTATAGGTCTCAGGTGAGACCCCAACTGGAGTACTGCATCCAGTTCTGGCGGCCACACCTCATAAAGGATATAGACAGACTGGAGCAAGTGCAGAGAAGGTCTACAAAGATGATTCAGGGACTACACCACAGATCATATGAGGAGAGACTGAGTGAACTTAACTTTTACTCACTCAAGCAAAGAAGGGAGAGGGGGGAGATACAATAGAAACTTCAAATACCTAAAATATATGAACAGTCTAAAGGCAAATCACCTTTTTCAGACCAAAGACTGTAAGAGAACCAGGGGGAACAACATGAGACTGAAGGGGGGAAATTCATGGGGAATATGAGAATGTTCTTTTTACAGAGAGGGTAGTGGAAGCCTGGAAGTTTGCCCCAGGAAGTGATAGAAGCTAAAATAGTCACAGGATTCAAAACTTCATGGGGGAAACATGTGGCAGTCATCGGGACATAAGGCCTAAAGGGGTGGGGGGTAGGAAACTGGGAACACAAGATGGGTCATGAGGTCCCCATCTGCAGGCACATTCTATGTTTTTTATGTGGATGGGTGGCAACATATCCAAATAAATACTTTCCATCAGTGTTCACAGACTTAATGGAGGTAGTGATACTGGATGAGTTATACAAGAAGGAGCAGAAGGACACACTATAGGACATGTAACATCTGAAGAAGTTGAGAAAATTCAAATGGTGTTAAATGTAAACAATGCAATGTGGCATGATTGATTGCATCCAAAGTCCTGAAGGAGGTAGCTACATAAAAACATAGAACATAGAATCTGATGGCAGATAAGGGTTGCTTGACCCACCCAGTCTGCCTAGCTTTTTCTACCTTTATTTATGCTGCAGACCTACTTGATCTATGGCGTTGTCTCTCCCTTCCACTTACCCATGATTCCCTTGTGCCTATCCAAGGCATTTTTTAACCTCGCCACTGTTTCCACCTCCACTATCTCAGCTGGAAAGCTGTTCTAGGAATCCACCACTCTTTCTGTGAAGAAATATTTTCTTACATCTCTCCAGAATTTACCCACTTTCAGCTTCATAGCATGTCATCTTGTTCTACAGCACCTTTTTTCCAACAAATACTGCCCTTCTATACCTTATTAACCCCTGTAAGGTATTTAAAGGTCTCTATCATATCCCTCCTCTCCCTTCTGTCCTCCTCGGTGTAAATATTGAGTTCCTTTTGCCTCACCTTGTAGGGCTTTTGATGCAGTCCCTGTATCATTTTGGCAACCCTTTTTTGGACTGGCTCCACTTTGTCTATATCCTTCCTTATATGTAGTGTCCAGAACTGGGCACAGTATTCAAAGTGGTGTCTTACCAGCAAGCTATATAGGGACAAAACCACCTCCCTCTTTCTGCTGATGATACCCCTTTATGTGCACCCCTGCATCCCACCAGCCTCCTGGACTGTCTTGTCAGACTACCTGGCACCTTTAGGTCATCCAGTATGATTACCCCCTAGTCTTTTTACTGTTTGATCATTGTCAGTATCAGCCCACACTTTAAATACTCTGCCCCAGGTTTCTATGGCCTACATGAATTATTGTGTACTTTTTTATGTTGGCTTGCGCTTGTGTGCCAGCCAACATATTACAGTAGTAGCAGATTTGAAGGTGCGGTCACTGTGGATGAATGCAGGACACACATCAGTAGGTGTGTCCCTCATTCCCCAATAAGCCAGCATGCAAGCGCTGACACCAGCAATACGTGAAGTGGCCAATAGATCTAAGAAAAGTGCCACTGCAATGAGAGCCAAGCTCATCACGCTGCAGCACAATAACACGCTTCCCTATGTGCCTTTCCTGGTGAAGCAGTTCAATAAACATGGTGGCACTGACTGCCACCACACAGAGTGCCGACTTCAAGGGGTGCCCAATCCCCCTGTCGGCATGCCCCAACCCACTTCATTTGCCAACAAGGGAGCCCATTCCCCATCGGCATAATGCCCCCCATCCCTTCCAGTTGTGTGCCGAGGGGGTGCCCAATCCCCCTCAGTATCTTGTGCCCCCAACAGTCTTTCTTTGCTGATGGGGGGCCCAATCCCTATTGGCTTTAGTCCCCCCTGCCCAGTTCAATTTGCCAACAGGGGAGCCCACTCCACATCGGCATAATGTCCCCAACCCCTGATTTGTGCTGTGTGCTGAGGGAGTGCGCAATCCCCCTTGGCATACTGCGCACCCCCACCTATTTCTGTGCCAGTGGGGGGCCCAGTCCCCATCGGCTGAGGTCCATCTCCCCATAATTCAGGTGGTACACTGGGAGCCCACCCCAGTGTACCAAACAAACACCTGCAAAAAAAGAAAACTGACACTCGTCTTTTTTTTTTCCTGTAAAACAAGAAAATGGTCCGTCATGGTCTCTTCTGCCCCATCCCGCAATCTGCACCCACCCTCTGCATACCCTTCCTCCCAACACCCCCCTCACCCCATACTTAGCTCCAGAGCCTGGCACGACGATCTTCGGTGGACCGGGAACACGTCTGCACTCTTCAAAGCCGACCGCGAACTGAAGAAATGCTGGTAAGCTGTATAATGGCATAAATAGTTTTTTTTTTCCAACTTTGGTGCATATCTAGGGCATTTTTGGGAATTTGGTCACCAAATTTTCAACATGGGGTTATTGGCACCCCTCCTTATGAATTCAGTCACTGTCGTGGTGTTATTTGGTCCCAAAAGGTGATTTTGCAGTCACTGCACGGAATCACATTTCGGGACAGATTAACGAAATGACAGTGCTACTGTTCATGAGGTGGGCTCTCAAAAAGCCAATATTGCAAATTTGGTGAAAAAAATTCCCAAAATGACTGTTTTATGAGCGTGCATTGTGCAGTTAGCACACACACTTGTAATGTCATGAATTTCTAATATTTTCACTCCAGATTTTCAACATTGGCATTTTTCCATGCCTCCTTATGAACAGTACAGCTGTCATTTTACATATCCTGGCTGAAACGTATTTTTGCACTTCTGATGCAGAATATCACAGTCTCTGTGGGAGATCAGTTTTAGGGACAGATTAAGAAAATGACAGTGACACTGTTCCTGAACAGAGGTCCTAAAATGCCTATGTTGAAAATTTGGTGATGAACGTCCATAAAATGACTGTAATTCAAGTATGCATTGTGCAGTTTCCATGCACCCTTGTAACTTCGCAAATTTGCAATGTTTTCATGCCAGATTTTCAACACTTGCATTTTTTCACACCTCCTTATGAATAGTACAGTTGTCATTTTTCATATCCTGCCCAAAATGTGTTTTCGTACCTGTGGCTCACAATAGTGTGGTCGCTAGGGGAAATTAACTTTTGGGACAGATAACAAAATCACACTGCCACTGTTCATGAGGGGAGTTCCCAAAATGCCTGTGTTGAAAATGTGGTTAACAAAATCCCCAAAATAATTGGGTTACGGACGTATGTTGTGCAGTTTCTATGCATGCCCATGACTTCACCAATTTTTCATATTTTCACTCCAGATTTTCAACGTTGCCATTTTTTTACACATCCTTATGAACAATACAGTTGTCATTTTTCACATCCTGCCCAAAATGTGTTTTCGTGCCTGTGTCGCCAAATGGCATAGTCACTGTGCAAAACCACCTTTTGGCTAACAAACTAATAGTGCCCCTCTTTATGACATGGGGTCACAAAAAGCCCATGTTGGAAATTTGGAGTGAAAATACCAACAAACACCTACGGCGTTAGGGTTTCCAACTGTAACACCCCACCCTGTAGAGACTGACAGGTGTCAGGGGTGTGACATGGGATCATTGGCTGTAATGCTCACGCCATTCCACCCCCACCCTGCAGCCAGCGATAGGCATCGAGGTGTGCCTTGGAGTGTTCGGCCCTAAAGTTCACTCCATTCTCCTATACTGCACCCATCTCAGCATATATTCTTATAGAATGGAGTAAGTATAAGGCCCAAAGACCCCAAAGCACACCATGACACTTGTCAGTGTCTAGAGAGTAGGGTGAGGTAGAGTGGCATGAGCGTTATAGCTGATGACCCAAAGGCACACCCCAATGCCTGTCAGTCTCTGCAGGGTGGGGGTAGGGTTGGCATCAGTTCAATACTTCACTGCCATTCCTTTATGTATCTCTAACTCCTGCACTACCAATGCCAATGCCAGCGAGACAACATTCATCATTGACAAATGCTTATTTTTTTTTCATTAAACACACAGCTGTAGTGCCCTTGACTACTCCCCTAGCTTTTTCAGATCTCTGCCCATCCTTTCCACCATTCCTAAGTGTCCACCCTGTGTTGATTCGGGAGTCATCTGCAGTGGTGTAGTGCTAAACATAGAAGTCAGAGGTCTCTGACCATGAACCACACACCTTCAACCAATAGGCAGAGGGTCTGTGGGCCTCCTATGCCCCCACAAACTATCAGGTTTTAGATGTATTCCGGTACATTTTGATGGTCATTTTGACACGGTTTGACTGATTTTAAAGCTTTCTTTGACTTGTTAGAAACTACCAATATCACTGTCAAAATAACTAGCATTTTATTTTCTTTAAAACAAAATTGTCAAAACTAAAATAACTTCTTGATCAAATCAAGGAGCAAAAACTGCATACATCTCTAATCCAGAAAATTCAGCCATGAAAGATTCACACTGGCAACTTTATTGCATATAGGATTTACACATGCTGTTAAAAGAAAATACAGGATAAAGGACCAGACCATTTTGTAAATAAGATAGGCTGCTACATTTATGATTTTTTTTGTCTCTCCCTGTGTCTCTTGTCTCAAGTAAAACTGTGGTTACTAGCTAGCAGGTGTCAGGATGGCTCAGTTCATAGACTATCCTCCTCTGAGCCAGATGGATGTGGGTTCTAATTCCACACTGGGATTGAGCTCATACCATAAATGTGGAGTGAGATCATGAGAGGGTGAGGATACAGCAAAGTGGCCCAACAAACAGATATAATGACAGATATGTACTTGCAGTTTGGTTTTCCACTTTAGCTCCAGTTGTGTCTCCTGCCATCTCTCTGCTGCAATGCCACCTTCACCCCCCCCACACACAAAAAAACTCCCGAGTGCCTCCCACAGTGCAGCAAACCTCTAGTAGCCAGAGGGACAGGCAGAAGGACAAACAGATGGATTATACAGTTTAGTACAGCACCCTTCCTGAGACTGTCCCAAAGACTGAAATCTTCCATATTTTATATCTTGAAGGAGTCACCTGGCCCCCCTATAAATTAAACACCTCCTCTTCCAAAGCTAAACTTGTACGTAGGACCTCAACTACTTTTTTACTCTCAACAAGAAAAAAACATGTTTTACACAAATGTATTAGCCTCTGGCCAGAAAATAAACTACACACAAATTCCTCGTAATTAGGTTTGTCAGAGGAGAGAATCTGGCGAGAAAGAAGAGCATGTACTCCCTAAGTTAGACCACAGGCCTTTCATTCAAAATCCTCCCCCCACACCACACAAGCAGGCCAAGTGTTCCAACCCCCCCCAGCCTAAGAAACCCATCACTCCAGACCCCTAAACAAATCATAATAGCAGGCTGTGCAATCCCAAGTCAACTCTTATGGCTGCCAAACTGAAGGGGGGTGGGGGAATGAGGCTGGAGCAAACCGGTTTCCAAATACAAACTGAGACAAGGATGATACAGTAAATAGGATACAAACATAACAATTTGTAAACAAAGTGTTGTACTGCAAAATATTGAAAGCTCTTGTTTCAGACAATATTTGGACAATGTGTCACTTTTTAAACAATATTAAAGTGTTTGATTTAGACCAAGATGGTCTGGCTTTTGAATTTAAAAGCTGAAGGTGGAGAGTTTGGAGTAATGAGTCTGCTGGTCAGGCTTGGGCATTCCCAAAGCCAGACCAACAGGTCCTTTGCTCCAATCCCCCTTTCCTTCAATCACCACAGAAACAGTACCCTTAGTTGGGAACCAGAGTCGGACACATCAGTTTGTGATCTTGGCCCCTAGCTTTTAAAAACTGGTAGCCAAATCAATATTTTTTAATGTCCATCATTTTTAAAGGTTCAAAAATCACTTCCATGGACAGGTAGCCAGTTGACAGGTACCTTCTGAAATGGTTGCAAAACCAATTTTGTTAGTGGCCACTGGCTACCTGACTTGCCCCACACTGTTATGAACACACATACTGCAGTGTACCCTTCAATCAAAAATACTTCCAAGACTATGGTCCCCTACCCCAAAAAAGCTCCATTTTAAGCTGAACAATTAATCATCACCCCCACGTCCACACAAGGTCCACATGCATTTTACACTCCTAAACATAATTTTAAAATCTCCATCCCAACCCCCTACACACACAAATGCTATTTCGACCCCCCCTCCAGCATTTGAAGTGAAGGGCCATGGTTGATGGGAGGCTTGGAGTGAAGGGCCTGCTGCTCTGGCTTGTTTACTCCTTAAACCAGACCAACAGACCCTTTACTCCAAAATAACCCCCAAAGCCACACCAGTTGTTCTTCCACTCCAAGTACACCCCAACCACACCAGTAAGCCCTTCAATCTACCCCTGAACCAACCAGGAGAACCATCAAGCCAATCCACCTCATCCCCGCCACACTTACTGGCTGGATCCCAAAACTAGACCAGCAAGGTCCCCCACCCATACACACAACACCAGCAGGCACCCCTACAACACAAACCCACAGCCACACCAGTAAGCTCTACACTCCAAGATCCCCCTCAAGAAAGACCAGGAGGCGCATTGTTCCACTTCTCAAACAAACCACATCAAGAGGCTAGATTCCCAAGCCAGACCAGCTCATTTTGCTTCCAGCCCTCCCCCAAGTAGGGCCTTCACTCCGCCTCCCCCAACCGACCAGGAGGTCCATCGATACAAGATCTCTCCCCAAGCCACACTCAGACTGGATCCCAAAGCCACACCAGCAAGCCTGGCTTCAGCTCCAAGCCCCCCCCCCAAGCACACAATTCCAACAGGCAAAATTACTTCCATAATACCCCTCTCAACAAAACCCCTAGCCACACCAGTATGACCATCATTCAAAACCCTCCCCACCAGACAGATGGGAGGCCTATTGCACCACTTCCCCCACAAGCCACACCGACAGGACAGATTCTCTTGCTTCAAGCCCCACACCCAGTAAGCTCTTCACTCCTCCTTCTCACCAAATGACCTGGAGGTCCATTGATCCTATCCCCCCCCCCCAAGCAGGGCCGGCTTTACAGTTTTGGGGGTCACCAGCGAACTGATGGCTCTGGGGCCCTAAATTTATGGAAAACCATGATATGTTCCAGTAAACACACAGTTGTCATTATTGGCTTGGTTACACCTGACAAAGTCAGAGCAAGGAAAGGCACCTTAGAAAATTTAGTTTTATAAAATACCACACATTACTACTCTAAGAACAGAATATTGTGCGCTATTAATTTACATATGGGTGGCAAGAGAGGCACACCAAGCCAAGGTTTGTTTTTCAACAGTGTAATCCCTTATAATAATGCACTGCAGTGTCAGTACTGGGTAGTATTCTAAGTTCTTGATGTGGGCCTAGAACCCATGACCTTCCTATCTCCTAGCCCTAGGAAAAAGCATACCAACAGAACCACTAACATGGTCATTTCTTTTTTGAATCAAGACTCAATACTGAAGTAATGCTTTGATATGTTTTCACAGCACCTTTTCAAACTAGGATAGTCATTCAAAACTACTCCCAAACCTCTAGCACATCCAGACACGCCAGGTAGGGCATTAGGAAGAGCATGCTTTTTAAAAGTGAAAGGGCTTATGTTTTTCAACCCCATGTTACTGCATGTACCCCCAAAATACAGTCTCATTATTAATGTTTTTCTATAAGACAGTATTCTGTTTTTATTTTAACATACTTAAGAAACAACAAATTCCACATGATACAAACTAGCATGTTTAAACCGTAAATTTATTTTGAGTCATACTTTACCAGGTGTCATGATTCTAAGCACCACACCAGTTAGTTAGCACTGTCTTCAAGCCACAACAACTAGACAGCACAGGCAGAGGTAAGGATGAATCTTTTGCAGACATCATACATACTGTACTTGAGTGAGAGAGCAACGGTGGGGAAGGGGATACAGTTAATTTACAACAAGTAAGTTAACTCATTGTACCCTGTGTGGCCCTTTTGTATCAGGTTAAGCAATGGATAATTCAAACTTCAAAGGGAGCTATTAAGTGACTTCAACATGCCAGATACAGATTAGTCAATACCAGCAGGAACATCTGCCAGAACTAGACACATGGTGGATTCCCTGCAGAGGTAGGGCCTCAAACAATTGGTACAACAACCCACAAGAGACAGGGCCATCCTAGATCTAGTATTGACTAACAGGGAAAGGATCACAGATCTCCAGGTAGAAGGTCACCTGGGGGACAGTGACCATTACATGGCATGGTTCAATTTGGCCACTAGAACTAAATCATCCCATTCCAAGGCAAAAATATGGGACTTCAGAGGAGCTGACTTTGATAAGATGGCCAGTGGATTTAAGCTAGACCTGGGAAAAAATAAATACAGGTGAGGGGGTACAGGCAAAGTGGGCAAGCATTAAGAGTGCAATACTTGAAGCAACATCCCACTGTGTTAGAGAGGAAAGAAAGTGCAAAAGAAGAAGGAAACCACTTTGGTTCTCAAAAACAGCAGCAGAAAATGTCAGAGCCAAAAGGCTGGCCTTCAGGAAATATAAGGGAACGCAGCACGATGAAGATAGGGAGGCATACCAAACTTCCCTAAAGGAAACAGGGAAGGCAGTAAGGCAGGCAAAGGCCCAAACCGAGGAAACACTAGCACAAACAGAAAAAGAAGGTGACAAGATTTTCTATAGATACATTAGTGAAAGGAGAAAGTCCAGAGAGGGTATTGCTAAGATCAAAGGGGATAAAGGGGCATGTGAGGAGGAGGACCATGTAAAAGTATCTATCCTAAATAAATACTTCTGCTCAGTATTTACTGAAGAGAAGGTAGAGCAGAGCCCACAGCTCAGCACCATGGACACGGGGGGAGGGAGGTGTCCACTATTCCCCTTCACAAAAAAAAAGGGTCCTTCAAAAGCTGGATAAGCTCAGGATGCACAAGACAATGGGACTGGATAGCATATATCCCAGGGTACTAAAGGAGCTAAAGGTGGAACTAGCAGAGCCATTATCAGAACTGTTTAGTGAGTCTCTGAGCACAGGAGAGGTCCCAGAAGACTGGAGAAGGGCTTATGTGATCCCACTCCACAAGAGTGGTAGCAGGGTGGAGGCAGGGAACCATAGAACAGTCAGTCTTACTTCAGTAGTGGGCAAAATTATGGAAGCACTCCTTAAGGAAAGGATAGTGCAACACCTGGAATCCATAGAAGCACACGATCCAAGACAGCATGGGTTTACAAAAGGAAGTTCCTGTCAAACTAATCTCATAGATTTCTTTGACTGGGAAACCAGGGTGGTGGACTAAGGGGAAGCAGTTGATGTCGCCTATCTTGACTTCAGCAAAGCTTTTGATACTGTTCCACATAGAAGATTTATTAATAAGCTGTGTAGGCTCAGAGTAGGTCAGAAGTTGGTCAACTGGGTGGCAAACTGGTTGACGGGCAGAAAACAGAGAGTGGTGGTAAACGGTATATAGTCAGAAGAGATGCAACTCACAAGTGGGGTACTTCAGGGATTAGTCCTGGGGCCAGTTCTCTTCAATATCTTCATCAGTGACATTGCAGATGGACTGGAGGGTAAGGTTTGTCTGTTTGCAGATGACACCAAGATCTGCAACAGAGTAAATGATCCAGATAGGTGGGCAGAATGAGAAGAGATCTGGATAAACTAGCAAAATGGTCAGAAGAGTGGCAACTAGGGTTTAATGCAAAAAAGTGCAAGATCAGGCACATAGGGAAGAGAAACCCTGAAGACACCTATAGGCTGGGAGGGGAGTTGCTGGCAGTCACAAGGGTAGAAAAAGACTTGGGTATCATCATCACCGATGACCTGAAATCATCCAAGCAGGCCACTAAAGCAGTAGGTAAGGTTAGGGGGATGTTGGGGTGTATTAGTAGGGGTATCACAAGTCGGAAGAGGGAGATAATAATCCCTCTTTACAAGACACTGGTCAGGCCCCATCTTGAGGACTGCGTGCAGTACTGGAGGCTGCACCTTCACAAAGACATTAACCAAAACTAAGGCAGTCCAGAGAAGGGCAACCAAAATGGAGCAGGGACTGCATTAGAAAACATACTAGGACAGATTAACGGAGCTCAATATGTATACCCTAGAGCACAGGAGGGAGAGAGGTGATATGATTGAAACATGCAAACACCTTAAGGGCATTAACAAGGTGAAAGAGTCTAACATGTTTCAATATATGTAAAATAGGAGCACAAGAGGACACAGCATGAGATTAGAGGGAGGACGATTAAGGGGTAATGTGAGGAAGTTCTTTTTCACAGAAAGCGTGGTGGATGCATGGAATGGCCTACCTCAGGAAGTGGTGGATATGAATACAGTGCAGGGCTTCAAACAGGCATGGGATAGGCATAAGTGAGCAATACAGATGAGTATGAGTAGATAGGCCATTGACAGAGCAAAGGCTGATAGCACATCCATAAGGTAGAAAAAGAAATGGGCAGACTGGATGGGTCTTGCGGTCCTTATCTGCCGTCATCTTCTATGTTTTTATGTTTCTAAGTGTTTATGGGTTAAGTGCCAAATGGTACAGAGGTAATGGACTGCAGACTTTTTTTTTTACTGAGCAGTACAGCCTTTTAAAGCAGTAAACATATGGCTATCAGAGGTGAAGGAGTGATAATCCCACTCAAAATGAAATAAGAGGTTGCAGCTCCCTTGTGACACTGCAGGACTACACCTCTGGTCATCTGCAAAGAGATAGACCTTCCCTTCCACTCCTCTGCAATGTCACTAATAAAGACATTAAAGAGGACCTGTCCCAGCACTGAATCCTGAGGTGGTCTGCTGGTCACCCAGTTCAGTTCAATTTATTTGTTTTCAAGTACGTATAACCAAAACATTTGACATACAACATTTATACACAAGTTGAAAAACTGTTTCTTTCCATTTGTTGTCTATGTATACACCTATTGCTCCATATATCTAGCGTCATCATATACAAGTACAAAAAATAGATATTCCTATGTCTCTCATATTATCAATGCTCAGTGCTTCAGTAATTAAAATCTATATTCTAAAATATATTTGAAAGCATTGTTTCTTATTTTTCTGCTTTAAAACGAGATACTGAACATGTTGCACAAATTTTGCAACTGCAAAACTGATTTGTAGGCAGCTTTTATTTAAAATATAATCACAGATTGATATAACATCACAGAATCTCTTGTTTAACAAAATTAGTAAAATCCATCTGGTTCTTAAGACCTTAAGTTTATCACATTGAAACAAAATATGTATTGTAGAACATTCTTCTTTACAGCCCAAGAGGCATACGTAATTAGAGGATAAATTCCATGAATAAAATGGCAATGTTCCAAATCCAAAACAATTAAATCATAATCTGGCTAAATGTTTTATGTGTTTGGATTTCTCTCAGTGTTTCAAGTAAACTATAATTTCCCATTCCTCATTTGCATTAAACTTTCCATAAAATACATTTTTTTCTTTTGTAGATTGTGTAACCTTGCCAAATCAGTTTGTTTAGAAATGTCCAGCACTGTCCTAATTGTGTTGCTTGTATATTCATTTGTGAATCTGTTGACATCAATATTATAAATTGATTCTAAACCCTTAATATTTCATAGATTTATTAAGCTTACTGAACCTTGAGTTTTCCTTTGATGTAAAACATTCTTATCAACAGGCATAAACTATTTTGTTATCTGGATTTGTCACAATTATCTTCCAGTACTTTATTTGACGTATATACACCTTGCTTGACAGAGACTACATTCCAGTTTACATTCCTAAATATTCTGGGGTAGTCACCAGTGGTAAACCTAGAATCAATCTAATAAATAAATTCTGTGTGGGTCACCATTCCTTCCTCAAAGCAAACTCCATTTACCACAATCCTCTGTATCCTATCCCCTAACTAGTTTCTTACCCAGATAATCACTTTGTTGCCCACCCCCATGCTACCCAGCTTGCTTACCAGTCTGCTATGTGGAATGATTTCAAAAGCCTTGCTGAAATCCAGATAGGTCAAGTACACCCTGCCACCCTGATCTAACTCTTTGGTCACCCAGTAAAAGAAAAGACCATCATATTTTTTTGGCATGACCTACCCACCTGTGGATCCATGTTATCTCGGATCCTGTAACTCACTGGATTCAAAATAATCTGCAATCTTTTCCTTTAGTATTGATTCCTTTAACTTACCTCCCACCAGTATCAGGCTGATAGCCCTATAATTGCTTACCTCTTCCCTGCTACCACTTTTGTAAACTGGGACTACATCTGCCTTTCTGAAGTCCTTTGTGACCACTCTAGTCTCCAGTGATTTGTTAAATACTGTATGTCTGTCAGAGCTGCATCTAGTACCTTTATGAGCTCCCTTAGCACCTGTGGATGCACCCCATCTGGCCCCATAGTTTTGTCCATCTTCAGTTTAGTGAGTGCTTTCAGAACCCTCTCCTCAAAAAAAGGACTAGTGTCCACTTCCCTCCTATCTAAGCTCCAGATGCTTTTACCCAGTCCCTCTCCTTCCCCGTCTACTGCAAACACTGACAGAAGTATTTGTTCAAGACATCTGCTTTTTCTTGGTCTTCCTCTGTAAAGTCCTGACCTCCTCCATTACCTTTCCAATCCCACCCTTTTTCTTTGTTTTTCCACTAACTTACCCAAAAAATTATTTGTCCCCTTTAGACACTGCCTGAGCTATTATTTTTTCAGTTTGCACCATTACGCTCTATACTGCTTTCTCTACCTCCCTCTTTTTTTCCTGATATACTTTCCTAGTCTCCTCTCGCTGTGTCTTCTTATACCTTCTAAATGTTACTCATTTAGCCTTTACCTTTTCTGACTCCTCTTTTCAAAACCATAGCAGTCTCCTCTTTCCTTTTCTTTTCCTTTTGCTCACTTGCTTGATGCAGTGGTTCATTGCCTTCACTATGCCCTCTATAGTTGTGTCCTCTATTCCTCCACATCCTCCAGGTCATCTGCCCCTGCCAGATAATTTAGGTGGCATTCACCCATCTTTACAAAATCTGATCTTCTGAAGTCCAGGAATCTCACCATTATGTGGTTGTATTCTGCAGCTGTTCTTATGTTGAACCACACTGTATGATGATCACTGGTCCTCAAATGACTTCCCACCTTGATATCTGCAATATTGCCTCTATTATTAAGTACCAGGTCTAGTATTGTCCCATCTTTAGTGTATTCACTGACTAGTTGCCCGAGGAACATCCCTACAGGAAGTCCAGGATATCCCTGCTTCTTTCTAGTTGAAGCCATAACAGGGAGGTTCCAATCTATATCTGGCAGACTGAAGTCCCCCACCAGCAACACCTCCCCTTTTCAACCATTTTGGCAGTTGCTGCTAACATTTCCTTATCTAACTCCTCCCCCTGTACCAGAGGCCTGCATATCAAGCCTGTCTGAATATTGGCTCCATTTCCTATCTCCGGGGTGACCCATGACTCCTTGCCACACCTGAATTCCCTACATCTCTGTTTATTTTAAGTTTTCCTTCACATAAAACACCACACACCCCTCCTTTCCTTCCCACCATATCATTTCTGAACAGTGTGTAGCCTGGTATGGATATGTCCCAGTCATTGTTGTAAGTGCACCATGAGTTGGTAATGGCCACACTATCCAGGTCAGCATCTGCCATTATGGCCTCTAAGTCTGGAATCTTATTTCCCAAACTTCTGGCATTGGCACACATGAACTTCCAGATTTTGATAGCTCTTGGCTATTGGCTTGTTGCTCCCCCCTTTTTCTTGTTTCTCTCCCTCATTCCCTTCTCTTTAGACATTTTCTTTCATCTCCTTCCTCCTTTGCTAGCACCCTGGCTCATTGATTAGTGGATCATGGCAGCTGAGATTCAACTCCAAAAAGTGCAAAGTCATGCACATAGGCAAAAGGAATTCAAGGAAGGCATATTATTTGGAAGGAGAAAGACTAGCGGCCTCCAATCAGAAGCATGATCTGGGAATCCTGATCTCAGATAACTTAAAAGTGAGAAAACAGTGTGAGAAGGCAGCACAGAAGGCCAGTGGAATTCTGGGATGCATTGGGAGGGAAATCACAAACTCAAGGAGGAAGGTGATCCTACCACTGTACAGATTGCTGGTCAGGCCACACTTGGAGTACGATGTCCAGTTTTGGAGGCCTCACCTCCAAAAAGACATTGACAAGATAGAAACAGAGCAGAGAAAGGGGACAAAAATGATTTGGGGATTGCATGAGATGCCCTACGAAGAAGACTGAGACAGCTCAACATGTATTCCCTGGAGCAGAGAAGGGAGAGGGGTGACATGATCAAAACATTCAGATACATAAAAGGCATAAACAAAGTGCAGATTCAGGAACTTTTTAACTTCAAGGAGGGTAGCAAAAACAGGGCACATGATCTAAGGCTGAAAGGAGGGAGGTTCACTACCATTGTCAGGAAGTTTTTCTTCAAAGAAAGGGTGGTGGACACCTGGAGCAACCTGCCCCCGCAGGTGGTTGGGGCAAACACAGTTGTGGGATTCAAGAACGCATGGGATAGACACAAGGGAGCTCTCTCACCAAAGGGCAACTATGGGGGTAGGACAAGACGAATACATCAGGCAGACTAGATGGAACTAGCAGTTTCCTTCTGCCATCATCATATATGTTTTATGTTCTAAGTTTCTGCCTCCCCTATTTCTTCCATCACCCCCTTCAGCTAGTTTAAATGTTCATCAAAGTGATATTTAAACCATTCACTGAGGACTGTGGTTCCCTCCTGGATAAATGCAGGCCATCTGCTCTGTATAGGCTCTTATCCTCCCAGTTGGGCACCCAGCCCCCAATGTAGCCATTCCTTCCTCTCTACACCATTTTTTCAACCTTGAGTTGAAGGAGGTGGTGAGGAGATCTCTCTCCTTCCTCCTGTCATAGACAGAAAGCACCTACACAATAGCTACTGAGTGTGCTACCTGTTTAAGACAATGTCCCAGTTCCATAAACTCCCCTGCACTATTCCATCCCCATCTGTAGTCAGGTCATTTGTGCCCAGGAAGGCAATGACATCTACTTTCCCCCTTCCTTTCTACATCCCTAGCAATCCATAGGATATGCTTCCCATCTCTCTGGCCATAGCGCTGGATAGGCACCTGACCTCCCCCTCCGCCCCTTTTGTATTCCTGATTATATCCTTGGGACAACTGAGTCACCCACCAGAAGTTGCTTCCTCCTCAACTGGGGTCCTCTCTCACCCTCCTTGGGTTTCCACTTGATAGGTCCCCCACATCCTCCCTTGCCACTACCATGGGTGCCACCTCTTGTCAGTCCTGCTCCACTGGAGTGGTGTAATAATTTTGTAGTGACCCTGGTTGAGGAATGTGCCCTTGATCCAACCCCCACAGCCCCAGTCTTCCAGATCCCACCACCCCCATGCTTCTCAAGGCCACTGTAGTCCAGCCGCTCCTCCTATTTGGCATCTTTTGAGATAACAATGTCTGACTTCTTGGCCTCTAGGTGGAGGAGAAGATCCCCTGATTCCTAGCCAACTGGCCACAAGTCTAGTGACCCTCTCCCTCAACCCAGAGAGGTGCATGCAGATGAGGCAGCACCACAGTCTCCATAAGATCTCCCTGAAGAATGCCACCTGACAGCCACTGCACTGCACCACTCCAACACTCCCTATTCTTGCTCTCCCTCAAATTTCTGACTTCTTTCCAAGATCACAGTAAAGGCTAAGCTGTAAGCAGCATGAGTTACTAAAGCACAAAAAAACACAACCCTGTAATTAAACTACACTTGCGTTGCCGGCCCGCTGGTGCAGCAGTGGGATTTCCGCTTGTGACACTGGCGACCCGGGTTCGGGAATGGACCTGGATCATCTGAGGGCCAGCCAGGGGGAGAAGGATGGAGCATCCTATGGACTGCTCTCCTTCTCCAGGGGGGAGGGTGGGTCAGTGATCGGAGCACTAGTGACTCTGGGCGGAGGCCCGGAGCCACACAGCCACCGACACTTAAGAGGACTTGGAGGCGGGCCAGACATCATTACGTCATTGCACATTCCCGCCTCCTGGAAAAAACCGAAAAATGGATGGCTGTCGGCCACCCTACATGAAAGCGGCGCGTGACTTCAATTAACCTCTCCAGGCCGGCCCTCGGTTCAAAATAGTGTCTGTGGGTGCCCCTGCTCCCGAGCCCCATCTGCAGGGGTAAGCTGCAGGGTACCGGAGGGCTTGAGGCCGTTCTGGAGAAGGTGGAAGCTGCACGGGCTGATAGTCCCGGGCGGTCGGCGGCTAGGCGAGGAGGAATAAAAGCGTAAAAATAAAAAAAAAAAAACTACACTTGCTATGCCATAGATACAAGTATGCCATACACAATAAACAGTATTTCTTTTTCTTTTTATGTCAGTCTATCAACAAGTTCCATAAACCTCAAAATGTACAAGTCAGCTACAATGCAACCTACAATCACAATTCAACAAACAAACCCATAAACAATACAGGTGTACCTGTGTTCCAATGGACAGGGTTCCTGGCTGTTGACTGTCTCCTTGGGTGACTCCTGGCAGACTCCAGATGCTGTACTTTGCTTGAGGGCTGCAAGCAGGAGGGCCGCTTAGCAGCAACTACTATATAGAGGGTGGGCTCACCCAGCTCTGCCCCCTGGCAACTCCATCTACCCAATTGACAACAATACAGAGCCCTGAGGCCAGCAGCAAGCTGGCAGAACTATCCATCAATGAAAGGGAGAGAGGCAGATGCAACCCTCAAGCCCACCCACCCTCAGCAGCTCCCTCAGTGTTCTGTGCTGCCAAGGCAAAAACAGAGCCCTTTTAAATAATAGGCTGGCTCACACAGTCCCCAACAACTCCATCTGCCTGATTGTTGGTGATGCAGCAGCCCCATGGCCAGCGGCAAGCTGACAGAATTATCCATTGGTGGAGGGGAGAGAGGCAGATTAAACCCTCAGTCCCTCTCACCCTCAGCAGCTCCCTCAATATTCTCAGTTATGAAACTATCTATACCATTTGAAATATTGAATGAATCAACCAAACCATGTTTGTGTCAGATGACTGGAGAATGACTTACTTGTTGCCATTATTCAAGAAAGTCTCTGGGTTGGCTGTAGAAAACTATGACCTAGTCAATGTGATATCCTAACAAAGAAGATACACAAGCTAAGTATACAAATTTTTGACTAATTCAATGTGCAGAGGTATGGGATATAGTTTCAATATACCATATGGGCATGATAAGACAAGGGTGCTTGAGGAGTTGAACAGATCACTGGTGGCATCTCTAACAGACATTTTGTAGAGTTAATCCATACGGGGGGACAGCAGACTGGGGAACTGAAAATGTGATCCCTCTATGCAAGAGTGGGGATAAGGACAGTCCTGGTAATTATTAAACGGTAAGCCTAACAGCAGTTGCATAGAATCTGAAGGAAGATATCTCTGAGGAGAGGACAGTTCAATGTGTGGTACATAGCTTTGTGCTTATGAATACTTATGTACTTGAATGTTATGGACTTAATGTTATGAACTTGAGGTTATGAACTTAGAATCTGGCTTTTCTCCATTCCCACCATCAGTAGGAATGCTGGGTAGGTGTAGGAATAGAGGCCCAACATTGAGGGTTAAATAAGAGTGCTAAAAGAGGAGGAGGCCATAGAGGATGCTGGGCATTTTTGAAATGCTCAAAACTGAGCAGTGGAAGTGCTGAAATTTAAGTAAGGGATGTGGGAGGAGCCATTTCCCCCCCACTGAACCTCAGGCTTTTAGCCCTCCCATTCAATGTGTGGTACATAGCATAGTGCTTGTATATACTTAAGTACTTGAATGTTATGGACTTAGGGTTATGAACCTGAGGTTATTAACTTAGAATTTGGCTTTTCTCTACTCTCACCCTCAGTAGGAACGCTGGGTAATTGTAGGAATAGAGGCCCAAAAAGATTATTAATGGTTCAGTTGCCTCCTCCAACTCCAGAAAGTGTGACCAGTAGCATGCAGGAGAAGAAAATCCCCTGTGGGGGAACCTCTGAGGACCTATGACTACGAACCTGTCCATCCTCCGGGCAAACTGTGAGGAGATAATCCTAAAAATGTGGAGTGAGGTTTGGTTCTGGTTATGTCCAAGGGTCTTATCCTTTGAGTTTTGCTCATCAATGAGTCGTATCCTCTGACTCTTGATGGTGAGAAGGGAGGTCAATTACAAAGGATGGAGGATCCTGAAAGATGAAGGAGAGACCAATTCGGATGGATGTCCAGATGAAGAAAGATGGTAGATGATGTCTGGGATTTTTGATGTGGTATTCGAGAATTAGAAACTTGAACAAGGATGGATTCAGGGAAGGAAATTGATGGATGGTTGAGCACTAGACAGTGGTGCACCTGAAGGTCCCAAAAGGAATAGAGAAGGAGGAAGTAACTCATTGCCATGGAAAGGATTCTGACGTCACAAGTGGTAGTAGTCTTTTTTATACCTGACACCCTTCCCTGGAGACTCAGGGTGCCATTACCCCATAACATGGTGCAAACAAATTAAATAAAACAATCCCAATAAATAATAAAAATATATGCCCAGACTTTCAATTCAATGCAATTTTATTTTCACCAGGATAACACCATTGAGACCGCTCATTTGCAAGGTGGTCCTGGAAAGGCTAACATACGTAGGAGGCACATTGACTTAATAATCACAATGGCAGATTCAGCAACAGTGGTAACAAAGCAGTGGTACAAAACAAGTACTGTAATGTCAAGCAATCAATTAAAATCTTTATTTTGCCAGGTGTAACATCATTGAGACAAACTCATTTACAAGATGGACTTGGGGCAAAACAATTGCTAACAGGGTTAAGACATTACTGGTTGAGTGAACATACATAACAATTACATAGTAATAATAACAACATAATAACATATAACCATCACATGTGACAAGATACTTGCCCCAGAACATAGCAATAGGTTCAACAGGAGGTAGTGCCATTTAAATACAATTGCATGGATACAGATATATGGACGTAAGATAATGAGCTAAAGTTTATACAGTAAACATCATTGGAGAAGTCATAGTGAGCAGGAGTGGCAGTTTCTCTAGTGTCAAAGTGTGAAGACAATTGAGATGTAAGAGTCCTGTGATAAGTACTGTAGGCATGGCCTGGCAAGTGGGGTGGGAAGGCTAGTGGGCTTTA
Organism: Neoceratodus forsteri; assembly: GCA_016271365.2. Classification (NCBI taxonomy): domain Eukaryota; kingdom Metazoa; phylum Chordata; order Ceratodontiformes; family Ceratodontidae; genus Neoceratodus; species Neoceratodus forsteri. Next base: position 799,401,315 of record CM057454.1, read on the forward strand.
AGGAGTGGGGAGGAAAGATCATATGAGATAGGAGAGGGTTGGACATGATGGTCTAGGGAGGAAGGACTGTTTGAAGGGAGAACACAACAGATGCCACAGGCAATGGTTGGGGTTTAAGTCCAATATTTGAAGCAAAGACAGATCATGATGTTGGGACCTTGATTTGGACAATGACAGAAGGGAGGACTCAAATGATGCCTCAGGTAATGGTTGAGGTTTAAGTCCAGAATTTAAAGCAGTAACAAATTGAGATGTTAAGACCTTGACTTGAAACGATGACAGACCTCAGAGAAGGTCCTCAGGAACAAGGATTTGAAGAGGGAGAGCGTGACGGGGTAGTGAGCCTTAAGGTTTTCTGGATCTTATTCCAGAGTGTAGGAAGAGTGAAGCTTATTGAGGCTCTACCAAAACACGTTTTAACTTTAGGGATAGCCAGAGATAAGATGGTAAGACTTCTGAGAGAATAAGCACTAGGGATGAAGGGAGTTAGGCAGCTTGTGAAGTACTGAGGTAATGAGTGATCGCCTAATATGTCCATAGAATAGCATTATTTTGCATCCTGAAGCTAAGGGAGGTCCATCCTATGGAAGAATAGAAGATGCAGTGGTGCGTGTCATAAGGGGCCTCCGAAACGAACCTAAGGGCTCTGTGGTATAGGGTATCAAGCTTGGAGAGAGCTGTGCTAGTACTATGGCCATATAGGAAGTCTGCATAGTCCAAGTACAGCTTACTTAGGTTCCATACATAGAAATCAGGGCAGCAGATACAAAAACAATGTTAACTGTACAAGGGATACAAGACAGTTAATGTGCAGGTACAACTCAAAATAATTACAGAAAGGAAACTAACACTAAAAAGAGAGGGAGAACAGGAAGAGTTGCTGTAAGAGTATGGGCAAGGGGCAACGAGACAGGTAGAGACAAATAGGGGAAAGGGGATGGTAGAAAATGGTAGAAGGGTAAAGGGATACACAAAATTAGGAAAATAAAGGTGCAGACAATAGGGAGTAAGTAGAAGGTATTTAGGATTAATGTAAGCATGTTAGGAAATGAGGAATACTATGGGATCCCTCCACCACAGAAGAAAAGAAGCACAGGTAGAGTGTGGAACACAGGCCACCAATGATGCAAGAAGTGCAGGAGAGCCTCTTTAGGAGATGGGCCTGTTATTTAATGTATAGCTAACATTAATGGCAAGCAATGTAATAATTACGTTCATAAATAAATATTTACAAATATTAGCTTGGGTATGACCATGTAGGGTAGAAATTAGTCCCCAAATGCCAGGATAAACAAAAAGGTTTTAATACCCCTCTTAAAGGCCTCCACAGGTGGGCTTCCCTCAAAGTACTTGGTAGATAGTTTCAGAGAACAAGGCCTACAAGTTCAAATGCCTGGTCCCCAGGGTTTTTTAATGTCATCCTTGGAAATACCAGGAGAACCTCCTATGCAAAGCGGAGAGAGCACAAGTGTATGTGATGGTGCAAGAGCTCAGACAGGTAGCCCAGGTCCAGCCCATGTAGGGCCTTATAAGTTAGAACAAAAAAATCAAAGCTCTGGCATTAAATGTACAGTAGAAGTACAGTCCAACTAGGACCCTGAGCGCTGACACTTCAAACCTACCCATGACTTCATCAGACCTGCCCCCTGATGAAGAGCTCGATATGGTTGCAGTGCTGGTGCTCAGTGTCCTAGTCAGACTACTTCTACTTTTGTGCCACAATAAAATACTTCCACCTATATCTTTATTGCCTGGACATTGTATCCATTTGGGTACATGAGTGCAGAGCTTTGATTTTTCTGTTCTATTTGGAGTTAGTGGGCTGTCCACCCTGCTGCACCACCTTGATTCCTAGAGCACAACATTTTTCTTTGTGTCAGCCTTTTAAGTTAGAAGCCCAACTTTAAAGTAGATATGCCACCAGCAGCCAGTGCAAATCATGCCGTGCCAGGGAGACATGACACATCCTCAGAAAGCCAACAAGCAACCTAGCAGTTGTGTTCTACATCAGCTTCAAGTGTTGCAGCATACCTCCATTGACCCCTATGTACAGGGCATTGCAATGGTCAAGCCTTGAAGTCACAAACACATGCACCAATTTGGCTAGATCACTGAGTGGATAAAGGATTTAATCTGGCTGATGTTCCATAGATAGTAAAAGCCAATCTGGACTACTGCCAGTGCCTGAGCTTCAAATGTCAGCCCCTCATCCAGAATGACTCCGGAATTTTTCACCTGAGTTACATCCAAGAGTTGAGAGGAACCAAACTGAAGCCCCAGCTCCCTCTCTGTAGCTACCACTCTTCTCTACCTCACAGATCAACCTCCAATACTTCAGTCTTATCCAGGATAAGTCTCAACCAGCTCAATGACATCCAGTCCTAGATCCCAGCCAAGCACCAATTAAGCACAACAGGTGCACCAAGTGATCCAGGTACAAAAGACATGTAGAGCTGGGTATCATCTGCATAGCAATAAAACTTCAGCCCATATTGCCTAATGATCATAGCTGGATATAGCATATACACCGCAAACAGCATGGGAGAAAGAAGCGAGCACTGGGGTATGCCACAGGATAGAACCTTCAATAGCAAGTGTAACCACCCAGTCCCCTAGGGTTACAAGAATCCCATCAGTGTCAGTGTGAGGTAGGTAAGGCAGCTGGTGAATAACTAGTTAAACAGGTTTTTCACCTACTCACTCTCTTGTTTACTTGGTCTCAGCTGAGATGAGAGAGATGAGGTCATTTAGAACTCTCGCAGCGGCAAAAGACACAGCACCTGGCTGTGAGTAGGGAGTTTTAGAATCTTGGGTCAGTCTGTCAGCAGCAGTTGTGTAGTGAGTCAGAGGAGTGAAGACTGCTGTGTGAGCTCTGAGAGGAGGGCCTGTTTTCTCACCTTAGTCCTGAAAGTCACCAACCTGACAAGAAAAGTGTTGGAAACCATTGTCTACAGCAGGATCTCCTGATTTTCATCCCCAGAGGGATGAAAAGTACTTCTAGAGAATGGATCCTATGGGGCAATCCCCTATTTGATCCAGGACAATATGAAGGTGTCTGTACTGTTCTAACTGTGAGTAGATTTGACTTTGTGCTTCCTGAAGAATTTACCTGTGCTTTGGTGTTTCTCTGGTTAAAAGGGAAAGGTGCACTAGATTCTGTTCTGAAGTTTGAGATTTTTCTCAGTTGCAAAGTTGACTGGCAATTGTGGGGTCCAGAGGCAGACTAATTCACATTGTTCAAGACTTTAATTCTTACACTCCCAGACTAGTATTTCTTAAATGCTGGATGTGAAAGTTCATTCAAAGATGCATTTACCTGAGTGTGTTCAAGATGTTTTAAGGCATAACTCTGAAAGAATGGCTGGGTATGCATTTGGAAGCAAAGGGTCGGCAGCCCCCCCCCCATCTGGAGTAACCAGATCAGGACTTCAGGTTCCATAAAGGCACCTGGTTATTTTGGACATGGTGGCCAATGTCTGAAGAGACATTTACCCCCTGGAGTGGGTTGTGCTAGTAATGAGCCCCTGTGTGATCAGCTGTTGCAAGTTGCCACTAGAAGCAGTTTTAAAGTCCTATGCCATATGGGAAATATGTGTTCAGTTGTGGCCAGTACCACTAGAAGTAATGTTCAGTTGTGGCCAGTGCCACTGAAGAGAATTCAATGTCCTATGAAAAATAGGCATATGTAGAGTTTCTGTCAGATACAGTTGTTCTTTTGTTTCTGTAATTCATTGTGCCACAAAGTGTAAACCTTGGGGGTCCACCCTTGCTTTAGAGAACATCTTTTGAAACAAAGTCGCACTCTAGAACCCCAACTCTGGTTTGGACTTTCACATTTTTGCTTCCTGTGTGTTGGATTTACTGGTTGCCCCTTCAGAAGTATAGGTCTAGCATAGCCCTAGTAGAAAGTTCTCTCCTCAGGGCCTGGGTTTTTTGTCATAAGTTTTGGTTTTGTACACCCCATCCCTTTTTTGACCTCTGCAAGTAATGATCCTGATATACAGTCCCAAAGCTATAGATGGTACCAATTTCTGAAGTAGTTTGTGCCCAGTCAAGGGTACCAGGGGTAGCTACTATAACTGTGTAAAGTAGTGGGGGAGTGGTTATACAAGGAAAACCTTCCTAACATTACCCTCTGGGTTCTGTCACTGAGATAGGATGTGAACCAGCAGATGACTTTGCCAGTGAGTCCCACATACTGGTGTGGAAAAGCTACTGTGCGAAACAGAGGGGTGCAGTACCATGGGTGGCTATCCCCCTGCAATATGAATCTGAACAGATGGGGCTACACTCCACTTCACAAAATAATGAGATTTCTTATATCTTTGGGGGGACAAATTAAATGTTTACAGCTTATATTTAAACTGAATCCTGTGTGAACTTGTCCTTTTGTGGATAGGAGTGCAGCACTATCTGTTCTGAATCCCACAAGCTCCCTGAGTCTGTCCAGTAGTAACCCATGGTCCATGGTGTCAAATGCTGAGGTGAGATAAAGGAGAGTGCCTCAGGTGGCACAGTGGATATGTCCTAGCCTTACAATGAAAGGGTCAGGGATTTGATCCTAGATGAGGGTGCATGTGAACTATATTAGGGGGGTGGGTGGAAGTAGGGGGTGATAAGGCAGAAGCGCTAAATGATAACTTCTGCTCAGTATTTACTAAGGAGAAAGGTGGGTTATACTCAAGGGGGGAGAGAGTGCAGGAACAGAGGGGGAGGGGGTGACAGACAGGGAAATCACGGAGGGCAGGGCAGGGTTCTGGAGGGTTTGAGGGCACTGAGGGTGAACAAGGCACCAGGCCCAGATGACATCCACCCCAGGGTACTGAAGGAGCTGGCAGAGGTCTTGGTGAGACCTTTGACAGACCTGTTTAATACCTCACTACACTCAGGGGTGTGTACCTCAGGACTGGTGGATGGCTCATATGATGCCCCTCCACAAGAACAGCCTGGATGAACCAGGGAACTACATATCAATGAGCCTCACATCCATTGTGTGTAAACTGTTGGAGACTATCCTGAAGGAGAGGCTGGAGCCAAAGGGCTACAGAACAGCAGACAACATGGCTTTCTGAGTGGCAGATTCTGCCAAATCAACCTGGTGGAGTTCTATGACAGGGTAACTAGGCAATTGGATAGGGGCCATGCAGTTGATGTCCTGTACCTGGACTTCAGTAAGGCATTCAACTCAGTGCTACATGGGAGGCTGGGAAGCAAGTTAGAAGGCACAGGGGTGGGTGCAAAGCTGGTGAGATGGGTAGGGAACAGGCTTCAGGGAAGGCAACAGAGAGTGGTGGTAGGTGGGGAGCTCTCATCCCAAGGGTAGTGACGAGCAGTGTTCTACAGGGCTCAGTGTTGGGACCAGTGTTGTTTTGGATATTTATTGTAGACATATCATTGGGCATCAAGCGCAAAACCAATCTTTTTGCTGATGACACCAAGATGGGAGCAGTGGTGGACAACCTAGGGGATGGCAGGGGTTGCAGGATGATTTGGCAAAGCTGGAAACCTGGTTGGACACCTGGCAACTGGGGTTTAATGCCAAAAAGTGCAAGGTGCTGCATTCTGAGGTGAAAAACCCAAGAAGGAGTTACTAGCTGGGACAAGTGCAGCTAGCAGAGACAGAGGAGGAGAAGGATCTGGGGGTGCACATTATGGGATCAATGAACAACTCAGCACAATGTAGGAAGGCAGCTGCAAAGGTCAACAAAATGCTGGGTTGCATTGCAAGGGGTTCATTCTCAAGGAGAGGGGAAGTGATTCTGCCACTGTATAGATCATTAGTTAGACCACATCTGGAGTACTGCGTGTAGTACTGGTGCCCATATCTGAAGAGGGACATTAAGTTACTGGATGGGGTGCAGCGCAGGGTGACAAAGATGATCCAGTGGCTTGGGGACTGTTTTATCTATGCCGACTCGATGACACTGTTGTCGAGGTTTGGCATAGTGAGATCCCCGATGTCGGCAGGTGAAATTACACCTGTCAGACTTGGTTTGTTTTCTATTGGGGGGCTGTGCCCCCTGCAGCCCCCCCATTCTTTAAGATTCCGAACTACGAGTTGGAATTAACTTGAAGGGTGGGAGGGAATCAGTGAAAGAGCGAAATTTTGCCCATGGTTCCCCCACAGTGACAATTTCGAAATCTGTGGAAATTGTCGGTATGGGGGATTTTGCCATATGGGTTTTGACCTTCGGTCGGCATACAGGGAGGGGTACTTACCATACAAGACGAGGCTGAGGGAGTTGAACATGTACTTGCTGGAGGAGAGGTGGGACAGGGTGGGTATGATTGAAACCTTCAAGTACATGAAAATAATAAACAAGATCGGTATTTATTTATTTATTTATTTAGCTTTTGTTAACCAGGTAAGTACACTAGACAAGACAATTTGCCTATTTTCGGGTACGACCCGGGAGAGTACAGGAAATTACATACCTACACATTTGGGACAACATGGTACATAATTAGGAAAAGCTTACAGTATGGAAGGGCTGTTCAAAGTAAGGGAGGGGAGGGACACCCAGGACCATATGAGACTGGAGGGAGGAAGGTTCAAGAGGAAGAAGAGGAGACACTTTTTTATGGAGAGTGTGGTAGCTAGGCAGAATGCATTACCGGTGGAAGTGGTATCCAGTAGAACAGTGGGTTGCTTCAGAAGGGGCTGGGAATGGGCAAGGGGGAGGGTCAAGGGAGGGGGAGGGAGGGAGGAAGGGGCAACTCCAAAATAAGGGGTGCTAGCTGCACATTTGAGCAGGCTTAATAGACCATTAGGCCTTTATCTGCTGGCAAATTTCATATGTTTATATGACTTCAGTCTCTCACCCTGAACAGGTCATTGTGTACCCTAACTAGTACAGCCTTTGTGCTATGCGTGGATGTAAACCCAGACTGGAGAGGTTTATAGATTTCAAAGGCAGTGAGGTGTGCCTCAAGCTATGGCACAACTGCCTTCTCAATAATGTTCCCCAAATAGGGCAGGTTAGAGATAAGCTGTTAATTGGCCAAATATCTGGGCCCAAAGATGGCTTCTTCAGAAAAGGTTTCATCAATGCGCTTTTCAGCTACACTGGGAATGCTCCCTTTGAAAAGAAGCACTGGACAATGCAAAGCAGAAAGAACTGCTCAGAGTCCGCAGTGCCAAGTGACAAATTTAAAACCAAGTGAGTGCCTTCTGTGTCCCCAGAGTATAATGGGGCAAAGGGTTACAGAAGACTTTCAGAGGAGAATGACCAAAAAGATAAAAACACAGAGATATAAGACATATGGAGAAAGGCTAAGAAATTTGGGCCTGTACTCAATGCAATATAGAAGGTTAAGAGGTGACCTCTGTTTATCATACAGAGCTATGAATGATGTGACCTCATTGTTCTGTTTACTGTCTTCTTAGTTAGTCCCGTGCTTTCCAACAATTATTCGTCATTCATTTCTGTAGGCAATCTTTTTCAGATAGCCCAGGTTGTATCGAGGAGCATAACGAGTTTGGTTCCAGAAATAGAAGGATTTTCTCCCAGAAAATGAAAGGAGGGTTCCATAACACCTCTCTTTTCTTTTTCATCTGTATTGTTTAATCCGCTCCACACCACCTCTTCATACTTGCAGGTCATGGGTTTTGATAGCCAGTTTCTGTAAAATAATTTTTGGACAATATAAGGGTGTACAATCCTTAACTGCATTCCTGTTGAAAGTATTAAGTTTGCCTGTACTGTAGCATGATTATGCTCCGCTTTTCAACACAAGTACTCTCTGTGCTATTCATGCCAATGCCATATTTGAAATTTTGCCATCTTTTAAAAAAATGAGGTCTTGTGATTAAGAATAGGCAGTTTTACATAACGGCTATAATTAACAAATGGTAGTTTTATATTTAGGTAGTTATATATAGGAATAGTGCTTGTATACAGCTATACTTATTTATTAATTGCACTGTGTCACTGTAATTATGTTAATTGCGCAGTCAGAGGATTGTAATGAAAGCAGCCATATGCTAGAGGGCACCATCTTTTGAAAAGTATTTTCATAAGGGCATCCCCTAGGAGTTCTTGCTCCCTGCTGCTGTGGCTATTTTTGTGTGCACATCTTACACTGCTGGAATAAAAGGGAAGTTGAACATTACAGTCTGTGTGGATCCCCCTTATTACTTGATGTTGAATGTGGTGACTTTTTTGTCTCACTGAGCACTGGGCATTCTTAGTGAACACCAGGCCGAGTTGTCTAAACAACTGACAGGTTGGCATGTTGGTGTGTAGGACATGGGTCCTGATTACAAAATGTTGGCACAGCTCACAAATCACACCCCCACCTCTTCCATTGTAACTGGATGAAACTCTCCACAGGACCACCAAATTCATTCTAGACCCATATGCTCAACCCTGCTGGGTTGTGACTGCCCATTAGATGGATCCCAGCCCTGATAGAGACACCCTGTCTGAGAAGAACATAGCAAACTCCTCACATTTCACAGGTGCAAATGTTCTTACAAGCTCTAAATAGATGAAATAAAGTAGCATGTCCACAGTTCCAAAAAGCTAAGCCAGTCAGTTGCTCCCAGCAGCAATCTCCCTATACAGTAAATCTGTCTTTTTCCAAGCTATTACCATTTGATACTCACTGTAGTGAGACATCAAAGCCAGTCTGTCCTCTTGGGACCTGGATGTCATCCAACAACACTCTAGTCCTCACCCTTTTGCTTTCAAGGAACTCAGTTTTGCCTCCTCTGATACCTTTCTCCATTGAATACTGTTAGAGAGTTCCACCTCCTCGGTATGACAGTTTCACCTCCTACAAATGTAAAGATTACAGATCCACCTCCTAAACATTCCTAATTTAGCCATTTATTACAACTCCCTCTGCCCGCCATCAAACAATGGCACGCCAAAGCATGAAACCAGCGGGTATACATGAACTGGCACTATGCAATTGACAGCTACCATGATAATACCTCTCAACTGTTATTAATTTTGCATAGCACTGTGATTTTCACACTCAAATTTATCCTTGCTCCGCATAGGTTTACTGATGCTCTTGATAATGTTAGAGCTATTTCTGAACACACAAACTATTAAAACACTGAACTAAGTTGATAGAAACATTCCTTATCACTAACTATATGGGGCCCACTATTTGTAGACATATTATTGTTTAAAATAAGAAAGTGCTACACATTCTGGCCCTCTGCTATGATTTTTGAATGTCAGTGCTATGATTTTTAATGCTGAGTGGTTGAGAGGTATGAATATGACAGCCCTGATATAGGCTGCCACACCTTCCTCTGTTCCCTCAGTACATCCTGTCAGCACACCTGGAATGTACAGAACCTCCAAGAGTCCCTCTGGCCAAAGCCCTTGCAAAGGGCAGAACTGGGCAACCTCCAGAGGAGGCTAATGAATAAACCAGGAAGAGCAGTAGAAACAGAAAAAGTTTTAAAGGCTAACAGACAGACATACAGACAGACAGCACACTGACAAAGGTCAGACCAGAGTTGCTGAGGTAGGACTCATCTTCAGACACCCACAATTCAACCAGAAACGTTGCTCAAAACAATAGTCAGAATTAATTATTCACATACAGCCTTGATCCCAATATGGAGGGAATTTTGTGTAATTCAGCTTTGTTGATGTGAATTGTGAATTTCTGCTGGAAATTAGAAAATCACATTAAAGGACAGGCCAGACTTCATAACCCCAAGCTTAGTTAAGCTATGGTAGAAGCTTGAAATAAAAAGCTTACTGTGGCTAACATTGACTCAGATTTCCCATAGACACAGTGGTTTGTGTCCCTAAAGAAAATTGAACCTGCAATCTATTGATTTCTAGGGATGTGCTTTTACTACATTCTTCAACTATTTATTCTAGTGTTACTCAGCGTTTCCCATTGGCAGCCTCATTTCTTCTAGAATGATTTTAAGTTATTTCACCAATAGTATCCTCAGTTTTAAACTCTCCCCATATATTAAAGCTATGCTACGAACATAACATTTTAAGAGACAGAGAATCCAACCTGTGATGATTTGTTAGTGTGCTGTAAAATGCAGCGTAAAGAAAGATCGAAAAAAAATGTCAGTTATCTGATGCACAGAAAATTGTATGTCCAAGAAGATCCTCACATGATAAAATCCAATCCATCTTAAACAGTATGTGACATCTTTTTTAAAGACTTGTTCTTACATGAGTCCTCTACTCAAACTACATGCAACAAATGTATTAAAGGGAAATGTCCATGATTAATTGCACCACACCTTAGTATGGGCAAAGCCTGATTAAGCTTTCTGCAAAAAAATAACATTTGCCTCTGGTGGATGGTTTATAATCTTATTTTATCTGGTTGATTCTGCCCTCCATCCTGCCTGAAATTTTGTAAACTGCATCTCAAGGGGTGCATCCCAAAGCCTCCTGTGGCTGACATCACAGTTAAGGATCATCTGTGGAAGACAGCATTTAAGAGGATTAATAGAAATAGCTATAATAGCTCCAGATTGGACTTCACCAATCCCAGTGTCACTATGACAGTAGGTATAGACTAGGGAGACTATACTTAGTAAGGAATATGACATGATGAGGAATGGTTTATGGGCTGATAAGAGCATGCCATAGGCATGTGATGAGTCATGAGGCGCTTGCACTGAGTGCCTTTAGCACCTGGGAAGTGCTCTTATCAGCCCATAAGCCACACCTCGGAGTGTCTTATTCCACTTATAAAATGGGTCCTGGAGTAACAAAAAAAACAAAACAAAACAAACCCCCCCCCACAAAATTCAGTTATTCAAATGAAAAACATTAAGAAGTGTAACATATATGTTTGACAGAAAAGAAGTCCTTGAAACTGGGGGATGCTAATGTATATGTGTCACGTTCCCCATTCACACACAGAAAATATCCTCAATATTGTATATCTTTTATTCCCCTCATCCCCACACAAACACATTCCAAAAGTGAATTTCAACATTTTAGTGATTTCTCCCATTGGTTTTGGTGGCAGCGAGCATGTCCCTTACTCACTGCTGTTAACGCTTCTGTATGAGCGCTTTCTGAGTGGGTTAGTGAAGCCACAACTTTCATAAGATGTGAGCGTTTCAGTTCCTCTGGTCACAGCTCACGCCTGGCACTACTGCCTGTCAGACTGCTTTGTTTTTAAAAAGAAGATTGTACAGGCAAGCGAGTGGTTGAGTCTGCAGTGTGGAGCACAGAGCTCTCCATCTCTCTGTCCTCCCCTAGCTGCTGGAGGTCTGACTCTGAGCAGATAAAGTCTGACTCTGAGCAAGTTAGGAGACTACTGAGAAACATAGGAACTTCTTGTCTCAGAACAGGAAGATCAGGTGCTTAACGGCACAGAGGCAGTAAGTAAGCAGGGAGAAAAAAAATAGAGGAAAGAGTAAATATTCCACACAACAGTTAAGGGGCCAGAAATAAGACATGATGGGAGTGGTGCAGTGCAGTGGCTGTGGAGCAGCAGTCTTCTGGGACACGTTCTGGAGGATGCCGTGTTGTCCCATCTGCAGACACCTCTCTGGCCTGAGGGAGGAGGTTGTTCATCTCCAGGCTGAGTTGGCCTGGATTTGGGGGACCTCCTCTCCCACCCAGGGACCACCAGGACCAATGCCATTGCCTCAGAGGTTGCCAAGAAAGAGGAGCAGTTTGACCACAGGGGACTCAGGGAGGGTGATGGTGGTGGCACAGAGGTGCATCCCTCCAGTCGTACCTCTCCACAATTCATATGCTCTTCTGGCAAAGTGTGGTTCCTCTTTGGAGGCACATGCAGTGGAGACCAAGGAGGATGCTGGAAACCTCCACAAAGGAGACCCATAGGAGGGTGGTATGGGACCCCACAGGGGAAGGAAACAACTCCTAGTTAGGGACTCCATTGTTAGGAGGGTAGGACTTGGGGATGAAGGGGAGAGGGAGGTAAGGTGCCTGCCTGGTGCCATGGCTTGGAGGGACAGGGAGTAAATCCTCAGGATCGCTGGAGCAGCTGCACGGGGGAGGGAAGCTGGATGTCATTGTCCACCTAGGAACAAATTACCTGGCTGAGAAAGGGATCAGAGCAGTGCAGGAAGAGTTTGTGGAGTTGGGGAGGGGCCCAAAAGACAAGTAGCATGCACGGTAACCTTCTTGGAGGTGCTGCCTGTCTATGGCATGGATGAGGCTAGGGTACCCACACCATGGGATTCAATCAGTGGTTGAAAAACTGGTGCAGATCTCAGGGATTTGGCTTCATTGAGGACTGAGGGTCCACCTGGAGTGATGCAGGCCTATACTGGTGTGACGGTCTGCATCTGTCTAGGAGGGGAACCAGAATCCTAGGTGATAGGTTTAAATGCTTCATTGGCAAGCATTTACACTAGCCATGAGGGGAGGCACTGGAAAGGAACAGGGAAACCCTAGCCTCCTCCCAAAAAAATCACGATAGTAAGTGAGGTAAATACCAAAATAGAGATGTCGATAGGGAGAAGGGCAGGGGTAAATGGAGAAAATGACAAAGGCAATAAGGAGAGGGATGGGGAAAAAAGGGGTAAGGCCATCAAGAAATGGAGGGTAATGAGTACCAATGCTCCTAGTCTGAGCAACAAGCTCCTTGAACTTGTGGCCTTGATGGAAGAGGGATGCCTGGATATCGGAGCAGTCACAGAAACATGGTACACACAGAACCATGACTGGGATGTTAACATACCAGATTACACAACCTACAGGATAGACAGTGAGGGTAGAAGAGGGGCAGGAGTAGCTCACTATGTAAGGGAAGGGATAAAAGCAATGGAACAAAAAAGTAAACAGGGAGGAAAGGAGGTACTGTGGGTCACCTTAGAGACTGGAAATAGCACCACAATCCAGACAGAGGTTGTATACAGACCCCCATGGCAGGGAGAGGGAATGGACAAGGATATGATATAAGGCATCCTTAGGATGGCAGAGAAAGGGGAGATACTGTTGATGGGGGACCTGAATATGCTAGATGTTAACTGGAGCACCTTTGCTGCAGCCACATCCAAGAGCAGGGCCATTCTCAATGCCCTACAAGTGGCATGCCTCAGACAGCTAGTTTTGGAACCCGCTCATCAGGGAGCAATCTTAGACCTTGTACTCTCAAATGGGGACAGCAAGAGGATCTCAGATCTAGAAGTGGGTAGCCATCTGGGAACAAGAGACCACCAAACAGTGTGGTTCACGATAAACTCAGCTACAGAGTCAAGCTGTACAAAAGTGAGGGTACTGGACTTTAGGAGGGCTGACTTTGGCAAGATGGGAGAGTGCTTTAGAAAAGCACTAGCAAACATGCTAGAAGGAGGGGTGGAGCAACAATGGGGAAACATCAAAACTGCCATCACAAAGGCAACAAGTCTTTGTGTGAAGCAAATAAACAAATCAAAATGCAAGAAAAAGCCACTATGGTTCTCAAAAGAGGTGGTGGGGAAGATTAGGGAGAAAAAGATAGCATTTAGGAAGTATTAGGAAACACAGAAGGAGCAGGACAGAGAACTGTACCGGTTAAGGCAGAAGGAAGCAGGCAGGGAAGTCAGAATAGCAAAGGCCCAAACTGAGAAAAAGATAGCCAACTCGGTTAAGAAGGGGGATAACACCTTTTGTAGGTACCTTAGGGAGCGTAGAAAGAGAAAGGGAGGGATTGTGAGGCTGAACAGAAAGGACGGTGGGTGGGCAGAGAGAGACAGTGAAAAAGCAGAGATACTGAACGAATACTTCTGCTCAGTAATCACAAAAGAGGAGGAGGGGGAGGTGCTTAATCCAATTAACAGAAGCACTTTGGTTGGGTGGGGGGGGAGTCAATCCCAGTCTTTTCACAGAAGAAAGGGTTCTGAAAGAACTCCTAAAACTGAAGGTGGACAAAGCAATGGGGCCTGATGGAATTCACCCCAGAATTCTGAAAGAATTAAGGGGAGAACTAGTGACACAGCTGACTACCCTTTTTAATAAATCATGGGAGGATGGTGTGGTACCTGAGGACTGGAGGAAGGCAGATGTGATTTCCCCTTCACAAAAGTGGGAGCAAGACAGAGGCAGGAAATTACTGACCTGTTAGTTTGACCTCTGTGGTAGGGAAATTGATGGAATCACTTCTGAAGGAAAGAATTGTTGAGTACCTAAAGGAAAGTGGGGCACAGGACCCAAAGCAGCATGGATTCAATGTGGGAAGTAGAGATGCAGTGAATTTAAAATTTGCCGGCAAAGTGAACGCGAAGTGGGCACTTCGCGTTGCTACTCCGCTATGCGGAGTGGGCAGTGCAAAGTGCTCACTTCGCCTTGTCATTACCACTTCACGTTAAGGCAAAATGGCAACACGAAATAAGGCAAAGTCATTGTTTTTAATGGACTTTGCATTCCTCATTAGGACTCTAAGTGATCCACCTGGAGTTTCAGATTTTGCAGTCCCTTAAAACATCACATGGCTTAGAGTACTGTACGTCACATGCTCTTTAGCTAGGCAGGAAGAAAGTGAGTCATACAAGCAGACACTTTTACTTTCTCCTGAGCAGACAGAGAGAGAGTAGGGTGTTTTGTGACTGCTGATACTCTTAGATCAGAGCGAGGAGGAGATTTAAACTTTGATTTAGACCCAACAGCTTTTTTAAAAGCTACATTTTTTTGTCTTTTCTGTACTCTTTTTTACTTAATTTGTTCTTTCTGTAAATTTTATTTTTCTTACCTTTATAAGTAGTTAGTTGTTTGTATGTGCCTCTGTGACTGTGTGTGTGTGTGTGTGTTGTGTGACAGTGTGAGTAGTGATTGCTCAGACTCAGGGAGCTCATTAGAAGAGATGGACCAGGGTTAGGGAATGTCTGGGACGGGGCTGCTTTGGGAAAGTGTGGTAGTGGTAAGCATCGTACCGTGTGCATGTGTGGAGGGCATGGGCGTCCATTCCTGTTAGACCGCTCAAAACTTGTGAGTGCCCCCGCCCCGAAGCAGGACCAGCACCGCCTCCTGTCCTGACTCTGAGGCAGTTGAACCACCACCACCAAATCCAACATCAGGTCCTCTGGAGCAGGATTTGCCTGTTCCCCCAGGCCCAGGTGTGGAACCCATCCCTGTTCAGCACCGTGACCAGCAGGCTTACAATACAGCCAAGTAACTATTAAAAAAAAGTATGTTGTGATTCATGACGTGATAGTAAATTGTGATTTGTGACTGCATTTGTGACCATGATGATGAAGGAACGTGAATGCCTATGGCTGTACTTCCCTGGGGCCCGATGAGCTGTAGCTTAAAACTCCCAGACTTAAAAACACATATCAATGAGTACAATGGTGGGGTGGTGAAGCCTGGAGAGATACTACAAAACAGGCTTACTATACATCCTCCAAGTAACTAGAAAAAAAAATAATGTTGCGATTCGTAACTTGAATTATCGTGAATCGTGATTTGTGACTGCATTTGCGACCGTGATGATGAAGAAACGTGAATGCTTACTGCCTACGGCTGTACTTCCCTGATGAGCTGTAGCTTAAAACTCCCAGACTTAAAAACATGTATCAATGAGTACAATGGTGGGGTACTGAAGCCTGGAGAGATACTACAAAACAGGCTTACAATACATCCAAGTAACTAGAAAAAAAATTAATGTGATTCGTAACATGTATGTTCGTGAATCGTGATTTGTGACTGCATTTGTGACTGTGATGATGAAGAATGTGATTTGTATCACAAATGACTTGTGATGATAGTCCTGACTTAAAAATGCATATTAATGAATATAATGTTCATGCAGAATTAAGCACCACACCTGTCCAGTACTCAGAAGGGGAAGCCAAAGAAACAACTGTGACTTAAGTTACAGATGGAGATTGGTCCCTAAAGAGATGCAAATGCACAGACAGATTAAGATTGCACTGTGAACTGAAGAGATGCAGACACAAAGGCACAACCCCTAACCAGTGCTCACCATCAGAAATTCAAATCTGGAAAAGAATACCTTTATCGGTTGGGGGGGCAGTGTACTGTACTGCTGCAGTAACAGTCACTAGTACTAGTACCAGTACCAGTAAAGATACCACAAAGAAGTACAAAAAATCACATAGCTGCAGTGGATAGCAGCTTCACATTGCTGAAATTATTATGTGGCACAATAAAAGGTGTCTGATTTGATGTCACGGGTCACACACATACTCACACACACAATAAGTAATGCATAGCAAATTGAAAACTTCAGTAATATAACTACATATTTTAAACAAACTAAAATTATGCACTGCTGCACTAAAACAATCAGCAAAAAAATGGCAAGAAATATTGAAAATATTACTGTGTGTACATTAACACAGTTAAACAATAAAAATATCACCAAAGCAGAAAAGCACCATCTTTTTCTTCAAGCTAATCTACCTACACCACAGATACACCCCTCCCCCAAAGCACACTTCCACTGTCTCTCAGTACACAGACTGAATGTTGTACATTAACATTCAAAATCCATACACAAACAATAAACGCTAGATGATATGAGCACAGGAGGGTTTCCTATAATCGATGAACTAAAGTTTCAGCAAAAACAAATTACTCAAAAAGGCTTTTTTAACAGCATTTTGAAGGTTTGAATTGCAGAGAGCTCTCAGAGCAGATTGTCTCCTACAGCTTCCTACATACACTACCCCAAACTGAGGCTGTGCAGAACAATCTAGAGCCCATGTGACCTGAATTCCCATGAAACACTGTAAAATTCGCCTTTGGAGCTTAAAAACAAGGCGAAGTAAGGCAAAGTACATTGTTTTCAATGTACTTCACCTTAATAATTGGTGGAGTAGTGGTTTGGGAAGGCGAAGTAGCGCAAAGTCATTGTTTTCAATGGACTTCGCTTTACCCATTTGCAACACGAAGTACTCCACTTCGCATTACGGAGCACTCCGTGAATTCACCTTCACTCCGCAGATTACTTCGCAGAGCGAATTTGAGCCACTTCGCCCACCACTAGTGGGAAGGTCATGTCAGATGAATGTAATTGGTTTCTTTGACTGGGTGACCAAAGTAGCAGACCTGAGAGGGGCTGTGGACATGGCAAATCTAGACTTTAGCAAAGCATTTGACACAGTCCCACACAACAGATTAATAATCAAATTACAAATGGAGTGCACTCTGAAGAAAGAGGGGCTACTAGTGGGGTACCACAGGGTTCAGTACTGGGTCCAGTCCTTTTTAATGTCTTTATAAGTGACATTGCAGAGGGACTGGAAGGAAAAGTATGCCTCTTTGCAGATGATACAAAGATCTGCAACAGGGTTGATACACAAGGAGGCATGGAAAGGCTGAGAAGGGACTTGGCAAGGTTGGAGGAATGGTCAGAAGTATGGCAGCTTGGATTCAATGCAAAGAAGTGCAGATTAATGCACCTGGGAAACAAAAACCCAGGGGAAGATTACACAACTGGGGGAAGGTAGTAACAACAAAAATGGAAAGAGACCTGGGGGTAATCATATCAGATGACCTTAAGCTTAGCAAGCAATGTGAGAAGGCAGTAGAGAGGCTGGGGGTATACTGGGATGTATAGGGAGAGGCATCTCCAGAAGAAAACAGGAAGTTGTTATCCCTCTGTACAGACAATTGGTGAGACCCCATCTGGAGTACTGCGTCCAGTTCTGGAGACCCCATCTCCACAAGGACATAGACAGGATGGAGGCAGTCCAGAGGAGCAAAACTAAAATGGTGCAGGGTCTGCAAAAGAAGCCATATGAGGAGAGACTAAATGAGCTTAATATGTATACCCTTGAAGAAAGGAGGGAGAGGGGGGACATGATAGAAACTTTTAAGTACCTCAGTGGAATCAACAAAGTCCAAGAGGGTAGCATTTTTCAGAAAAAGAGATGTGCAAGAACAAGGGGACACAATATGAAGATAGAGGGGGGACGGTTCAGGGGCAATGTGAGGAAGTATTTTTTCACAGAGAGAGCGGTGGATGCATGGAACATTCTTCCTGAGGTGGCTGTGGGGTCTAAAACTGTGGGAGAATTCAAGAATGCATGGGACAGACAGAAAGCAATTCTTGTGGGGGGTAGGAAGAAATAGGCTGTTGGTTAACTAGGATCTGCAGCTTATCCTGTAGGTAGGGAAATGGGCAGACTAGGTGGCAAAGCAGTCCTTATCTGCCATCAAAGTCTGTGTTTCTATGGACTGCAGGAGGATTGGGTGACAGTCTGATCATGGCAGAGGGAAAGGCTCTGTCACAGAGCTGCAGTGAGTTGCCTTCAGTGCCAATTGGCCAGCTGGAGGAGAGAAAAACAATGGTACCATGGGTTTGGAGCACCAAAAGGACAAAAAGCTGATGGCAGTGATGGTTTTCCCCAGTGTATCTGCTGACAGTTGTAAATAAAAGTTCAGAAACAACTCTGTAAACTGGGAGCTTTTGGCATCTTCGAAGTACCGACTTCCGGGCTGGACAATTAAAAGCGGCACTCCCATCTGTCAGGATGGACTTTTAAAAAAAAAAAGAAAACTAAATGGCCAGATGGTTTTTAAATGTTAGAGGGGAAGGGTGAGTAGAGACTGACTAAGACTCAAAGATAGTGCTATGTATAGCACGGGAGGGGGCAGTCAATGAGCACCCATCATTGTAGGTGGTGGGTGTTCTCCGCCTACTGCCTGGTACTAGGAAGGAGTAGTGTGGTAGATGATTTCAAGCATGGATATGGGGGCTGTGCTGCATCCTAGTGGGCATTAAAATTGCCATCTTCAGGGTTATTGCCCTATATAGACATGGCTGTTAGCCAGTCAGGATGCATTCAACTCCAAAGTCATTTTATAAGTCTTGTTATGGCACTGAGATCAGTAAAGACCAAACTGGAGCTATTAATAGCACCTTCTATTGTATATATACCCTTACATGCTGTCTCCCACAGCTGATCCCCTGCTTTATGTAAGGCACGGGAGGCTCTGGGATGTGCCACTAGAGGTGTGGTTAACAAAAAGGGAGGGACAGCAGGATTAACCAGGTAAAAGAAAGTTACAAACCATCAGTCAGATGTAAAATGTTACTTTTTTGTGAAAATCCTAATTGGGGACTGCCCCACATTATGGTGTGGGACAATTTCTTATGAAGATTTCCCTTTAAGGCTCAGATTCTTGATATTAAAGTACATGTATGACCATGCAGGAACAGACAGATGCAATCAGAAATTTATAATGCCAGGTTCTTGGATTAATTAAATATTATAGAAAATATGTTCTGTTTTGAAATATGTTATTAGATTTTTCTTTTTTTAAATAGTCATACATGTTTATTGTACTGAAAACAACAATGTAACATAACAGCAAGACAGTTAAAGACATTTGATAGCTAAAAAAATATTTCTGACAATTTATGCATCTCTAAACCTAATACATTTAAAAAAGATTACCTCTTATTGCCTTTGAATTGTATAGATATTTTATTCCTGAAGCCTTTTCTCATTTTAGCAGTTTGCATTAAATTTCTCATAGGTTGCTAAAGTGTAAAATACATTATTGTGGCATAAATGTATACAAGTATTTTAATACAGAGAAACTGATTGAACTACCCCAGAAAATACCAAGATGTCAGCCAAGCCAGGTCAAATTCTGTAAAGTTTGCACTTGTGGCCAAATGGTCCTACTGTTTATCTCAGGGTTTACAAACAAGGTTATTTGGGTAATAAGCTTTATTTGTGTCTGGGGGTCTACTGATAGGGCCACTCTAGTGTAGTGAAACTGTTGACAGACATTTGATGCCAAAAGCATAGCAAATTGAAAGTCTGTCTAAGTATATGTGTTTATTGACAAAGAAATAGGAATTGAGATGTTCCTTATGATGGGAACACAGTGAGGGTCTGGTTTCTAGCAAAAGACTGTATAATCCTGTTAACAGACAAAATCTTTTTGTTTGTGAGAAACATGTTCTAATGAGAAAGGGAAATAACAGATGTGTACTGAGACCCACATGAGTTTTCTCTGTAAGAGGAGGTCCTCACTATGAGCTAGAAAAGAAGGGGGTCAGTGGGGAGCTCAAAGGGCTGGCCGATGGCATGAGATGAGGGTTGAGACTCTAATGTGGCCTAAGTTCTCTAAAGTCAAGAGATTGTAAAATATCTATATCTTCACCTGTAAGTTTGACTTCCCTATAGGAAAGCTATGTTAGAGTTTTTTGTGGTTTAACTCCTATTATTTTCAATGTTTTCTCCTGTAAGCACTTTTTGTTCTATTTTCACCAATGTGTAAATATGTTTTGTAAATAAAATAGTTCTTATTTTTCACAATATATAGACTGGTTTTACATTTTAATTAGAGGGGTATAGTTTGTGAATTTTTGGGGTAACCCTCATTCCAAAGAGGCACACTAAATCTGGTTTAAGCAGTTTAAAAAAACCTTGCTTCCTGATACACAGAAGGGAGTGGAGTGAAGTTTGAGAAGACAGAACCCACACTTCATCTGGAGTTCAAGCTGACAGCATTGGCTTGATTCAGGGGACTGGTGACTGGGCTCAGAGGGTTGACATGTTCTGGATTCACCACCTTTGTTTATGGTCGAGTGCAGGCACAAGAACATGGTGAGGGGGAATACAGGTGAATGTCTTTGGCAGCTGGCTGTGAGGGGGCACTCTTTGGAGTGCAGACGGGTGGGTTTGTCACAATAATCCAGACTTTTTCCTTGCTAATCCTACTCTTCAACTGTCTCACAATAGAAGTTTAACAGTTTCCAATAATAATATGTTTCTTGAACACCCACATTTCAGAACAACTAAGAAAAGCTAGACGTCCAATCATGCCTATGCTCTGAAAAAGTCTAAGCTTTTCAACAAGTCAGATACTTTTGAGTTCTAAACTTTTTAAGAAAAGTTGGGTGTAACATTCTGCAAGGGGGAGTTATTGAAATAGGTAGCCAGAAATGACTATTAGGAAGGGGAAGAGCAAGGAATACTGGGAGGATAGCTGTGGATACCTCTTCGAGGTGTGGGGCAATGGTGGAGTACAAACAATGGGTAGCTCCTAGGGAACATAGGCAGACATACTAAGCAGTACACATGACATTCTGCTTAAAGTATACATGGACTGGCACAGACCATTCCTGTAGAGCCCCTAAGTATGACAAATACCATATAAGAGATACTCTCAGCAACCTGAAAACCTGACAATCAAATCAGGAAAGGTCAGATTAGTTCTGTACAGTACAGCTGTGCCATACTTAAGACACTGAGGGGGTGAGAACACATCTGTCCAG
This sequence comes from Neoceratodus forsteri, assembly GCA_016271365.2. Classification (NCBI taxonomy): domain Eukaryota; kingdom Metazoa; phylum Chordata; order Ceratodontiformes; family Ceratodontidae; genus Neoceratodus; species Neoceratodus forsteri. The sequence continues at coordinate 799,422,477 of CM057454.1, forward strand.
AACCTGTGAAGTTGTAGGCTGTACAGGGTTGGCCGGTTTTCTAAGTACAAGTTAAGGAAACAGGCACCGACACTGAATCTGACCGTGAGCAAGGGGGAGAGAGCAGGGTCTACTGGGAGGATGGTGAACTTTACCTGGAAGGGGTACATCACGGAGTTATGGAGGAATGCAAGTGCCGCAAACAGCTGGTAGTTTCTAGAAAAAACAGGAAGCAGCTGCAAAGCATTACACATGACTTTCTAGTTGTGGGACACATGGGAGTGGCACAGAAAAAAAGAGGTTGAAACAAAACTTCTATTGGCCTGGTCATTATATGGATGAGACAGAGTGCTTAGTGTCACAGTTTTGACAAATGTCAGTTAGTGGGAAACAAGGGAATAAGAACAAAGCAGCTTTAATTGCCTTATCCCTAATGAGGATACCCTTCTAGCTGCAAGAAGTGGATGTATTTTGGAATTCCTAGTACATGTGGAGGATGAGCTGGAGAGCAGACTTGACTCTAGTGGAATGCTTTATGTCTGTGACATTAGGGAAAGGCTAAAGCATGTATGGACTTAGTTCAGAATAACTTGGCAGCTGTATAACAGAAGCTGGTAGAAGAATTGGCAGAAGGCTGACTTTGATGAGTATTTTTGTCATTACTCATGGTAGAGGCAGTGGGTCCACTCCCTGACTACAGCAGGCAGGCAACAGGAGGGGGCAAAGGGAATTGAATTTGAGAGTAATGTTAGGGGATTGTATACTTAAGAGACTTAGGGGCATTTAGGGTTGGTAAGTCTCTAGAACCAGATGGGATACATCTCAGAGTACTGAGGGCATTGGGACAGGAATGGACATGACTCTTGTTGGTCCTGTTCAATCACTCCTTGAGGACTTTGGTAGTCCCAAAGGTTTGGAGGAGGAGGAAGATGACATTCTCCCTCTGCACAGGAGTGGGAGCAATGAGAACTCAAAAAAATACAGATAGTTTAATTTGACATTGAATGTAGGAAAATTACTGGATACTATCATTATGGACCATCTGTTAAATTTCTTGAAGCAAATGGCCTTTATGAAGGGAGGGTGCATGCTACACTAAACTGACTGAGTTCTTCAACTCTATAACAAGAGCAGTGGGCATGGGCCAGACAGTCATTGTGTTGTATTTAGATTTCAGTAATTCCTTCAACTTGGTACCTAATATATTGCTTATAAAGAAGCTGAGTGATATAGGGGTTGGATAAAGCTAAGGATTTGGCTAGAAACTGGATATGTGGAAGAACATAGAGGATAATTGTAAATGGGCCACATTAAGAGGTTGGGGCATCATAGGTGGGGTACCTCAAGAGTCAGTGCTGCAACCAATACTGTTTAATGTGTTCATTTATGACAGAGGGGGAATGGTTCAAGGGGAAGATTTGCCTTTTTTCAGATGGCTTTTATCTCCACAGCAGGGTAGACTCCAACATGGCAGTCAGGGTCATAAAGAGGAAAGACAAAGCAAGGGCACAGTAATTTCATTTATATAGTGACCAATATCTAGGGCATGGAATGCTATAAAAAAAATGTATAACGAATACAGGAAAACAAAATAAATTAATAAATTGAAACAATATAACATATCTGAAATACTGCACAGGATCTTCTAACAGTCATCAGTGTTGAATGCCAATGTAAAGAGATAATATATCAGCCCCTTTTTAAACACCTCTTCAGAGGAACAACTCCTCAAGTGGTATGGCAAGTATTTCCAGATGTTTGGGGCCACATTTCTATTTAATCAGGCATATGATTTAATGTAATCATTGAAAGCTTCATACTTTTACTGACTATATTGTCTTATGTGGTAGATAGCTATATTATGATCTTGGCTTTATATACTCTGTAATGTGAGTGTGGAAATGTTTCTTGATGATTTCTTTTTAAATGTAACTGTACAGTGCTCTGAGCCTCTGGGAAGGGGCACTTTGTAAATAAAGTATCTGTCTATCTATCTATCTATCTATCTATCTATCTATCTATCTCCACTAAAAAACCCTATCAACTGGTAGTTGAAGATGGGACCTCGTGATGACCAGTAGCAAATATTCAGTGAAGCACGGTGAGTGGCTGGGACAATAATTACCAACCTAAAAGGTCTGTATGTTAGCCAGGACCAAAGCCATGCAGGGCTCTGCAAGTTTACAGAGTCCTCTTGAAGATGGCATGCTAGCTAACTGGAAGCCATTACAGATGCTGCAGCAGAGGTGTAATATGATCTGAATATGATGACCTGAAGAGCAACCTGTCTACAACATTTTGTACCAGCTGTAGAAGGTGTATCATCCCCCCTGACAGCCCCAGGTAGAGAGCATTATAGGACAGCAGCTGAGCTTGGAGGTTATTCAGGAAATATGCCTAGGTTGTAAAGCACCCCTAGGAACCACAGTGGACACATGGGCCCAGCTATTCAAACTGCTCCAGGCTGTGGCGCAAGCCTGGGTGCAGCTCAACTTTGTTGAGCAGGGGTGTGGCCTGGGCGATATTCAATGGAGCTGCGCTATGGCACAGCAGCTTTGAATATCGCACCCTGGCCACCCCCACTGTGCATGGCACAATGGCACTGAGCCAGCACAAGTGGCCAGAGTGGAGCATGGAGATGCGCTAGCGCAAGTGCCATTGCGCCATGCACAGCACCTGTGATATTCAAAAGGGGACATGCAAATGGGGCCATAATTTATGCAAGGTGCACTTGGGGCCATTTGCATGTCATTATGGCCCCATTTGCATCCCATTAACATGCAGGTGTGCCAATGTGCACCTGGCTCCCTGCCAGGAAGCAGCCGTCAGGGACCGACGCCCCCTGCAGCCCGATCACGGGCATTTGTCTACAATATGATTAATTCACATATCTGGACTGAGTAGTACTGTATGGGCTGCATGCCCATTGACTCATGCTGTGAACCAATGGGCAGCCCTACCGAGCTTGTCAGTCGGTGGGTGACGGTGGCAGGTGGGTAGGTGCTGCAGCCCACCTGCTGAATGGGGGAGCGGGCCGGTGGGGCTCAGTGGGTGGGTGGGAGGGGACACTAGACCACCAGGGTAATAGGACTATTTTATGATTTACAGATGCCCGCGATCGGGCAGCGATCGGTCCAGTGGACCATCAGGGATATTGGACATGGGAGGTTATGATACCGATGCCCGCGATCGGGCAGAGTGTGGTCCACTGGACCACCAGGGATATTGGAAGGGGGGTTATAATACTGATGCCCATGATCAGGCACATAGCAGTCCACTGGACCACAAGGGATATAGGAGGGGGGATTTAGCTACATGGATGCCTGTGATGGGGCATGGGGGGGCGCTGCCAGGTGCGGCAGGAACTCGGGTGGCCACCCACAGCTGGCAGCTGCCGTGTTGTGCCATGCAATGCGGCAGCTCACCTGTGGGTGGCCATCACTTGTTCCTTTTAATTTTTGGCTTAATTTGTGCAGGCACAGGTAGGGGTTGCATGCATGACTCTGCATCCCAGGCTGAATATCGGGCTGTACAGGTTATGCATAGTCACGCCCCCCATCTGTGCCTGCATGCATTACTGATGCACTCCGGTGCATTATTGGGTTGTCTGTGGTGCACTTTTCCTTTGAATATCGCAGGCAAGATCAGTGGGTTGTGTTATGGTGCAACGCTGTTGGGCGCCACGCGCAACCCTTTTAATATCTGGGCCATGATGTTCATGCACTAATCTAGAGCCAAAAGTGACTACTAGGTTTTACGCCCTAACTACAGCCACCAGAGTGGTGACATTTAGTGATGGCAGGACAATGACAGTCCAGTTATCAGTCAACCAGTGAAGATCTGGTTCAACCAATAACAACTCTGTCTTGGATTGATTAAGGCTCTGCCAGCTGGAGACTATCCAATTTGTGATACCCAGACAAGGAATTGTTTCAGCACTGAACCTGCCCTTTACTCTTCCAGTGCAAAGAACAAGTATAGTTGAATATCGTCTGTATAGCATTTAAAAAATCATGCCATATCACCTAATGAGCAGCCCCAATGGAGGCATATACATTGCAAAGAACATGGGAGAGAGAAAGATCAGACTCCTAAACAACACCACAGCTAAACTGAACTATTTGACAAAAATGATCCCATAATGACCTGCTGCAATCTACCAGACAGGAAAAGCTCAAACCAATTGAGTGTTGTCCCAGTGAGTCCCCCATATTTTCAGAGATGTTCAATCAGCACCTTATAATCCAAAATGTCAAATCATGAAGAGAGATCAAGCAGAATGACAATAGACTGTTTTATCAGGAGGTATTATAAAACACCTTGTGAGCACATAAAACCCAAATGGAATAGTTCAAAGATATCAAATCTCTCACAGCAAACCTCAAGCTGCATTGCAACAACCTTGTCCATAACCTTCCACAAAAAAAGGGATGTTTCAAGGCAGGCTTATATTTTGTAAGCACAACTGAGTCCAGAGATGATTTTTCAGAAGTGGTCTTACTGAGGCCTTTTTTAAAGCAAAGGGCAAACAACCCACTGAATGAAAACACTGGAAAATTCCCACAAAAATCAGACCCAGGGCCTCATAGTAGTTTACCATCTGTAGCATAGGCTAAGAGTCCAAATAACAGCCGGTGGGATTCAGTTCTGAGATCACTTCAAGCACCTCCTGCAAAGAAACTGGCCTAAACTTCCTCCATACCCTTGAAGTGCCCCAGTAACTTTCCTCTTGACCACTGCCGGTTCCTAACAGACCACCTGTTGAGATCCCAGGCCTAATGGAGGACACCCTGTCTAGGAAAAACTACCAAACTGTCCACACCTAGATTAAGAAAAGACTCCTCTAGATTGTAGACAGGAGGGATGACTTAACTTGTCCACAATGCAGAAGAGCTGAGCTGCTCTATTTTTTAGTGAGGCAATAACCCCTGACATGAATTCTGCCTTTCTCAGAGTTATTGCCCTCTAATCTCTTCCCTAACCCACACACATATCCAGTCCTAACTCAGCTTATGAATACAGTACATGCCATACTCAGTTACACATCTCCATGCATACCTGTGGACTAGATTTGTTGGTCAAGACACCAAGCTTCACCTGAGCCTTTTTCTTCTAGGTTGCTTGAAAGAACAGACCAAAGAACCTTATCAAAGCAAGGAAAATTATTAAGGCTTCTTTTGGCTAGGCAGATTTACTGTGTGTTGTTATTTTTATTTCATACTCACTGGGATTGTTACTGTTTGTTGCTAACATTTTATTGCTTTATTTTTCTCTGATTCATATTGTTGTTGCTGGGTATACCTTGTGCTGCATTATTACAGGGTGTGCCTACAGGTGTGTGCTTACAGTTTACTGCTGTGATCTTTTGTTTCAAATTGTGTTTTGCAAGGTATATCTTCTGTTACTACTTTATTTTTTTCTGTAGCAAAGTGTTTCTTACAGGGTATATCTTCTGTGAAATTATTACAGGTGGTGCTTTACAGGTTTTACAGTTTTATCTATCATTAAGATAAACTTTCAGGGCTACTGCATTTGTTGTTGACTGATTGTTTCTGCTCTTACCTCCTTGATTCATTTGTCCATGGTTCTTCTTTTTTGGCAGGGGAAGGGCCCAGCCACCCACCTCCATCCCCAACCACCCCACACTACACTCCTTTTAGAGGGTAGCACAGTCATGACATTTCCTGTAGCAAAGCAGGAAGGGGCAGATCAGATGGGTATCCACACAGTGACCTCATTTACAGGGGCACTAGTAATTTAACTTGTTATAGCAAGTTATATAAAAACAAACAAACAAAACAGAAAATCAAACTTTTGCTTTCATTTTCTTCCTTCTAATTACTCTGACCAGGTTATAAACCCAGCAACTTATCTGGAATGGACATCATTAACTGCAGGTACTGTGGAACACTTTTCAGAAGGGCAGTTTTACAGGATTTAGGACACTGTCCTACATACTGGGCCATTGGAGATCTAAGGGCTCAGCTCCAGGCAGCATGGGCAGAGATTGCGCACCTCAAATTGCATATTCAAGAGGAAATATATTATAAGAACCGCCCACCATTTCCCCAACATCCAACAGAAGCACCTTGACTACAGAGGGTACTTGGTCCAGGAGGTTGGCAGGTGGTTAGGAGGGCCAAATCGGGTGCCGCATCACTCAGTGCTCTTCAACATATCACCTCCACAAACCATATAAAAACTATAAACAGGTATCTGCCTCTATCTCCAAAATCAAACAAAGGGGCAGAGCTGGACACTGCAGCACAGGAGCTAGCACAACAAAACTCACTGAAAACTGGAACCAAAACAAAAAAAGCAAAAAGGAAATCCAAAAAACTTCTGATCATAGGAGACTCCATGATTAGGGGAGTTGATACCTATCTCCAGCCAGAGGTAATGGTCAGATGTCTCCCAGGTACATCAGCATGCAGAGACACTGACCACATTGCTAAGATTGTTCAGGAAGCAGGAGAACACATTGATGTCCTGGTACACATAGGGACTAACGATCTCACCAGCCAGTAAGTTTTGGAGAGCAAGGAACAAATGACCAGGCTGGGTAACAAACTATCATCCATGTCATCCGGCATCTCCTTCTCTGAGATCCTGCCAGTCTGGGAGAGGGGGTGGCAGATGGACAGAAGGTCAGAGAAAGGGAGACAGGGGAGCTAAACATGTGGCTCAAGGGCTGGTGCCAGGAAAAAGGACACAAATTTGTAGGGAACTGGCAACAGTTTTGGGAGCGAAAGGTCTTTAAATTTGATTGGAATGCATCTGATTAAGGAGGGAGTCAGTGCTTTGGGGCAGAAGTTTGATGTCTTTGCAGAATATTTAAACTAGCAAATGGGGAGAGGGTTGCAACACCCCATACGTCGAATGGGAAGAACACCCCTTCCCCCTCAGCTAGTGGTCAAACAGGAGTTCAGCATGTTTGTAGTTCATTTGCATCACCAGGTAAGGAAAAAGTTCTGACTCCCCATACGATGCACAGAAGAAATGCCAGACCTCAGCCAACAACTAACACACCAAAATCTGCCCAATGGAAAATCATGTACACAAATGCTCGCAGTCTGGGAAACAAGATCCCAGACTTGCAAGCAATAATGACAGAGGCTAAACTGGGCGTAGTAGCCATTAGCAAGAATGGTCAAAGCTACAGAAATTCAGAATACACATTGTTGCACATATAGCTGAAGGAAAGTTCTCACTTTTCTACCTGATGCTTAGTAGAGAGGCCTACCTACTAGTACACCTCTGCTGTAGCATTTCTGCTGATGGGTCATATCCAGAACCATACCTGGAGTGCAGCAAGCAATTGCAAATTTAGTTGAAGGAAGCCCACCAGTTAGTATCAGAGGCCACTAGCAAACAGCAGTGCGGATAATGAAAAAATATGTGACAAAAAGGTTCTTCGTCAAATGTTACAGCCTAGGGACAGAGTTCTCTTCCAAAGTATTGGCCTAAGATGTAAGCACAAGACAGTTGACCATTAGGCTCCTGAATCTATATCACTACAGAACAGCTGCTTGATTTGCCTTTGTGTGGGATTTGGCAGGAGCAATGCAGAGGATTTGCCAAAACAGTGCATAGGAACAACGTTTTGCAATTTGAAAGTTGCTACCATAAATGGTGCCAGAGACAGAGTGTCCCAGTGCAAGGAGATCAAAGACCTGAAATTTCACAAAGGATCAGGTTACTGCAGTATCAACTCCAGATGCACCCTCACTATATCTTGCACATGCACAACATCTGCTTTGGAAAGCTTGAGCGATGTAGAGGATAATATAGTGTATTGACCTCAAAAGCTCGTGGCATGTCAGGATGCACCTTGTCTGATAATGGCGTGGATATGCTATGATCGAATGCCTGACATATTTCTACCAGGTGAAACCCCAGTTAGTAGCACTTCCCATGCTTTTATGTACAGTATATATACAGTACGTCCTGAATAGAAAGGAAACAGGTGTTAGTACTATACATAGTTTTGATGATATTGCTACTGTGACTAACAAATTTACATTTACACAGTATGGATAGTGTCTTGATGAGGGTGTCAAGAGCTTGACAGTGGGAATGTGTAGCCTCACAATAATTAACTAACTATGGATAACTAAGAAATGTAGAGGAGCAAAAGAGCATTACTGCCCATTGTAGTCCTTATATTCCACTCAAAAAAGGATAAAGTATTGTTTGATATTATAAAGGTATCTAACTTTTTTTTAAGGTGTCTGTTTTAGCAAATGATAGTATCTGATGGAATTGATTCCATGGCCTAATGACTCTCTGAGAAAAAAGTAAGACCTCTTTGTTGCTGTGAAATTTTTTCTTTCTAGTTGAAGTGAATGACATCTGGTATTAATTTTTATGTGTTTAAAATCTAAACTGACTTTGTACATAATGGACTGATTAGGAATCACATCTCTTGTGAAGAGGCGGTCACCCCTCAATCTTCTTTTTCTATTGACATTAGTCCAAATTTATTTAATCTGTCTTCATATGAGAAAGAATGACATCCCTTAATGCCCTTTGTTACCTTTCTTTGAATCTTTTCGATCCGGGCAATGTCTCGTTTTTTTATGGGGACCATAGTTGCTATGCATAATCATATAGGGAACAGATGTAGGCCCTGTATGGTGGTAGAATTACTGATTTATCTTTTGAATTAATGTTGTGTCTAGTAGACCACCATATCCTGTTTGCTTTATTTATGTTGTTATCAATTTGTTTATCAAAAGAAATGTCCTCCATAATTGCAACACCTAAGTCTTTTCCCTCTGTTGAATTTTTTAGTATTTAGTTGTTTAACATGTAGTCATACTTGGGGTTACTGTTACCAAAATAAATTACACAACACTTGTTCATGTTAAAAGACATACCCCAGATTTTTTTGTCCAGTTACATACTTCATCTAAACTGCATTGACATGCAGTAATTTCAATTTATGTACTGCAAGGGCCACCAATCTTGCAATCGTCTGCATATTTGATAATCTAGCAATCCAAATTAGGTGAATGTTCGGGCCTGCCTTATGGGATCACAAGCCCCAGCAGCAGCAACACCAGCAGTGAGCCCCAATCAGGCTTGGATTCACCTCTTCACCCTCCAGTTCCAACAAGACTTAAATAGCCACAATGGTGGGAGTAACTGGACTGTTAAGGCACACCAGAGCAGGAGTTCTTGGTGGAAGTTAATCCCATGGCTCAAAGCATCTTCACGCTCACAAGCACATGCACAGTAGGATCCTGTGCTCCCATCCTGGATTGGACTGTGGTAGTTGAGACCATGTGGAGCAACACCAACAGGTGCTAGACAACAGGCCCCAACCCCAGAAGAAGCTGAGGGTTGGGGATGAAATCCTTAGTGCCGGATCACCATTAGTTAGCAATCCCATGGATGCAAGGATAGAGTGCAGCTCTACTGTCATCTCTTTTCTCTAGCACTCCAAAAAGAGAATGAGCAGTGTGCCCATGACAACAGCAGCAGTACTGTCCCTAAGGCAGGGAGCAGGGTTGGCAAAGGTTGTTAGAAAGCTCAGAGAGACATAAATAGAGCTGACAATGAACATCTGATACAAGCAAAAAAACATGGCTACTGCCATGCCACAGAAAGCTCTCTGGTGGGAAGGGGTTAGAGGTACATAGAATTTTGCCAAGATATTGATGGATCAAGATGGAACTCAAGTTTGCATTTGCAGACCATGCATGCAAAACCTGGTTTAGAAACCCAGTGCATAGTTTCCCTGGGAACTTTCTGTCAAATCAGAATTTAGTTCTGGAACTGTTTGAAAGGATCTAAGAGAGGGAAACCTGGGCTCACCCTGGCTAAGTTTTGCCTGGCAGTTGAGCCTAAAGACTGTAACTGGAAGTCACAGAGTGAGAGACTGGGCAACCAGGACTCACATGGAGTATGATAGACTGGAAAGGTACTTGTTCAGATTAAGTGTCACTGAATGAAAAGAGTTCAAGACTTCTGCTTAGGTCCAGAGACAGGTGATCATTGGAAGAAATAGCAGGCTAGTTCTAAGTCTTTTTTCACAGCCAGGATACATTCCACTCTGCAGGCCCAGAGCTCATGGGGCCACTGCCTGAGAAGAGAATGATTACTTCCTGAGTCCAAATGCCTCAGAGGTTAACAGAGTCTTCTTTTTTGCCCATTCAACAGCTGCTGCAGTAAGCTGGTGTCAGCTAACACAGCAGACTGCTACTGTCTGATCCCCTAAGGTGTGTCAGTGCCATGCAGGGAGTTCAGGGCTGTGCGCTTTTGTAGTGTGGCTGCATCCAGCTCAATATGTATATCAACAGTGCCAGATCAATAAAAAACCTTAGCGGCAAGGGGTCACACAATGGTCCAATGGGTAGGATGTTACACTCCAGTGCAGGAGACCCATGTTTGGAAATAAGCTCAGGGAGTCATCGAAGAGCCCTGTGGTTGGGGAGGTGCTTGCTCCCAGCCTGGGGATCAATGGCATGGAGGTCCTTGCACTAGCAAACCTAGCAATGGATCAGGGTGTTTGCTCCTCCACAGGGAAATGTAATGAGGTCTGAAGGGGTTAGCATGACATCTGAGGAGGTGTGCAGGTAGATAATAGAAAATTGTGATGACTTACTACAGTGGTGTCGGCTCACTTCTGACCTGCACCATCTTCAGGAACCATGTTTGGAAACAAGATCAGGGAGCCATCTAAGTGCCCTGTAGTTGACCCATGCAGGGAGTTGGGGACTATGTGCTTTTGCAGTGTGGCTGCATCCAGCTCAATATCTACATCAACAGGAGGTCTGCAGGGAGATAATAGAAAATAGTGATGACAATACAGCCATATCATCTCACCTCTGACCTGCACCATCTCCAGGACCCTTCCATTATCTGTTTTTGGACTATGAAGTGAAGAGGATAGTCATCCCCTTCATGGTCTCACCATGATGGGCAATACATGAGTGATTTTCCAAAAGGTAATGTCCAGGAGAGATGATGGCCAGTCAGGAGTCAACAGGGACAGGGCTGATAGCTGCTTGACACTGAAAGGAGAAAAAAGCTTTACAGCAAAAAAAAAAAAAAATTACCTCGTAGAGGCAAAGTCAATGATAGGCCCCAGAGAAGCATCAAAAGGCCTGAGAGGCAAAGCTTAATGAAAGGCCATTTTAGTGGTGAAATTTAACTGAGACTCTGCCTCTTACCAATACAGACACTACAAAGTGAGTAGCTATAAATGGTGTCCAGCTCTTGATCAAAAATGGCAGTAACCATTTTGGTCATGGCTCTGGCCACCATTTAGTTAAGTAATTAGTAGTTAGGCCAGGAGTGCAATAGTACTAGGCAGGGCTGTGCCATAAATCTGACAGGACCAGGCAGAAGACCTGCGGTAGCTATTAGGCCCATCTGTGTGAAATACAAATTGAAGCTCTTTAATTTGCTTGCTTAACACATCTACTGCATCAACAACTGCAAAGCGTGACAAAATGTCACTCAGAACTGCCAACCTCAACTTTCCTTTTTGACCTCTTGTCTATTGATACCTCTCCTTGTTAACAAAGGTACTGTTTATTTGCATTTTAACTCTGGTGCATTACTATTCATTGCATTTCATCACAGTAAATGTTTTGTTGGGGTCACTGTGTTGGAGAGAGATGTTAATGTCATTTAAATAATATTTTATTGGAGGGGGGACACTCGTAAGTTCTCTAGCCATGAATAGTCACACCAGGTGGGGGCAGTGTATGTGTTGTCATTAGTCACCTATTTGTTTCCAAACCCATAAAGAATCCAGGCCAGCCACATCAGACAGGTTGATGAAGTCACACCAAGGGCCCAAGACAGATGCTACATGTGGACAAAGGCTGGAATACCACTGAGCCTGTGATCTAAATATCATCTGCTTCAATTTCATTGGCCACAATTGGCCAAATGCTGTGCAGTTGTGTTGTACTGTAGCCTTCTCCATGGGTATTGATATGCTGTGTAGGCTTGATGTTGTTGGGGGAGACTCTGTGGACTCTCTGACCCATATGTAATCCACAAGGGTGCTGACCCCCTTGATGCTGAGGGCTGCTATGGTCACAAGATGTGAACGAAGGCTGGGGCACCACAGAACCAAAGATCTAAGTCTTGCCTCCCCATGCCTTATTGACTGTCAACTGGTCAAATGCTGCGTGACTGTTTAGCAGCCTTCTGGGGCTACTGATACTATATGTTAAGTGTAATGAGTAAATATTGCCAACTCCTAATGTTGAGGGTTTATTCCAAACTGTAGAAACAATGGAAGCCATTACCAGAGCACAGCAACTCAAGCTAATACCTTTTTTGTCCTTTTGATCTGAGTCTTTCTACACAATGCCACCCAACAGTAGGTAGTTTGCTGCCCTTGTCTGTTCTTGTCTTCAAGTATTGTTATTATCTTTTTATCATGATACCACTTGAAGCATCTGCCTCATTTTGAATATATTTTCTGTAAAAGCATTCTGAATACATCCAAAAAATTCAGTATTGGCTATACGTCGTTTCATGACATGAGACTTTTAAAAAAATTAATCTTGACACGTGAATGCTAAGTAAAAAATATTTTCAGCCACATGTGATACACAGACTTGGAAAAGCCTGTCACTAAGATCATTTAAGGACCATCTGCAAATGCAAATATTTAAATACTTCCTTTGTTTAATCTCCTGGGGTGATTGCTGCCTTCTACCTCCAACAAGGTTTAAATGGCTGCTGCTTTGTTTCCAGCAGTATGCTCACTTTTAGCTGTGATGCATCTGCTGGTTTCTTCACTTCTGGACAGCTCTTCACCCAGCTGATTTGAATGGTGATTTTTATGTCCTTTTAAAGAAAATCCTTCTCTCCTGCTGTCCTCTCAGATAGGCCATCTGTCTCCTCATCAGGCAATGGGAAGCTAGTGCATTGATGTGGCTGACTTGGTGAATTAGCTTGGGACTGTGAAAATACAGCCTGTTGTGATGCACTTGAATACAAGTCAGTTAGATGCATCAGAATACTGGCTGTTCACTTATAGCACACCAGTGAAACTGGCACAGTTATTTTATCTCCTTGACACACTGAACCTACTCGGGAACTTTAGTATAGCTGTATCCAGTCAGGGCATTTGGATACAGCAGGGAGGAGAGACAGTCAATAAGCTGCCAGGAATCAGAACTTCAGTAGCTTGCTTACAGTATTACAGGCTCCTACCCAAGTTTCCCAGCACAAATTACCCCAGTGTTCATAGGATTCAGAAATGGAAAGGTAGTGAGGCAGGTAATTCATCTTTCAACGATCTGGAAAGTAGAACTAGATATTATGTGTTTCTGTAAAGGGCATCTATAAACTGTAAACTCGGTGTATATACTATAGATTGCTAACTCTTGCTATGGTCTTGTATATCACTATATATTTACTGGACACAAATTGCCCTATAATGCAACTGTTTTGATAAACCTCCCTAGTATTTATTTATTTATTTATTTGCTTTTGGTAACCGGGTAAGTGCGTTAGGCAACAATCCTGCCTATTTTCAAGCACGACCCGGGAGATTACAAGACAAAAGGAGCCACAAAGTACAGTGGTAACATAACGACATCAGACAGTACAGAAAAAAGATTGAAATTAAAGCAGAACCAAACATTTTCAGGTACAATCCAAAGTCGAGTACAAGACAAAAGTGCCACAAGTTAAAGTGATACATAATGCGTAATGACAGTAAGGTGAACAATAGGCTGCAGGCAAAATATACCAGTATACATAGAAGTATGACAACAATTTAATACTCCTAGGCTACTCATAGCAAAGCTTTAATGTTGCAACAATTGAAGGGGCTGGGCCACAAGCCGGTGGTCAGTGGGAATGTTATGAGCACGCAGTGACCAAGTGTGTTGAGGTGAGAGAACAACGAGTTTTTGAAAATCCGGTGGGAAGAGGCAGTTTTGACCTGAAGTGGGAGAGAGTTCCAGAACCGAGGCGCGAAGTACGAGAAAGCCTGTTCGCCCATTTTTGTGGTGCAAGGTCTACATGTTAGCAGGGGTGAGGAGGAGGATCTAAGTGAGCGAATTTGAGATGCAGGGGTAAGCAGGAGGGCCAGGGAGTCCGGTCTAGGGGGTCTAGTTTGGGAGTCAATAAAGCAACCCAGAGAGAAGGCCCGGAGCTCCTTGGGTGGCAGCCAGTTTAACCCAGAGTAAAGGTGGCAGTGATGAGTGAGGCGTGGGGCGGATAAGGCGAATCTGCAGATATTATTATAAGTAGTGTCCCATCTCCTGAGAATGCTGGGGTTAGCTGAGTAAAGAAGAGGAAGACAATATTGGAGCTGCGGGAGAAGCACCCCCCTTGCTACGGATATTCTGGCAGGAAGGGGTGAGGAGTGTCGCACCCGAAAGGCCCCACCAATTTTCATATTGGCGGCACGGCAGACTGTGTTTATGTGTGTAGCAAAGTTGAGGGAGGGATCAAGAGTGACACCAAGGTATTTGAAGGAGGACGTAAGGCCAGTTTGCCACATTCACCAAGCCATGGAACTAGGAACCCACTCCGTCCCATTACATTCCTCTTTGGTATGCACAGCTATCACCATAACATTAAATCCGTGTAAATGGCGTACCGTCAGATCCTAGGGCTGTTGACTACGGGGTACCCCAGGGCTCAATACTAGGTCTGTGTTATTTTCCATATATATAAATGAGTTTCCTTCAACCTGCTCAGGATCCTGTATGGTCCTATATGTGGACGATGCTGTTTATTTACAGCAAATAAGGATATTAAATTAATTCAACAAAATTTCAAAAATTAATGCAACAAATTGATAGGTTGGCTAGAGGGCAACAAACTTATTTTGAATAGGAATAAAACTAAGGGAATGTTGTTTTGTACTATCAGTAAAATGAAAAAGTTGTCTGACCCCTTTGTAATAACTGCCAATGATGGATCGAAAGTAGAAACTGTATCAGATTTTAAATACTTAGGAGTGACATTGGATAGCCAGTTAAGTTTTTGTGCATATATTGATAACATAACAAAACAATTACATAAAAAAATAGGAGCTTTATATGCAGTTAGGTATTATTTAAAAGATGAAACAAGAAGAACAATAGCTTTGACCTGTCATATACCGACATTTGGCTATGGGAGTTTTATCTGGATGGGGTATATCAGAAAAAAAACAACAAAGACATTGTTTATATAATACAATATGTAGATTTTCCCTTAGGGCCCATTTATGGAAGCATCATTGTAGCCTATATAATAAATTAAGGTGGCTACTAATACGACACAGAGACACATTACAATTACAGTTCCAAACAAGGTGCTGTGAACTACAATACAAGGGGTGGTGTGCGTAAAAAGGTATGCCAAACCTTGTAATGAACAATCCAAGAAATAGATGCACTCCACAGATAGAATGTCCACACACACTGGTAAGTCTGATGTCAGAATTTATTCCAAATTTAGTAGATACAATGGCCGCCAGTGTCTAGACATAACTCACTGTCCACCAATGCCCCGGCACTTCAGACCCACTCTGATAAAGGGTCAGTATGGACCCGAAGCTCCGGGGCATTGGTGGCCTGTGAGTTATGTCTAAACAATGGTGGTCATTGTATCTACTAAACTTGGAATAAACTTTGACATGGGATTTACCAGTGTGTGGACACACATTACAATTATCCTGCTTTGTATGCAGAGCACATCATTGCTCTACATGCAATCCATTGTCAGTTTTTTTGAGCAAAAAATAAGAACCAGGCCATTAAGGTCACAAAATGCAACTTCATTAGTTATACCACTTTGTAAAACCACAAAAAAACTTAAGTCCTTCAAACAGATTGCAATTAAAACATGCAATAGCCTAACAGAAGAATTACATAATTTGCAAAATATAAATCATTTCAAATCATCCTTAGAGAAGCTTTTACACACAATGACCCAATGCAATTGTACTTGATTCCTATACAGTATGGCCTAGATATTCTAAAAGGTTGCACATGGAGCAACAGTGTTGCGCCATGCACAACCTCACTGATGCACCCCGGCGCGATATTCAAGCGGGGAATTGTGCCTGCTATCAAATGCCGACCCATGAGCGCATCAGTAATGTATCAGTGCAGGTAGGGGCCTGCCCATGCCATATTCTGCACATCCCGATATTAAGCCCTGGATGTGCTGAGTCCATGCATGCACAACCCCTACTTGTGCTGCACAAAGTTGATCCAAAAAAAAAAAGGAACAATGGCTGGCCACCCACAGGTGAGCTGCCGTATTGCATGGCGCAACATGGCAGCTGCCACCTGTGGGTGGCCACCTGAGCTCCGGCTGCACCTCTGTGGCAGTGCCTCCCTATGCCTGAACGTGGGCATCTGTTCAAATAATCACGTCCAATATCCCTGGTGGTCCAGTGGACCACTGTCAGCCCGATCGTGGGCTTAAGTACAAATAATATGATTTCCTATATCCCTGGTGGTCCAGTGGACTGTTGTCAGCCCGATCATGGGCTTTTGTAATAAAAAAAGAATTACGTCTGAAATCCCTGGTGGTCTATCAGTACCCCCTCCCCAGCCGCCCACTGAGCCCCACCGCTCTGCTCCCCCCCCGGTCAGCGGCGGGCGACAGCACCCCACCCACCTGCTGCCTCACCACCTGCCGATTGACACCGTAGGTAGGGCTGTATGCCCATTGGTCCATAGCATGAGCCAATGGGTGTGCATCCCATACCATACTACACATTCCAGATATGTGAATGGATCCATTCACATATCTGGAATGTGTAGTATGATACGGGCTGCATGCCCATTGGCTCATGCTGTGGAGCTAATGGAGATACAGAATCTACCTATGATGTGGTCGGCAGGCAGGATGGTGCCACCCGCCACTGACCGGGGGTAGGGGCAGTGGGGCTCAGTGGGGGGGTGGGGAGGTGGTACGCTAGACCACCAGGGATGGA
This sequence comes from Neoceratodus forsteri, assembly GCA_016271365.2. Classification (NCBI taxonomy): domain Eukaryota; kingdom Metazoa; phylum Chordata; order Ceratodontiformes; family Ceratodontidae; genus Neoceratodus; species Neoceratodus forsteri. The sequence goes on from CM057454.1 coordinate 799,439,377, forward strand.
ACTTCTTTGTGCAAAGCCCTGGTAGGCTGACGATGTACCACCAGACCTCGGAAATCATATATTACTACTTAAGCCTGTGATTGGGCTGACGGCGGTGCACTGGACCACCAGGGAATAAATCATTTATGTATACAGAAGCCGTGATCGGGCTCTGGGGACACGATCGCGCTGGGCAGGGCGTTGGTCCCGGCGGCTGCTGCCTGGCAGGCGCCAGGTGCAAGTCTTCGAGGATCAAGCGCACCTGCATGCAAATGGGGCCATAATGACATACAAATGGCCCCATTTGCACCTTGCATACATTATAGGCCCCATTTGCATGTGGAGACTTTGAATATCTCATTTGCTGCGCGTAGCACAATGGAACTTGCACTAAGCGCATCCCCTGCTCCACTCTGGCCACTTGCGCTGGCACAGTGCCACTGCACCATGCACACTGCGGGTGGCCAGGGTGTGATATTCAATGATGCTGTGCCATGGTGCAGCTCCGTTGAATATCATCCAGTCAACGCCCCTGCACAGCCAAGTTGCGCTGCACCCAGGCTTGCGCCACAGCCAGGCACAGTTTGAATATCTGGGCCTATATATAAATTCTGGAAATGGAAAACCCATCCTGGTTGTTGATGTTTGTATAACCTAGTTTATCTGTGCACACTTAAACCTGTTTTAATAAATGTCAGGTAATTGCTTGTATATATTACTCATAATTTTTTCTTTTATGTATTGTGTTATAGATTTGAAGTATAGTATGTGTTTTATGTTTATAAGTTTGTTTGATGTAAATGTCTTTTCAGGTCAACCCTGTAAAAGGGCCATGTGGCCCAATGCTTTTTCACCCAGTTACCAAATTTTTAAATAAACTAAAACTCAATTAGAAAGTGGGGCCAGGCAACATACCACTGGTTTTCTTTTACTTGCTATACCCAGCTTTGCCACACTCATCACAGCTCTCTTTAATACTTTTTCCCTCTCCAAAAGCTATCAGTAATCTGATAAAGTGATCATGTCACACCCCGGCATAAAGGCTGAGATAGATGTTACACCAAGAAATATCCCTCTATCATTTAGCAGTCACTCTTCAGACTCTGACTCTGACTTGTCCTCCAGCTCTGGTATGTATGCACCTGTAGAGCCTCCACCTAAGGAGTCCCTGAAGTCCCCTCTATAGGGCCCTTCCTTTGCAGAACTCCTCATAACTGTACAAAATGCCTTTGGCTGGGCTATCCAGGAACAGGATCCAAAGTGAAAAAGGCTTGGGGAGCATCTAGACATGACTGACACAGCTTCTATGCCCATACTGCCTTGGACTGGGCCCCACGAAGACCTGACGTCCACTATCTGGCAACAACCTTCCTCTATTCTGGCTGTTTCAAAAAAGGCAGACAGGATGTAACACCCCCCAGATGGGGTCACACACCTTACTGGCCATCCTAATGCAGACTTGGTTGTTATCAAGACTGCCCATGACCAGTTCTCTAAACCTAAAAATGTGAGCATGTCTCCTCTAGATAAGGAGTCTAAGCAGGTGGACAATTTTGGTCTCAAGATCCATTCTTCCTCCACCTGTACCCTCAAGTCCCTTAATTATGTGGCTCATATGGTTTCCTACCAGAAATCTTCCCTGGCCTCGCTCAAGTCCAAGCTGGAAGCTATCCAGGACTAGAAGCTTAAGGCTGAGATTGCCAAGACAGTGAGAATGGCTAAAATCTCCTGTTGTCATGCCCTCCAGGCCACTTATGATCCAGTAGGGACATTGTTTATCCAGGAGTAGCACAGTAAGCGGAAGCTTGTTTCCAGATGCGACCTGGAAGCGTAAGTAAGTTAAGTGACTTGCTCAGGATCACACAGTATGCACCTAGGTGGCTGTGGGATTCAAACTTAAGTCTCCAGATCTGCAGCTCAGAGCCTTAACCCACTGCGCTATATTGAGTAGACTCAGTTGCTCGCACCACAGCCACTGCTGTCTGCATTAGGTGACATTCATGGCTCAAGATTGCTGCCCTGGCACAAAACATCCTGACCTCCATCCTGGATGCCCCTTTCCGGGAATCCATTTTATTTGGAGGTGACACCAAGGATATTATCACTGAATTGCAGGACAGCGGTAGATACATCTGCAATGTATGCTTCATGTACCAAGGTGGTTACAAAGGCAAACATCCTTCTCGTCGGCAACAGAGATGCCAGACCAAAGATGCCCCTGCCAAATGCCAGGCCAATTGCTGGTATCCGGCATAAGGAACACCTAATCCTCCTGCCAGGTTCCAGATATCCCCCGGAGGAGCTGCCAGCTCCCTCTCCTCAGGCTCCGGACTCATATGGGACCCTCCTGCCTCCTCCAGATCCTCTAGGGGGACCAGTTGAGGGGGGAGATTTGCCCTTCACCTTCTGGGGTCACAGGACATAACCACAGACTCTTGGGTCCTTCAGTTAATAGCAAGAGGTCACACCATAGATTTCCTAGACAGGCCTCTGGACAACCCCCCAAGTCCTCTCCCATTATCCTCCAAGACACCTGTCTCTGATAAGGGACAAGATTCAGGCTCTTCTGCAAAGTCATCCATAGAGCCCATGGCTCTGGCACAGACAGGAAGAGGGTACTACTTCCATTTCTTCCTAGTACTCAAAAAGACGGGTGACCTAAGACTCATCATGGACCTCAGCCTGCTCAACCAGTATGTCAAGTACAAGAGGTCCTGCATGCTCACCATTCTCGGACTTCTACCCCTGCTCCACGAGGGCCATTGGCTTTGTGCACTGGACATGCAAGATGCTTACCTGCATATCCCTGTCTTCCAGGCCAACTGCTGCTTTCTTCAGTTTGCCTTCCAGGGGAAACATTACCAGTTCAAGGTTTTCTCTTTTGGCCTATCCTCAGCACCTCAGGTTTTTATCAAGTGCCTAGCAGTGGTGGCTGCGGCCCTATGCTGCACAGGGATCTAATTGTGCCTGTATCTGGATGACTGGCTTCTGTCAGCCCCATTACAGAGCAGTCTGAGGGAGTCCCTCTCCTTCACCCTGGACCTCTTTTCCAGACTTGGAATAACAGTCAACTATTTCAAGACCCACCTCTCCCCTCCCAGCACCTACAATTCAATTGGGGTGGTGCTAGATATGGTCCAGGGCAGGACCTTCCTCCCACTGGACAGAGAGGCGACCCTGCAGGAAGAGGCCAGTTTAGTGGCCAACTCATGCTGGACTACAGCCCGGTTTATCCTCCATCTTCTTGGGCTGATGGCAGCCGCAATCCCACAGTTCTTCTAGCCAGACTGCATATAAGGGTAACCCAATGAACTCTTCATGTCCAATGAGATCAGTGACTGAACAACCTGAACCACAGGGTTATAGTGTCCAGGTACATGAAGAAACACAGAGAAACACACAGACTGTGACAGCAGATAAGGACTGCTTGGCCCACCCAGTCTGCCCATTTCCCTACCTAATGGATAAGCTGCAGATCCTAGTTAACCAATAGTCTACTTCTTCCTACCCCACCCCCTAGAATTGCCTTATGACTATCCCATGCATTGTTGAATTTCACCACTATTTTTGACTCCACATCCTCCTCTGGAAGGCCATTCCATGCATCCACAACCCTCTCTGTGAAAAAAATACTTCCTTATATTACCTCTGAGCCATCCCCCCATCTTCAAATTGTGCCCCCTTGTTCTTGCACACCTCTTTTTCTAAAAGATGCTACCCTCTTGGACTTTGTTGATTCCCTTGAGGTACTTGGAAGTTTCTATCATGTCCCCCCTCTCCCTCCTTTCCTCGAGGCTATACATATTAAGCTCCTTAAGTCTCTCTTCACATGTCTTCCAGTGCAGACCCTGCACCATTTTAGTTGCCCTCCTCTGGACTGCCTCCATCCTGTGTATATCTTTATGGAGATTGGGTCTCCAGAACTGCATGCAGTACTCCAGATGGGGTCTCACCAACTGTCTGTACAGAGGGATAACAATTTCCTGTTTTCTACTGGTGATATCTCTCCCTATGCATCCCAGTATCCCCCCAGCCCTCTTTACTGCCCTCTTACATTACTTGCCCACCTTTAGGCCATCTGATATGACTACCCCAGGTCCCTTTCATTTTTGTTGTTGTTAGTATCTCACCCCCCATTGTGTACTCTTCCCCTGGGTTTTTGTTTCCCAGGTGCATTACTTTGCACTTCTTAGCATTGAATCTAAGCTGCCATACATTTGACCATTCCTCCAACCTTGCCAAGTTCCTTCTCATCCTTTCCACCCCACCTTGTGTATCAGCTCTGTTGCAGATCTATGTGTCATCTGAAAAGAAACATACTCTTTCTTCCAGTCCCTCTGCAATGTCACTTATGAAGACATTGAAGAGGACCAGTCCTAGAACTGAAACCCTTGTGATACCCACTAGTAACCCCCCTTTCTTTGGAGTGGACTCTGTTTACTATTACCCTCTGTGTCCTGTTCTCCAGCCAATTCTTTACCTAGGCTACCATCTTGGGACCCACTCCTAGGATGGCAAACTTGTACATCAATCTTTTGTGTACTGTATTAAATGCCTTGCTAAAGTCTAGGTTGGCCATATCCACAGCCCCTCCCTGATCTACTACTTTGGTCACCCAGTCAAAGTAATCTATTAGATTCATCTGACATGACCTTCCCACTGTGAATCCATGCTGCCTTGGTTCCTGTGCCCTTCTGGGCTCTAGGAACTCAAAAATTATTTCCTTCAGAAGTGATTCCATCATTTTCCCTATCACTGAGGTTAAACTAACAGGTCTATAGTTTCCTTCTTCTGCCCTTCCCCCCTTTTGTGAAGTGGAATCACAACTGCCCTCCTCCAGTCCTCAGGTACCTCCCAATCCTCCCATGATTTGTTAAAGAGGGTAGTCAGTGGTGTCACTAGTTCTACCCTTAGTTCTTTTAGAATTCTGGGATGAATCCCATCAGGCCCCATTGCTTTGTCCACCTTCAGTTTTAAGAGTTCTTTCAGAACCCTTACTTCTGTTAATGGGCTGGTATCAACTCCTGTATCCAGAGTGTTTCTATTGTTTGGTTTAGGTACCTCCCCCTCTTCATTTGTGAATACTGAGCAAAAATTTTTGTTTAGTATCTCTGCCTTTTCACAGTCACCCTCTGTCCACCCCTCCCCTTTATTAAGCCTCACTATTCCTCCCTTGGTCTTCCTTCACTCCCTGATGTACCTATAAAAGATTTTATCCCCTTCTTAACTGAGTTGGCTATCTTTTCCTCGGTTTGGGCCTTTGCTGTTCTGACTGCCTTCCCAGCTTCCTTTTGCTTTTACTGATACTATTCTCTGTCTTCTTTGGTGTCAGGAGTTGTCCAATCTCTCCACAGGGGTTCCCCTTTCAATCCCCTGCTCCTGCCATAACCCTTACAATGGATGCTTTGTGTCAAGGCTGGGGAGCCCACCTAAGAGACTATCAGACCCAGGAAACATGGTCTCAGCTGGAAGCATCTCTATACATCAATGTGTTGGAAATGAGGGCAGTGCAGTATGCCCTCCAGGCCTTCCAGCCTCTTCTATGTCCAGAGACACTCTGGTTCAGACCAACAATATGTCTGTGGTCTGGTACCTGAACAAACAGGGAGGCACCCGCTTGTACCCTCTATGCCAGGAGGTGATGCAAATGTGGTACTGGGCATGCTATGGTACTGACTGCTGTCCATGTGCCAGGCTTCCACAACGTCCAGGCAGACAGTCTCAGCCACACCACTATCAGGGCTCATGAGTGGGAGCAAAATCAAGAGGTGGTCAAAAGCTTATTTGACCTGTTGTGTCGGCCTGAGATAGGCCTCTTCATTTCCCCATCCAATGTAAAACTACCCAATTTTTTCTCGCTAGTTCCCGGGCGTGGTATTTTCTGGTGAGACACGCTGTCTCTTTGCTGGACAGTGAAGTTCTTGTATGCCTTTTCTCCCTTCCCAGTGCTTCAGAGGGTTCTCCTGAAGCTACAGGTGGAAGGGGCTCACGTGATTCTATTAGCCCCACTTTGGCCTCATCAGATTTGGTTCCCTCTGCTTCAACAGCTATTGATGGAACCCCAGTACCTCTGCCTCTCCGCCATGATATTCTGACTCAGGAGCAGGGTAGACTGATGCATCGAGGCCTCAAATCCCTCCACCTGCATGCATGGCACTTGTGGACATATGTGGAATAACTCCCATTGTTCTTATTTTTTTTTACAAAAATTGTCAATTGTGCAGACACATTTGTAAAAAATTAATTATAATAGTGAGACTTTTTGAAATGTTATTTAACATACCATACTTATGCTTGTCTACCCACTTACTCAGTCTCCTACCTGTTTCTGTCCTTCTACTAACTAATTCCTGTTGCTTCATATCAAGAGGCTGAGGTTGTTGATTTTCATATCATGTGTGCCTGGGGTGGAGCAGCAATAAAAGATAAACTATGCAATATCCTCAATAGCACACCTACCCCAGTTTACTTTTAACTAACGCCCATTTTAGGCCTTGTACAGTAAGATTTTCCTTCAAGGGAACATATTGTAATGAAATGTGTAAGATTTACATTGGCATTTGGTATATGCACTTTTATATTATACTAATTATGTGTGTGAGTGTGTGTGTGTGTGTGTGTGCTGTATAGCAATATCTAAAACATAAGCATTTGTCAATGCTGAATGTTGATAGCGCTGGTGTGTTGAACTCGCTCACTGCCCCTCTGTCACTCAGTCTGTTTCTCCTGGTGCTGCAGGCTGGCCTTTTGTACTGGGCTCCTGCCTGCATTGGCACCTTGTTCTGCCCACTAAGAAATCCGCAGCTGTCCTGACAAAGTTGCATTGAGGTGGCTCACTCCCCCTCTCTCACTCACTCATTCTGTTTGTCAAGGCGCTGCAGGCTGCCCTTTTGTACTGGGCCCCTGTGTCTGTTGGTGTCTTTTTCTGCCCACAAAGAAATCTGCAGCAGTCGCAACACAGGTCTGTTGAGCCTGCTGAGTCCCCCTCTCTCACTCACTCGTTCCGTTTCTGCTGGCGCTGCAGGATGCCCTTTTGTACTGGGCTCCCGCCTGTGTTGGCACCTTTTTCTGCCCACAAAGAAATCCACAGCTGTCCTGACATAGCTCCCCTAGAAGGGATAGAGTAGCTGTCCGGTCCCCTCTTGCTGCTGGAGGTCTGCCTCTGAGCAAGTAAGGGGTCTACGGAGAATTATAGGATATTCTTGTCTCAGAACAGGACAATCAGGCACTTAAAGGGCACAGAGGCAAAAAGTAAGTAGAAAGAGAAGGAAAAAAAAACAGAGGAAAGAGTAAGGATTCCAAACAATAGTTAAGTGGCCAGAAATAAGACATGATGGGAGTGGTGCAGTGCAGTGGCTGTGGAGCAGCAGTCTTCTAGGAGACGTTCTGGAGGATGCGGTGTTGTCTCATCTGCAGGCACCTCTCTGAGCTGAGGGAGGAGGTTGCTCATCTCCAGGCTGAGTTGGCCAGGATTTGTAGGACCTCCTCTTCCATCCAGGGACCACCAATGCCACTGCCATTGCCTCAAAGGTTGCCAAGATAGAGGAGCGGTTGGACCACAATGGGCTCAGGGAGGGTGAGGGTGGTGGAACAGAGGTGCATCCCTCCAGTTGTACTGCTCTACAATTCCTATGCCATTCTGGCAAAGTGTGGTTCCTCTTTGGATGCACCCGCAGTGGAGACCAAGGAGGATGCTGGGAACTTCCACAAAGGAGACACACAGGAGGGTGGCAGGGAACCCCTGCAGGGGAAGGAAACAACTTCTGATGGGGGACTCTGTTGTTAGGAAGATAGAACTGGGGGAGGAAGGGGAGAGGGAGGTAAGGTGACTGCCTGGTGCCATGGCTTGGAGGGACAGGGAGCGAATCCTCAGGATTGCCAGAGCAGCTGCACAGGGGAGGGAGCTGGATGCCATTGTCCTCCTAGGGACAAATTACCTGGCTAAGAAAGGGATTAGAGCAGTGCAGGAAGAGTTTGTGGAATTGGGGAGGGGCCTTAGACAAGCAGCACACACGGTAACCTTCTCGGAGGTGCTGCCCATCTATGGCGTAGGAGGGGCTACGGTGTTCTGCACCATGGGATTCAATCAGTGGTTGAAAAACTGGTGCAGAGCTCAGGGATTTGGCTTCATTGGGGACTGGGGGTCCACCTTGAGTGATGCAAGCCTATACTGGTATGATGGGCTGCATCTGTCCAGGATGGGAACCTGGATCCTAGGTGATAGGTTTAAATGCTTCATTGGCAAGCATTTAAACTAGCCAAGGGGGGAAGCACTGGAAAGGAGCAGAGAAATCCTAGCCCCCCCAAAAAAATCACAGTAGTAAGTGCAGTAAACACCAACATAGAGGTGTCGATAGGGAGAAGGGCAGGGGTAAATGGGGAAAGTTACAAAGGCAAGAAGGACAGGGATGGGGCAAAAAGGGCTAAGGCCATCAGGAAATGGAGGGTAATGAGTACCAATGCCTGTAGTCTGGGCAACAAACTCTCTGAACTGGTGGCATTGATGGAAGAGGGATGCCTGGATATCGTGCAGTCACAGAAACATGGTACACAGAGAACCACGACTGGGATGTTAACATACCAGGGTACATAACCTACAGGAGAGACAGGCAGGGGAGAAGAGGGGAAGGAGTAGCTCTCTATGTAAAGGAAGGGATAAAAGCAACTGAACAAAAGAGTAAGCAGGGAGGAGAAGAGGCACTGTAGGTCACCTTGGAGACTGGAAAGGGCACCACAATCTTAAAAGGGGTTGTGTACAGATCCCCATGTCAGGGGGAGGGAATGGACAAGGATATGATAGAAGGCATTCTTAGGATGGCAGAAAAAGGGGAGATACTGTTGATGGGAGACCTGAATATGCCAGATGTGAACTGGAGCACATTTGCTGCAGCCACATCCAAGAGCAGGGCCATTCTCTATGCCATACAGGTGGCAAGCTCAGACAGCTAGTTTCGGAACCCACTCATGAGGGAGCAATCTTAGACCTCATACACTCAAATGGGGGCAGTGAGAGGATCTCAGATCTAGAAGTGGGTTGCCATCTGGGAACAAGTGACCATCAAACAGTGTGGTTCATGTTAAACTCAGCTACAGAGTCAAGCCATACAAAAGTGAGGGTACTGGACTTCAGGAGGGCTGACTTTGGCAAGATGGGAGAGTGCCTCATAAAAGCACTAGCAAACAGGCTAGAAGGAGGTGTGGAGCAACAATGTGGAATCATCAAAACTGCCATCACAAAGGCAACAAGCCTTAGTGTAAAGCAAATAAACAAATCAAAACGAAAGAAAAAGCCACTCTGGTTCTCAAAAGAGGTGGCTGTGAAAGTCAGGGAGAAAAATATAACATTCAGAAAGTATAAGGAAACACAGAAGAAGCAGGACAGAGAGCTGTACCAGTTAAGGCAGAAGGAAGCAGGCAGGGAAGTCAGAATTGCAAAGGCCCAAACTGAGGAAAATATAACCAACTTTGTTAAGAAGGGGGATAAAACCTTTTATAGGTACATGAGAGAGCATAGAAAGACAAAGGGAGGGATAATGAGACTGAATAGAATGAACGGTGGGTGGGCAGAGGGGAACAGTGAAAAAGCAGGGATACTGAACGAATATTTCTGCTCAGTATTCACAAAAGAGTAGGGGGAAGTGCCTAATCCAATTAACAGAAGCACTCTTGATGGGGGGTCGATCCCAGTCCTTTCACAGAAGAAAGGGTTCTGCAAGAGCTCATAAAACTGAAGGTGGACAAAGCACTGGGGCCTGATGGAATTCACCCCAGAATTCTAAAAGAATTAAGGGGGGAACAAGTGAAACCACTGACTAATCATGGGAGGATGGTGTGGTACCTGAGGACTAGAGGAAGGCACATGTGATTATCCTTCACAAAAGTGGGACCAAGACAGAGGCAAGAAAATATAGACCTGTCAGTTTGACCTCTGTGGTACAGAAAGCGATGGAGTCACTGAAGGAAAGAATTGTTGAGTACCTAGACGCCAGTGGGGCACAGGACCCAAGGCAGCATGGGTTCACAGCAGGAAGGTCATGTCAAATGAATGTAATAGATTTCTTTGACTGGGTGACCAAAGTAGCAGACCAGGGAGGGGCTGTGGACATGGCCTACCTAGACTTTAGCAAAGCATTTGACACAGTCCCACACAAAAGATTAATAGTCAAATTAACCAGCCTGGGAGTGGGTCCCAGGGTGGTAGCCTGGGTAAAACATTGGCTGGACAACAGGACACAGAAGGCAATTGTAAATGGAGTACACTCTGAAGAAAGAGGGGTTACTAATGGGTACCATGAGGGTTCACTACTGGGTCCAGTCCTTTTAAAGTCTTTATAAGTGACATTGCAGAGGGACTGGAAGGAAAAGTATGCCTCTTTGCAGATGATACAAAGATCTGCAACAGGGTTGATACACAAGGAGGCGTGGAAAGGATGAGAAGGGACTTGGCAAGGTTGGAGGAATGGTCAGAAGTATGGCAGCTAGGATTCAATGCAAAGAAGTGCAGAATAATGCACCTGGGAAACAAGAACCCAGAGGAAGGTTACACAATGGGGTGGGAGGTAGTAACAACAACAAAAAAGGAAAGGGACCTGGGGGTAATCATATCAGATGACCTTAAGGTTAGCAAGCAATGTGAGAAGGCAGTAGGGAGGGCTGGGGTATACTGGGATGCATAGGGAGAGGCATCACCAGCAGAAAACAGGAAGTTGTTATCCCTCTGTACAGACAGTTGGTGAGACCCCATCTGGAGTACTGCATCCAGTTCTGGAGACCCCATCTCTGCAAGGACATAGACAGGATAGAGGCAGTCCAGAAGAGGTCAACTAAAATGGTGCAGGGTCTGAGGAGAGACTAAAGGAGCTTAATATGTATACCCTTGAGGAAAGAAGGGAGAGGGGGTACATGATAGAAACTTTTAAGTATCTCAGTGGAATCAATAAAGTCCAAGAGGGTAACATCTTTCAGAAAAAGTGACGTGCAAGAACAAGGGGACACAATTTAAAGATAGAGAGGGGACGGTTCAGGGGCAATGTGAGGAATTTTTTTTTCACAGAGAGGGTAGTGGATGCGTGAAACAGCCTTCCTGAGGAGGTTGTGGGGCCTAAAACTGTGGGAGAATTCAAGAATGCATGGGACAGACATAAGGCAATTCTTGTGGGGGGCAGGAAGAAATAGGCTGTTGGTTAACTAGGATCTGCTGCCTATCCTGTAGGTAGGGAAATGGGCAGACTAGGTGGGCCAAATGGTCCTTATCTGCCGTCAAAGTCTATGTTTCTATGTTTCTATGTTTGAGGGTGCTCACTCCCCCGTGTCACTCACTCATTCTGTTTCTCCTGGCGCTGCAGTGTGCCCTTTTGTACTGGGCTTCTAGCTCTGTTGGCGCCTTTTTCTGCCCACAAAGAAATCTGCAGCAGCCCCAACAATGCTCCGTTGAGCTTGCTCAGTCCCCTTCCCTGACTCGCTGATTCCATTTCTGGTGGCGTTGCAGACTGCCATTTTCTATTGGGCTCCTGCCTGTGTTGCCGCCATTTGCAGCAGTTACAATACAGCTCCGTTGAGCTTGCTAACTCCCCCTCTCTCACTCGCTCATGCTGGTTTTCCTGCGACTGCAGGCTGCCATTTTGTACTGGGCCCCTGCGTGCATTGCTGCCTTTTTCTGCCCACAAACAAATCTGCAGCTGGCCCCACAGAGCTCCGTTGAGCTCACTAACTCCCCCCTCCCTCACTCACTCATTATGTGTCTCCTCCTGCTGCAGGCTGCCCTTTTGTACCTGGACTCCTGCCTGCATTGGTGGCTTGTTCTGGCCAGAAAGAAATCTGAAGCAGTCCCGACACAGCTCCATTGAGCTCTCTCACTCCCCCTCTCTCACTCACTCATTCTGTTTCTGCCCGTGCTGCAAGCTGGCCTTTTGTACTGGGCTCCTGCCTGCGTTGCCGCATTTTCTGCCCACAAAGAAATCCACAGCAGTCACAATAGAGCTCCATTGAGCTCACTCTCTACCACTCTGTCACTCACTCGTTCTGTTTCTCTTGGTGTTGCAGGCTGCGCTTGTGTACGGGGCTGCTGGCTGTGGTGGCACCTTTGTCTGTCCACAAATAAATCCGCAGCTGTACCAAAAAAGCTCCATTGAGGTCGCTCAGTCTCCCTCTGTCACGCGGTCATTTTGTTTGTCCTGGCGCTGCAAGCAGCCCTTTTGTACGGGGCTCCTGCCTGCATTGGCGTCTTTTTCTGCCAACAAAGAAATCCACAGCAGTCCTGATAGAGCTCCATTGAGCTCACTCAGTCCCCCATCTCACTCACTCATGCTGTTTCTCCCACCGCTGTAGGCCAGCCTTTTCTACTGGGCCCCTGCCTGCACTGATGCCTTTTTCTGCCCACAAAGAAATCCACAGCAGTCCTGACAGCACTCCGGTGAGTTCGTTCACTCTCCCTCCCTCACTCACTCTCTCATTCTGTTTCTCCCACTGCTGCAGACTGCCCATTTGTACTGGCCTCTTGCGTTGGGGCCTTTTTCTGCCCACAACTAAATCAGGAGCAGTCCCGACAGAGCTCAATTGAGCTTGGTCACTCCCCCCTCTCACTCGTTCCATCTTAATCTATCCCAAGCACTGATGTCCCACAACAACCGTGCTATTCTCCGTCAGGAGTGCAAAAACATATTTTAGCCAGGATGTGAAAAATGACAGCTGTACTGCTCATAAAGAGATGTGAAAGAATGCCACTGTTGAAAATGTGGCGTGAAAATATTACAAATTTACGAAGTTACAAGGGTGCGTGGAAACAGTTGAAGGCACACTTGAAACACAGTCATGTTATGGAGTTCTGTCACCAAATTTCCAACATAGGAATTTTACGACCTCTGCTCATGAACAGTGCCACTGTCATTTTCTTTATCTGTCCCAAACCCTGATTTCCCACAGCGACCACGTTATTCTGTGCCGCAACTGTGAAACCACATTTCACTCAGGATGTGAAAAATGACAGCAGTACTGCTCATAAGGAGGTGTGAAAAATTGCCACTGTTGAAAATATGGCATGACAATATTATGACTCTGCAAAGTTACAAGTTTGTATGGAAAGTGTGCAACGCAACTCATTTGATGGGCTATCATCACCAAATTTTCAACGTAGGCAATTTAGGACCTCTGCTCATGAACAGTATCACTGTCATTTTATTACTCTGTCCAGGACAGTGATTTTCCACAATGACTGCTCTATTCTGCGCCGGAACTGCGAAAATACATTTTGGCCAGGATAGGAAAAATGACAGCTGCACTGTTCATAAGTGGGTGTGGGAAAATGGCAATGTTGAAAATCTGGAGTGAAAATATTATACATTTGCAAAGTTACTAGCGTGCGTGCAAACTGTGCAATGCACGCTTGTAACACAGTCATTTTATAGAGTATTGTTATCAAATTTTCAACATAGCCATTTCAGGACCTCTACTCATGAACCGTGTCACTGTCATTTTCTTAATCTGTCTCGAACACTGATTTCCAACAGCGACCTCGCTATTCTGCGCCGGAAGTGCAAAAACACATTTCTGCCAGGATGTGAACGATGACAGCTGTACTTTTCACAAGGAGGTGTGACAAAATGCCAGTGTTGAAAATCTGGCATCAAAATATTGCAAATTCATGAAGTTACGTGCCTGCGTAGCAACTACACAGCGCACGCTTGTAAAACAGTCATTTTTGGGATTTTTCCACCAAATTTGCAACATAGGTTTTTTGAGAGCCCACCTCATGAACACTGGCACTGTCATTTCATTAATCGGCCCCCAAGGTGATTCCACACAGTGACCATGAAATCACCTTCCAGGGCAGAATAACGCCATTACAGTTCAATCTTTCATGAGAAGGGGTCCCAAAAACCCAATGCCCGAGATATGCACTAAAGTTGAAAAAACCCTATTCATTACATTATACAGCTTGCCTACATTTCCTCAGTTCATGGTCGGCTTTGAAGAGTGCAGACGTGTTCCCGGTCTACCAAAGATCGTCACGCCAGACTCCGGAGGTAAGTATGGGGTGAGGGGGGTATATGGGGAGGCAGGGTGCACAGTGGGTGGGTGCAGGTGGTAGGTAGGCAGCACAGAGACTACAAGGGACCATTTTCTGCTTTTCAGGGAAAAAAAGCAAAAAGACTTCATGGGACAGTTATTTCTTTTACAGGGGCATGTGACACGCTGGGGTGGGCTCCCAGCGTGCCACCAACAGCTTTCTTTTGGGGGGGCCAGCAATAGCCAACAGGGGATTGGGCACCCCCATTGGCACACAAGGGGGAAGGAATCATAACAGCGTGTGGGGGAGCACCAACGGCTTTCTGTTGGCGGGGTACAACAATAGCCGATGAGGGATTGGGCACCCTTCGGCACACAAAGGGGGTGGCTTCATTATGCTGACAGGGATTGGGCACCCCATCAGCAGAAAATGAAAGTGGGGGGGTGACAGAATGCCAACGGGACCTGGCTCCCCCCATCGGCAAAATGAACAGGGGGGCACCGGAGCCGATGGGGATTGGGGACCCCGTTGGCACATAAACACGGTGGGGGGGTTATATTGTTTGTGAACATGGTGGTAACACACTGCCATGTTCAGAAACAATATCAGGCTTGCTAGATCCACCCTGCAATGATGGGTCACTCCCTCATTGCAGCGGATAACTGACGCTGTAATGACGAGGCGGCCCCTGATTGCAGTGGCTGATTTGTCACAAGTTGGTGGAAAGTTCCAAACTTGTGTCACTAGCAGCCTGCAATGGCATTGGGGGAAGTGAAACAAGCCTTTGCAGGCTGTGGGGGCATTGGCCACAACAGTGCCGTGCTGTGCCTCCACAGCCTGCTTCTCAGCAAGCTGTGCCAATATGTTTCTTGCGCTTCGCGCAATCAACATAAAAATAAATTAAAACACATCAAATGTCTTCCTAAACATGTCTCAACATTATGTTTATATTCCAACTTGTCACAACATATAGTTGTTCAGCAGTGTTTGCAATTAAGGCACAGTACCTTCATGTATATGATGGCCCAGTTCTGTTGAGTTGATTGCTATGACAATAAAATGTGAAACATATAGGTAACTGTAATGCAGACAGTGGCATTATTTTTATATCTGCCCTTTCTCAATGTACTGTACTTTGATTCAGTTAGTGTATGCAATGGCAATTCATGTTTATGTTTAAGCTCATGAGACACCCTTATCTAGTTAATGCATTTACAGCCGTAGTGGCTCTGCCAGAAATTGTTGTTTTATTGTTGATCAGGGTATCAAAGGGTATGTTATCTACTGCAGTCTTAGCACTCTCAATATCTGTTTCACAATACTCCCTTTCTCTCAGTTTATTCAACAACTCCTCTGCTCTGATCTGATATAGGTGGTCATTTCCACAGTTCCTTCTTAGTGTCTTGAACTGCCTCTTGTGCAGAGTTCATATTGTATAATTCGGGTGACAGCTAGTTGCCAAAAGGAGGCTGTTCCTGTCTGTGGGTTTGGCATAAAGATCAGTGAGAAGGATCCATCATGTTCCTTAGAGAGAGATAAGTCTAAAAAATTGATCTGAGTCTGGCTGGCTGATAGTTTAAATCTTAGATTCCTATTGGTGGTTTCCAGATACTTCACAAATTAATCAAGCTCACATCTCATACCCTTTCATATCAATGTTACATCATCAATAAACTGTACCAGTCTATTTTGTCGAAGAAAGGACTGTGTTCTGAATCATATACATTTTCATCTTCCCTCTTAGCTAAGTAAAGGATTGCTAGGATTGGTGCCAATGTGGCACCCATGGCAGTTCATTTTGCCTACTTAAAGATCCTATCCTGAAACATGAATATATTGTTTTTTAAGTGCTAGTTTCACCATGTCCACTACCATATTTATCTTAACCTGTGGTAGTTAAGTATATTTCAGCAGACTATGCTCTATTGCTTCTAAACCCTCTGCCTGTGGGATTTTCATATATAGATCATCCACATCTAATGTCACCAACCACCATTCTGTCTCCACCTGTATTTCTTGTAATGCTGTTAGAACACTGCTTGTGTCCTTACCGTGACTGCGTGTAAGTGGGACAAGTGTACTCAGGAAGCTGTCTTCATATTGTGATATGGGCTCTGTGATCCATCCAATACTTGAGATGATGGGACATCTGAGTGGTACTGTGGGGTGTTTATGAATCTTGAGCAGCATATAAAATGCTGTTTTGGGGGGGATTGGACTGTTAAATAATTCTGCTCAGTACAGCTAATAAGTCCACTATGAAAATGGTCTAAAAGGAACAACTCTACTTCCTTTTTTATCTGATTTGTGAGGTCAAAGGTTAGTTGTTCATAAAATTCAGTATTCAACCATTGTTTTTCTATTTTTAATGCACTGAGAGGTAGTTTGTACAACAGTTTGTCTGCTGGTTTTATAGTAATGTGTTGATTGCTTGCCAAATTCCTAACAGCATCCCTTTCTATATTTGTGATATTACAAAAGAGGAGACTAGGTGGGTTTGTGAATGTTTCTTCTAGGTCTCTGGTACAACACTCTAGGAAGCTCTCTATTCTAGCATGAAGGGGTGGGCAGAAGGTGAAGGGTGGCCTACACCTGTCAGTAATGAAAGAATCATCTGTAACATTTCCATTTTCCCCTCTTTCACAGTGTTCAGTACTTAGTGTGATATTCTCATCATCATGTCTAGAAAAAAACATTTTTAAATGTAATTTTCTGAAAAATTTCTGGATGTTGATAAAAGCATCAAACTTATCTACTGTGTAAGTAGGAACAAAGGAAAGCCCTTTACTTAACACCCTCTCTTTAGTTTGTGTGAGTTCAATGTCAGAAATGTTAATTACCGTTAGTACTGTAACGGTTCTTCAGTTGTGGACCGTGACCTCTTCCCCTCTCATTTTCCTCCTGCTCCTCCTCATTTTCCCCTTCTTGCTGTGCTTTCTTGAAACTGGAATCTGGTTCTTCTTATACTTATCCTGGGTTGGGAATGCCCAGGAGGGGCTACCTCTAAAAAGAGCCCCAGTCTGGTTCACGCTCTACTTTCAAGTTGCTATCCCCTGTGCTGTAATCCATGGAGATATGTTCTGAGTGCTTCAACATGGACCTGGGTGTAGTCATTCCCTCATTGTTGCTGTCCACACTAATCCCAGGTGTACTTGTCTCGGGTGTAGTTGGAGCAGCAGTGGTATTAACCGTCACAGTAATTTTGGTCTTCTTCCAGCAAAAGACCTGGTTCCTTAAATAATCATTGGTGTCCTACAAGAATTTGCACTTTTTATGTGCTTTTATTCTCAGGTCAGATTGTTTTAGGTTGTCCGCGAATTTGTTGTGGCATTTTTTGAAGTCTGGATGTTGCTTAAAGCCTGCAACTATCCTCTCCTGCATGCGATTGCCCTGTTCTAGCTCCTGGATAATTTCATCTCTGTCCTCAATTATTAATTTTGTCATTTCTTGTGAAGCCTCGTGTAGAACCTGTTCCCACATTTGGAGCAAGTTAGGGTGTTCTGACCTGGAAGCAGGGCATTTTAAAATCCTCAGATCCCCTTGGTGCACACTCCACCTCCAAGTAGGCAGACATTGCTTGTTTCTGCCACTAAAGTCTGCTGTTACATGTGGCCAGTTTCTCTACTACAAAGAAAGCATCCCGAATAGTGCTGGTCTGGCTCCCAGAACTGTTGTCAGTCAGTGTAGAAGTACGGTGTCCCAGTTGTTCTTGGGCATTCTGCAGGATGAAATTAGTGCTTGTGGTGTCCAGAAACAGATTGGAAAAATACTGACTCCTTCATCCTCCACCTGTACATTGCTGCCACTGTCATTTGTTTGTTCAGCCATTTCATGAGAAGGTATGTGGATTCCTTTACAAAGCTTAAGTTTTTAAAGCATGTTTTAAAGCACTTTTTTTTGTCAGTGTCAGTGGCTCGGTAGGTAGTACACTCGCCTCTGAGGCCGGGAGATCAGAGGGCTGTGGGTTCAGTTCCCACATCTGGCACTTGGGTTAATATCCCAGTACTGACACTGTAATGCAGCATGAGAAGGGTGCTACACTTCTGAGGTGTTGTCTTTCAGATGAGACATTAAATTGAGGTCCCATCTGCCTTAATTGGTGGTAGTTCAGGTGGATGTTAAAGATCCCATGGCACTTCTCGAAAAGAGCAGGGGCATTTCCTTGGTGTCCTTGCCAAATTTCCCTCATTCACTAAATATACCACCAACAGCTTAATCTGGTTCAAGGTCAGTTGGAATTCATCTGTATCCCACTCCTTCAGGTTGTGCCTGGAAATAGGCAGGATTTGTCTAGTGCACTTACCTAGTCAACAAAAACTAAATAAATAAATAAAATAAAGCAACGCGTGCCTTGCCTCAAAGTCAACATTCTTTTAGCAGATATATTATAATACTTTCATAGAGTTTCTTCCAGTTTTTTTTGCTCTTTCCAATATATCCATCTATCATTATTTTTGTTGCCACATGCTATAGACCACCTGCTTGAAAAACAACTCTTAACCAATGCCTTGTCAGGCTTCTACCTCACACATTCTACTACCACTGCAAACCTCAAGGTAACAAAAAGAAAAACAAAAGTCTACCTAGCATTGCTAAGCACCCCACCACCTTCACTACCACAGTCACCACCCTAGCAGATTCAGGTGCCTGTATTAGTAATTCATTGAAATATATGCTTTGGGTTAGGGAGGGTGAGGACTGACAGTAGCCTGCAATAAGTTGGATTTGGGATCAGGAGAGCGGCACATACTGTAGCTAAAAATTATTTTCAGGACATGGAGGGGAACATGCTTGGGAGGTGGATATTAGAAAAGACATTGTCACCTCCTGGCACAGTGCCAAAAGCAAGCAATGTTTTTCAGTAAATTAATCTGGGTATAATGGAGAGAGGTGGATAGTGGGAAACAAAAATGTGGTGAGGAGGGGGAGTGATCAAGGGACTAGCCCAGCCCTAGCCATCTTGGGATGAATAGAAGGTGTTATTTGTTTTTCAAAGCCTGACTACATACAGTATCCATTTTTTCAAGAAATACGGAAACATTCTGTATTCGTTCCTGAGAACTTTGGTATTCAGGAAATATTTAGGCTATGTCCACTCCTAAATAATGTGGACTTCCTTTATTTATTTATTTTAAACATTTTACCAAGAAAGACATACTTAGCTGTAGCAACTCATTTCCAAATGCTTCCTGTGAGGAAGGGGTAGGAGAGTTACAGGTAATCAGTTAGAACTGAATATATACCAGGTAAACACATACTAACCATCACCTACATAACAAGTAACATCAAGGCATACAAAAATGTATTTACACTGGTATATATATATATATATATATATATATATATATATATATAGAATGCATAATTGAAGAAACAGGATGATGCAGTTAAGTTCACAATGCAGATATGCAGGCCAATAAAAGCTAAGCAAACCACATGTAGATATTAGAAGATTATATATATACAGTAAATTCTGTTGTTGCTAAGCCAGACTTAGCCCTTTGTGAATTTGAAAAGACAGGCTCAAAGAGGAAATAGCTGCACTACTTTTGCAATAAAAATTTGCTGATGCATAAAATTGTTTAAAATGAAACACCAATTTCATTCCTAAACATAGATTTTTGCAATGAATTTCCTTTTCATGCAAAAGGATATTTTAAAAACACATCCACAGAACTTTTTATTGACAATGCCATCCTTTGGCCTTTTTTCCATCTGTAACCTCACCTATGAATTTGGATACTAGGATGGCACCTCTGTGTCTGTAAATAAAAACAAATGCTAACTCTCCATCCTTCCCCCCAACTTGTTGTTGGCTATGAGATGCTATCCCTTGTGCTATCCAGAGACATGACCCCCCCTTTCACCTCCTGAACAGGTTTGTAAATGCTGACACCAGAAAACCCATCTAACCCTCATGATCCCCATATGACAACAACCCTCCATTCATTTCCAACATAAGCTACCATCTGGAATCTACAGTATGATTTCAATTTCTGATGTAATAAATGCATACAGTAACTCAAAGTACGACATTTCAAATTTGTGCTCATGTTCATTGAATTGATATTGAAGTTTTGAGACATCTTGTAAATCTATAGTATATTACTTTAACAAGTATGATCATAGAGTCCTAATTTTTATAAATGCCTAGAGCTATGAATGTGTTGAACTGGACATTTGTGATTATTGTTTTCAGACAGCAATGGACGGCAGGGGTGAGAAGAGGGTAATTGCCAGTCCCTATATGAGGGGGTGGGAAAGGGGTTAGTTGGCAATGGGATAAACTCACACAGTACCAGCATCATGTAACAGGGCAGTGTGGTTATAGGGGTTTGTTTATTTAGCTACAACTGGTGGTGGTCTCCCAGTACCAGCATTAACAAATGGGGTGGAGTAGGATTGTGTCCTTAGCTGGCATCAGGAATGGGCTACCAGTTCCAAGAAGTCACCGTCTATGCCATTAAGCAGCACCAACTACATTGTTCTTTACCTTGGGACTTCTGATCTCATTTCACATTACCTCCCTGATTCTGGTAGGAGAATTGAGGAAAGATATCCAGTTATGCAGAGAAGTGGCCTGAGCTATTCCTTGTTTGTGGAAACTGCCAACTCCTGATGTACATGTGGAGCCATGACATGAACAGCATTGCACAGGTGGTGCCAACATCACAGGACTCTCTCCATTTCTTCTGGTTCCCTGGCAGCAGTATTTAGATTCCGAGGCCAGAAGAGAGACAGACAGGAATGGTTCCAGTCCTCACTGGCACAGATACACCCCCAGTCCCCTGAGGGGGGTTACATGTAAAAAAAAAGCATTTTCTGTATGTGGCTACTGGTAGCCTATCTACAGTGGACATTATTACAAATACTATGGCCACCACAAACCTATCCTCTTTGGTCATTTTCTGCACCCCTAACTCACCTCCTCTAAATTCAGGCACTGGGAGCCCACCAGGGTGGCAGTAATTTTTTTTAAATCAAGAAGTGTCTGCATCTTCAACCCCCTCCTGCTGGATGTTGCTGGAACTGGTAGACCATCACTTGTATCAGCTAAGAATACAACCCTGCTGCCACCCCCACACGAAGCCTGCTTGTTAATGCTGGTAATGGGAGACCACTGCTAGGTGCAGACAAACACACAATCCCCCACTAACCTATTACTTGATGCGGGTACTGTGAGCCTATCCCCAGTGAAACACAGAAACATAGAAACACAGAAGTTGATGGCAGATAAGGACTGCAAGGCCTATGCAGTCTGCCCAGTGCCATCAAAACCCTTTACCCCCACAAACAGGAGGTAGAGATTACCCTCCTCTCACCTGTGCAGTTGACTGCTATCTGGAAGCTATGATCACAAGTTTCCAATTTAACACAGTCATAGCTGGAGCTGGGCAAAAGTTGTGAATTCTGCTTTTACTGAGCTTTTGTGAAATTCTGTAAATTTTGCAAAATATTCCAAACTTCCACCGTTGATGAGATTGGAGTCTTCCAAATGTGTTTGGTGGATTTTTGCCCTGTTCTACTGGATTTTGTGGCTGAACAGCAGAATAATAGACATGAAATGCAGAATGACAGTTCTGAGGAATTTATTCTACAGTTTAATGGATTATTCCGCAGTTCAGTGATCAGCTGCTTGGTGGTGTGGTACATGGTTTGGGGGCATGACTCCAGTCAGCATGCTGAGCAAAGACACCAGCAGACCCATATAATTCATAGTGTCACTAAACAAAGGTTATTTGTACTTATGGCATTGAAAGTGATCTTGTGCCTCTGAAATGTGTTGCATCAAATCATAACTGGAGCGAAAATGATGTTTTTTGCTTACAGTCTGCTTTCATAAAGTAGACGTGTGTAGCAAAAAACAAACAAACTCTGCAGTAAGAAGATTTGATCAGTGAAATCTTGCAACACAGGACATTTTCAAACAAGATTCATATCATTTCCATGTACCTGCACAGCCTGCAATCAGATTAGGGTTTAAAAAAACAAACAAAAAAAACAAACGTTGTCCATTATTATAAAGAATGCTCCCAGAATGATGCAAAGTGCTCAAAAAATAGTTTATTCAGTGGGCTAGCTGTACAAATGGCATAAACAAACATAGTGCAACAGCAGAGCCACACCAAGGCAGTATGGGGTGTTCAGTGACATTTAGATGCGGTCAGAACAAAAAGTCACTTCACTCACCAGCACACTTAAAGAACAAAGTCCCACATAAATCCTTATATTTTCAAAACTTCATTTATTCCAGAATCCATCAAGTAAAAATGGCCTTCCATGGTCAGGGAAACAGATAGACAAACCTCTAACATTTCACCTGCTCACAGGCTTTTTTGAAGATGATGCCCCTTAGGGGTAAGCCCATTTTGTAGCCAACCCATGTGTCACATGATCTATTTTAAATTTTTTAAGTGTTTCTACATGTAAACACATTTCATAAACATCTCACCACTGTGAATAATAAATAGCACCAAACATATAAAACCTTTATAAACACACATTCAACTAGAAGACATGATTAACAAGTTCTACTTCTATAGCCCTATGCAACTTATTGGCTCCTAACTATTTTAAAGTATACAGCTGGAACCTCAGTTCCATGCACTCTAAATCAGCCTATCACAAAGGGCTTTAAGAAGGGGGGGGCAGAAAAGAAAGCTCCATGGTACCAGTCTCTTGGATCCCACTATGACTGGGTAACAAGAGAGCTGTATAATGGCCATGCAGTGGATATTCTGTATTTGGACTTCAGCAAGGCCTTTGATTCAGTGCCACACGGGAGGCTGGGGGGGACTAGTATCAGTGGGGATGGAGGTGAAGATGACTAGCTGGATCATGGACTGGCTGAAGGGGAGGCAGCAACAGGTGGTGGGGGGGGAACTCTCAACCCCATGGCCTGTGACAAGTGGAGCGCCTCAGGGCTCTGTGCTGGATCTGGTGTTATTTTGGCAGTTCATATCTGATATCTCACATGGAGTGGGGAGCAGGATCAGCCTGTTCGCTGACGATACCAAGAACAGGGCGATGGTGGATGATACAGAGGGTTAGAAAGGGCTACAGGGGGGACCTAACCAGACTGGAGGAGTGGTCAGTGAAGTGGCAACTGGGCTTCAATGCAAAGAAGTGCAAGGTTATGCACTTCAGGGAGAAGAACCCGAGGAGGGAATACTGGTTGGGAGGGTGAGGCTGGGGGTCACTGAAGAAGAAAAAGACCTAGGGATGATGGTAACGGGGAGTATGAAAAACTCTGTCCAGTACAAGAATGATGTGGCTAAGGCTAACAGGATGCTTGGGTGTATCACAAGAGGATTCTTGTCCAGGCATAAGGATGTGATCCTGCCCCTCTACAGGTCCTAAGTCAGGCCACACTTGGAGTACTGCATACAGTACTGGCATCCATATCTGAAAAGGGATATCAGGCTCCTAGAGGGGCTGCAGCTAAGGGCAACAAACATGATACAGGGGATGGAGGGGAAAAACCTATGAGGACAGGAGGAGGGAACTGAGTTTATACACCCTGGAGGAGAGGAAGGATTGGGGGAATATGATTGAAATGTTCAAATACCTCAAGGGGATAAACAAATTAGGCACAGATGGGTTATTTAGAGTGAAGAAGGGACGAGACACAAGAGGGCATGAGGTGAGACTGGAGGGGGGCAAATTTAGGAGAGCTATGAGGAGGCATTTTTTTACAGAAAGAGTGGTGGCAAAATGGAATGCTCTACCGGAGGAAGTGGAATCATGTAGGATAGTGAGCATCTTTAAAAGGGCATGGGACAGGGCAAAAGGGAGTCTTATTAAGTGGTACTGAGAAAGGGCAGGGGGAAAATAAGGGGGGGTGGGGCAGCTACGAACTAGGAAGCTAGCTGCTAAATGGAGCAGACTTGATAGATTATAAGGCCTGTTTCTGCTGGCAGATTTGTATGTTCATATTTCATTCATGTTTCAACCAGAAACTACCATTCTTTTTTGAGGAGTAGAAAATCCTTGAAGAATGGGTTAAAGCTCAGTCCATATTATTTAGAGGACTATAAAGAGTATTTACAGAAGAAGAAGCATAGCCAAAGGAGAGGAGAAGGAGGAGCAAAAACATGGGGAGGGAGGGTTATTTATAGGTGAAAGAAGGAGCCTTGAAAAGGTTCATAGAACATAAATGTGTGGGGGGGGGATAGAGTTTTGACTGCTGAGGGATTGGGGGGTGTAATGGTGCTTTTGTTATTCCCTGCCTTTCTACATAGCCTTTTTTCCCTTCTCTTCCCTCGCTGCCCCACTTTTCATATATATATTTTATTTATTTAGTTTTTTATTTAGTTTTTGTTGACTGGATCAGTGCACTAGACAAATGCTGCCTATTTTCAGGCACAGAGGGGATGCAGAAGAATGCCAACTGACCTTGAACCAGATTAAGCTGTTGGTGTTATTTTTTTAGTAAATGAGGGAAATTTGGCCAGGACACCAGGGAAATTCCCCTACTGTGTGGGATCACGCTGGTGGCAGAGTGAGTGCTGATTGCATCACTGTGAGGCTGCGCAGTGTTCTCCTCCTTCACGATGGAGGTGGAGGACTTCATAGCAGCAGGTGTCGTGGTAGAAGCGAGAGAGTTCGGATGGAATGGAGGATATTTTTAGCACACTGCACAGTGAACCGGAGAATAATCAGGCTATATTACAGTCCGACTTAGGAGTGACTGACCTGAATTCGCTACAGCTGTCTTCTCAGTCTCAGAATGAAGAAGGGAATGAGACAGTGCGAGATTCGGTTGCCGAACGACCGACTGGGAGGACCGCTCTGCAGGAAGTAACGGAAGGGAGCCTTTCGGGGGTGCACACGATACAGGAAATGCTAACCACCGGAGACATGGATGCAGGAGATTCTTCACAAAAATGGGCCACGCAAGTTTTACGAGAACAATTTGGACTATCAAACCGAAAATCATCTTTGCCATCAATGGACTGGTCATCGGAGGAGGCGTTAAGAGATTCAGGCTGGATGAAAACTGACGTCGGATGATGGATTCCTGATCCAGATTGGACTGCTATCTCACCAATACACTCATAGCCAACACTGCAGAAACCCTGAGCTCAGGTATGGACTTGGAAAGGATACTAATAATGCTGTACAGCCTGCTCGTCAACGTCCTTTGGATTCTTTGAAGCCAAGCTCGTTGGGGTAATGATATTACTGAAATTAGAGTTAATGTTACAGAGAAAGTCTAATACACAACAAAACAAAATACCTATGTTTTGAGCTGTGTTTGAAAATCAGTTGGAGCAAGCTCCTAGAAGAAACGTGGTGCTCTTGCGTTACAGGGGTGGCCTACAAACCCATCCTGATAGGTATTATGTTGCCAATACATTACTAAAAGGTTCAATGAATTTTTTTCCGATAGATATTTTCGCACTAATTCACATTTAAGGTGAAGACACTTTTGATGTAAGTTTTAATACAGCTAAAGGTATGGAGAGATTTTGGGATAAATATTCCACTTTGAAGTCTTCTCCACTTTGGGTACCCTTTTACGCCTTACCCCTTACAAAACCTCTGATTCGTTATGTTACTGTAATGTTTCGTAATGAAGGGGTTAATGTTAATAACATTTACCACTGGTTACAAAAGAAGTGTGAGGTTTTGGGTCCTCTAAAGCTATTTTGGACTTGGAAGGTATCTGGACTGGCAGCTGGAGATTTAAGGTAAAATTAACACAAGTGAATGGAGGTAGTTCATTTGCCTAACAGTTTTTTTAGGAAAGGATAGGGGTGTGCTTTTATAGTGGGCAGCCCGTGCATGCTACAAATGTGGGGCTAAAACACATCTCAGTAGCACATCGATCTTTGAAATGTTCATTGTGTGGAGGTTTTGGACATTCTATGGATAGGTGCCAGAATATTTTTCAATGCAATTTATGTGAAGAAAAGGGCCACGCCTTCCATCAATGTCCATGGGCCTCACACAATAAGGCCGGGGGGTGGGACCCAGAGGATTTGGTACATAAAGCACAGGTTAAAAAAGGGGTGGGAATATATCATCAGTGATAGTCACTGTGGCAGATATTCCACAACACTAACAGAAGCCTGAGGATAGGCCTATCATCCCTGATGAAACAGCGGGCCCTTCCAGTTCTGACACCACTATTCAGCTAGGAATTCCTTTGAATAAGTCTGACTCTCCACAGGCATCTCCTTCTATGCCTTCCCCCTTTGAAATAGTTAAGCCCAGACGGTTTACTAGAGCTTCTAGTAAACCTGTATCAGTGACTCCGATTTCGGTCGACAATTTTTTTTCTCCTTTACAGAAAGAGGGGAGGGATTCTGATCTGGAGTCTGATACATCACATCTGTCGGAATTAATTTCAGAAGAGGAGGTTAGTAAAACAACTGAGCTAGCAAAGGAGAAGAAAGGGAAAAAGGGAAAGAAATGGAAAGCTAATTTTTCTCAGAAAACTGGGTTGTAAACTTTTTCACCTAACATCATGGCCTCTCTTAAAATAGCATCTCTTAATGTGTGCAGCATTAAAAATTTTAAGAAACGATTATCTCTTCTAACTGCCCTTAGCACATTACAGGTAGATGTTATTTTTTTACAAGAAACCAGACTTTCTTCTTTGGCTGAGATTTCCCAAACACAAAAAAGGTGGGTATGGGGACCGTCTTATTGGACATTTGGAACAGACATTGCAGACGGTATAGGAATACTGCTTACCTCCACACATTTCAGGATCTCTAAGCTAGTAGATATTTGTCCTGGGCGTGTTTTGCTCCTAGACTGTGCCTGTCAGGATTTGAATTTCGCTTATAAACATTTATGCCCCTCAGTCGAAGGCTACAAGAAAAAATTACTGGAGGAAATTAGACCTTTTTTATATACCAGAAGACAGGTGATTTGGGGAGGAGATTTTAACTCTGATATTGATGTTAAATTTAAAGGGGATTCTCAAATGAAAAAAAAAACTGTATTGCGAGTCTCTTGCTTTACGTCAGACGGTCACTTCTGCAGACTTAACTGATGTATATAGATCTTTACATGCTACTGGGGGTTCTTCCTATCATAGGAATACCTTCTCTTCACGCATAGATTTCATTTTTGTTTCTAAATATTTGAAGTCTTATTTTTCTCAAGTTAAACCATCCGAATTTTCAGATCACCAAATTCTAATTGTTTTTTTAAATCTAGAAAGTATTCAGCCAAAAATTCCAGCAGCAGGCCCTAGGTGGCGTCTTAATGTTTCCTTTTAGAAGATAATGATAGTGTTACTGAGTTACAGACTTTACTTCTAAGAAGCTCGATCATTTGCCTTTCTGATAATCCTTTTTCTTGGTGGTTGGATACTAAGCAAGAGATTAAGTCCTTTTGATAACTAAAGGAAAAACTAAAGTGAATTCACAGTACCTCACATATCTACACTACAGGAATCAGCTTTACAAACTGATGTCCTTTCCTCCCAAGGATAGGTCTCTTTTTCAGTCCCAGATTGCTGAAGTTAAAAAACAAATGTTACTTTACCAATATAATAGAGCTAAATCCTTAGATATGGAGTTTCGGTATGGGATGCAATCACATCCAGCTTCGGATCCCTATGCAGCCTGTAAACAGCGCTTAGATAAGACATTAATGAGAAGTTTATTATCTTCGGATGGAACTACAGTTACTTCAGATATGGATATGATGAAAATAGTACAATCCTTTCTTTTAGATTCCTCTGAAGGACGGTTGGGTAAACAGGACAGTTTACCAGCTGAATTTTTGTCTGGTTTGCCTATCATGGATAATTCCTATCAAACCTCCTTATTACAGCCTATTTCCTCTTTAGAAGTGGAAAATGTGATAAAATCACTCAAAATAAAAACATCACGGGCCTAGATGGCATTCCAAATGAATTTTATAAAAAATTTTCTTCGGTGATGTGTCTTTTTCTCCCGATGGTTTACAATTACATGTTGACCTCGGGTTTAAGCTTTCCAAGTTTTAATATTTCTCTCTTAAAGTTTATATATAAAAAGGGATCCTAGGTTATTATCAATTGGAGGCCCATTAGTTTTATAATAACGATTATAAAATTCTTGCCAAAATTCTTACAAATAGATTATCTCTGGTATGGATACCCTTATTCACCCGGCACAGTCTGGTGCGATTCCTCAAAGACGGATTCAACAGAATTTATATATTTTAAGAGAATTGTTTGAGTTTAGTAAAAATGGACAAGGATCAGGATTTATAGTGGCCTTAGATCAGGTTAAGGCATTTGATAGTATTTACCATTCATATTTATTTAATCTTCTGTTGGCCTATAAAATCCCAAAACCCTTTGTACAATGGATTTTTTTATTATACTTAGATGCGGAAGTTCACCCATTGGTAAACAGTTTTATGGGGTCTGCAATCCCAGTCACTAGGGGTGTCAGGCAGGGATGCCCTTTGAGCCCCCTATTATATTCCTATGCTTTGGACCCCATTATTCGGTATATCCATAGTAGAAATGATATTTTAGGAATTGCTCGGGACATTTCCTTACAAAAGGTAAAAGTTTTAGCATATGCAGATGATGTAACTCTGTTTATGCAAAATGAGGTTTCTCTGCAGAATGCTTTAACTAGTTTTAAGACATGGGGTCTGTCTTCAGGGTCTGAACTCAATATATCTAAAAGTTTTATTTTCTCCTTAAATTCTGAGCAGAATTGTCTTTTTGATACCAATGGCATATCCTTTGCTTCCACACCGTGTAAAATTCTGGGTCTGTGGTTTGGGCATGGTGATATGGCTACCTTTAACTGGGAACAACAACTCAGCATAGGTGAAGCAAAAGTTAATGTTTGGAAACAATGGAAATTTGGGAAAAAGAAAAGGGTTTCCATTGTTAAAAGGTTTTTGATCCCGTTTTTTTTATATTTGAGTTGTATTTTTCCACCTCCGTTTTCATTGGAAACCAGAATTTTTAGCGTATTTTTCCAAATGGTTTGGGGGAACAGATTGAATCAGGTCCGCAGGGACTTTACTTATTTGCCAGTTAAAAAAGGTGGTTTGGATATGATTAATCCAATCATCTTTTTTCATTCAATATTTTTATTTAATTTCTTTAATTTTCTTTGGGGTTTAAAACAACAGATATGGCAAGTTTGGTCTCGCCTTATATGGGAACCTTTCTTGCAGAAATGGAAGATGACTCCTCAAAAATCTCTTAAATATGACCAATTACCATCATATGGGGTGCCGACTTTTAAGAAATGCAAGCAGTGGAATATTTCATTCCCTATCCTTGTATCTCATTCTAGGAAATCCTTTTATAATTATGTTGTTTTCACAGTGCAAGGTAAAATCCTAGTCTTTCCAGAATGTGTTCCTACGAAGATGAATTTTGCCTTGCACAAATTAAGTGACTTTAGAATCCCGACCTTTGCATGGGATATTGTTTGGATATCAGCCCATGGAGCTAGGTATCCGTGGTAATCTTAAATATAAGCCATTGACTGAAAGATATTGCTTGAGAGAAAATTGTACTTCCTAGAAATGCTTTCACATTTTAATTAGATTGTCCTTTAGCTAAACAGTTTTGGGCAGATGCATCTGTTTATTGGAAACTGCCTGCGTTGGTACATATGACTTATAATACTTACATTTTAGGGGATTATACAGGGTTTTGGCAATCCTTTCATTCTAGTACATTGAATGTTTTTTTTTCACTTATTCAGTTTCACTTATGGCAAGCAAGATGTCAACTGATTTTCCAGCAAATTTCTGTGTCTTCTTTTTCAATTATTTCTCAGATAGAAACTGATTTATTAAGTGTAAAAATCAAAGACAAGGAAACATTTTCTGAGGTTAAATTTTTGTCTTTTTGGAATCATTTTTTTGTTTAAAAGTCTTGTTGTATTGAAATCTTATTGTACACTGTATATTATGATTGTTTGGTGATGTTATGTTTTGTCTTTTAATAAACTTCCCCTACTCTGAGGAGGCAGATGGCGCTGTGTGGCTGAGTGGACGATCTGCTCAGTGGCGTCTGGAGCTTTGCACTAGGAGGACGTGCGGGGGCTGAGGAGCGGGTCTTCTCCTTGGCTCACTTGAAAATGGAATTATGCAGAGATCTGGTGTAGGAATAATGGAAACGGAGCAGCTGGTGGCTCTCAATATGGATACAGGAGCACAGTTCTTACCGGAGGACGAGGTTCCCCAGGTTTTGCTCATGAAATCAAGTTTGGAATTGGAGAGGTTGAATCGTTGGGCGCTGCATCAACAGGCTGTAGAAGCGGAACAACATTATTGGCAGCGAGGTTATGTTTTGGTGGCGCAAAGGTGGTAGGAAGGAATTGGAGGTTGCACAGGAAGAGGAACAACGAAAGGAAGAAGGAGCAATGGAGGCACAGTCGTTGCAGAGGAACAGAGGAAAAGGTGAATCAGCAGGTCCCAGTTGATGGTGTAAATACTACTACCGAAGAAGCGTTTCACGCTATGAGTGCACAGGAATTTGAAGAAATCGCGAATGGACTCATCTGGGGGAGGGCAGGAGATCAAATCAGTCAGGTCCAGGTAAAACTTAACTGCCATACAACAGGTGGAGTATCTTCGAGACTGTTTTGTGTGGGTCTGCTTTAAAAGACTCTCATGTCTCTTTGGTGGAAGGGGAGAAATCTAGTGAGGAAAAGGACCTTCCGCTAAATGAGTCTTCAAAGGCTCCAGACAGTGTAATTGTGGGGAAAGATCCGAAGGACTGGGTGGCGACGGCCTTGCAAGCCACAGGTTGGGTGAAGAACCCCTCTGGGAAGGGGTGGGATGCAAATTTTGGTAAAGATGTTGTTGCTATTTCTCCTGCTATGTTGCAGATATCACCCCCTCCCGATGGCTCCCCCACTATTAAATAGTATGGCTACTCCTTTTATACCCCCAGGACAGCCCTCTCCTGAATCTACTGTAGAATTGCCCTTTCAGGAAGATACTCATCCCTTGTTACAAGTCATTAGAGACCAGGAAAAAGAAAGTACAATGGAGCAAGATTCGGTGCAAGAAAAGGCTGATAAAGTAGGGCATGGAAAAGTGACTGAACATTTATTTCCGAATAGTGCTGGGCCTTTGATGGAACCTGCAGAAAGAAGGAACGCAGTTAGGTTAAAATTTAGGGGTATTACTGAAGAAATTCCGGACAGAAGATTTGTGGGTCGTGTACTATTAAAAAATAGCATGAAATTCTTTGCTTATGAAATTTACGCTTTGATACATGTTCCGGGGGATGTGATTTTTGATGTTAGTTTTACACATCCTGGGGGTTTAGAACGGTTTTGGAAACAGTACCGTCTGTTAAAGCTCTCTCCCTTGTGGAAGCCTTTTTTAGCAATACCACTTACTAAACCATTGACTAAAAAAATTACAGTTCTTTTTCGAAATGAGGGGGCAAATGTTGCAGATATTACGTACTGGTTGCGGCAACATTGTACTGTTAAAGGTTGCCTGAACCCATACTGGATGGAGAGCAATTATGGACGAGGGATGGACTTATCTTGTGGTATTACATCTAGTAAATGGTCAGACTAGTCATCTACCAAACTGTTTCTTTTTGGGTAGAGATAGGGGGTGGTGTTTACCAGGTCAGCCAAGAGCTTGTTTCAAATGTGGTGATGTGGGGCATTGGAGTAATGTATGTGATAAACAAAAATGTGGTTTATGTGGGGAATTGGGGCATGTGGGGGCTCATTGTCGGCAACCTTTGAAGTGTAATTTATGTGAGGAACAGGGACACTCTTTTCGGACCTGCTCATGGGCCTCACATAACAATGTGGATTGCTCAGTTAGAGCAGAACAGGATCACTTCGTAGCTGCTGCTCGAAAGGAGCAATTAAAAGTGGTCGCTATTGTATGCAAGGGCCGGCTCCTACTCATTCATCAAACAAAGTGTCAGGGCTACCGAGAGAGTCTGGCGATACGTAGTAATGAATGCTCAGATTGTAGTGAGTGATGGTGAAACAGTGGTGCTGGGTCAGTGATGGGGCAATAGTCACAGAGGAGGAGGGGACAATGGTTCGGTAGGGAAAAGACAGTCATCTTGGGTGGCGAGTCGTGTCTATGCCTCCCCACAGTACATTCTGAGCGAGGCTTCAAGAGTGACTAGATCAAAGGAGGGGAAAATACTTTCAGCTGCCTTGATCCAGACAGAAAAATTGGGGGAGGTAGTAATACAGAACTCATATGCTCCTTTGCTTGAGGATGATATGGAGGAGGATGGGTGTGAGTCGGACCTTTCCTCGGTGGCATCCTCTCAGGCTGAGGGTGTTGCTGAGCCTGGCCCTTCTGAGAAAGTGAAATTGAGGAAAAGGAAAAAGAAAAGATGATTACAGGTGTTTCTGTGTGCACTTTGTTGATGGCTATTTCCTTTTGTACTGTTAATGTTAATAGTATAAAAGCATATGGGAAGAGCACAATACCTTTTGAGCCTCAGTATTGGGGGTGGGGTGTGTTTTTACAAGATACTCAGGTTGAACTCTCTAGCTGAGGTGACAACTGCACAGAAGGAATGGAGGTGGGGTGTCTCATATTGGTCGGTAGGTGAAGAGCAGTGCTCTGGTGTGAGGTATTCTGTTTAAGAGTCAGGTAAAGGTGTTGCATGTTTATGATTTAGTACCGGAGGGTTATGATTCTGGATGTATTATTGCAAAATGAGGTTTTGGTTGATAAATATATCGCTCCTCAACTGAAAGCTGATAGGTCTATTTTGTTTAGGTATGTGGAGCCTTATTTACATCGTCAAAGATAGTTTATGGGGGATTTTAATTGTGGTCTTTCCCATAGGGATTGGGGAAGAGCTACAAAAAAAGTCTTCTGTGATACCAATACCCTCTTGGCTATTATGGAGCGTAATGATATACAGGATATTTATAATATTTTACAGCGGGAACCAGTTCATACCTTCCATAAGGGGCATTTGTCTACTAGAATTGATTTTTGGCTAGTATCAGAAAGAATTACATGTCAGTCAGTGGATGTAGTACCTTTGGAAACCTCAGACCACCTGATGGTGGTTATGCAGTTGGGAAATCGGCAGAATTTTTTTGTTGGGAGGGGTTGTTGGAAAATGAATACTTCAAAGTTACAGGACACAGTTGTAGAACATACTATAAGGAAATTGATCTTTGCATGACAGATGATTTGTTATTTGTATGAGAGTCTGATAGAATGGTGGGAAGATATAAAGAGGGATGTGCAAGAATGGTATGGTGCATACACAAAGAGACAGGCTAGGGATAAGTATATTGCTTATTTAAGCTACGAGCCAAATATTTACAAACGTTATCACAAAGTGAGATGGGGGACTTAAGGTAAAAAGGTTGCAGGATATAAAATCTCAAATGAAGAAATATTTGCAAGACTCTTGCTGAGTAATGGCTATCGACAAAATATAAGACTCAAGGTACAAAAGAAGAGAGGTAAACCCTTATGAGAAGGGAGGACAAGGGTGTCAAAAGGTGATAATGACAGGTCTGAGAGATGGACAGGGTAAGGTAAAAGAGAACATCCAAGATATACTGTTTTGGGTTCAGCAATATGTGGTAGATAAGTTTCAGACTGTTAAGAAGGAAAGTAAGTTTCCTTTTACCGGCCTAGATATTCCAGAACTGACCAGGGAAGAGAAGGACAGGTTGGTTGCCCCCATTTCAGGAATGGAAATTTGTGCGGCCATCCTACAACTGACCTCTAAATCCATGCCTGGAAGGGATGGATTACCGAATGATTTTTATAAACAATTTGTTGAACTTCTGGTTCCTTGTTTAGAAATATTGTACAATGCTATTTGGGAAGAGAGACGCCTTGCCCCTCGATGCAAATGGGATTAATGTTTTTTCTTTATAAGAAAGGAGATCAGTTTGATATAAAAAATTGGAGGCCTTTAACGCTGCTGAATTCAGATTATAAGATTCTTGCTAAAATATTAAATCAAAGACTGGCAGTTGTAGCAAGGAAGTTGATTATTCAGGAGCAAACTTGTGCAGTCCCAGGAAGGAAGGTAATACAGAATCTGACTTTCATTAGAGACATTATAGAGCAGGGGTTATGGAAGGGTTTAAGTGGATCTTTAATAGCGGTAGATCAGGAAACTGCGTTTGATTCTATTCAACAGAATTATCTTTGGAGTGTATTACAACATTATGGAATTCCGCAAGAATTTATAGAACTTGGGAAAGTGTTGTACACGGAAGCACAAGCAGTGCCCTTGGTGAATGTTTTAGGGGACACCAATTTTTTTAAAAGTAGGGTCAAAGAGGTTGCCAATGAGCCCTTGTTATATGTCTTTGGTTTAGACCCTTTGTTAAGGAAGATTGAGCAGGCCAGAGACATTAAAGGCAATAGAATCTGTGGCTGGATTTGTTTTTCAAAAGTTTCAGCTTATGCGGACGATTGTATTTTACTGTGGCAGATGTCAGATCAGGGGCTAAAGTTTTGTCATTATTGCATGATACCTATACCACAACTGGGATTAGGATAAATACGAGTAAAAGTGTGGTTTTGCCTTTAGGGGATAGTAAAATTATTGATAATTTTCCGATTCCGATGACAACAGACCAAGTAAAGATTTTGGGCCTATTTTTTGGTAATAAAGAGTCTGAGATACATAATTGGAATGATGTTTATGATAAAGCAAAGCCTAAAGGTACAGACGTGGTTAACTGAAAAATGTCAGGAAAAGAAAGTGTATCTCATAGAGCATACATTGCTCCTATGTTTTTATATATGTCTCATATTTTTCCTCTACCGTTTAGTATGCATACCAAACTTTTGGGTTTATTTTTCAGTTTGTATGGGGCAGTAGGTTGAATCAGTGAAGAGGATTCATACATACAGAAAGCGGAAAGAAGAGGTTTGAATATATTGCATCCTATAGTTTATTTATTTGGTAATTTCTTTTTAGCTCTATCATTCCCTTATGTTCCAAAATATGGGAATAGACAAATTAGCTGACTTTGGGGAGGTCTTTTGAAGCATGGGGAGAGGAGATGGCATCCTGTAGGCGATTACTTCTGAGTTATGTACAAACCACTCTTCGATACATTAGAACTTGGAAGCTAGAACTAGCGTGGTGCAGGGATAAAGGGAAGAAAATGTTTTACAAAATCATAGTGGATAAATGGTATCGAGAGGACCCGGTGTTTATGGTACCTCCTTTTATTAAGATTTCCTTGTTGTTGGAAGGTATGACTAATCCTCAAATACCTTTAAAGATGCAATATTTTGCTTGGCTTTGTGGTCATCAGAAACTACAAGTAAACAGCAATCAGAAATATAAGCAAATAACGGAAAGGGGGTGTGGAGAGCCTATGTGTGCAGGGATTGTGGAGACAATGCAGCATCTTTTCTTTGATTGTTCCCATATGCAGGGCTTTTGGAAACGGTTATCGATTTTATGGGGGGAGCAGTTATTGGTATTAATAAATTATGATGTTTTGATTTTAGGGCAAATCCGGCCACCTGGGCAAAATGGACTAACAGTACAATCCAGATTGTTTTGGTATGTATAAAATGGTCTATTTGGCAAGCAAGATGTCTTAGATTTCTGAAAGGTGTAAAGTAGTTCAACAACAGGATGTTTTCCAAATACAGAAAGAATTGGATGCTGTTTATGAATATGAAAAGCGTACTTTAGGACAAGACTTATCAGTAAAGCTCTGGAGGAATGTTGATTGGGTGGGATAGAGGATGTCTGTTACAATTGTATAGGATTTATTCTTTGTTATGGGACACTGTATGTTTATTTTTTCTTTGTGTTTCGAATGTTGTTTTTTGTGACTTTCTGTATTGAATGAAGGTATTGTTTATTTAATCTGGATTTTGTTTTTGAATATTGAATAAAAATTTCCCCTACTCTTTTCAGGAAGTGCCATGGGATCTTTAACATCCACCTGAACTACCTCCAATCCAGGCAGATGGGACCTCAATTTAACATCTCATCTGAAAGACGGCCCCTCAGAAGTGCAGCACCCCTCTCATGCTGCACTACAATGTCAGTACTGGGATATAAACCCAAGTGCCAGATGTGAGAACTGAACCCACAGCCCTGTGATCTCCCAGTCTCAGAAGCTAGTGTGCTACCTACTGAGCCACTGACACTGCTCTCTCTCTCTCTACATATATATATATATATATCTATCTATCTATACACACACACACACACACACACACACACACACACACACATATACATATATACTTGAATACCTTGCTAATAACTGCATTTTTCCTTTAAGCACTTTTTCAATTATTTAGTGGGTTGACCTCACACCCAGGAGGTCGCCATCATTATTTTATCAGTATTTCATATATTTGCATGTGCATATATCACCATATGTTTATGTATTGCTGTTGTACATACTTTTATAAAGTTATGGTTGGATATATATGGTGCAGGTGTTTTTTTTAAATTTATATTTTTATGTATGTTCAACAACAACAAAAATTTTTATTGATCGGCCTTAGCCATTACAATATAAAACGTACAGAATTAAAACATAGGCCATGTGGGCTGCAAGATTTACAGACATACAGTAAGATCACAATTATTAAAACTTGCACAAAATTAAGATTTGTACAGCAGAGGTTCAGATAAAAGATACATTGTTACAATATCTTTGTTGTGAAGTGCATTTTTAGGACAGGAAATCAAATAGTGTTCAAATTATGAGTTGTCATTAAGAATCTAGACACCTTTTCCTGAAAATCAAAATTGTGCATGGTAAATAGGTGAAATACTATTTTATCAGAAGGGAGCTCGAGACCACTCCACAGCTCCCCTAACCAAAGTTTCTGTTTTTTTTTCAAACAGTGCACATAAAAGAACTACGTGTTTAAGATCATCATGTGTCTTAGTGCCACATTTACAATAAAGTTCGGGTACATTTGGTCTTTTTTGTCTAAAGTGAACAAACTGAGCATTATAGACTTCCAATCTAAACCTAGTATAGAATCTATGTATTTTGTGATGTGTTAACTTAGTTAAGTAGTCTTCATAACCCCATTGAGTTTTAAATTGTTTATAGCAGCCATGCAGTTTTAAATTAGATAACTGAGATAAAAGGTAACTTGAATCCAAATCTCTGTCTTATCTTTACTGAGAAAATTATTTCTTCCCAAGGTCTGATATAGATAGTATGTAAAGATGCCCAAGACCTATTTGGAAAAAAGAGTGTTTTTGATTAGCTGAATGGATGGATGAACATATCCCATTGGTGAAAGCCTGATTTCCTCCTCAAGGCATATTCTTGGGTATTGAATGTCTGGAAGAAGAAAATACTTTAAAAGGAATATTATCTGCCTTTCTCTGACTAAGGAAGTCATGAAATATTGTCCTAATTCAAGTTTAAGAATACAAGAGGGTGTCCCAGGAGATACTATGAGTATATACCTATGTAGCTTATTTAAATTTGTTTCCAAGTTGGCCAGATTATCTGATCCCCATACCTCTGAAGCATATAAAATGTTTGCTTTAATTTTTGCATTAATAACTTTCAAAATGCCCTTAACAGTAGTGTTTCCGGTTTTTGCATTGAAAACCTTGCATGCATTAGAAGCAGTGTTCATTTTAGTTTGTATTAATTTTATATGTTTACACCATGATACATTTTGCATAAATCAAACACCCAAGTAATCATAATGATCAACAATTTCTATATTATCCTTGTCCTGCTAAAACTTTGGTATGATCTCATTTCCAAAAATGATAATTTTGGTTTTGTTTAGTTTAATTTAATTTTTTTTTGTTATGTTTTACACAGCATCGAGAAATGTTTCAATTTTCTTTTAAGTCCTAATGCCAAAGTGGAAAGTAATACAATATCATCTCCATAAGCAAGACTATCAATTATTTTTTCGAGAATTTTTGGAGTGTGAAAATCAGGATTAACAATGCCTTCCAAGACACTATTGATATAAATGTTAAATAAAGTCAGGGCTAACAAACATCCTTGCCATTTCCTAGATCCATTTGAAAGGATGAAGTAACATGTCCATGTTGGTCATATTGAATTGTTGCCCATGTCTTATCATGCAATCTAAGCAAAATATTGAGGAGAGCACCATCCAGTCCAAGACCTAATGTTTGCCAAATAATTTTGCTGCTTACACTATTGAAAGCTGCTGAGAAATCAATAAAGCAGCAATATAATTTATCTTTCCTTATTTACATATATTTACATATTTGGTGATGTAAAACATAGCAGTGTTGTATGGTGGATCTACACTTGCTAAAGCCATTTTGAGATTCAATTATAATGGAATGTTCCTCTAGCCAGTCCATGAGTCTACCCAAGACTATTTTAGAGAAGATTTTCTGGGTTACATCAATCAGGCTAATCAGCCTGTACATTTTTGGATCATATGGGCTTTCTTTTTATAAATAGGAAATATAGCACTATCCTGCCAACTAGAAGGATATTCCTGAATCTGAACAAAGGCATTAACAAGTTTATGCAGAAGTGGGATCCACCATTCAGGAAAATATTTTAGGATTTCTCCAATGATTTTATCTGTCCCAGGGGCCTTATTGGAAGCCAGAGAGCATTGGGTGACACATATTTCCTCTTTCATGATAAGCATGGGGACTGGGAAATCCAAAGGTCCAGTCCTTCCATATTTAATTTCAAGGATTTCCTCTTCCTCTGAATAATATAACCCCAAAAAGTAGGAGATCCATATTTGCAAAGCAATAGAGGGTTTTACCCTGGTTTGATATCTGTTGTAACCTTGGGCGATGATATTCTAGAATAGTTTACCACCTCTGCTCAGTACTGACTTCCAGAATTTTCCCATAACACTGCAGAATGTTTCCAATGTTCATTCTCTACAGTCTTTTTATATTTTTCTCTTTCCTTTTTTAAAGTTGTAAAATAAGTTTCATTTTGTGATCCTCCCTTGTTGCAGAGTCTGAGTACTTTATTTAGGTTTCATTTGGTCACCCTATATTTATTGTTAAACCACATTTTTTATTGAGTTTTGGAGTTTAAAGTCATTATTTGATTTGTAAAGCAATGGGGTTTCAATAAAGTACAAACATTATGCAATTTTTCCATCATGTTTTGCAAAACGAACTTCTCCAGAATTTGTGAATATAACTTGTACAGTTCCCCAATATTTAGTATCTCTTGAAAGTGAGCCATGTATGTAGGTCCCCATTTAGGTTTTTTTTTAATTTATTATCTCAATACCTGTTTCAATGTGTGTGTCCATCAAGCATGATGTACTGAATTATAAAGATAAAATAACTGGGAAATGAGCTGACTCAGAACGTTTAATTATATACAAGTCAGATACCAGTCTTGTAGCCTCCAAATTGGTCCACACCAGATCTATGGTGGAGGAACCAATAGGTCCAGTATATGTTAGTTTACCTGGCATGCCGCCATGAAGTCTCCCATTTAAAACACAAAAATTCCTCTCTGAGAGGTATTTAAATAATTTTTTTCTTCTCAAATTACTATTCTCATCCTTACATTCTCTTTTAGAATTTACTCGAGAATTTATAAGAGGGAAGTACGGTATAAAACCTAGCTGTTTTCTGTTTACTGTGACAGACATAGGAAGTCTGGCATTAAAATTCTCCAACAAAATAATGAGTATTTCCTTCTATATCCACTATTTGATCTAAAATAAGTTTCAGATGATCAATGAAAGGGTCCAGAAGGCCTTGAGTTCTTAATTTGAGTGGAAAATGCAAATTTAAAATGTCTTTGCATGGCATTTTCATTTGTCATTTTAATCATTATAATACTGTCTGTTTTTAACTCTTGTTTTAAGATCCAGAAATGTAATATGGTTTTAGCATATATTAGTAATCCACACTTATTCCTCCCATATCTTTTATCCCTGGAAGCAAGACATAGAAAACTAGCATATCTAAGAATTGTAGGAATCATCATATCAGCACACCAGGTTTCTTGAAGGCAAATTATGTCATACTTTTCCAAAAAGTCCATCACCTCCTGATCAGCGAATTTGAGGTGAAGTCCTTCAATATTCCATGATACTACTTTAAGGAAGTTGTTAAAATTTCCGTTGACCTGTTTTTTTCTATTTTGTCAAGAATCCTAGTGGTCTACATAGAAACATAGAAGCTGACAGCAGATAAGGACTGCAAGGCCAATCCAGTATTCCCATTTCTTTTTCTACCTTATGAATGTGCCATAGGCTTTTGCCCTGTCAATGGCCTATCTATTCATAATCATCTGTGTTGCTCCCTTATACCTATCCCATGCCTGTTTGAAGCCCTGAACTGTATTCAAATCCACCACTTTCTGAGGTAGGCCATTCCATGCATCCACCACCCTTTCTGTGAAAAATAACTTCCTCACATTACCCCTTAATCGGCCTCCATCTAATCTCATGCTGTGTCCTCTTCTCCTGCTATTTTTCTTATATTGAAGCATATAAGACTCTTTCACCTTGTTAATGCCCTTAAGGTGTTTGAATGTTTCAGTCATATCACATCTCTCCCTCCTTTGCTCAAGGGTATACATATTGGCCTGGATATTCAAAAGGGTTGTGCCATGCGCAATAGGGTTGCACCTGCGCAAGTCCGAACTTGCTCCATTCTGCGATATTCAGCAGGAGGCAGTTGTGCCACTGAAAACAGACTGAGCAACAGCGCAATGCAAATGAATGCATGCTGAACTGGAGGGGGAAGAACTATGCATAAACTGCACAGCCCGATATTCAACCGGGCTGTGCAGAGTTATCTGAGTACAACCCCAACCTCACTGCCTGCACAACTTTGAGCCCAAAAAGGCTTAAGTTGAGGGGCCACCCACAAGGTGAGCTGCTGCATTGCAGGGTGCAACACAGCAGCTGCCACCTAGTGGCTGCTTCTACCCACCTTGCCCCCTGCAGCCCAATCACAGGAAAACAGTGTAGAATCCCCACCACCCCCACTGGCCCGATCGCAGGCATAGTTTAATCCCCCACCAGCCCGATTGTGGGCAGCAATATAGCTCCCCGAACATATCCCTGGTGGTCCAGTGGACCTTAAATCCCGATCGTGGGATGGTATTAAGTAAACCCCCCCAGAACATATCCCTGGTGGTCCAGTGGACCATAAATCCTGATCGCAGGATGGTAGTCAGTAAACACCCCCCGAACACATCCCTGGTGGCTAGTGTATAGAATACATTCATTCACAAAACTGGACTGTCTTGTACGGTATGGGCTGCACGCCCATTGGCTTTTGCTCTGCACCAATGGGCATGCAGCCCTACAAGCGCAATCAGTCGGTGGGCGGCGGGTGGCAGGCAGTGGGATGCTGCTGCTGCGGCTGCAGAGGCGGGGTGGTGGGGCTTGTGGGTGGGTGGGGTGGGGACACTAGCCACCAGGGATTGTGTTCAGGGGTGTTTACTGACTACCATCCCCGATCGGGTTACAGTCCACTGGACCACAGGGATCGTTGGGGGAGCCACATTGCTGCCCATGATCGGGCTGGTGGGGGGATCTAAACTATGCCCACGATCGGGCCAGTGGGGGCTGGTGGGGGGATTCTACACTGTTTTGCCCATGATCGGGCTGCAGGGGGCGTCGGTCCCCGATGGCTGCTGCCTGGCAGGGTGCCAGGTGCAAGTCCTCGGGGATCGGCGCACCTGCATGCTAATGGCATACAAATGGGGCCATAATCAGATGCAAATGGCCTCCCCTGTGCCTTGCATGAATTATGGCCCCATTTGCTTGTCATCTTTTGAATATCAGGATTTTGCGCATGGCACAATGGTACTTGCGCCACCCCAAGTTGAATGCTCCACTCTGACAACTTGCAGTGGCACAAGTTCCACTGTGCCATGCACAGTGGCTGTGGCTGGGGGGTGATATTCAAAGGAGTTGCTCAAGGGCGCAATTCCTTTGAATATTGCTCTGGACACAACCCTGCACAACTATTTTGTGCAGCGCAAGGGCTTGCACCACAAAATAGCGCAGTTTGAATATCCGGCCCATTGAGTTCAGTTAATCTGTCCTCATACATTTTCTGATGCAGTCCCTGCACCATTTTGGTTGCCCTTCTCTGGACTGCCTCAATTTGGTTAATGTCCTTGTGAAGGTGTGGCCTCCAGTACTGCATGCAGTACTCCAGATGGGGCCTAACCAGTGTCTTGTAAAGAGGGATTATTACTTCCCTCTTCCAACTTGTGATACCCCTACTAATACACCCCAACATCCCTCTAGTCTTACCTACTGCTTTAGAGGTCTGCTTGGATGATTTCAGGTCATTGGTGATGATGACGCTCTCAGGTCATTGGTGATGATGAGTAAGTCAGTCAATTTCGAAACTTTGTAGAGTTGAATACCTATTTGATATAATTATATCCCCTAGATTGATTAATATGTCATTACCAATATACTTTAAACTTGGATCTGAGTTTTCCATTCTATCTGAGTTTACATATTTCTATCCAAGGATTTGGGGATGCACAGTATGTATTCCCAACATATCAAGTTTGTACACTGATTGTAATAGTGTTTTTGCAATGGCAGGATTTTTAACTGTGATATCTATTTGTGAAGAAAAAG
The DNA here is from genome assembly GCA_016271365.2 of Neoceratodus forsteri. Classification (NCBI taxonomy): domain Eukaryota; kingdom Metazoa; phylum Chordata; order Ceratodontiformes; family Ceratodontidae; genus Neoceratodus; species Neoceratodus forsteri. The sequence goes on from CM057454.1 coordinate 799,481,876, forward strand.
TTAGTTCCCTTTGAAGTTTAATAGAATCTACAGAATTCCTGTTAACTTTAGTTCCAAAAAGCGTGATAAGAAAGGGAGAAGCTCATCTCTTATATTACTAATGGTATCCTGTTTTGTAATGTCCCATGCAAAAATTGAAACAGTTGTACCGTCCCATATTTTTTGCTGCTTTTGCTCATGTATTTTAATGATTTCCAACAGTTTCTTGATTTCCTTTTTTTGATTTTCATTCTCCTTATTTTTAGTTTGTGTTGTTAGATGGGTATACTTGGATGGTGTATTATTTTCCCATTTCTCAATAATTCTAACTACTGGGACTAGGAGAGGAAGGGGGTTCATTTATATTCCTCTTACTTGTAGCAAGGGTTCATTAGTCAGAATATATTTTGCAGTTTCTTCTAACTGACAGTAGAAAAGTACAGTGTTAGAGAAGCATGTATTTGGAGGTCTCATGACATAGATCTCATCCTTAACAAGACTTAATTGAAGAAGATATACCATCCATTCAGCCAATTTCTCCTGTGTTTCATTTTCTTATGTCTTTACTCCTTGAATTTCAATTAGATATTCTGTGACTTTGAAATTTGAGCCTATATAATTCTCAGAAGAGACCAAGGCACAAGACTGTTGTCTCATTGTTTTCTTGGAAGTCTCCTTTGTAATATTAGGAATATTCAAATCCCCTTGTGAGTGGCAATTCACTTTCACACTGGGGATTAAAGCCAAGCAGGGGGGGTGTGTAAGTAATCTCATTCTCCCTCCCTTCACAATCCACCACTTCAATGGTTATCACTGAGTTTTTTTTCAGGCTCATAAGTTAGCTGAGGCTCATTCCCAGCTTCTCGACTCTCTCCCAGTTTTGACTCTCTAGATCTCTTTTCTCTAGTATCTTTAGTTTCTTCTTTTCCTTCCATGGTCTCCTTAATAGTCCCTTTGGGGAAATCCTTTTTAGGCATTACTTTTGAATATATTTTCTCTTTGTCTATGGTTTGATTTATCATCTGTTGGTTTTGGTTTATTTTCTGGATTTTACTTTTAATACCAAAATTATCTATATCCTTCTTTTTGGATGAACCTTTTTCTGCAGATGTTTTAACGTAACATTCACAGATATTATTCTTATCAAAAGGAGAGGGTAAATTAACTTGAGTTGCTCTGTTTCCACTGATTAACTGAAAAGGTGAAGTCAATGCCTGAGTAGGACTTGTATGTTCTTAATCTGATGTGGCTGTTATCATTCCCTCATTTAGTTTATTAAGCAGAATATGGTTATGGAAGACATCAGTTCTCAAACTGCAGATTTCATCTTTTAGAATGGCAAAGTTCTCCAAAATTACTATATCTGCATACTGTCTATTCTTAATTATTTCAAGCATTTGTTTAGAAATATAAGAACTGGCAGTGAAATCACCTTCATTTGTAAAATATTCCTTATTATACTCTATTTTAGCATTAGGGTGATTGGTATCAGAAACAGCTAGGGTTCCTGTGTCTCTCTGAGTTTTAGAAAGTAACCCTACTGTTACTTCTCTATGTACAGTTTCCATTTTTTCAAACCCTCTATAGTAATACTTATTTCCTGTACGATATCCTCCAATTCAGTTTTCCCATCAGTCTGGTTCTCTTTTAATCTAGGAAAATGGAGTGACTCCATTTCTTTTCCATTCTGTGTTTTATTATGGGACTTAGAACTATTAATAGCACTAGGAGTATTCATCTGATCCACAAAAAATGGTCAAAATAAGGGTTAAGTGAGAAAACTGCTTCAGAGAAATCAGTATCTAACTATTCACTGTCTTCAAGAACTATAATTTCCTAGCCATATGCCTCAAAAGAGATCCCATCTAAAATATAACGAGTCTCCTGCAATGTCTTATTATTTTTCTTGGGAGAGGTTAAATCCACCACGCTCCCCTCTTTATCTGTATTCGTAATATCAGGTCCCATAATAGCAGTCAAAAGATGTTGAGGTTCTTTACTTAAACCTGTCCAGATTTCTTTGATTTTAAGTTGTTTACTATCTAAGCTTTGATTCCTATTAAGTGGTGACTCCTCCAGTTTTTGCTTTTTCTTTGTTATATTTTTAACATTTTTATTTTTACCTTTAGGGATAGTTAGAAAATTCTTCTTATACTGCATATCTTGTTTTAAGGCTAGTCCCTCAAATGATCTACAGTACTTCTAATAGAAGAACTGCCTTTACCGCTTCTTGTTTACACCATTTCAGAGAGTTTATATAAAGCTAATAAAACCTCAATCTAATAATCCAATAATTTAGAATATCAAGGTAGAAAAGTACTCTGGATGTAATAACCCATGATTGCATATAAACTTAAGTTTTTAGGGTTTGAAGCTGTGTGTATCTATAATACTAAAATAAATCCAGTATGTGAGCTCCACAGTATATAAATATCGGTGTATAAATTACAAAAGCCTAGGTATCTAATTAGATTCAGGTCTAGGACTAGGTCTAATGCCTTAGACAACTAATATTGGAGCCCACTCAAGAGGGAGCAATCTTAAACCTGGTTCTCTCAAACAGAGATGAAGAGAGGATCACAGATGTAGAAGTGGGTAGCCATCTGGGAACTAGCGACCATCAAACAGTATGGTTCACAATAAACACAGCAATAGAGTCAAGCCATACAAAGGCAAAAGTACTGGACTTTAGGAGGGCTGACTTTGCCAAAATGGGTGAGTGCCTAAGGAATGCACTAGCAAATGGGCAGGAAGGAGGGGTGGAAGAACAATGGGGAATAATAAAAACTGCCATCACAGAGGTAACAAGCCATTGTGTGAAGCAAATAAACAAAATGAAACAATGTAAGAAACCACTATGGCTCTCAAAGGAAGTGGCAGTGAAGGTTCAGAGAGAAAAAGCATTCAGGAAGTACAAGGAATCACAGAAGGAACAGGACGAGAACTGTATCAGTTAAAGCAAAAGGAAGCTGGGAAGGCAGTCAGAACAGCAAAGGCCCAAACCGAGGAAAAGATAGCCAACTCAGTTAAGAAGGGGATAAAACCTTTTATAGGTACATCAGGAGTGAAGGAAGACCAAGGGAGGGATAGTGAGGGCTAATTAAGGGGAGGGAGGGAGGGTGGGCAGAGGTGACTGTGAAAAGGCAGAGATACTACACAAATATTTTTGCTCAGTATTTACAAATGAAGAGGGGGAGGTACCTAAAACAAACAGTAGAAACACTCTGGATACAGAAGTTGATAACAGCCCATTTACAGAAGAAAGGGTTCTGAAAGAACTCTTAAAACTGAAGGTGGACAAAGCAATAGGGCCTGATGGGATTCATCCCAGAATTCTAAAAGAACTAAGGGTAGAACTAGTGACACCACTGACTGCCCTCTTTAACAAAATATTGGGAGGATGGGGTGGTACCTGAGGACTGGAGGAGGGCAGATGTGATTCCCCTTCACAAAAGTGGGAGCAAGGCAGAAGCAGTAAACTACAGACCTGTTAGTTTAACCTCAGTGATAGGGAAAATGATTTAATCACTTCTGAAGGAAAGAACTGTCGAGTATCTAGAAGCCAGAGGGGCACAGGACCCAAGGCAACATGGATTCACAGTGGGAAGGTCATGCCAGATGAATCTATAGATTTCTTTGACTGGGTGACCAAAGTAGTAGATCAGGGAGGGGCTGTGGACATTGCCTACCTAGACTTTAGCAAGGCATTTGACACAGTCCCACACAAAAGATTAATATACAAGTTAGCCAGCCTGGGAGTGGGTCCCAAGATGACAGCCTGGGTAAAGAATTGGCTGGAGAATAGGACACAGAGTAATAGTAAATGGAGTCCACTCTGAAGAAAGGGGGGTTACTAGTGGGGTACCACAAGGTTCAGTATTAGGACCAGTCCTCTTCAATGTCTTTATAAGTGACATTGCAGAGGGACTGGAAGGAAAAATATGTCTCTTTGCAGATGACACAAAGATCTGCAACAGAGTTGATACAAGGTGGGGTGGAAAGGATGAGAAGGACTTGGCAAGGTTAGAGGAATGGTCAAATGTATGGCAGCTTAGATTCAATGCTAAAGTGCAAGGTAATGCACCTGGGAAACAAAAACCCAGGGGAAGAGTACATAATGGGGGGTGAGATACTAACAACAACAAAAATGGAAAGAGACCTGGGGTTAGTCATATCAGATGACCTAAAGGTGGGCAAGCAATGTGAGAGAGCAACAAGGAGGGCTGGGGGGATACTGGGATGCATAGGGAGAGGCATCACCAGTAGAAAACAGGAAGTTATTATCCCTCTGTACAGACAGCTGGTCAGACCCCATCTGGAGTACTGCGTGCAGTTCTGGAGACCCAATCTCCGCAAAGACATAGACAGGATGGAAGCTATCCAGAGGAGGGCAACTAAAATGGTGCAGGGTCTGCACCAGAAGACATATGAAAAGAGACATAAGGAGATTAATATGTATAGCCTTGAGGAAAGGAGGGAGAGGGGGGACATGATAGAAACTTTCAAGTACCTCAAGGGAATCAACAAAGTCCAAGAGGGTAGCATCTTTCAAAAAAAGAGGTGTGCAAGAACAAGGGGGCACAATTTGAAGATGGGGGGCGGCTCAGAGGTAATTTAAGGAAGTATTTTTTCACAGAGAGGGTTGTGGATGCATGGAACGGCCTTCCGGAGGAGGTTGTGGAGTCAAGAACAGTGGTGGAATTCAAGCATGCATGGGACAGTCATAAGGCAATTCTAGGGGTTGGGGGTAGGAAGAAGTAGGCTGCTGGTTTACTAGGATCTGCAGCTTATCCATTAGATAGGGAAATGCGCAGACTGGGTGGGCCAAGTGGTTCTTATCTGCCATCAAATTCTATGTTTCTATGTTAGGAATCAATGAGCTAATAAATGTATAATGCCAAGACATGTTCAATATATAAGTACCAATATCAATATCAGCATAAAGTGCAGAGTATGCAAAAGCCCAAGTATCCAAATAGATTTAGGACTAAAACTTAGTAATCTAATAAATGACAATTACTAAGTTATAACCAGTGTATAAACACTGCAATCAATATCAAGGCATAAAGTGCAATAGCCTAAGTATCAGAATTAATTCAGAACTGGTACTTGGTAAATTAGTTAAAATACATAAATGTAGAGGTAGTTTTGTAGTCTGAGGGTTGAATAAGGGCCTCTAATATAGAATGCATTCAGCAGCATCAGACAAAACAGCTTACACAGAACAACAGTTTTTTGTAACAAATTGCTACAGGGTTCTATTAGAGTCTCTTTAGAGCTTTAGTTTAAATAAGTGCAATGAGTTCAAAGAATCCAAACCAAAATAGCCCAAAGGAAGCTGGTTTTGTTTTATCACCAGAGGGGCTGCATTCATAGGCTTTTTCTTTCTGCAATGACATGGATCCACAATCAAAAGATCAGAAATAGCCTTCAAGTCCAGCCAGCAACAATATTTTCAAATGGTGAGTCTCTGGAGAAAAGACAGCTTGCAGTTCAGGATTTAATCAAGAGCCTGGAAATCTCCAAATGAGGTCACAAACACAATCATCATGTTTTATTACAGACACACAAGAAGTAACTGGTTCCCAGTCGTTCTAACAATGGACCACATTGGTTCCAGCACTACGAGCAGTAGCTGTGCTGTTCAGAGTTTGTTTAATATAGCCGGCCAAAAAATAGTTTAACAAAATGAGCTCCTCAGTCATTTTTTAAATGCTTAAAAAACTTCAGCTATGGGCTATAAGCTATATATTGTGCACTAAGGCACTTGTGGCAGTCTGTCAGTCCAATGCCAAAAAAAAAAAAAAAAAAAAAAAAAGGACAGGGCTCTGAAACACTCTGCCTTGCCAGTCTGTAGCCTGTATTTTGATAACTAGGTGTTATTTTAGTGTTGTTTATACTAATAAAGATTTTGTACATTATACCTTGAGAGCTTCGGCGGTCCTTATAATGGGTGAGAGTGCTACAGTTCCTTTGAAAGATATGTTGATAATTATATATGATTCCTTCAAGGAGCCAACTTTTAAGTGTACATCTGCTCCTCACTAATTTACACCTTGAGAAAGAGCACAAGGGAGGTCTTCGAAAACATTTGGGGCGGGATATTCAGAAGGGTTGCGCATGACGCAACACAGTTGCACCATGCGCAACCCACTGATGCACCCCGGTGCAATATTCAAATGGGGATTGAGCATGGCATAAATCCCGATGTGCTGGAGTGCATCAGTAATGTATGCAGTGCAGGTGGGGGGGCATGCCCATGCATACTCTGCATGTCCCGATATTCAGCCCGGGATGTGCTGAGCCCATGCATGCGCAACCCCTACCTGTGCTGCACACAGGTGAGCCAAAGGAAAAAGGAGCAACAGCTGGCCACCCACAGGTGAGCTGCTGTATTGCAGGGCACAACAAGGCAGCTGTCACCTGTGGGTGGCCACCCGAGCTCTGGCTGCACCCTCATTGGCAGCACCTCCCCATGCCAATCCATGGGCATACATAGAAAAGTATAGTCCTATATATCCCTGGTGGTCCAGTGGACCACTCGCAGCCTGATCTCGGGCATATGTAGAATATTATAATCGTCCTATATCCCTGGTGGTCCAGTGGACCGCTTGCAGCCCGATCGTGGGCATAAGTCTATTTAAAACTGTTAACACTATCCCTGGTGGTCCAGTGGACCACTTGCAGCCCAATCGCAGGTGTCAGTAGACTGGGGGGAGCATGGCGGTGGGGCTCAGTGGGCAGATGGGGAGGGGGGTACCACTAGACCACCAGGGCTGGATTGGTGTTGCATTATCTTTTACTGACGCCCGTGATCGGACTGCGAGCGGTCCACTGGATCACCAGGGATAGTGTTAACAGTTTTAAACAGACTTATGCCTGTGATCGGGCTGCAAGCGGTCCACTGGACCACCAGGGATAGTGGTAACAGTTTTAAACAGACTTATGCCCGTGATCAGGCTGCAAGCGGTTCACTGGACCACTAGGGATATAGGATGATTATAAAATTCTACATATGCCCACGATTGGGCAGTGGGGCACTTTGCCGCAATGTGCGGGGGGCGTCGGTCCATGACGGCTGCAGCCTGGCAGGGTGCCAGGTGCAAGTCGTCGGGGATCGGAGCACCTGCATGCAAATGGTGTCATAAAGACATGCAAATGGCCCCATTTGAGCCTTGCATACATTATGGCCCCATTTGCATGTGCACTTTTGAATATCGCTGTTGCTGCACCTAGCGCAACAGAACTTGCACTAGCGCATCCCTCTGCTCCACTCTGGCCACTTGCGCTGGTGCAGTGCCACTGCACCCTGCACACTATAGGTGGCCAGGGTGCAATATTCAATGATGCTGTGCCATGGCACAGCTCCGTTGAATATCACCCTGTCAATGCCCCTGCGCAGCCAAGTTGTGCTGTGCCCAGGCTTGCACCACAGCCTGGCACAGTCTGAATTTCCCACCCTTGGTGTTTGTAGGTGTTGCAGCACCATTTTAAGCATTAAACAGTGGCATTTTGAATCAGACACCCAAACGTCTTAGGTTTTATTCCAGTACTGCCTGAGCTCATCTCCTTTCCTTTTCTTGGCGTGGTACTGTGAACCACTGCTCTGTTTTCTACCTGTGCGTTGTGTGCCAGAGTTCTTTTCATGCAACAAGATTAGGGCTAAAGTGTGCACATCTACTTTTGCAAGCCCCAAATACTTCAGCTAGTCAACTTGTTACCATCAATCAAGTAGTACCTCACAGCAAACAATGTATAGCATATCAGCAGGGCTAATTGTTGTACATTAGTTTAAAAAAAAAAGAAAAGCACAATAATAATTGGTCCACTCTTTTAATTATGTTAAGCATTTCATGCAATTTATTATGCACATGAATAAAAATTAAAAGAAGTGTCTGGATATTTTGGGTAAATTGCATAATTTAATTAGTGACTATTCATATTATGGATGGATGGGCTGGAAATCTCTATCATCAGAGAAAAGGGAAACTGAAAGCCACAATCTTTGAGACTGAGGATCGGAGGCAAATCATCCAGATTCCCCATCCAAGTTCTCCTTGGACTGATAATCGTGGTGATTTTCACATGATTCAGAGTCCTGAGCATTGTCGCTTTTGTTCACAGATTAATCTCAAGTCAAGGATTTATTCATGTGTACAGTTCCTTTTTTGTAGTGAGATTGTGATACCAAGTGACTAACATCATATGCTCTGTGAAGCTTTTAACATGAATGCAGCCTAGCCAGTGGATGGTGTCCTATTTAAACTGTCCTTTCGAAGACCACTGAGACAGTTCAAGTAGGGTTTGGGATGCATACATCTCTGCCTTCTCAAAAAAGTTCACAGCTATTTTGTTGGTATGGTATGGACACCTGTTGTAGGGGAGAGAAGAATCAAATAAGGGGAGTTGGGCAAAAACATGGTTGTCAGAATGAGTGCTGAATAATGCCATGTTGTGATGTATGGATATTCAAATTTTTCAACATTCAGAGTAGACACCGCTACCTGCCTGTAGTAAATGTATGACTCAGTGCCTTTTGTTTTGGTACTGGTCAATTGCTGTGATGATGGATGTGTAGGCTGCGAGGGTGGGGGGGGTGTAAACAAAGATCATTTAATAAAATCTGCTGTCCTTACTGTTATAATTGTTCATGATCATAATTCAATCACATACTTCATATTCCAACTTTTTTAAAACACCAAAGTTATTTTTCATGATATGTCATATGTTCAGGCAGCTATTTTGAATTGGCATCACATCATTTATCACAATAATTTGGCCGATGTCACACAAATCAAAATACACACCAAAGGATTATAACTAGAGGTCAAATAACATTTAATGCTATAAATTAAAATCAAATTGGCAATACTACCCACATTTTATAACTTGCTAGTGAAAGGAACAAAAATAATTGATCAAAGTGCTACTTCAGTTCAGGTAACTGGACCCTTGCCTTTAGCGTTTCATAACTGTGCCAAGGCAGATAGCCAGTTTATTTATTTATTTTTTCAGTGTAGAGACAAACTGCATTGATAAGGAGATAGTGACAACCTTTCTGTGTAGAACAGATGGAGTAACACTGCCATCTAAGTGTGAGCTTAATAAGCAGAATGAAGTTAAAATGACCATACTTTCCTCCCAGGATGTCATTTCAAATCATCACAAGGGTGTCCATCCATGGTCCACTGGCAGAAGTCATAACCATCAGGTATAGCAGCCGACATTGTTTTACTATTGACTATTTGCTAGATTAATGAATCATTTCATATACTTAATGGCAAAAAACTCTAACACACTTGTGCTCTGGTAATGAACAGATTGAAAAAACAATGGGATCCACTAGCTCTTTAATGTATTGAACTGCAGGGCAATAATGCTGCAGAACTGACCAATGTCAGTGATCTGTTCTGTGGATTTGTTTTCCCTCAGTTTAATACAATAACACTCAAGTCATACATTAATAAAGCCATTCTAAGTTGGAATTTCCATGAAAGTTATTAATTTGGTTTCCAAACATTCTTGGAAGTGAAAGTCTGACTTTCGCACAAATTGTGCAGGTGGAAGGATTTGATTTTTTGCACAGCCCTATTCATAGCTCTATGCTTTTGTTAAAATCAGAATTTGCTATCATATTTACTAAAGCAATGCACTGCAGAAATTACAAGATGTCTTGAAATCTCAATACCACTTTACATAGAACTTGTTGACAGAAAAGGACCGCTTGACCCACCTAGACTGTTCCTTTTATCCTGTATCCCATCAAGCTGATGAGTAAATTTGGCCACCACAATTAGGGTGCCGCAAAAAGGGCAACAGTGAAAGGAGCGATCTTGATTTTAGATTGCCCCTCACTCATGTCGCCCTTTGTGACCCCATGGTTTCTTCTCTCTCTGAGGCATGCCCACCCCAAAGGAGGTTCTATTTAGTTTGGGGAGATGCGTGGGGTGAAGCCCCAGCATTGGGGCTGTGCGTGTGGTGAAGCACCCAACAAAAGTGACCATTTCAAGGGAGGGCACTTTGGCGCTGTAACTTCTGAGAGATGAAATGTCTGGTGCAGTAATACCAGGTGGCCTTTTGCCTGCACCGTAATTGGTGTCAGCAGAATGTTTGTTGCTGCAGCATGGATGAACCCCGTTTCCCTGCTTATACTGTCACATAGGCTATATCTGTCTACTTTAGTGAATACAATCACAAATTTCACATTTCATAAGTGCATTGTGCTACTCTATGTATTTATTATTTTAGAAAATTGTGATTATCATTTTCAGATGGTGGCTGGTGTTGGAGGTGAGGAAGGGTTATTGCCAACTGGTGGTATGGAGGTTAGCTGGCACCAGGGATGGGCTCCCAGCACCAACATTTATAAGCTGGATCAATATGAGGTGGAAGGGGGGATTTCATGTCTTTGCCTGGCACTGGAGATGGGATCTTGCCACCAGCAATAAATGTGGGGGAGGAGACAGAGAGTTATTCTTTTTTATTTAACTTGACTGACACTTGGAACGGAATCATGGGGCTTGATTTTCTAAGTGGGATGCCTTTAACACAACTGCACCTTATTTTAATACATTGGGCACAGTTGAGACAGTTTCTTCAATTTACAGAAGCTTGACCCAAAGATTTGGCACAAGCCCCATAAAAAGGGTCCCCTATGTGCAGCAATTTAGACCAGGTAAAAGCTTGTCTACCTTTTGTCACTTGGTGCTTGGGATTGAAAATCCCAATCACCAGCTGGGAGAATGCTGCAAGCCCCACGTGCCAAATGATCAATGCACAAAATCTAGAGGTGGGGGAGTAGGGGGTTACAGAGGCAGAAAAGTGCTGAAGGTCAATATTAAGAATACAAAATTATGTGCATATGCTTATAAATATCACTTTAAGAAGACTTTAAGAAGAAAAGAAATTCATCACATAAATCTATGTTTAAGAATCAATTAGGGTTGAAGCACAAAGCCCCAGAATAGAGAAGAGTGATGTTAAAGGGAATAATATACACAGACTGAGTGTGATTCATGAAAGGGCACAATGTAGGCATGAATTGCCCGTAACTTGGAGGTGCACCTAATGCAGCCCCAGATAGGTGCAGGTTGCATGGATTCATAACTGCAAGCACCCACAGAAAACCTGTCCAGGGCCCTGCCCCCTGGCATGCAGCTGGATTGGGGCTACATGAGGCATGCAGGGGGGCATCCTATCAGATGCCCATCCTGGGTCCGTGAGTGAATCCCTTGTGCTGTGGGTGCATGGCAGTGTGAGATGGTGTGGGTCTGAAACCTTGAAAACCATGGGCACTCACCCAAACAGCAGCACCATGCCCACCCTGGCAGCACAGTGTGCTGGGGTGGCAGAGTGCGGGGAGACACCGTTGCCACCGTGCCCCACCAATGACCATTGTGGGGGTCATGTAGACACTTATGGCAGGTGCAGGTTATAGATGATTACCACATTCCACACTGACCGGCACTCCATGCCACTGTAAATCACAGGGCATGTGGGCACACCCCGGCACACCCCTGGTCAGCCCATGGCATGTATCTGCTCAGGTTACAGGAAGATGGGGTGCACATCTGGCTAGCGCACAGATAGTGAATGCCACCAGGAATCTGCTGGACCCCTGCTGCACAGCATTCACATGTAGGGGTGCCTATGCACCCAAGATATGCAGCATGTAGGCATAGTGAATCACAGCTAAAGTGTAGGCTGGTGTTCCTCAGGACTTGAATGATTACTTTATGCAGCATTCAGGCATTGTTCTAACTTCAGCACCTTGTCTCAAAACACTGATCTGTAAGTCATCAGTCAGTGGCTCAGCAGGTTGCACACATGCTTTTGATGCTGGAAGATTGGCAGGTTGTGGGTCCAAACCCCACAGCAGGCACATGGGGTAAAATCCCAATACTGACACTGTAGTGTATCATGAGAGGAAAGTTGTACTCCTGAGGTGCTGTCTTTCAGATGACATGTTAACCCGAGGTCCTGTCTGCCTGCTCTTGTGGTTGTTCATGTGGACATTAAAGATCCCATGGCACCTCTTGAAAAGAGTAGGGGTATTTTTTATTAAAAATACAAAACAAACTTCAAATGTATATGACTAATACATTAAGTAACTAATATCCCAAGCAATACACAACAGAACAAACAAAATGAAAAGAAAAAACATATATGCCAAGCTTCATATTTTCAATCATGCAGCCAATGTATGCTGCACCATAAAGTAATAACCTGGGTCCTTGGCAGACAAGATAATTATTTTTGGTAAATATTAGTTAAGTCATGCTGCACTGGGCAGAGACCAGTCTGACCACAGAAGAAGGACTTCACCAGAGGGAAATGGGACCAGAGACCAGCCAAGGAATCAGAGGAACAGTGGCACTGGGGACCAGATGGAGAGTTGACAGAGCAGCAGGACCAGAGACCAGACAATGAATCAGAGAGAGCAGGAAGGAGCTAAAAGAGAGCTGAATGCTTTTCTGCTTTTTTGTTCTGAATTAGTTTGTAACTGTGATGGAAGAGCCAGGTCTTGGGTGGGAGATAAAGATACTGGAGGGCAGCTGAATTGTGATGTTTTAGTATAGTGTAATCCCGGGAGTCACAGGAGAAGTTTGCTGAAGGGGGCTCATATTTAATACTACTAGTCTGCATACTTAACTGAGCGGCACACAAAGGGAATAGACAAACAAACTCAACTCACAGAAATAGGTTGCTGAAGGGACCTTGGTGGAAAGTAAGGCACAATAACGTGCTGATTATTTTCTCTCCTCAGGGGTACTCAGTGAACAGAAGTACCTGTCCTCCCACCCCATCCCACCCACCTCAGGCTCATCCACCTTAGTAGGCTTCTGACAGAGTGACTCTTGCCACTACACAAGAGGGGACTCAACAAGGTGGGTTAAAACAGCCTCTCAGGTACTATTAATCAAGCATAGGAATTGAAGGGCAGCCCATTTATAAGACAAGTCCTTACAAAAGGGGCAGAGAAAAGACGGTGAGAGATTGAGTAAGGGGGGAAGAAAGAGAGGGAGGAGGGAGAAGGTAGAAGAAGGAGAGAGAAAGAGGGGAAGAGAACAAAAAATATTTTTGGGAACCATGTTTGGGATAGAGGGCTAATCAGAAGACAGAGTAAAATAGTTACCAGCTAGAGGGTTCGATAGCAAAAAAGGAGGAAATATATACCAGTGAGGGAAGATGCAGAGAGTGGTGAAGTGCAGTGGGTGTGGAATAGCAGTCTTCTGGAGAACGTTCTGGGTACTGCAGTGCAGCCCCATATGCAGGCACCTCTTTGTACTGAGAGCAGAGGTGGCCAGTCTCCAGGCTGAGCTGGCCAGAGTATTGGAGACCATTTCTACCATCCAAAGACCACCATGTCAACAGCCATTGCCACAAAGGTTATCCAAGCAGGGGGCTGGATGGACTACAGTGGGCTCAGGGAGACTGAGGGGAGGTACATCAAAAGCACATCCTCATCCAGTCCAATTCAGTAACTCATATGCTGTTTTTGAAGAGCAAGACAGTCCCATATGGGAACCTGAGGTTGTAACCAGGGAGGATGTGTGGGTCCTCCAGGGGGGAGACCCAGGGGTGAGAGACCGAGGACCCAGAGGAAGAGGAAGCTACTCCCGGTGGGGGACTCAGTTCTTAATGGAATGGACTTGGGCACAGGTGGTGAGGTAGAAAGGGAAGTAAAGTGTCTCCCAGGAGGCACAGCTCACAGGGAGGGTGAGTGGACCCAGAGGATCATTAAAGCAGATGCAAGGGGGGTAGGGTTGGAGGTCATTGTCCACCTGGGGACAAATGACCTAGCTGGGAAGGTGGTGGACCTTGGAGAGGTGATGAACTATGTCAGAGGTGCTGCCACTCTACAGCAAGGAGGAGGGTAGGGATCTGCACATCAGAAGCTTCAACACTTGGTTAAAGGGCTGTTGCAAGGAACAGGGTTTCAGCTTCATTGGAGACTGGGGACCCACCTGGAACCATACTGATCTGTACAAGGGTGATGGCCTTCATTTGTCCAGGAAGCGGACAGCCATCCTCAGTGAAAAGTTTGGATGCTTCCTTATCAAGCATTTAAACTAGCCAAGGTGGGGCAAATGGGAACAGGGAGTCTCAAACAGCCCACCCCTCAGGTTAGAGGAGTCAGAAAGAGAAATCAAATTGATACAATGGTAGCAGAGACACTTAAACAAGTTCTGAAGGGTATGGCAGACAAAGGGAGGCAGCAAAAGAAAGAAGTCAAAATTGGAGGGAAGAAACCAGTGGGCAGTCGTGGGAATAGAAGGTGCACAGGCAGCAACACATGGAAGGTGATGTATACAAATGCCCGCATCCTGGGAAATAAAATCCCAGACCTGGTGGCCTTGATAGCAGAGACTAATCTGAATGTAGTGGCAATAACAGAGACATGGTACAATGGGAAACACAACTGGGAGGAAAGTGTACCAGGTTATACATTGTTCAGAAGGGATAGAGAGGGTAAAATAGGGGAAGAGGAAGACATAAAGGCAACTGCAGTACAGGAAAGACAGGGAGAAGTCGAGGCACTGTAGGTCACCCTTGAGCCAGGCAATAGCACCACAATTTGAACAGGGGTGATCTACAGACCCCCGGCTCAGGCAGAGGATGTGGACAGGGTGATAGTGGAGGAAATACATGAGATGGCAACAAAAGGGGAGGTGCTGCTGCTGGTTGATTTCAATATGCCAGATGTGGATTGGTCCATCTTAGCGGCAGCCACAGCCAGGAGCCGAGGCATCTTGGACTCTTTGCAGGAGGCAGACCTTAAGCAGTTCGTGAAAGAACCCACAAGAAACAGGGCAATTCTAGATCTAGTCCTGACCAATAGGGACAGAATCATAGAAGTCCAGGTGGAAGGTCACCTCAGGGCCAGCAACCACCACACAGTGTGGTTTAACATAGATACAGGGTCATAGTACAGCCACACAAAGGCAAGGGTTTTTGGATTTCAGGAGGGCAGACTTTGCTAGGATGGGAATGGCTATCAAAGAAGCCATGGAAAGGAGTGAGGAGGGGGTGGAGGTGAGGAGCACTGGGCAAATCTAAAAGGAGCAATAGTGGAGGTGACAAACCAGTGCATTAGGCTCAGAAACAAAGTGAAAAGAAGGAAAAAAACGCTATGGTTCTAAACAGAGGAGCAGAGGAGGTTAGGACCAAGAGGGTGGCATTCAGAAAGTATAAGGAGAAGTACCTGAATTGTCGGAAGAAAGCAGGGAAAGCTGTTAGGGGAGCAAAGGTGCAAACAAAGGAAAGATTATCACAGATAATGAAGAGAGGGGATAAGACATTCTATAGCTACTGTACTTCAGTGAAAGAAGGAAATCCATGGGGAGTCACATGATGTGCTGTAGCTAGAGGATGTGCCTCTGTGTTTCTCTGGCTCCCTCAATGTTATTTTTACTTAATTTTTGTACTTAAGTCAGTTTTTAGTGGACTCCTACCTGCTCCGCAGCTTGTTTAAAATCTGATCTGGTTTCTGCGTGTTTTTTGCTATTCCTTAGGCAGAAAATGGATTCAAATAAACAAGCTCTCCCGTGACATGCATACTAACCCCAGAGAGAGAGACAAAGGGCTAAAGTAGAACAAGCCCAGGCCACAGCTGTGAGTCGCTTTTGTTCTTCATCTGCAACGCTAACTGAAGAAAGATTTTTGCAAGAATTCACCCCCATGAGTCCTTGCAGCTCTTGGCGGACGAACTGAAGGCTCTCTGCATATCAACGGATGCTTTGTCTCACCACGTGGGGGACACTGAAGTGTGCATCAGCTCGCTAGATGACTGGAGGGACCATCTAGAGTCCGATGTCCACTCTCTTCATCAAACAATTTCCAAACTGGAGGATCGACTGGAGGACCTCGAAAGTCAAAGTTACTGGAATAATGTGATCATCCTTGGGTTGCCTGAACAGGCGGAGGGCCCTAATGCAATTCCATTCACCCAGAAGCTCTGCAAAAAGTTAGTCTGACCCTCCCCAATGGGCCTGTATATATTGTTGAACACGCACACAGGGCCCTCTGTCAAATGCCCAAGGATGGTGACCCCCCCCCCGCCCCTTTATTTTCAAATTCTTGAACTACCTGGATCAGCAGTTTGTTTTAAAGAGGATACAGGAGCTACAGTCTATCACTTGGGAGAGCTCCCCTATCTGTCTAGTCCTGGATCTGCCCCACTGAGTCAGGAAATGCTGTGTGGCATACCATCCCTTGGTTACAAAACTAATTGCAGCCAACGTGATGTTTAAGATGTTATATACAGTGGACCTGAAAATGTCCAGAGATGATGCCACCAGAACCTATGAATCAGAAGAACAATCCTGAAAGGATCTGTTGCAGCAGTCCCTGACTTATTTAAAGCCCCCTTGACTTGCTTCCGAGACTCTGTACCTGCAGTTTCCTGCTTCTTCTGAATTTAGGTACTTCAAGCTTTTTTTTGTCATGGGAACTGGTTGGTTATGGTTCCCTTTGTTGCTGTTGCCACATAGCTCCCTTTTACTTTGGCTGGATCTGAACCTTTGTCAGGTGTTGTTTCAGTGTTTATTAAAAGCTGGATTCATGTCTGAGGAGTATGGGACTGGTTGGCACATTTACTGGATTTTTCCCAATCGACGGTAAAGATTTCCTGGCAAGACTCTATTGGCAAGTACTTGTGTCATCCTTAAAAATATGCTAGCATTTCAATCTGTTACTTCTGGGGTTCCTCACTCAAACTCATATTCGGGAACTTACTGTAGCTGAATGCCTGACTTATTGTGGATTATGTTTTCCACTTGTTTGCTGCTCCTTTTCCTCTAATTTGAGCTGCAATTATTTAAGCGGATCAGCCTTGCCCTTCGAGAAGGGGGCCTTTTCCTTTTCTTTGGGATGTTGCAGACCATAATTCAGGGCACCTGGAGGGACTATTATTTACCTTTGTAGGCACTTCCAAGATCAAAACAAAGAGTACCCAAATCGGATATGCTGACTGACTGGATTTCTGTTGGGTAGGCGCACTGGGCATTTCTCCTGTGCCGGTGTAAGATTCTCCTGTGATGTCAGCACTCGTGTAATGGTCATCTTTACCACTGCATCACACATCATTGTTACCTGGACTACGCCAATCCCCTGCATGAGAAAGCTTAATTATCTGGGATTCCAGTGACTAGTTGTTCCTTTTCTTTCTCAGTGTTCTGTTTTGTATATTTCATTGTGTATGGGATGGTTGGGGGGCTGTCTTTATTAATGGGTTTAGATGTTACATAGTGGTTTATTGATTATCTAAGGGGCATGTGTTAATCTGCATATTGGCGCTATACATATTTTATTATGCCTGACCCTACTACATGTGTGCTGGTGGTGGTGGGACATTACCATTTCTGGTGCATAATGTTTAATATTCATCTTGTTCAGAACTGGTTTGTTACAATGTTGATGGGTTTCTTACTGTTCTTGGGGGGACTTTTGAAATTCTTTACACATATCATGGGCGGGTTTTTGGAGTATGGTCCTTGGGACGAGGTGTAAGTTTATCTTAAGGGGCTATTTGGGGGGTTACTGTTTTGTGGGGTGGGGAAGGGTGTTTTTTTTCATTATTGTATTACTGTTGGGGTTTTGTTGTTGGGATTAGAATATTTTAGAGCTTATCTTATTAGTGGGGGTCTTATGGGGGGGTCCCAGAGCACTTTCTATCTGAGTGGTGATGGTGGAACTTCTCCAACTGTTTATGTGGACTTTATTCTTTGTCTGATTACTTTATAAATGAGTATGGTTTATAAGTTTATCACATGGAATATCAAAGGAGTCAATGATAAAAAGAAAAAAATATATAGTGTTGCGGCATTTAAAGAGGCTTATGCCTGGGGTGTTTTTTACAGGAGACTCATTTGCACCGGGAAGATATTACTTATTTCCAGAGGGAATGGGTGGGGCAAGTTTTCAGCCCAGAACATGGTAATAAGAAGGGAAGTGTAGCTATTTTGGTTGATAGGAGACTATCCTTTTGACTGCTCCAAGAATGCTAGGAACATGAGGGGTATTTTATTTTTGTCCATGAGCAGTTGGTTGTTACTAAAGTATTATTGGGTTCAATATATGGGCCCAATGCATACACCCCCCAGTTTTTTACTGATCTTATGAAGCATTTGGGTCCTTTTGTCCACTTTCCCTTATTCATTGGGGGATTGGAACATTGTTTTTCAAACTGATTTGGTTAGGTCCGGTTCCCTGAGGAAGGGCTTATCGCCGGGATAGCAAGGTTTAAGGGATCTAATAGATAACTCGGGTTTGGTGGACCCCTGGCGTACCCTTCATCCTACAGTAAAGCAATTTAATTTTCACTCTGTTCCTCATTCCTCGCAGTCCTGTATTGATTATTTCCTGATTAGTAAAGAGGATTTATTAGGGCATCTGTCTTGCGACATCCTCTCTATGGTCCTTTCTGATCATGCTCTGGTTTCTCTGGAGCACTCTGTCAGTGGGCTGGAGGTACAGGGCAGAACCTGAAGGTTAAATTTTGTGCCTTCTCAAGGATCTCACCTTTTTTTTAGCTATTTGGTCCCTTCTGTCTCAATTTTTCCAAGATAACGAGGGGTCTGTGCAAGTGTTGGATGTTTTATGAGGGGCAGCGAAGTGTGCAGTTAGAGGCAAATGTATTTGCTTAGCAACTAAAGCCAAGAAACAGTGCACTGAGAGGGCTGATGTCTTGCTCCACCAAATATGCCTGCTGGAAAGCCGCTTATCCTCCAAAATGAATACTGCCATCTGGTCCCAGTTGAATATGCTTAGAGCTCAATACTACAGCATTTTAGCAGAAAATGCTAACCTGGATCTATCACACTTGAAAATGCATTACCTTGAACAAGGTGAGTGCACAGGCAGACTTTTGGCTTTAAGGCTTAGATGGAAGGGCTCTATAAAGACAATATCCAGCTTCAGCCCAGTCCAGGGGACAGGATCCTTACCCACCCACAAGACATTGCGGAAGCTTTCCACTCCTTTCATAGTTCACTATATAGCTTTGACTCCACGTCACAGGCTCTTCAAGAGCAGATAAATAGGAGCCGGCCTGGTGGTGCAGAGGGTTGAGGTGCTGGACACCACACCTCACGCCATGCTGGCGACCCGGGTTCAGGAATGAGCATGGGTCATCGGGGGGGTCAGCCGGGGGGGAGAGAGAGGACTAGAACAGACTGCCGGCTGGTAGCCCTCTATCTCAGGATAGTGGTAGCAGGCTTCCTCGGAGCTTGGCCACCCGCTGGTGGAGGCTGGAGAAGCGGCACCTCTCTGAGGACCTTTGGTGTAGCTGTTCAGAGGAGGGTGGAGGAGACCCCATCTGGAGCTGTGGTGTGCGTGTGTGCCTCCACGTGCATGCGCTATCACTTCCAGGGGTCTCGGGTGTAGGTCCACAGGAGAAAATGGAGAAAAAAGTGGGGGTCTACCAAGGATGAAACCTCCAGATCAGCTCTGTGGATCTGTCAGGGTGCACATGGCGCTACAAGCCCCCGAAAGACCTTGAGTCTGGTAGGCTGGTGGACGATGAGGGAGGACCTGCCACAGGAGGATAAAATAAGTTGAAAAAAAAAGAGCAGATAAATATATGTTTAGACCCACTCCCCCTTCCACACCTTGCAGTGCAGCAGCAAGACCTTTGTAAGGTGCCTATCACTATCTCAGAGGTCTGCTGGGCCACTGAAAATTTGCTGAAGGACAAGGCCCCAGAACCAGATGACTTAATTAACAATTTTTGTATTGCATGTATTGACAATTTAGCTCCCTTCTTAACTCATCTCTTTAATTACCTGCTTACTCATGACCTTTCTGATTCTTCCTTCACCAAGGCTTGGATCACCCTTATCAATAAACTGGATAAACTGGAACTGTTGCCTGGGAATTATCGCCTCATCTCTTTGTTAAATTCTAATTTAAAAATCCTTGCCAAAATATTGGCCATCTGCCTTCTGCAGGTTTGGAGTGATCTCATTAGTCCAACACAGCTTGGTTTTGTAGCTGGTCGCACCTCCAGTGACCACCTCTGGAAATTGCTGCACCTGAGATTCGTGTCTGGGGATGGCAGGATGCCTGCGGCCCTGGTCTCCCTAGACGTGGAAAAAGCATTTGATTGAGTATCTTGGCCTTTTTTATTTGCTAATATTCAGCTATTTGGTTTCCCTTCAATTTTTTGTGACTGGCTGAAGGTCCTTTATTGTCATCCATCTACTAGGATTCGATGTAAAAGAGTTCTGTCTGTACCCTTCCCGCTTTAATGGGGGACCAGCAGGGGTGTCTCCTTTCCCCTTTTTTGTTTGACTTATGTATGGCATCCCTACTGTACAATATGCAACACAGTCCTGATATTCAAGGAATTCTGATGGGGGTGTCCAGATACTGTATAAGATTTCTGCATATGCAGATGACCTTCTTTTACATGTGGAGAATCCCCTGACTTCTATTCCCACGATGCTCGAGAGAGCTAGAGAGAGACAAAGATTCTCTCTGGTGGCTGGGTATAAATTAAATTTAGACAAAACCAAAGTTCTTCCCTTGAATACCTTGATACCTGAGCAACAGATTATCGAATTGGGTCTGTCTTGGGAACCTAAAGTTATTACATACCTAGGGATCCAGGGTACCCGTACCCTCTCTGAGTTGTTTAAAGAAAATCTACTCCCCTTATGTCAGGAGATTAAAACAGATCTTCAGCGGTGGATGGCTTTACCTCTCTCCTTGTGGGGGCATGTCAATGTCATCAAGATGAATATCTTGCCACGGCAGTTGTATCCACTTGGTATGCTGGGGTTGTTTCTTCCTAAACCGTGGTTTACTAGTTTCCAGAGTCTACTCTAGGATTTTTTGTGGAAGAAAGATGTACCATGTTGTGCATATCTGAAGTTTGCTATCCCCAAGGAGAGACGTGGCATAAAGTTGCCTGACTTCTTTCTTTACTACTGTGCCTTGCATAGTAGTAAGTTGTTCTAGTGGGGTCACCCCCTAGTAGATACTCCCAACTCCAAGTATTTGACTTATTGCCCTTTCTGGCTTTCCCTTGAGAGTTAGTTGTGTAGGCAGTATGGGTTACACATTCGTAGCCTCCTGTATTTAACACCAGCTCGCTTACCCCAGCAGCTGCTTACTACCCCCTTAATGTATTCCCTTAAAGCTCTCAGGCAGATGGTTATTTATTTGAAGTTGGATTGGAGCCAGGACCTGTCACAGCTGATCCTTGGCAACCCAAATTTTTTGATTGCCAACTACCCAATTCCCTTTAGTTTTTGTCCATCTCTTCAAGAGGCCTCCTTAGTTTCGATGGTCAAGGATGGGTTTCTCTTGGCAGGCTTCTTCCAAGAGCATTTCTTCATCCAACAATACCACCCATTCAAGCACTTACAGCTTACCAGGGTGGTGGCTTCTTATTTAGGTACAGGCCCATGGGCATCTCAGTGTGATTCCAGTCTTCATGATTTTTTGTGTTTGGTGGAACAGACCTACTCTGTTTCTCAGTTCTATTGTCTCCTTCAGAAATTAGATCCTAGGAGTCCGACGGGGACTTGTTTCTATTGGCAGCAGGCCTTAGATCTTTGCCTAGAGGTCAGGGACTTGCAGGCAATTTGGAAGAGCTTATTTAAGTTTATTAAACAAGATTGTTACTACCTTTTGCAATTTTGTGTTTTGCACAATTCATATTATACCCCCCAAGATTGTTCAGAATGGGTATGCTTGCCTCTGAAACCTGCTCCCACTGTGGTCTTGCAGAGGGTACTCTTAGACACATTCTTTGGAATTGTGACAAAGTGACACCCTTCTGGGATGCCATTCAGTGGTCCCTGGTTTCCCTTCTTGGGTTGGACTCTTTCTTTATGCCACAGATCTGCTTGGTCGGACATTAACCAGTGGAACTGTCTGGCCCTCATAGGGTCTATAAGTTTCTGATATCTATTACTGCTAAGATGATAATTATGCATCACTGGCTGGATGAGTCCACACCCTCTATTTGGGAGTGAATCAAGAGATTTTACAAGCTTTTGAAACTGAAAAACATATTGCCTCCCATCAGGATCTGTATCCCAGCATTCTTGTTGGGGGGCCTCTACTTGCTTTAATCTCTATCTCAGCAGCTCCTTAGGCTGGAACAGGTTGGACTGTTGGTGTTGCCATTTGGTTTATGCCTTTTCTTGCCACTGAATGTATATCCAGCTGTGCTCTCAGAAGATCTTTCCCTTGTGCTCTGGATGGGGTGGGCTTTGGGGGGGTGTTGGTTAGTGGGGAGGGTTTCATAGTTTCATAGATGATTCTGAGCTAAGCAGGCAGATTATGCCCTTATTAAGCTCGCCACCAATCACTGATGGAAAGAATGTTTTTCATTGCTCATGTAAGCATCCAAATTGTTTTCAAAGGTGTCCATTGTTCCACTCTCTATGGTGCTTTTTGGAAGAGTATTCCAAGCTGTTACTACTCTCTGAGTGAACCAATGATTCCTTTTTTTTGTATTATTTTTGGTACCCATAAGTTTTTTATCATGCGATCTAGTATTTACCTTTGAAAGATTTCTTGTCAGACCAATTGTTGTAAAAGTTGTTTCATCATGTATAACTCTGTACACTGTATATAGATCACCCTTTAATCTTCTGTAATGTAATGAATAAAGATTTAGATTTCTCAGCCTAGTGCCATACTCAAAATTCTGCATAGTTTTGATTTTTCTAGTGGCTTTTCTCTGAGTGTTTTCAGTTGCTTTGCTACTTCTTAGTAAAGGGCTACATACTGCAGAACAGTATTCCAGGTGGGGATGAACCAGGCTATAGTAAAGGGGGATAATCACTTTCTCATGTCTGCTCTTAATATTTCTCAGAATACATCCCAATATTTGATTCCTCTTTTTGATGGTATTTCTAATATGTGTGTCAAAGGAGATATTGTTAGAAACTGTTACTCCTCATCGTCAGTTGTTTGTAAATACATGTTGTTCAATTTGTAGGGGTAATGGGTAATTTTTTCCTAAATGTATGACTTTGCATTTCAATATGTTAAAATGCAGCTAATTTTTGATAGACCAGGTTTCAAGATGAGAAAGGTTATTCTGAATCTGAGCAGCAGAAGCCCCATTCGTCACTATGCCTCCAAGTTTACAGTCGTCGGCATACTTGGTCACCCAACAATGTTTGTTTAGGGGAAGCATGGAAGTGATCAGTATGTTAAAAAGGACAGGTCCCAGGACAGAGCCTTGATGGACACTGCTGGTAACTGGGCCCCATGGGGACAAGTAGCCTTTTACTGAGACTAGTTGTTAGCGATTAGAAAGCCAAGAAGTTATCCAGTTTATTATTTGGGGTTGTAGGTCTATCATTTCTAATAATCTAATTAGGACATAGTGGGAGACAGAGTCGGAAAGCCTTTGAAAAATCAAGAAATATTATGTCAACTGACAATCCCTTGTATAATGCCTCACTTACGGATTCAAAAAAGTTTAATAAATTAGTTTGTCATGACCTGCCACCAGTGAACCCATGCTGAGTAGTGTCGATATATCCAATGCTGTTTAGATGATTAGTGATTCTCTCTTTTAATAGTTTCTCCATAAGCTTACAAAAAACAGCTGTTAAGCTTATTGGCTGATAATTAGACACAAAGGCTCTGTTGCCCTTTTTGTGTAGGGGGAATTACAGTGGCCTGCCTCCATATTGGAAGAGTAGTTCCTGTTTTAAGTGAAACATTGAAAAGATAAGTTAAGGGTTCTACAATATAAGGAGTAGTGTCCTTGATGAAAATAGAGGGTATTCTATCTGGGCCAGCAGATCCATCTGATTTAAGTGATCCATTACCTCTACTTCTCTAAACGGCTTGCAAGCAGTATTTGGCTCCAAAACTGATGGTAAAAGTAAAGCCTTTGGGCTGAACATGCTGATGAAATATTTATTAAATTCATTAGCCATTTCTTTCTCATTACATATAACTTTATCAGGGGTAGTTAGAGGTCCAGTTTTGGGACTTGAATTTCTGACGGACTCAATGTAGTTGAAAAAGGTTTTTTTGTTGTCTTTAGAGGATAATGCTATTTTTTCTTCGAGTTGTTTTTTAGCTTTTTAATCAGGTTCCTACTTTTATTTACTGACACTTTGTATTTTGTCCAATTTGTGGATATGGGTTGTTTTTTGTATTTTTTATATAGTCATGTTTTCTGTTTATATTTAGTTTTATGTTTTTATTCCACCAAGGGGGAATTCTCTTGTTGTTGTTATATTTTTTCCTAATTGGGACCTACAGATCAATACAAGACTGTATTTTACTGTAAAAAATGGATCATACATCATTAAAATTATGTCCTGTTAGGTGCTTTTCCCATTCCCACTCTGTCAAACATTTATTTATTAGTTTGTAGTCTGCTGAATAAAAGTTTTTAATTAATGTGCATCCACAGGTTATGGCATGCTGTTGTACATTAACAGTTGCTAGTACCACATTATGGTCACTGTTTGATAGGGGATGAAGTACTTCAACTTGATGAACATTGTCCTGCATGTTTAAGAACAGATCTAAGATATTATTGCCCCTTGTGGGATTTGTAACAAGCTGGTCCATATTGTTTTGTGCCATTATATCCATAAATCTGCTTTCTATTGAAGAAGTACATTTACCAGATTCCCAATTAATGTGAGGAAAGTTAAAGTCACCAATAAGTATATAATTGGTGTCCAGTCCCATTTTTTCTGGATTTTCTAAGAATACTTTGTTTTCATGACAGGTCAGATTAGGGGCTCTGTATTCCAATCCTATAGTAATGGTATAATTATTAGACAAAAACACTTTTGTCCATAATAATTCAGATAAACACTCTTTGTTTAGACCGTAATCAAGTTTGGTGCTTTTATATTTTTCAGAAACATACAGTGTTAGGCCACCACCTCTAGAGCCAGTCCGATTTTTGCCAATTTTACTATACCCAGTAATATCTGTATGCCAGTCAGAATCTTTAAGACAAGTTTCAGTGATGCCACATATGTCGACAACATTTGTGATCATATAGACTTTTAATTCATCTATCTTGTTTAGGAGGCTACGAGCATTTAGCAGTGAGATTTTCATATTGGATTTCTGATGTTAATTTGAAATATCAGCCGTTACCTCAGACGCGCTGTAATTTTTTTTATTTTTAAGATTGTTCAAAGTGTCATAACTTAGAGGATCCCTGTCCCCCCTCTTTGTAGTTTAAAATATTTTTAATGTAGGAGATGAGTCTTTTACCTAGGGCAATATTTCCCTGTCAGCTGAGATGGAGTCCATCCCATGAAAAGGGTTATGTCTCCCATAAAATTCTTCCCAGTGGGTTATGTAATCTATGTTTTGTTGAAGACACCAGTGGTGTAGCCAATTGTTTATTTGTTTTATTTTAAGTTCAGAGTAATGATTGGCTTTGGGGATCAGAAGGATCTCAGAAAATGCGAACTTACTGCCCAAATCCACTAGCTTGTTTGCCATGGCCACAAAGTCTTGTTTTATTTTAGCTATAGAATCTCTTAAAATGTTGTTGGCTCCAGCATGTATGATAACTACAGATTCCACAGGGTTAGTAATAATGTCTCCCAACATTCTGGTTATGTCTGATATTTTAGCTCCCCGGAAGGAGGATAAAGTGCGGTGTTCTTTGTCATCATTACACATTATCCTGTCAAGATGTTTTATTATGGCGTCTTCTAGTACATAAATCGATTTGTGGTCTATTTCTGATTGAAAATCCATTAGATTTACATTGCATAGTTTGGGTGAATTAATCACCTGAGTGTGATCCAGATTTACCCTATTAGTATTTGAAGAAGTAAAAGAGGTAATCATAGACTCTGAAGAGGAAACATTTGGGAGAAGGGATTATACTCTGTCAGTATCTAGGATAGGGCACTGTATTTGAGCACTGATGTTACATTCTACCATATCAGTAGAAAAATTAACACTGTTAAATATACCATAATGGTTACTTAGTGGGACTGTGAAGGACCCAGCCTTACGTCTTTTTTTTGAAACCTTAGCACTTTGAACAGAATACCATTCATCATCATTATTTATGTCAGAGTCTAGTTCTCTGCTCCTTTTTTTATTTTGCCTTGTGCAGGGGTCAACAGTAAGCATAGTTTCAGCATGCTGCAATTGTGTTGTAACAGAGGGCACATTGTTTGCTAGTACAGATGCAGGCCTAGGTAGGTTGTCAGAGACAATGCTAACGTTTCATTAGTGCGGCCATATGCTATTGACTACATTCAAGGCTGGATAGCCTGTTTGTAAAAGATGCTATTTCTTGTTCCATGTCCTCTACCCTTTGGCATTTAACACATTTAAAGGTCCTCTTGTTTTCAAGTCCACCAACTGAGAAATCATACATGAGGCAACTATAACATTTAACACTCTTGCAGCCATCTATAGTCTCAATGAATGACATTTTAGCAGAAAAGAATGTAAGATGCCTGTGGGGCAGGCAATAATTATCAGTTTGTGCCTTGTGTCAGTGGAAGGTATAATTTCTTTACCAGTTCAAACTCTATTAATGTGAGATGCTACATACATGCTGAAAACATGCAAAACACGTGCAGACGCGTGTGCCTTTGAGCGCGTTTTTGCACGTGGCAAACATGCGCTCGCCCTGCTCACCGCAGGGCAATGTTAAATAGTTGCCTTAACCAGGAAGTAGCTGCGCAGCTTGGTGGGCTGCTATAGCAATCCCTGATTAGCTTGGACTACAGTTAAAGGTACAACTGCATGTTTAGATTAATAAAGTTGCATAAATCACTTTAAAAGATCAAACACAATAATGGTTGATTCGTAGTTTCCAATGTACTCGCATATGGAAACCTACAAACCCTCTTCCAAAGTCCTTTTTAGGAACTAAGGGCTCAGCACTCGCAAAGCGAGTAATAACTAAAAATACAAAGCTAGGAAAAGCTTAATTTAAAACAGTGCAATATCAAGCAAGGTTCATTAGCATTTGTTTCATGTAAATACTGCACCCACAAACGAGTGAGGACAAGCACGCTCAGGTTGACATATTATATTTTTATTTTATATGTTCATTGGAATGTTATTGTTTGCTCTGAGGTTGTTGTTATGTTTGATTCTTGTTTATCTTTCCGGAAAACCAATAAAGCATATTAAATTGAAAAAAAAGAAGGAAACCCATGGGGGGGATTGGAAGGCTCAGAGGGAAAGAGGGGGAATGTGTGGAGGGGGACCAGGAAAAGGCATCAATGCTGAACAAATACTTCTGTTCATTATTCACTGAGAAAGGGAAGAGACAGGGCCCCAGCTAGGCACCAAAAACAGAGTAGAGAGGGAGGTGGACGCCAGTCCATTTACGGAAGGTAGAGTCCTACAGGAGCTCACAGAACTAAAGGTATACAAAGCAATGGGACCAGATGGTATACATCCCAGGATATTGAGAGAACTAAGAATGGCACTAGCAGTACCACTGGCAGCCATGTTCAGTGAGTCACTCAGCACAGGGGTGGTTCCAGAGGACTGTAGGAGGGCACACATGGTCCCCCTACACAAAAGTCTTAGCAGGGAGGATGCAGTGAATTACAGGCTGGTTAGCCTCACCTCAAAAGTAGAGAAAATAATGGAGGCATTGCTTAAGGAGAGGATTGTGGAATACTTGGAATCCACCGGTGCAAAGGATCCAAGGCAGCATGGATTTACTGCAGGAAGATCATGTCAAACAAATCTGATTGATTTGTTTAACTGGGCGACAAAGGAGGCAGACCAGAGAGGAGCAGTAGATGTTGCCTACCTTGATTTCAGCAAAGCCTTTGACACTGTTCCACATAGGAGACTGGTGAACAAGTTGGGAAGCCTGGGTATGGGACACAAGGTGGTAAACTGGGTTAGAAGCTGGCTAGAGGATAGAAAGCAGATGGTGGTGGTAAATGGAATCAAGTCAGAGGAAAAGAGAGTCACCATTGGGGTACCTCAGGGATCAGTCCTGGGGCCAGTCCTTTTGAATGTCTTCATCAGCGACATTGAGGAGGGGCTGGAAGGGAAGATTTGCCTGTTTGCAGATGACACCAAGATCTGCAAAAGGGTAGGCACTCTTGAAGGGGTGACCTAGGAAAACTGGAAAAAGGGTCAGAAGAGTGGCAACGAAGTTTCAATGTGAAAAATTGTAAAATCATGCCCCTGGGCCACAGAAACCCTGGAGAGAGCTACAGGATGGGAAGGAGCTACTGGCAGCTACCAGTGAAGAAAAGATTTGGGGATTATTATCTCTTAAGGTAACCAAGCAGAGTACAGAGGCTGTAGGGAAGGCCAGTGGCATGTTGGGGTGAATAGAAAGGGGTATCACTAGCCAAAAAAGGGAGGTGGTGATACTACTATACAAAACACTGGTGAGGCCTAATCTGGAATACTGTGCACAGTTCTGGAGACCACATCTTCGGAAGGACATAGACAGGGTGGAGGCACTCCAGAGAAGGGCAAAAAAGATGGTGCAGAGCTTAAACCAGAAGACATGGGGACAGACTGAAAGACCATAATATGTATATACTGGAAGAAAGGAGGGAAAAGGGGGATATGGTTAAAATTTTAAAGTACCTTAAGGGCATAAACAAGGTGTAATGAGGAGGCATCTTTCAATATAGGAGGGGTACAAGAACAAGGGGGCACAATATGAGACTGGAAGGGGGCAGGATAAGGGGAAATGTGAGGAAGTTCTTTTTCACAGAAAGTGTAGAGGGTGCATGGAATAACCTACCCCAAGAGGTAGTGGGAACATCCACAGTGGGGGGATTTAAATATGCATGGGATAGACATAAGGGGACCCTAGAGGTGGTAAGAGGAGGCTAAAGCCGATGACCAGATAGGGACATCACCTGCCAGTTAAGGTAGGAAATTTGGGCAGACTGTATGGGCCTGGCAGTCCTTATCTGCCGACAATCTGTATGTTTTTATGTTATGAAAGACATCTAGCATTGAAAGGTCCTTTTGTTGTAGGACCCACTGACATCTGCTTTGCCAAATGGCCCATTTTAGGCATGCAAAAATAACATATACAATGCTGGAGTGCCATTTACGTCATACTGAAGCAGCTCCCCCACGGTCGGCCGGCACCCAGCCAGCCACTGACCAAGAACAGGATGCCCACCTGCAGCTCCTTGGAAGCTGCCTACCCTTGAACACAGCTGCTTCTGCTCCCCCACGGTCGGCCGGCACCCAGACAGCCACTGACCAAGGCCAGGACGCCCGCCTGCAGCTCGTTGGAAGGTACGGGACAGCGCAGCCAATTGGAACATGGGTGCTTCCAGCAAACCCGCTCTGATTGGCCAGGACTTTTCCCCTGCTTCAGCCATCTGGCACTTTTTACGAGTAGATTTTCAATAGAACTAAGCACATTTCAACTGTGTAATAGAAGTGTTTTTTTTTTAGTGGCTAGTTTTCCATTAGCAGGTTATACAGACCTGTCACTAGAGGGATTCTTGGTCTTTCTACACAAATCACTGTACTCAATCGTGGGCAATATGGCCTGCATTATCATTCTACTTCTTTCCCGGTGCTGCTACAAGGGGCGGTTGTAGTTTGAGGTTCCCCTAAGCTTTACTGAACAGGCTGACAACTTCCTTAAAACTGCCTGTGCGACAGCTCTGCAGCTGAAAACAGGAAACCCTCAGTGTCTGCCATCCACCCTTCAGACTCAAATCAGATAGACTCTGAGCACCCTATTCTTACCTACGCTACGCGCAATCCCCCCCATTGGCTACTGGTCGACTGGGACGCTCTCGCTTTGCTCCTGAAAAGGAGAACTGTCCCACCGACCGGCAACACAGCTGATGCCGCGCTGAGGGGAGGTGAGGGTTGACTTGCTCCAAAAGGTCCCCCCCCATCACGCCACTCAGAGGACCACAGAATTGCCGAGTGGAGGTGCCGTGGGCTACTGCTGCTCTGGCGGGCCTCCTTGGCTGACGACTTTGCATCGCACAAGCTCCCGGCCCCTGCCCTGGTGCAGGAGAGAGCTGAACAGGTTTCTGCCCACCCGCCCCACCGTTCCTCCTCCCATTAAATGCTCACTGGCTCCACCTCTAATGTACTGTCTCACCCAATTGGCTAATAGGAGGTATCTGTTTCATTGTTAGTGGTAACTAGCTGATTTCTATTTGTGAAGCCAGTATCACCCAAACGGCCAACAGGAAGTATCACATGAGTATGAGTGAGTAATTAGTTTGTTTCTCCTACCCTGGTTAATTGCCTTTCTACTCTCTGATACTAAATAAAGTCAATGAAATTTTTTTACATGTTGGTATATGCTAAATAGAGTCAAATAAATTTTTTATGCTGGTATATGCCTACTGACCGCACTACTGTCTACTGCCTGTCAACATTATCCTGATGGCCTTCTTCTCTGCGACCACTGTCTGCTAAACTGCCCTGCTCTGTCTTGTGTCAGAACCTAAGTCTTGTACAGGTGTTGCTCATCCTGCTGGCTCTCCTGTCTCAGCCCCTGCTAATAGAGACCTTAACAAAAGGAGTAGGGCCTCACTATACCAGACTCCCGACAAAAGGTGTAGGGCCTAACTATCCCAGTCCTGCTACACTGTCTGCTCAAAACATCCTTGCTAGTATTTACTATTATACCAATCCTAACCCCACTTGCACTGCTTGGTTGTTGTCTGTCTAAACTCTGTCCTCGTATAACTGTCGACAGGTGGTAAGTGTGCTTACAAAGGGTGAGGGCAGGAACTCCTTCCCAGAAATAAACCTCAGCCCCTGCGTCCATAGCTGGTAGCCTTGAATTGCACTGTGCAGGCCTTATTTATTTAGTTGGCACATACCAATAACAAATCTCACTAACTTCCTTCCAGCCTTAGTACATCCATCTCTCCTTCCTTCACAGCAGTTCTTGTTAGCTGACTGATAATTATCTCACAGGCTAGTGCTATGCCTCCAGCCAAGATGTGGACGTGGTTCCCCCTCCCATCCATCTAGTGAGGATAGGGATACTGAAATATTAAAGGTAGAGAGGGTGCTGGCTGTCATCCGCAGGGATATAGGCCTTGTAGGTCTTATAGTGGGGCTCTCCTTGTTGCATATGGTCACCTCCCCCCAATAACACTGGGTGACAACTGGGGATGGTCGTCCACCTATGAGGTCCCCGACTACACCTTCTCCAATATCCTTGTGATCCCCGAAGTGCACTGCAGTGTTACTTGCTGTCTAGATCTTGTGCCTTATGTATACAAGCAGGGTAAAGGCATCTGCTATAAAAACTCCCAGGTTGTCAAGCGCAGGGAGGTGGTATTTCCTGGCTCCTCCTACTTGCACTACTACTGGCTGGTGATATTGAAACCAACCCTGGCCCATTAAATCTGACCCACAAAATCCCTCCCATATGGGGCATGGGTAACGGGCTAAAAATAGCTCATCTTAACATTAGGAGCCTGCTATCTAATCGTGATGAGCTATTAGCATGGGTTGCACTCTACAAACCCGACATCCTAGGAGTGACGGAGACCTGGCTGAAACCCTCTGTCCCTGACTCTGCCTGTGAACTCACTGGGTATGAATTCACCCGAATGGAAAGAGCTGGTGTCAAGAGGCAGGGTGGCATACTAATCTACCATAAGAGCCACTTAAAAATCTCCCAAATTGCCCACCAGGATTCAAACGTGTCCCCCTGTGAGTTGCTAGATGTGCTACTGCTACTTGGGGATGCAAAGAAACTGCACCTGGTGTGCACCTATAATCCTCCAACAGGTGGGCTACCTGGATTAACTCACCTCATGGACAAAATTGGTCCCAGAGTCAGGGATAATGAACTCATAATCCTGGGGGATGTAAATCTTAACTGGGATAGTGGTAATGTTAAGCAGTTTGAGCCTCTGCTTGCTAACCTTGCCCTGACCCAGCTCATCCAGGAACTAAATAGGCAGACAGCAAATGGATCTTCCAGCACCTTACTGGACTGGATCATGTCTAACCGTCCTGACAGGATCTCATCAGTGGGTACATTATCTGACTCCATCTCTGACCACTCACCGGTTTTCTGTGTATGGAAAATTCCCACCCCCAAAATTCCACACAAAATTATGCATGTCAGAAACTACTCTAGATTTGATACTGAGGAGTTCCTGAGGACCTAAGAGTTACTGACTGGTCTGAGTGTATGTGCCACTGGTCTCGGCAGCAACCTCTTACTTCCTCTCCACCTTTGGGCCTTGCAAGACAAGCATGCTCCCAAGGTCACCCGAGGGTGAGGGGGTCCGCTATCCTCTGGTTAAATGAGAATCTCCTAGCCCAGATGCGGGGGAGAGAGATAAGTGTTGGGCTCGTTCCAAAGGTACCAGTGATCCCATGATTATTCAAAGGTGCAGACACCTCAGGAACAAGTGCAAAAAGGCCATCAGGGCAGCAAAGAGTGACTTTTGCAAGTCCGCCCTACTAAGCTCTGCCAGTAATCCCAGGAGGTTCTGGAGAGATATTAAATCCCTTGTCAGCGGATCCTCCCATCCGGGGGTTACGGACATGGTCATAAATGGAGTCTCCTGCAATAATCCCCATATTATTGCCAACTCCCTAAATAATCACTTCTCTGACCTCTCTGCCTTCACAACCCTCTTCTCACCTGATGAGGCTCTGTCCCACCCCCTTCCCTCCACTCTGCTGGAGGGTCACCCTCCTCGTCAAATGTTCCACCTCAGGGCTGTATCAGTTCAGGACTTGCAGAAACACCTAGCTGGCCTCTCCCAGTACTCCAGTCCTGGCCTAGACAACCTGGAGCCTAAACTCCTTAAGCTTGGTGCTGCACACATTGCCTCACCAGTAGCCTTTATCTTCAACCTATCCCTTGGTCTTGGGACCATCCCAGACATCTGTAAAGAGGCGAGGATTTGTCCTGTACTGAAGCAAGGAAATCCCAAACTGCCTGACAATTATCGACCGATTGCCATTCTCCCAACCCTTAGCAAGCTCCTTGAAAAGGTAGTGGCTGAGCAGCTTCCGGAATATATCCACTCTCATGAACTTCTGTCCCCAGCCCAGCACGGCTTTCGTAAGGGACACAACCCCACCACAGCCTTAATCTCGGTTACATCAAGTATCCGGACAGCCATGGACCAGGCAAACTCTCTGGTGCAATATTTATCGACCTGTCCAAAGCCATTGACCTCGTTGACCACAAACTGCTTGGTGCACAGTTGTGGTCACTTGGCCTCTCCCCCCATGCCATGAAATGGCTAATGGGTTATCTACATGGCAGAAAGCAGCGTACCTGGTTCAATAAAGTTCTCTCCGAGCCCCTACCGGTGACCGCCGGAGTGCCTCAAGGCTCGGTACTGGGTCCCCTCCTCTTCTCCCTCTTCATCAATCAACTACCCATGGTTACTGCCAGCTGCAGCACCAACATGTATGCAGATAATCTGGTAATCCTGGCTCACTCCCAGAATGCCACTACCCTAAACCAGAACCTGACCGATGACTTTAACAGGATATTGTCATGGGTTACTAGTCACAAGCTGGTCCTGAACCTGAAAAAGACACAGGCTATGCTCTTTGACTCAATGGCTAAAATCAAAGCCTCATCGGCCTGTTTACATGTCACCAGCGCAGATGGATCCTCACTACCCATAGTGAGCTCCATCAAATATCTGGGGGTAACACTTGACCCCCAACTTGACATGGGTAATCATATCCTTAACATCTGCAGGGCAGCAAACTGCAAACTGGGTCTGGCCTATAGGGACAAGTATAACCTTACACCGGCAGCCAGGCTTGCCCTAGCGAAGGGTATGCTCCTTCACTCCCTCAGCTGTGGGCTGCACCTATTTGCTCGCTCTCCAAAGACACATCTCACCTGGTGGTACACTGCTTACAATAACATTTGTAATTTTGCCTTGGCTGCCCCCCGACTCACCCACCATCGTGAGCTATATGAGAAACTCTGCTGGCTTTCACCAGCTAGATACCTTGATTTTGGTTTGGGATGCCTCTCTGGGAAAGTTATCAGAACTAGCACCCCCCAGGGGCTGGCCTGGCTTCTGCCTAAACTGAATCCCACCCCCTACCAACTTAGGTCTCTCACATCAGGGATGCTCAAAGTCCCTCCTACCAGGACTGTCATGGGGGATCAGGACTTTGCTATAAGTGCGCTCAGACTCTGGAATTCGTTGCCTGTGGATATCCGAGCTGCCCCCTCCTATCTGAGTTTTCAAAATTCCCTGTGGTGTTTCCTAAAACTAGCATCAGAGTGTGACTGCCCCAAACCTCCCTAGAGTAAAGTATCAAATTGTTTTGTCTGAACCTCCCCAGGGTGTCTCCATTGAATTCCTGGAGATATTTTCCCCACTGTAACAATGACTTCTGACTACTCCTGCCTAAAAAGCTTTGGGCATTTTTACACGCATTATTGCTCCACGGTCATAGGCTAACCATGACACATTGCACCTTGGTCACTTGGTAGAAACTTGTACTACCAAGTGTTTCTGTTTCTGTCAACATGTGCATATTTAGAAAAATGTGATGACCTGTATATACCTGTCTGCGATCCAACTAGCCTAGGGGGTGTATACGACAATGTTATAAGTTATATTATGACCAATCCAGTCCTTGAGCTATGCTCCACTCCTATGTATGATGACCTGTATATGTGTATATGTGCTTACTACTATATGTTTCACCAGCGTCAAATGATGTTATTTCCCACATGTTTGTTTACTGTGACAAAAAACTGTACTCTCTTTGCCATGTCTCCTTGACTGTTGTTCCTCATGTTGTATTCTCTCAGGTCGTTCCTGAAAATAGGCATAATACTTGTCTAGTGTACTTACCCGGTAAACAAAAGCTAAATAAAAAAAAAAAAAATTCCCTAACAACAGGACATCAAAGGTGAGAGCATTAAAACAAGGATTTTTCCATCATGCTGCCACTAGGGGCCAAAGTTGTGTAATAAAAGAACAGTCAAAAACCAAATGTTTCATTGTTTCCAAACATTTTGTACATTGCAGTCTAGGACATGTTCTTTCTGCCAAAGCTTTATGCTTATGATTATTTTAACATTTAGCTTCTCATGGCTACATATCCCCACAGTGTCCTACATTTTGTTTGGAATTCTAGGATCTATGGTAA
Source organism: Neoceratodus forsteri (assembly GCA_016271365.2). Lineage (NCBI taxonomy): Eukaryota > Metazoa > Chordata > Ceratodontiformes > Ceratodontidae > Neoceratodus > Neoceratodus forsteri. Next base: position 799,516,925 of record CM057454.1, read on the forward strand.
ATTCTAAAATATAGTGATTCAAGAGTCTAGTACCACTTGGGAATACTGGGTCTTCAAAAAAGAAACTACACGTAATAGTAGAATATAATTGTTTCCTGTGTAAGGACACGATTTGTACTATGGTGAGTTTCCATTGTTTTAATCTGAAAAAACATTCCTTAATATATATTGGGGGGGATCCTTTTTCAAAAACTGGTGGCCTTCTTTTTCCCATCAAGGGAGCAGTGCCACACACCATTCCATCAACAGTTCAGTCCAAGGCAACACTACTTGTTGCAGGGAGGTATTATATTAAATTAAAAAATATACAAAAGCAAAAAAAAAATCAAAAAAACGGGATTAATCACCCCGAGACCACCATCCTTAATACTTCTGTAAGTATGGCAGTGTTTGATAGGATTCATCCTGCCACCCACAATAATCTAAAGAAGACATTATGCAAGTGGGTTGTAATGCTAGAGGGTGAGGCAAAACATAAGCAATATACAGTAAGATTAGCCGGCCTGGTGGTGCTGAGGGTTGAGGCGCTGGATGCCACACATCGCGCTACGCCAGCGACCTGGGTTCGGGAGTGAGCCCGCGCTCTGAGGGTCAGTGGGGGAGGGAGTAGGATCGAGCGTCCAAGGGACAGCTCTCCTCTCCCTGGGGTGGGATCCGGGGATTCCCTGATGCAGTAGTGACCCCCGGTGGAGACTGGGGGTTTCACCTGTTAGGGTTCTAGTGGGGATGTGCACGGCAGGCGTCTTACGGGGCTCTGCCTGCATAGTGACACCATTGCACGCTCGCACACGTAGGGGCAAAAAGAAAGAGAAAAAGCCTCCCAGTCCTCCAGTGAGATGACAGAGGCTCCAGGGGAATGCCACACATCATACAGCCAGCTCAGACACACCCGGTTCTCCTTGCCAGGTAGGCACTTCACACTTAGGCAATTAACCGCCAGAGGGTAGGGCAGAACCAGCCTCAGAGGTGAAACCGAGGGTCGAACCTGCCATGGGTACGTATGGAAGGAGTATTCCGGGAGATGCGGGGGGTTCAGGCCAGGAGTAGTGACATATCCGAGTGGGCACTCCCGAAGGATGCCCGGTGGTTGGGAGTATAAAGAAAGTTAAAATAAAAAATATTCAGAAAGATTGCTATAATAAAAGTTTTGATGAGAATTCTCTTTTTTTCACCATGGGCCAAGAGGTCCATCTGGTAACAGTTTTTCTGCCATCTCTAATCTTGAAATCCAAATAATAGTTGACATATCTCCACACTGAAGTGTAATACCTAGCACTTCTATGGTATCCCTTATTGTGGAACTATTCTGTAAGTCAGGGTCATCCATGGCTCCCAGCCACAAAGGTTTACCCTTTGCTCTATCAATAGTAATCCCTATGGCTGCTGAAAGATCTGAAAGCTGAGCTACTGCCCTATTTCCTGATCTTTTACTAACGAAAGCAGATAATCTCCATATGCTGTTATTTTCAAAAGGGGGTCATCCCTGTTTAGTTGTCAGAGCAGACACATCTTGCAATGACTCAATATACATAAGAATATGGTCAATACAAAAAAACATATAAAGGAGGGCTCAGTGGACATCTCTACCTTACTCCCTTCTTTAATGCACTGGGATATCCTAGCCAACTATTTACAAAAGGTAGTATTTCTGCTTTTTAATATAGCACTTGAATCATCTTGATAAAGGGCTTGGTAACCCATATTTAGCAAGCACCTAGGTAAGAATGGACTACTGAGTCAAAGGCCTGTTGTTGATCCAACAATGCAACATAACCATCCAGGTCTCTTCTAACACCTCTTTCTACCACTCCCCTGACATAGAGTAAATTGTTTTGTATGGATCTCCCTGGTATAGAACAAGCCTGCAGCGGGGCTATTAAATGCTGAGCCACTGTTGGTAGTCTTTTACATAATATGTTGTTAAAAATGTTTGCATCCATATTTAAGAGACTATGGGGTCTCCAGTTACTATTTTCTGTTTTATCCCCCTTTTTCTTATAAATGAAAACTATTACTCCTTTATTCATACTGGGGCTCAGGAATCTTGAGTCTAAAAAGGAATTAAAGAGTGCCGTTAATATCTGAGTGAAATGGGATATTAACTTTTTGTACAGTTCACTGGATAACCCATCCAGCCCAGATGCTGTGTTGGTGGACAAAGATTGAATGGCCTCCTGTACTTTCAGGGGACTATTGTCTGTTATTAATGCTTTCTTTTCCACTTCTGTCAGGCTAGGGACTGCAACAGAATCCAAAAAAGTTCCAGTGAGACTCTGGTACAGAAGTACTAGTCTCAAAACTTTTGTGAATATAGGCTGCCACAATATCCTGTATATCACTGCAATCTGTCTTTGTCTGGCCATAATCATCTTTTAAAGAAGTCATCCCTCTAGTCTGCAACCTATCTGCAGAACTGCAGAACTGTCACATAGATGAATATGTCATTTTGAGCATTTTGTTCTATAAACAATGATTTGGCCCTATCATACTGATAGTTACACATTTATTTCTTGATGTTTGAGATCTGGGTAGAGAGCTATTTCTGACTCTTGTGTAAGGTATAGTAACTTATTTAGCTGTGCTTTTAGGGAAAGGTAGGTGAAATACTTTCTGTTTTTCTGCTGATTCTGTGGTTTGTAGAAGTAAATACCGGATAACTATTTTAGTACCCACCAGCTACCCAAATCATCATACATACACAGTACTGTTGGCCTAGCCAGTACCAAGTCCTGCAATTTCTTAATATTCTCTCTATTTTGCAAGCAAGCAGAATTCATTCTTCATAATCCAGGACAGTAAGGTGTCAGCGTGGCTCAGTTGGTAGCACATCCCGCCTCTGGACCAGAAGGTCGTGGGTTCTCGTCCCACACCAGGATTGGACTTGCACCTAAAAAACTCTGGCATCCGAGTGCAGTACTGGGGGGTGCTGTACTGCTGGGGTGTGCTGTCCTTTGGATGAGACATTAAACCGAGGTCCCTTCTGCCCATCCTGGTGGGTGTCCCGGTGGAAGTAAAAGAACCCAGGGCACTCTTTGCAAAGAGGGCAAATCTTCCCTTCCATTCCCCTTCCCATAAACTGGTTCATACAATTATCCAGGCTGTGTGTGGGTGATGATGTGCGATATGGCCGCCACCACACATTCAGTCACTTCACTACCAATCTAGCATTGCTTGTAAAGCGCTTTGGGATACTGTGTATGAAAAGCGCTATATAAATGCTGATTCTTCTTCTTCTACTTTGTTGCTGTACACTGCCCATGGTCACAGTAGCGATTCTATGATCTGACATCTCTTGTGGGCTGTTGCTCTGTGTAATACCTTTAATATTGAAGAAAGAAACTAGGGGACCGATATTCAATATGTTACCTGGGTGTAAAGCTGAGTTTGTCTGCGTAAACCAGGTTTTGTGAGGATGGCAATACTGAAAGACCCAGTTAGTGTGGGCAAATAGGGTTTGGCCCAGGCCATATTCAGAGAGGGCAGCAATGTAAATGAATGGGAGGGGACCTGAATATTGGCACAATAAAATATTCAAGTATGTGAACAGCGCAAAGCCATTTTGCTTGGTCCACTTGAGCAGCACACATACCGCGGATTGAAACCTCAACTTACTCACACACAACCCTAGTGGTTGGTGTAGGAAGTGTGGCAGCCTCCACCCCACCCTCAACACAGTAGTCCCTGGCATCTAGTGGCTCACCCCCAACCGATCACCATACCAAAGTTGTAATTTTCATTTTCCCTGGTGATCGCAGGCCCAATGTGTTAGAACATCATTCCCTGGCATCTAGTGCCCCCCTTCTGATCACCAACCCAATATGTTGAAACATCATGCCCTGGAGTCTAGTGGCCCCCCCCTCACCAATTGCCGTCCCAATGTGATAAAATATCATTCCCTGTTGTAGTGGTCCCTCCCCCCACCTGATCCCATGCCTGATCTGTACTCATACTCAATGATATCTAGTAGTCTCTCCCCTTTGCACACCCATGCCCAACCTGTAATCATTATGCTGTGGTGTCCAGTGGTCACCTCCCTTTCCCGATCCCCTGAAATATCAAAGAACACCTTTCCCTGGTGTCCAGTGTTCCTCCCCATACTGATCTCCTGTACAATAGCATGATACCATTCCCTGGTGTCCTGGTTCCACCCCAACATACTGAGTTCCCACTACCTGCTTCCCCATCCCGATCCCAAGCTAACAGCTGACACAGCCATCAATCTCCACCATGGCTGGCTGCCATTCAGCTGTCAATGAGCACGCACTGTATGCAGTATGTGCTCATTGACAGCTTAGTTGTGTCTGGCCATGGTGGAGAGCAGAAGGTATGTCTGTTGCTGGCTCAAGGTCAGAATGGGGGAAGCGGGGCGGTGGGGCACTACCTGCCGGGTTGGGAGGTGGAGGGTCTGCTAGACACTGGGAAATGGTATCAAGTTATTGTATAGTGGATTTGGTTGGGAGGGTCACTAGACACCAGAGCATAATGATTACAGATCAAGCATGGGTGCAGGTGGGGGGGGGAGATAACACTAGGCACCAGGGAATATTAGATAGAGATCAGGCATGGGTATGTGTGGGGGGAGGGACCACATGACACCAGGGAATATGATTATGGATTGGGCATGGGATTGGTTGGAGGGAAGGACCACTAGACACCAGGGAATAGTAAATAAACATCAGGAATGGTTGCGGGTGGGGGAAGGGACCACTATAAACCAGGGAATATGATTACATATCGGGCATAGGATTGGTGGGGGGGGACCACCAGACAACAAGGAATATTAAATAAAGATCAGGCATGGGTGTGGGTGAGGTGAGGGACCACCAGACACCAGTGAATATGATTATGGATTGGGCATAGGATCAGGTGGGGGGAGGGACCACTTGGCAGACGGTTCATTACTATTGGGCAGATGTGCGCATTAGGGGAGGAACCACCGGACAGCAGGGAATATTAAATAAAGATCAGGAATGTGTGGGAGGGGGAAGGGACCACTGTACACCAGGGAATGATATTTTATCAGATCGGCTAGTGGCATTCAGTGGGGGGCACTAGAAACTGGGAAAATGTAATTTACAGCTTCAGGATGGTAACTGCAACAGCTCATATCAAACCAAATCCCAGTAGACCACTGTGAAGAGCAGGGCAAAATGCCATTTACAACTTTGGGATGATGATTGATTGAAGGAGTAATACTAGCACCAGGGATTGATCTCTGGGACTGGGCAAGTGGGGATGGTGCTGTGCTAAATGCCAGGCTAACCATGCAGGTGAGTCCATAATGGCCATGCAAATGGCCTCTTAGCACCATGCAAGCCCAATAGGGTCATTTGCATGGGTCCATTTGAATATTGGAAATTTAGCATGGACACAAGCTGTTATGACACCCTATTTCAGGAGCCATGTCTACCCAGCACTAAGTGGCTAATCGCTTGGCTGCATTGGCCCTATATTCAGTCAAATACACTGGTGTGCTATTCCACTGAATACCGCATTTTTGAGCACATGGGCAAGCGCAAGGCTTAGGGCAAAAATTTGCACTCCACTTTGCCCATTTTTGAATATCAAGCCAGAGAAGTCTATACAAGATGACAGTAATCCCTTAAAGAAAATATACTCTGTGTTCTGTTCTGCCAGTACATAGGCATCCATTAAATTTGTCTTTCAGCACATATTTTTAAGAAAATCTGAATCACAAAAAACTTTTGTGGTTTTCCTACCTAAATCTTTGTCCAATAATCTGCAGTTAAAATCTCCACCCAGGCTAAAGACAGAGTGTCTTTGGGGGTTGGGGGGAGCACTACATAGCAGCCAACATGGCAGACGTGATTTAGAGTGGCACTGTATCACCATCGGTGATAAAGTTCTTAGTTGCAGACTTTATCAACTGAATCCAGCTCCCATTGACCTTAAAGGTAGTACTACTGACTGTGAATCACAATGGGTCCCAAGAATGATTAAAAGCAACACCATCAGGGACTTAACTCCTTTTTGTCCCCTTCTTGCAGTACGAGGGGATCAGGGCCTGCCCAGCTGAGTGGCACCTCGGAATTGGACCTCCCTGTAACCCAGATCCTTGCTCTGCTTAAACAGATCCATAGCACTGGCAAGAAAACTAACAAATGTTTGGCCACCATTGAAGCTAAGCTATCAGAGACTGATTCCAAATTTAAAGAACACACAATGGCCATTCAAGGGCTTACAGCTGAGACAAGTCATCAGGTGGACCGGAATCCTATATTTGTTTGGGACTTACATTTTCTCTGGGCTAAAGTAAAAACTCTGGAGAATTGTCAAGGCCAGGCAAACATCCCAGTGGTGGGCATTCCCACCATGCTGTGTTCCTTTTACCAACTTTACACAAACTGATCTTTATTGACCTGCAGTTGTTGCCTTCTGATTTGGGGGTGCATATTGTCTGAGCATTTATTATCCTGCAGCAAGCCTGACTTCTTGGTGGAGATTCCCCTAGACCACTCCTGGCTATAGCAAGACTTTCAGTAGGTAACACTCACATCAGACTCCTTTAAGCAGCTCATGCTAAAGGGAACATCACCTGGGAAACCAGTAAAATTGTTTTTTTCCCCAGTCATTTAATTGCAGACACAATCCCGGAAAAAAGATCTGCAACCTATTAAAAAACTGCTGTTGGCACATGGGATCTATGCGCAGCTTCTCTTTCCAGGCCAGGTGCAGATTAAACATGGTAACAAAACTTATATTTTTTGGACCCTGATTCTGCATCCAACCTGGCTGAAAAACTGATTACCCAGTCTACTGCTGCCTTGGACAACATGTATGAAAATGGGTGAACCTGTTCTCTTCGACTCTAGCTTATATTAGCTAGTCAAGATTTAATTAGCTAGTCAGTCTGACTTTCTCCATTTTAGATTGCACAGGCTGATTGCCCAGCTCTTCACAGTGGTCTGCTGAGATTTGGTTTGATATGGGCTGCTGCAATTTCTTAATAGTGACAACTGTTAAGTCTCTTTTAAATATCATTTATTACTGTTGTGCTATTGCTGTTCTTGCTGTTTAACTAAAATTACTGTAGTATGGTTCTTTGACACTTTGAGGGTGGGAGGCACTGCTTATTTGCTGGGGTAGTGCTCCCTGCTCAAATTTGTTTACTTATGTTATCCATTTTATAATACTTCTACTGTTTTCCTATATGGTAGCTTGAAGTCTACCATGTATTATGAAATGGGTAGAAAGAATACTGAATTCTGATTGTCCGAGAGCTGCTTTCAGCTGGACTGTTATCCCAGCACAATGGCCCAGCTGAAAGTATTATGTTTAAAAATGCATAAAATTTACTAAAAATTACCCATTTCATAATCGGAATAAGGCACTCCAGGGGGTGTGTTATGGTGGGCTAACGGCCCTTCTCGGTGGTGGAAGCCCTCGGCTATGCCTCATGCTTCAACCCACCCCGAGGTGGGCCATTATCCCACCATAACACACACCCTGTCATGCCTTATTGCTTAAATATGGGTCTGCAAAGCAACATAGTTGAGCTCAGGACATCTTCAAATTGGGAGCTTATTTCTCCAAGTTGCACATTCTTTCCCGAATATTTTTTTTTCTCCTGCAGGGAGCCTGGACTAGTGATGTACTTTCTGTCTCTGCATATGACTTGGTGTGAGTACATAGTCCTACACTACTGCTAGGCTGGAATTTTTTCCTTCTTGATATTTGGTTGCCGGGTCCTGATACCAAATGGTTAGTATTGTACTTCTATTAGTGCTCTTCTTGTATGGGTGATGGTAGGGTTTCCAAACCCATATGATGTACCTTTCTCTTGTTGCTCTATGGCGTATGCTGTTTGTACTGTATGTAAAACTAATAAATCTACAGTATGTGTTAAAAAACATCTCCACCCAGACAAAACTCTTTGACGTAAATAAGTAAGGCTGAATTAATTTAAAAAGTTCTATCCTACTGGCCTTCATTTGGGTGGCATAGATCTTTATCAGTCTGAAAGACAGTTCTCGGATTTGTATATCCAGAATCAGGAATCGACCTTCGGAAATTTCTACCAATTTAGCTACTTTTATATCAGGATTCAGCAAAACAATCCCCACAACTGAACAAATGTTTTCCTCCAGGGACCAGAAGGAAGGCATTGTCATCCACTCCCTTTGTGCTCGTGTTATCTGTCCCAGTGTGTTTAACCTGGTGCCCTGCAAAAAAGTAACATATGTTCTCAGTTGCTGCAGAATCAAAAAGGTGGCCATCCTGTTTTTATGATTCTTAACACTGTTCACATTAGTAGTGAGTAATGAGAGACACTCAAAAGTTATAAAAAAAGAGATCAGAAAGAAAAATCCAGCCATAATTTTGTCTTCCCATATCCCTTCACCTTTCTTTTCTTTGGAAGACTGTGCATCAGGTGTTTTCCCCTCCTCAAAACAGAGGAAGCATCTGAATCTTTCTCAGTGTCTTCCCAGTCATTGTTGTCCTTTAAGAGTTCAAAAGTACTCGCTCAGTCATTCCATCTCAGTTGGGTGGCCTGCAGTGGTGGACAGTGGAGGGCTGTGCTGGTCGCCCATTTAGGGATGGAGTTGGGGGGGAAGCAGGGTGGTTGGCACTACCTGACATGGTGGGGGGTTGTCCACTAGACACCAGGAATATTATAAATAAGAATTTATTGGAGCTGGTGATTGGTGGGGGACAGGGAAATCACTAGACACCATGGATTTAAAAAAAAATATTATTTTTACATTGGGGCTGGTGATCAACGGGTGAGGGAACCACTAGATACCAGGGATTTAAAAGAATGACACATTATTTTTACACTGGGGTGGGGGGCCACTAGACACCAGGGATTTAAAAGAATAATAAATAATTTTTATACTGGGGCCTGTGATTGGTGGAGGGAGGAGCACTAGACACCAGGGATTTACAAACAAATAAATTGTTTTTTACACTGCAGCTGGCAATCAGGGGGCAATAGACACCAGGGATTTGGGGATTCGCCATTTGATAGCTTCTCCTTGCTTTGTTTTTTTTTAAGTGTAATTTACACTTAAAAGAACCCAAAAGCAAGGCAAAGTTACAAATGGCAAATTTTCATTATTATGGGACAGTTTTGTGAAGTGATCTCTGGAGGTGAATTTAGCGACTTTGCCAAAAATTTGCCTCCAAAGTAAAACTTTATGGCATCTGTAGTCCTTAACTGTTTACATACCAAAAAAAAGAAAATCTTTTGAGGGGTGCTCACCTACTGGAATTCAGGCCAGAGTACACAACAAATAACATGACCTTTTGTGTATTCACACACAATAAAAGGGAGCCCAAGGGTGGTTTGTTGATTAAGTGCAAAAACAGACTTCGATAGCGCATTGTATAGCATGATATAAAACATATTTTTTGCATCCATATCATACTGTTACATAACATGACAAACTTTACCCTATACCACCATGCCAGCCACCAAAACAAACCCAGTGCTTCACCTAATGGCTTCCTCAGGGGTCCTTACCAGCCTCTATGTGCATGGCCCAGATGTCTTTCATTCCAAAACTGGGCAAAGAACCGTCCTTATGCAGCTTACTGTAGCCATTGGTCCATCTCTCTTTTTATGGCAGTTTGCAAGGCTTTTGCCACCTGATGACTTGATGATTGAGGGAAGTAATTCTAGCTCTGATGGACAAGGATCAAAATATCAAGAAAAAAAGGGGTGGTTAAAAGTGCAAATAGTTATTAGGGACGATGCATTTAAGGGATGGCTGGCCCAGATTAGACTTTATACCATTCCAAACAACTTAAATGCACTATGGAGGTTAGAGATGACCAAATGTTCAATAAACATATGTAATGAGATGCAAAAGTCATTAAGACCCAAGAAATAAGGTGCAAAATGAGTTCTTTAATAAATATTCTTAAAAGTTTTGCATGCAAAGTCAACACATTCAGATAAGTCAGTAATTTATTCAGATCACAAACTAAAATGGACTATGTCCTAGAAATAGGACGGTAAACAGAGACACTCTCTTGGGTGTTGTGGTGATGTTGGTGAACATACTGTACAACTGGAAAAAAAAAAAGATGAGCGCACTCACTCATGCAGTTATACCTTCTGGAAGACTGATGGACCAAACACATTGGCTAATGTTCTTACTTGTATTTGATTGATCCAAAGTGGACAACAAAACAATAAACAACATTGCTCAGATATATGCCTCAATGTTTTGCGCTTGCACTCTTTGTCATGGGGCTGACATGTGTAACCCCCTTATTACCCGCGGTTAGTAGAATCCCAATAAGACTAAGTGGTAGGCAGGGAAGGCAGCTTGTGAAACTCCAGTTAAATGGATTTCACACTGTCTCACTCTGTTCTCAGTCTCAGGTGAGACTGAGGGATGACATCATTATAGAACTTTTGCAGCTGCATAAGCCACACTGGAATGTTGCAGTTGGAGGTTAGAGTAGAACGCTGGGGAATATGAAGTCTTTCAGTCTGTGTGCAGTCTGAGAGAGAGAGACAGTAGTACAGCTGAGTGTGTGCAGGCTGTCAGGGCTTTAAGCTCTGTTTCAGAGCTACTTTCAGAAGGTGTGTGTTTCCACCTGAAAAGGAACACAGGAACTGGTAATTGAAGTGGTGGAGACCACTTTCAATGGTTCAGCAGCCCCATCCCTGAGGGGATGGGGGGACCGTTTTTGCCTGTTTTCCAGGGGCAAACCCCCTGGGTCCAGCAGAGGGAAAGAAGCTGTCTGTTCAAGTTGTGCTGAGGCACCAGAAGCTATAAGAGGGAAATTCCTTGTGGAGGAAATGCCTGTGGGGCACTTGCAACCAGACGGTGAGTTCGCTCTGAAAAAGGGCCAAGTGTGTTTCACCTGAACAGAAAGAAACTAAAGGGACTGTTACTGTGGGGTCTGGAAAAGACAGCCAAGTACAGTTGGAAAGTGGGGATTGGACTGTTTAATCTGTGGGAGGTCTAAAGTAATGGACAATGCCATTTAATTCAAGCATGTTCAAGTCCAGCACAAAGAGTGAAGGAAATTGGGGATTGGACTGCTTAACTCAGTGGGGGGGTCTAGATTAATGGACAATGCCACTTAAAAGTATGTTCAAGTCCAGTACAAATGGGAAGCAAGACAAGTAGATAGAATATAAAATACATTTAGCAAGAATCTACATTGCAAAGCTTTGAAGGATGAGGTGTTTACTGTCCAGAGAAATGGCCGGGTATGAATTGTGGTAGCGAGAGGTGGGAGACCCCTCCATCAGTAGTAACCAAATTCACCTCTACGGATTTGCTCTGAGACACCTTTTGCTTTCCCTCAGGTACTTGGCCAGTGCCTGGAGAAAGTACCCAGACGTGGGATTAAAGAGGAAGATTCCCTGATGGAGCTGAGGTGCTCGTAGGTGGTTTAGGGAGCCACCAGAAAATGTTTCCATGATGTATGGAAGGTATCCAAGTGGCTGACAAGGGAGCTGAGCCAGGGAAAACCCAGAGCAGTGTACAAGTTTGGGCTGTGTAACCCATAGCAGTGTACAAATCCGGGCTGTGTGCCCAGTGTGTTGTAGAGCCTGAGGGCTGAAGTGATGAGGATGTGTTCTGGTCTCATTTAATCTGCATTACCAGGAGTGTAGCCCCATGGGGGTCCATCTATGCTTTGTTTATTCTGTTGGGATGTGAATAAAAGCCACACTTTAGAATCCCACTTCTGGTATTGGACATTACAGTTATTGCTTCCTGTGTTCAGAGTTACTTGGGTGCCCCTGTGCAGAGTAACTAAACCTAGCCTATGTGCCGAGTGACATATACCTCCCCGAACCCAGCCCACCTGGTAGAGCTGTCAGATTCAAATGGCATACCGGCTGGGGGTTACACATGACTACAAGGATGTGCTCTTATATGGATGTATTTCTTAAAGACCCAGTAACCATTTAAGTTTTGTGTCATGACTCGAAATTAATGCTTAAACAAGTGTAAAAAGTGCAATTAAACAGTGCAAGTGCCAGATTAAACAGATGAATAATGTGTGTTTGACAAAATACCTACTAATGATGTGACATGTACAGTCATAGACATGATACAGTACAAAATAGATGTTATTAATTATAACAATGCATTGACTGTGGGAGACTTAATAGTGCAAGATTAGAGGAATTTGCTAAAAATAATCTGCATCAATTAATTTATACTGGCTTGATCCCAGATGGTTTGCAAAGATCAATAAAGATAGCAAATGAACAAAAAAATCAATGCACACATATAGACAAAGACACACAAGCATCAAAAGATCAGTCCAAAATGCATTAGTAATTACTGGTCCGGATCGTGCCTGAAAATAGTCACCTGTTGGCTAGTGCACCTACCCGGTTAACAAAAACTAAATAAAAATAAAAAATGTAAAAAAAAATTTCAACCTCCACCTTATCATTAAGTCCTGGTGGGGATTGTGGCTCTTAGTTTGTGAATCCAAAAGGACTCTCTACAAGCCAAATGAATATCAATGTCATCACCTTGTGATTCCACTGAAGCCTTTTCAATACCAGTAAAGTTCCAGCAGTGCTGAAAAGTTTTGAAGGGGTAGATAATATGCTGTACTATGACACAATCTGAATTCTGATTTATGATTGCTTGCATATGTTCTCCTATCCGCTCCTTCAGCTTCCATTTTGTTCTACAGTTATCTACAAACAAAGTAAGCTCCACAACTACACATCCCACAATAACATACATCGAATCACAGTTTATGAATGTTCTGATGTTCAATACATTACCACTACTTAGATTTGCAAAGACAGTTGTGTTGCAGATAACATCAAAACACTTGCAATGCAGGCATTTGTAGCCACCAGCTGGTAGGGCTGGCTACAAAGTGTTTGGTTTCGGTGTGGGTTGAAGACTATGTGTAACCCTGTCATCAGTATTCTGTGGGTGGTAGTAAACAGTTCCATGTGACAGCAGTGATTACAGAAAGGCAAGTGTACATCACCGAAAAATCAGTTTCGGCGATATACACACCCGTCCACAGCAAAAGGGCACCGGGGACTTTTTTTTTTGTTTGTTTATGCTGGGGGCTGCACCCCTCCCCCTGTGGGGGGCTTCACTCCTGTAGCCGCCACTAAAGAATTCTCAATCTCCAGGGGGGTGCATGTTGGGGGGGAGTGCAAAACTGGATAAAAAAACTTCACAGCCTAGTGCAACAAAATAAACATGCACCCAGACCCGAACCCAGCACCCTCACAACCGTAGCCTTCCACCTACCCACCATGCCATGAGGCCAATTCAGCAGCCCACTACCACACTACACCTCACAAACCCTCCCTCCCCTTCTGCCTGTTGCTCGGCATGCTTGCCCCCCACCATGCCCATGTACATATAGCGACATCCTGCCACAATAATCGTGGCCCCCACATCTGGTCACCCTCCCTGCCAGGGAGCCCTGTGGACAGGTGCTGCAATTGAGTTGCTCTTTTTGAAAGCACCCAATTGCAGTCACCATTGTCATGGGCTACCATAGTAAACCATCTGAGAGTACTCAGAAACCAACTGATGCTGTCTTGGTTCTGTTTGCAGTATGTGCCAATTCTTTTTTACAATGACATCGATTCCTGCTGTATTCACACTGTATGTTGTAACAAAATTTAGCTGACTAGAATCATTTTCTCTCTGTTCTCTGTCAGCTAATAGAGTGCTTCTGTCAGACATTGCTGCCCCAGACCAAGCTCTGTTAATGTGAGTGCTGTGATGACCCCTCTGTTCAAACCTTTCACTCATTATTGTCATATTCTCATCAAATGCAGTCTATGTACTGCAATTGTAGCATATCCTAATAAACTGGCTGGTGGGTATAGCTCTAGTCATGTGTCTAGAGTGGCAAGAACTAGCAAAAAAACTGTATTGCGACATGTGGACTTGTGGAAGAGAGTACTGTTAATGCCATGTTTGGAATTCTTGAGTATACAGATATTGAGAAAAGATATGAATGTGAGACTACTTGATACTGGAAAATGTAGATTTGGGGGTTGTGGTGTGTACATAGTCTACAGAGTCATCCAATTGCTTTCTAGAACCCTACCAAATCTTCAAGCAGTCATCAATGTATCTTTTTTATAAAGCTATTGTGGCCTGGAAGGGGCTACCATTCCCCTCATATAGGAAATTCCCAGAGCCCAATATCAAGGTTCACAAAAATTGGGTACAAAAGTGGCACCCATGGCTGTGCCACTTACTTGGAGATGGAATTCTCCTAGAAATGAAAATGCATTGTACTCCAAAACAAACCTTGAGAGCTGTAAAAGGAATTCAGTGGTGGCATACTTTGTGATGGATGTTGATCAAGGTAGTGGCCAAAGCATGTCATCTGCTCTCATGCAGAATATTCATAGAAAATGATTCTACCTCAAGTGTTACCAAACAATAGTTAGATTTAATAAAGCTGTCCACATACTCTGACAGTGGCTCAGTCACTGAACCTATGCCTGATATAACTTGCCATCTTGGTGGGTCAATGAGCATTTTCTGTACTTTGGGCTAGGTATAAATGGTCAGGTGAATATGAATGGTTGTATAGGGGTGAACAAGGTACAGTAGATGATTTTTTTTCACATGAGAAGGAGTGCTAGAATACGGTGGCATGCTCTGAAGCTTGGTGAGTGAGTTTAAGAGGGATGTGGGGAAATACTTCTTCACAGAAAGAGCATTGGATGCCTGTAACAGCCTGCAAGAAGAGGTGGTAGTGGTGAAGACAGTTGGGGGCTTCAAACATGCATGAGCAATCACATGGCTATAATAAGTAGAGGCAAGGGAGGACATCTTTAACCACATAGGGTCCAGGGTACAGTAATAGGAATGGAAAATAAAGCAGATTAGATTGGCCTACCGGTCCTTTTCTGCCAGCACATTCTATGTTATGTTTCTAAGAAAGGCCATAGAGCACTAAAAGTATAAGAACCATCAGTATCAAACAATTCTATAGGGGCAAGTACTACATACAATGTATTACTTAAGGGCTCCAAAACACATGGCATGTGCACATAACAAAATACTGTGTCTTATATCTGATAACATCACAGGCAGCAGAACACTATACAATGTAGTCTCATATAGGTGCAACTCTGTCCATTCTAAATTAGTGCTTAAAATAGCTACGTAAAAACATTGGAGGCTATGATAAAAAATACAAAAAATGCAATACATACAATAAATATCTCCTTCGCTACTTCCTGAAGACCCATGCTGTGTGACGGAAGCCTGTAGCAAAAAGTCCCCTATGATTCATCCCTTCTTGTGTTTTCTGAGAGGGAGTGGCTACTGGGATGTAGACTCCTCATTTAAATACTAGCAAATACAAGTCACATGATATAATAATTGGAATCTAAACCAAAGTACCTTTAACCAAAAAACACAGTGCTTGAAGTACATAAAAATACTACAAAGTACTCAAAGGCAAAATATTGTGCACTCTAACATGTTACCATTCTGTACAGTAAATGTATTTGTTCAGAGAAGTTATTCCTTTCACATTTATTTTGATTTGAAAGAAACTGGGGAGCAAATCATGCCAGTCTCTCTGATTTCTATAGTAGTGCACAACCAGACTTTATTCACTCTACCTCATCACTGGCAAATTAACAGGACTCATGATGCAACTGTTTAGAAGCATCCAAAAAGTTGCAGAATTCCTGCATGATAGCATGTTGCAGAACACTCACTGTCTTTTGACAGTGCCAAGCATCTATGGACTTCTAATAATTTCATCTCTTTCAAGTTGCATCTGAATGTTCAAACTGCGTTCTTGTACTTTAACAGTTTGTTTGTTGTTTGAATCTCGATATACACTACCATAAATAAGAACCTATCAATAGAAATAAAATGGGGAAAATTAATCAAAAAGCATTTGATATATACATAAATCAAGATATAGAGCAATTAAAGATAGATGACAGGTACAATTTATTATCTCTGAAATGCACCTGTATCTAAATATCCTAATAGGTGCTGGCTATTATTTAAAGCTCAGAATAACCACATATAACCAAAATGAAAGAAATGGCTTGAGATCAAGTCATCATTGTGGTGACATGGTTTCAGGCTCTTAAGCCTTGGGATCCAAACTGTCTCTTTCTATGGCAGTTTCTTGAGGCAATCATTGCCACTAGTGACAGGTTAACAAACTCCAAGCCAAACTATTTTATTTGGCTGCTAAGGAGTTGTGAAAAGAGATTTCTGCCATATCGGTCATTGCAAAACAGGAAAAGATGGAAGGTTTGATACCTTTTATTGGACCAAGAAGTGTCTTGCACAAAGATAGAATTATACACAAGCTTTCGGGGCCACACAGGTCCCTTCTTCAGGTGAATAGCAAAACTGAGAAACAAACAGTATTTATATCCACTGTGGAGCAATTAAAAATCAGGACGTGAAGTAGGAAGGTGATAAAGGGGACTAAAGACTAAAGTCTAAGATGCAAAAAATTAAATCATGAGAAGAAATGGGGAGGGGGCATTGTAGGAACAGGTCAGTAGGAGATCAAAGGATGCTAGAGGGAAGACAAAAGCATGCAGCTAGGATCTGAGATCAGAGGCTGGCTGAAAGGGTAGAATGGACAAGAGATGCCTAAAGATACAAGGAAATCAAGAAATTAAGAAAAACAAAAGAACAAAGGTTTAGGTAAACAGAGGTGTGAAAACAAAAGGGAGTAGGTGGGACTGAGCTCAGGAGTTAATAGGAGAGGCAGGGAGGTATAGGTAAAAAAACAAAACAGGCAGAACTCAGAGAAAAAAATATAATAGTCAGAGAGATACAGAACCAAAGTTTGATAATAGAGACATGATTTAGTACACAATAAAAAAGAATTACAGTTTACCATAGTGGTCATGAAACCAATGTCCCGATTCAGTCCAGAAATATTACAATATTACACCACTAGAAAAGTGGGCAATACAGACTCTGAATAACAACCATGACATTGTAATAAAACAAGCTGACAAGGGTGGAGCTGTGGTTGTGATGAATACAGAGAACTACATTAAAGAGACACATGGACAGCTATCGGATACAGCTTACTATAGAGAACTTACCGAAGACCCTACTATACAATATACAGAAGAACTTAAACAAATCATCATATCTCTATCAAACAACATCCAAGAACAGTTGCAATTATTAATTCCAAACAAACCTACTCCAGGGACATTTTATATGCTACCCAAGATCCACAAACCAGGGAATTGAGGACGACCCATCATCTCTGGCATTGGCACACTCACTGAAAACATTTCAAGAATTATTGAATCCATTTTAAACCCACTAGTAAGAGCTACTAACAGTTTTATTCAGGACACCACCGATTTCCTCAGGAAACTGAAACAAATTGGACAACTGCCACCGAACACTATCCTAATCACAATAGATGTCACTGCCCTGTACACCAACATCCCACATGAAGATGGCATAGCAGCATGTCAGAAATTTTTAAAGGAAAACACATCCACAAGAGACAGTCCAGAAACCACCATCAGCACCCTAATAAAATTCATTTTGACACACAACTTCACTTTTAATGGCAAGCACCTTTTACAGGTCATGGGGACAGTCATGGACATTAAAATGGCACCACAATATGCCAATCTTTTCATTGCCTGCTTAGAAGAGAATTTTATTAAACACCACCCTTATAATCCATCTGTCTACCTCCATTTTATTGATGACATATTCTTGATTTGGACAGAAGGTGAAGATTCTCTCAAAAAATTCCATCATGATTTTAACAACTTTCATTATTCCATAATTCTCACTATTGAATACTCCACCACCAGCATACATTTTCTTGACACCACAGTTATTATCACTAAAAATGGACATATACAAACTGCTCTTTACAGAAAATCCACTCACAGACACTGCTACCTGCATAATTCCAGCTTCTATCCCAGTCTTACAAAACAAATTGTAATTTACAGTCAGGTGATTCGATACCATCGATACCATTGAATCTGCTCTGATGAGAGAACAAGAGACAGACAGCTCTCCACACTACGAAATTCCCTAGTTCAGCAGGGCCACTCTCCAAGACAAAATGACAGAGAATTTGAATGGGCCACACAAATACCACACAAATACCCTGAGACAATCTGCTGAAATACAGGCAAAGACATCAAACTGACTGCACACCCCTAGTGGTGACTTACAACCCCATGCTAAAACCCCTTCAGGAAATTATCAAAGAGCTACAACCCATGCTGAGAGAAGATGAAACATTGAAAGACATCTTCCCGGAACCACCTGTCATTGCCTATAAGCAGCCCCCCAGCCTCTCGAAGATAGTGATTCATAACAAACTCCCAGCAAATCAAAATAACCTGAAAACAAGAGGAACAACACCATGCAACATGGCAAGATGTAAGACCTGCACCCACAAATGCACACAGGCCACCATTAAGACAAGCCAGAACAACATAGTACAAATTAATGGATCCTTCACAGGTCACTCAAGCAATGTGGTTTACCTAATTCAATGCAAGAAGTGCATTAATGTTTGCTATATTGGAGAAGCTAGCCAACTACTGAAAACCAGGATGAATCACCACCATCACACTATAGTAAACCAGATTATCAACACTCCAGTAGGAAACCATTTTTCACAAACAGATCACACTCTCCTGGATTTATCTGTCTTGATACTTAGAGGCAACTTCAGAAACACATAGGACAGAAGGACATGGGAATTAAAAATATATAAAACAATTTAAATCTAACATTTCTGGACTGAATTGGGACATCGGTTTCATGACCCACTATGGTAAACTGTAATTCTTTTTATTGTGTACTAAATCATGTCTCTATTATCACACTTTGGTTCTGTATCTCTCTGACTATTATAGTTTTTTCTCTGAGTTCTGCCTGTTCTGCTTTTTTTACCTATATCTCACATCCTCCCTGCCTCTCCTATTAACTCCTGAGTTCAGTCCCACCTACTCCCTCTTGTTTTCACACCTCTGTTTATCTAGAGCTTTGTTCTTTTGTTTCTCCCAATTTCTTGATTTCCTTGCATCTATTACGCATCTCCTGTCCATTCTTCCCTTTCAGCCAGCCTCTGATCTCAGATCCTAGCTGCATGCTTTTGTCTTCCCTTTAGCTTCCTTTGTTCTCCTACTGACCTTTTCCTACTATGCCCCTCCCCATTTCTTCTCATGTTTTTATTTTTTGCATCTTAAACGTTCATCTCTAGTCCCCTTTATCACCTTCCTACTTCACTTCCTGATTTTTAATTGCTCCACAGTGGATATAAATACTGCTTGTTGCTCAGTTTTGCTATTCACCTGAAGAAGGGACCTGTGTGGCCCTGAAAGCTTGTGTATAATTCCATCTTTGTACAAGACACTTGTTGGTCCAATAAAAGGTATCACACCTTCCATCTTCTCCTGTAAGGAGTTGTGACAAATTTTAAAATGGATTGCAGAGTGTCTTAAGTTGTTTAAAATGGTATATAGACAAGGATCACGTTGGCTTTATCCCAGACCATTGGGTGCCACAATGCATGTCATCATCCTAATATGGAAAGCAACACATCTCCACCAGCCCTGCAGTATTGTTCTCCCTAGACACCAAGAAAGCATTTGATTGGAAGGAGTGTGAATATCTCTTTCATGTCTTGGGTGCCTTTGGCTTTGGGCAGAATTTCGCTAGCTGTATCAGAATGATTTACCAGTGAGTTTCAACTGAGGTTTTCACTAATGGTGTGGCATCTCCAGTCTTTCCATTAGTTGGGGCACTTGGCAGGGATTTTTTCTTTTATTTAAAATGTGTTAATCAGGTAAAGTCCAATAGCCTAAAATACCCATTTTCAAGGATGGCCCGAGGTGAACAAAGCATACAAAATTTAAAAATACATACAAACAATGGAAAAAGGTACAAAACTTACATAATAAGATAACAAAACATTATAAATACAAACACTGGAGTAAATTACATAAGTATGTACAGTACAGTAGGGGTAGAGATGATGCAAAATTATATTTCACTGGCAAAATTCCAGCAAAATACATAGAACATAGAAACATAGGAACATAGACTTTGACGGCAGATGAGGACCGCTTGGCACATCTAGTCTGCCCATTTCCCTACCTAAAGGATAGGCCCAGATCCTAGTTAACCAACAGCCTACTTCTTCCTACCCCCCACAAGAATTGCCTTATGTCTGTCCCATGCATTCTTGAATTCTCCCACAGTTTTCAACCCCACAACCTCCTCAGGATGGCTGTTCCATGCATCCACTACCCTCTCTATGAAATAATACTTCCTCACATTGCCCCTGAACTGCCCCCCTCTATCTTTAAATTGTGTCTCCTTGTTCTTGCACGTCTCTTTTTCTGAAAGAAGCTACCCTCTTGGACTTTGTTGATTCCACTGAGGTACTTAAAAGTTTCTATCATGTCCCCCCTCTCCCTTCTTTCCTCAAGGGTATACTTATTAAGCTCCTTTAGTCTCTCCTCATATGGCTTCTGTTGCAGACCATGCACCATTTTAGTTGCCCTCCTCTGGACTGCTTTTATCCTGTCTATGTCCCTGCGGAGATGGGGTCTCCAGAACTGGACGCAGTACTCCAGATGGGGTCTCACCAACTGTCTGTACAGAGGGATAACAACTTCCTGTTTTCTGCTGCTGATGCCTCTCCCTATGCATCCCAGTATACCCCCAGCCCTCCCTAATGCCTTCTCACATTTCTTGCTAACCTTAAGGTCATCTGATATGATTACCCCCAGATCCCTTTCCTTTTTTGTTGTTGTTACTACCCCCTCCCGTTGTGTATTCTTCCCTTGGGTTCTTGTTTCCCAGGTGCATTATTTTGCACTTCTTTGCATTGAATCCTAGCTGCCATACTTCTGACCATTCCTCCAACCTTGCCAAGTCCCTTCTCATCCTTTCCACAACTCCTTGTGTATCAACCCTGTTGCAGATCTTTGTGTCATCTGCAAAGAGGCATACTTTTCCTTCCAGTCCCTCTGCAATGTCACTTATGAAGACAATAAAAAGGACTGGACCCAGTACTGAACCCTTTGGTACCCCACAAGTAACCCCTCTTTCTTCAGAGTGGACTCCATTTACAATTACCTTCTGTGTCCTGTTGTCCAGCCAGTGTTTTACCCAGGTTATCACCCTGGGACCCACTCCCAGGCTGGTTAATTTGACTATTAATCTTTTGTGTGGGACTGTGTCAAATGCCTTGCTAAAGTCTAGGTAGGCCATGTCCACAGCCCCTCCCTGGTCTACTACTTTGGTCACCCAGTCAAAGAAATCGATTAGATTCATCTGACATGACCTTCCCGCTGTGAACCCATGCTGCCTTGGGTCTAGTGCCCAAATATACCTCAGTATACACAGGCATACTGAGGTATACCTGCAAATACTGAAGCAGAATGAGGCAGAATCACATTTACAGTCAAAGCAAATTGTAACTTGAGTGCCTCAGTGGTAACTCAGTGGTACCTCGAGGTAGGAAACTTTTAGATAATTGCCACTGTATTTTGCCGGGTGCTAAATTTGGAATTTCACCTGCAGAAGGTAAAAATTTCACTTGTGAAAGGTGAAATTTCACCTTCTGCAGGTGAAATTTCACATTACACAGGTGAAATTCTGAATTTTGCTTATGCTAAACATTTTGTGAAATGGGTGAATTTTGCTAAATATTTCAAGTAATGAAATTTGTCAATTTTGCACATCTCTAAGTAAGGGTGGGCAAACCTGTTCAGAGAAAATCCACCCCCTGAAACAGCAGCATAAGTGGCAATTGTGGGAGGGATGACAAGGAGTATCTTGGCTAGCATGGTGTGGGAATATAAAGCCTCATTAGTGTGAAGATGTGGGAGAGATTAGTATGAGCAGTGTGGGAAAGACTGGAAACAGAGGAGAGAGGAGACACCAGAGTGTCTCTAGTGTGGTGATTGGAAAGGGAAGATCTGCTTACTGTAAGAGAGGACCTGAATGGTCTTGTGACATGATAATCCACATGGATCTCTCAATACAGCAATACAGCAAGTCTCCTGCAGACATTGCAAGGAAAGGAAATCAGCAATCAACAGCCAAGGCAGCTCAGTCTAATTGACTGGGCAAAATACTTTTGAGTCCTACTGACTCTTTATAGTTCCTCTGCTCATCAGCATAAATAAATAAATAAATAAATACATACATACATACATACATGCATAATATATAAAATGCTACAGAAAAATAAAAAATAATTTACATTTTTTATGAGGCAAATGAAATGGAGGGTGGGGAGGAGAAAGGAAAGGCACGAGGAACTTTTTTTTTATTGATTTTTTTTATTTAGTTTTTGTTGACCGGGTAAGTGCACTAGACAATCCTGCCTATTTTCAGGCATGACCTGGGGGAGGGGACTACAGATGAATGCCAACTGACCTTGAACCAGATTAAGCTGCTTTTGGTGTGTGGCAGGCAGGCTCACCTCTTAGGTTAGTCGCAGATTGAATAAATTTACATAAAAATAGTATAATTAGTAAAGTGATATTTTAAAGCAGCTAGTGAAGAGCAGACAGTCCTCCTCCTGACTTAGTCTGAGCACAATTAAAGTTACATTCTGCATCTTTGTTTTTAGGCAACGGAGGAATGAAAATTGAAATGGGCAGGAAAGAGAGAGTTAACTTTAACTCTTCTGAGGTTCTAAAAGGTTTAGATAAGCATCCACATTTTTTGCTGCTTATTTGAACTTCTAGAAACTCAGAACCTTTTAAAGTTATATCACCTTTAATGTACATTGGTAATGCTAAAGGCCATGTAGTCTTATACTTTAAAAAAACTAAAATAAGGAGTGTTAACCATATGCTTGTAAAGTGTTTGTCAAAGCATTCCAGAGATTTACTGAATGATATAAAAAGGACTTTTGTTCAGTTGAGGTCTTACAAAATGGAGACTGAATAATTTGATTAAGAGAAGTTCTAGTATGATGATGAGAGGAATTAATTCCCAGCTCCTGTGTAAATGTAAATTTAATTGTGGACTTAAAAAATCTGTGAAAATGAATAAGAGAAAAATAATCAATTCTTTGTTCAAAGAAAAGCAATCACAGTTTCTGAGTCATCCCAGTGATGTGAGAGCTTGGGAATACCCATAACATAACAACAAATACAATGATACAATGTCTTATTCTATTTAACTAGTTAAATGATGGAGCTGTATATAATGGCAAACCATAATCAACCACTGACAACAGTAACAACTGTGACAGAGTTTTTCTGAATGAGTTGACAGTTCTTTCATCAGTAAAGCTGGCCCTGATGAGTCTGCACTGATATAACCAAGGAATCAATGTGTGATTGATATGAAAGAGACTGGTCAAGAGTAAATCTCAAATACTTAAGCTCTCAG
Organism: Neoceratodus forsteri; assembly: GCA_016271365.2. Classification (NCBI taxonomy): domain Eukaryota; kingdom Metazoa; phylum Chordata; order Ceratodontiformes; family Ceratodontidae; genus Neoceratodus; species Neoceratodus forsteri. The sequence goes on from CM057454.1 coordinate 799,540,273, forward strand.
CTTGGTCAACCTGTCTACCTGTGAGATCAGAAAAAATGTTCTGAGACCATTAATGCTTGAGGTTTTGTTGAAAACAAAAGTATGTTAGCTTTGTTTTTGCCAAATTCAGCAATAAGCCTTTTCCCAAAAAGCATGTCTGAACAACATCAAAATTAATTTGTGTTTATCAAGTACATCAGTATCTGAACCCCTTCTAAAAAGCACAGTGTCATTTATATACAGAACAGTGCATGTCTGACAGCCCTGAATAACTTTGGGGAAATCATTCAAAAACAAATATTAAATATAATGGGTCCCAAATTTAAACTCTGCAGGACAACCATCACTATATCAGCTAAAGGAGAAACAGTAGTATTTAATGAAACTGTTTGTTGTCTTCCTGTTAATTAGTTGTGGAACCAATTGATAGCAGCTTTAGACAGGCCAAAAGTCCCAAGCTTCTACAGCAGGAATGCCCCCTCTACCTAATCCTCTTTGTGTGGTGATGGAGCCCCACCTTCAGGCCATTAGGCATCAATCAGGCATCCATGGCATAAATATGGGAGGAGAATGCAAGAACTTGGCATATACCGATGATATGCTGACCGTCACAAGATCCCAGACCCCTTAACCCTACAGTAATTCAGGATTATTGGTGTCTAACCAAGTACAACATCAATGGCTCTGTTCCTTTTTTCTTGCTTCTAGCCCAAAAGTACAACCGCTATTATCACTACACCCCTGGGGCTGGATTTTCAAAGGGCTCTTAGATCCACACAAGCTGCATCAAACAACCACTTTGCATCAGATCTAGGTGCACCAAATCCAGTGTGTGTTATTTTGCAAGAAAAGCATTCTCTGTGACAAAGTCTCTCAGACTGATGCAAGAGATCCACTGCATCTACAAAATGATGCAAGGTACAAAAATGACGCAAGCTGCACCAAAACAAAAATGATGCAAGCTGAGTCAAAAAAATGACTCAATGAATGAAAATGACACAGTTGAGTCAAAAAAATGGTGAAATCTGAGTAAAAAAAATGACTCAAGGAACGAAAATGATGCAAGAATTGAAAAATGGTGCAAGTTGTGTCAAACAGTATGCAAAAGCCGAGAATGACACAAGCTAAGTCAAAAAATGCAGCATATGAAATGGCCAAGACGAAGCCCCAAAAATGTTCTAAACTAGTCCTGCAGGGGAATATTGGCCCTTCAAAGTAGTATTGTTAGGTCCGACCACCTGTTTTGGGCCTCTTTATACGCTCCAGTGTCCCTTAGATGAGCTCTGGCTGGTCCTACAGCGATATGCATCTTAGGCACGAGGACAGGACTCCCATTCCTTGAAAATCCTAAATAAGAGGTTGGTGCATCATTTCAGTGATGCAGGCATCCCTTCTGACATGGTGCAGGCATTTGTTTGGTGCAAGAATGGTGAAAGCCAGTCTGGTGCATGCAGACCTGTTTTTGACACAAGCACTATTTGAAAATCACAATTGACCCAAGTGTTGACTCATCCTGCTCCTTGCATCAGTTGTTTTTGATGAAAGCACCCTGTGTCATTCTCTGGCCTTTGAAAATCTGGCTTCTGGAGACTCCAACACATGCTGGTTCACCTTAAGTTACTGGGGGTTAATGTCTCATAGAACACTGAGCACATGGGCAAAGCCAGTCTGTCCCCACCTCCCATTTTCAGAAATTGATGAAGACCTGGCAGGATGAAGCAACCTGCACTTGTCACTTTGGGGAAGGGTGCAAGTCCAAGTCTTTAAAATTATGCCATAAAAAAAAATCAATACATCTTGGATAACCCTACATCCCTGTGACAGGGTACCAAACCAGGTGGCTTTTGGGGAACACTCTCAAGAGAAGACTCTGGACACTAGTTTAAATTAAATGAAATCTGCTTTACTTTCAGTAACAGAAAAAAATGAACAGCTTGTATTCGGCCTAACAAGCAGTTCAGTTCTGTCTCTACTTCACCTAACTGAAACAGAAGCCTCCTCCTGATTATTCCCCCTTAGGCCCAGGTGTTGCATGCCAGCATTCCTAGTCCCCCCCCCCCGAGAGACAGCCAGCACGTTGATCATCCAATGCAGTGAGGTCTTAAAGGGCCAACTTTAAAACAAAAGGAGTTTGATAATACCCTATCATAATCCCCATCAAAACTTGTGTTGCCTGTGTTTCAAGGCTGTCAAACTGTGCATGGATGAAAGGAGCATGATGAACATGCACTCCATCATGTACCCTTCCCCTCAGAGTTATGCCTGTGGCATGCTCTGTGTGAGACATCAGAGACTCACCCTCATGAGAGAAAAAAAAATCTATATTTACATGCTGTGTACCTTCATGATGGTGCACATCAAAAAGGCTGCAATGCAACATTTCTTATGATGACATAGGCTTTGATATCACTCATAGCATGTAACTACTTGAGAGGGTGTGGTCAGTGAAAAGGGTGACTTTCCATCCCATCAGGTAGTTGTGTAGGGTGACCACTGCCTAATTTACTACCATACACCCAGTACCCATTGTGATATAGCACTGCTCCTGGAAGAAATGTTTGCTAGCTAGATATGATAGTGTGAATCCCATCTTCAAAGTCTTGTGACAACACTGCCCCCCCACCCACACCTTCTGTGTACAAATTGACAGGGCAGTTGAAATCTGGACTTCAAGTTTAAGTTTACTGCAGGAATAACTCCATTGAGCAAACTCATTCACAAGGAGGTCCTGAGACATGTATCAGAAACACAACAAGTAGCAGCAGTATACATACAAACATACATAGTCCATGTGGCAACATAGAGTATATACATATGTAATACAGGCAATAGGAGTGGGTAGAATATGCATTGTTATGCAAACATTGAATGCAGTAAATAATACAGGCATAGTAAACAGTAAAATAACAATGGCTGCAAGTGTGCAACATTCACAACTGAAGTACAAAAAAAGGATTAGAGATGTACAAAAAACAGGGACTGAACTATGGCAATAAATAAAGTGCAAAAGGCCTTAAGGTGCATACAGGATGCATAGATTGAAGACCATGATAGTGTTCATTAAGTACTGGAGACCAGGAAGTGCAAAGTTGGAAGGAAAGAAGAGATAAGGGGGGGGGGGAGGCTGAGGAGGGGAGGAGGAATGGATTGTAGTGGGGGTAAATAATGTGGGAGGCCTGGTGGGTGGGAAGATGTGATATGAAGGGCCTGATGGATGGGGGAGAAAAAAGAATTAGGCAAAGACTAGGAAACTAATATCAGAGGCTGGGTTTACAGCCTATGACAGCTGCATATCTGTTTAACCAATCTTGTGGTTAAGGTTTTAAAGGCACTGACAGATGTGAGACCAGAAAGCTTCACAGCAGATTGTAGATTGTTCCAATCAGTTGGAATGGCATAGGAGATGGTAGTTTTGCCAAAGGAAGTACAAGTCCTGGGCACATCTAGAAACATGAAATCTGACTTCCTGAGGAAGTACATACACCAGGGGATGTGGACAAGGGGAAGTAAGTAGCCTGGGAGCTTTTGCAGTAGAATTTTTTAATGTCCAGATACCAGAGTGTAACAAGCACCTAGTAGCAAGGGAGGTCCAACCAATGGACGCATACAGATCACAATGGTGAGTTCTAAATGGGGCATTAGTGATGAAATGCAAGGCTTGGTGATAGAGGACATCCAGCTTGTGCAGATTGGTGACCATGGTAGATTTGTAAATCAGGTCACTATAATCGAGAAGGGGTAAGAAAATGAACTGCATGAGCCTGACTCTAGTCTCCTAGGGGAAGAGGGATCTAGTTCAAGTTTGAGTTCAAGTTTATTGCAGGAAAACTCCATTGAGCTAGCTATTCACAAGGAGGTCCTGAGGAACATATACAGACAAAGGAAGTTACATACATAAAATCTTGATACTTAAAAGTATATGGTACATGTGGAACATAGTACTCAAAATAAGACATAAAAAGGTAATATTTATAAATGTAACCTGGAGAAATCATTACAAGTAGAGAAACTACAGCCAAAAAAATTGGAACAAGAGCAATAGGATGTATAATGTGAAGAAAGAGTATAAAATAGGTGCAAAGGGAAGTGGAGAAGGAGAAGAAAGGGGGAATCTTCTAAGGGAGGAAGGGATGGTGAAAGGAGAAAAAGTGCATAAGAATATCAAAAGTAAGGATGACTGAAATAATGAGTAAATGGAGGATAGGTTAGGAAAAGGAGAGGTAAGTAGAATTACAGAAGTAGAAGAATTAGGGAGGGGAACTGAGTTGCTGATATAACCGTCAACGGTTAAGTAAGGAATAGAAACAGTGACAGGCATTTTTTAATTTTGTCACAGCAAAGGTTTTAAAGAGACTGACAGAAACAGTGCTAGAGAGTTTTAGTATAGACTGGTGCTGATTCCAGATAGTAGGAAATGTGTATGAGACGGCACATTTACCAAAGGAGGAATGAGTCCTAGTCACGTCTAGATGGATTAAGTCAGACTTTCTAAGGGAATATGAACTGTGGAAGATGCAAATAAGAGATGGTATAGAACTTGGTAGTTTGTTCAGGAGAATTCTGAGAGTTCAAGTGCCAGAGTGAATTTAATGTCTGGTAGTAAGCGACATCCAGATCACAATGGTGGGTTTGAAAAGGTGAGTTAGTAATGAACCGTAGTGCACGATGGTACAGAATGTCCAATTTGTTCAGGTTTAAGGCTGAAGTAGAATTGTAGATTATGTTGCCATAATTGAGTAATCTAGGTTTCTATAGAAGAAACCTAGTCTAGATTGAAGCTTACTGGCAAGGGAGTCGATATGGGCACTAAAGGAGAGTTTGCAGTCGAGCCATATACCTAGATATTTGAACTTGGACAGTGTCTCGAGGGGTTCCCCAAGGAAGATGATAATAGGATTGTTTGTCTATGATTACAGGGAGGAGACACTCTTGGGGGAAAAGAACATAGCCTTAGTTTTTGTTTTATTTAGTAGCAGCTTCTAATTCATGAGGTTCTGCTTGAGGCATGAGAAGGTGGCCTACAGCTCTTCTCTAGCTTCAGACATGTTTGGTTTTGACAAATACAGAACTGTGTCATCCACAAGGAAATGTAGCTTGGAGTTGCTGATGTTGGAATCAAGGTTATTAATACAGAAGGAAAAGGAATTGGACCTAAAATGGAACCCCGGGGGACACCTCTGGTAATGGGAAGGGGGGCTGAGAAGAGACCATCCATTTTAATTTTCTGGACTCGACCTGACAGGTAGCTGGTAAACCACATTGCCATGGAGGCAGTGGCACCTATGCTGCAGAGACTTTGAATGGCAAAGTTGTGATTGACAGAGTCAAATGCCTTGCTGAGATCAAGAAAGATGGCACCTGTGAATCTTTTTCCATCATAGTCCATGATCCAGTCATTGGTAACTTTTGCAATGGCCATGATGGTACTATGATTTGACCTAAAACCTGACTGTGCAGGGTTGAGGAGGGAGAACATTTTGAGGCGATTCTTAAGTTGGTTGTGTACTAGTTTCTCAAAGATTTTGGAGAGACTAGGCAAGATAGAGATTGGCCTGTAGTTATTTAGGTCACACAGGTCACCTGATTTGAACAGAGGGATTATGTGCATGGCTTTCCTACAGGAGGATACAGAGGTGGTGTCTATGGAAAGGTTGAATAAGTGTAGTATGGTGCAGTAAGGTAGTAATATCCTAGACTGAGCACTGAGGAGTTGAGCCCATCTTCACCACCTGCCTTCCTGGTGTCTACCTTAATGAGGAGATCCTCAACTTCTTTAAAGGAACCATGCTCGATCTGGACAGCTTGGGTTGATGGAGAAGTAGGCTGAGGGCTACTAGTTTGGTCAGTGTTGAATAAATTGCTGTATGGGGAGGAGTCAAAAGCCAACCCAGTGGTGGCAAAGTGCATGTTTAGTTCCTGAAGGATCTGTGTGCTATCCTCAACAACCACACCATTTGCACAGATTTTGCTGGGAATGGAGGGAGAGGATTGGTGGCCTTCTACTGATCTTATAACCTTCCAGAGTTTTGCTGAATTACCGTTTTCCTGTTCCAGGATAGTGATATAGATGTTTGATTAGGCAGTACATATGAGCTGTGTGCAGGCATTTCAGGAAGCTTTGAAGGACTGCCAGTCAGATGGTGACTTGGTTTGTCTGGGATGACACCATAGTCTATCACGGTTTGTGAGTGCTGCTTTAAGGTCAGGCATAAACCAGGAGTGGGAGAATTTTTGAGCTCTGATTTTTATTATGGTAGCATGTTTATTGGCCAGGTATGTGATCTTATCATTGCATATTTTGACAGCCTCTTCTATCATCTTGGCAAGATAGAGGCCTTGACAGTTTACATTACTTAAGTCTGCCAGATAGTTCTCGAGGCTAAATTTACAGAAGAAACAGTTCAATAAAGGTTTGGGAAATTAGAGGACCTCAGCATGTGCCCTGGTGCAAACCACAAGGCTGTGGTCACCCAAGTCATTATGAAAGACTGCAGACTGTAGGATTTTATGAGGATGGTTGGTAAGGATGATATCAAGGAGAGAGCTATTGGCAAGGTTGATGGTGTTTATCCTGGTTGGTTCAGCGATGATCTGTGTGAGGTCCAGGTCATCACAGAGCTCTATGAGGCTGTTGGATTTGGGGTTTAGACAGTCCATATTTAGATCCCACAGAATGATTGTTTCATTTGTTGAGAATGTGATTAGCGATTTCATAGTATGGAGAATGTCTGAACCACCAGCAGGTGGCCTGTAACATTCAATTATGGAGAAGATTTCCATGGAAGGGAAATTAAGTTTCAGGGAGACCAGCTCAAATTCTTTTGGCTTTGACATACATTGAACATCGATGTTATATTTGTTCTTGGAGTAAATAATCACACTACCCCCTCTAGATGGCCTATCTGCCCTAAAAAGATTATAGTTTGGAAGGGCAATTTGCTGGTCTGTGACCATGCGTTTGAGCCAGGACTCGGTGACTATGAAGAGATCTGGGTTAGTATGGGAAACCCAGGCCTGGACCTGGGCAAATTTCTTAGTTGAGGTTCAGAACATTGCATAGCATAATTTCTATGCCTGATGCAGTTGCAAAATCTGAGGGTGAGTCAAGAGCTGTGGGGGGATCTGGATTGATTTCCACATTGCCTGAACAAAGAAGGAGCAATAGTATTAGCTTTTTAGTGAAGTATTGCATAGAGGCAACTGCCTTCCTCTTCTGGGAATGACCCTGGTGTGGCAGGAGGGATGGTGGTTTAGCAGTGGTACATGGGAGCAAAGATTACAGTTAATGTAGAGGAGGGAGAGTGCTCTAATGGTCATTAAGAAAGGATGGGGACTTCATACTACTGGATCTTCAAACAACAAATTTTTGATAATCTGAAATGTTGTCTGACACTGAGGTGACCAATGGACCTTATGCGGGGTAGTCTTCTTGGTTTGGTCAGTCAGTGGGGTAGCAAGCATAGAGAATTCTGGAATGAATGGGTAGTAAAAGTAATATACTGCAAGTCCAAACAAACTCTAGCCAGAGCCGATATGGCTGTGGCGAGCTTGAAGAAGCTTCAAGTAATGAGTGCCATGAGATCCACTGAATGTTATCCCACATACACCATGCAAGGAAACCTTCAGCATTGACAAATGCTTGTTTTTCTTCTTATCTTTGCATGGCTTCCAGCAGACTAATTGAAATGAAGATGTGACTCTTACTGTACACTGCAGTCACTAAACATTTTTGTATGCTTCATCTTGCTCTGTGCTGTATATTAGAATGTAATCCAGTCTACCCGTTGCTGACCAGGGAAATTCTACGTTGGAAGAGAACCTCTGACAGATAAAAGTGCTCACAGACAGGGGTGCCAGAAGATTGAAATAGATGGGGATGCTGAAAATTGGAAGGGTATAAAGGGCATTTTTTACCTTACTACAACAGTATGAGATACTGTCAGCCACAGAGATTAAGTGTTGCCAATGGCAACAGTTTTAATGTCTTGAACCATTAATTGCAAATACTGTTTAGTTATAAAATCTTCTTTGAAGAATGTGAGATAGTTAGAAATATATTGATTATGACTGCAATGCATCTTTTGCTAAAAAATAAAATTGCTGTTGATTGACAAATGCTGCTGCTTTAAGTGAACAAACCCCTAACATAATTTCATGGAAAAAATATGCAGAAATGCTGAACTGGTGGATTTGATGGAAGAGGGATGCCTGGATATTGTGGCAGTCACAGAAACATGGCACACAGAGAGCCATGCCTGGGATGTCAACATATCAGGGTACACAATCTACAGGCGGGAGAGGGAGGGTAGAAGAGGAGTAGTAGTAGCTTACTACGTAAGGAAAGGGATCAAAGCAACAGAACTAAAGGGTAAATAGGGAGCAGAGGAGGCACTGTGGGTCACCCTGGAGACTGGAAATGGCACCACAATCCACACTGGGGTTATACACAGACCCTCGTGTCAGGGGAAGGAAATGGACAAGAACTGATAGAAGGCAGCCTTAGGATGTGGTGGAAAAAGGGGAGATATTGTTGATGGGGGACCTGAATATGCTAGATGTTAACTTGAGCACCTTTTGCTGCAGCCACAACCAAGAGCAATGTCATTCTCAATGCACTACAGGGGGAATACCTCAGACAGCTAGTGTTGGAACCCACTCAGGAGGGAGCGATCTTAGACTTGTACTTTCAAACTGGGATGGAGAGAGGATCTCAGATCTAGAAGTGGGTAGCCATCTGGGAACAAGTGACCACCAAACAGTGTGGTTCATGATAAACACAGCCAAAGACTCAAGCCATACAAAAGTGAGGGTACTGGGTTTTAGGAGGGCTGACTCTGTCAAAATGGGAGAATGTCTCAGAAAAGCACAAGCAAACAGGCGAGAGTGCCTCAGAAAAGCACAAGCAAACAGGCAAGCAGGAGGAGTAGAGAAACAATGGGGAAACATCAAAACTGCCATCACATAGGCAACAAGCCTTTGTGTGAGGCAACTAAATCAAAATGAAAGAAAAAAAACAGTATGGTTCTCAAAAGAGGTGGCAGGGAAGATTGGGAAGAAAAAGATAACATTCAGGAAGTATAAGGAAACACAGAAGGAGCAGGACAGAGAATTGTACCAGTTAAAGCAGAAGGACGCGGGGGATGCAGTCAGAATAGCAAAGGTCCAAACTGAAGAAAGGGGGATACAACCTTTTATAGGTACATAAGGCAACAAAGAAAGACCAAGGGAAGAATAGTAAGGCTTAATAAAGGGGAGGGTGGGTGGTCAGAGATGGACAATGAAAAAAGAGGGATACTGAATGAATACATCTGCTCAGTATTCACAAAAGAAGAGGAGGGGGAGATACCTTATCCAATCAATAGAATCACTCTGGATAGGGAGGTCAATACCAGTCCTTTCACAGAAGAAAGGGTTCTGAAAGAACTCCTAAAACTGAAGGTGGACAAAACAATGGGGCCTGATGGGATTCACCCTAGAATTCTAAAAGATATTAGGAGAGAACTAGTGATACCATTGACTACCCTTTTTAATAAATCATGGGAGGATGGTGTGGTGCCTAAGGACTGGAGGAGGGTGGATGTGATTCCCCATCACAAAAGTGGGAGCAAAGCAGAGGCAGGAAAATACAGACCTGTTAGCTTGACCTCAGTGGTAGGGAAAATGATGGAATCACTTCTGAAAGAAAGAATTCTTGAGTACCTAGAGGCCAGAGAGGCACAGGACCCAGGGTAGCATGGATTCACAGTGGGAAGGTCATGTCAGACAAATCTAATATATTTCTTTGATTGGGTGACCAAAGTAGTAGACCAGGGAGGGGCTGTGGGCATGGCCTACCTAGACTATAGCAAAGCACTTGACACAGTTCCACACAAAAGATTAATTAACAAATTAGCCAGCCTGGGAGTGGGTCTCAAGGTGGTAGCCTGGATAAAAAATTGGCTGGACAACAGGACACAAAGGGTAATAGTAAACGGAATTCACTCCAAAGAAAGGGGCGTTACATGTGGGATACCGCAGGGTTCAGTACTGGGTCTAATCCTTTTTAATGTCTTTATAAGTGACATTGCAGAGGGACTGGAAGGGAAACTATGCCTCTTTGCAGATGACACAAAAATCTGCAACAGGGTTGATACACAAGGGGTGGTGGAAAGGATGAAACGGGACTTGACAAGGCTGGAGGAATTGTCAAAAGTATGGCAGCTTAGATTCAGTGTAAAGAAGTACAAAGTAATGTATATGGGAAACAAAAACACAGGGGAAGACTACACAATGGGGGGGGTATTAACAACAACTCAAATGGAAAGGGACCTGGGAGTAGTCATATCAAATGACCTAAATGTAAGCAAGCAATGTGATAAGGCAGTAAGGATGGCTGGGTGGGGGGGAGGTACTGGGATGTATACTGAGAGACATCACCAGTAGAAAACAGGAAGTTGTTATCCCTCTGTACAGACAGTTGGTGAGACCTCGTCTGGAGTACTGCATGCAGTTCTGGAGACCCCATCTCCGCAAGGACATAGACAGGATGGTGGCAGTCCAGAGGAGGGCAACTAAAATGGTGCAGGGTCTGAAAGAGAAGCCATATGACAAGAGACTAAAGCAGTTTAACCTGTATACCCTTGAGGAAAGGAGGGAGAGGGGGGACATGACAGAAACTTTCAAGAACCTCAAGGGAATCAGCGAAGTCCAAGAGAGTAACATCTTTCAGAAAAAGAGATGTGCAAGAACAAGGGAACACAATTTGAAGATAGAGGAGGGACAGCTCAGGGGCAATGTGAAGAAGTATTTTTTCACAGAGATGATGATGATGGACAAATGTAACAGCCTTTCTGAGGAGGCTGTGGGTTCCAAAACAGTGGGGGAATTCAAGAATGCATGGGACAGACATAAGGCAAATCTAGTGGGGGGGGTAGGAACAAGTAGGCTGTTGGTTAACTAGGATCTTCAGTTTATCCAGTAGGTAAAATAAGCAGACTAAGTGGGTCAGGAGGTCCTCATCTGCCATCAAAGTTTATGTTTCCATGTTTCTAAATGGGAAGTAACAGATTTTAAAAGTATGAAATTATTACCATTTATATGTTATTCAGACATTATAACATAAGAAGCATTACTCCACTAAAAACAGGGTGGTGAGTCTCAACTGGACAATCTGTCTGTCTGTACAAACACACACACGTGTGTGTTTAGCAAATATGAGCTATGTTTTGAACTTTTAATCTGAGGTGTGAAATGGTCATGGTGCCCCTAGTCCAGTAATGCATAAAGACTTAGAGAAAATTAATGCAGTAGGCTATCCTATATCTTATCAGTAATCACACAACATGACATTTCTGGAGGGGTATGTTTACATCGTTGTACTACTTTTGTTACAACAAATGTAACTTATTTTATATTCAGACAGAACAACTGTATTTTTATTACTAGGAGGCAGTATAGTGCAGTGGTAAAGAGCACTGAGATACAAAATGAGAGACCTGGGTTTGCATCTCATCAGGTCCCACTTGCATACTGTGTGGCCCTGAGCAAGTCACGTAAATTCCTTGTCCTCCCAGGTTGCATCTGGAAACAAGGTCTGGATTAGTGTGCCTTTCCTGGTTAAACAAGTCTCACTCCCCCTTTACTGTACATTGGCTTGCTAAATGAAGTTTATCTATAAATAAGAGCTTTTTTTTTGTAATATACTGTATTACTGAAGGAAAAAAAATAACTTTTTGCAAGAGAAATGCTACGTGTAGTGGATACATGTCTGAACCAAAACAGAAAATGTATATATATATGTATATTGTCTATACAAGTAGGCAGTATAGGGTTGTAGTTAAGAGCACCACGCTGCAAACCTAGAGAGTTGGGTTTGAATCCTATCAGCCTCCATTTGCATACTGTATGACCGTGAGCAAGTCACTTAATTTCCAGTGCTCCCAGGTCACACCTGGAAAGAAGATCTGGCTTAGTGTGCCTTTACTGGTTAAACAATTTCCCCCTTTTCCCTTTCCATGTATCTGTTGGGGTTATATCAGGAAGTTGGTATGCATAAGAAAGATGGCAAATAAAGTGATACTGGAGGCAGCCACATCTGAATGAAAATAAGTGCATCAGATTGTGTATAACATTAACTGCTGTAAATACAGTTCTGTTTGTCATCCCTGCTAAAAAAATATTAAAGTGATTACAAGGTCTTATAAAGGTGATAAGTTTCCATGTTTCACAAAGGCATTTTTTACATCTATATCAAAATTAAACCATCACTGGATCTCATTTTCAGTACCAACCATACAGCTTTTTAATACAGCAAAAAAATCATAGAGGAGGTATCAGAAAAACACCCTTTCAATAAGTGTATTCATTTATTAATGCGTCATTCATGGTTGCATTCATTGGGTTTTGATTCATTCAACTTTAGAAAAACATATTGTTGCAGGGGAAATCTTTATTTAAAAAGAAACACAGATTAACAGTTGAGAAAGCAAATGAAAATGAAGATGGTCACCTGTTAACAATGTGCTGGACTGCTTTGAAGGCTATTAAGAAGAACTAGCAACTGATTGATTAATAACGGTCATAAAACTTTCCTCCAGCCAGCCAGTTCCAAATGCATAACTCAGGATTTGCTGTTAAATTAGGCATGACAAGCTATAAACCATATGTTGGTCTCAGCATTGTAATTTCTCAAAGCAGAATGTCTGAAATGCAATAATAGTTTAGCAGAAAGAAGGGAGTATTTCTTTAACTGCCATAGAGATTTGCAGAATGGAATGATACACTGAAAACTCCTAAAAGATGTATTCCACGGAAACACCTTTTTCAAAGGGAAAGCAAGATGGCTGTAGGCTCCGCCCACAGCCATAAAAAGGACCTAACCTGCTTGTTAGTAGCTGAGATTGGGCAGTCAGCTAGGTCCTTACTTTGTTGAAAACTGGGTGTACATGGATGTGTTCAGCCATATACCCCAAGTATTTCATCTCTTGCTGCCATAGGGTGGATTTCAAGGCACTGACCATGAGACCTGCCTCCCTGAGGAACTGAACTACCATGGCCATATCTTATAGGTGGCTGTCCCAATCAGGGCTAAATATGACACAGATGGAGGTGGATTGGGAGGTGTATCAAGGGAAATAGAGGTAAGTGGGGAGACCAGTAAGGAGCACAAAGGCACAAACTGAAGAAAGAATAGCCAAGGCAGTAACAAAAGAGGACAAGACATTCTTTCGGTATGCAAAATAAAGAAGACCAGGGGTAGGATTGTAAGGTTAAGATGGGAGGGGGAACAGAGCAGAGGGGGAACAGGAAAAGGCAACCATTCTGAACAACTTTAGTTCAGTGTTCACAGAGGAAAGATACAGGGAGGGATAACAAAAATATAACAGGAACATTGGAGGAAGGGAGGTGGACTCTACTCCATTTTCAGAAGAGAGTCCTATAGGGACTTGCAAATCTGAAAGTGGACAAAGCAATGGGGTCAGACGGGGTCCACCAAAGGGTACTGATGGAACTCAGGAGGTACTGGCTTCACCTTTGACACTGCTATTTAACAGCTCATTGGAAAAAGGAGTGCTGTTGGAGGACTGGAGATAGGCAGCTGTAGTCCCCCTTCACAAAAGTGATATCAAGGAAGAGGCTGGCAGTTATGGACCAGTGATCCTGACTTTGGTGTTGGAAAATTTAATGGAATCACATTTGAAAGAAAGGATTGTGGAATATCTTCAAATCCAGTGGGTTACAAGACCAGAGGCAGCATGGATTCATGGGTGGGGGTGGGGAGATCATGTCAAATGAATCTGACTGAATTCTTTGACTGGATGACCAAGAAAGTAGATAAGGGTGGAGTAGTGGATGTAGCCTACTTAGATTTCAGTAAGGTGATAAACACAATTCCACACAGGACACTAGTAGGCAAGCTTGTAGCTTAGGAGTGGGTCCAGAGGTGGTAAACTGAGTCAGAAGTTGGATAAGGGATAGGTAACAGAGGGTGGTGGTAAACAGAGTTCACTCAGAGGAAGGGAGGGTGACCAGCAGCATGCATCAGGGATCAGTGCTGGAACCAGTCCTCTTTAATGTCTTTATTAGTGACATTGCAGAAGAGCTGGAAGGGAAGGTCTGCCTCTTTGCGGGGGTAGAAAGGATAAGCAGCAACCTGAGAAAAATTGAGGAGTGGTCAAGGGTATAACAACTGCATTTCAATGTGAAAAAGTGCAATATAATGCAATTGGGGCATGGAAACTGAGGGGCAGAGTACAAAATGGGTGGTGGTACTGACAATCACCAAGCAAGAAAGAGACCAGGGATAATCATATCGATGACCTAAAGGTGGTCAGGCAGTGCGACAAGGAAGTAGAGAGGGCAAGTAGAATGCTGGGATGCAGATGGAGGGGTATCAACAGCAGAAAGTGGGAGCTGGTGTTGCCTCTGTACAGATCAATGCTAAAACCACACCCAAAGTATTGTGTTCGGTTCTGGAGACCATATCTTGGGGAAAAAATAGACAGAGTGGAAGAAGTCCAGAGAAAGGCAACTAAAATTGTGCAGAATCTACATCACAAGCCCTATGAGGAAAGAGTAAAGGACCTAAATACAGTATGAACACCTAGAAGAGAGGAAAGCAAGGGGGTATATGATGGAGAACATTAAATACCTCATAGTGGTAAACAAGTAACAAGAAGGAGATATTTTTCAGAACAAAAGGTGCTCAAGAAGAAGACGGCATGATAAGAAGCTTGAGGGAAAAGATTTAAGAGAAATGTAAGAATGTACTTCTTCACAGAAATAATTGTGGATTCTCAGAAAAGCCTTCCAGTGGAGGGGGCGGGGGTGAAAACTGTGGTGGGGCTCAAGAATGCATGGGATAGGCATAAGGGAATCTTAGGGAACGGATGGTTGGGGGTGAATGGTCCAGAGATCAAGTAGGATCTGTGGTTATACTATAGGCAAGAAAAATGGCAAACTAGGTGGCAAGATGGTCCTTATCTGCCATCAAATTATATGTCTCTATATGTTTATGCCAACATCATCCAGGTACCCTGTCACAGACAGCTTGTGGAGACAGAGAATGCAGTTCATGCTTCTCTGGAATGTGGCTGGGGCTCCATGCTGTCTGAAGGGAAGCACAGTACATTGACACAGGCCAAACAAGGTGGAAAGGGTCATTTTCTCACAGAACTCAGGAGTTAGAGGGATTTTCCAATAGCCCTTGATCAGATCTAGTGTACTAATGTAATGAGACTTCCCCAGTCAGTCCAAAGGCTCATCTACCCTTGACATAGGATATATGTTGTACTGGATGCAGCATTAACTTTCTGGAAGTCGTTACAAAACCTGGTGGGCCCATCTGGCTTTGGTACCAGTACAGTAGGGCTTGACCATTCACTCTGGGATTCCTCAATGACTCTCAACTCCAGCATAGACTGGATTTCCTCCTGTACTGTCTTTCATATTCTTCACTGAAGTCTTTATGGTTGTTGATGGATCTGGACACATGAGTCTGTGTCAACTTTGTGCTGGATTAAGTGTTCATCCTGGCTTTGGAGAGAATACATTCCAAAAATGTTCTACCAGCTACTGGGATTCTTGCTTTTGAATCTGGTTGAGCTGCTCATCCAGTGGGATGGTGTTAAATTCCTTTAGAAGTGTAGGTCCTTAGTCCAGGGTTCCATCACCAATGTCCTTGTTTATCACTAGATTTGTGGCCCCATTATAATCTTCTGGGTCAATGAACAATATCTCCCTGTCTTTCTAAGGTTTCAACATATTAACATGGTAAATTTATTTTTCTTTTTTTTGTCTGGCTGTAACTTTGTTATCAACTGACCCCACCTTTCTTGGGATCTCATATGGCCCCTGCCATTTAGCCAGGAGTTTACTCTCAGAGCTAGACAACAGAAGGAGTACTCTGTTGCTGGATTTGAACTCCTATTTCCTGACCCCTTTATCATAGTGGCCTGCCTGTGTTTTCTGTGCTTTTATTAAATTTTCTTTGGCAAATCTGCTAACCTTGTCCAGTCATTCAGTCATTTATAAAACATACTGGAGCACATTAGGTGGACCATGAGCCTGATCCTTCCACATCTCATTAACAAGATCAAACAGCTGTTGAGGTTGTCGCCTATACAACAATTTAAAGGGCGAGAATCCAGTGGACTACTGTGGCACCTCCGGAAATGCAAACATTAAACAGGGTAACAATCCAATGTAGTTTTTTTACTGTGGTTGACATAAATTTGGACAGCATACCTTTCGAAAATTTATTTAAGCATTCCACTAAGCTGTTGGTCTGTAGGTGATACATTAATGACCAGATGGATTTAACCTGGCATGGGGTCATTCTGCTGCACTGCAAAACAGTGAGGCTAAAAATGCCACAGTGAAAGAGCACCTAACAAAACAGAGTCTGGCAAAACACTGATCTGTTTTGCACACCACACCATTGAAAACAAGAGGTCTTTATGTTTTCTTGAGGAGGTTTCACCCACCGCAGCCCCTTCTCCTCCCACACCACCTGGAACTTAAATAACTAACTCGGGGCAGGGGACTCAGGGATGGGGAAGAACTCGGGAAGGAAAGATTTTTTTTTTAATTACTGTAAGATGTTGTAGCAGGGGAGACCTGGGGTGAACCAAACCAGGGTCCCAGGTCTCCTGACTGAGCTGTTTGCTGGTGCCCTGCCCAGTTTTCCATGGGAGCAGCTTGACCAGGCACCCAGCACATGACAACTTGTACAATTTCCCTTTCAGTATGCATTGAAAGAGGTAGCGGTATTCCACTATCACTGTTCTACCCCTGTCACTGTAAACCCTTGCACTCACTATACAGCGCAGTTAATACTGTGCTGTCTTACATGCACAGTATTGACCTGGTACCATTTAACCTTTAGTGAAACACACACCTCCCTCATAACATTTGGCATAATGTTGGTGCCTTGATAATTTAGGGTCTCATTTGGCAGCCCAACTCAGGAAAACACTTTTATCAGTTATTTTGCCACTGACCGGATGTAGTGGAATGTAATGGAATAGCCTTGGGGTGACAGGTGGTATAATCCAATATCATCACTGTATACTGATACCCAGATGTAGCTTTTGCCAAGAAGTCCACCATTTCAACCCCATTTCACTCAAACTGAGTGTCTATTATGGTCATAGGGATCAAAGGGCACTTTTTCTGTGGGGCACTAACTGATACTCAGGGCAGGAAGCACAAATGTCTGTCACTTCCTTCCATATACCTGGCCAGACGAACTGGGCAAGTATGCATGCCTCAGTTTTCTCCCTGCCCAAATGACCCACATTAGGTATAATATGGGCCAGCCCCAGCACTCCCCTTCATGCATACCTGGGTACCACTAACTAGTAATGTAAAGTCTCAGTTTGTTTCTCAGTTTCTTCCCAGTACAAAATATCATCTTTCAGTTGTAACCTTGGAAAACATTGTGCTCTTTGTTCATCCACCACTTTACCATTTACCACAGCTAAGTTCTGGTAAGCAGTCCTGAGATTCTCATCAGCCCTTTGTTCAGAAATTACAGTATGTTGGCCAGGCTTAGAAAATTGTCTGGTCTGACCTCCAGAAGGATTTTGTGACCCCCTGTAGATGTGGATACTGTGTCCTCATTTGAATTACCTCAGACTTTCCTTGAATCCAGTCCTTGTGGTCCCAAACCACCACAATCTCAGATAGAGGGGCCCTTTCCTTTCTTTTACTCGGTTTTTGACCCTGGGAATTCTTAGGCTTCCCTTCTGGGCCTAATAGTTCAGTCAGTAAAGGGAATACATGTTCTAGTTCCTCTGTCTGTGTGACCTCCTGTAGACATGAACTTTTAGCATTGCTCTGCAGGAGGGTATGAAACCCTTCCAAGTCACAGATCAAGACTACTGACCAGTGAAAAGTTTTGGAAATTCTCACCCTTACTATTTGTCTCGAGTTGCTTACTTTTAACCATAACAGGGCTGTAGTGTATTTACAGGTATCCCCATGCATGCAGGCAATATTTTTTTAGAACTCCCCACTGACCCAGGTTGGGTCCTATAACAGATTATTTGACCAATGGCTCCACTAAGCCCAAATCCATCAGAGCTGTAACTATATTGTTCCCCACCTGGACTGGTATTGTATATGGGTTTTTTGGACCTGTTTGTGTGGGCGGTAGATATGCACTCTGCAAAATCACAATGCCTAAGGTCACAAAACTTACTGATATGCCTCACTTTATCACAACAAAAACATACAATGTTACTATCAGATCTGTGACCTGTGCCCCACCCCCCATTTGGATCCCGGAGAGTGGGGTTTTTGGACTGGGGGAATTACACCAGGCCAGGGGGTTATACCATTTTGAAGAGGAGAGGGTAAGCAATGTTTCAACATTGGACCTACTTACCCATAACAACACGTTTCTCTCTTCTTTGGGGATCTTCTTCTTGGGCTGCCCACTGAGGTTTGTCATAGGTTCTGCTCTTCTTAGCGAATTCTGGTCTTTCATCTTCCAGGTAATGTTCTGTGATTTTCATTGCTGCAGCCAGCGTGGTCTGTTCTTGTTGGCTTAACCAATCACAGACAGTCTAGAAAAATGTTCTAGTACTACTACAGTACAACCAAATCCACATTCTTCTCTTTACTGCATACCACTGATTTTAACAACCAAGTAGCCAAGTCTTGTAATTTTTGTGCCAGCAGTCTAGATTGCATTCCAGCCTTGAAACTCAAGGTGCAAAGGTTCCATCAGTGACTCTTTTTGTTTACTCCAACCCAGTCTAAGATAGCTGCCTTTACCTAATCATGGTCTCTGGCAGCAGTGTCTGTTAGGCTTCTGTATGCAGCCTGGGCATCACCAATCAGATATGGTATAATGTCTGTAGCCCAACTTTCTTGTAGCCAGACAGTGGTACTGGCAACCGCATTTCAGGAATGCCCTTGACCGGGCACCTCCAGGATCAGCAGCCGCAGCATGGAGCTCATCCAGTCAGCTGCCCTACCTCTCCCGCTCGCTCAAAACCCAGCACAGCAATTCAGGAACTCCCTTGAACAGGTACCTCCAGGATCAGTGTCACAGAGTTCCTCCAGCTAGCTGCCCTACCTCTCCCACCTGAAACCCAGCATGGCACTTCAGGTACGGCCACACCAGAATTAAAGACAGTGATTGCTGTTGGGCAGAGCAGTCTCAGACTTGTCTGCCATAGGCTGCCTTCCTCCTCTCCTCACCTCTTACTGGTCCTGTCAGCCACTTCAAAACCCTAAGCTTCAGCGTGCTTCCATATGGCTTTTCTGCCTTGACTGCTTAGATGTTTGTCCAGCTTCTCCAACTTGGATTTTCTCCTGCCAGCTCACTCCCACCTCCAGTCTCTATTACATACACACTAGCCCCTCTCCTCCTCCTCCTTTAACCTTCTTATTGGCCTCATCTCTACATTTATTTTCATTTACTCTGCTGTCTGTTAAGCCCATATTACATTAGCTTGCTTATGTTTACATTGCTATGAGCGTGCACAATTAGTCACTCCAGATCTGTCCAACTTACTACTGCAGCTTTTCCT
This sequence comes from Neoceratodus forsteri, assembly GCA_016271365.2. NCBI lineage: Eukaryota > Metazoa > Chordata > Ceratodontiformes > Ceratodontidae > Neoceratodus > Neoceratodus forsteri. The sequence goes on from CM057454.1 coordinate 799,559,772, forward strand.
TAAAGCTTTAGAAGCCTTCCCTTACATCTGCTACCTCTTCCCATCAGTTTACTGCTACTTACACTCAGGATGCAGCTTTTTCCCTTTCAGCCTTGTGTCCCTTGCTTTACCTGTATTCAGGTGTCCATGATGCACTGGAATATGTGCAGCCTAAAATCCTTCTTATTTCTTTCATCAGTGCTGCTGTTTTTCCCACCAATGATAGACCCTTGCCCTACTAGGTTGCTGAGAACAATCAGCATGAACCCTAGCACCCCCTGCATCCCATTTCACCCCTACTGGCACCCACCACTTAGATGTTAAAGCTCTACCTAAACACCCAAAGCCTGCCTTTTATTCCAATGCCCCGTATGTCCTTTCTGCTAGAGTGGTCCTTCATGCCTTCCTTCTTTTTCCTAACTAACCATGCCCCTCGCCATGTCCACTCTACCACTCGCCGTGTTCCCCACCATCTTCAAGGATGTTACGACCCCCCGGGGGCACTGGAGGGCTACAGCCCCCAGGGAGATCAAAGGGGCAGTGGCAAGGAACCAGCGTTGGACGTGTGGCAGCTGTGGCACTAGAGAAGCCGTTGCCTGTCCAGCAGGAGTGGTATTTTTTCCCTTAGATTTTGTGCTCCCCCCCCCCGCATGGTGCATGCCCTATTTGGTGCATGGCAACCCTGCCACCATTGGGCCACAGACAGCACATGCTGTCTGGTGCATGGCAGTGCTCCCGGTTTCCACCAGGGGCTGTTGGTGCACCAGACACCCCAGAATCCTCCCTCCAGAGATAGGAGAGCAGCCCAATGGGTGCTCAATCTGATCCCACCCCTGCCGACCCCTGGCACTTCAGCTCTCTCCTGAACCCGGGTCATGAGTGTGGCGCGAGAGGTATGGTGTCCAGTGCCTCAACCCTCAGTGCCATTGGGTTGGCCTGGTAATAGCTCATTAGTAGATGTGTCCTGGGAAAGTGAGGAACAGAGGTAACCAAGATGGTTAAATGCAATACAATACAAATAGTAGAGTTATGGGATTCCTTGAAATACTGTAAACATTATTACAGCAGCAGCATTCTTAGATTTATCAAATGCTTTTGACCTGTAAATCACTGCATTCTTCTAGAAAAGTTGCAATCCATGGGAAATGCACAATTTACTCTGTCATGGTTTCATAATTACTTCATGCATCAATCTCGATCTGCAAAAATGGGAAATGTCACATCTGAAACTTGACCTATTACAGTAGAGTTCCCCAAGGACCTGTCCAGTTCTAAGACCATGTTTTTCTTTTTGTAAATGAGGTACTATCTGTGCTAATGTTTCTTAAAATCAAAATACACACAGATGATACAGTAAAATACTGTTTTATCCCAATGCTTGGAGAACTCCATCTGAAACTGCAGTCTAGTTTTCACAGTCTATTAAACTGGACTATGCTAAACAAACATCTACCAAATTAAAATAAAAGCAAAATTGTAGTCTTCAGAACACCACAGAAACTTTTCAAAATTAAGAATCTTGTCACCATTGTCAACACATATGGTATGTCTTTAGAGCGAGTGCTCTTTATAACATTCCTTGAGGTCTTTCTGGATAGAAACCTAATCCTAGAATATTAAGTATTCAAAATGACCAGTAAAGGTCACCAGAAATAACAGCTTCCTATCCAAAAAACATAGGGCCCGATTTTCAAAAGTTTTAGAGGGACACAGGGGACTTGTGTCCAGGAGCAGGACTCAGTTTGAGAATTTCATCCTACTCTGGGTTTGGCGTGATTTTTCAACTGCAGTGCCTCAACCCCCCTGGATGCATGTCCCCTGTGTCCAAACAACACACTTGCGACCCTCACTGGGAGATCACGGCATACAGCCATCTCCCAATGGAGATGTACCCTGGCACACCTACAGACCTCTAAGGTATGCCGGGCAGACATGCCCATGCCCCTTCTCTGCCACTCTGGAGGACCCAGTTCCCATTATGCAAGGTCCCCTGTGGTGTAACTTTGCAACAGGGAAACAGGGCTTGCACCACAGCTTTGGGCGCAAGCTGCCATAATGTGTGGCATGTGTGGCAATTTGCATCCCACTTCCAAAATTGGGAGTAAAATTGGTTACAGCTTGGACACAGCTGTGGCAATGATTGTGAGGACATAGGACATGACCACAAGCCCTGTGGCCCACTTTGAAAATCGGGCCCATATAGTGCCTAACTCCTGAAGCAAGGAAAACAATAACCAGTCAGGTTTTCCTTCCAACTCCCAAATTTTGGAGCCATGTCCTATATAACATTACAAATTCAGGTTTAAACAAATTTACAGTTACATTTATTATTATATACTTGTTTGCTCTCCATGTACTTGCAAGGAGGACTCATCAATGTGACGTTGATAACCAGTTCAATACTCTGCCCCCCCCAAAATAGGATTGAATTTAAACACATTTGTCATTACATTACTTTAGCATTACAGCAACCCCTGTCCTCTTTACCCCATCCCTTATTACCCATTTTGCCAGTTACCATACTTTATAGCTTAAAAATCACTTTACTTTGTACTAAAAGATTAACAAAGTGGTCGATTTGATACCTTTTATTGAACCACCAAAAGATTTATAAAACACAAGCATTCAGGCTACACAGAGTCCTTCATCATGCAATGGCAGTTTCTTAAAACAAAAAACTTAAATACATTGATTATTTATATATTCAAAACTTTTACACATGGGTGTGACAGTTCTGTTGATTAGGAAGTTAATGACTGGAAATATGCAGAGAAAAAAACAGTCTTTGAAATTCTGGATAGTTATATATCAGATTAGAAATATAGGCTCCTCACCATGGATGGAATGTGACAGCAGAAGGGTCTATAAATTGTTAAATGCTAATGTTCTAAGAGCCTCCCTAAAGGCAGATATGTGTGTGTGTGTGTGTGTGTGTGTGATAAAAAACATGTATATATCAATGCTGCATAAACACAAATATAGACACAACAGTATGATCAAGCATATAAATAAAACCATGTTAATGTATAAGGCACTCTAAAAACATATATGAGATGTAAAAGATAATGTATTTACCTCACACCTATAGTTTGGGTTGAGCGAAAGGCCATATGTTAAACCCATAACTTTGCACCATAGGATATACTGTGATATCCCTAAACTCGGTATGCTGATGCTCAGCATACTGAGTAATATTGCCCAAAATCCACAGCCCCAAATGAATCCAATGCCCAACAGACACATTTCAGGCATTACGCATGAAACAAGTGTAAAATACGGGGAGGGCCTTCACCCCTGCACCCCATTATTAAAATATCTAACTCCAAGGGGGAGTGAACCCCAGAGTTAGATTATAAGTTGTTACTGGGGTGTGTGTAGTGTATAAAATGACATGACCCAGACCAGAACCCGGGTCACACACAGCATGCTGGCTTACCTACTGGTGATATTCCCCTCCACACCACCAGGACAGCTCGGCCAGCAACCCCATCCAGTCATCTTTTCCTGTGCATCAGAAGGGGTAAGGTAGCATCCCATCACATCTGCTACCTTACCCCATTGGGAGGAATATCATTGGCTGTAGTAGCATCAGGTTATCTCCTCAGTCAGGCAATGCTGACCGGGATAATGCTTGTCGGGTAGTTCAGCTTCTGAATAACATAAGTATACCGCACTATAATAGCTTTGACAGCATTTAGCTGAAATGTTGCTTGTGTTGTGTAGGAGAAACTGTCTAAATCTATGGAAAAAAGTTTTGTGACAGCAATTTGTGCTGTTTCTGAGATCTGCATTTGTCATTTTGTTGTAGATGCCCAATTTGTTTCCCTGTTCTTACCATGGGGATTTGGGTTTACTTTTAGATATGACCTACACAGAAAGAAATGTTTTACAGAACCTTTCAGGGTAGAAGCATGTTGTGCCAATGTAGTGCCTTTGGAAGGTTTCATGAAAAAAATATTAAAAGGTTTCAAAGTTATAAAAGTGTAAACTTTGTTTTCTTTTCTGTTCTGAGCATGCTCAGTAGGGGTTCTGGGATAACTTTCTAATACAACACCAACAATTCTGTGTTGCATGATCTTTTTTGGTTTCTCACCACTTGCTTCTCATATCATAGTTTTTTTTTTTTTGTGCTGCGAGAGCCATCATCATGTTCTTTCCCCTTAAATTAAGAAACAGAATATGGGTCACGTGATGGCAGCCTAGGAAGAGCAGCTCATCCGACCAGCTCTGCTCACAACCTGGTCTAACAACCCTCAATCAACAAAAAAACATCTCTTTACTTGTGGTATCCACTTGTGAAGTATAAGAGCCATTGCCGAATATCGAAAAGCTGTGAAAAATGGAAGCATATATGAAAAAACAAATGCCGAAACATACGCCGCCTCCATCCCCGGAGAAGGAGCAAACTGCAAAGCGCCCTCGCCAGGGACCTAACAAATTGACCTCAGGGCCTTCGGTGCTAACAGAGGAGAGATTCTTAGAAATAACTGCACCACTGCAATCATCGGTCGAAGAGATTTCCACCGAAATCCAATGTTTCAAATCAGCGCTTGAAAACATAAGTATGAGGGTGGGGGATAACGAGATCAAAATCAAATCTGTGGAGCTCAGAGTCGATAAACACGATCTTGAGAGAGCCTCCCTTACTAAGTGGATCAAGAAAATTGAAGAAAAGCTAGAGGATTTGGAGGGTTGGAGTAGGCGAACTAATTTGATCATTTCCGGAATTCCCGAAAAGGAAGAAGGTACTGCGCCTATTCTATTTGTTCAGAAACTGTTTGATAAAATCGTGGGCCTTCCCCCAAATGGTAACTATATAGTTGAGAGAGCCCACAGATCGCTTTGTCCCCCCCCCACCCGTGCCCAACCAAGACCGATTATTTGAAGACTGCTGAATTACGTGGACAAACACATACTGAGCAAAAGCAAATCCCTACAAGAAGTTACATGGGAAGGAAAGAAAATTAGAATTGCTCAGGACCTACCTCACTCTGTGTGGCTTAAAAGACAAAATCTGCACCCCATAGTCTCTAAGCTGATAGCCGCTGGTATCCAGTTCAGAGTAAAATACCCGGCTTTGCTTCAAGCTAAGATCAAGGAACAGTGGCACTCCTATGAATCGGTGGAGGTAGCGCAAGTTGAACTAAAAAAAGCCCTACCAGACTTGTTTAAGTGAACATATCGGCTGTTTCAATAAGTTAAACAAGCTAGCAGCATGTCCTGTTCCAGAATACGCCATACAGATGAGTAAGTGTGACAGAATTACCGGTTTCTGGAACTTAGTTTATTCATAAGTAATATTTCCTGGTGTTCAACAACTCGTGCATTCTGTACCCTGCTCAACAATATGCTCGCTCATGACTGATCTTAAATTACCACAGATGCGGACGGAATGGCAATCGCAAATAGTGGAAAAATGAGCTTGATTTTCTCCTGGTGAACCCTATACTATCGCATCTATGACCCCGAGCAATCAGTCGAGAACACCAGCTGCTGGAATAAGATTTAATCAGAGATCATAAACCGAGGCTTTTGTCATCTGATACCATCACCAAACTGCCAAGGACTGATGTTCTTCTTCAAGTGGGGTACACTGTACACCAGATACGTGACTTGCGATGACTTCAAATGGGATCCAGAAATGTGCGAGGACAGTAGCAAGCTCTGTTACTTAAGAGAGGTTGCAGAGGTCTTCACATGAGTTTTTTCCTCGTTATTAGGGTTTGTTAAGATTAGTTATAATAGTAGTAGGCATCTTTTGCCCTGGGAGATAATGACTACTAATGCTTCCTGCGAGAAGTAACAGGAATTTTGGGGCACAACGGAACCTTCTTTCTCTCGAGATTTCCTTCTTTTTTATAAAACCTTCAAGGTTTGGGAGAAGTCTATGCATTGACAATTGCTCCAGGAGAATTTAGTAAACCGATACCGGGGCTGTCTTATTCTATTTCCGTCTTACTCGTTTTCCTAGTTAAAGATCGTTTGCTACAGCCACTTGATACTTGCAATTTGGTTACTTTCCCACTAGATGGGGATCTTGACTAGGGATAGGTTGGTTTGTTACTTGAGAAGAACACAGATATATGTTTCTAATAATGCGTGACAGAACAATGGACAGTAGTCGTCTTTTAGGCTTTGTTGGCAGTGACCTTTCTATTATATAGCATACTGTTTCTTTGCTAGTTTATACTCATGAGGGTTCAGATCATTGAGTTTAATACTCTGTTAATTAAACTGGGGGCTGGGCTGGGGGTCGGGCTGTCATGCACCTAGGTTGGGAGTTTCATCACAAGACGTGGTTAGTATTAGTGCGTTTTTTTTTAGAACTGGGGATGTTGGTGGAGTTGAAGGGGGGACTGTATGGGAATAGAGGGGCCGGGGTGGGACAGCATCCACATGCCATCGTTTCAGGATAACATGGAAGTGATGTTGACAAGGTGGCCCTTGTTAAGGGAAGCAAATAAAGGGATACAACTTCTAATTCCTGGAAAATGACGAAGAGAGGTATTAATCTTGTGAGCTGGAACATTAAGGGCACCAGGGATAGATGTAAAAGACAAGTAGTATTGAAACATTTACTGACTCTTAACTGTGATGTAGTATGTTTACAAGAAACACATCTTTATAGAGAGGATATTAGGTTATTTACCAAACATTGGGTGGGCCAAGCGTCTGGTGCAGGTACCTCCTCAAATAAAGGTGGCGTAGCTATTTTATTCCACAAAAGGACTCCCTTTCAACTGGAGAGAGAGGTATGGGATGCACATGGCCGGTATATTCTTCTAGTTGGAACCTTAGCCCTTGAGATGGTGGCTATTGGCTCAATTTATGGCCCTAATATAGATTCCCCACAGTTCTTTACACAATTGCTGGATGTCCTGAATAACTATGCGTCAATGAAATTATTGATAGGAGGAGATTGGAACATTACGCCCCATCTATATTTAGACAGAACGGATAGTAAACGTGTTGGACTCTCCCCAGCTCAGAGAGCCCTGAGAGAAATAATGAATAGTTTGGGCCTTATAGATGTTTGGAGGCTGATTAATGGGGAAACACGGCAATATACATTCTTTTCCACTCCACATAAATCATGTTCAAGAATTGACTATTTTCTAATTAGCACTGATGTACTTCCCTCGATTATAGATGCCAGAATCCATGCTAGGGTCATATCCGATCACTCCCCAGTTTCTATCCAGTGGGTACCAACGCAAAATGTCAGTCGGGACTTTATGTGGAGATTTAATAATCACTTACTACAGATACCCTTTATTCAGGAACATCTGAGAAATTTTATAACACATTTCCTAGCTAGTAATCTAAACTCAGGTCCTAAAATGGATATTGTTTGGGTAGCCCTAAAGTGTGCACTCAGGGGTGAATGTGTCCAGATATCTGTTACTAGGGCCAGGAAGTCCAAAATGCACCTAACGGAAATTATGAATGCTATTAGGGATCTAGAAAACAATATTACATGACATTCCACTGAGGCAGACTGGTTTAAATTACACCAACTTCAAGCCCAATACTCAGTAGTGATGATGCAGAAGGTGGAACTAGCACTCCATGGAACCAAAATAAAGTACTTGGAGTCAGGGGAAAGGGCAGGTAAATTACTGGCTCTTAAATTAAAGCAGTTAGATTCCAGCTGATTTATAGTTGCAATACAAAAGGATGGAGGAGATGCCATAGTGAGGGTCCCAAGGGAAATTGCTGACACTTTTAGAGAATACTTTCAGCAGGTCTAGTCCACGGATGTAATAGATAGACCTACCCTTGCTGAAATTCGAGAATTTCTAGGCTCGGTTCCTGTGGTCAGGGCTGCAAATCTGAGGCGAGCCAGTTAGGATTCCCAATCCAAGAGTCAGAGGTGAAACTTGCAATCTCCCAACTGGCTGGGGACAAATCCCTGGGGCCAGATGGTTTATCCACCAACTTTTACAAGGCCTATCCGGATATAGTATGCCCCATCATAACTAAGGTATACAATCTCTGGTTTAGAGAAGATATCTCTGATTCAACTTTTTTGGAAGCCCTTATCACTCTTATCCCTAAACCAGGACGAAACCCTGTCTCACCTGACAGTTATTGGCCTATATCACTGCTGAATGCTGACATTAAAATTCTGGCCAAAATATTAGCTAATCGGCTTGCCCCACTAATGAGTACTCTGGTTAGTGATGTGCAAGTAGGATTCACGAGTGGAAGATTATCCAGTGACCACTTACGTAAGATCCATCATCTTATTGTACATGCCCAAGGTTTACAGTCTCCAGCGGCGTTACTAGCGCTAGATGCCGAAAAGGCATTTGACCGGGTGTCCTGGGACTTTCTCTTTGCAGTGCTAGATAACTTTGGGCTGCCTAAAGAATTTCTAAATTGGGTCCGGGTTTAATACTCTTCCCCCACAGCACGTATATGGTGCAACGGTATATTGTCAGCCCCCTTCTCATTGACATGTGGTACAAGACAGGGTTGCCCATTATCTCTGCTCCTATTTAATCTATATCTTGAACCCTTGATTCGTAGGCTCATGGCCTCACAAGACATTAAGGGAATCAAAGTGGGTAATAAGAGATACCTTATTTCTGCTTATGCAGATGACCTGCTTATGCACGCGGAGGATCCGGAGATGAGTATACCTGTAATTCTGCATGAAATTAAAAAATTCTCTAGAGTTTCCAATTACAAGATTAATGTTTCCAAGACAAAGCTTTTCCCGCTGAACAACAGATGTTACCCTAATACAGCACTGGAGCAGGGTTTGTCATGTGAACCGAAAATGCTGACATACCTCGGTGTTAAGATCACCAGAGAGATAAGTTCAATGATTAGGGAGAATCTCCACAATCTCGTGAAAGTCATTAAGCAGGATTTAATCAGATGGGAACAAATGCCCCTATCACTATGGGCTAGAATAGAAATGGTTAAAATGAATGTACTACCTAGGATTTTCTATCCTCTAAATATGCTGGGATGTTACCTGCCTAAATCCTGGTTTGAGAGTCTCCAGAAGACGATTAACGTATTCCTATGGAAAGGGAAAGCAGTTAGGAGTTCATACCAGAAAATTACAGGTTTGAAAAAGCAGGGAGGCCTTGCCCTCCCATCATTCTTTAAATACTATATTGCTTCTCATGTAAGCAAAATAGCGCAATGGAATAAGTCGAACACACTATTATCTCCGCAGTCTTACATTCCTCTCTGGATCCTTATTGAAAGAGACTTAACTCTTAAATACTCGCTGTCATTAACTGCGATTCCATATCTCACTGTCAAACTTCTCACCAGGCCACTAAAAGACACACCTATCGGATGGTCACTAAAAGCTCTTCAATTGGCCCAAAGGCTCCTCAGAGTAAACTGGCAGAATTCACCTGAGCAACCCTTGATACAAAATGCCCACTTTCTAATACAGAGAGTTACGATACCCACCAGGTTCTGGAGGTCATTGGCGGGACTAAGGCTAGGAGATTTGGCTCCTCAGGGGAAGTTAATAACATATGAGCTTGCCTGCACCAAATTTCCAAAATTAAAAGGACATATTTTCAAGTATCGACAAATTTCAGATTCGATAAAAACCCACCTGTTTAAAAGGGAATTACAGATAGTAAGTAGGGTTGAACTATCTGCCTTGCTTAAAATAGCTGATCAACCCCACTCTATCTCTAGAATTTACAATATATTGCAAAGGCTAGATGATAACCTTCCTTCCGGTGTCTGTTACTACTGGAAACAAAGATTCAGAATGACAGATGATAAGGAAACGTGGAAACGAATATGGGCACATAACCATAAATATGTCAGACAGGACAGGTATAAACTTCAACAGTTTTTTATTATGCATGATATGTACTACACTCCAGTGAAACTCCACAGAATGGGTAAATTAGCATCCCCCATTTGTAACAGATGTGGAATTATGAAGGGTGATATCTATCACGTTTTATGGGAATGTGCTAAGATTCAACCCTTCTGGAAGGCAATTAATGCCTCATTATCATGGGTTATAGGTTTGAAGGATTTTTTTACTCCAGAAACCTGCTTGTTAAATAACTTTCATTTTGGGATGACTGAAAAGAACAAGTTGTATATGGCTATAATATCTGCCATGGCAAAATCTGTCATTCTGAGACATTAGAAAGACACTTTCACACCAACAACTATAGAATGGTACAAAGAAATAATGCTGGCATTACAGTTGGAGTCACATATAGCCAGGATGGCTTACAAAGGTTTATCATTTGACTCCAAATGGGGCCTCTTGGAGGCTGTTTTGGCCTCATGGCAGCCAAGACCTAATTATAGGATCTATCCCATAACCATATATGCTTACTTATCCTGGTTTCCCCTTTTAATGGTGTCAGCTAATTTAAGGTTAAGTGGCATGTGGATGCTGTAGTGGATGCTGGGGGGGTTCGGATAACTTTATCTGTTGAGTTAATTTGAGGTAGCTTTCTTTAATACAATGTATTTTAATAAGACCGGTTGGTCCAGTGTTAATATGTTAAATTATTGTTATCTGGTACATGCTTACTGGTACAATGCTTCTCAATACATGTATTACAAATGTGATATAATAATAAAACAAAATAAATAAAAAAAAATTAAAAAGAAAGAAACAGAATATACATAAAAATGATGTAACTTTAAAAAACAAACACTTGAACCTACAGTAGCTAAACAGCACCCATATAGCTAGGTTCTGCTGTTTGATTCTTTTTTAAAAATAGTGGCCAGAAATGCCTTTTCTGGGCACTCCAAAATCGTGGGTGTCCAGCTTAGCGAGTGGAGTCATACACACACATTCTCTGTATGAGAACAGTGGGACATTATTGAATGTTTATGTCATGCCTGTTTGAGTTCATTTGGGTTCAAAGGATTCCCCATTTTTACCACTAAGCCAATATGTGGACATTTGTTGCATTGGATGTAATAGACAACATTCTTGGAAGAAGTGTCCACATTCAGGCAATGTGGAGGAAAATGAACAGCCCCTCTGAACCTGACTGAACTCACACAGGCACAAAATAAAGGGGAGAAAGACTGAGGTCCTCATATTCAAAGTCAGCCAGATGCACGCGCAAACTAATGTGCCGCATAAAAAAAAATGGTCCGTCTGGCTCTGGTTTCATATTCAAACAAATTGCATGATCTAAACAGATAATGCAACCTGTTTGAATGTCAGACCCTGGATGCATGGAGCACAGCAGGGGGTCACCAGGTGCCGCCCTCCACATCCAATGTGTGGGGCTGAGGACCACCCATAGGGGAATGCATGGTGCATACCTGTATGTGCTGCAACCCCATGGGTGATATTCAGCCCAAACATGCAGGTAAGCCCATTGGGCATGAATGGCACAAAGGGGCCATTTGCATACCCATCATGGGCTCCTTTGCATAGCTGCTCCTGGCATAATGTGCTGGGCCAACCCTCCCCCATCATGTTCTCACACCACACCGCCAGCCACTGAATGAACTGTACAGAAGCACTGTACAGTAAATAGTATGTGCCCATTGGCTGCCTGGTCAACCAATGGGCATGTACTATATGCTGTACAGTGCATCTTTACAGTTCAGTCGGCAGCTCGCCAGTGTGGTGTGAGGTGGGCTGTGCCAGTTGCTGGCTCTGGTTGGGTTGGGGGGGAGTGGGGTGGTGGGCCACTGGCTAACGGGTTGGGGGATCATTTTTTTAATGAGCACTGTAATCAGGGCTGGGGAAGAGGACATTAGACTACCAAGGAGAGGGAATCGGGTTGTATTTTTATGATTGCTGTGATCAGGGCTAGGAAGGGGGGCAATAAACTACCAGGGAAAGGGGATCATCCACAATTGTATTTTATTATGGATCGGGGCTGGGGGGATCAGACTACCAGGGGGATTGGGGAGATTCCTTTATTTTTTAAGGAGATCAGGCTGGGAGAGGGGACAGTGTACCTGACCCTAGACCTGCCCCACACATAGTTAAAGTAGGGTTTCAAAAGCCTAACTATGCACCATTGCAGATGGCCATAGTTATGCTTTGGAATGAGTCTCAATATTGTGATGTGTGGCTTATGCATGGGGGACCCTCATTTGCTTAGGCGCATCACAATATTGTGTGCAGCACTGCAGTCAGGATGCTGGGTGCATTGGTGGCCTTTGAATATGGCCACATCCCCGATGGTCCACGCAAGCCCGGAGATGGGCAGCATATCCAGGGATGCGCTGCACATCTCGTCTGAATATGTGGCCCTGAAAAACTATTGGGACAACATGTCCCTCAAACTGATCACTCGATCTCTGACCTATCTGTGTCAGTTCTCAAAGGACACTTGAGACATGCACAAAAGAGGCAGGTTTATGAGCTCAGGTTTATTTTTCTTCTCAACACTAAAAATAACGGACTGAATATAGACCTTAGTTGCTTGACCCATTACAAACTTTAAACTTGACAACTGCCTTTATCTTGCTTCAGGTGCATGTGGATTTGCTCTGCATATATTTATGTACATTATCTCTTACATTTAGTATATATTTTTATTGTGCCTTATACATTAACATGTTTTTTTTATATGTTTGATCATAATGTGTGTCTACTGTGTTCTTGTGGATACGTGTATTTATGCAGCTTATATATATATCTGTGTGTGTGCTTTTTAGCTCTCTGCTTGCATGGGCACAGACACACACACACACACACACACACACACACACACACACACACACACTCACACAGTGCCTGTCTTTAGGGAGGCTCTTAGAACATAAGCAAATAATGTATAGGCCTGATGCTGTCACATTCCATTTGTGGAGAGTACTCTACATTTCTAATCTGATATATAGCTGCCTAGGTTTCAAACCTGTTTTGTTGTCTCTGCACATCTTCAATTATTTACGTACTTGTCATAAAAATTGTCACACCCATGTGTAAAAGTATATCAGTTCAACCCAAAGTATTTAAGTTTGTTTTTTGAAGAAACTGTCACTGCCTGATGAAGGGCTCTATGTAGCCTAGAAGCTTACATTTTGTAAATCTCATTTTTGGTCTAATAAAAGGTACAAAATCATCCACTTTGTTCATCTTTTTGTACAAGGACCAATATGGCTACAAACAACTCTGTACCCAGCACAGTTTTAGGATTTTTAAACTACAGTTACTCTATTATAAACATCTTCCCATTCATAGGTTGCAAACACCTCTAGCACTTGTCAGAGTTGCACCCATACCATATTTACTTTGTACACATTTTACTCTGTTCTTAGTTCTCTTTGTGGTCTTTAATATTTGTTCTTGAATGTTATTATTCATGTACGTGTACCTGTTGTTCTCATTATATTTCTTTATTGCTGTATCACTCCCTGAGGTGGCAATAGAAACATAGCAAATTGCTGACAGAAGAAGGTCTTTCTGTCCAGCCAGTCAGTTCCATGAGGTTATTCATGTCCCCTTTTGGTCACATCTGTCAACAAGTTCCAGGTCAGGGTGTCTGTCCAAGTCACCAAATTTTGAATAAGTAAATAAAATCACAATTATCTTGAAAGAAAATCAGTGTAGCTACCTGTCTGGGCATCTCATTGTATGGCAGCTGTCACACAAAGAAAACAACAAGCAGAACAACAAGAGGAGAAAAATCATTTAAGCGCTAGAGTTCTGGCTTTTCAACAATCTCTTATTTGACCTGAAGTTATCTGAATCCTAAACAACCTCAAATCAAAGTTGTATGACACTTGCTAGGACAAGTAAGCTGTACATATCTTTCATAACTGTGTAATAATATGGATTGTTGCATTTTCCTGTGTGTTTTACAGGGTTCATACGTGTATCCATGCGTGGCTACACTTGGTCTTGTCTCAGTCCACTTAACTGGTTAAAACAATAAAGAAATATTGTACATAGTGCTATGCCATATGCAGCTATTGGTTTCTCTTAACTCCACATAGCAAAAAATGTACATACCACGGACTGTGCTTTCCAAAGAAGTCGACATTGCAAGCTAGTTCATTATTCAAAATGATTGTTCTGAATGTTAGATGGTGAACATTTCTGCTGTGTGTTTTATCAGGTTGTTGTTACTTAAACATTACCTGAAGAATAGATATTTTGAATTAAAAAGCACAAGAATCTGCGTCCCTACATTCTGTCTGAAAGAGATTAGAAAAGCATACATCCTGCTGACTGCTAGGAGATTTCCTTTATGTTTAATAAACTAAACATTTTATGGCATGTAACCTTGTTTCAAAATCTTTTTTGATTATATATGCCTTTTCAGTTGTAAAGCACTAAACATTTTATGGCACATGACCTTGTCTCAAAATCTCTTTTGATTATATATGCATTGTCAGTGCCATGTATAAGCAAAGCCTTCTGGTAATATACATGACAAAAGCAATCAGATTTAAACAATAATGGATTATAAATAGTCAACCAACCACTTGTTTGACTGCTGTTTAAAATGCTCAATGTGGGATGAGTGATAAGACTATAAATAAGATGTGTATCTACTTGGCAAATAAAAAAAGTATGAAAGATAGAGGTTAGAACAACAAGCTGTGAATGAGCTTGGTATATGCTGCATAAGTGGGTTTGATTCCCACAACCTTGACTTGTATACTGTGAGACCCTAAGTAATTTGGTTAACCTCATTGTGCTTCTGGGTCTCCCCTGTAAGTGGGCCTTGTGCCCAGTGGGCCTTACCTATTTACCATTGAATAAACACAGTTAAAGAAAACATATATGTAGTAGAATGTAATACGAAAAGTTGCATGGATGCCTTTACAATGCCTTTCTGTTTTATATGAGAGAGTTTACCATGACCAGTAAAATGTGCTACCTGTTTCTCATATGTTTTAATATCAAGGTACTGGGCTCATACCATAAATGCTGATACCTGCGTGCAGTACTAAGGGAATGCTGCACTGTGTGGATCTGCTGTCCTTCAGACAAAATGCAAGCAAGAAGACATGCTGAGATGTTTGCTGTGCTGCCACAACCACATGCAAGGCACACGTCTGCAGGATACAGTATGTGTTTTCATTCTCTGGAAATGTGGTCGTGGCAGCACCACCAACAGCCCAGAGTGTCTTATTGTGCTTGTAAATGTTTTAAGTTAAGAATTTGAGGAACTTTAACCTAAAAGCTGAAATTGTCTTGCCACAGAGGGTTTGTCATATCAGTGTGTTAGCCTGAGTTGCACTATGTGAGCCACTATGGTGAGTGTGCTTTTTGTGTGAACTGTCTCTTTAAAAAGTTTGCCCCCTATTTTTTTCACTTTTTTCCTTTCTTTAAATTAAAATAAAAAATACACTGTTTTATCTTGTTGATTTCAACTGGAAATAATTAGCTTCAGGTGACCGATATTTGTAGCAATTGAACATCATAGGTACCAGAACATTTTCATGCCCTCTGGATGTGCTATCTTAATCTAGTTTGTAGGATCATCAGGATGAAGGAATATTAGCAGCCATTGTATAAGTTAAATCGATGTCCTGTCTGCCATTTCTGGTGGTTGTTCAGGTGAACTATCAAGATTCTACAACACCTCTCAAAAAGAGTTGTTGAATTTCCCCAGTGTCCTGGCTCAAAATGTCTCCCATTTATCAAAATACCAGCAACAGCTTAATCTGGTTGTATTTCTGTCGGCTGGAAATAGGCAATATTGTCTAGCCATCCTTTCCTGTTAAAAAGAACAAAACAAAATTAATAAACTTGTTAATGAATGCTGCTGCTCCTCTGTATGATGTACAATGGTATACAAATTGGTTCATACCTATGTTGGTTTTCTCTCTTCCTTTTTAAATAATGGAACTTCTAAAAAACATACTTAATAATTTGTGCATAATACCATCTTACTAATGCTTTTTTTCTATTCTGTATCATTAGGAAAATGTTAGCCAGAACTCCAAATAAACCACCCACAGTCATCTGAGAAGTTTCTTTTGTAAGTTACAAAATATCTTGAAACAGTAGTCTGAATATTTTGTCAAGGTTTATTACATAAAAGATGTGTGAAAGGAACAAATGAGATGATAAACAAAGGTCTTGTCTACTGTATCTATTTTGGTAGTTGTTCCCTTGGCAATAGTGGCAAAATCATTTGTAATAACTCACGTACTGCACTATATTTATTTGCCTTGGGGGTCTAATGAGCCCAGGAAAGGTGTGTGTGTGTGTGTGTGTGTGTGTCTGTCTGTGACTGGGGAAGTGAAGAGAGAGAGAGAGAGAGAGAGAGTTCCAAGGGCTCAGTACTTGTTTGAGTTGAAGGAGCCCCCTCCCAAGTGTGCTCTAAGCAAGTAATATTTTATAATATTCCTAAGGGGGCTTACAGTTTTTATAAATTTAAACAGATATAAAGATATAAGATACTGTTTCAAATGACAGAAAATTAATCACTTTGGGAACATGTGTGTCACTGTTGAAAGACAGCAATTACAATTGCAGTAAACACAGTTTTATTCTGTTAACTTTTACTACAAAAGGCAACTGCTTTAGTGTACCAAGAGTTTCTGTTAACTTACCCCATCATTAGATGTGAGCTGTAAGTGGAGGTGGGGTTGGAGGCTGTCAGCCAGATTGATATAGGTTCCTTATAGTCCTAGCCCCACCTAGAAGTGACAGCTTTATAGGACCTAGTATCAAAATTTCTCACTATATTACTTTGGTATTAACTTTTCATTGCTCTGGTAAGTACACTAGACACAATGATGCCATTTTCAGGTAAACCCTGGGAGGTTACAGAACAGTCAATATAAACTTAACAAGCAAAAATATAATACTAAGGGGATACGTGACGGGAAGGTATGTGATAGCTCTAAGATATCAGGCAAGCGTAGGTAATTTCGGGGTTACATGGAGGCAATCATGATTATTCCCCAAGCTCACTTGCCATGAGTTTTGATATCTCAGCTATCACATATCTTCACATCACATATCAATTTTATACAATAGTGGTTCTTATGTTTCTTTTACCTGTGTTGTCAGGTGTTCTTTTCTTTTTTGGTGGTTGTGCAGCGTGTTTGTTAATGGTTTTAGTAGTAGTTTATTTCGTTCTGCAATTGTTCTTGTTTCAATTGTAGGTTGTCGTTTCCGGTGTTATGTCCATGTCAGATTTTTAAGGAATGTTGCAGTGTAGGTAAGTAAACAACTACATTTTATTTTGTCTTTTTTCCAGTGTGTTGTGTGTTTTCTGTCTGTATAATGTTTGGGTACGAGGAGCTGATAGGTTTAATACACATGACCTGTGCTTTCCTTTTTTGTTTACTCGAGGGGGTGTGAATGTAGTTCATCAGTTTTCAGGTGCTGACATGTACGCAGTGGAAATAAAGTGAGTGATGTAGAGACCGTTTGGATAACTAGAATAGTTTTCCACTGTGTACACGTCATGGTTAGAGTTTAAGCTGCAGTGGTGGTACCACATTTTATCAAATTGGTTTTCACTTTACCCCTATTGCATGAAATAGATTACAAGATAGTGAGAACCAGACAATAACTACAATACAATAAGGACCAATGTGGCAAATTAACAAATACAGCAAAGCATGTTGTGGAGCAGAATGATAAAAACACAACTATAAGGTGCAATAGTTCATGAAAAATTCTTGAGTAGGTCAGAAGAGCCAGTGAGCAACCGACAATCAAGGTGATGCCCTTTTGAGGGGAGTATGCTAAATACTCAGTTTGTGAAGGTATATAAAGAATGGGTTTAGAGAATATGTATAGTGTCCCTGTTCCTAACACAATAAGTGTGTAATTGTCTGTATGTTTTTTTGTGTGTGTGTGTGTGATTTTGGTACACTAAACATTAATGATGTAAAGCTGAAATATATGAGATGGGTCAAGTGATACTCTGCACTATAAAAGGACTGACTCAGTAGCTAAAGAGTAAGTCAACAGATGGACTACAAGGCAGAAAGACCTCTTGTGACACCAGAGTGGTTGGGGGGGAGGCATAGAGCAGGGTTGGTGCTAAAGAGCTAGTTTTGAGCTACTCAGTTGCAGTGCTACACAGTTTTAAAGGGATAGACAACTGGAACAGAAGTGAGTGCTCTTGGTTATGCCTTGTCAAAAGCATGGAGGGGAGTGCCAACTAGGCATAAAACAGTGGAAGGCTGAATCTGTACAGGAGGGGTATCATTCTGGCTAGGTTGGACTCATGCAAAGTTGAGACCCTACCTAGACAAAGGTCTTCCTAGAAAAATTGTGGGAAGTGGGAGGTGGCACTCAATAGTTAGACTTCCCTGATGGAGACAAAGTCAGCTTTTCTAAAATAACCAAATCTGAATAACTGTTGGTCTTGCTTTGTATATGTGTCAGTATCTAATGACAGCAAAAAATCTAGTAAATTGTGTTATCCTGTAGGGAGTTTAACAGGCATATTTAATGCTGTGTCCTTCATCAACATCAATAATTCCACATATGGTATCAGTAGTGGAATCAAGCCCAGGTGTGCTTCATCTATAGGATCACAGCTTGGTACTTTCCCCTCTAAGCTATATGGTATACTGTTATGTGGGTGGCACAATTAGGGCACTGCAATTAGGGCAATAGGAACAGGTTATGAGTGACAGGAAGTACTGGATTTTGCAGGGCCTGTACTCATTGCTTTTTCACCATTGACACTGCTCTCCTCCAGTCCATACATTCCTGAACCCAGAGAAGATTATATTTAGTGATGGGGGTGTGTGGGGCCAAAGCTCCCCACAAAAAACAACTCTTGTCCCCTGCTGTCCGTTGTCACCCTAGCTGTGTTGAGGCAGATTGTAGGGCCACGCTCATTGCAGGTGACATGTTTCTGGCACCCTAATTTGCATGACTAGATTCATGCCACAATGCAGTGGGTGAACTAAGCTATACTACCTTACAGTAATGGTTTATACTGTATATTTTATTCTTTATAGAAATTAATTCACCAACTAAGCAATACAAAGAATCACGTGTGTCTTGTTAACAGATGCAACCTTGGCAGAGAAAAGGAGAAGATGGTGGGGAATGAGAAATAAGGTGAACAGGATAGCATTAAGTCAAACAGTAGAAAAAAAATCATAGTAATGTATGCAGTTGTGTATATTGCCTCCCCATAGGCTAGGCTCCACCTATAATTGTAGGCTTTATAGGATGTAGTATCAGAGTGTTATGGGCAGCTGAAGCAAAGGTTCCAGTAATTACAGGAAATATGCTAAAAAAATATTTTTCTTAAGAATATATGAGTAATGTGCCTAGATAATATGTGCAGCACTATTATTCCTATTGTGATGTATTTTTAATTCTCTTTTTTTTCTCCTTTTGGTACACTGAATGTTAGAAAGAAAGACTCATCCAGTACAGCCCCAGGTCTTCAAAAGAATTAAGATATATTTCCTCCAGCAAAGGGGTGAGCTTGCATCCAGTAAATAGCTGCCGCTATACAATCAAAAGAAACAATACTGGATATGAAAAAGCCCCACTCTCCCTTATAGTCCAAATAAACAAAACTTGTGTAAATGGTGTCCAAATAATTTATTCATATGTCTTCCAGGCTTAAAATTCGATGTTTTGGGATATACCCTTCATCAGGACACTGGTCAAATTTCTAAAAAAAATATGTAATAAACATACTTAAAAAATGTTTTTATATTCAATTTTTCATAATTTCATATAACTATATAAATCAAATATAAACCAACAACAGAAAAGGTCCTTACATTATCTACAGTCAAATATCTAATATCTTCTTGTTCACAAACATGAGGTTCTATGTTTGACTCCCCTTACAGCCACTGTTAAACATCAACCAAACAAACAGAAAAAATCACCAAATGCAATTAATTCTTATTAAATATTGATTATTTTATGTTAATTAATATTCCATAATATTCCATAATATCCACTATTCACCAAGAACTTCTTTTTCTCAAAAAATATAAATTTATATTTGTTTGTGTTTTACCATTAGATCCTACCCATCTAAATAACTATTCTCACCTTAATAAATTTTAAAACCTAATGTGTCTCATAACAGTTATTACTTTCTCAGTGTAAAGATAAGAAATCTAATTCGGTGACTCATGCTGAATACACTTTATAATCTTATCAAAAAAACTTTAGATTTTTTTCTCAGCGTCTCTTAATTCCATGACGAACACTTATAATTATTAAACAATTCCTATTTAGTTCAAAAATATAATGTTAAACTTAAAGAAGTGCTAACCTGCATTCATGAAGCTTTTTTGTCTTCTAGTTTCTTTTAGTCATCACCAGAAATCAGTGATGTCGCTTTTTAGTAAGAGAAGGAAACAAAAAAAAGCATGCCATCAGAACCATTAATTCAAACCACTCAACACCTGTTTCCAAGTCCCTAGACCTCTACAGTTTCAAAACTTTAAATTGTTAACTTACTTATTAGACGAGTAGAGTAGACGGGCTGGTGTCTGTTCTGCGGGAGTAAGAACGCGGGGAAATTAGTAATCAACTTTTAAAGGGAAGAAAAGCATCGCCTCTGAATCCAGCAACCAATGAAACTCGTTGACGTAAGCACTTACGTACTTACCTGTGTGCTGGACCCACCTCTATGCGGCACCGAATACCTTATCCCTCGGTGTCAGAGGCATGATAAATCTAGTTTTATCATGCCTTAACAATTTAAAGTTTTGAAACTGTAGAAAAAAAATCTAAAGTTTTATTGATAAGATTATAAAGTGTATTCAGCATGAGTCACCGAATTAGATTTCTTATCTTTACACTGAGAAAGTAATAACTGTTATGAGACTCATTAGGTTTTAAAATTTATTAACGTGAGAATAGTTATTTAGATGGGTAGGATCTAATGGTAAAACACAAACAAATATAAATTTATATTTTTTTAAAAAAGACATTCTTGGTGAATAGTGGATATTATGGAATATTAATTAACATAAAAGAATCAATATTTAATAAGAATTAATTGCATTTGGTGATTTTTTCTGTTTGTTTGGTTGATGTTTAACAGTGGCTGTAAGGGGGAGTCAAACACAGAACCTCATGTTTGTGAACAAGAATATATTAGATATTTGACTGTAAACAATGTAAGGACCTTTTTTGTTGTTGGTTTGTATTTGATTTATATAGTTATATGAAATTATGAAAAACTGAATATAAAAACATTTTTTAAGTATGTTTATTATATATATTTTTTTTAGAAATTTGACCAGTGTCCTGATGAAGGGCATATCCCAAAATGTCGAATTTTAAGCCTGGAAGACATATGAATAAATTATTTGGACACCATCTACACAAGTTTTGTTTATTTGGACTATAAGGGAGAGTGGGACTTTTTCATATCCAGTATTGTTTCTTTTGATTACACTGAATGTTAATAATGTAAAATTTGAATTTGAGTGATGGGTCAAGTAATAGACTATGCTATAACTGGGTTGCCACAGAAGCTAAGAGTCACTCAGCTGTAGTGCTGGGTGAAATTATAACATTCTAAATTTACAGAATTTTACTAAAATTCTGTGAATTTTGAGAAATTTCCTGAAAGGTTTTAGAATTTGGGGAAATTTCTTAAATGGACATAACTCAGTCAGTGTTACAACTACAGCTAGAGGTCTGATATTTGGCATGTGTATTGACTGGTACAGGCCCAAAAAAGCATGCCAAATATCACAACATTTGTATGTACACTAGAGAAGTTATAAGGGATTAGATTCTGGCAATTTAATATTCATGTGAACATTCCTGAAAATATTCCTGTACTTACATCTTAGCCATGATTGGAGCTAGATAATTGAAAACTTAGATTCATACTTTCTTGAAACAGTCTGAGAAACTGCTAAATAAAGTTGTAATGGTTATAGGTTTAAATGGTGATAGGTTTAAATGTTTCATTGGCAAGCATTTAAACTAGCCAAGGGGGGGAGGCACTGGAAAGGAGCAGGGAAATCTAGCCCCAAATAATCATCCTGTTAATGGTGCGGAAACACCAACATAGAGGTGTCGATAGGGAGAAGGGCAGGGGTAAATGGAGAAAGTGACAAAGACAGAAGGACAGGGATGGGACAAAAGGGTAAGGCCATCAGAAATAGAGGGTAATGAGTACCAATGCCCATAGTCTGGGCAACAAGCTCCCTGAGCTGGTGGCCTTGATGGAAGAGGATGCCTGGATGTCATAGCAGTCACAGAAACATGGTACACAGAGAACCATGACTGGGATGTTAACATACCAGGAGTGCATAACCTAGGAGAGACAGGCAGGGAGAAGAGGGGAGGAGTAGCTCTTATGTAAAGGAAGGATAAAAGCAACTGAACAAAAGAGTAAACAGGGAGGAGAGGAGGCAATGTGGGCCACATTGGAGACTGGAAAGGGAACCACAATCTGCACAGGGGTTGTGTACAGACCCCCATGTCAGGGGGAGGGAATGGACAAGGATATGATAGAAGGCATTCTTAGAATGGCAGAGAAAGGGGAGATACTGTTAATGGGAGACCTGAATATACCAGATGTTAACTGGAGTACATTTGCTGCAGCCACATCCAAGAGCAGGGCCATTCTTGATGCCCTACAGGTGGCAAGCCTCAGACAGCTAGTTTCAGAACCCACTCGTGAGGGAGCAATCTTAGATCTCATGCTCTCAACTTGGGGCAGTGAGAGGATCTTAGATCTAGAAGTAGGTTGCCATCTGGGGACAAGTGACCATCAAACAGTGTGGTTCACGTTAAACTCAGCTACAGAGTCAAGCCATACAAAAGTTAGGGTACTGGACTTTAGGAGGGCTGACTTTGGCAAGATGGGAGAGTGCCTCAGAAAAGCACTAGCAAACAGGCTAGAAGGAGGTGTGGAGCAACAATGGGGAATCATCAAAACTGCCATCACAGAGGCAACAAGCCTTAGTGTAAAGCAAAAAAAAAAAATCAAAATGATAGAAAAAGCCACTATGGTTCTCAAAAGAGGTGGCTGTGAAAGTCAGGAAGAAAAAGATAGCATTCCGGAAGTATAAGGAAACACAGAAGGAGCAGGACAGAGAGCCGTACCAGTTAAGGCAGAAGGAAGCAGGGAGGAAAGTCAGAGTAGCAAAGGCCCAAACTGAGGAAAAGATAGTCAACTCAGTTAAGAAGGGGGATAAAACCTTTTATAGGTACATCAGCGAGCGTAGAAAGACAAAGGGAGGAATAGTGAGGCTGAATAGAATGAACTGTGGGTGGGCAGAGGGGGACAGTGAAAAAGCAGGGATACTGAACAAATATTTCTGCTCAGTATTCACAAAAGAGAAGGGGGAAGTGCCTAATCCAATTAACAGAAGCACTCTTGATGGGGGGGTCGATCCCAGTCCTTTCACAGAAGAAAGGGTTCTGCAAGAACTCCTAAAACTGAAGGTAGACAAAGAAGTGGGTCCTGATGGAATTCACCCCAGAATTCTAAAAGAATTAAGGGAGGAACTAGTGAAACCACTGGCTACTCTTTTTAATAAATCATGGGAGGATGGTGTGGTACCCGAGGACTGGAAGAAGGCGGATGTGATTCCCTTCACAAAGTGGGACCAAGACAGAAGCAGGAAACTACAGACCTGTCAGTCTGACCTCTGTGGTAGGGAAAGTGATGGAGTCACTTCTGAAGGAAAGAATAGTTGAGTACCTAGAGGCCAGTGGAGCACAGGACCCAAGGCAGCATAGGTTCACAGCGGAAGGTCATGTCAGACGAATCTAATAGATTTCTTTGACTGGGTGACCAAAGTAGTAGACCAGGGAGGGCTGTGGACATGGCCTACCTAGACTTTAGCAAGGCATTTGACACAGTCCCACACAAAGATTAATAGTCAAATTAACCAGCCTGGGGTGGGTCCCAGGGTGGTAGCCTAGTAAAACATTGGCTGCACAACAGGACACAGAAGGTAATTGTAAATGGAGTCCTCTGAGAAAGAAGGGTTACTGGTGGGGTACTGCAGGGATTGGAGTATTGGGTCAGTCCTTTTTAATGTCTTCATCAGTGACATTTCAGAGGGACTGGAAGGAAAAGTATGCCTTTTTGCAGATGACACAAAGATCTGCAACAGGGCTGATACACAAGGAGGCGTGGAAAGGATGAAAAGGGACTTGGCAAGGTTGGAGGAATGGTCAGAAGTATGGCAGCTATCATTCAATGCAAAGAAGTGCAAAATAATGCACCTGGGAAACAAGAACCCAGGGGAAGAATACACAATGGGTGGGGAGGTAGTAACAACAACAAAAAAGGAAAGGGACCTGGGGGTAATCATATCAGATGACTTTAAGGTTAGCAAGCAATGTGAGAAGGCAGTAGGGAGGGCTGGAGGTATACTGAGATGTATAGGGAGAGGCATCAGCAGCAGAAAACAGGAAGTCATTATCCCTCTGTACAGACAGTTGGTTAGACCCCATCTGGAGTACTGTGTCCAGTTCTGGAGACCCCATGTCCGCAAGGACATAGACAGGATAGAGGTAGTCCAGAGGAGGGCAACTAAAAAGGTGCAGGGTCTGTAAGAGTAGCCATATGAGGAAAGACTAAAGGAGCTTAATATGTATACCCTTGAGAAAAGAAGGGGGGGGGACTTGATAGAAACTTTTAAGTACCTCAGTGGAATCAACAAAGTCCAAGAGGGTAGCATCTTTCAGAAAAAGAGACATGCAAGAACAAGGGGACACAATTTAAAGATAGAAGGAGGGTCGTTCAGGGGCAATGTGAGGAAGTATTATTTCACAGAAAGGGTAGTGGATGCATGGAACAGCCTTCCTGAGGAGGTTGTGGGGTCTAAAACTGTGGGAGAATTCTAGAATGCATGGGACAGACATAAGACAATTCTTGTGGGGGGTAGGAAGAAATAGGCTGTTAGTTAACTAGGATCTGCGGCCTATCCTGTAGGTAGGAAAATGGGCAGACTAGATAGGCCAAGCGGTCCTTATCTGCAGTCAAAGTCTATGTTTCTATGTTTCTATGTTATGTAAATTGTAAGTTTTAGTGATAGCCTGCCTCCTGAAACACTTACCCAGCTTACTTCCGAACCCAGGTCATCAGCATGGCAGCATGACGCTGTGATGCTGGGCCATGGGGGTTGCCTTAAAGCCTAATATTTAGGGTCAATGACCCTAACAAACATAGAAACATAGACTTTGATGGCAGATAAGGACCACTTGGCCCACCCAGTCTGCCCAATTTCCTACCTATTGGATAAGCTGCAGATTCTAGTTAACCAACAGCCTACTTCCTGCAACCCCCCAGTATAATTGCCTTATGTCTGTCCTACGCATGTTTTTATTCCCCCACTGTTTTAGACCCCACAACCTCTCCAGGAAGGCAGTTTCATGTGTCCACCACTCTCTCCATGAACAAGAATTTCCTCACATTACCCCTGAGCCGTCCCACCTCTAACTTTAAATTGTGGCTCCTTGTTCTTACACTTCTCTTTTTCTGAAAGTTGCTACCCTCCTGGACTTTGTTGATTCCCTTGAAGTACTTAAAAGTTTCTATCATGTCCCCCCTGTCCCTCCTTTCATCAAGGGTATACATATTAAGCTCTTTCAGTCTCTCTCTCTTCATATGGTTTCTGATGTAGACCCTGCACCATTTTAGTTGCCCTCCTCTGGACAGCTTCCATCCTGTCTATGTTCTTGCATAGATGAGGTCTCCAAAGCTGCACGCAGTACTCCAGATGTGGTCTCACCAACTGTCTGTACAGAGGGATAACCACTTCCCTTTTTCTACTTGTGATGCCCCTCCCTATGCATCCCAGTATCCCCCTGGCTCTCCTTACTGACTTCTCACATTGCTTACCCACCTTTACGTCATCTGATATGACTACACCCAGATCCCTTTCCATCATTGTTGTTGCTAGTACCTCCCCTGCTATTGGGTACTCTTTTCCTGGATTTTTATTTCCCAGGTGCATTACTTTGCACTCCTTTGCATTGAATATAAGTTGCCATATGTCTGACCATTCCTCCAACCATGCCAAGTCCCTTCTCATCCTTTCTTCCCCCCTTGTGTATCAACTCTGTTACAGATCTTTGTGTCATCTGCAAAGAGGCATACCTTTCCTTCCAGACCCTCTGCAATGTCACCTATAAAGATGTTAAAGAGAACTGGACTCAGTACTGAGCCCTGAAGTACTCCACTAGTAACCCCCTCTTTCCTCAGAATGTGTTCCATTCACTATTACCGTCTGTGTCCTGTTGTGCAGCCAGTTTGCTACCCAGACTACCACCCTGGGACCCACTGCCAGGCTGGCTAACTTGATTATTAATATTTTGTGCGGGACTGTGTCAAATGCCTTGCTAAAGTCTAGGTAGGCTTTATCCACAGCCCCTCCCTGGTCTATTACTTTGGTCACCCAGTCAAAGAAATCGATTAGATTCATCTGACATGACCTTCCTGCTGTGAATCCATGCTGCTTTGGGTCCTGTGCCCTGCTGGCCTCTAGGTACTGAACAATTCTGTCTTTCAGAAGTGATTCCATCATTTTCCCCCATCACTGAGGTCAAACTAACAGGTCTGTAGTTTCCTGCTTCTGCCTTGCTCCCTCTTTTGTGAAGGTGAATCACACCTGCCCTCCTCCAGTCCTCAGGTACCACCCCATCCTCCCATGATTTGTTAAAAAGTGTAGTCAGTGGTGTCACTAGGTCCTCCCTTAGTTCTTTTATGATTCTAGGGTGAATCCCATTGGGTCCCATTGCTTTGTCCACCTTGAGTTTTAGGAGTTCTTTCAGGACTGTTTCTTCTGTAAATGGACTGGTGTCAACCCCACTACCCAGAGTGCTTCTATTGTTTGGTTTAGGTAACTCCTCCTCTTCTTCTTTTGTGAATACTGAGCAAAAGTATTCATTCGGTATCTCTGTCTTTTCACTGTCTCCTTCTGCCCACCTCCCCTCTCCTTTATTAATCTTCACTATCCCTCCCGGTGACAATAGCGGTGATATTCCATTCTCTAGTTTTAAACTTATGGGGGCTTAAAATTCAGCATTTTATGTAATTGTGAAATGTAATTTTAAAATGTCCAAATGTGTGGAGGGTTTGACTCAGTCACCTTTAAAGCTAGAGATCTGAAACTTAGCATACTTATGTACTGACCTTGGAAAAGTCACTGTACCAAATCTGGCATAATTTGAACAAAGATTTGCAGCTTACATAGTTGTTTACTGTAATTTAAAAAAAAATTTCAAAAGTTTGGGGGCTTTTAATGCAGTCCACTTTAAAGATAAGAGATCTTAAACTTGGTACTCCTCTGTATGCAAACTGTAAAATTCACCATACACATTTGGTTCAATTTAGATAAACACCTTTCAGATTAGATGGAAATAACCAAAATAGCAACTGACAGTATTTCATGACATTTCCATGGGCATTTTGTGAAATTTCACAGAAGTGAAATCAGGATTTAGCCAGAATTCTGCTGTCAGAACATACATTTCACACAGCTCAGTCTCCTGTTGAACTACATGAATGATTGACCTGTTATGACACCAGTGGGGGAAAGACCTCACTACAGCAAAGATTGGGAGTCCTGATTCTGAACAGCTGGCTAAGAAATGTTCTGGTGTGGTGCTAGCAAACAAAAGCTGTGCACCTGTCTACCTCAAAATAATCAGCATATAACCAAAGATAGTAAGTAATGACTGTGGGACCAATTCTCAAAGCTCTTATAGGGATACAAGGTGCATGCATGAAACATTTCTGACCCAAGTGGCACTTTGTATCCAATGATACTCCAATTGCTATTCTAAAAGGCAACCTGCAGGCTGCATGTGCCAAAGGGGGCTTGCACCATCATTGCACCAAAAACTGTGATGTGACATGGTGCAAGGGGGTTTATGGCAGCAGCAGTGCCCTATTCTCCAAGGGTGGCTGCCACATCCTCTAATGTGGTATTCTCAAACAACCCCTGGAGGACATTCATCAAAGTACATTTACACCAGCTATGAGCTGATGTACTGTATGTACATTTTGCCATCCACTGGGGGTTGTGCCAATGATCCACAAGTGAATGGGAACAATACAGCCCCTCACCATAAACACACATAAGCCCCCCCCCAATTCCCAATCCTTGATATGATCAATACCATAATTAAGCCCTTGTGGGCTATTGCTGCTCCAACCCTGATCTGAAAATGTAACTAAGCCCCTCAGACCATCACCCCCAAGTCCCGATCCCCAATCCCCAAAGTTTTTTTTCTTTCAGTTTTGCTACAATGTACATATATTGTCATATGTTTGATATTTACTATAGCCCTGGTTGTCCAGTGGCCCCCCACCCAGCAGTGCTAGATCACCACGCTCCCCTCAACCTATACCCAGTCAGTGTCTGGCACAACCCACCTCTCACCACCACAGCCACCCGCTAACTGAGCTCTGTATGAGCGTGTACTGTTAATAATATGCGCTCAGTGAATGACAGCAGCTGTCATTCACTGAGCACGTACTATTTACAAAACATGCTCAGACAGAGCGCAGTTGGTGGCCAGCCGCTGTGGTAAGAGGTGTGATGTGCCAGTTGCATACTGGGTATGGTTCAAAGGGGAGCAGGAGTTGTCTGGCACTGCTGGAGGGGGTGGGGGCCACTGGACCACCAGGGCTAAGGTACGTTAAATAACAAATAAACTGAAAAGAAAATTACCTTCAGGGATCAGGACTTGGGGGGGTGATAGACCAGCGGAGCTTAGTTTTTACATTTGGGGATCATGCCTAGGGGTTCACTAACCCACAAGGACTGAAGTAGTAACAATATCAGGGGACTGGGGCTTGGGAGCGGCGATAGCCCAGCAGGGCATAGTTTTACATTCCGGGATTGGGGCTGGGAGCGGGGGCCTACTTGAGAACATTTGCACAGATTGGGGCTTGGGGGGGTGTTTATTAACATTGTGGGGGGTTGGGGCTGGGGTGCACTTGCACCATGTTAGTGGGCATTGCGGCAGTCTTGTGGCACCCTGTTCAGGTGTGCCCTCCCTTTGGCACACTGCTTGGGTTGTCACAAGTCACAGGACTCAGATGTGGGGACCCTAGCCAATAGAGAATCAGTGATGGGTCCCCAGCACATTGGCATTTGGTGCAAGTCACCTATGGTGTGACTTTTGCCATACCTTTCAGAATTGGACCCCGTATTTCTTTTTGCATACAAACACAGTGAAACAGCAACCAATGGAAACCCCAGGCAGATACATCAGTTGTTTTGTGCATGACTTGCACTTTCTCAAGGGACCCTTGGTAAAAGTGAGAAATGCCCAAAATATTGGGGGCCCAATTATGAAAGAGCCCTTAGCTAGCTGCAAAGTTCCAGTGATTTAGGGTTGTGTCACACTCCCAGAGAGTCAGGGACCATTCGCCCAATTCCATAAAATCAGGGTCCCTGTGCCAAAAACCCAAGATTTGCCATAAAGGCAGGCTAGCACTGAATGCTAGGCATACCTGCGGGATCTGACGCAGGGATCTGCCCACCCCCCACCAGATGCACAATGGAATTCAATGCCAGAAGGGGTCCTAGGCCAGAAGTGGCAGAGAGGATGCCATAGGGAGTGTTAGGGAGCTGGTGGGTATGTCAGATGGATGATCAGTACCCAACAGGGGTGCCCTTGTTGGCACCAGTCATGTAATGGTGTATGCTCACCAGGTGCCCAATCCCCCCCACATACTGACTTGCTCCACAATACCTCTGCACAACTCCCCTGTCCCTTCTGCCCCCAGACCCCACATATGGAGCCCCCCGCTAGCTCCCCACCCATGAGGGGCAATGCTGCAAGGGCTGTAGACCACCTCCTGGCTGGTCTAATGTGACCATCTTACTACAACCATGGCAGGGCTTTTGGAATCCCAATGAAGGAGATATAGCAGCCCTGCTGTGGCTCAAGCCCCTGTGCAACCTGGCGTACCCTGATGCTGGTCACAAGGGTGTTGCAGTGCCCCTTTGCCACAGTGGCATCCCAGTCTGGCACAGACCACTTTCTGGAATAGAGATCACTGCAATTTATGACACAAGGTGCATATTGAATCACTGATATCTGGCCCAAGCACCTTACGTTGGTCATAATGCTTTTGAAATTGGGCCATGGGAGTCTAGGCAGTGGGTTTCCACTGTTGATACTTCATTGTGTTTTATGTGTAAGCCTTAGTCTTTAGCTTGCCAGCTGATAAATGCAAATGCCCAAATAGGGGTGGACATAATCCAGGATATCTCCCATGTATAAGGGTTCTTGATTGCTCAGCTCCCTGGGTTCCCACTTGCAAACATTTGTTCTAGCACAGCGGTTATCCCTCCTTTTACCTTGGATATAGATGGACATGTTCTTGCTAAAGTACTGTGAAATGCACAGAGTGGCAGTAACATCTCTGCCTCACCAATGCTGGGTGCTTTCAAGGCTAAGCTCCACCTCTCACTTGTAGCCTCAAGCACCTGTGACTGCCCTGCTTAAGTAATACTCCCACTGCTGCTGCCAATAGTCTTGGCTGCCTGTTGTTGTCCTCCCACCAAGCACTTCATCATTCCAATGTCCATCTGATGCACTTACCCCTGTTCTGTCCTTGACAAAGCCCCACAGGCTACCATACTCTGTCTCAGCCCCCATGCCCTCTCCTCCCTACATTCCCATTTATTTGCTGTATACACCTCCTAGTGTTCATGTAGTGTCCTCGAAATAGCATGTTATGGCTATCGGTGTTACTGATTGTTTTTGACTGTAACTTTTGAAGCCTGTATGAACCTTGGATGCCAGCACTTACTGACGTGGAACCTTTGTAAAAGAGTCTCGGCTGTAAGGGATTTTTGTAATTCTAGACTCAAATAAATAAGTAAAATAAATAAATATGCCATCCCATCACTGATGGGCAAGGGTTCAATTGATAGTTTATTCAAGCAACTTCAATTAATCCCAAGTACATACAGTAGAAATGTACACACCAGACACAGTTCATCACATTGGTGCACCCTTACTAATTACAGTACTTAAGTTCCAAGGTTACTGAACCCTATACAGTTACTAATAGACTCTCATTGTCCATTTCTCTAGTCTTTATATCTGGTTTTTAGCCAGGAAATCTGCGGATTGGCCTCACCCATCAGATATAGCATCACAATATGCTTAACTGAGTTACTTTGGCATCTCCATATATCAGCTAATATTCCTCAAGTGAAACTACCTCTGGCTGGAAGCTGCAATACTGAACATAGGATTTGCAAGAAAGCGAGTTGTGCTCACAACAGAGGGAGGTGAACCTTACAATTGTCTTTGATTTGTAGCAGATATTCTGCAGGTGGAGGCTACTTCTAACTGAAAGGTGAAATAAGGAACTTAGAATTATCAGGAAAAGACCGTCTTTCAAGCAACAGAGGGAGGTGGATCTAGCTTTACTTTTGTTCCAATTCTTAAGATTTTCAGTGCAGGAAGAGTTTAAAACACAGCTGACTTATTCTGAGGCTGACTGCTTTCAGACCACAAACCACCAGGCTGTTTTGGGGCTGGGGTGGTTTACCTGTGTCTGACTTGGATGTCTAGATTTTTCGCTGTTCGATTAGCCGGGTATTTTCTCTGTCAAACTGTTGTGTAGGGCATCTTGCTGACAGGAAGGCACTCATCGCAACGGTGGGTCAGAGCTTTTAGCTGATTGTTTTGTGAGGGCACAGTTTAGCCCAACCCTTCCCACCCCTCACACCACCCACCCTGAAATAGTTCCTTATACCTGGGGTTCTGACATAATTTCCCTCAAGAGTGCAAGGTGCATATCACTGTCATATCCTCTCTAGCACACTGCACTGACAATATAAGCATACACATTGTATAATATATATATTTCTATATAACAAACCAATCACACACACACACACACACAAACACACACACACACACACACACAAAAAAGAAGTAGATAAACATGTGGGGAGTAGTGCAATGTAATGGCTGTGGGGCAGCAGTCTTCTGGGAGTCTTTCTGGAGGCTGAGATGCTGCCCTATTTGCAGACAACTCTCTGCCCTGAGGGAGGAAGTTGCCCGTCTTCAGGCCACACTGGACAGTAGTAAGGGAACCTTGCCCCAAGCCACACTGGATGGTAGGAAGGGAACCTCCCCCATCCAGGGAGCACCAGAGCCATCACCACTACCTCAGAGGTTGCGAAGAAAGCACAGCAGTTGTACCACAGTGGGCTCAGGGAGGGTGAGGATGGTGGAACAGAGGCACACCCAGTCAGTTGTTCCACTCCACAATCCATACACCATTCAGGGGGAGCATAGCTCCCCTATGAATACACCGGCAGAGGAGACTAAGGAGGCTGAGGACAACTGTCACAAGGGAGGTCCACAGGAAGGAGGCAGAGGACACCACAAGGAAAGGAAGCAGCTCCTGGTGGGTGACTCAATTATTAGGGGGATATAACTGGGGGGAGTAGGGAAAACTGAAGTAAGGTGCCTGCCTGGTGCCATGGCTTGGAGGGACAGGAAGCGCATCCTCAGGGTCACGAGAACAGCTGCACGGGAGTCTGAGTCATTGTCCACCTAGGGACAAATGACTTGGCTCATCATGAGATTAGAGCAGTGCAGAAGGACTTTGTAGAGTTGGGGAAGGGCCTAAGACAAGTAGCGCACACAGTATCCTTCTCAGAGGTGCTGCCTGCCTATGGCATGAGTGAGGCAAGGGTACTTTGCACCATGCAGTTTAATGAATGGTTGAAAAATTGGTGTGGAGCACAGGGGTTTGGCTACACTGGGGACTGGGGTTCCACCTGGAGGGACACCAGCCTAAACTGGCAGGATAGTCTGCATCTGTCCAGGAAGGGAACAAGTCTTTCGAGCAATCAGTTTAAATGCTTCACTGGCTAGCGTTTAAACTAGTCAAGGGGGAGGCACTGATAAGCAGCAGGAAAATCCTAGCCTCTCCCTACAAAACAGGGTACTAAATGAGAAAAAGACCAAGGTAGAAAGGTCAGTGGGGGATGCTGCAACCAAAGGTAAAGCCATCAAAAAATGGAGAGCAATGAGTACCAATGCCCATAGTCTGAGTAACAAGCTTCCTGAATTAGTTGCCTTGATGGAGAAGGAACATCTGGATATCGTGGCAGACACAGACATATGGTACACACAAAACCTTGACTGGGACGTAAACATACCAGGATACACTATCTACAGGAGGGACAGGGAGGGTAAAAGAGGAGGAGGAGTAGCTCTTTACATAAGGGAAGGATTCAAAGCAACAGAGCAAAGGGGTAAACAGGGAGGAGAAGAAGCACTGTGGGTAAATTTGGAGACCGGCAATGGCACCACAATCCGCACAGGGTTAGATACAGACCTTCTCAGGGGAGGAAATGGACAAGGAAATGATAGAAAGTATACTTAGAATGGCAGAAAAAGGGGAGATATTGCTGATGGGTGATCTGAATATGCCAGATGTTAACTGGAGTGCAGTTGCAGCAGCCACTTCAAAGAGTGGGGTTATTCTAGATGCCCTACAGGGGGCATGCCTTAGATAACTAGTATTGGAGCCCACTAGAGAGGGAGCAATCTTATACCTGGTTCTCTCAAATGGAGATGAAGAGAGGATCACATGATGTAGAAGTGGGTAGCTATCTGGGAACTAGCGACCATCGAACAGTATGGGTCACATAAACACAGCAATAGAGTCAAGCCATACAAAGGCAAAAGTACTGGACTTTAGGAGGCTGACTTTGCTAAAATGGGTGAGTGCCTAAGGAATGCACTAACAAATGGGCAGGAAGGAGGGTGGAAGAACAATGGAATAATAAAACTGCCATCACAGAGGTAACAAGCCTTTGTGTGAAGCAAATAAACAAAATGAAACGATGTAAGAAACCACTATAGTTCTCAAAGGAAGTGGCAGTGAAGGTTCAAGAGAAAAAGAAAGCATTCAGGAAGTACAAGAAATCACAGAAGGAGCAGGACAGAAAACGGTATCAGGTAAAGCAAAAGGAAGCTGGGAAGGCACTCAGAACAGCAAAGGCCCAAACTGAGGAAAAGATAGCCAACTCAGTTAAGAAGGGGGATAAAACCTTTTATAGGTACATCAGGGAGCGAAGGAAGACAAAGGGAGGGATAGTGAGGTGTAATAAAGGGGAGGAGGGTGGGCAGAGGGTGACTGTGAAAAGGCAGAGATACTAAACAAATATTTTTGCTCAGTATTTACAAACGAAGACTGGGAGGTACCTAAAACAAACAGTAGAAACACCCTGGATACAGAAGTTGATACCAGTCCATTTACAGAAGAAAGGGTTCTGAAAGAACTCTTAAAACTGAAGGTGGACAAAGCAATGGGGCCTGATGGGATTCATCCCAGAATTCTAAAAGAACTAAGGGTAGAACTAGTGACACCACTGACTACCATCTTTAACAAATCATGGGAGGATGGGGTGGTACCTGAGGACTGGAGGAGGGCAGATGTGATTCCCCTTCACAAAAATGGGAGCAAGGCAGAAGCAGGAAACTACAGACCTGTTAGTTTAACCTCAGTGGTAGGGAAAATTATGGAATCACTTCTGAAGGAAAGAATTGTTGAGTATCTAGAGGCCAGAGGGCACAGGACCCAAGGCAGCATGGATTCACAGCAGGAAGGTCATGCCAGACAAATCTGATAGGTTTCTTTGACTGGGTGACCAAAGTAGTAGATCAGGAGGGCTGTGGACATGGCCTACCTAGACTTTAGCAAGGCATTTGACACAGTTCCACAAAGATTAATATACAAGTTAGCCAGCCTGGGAGTGGGTCCCAAGATGACAGCCTGGGTAAAGAATTGGCTGGAGAATAGGACACAGAGTAATAGTAAATGAGTCCACTCTGAAGAAAGGTTGGTTACTAGTGGGGTACCGCAGGGTTCAGTATTAGGACGGTCCTCTTCAATGTCTTTATGTTTACATTGTAGAGGGACTGAAGGAAGTGATGTCCTTTGTAGATGACACAAAGATGTGCACACAGCTGATGCACAAGGTGGGTGGAAAGGATGAGAAGGGACTTGGCAAGGTTAGAGGAATGGTCAAATGTATGGCGGCTTAGATTCAATGCTAAGAAGTGCAAGTTAATGCACCTGGGAAACAAAAACCCAGGGGAAGAGTACACAATGAGGGTGAGATACTAACAACAACAAAAATGGAAAGGGACCTGGGGGTAATCATATCAGATAACCTAAAGGTGGGCAAGCAATGTGAGAGGGCAGCAAGAAGGGTGGGGGATACTGGGATGCATAGGGAGAAGCATCACCAGTAGAAAACAGGAAGTTATTATCCCTCTGTACAGACAGCTGGTGAGACCCCATCTGGAGTACTGCGTGCAGTTCTGGAGACCCAATCTCCACAAAGACATAGACAGGATGGAAGCTGTCCAGAGGAGGGCAACTAAAATGGTGCAGGGTCTGCACTGGAAGACATATGAACAGAGACTTAAGGAGCTTAATATGTATAGCCTTGAGGAAAGGAGGGAGGGAGGACATGATTGAAACTTTCAAGTACCTCAAGGGAATCAACAAAGTCCAAGAGGGTAGCATCTTTCAAAAAAAGAGGTGTGCAAGAACAAGGGGGCGCAATTTGAAAATAGAGAGGGGGCAGCTCAGAGGTAATTTAAGGAAGTATTTTTCCACAGAGAGGGTTGTGGATGTATGGAACTGCCTTCCGGAGGAGGTTGTGGAGTCAAAAACAGTGGTGGAATTCAAGCATGCATGGGACAGTCATAAAGCAATTCTTGGGGGTGGGGATAGGAAGAAGTAGGCTGCTGGTTAACTAGCATCTGCAGCTTATCCGTCAGGTAGGGAAATGGGCAGACTGGGTGGGCCAAGTGGTCCTTATCTGCCGTCAAATTCTATGTTTCTATGTTTCAGTCATCTGTGTCACTGTTCTTTCTCTCATATATTATCACAGTTCTACCACGCAGGTTCAATATCAAGGATGATGACTGATTTTACAGCAACAAAGATTTGCTGAATGGACCAAGACCATATCCCATTGTATTGGCCTTTCATGCAGGGTCCCTTTTCTCTTACTTCACAGCATAGATTCTTCCATCCCCACCTCACTCCTACCCCAAGAGGGAGATGGCAACAGGTAGGGGAAACACCATCACTCTGGCCTACACTACCATTTTGTGCAGAGACAGCAAAACGTGCTTGTCACAATCCCCAGTGCATCTCTTGTGCAAGTACACTGGTGGGACCAAGTCCCACCTGTATGACTGTTGCCCTCTATAGTCTCCTTCCAAATTCTTTACCATTGCCTGTTGACCAACCAGTTCACAGCCCCGCTTGCCAAAACCTGCAAGTTGCCAACTGATTTGCTGGTCCATCTCAAGGTCACAGTAGCAAAATAAGGCTGTCCACTATCCTCACTCCCCTTTTAAAGCCCTTTTAATGGGCTTTTTCATGGAATCCCAGTTCATCCATTCTGTCCCCTCACCCTTCTGTGCCAAACTTCCTTCCATCCTCCTTTTTTTTCACTTCCCCCAAACAGCACATCATCATGAAGGTGGTTGCTGATCATCTTGGCTGCCAGTTAATTCTGATGACCTGCTTTACATCATGGGTAAATACTCTTTACTTGGAGATGATAAGTCTGGTGAGTAATTATTATGTCAGTCACACAAGGTCTCACCCTCCTCTGTCTCTGCAACAAGCATCTTCAGGGAATCCCTTCAGTCTGTAAAGCTAGTGATACACACCACTTGAGGGGAAACCCACCCAAGATACCAACTTTACCCTCTTGCCATGCCTGCCCATTCTAACTTAACCATGGTGGATCTGTCTGGTATTGTCTGAACCTGTGGCCCATCAACAAATGACCCTCACAGCTGGAAATAATGGTGTGACCCCAAAATGCAGGGAGCTCATGAACTTGTCCCCTGAAGCCACTGCAAGGTAGCAACTTTACCAGGTGACTACTGTTCATCACTCTTTCTCCTTGTGGCTCCAAACTGACTCAGCCCAGCAAAAGTAACATGGCCATTAAATCCCCCATAGCCAACCCAGAAATGCCCTTGAAGCAGCTAGGCCTCAAGCCCCTTAATCCCACAGATTACAGGTTGAAAGAACACTGATTGTTTCTATGGCCTGGGTCCTGCCACAATCCCAAACCAAATGGTTCCCATTGTGCCCCTGTCAATGTCCTGAAGGATGGAGAAGTGCCCGCACCTTTCTCAGGCATAGTGCTCTCCCACCATACAAAGCCCAGAAGACCTCCCCAGGTTTCCATGGGACCCAAGCATATGGCATACATGAACTCTGACAGATTCTCCCTCATCCATATAACTCCTCAAAACACCCCACAGATCCCCTGTTCTCCTGACTAGGAGGCCCTTTATACTCCCTGTTAATTACAACAGCACTGGAGTGGTATATGCTGCAACAAGTGGTTCAGGGATGGTGCTCTATCTGGGGTTGGCTAGGTTCCAAAAGTAAGCTTAGCTTTTCCTAAAAGATTGGAGAAAGCACCCAGGTACAGTAGGTTCTATAGGTATCCAGACCAATAAATTGGGAATGATGATGGCTTTAGCAAACTGAGACACAATGAATAGCATATCAAATATTTCTTTAATGCATAAATGTGTTGTACTTTGCACATAAAATGCAATCTGCTATAAGCCTGCAGTGTAATGCATCAAGGTACTTTAAAGAAAATTGGTGAACATGCTAAGTGCAGAAAGGCATTGAATTACAGTGCTGAAAACAGCCTTATCCAGAGAGACAGCCACCAGCAGAACCCCAGTGCTTCCCTCACCATATTTAATTCTAAGTCTCTTCCCATTAAAGACAGAGCTATTGCTGCCATGGCACCCAGTGCTTGATGGGCACCATCAGTAAAAAACAACAAAAGAGCTCTGCAGCCAGTAAACCACAGCTAAAAAAAAAACTACACTAGAAGCACCAGAAGTGTGAAGGGCACCACTTGATTAAAGTGCCAAGCAACGTCTGATAAACGTGTTTGAGAGTAAGGTAATGCTGCCTCCAACTAAGCATGGCATGTTTCTCACCATCACATGAATGCTTTGACTAGGGCCATACCCCTAGAACCACAATCCATTTATGAGCATCCCTTGAAGGTCTGATGAACCAGAAAAGAACAATGCCCTGTGTGTTTGTTTTTTTTGGGGGTTAAACTGTGTTAAAGTGCTAACTGCAAGCATAGTACTGTAATAATAAAATGTTGAAAACACTGCTCTGTATTATGCTTGGAGCTGTGAATACAGAGATAAAGGCTGTACACACAGCATTTAGTGTAGTCAGAAAGGCTGTGGAAGGGGGCATCTAATTAATATTTGTCATGCTACAACTTAGCCTTTTGCAGGTTTACAAAGGCTGTGATGGCCAGATTTATCTCTTAGCCTGGTCTCTCTGGGACTCATCACAATTGCCTCTATTCTTGCTGTTACATCTCCTGAAAATGAGGGAGTTTACAAGTAGTTGATACTATGCTAATTGCATCTAAACTAAAAGGTACTTGTAACTGCCACTAAGCCCCCTCTCCTTATCCTTATGTGTGCATCTTGACTATTATCTCTATTGGACCTTGCCTTACTGAGATCTTAAACCTTCAAGCTTGCAATACAGTATGTCTTCCATGGGTAACTAATCTATAGGATCTTTTTCTATCTGTTCCAATACCCCTTCCTTTCTTAGGCCCTCTATCTACATATTACCCTTTGTTATACCCTTTCCTACCCTAGGCCTCCTACATATACATTACCCTCAGCTAACTTGCGCCTTCCCCAACCCTGTTCACCCTAATTATCTTATCCTTCTTCTCATGTGCACCACATTATGCTTATCTATTGCATTATACAGTGATAAAGTTTTAAACCTTACCTTGTATTTTATTCATTATTATTTTATTTAGTTTTTGTTGACCAGGTAAGTGCACTAGACATATCCTGCCTATTTTCAGGCACGACCTGGGGGAGGGGGATACAGATGAATGCCAACTGACCTTGAACCAGAATAAGCTGTTGGTGGTATTTTTAGTGAATGAGGGAAATTTGGCCAGGACACCAGTGACATTCCCCATCTCTTTTCGATAAGTGCCATGTGATCGTTAACATCCACCTGAACTACCACCAATCCAGGCAGGTGGGACCTCGGTTTAATGCCTCTTCCGAAAGACGGCACCTCAGAAGTGCAGCACCTCTTTCATGTTGCACTACAGTGTCAGTACTGGGATATTAACCCAAGTGCCAGTATTGACTGTACACTTTTTGTAAAATGTCCGTTAACTGTACATATATTTTCAATGTTTTACCTTGCTATGTAATACCTGATTTGAGCCTTTTTTGCACTTTGTATACTTGTTTACCAAGGTGCTGTACTATATAATGTGTCATTGTATGTGTATAACTATCAGGACCTCCCTGTGAATGAGCTTGTTCAATGGGGTCTTCCTGCAATAAACTTTAACTTGAACTTGAAATGCTGCTGACATACTTTATGTCGTAAAATTGTTACCACATATTTTAGAAAGTCATTAAAAATAACTACATTTCTTTCTTATGTTTGATAATATTGATACTGATTAACAAGCAGAATAACATTCAGGGTTCTTGGAAAGCATACTTTATTGATTCTTGTTATTACTAAATGTCAAAAACATGTAACCCATTAAAAAATATTTATGGTTAATTGACATTCACTGTCTACTGCATTAGTATTTTATTCTAAAAGTAAAGGAAACATACAAAAAGCAAAACATATAAACGTGAAAACCTATATCAATATTAGAATAAACAACTGAAAAAATAATCCAGTTTTTATTGTTTTTTCTATAAACTGCAAATTTTTTGATGAGTATCAGTGGCATAAAAAACTCTAGTGTGTATCACAGTGAAGCATATTGCACTGTCCCTTACAGTGCATGTAATCTCACTCACTGAATTGGGAAAACCTGTACAAGGCATGCATGTAAGCTGACCCACGCAATGGTGACCTGGTTAATGGCTCTGGTCCCACCCGACACAAGTTGGTCCATGATAATAGGTGGCAAATAGCATATTGACTGGCATTGTAACTGCCTCCAAAAGAAGACATTGTTTTTTTTTGGAATTCACATATGGACACCTCCACTGCCACACAGTTACACACTATGCCATGTGCACTGTGTCGCAGCAGTGCATAGGGGACACATCACAAATGTGGATTCAGGTTTCTATGTTGCACATAATACTACAAAGTCCACTACTCAACACCACAGTCTCAGTCCTGTTCAACTGGCAATCAGCATATGAGAGTGGGCTATAGACATTTCACTGAGCAGTGTGCTGGTCATGCGTACAGTTTCCATGACCCATTTTTGAGTTTGCAAGGGGGGAGACCAAAGGAAAAAGCTCAACCAGCTTCATGTGCCTAATGAGGTCTACCTCCCTCATAATCCTTACCCTAGATGGTAAGGTATAAAGGGACCAAGAGATGGGCCACTGAGTAGAAGTGTAACCCATATTACTTTGACACATGAGCTGTTGTTCACCTCTTAATATCATTGCAGGGCTCCACTACACAGATGAACACCCTCATGCTCCAGTGGGGGGAAGCTGCACAGAGCACCAGAGCTGCAAGTCCAATATGACCCACTGTGATACCAGGATAAGGGGGACTAGACAACCTAGGGAATTCAGGAGAGGGCCAACTTACTTGCAGGAGAACCAGTGAGCTGGACCACTACCACTTAAATCAGCAGATGAAGCTGTACGGTGAAGTGCTGGGGTAACTTTGCTTCCTGTTTGTAAGTGATTATTTTTGCAACCTGGATTTGTCTGTTATGGCAGTAAAGTTCTTGGTGAAACAACACTACAGAATCTTTACTCTTATTTGCAACTCAGACCAGTGCAGCTGGTTCATTGTCATTCCAGTATTTCCTGAGGCTTCCTGAGGATGTGCCAGAAAGGCACAAAAACTGCTGGGGTATGGTGGGAGTCCATGCAGCTCTACAAGTGACATGCTTTTGTATGCTTTACAGATTTACAGGCTCTTTTGCTCAATAAAGTTTTCAATGCTACAGTATATGCCTTTGCACCTGCAAACTGTTTGGCAGTTATTTTGTATTGCACTGGGAGTGCCCTCAAATTTTTTGTGTGCAGTACAGAATGTTTGCAAGAGTTCATCACTCTGTGAGGGGCACTCTGTTACTGGGAGCTCCTGCCACTCTTGAAGACCGACCTTTTCTAAAACCTGTTGCAACAGTTCTTCTATTTCTAAGCCTAATCTATCCTTTACTATTTCTATTCCATAAGGTTGACCACCAGTGGGCACTCCCTTCTGCCTCCCTTGACTATGCTACAGTGTCCTATTTAATTTTCCTTTTCCCTCTCAGGTCCTCGTACAGGGAAGGTATTGTAGTGACCTACAGATGTATGTAAAACAGGTTATGTTAATTGTTGTTGGATTTAGTATATAATAGCACTATGTCATAATATACCTTGGCCCAGATATTCAAACTGTGCCACAAAGTAGTGCAATAGCAGGAGCAGGTGCAAGTGCAGTGTGCCTATGCGCAACATGTGCAATATTCAAATACAGCGCAGGCCAAGATGCGCTTGCGCAACACAACTGAATACCACACCAGACGCGCCATGGCACAACCAGGGATGCACAGTGGCACAGGTCTGATGCACAGTAGCACAACCAGGGATGTGCAGTGGAGCAGGGTAGCAGTGCATCAGCACAACCAGGGATATGCAGGGACAGGATGCAGGGGTTCACTACCCATGGAAGACATGGGCATAGGAGCATGCAGCAGACCAGACAGCACCCCCAACACCCCATGAACCACTCAACTTGAGGTGAGCTGGAAGAACCACCAGCCCATGGACACCAGCAACAATTCCACAGCCAGGGCATGGTGCCCCAGCACGCCTCCTGGCAAGCTGTGACTGGAACACAAGGAGGTCTGGCCACCCTGTGCTACACCATCCCACCAATGCAGACCACACCCTGCACAGCGATCCCTAGACACACTGCCCAGGAGCAGTGCCCAACATTGCATGTCACCCTATGCATGCTACCTCCCACACTGTGACAATGCAACCCTGTGCACCATGGAGCCATGCAAGGCAGCCCCACCGTGAACACCCTGCAGTGGGTGGCTGTGGCCCTCAACACAACAACTGCTGACACAGTACCACCCTGTATGGCCCCCCAAGGCACAGCTGAGAGATCGACCCTGCATCAGCACATGAGGTACCCCGCATACGACAAGGCCTGCCCTGGACCCCACCACCAGCAGTACAGCACCCCGCACACCCACTCAAGCACACACCCTGTCCCAGCACTGGCCCCAACAGCCAGCACAGATGCCCACAGTGGTACACAGAAGCATATGCCACACATGATGCAACACAGGGCACGGACAAACACCCACCCACTCATACCCAAGGGCACCCCAACACAGGGACACAATAGTGGGGCAATAAACCTGCTGGCATGCGGCCACAGCAGCAGTATACCAACGGCCAGCACCCCTCCATGGCACAGGTGCACCAGCCACCCTGCACATGCACCATGAATCCGTCCACCACCAGCATGCAGCTGGAGCACAAGTAACAGACATTGGAGCACAGTCCCTGCAACAGACACAAGCAACAGCATGGAGGGAGGACAACAACAGCAGAGGCCACAGTGCCACCCGAGGCAGAAGTGCACCATACCGGTGACAGGAGGCAATCTGGCATTGCACCAGGTACAGGGGGTGGCCAGCATGGACAGCCACCACTGATATGCCAGCTGACCATGCATAGCACAGACATGCAAAGGTGTCAGCTGCACAGGCCATGGACAGTCTGACAGGGGCACCATGGACACAGTGCATGCACCATGGGCCACTGCACACAGGCATCCAGTGCACAGAGAACAAAGCACATACCACAGACAGTGACCGAGTCCCCCACCCACACCATAGGTGGGTACTTGCTGGACACACACACATGCCCATGCCTGCACCATCCCCGACACCATGCACACCATTGCAGCCAAGCACCTGTAGCCCACTACAAATCAGAGACCACCACAGTTGTCATAACAAAATATCTGTATTAAACTGTATAAACAATAAAACATATATACAAATATATACAAGGGTGGGGGAAGGGCCACAAACCAGGTAGGGGTGGGCATGGGGCAGGGATGAACCAATGGGAGAGGGAAGAAGGGGTGTGAGGGTGGCTCCAGGGGGGTTAGGTCAATCAGGGGGCATGGAGGGCCTATTGCCTGCCCCACTGTCCACTCCTGTGGTGCCTCTGTCCACTGCGGTGCCAGATCCTGTCCCACTCCATCATCTTTAGTATCTCCAGGGACACTCACGCTAACTGCAGCAGCTCCAGCACTCCACACTCTATTGCTGTCCAGCGATGTCCACCTAGGACACGGGAGCAGAGTCAATATGCGTGACAGTCCATCCCCCTGCAGCCCACCCAGTGTGCATGGCATTCAGCCATGGGCCATGCCCCTGTGATGGTGTGTGACCAACCACAGTGATCGCATCCACAAGACCTGCCTACCCAGGCACCCACAGCCATGCGGACTGCTGTACACACCCACCGCCCATGTCCTGCACAGCATCACTGTGGCCGTACAGTGACATTGCTATGCGGTGTGAAGGCAGTGGCATGGCCATGTACCCAGTGCACACACGGACCACCAGCGATGCTCACCCACACATGCAGTGCCACAGGACAGTGCTGATTGTACCGTGTGGCATACACAGTGGTGGGGCCAAATGCTGGTGGCCATGCCCCGCCACCAAACCTGCAACACAACATGCACAGATGTGATGGGAAAAAAGGCACTCACCTGCATCCATACCAGCTGGGCACTGCTGTCTCATGGCCCCTCCACCATGTCCCTGCTGCGGCGCACCAGCCCTCTTCTGCTCAGCTCTGGCCTCCCTAGCTCGACATCACTCCCCTGGGCATAGGGTGCAAACACTGAGAGGGAAACATCAGTACATACCAGTAGCAAAGCCCCCCCACCAGTGCGTGTGATCCCGCTCAGCCCAGCCATGCCGCAACCCCACCACCACCACCACCATGACTACCACCCACACTGGATGGCCCCCTCCTCCCTGCAGGGTGGACTCATGCACACCATGATACCCGGATGGACGGACGCTACCAGTGTATGAATGGAGCACCTACCTGGCCGTGGCATGGTGTCTCACCTGGCGCATGCCTATAGTCAACCCAGCCTATCTTGGTCCCTCCGCCGGAGGTCCCCATACTGGTGGTGACACTGCTCAGTGCTATGGGCAATCCCTGTGGCTTCCTCCATGGCCTCTGCTACCTGCTCCCACATGGCGCTGCATGGTCTATTTAGTGGGTCCTGTCCAAACAGGGCCCCAGCATGGGGCTCAACAATACCCACAAGGTTGACTAGCTCAATCACGCTCCACTGAAGGGCTCTTCAGCGTGCCATTTTCCATGCAGTCCAGATAACAAAATGGCACTCTGTAGTGCATGTCCCCCATGTGCAGATGCTGCCCGGTACAGCGGTACAGCACCAGGTACACCTC
The DNA here is from genome assembly GCA_016271365.2 of Neoceratodus forsteri. NCBI lineage: Eukaryota > Metazoa > Chordata > Ceratodontiformes > Ceratodontidae > Neoceratodus > Neoceratodus forsteri. The sequence goes on from CM057454.1 coordinate 799,604,148, forward strand.
TGGCCTTTGGCTGTGGCTGTCCTGCCTACTGGTTGACTCCAGGTATGCCCTGTCCTGCTCCTGCTCAGTCCTGCTCATTGCTATCCTCTGCCTTGTTCCTGTCACCTCGCTTCCCCCCCTGTGGCTTTCCTGTAGCATTCTTGCGTCTCTCTTATTCATTTTTATTTTGGATCATTTCCACTATCGCACAACTTCTGCTAGTTCCCCTATTGCGCATGGCGCATGCTGCTTTATATTGCACTGCACATGTTATTCAGAGCTTTTCCTCCTAGAGTTGTGCATGCATTCATTACTATTGCACTCTTGCACATTGCAACTTGCGTGGCACAGCTGCCTTCCGCCAAATATCGCACAATGGCACATTTTCATACTTGCACTGGCGCATCTCAGTTGCTCATGGCGTATCCCTTTTGAATATCCGGGCCCTTATGTTTTTGAAACCTGTAATGTTGAAAATACCATGGCACAACTGGCCCGGTGGCATTGAGGGCTGAGGCACTGGACACCTTACCTCAAGCCATGCCTGCAACCCATGTTTGGGAATGAGCATGGGTCATCGGGGATTGGTGGGGAGGAGAAGGATCGAGTGTCCATTGGACTGCTCTCCTTCTCCGGGGTGGGGGAACACTAGCTGTTGGTGCTCCACTGGCCTCTAGCAGCTATTGGGGGGCAGTGTGCCAACACTACATCTGAAGGGGAGGAGACAGGCAGACACTTGGTGAGACCACGTGCGGTAGCATGCGTGCGTGTGCTCACTGCAGGTGTCATTGCATGCCCTACCTCCTCACAAGGGGGGGAAAAGTGGAAAATAGCTCCAGCTGGATGATGTGGTCCCCACAGCACCACCTCCAAGAAGGCACCTCCCTGGCATGGATCCATTTGGGGTGGGTTGAGTCACTCTCCACCACCCTGCTACAAAGGGTAAGTTGTGGGGTGCACAAGGAGGGGGTCTAACCTTTGGGAGAGGGCTGCACTGGGGACAACTGAAGGCAGAAGCTGAGAGCTCAGAAGAAATAATACATCAAAAATTAAAAAAGAAAATACCATGGCACTAGGTGTTTTTGATAATGGTAAAAAGTACTAGGTGACTATTAAAGAAATTAAGCTAGTTGTGCTATGAAAAATGCATGTATATTGCTGTAAACATAAGTAAGAAATGTAATGGTGATTTGCATATATCCCATAATGCATTGCATTATGGAAGTAGGTATGATGTTGTATTTCTTTGAAACTTGATTTGTTGCCAATGCCCTTTGGGGTAGCCCTTCTTTCAATGATTCTGCATTGAGATTCTTTGTCTATACCTTGTTTTGTTTTTTTTTTTTTGTTTTGGGCCCCACTACCCAAGCAAATGTAGCCTAGATAGGGGTGGTGGCTACATCTCAACTAGTGCATTGGATCAGAGATCAGTGTCAGTAGGTGCTGACTAAGTGCAGAGAAAGGACATTCATAGTCTGTTGCTGCAAACTGATGTACTGAAGAAGAAATATGCCATTGCAGAAGGTTATTTCTTGTATCTTGAATAAACATCACACAAAGATTGTGTGTTGAACCTGAAATCCGGTGCCTGGTCCATCTGTTATCCCACAACCCCTCCACAGACTTGGTGTTAGAAGTGGGACAACTTACTGGAAGTGTCTGCACTGGCTGAAGAGGGATTTTTTTCTGGTGGATATTGCCCAGGTATCCCAGGTGAACTGACGCACCAGGAGTTGCCAGGGAAGAACCCAGAGAAGAAGGTTTGTGGGGTTCTGACCAGAACCATGGCTGACAGATGGAGAGAAGCTGCTGCCTAGACTGGATCTGGGAGCTTGGAAGATGGCCTAGCTTGAAGAAGACTGAGAGATGCTGATCGAGGCAGACTGGAGGTGTGAGAGACAACACCCAGGAAGTGGAGACTAATGAGGATGATCCACTGGATGAGTGGGCAATGGCTGGAGGCAGACCAACTATGCAGAGAGGCAGAACACTGGTGCTAGGTGCTCGAGAGGTTCCTGCTGGAGAGTTTGGACAAAGAGTCGGAGGAGGATTTTTTGTGGGCTCATTTTGACATGGACCCCCTGACTGAGCAGGATATTATTTTGTTTCCTGTGTTCCCAGGATGTTACCTGTTGGAGGTTGGAGATGCAAGTATGGAACTTGAATGTGAGACCCCAGGTAAGACTATGCCTAATAATATTGTGCTGGGGTTGAAGACTCCAAGCAAGCAAGAAGAAGCCTATGAGGCTGAAGGGACTTTTTCTTGTATTGATGCAGCTAAATCTATTAATAGTATTGACTGGGGTATACTGCATGCTAAAAAAGCTAATGTTGCCAAACTGTCATAGAATGTTCAGGTTAAGGAGGGTAGAGGTCATTTCAAATAATGTCACCCTTGGAAAAAGGGAAACTCTCACATAGGTCACAAGGTATTAGATGGTAACAGATGGCTGAACACAGATTAGTGATTAGAAGGATATTTACTGACACACCACAGAGTTAAAAAGTTAAGGAACCTGTGGTTTACTATTAAAGGGTGTTCAACATGGGAGGCTCACTGGTTTCCTGTAGGCTTCTGTGGAGACCTGCCTGGTGATAAGATGACCAAGGATTTGGGGGCATAGGTTATAAAATGTTGAAACAGGAGAGTAGAAACTACTATTGCTCCTTCCGTATTCCTGCAGACACTTTGTGTAAAACAGAGGGGTCAAGTTAATTGCAGGCAAGGCAAGAGGTGGCTCTGCAATGGTCCCTTTCTGTAGGCAAAAGTGTAGCATGTTTGATCAGGGGGCGGGCCTGATGTCAAAGAAAGAGGTACCCAAGGGAAGACAAGGAGTCTGAGGTGGTACATGTGTTTTATTCTTTTCTGAGATGAAAACCTACAAAGGAGAAGTGGGTGAAAATGGATTGGAACCTGTGTTGGGGTAACACCTTGAGTGTATACCCTCATGTGTCTATATCTGTAAAAAGTGAAATTAATCAAGAGTCATAGTGGGTTTATGTAGAGTGGCCGAACCTAGGAATGGGCCCCTGCTTAAAACTGACTTGTCCGGTGGGGTTGGAGCAGGTAATTACTCACCCCAGAGAAAGTCTTTCTATGGTACTGGACTTTACAGCCATCCAGATTTTTGGTTAAGAAATATAACAGACTTTCCCTAAAAGGAGATGAGAAGGTACCGTTAGTCTCTGTTGAGAAATGAGTTTATGCCTCAGGGTAAAGAATGATGATATCCACCATGTTTATGATAGAATGTTTATTGTTAATAAGGATCCTGAGACAGAGCTTCTGAAGATAGATGGTGGAAACTCCATCCCTTCCTAGGACAGGAAGGTGGTAAGCAGTCTGCAATAACTGCTTCCCTCTTAAGGTGGGGGATATGTGACCGGGAGCTCTTGCCACTCTCGAGGACTGACCTTTTCTAAAATCTGTTGCAACAGTTCTTCTATTTCTAAGCCTAATCTATCCTTTACTATTTCTAGTCCATAAGGTTGGCCACCTGTGGGCACCCCCTTCTCCCTCCCTTGTCTATGCTACAGTTTCCTCTTTAAGTTTCCTTTTCTCTCTCAGGTCCTCATACAGGGAAGGTATTGTGGTGACCTCCAGATGTATGTAAAACATGTTATGTTAATTGTTGTTGGATTTAGTATGTAATAGCGCTATGTCATAATATACCTTATGTTTATGAAATCTGTAATGTTGAAAATACCATGGCACTAGGTGTTTTTGATTATGGTAAAAAGTACTAGGTGACTATTAAAGAAATTAAGCTAGTTGTGCTATGTAAAATGCATGTATATTGCTGTAAACATAAGTAAGTAATGTCATGATAATTTGCATATATCCCATGATGCATTGCATTATGGAAGTAGGTATGATGTTGTATGTCTTTGAAACTTGATTTGTTGCCAATGTCCTTTGGGGTAACCCTTATTTCAGTGATTCTGCATTGAGATTCTTTGTCTATAGCTTGTTTTGATTTTTTTTTCTTTTTGGGCCCCCACTACCCAAGCAAATGGGGCCTACATAGGGATGGTGGCTACATCTCAGTAAGTGCATTAGAACAGAGATCAGTATCAGTAGGTGCTGGCTAAGTGCAGAAAAAGTACATTCATAGTCTGTTGCTGCAAACTGATTTACTGGAGAAGAAATATGCCATTGCAGATGGTTATTTCTTGTATTTTGAATAAATATCACACAGAGACTGTTTATTGAACCTGAAGTTCAGTGTCTGGTCCATCTGCTATCCCACAACCTCGCCCCACACTCACTGCAGTATGGCGCACACTTAACGTGTTTCTGCTTAACCTCCTGCCCAGACTTTGGAGCTCTTGTTTAATTATGTTCTGACACTCTTGCAGGCAAATCCTCCAAACACAAAGACAAATACTGTAGGTGTAGCTAAAGAGGAGAGTAAAAATTCACAAGCTTAAGGGAATAAGATGAATGAGAAAAAAGCTGCACTTTAAACAGTTTCTAATTAAATAATATATTGCAATGGCAGTATTAAGAAAAACTAAAAGAAAGTTTTATAAAATGTTTTCTTTAAAACTGTCAGGTAATTTTAGATATTGATATGAACGTCAGTATTTACACAGTCTGCTGATATAAAAATAGTATCAGTACAATGTGGTTGCCATTTTTTGACTATGTTGTATCTAGAAAAAATGTATCCATAATATATTCAAAAAGGGTGTTGCAAATAGTATTGATTCATATAGGACTGTATTAACATGTAAAAACGTTTTCAGTATTAACTGAGTCTTAATGACCTCAATGTAAGCTTTCATTTAAAACAAAACAGGATAACTTTGGAATCATTTGGGACAGAGATTTAACTTGCTTAAAATGAAAACTTGGAGCCTGATTCCAAAATGCATGGTGCAACTCACAGGCATATGTGAGTTGCACCATGTGCCTTTATGCCAGGGACCCTGCACCCTATTCCAGGAAAGGCAGGGTTCCTGGCACTTATGTCCCATGACTTGCGGCAGCCACAGGGTTGCACCATGGGAATGGCACAATGGACCTGGGTGTGGCAAGCCGCAGACTGTGAGGGACAGCTCCCCCTGAGTCCCCCCACTCCAAAACAAGTCTACAATCTCCTGGGGGCCATGTGGGGGTAGGCAGCGTGGCATAGGGCATTGGAGGCACCCTGAAAAATGACCCAAGTGGCACCCAGACTTTGCGGAGGGAGGGTCCTCACTGTGTTGGGGGGGTCCATGGTGCACCTCTGTCTGTGTGTTGTGGCCCTGTGGCGTGGCAACTGTTGGTTTGCCAGGATGGATGCCCCTTAGACCAGCTAATTGCTGGTCTAACCCTGCAGTGCTGCAGTGGGACTTGGAATCGCATAAGGGCAGCCACCCTTTCAGAATAGGGTGCAGTTGCTGCCATAACCCCCCCCTTCCACTGTGACATAGGGGCTGCAGTGGAGATCCGCGTGGGTGCAGGCCACCCACACCATCAGCGCGAGCCACTTTCTGCAAATACCAAACAGAGTAATGCAAATTGCAAAGGGTTACTTGCATCATTGGGTTTGGCACAAGTTGCCTTGTGATAGGAGTAACCTATTTTGGAATCGCCCCTTGGAGTCATCTGAGCTAATATACTGATAAATGATATTGCCGAATCTATCATATATACTGTAGACAGATAAAACATAACTGATTTTTTTTAAATCCTTTTTATTATAGTAACATATTGGATCAAGATGTATAGACATATATCAACATAAGCACTGTATTTTTTATAATCTGTTCATGTTGATTTGACTCCAAGCTTTCAGTTATAAAAAAGCAAAACAAAAAGCTAACTGTTCAAAAGATGCACCCTTCAAAGCATAATTTTACCAGTTATAATATATAAATAATTTTTTTGAAATGCTCAGAAATATAAATTGTTGTTCTGCTCAAGGATTAATTCATTATTTTCTAGTTTCAGGATAATGAAGATTGATTAACAAAATTACTCCAGGATCAACCCCGTACAGCTTTCTTTATCTGTATTACCCAATCCAGATAAAAAAAAAAATGTGAAAGTTGGGGTTCCCCTAAGCCTGTCTCAGAGTATCTGAGCATCTTCAGTATATAATACTGTTTATACAGTACTTTAAATAGTATTAATACAGTTTTTACAAATGAGTTTTGTGTTAGCTGGGCATACAGCTTTGGAGGTACTAATGATACTTTCTGATACAAGTGTTCTGTTTGGTCACTGAAGGCATCAAAGAATTACAGCTCCTGAAAGTATTTCAATAGCAAAGATTTGTTTGATCTCAGCATGCTCGGCATATAGATTTCTCTGTACAGTATGGCTTCCCACTACTTGCTTTTATGTATTTATTTATTGTTTTTATGTGTACTGCATGATTTATTGCAATTGCTAATGTTCTGTTTGTGAAGTGCGTTGAGCTCTTGGGGTAGGATGGTCTAAAGAAAAAGTTATCTTGCCTACATTAGATGTAAGTAAAACGCAGGATAAATAGCTATGATCTGAGCACTGATTAATTAAGTCTTCTATGCTTCTCAGCAGTGGTGCAAGATTTCTGAAATACCTAACATTTTAAGAATTCCATACTGTGAGCTGTCAATTCCGTCAGTTTTAGAAGCATGGCAATAGTTCTGAGGAAATGCTTATTGTAGGACTATGGGGGAAGAAAAAGATAAAAAGCATAATGATTGTTTTTTTTATCTTCCTAAATAGTGCTAGTTCTTTGTGCACTATATCATTCCATTCTCAAAGAACAGATCAATGCTAGTGCATCATGGAAGGGCAGAGTTTTGAGATAACAAGTTATAGAAATGTATAAGATGCAAAGAATATCAAACACTTATTAGACAGATAGGCACAGTATAACATTTAACACAGAAGTATAGAATGCTGAGGACAGAAAAAGGCACAGGACCCATCCATTCTACCTAGTAACCTAGCCAGTGACCTAAACACCAACCAGCTACTCCAGGCTGGGTTTCCCTGAACTTCCCAACAATGCATTCTAATTTTTCCACCCTGCCTTGTTCCCTGCTACACACTAGCATTTATCATCTTACTGGGAAAAGCATCCATACCTCCACCACTCTTTACATTAAGAAATATTTTTATAATTACCTATAGTTATTCCAGATTCTAGTTACAAGTCTTTTACCAGGTGACATCCTTTTTATATTTGACCAAATGTTCATTTATATTATCATTTATGTTATTGTATATTCAATGGCTATTGCATCTTTCATCTTGTTCACACAGTACCTTGCCAGCCTCTGTCTTAGCCATTCCACTCCAATGCCCCACCCCTTTCTCTTCCTCTTTCCAATCTCTCCTCCTCTTCAAATTTCTCCCCTTCCACCCACCCCATCCCTCCCTACTCCACCACTCTACCCACCTCCCCTCCCATACACACTGGCTGTCTCCCATCCCCCTACTTTAATCTGGAGTTTCTCCCCTGTGTCTTTCTGGCCCTCCCTGCCTCCCTTCCTCCTGACCTCCACCCTCTGCTCCAAGAGGCAGAAATTCTTTTCCATCCATTTGCTTCTGTTCCTACTCCTGCTCCTGTCTAATGATTTGGTGTACTATCCTGGACCCTCGCTTCCCTTCTTATCCATCTCCCCAACTGATAAAGGCCTAAGCATATTTCATCTCCATGTTCAGCACCTTCTCGCAAAGCTCAGTCTCCTGTCAGTTTGGATTTCATAACATTCACTCAACATCCTCTGTATCTCTCAGTGCTGGATCTCCTTCAGAATCCCAGACTGTTGCCTGTCCTTCCTATCATCTTTTCAGGCAGGACAGGAACACATGGGGTGATGTTGCCATCTACAGTATGCCCGTCAGAACCTCTCTTGTAATATAGCTTTAAATTAGGTTAGATCTTCTCCTCTGAATGATTCCTGATCAAGCTACCATTCCTCTTGTCTGTGCCTGTCTTCATCGGTCTCCTATGCTCACTCAGAACAACCACCTTCTCCCTGTTTGATTCCTTCTCTACCATCACTTATAAATCCTCCACTGGTTAACTCATCCTGATAGGGGATTTCACAGTCCAGTTGGCTCCTCCCAGCCTCCAGGTAGACCTTCCACATGGCTGAGTCTCAAATCTCATGCAGATTATCACTGAACCCACCTGGCTCAACCTCACTCTGATAACCACTCCCTCCTGGACTTGTTTCTCTTCTCCACCCCACCATATTGTAGCAGCAGGAACACTGCCAGATGTTTTCAGTAACCACTGCATGACATTCTGTGTCAGAAAGATTCACCATCACCCTCCTCCCCTAATACATCTGGATCATGTCCCTCTGCTCTCTTCAGTGACCTTGCTGCTGCAGACTAGACAGACATACCCTCTTCCACAGATATTGTCATTTGCCCTCTCCCTGTCTCATTCCAAATTCTCCTTTTATGGGACAACCATACCTTGCTCCAGAAAATCCAGAGTCAAAAATCTCTCGGTGCCACTGAAATTGTCGATCTGTGCAAGTCCTGTGATCTGTCCTGTGCACATTTCAAATGATCCACTCCTTTTCTGACTTGCTCTTATACAGGTCAATCAGGATTTCCCGTAGTAAGGCTGTCTGGGCTGTGAATTTGCAGCATTTCAAGGCCACTCGTCAGAGCTATATTAAATCCCCTCAAAGTTCTGGAAAGCAATTCTTTCCCTTTTGACTATCTCACAGTCTGCCCCTCCAGTCCTTCTTGTAAATCGTTTACCAGTGTTCAACCCTTTCACTGTTGTTGCTCAATGCGAGGATTCTTTACCACCTGTACTTCCCCATCCACTAAGCCTCTAGCCTCCTTAAGTCCTCCTGAGGTTTGTCTTGTCTTCATTCTACATATTTCCTCTTTTCACTGTTACTGCCAGGTAAACCTTACTGCCTTCTCCCTCAATACGAGCGAAAGCCAGTCCTGATGGACTGGATCCTAAACTACTCCAAATCTCTTCACCTGCCATAGCTCATCCACTTACTCACCTACTCTCCCTCTCCTTCTCCCTCAATACTGTCCTTTCAGTCCTTGAAGTTGGCTAAATTTCATCCACTCTACATGGGGGGACCCTTCCTTGCTGGATGACTTCTGGCCAATTTTCCTCCTCGCTTCCCTTGCTAAGCTGCAAGAGAAGCTTGTCTACACTAGACTCTCTGCTCTTCTATCATCCATTGAATTCCTCTCCCCACTCCATTCTTGCTTCCAGAAATATCTCTCTACCATCTCCCCTGCTGTGTGTAACTGATTCTAACTTCTCATGGATGGATCAGGGGCACATCACAGCTGCCATTTTCATCAATCTGGCTAAGGCCTTATACTCAGCTCCTGCAATAGACTGGTTTCATTCTTACTTCCCTGATCACCTGCATTCAGTACAGGTCTCTACAGCCCTGCCACCTCCACTTCCCATCTAGGCTAGGGTCTGATAGGACTTCCCACCGGAGCCCATCCTGTTCTCAGGCTTCCTTAATGACCTCCTCACTGCTTGTGGCAACTCACATATCCACATGCACTGTATACAGATGACACAGTCATTTACATCTCGTTTACACCTCTGGTCCTCCACCACAGCCATGGAATCCAGCAAGACGTCCACAATTTCCTGCATTGGTTTCAATCTAGCCAACTCTGCATCAGCACCAAAAAGAAAAATGTATCCATGACCTTTCACATCAGCCAAAAATTGGCCAGATTCCAAACTCTGTCTATATTCTCCACTTTGGATGGTGCCCCACTTGAAATGGTTCATTCATTCAAAAACCTTGGTGTGGGTTAGACAGCAAACTTGACTTCTCTGCCACAGTAATGCCATCCATGCCAAGTCTGCCCCAGACTTGGAACCTTCTACCACAATAAAGACTATCTCAGCAGGTATGCCATAAGTGTGTCACCAAAATGGGGCTCCCAGTCTTTGACTATGCAAATGTGGCCTATGGCACCACTCCCACTACCTCCTTGGAAAGCCTGGACACCCTCTGCAATACAAACAGCTAACATGCACTCAGGGACCAAACTGTGGTTAACGCTGAAATAGCATTTTATTATGTAAATTAGCAAATCCATAGACATGACCTTGAGGACCTGTATTCCCCAGCTCTTCAACCGAACAATTAGGCCTTCATCAGTGGGGGTGTCAGGAGGGTCCCTAACCCCTAAAATGTGCTGGCTGTTAAAAGGCACAGTACCAGTTCAATTTGATTGGTTACATCCAAATAACCCTACAAATATAACAAAAATATAAATGTTTCAAAACATTCATTCACTTAAAAAAAAATGTTAGCAATGCAGATTCAATAGAAACATAGAAACATAGAAGTTGACAGCAGATAAAGACCATTAGGCCCATCCAGTCTGCCCATTTGCCCTACCTGTTGAATGTGCCCGCTGACTCTACTTAGTCATTGGCCTTAGCTAATCATTCCCATCTCTATCATTCCCTTGGGCCTATCCCATGCCCATTTGAAGCCATGCACTCTGATAATTCCTACCACCTCCTGGGGCAAGTTGTTCTATTCATCCACCTCTGTCTGTGAAAAATAACTTTCTCACAGTTCCCCTTAATCATCAATCTCATGTCATGTCCTCTTGTCCTACTATTCTTTTCATACAGGAAAATGTTTGTCCCTTTTAATTTATTAATGCCCTTGAGATATTTGAATGTTTCCGTCATATCACCCCTCTCCTCCCTTTGCTGCAGAGTATGCATATTGAGCTCTTTTAATCTGTCCTTATATGCCTTCTGTTGTAGACCCTGCACCATTTTGGTTGCCCTATTCTGTACTGTCTCTGTCTTGTCGGTGTTATATTGCAGATGTGGCCTTTGGTACAGCACCCAGTATTCAAGATGGGGCCTACCCATAGTTTTGTAGAGTGGAATAATTACCTCCCTCTTACGGCTTGTGATACCCCTACTGATACATCCTGACATCCCTCTAGCCTTCCTTACTGCCTTTGCAGTCTGGTTGGAGGCTTTCAGGTCATTTGTGATGATGACCCCAAAGTCCCTTTTTTCCCTAGTATCTGTCAGTAACCTTCCTCCCAGTCTATAGCTTGCTCCTGGGTTCCTCTGTCCCACATGCATGATTTTGCACTTCTTTGCATGAAATCTCAGTTGCCATTTTTCAGACCATTTCTCAAGTTGTCCTCATCCTGTCCACCCCCTTTGGAGTATCTACATTTTTGCAGATCTTGGTGTCACCTGCAAACAGACAAACCTTCCCTTCCAGTCCATTTGCAATGTCACTGATGAAGACATTGATGAGGACTTGCCCCAGAACTGATCCTTGAGGTACCCCACTGGTGACCCGCTTCTCTTCTGACTGGATTCCATTTATGACTACTCTCTGCTTTCTGTCCCTCAACCACTTCCCCACACAGTTCACCAACTATTGCCACAACTCAAGACTACCTAGCTTGTTTACCAGCCTTCTATGTGGAACAGTATCGAAGGCCTTGCTGAAATCATCATAGGTGACATCAACTGCACCCCCTTGATCCAACTCCCTGGTCACCCAGTCAAAGAAATATATCAGATTAGTTTGACAGGACCTTCCTTCTGTAAATCCATGCTGTCTTGGATCCTGTGCTCCTATGGATTCCATGCATTCCACTATTCTTTCCTTAAGGAGTGTCTCTATAATCTTACCCACAACTGATGTGAGACTGACTCATCTGTAGTTCCCTGCCTTTTCCTTGCTGCCACTCTTATGAAGCTCATGAGCCCTTCTCCAGTCCTCTGGGATCACTACGAGTTCAGTGACTAGCTAAACAGTTCTGCCAGTGGCTCTGCTAGTTCTTCTCTCAGCTCCTTTAGTATCCTGGGATATATGCCATCTGGCGCCATTGCTTTGTCCACCTTTAGCTTAGTAAGGTCCCTAAGAGCCTCCCTTTTGTAAAAGGACCGGTGTTAACCTCCCTCCCATCTGCGTATCTAGTGTCAAGCTGTGGGCCCTGTCCCTCCTTCTCCTCAGTAAAAGCTGATATGTCCATTTAAGATGGATACCGTTACTAGGTCCTCCTCCACACACTCTCCATTATCCCCTCTGAGCTTAGCATTCCCTCTCTTGACATTCTCCTATCATTAATGTACCTGTAGAATGTCTTGTCTCCTTTTGTTACTGTTTGAGCCAGAGTTCCTCAGTTTGGACTTTTGAGCACCTCACCTCTTTCCCAGCTTCCTTTAGACAATTTCGGTACACCTCCCTAGTCATCGTCTCTTTGAGTTCCCTTATATTTCTTTAAGGCCAATGTTTTGGCCCTGACCTTCTCTGCTACTACCTTTGAGAACCAAAGTAATTTTCTCCTTCTTTTGCTTGCTTCTTTTCCTGACACATTGGCCTGTTACTTCAACAATTGCCTCCTTAATCCGTGCCCATCTCCCCTCAATGCCCTCAGCTGTTTTTCTCTTTGCAAGGGCTTCTTTAACACTCTCACCCATCTTACCAAAGTCAGCCCCTCTAAGATTTTTGCCTTTGAATGAGTTGCCTGTGTCCAAATTGAACCATACCATGTGGTGGTCACTGGAACCTAAGATACCTTCGACTTGGAGACCTGTGATTCTTTCTCCATTCATCAGTACTGGATCCAGGATTTCCCTGTCTCTGGTGGGTCTTTGCACCAGTTGTTTGAGGTCCTCCCCACTGCAAGGAATCCACTATGTATCTTGTCCTGGCTGATGCACCAGCTGGTATTGACCAGTCTGCATCCGTATGTTAAAATCTCCCATCAGCAGAACCACCCCTTTACTGCACATATTTTGTATATCTTCTATCAGTAACCTTTCCACTTTCTTCCCTGATCTGGAGGCCTATAGGCCACCCCTGTTTATCTGTTCCTGGCTTCTAAGGTGACCCACAATTCCATTTGTCTCCTCATGCCTATTCTGAATTGCAGTTGCCCTGATGTGTTCCTTGACATAATGGGAACCCCCACTTCTCCCCTCCTGGTCCCTTCTGAACAAAACATAACCTGGTACATTTGTCTCCCATGTGTGGCTACTGGTGAACCATGTTTTGGATATGGCCACTATGTCCAGTTTAGCCTCTGTCATTGTAGCCTCCAGGTCTGGGACCTTGTTTCCCAGACTGTGGGCATTCGTGTACATGATTTCCATGTGCTAGGATGTTGGTTTGCTTCAGCTAAGGTGGGAAGGTCAATTTTGACCCTGTGTGAGTGTTACAGGGTGTCAGACCTTTTACTTCACTGGCGTAAATGACTTAGAAAACACCAAACCACTGGTGGCTTGCTAGTTAAGGTGGGAGGAAATTACTTACAAAAATGTCGAACATCTGGTGGTTTGCTGGCGCTAAAGGGAGGGTGCCTTCTTCCCCATGTGACGTAATGGGTGCAGACCCCCTTCCCCTTTTGCTAATTTGAATGACCTACAAAAATATCAAACTTCTCTCCCAATGCACTGATTCCCTCCTCGGTCAGATGTAGGCTTTCAAATTTAAAGAACTTCCTCTCCCAGAAATGTTGCCAATCCCCTACCAATCCTTTCTCTTGACACCAGTCCTTGAGCCAAGTGTTTAGCTTACCCATTTCTCTTTCCCTGATCTTCTGCTTGCCCACACCCCTCTCCCAGACAGGCAGAACTTCAGAGAAGGAGATACTGGATGAAATGGATGCCAACCATTTCCCCAGCCTGGTAGGGTGTTGTTTGGTCTCCTCTACTGACTGACTGGTTAAATCATTTGTTCCCAGGTGGATTAGAATGTTGCTCTTGCCTCCTGCTCTCTGTATGGTGTTAGCAATGCATTCAATGCCTCTCCATGCGAATGATCTGGGGAGACACCTGACCATTACTCCAGGCTGAAGGTGAGTATCAACTCCACGAATCATGGAGTCCCCTATGATAACAAGTTATTTTGTATGCTTTTTTGTCATATTTAATCTGTTTAGTTTTATGGGTGTTGTTTTCTGTGTTGGTTGTTGCTGCCCTGCAGCATCCTCTGCCACAGCATCTGGCTTTGGAGTTACAGGTAGGAATTTGTTTGTTGTTGTTAATGGATACAGTATCTGGAGGCATTAGCTGGTGTGTGTCATTTATTGGGGTGCTTAATTTGCTTCTCCCTAACCACCTGCCAGCCTCCGGGACCAGAGTACCCTCTGCTGACAAGGTGCTCCAGTTTGGTGCTGGGGAATAGTGGGTGGTTCTCATGATACTTTCTCTTCATATGAGATTGGAGATGGGATAATTCTGTCCGTGCTGCTCAGAGCTGAGCCCTTAGATCTGTGAGTGTCCAGCATATGGACAGTGACCAAGCCTTCATAACTGCCCTGTTGAAGACTGTCCCATAGTGCCAGCAGTTAACAATGGCCATCCTAGATGTGTTTGTGTTTGTATATAATGGACAGAAAAATGGAATTGGAGTAAATAAATAGTTTTTTCTTCTTCCTTTGTTCTAGATGAGTGGTAATATAGTTGCTCCCTCCCTTTCCTGTGCAACCTCAGAAAATGGTTCATTAGGATCCCCCCAATAAAAGGAGAGTATTACAGGGTGGTTGGGGATGGGGAGGGTGAATAGAGCCCCTCCTCTGCCAAAAAGGAAAGAACTGTGGAAGAAAATCAACTATATGGAAAAAAACTAAGAACAAAAAACAATCAGCCAACATGGTATGCTACTTCCTGCTGTTTTACCTTGACTCAGACATTACAGGCTGAAAACACTTGATTTGCCCCTTACCTTGTACATACCCCTCACCTTTGTCCAGGGTGCTGCACTGACCCAGAACAAGTGGCAGTAGTTATGTCAGCCGTCCCACTGAGATACCATACCTTGCATGTTTGGCTCCCAGAGTCCTTGCCAATCAGAATGAAGGCAAGCATTCAGCATGTTCTCCTCAGACCTGACACAGAAGCAGCGAGATGCCCCAGAGCTGAGCAGAGTGGAGCCCTTCTAACAGTTCACTATACCCAGCCTCACTAGATCATGAGTCAGCGTTGTTGTGGATGGCACAGAGTTTGAGTGGATATTAGCCTCAACAGGGCAATGTAATAAATGAACTCCTGAAAGAAAAGCACATTCCTAACACTTCCTAACCCTTCCACTATCCTTTGCACAGAGATCTTTTGTCAGGTCCTCAAGGTAATGTCTACAGATTGCTAATCTGCAATAATAAAATGCTCTTTCAGCATTAACCTTGGCTGTGGTCCTAAGTGCAGGTTTGCTGTTTGTTTTGCAATTGTGGGTTGGCTACCTCTTCCTTCACCACATTGATTTCTGTGTTGTGCTGTTTTCTCAGTACCTGTCAACTCCACCCTTTGCAATGCCTTGTGTCATTTTGCTACCAACTCCCTCTCATACCCACAATTGCTCACTTTATGTCTCCTTATACAATCTTCCTCTACATTCACATAGCTGGAAACACTGTGCCTCATTCATATCAAATACTGGTTTGGGTGCCTTTTCTCTTACCTCTCCTTACTTCTCTTCTGTATTCCTCTACCTCCTGCTCGCTTTGCTACAGGGATCCTTGCACTTTGTCATTCCTCCTCCCTATTCTGCTGGTCAATCAGCCTTCTCTTATCATCTCCCTTCACTCTGGAACCTACCCCATCCTTCCTTCATTTCAATGTCTCCTCCGCTTTCCTCAGATACCGGCTGAAACTGTTTCCTCCACTTCTGCCCTGTTCTCCTCACCTGACTGTCCTCCCCACTTGCCTTTCACCCCAGTTTAGGTGTGACTGACTTGCCTGATTTTTGGTGCTTACTCTATTGTGCTTACTCCTGTTTTAATCATGTACTTTATTCCACTTTACTGTAACCATGAACTGTGTCAATGCTATGAAATTGCATTTAGTTGTGAAGCCTATGATACGTATTTGCTCAACCCCCCGTTCACACCTGGAAATGAACCTTGATTCAGTGTGCCTTTCCTAGTCACCAGTTTTCAAAAAAATTAATTCTTCCTCACACCCATCTTACAAATTTCCACCACTTACTTTTAGCTGTGCAGCATCACTGCTGTGGTTCATTTCCTGTAAACAACTCACTTGTGTCCCTACTGTTAAATCCATGTAGAAAAGTGTATTTTTCTATCATGTCCCCTCTCTTCCAACTGGTTTCCAGTGAGGAAACAGTCAGATTGTAACCTTCCTCATAAGCTGTATTCTCAACAGTATCAGTCTATTTGGTCACCCTCCTTGAATGGATTTTAGCCTGTCACTTTCTCTTTTTAAAAGTAAAATTGTTATTAAAAATAATTACATACAATGATAATCATGCACACATTCATTACAGCAGATGTTCTTTGATTATGGGAAGGCATATCAAAACCACATATTACTGGTACACCTTACAGGCTAGTTATCTTTATTCCAAAGTTCTAACATCAAGGATAGCTGCCTGTCTTTCTGTAAGAGATGAGTGAAGGTTGCGCTACAGCTCAGGACCTCGCTTCCCTTCTTATCCATCTCCCCAACTGATAAAGGCCTAAGCATATTTCATCTCCATGTTCAGCACCTTCTCGCAAAGCTCAGTCTCCTGTCAGTTTGGATTTCATAACATTCACTCAACATCCTCTGTATCTCTCAGTGCTGGATCTCCTTCAGAATCCCAGACTGTTGCCTGTCCTTCCTATCATCTTTTCAGGCAGGACAGGGAACACATGGGGGTGATGTTGCCATCTACAGTATGCCCGTCAGAACCTCTCTTGTAATATAGCTTTAAATTAGGTTAGATCTTCCTCCTATGAATGATTCCTGATCAAGCTACCATTCCTCTTGTCTGTGCCTGTCTTCATCGGGGTCTCCTATGCCTCACTCAGAACAACCACCTTCTCCCTGTTTGATTCCTTCTCTACCATCACTTATAAATCCTCCACTGGTTAACTCATCCTGATAGGGGATTTCACAGTCAGTTGGCTCCTCCCAGCCTCCAGGTAGACCTTCCACATGGCTGAGTCCTTAAATCTCATGCAGATTATCACTGAACCCACCTGGCTCAACCTCACTCTGATAACCACTCCCTCCTGGACTTGTTTCTCTTCTCCCACCCCACCATATTGTAGCAGCAGGAACACTGCCAGATGTTTTCAGTAACCACTGCATGACATTCTGTGTCAGAAAGATTCACCATCCACCCTCCTCCCCTAAATACATCTGGATCATGTCCCTCTGCTCTCTTCAGTGACCTTGCTGCTGCAGACTAGACAGACATACCCTCTTCCACAGATATTGTCATTGCCCTCTCCCTGTCTCATTCCAAATTCTCCTTTTTATGGGACAACCATACCTTGCTCAGAAAATCCAGAGTCAAAAATCTCTCCCGAATTGCCACTGAAATTATCGATCTGTGCAAGTCCTGTGATCTGTCCTGTGCACATTTCAAATGATCTCACTCCTTTTCTGACTTGCTCTTATACAGGTCAATCAGGATTTCCCGTAGTAAGGCTGTCTGGGCTGTGAATTTGCAGCATTTCAAGGCCACTCGTCAGAGCTATATTAAATCCCCCCTCAAAGTTCTGGAAAGCAATTCTTTCCCTTTTTGACTATCTCACACAGTCTGCCCCTCCAGTCCTTCTTGTAAATCGTTTACCAGTGTTCAACCCTTTCACTGTTGTTGCTCAATGCAATGAGTTCTTTACCACCTGTACTTCCCCATCCACTAAGCCTCTAGCCTCCTTAAGTCCTCCTGAGAGTTTGTCTTGTCTTCATTCTACATATTTCCTCTTTTCCACTGTTACTGCCAGGTAAACCTTACTGCCCTTTACTCCCTCAATACGAGCAAAGCCAGTCCTGATGGACTGGATCCTAAACTACTCCAAATCTCTTCACCTGCCATAGCTCATCCACTTACTCACCTACTCTCCCTCTCCTTCTCCCTCAATACTGTCCTTTCAGTCCTTGAAGTTGGCTAAATTTCATCCACTCTGACATGGGGGACCCTTCCTGCTGGATGACTTCTGGCCAATTTTTCTCCTCGCTTCCCTTGCTAAGCTGCAAGAGAAGCTTGTTCTACACTAGACTCTCTGCTCTTCTATCATCCATTGAATTCCTCTCCCCACTCCATTCTTGCTTCCAGAAATATCTCTCTACCATCTCCCCTGCTGTGTGTAACTGATTCTAACTTCTCATGGATGGATCAGGGGCACATCACAGCTGCCATTTTCATCAATCTGGCTAAGGCCTTATACTCAGCTCCTGCAATAGACTGGTTTCATTCTTACTTCCCTGATCACCTGCATTCAGTACAGGTCTCTACAGCCCTGCCACCTCCACTTCCCATCTAGGCTAGGGTCTGATAGGACTTCCCCCCGGAGCCCATCCTGTTCTCAGGCTTCCTTAATGACCTCCTCACTGCTTGTGGCAACTCACATATCCACATGCACTGTATACAGATGACACAGTCATTTACATCTCGTTTACACCTCTGGTCCTCCACCACAGCCATGGAATCCAGCAAGACGTCCACAATTTCCTGCATTGGTTTCAATCTAGCCAATCTGCATCAGCACCAAAAAGAAAAATGTATCCATGACCTTTCACATCAGCCAAAATTGGCCAGATTCCAAACTCTGTCTATATTCTCCACTTTGGATGGTGCCCCACTTGAAATGGTTCATTCATTCAAAACCTTGGGTGGGTTAGACAGCAAACTTGACTTCCTCTGCCACAGTAATGCATCCATGCCAAGTCTGCCCCAGACTTGGAACCTTCTACCACAATAAAGACTATCTCAGCAGGTATGCCATAAGTGTGTCACCAAAATGGGGCCCCAGTCTTGACTATGCAAATGTGGACCTATGGCACCACTCCCACTACCTCCTTGGAAAGCCTGGACACCCTCTGCAATACAAACAGCTAATATGCACTCAGGACCAAAACTGTGGTTAACGCTGAAATAGCATTTTATTATGTAAATTAGCAAATCCATAGACATGACCTTGAGGACCTGTATTCCCCAGCTCTTCAACCCGAATTGGGCCTTCATCAGTGGGGGGGTGTCAGGAGGGTCCCTAACCCCTAAAATGTACTTTGTAGCTGTTAAAGGCACAGTACCAGTTCAATTTGATTGGTTACATCCAAATAACCTACAAATATAACAAAAATATAAATGTTTCAAAACATTCATTCACTTAAAAAAAATGTTAGCAATGCAGATTCAATAGAAACATAGAAACATAGAAGTTGACAGCAGATAAAGACCATTAGGCCCATCCAGTCTGCCCATTTGCCCTACCTGTTGAGATGTGCCCGCTGACTCTACTTAGTCATTGGCCTTAGCTAATCATTCCCATCTCTATCATTCCTTGGGCCTATCCCATGCCCATTTGAAGCCATGCACTCTGATAATTCCTACCACCTCCTGGGCAGGTTGTTCTATTCATCCACCTCTGTCTGTGAAAATAACTTTCTCACAGTTCCCTTAATCCATCAATCTCATGTCATGTCCTCTTGTCCTACTATTCTTTTATACTGGAAAATGTTTGTCCCTTTTAATTTATTAATGCCCTTGAGATATTTGAATGTTTCGTCATATCACCCCTCTCCTCCCTTTGCTGCAGAGTATGCATATTGAGCTCTTTTAATCTGTCCTCATATGCCTTCTGTTGTAGACCCTGCACCATTTTGGTTGCCCTATTCTGTACTGTCTCTGTCTTGTGATGTTATATTGCAGATGTGGCCTTTGGTACTGCACTGCAGTATTCAGATGGGGCCTACAGCTATATTTTGTAGAGTGGAATCATTACCTCCTCTTATGGCTTGTGATACCCCTACTAATACATCCAGACATCCCTCTAGCCTTCCTTACTGCCTTTGCAGTCTGTTGAAGGTTTTCAGGTCATTTGTGATGATGACCCCAAAGTCCCTTTTTTCCCTAGTATCTGCCAGTAACCTTCCTCCCAGTCTATAGCTTGCTCCTGGGTTCCTCCTCCCACATGCATGATTTTGCACCTTTGCATGAAATCTCAGTTGCCATTTTCAGACCATTTCTCAAGTTGTCCTCATCCTGTCCACCCCTTTGGAGTATCTACATTTTTGCAGATCTTGGTGTCACCTGCAAACAGGCAAACCTTCCCTTCCAGTCCATTTGCAATGTCACTGATGAAGACATTGAAGAGGACTTGCCCCAGAACTGTCCTTGAGGTACCCACTGGTGACACGCTATCTCTTCTGACTGGGTTCTGTTTACCACTACTCTCTGCTTTCTGTCCCTCAACCAGTTCCCCCACCAGTTCACCAACTTTGCCACACTCAAGACTACTAGCTTGTTTACCAGCCTTCTATGTGGAACAGTATCGAAGGCCTTGCTGAAATCATCATAGGTGACATCAACTGCACCCCCTTGATCCAACTCCCTGGTCACCCAGTCAAAGAAATATATCAGATTAGTTTGACAGGACCTTCCTTCTGTAAATCCATGCTGTCTTGGATCCTGTGCTCCTATGGATTCCATGCATTCCACTATTCTTTCCTTAAGGAGTGTCTCTATAATCTTACCCACAACTGATGTGAGACTGACTCATCTGTAGTTCCCTGCCTTTCCTTGCTGCCACTCTTATGAAGCTCATGAGCCCTTCTCCAGTCCTCTGGGATCACTACGAGTTCAGTGACTAGCTAAACAGTTCTGCCAGTGGCTCTGCTAGTTCTTCTCTCAGCTCCTTTAGTATCCTGGGATGTATGCCATCTGGCCCATTGCTTTGTCCACCTTTAGCTTAGTAAGGTCCCTAGGACCTCCCTTTTGTAAAAGGACCGGTGTTAACCTCCCTCCCATCTGCGTATCTAGTGTCAAGCTGTGGGCCCTGTCCCTCCTTCTCCTCAGTAAAAGCTGATATGTCCATTTAAGATGGATACCGTTACTAGGTCCTCCTCCACACACTCTCCATTATCCCCTCTGAGCTTAGCAATTCCCTCTCTTGACATTCTCCTATCATTAATGTACCTGTAGAATGTCTTGTCTCCTTTTGTTACTGTTTGAGCCAGAGTTTCCTCAGTTTGGACTTTTGAGCACCTCACCTCTTTCCCAGCTTCCTTTAGACAATTTCGGTACACCTCCCTAGAATCGTCTCTTTGAGTTCCCTTATATTTCCTTAAGGCCAATGTTTTGGCCCTGACCTTCTCTGCTACTACCTTTGAGAACCAAAGTAATTTTCTCCTTCTTTTGCTTGCTTCTTTTCCTGACACATTGGCCTGTTACTTCAACAATTGCCTCCTTAATCCGTGCTCATCTCCCTCAGTCCCTCAGCTGTTTTCTCTTTTGGAGCTTCTTTTTAACTCTCATCCATCTTACCAAAGTCAGCCCCTCTAAGATTTTTGCCTTTGAATGAGTTGCCTGTGTCCAAATTGAACCATACCATGTGGTGGTCACTGGAACCTAAGATACCTTCGACTTGGAGACCTGTGATTCTTTCTCCATTCATCAGTACTGGATCCAGGATTTCCCTGTCTCTGGTGGGTCTTTGCACCAGTTGTTTGAGGTCCTCCCCACTGCAAGGAATCCACTATGTATCTTGTCCTGGCTGATGCACCAGCTGGTATTGACCAGTCTGCATCCGGTATGTTAAAATCTCCCATCAGCAGAACCACCCCCTTTACTGACATATTTTGTATATCTTCTATCAGTAACCTTTCCACTTTCTTCCCCTGATCTGGAGGCCTATAGGCCACCCCTGTTCCATTTCCTGGTTCTAAGGTGACCCACAATTCCATTGTCTCCTCATGCCTATTCTGAATTGCAGTTGCCCTGATGTGTTCCTTGACATAATGGGAACCCCCACTTCTCCCCTCCTGGTCCCTTCTGAACAAAACATAACCTGGTACATTTGTCTCCCATGTGTGGCTACTGGTGAACCATGTTTTGGATATGGCCACTATGTCCAGTTTAGCCTCTGTCATTTATGGCCTCCAGGTCTGGGACCTTGTTTCCCCGACTGTGGGCATTCAGATACATGGATTTCCATGTGCTAGATGTTGGTTTGCTTCAGCTAAGGTGGGAAGGTCAATTTTGCCTGTGTGAGTGTTACAGGGTGTCAGACCCTTTTTACTTCTACTAGCGTAAATGACTTAGAAAAACACCAAACCACTGGTGGCTTGCTAGTTAAGGTGGGAGGAAATTACTTACAAAAATGTCGAACATCTGGTGGTTTGCTAGCTAAAGGGGGAGGGTTGCCTTCTTCCCCATGTGACGTAATGGGTGCAGACCCCCCTTCCCTTTTGCTAATTTGAATGACCTACAAAAATATCAAACTTCTCTCCCAATGCACTGATTCCCTCCTCGGTCAGATGTAGGCTTTCAAATTTAAAGAACTTCCTCTCCCAGAAATGTTGCCAATCCCCTACCAATCCTTTCTCTTGACACCAGTCCTTAGAGCCAAGTGTTTAGCTTACCCATTTCTCTTTCCTGATCTTCTGCTTGCCCACACCTCTCCCAGACAGGCAGAACTTCAGAGAAGGAGATACTGGGATGAAATGATGCCAACCATTTCCCAGCCTGGTAGGGTGTTGTTTGGTCTCCTCTACTGACTGACTGGTTAAATCATTTGTTCCCAGGTGGATTAGAATGTTGCTCTTGCCTCCTGCTCTCTGTATGGTGTTAGCAATGCATTCAATGCCTCTCCATCTTGAATGATCTGGGGAGACACCTGACCATTACTCCAGGCTGAGGTGAGTATCAACTCCACGAATCATGGAGTCCCCTATGATAACAAGTTATTTTGTATGCTTTTTTGTCATATTTAATCTGTTTAGTTTTATGGGTGTTGTTTTCTGTGTTGGTTGTTGCTGCCCTGCAGCATCCTCTGCCACAGCATCTGGCTTTGGAGTTACAGGTAGGAATTTGTTTGTTGTTGTTAATGGATACAGTATCTGGAGGCATTGCGCTGGTGTGTGTCATTTATTGGGGTGCTTAATTTGCTTCTCCTAACCACCTGCCAACCTCCGGGACCAAGTACCCTCTGCTGACAAGGTGCTCCAGTTTGGTGCTGGGGGAATAGTGGGTGGTTCTCATGATACTTTCTCTTCTGTATATGAGATTGGAGATGGGATAATTCTGTCCGTGCTGCTCAGAGCTGAGCCCTTAGATCTGTGAGTGTCCAGCATATAGGACAGTGACCCAAGCCTTTCATAACTGCCCTGTTGAAGACTGTCCCATAGTGCCAGCAGTTAACAATGGCCATCCTAGATGTGTTTGTGTTTGTATATAATGGACAGAAAAATGGAATTGGAGTAAATAAATAGTTTTTTCTTCTTCCTTTGTTCTAGATGAGTGGTAATATAGTTGCTCCCTCCCTTTCCTGTGCAACCTCAGAAAATGGTTCATTAGGATCCCCCCAATAAAAGGAGAGTATTACAGGGTGGTTGGGGATGGGGAGGGTGAATGAGCCCCTCCTCTGCCAAAAAGGAAAGAACTGTGGAAGAAAATCAACTATATGGAAAAAAACTAAGAACAAAAAACAATCAGCCAACATGGTATGCTACTTCCTGCTGTTTTACCTTGACTCAGACATTACAGGCTGAAAACACTTGATTTGCCCCTTACCTTGTACATACCCCTCACCTTTGTCCAGGGTGCTGCACTGACCCAGAACAAGTGGCAGTAGTTATGTCAGCCGTCCCACTGAGATACCATACCTTGCATGTTTCGCTCCCAGAGTCCTTGCCAATCAGGACGAAAGGCAAGCATTCAGTATGTTCCTTTCCTTAGACCTGACACAGAAGCAGCGCAGATGCCCCAGAGCTGGAGCAGAGTGGAGCCTTCAACAGTTCACTATACCCAGCCTCACTAGATCATGAGTCAGCGTTGTTGTGGATGGCACAGAGTTTGAGTGGATATTAGCCTCAACAGGGCAATGTAATAAATGAACTCCCTGAAAGAAAAAGCACATTCCTAACACTTCCCTAACCCTTCCACTATCCTTTGCACAGAGATCTTTTTGTCAGGTCCTCAAGGTAATGTCTACAGATTGCTAATCTGCAATAATAAAATGCTCTTTCAGCATTAACCTTGGCTGTGGTTCCTAAGTGCAGGTTTGCTGTTTGTTTTGCAATTGTGGGTTGGCTACCTCTTCCTTCACCACATTGATTTCTGTGTTGTGCTGTTTTTCTCAGTACCTGTCAACTCACACCCTTTGCAATGCCTTGTGTCATTTTGCTACCAACTCCCCCTCTCATACCCACAATTGCTCACTTTATGTCTCCTTATACAATCTTCCTCTACATTCACATAGCTGGAAACACTGTGCCTCATTCATATCCAAATACTGGTTTGGGTGCCTTTTCTCTTACCTCTCCTTACTTCTCTTCTGCATTCCCTCTACCTCCTGCTCGCTTTGCTACAGGGATCCTTGCACTTTTGTCATTCCTCCTCCCTATTCTGCTGGTCAATCAGCCTTCTCTTATCATCTCCCTTCACTCTGGAACCTACCCCCATCCTTCCTTCATTTCAATGTCTCCTCCGTTTTCCTCAGATACCGGCTGAAACTGTTTCCCTCCACTCTCTGCTCCTGTTCTCCCCTACCTGACTGTCCTCCTTACACTTGCCTTCTACCCCAGTTTAGGTGTGACTGACTTGCCTGATTTTTTGGGTGCTTACTCTTATTGTGCTTACTCCTGTTTTAATCATGTACTTTATTCCACTTTACTGTAACCATGAACTGTGTCAATGCTATGAAATTGCATTTAGTTGTGAAGCCTATGATACGTATTTGCTCAACCCCCCGTTCACACCTGGAAATGAACCTTGATTCAGTGTGCCTTTCCTAGTCACCAGTTTTCAAAAAAATTAATTCTTCCTCACACCCATCTTACAAATTTCCACCACTTACTTTTAGCTGTGCAGCATCACTGCTGTGGTTCATTTCCTGTAAACAACTCACTTGTGTCCCTACTGTTAAATCCATGTAGAAAAGTGTATTTTTCTATCATGTCCCCTCTCTTCCAACTGGTTTCCAGTGAGGAAACAGTCAGGATTGTAACCTTTCCTCATAAGCTGTATTCTCAACAGTATCAGTCTATTTGGTCACCCTCCTTTGGATGGATTTTAGCCTGTCACTTTCTCTTTTTTAAAAGTAAAATTCGTTATTAAAAAATAATTACATACAATGATAATCATGCACACACATTCATTACAGCAGATGTTCTTTGATTATGGGAAGGCATATCAAAAACCACATATTACTGGGTACACCTTACAGGCCAGTTATCTTTATTCCAAAGTTCTAACATCAAGGATAGCTGCCTGTCTTTCTGTAAGAGATGAGTGAAGGTTGCGCTATACAGCTCAGGTTACATGAATTTTTACCACAGGGCAAGCTCAAGCACCAACTGGGAGATAGCCAGTTGTGGAGGAGGCATATTGCAGAAGAGAGAGTGAAGGTAGGCACTGTATTCTATTTGGATAAAACATCTTGATATTTGTGAATGGTAAAGTGGCCAAGGCATTCAGAATTTGACAGGCACATGCCAGAGGTGAGTGCAAACAGAGGTGGGTGGGAGGGTGCTTGTGGTTGGTACAAGAACATAAGTACTGTATAAAGCACTTTGTTTCCATACAAGCCGCCAGATTCCATTTGATTTGTTGCTTAGTGAGAGGGGTCATACCTGGAAGTGTTCCAAGAGTTCTGTGGCTTGGGAGAGGTGAATAGGCCTTCTCAGGATATTGAATCAGTCCTATTCCATACTCTTCAGCAGTTGTTTGAAGTCTGAGCAGCAATAAAGTACAGTATATGAGAAAGCTAGGCATTCTGAGCATAACCCTGCTAGCAATTGGAATTGGGAAGGACTCCCAGCTCTTCTATGGCTTTTGGCATATAATGCCACTGATATAGCATTTTGTTCTGTAAAAGCCTGCCACTGGTATTCCTTCATGCAGTGTGTTCCAACCATAGACATGTTTCCAAGACTGAAGATGGAATGGGGATGTGGAGCTCTTCTTCCCACTTCAAGTGAGTTGATTTCATAGGGTGAGGGGTGTCTCTATGAGTATGGTAGAACTGCTCATTGGCCACTCGATGGGCATTCAAGAAGATACGCATTGCTGTCTAAAGATAAAGGTACCTCTAAAAGTCAATGTTGTGGAGCTGGTATTTTAGTCAGAGTGATTCAAAAGTTGCCAGAGTCTCTGTGACCATATCCAGAAGATTCTTCAGCTGATAAAACACAGAAACGTACAGTGTGTTTGCAGAAAATGACCCGTAGTTCCATCTAGTCTATCTTATTGTCACTGCCTATTTCTATACCTCGGACCCTGGAGGTGGTCCATGAAATAGGGTGGCTTCCAATCTTAATGAGCAGTTTGCTCCATCGGTAAGAGAGTGGCTATGATAGATGCAGGCAGAGGAAGCTTGGGCACTCACTACAATGATTGAAGTTCAGTCCACAAGTAGATGGTTGTACAGTCTTCTTTATTAAGGGGCCAAAGGACAGACAGCTGGTGGTCTCCAACAGACAAGAGCCCAGACCCCAACATTTCTCTCCTCATTGAACTTCTTCAAGGAAACAGTACCCCCTACCAATTTCTCACATTTATACTCTACATGTTGTCACATGATTCCCATCCATTTCAAAGTGACTGTGCATGTACAGGTAAAAGTGTAAGTGTGGCTCAGTTGGTAGCACATCCACCTCTGGATCAGAAGGTTGTGGGTTTTCGTCCAACTCCGGGACTGGACTCATACCTAAAATGCTGGCATCCAAGTGCAGTATTAGGGGGTGCTGTACTGCTGGGGTCTGCCATCATACAGATGAGATGTTAAACCAAAGTTCCTTCTACCCATCCTGGTGCTGTCCTGGTGGGTGTCCAGGTGGAAGTAAAAGAACCCAGAGTACTTTTTACAAAGAGTAGGGGACATTCCCGGTGTCCTGGCCAACATTCCCCTTCCCATAAACTGGATCATGCAATAGTCCAGGCTGTGTGTGTGTGTGTTGATGTCAGGTATTGCCACCACCACCCTTTCAGTCACCTCACTAGCAGTCTAGCATTGCTTGTAAAGCACTTTGAGAAACACTGTGTATGAAAAGCAGTATATAAATGCTGATTCATCTTCTTCTTAAAAATGACACATACATTTAAAAGCCGGTATCCTCACTGAACTGTGTATTATTAACTTGATCAGCAACTGTTCTAAATACTTGAGTTTATTTCATAGTAAGACACAGTCAGTAGTGTATCCACACTCTCAGACAAGAATCCAGTTCAGTTCCAGTTTTGACCTTTTTGGTGAATGAGGAACCACACAGGATCTATGGGGAGCACATAGTCCTAATAGCTAAACAAAACAGAAAGTAGAAGTAATTGATTCATTTATTTACCATAGAGCTAAGCAATGTGTACAATTCATATTGTTTCCTTACAATACATGTCTCATATTTCAGAAGAATATTTATTTGTCATGGTTTCCGCCATTTCACTTACTTCCTAAAAAAGGTGAAGGATCTACATAATCATTAAGGACTGGCCACTTTCAACCATGTTGCTTGAAGAATTAGAATGATTCTCTCCTAGCAAGTGCCAGGTCTCTATCACCACCGCTGGATCCATTTCACATGTTTTAATGCTGCAAACAAGATTCAGTGGTAATTTTTCTTAGTGACCTTACTCTCATGGGCTGCTACAGCATACTCATAGTTTTCTTCTTCCTCCTTCCTCTATGGCCCTCATGAAGATCCCCTTCTTCCTCCTCCTTCCTCTATGGCCCTCATGAAGACCCCAACCACCTCTTTAAATGTTACATTTATTTCTGGTAAGGTAGAACACACTGCATTGGCATGCAGCTATATACATAACATAAGTGGTGTCACAACGAATGAGGTCCTGGATTTCAATGTGTTTCCTCTCCTCTAGGTTCTGTAAGAAGGTGGACTCATTAATAACTGGGAAGTATTTGCACCTTTTACATTTTTCACATCTCCAGGGGAGGGGTGGAAAGAACTTTCTTGGCAGTTCTGTTTGTTGCACAGAATAAACCAGCATGTCAATCAAATTGCTGGCTTGTCTGTACACCATGTTTTGTGGTTTGCTAGTGACCTCTTACAGCCTTGACTCTGCTCAGAGCACTGGCAAATTTTTCTACATTGTCTGTTTGACCCTATATGATCATGTAGAATTTATACTAATAAAATGGGGAGGAGGATTTTAGCCTCTTCCCCATAACCTTCACAGCTACTACAAATTCTGCTGGTTCAAATGAATTTCAGTATGTTTTTTATAGTGTGGAGGTGGTGGCAGCTACTAACAAATCAGATGGAGTTCCTGTCAGTACTTTCACAGTAAATTGTAATGGCAATGTTACCTGCTTGGCTGCTAGATGTCTATAATTTTGGTAAGGAAATTTTACTTTTGTCTTCTGTCACACAAAATCATTGATTCGTGTCAGTAGGATCTATGTGATAATGGTGATCGCCGATAGGCAATCGCTGCTACGGTGATGGCACATCAACAAAAAAATATTTTGGCCAGTTTGAATCTAATGTTTTATGTGGGGGGCTTTGCCCCCCGCACCCCTTCTTTTTAAGGATTCTCAACTCCAGGGGGTGCATGTCAGGGGTGTGTGAAAATGTGGCAAAAATAAAATTTAGTGCTGGGAGCAACAAAAAGTACCTGCGCCCAGACCCGAAACCAGCACCATTCCCATCGCAGCCCTGAACTTTCCCAACCACAATGCTATGGAAGCAGCTTGCAGCTTGCCATGGTGCCACCCCATACAACCTCTCTGTCCCTCCCATCCCATGCTCGCTATGCCTGCCTCTGTGCATAGGCATGTAGTAACAGTATGTTGCTATTTCCAGCATCACCCTATCTGGTCACCCACCTTTCCCCAGTTGCTCCATTGACAGGTGCCATGATTGAGTCACCCATTTGGTAGGCACCCAATCGCGGTCAGCAAACTCATGGAATACCATGTCAGTAGTATGCAGAAATTCCACATATTCCACAAGATCCTCCCTGTTCCCCAACCACACCATAAATGCATTGCCAACATAATGACAACAAACCATAATCTTGTCAAAGTATGGATTACTTTCTTGGCTGTTAACACTATGCTCCTGTCAATACCCTAGATAGACACTGGCATAATTGGGGACTAAATTTACCCCCACTGCAAAATCTTTAAGTTGTAGGAAGAATTTGTCCATAAATGAAAAGTAATTATTCTCCAATATCAATATGGATGTGTTGAAAAAAATAGTGTATTCTGCCTAGCTTCATGCAGTCTTCTCCACAAAAGTACCTGCACAACCTCTACCCCTTCAGAGTGTGGGATGTTTGTGTATAAGGATTCAGCATCAAGGATCACCAACAAGTTGTCATCTATGGTATGTAAAATTAATCTAATTTTACTGTTTTTTTTGTGCAGTTAGGAATATATGCCTCCCCAATCCTCTGTGATTCATAGTCACCAAAAAGGTTGAAACTGAAACTGCATTTGGATCATAGCCTGGGGCTGCAGATACAGTAGACTTCTCAGTTACTATGAAATTAACTGAAGTATTTAAAACAATTGTTGTTCAAGTTAATAAAACACAGTTTTTTAATTTATTTATTTAGTTATTGGATTTTGATAACCGAATAAGCTTCCTGAGTCTTGCGTCCCTTTTTCAGGAGTGACCCGAGGTAAGTTACCCACAATAAATGGCATTCACATGATACAATCTCAGATACAAAAGGACTGGCCAGCCTGGTGGTGCAGAGAGTTAAGGCACTGGACACCACACCTCATGCCATCCTGGCGACCCGGGGTGGGAGTGACCTCAGCTTGCTGGGGGTCAGCAGGGCAGGGACAGGATCAAGCGTCTGATGGACTGCTGTCCTCTCCCAGGGAGGGTTGTTGTCCCGATCCTTGGCTGCCCCCTAGTGGAGGCCGTAGGAAAGCATAAGAGGTTGGGAGACACAGAAGTGTGGAGACATTATGTGCACATGCCTCCACACATGCACTTTCATGCCGTGAGAGAGAACTTGTGCAATGCTTTTCACTCAAAATAGATTAAATAATAGCTTTCAAGTGGCACAAATATATACTAGCATCATCAGATCTCTTCTCTTTAATAACTCTGTTAAAGATAATAAGATACAGTATTTGTAATTACTTAAAGTAGCAGGTATGATAAGGTGACATGGCTGTTTGTTTAAACTTTTAACGAATGCTGAAGAGTAAATAAACTGTGTATGCTAGGATCTCTGATATTGTTACTATATGGAGATGTAGAGGTGAGTTCTGGCCATACTAAGATAAATCCTTTTTTTTTCATTTGTAATTTATGCTCCTGCTTCCCTGGCTGCCCCCTTCTGACCAACTCCCCCAACCCAGTCACCCTGCTCCTCTGGGACTTACCTTATGCCACGTATTCTCTGTCAAAGGACTTGTGGCATATGCCCAGCCACTTGTACAGAGCCTGCGAGGGGTCAGTCCTCAGTGTGCTGCCATGTTTTTTTTCCATGTTTTATCCCCTTAGCCCCAGAGCCCCAACCATACATAGATGTGTATGTGCATGGAGGCGTACATGCACACTGGCATCAGAAACTGCCCTGATCCACCCACCTGGCCTAACACCTAGCCTTCCATATGCCCAAGGCTACCATCAAGTCTCCACTCGGCAACTATGTGGCAGCCAAGAGCCGGGGAGGCCTATCACCCCTATTCAGGAGAGGAGAGCTGCCTGCCAGCTGCTGCATCCACTCCCAGCCCCCGGCTGACCCCCAGCATTCCATTCTTGTTCCTGAACATGGGTCACAGGCGTGATGAGGTAAGGCATCCAGCGCCTCAGCCCTTTGCACCACTGGGCTGGCCTAGGATAAATCATTTAACAATCTTTCACTCTAATGTCCATAGCCTAATCTGAAAAATGAATGAACTTAGAATTTGGGTTCAGAAACTGAAGTACAGTGTTTAGGGTGTCTCAGAGACATGGCTAGATCAGGCATACTGGACTCAGAATTGATCAGTCAGGGATAACCTGATCTACATAATTAATTTAAGCTAATACTGTTTTATGTGTTTTAATCTGCTTATAATGAATTTGTTCACTTGTACAACACCTTGAGTTACAATTAAAATGGAGAGCTTTATTAAATAAATAAACTAAATAAACTAATCATATGCCACATATGCAAAGTGTGTCAGAAGGATAGAAATGGTAGGGGGGTTATATACAGAGTAAATGAAAAGCTAGAACCTGTTCATTGCTCAGTTTGGAGGATTAGACTGTATTCTTGTGAAAATGTTAAAGTCCAGTATTGTGGGTTAAATATACCCCTCCAAACATTAAACAACCCACAAAACAATGCTCTCAGAATAAATCTCTGAACTATAACACATTAGTGTGCTTAAATACAACATATTTGCAATGGTGTTGCTTGTGTATATATGGAATTCAGACAAACAGACTATAGAAAGAATTACATTTATTAGTTTGGATTTGATCCCAGGCTACTCAGATTTCCATTCTGAATGCACTACCAGCTGCACCACCAAGGCAACTGGAAACATGAGACTGCCAGAATCACAGCACTCTTTCTCTAATGTACAGCCTGGTGCTGCACAGATAATTACATTTATATTTGCAAGGGTCCTGTGTGCATATATTTGGGAACCCAAACAAATAAAAGAGAAAGAAATAAGTGGCATCAATACTTTTGCAGTAAATTTATTTTGCTGACAGCAAAAACTAAATATAGTGACTAGGGAAAAAGCACACAAAAACCACAAGTTTATTTAATGAAAAACTGTTTTTGTTCATTCACATAAATGAACTGAAGTTTGACTTAATAGCATGTTCATATAAGTTTAAGTACAGATAATTGCCCGCAGCAGAGGTTTTCTTCATGTTTCAGGGGGCTTCTCCCCCACATCCCCTTACTTTAGATAACAAACTCTGTTGCATGCAATTACTGAGTGTCAGGGTTCCTAGTTTTGGACAATTAGTCTCAGGCTCCTAACACTTAGTCTTGTGAATTTCAGTCTTTTGAAATACTCTCCTGTTGGCTTAAAATGTCATATGTGAAGTGTAAACATGCATAGTGGTTAGTATCCAACTTTAATTAAATAAGCACAAGCATAGAGGACTGCCTGCACAGATTCCAGCTAGCTGGGTTCACTGAAGCACACGCTGGCTGCCAGAATTATCCTATTTAAAAAACTGCTGTACTTGCTCTTTACAATGTGCATGGGAGTATTTTGAAAAACTGAAATTAAAAAGACTGAGTTTCAGAATCTGAAGACCGATTGTCCAAAACATGGAATCCTGGCACTCGGTAATTGCCCGAGGTGGAGTTTGTCATCTAAAGTAAAAGGGATGCGGGGGAAAAGCCCCCTGAAACATGAAGAAAAGCTCTGCCATGGGCAATTACCGAGTATTGTGATTCCGAGTTTCGGACAAACGGTCTCGGACTCCTGACACTCGGTCTTGTGAATTTCAGTCTTTCGTCATAACTCCTTGCTAGACAGCATTTAGTTCAGGGTTTTATTTAGCTCTAAAAATTGATTAGCGTTTTGCTCATAAAAGTGCTAAAACATTGTAAAAAATGTATAGCATTTGCTTCATTGTGTTTAACAAACATAACACTTCTAGAAAACCTTTATAAATACTATCTGTACAGTTAGTATTGTCCCAGGAAAAAAAACTGCTAATCAAAACTCTGTAGTTCTTTTATGTCTGACTACGCAATCTGAAGTGGTATTTCTGCTTTATTTAACAGTTTGTCTGCACTGACATTATAAAAACTATGAATTCCTGCTTTACAATCTTAGGATATGAGAGCCAGCTACCAGGAACATTGTTCAGGGAAGTCAGAAGAAGGCAGGAAGACAGTACTCAGAAATGGCAGGCACAAATTGGGCAACATGAACTCAGGAGTGGCCAGCACAAACTGGGCAGAAGAAACTTAAGAACAGGCAGTAGTATGAAATCAGGAGCTGAGCAGCAGGAGAAAGTAGCAGGCAGACATACAGGACAATGAACTGCAAATCAGCTATGGTGAAAAGCCTACAGAGTACTCTGTATTTAAGTAGAATCATA
The DNA here is from genome assembly GCA_016271365.2 of Neoceratodus forsteri. Lineage (NCBI taxonomy): Eukaryota > Metazoa > Chordata > Ceratodontiformes > Ceratodontidae > Neoceratodus > Neoceratodus forsteri. The sequence continues at coordinate 799,637,060 of CM057454.1, forward strand.
AAACATGCTGGAACGAGACCCTAATAATTAGCCTAAAAAATTGCAATTAATTAAACACTAACTAATACAGTGTTACAATCATTGCTACTAATACCATTTTGCATGGCATTAGTGTCACAGTTCTGGCTAAGCAGCTGTCAGTGAAAAAAGATTAGCATGTTAATTTCACAAACCTTGGACCATCAAAAATAAAGAGCAGAGATATTGTTTAGCTTTACAGCATATGAGCTGCTGTTCCACTACTGTTGGTATGTATAACTTTCTTTTGATTGTATATACACTACCGGTCAAAAGTTTTAGAACACCCCCATTTCTCCAGTTTTTATTGAAATTTACGTAGGTTAATGTCTCAATGTACTCTGAAATTAAAGCATAGAACAAATAAACAATTGGAGATAAAAAAGAAATCATAGAATCATTTTGTTTAACAAAATTTAATCTAAATTTTTGACTCATCAAAGTAGCCACCTTTTGCAGATGTACTGTAACCGACGAACACACTCGTGGCATTCTTCCTACAATGGACATCAAATATTGTTCGGGAAGTTCTTCCCAACACTGTTGCAGAAGTTCCCACAAATGTGTTGCACTTGTAGGTTGCTTTGCTTTCACCCTTCTGTCCAGTTCATCCCAAACCAGCTCGATGGGGTTTAAGTCTGGAGACTGTGCTGGCCATTCCATGATTTGAAGCCTACCATCTTGTTCTTTTCCTCGAAGGTAGTTCTGACAAAGCCTGGAGGTATGTTTTGGGTCATTATCTTGCTGTAGGATGAACCCCTGACCAACTAGGCATAGACCAGAGGGTATTGCATGGCGCTGCAAAATGCTGTGGTAGCCTTTTTGGTTCAGGGTGCCAGTCACTCTGTGCTGTTGTCCTGTGAGCTGCCTATCATGAAGCTGTTGACTCTCAGAAACTTGTCTTCTGATTCTGTTGTGGCTTTGGGTCTGCAGACCTCTTCCTGTCAGAGTTTCCTCCAGTTTCCAAGTGCCTTTTGATGGTGTAGGAAACTGTACTCAGTGACACCTTGGCTTTCTTTGCAATTTCTCTACAGCAGTTTTTGCTAACCTAACCTTTTTTTTAACCTCTAGCAGTTTACCGCTTACCTTTGTACCATTTCAGGTTATTCACTGGACTTGAATTGCTTAAATTTCAATAAAAACTGGAAAAATGGGGGTGTTCTAAAACTTTTGACTGGTAGTGTACCATCATAGATTTGTAATCTCAACTGGTTGTAATTGAAAGGCTATGCCCATAGTTCAATGGGGTGAGCAACCAGCGATGCCCCTTTCCTGAGCTATATAAGCAGTTCCTCCCACCCTCCTTCTAAAGCACTTTTTTCTTTGCAGCCAGAGGCTTTGTCCATCTGTGCCTTCTCCCCTGGGGCCTGCTGGTGCTTTGCCCCCAACCCACCCCACATTTGCCTCCCTCCTTCCCTTGTCCTTTGGGCTCTGCTTGGTTTGTGCAGGACTTCTGTTTGTTGTGTTTCTCCTGCTTTTTGGTTAGTATTGTTTGCCTCCAGCTGCTATGTGCTTCTTTTGTTGCTTGTTTCCTGTCATAGGATTCATAGAAGTTTTTCAGTCAAAAAAGGGCAGTCATCCATATGAAGCTCACCCTTACCTCAAAGGGAATAGCCAAACGTAGTGTGTGTAATACAATAGGTGTCCAATCCCTTTTTAAGAAGCAATCATATCTGCACTGTCTACCATCTCCAATGGCAGCCTATTACATAAGTCCATCACCCTCTGGGTGAACCATGCTTCTCTTTTCTTCGTATGACATAAATTCCCCTCTAGTTGTAGCTCATGTGATCTCGTGGTATGGCAGCTGGTCTTTTATTCTAATTCTAGGCAGTCCACTAAGTCCCTATTTGTGAATGCTCTAAAGATCAGACACATGCGCCCTCACAGTCATCTATACTTGAGTGAATATAAAGCTATAGCTTTCAGCCTGTCTGTATAACTCAGGAGTCTAACTGATTTAATCATCCTTGTAGCTCATCTCTTTACCCCTTCCAGTAGTAAAATATCTGCTTTGGCATAAGGACATGTAAATTGTGTACAGTACTCCAGATGAGGCAGCACACTAGAGTTGTACAGTGGCAGCAGCACCATCCTTTCCCTACTCTAAATGGACACTATGCACGAAGGGGTGGAGTGGCTACATGCCATGGGGATCCACCTGGTTTAATCCTGGGGGGGTGTTCCCCTGGTCTACACTGTTCAGGTTAAGGATCTGGGCATGATTCTCGACAATGGTCTGACACTTGATGTGCAGGTGGCGGTTGTTGCAAAAGTGGTTTTTACCACTTATAAGTGCCTCCATTAGATTTCCCACCATGGAGGTAAGGCTAACCGGGCAGTAGCTGCCCAGCTCATCCTTTCCTCCCCCTTTGTGTAATGGCATCACATCAGCCTTTCACCAATGCCCCTGAACTCTCTCCTTGTCTAGAGACAAATTAAATAACTTTGTGAGTAGTGTCACCAGTTACTCCTTTAACTCCTTGAGTGTCCTGGGTGGATTGCATCAGGGCCCATTGCTTTATCTGTCTGCAGTTTACTTAATTCCTCTAATACCCAATCCTCTGTAAAGGGGCTTGTGTCCATCTCCCTGCCCACCATTCCCCTACTTCTTAGCTCTGGCCCCTTGCCTTCTTCCTCAACCTTGAAGACTGAGGTGAAGTACTCATTCAGTATATTTTCTTTTTCCTCCTCCCCCCTCTATCAGACCTCCCCCTTCCACTTTCAGTCTCATAATCCCATGTTTGCCTCTTCTTTTGTCACTTCCATACCTGAAAAACTGCTTGTCTCCCCTTTTGGCCTCCCTCGCTATTTTCTCCTCCGTATCCACTTTACCCCTCCAGACTATTTTCCCTGCTTTCTTTAGCTTCCCCTATAAACTACTTTGTCCACAACTCCCTGTGAAGCTTTGTAGGCCATGAACGCTTTCCTCTTCTCCCTGACTGATTTCTTCACCTCTGTTGTAAACCAAAGTGGTTTCCTCCCTTTCTTTTATTTGCTCATGCTACTGATGCATTGCATTGTCGCCAGCAATACTCCCCTTTTAATTGTTCCCAACAGCTCTTCTATACCTTTGAGCTTCTCCTTCTCTTCTAGTTCCTTTTGTAAAATTTCCTTCATTTTCTTAAAATCCACTTTCCTGAAATCCAGTACCCTAATGGTAGACCTGCTCTTATCCGACCCTGTCCAAAGTCTAAAATTTACCATCCTGTGATCACTGTCTGCTACATTTTCCCCAACCTTGACATCCTCCACACTGTCCCCATTTGTCATAACCTGTTTCAGTATGACCCCTCCCCTAGTCAGCTCCCTGATGAGTTGGTGAATAAATGCTTCCTACACGGACTCCAACAGCTCCCTACTCATTAGAACACAGTTTCCAGCAAAACCTGGTAAGGTCGGCACACACAAAAAAATTATCACCTTCAATTTATGCAAACAGGATGGTTTATTGTACTATATGGCACAATAGCTTTGAGAAATATTTGCAGCAAATAAGTACAGTATATCCCAATGTAAAATACAGTATTACTGGCATAAAGTGCATTGAGCGAATCCATAGTCATGTGCTAAAAAAAGTTTGTATGCACCCAAAAGTCCCAAACTCACATACAGACTCATTGAAACCAAATACATTTTTCAACATTCTGTCCAGAACTCTGAGGTGTTGAGGTTACTCACAGTATTACCAGGTTAGTGTCCTGTATCAACATTGTTATCCTGTGAGCCAGGTAGTGACATACGATTCCTGTGTCTTCACCTCAGAACGGAGTCTGGCGTAGTTCCAGAAACTGAGAGTCTGAGGGTCTGTGGCAGCTTCCAGGTAGCAATGCGCCTATGTTTGGATTAGAATCATCATCAGAACACAGACACCCAGAGCACAGACCCCCCCTTCCTTCTCTGACTAATCCTCTGCTTGCAGCATGAGGATTTAATAGAGTGCAGTGGTGGGGGATGGGAAGGTAGACCAAACTTTGAGTTGCTGCTCCTGGAGCAGCTGTCCCTCTGTTTCTGTTCCTGCAGCTGAGGATTGGAGCCACTGCTATTAGTTGCTGACTGTGGGGAGCTGCTGCTGTCCTTTGCTATCGTAGGTGCTGGGAGAGGGAGTCCCAAGCTAAGGGACAAGTCAACCTCTCCCAGTGATGATCCTCCACTCCGTGGGGAAAAAGTGACTAAAAACCCTTTGTCTGGCTTTTTCAAGCAGGCATTGCCAGTCCTGATTGGGCAATTCAGGATCTCCTCTGGGCTTTTTTTTTGGTCTGCTTGCCCCCTTTCTCTTGTAGCTGATTGGTGCTGCCTGCAACTGCAACTTCTAACTGACTAAAGAGCTGCTGCAGGAGGGGAGCCGCAGGCTTGTTTTGTCACTCCTGGAGCTGCTATCCCTCTTGTTTTTGTTCCCGCAGCTCATGATCAGAGCTGTCCATGGTCCTTTGTTGACTCTGGGGCTGTGAGAGACTCCCCACTGCAATCTGTGTCTTTTTATTTATTCATAACTAATTGTGTTTACAACCTTTGAGTCCGAGACTCATTTACAAAGGCACCTCATCATGGGGGAGCAGACATCAAGACAGTTATTACAGTGCAGGTTAAAACAGAGGATAACATTACTGATGCAGTAAAAGGAACATTTAACATAGATACACTTAGGTTACATAATGTAGTAGTTTGTATGTTACCTAAGTTACATAATTTTACAGAACTGTGAGTTACACTCATGGATGTAGTAGGTCCTCAGAGAAAACAATGGGTTACATCCCTGTTTGGACCTAGTAGGGAAGGAGTGGGTCTGGGGGAGGGAGAGGCTGTCCAGTGGACATTGTCAAGTCAGGGGCAAGGCGGGCTGGTACCACAGGTTACAACAGGGGGCTGGTTGCACCTACAACAGTGGGTATTAAAGATATGGTTCTGAATATGTGTCCCCCAGATGCTGCTGCCCTGAGGCTCTGGATGGGAAACACCGCTGTCCATGGGAGTCTCCACTGCTGTCTCTGTCCTGCTGATGCTGCCACTGCCCCATGGCTCTGAATGGGAGCTGACACTGTCCTTTGCTGTCATAGGTGCTGTAAGAGAAAGTCCTAAACTAAATGACCAAGTCAACCCAATCCAGAGATGATCCCCTGCTCCGTGGGGAAAAAGTGGCTTTCTGTGATTTATTTTACAGCTGGACTTTTAACTTGTTTTTGTTGCTATGTTTTATTGTTCCTGCTGGCATTGCTAAATGTAGCCCCTTGAATCTTTATAATAAGGTGCAATATAAATAAAAACTCATTGCTCGATGGATTGATTGGCTGGTTGATTGATAAGGTAGGGGGCCACACCAATTGGGGTATTAAGCCTCAATCTCTAGAGGAAAAAAATTATTGTGCACACAGTAGGGTCTGTCAGAGTTTATTTTATTTTTAAACCCTCAACAATAAAGTGCTAGTGCATTTAAAGTCTTTTTACAGACAAACTCGAACCAAAAACTGCTAACATCAGTTACTCCTAACTCCCCCATGTATTAACATGCTTTACATCTTCATGGGGTGGAGTTTGATTCCCTCATGCAGCCTTTTATATCCCACATTGCTTAATGATTTACTATTTGAAATCCCCATATTTTCTTTTAATTAGTGCATTATTACTAGGTTATTCAAACTAGCATGCTACAGCCTGCTACTAAACAATGGAGGCACTTAGTGTTGCAGCAAAATTTAATTTCTCTGGTGAAATTCTGGCAAAATCAAGAATTTCACCACGCAAAACATTTTGCAATAATTTGCACATTTCGCCAATTAATTTCATGGGTGTGTCTAATAATTTATTAAACTTGTGGGAGCAATGAGAGAGAAGATCAGCAGCCACTGTTGGGTTTAGGGTTTAGGAAATGGTTGAAGAAATATTTCAGCTATTATTTCATTAATAATGTTTGGTACTATAGTAGTCTTATTTTTTGCATTCACTGATGTAGTTTAAGATGTCAGTTTACAGGCCATGCATTTAACAGCCCTGTCCAGCAGTCATAGCAGAGCTCAAAGTTACACTGACAACAATGTAGCCCAGGATTTCACACTACGGTTTTTCTAGCACATTTCCAAGGAGCCACTACAACTGATATGTTCCAATAGAAGTATGTAATATGCCTCCCAAAGATGAATCGTAATAGATAGACCATCATCTGTGAGCACTGTGGGATAATTTTGAATGTGATATTACTGCTTCATTGAAAATATGATTTCTTTATGTTTGTTACTTGACCTTCAGGCAGCAGGAGTGAAATGGGTAGACTAAATGTACAATGTCTGTTCACTGGGAAACTATTAAGTAACTATCTGGTCTGTGGGCCTTGTTTTAGTAAAACTGTACCCTATTACTAGAAGAAACATAATCATGAATCATGATGGGGCAAAGTATTTCACTGTCCGTACTGAAGCATTACAGTACTGGCATAGCTGCAATGATGGGAGGTCAGATCGATTAAGTAGAAGCCAGCAGTCAGAGCAACTTTCCCCTCAACCTTAACAAGGAGTATGGACAAACCAGCCCATGGAGCAAAACTGGATGGAGAAGTCCCTAGGAATGTGGAGAGCAGCACCACCATTAGAGTGCTGGTGACCCAGCAAGATGAGGATTCAGTGGACTAAAGGGGAGTCAGTGAATGGAGCAGTTCTTCTTTGCTGAATTATGGAACAGCTTTTTCCAGGTACAGGGGGTTGCATGGCTTTCAGTGTCACCTGGCAGACTTGTTTAGTAGGGGATGGAGTGTTTGTTGGAGAGGGTCTTGTTGTCTGGTTAATGGCTACAGTGAATAATATTAATGGGGCTAGAAGGATAATTTTGTTTATGAGTGGGCATGAAAGTTTTAATTTGTGAAAGAGATTATTTGTTTGAGCCAGAATTCACCAAATATAAATGAAACATACTTCCCCGTAGTCTGGAGTTGGAGACAGGGGGTACTGGGCAATACAGTCTGGCTACGTATCTGTAGGAGGGTGACAGCCTTTGTTAGTTATTTTGTGTGTTTGTTGCTTTTTCTTGGGTTTGAGAGTGGGTGGTTGAAGTGGGAGTTGGGGATAATTGAGTAATAATTAACAGGTCTCTCCTTTTTGCCATAGGGAGACCGTGGCATAATTTGCCCTTATAAAGGAGCATTTATAACGCAAACACATGCACACTTCTCCTACCTCTGTGCATGCATGTGCTGTAGTGTTTCCCTTTCTGGCTTGCCGCTATCTCCTCGACCACAACCTAGCCGCCAAAGAATCAGGGCACGGCGGTAAGTCACATTTAAAAAAAACAGTTATTTTCTACAGGATACAAGTTTTAATTATTAAAAAAAGAAACACATAAAACCTCCGAAAATCTAAATGTAACTACTGGACGCAAAAAGAACTGGAGCGCGACAGCACTGAAACTGCTATTTTATATAATTGCTGTCGCCAAAAAGGGGACACCCAGCAATTATAGAAAACAAAATATGGGGTGGCGTATGTGTAAACTCGAAGTTTACACACACCCTCAGGGTTAGATGCATGTACAAATCCCTCAAGCTTTGCTCTTGGGGTTTATTCAGCATCTAACCTTTTGGGTGTGTGCAAACTTCTCATTACACACACTACCCCACACTTTATTGTCATAATGCGCTTTGGTTCCACAGACTCAGGATGGTTTTCAAAAAGTTCTTTGGTTGGGGGATGTGAAACTAATTATGTGGGGCAGCCCTCTGCTGGTAGGCCTTACATTATAATAAGAGTGTTAGCTTCCCTTCGCTGGATCTTAGGAATCTCATTATATCTTCATTACATTTATTTTTTTGTTTGTTTCTTTGCACCCAGGCTCCCTGTTGATAATGGGCATGGCAGAATTTCACCAGAGAGTGGCAAACTTTCACCAGTCATGGGTAAAGTTCCACATTTTGTGGGCAAAATTTGTGATTTCACCAGTGGAAGTATTTCGCACAACAAAATTTGCGCATTTTGCACATCTCTACTCATAAAGAATCATGCTTAAAATGACAGGGAAAAATATTCTAAAATGCCTCAATGATTTACAAAATTATTTTGTACAGTCATGTGCAGCCTCTGACAGTTTAAACAGTCACCAATTATATACTGCATGAATTTAGCTGCTGTATATGATGGAGCTTAATGCAGGTAAATTTAGACTGGTCTTATTATATGTAGTGTACCCATTTATACAGTAAATCAATCCCTTACATAGGCACAACTATATTATTTACCTCCTAAACAGCCAAAACCAAGTCCCCAGGTATATACAATGCGCTGGATATTCAAACTGTGCCTTTCTGTGGCGCAAGCTCTTGCGCTGCTCAAAATAGTTGCGCAGGGGTGTGGCAGGGGAGATATTCAAAGGAGTTGCGCTATTGAGCAACTCCTTTGAATATCGCCCCCTGGCCACAACCACTGTGCATGGCGTAGTGGAACCGCCACCACCGCAAGTGGTCAGAGTGTAGCATTCAAGATGCGGTGGCACAAGTTCCATTGCACCATGCGCAAATTTCCTATATTCAAAAGGTGACATGCAAATGGGACCATAAGTTATGCAAGGCACAGGGGGGGCCATTTGCATCTAATTATGGCCCCATTTGCATGCCATTAGCATGCAGGTGCGCCGATCCCCGATAACTTGCACCTGGTGCCCTGCCAGGCAGCAGCCATCAAGGACCGACACCCCCTGCAGCCCGGTCGCGGGCATGAAGTAAATCTCCTCCCCACTGACCCGATCGCGGGCAGAATGGAGTTCAACCCCCCCCAAATACCAATATCCCTGGTGGTCCAGTGGACCGCAAAGCCCGATCGTGGGCATTAGAGTCAAACCCACCCCCCCAAAGTCCAATTCCCTGGTGGTCCAGGCCTCACCCACCCACCCATGGAGCCCACCACCCCGCTTCCCCATCAGCCGGGCAGGCGAAGCACCCACCCACCTGCCGCCACCGCCCGCCGACTGACAGCTCAGTAGGGCTGCACACAGTGGTTCAGACAAGAGCCAATGGGCGTGCAGCCCATACCGTACAAGGCAGTCCAGATATGTGAATGAATTGAGGAGTGTGTTCTGCCCACGATAGGGCTATGGGGGGTTACTATTATGCCCATGATCGGGCTGCAGGGGGGGCACAGGGAACAAGTGGAGGGCCATGTGGCAGCTGCTGTGTTGCGCCCTGCAATGTGGCAGCTCACCTGTGGGTGGCCCTCGACGTGATCCTTTTTTTTTGTCTCAAAGTTGTGCAGGCGCAGGTAGGGGTTGTGCCTGCACAACTCTGCACAGCCCGGCTGAATATTGGGCTATGCAGTTTATGCATGGTTCCTCCCCTTCAGGTTGAGCATGCCTTCATTACCATTGCACTGTTGCTCAGCATGACTTGGGGGGCGCAACTGCCTCCTGCTGAATATCGCAGAATGGCGCAATTTCAGACTTGCGCAGGCACAACCCTATTGTGCATAGCACACCCCTTTTGAATATCCAGCCCAATGTATTTAGCCAGCCTATGACTTTTTCCACCTAAGTGACACAGATGAAACAAAAGAAACATTATGCTAACACTGATACAGTTACCCAACCCCATAATCAATATTACATTCCTGAATGCATTTTTTTATTCACCTCCCTTGTCCCAGGCAAATTAAATGTTACTTCAGGCTTTCTGTGACTTACATTATACTGTAACTGCTGTATATTTTAACTTTCTGGGTTTGATTTTCAAATTAGCTGCATCACCTTAATGGACTTGTGGCAGAGGGGTTTGCCACAAGTGGTGACCTGCAGCAAACTGTGCGACAAATGTGATTTTGAAAGTTGCTTGCTGCACCCGCCCCCCCATTGCAAGTCTCTTGCGGTGATACAGCACAGTTATGCCAGCTACCTCCTGAAGTACATTTGCATCCATGAGGGTGCCATTTTATGGGTCTTGCACCAAGGCTGTGGTGCAAGCTGCCTTAAAAAGATGGCACATTCCCAACTTGCATCCTGGGTTTAAAAATTGGGCACAAGTTGTGGCAAACATTGTGGGGACACAGGGCTTGGTCTCATGCACTGTGTCTCCCTTTTGAAAATTTGGCCCATTTTTTTATTGCTGTCTCCTATTGTTGAGCCTCTGGAATAAGGTGCTACATAAAAAAAAAATACTGATTGATTGATAAGGTAGGTGGCCTCATAATAAGGATGTTAAGCCACAGTCTACCTTGGCCAGAATTGAGTTTGTGAGGTTGGCTGTCCAGGGTGGAAAAGGTTGCAGGGAAAAAAAATAAAGATAATACTTTGTCAAATTCATCCTGAATTCAGAAGTCATTTCCTGTTTGTTTGTTTTTTCCTCCATCCCAGCAGCAGTTGTAAAACAGGATGAGAGAGAATGAGCATATATTTTAGAAATTTGAAATGTGAAAGAATTGGTGCCATGGTGCTTCCTGAGCTGGGTGTCCAGGGTTGGGGATATTATTTTAACACAAACAATTTGGGGTTTTAGGGAAGGGATTTGCTGAATTTAGAATGGGGTAAACTAGTATGTGCAGACTGCAGCAGGTACAACTCAGATAGTTGTAAAGTACAGTAAGTTGGAAGAGTGTGAATGTACAGGTTGTCTTTGGTTGGGTAATCAGTACATATGTGTCTGTATGTATGAGGAGGATCTTTTTAAAAACAAATAGCCTTGGTTTTATGGGAACCAAGTTTGCTGAGGGTTTTAAACTACTTTTCTAATATTATATTGACAGTAACCATGTTTATATATATTGTTCAGTCATAAGTTAGACCTTACTTACTATACATCAAAAGGACTGGCACTGAGCCTTGTAGCAGGCTCACTGCTGAAAAATAAAAAAAACAATGGAGGTGTACTTGTGCAATACTATGCTCGATAAAATATCTTTATTAAGTGCAAATTGCAGTGCAGTAGCCGATGTACACAAACATTTCCACCAGGTCACCTTACGTGTTTCAATCCAAAACATCAGTGCTTTCTCATAGGCATATAATCCTTGGTAGGTACTTTCCTTATGTAGCCAAGAATTTAAACATACAGACACTCCTTTTAAAACTGGAGACACACATCCTTAGGGTCAGTGTGGTGACCTTCTAGGAAAAAGTGCATAGTGTCACAACATGCAGGAATTACAATGAAAACAACCTTCACATAAACTTAATAATAAGAGCAGACAAAATCATTTATATAACTATTCTTTCCAAAAAACTTCATTAATTCACGTGTTCGAGTTAAACCAACAAAAGTAGGGAAATATGGCATTAGATTTTCAAGTCACATCTTAATAAATTTAAACATCAATCCCAACCTGCCCTATAGCAACCAGGAAATGATTCCATATTTTATCAAAGACTGTTAACTGCCCCAACTATATAAGTTGATACTGTTATGTCTTCATGCACAACATGGAAACAGGAAATGGGACAGCCATAAGAACTGGGGTTGTCTACAGGCCCCCAGACCAGAGGGAGGACATAGACACATTACTGTTAGAAGATATACAGAACATGACAGCTAAAGGGGAGGTTCTGATAATGGAAGACTTCAACATGCCAGATACAGATTGGTCAATACCAGCAGGAACATCTGCCAGAACTAGACTCATAGTGGATTCCCTGCAGGGGAGGCCTCAAACAACTGGTACAGCAACCCACAAGAGACAGGGCTATCCTAGATCTAGTACTGACTAACAAAGAAGGATCACAGATCTCCAGGTAGAAGGTCACCTGGGGGCCAGTGACCATCACATGGTATGGTTCAATTTGGCTACTACATCTAAATCATCCCATTCCAAGGCAAAATATGGGACTTCAGAGGAGCTGACTTTGATAAGATGGCCAACAGAGTTAAGCTAGCCCTGGCAAAAGAAACACAGGTGAGGGGTACAGGCAAAGTGGCAAGCATTAAGAATGCAATACTTGAAGCAACATCCCATTGTGTTAGACAGAAAAGGAAGTGCAAAGAAGAAGGAAACCACTTTGGTTCTCAAATACAGTAGCAGAAAGGTCAGAGCCAAAAGGCTGGCCTTCAGGAAATATAAGGAACACAGCGGATGAAGATAGGAGGCATACCAAACTGCCCTAAGGGAAGCAGGTAAGGCAGTAAGGCAGGCAAGTCCCAAACTGAGGAAACACTAGCACGAACAGTAAAAGAAGGTGACAAGACTTTCTATAGATACATTAGTGAAAGGAGAAAGTCCAGAGGGTATTGCTAAGCTTAATGGAAAAAGGATCATGTGAGAAGGAGGACCCTGTTAAGGCATCTATCCTAAATAGATACTTTTGCTCTGTATTTACTGAAGAAGGTAGGGCAGGGCCTAGCTCAACATCATGGACACAGGGGAGGGGTGAGCACTACTCCCTTCACAAAGAAAGGGTCCTACAAGAGCTTCTAAGCTCAGGGGTGGATAAGGCAATGGGACCTGATGGCATACATCCCAGGGTGCTTAAGAGGGCTAAAGGAGAACTAGCAGAGCCATTAGCAGAATTGTTTAGTGAGTCTCTGAGCACAGGAGAGGTCCCAGAAGACTGGAGAAGGGCTCATGTGATCCCGCTCCACAAGAGTGGTAGCATGGAGGGCGGAGAACACAGACGGTCAGTCTTACCTCAGTAGTGGGCAAGATTATGGAGGCACTCCTTGAGAGGATAGTGCAACACCTGGAACCCATAGGGCACAGGATCCAAGACAGCATGGGTTTACAAAGGAAGGTCCTGTCAAAGCTAATCTCATAGATTTCTTTGACTGGGTAACCAGAGTGGTGGACCAAGGGAGCAGTTGATGTCGCCTACCTTGACTTCAGCAAAGCTTTGACACTGTTCACATAGAGATTGATAAATAAGCTGGGTAGGCTCGGGGTGGGTCAAGTTGGTCAACTGGGTGGCAAACTGGTTGTGCGGGCAGAAAACAGAGAGTGGTGGTAAATGGTATACAGTCAGAAGAGATGCAAGTCATAGTGAGGTTACCTCAGGATCAGTCCTGGGGCCAGTCCTCTTCAACATCTTCATTAGTGACCTTGCAGATGGACTAGAGGGTGAGGCTTGTCTGTTTGAGATGACACCAAGATCTGCAACAGAGTAGATGATCCAGATGGGGTGGGCAGAATGAGAAGAGATCTGGATAAACTAGCAGAATGGTCAGAAGAGTGGCAACTGGGATTTAATGCAAAGAGGTGCAAAATCATGCACATAGGAAGAGAAACCCTGGAGCCACCTATAGGCTGGGAGGAGTTGCTAGCAGTCACAAAGGAAGAAAGAGACTTGGGCATCATCATCACTGATGACCTAAAATCATCCAAGCAGACCTCTAAAAGCAGTAGGTAAGGCTAGGGGTGTTAGGGTGTATTAGTAAGGAGTATCTGAGTCGTGAGAGGAGGTATAATCCTCTGTACGAAGACACTGGTTAGGCCCCATCTGGGTACTGCGTGCAGTACTGGAGCCACACATTCACAAGGACATTAACCAAATTGAGGCAGTCCAGAGAAGGGCAACCAAAATGGTGCAGGGACTGCATCAGAAGACATATGAGGATAGATTAACGGAGCTCAATATGTATACCCTTGAGCAAAGGAGGAGAGAGGTGATATGATCGAGGCATTCAAACACCTTAAGGGCATAAACAAGGTGAAAGAGTCTAACATGTTTAATATAAGAAAATAGCAGGACAAGAGGACACAGCATGAGATTAGAGGAGGCCGATTAAGGAGAATGTGAGGAAATTCTTTTCACAGAAAGGGTGGTGGATGCATGGAATGGCTTACCACAAGAAGTGGTGGCTATGAATACAGTGCAGGGCTTCAAACAGGCATGGGATAGGCATAAGAGAGCAATACAAATGACTATGAATAGATAGGCCACTGACAGAGCAAAGGGCGATAGCACATTTATAAGGTAGAAAAAGAAATGGGCAGACTGGATGGGCCTTGCGGTCCTTATCTGCCATCAACTTCTATGTTTCTATTAAATGATTAAGCCATCTGGCTGTATTGGGTGGGTTTTCACTAACCCAATATTGTGCAATAGTTTTTCTTTCATTTATTAAAGCAAAATGCCATAGTCTGATCTTCCAAGGGTGTCTAGCTGGTTTAGGTTCAGCACCCAGGATGAGTTCCAGGGGACAATTTTGGAAGGGTATCTTCAAGATTTTCTCCATTTGTTCATTTATGCTATACATAGAAACATAGAAACATAGAAACATAGAAGTTGACGGCAGATAAGGACCGCAAGGCCCATCCAGTCTGCCCATTTCTTTTTCTACCTTATAAATGTACCATCGGCCTTTGCTCTGTCAGTGACCTATCTATTCATAGTCATTTGTATTGCTCCCTTATGCCTATCCCATGCCTGTTTGAAGCCCTGCACTGTATTCATAGCCACCACTTCTTGTGGTAAGCCATTCCATGCATCTACCACCCTTTCTGTGAAAAAGAATTTCCTCACATTCCCCTTAATCGGCCTCTAATCTCATGCTGTGTCCTCTTGTCCTGCTATTTTTCTTATATTTAAACATGTTAGACTCTTTCACCTTGTTTATGCCTTAAGGTGTTTAAATGTCTCGATCATATCACCTCTCTCCCTCCTTTGCTCAAGGGTATACATATTGAGCTCCGTTAATCTGTCCTTATATGTCTTCTGATGCAGTCCCTGCACCATTTTGGTTGCCCTCTCTGGACTGCCTCAATTTGGTTAATGTCCTTGTGAAGGTGTGGCTTCCAATACTGCACGAGTACTCCAGATGGGGCCTAACTAATGTCTTGTACAGAGGGATTATTACCCCTCTTACGACTTGTGATACTTTCTACTAATACACCCTAACACCCCCTAGCCTTACCTACTGCTTTAGAGGTCTGCTTGATGATTTTAGGTCATCAGTGATGATGATGCCCAAGTCTCTTTCTTCCTTTGTGACTGCTAGCAATCCCTCCCAGCCTATAAGTGGCTCTTCAGGGTTTCTCTCCCTATGTGCATGATTTTCACTCTTTGCATTAAATCCTCAGTTGCCACTCTTCTGACCATTCTGCTAGTTTATCCAGATCTCTTCTCATTCTGCCCACCCCATCTGGATCATCTACTCTGTTGCAGATCTTGGTGTCATCTGCAAACAGACAAGCCTTACCCTCTAGTCCATCTGCGAGGTCACTAATGAAGATGTTGAATAGGACTGGCCCCAGGACTGATCCCTGAGGTACCCCACTTGTGACTTGCATCTCTTCTGACTGTATACCATTTACCACCACTCTCGTTTTCTGCCAGTCAACCAGTTTGCCACCCAGTTGACCAACTTCTGACCCACCCTGAGCCTACCTAGCTTATTTATCAATCTTCTATGTGGAACAGTGTCAAAAGCTTTGCTGAAGTCAAGGTAGGCGACATCAACTGCTCCCCTTGGTCCACCACTCTGGTTACCAGTCAAAGAAATCTATGAGATTAGTTTGACAGGACCTTCCTTTGTAAACCCATGCTGTCTTGGATCCTGTGCCCTATGGATTCCAGGTGTTGCACTATCCTTTCCTTAAGGAGTGCCTCCATAATCTTGCCCACTACTGAGTGTAAGACTGACCGGTCTGTAGTTCCCCGCCTCCTTCCCTGCTACCACTCTGTGAGTGGGATCACATGAGCCTTTTCCAGTCTTCTGGGACCTCTCCTGTGCTCAGAGACTCACTAAACAATTCTGCTAATGGCTCTGCTAGTTCCTCCTTTAGCTCCTTAAGTACCCTGGGATGTATGCCATCAGGTCCCATTGCCTTATCCACCCTGAGCTTAGCAAGCTCTTGTAGGACCCTTTCTTTTGTGAAGGGAGTAGTGCTCACCTCCCTCCCCCCCTATACCAAAAAGAAGCCACTTTGGAGCATAGCAGAGTCATATGTGCAAAGTCTTCTATCACCATCTGGCATCTTGGGCACATTGGGTTTCTATTACTATCAAATGTATGGACCCTGGTAGGAGGCAGATAGGCTCTGTGCAGAACAAAATATTGAATCCTATGCAGCTCATTGGAAGTAGAACATTGATGCACATGCCTAACAGCTGCCCTCCATGTTGAGTCACTAAATAGTGATATACAAATCCTTGTCCCATTCTGATCTGGCTTTGACTAAAGGGTAGTGTATGGCCACTAGAAGTAGTCTGTAGAGACAAGTTAGGATGGTCATATTTGGTTGTGGTTTGCAAAAAATTCCCTCAATTGGGGAGCATGACGGGGACATGACAGTTAGGTACTTTCTCATTTGCAAATATGCAAAAAAAGTCTTCTGTTTTAAGGCCATACTGCTGTGTGAGTTCTGAGAAGGGCTTAAGAAATCCGTCATAATATTGATCATCAATCCGCAGGATGATTAGTTTATCCCATTGTAGAAGTGCCTAGTGTAAAAAAAAAAGTACCCTTTATGAATTTATCTTTATTAAGCAAGATAGGTACAGTTTACATATCTCAAATATGATTCAATTGTGTCAGCTATGCATTCTTATATTCAGCACAAAATTGATACCTGTTTATTTATATTGTGTAAACAGTATTCGTGGCCAAACAGCCCAGTGGAATCTCAATATTAAGAGGTTAATGACAAGTAGAACGAATGCAAGGTGGTGTTTAAGCAATAAGGCATGACCAGGGGTTAGAGTAACAGTCTGTTAAACACCCCTAGGGGTATAATGTAGCATGAGGTGCAGCCGAGTGCCATATTGTCCCTAGGCGGTGATTAACTGACTGTTAATCTAACTCCTGGGAGTGCCTTATTGCTATTATAAAAAATTGTTCCAAAAGGAAAGTGTTAAAAGTATACTTTTTGAATGTTTTCCTCATTTACAGGGAGATTTCTAATGAAACAGTTCTTCCACGAACAGTTAAAGAATGCTGGTTGAAAATCAGAATGCAACATTCCAGTCATTCAGAGGTGCTAGAGGATAGAATGCTGATAGGAAGAAATCATTTGCCATGGTGATCAGGCTGTACATAACAGTATAACATGGATTAATGTAAGGTTGTCGGGAATCCTAACAGCCAATCATATTGCAGCATTTCAGAGACCCTTTTTATAATAGAAGATAACCCATAAGAATGGTTTATATATTGATGCATACCCCTCAGGATTCTAGGAATTTGATTTGAGAATAGATTACACAATTTTGTTGAAATTTGCCTGTTAAGTGATGAGGAAAAGAGGCCCTGCAGCAGTCCACCCGTTACTGATTTTTCCTCCGTTCAGCACCAGGCTGAAACATGACCTGCACAAGGGGTTTGCAAGAAAGCCAGCTGTGTGGCCCAGTAATAATATTTAAAGCAGGGCAATGTCAGGTCACCAAACTTCATATTTACTTGTAGAATACTCCTTTTTATTCTGGCTGCTCCCCCACACAGAAACCTATAAATTGTACTGTTTTTTTTTAAATAACTATGGGGATTCTAATCAGCATATTTTGGAATAAATATAATCATTTTGGGAGAATGGTCATCTTGACTGGAGCCTTCCCATCTCTCACAATTGCTATGGATATTGTTCAGGAGCAGAGGGAAATTATTTCTGTAAAGGTGTGCCACATTCTTTGATATATGTATGCCTAGATATTTTAAGGAGATAATTATTTTAGGCTTCAACAAAAGAGCAGGTAATAAATCAGGGTTTTCCTCCCCCAAAGGTAAAAATTTACTTTTTGCCAAGTTAATCTTGTGACTGGTTAGGTTTCCAAATTTGTTTAATATACTCTGGAGGATGATTACACCAGATGGGGCATCTTTTAAATATACAAGAAGATCATCAGTGAACAAAGCTAGTTTGTACTCCAAGCTCCCCACCCTCAGCCCTTCCAAGTGCTGATCCCGCATCAGTACTGTGGCCAAAGGCTCAAGTGCCATCACATGTAGCAGTGGTGATACAGGGCATCCCTGCCTCATACCCCGCATTAATTTGAAGGGCCTAGATAGTGTTCTATTGACCATGGCCTGTGCTGTCAGCTGATTATAAGGAGCTTTGAACCAATGAATCATATTATCCCCAGTTCCACACTCCCTCAATGTCTGGAACATATACGCCCACTCCATACAGTCAAAAGCTTTTTCTGTATCCAGGCTGAGAATAGCAGTCCTGCCCCCTTCCCCCACTCCTCCAGGCCCATCATCACACTCTGTTAAGTGTCTTCCTTATGTTGTGCTTTTCTTTCCTGCCTTTAATGAAACCTGCCTGGTCCTTGTGAATTATGTGGAATAGCATGACTTCCAGCCTACATACTAAGATGTGAGCTACTATTTTGTAGTGAGAAATGAGTAGCGAGATGGGCCTGTAGGAAAAGCAGAGCAAAGCTGAGGATCCTTTCCAACTCTAGGGAGAACAGCTATAGTAGTGGACCACATGGAGGAGGGCAATACTTCCCCCACTAAACTTTCTGTGATCATATGTAAAAGAGGAGCCCATAATTCCTCTTGAAAGCATTTAAAGAAATCGATGGGGAAGTCATCTGACCCTGGAGCCCTACCCTACCGTTCCTTAAGGTGATTAATGGCAGCCTTTATATCGCTCTCTTCAACTGGTGTGTTCAGCCATCTCCTATTTCCCTTATCCACTCTGGGAAGGAAAGCTTTACCCAGAAATCCCCTTATCTGGTCATCTGTGGGAGATGCCTCTTTTTTGTATATAATGATTCATAATAAATTTTGGAGCTGTCTCTAATCTCTGCATCAGTGACTTCATCATCACCCCCCCTTCCTGATTTTTGCTACATTTTTGGTCCATTCCCTGCTTTTTTATGGTACCATGTGATAACAGCGATTGCAATACAGTGACAACCACAACAGCGAATGAATAAAAGTGAATGACAATGCAGCAGGCAACACTATAGTGAGTTGTGTAATACACTACTTCCACTAAAACTCCTATAAAATAACATTGGCATCTCTTGCTTTTGTGAGGGGCTATGCCCCCAATCATAAGATTACCAACTCCTGGGGATGTGAAAGACTGGGGCATGAGAAAACTACAGAGAGAGGGACAAATCTGGGAGGGGGAGAATGTTGGAGGGAGGGAGGCAGTGGCCAAGGGAGCAGAACAGCAGGAATTACAAATTCCCTGCTTACAAATAATAATAATTAAAAAAAAAATTAACTCCCCAAAACAAAACAGAAAAAATTCAAATAAACACAGTCTCATCCAGTATTGAATTTGGGCCTACCAGGCTTGTAGGCAGTGATGCTTTTCTCTGCACTAAGTGTCCAGCTCAAAAACAGCTGCTCATATACTGTACATCCCTAAATAATTTCCAGATTGTGATACTCTCTCCTTATTAGATATTCCTGATACTCACTGTAAATGAACACCATCTCTTTTTCCAGTCACTCTAAAATCCTGTTCAACCTTTCCTCAGTGACTCTTATACCTTTGCTCACATTACATCTTTCATATTGACTTGCTCAAATCACGGGTCACCCTTTTTTTTTTTTTACAAAGCTAACCATTTCCCACTGGAGTCACCCTCAAAGTAGTTACCTGCGTGGGACAGAAGCAAGGCCTGTTTAATTCTAGCACTACAGTATGTGCCATGTTAAATTCCCATTTAAGTTGCTGGAGGAGCTGCTATCATTCAGCACTAGCATGCAACATGAGGGTCCTCTCCACCTCAGAAATTTTAATTTTGAGGTACGCCATCTGTTTCTTGCTGATACGCTTTTTATAAGAAGTGAATTAAATAACGGCTCTTCTCAGGACTGCCTTTATTGCATCCCATCTTATTGCTGCAGATGTTAAACCAGGTGGATTATGTTCCAGCTGTTCTGTTATTTTTTCATTAATGAATATTTGGAAGTCATCCTTCTTAAGTAAGGCAGGGTCCAGATTACAGATGAGTGAAACTGGAAAAATTCGCTCTGTGAATTAATTCATGGATTTAGCACAATTTGTGAAATGTGGCTCTATCCGTGAAGTGAGGAATTCTACTGCTAAGTTCAGACTTTTACATGCAAATTGCAGAATTTTGCCCACAAACAGCATAATTTTGCAATTCACAGGTGAAATTCTGCTGTTCTCGGGTAAAATTCCACCGTTTGTGGGTGAAATTCCTCTGTTCATGTGTGAAATTCCATAATTCTTGATTAGGTAAATTTTTAAGCTAATAACACAAATTCCCAAACTGCTCAGTGGAGGTGAATTTGGCAACTTCACTGGAACTTCACCAGTGAATTAAAACATTACATCTCTAGCCCAAATGCCTCCCCCAATAGCCCCCAAAAGATCACATGCCTGACAGGGAAAGACATACAGGATACAGACATACAGACAGGTCAGTAATGTCCATTGTTACATGTGTTATGGATTTTACATTTGTTAAAATTCTGTGGGATATCAGAGCTATATCTAGCCATGAGTAACTTTTAGCAGAGTGGGAGCAGTGGGAATATTCCCTTCCCTTCCCTTCCCTTGGGGTTCAAGTGTCTCCATATGTATACTAGTCTATTATCCTGCATTAACTGATGCAATGCTTGAGGTCTCTTAGATCTTATCCTACCCCACCTCCCCAGAAGACAAATCCAGAATGTAGTCCAGCACACAACGGAAGTCACCTCACAATATCCTGGGCCTCTCCATATTAGCCATTTCCATTAAGCGTCTATTAAAAAAAATCAAGTAATTCAAAGTTTGGCCTATAAATGGATCCAACCCCCATTTTTTCCCAGAGTTTAGTTGGATTTTTTTAAAAATTTAATATACTTTATTGACCTTTAAAAAAATGCAAAGCAATCAACAAACAAGCAAACATCAAAACACTAATCACACCTCCCCACCACCTCACAGAGATACCAAACAGAATAATAGCACAAACAGTCCATCTGGCAAAACATGGAGCAGGGGGCCCTAAACTTTCCCCACCTTGCTCCATTCTTAAACTTAACTCAGCATCTAGTAGACCATAAAATGTACCAAAGCTCCATTAACCCACTCAAGGGGAAGAAGATAGCAATAGTAGGATATATATAATTTACCCCATTTCTTGTTGTATGCCACCATACAATCTCAGAGACTAGCTATCATATTTTCAAGCCATAGTTTATCAAGCAATTCATTAAGCCATTCAAAATAGGGGATCTCAGTCTGCTCCTTCCAATGATGGAGTACCACCATTTTCACAGATAGAGAAATTAATGATAAATAATATCTCCTTTCTTTGACCAGTACACCTGAGACATCCCCCAGCAAACAAATTTCAGGAGTAAAATATTCCTCCTGTCCCAATAAAGGGTCTACCCAGGTTTCAATCTTGTCCCTTAGTGAGGACCCTTTCAGACATTCCCACAACATGTGCAAAAGGGAGCCTTCCACCTGACTACACCTGGAGCACATGGAGGAGGGCACCTTCCCCATCTTTGCTAAATGAACAGGGATGAAATATATATTATATAATATATAAAACTGATTAAGGTGCAGCTTATCATTGGTTAAATAATGGTACACATCTGCCCAAATCAGGTCCCAATTAAAAGTAGAACTGGGAAATGAGGAGGACCAGTAACCTGATCGATCCAAAACTTCTGGGAAAAGCTTGGAAAACAACAGAGAGGTCACTTGGGAGACCAAGAGTAGTTGCCATGCAAAGAACTGGAAAAAGTGAAGAAATTCACCTTGAGCATTGGTCTAAGAGGCCATGCTGAACCAACAAATCAACATGTGTCTAAGTTGAGAAATTTTAAACACTTATGTAGCTGGCAGATTAAAATACGCTAATAGTTCTGAACTACTAAGGATCTGGCTTAAGAAAGAAAGTTGGAAACTCTCTTATCCTTTAGCCAAGACCACCCCGTAGGGGTCAACACCTGGCCTCCCAATTTAAAATTAAGATTGTTTCAGAGTGGTTAGGAGATGTCTGTAAGGTTGTTATAGTGCATGGCTTTGCACAACTGAATGTGGGTCTTCAAGAAAGTAAAAATGACCAAGATCTTAAGCTTTGGAGGAAGACACTTCTGTGGAGTGAAAAGCAGGCTTTCTGGAGAGAGCCCAACCTCCGTAATCTGATGCTGTTCTATTTGAAGCCACAATGGAACATAAAGGGGTGGATCTTGTGGCAAAGGCGACTGAGGACACCTAACATTTTTGGTGATATGGCTTGCCAAATAATATATAAAAAAGTTGGGCAGCCAAAGTTCACTAAGGTGCTTCGGTGCCCCTAAGCTGTTATAGGCTCAGCATGGGATTTTGCCTTTCCATAAAAAGTGGGAAATAATTCCATGAATGTTTTAAACCAACTAATGGGTACTGAGAAATTCAACATATGTTGAGGATAAAAGAAGAGGGGAAGGACATTCATCTTGATAATATTTATTCAGCCTTGGAGGGATAGGGGAAGGAATGGCCATTTATGTAGAGCCTGTCGAAGGGTAGTAACCTAATCATCTAGATTCAACTTTTTATCAAGGTAAACCTTTGGGAAAGGATAATGCCTAGATATTTGTTCTTGTTCTTGCAGACGAGACCTAGATGAGCAAGCGCTGAGAGAGAAGCCATTGGAGTTAGGGACATTACTACCGTCTTGTCAGTATTAAGCTTAAAATTGGAAAACCTGCCAGAGTCATGAATAATATTCAGAACAACAGGCATGGAAGCTGCAAATGCAACAAAATATCATCCGCGTATGTGGAGAGTCTGAGGTCGAACGCCTACCGGGTCACTATCTCATACGGTCTACAGCGCATATCAAAACTACACATCAGGAACAGCACAGTAGGGAAGAGCAAGAGAGTGCAAAACCACAAAAGAGTGTATGCATGGTAGTGCACCCTCCCACTCTCCCCAGGCAGAGGATAATACATCTGCTGGGATGAGGGGTCAGTGAGCAGCTGCTGTGGCTCGATGAGATGAGTCACAGGCAGCAAACAAGGCAGTACATCTGTGGACCAGGATTCAATTCCCATTCCCAAACACATGGAATTTTTTTTATTTTTCGCACTTTGTGCAAATTTAATTATTAATCCCTCCTCCGAGTTGGTTATTTTATTTGGGGGGGGTTCAAGGGAGCAGCCTCCCATAATGGGGGGTGTGGGCGGCAGAGCCCTCTGTAAAACACAGACATATGCCACTGGCAATATATCACTCTGTATTGGCAGCATATTATATTTTTTTTTTTTTTTTGAAATTTAAATTTTATTGATTTAAAAGTACAAAGGAAACACAATAACCACAATATATCGGGAGAAACATTATTACAGTGAAACAGACAGTGTAATCAAACAACAACAAAAACATCATCCCCAAAAAACCCACCCCCCTCCCCAAAGAAACATACTACAAAGAACATACTCAAACACACCCACCCACCTACCCTCCAAAAAACCTCAACAAAACCAACAACAGAAAGAACAATATACACCTAATAAAACCCCAACAAACCCCTCCAACCCATCCCCCACTCCCCCAGGGTGCACCAACATATAACTCTACAGTTATAAGATAACACAGGCTAAAAAAAAAAAAAACCCGAAGTTGTAATTGGTAACAACCATAAAAATAGCGCTTTAGGTAACAAAACTTACTATGATTAAGCTAACGAGGAGGAACAAAAAGAAAAATGTGGACATAAGGGATCAGGTCATAATAAAAGAGAGAACCAATTTAAGCCAGACAAAGGGCCTGGAGTTTACCCCATCTCTTCTGAAACAAATCTAACCCTCTGAAACTAGCAGCTAATTTTTCAGATTGGAATACGATAGCATTTCAGTTAGCCAATCGGCAAAGGACAGAACCAGCTGGTCCGTCCAGTGTCTTAACACCAGCTTTTAACAGCCATAGTCACCAAAGCCATATGATATCTCGTTCAACACTGTCAACCAGAAAGCTCCCCTAGGACACACACCTCAGGACTGAAAAAGCCAGACAGGCCTAATAAAGGATCAAGATAGTCCTTAATCTGAGACCATAACGGAGCAATTTTAGGGCAATCCCAAAATATATGAACAAGATTGCCTTCCCCTTGTAAACACCTGAAACAGCTAGGGTAAGATACCCTCTTAAACTGAAAGATCTTAGCTGGGGTATAATATAAATTATTGACAATGTAATACTGCGTTAGTCGGAACCGATCCTGAGTATGATATCTGTGAAGGTCGCTCAAAACCCCAGACCAATCAAAGGAGTTACCAGGCAGGAGATGGGTCCAAACATCCGAACCAACAACACTTTCGGGTAAATTATAATCCAGAAGAAAGGAGTATATCAAGGAAATAGAATGAGGCTGGGAAGCAAGTCTAACAACATCAGAGAGAAAGGGAGAAACTACCGACTCCCTAGGAGCAGAACCAAATCTCTGGTTGATTAAGAGTCTCAACTGATAAACCTTGAAAATAGACCTACTAGGTATGTGAAACCTCTCAAGGATGTCACCAGAAGAAAGAAGGGAGTTATTGTTAAAGAAATTTTCCAAACTAGCTTCCCCTAATTTGCGGAAGCCAGTCTGGGCTAATCCATGAATTACCCAATTTAACATTGGGATTAGAGACGACCAGCTGCCCCAAATCCGAAGCAGGAGAGATATGAAAATACTTTAAACATTGCAAAAAGGATGCAATGGCAGTCCTAATAACATTGTCCGGCATCCATTTAGCAAGTAACCTCAGGGATAAATAAAAGAGAGCATATTTATCGAATTTAATCGCAGAGAGAGAAAAACGCTCCAGCTGAAGCCAGATTGGACGGATACCTCTGGTTCAGCAGAGAACCATCTTCCCAATTTGGAGAGGCGAGCTGCCCAATAGTACAATAGGAGATTGGGTAGTCTAAGACCTCCTCTATCTTTTGGAAGTGATAATTTACCGTAAGAGTGCCTGAATGCCTTCTTGGACCAGACAAATTGGGAAAAAAGCGTGTGAAACTGCTGAATATAAGAGATGGGAAGCCAGAGATTAACCCAAATTCAGTGGGTAGAACACTCTGGGAAGGACATTCATTTTGAGAACATTAATCCGACCCCAAAGTGAGATGGGAAGGGCTGACCAACACTGCAGATCCCGCAAAACCGAGTCCCTGAGCGCGGTCCAAGTTTAGTTCCTTCAAAAGAGAGGATCAGTGGAGAAAAAATCCTAAATATTTAATAAATCTGAGGGCCCATCTCATACCAAGGAAGAACTCGGCCTTATTAGTGTGGACATTAAGAGGGAGGATTTCAGATTTAGAAACATTCAGCCTGTATCCGAAAAGACCCCAAACCTCTCAATAAGACCTAACACCGCCTCAAAGAATCAGCCGGATCCACCAGATGCAGAAGAATGTCATCAGCATATGCTGAGAGGACCAGCTCTTTTTGGTATAAACTAACTCCTCTGACATGGGCAGAGGCCTTAATCTTTCTGAGTAAAGGTTCCAGGTACAGATTAAATAGTAGGGGAGAAAGGGACAACCCTGTCTAGTACCTGCGTATAAGCGAAAGGGAGGAGAATACCCCATTACAATATATTTTAGCAGAGGGACAGCTGTAAAACACCGGATCCTATTAACAAAAGCAGACGGAAGCCCATCTTCTCTAGTATGGCCCAGAGGAACATGCAGTCCACCCGATCAAATGCCTTTCGGCAAGAGAGACCAAACACCGCCGGATCACGAGAGGGATTGGGCATGCTGGGAAATATCGAGAGGGTCCTCAAGTGGTCAGCCGTAGATCTGCCAGGCACAAAGCCAACCTGTTCAGGACTCAACAATTCAGACCATACCATCTAAATACGTTCAGCTAAAATTTTAGCAAGAATTTTCATATCGTAATTTTGAGTGAGATAGGTCTGTAGCTAGCTGGATCAGTGAGGACCTTGTCGGGTTTGGGAATTAAGACAATAGTTGCCTCGAACAGCGAGGGGTCTACATCCAAGGGTACAGCCAAATATTCGTACAATTTGAGGAGAATGGGTGTCAGATCTTTGACAAAAGTCTTATAAAAATTAACTGGGAAACCATCAGGACCCGGTGTGCGGTCAGGCGTGAGAGGAGCAATAGCTCTCTCAATTTCACCTTCTGAAATGGGAGCTAGCAAAATAGCCTGCTGAGTTTCAGATAAGCAGGGAATGTCAGTCTCTCTCAAGTAACTGTCCAGATCAGAAGCAGGATGTGATACCTCCGGTTTACTGTACAGATCCAGGTAGAATTCCTTAAAAATGTGGGCAATTTTCCGGGGCGCAGTGACAACCTCCCCAGATGGGGAAACCAGAGAAGAAATAATCCTAGAACTCTCAAGTGCCCGAAGATGCTGTGCCAAGAGCTTACCGGACTTTTCCCCCTGGTCGAGAAATTTCGCGAGTTTAAGAAGAGCATACTCCGTTTTCTCCTTAAAAGATCCATGTATTCATCCTTAACTCTCAAGAGCTGCTTAAGATCAATTAAGGAGGAAGCTGAAAGATATTTAGTCTCCAATTCCTGAATTCTACCCATCAAAATCAAGGAATCAGCGAGTCCTTTTTTCTTTTTAAAGGAAGCTGTTTTAATAAACTCGCCCCTGAGAAAACACTTAAGAGCAGACCAGACCAGATCAAATCTAGGAATTGAGTTGAGATTGTCTGCCAAAAATATTGATATCAAGGAACTTATACTAGAGACAGTCTGTGGGTCCTTTAACAACTGTGTGTTCAGCCTCCAGACCGAGTCCCGAGAGTATTCAGGAGTAAGGGAAAGCTTGATCCAGACAACCGCATGAACAGAAAGGATGATCGGGTCAATACCAGATAGGCCCATACTTGAAAGAAGAGAAACACTAATCAAGACCATGTCCAGATGAGATTTGGTACCATGCGATTGGGAGACAAAGGAGAAAGCCTGGAGAGAAGGGTTGGCAAGCCTCCAGGGATCGCATAAACCTAGTAGTGATCTCAGATCTGAGAAAGCTCTATGGGCTGGAGAAGGTGGGCGTTTATCCTGGGGCTCTCTATCTAACATCAGTGAACAAGGAAGATTCCAATCACCACCTAATATAAACTGAGCTGGGAGGAATCTAATCAATTTCTCAGTAAGAGACATAAAAAAACCAGAGTCTCCTCCAACTGGACCATATATAGATCCAAGTACAACATTCTCACCGTTGAGGGTTCCTTGAACCAGCATAAATCTCCCGTCCACATCCGCCACAGTCTTCTCCATAGTGAATAAAACATGTTTTTTGATGAGGACTGCGACCCCCTACTATAACAGGAGTTACCAGCAAGATAGGGATAAGAAAGCCTGACCGAGATAATCTAGTATCAGACTGACTGAGGTGTGTCTCCTGGAGAAAAAGAATGTCAATTCGCAATAATGAACAGTGTCGAAACATCTGAAGACACTTGACCTGATCCCGAAGTCCACGTATATTCCAAGAAGCAATTTTCAGAGACATCATAACGTTTTCAAATACAGTAAACAAAATTTAAATATCCAGATAGCCATAAAATTATAAGAAAGAAAAGGGTGCACCCCCCCAAAACTATATCCATTAATTTCAACATAATTAAACCCAGAATAGACCAACCCCAAAAACAATCCCGACCCCACTTTCTTTATAGAGCCGAGACCCCCATAACAGTAAGTACTATTGAAACATGAAACTTGCACCCAACAAGGGGAACAATCAACAACCCATCAAACCCACCCCACCCAAACAGAACCTGCCCCCAAATATCCTATAAAAACCAATCTGTAATGAGATCCTGCCACCCACCTTAACTCTGACCCTAAAAAACCAGATTAGTAAACGATCATACCTCCCAACCCCCCATCCCCCAAAATCAACAGAAAAACCCAAAACTCCTCAGATAACTATTTACAAAGGAAGGCCAGGATAAGAGTAATAGCAAAAAATAGTAGACCAGCTCTGGCCATCCAGATTCCATTGCAAACCCCTTAGTCCCAGGTGAAAAGTACAAACAACCACCCAAGCAGCAAAGATGTGCCCATACCCTCAAAGCTACAACCCAAGTCAGTACCTTCACCAGGAGGGTTAGCCAACCCCATCTTCAGGCTCATGATAGGCATCAGCGAGCAGGCATCCAGAGGCTCGAGCCCCCCCCAATCGCCCCTTGTCATGATGCATATGCCACCTTTAAAAAGAAAGAGCAAAATAGTTTGTTATGGCAAGGCACACCAGGAAACAACCAAGGTGAAAGAAAAGGTAAGAGGCAACCCCCGAGATAGACAAGGCATCTCCCATCTACCCAATAAAGAGAGTGCCTCCACCCCACGCATCAGAAAGACAGAATTCCCAAAAAAAAGGGCCGACTTACCCCACACCAGGACCGCCCAATGGATAAGGGTACCCAGGGAAAGGAAACTCGCATCACGGTCATTTCACACCGGGATGATGTTCCCGAGGGGAACAATAAACAGCCGGACCAAAAACGTCCTCCCCCCAGGAAGTCCCTAGGGAAACACCAACTCGAACCATAGTTCCCCCTGCCAGCCAACCAAAGAGCCCACCACGAGGATTACTCCCAGCCCAACCGACAGCCACCAATCCAGCCCTGCAACTGAAAGGAAAGGACCAGGTAAGGAAAAGCACAGGCAAGGGAGGAAAAAGGGAAAAGGCAAAGAGTGGTTAGCCCCCCGAGAGGATAAGCAACAAATTTAGCCAGAAAGAAAAGAGGAAAAACATACACCAAACCACCAGCTGAACTAGACCTCCCCCCCCCAGCCCCGATTAACAACACCATCAGACTTCTAAGAAAAAAAACACATGCAGTCAATAGCATATTAAGTTGGCAGCAAGACGACAATAAGTCCTTCATCCAGCCTTCTTAAATAGCTCTGGAAGCCTGGAGGCAAGCTCGTTCAGGGCCGATTCTGGCGATGTGTAGCTAAATACAGAGCATCAAATCGTGACCCTCAGGGTTGCAGGATAGGCCATCTTAAAGGGAATTGAAGCAGCAATCAGTTTGGATACCACCGGGTGGAAAGCAGCCCTTTTCTCCCTTGTTTCTTCGGAAGGTCCTGCGCAATCTGAAGCCTGGGCCGAGCCCACAAGATCTCCTTGAGCTCTCTAGCCTTAGCGAAGACATGCTGGCGCTCAATGTAATTTAAAACTTCAGGATTATGGGCCGTGGAGAGGAACCTGGTGGGGCCTGGGCATCAGCGAGCAGTGTGCACGCTCCAAATGATAAGAGGGACTTATAGGGGAAGGCCCCACAACCTTCGCCAAAAACTTCTGCAGAAAAGCCAGGAGATCAGGCCCTTCCTCCATCTCAGGTAATCCAAAAATAAGCAGATTATTTCTGCGATTACATCCCTCTAGGTCCTCTGCTTTACTTTGCAACTTCTTAACTTGCTGCTTTAGGTCACCTATAGTTTCTTCCGATTTATCCTGCCTTTTTTCCATCGAGAAAACCCTGGCCTCCACATCCTCCACCCTAGTGGAGACAATCGATAGGTCCCCCCGTAGCGATCTCAATTCAGCTGTCAAGTCCTTCAGAATGTCTTTAATAGGATTGAGCTCCTGCATAAACTTGTCCTCGGTCAGGGGGAGGGCCGCTTGCGACTTGTCGTCGGTCCGTTCAGCCTTACCCGGACCTTGATTCCACTGCTTTTTCACGGCCTTATTCAGAGAGGCAGGAGGGGTGTGTTTGACAGGGGCCTGCTTCATATTGGCCTCCATCCCTCCCAAATAGCATGCTATTCCCCGAGACCAATAAGAGGAACGACACTTCGTACAATAAGTAATCACCTTTAACAACAATCGTGGTAATTAGCGCCCGCTAGTACCGAGAAAAACCACTGAAACGGCGATGAGAGGGGGGAGCTCCAAGCCAATGCAGCCGTCTAGACGGACGCCATCATGTGACCAGCCAGCATATTATATTTCTGTGGCATAATGACTTGCAGCATTATGACCCCATGCCTGTTGAACGGGCTGACAGGGATCCCCTGAATTTATTTATTTATTTAAAATTTGGTGACCGGGTAGGCATACGGAGCCCCGAAAGTCCATTTTTTGGGGCGACCTGGGATAACAATACATATTTTCATACTGAATAAGGGGTGAAGTCCTAAGAAGTTGAGGTAGAGGTTCCTAATAAAGATTAAACAACAACGGGGATAAGGGTCAGCCTTCACGGAGTACGTGACTGAAGGACAAAACTGGTTGACAGCACCCCATTACAGAAAATTCAATCACTGGGTTGAGAATACAACACCCAAATCCAATTTATAAAAGGAGGGGGGAACTGAATTTATCTAGAAACAGAAACAGAAACAGAAACAGAAAGGCCCAGCTGACCCTGTTGAATGCCTTTTCTGCATCCATGGAGCCCAAGGTCATAGGTTGATTGGTCCCCTGGAGGCAGAAAAGATATGGGATAACATTATCAAATGGTCTACTGAGGATTGGCCCTTCATAAAGCTCACCTGTTCTGGTCCCATCAGCCTCTCCCAGATCTGCATAATCCTATTGGCCAGAATTTTAGCAAAACGTTTCACATCATAATCAGGAAACTAAGGGACCTACTGGTCCTCATTATGTTCTGATCATCTAACCAGTAGAAAAGTGACAATGAAGGGCAGAAGGAACGGTTTCACCTTTAACTGAAACAACTATATTTATGCAGGGAAAACTTTATGTCTGTCTTCACTTGCTTTTAATAAACCACTTGAGGAGTTTAGTGGAACCAGTACTTCAATGCTTTTATTGGGGGGAGACATAGAGTTAAATCCCGGCCCTAAAGAACAGACTCAATCAAAGATTTTACATTATACTACTCGGAGTATATCCCCCAAAAAATGATTTATTAGCAGCCCTTCTGACTACTCACGGCCCCTGTATGTTAGGTCTGAGTGAGACCTGGTTGACAGAGAAAATGAGTAGTGCTGAAATTAGTGTTCCAGGATACCAGCGTTTTAGACAAGATTGAGAGGGTAAAGAGGGGTGGGGTAATGTGTTATGTTAAAAACATACTTAGACACGTAGAAGTGGTGCTTTCCAGTAGAGAGAACAACATAGAATTTTTAGTGATTAGGATAGTACAGTCCAATATACTGTAATTGTGGATATAAATTATTCCTCCCAAAGGCAAAATTGAAATTGTTGGAAGGGGTTTTGTTTAAAATAGCAGACTGTGTCAAAGATAATTTTATGGTATTGATTGTGGATTTTAACTGTAGCTGGTCTAACTCAATAGGTAGGTAATTGAAGTAAATTACTGTAGGAATGGGGTTAAAACAATTAATTCAGTCATCTGCATGTTTTACTAGAACTACAACTTTTGGCTCTATATTGTATTTCATTTTTATTTCTGACTCTATCCAAACTGAGACTTTTGGCATCTTGCCTCCCCATTTTGGTGAATACAGTCCTATTTGGGCAACATCACCATCTAACCAGTTAATGTGTTCTCATGTGCACTTAGAGCAAAAATGGTCCAGATATATGAGAAATTTCTCTGAAAGTAAATTCTTAGATAGTATAAGGGAGGTAAAATGGGAGAAGTGTTCGTTAATTCCTGGTTTGGACCTTACAGTTGAATATTTTACTAATACGTTCCAAAAGAATTTGTGATTTGCATGCCCTAAAAGTAAAAACAAAACAAAGTACTTTGCCCAGGTTTCCTTGGATTACTCAAAAATTATTTTTAAAAATCAGGGTTAAAAACTGTATTTGGAAAAAGGCAAGGAAAACAAAACTGATTACTAATTGGGAACAGTTTAAATTAAAAAGAAATGAGTGTAGGAGATTTACAAAAATGCAAAAGTAAATCACTACAGGTGTAAACTGGATCAAAATGCTGATTGAAAAAGGTTTTGGTCTACTGTTAAACATTGATCAAATCCAGGAGGACAAGGTGGTCAGAAAAATTTAACAATCAGATTTAATAATACTTTAACTGATGATACAAAAATAGTTTCTAATGTACTAAATGCCTTTTTTACAAATCTCCCGGGGATAGAAATCCAGTCCCAGTCGGGACTGGGTACTGAAAATATAGATAATAAAACAACATTGGGACAACATCCTCCTTTTAGGTTTAAACAACTAACCTTATCTGAGTTAAAAAGGGAGCTAATAAGAATTAACATACACAAATCACCGGGTTTAGACAATTTGGATGGACGATTTATTAAAATGGCAGCACCGTAGATAGCTTTGCCTGTATTGTCCATGTTTAACTGGAGCCTGCAGACTGGACATTTTTCATCATTGTAGAAGGTGAGCAGAGTTACACCTATCTATAAAGCTGGGGATTCAGCAGATCCAAGTAACTATCGTCCTGTAGCGATTTTGTCCACCTTATCAAAATGTTTAGAGAAACTAGTCTGAAGGCAAATCGGTTACTTTATGGACAAATATAGGATACTAACTCCTTTTCAGTCAGTCTTCCATAGGTGCTGCTCCTCTTCTTCTGCTTTAGTAGAGATTAATGAT
Source organism: Neoceratodus forsteri (assembly GCA_016271365.2). Classification (NCBI taxonomy): domain Eukaryota; kingdom Metazoa; phylum Chordata; order Ceratodontiformes; family Ceratodontidae; genus Neoceratodus; species Neoceratodus forsteri. The sequence goes on from CM057454.1 coordinate 799,669,376, forward strand.
CTGATTAGCTCCTCCCTAAATAAAGGTAATGAAACAGAAGCAATTTTTATTGATCTGTCAAAGGCTTTTGACCTGGTGAACCACTTCACCCTGAATGAGAGATTGTATGACCTGGGTTTCTCTGAGGGACTGATTTTATGGTTTCTTCCTATTTACCATGGCATTCCTTAAAGGTCCATATACGCAACATCTATTTGAACCATGGGCCATTCAGAGGGGGATCACTCAAGGGTCCATCTTGTGACCCCTTCTATTTTTGCATTTTAACAATAATTTTCCTTCTGTAGCAAAACATACATCTATCAGGCTTTATGCTGATGACACAGTAATAGTGACCTCAGGGAGAGAGAGAGATCTGGAGGACCTTCAGCATAAACTCCAGGAAGACTTTGTAGGGATACAGGAGTGGTTCACCAGGTCACAGCTATTGATGAATATTAAGAAGACAAAAGTATTGCATTTTGTCTGTAAGAGACATAGCAATTGCACACAATTGCAGATATTTATGGTTAATAAACCTCCTATAGAAAATGTTACTACCTACAGTTACTTGGGATTAGTATTTGATTCTACATTATTTTTTAGAGATCATATTGGTATAACAATTAGAAAGGTAACACAAAAATTAGGGGCATTAAAAAGGACAACTAGATGTTTAAAACTCTCCGTCAGAAAAACGATTGCTGAGCAGTTAATTCTGCCTATTACAAAATATAGGGAATTTATTTACAAGTCAGCAAATAAACAGCTGTTGAATAAACTTGGCAAAAGTTGGTATAGAGTAGCCAGATATGCCCTTGGTTGTGACTTCAGAACCCACTATTGCTTATTGCTGACCAGACTTGAGTGGTTACCTTTAGAGACAGAATATGTAATAAGTTGGTTAATATTCATATACAAATACACATCTATTCATACTGATTAGAACATTTCAAAGATTTTACTTCTGGATACAGTAAATATAAAAAAAATATCTGTCTAGGTCTGTTCATCAAAACAAAATCCAACAGGACAAGCGTATAAACGGATTTGGGGACTACACATTAAGATCTTTGGCTGCCTGGAACTGGAATGGACTACCTTCACTTATACATGCTGAAATAGTTCATAGCACCTTTATTGGAAAGTTAGAAGGTCATTGTACTCATACCTGTTGGTGTGTGAGACAATTAAAAAAAAAATTTCTATGCCCCCTCCCCCATTACTGTGTTTATAATGTACTTATTGATTTTATGAATGTATTGTTCATGTTGTTTATTTATTATAAATGTGTAACTTTAGATAACAACAGGACTGACTTGTGGACTGGATTGTTAAAATCCAAATGGCATGTTTCTGTATAAAAATAAAAATTTTACCATAGCATAATTTATAAAGGAATGGGATGATAATTGGACACCTTATCTGGGGGTTTATTAGGTTTAGGTAAAACTAGTGTTAAAGCCTCCAGCAGAGATAAGTCAGAGAGGCCCTTATTACAGAAATATGTGTAAAGTTGTTGCAGAATTGGGGCCAGCTCAGTGATGAAGGCCTTATAAAAGTTAGGTGGAAAGCCATCCAATCTCAGGGCTTTATCCAAGGGGGAGGGACTGAATGGCAGCTATCATTTCTTGAAGAGAGATGGGATGCTTCAGGACAGACTGCTGATCTGGAGTTAACTTGGGAAGTGGAATGTAAGGGATATTGGATATTGGGGATAGAGGGTGGGTTGGTGGGGGAACTATATATGTGACAAAATATGACTCAAATTCATGGACAATATCTTTGGGAAATGTTTTTGGGGAATTATCAGACAGGGAAATAATAGAAAGAACCAGTCGAGAGGTCTCCTGCTTCTTTAAATGTTAAGCAAGCAGACGACCTACCTTATCCCCTTGGTCAACATAGATCAAGTGGGTTTTTAAGAGGGCATATTTAGCTCATTCCCTCAGGCTCTCTGCATATCGATCCCTCAGAAGTGTTAAAAAGACCTGGTCACCTTCGGACATCATCAGTGAATGGTTACTCTCCTTGGCCCTAATCTGTTCTAAGAGGAGAAGAAGGGCAGCCTTTCATTTCCTCTTCTGCGTGGATGTCAGTCTGATTAATTCCCCATGCAACACACATTTGAGGGAACGCTGGAGTGTATCCACATAAGCTATAAAACCTTCATTGTGATCCATAAACTGAGCAATAAGTGCCTTAATTTCAGAAAGAACCGTGTCCTCTTTAAGGAGTTGAGTATTAAGTTTTGTAATCATGTCTCTATGAAGATTAGGGGAAAGGGTGCATTTCAGCCAAGTGGGTGAATTGTCAGAAAGGGTTCTGGGGGAAGCTCATCCATCCTCTACCCCTGACACAATAGTTGAACTGACCAGGAAATGATCCAGTTGAGAAGAGGATCTATGAGCCGGTGAATAAAAGGTGTATACCTGTTAAAAGATGTGTAAAGCCCTTCAAGGGTCATATAGGCCTTCCGTATCCATCAGATCGAAGAGTGAGTATTCAGCAAGGTTGAACCCCAGGGATCAGCTACCAGACCTATCCAGGTCTGACATGAGGGTCAAATTCCAGTCTCCAGCCAATATTAGCAGGATATGCATATAGGGAGCCAACAAAGTAAGCAATTCAGAGAAAAATCCAGGGGAATCGATGTTAGGGTCATAGGTGCATGCAAGAAGGACCTCAGAATGATCTAGCAAGCATCTTAAAACCAAGTAGTGACCTGAAGGGTCCTCCACACTCTGCTGCAACTGAAAGTTGACCCCGTTAAAAATTAGGATTGCCACACCCCTTTGGACTGTAGAATTCCCAGCTGCAAGGACCTGGCTGACAATCAATCTATGGAAGAGAAGTCCTTCTGTAGAAAGAAGGTAGGTCTTCTGAAGAAATGCAATATGACAATTAAGCAGACGAAGATTTTTCAAATGTCTTAACAATTCACCCTAGAGCAAGCACCTTCTACATTCCAGGTGACATATTTCATAATTACCTTATGAAGTTTGGTAAAAAGATCAACAGTAAGTCAAACATGTAAGACAGACTGTGCTGAAAAGGATAGAACCCATATCTCTGTGCAGCTTGAACTCCCCATATGCCTAGGCAGCACAACTTTGACCTCGGAAAAAAAGAAATAGTAGACCAGCAAAGTCCAACAAATATCCAATAGGTAACAGGTATGTAGAGGCAAAATCCAAATGTCAAACAGACTAGAAGCTGCAAAGGAGGTCAAGCTTGGGCACCCCCCCAAAAAAAATCCCCAACAATCCCAAAATACCCACCCCAGGAAGCAAAATAAGACAGAAAAACACCCACCCTCACCCAGAAACATCCCACAAAAAAACAACACATTAACAACATCCCCCAGTCCAAATGACTGACCCTCCAAACACTCTTGGGTCATGATATTCTTATTCTACCTAATGCACATATTTCTCCTGCCCACCCCCAACGTAATAATAAAACTCAATCAAGTCATCCACCAGCCCAGGGCAAAATTAAAGCAGTGATACAGATGTCATAGCCCCTTCAAAATAGCCAAGGCGTAACAAAATTTAGTAATTAGGACCATCTAAAATGTCCACAGATGATAACAGGAGAAATGATAGCCCAGGCCAAAAACATTGCAAAGAGGATTAGCAGGTGCCCATAGAAATGCAGTCAGCCCTCAGTACAAACCAAAAATAGACCACCCATAGCTGTCCCACCATAATATTATTAAATAAAACAATTTAAAAGAAAAAGAGCCAAAACAGTCTTGCATAATTGTCCATACAAAGAATATCAATCAATCAATCAATCAATCAATCAATCAATCAATCTTTATTTTACCAGGTGGAACACCATTGAGCAAGCTCATTTCCAAGGTGGGCCTGGTCGGTCATACAGAAATGCCAAGAGATAAATAATACATATGCAGGTATGGCAGAAGGGAGCCAAATAGAAATGGAGTAAAGCGTCAATGGGAAAATGGACCATGCCAGTGCACATCCCGGGAATGAGGAAAGTCCAGCTCAATACAGGAGGAGTGACTGAGTATACTGTGCCATCATGCAGCCTAGCAACTCCCAGAAAAAACAAAAGTTGCAGCCTCCAACCACATTGGACAGTCCCTGCGATAAGCAGGGATTCAACAATGTCACACTTTCGTCACTAGATGGCGCCAGCAGTAAAGAGTTAGGAGAAATTCAACTATAGAAACAAATGCTCCAGCTGAGATTTGTACAAGAACAAAGAACAAGGTGTGCAAGTCCAGATCAAAAGAGTGCAGAGCTGTAGAAGTAAAGTGCTTCCCATTCACTGTCAAAGTCCCCAGAGTTTGACCACCATCGAGACACATATAACCCAGGGAAAATTACACTGCTGGTGGAGAATGGTAGGGTGAGTACTACCACAAAACAGATTCATAGGATACCACACCAGACAATCCAAACAGGTAAAGAACTAGCCCCACAAAGTCCACTGAAATCACCAGTAAACCCAGGTCAGAGTAACTAGTAGATACAGTCAGTACAGCCTATCACCAAATCCAGGCACCAATCATTTAAATAGGTCAGGATAAAACATTTTAAGGGTCGCTATCGCTTGATAAGGAGAGTTAAATCTGTGCTGCTGACCTCCATGAGGATCTTGAATGGTGGTTGGGTATTTAACTTTGTACTTAATGCTGGTTGCAATATGTTTGGTGACGGTTGGATGTAAAGTGGATCTCTTCTGCTGTACAGAAAATGGAAGATCATGTGCATTCCGTATCCATTTGCCTTCCCATTGTAACTCCTACACCTCTCGAATTTTCCCCAAAATATGTTACTTGTCTAAAAAGTATAGTAGTTGGAAAATCAGAGGTCTGAGGTGGGGAGCCCAGGGGAGGATCCAGCCGGAGCTACCTGTGAGACCTCTCCATGATGTACCTGCAGTACCTGCATCAGAGAGGGACCAAATACTTTTTCACAGAGTCTCTTCACGAAAGGTATTACCACCAAGCCTTTTCCATCCTCTGGCAGCCCAAGGATGACCAGATTGTTTCTGTGGGAGCAACCTTCAAGGTCCTCCAGTTTATCCTCTATACTTTAACTCTCTGGCATAATTTAATAATGTCCAGCTCAGTACAGGCACACCAGTTATCTAATGATAAGATTCTAACTTCATTGTCTCCTGTACATAGGGTAAGGAGTTCCAGGGAGGATCGCATATTGTGAACATCAGCCACCAAAGTTTCCAGCATAGCCTTGAGAGGAGATAGGCCCTCAAGAAACTTCTCCTCTGTAGGAGCAGCCTGGAGAGGGTAGCAGTATTCCTTGCACCAGCAGGTAGGTTGCACCTTGGACTGCTTAGGAGTTTTGTCCCACGTCGGTGTTGGTGGTAGGGTATGGTGAGGCAAGGAATCACGCATTTCAGCTTCCATAACAATGTAAAGTAATTCTGGCACCAGAAGCAACTCCTCAATTTACAGATTACCAGGATTTGCTGAGAGGACAGCCAACAGTGCAGGTTGGTAGAAAAATGTACTAAAATAGGGTAGAAATGCAGGAACTTCACCAGAATGTGTCTGCTCCCCAAAAAAAGTTATATTTGTAATAATACATTTCAAGCAGCTGACTGATCCAGGCATGCCGGGCAACAGTACAAGCAAAGCCAGGTCTAATCTATACAGCCACCACCTCACCTTTGAGGTAAAATATGATCCAAACTATTGCCCCCTTCCTTCAAGTTCTTGACATCTGATCACACCTGTAGCCAGCATATGAGTTTCTAGGATGCATAGGATGTCTGCGTGGAGACCTTTGATCTTTCCAATAATCTTTTTACGTTTAACATGAGTTTTTAAGCCACTGACATTCCATGAGCATATTTTTAGACCTTCATCCATTTTCCATTCTGTATGCTAAATCATTGCAAACCCCTGTATGCTGAATTAGTAAATTAAAGCTTACATTTTTGTTAAACTGAACAAAGTAGTAACTCAAACAATACCAGTACAACACATGCACTATAAAATGTTTCCCTCCCCAAATCCTTAAACGTGCCAGTCACACAAACTGAACAAAATTCTAAAACAGAACATTTCCCTATATTCTTCTCTCCCCCCACCCACCTCCAGTCTATACTGACAACTTTGGAGGACCTCACCTATAGTAAGACAAGTCTCACAAACACCAGAACTACAGTACCCTGTCTCACTGTGCCCTCCTCCCTTCCTTTTTGGTACACCTGTTGCAGGTATCGTCCCTGTAATTGTTCAGTGGTGAGTATCCAGGTGGATGGCCCAGCACATCAAAAAAACCTTTTAAATCAGATTCTATCCAGATGATGAAACAACTAGATTCTATAAGACACCTGTCCCCCATCCCCACATGAAGGAGGCAGGGCCTCAGAATAATTGTATCTCCTTGCATATATAATGAATATTAATAATAGGGGCTCCAGAGTTACTATATAACAAGGCTTTCCCTACGGTATCCTAATTAAATAAAAATATACAGAGGTTCTATTTGATCAATTGTGGACTGTGGTTGGAGCGTCCCACACAGTTACAATTAACGCCCTTGGGAAATGACTATCCCCCAAGCCAGTTCACCCCTTCATGTGAGATTCATCAAAATGAGCGAAACTGCTAACTAGCAGAAATTCCTTCGACCCAACAGATACCCCATGTAAGTCTGAACAAACACTTACAGTGTTAAATAATACAACATTCCTGTCCAAAAGTGCATGCAGAAAAAGAAAGAAAGACTGCACTGAAACTGATGGCTCTGCAGCTTTATTAGGAGAGCTGCGTGTGTAACACAGGTTCAGTGTTAGAGTTTTTTCTCCATCACTGTTGCCACTGTACCACTGTTACCTGCGACCCTAGTCATAGTCGATAAGTGTTGTGGTGGGCTTTGAGAAAATTATCTCAATGGTCCATGCACAGGTCTGGTGTGAAACAAGTAAACCCCCCTGACAGAGATGCACAGCAGCCCTGTAGTACATCTCAATGAACACAAGTGGCCAAAGCAATAACCAACTGAACCTGAGGCCAATGAGATGTAAACTGCCTGACAGCCAGACCATCTGAATATCAGCTTCAATGTTGGGAGAAGATCCAGAAGATATTAAGTGGACCTGTGCACATGTATCCAGGAGATCAACGTGCAGGTCCTAAAGGCACAGAAAATTTTTTTATTCCACCAAAATAAGTCAGCTATTCTTGATTTGTGCTCCCACTGCCTAGGAATCATATATGATGTTACTCAGGTAATCAGTCTCCATTTTGAGATAGTTTGCATGATTGTGTAGGAGCAACGGGGCATTGTGGGTGTCATAGAGTGACCCTAGATTGACTGCTATGATGACAGTATACATTTCAACAAACGGAGAGCTTGCCCATGCTGCTGATTCTGTGTCGTTGCTGCCCACGAAGTGAAGAACCAAACTTGATGCATACCTTTTTCTCTGTTGCCATTTTGGAGGTTAACATATTTTAATAAGCACTGGTATGAATTATAAGTCCTGGTTACCCCTCTGAACTTGCCGGGACACGTAATGACTCTTCATTCACTCAGGACATTTGAGATGTTAATAGCTGTTATTGACAGAGATCTGTCAGATGATCCTGCCATGGCAAAAGTTTAATGTTAAATTGCCTATAGCATAATCTCATGTCATGTGGCACTGATGACAAGCCTGGGCACACTCTTTAGTCTGCACACTGTCCATCAGCACAACCAATCAGTTAGCAGAAGGGAGATAACTTCAGCCCTGATATGAACACAACACATTTCCTTTATGAAAAGTCAAGACAAGCATACTCACTTCATAGAAACATAGAATTTGATAGCAGATAAGGACCACTAGGCCCACCCAGTCTGCCCATTTCCCTACCTAATGGATAAGCTGCAGATCCTAGTAAACCAGCAGCCTACTTCTTTCTACCCCCACCCCCTAGAATTGCCTTATGGCTGTCCCATGCATGCTTGAATTCAACCACTGTTTTTGACTCCACAACCTCCTCCAGAAGGCCGTTCCATGCATCCACAACCCTTTCTGTGAAAAAACACTTCCTTACATTATCTCGGAGCCGCCCCCCTCTATCTTCAAATGGAGCCCCCTTGTTCTTGCACACCTCTTTTTTTTTGAAAGATGCTACCTTCTTGGACTTTGCTGATTCCCTTGAGGTACTTGAAAGTTTCTATCATGTCCCCCCTCTCCCCTTTCCTCAAGGTTATACATATTAAGCTCCTTTAGTCTCTCTTCATATGTCTTCTGGTGCAGACCCTGCACCATTTTAGTTGCCCTCCTCAGGACAGCTTCCATCTTGTCTATGTCCTTGCAGAAATTGGGTCTCCAGAACTGCACACAGTACTCCAGATGGGGTCTCACCAGCTGTCTGATCAGAGGGATAACAACTTCCTGTGTTCTACTGGTGATGCCTCTCCCTATGCATCCCAGTATCCCCCCAGCCCTCCTTACTGCCCTCTCACATTGCTTGCCCACCTTTAAGTCAACTGACATGACTACCCCCAGGTCCCTTTCCAGTTTTGTTGTTGTTAGTATCTCACCCCCCATTGTGTACTCTTCCGCTGGGTTTTTGTTTCCCAGGTGCATTACCTTGTACTTCTTAGCATTAAATCTAAGCTGCCATACATTTGACCATTCCTCTAACCTTGCCAAGTCCCTTCTCATCCTTTCCACACCCACCTTGTGCATTAACTCTGTTGCAGATCTTTGAGTCATCTGCAAAGAGACATACTTTTCCTTCCAGTCCCTCTGCAATTTCGCTTACAAAGACATTGAAGAGAACCGATCCTAATACTGAACCCTGCGGCACCCCACTAGTAACCCCCCTTTCTTCAGAGTGGACCCCATTTACTATTACCCTCTGTGTCCTATTCTCCAGCCAATTCTTTACCCAGGCTATCATCTTGGGACCCACTCCCAGGCTGGCTAACTTGTATATTAATCTTTTGTGTGGAACTGAGTCAAATGCCTTGCTAAAGTCTAGGTAGGCCATGTCCACAGCCCCTCCCTGATCTACTTTGGTCACCCAGTCAAAGAAATCTATTAGATTCATCTGGCATGACATTCCTGCTGTGAATCCATGTGCCTTGGGTCCTGTACCCTCTGACCTCTAGGTACTCAACAATTCTTTCCTTCCAGTGATTCCATCATTTTCCCTATCACTGAGAGTTAAATTAACAGGTCTGTAGTTTCCTGCTTCTGCCCTGCTCCCACTTTTGTGAAGGGGAATCACATCTGCCCTCCTCCAGTCCTCAGGTACCACCCCATCTTCCATGATTTGTTAAAAGGGTAGTCAGTGGTGTCACTAGTTCTACCTTAGTTCTTTTAGAATTCTGGGATAGATCCCATCAGGCCCCATTTGCTTTGTCCACCTTCCAGTTTTAAGAGTTCTTTCAGACACTTTCTTCTGTAAACAGGCTGGTATCAACTTCTGTATCCAGAGTGTTTCTATTGTTTGTTTTGGTACCTCTCAGTCTTCATTCGTAAATACTGAGCAAAATATTTGTTTAGTATCTCTGCCTTTTCGCAGTCACCTCTGCCCACCCTCCCTCTCCCTTTGTTAAGCTTCACTATCCCTCCCTAGTGTTCCTTCGCTCCTGATGTATCTAAGGTTTATCCCTTCTTAACTGAGTTGGCTATCTTTTCTTCAGTTTGGGCCTTTGCTGTTCTGAGTGCCTTCCCAGCTTCCTTTTGCTTTAACTGATACAATTCTCTGTCCTACTCCTTCTGTGATTCCTTATACTTTCTGAATACTTTCTTTTTCTATTGAACCTTCACTGCCACCTCCTTTGAGAACCATAGTGGTTTCTTACATTGTTTTGTTTTGTTTATTTGCTTCACACAAAGGCTTGTTACCTCTGTGATGGCAGCTTTTATTATTCCCATTGTTCTTCCTCCCTCCTTCCTGCCCATTTGCTAGTGCATTCCTTGAGGCACTCACCCATTTTAGTAAAGTCAGCCCTCCTGAAGTCCAGTACTTTTGCCTTTGTATGACTGACTCTATTCCTGTGTTTGTTGAACCATATTGTTCGAAGGTCACTAGTTCCCAGATGGCTACCCACTTCTACATCTTTGATCCTCTCTCCATCTCCATTTGAGAGGACCAGGTCTAAAATTGCTACCTCTCGAGTGGGTTCCAATACTAGTTGTCTAAGGCATGCCCCCTGTGGGGCATCTAGAATAACCCCACTCTTAGAAGTGGCTACTGCAACTGCACTCCAGTTAACATCTGGCATATTCAGATAACCCATCAGCAATATCTCCCCTTTATCTGCCATTCTAAGCATACTTTCTATCATTTCCTTGTCCATTTCCTCCCCCTGAGAAGGGGGCCTTTATACAACCCCTGTGCGGATTGTGGTGTCATTGCCTGCCTCCAAATAGAACCACTGTGCTTCTTCTCCTCCCTTTTTACCCTTTTGTTCTGTTGCTTTGATTCCTTCTCTTATGTAGAGAGCTACTCCTCCTCCTCCTCCTCCTCTGTTTCCCTCCCTGTCCCTCCTGTAGATGGTGTATCCTGGTAAGTTTATGTCCCAGTCATGGTTCTGTGTGTACTATGTTTCTGTGACTGCCACAATATCCAGATGTTCCTCCTCCATCAAGGCCACTAATTCAGGAAGCTTGTTACCCAGACTATGGGCATTGGTACTCATTGCTCTCCATTTTTTGATGGCGTTACCTTCTGTAGCAGCATCCCTCACTGACCTTTCTACCTTGGTCTTTTTCTCATTTAGTACCCTGTTTTGTAGGGGGAAGCTGGGATTTTCCTGCTGCTTATCAGTGCCTCACCCCTTGACTAGTTTAAAAGCTTGCCAATGAATCATTTAAACCAATTGCCCACAACACTTGTTCCCTTCCTGGACAGATGCAGACCATCCTGCCAGTATAGGCTGGTGTCCCTCCAGGTGGAACCCCAGTCCCCAATGAAGCCAAACCCCTGTGCTCCACACCATTTTTTCAACCATTCGTTAAACTGCATGGTGTAAAGCACCCTTGCCTCACCAATGCCACTGACAGGCAGGACCTCTGAGAAGGATTCTATGTATGCTACTTGTCTTAAGCCCCTTCCCGACTCTACAAAGTCCTTCTGCACTGCTCTAATCTCATGATGAGACAAGTCATTTGTCCCTAGGTGGACAATGATGTCCAGCTCAGACTCCAGTGCAACTGTTCTCGTGATCCTAAGGATGCGCTTCCTGTCCCTTCAAGCCATGGCACCAGGCAGGCACCTTACTTCAGTTTTCCCTGCTCCCTCCAGTTCTATCCCCCTAATAATTGAGTTCCCCACCAGGAGCTGCTTCCTTTCCCTGTGGTGCCCTCTACCTCCTTGCTGAGGGCCTCCCTTGTGACAGTTGTCTGCACCCTCCTTAGTCTCCTCTGCGGGTGTATCCATAGGGGAACTATGCTCCCCCAGAATGGTGTATGGATTGTGGAGTGGAACAACTGACTGGGTGTGCCTCTGTTTCACCACTCTTACCCTCCCTGAGCCCACTGTGGTCCAACTGCTGTGCTTTCTTCGCAACCTCTGAGGTAGTGGTGGTGGCTCGGGTGCTCCCTGGATGGGGGAGGTTCCCTTTCTACTGCCCAGTGTGGCCTGAAGATGGGCAACTTCCTCCCTCAGGGCAGAAAGTTGTCTGAAAACAGGGCAGCATCTCAGCCTCCAGAAAGACTCCCTGTAGACTGCTGCCTCACAGCCATTACATTGCACTACTCCCCACATAACTGTCATTCTTTCTTTTTTTTTTTGTTACAGAGCAGCATCCCTGGGATGAGAGTGACCTTCTCCTGCTGCAGTTTCTGTGTTAAAATATAGCTCATTTTCTTTCCATGTATCAAAAGAATCTTGGTGGGCATCTTACTAACATACTATTTGCCAGCAGATTAGGCCTTATGGTCTATCGAGTCTGCTCGAACCTCAGATCCCTAGTTGGGTGCCAAGGCCCTCCCCCACCCTTGTGTTCCAGAAACCCCCTATCATCCATCCCCACCCCCCTGGGACAGGCCATCATCTGATACATCCACTTTCTGTGTCTGTCCCACCCTTTCCTGAAGCCCTCCACTGCGGATCTCTGAACCAGCTCACCAGGCTGTGCATTCCAAGGGTCCACCACCCTCTCAGTGAAAAACCTCCTCCTCTTTCCCCCCCTCATCCTTCCACCTTCCAACTTCAAACCATGCCCTCTGGTGATACATCTCTGCTTCAGTCTAAAGATCCCCTCCATGTTTACCCTATTTATTCCCTTCAGGTACTTGAAGACCTCAATCATGTCCCCCCTGTCTCTCCTCTCCTCCAATGAAAACAGGAAGAGCTCCTCAAGTCTGTCCTCAGATGTCAAATCCCCCTAGCCCCGTATCATCTTAGTTGCCTTCCTCTGCACCCTCTCCAGGAGCTGTATGTCCCTCTTCAAGTGTGGTCTCCAGTACTGTACACAGTACTCAAGGTGTGGTCTAACCAGTCCATTGTACAGCAGCAGTATCACTTCCTTGCTCCTAGAGGTGATCCCCCTTACGATGCATCCCAACATCCTGTTTGCCTTGCTAGCCGCTCTCCTGCACTGCTCAGAGTTATTCATACATGCATCCACCATGACCCCTAGGTCTTGTTCCCCTATTGAGGCATCTTGGTTTAGTTATTCTCAAACAAGGAGAAAACAGCAGGGTGAACGCCCATCCTCATTTATGTAACTTTATATTTACCTTGGCAAAGTTTGTTCTTTGTGTTTGCAGCTACTTGATATAATCTTGATAACCTGAGACCCAACCTCCCTCCATAGTAATGGGTCTAGGTGCTTGGATCACCTGCAAAATAATTTCTTTTTCAGAAAACCATAATTATTTAATAAGATAATGTCTTGCTTTTTCACCAAGTTTAGGCTTAGGACCCGTGCAATGTGTGTGTTGAATTTCATAGTTACCAGCTTCGGGTGCCAGCCCCAGTTTTTCCACAATCTAACTGTGCACCACTCTGCCACCTTCTTTTCCTTCAATACCATCTGGTAACCTGATAATCCTTATATTCGACATTCGCGACCGATTTCCTTGATCTTCAGCTCTTGCAATCAGTTTGAATACGTGCTCTGATAACATTTTCTTTTCTTTTGTAATGCCTGCCACAGTGTCCTCTAAATCATTGATCTGGTGTTGTTCCTCATCAATTTTTGTCATATATATTGTTGAGTTTCTGCCAGTCCAGTGACCACAGTTTGAATATGAGTTACCTGAGCTGTCAAATTTTCAAACCCTGCTCTGAATTTGTCTTGCAAATCTGTAATTAGAGCTGGCAGAGCTGCAATTGCAGGATCTTGTGTTGGCCACTCCAGGGTGCTCTCTGATGCCTGCAGCTGTGCTCTAGTGTGGCCCTCTGCCACGGATGATGCAGGTTTTCCCTACCCCTCAAACTGACGGGTAGATTTTTTTTTGCAATTTCAGCATTGTTCTCACTGTCCAGTTACAATCTGTACCCTTTTTTCTTTGCTCGTAGGAGATTCATAGTATTCAAAAACATCATTTAATGCAGGTGCTGGTTGGAGCCCATCTAGCATGTGACCACCATGTTTGCCAGTCAAACCGTGCCCCAGTATAGCTTTCTTATGACCCCACCTCATGAACAAGGATGGCAAAAATGTTAAAATCATGGCTGAAAGGTGATTTCGACAAGCGACCGCAAAATCACCTTTTGGGCTTCATTTGCTTAATTCCACCACCATTGCTCATGAGGTGCGGTCCCAAGAAGGTTATGTTAAAAACTTGGGGTCAAAATAGAAAAAAATGACAAAGTTATACAACAAAGTTCAAAACCCTATTGAAATACATTGAACCACACTTACCTTTGTGTCTCATATGGCAGTCAGCAGTTCCAACACTAAGACGTGTCTTCGATCAAAGAGTGGATCTACACCTCGTGACCTGATCAGGTGAGTGAGGCCGTGTTGGGGTGTACTGAGGGTGTGGAGTGGTAGGTGCTGAGTTGTAGGTGGGGGTAGGGGTCAGATCAGTGAAGGGCCGTTTTCTTTTTTTGCAGGTTTCAAAAAAAAAAAAAATCAAGGGGCAGTTTTCTTTATTTCAGACTGGAACAGCGATTGGAGGGTGGGGAGTGCCACTAGACACCAGAGCACCAGAGACAGATAAAAACATTACAAGACATCAATTGGAAGGTGGACGGTTGCCACTAGACACCAGGGAAGGACAAAAATATAACAGGGATGTCGATCAGAAAGTGGCGGTGCCACAAGACACCAGGGAAAGAAAAACATATTATGGGGACTGCAATTGGAAGGTGACGCATGCCACTAGACTCCTGGGAAAGATAAACATATTAAGGGGACATTGATCAGAGGGTTGGGGTGCCACAAGACACCAGAGAAAGACAAACATATTACAAGGATGTTAATCAGAGAGTGAGGTGTGCCACTAGATACCAGAGAAAGACAAACATATTATGAGGATGGCAATTGAAGGGTGAGGGGTGCCACTAGACATCAGGGAAAGACAAATCGGAGAATTGGGGTTGCCACTAGACACAAGTGAAAGAATACATTATGGGGATGGCAATCAGAGGGTGGGTGGTGTCACTAGACACCACAGAAAGACAAATATATTATAGGGACAGCAATCGGAGGGTTGGGGGTGCCATTAGACACCAAGGAAACAGTGAATAATTATGGGGATGGTGATCAGAGAGTGGGGGGATGCCACTAGACACCAAAGCAACATTACAGACAGAAAGGAATGGCAATGGGGGTGCCAACAGACACCAGGGAAATGGAAGCTCACTGCTCACACAGTAGCCTGCAGCACACAAGTTCCAGCTGCAGCTGAAGAAGTCAAAAAAGTTCTGCTGTTCTTATACAGAGAATACAGGGAAATGGCTCCTCTTGCTAAGCTTAGCACCCTGGATTTTGGATGACCAGAAAATGTATTTCAGCCAACTTTTAAAAAAACAAACATCAGAATCTAGCTAAATGGGTCCCATTTAGCAAGGTTCAGGTGTTCTTTTTTAAAGACATTGGACCATTTCACAAAGCTCCCCTGAATGGGGCAAGTAGCTTGCACCACAAGGAATGGCACAAGGTGTGGCTTGTGCCACAAGATGTGCTGGGATAGATTCACAAAAGCAGCCTGCATAAAACACAGTCTGTATGTGCCAAAAGGGGCTTGCACCAGCCTTGTGCCACAAAATGGGCTGCAGTGTTGTGCTAGTGGGCCTTCAACAGGGTAAACTGCCATATCTGTTCTCGGTTGTAGAGAACACATGTGATGTCCTTCAGTGGGAACAGAGAAAGGCACAAAAGATCCATTTCCCATAGCAGTGAAGTAGTCTACTTCACAATTTTTCTGAACTGCTATATCCCCTAAATTGGGAATCACAAATCCCTCCCAGAGGGTGAAATTCTAAAGTACCATTAGACCATTCAGGGCTGGTCTAAGGGTATTTAGAAGAGTGCCCTCTGGGAAGTGTTGAACATTGCACCAATATGTTACAGTCAGCCTGCTCCAGCCCTGATCCCATGTCATTACAAAAGTCATGTTCCTGGTGGTCTAGTGGACCCCATACCAGCCCTGATCTGCCTGTATAAAAAACATTGCACTAGTGGTCTAACAGACCCCCCCGCCCCGATCCCTGTCTTAATAAAATAGGATACATTACTGGTGGTCCAGTGTACCTTGCCAGTCCCAATATGACAGTATAATAAATTATTTTCCTGGTGGTCTAGCTGTCCCCCACCAGCCCCAATCCCTGCTTATCACTAACATCATGTCCCTGGTGGCCTAGCAGACTGTCCCAGCCCTGATCTGCCCGTATAGAAATAAAATATCATTCCCTGGTAGTCTAGCAAACCCCCTCCCTATCCCTCATGTGCCCATAACATACAGAGATATATTTCCCTGGTGGTCTAGTTGCCCCCCCACTCCCCCACCATGGCAGGCAGCACCCCACCACCTGGCTCATCCATCCTGTCGCTGATCCCATGACTGGCACAGCCCTCTGCTCTCCACCATGGCCAGCCACAGACTGAGCTGTCAAGGAGTGTGTACTGTATATGGGGATATGAGACGGGAGCTGGGTAGTGTGGCATCGCCTGTTGGGGTTGGAGTTGGAGTCCACTGGACCATCAGGGAAATATATCTTTATGTGATATGGGTACATTGAGGATAGGGAAGAGGATCCACTAGACCACTAGAAAAGATATTTTCTTATACAGGCAGATTAGGGCTGGGGCTGTCCACTAGACCACCAGGGACATGATTTTTGTAATAAATGGGGATCCGGGCTGGGGGTGGACTGCTAGATGATCAGGGAAAAAATTTTATTATAGAGGCATATCATGACTGGAGGGAACCTAATTTTCTTAAGACAAGGATTGGGGATGGGGGGCCACTAGAAACCAGGGACTGCTGTCAATGGTCCTATTGCCACACAGCCACCCCATGGCTTGCAGCACATATTCCAGATGCACCATCTTTTCGATGTGGTTCTATGTCAGGATACCCACACCAATGTTGTTGATATCCCCGACAGCAATGGGAACAATGCCGACTGTTGGCTTTGTTCCCGACAAGATAATGTGTTTTTTGTGGGGGCTTCACCCCTCACACCCCTGCATCTCTACATAAACAACTCTGAGTTGGAGTTGGTTCAAGGTGGGGGCGAAATACTGGGAATCACACTGACACTGTACAGCTGACCACAACAACAACCTGGCAAGATTTTGTCACTGTGGTGGTGTTCACTGTCAGTTTGTCATTGTGGTGGTGTGCTAACATTTGGTGCAGGGTCATGGTTGCTGTAAGTCACAGGACATTGCCACGGGGACCCAACCTGACAATGAATCAGGCAAAGAGGCCTGGTGCATCATCGATTGGTGCGTGCTGTTTTGGGTACAGCTTGCACCGACCTTTGTTTATTTATCTATTGAACTTTGTTGACCGGGTAAGTGAATTGGCAATAAATGTGTTTTTCAGGCATGACACAGCTGTAGACTGTGGCTTGTGCCACAAGATGCACTGGGAGTGATTCACAAAAGCAGCCTGTGCAAAACACAGGCTGAAGGGGCTTGCTCCAGCCTTGCACCACAAAATAGGCTGCAGCATGGTGCTAGTGGGCCTGCGACGGAGGCAAGCTGCCATATCCCCTAAATTGGGAATCACAAATCCCTCTCAGAGGGTGAAATTCTAAGTACCATTAGACCATCCAGTGCTGGCCTAAGGGTACTTAAAAGAGTATGCTCTGGGAGGTGTTGAACATTGCGCCAGTGTGTCACAGTCAGCCTGTCTCAGCCGTGATCCTATGTCATCAGAAGTCTTGTTCCTGGCGGTCTAGTTTACCCCCTCCCAGCCCTGATCTGCTTGTATAAAAATATTGCATTGATGGTCTAGCAGACCCACTAGCCTTGATCCACATCTTAATAAAATAGGATACATTCCTGAGGGGGGGCAGGTCCAATGTTTTTCTAAATGGTTGTTTTTCATGTTTTTGTACCTGTGGATCTGCACTGTATTTTGTAAAACCTTCTAATAAACTTTAAATTGGAAAAAAATAGGATACATTCCTGGTGGTCCAGTGGACCCCACCAGTCCTGATATGTCAGTATAATAAATTATTTTCCTGGTAGTCTAGTGGTCCCCCCCCAGCCCCAATCCCTGTTTATCACTATAATCATGTCCCTGGTAGTCTAGCAGACTTCCCCAGCCCTGATTTGTCCATCTAAAAACAATATAATTCCCTGGTTGTCTAGCGGACCCCCCAATCCCTGAAGTGCCATGTCATATAAAGATATATTTCCCTGGTGGTCTAGTTGCCCCCTCACCATGGCATCCATCCCGTCCTTGATCCCATGACTGGCACAGCCCTCTGCTTTCCGCCACGGCCAGCTACAGACTGAGCTGGCAAGGAGTGTGTGCTGTATATGGGGATGGGAGGGGGAGCTGGGTAGTAGGGCGCTGCCTGCTGGGGTTGGGGTGGGGGTCCACTGGACCATCAGGGAACTATATCTTTATCTAATATGGGCAGAGCAAGGATAGGGAAGGGGGTTCACTAGATCACAAGGGAAATATATTTTCTTACACAGGCAGATTGGGGCTGGGGTAGTCCACTAGACCACCAGGGACAAGAGTTTTGTAATAAACAGGGATCCGGGCTATGGGCGGACAGTTAGACAACCAGGGAAATATTTCATTATACAGGCATATCAGGACTGGAGGGGGTCCGCTGGACCACCATGAATGTATCTAATTTTATTAAGACAGGGTTCAGGCCTGGGAGGTCTACTGGACCACCAGAGACATACCTTATTTTCTTTGGGCATGGGGGGCCACTAGACACCAGGGACTGCTGTCAATGGTTCTATTGCCACACAGCCACCCTGTGGCTTGCAGTACATCTTCCAGATGCACTGTCTGTTTGGTGCAAGGCCACAGTTTTTGTAAGTCACAGGACTTTGCCACTGGGACCCAACCCAATAATGAATCAGGCACAGGGGCCTGGCACACCGGCTATCGGTGCAAGATGCCTTCCGCGCAGCTTTCACTGTCCTTTGTTTATTTATTTATTGAACTTTGTTGACTGGGTAAGTGCCCTGGCAATAAATTTCTTTTTCAGGCACAACAGGGCTGTAATTGCACAGGCAAGAGGCTATTACATCAGAGCTCAACAGTAATCTAGATGAACAAGTATTCATGTAAGATGCCTATTACAGAGGTTTACAAATCTGAACAGCAACAGACATATTGGAATACATACAGGATGCATACAAAAACTTGCAAAGTACAATGAGGGGAGAAGGTAGTGAGAGAGTGTGATCACTAGCAAGAGTGGTAGGGGTAGTATGGGGAGAGGGGTTAGCTACAAGGAGTAATGACCTTTCAAAAGCATACAGAAGGATG
The DNA here is from genome assembly GCA_016271365.2 of Neoceratodus forsteri. Taxonomy (NCBI): domain Eukaryota; kingdom Metazoa; phylum Chordata; order Ceratodontiformes; family Ceratodontidae; genus Neoceratodus; species Neoceratodus forsteri. Next base: position 799,688,237 of record CM057454.1, read on the forward strand.
ACAGTGTAGGGTTTTTTCTGATACAGTAGGTGGGATAGTGAGTTCCATATTGAGGCAGCAATGTAACTGAAGGAGTGTTCTCCCATGTTAGTGCAGAAAAGAGGAGCTACAAAACTGTAGTTAGAGACAAAGCAGGCTGACACTAGGTCAACGAGAGAGATTTGCTTAACCAGGTAAGCAGGGGCACCAGGTTGCAGGCTTTTTTTTTAAATCAGGCCTATTATTTCTATGTACTTTAAATGTTTGTTAGTTTGAACAGTAAAAAGAAAATGGCATCCATACAAAAAATAATTTTGTCCTCATGAAAAAGGATTGTTCCCATATTAAAAAAAAAGATCCTTTTTCACATGACCAAATTCTTTTTTCATTTCAAGTGCCTACTGGGCATGCTCAGGACCACAATTTCAAATCCTTATAACTCTGGAATAGATCATTTTTGTTTCACCAAACCAGTGTAATGCACTACTCTGTGTCAATCCCTTCCTACCCAGAAAATTTCAAACAAAAATTCGAAACCATCTGGGTATTAGAGGATGACAAAAAAATGACAACCTACCCCAATTCTTACACATTTTGCACTGTCCATATCTCAGAATCCACAAATGGGATTGGAACACAGCTTGCCATGTCAAGAGACCTTGGGTTTCCAACAGCACATGCAAAAGTTTGTGTAAATCTCATGAACGGCTGGAAAGCTATTTAAGTGCAAAAATTGGGGTTTAACATTAAACAGCCTACTCAACACCTAACTATAGTGGTGCAACCATGCCACTATAATACAGTGTTCAAACCTGTCACTTGCCTTTGAGAAAGTGCTGTTCTTTTAGTGTGAGATGCATCAGTTGACCTGATAGAAATTCTTTGTACACCTACTGCTGCGCTGCTACGTGCACCTAATAAAGAAGTTTCAGTAAGTATAACATGATGAGTGAGTGTATCTCCATTTATTATTTTTCAATAGAGAGCTTGCTAACTGGTTGAGTGCCAGTCCTTTTGAATGAATTGTTTGCAACTCAGACTATGGCACAAACTGCCAAAAAGGCATTCCCCTTTTTCTTCTTGTTGATTAGGTGGGATGAAGCACAAAGTCTTATAAATAGTGGAGTGTGACAGGGCAACAAAGTACCCTGTCTCTTGGTAAATGTTTTGTTTCTTTAATCATTTTTTTTTAACTGCATGGCATGCATAACTTCAAGTGAATAAATTCCAGGTGAGTCCTTCAGTGAGCCAGTAACAGAGGAAATTATTGTATACCACACATAAAACAATGCAATGTTTACATTTACATGTGTAACCCTCCCCTACAAATGGGGGTTCCCAACAAGTCTTCACGAGCTTGCCTAAATGCTCACTGCCAGGCTGGTATTCTGCATTTTAGTAGATGAAATGTATTGCCAGAGTGCCTGTATAGCTTCTGTGTACAGTCTCTTTAAGAGCTGCCTGGATTGCATTCTTAATTAATCTAAAAGGGAGCTCTGTTAGAAGATGTGCTTGTTTGCTGATCATTTGTTAGAGTAGTAATAATATTGCAGTTTGTTCTAACCTGCCTTCTTTGCATCAAGGACTGTTCTTTTTATCTCCACCAACTTGGCCCTGGACCGTCAGAATGGGTCAATCAGTACTGATGGGATTCTAATATGAAACCTGCCTACAGGGGCTTGGTGGGGTTAAAACTTGTAGGAATTGTAGTCTTTGCATTTTTCTGCCTAAAATAACCTGGAGGGGGAGCCCTTATTGTGATTGACAGACAGATCAGCCAACCAAACCTTTTGGATCTTGGGGAAATTCCCAAGCTGCTTGCAATTTCAGTTAGATCTAAGTTGGGTAGAGAAGAAGTAACAGCTCAAGGTAGTTCGAGCAGCAATCTATAGTGGATTTGCATGGGAGAACTGTGGAAAGGCCAGAGTTTTTGGCCTTCCTGCTGTCCCTGAGAGGGATCTTGTGCCTTTTTCAGACTGAATCCGAACTTGGAGAGTGAAGTAAGCTACTGAATTGTGATCAGGCTCCTACCTGAAGAAGACCAAAGATTTGCAGAATGCGATCAGCCTGTCTGGACCTCCAGAGACCTTTGAACTCCCAGATTGTGCAGAGACTCTGTAATTGCAACTGGAGAGCCTTTTGCCTGGTAGAGTGCAATTTCCTTACATGTGAATGTGTTGTGTGCTTATAGTGGGTCATGATTTGGTTCCCCACTGTGGTTTGAATTGTGTTCTGCTTGCTGGAAGCTGCATTAGAATTTCCTTACATGTAAATGTACTCTGTGTTGCTAGTGGGTCGTGATTTGGTTCCCCTCTGTGGTTTGAATTGTATTCTGCTTGCTGGATACTGCATCCATCCCCACGGACTGAATCCAAAATCATCTCCATTGGGCCTGGGCCTTGTCACACTGGCCCAGCCTGACTACCTGCTGTACAGAGAAAGCCATTGATGAGAGACCTGCCTGGGGATCAACCCCCGGCTCAACACTTGAACAGGAATGATGCCTTGGTGATTCGTGTGGGCCCTGCGTCTCCAGGTACTCCAGCTCAACAACCTGCAGTCTCAATTTTGTCCTGCCTGTGTCCAGTATTGGGTATGATGAGTAAACACCAGGGTAGCTCATTGCAACAACAGCTAAATCTAAAGTGTTGTCATCTGATTGTCTGGTTGCTTTTTTCTTTCATAAACTGAGCCCTCCAGCTCCAAATTACAAATAGTGTGTATTGTGCATGTTGCTTTCTTCCATCACAGGGCCCCAGTCAGCTGCAACGTTCCTGGTTAGCCCATCGTCTCCCTAACTGGGTACCCAGAAGTGTGACTGTGTGGTGATTTAAAGTGCATGCATATAGCCTTTAAGCCAATCAACCTGATTACGCCCCTTCCTTGTTCAAGTCCTCTGAATAAATCAGATCGGACTGTTTCTGCATTTAACCTGACTGTGGTTCCAGTTTGTGCCAAGAGTACTGTACTGTTGCTATTTGCTGTGCATAACCTTGTTTTACAGGGGATCCCCAGGGTCAAGCCAGAGGAACCAGCCCTGGCAGTAAGTGCAAACAGTGTGGGTGCTTGTATGGTGTACAAGGGGTACTGTAAAAATGATTATTGTATATTGCTAAAGCCACCAGAAGGGAACAAGGTGGATTACAGTGTCCCGGAGGGCTGTGCCCAGGTTAGTTTGACAACTACCAACCCTGATCTCTGGGTGGAGGCACCCGTTGCAGAACCCAGGCCCCTTAACCTCATACTAGCCAAGCAGGCAGGGGAAGTGGCCTGTGGGATAGTGCCACCTAGGGGTTACATCTTGGAGGCTCATTGCTGGGATTTTGTGCCTTCTAGTGGCCAAAATTATGAATTGTTTTTAAACATTAATGGCTACCCCAGTAGAAATGGCTGTACACCAGTTGGTGGTGTGGTGTACTGGGCAGGAGATCGACCCGCAAAATGCTCTGCTTATACTGGATATTCCCCTGGATACCAGTAAGGACACTGTAGAGGAAGCACTCTCCAAAGTTGAATGTTTAAAAAACCCTGTGGTGGTGGGTCAATGGGCTGATTTGATCGCCCAAACTTTCATAGCCTTGGTAGAGTGTAGTGACTTTGTGGACAGCTCTAAAGTGAAACAGACTATTGCCTCAGATGGGATCCCAGCCTCCTGGAGAGTGATAACAAAATACAGTAAAGACCCTGGAGAGGATGAGCTTCCACCATTATCTGAGACTTTTGAGGATAAATTTGCTAAGTTGTTGCTGGAGGAAGGGAAAACCATAGAGGACTTTAAGAATCTGTTCCTGCCACCTGGGGGTGTTCTTTCCCCAACACCCCCTTCAACTCCAGCACCTGTTACTGCCCCACCTTCTGTGCCCATGCCAATGCTGGTCCCTATATCTGTACCTGCCATTAGTCATGACTCCTATCGAAGGCTGAGAATCTTCTCGGACATCCTCTCCACCCCCCAAGGGAGGATGACTGGGAGACCTGGATCAAATATGTTGCCCCCTTGGTACCTGAGTGGCAGTGTGCAGAGGCTGAGAAGCAAAAATGAATCATAAAATGTTTGAGGGGACCCTCCCTTGAAGAAATTACATTTTTGAGGTCCACGGACCATGATGCATCTGTTCTGAAGTACCTATCTGTACTTGAAGGCAATTTTGGGAGCACTGAGTCACAGGAGACTTTGATGTGTAAATTCCAAGGTACCAAACAATGGAAGGGGGAAAGTTGATCTGTGTATGCTACTCACCTAGAAAGAGCTCTGCAGAAAGCTCACCAGAAAGGTGGGGTAGCCGCTAGTGATTTAAACTGTGTGTTTGGGCACATACTGCAACATGCCAAGCATTCTACACTGCAGATCATCCAGTTAAGGCTCCAGAATAGGAGAGGTAAGCCACCTGACTACTGTGACTTGATAAAAGAACTCCGGGAGGTAGAAGTTGAAGAGGGAGATTGTAATTGTGGGGTGAGTGCAGCCCAAGTGATCATGGCACCTGAAGACCCTTCTAAAATGGAGACCACTAAGAGTGTCTTGCCATGGGCTAAACGGTGGGGGAAGGAGTAGCTGAAGGAAGTCAAAAAAGTACAACCTGGTGCATTCACTGAGGTATCCCCTGCTGACAGAGATCCCTGGCCCCTGTCAGGATGTGACTGCTATGGAGGTGGGGGTGCACCCTCAGGCATCCTGTACTGAGGGTGGCTTCTTGGATGAGCTCAAGGAATTGACTGCCACCCTAAAGGAACTTTTGAGACATGGTACACTACCTCAGAAGTCAGGTCACAATCTCCCATCAATGCTGAAGCACCCCCTGCTATGTTTTCCCCAAGGATGTCTCAAGAGTGTGTCATTTATCACAACTGTGGCAAGGATGGCCATATGAATAGGGAATGCTGGTCTCAGAGGGACTTGGAGAGAGTGGTGAAATGGCTTCAAGGAGAGCATCAGAAAATGAGTCAGTGGTCAAGGTGTGCACAAAATGACCACAGTAGAGGCTGCAGCCATCTTAACTCAAACCCCTCTGTGGCTAAATCATCTGTCCAGGCCCCTGCTGTTGTCCCTGCAGACTGGTCCAAGATAGTGGGCCCTTCAATGGAGACTAATGTAGCTGTGAATGGTATTCCTACTCAGGCTGTGCTTGACAGTGGGTCACAAGTGACCATTGTGTTTCAGGACTGGTATGAAAAACACTTAGCTGATGTGCCCTTACAATCACTGGAAGGCCTACATGTGTGAGCGCTGAGTGACAAGTCTTATCCATATCTAGGATATGCCCACCTCTGGTTGTCTTTTCCTGCAACTGTCACTGGTGTAGAAGAGCAAGTAGAGACACTGGCCCTAGTGTGTTCCCCCATCAGACTGTATGATGGGGTTCCCCTGTTAATTGGAACAAACACCCACATTTTTGGGAGACTTGCACAACTCTGCCATTAGAAGCAAGGGCAGCTGACTGGATGGGTTCTAAGAATTCCAGCCTTAGTAAAAAGAACTTATGACTGGTAACATAGACCCGATGAAGTGGACCCAGATGAGCCAGTGGGGATAGTGTGGAAAAAGGAACCTGACTCCATGGAATTGGCCCCCAATGCCCAGTGCACAATCCATGGAGAAGTACACCTAAAGAGAAATATAAAGAACAAAATATTAATGTTGGATGCACCAGGAGATGAAAAGTTGCCTTGGGGATTATTGGTCAAACCTTGCATCTTGCCTGCTCGTGCCCAAGCCTATGCACGATGAGTGATGGTCCAGATTCAGAATGTGTCAGATCGGGAGATTCGGGTGAACAGAGGGTGCACCCTCACTACAGTACACTGCACCGACACTGCCATATTGCCCAGCAACAAGTGCTGTGGTGCAAAGGAGAGAGTGACCCTGGACTTATTTGACTTTGGTGACTCTCTGTTGCCAGCTGAATGGAAGGCTAGAATTAGCAAGAAACTCTCTCAGAGGGACCAAGTGTTTTCATTTAAAGAATGGAACGTGGGGTGTGTCCAGGGTGCAGAGCATCACATGTGCCTGCATGATGACCAGTCATTTCAAGAGAGATCCCGACATCTCGCCCTAGCAGACATAGATGATGTGAGGAGACACCTGCAGGAAATGCTCACTGCTGGTGTGATACAAGAATCAAGGAGCCCATATGCCCCTCCCATTGTGGTTGTGCATAAGAAGAATGGGTCAGTAAGGATGTGCATTGATTATCGAACCCTGAACCAGCGGACCATCCTCGAGCAATACACCATGCCCTGTATACAAGATGCCCTGGGTTGTTTGAATGGGAGCAAATGGTTTTCAGTATTAGATCTTCACAGTGGATACTACCAGATCCTGATGGCCCCAGAGGACCACGATAAAATGGCCTTCATCTGTCCTTTGGGGTTCTACGAATTCCTGAGAATGCCACAGGGGATTTCAGGTGCCCGGGCCACCTTTCAGTGACTGATGGAACGTGCAATGGGAGATATGAACTTGCTGGAATGTCTAGTGTATCTAGACGATGTCATTGTGTTTGGGCACACATTAGAGGAACATGAGACCTGACTGTTTAAATTCCTAGACCGATTGGAAAACTTCAGCCTCAAGCTGTCCATTGACAAGTGCCATTTTTTTCAAACCTCCATTAAGTATGTGGGGCACATAGTATCTGCAGAAGGGAGAGTGACTGATCCCAGTAATGTTGAATCACTGACTACTTGGCCCCAACCCCATAATTTGAAAGAATTACAAAGTTTCCTGGGGTTCTTTGGCTACTACCACAGGTTCATAAAAGACTATTCAAAGGTGATTTGCCCACTCTTGAATTTTACCCAGGGTTGCCCTCCTAACAACCATAAATATAAAAAAGGGTCCGTCAAAGAACCAGAGAAAGTGAACTTCCACACAGGTGAACTTTTTGGGCCCCGCTGGACATCTGAATGTGAAATAGCCTTTCACGAGGTCATATACCAGCTCACCCATGCCCCCATCCTCACCTATGCTGACCCCACCGAGCCCTATGAGCTGCATACGGATGCAAGTCTGCAGGGTCTAGGAGCTGTGCTGTATCAAGCCCATGAGGATGGTTTGAGACCAGTGGCCTTCGCCAGTAGGAGCTTGACCCTTCTGAGCAAAACTACCCTGTGCACAAGCTGGAGTTCCTTGCGCTAAAATGGGCTATCATCGACCAGTTTCATGAATACCTCTATGGGGAAAAGATATTGGTGAAGACCGACAATAACTCATTAACCTTTGTACAGACTTCAACTGAGTTAGATGCCACTGGGCACCGGTAGCTTTACGCCTTATTAACCTACGGTTATGCTGTTGAATACAGGCCAGGACTGAACCATATTGATGCTGACGCCTTGTCACGAAGGCTAGTTTTCAAGAGTGATTGGGTCAGGCTGTCTGAACCTGACTTCTGGGCCTTGTGATAAAAATTTGACCGAGATGTACAGATGTCTGCAGACACAGTGGACTGTTTAGTAGATTGCTTGGGCCCTCCTGATACCTGCATACCGGCTGCCTATTGCCACTTTTCTGCTCTAGATATTAATGCACTACCTCAGTTTGACAATGATAGCATTCAGTGGGCTCAATCCCAACATCCTATGATTCAGCCTGCACTTCATGCCCCGCGTGCGGGGAAAGATGTGCCCAAGTTGCATTCCCCTGACTTGTGAACTGCTCTATTGTTCAAAGAATGCCCCAGATTGAAGCTACTCAATCAGTTGTTATACAGAGAGAGAGTGGATCATGGCAGTCAAGTAGACAGGCAGCAATTGGTCCTGCCCATGGCCTTTAAAGATTTGGTACTGAGATCCCTCCACAATCACATGGGGCACCTTGGTACTGACAGAACTCTCGACTTGGTACAATCTTGATTATACTGGCCCAAGATGGGGGCTAATGTTGAGCACCATGTAAAGACCTGCAGTCATTGCCTGCAAAGGAAAGTCCTTCATCAGAGAGCTGCCCCCCCTTGTCAATATTACTACCAGCCCCCACCATGGAATTGGTCTGCACAGACTTTTTGTGTTTGGAACCTAATAAGCGGAATATTGGCAATATGTTAGTGGTTACGGATTATTTCACGTGGTACGTGCAAGCTTTTCCAACTTAAGGTCAAAAGGCCTCTACCGTGGCCAAAGTGCCAGTGAAAAATGTCTTTGTCCACTATGGTGCCCCTTAGCGGATCCACTCTGACCAAGGCAGAGATTTTGAAAGTTGGCTAATCAAAGAAATGCTCTCTCTATGGGGGGTGCAGAAGTCAAGAACCACCCCTTATCACCCATAGGGAGACCCTCAACCAGAACGTTTTAACTGCACTCTTTTAGACATGTTAGGCACCCGCCATTCCAAAGACAAGCCTAAGTGGTGCCAGTAGATTAGCACCTTGGTCCACGCACACGGTTGAACAAAAAAATGACACTACTGGGTTCTCCCCCTACTGCCTCATGTTCAGGAGGGAGACCCAACTGCCAGTTGATGTCTGCTTTGGGGTCTCTCCAGATGGGGTCCGAGCCAAAAATTACTTACAAAATATACGGCTCTGTTCATGAACATGTTGTACCAAACTGTGACATGAGGGGTCAATTTTTAAATACAGAATATATGATTTTCAACATGCTGTGATCCTGCAGAGAAAAGTACACTGTGTTGTGAGATAACTCACTTTGAAATGCCTGAGACAAATGATCATTAAAGTTCTGAATGTTATGGTGGACACCAAGCATGTGTTCTGAATGTTATGGTGGACACGAAGCTTTAGTGTAAGTTCTTTAAAGTTAACATTTGACATCTATTTGAGTTAAATGTATGAAAATGTATTTGTTATGCTGCAGGATAACCGATGGACATAACAACTGCAATTCAAGTGCAACCCAGTTGCTTTCATGGGGATATTTATTTCTTCAAATAAAATAAAATAAATGTTGCAATATGTCCTCTAGGCTTGTAAAGCAACATTTGATAAAGTCCCAAAATAAAACAGATTTCACTTCCAGCATTGCTTTAGCTTTTCATATCTCATTGTGATTATTTGCTGTATTTGTGGTTCATCTTGGCTTTCTGCATTCAGAGTTAATGGCCCATCAAAAAGTCTGTGTTGCCTGACCACATCAGTGTCCTGTTTTCGTGGCCATATGTATGATCTGTTTGCACGTTGCTGCAGAAATTTGACTGAAAAAAGACGTCTGTCTTCAAGGAATTCCACCACTTGCCTGATATAAAATGTTTTTGAATAGTACACTGCATACAATTTCCCAACTTCCATTTTGTCTGGGTTCATCTTTTTCTTTTGAATCGGTGGAAGTACAGTGTGCTGAGCAGTGGTGGTGGGGTCTATTGCAGATCCACCAGAAGCAGAAGAATGTTCTGTCAGTGGAGACATAGAAGCAATGTTGCAATCCGTAACTGGAGTGCTGGAAGCATCACTGGGGTCTATTGATGGTGTTGCTTTAGCAGTTGAGGGTTCATTCAGTGGAGTGCTGGAATCCGCATGTGGGTCCATCTCTGGAGTTGAGACACAGGAGTCCATAACTGGATAGGCAGAAGCATCACTGGGGTTTATTGTTGGAGTTGCAGCAGCAGTTGAAGGACCTAGCTGTGGAGTGCCAGAAACAGTGCAGGGGTCCATCACCGTAATTGCAGTCATAGATGTACCAGGACCAGGGTCAGAGTTCATCCTATGTGCATGCATTTCAGTAACATTTCTCACATGTGAAGTTGTGAGACTCCTTACTGTCCATGGTTGTACATGTTCGTTGTTCAGACATGGGCCATCATCAGTTTGGCAGTGGATGCAAAAACAACTTAAATTTCTACTGCCCACCACACCAGGCACCACAGTCTTCACACTTTGAATCTGTCGAGTTCCAGGGACAGGTTTCACATCTTTTCCTTTTGGCCTTCTTGTGCTGTTGTTGGGTACCCAGAAGAAAGTTCTTTGGTAGTGTCTGCACCCCTCAGTTGGAGGTGCTAGTGTTAGATTATCCTGACAGTACAGAAACAGCTCTTCTGCTGTGGAAATGACTGCACGACATGACACAACAGCCATCGTTGCCACTGATTTAACAATAGCACTCTGTCCATCTGAAGGGCCCTTCCCATGCCTTGATCCAAAGTATGCCCTTTCAATTGAAAATCCAAATTCTTGGGTAGCTATTGAAATTGCATTGAATGCCCACTTTGATTTATATTGGCTCCCACAGCCATCTGTAAAATGTCCCTCCTTTTCTATGATTAGGCGCCAGATCTTTGTGAGATGTGTGTTGGCCATGTTAAAGAAGTGCCGAACTGCATGGTGGTCATGTGTGACATCCTCCGAGATGAATACCAGGGATTCTGTGATGGTACCTTCACAATGAGCACATCTGAAGTATGCAACAATGGGGTGCACTGTAGCCTGTTCATAATGCCAGTGACAGGATTGGATCTTTGCAGGCATAGTTTTCAGCGAAGTCCAGCACCATGATAACCCATCCCTGAGGTGGTTTCTTATTAAGTGTTTTGAACTGGCAGTGTTACCATGCAGCCACATGCAGGTGCCACCCCAAAAACTGAAGATCCTCCTTAAGCATGTTGATAAGTTGTTGTAGTGTTGTCACAGTGCTCTTCAGCACTATTCATGATGTTTTTGTTTCCAGTCCATCTATCATTTTGGTCACAGTCATGCTTTCCCACCGATACCACCTTACCATTTCTGACCCATATTTCCTCAACAGTTCCTCTGTGTGATTATCTATTGCATTAATGGTATAGCTGTCGCACATCTTATCCACACAGTCTCTTCTAAAGAACCTGTTACCTTCTACTTTTGGACACATTGTCAGCTCCACAGCTTTGTATATGTTCAGGACTTTGCACTCATTCATTTTATGATTATCGGCCATGCAGTTTAAGGTGCATAGTTTTAAGAAGACATTTTCGCAGTACTCACACAGGCATTGGTCGAGTTTCTGTTCTTTGGCGAGTTTAATATGTGTAGGTCACAGACTGCTCAATTTTGTTGCACCAATATGGCATTCTGGGTTTTCCTTTAGAAATTCTTGGTGCAGTGTATTGAGTGGTTTGGAAAGGAAGGCTTTCACACACTGACTTCTTTTCAGAAACCCCTTCTTGTAAGCTAGAGGGGTGGCAGATTCTTCAAAAAAAAACTTTGAACTTTATTGCCAGTTTCCAAAGGCAATGCCGATTTGTGTGTATTTTTCACATGCTTCTGTTCCTTGCGCATTGCATTCATCAGAGTTGTCCAGCTGATTCCAAGGGTTCTGCTGCTTCTTCTGCACTAACATAGCTGAACTTTGCTTTCTTTTTTGTTCCCTCCATTTCTCTCTTTCTTGTTGCTTTCTTTGTTCTCTCCTCTTGTCTCTCTTCTTGTGGTAGGTTTGCAAGTAACTGCACAGTCCGCATTATCGGTTTGCTTCAGTTTCTTTTGCTTTTGACGTTCTCTGTGCTTCTGTGGTCACAGCCTAGATTTCTCTCTGTAGTTACGGCACTTCTCCTCATCCAGGTTCTCATGGTAAGCTTCTGATCGAGCTTTGCAGGTATTCAAATATGCTTCATAACATTCGGGGTCATTCTTGATGTCATCTCTGAATCCTTTCCTGTCAGCGGAGTGGACAACATTCGCAGTCCAACTTTAATCAAGGATGCTGCAGAAACACATGGTCTTCGCCGTTGAGATTCCATTGTTCAGAAGAACCTTAAAGAGCAGAAACATTCTGAATTAATCACACACAATAACGTCCTCTTTCACAGCTGATATGGCCTTCGCAACAGGGCACCATTTCTTCAATACAGAGAAGGACAGAGGGAGAGCGAACACACACTGGTTGACTCAGAACAGATGACATGATGGAATGGAGTTAGTCACATCCATTGTGGCCTGAGGAGATGCAATGATGAAGGAAGGAGAACATATCAGCAGCCTCACAAACATGGAAGAAAGGAGAGGTTACGTCAGGTACCTCACAAGAAATGATGGAAGGAAGAAGAGTGCACGTCAGTGTCCTCAGAAGAAATGGTGGAAGGAGGAAGAGAGTACGTCAGTGTCCACCAAAGAAATGATGGAAAGAAGAAGAGTGCACATCAGTGTCCTCAGATGAAATGATGGAAGGAAGGAGAGTGAACGTCAGTGTCCTCAGAAGAAATGATGGAAGGAAGGAGAGTGCATGTTAGTGTCCTCAGAAGAAATGATGGAAGGAAGGACAGTGCATGTCAGTTGTCACAGAAGAAATGATGGAAGGAAGGACAGCGCACATCAGTTGTTTCAAACAAGATGAAAGACAAGGAATGTGATGAAGAGTGGTCCACTGCAACAAGTACTAAAAACTCTCCATGCATTATGTGAATAAAAAAATTGGAAGCAAGGCAGCAACCGAAACCAGACACTAACACAGCAAACCATGGATTAAAAAGGGTAAATGGCTACAACACACACCACATGGTCTCAACATGGTTGGAGCAGAGGCAGAAAACAAAGGCCTGCTCAGCATTCAGCCACATTAACACCATACGGTGGGTGGATATGAAAAATTGGTTGGACGTCAGCAGTCAAAACCAAATAAATGAAAGAGCATTCAAAACAGATTTTAAAGAACAAAATTTTTCTGGAAGTACAATACTTTATCACCCCCCCCAAAATAACCACAGCCCACATGGTGTCTACATGGCTGGAGGTCAAGCAGCAAAGACAGGTCAGCTCATCGGGACAGCTAATATTCTTCAGGTGAAGCTACCTCTGGCTGGAAGCTGCAATACTGAACATAGGATTTGCAAGAAAGCGAGTTGTGCTCACAACAGAGGGAGGTGAACCTTACAATTGCCTTTGGTTCCGTGAAATAAGGAACTTAGAATTATCAGGAATTGCAGTCTTTCAAGTAACAGAGGGAGGTGGATCTAGCTTTACTTTTGATACAATTCTTAAGATCTTCAGTGAAGGAAGAGTTTAAAGCACAGCTGACTTATTTTGGGGCTGACTGCTTTCAGAGCACAAACCACCAGGCTGTTCTGGGGCTGGGGAGGTTTACCTGTGTCTGACTTGGATGTCTGGATTTTTCTCTGTTTGATTAGCAGGGTATTTTCTCTGTCAAATTGTTGTGTAGGGCATCTTGCTGACAGGAAGGCACTCATTGCAGTGGTGGGTCAGAGATTTTAACTGATTATTTCATGAGGGCACAGTTTAGACCCAACCCCTGCCCACCTCACCCCACCCCAGGAAATAGTTCATTTATACCTGGGGTTCTGACATAATTTCCTCAAGAGTGCAAGGTGCATATCACTGTCATATCCTCTCTAGCGCACTGCACTGACAATATAAGCATACACATTGTATAATATATCTATTTCTATATAACAAACCAATCATACACACACACACACACAAAGTAGATAAACATGTGGGGAGTAGTGCAATGTAATGGCTGTGGGGCAGCAGTTTTCTGGGAGTCTTTCTGGAGGCTGAGATGCTGCCCTATTTGCAGACAACTCTCTGCCCTAAGGGAGGAAGTTGCCCATCTTCAGGCCACACTGGACAATAGTAAGGGAACCTTCCCCCAGGCCACACTGGACAGTAGGAAGGGAACATCCCCCATCCAGAGAGCACCAAAGCCACCACCACTACCTCAGAGGTTGTGAAGAAAGCACAGCAGTTGGACCACAGTGAGTTCAGAGAGGGTGAGGATGGTGGAACAGAGGCACACCCAGTCAGTTGTTCCACTCCACAATCCATACACCATTCTAGGGGAGCATAGCTTCCTAATGGATGCACCCGCACAGGAGACTAAGGAGGCTGAGGACAACTGTCATAAGGGAGGCCCACAGGAAGGAGGCAGAGGACACCACAGGGAAAGGAAGCAGCTCCTGGTTTGGGACTCAGTTATTAGGGGGATAGAACTGGGGGGATCAGGGAAAACTGAAGTAAGGTGCCTGCCTGGTGCCATGGCTTGGAGGGACAGAGAGAGCATCCTCAGGATCACGAGAACAGCTGCACAGGAGTCTGAGCCGGACATCATTGTTCACCTAGGGACAAATGACTTGGCTCATCATGAGATTAGAGCAGTGCAGGAGGACTTTGTAGAGTTGGGCAGGGGCCTAAGACAAGCAGCACACACAGTATCCTTCTCAGAGGTGCTGCCTGTCAATGGCATTGGCGAGGTGATGGTACTTTGCACCATGCAGTTTAATGAATGGTTGAAAAAATGGTGTGGAGCACAGGGGTTTGGCTTCATTGAGGACTGGGGTTCCACCTGGAGGGACACCAGCCTATACTGGGAGGATGGTCTGCATCTGTCCAGGAAGGGAACAAGTCTTTTGAGCAATTAGTTTAAATGCTTAATTGGCAAGCTTTCAAACTAGTCAAGGGAGGAGGCACTGATAAGCTGCAGGAAAATCCCAGCATCTCCCTACAAAACAGGGTACTAAATGAGAAAAAGACCGAGGTAGAAAGGTCAGTGGGGGATGCTGCAACATAAGGTAAAGCCATCACAAAATGGAGAGGAATGAGTACCAATGCCCATAGTCTGGGTAACAAGCTTCCTGAATTAGTGGTCTTGATGGAGGAGGAACATCTGGATATTGTGGCAGTCACAGAAACATGGTACACACAAAACCATGATTGGGATGTAAACATACCAGGATACACTATCTACAGGAGGGACAGGTAGGGTAAAAGAGGAGGAGGAGTAGCTCTTTACATAAGGGAAGGAATCACAGCAACAGAACAAAAGGGTAAACAGGGAGGAGAAGAAGCACTGTGGGTAAATTTGGAGACAGGCAATGGCACCACAATCCACACAGGGGTTGGATACAGACCCCCATCTCAGGGGGAGGAAATGGACAAGGAAATGATAGAAAGTATACTTACAAAGTCAGAAAAAGGAGAGATATTGCTGATGGGTGATCTGAATATGCCAGATGTTAACTGGAGTGCAGTTGCAGCAGCCACTTCTAAGAGTGGGGTTATTCTAGATTCCCTACAGGGGGCATGCCTTAGACAACTAGTATTGGAGGCCACTCAGGAGGGAGCAATCTTAGACATGGTTCTCTCAAATGGAGATGGAGAGAGGATCACAGATGTAGAAGTGGGTAGCCATCTGGGAACTAGCGACCATCGAACAGTATGGTTCACAATAAACATAGCAATAGAGTCAAGACATACAAAGGCAAAATTACTGGACTTTAGGATGGCCGACTTTGCCAAAATGGGTAAGTGCCTAAGGAATGCACTAGCAAATGGGCAGGAAGGAGGGGTGGAAGAACAATGGGAATAATAAAAACTGCCATCACAGAGGAAACAAGCCTTTGTGTGAAGCAAATAAACAAAACAAAATGAGGTAAGAAACCACTATGGTTCACAAAGGAAGTGGCAGTGAAGGTTCAAGAGAAAAAGAAAGCATTCAGGAAGTACAAGGAATCACAGTAGGAGCAGGACAGAGAACTGTATCAGTTAAAGCAAAAGGAAGCTGGGAAGGCAGTCAGAACAGCAAAGGCCCAAACCGAGGAAAAGATCGCCAACTCAGTTAAGAAGGGGGATAAAACCTTTTTTAGGTACATCAGGGAGCGCAGTAAAATAAAGTGAGGGATAGTGAGGCTTAATAAAGGGGAGGGTGGGCAGAGGGTGAGTGTGAAAAGGCAGAGATACTAAACAAATATTTTTGCTCAGTATTTACAAATCAAGTTGGGGGGTACCTAAAACAAACAGTAGAAACACTCTGGATACCAGCCCATTTACAGAAGAAAGGGTTCTGAAAGAACTCTTAAAACTGAAGCTGGACAAAGCAATGGGGCCTGATGGGATTCATCCCAGAATTCTAAAAGAACTAAGGGTAGAACTAGTGACACCACTGGCTACCCTCTTTAACAAATCATGGGAGGATGGGGTGGTACCCGAGGACTGGAGGAGGGCAGATGTGATTCTCCTTCACAAAAGTGGGAGTAAGGCAGAAGCAAGAAACTACAGACCTGTTAGTTTAACCTCAGTGATAGGGAAAATGATGGAATCACTTCTGAAGAAAAGAACTGTTGAGTATCTAGAGGCCAGAGGGGCACAGGACCCAAGGCAGCATGGATTCACAGCGGAAAGGTCATGCCAGACGAATCTGATAGATTTCTTTGACTGGGTGACCAAAGTAGTAGATCAGGGAGGGGCTGTGGACATAGCCTACCTAGACTTTAACAAAACATTTGACACAGTCCCACACAAAAGATTAATATACAAGTTAGCCAGCCTGGGAGTGGGTCCCAAGATGACAGCCTGGGTAAAGAATTGGCTGTAGAATAGGACACAGAGAGTAATAGTAAATGGAGTCCACTCTGAAGAAAGGGGGGTTACTTGTGCGGTACCGCAGGGTTCAGTATTAGGAACGGTCCTCTTCAATGTCTTTATAAGCGACATTGCAGAGGGACTGTAAGGAAAAGTATGTCTCTTTGTAGATGACACAAAGATCTGCAACAGAGTTGATGCACAAGGTGGGGTGGAAAGGATGAGAAGGGACTTGGCAAGGTTAGATGAATGGTCAAATGTATGGCAACTTAGATTCAGTGCTAAGAAGTGCAAGGTAATGCACCTGGGAAACAAAAACCCAGGGGAAGAGTACAAAATGGGGGATGAGATACTAACAACAACAAAAATGGAAAGGGACCTGGGGATAGTCATATCAGATGACCTAAAGGTGGGCAAGCAATGTGAGAGAGGGCAGCAAGGAGGCTGGAGGATGCTGGGATGCACAGAGAGGCATCACCAGTAGAAAACAGGAAGTTATTATCCCTCTGTACAGACAGCTGGTGAGACCCTGTCTGGAGTACCGTGTGCAGTTCTGGAGACCCAGTCTCCGCAAAGACATAGACAGGATGGAAGCTGTCCAGAGGAGGGCAACTAAAACTGTGCAGGGTCTGCACCAGAAGACATATGAAGAGAGACTTAAGGAGCTTAATATGTATAGCCTTGAGGAAAGGAGGGAGAGGGGGGACATGATAGAAACTTTCAAGTACCTCAAGGGAATCAACAGTCTAAGAGGGTAGCATCTTTCAAAAAAAGAGGGTGCAAGAACAAGGGGGCACAATTTGAAGATAGAGGGGGGCGGCTCAGAGATAATTTAAGGAAGTATGTTTTCACAGAGAGGGTTGTGGATGCATGGAATGGCCTTCCGGTGGAGGTTGTGGAGTCAAAAACAGTGGTGGAATTCAAGCATGCATGTGACAGTCATAAGGCAATTCTAGGGAGTGGGGGTAGGAAGAAGTAGGCTGCTGGTTAACTAGGATATGTAACTTATCCATTAGATAAGGAAATGGGCAGACTGGGTGGGCCAAGCGGTCCTTATCTGCCATCATATTCTATGTTTCTATGTTTCTATGGCAGAATAGCCTAGAGGTTAGAGGAATGACGTGTGAATGAGCTTGATACATCCAGCAGACCAGACCTGAGCTTGATTCTCAAAACTTCTGCTTGCATACTGTGTGAATCTAAGCAAGTCACTTAACCACCCAGCGCCCCTGAAAACAGGCAGTTGTGCCTAGTGGGCCTTACCCGGTTACCAAAGACTAAAAGAAAAAGAAAAAGAAAACAAATCATCCAGACAGGTGGAACCATATGGCGGGTGACACAACATCGGACAGACGTCACAGCCTAACACCACAAAAATGGACACAACAAGCAAACCAGTGTACAGAAATGCATTTTTATGGTCATTCCCCTAGCAGAGGAGCACTATACCCAGCTTTGACAATGTGGAGAGCTACAGAAACATTCATGCCCAAACAATACTTTGAACTACCCCCCCCCCCACAACCACACACCGCATGGTCTCAACGTGGCCGAAGGTGAAGCAGTGAACAAAAGCCTGCCCAGCATCCAGAAATTTTAAGACCATGAGGTGGGTGGTTTTCAAAAATGGTGCCCAGAGAGTATATTCAGTAAAATGTAACTGGGATATTAGGGCTGTAAAATAACAAAGAAGCTTATCATTCCAGTATTTTGGTATAAAGGATACCACCTGTTAGAATCCCCATGGAGGAGTTGCCTGGTATTTAGGGAGGACCAACCAAATATGCAATACAGTTCACAGTAATGCATATTTGGGTAGCAGTTTTGAACAAACATGCAAAAACATTATGCATGGTGTCAGGCCTGAGTAGTCTGAAAGTTGATGATGACTCATATACCATGGTGCCGTAGTCAATGGAGGGTAGAATCTTTTTGGAGAACGTTTCATTCTTAGTGAATTATGGAGGTAATTTTTCTTTCTGAAGAGAGTTCTCAGTGTAGGATACAGTTTGTTTGACCACCATGTAGTCTATAGACACTAAGAAAATTATGTTAGGGTATAGTCAAATGCCTGGATAACAAACATTTTACGAACATATCAACATATGAAAGCGCTGGCAGAAAAAGGCCCATTTGTCTATCAAGTCTGCCTGAGTGTGCAGTTCACAGTTTGCTTTTCCTGTAGCTGCCCCCCCAAGTCCCTTTCCATCATCCCCACCCCAGTACTATCCCCCCTTGTTCTTATCTATAGTTACCCTCCCTTTGACTCTGTTCCATCCCCTTTTAAAACTGTCCACTGCCTTCAGTGCGATCAACTCCTCCAGCATTGAGTTTCACCCAGCCACCACCCTCTTTGTGTAGTTCCTTCTCCTCTTCCTCCTGAATCTACCCCCTTCCAACTTCAGACTGTGCCTCCTCATAACCCTCCTTTCTTTTAAGCAGAAGAATCTGCCTGCTTTGACCCTGCTTATCCTTTTAAGTATTTACTTGGTTTACTCGGTTTTATTAGGTAGAAGAAGGTCCAAAGACTCTTCGAGACTACCGCTCCACACTCTGTGGAGCAAAACATGTAATTACCCAATAGGTGTTTATCCAGATAACTTTTAAACAGTTCTATATTAGAAGCTTTAACTATATGTTGTGGTAACTTATTCCACAGGTTTGCAGCTCTGATGGTGAAGAAGTGTTTCATTTTATCCTCCTGGGAATACATGTTCAGCTCCTTCAATCTTTCCTCATACAGTTTCTCCCCTAGACCTAGGATCATCTTTGTCGCCCTATGCTGCATATCTTCCAGTAATCTTACATCCTTTTATAGGTAAGGGCGCTAGTATTGCACACAGTATTCCAAGTGCGGACTCACCAGTGATCTGTACAAAGGCAGGATAACCTGCTCTCTTCTTGAGGTGATGCCCCTAGCAATGCACCCCAGCATCCAATTTGTCCTTCTTACTGCCCTCCTGCACTGTGTTGAAACCCTCATGTCCCCTATGACTAGTACCTTTAGATCCTTCTCTTCCTGTGAAATTGGTACCTGCTCTCCCCTCTCAGCCAATAGCAAGTCCTGGGGTGTAACTACAACTGCTAGATCATTCACAAAAGTCGAGACCATAACACAGAACATTGCACATTATAGTGCACGTTGGTATGAATGATCTTGTGTGATGTGAGGTGGGAGTAGTGCAAGAGAGGTTCAAGGCCATTGAGAGAATCTGCAGGATCAAGGGAAGTTGGTAGCCTTCTTAGAGGTGCTTCTGGTCCCTAGGGCTAGTATGGCAAGAATGGTAAGCATTGCCAGATTTACAGACTGGGTTAGAGGGTGGTGAGAGGTGGGAGGGTACAGGTGTATTGGTGGCTGGGGGGGAATGGATAACAAGGACCTGTATGCACAGGACAGGTTACACCTAATTAGGAAGGGAACAAGGGTCCTGAAGGGTAAACTTGAAGACTTCATGATTAACAATCTAAATTTAAACTGACAAGGGAAGGACAGCAGGGTGTACAGCACCCTTACTCACCTACTGGAGGACCCAACAGGCCTCAATCCTAATCAGGACAACATTAGGAGGACAGAGATGTATGGGAGGGGGAGAAGGGAGGAACCAAGGTAATGGGCAGAACAGGAGAAAGGGGGGTCCAGAGTCACATTGGAGTGTGCTGTCTCTAAATGTCAGAAGTCTGGGGAACAAAATAGAGGAACTGCTATTATTGTTGACTGAGGAAGAGGTGAACATATTGGCCATCAAAGAGACATGGGACACACATAACCAGGACTGGGAAATAGCAGATCCAGGTTATAAAACGTACAGAAAGGATATGGGGATGGGAAGGGGTTAGTGGTCCTGTAGATGAAGGAAGGGATGACTTGTAACAGAGAGGAAGAAGCGGAGCATAAGACTGAAGCTTTGTGGGTACAGGATAAATCCATTAAGTGGAAAAAATTAAGGATTGGAGTGGTCTGCAGACCATCTTTCAGGGATGAGGAACTTGACAGGATATTGGGGTCCCAAATCTTGGATATGTGCAGCAGGGGGAAGTAGTAATAATGGGGGATTTCAATCTACCTGGAATGGACTTGGGAATCCCTGCTACCTCTTGTATTAGGGAACAAGTGCTGCTGGATGTATTTCAGAGTGCTTTTCTGATTCAACATGTCATGGAGCCCACTAGGGAGAGGTCCATCCTGGATTTGGTCCTATCAAACTGTGCACATGTTCAGGATGTGAAGGTGGATGTGCCGCTAGCAGAAAGTGAGTGCCACATGGTGTGGTTGCACCAGAACATAGGCAGAGAAGCTCAGGACCAAGACGAGGGTCGTGAATTTTTGGAGGGCTGGCTTTGCTAGGATGGGAGAAGTTCTGAAAGAACACCTTTCTGGGATCATACTGGGGCTGGATGCAGAACAGAAATGGACCCTAATAATCAAGGCCCCGATATTCCCCTGATTTGGTAGCCAGGGAGATTGCAGTGGATTTTAATGTAAACCACAGAAAATTATTCCGTTGTTTACGTGAACTGTGGAATAATATTCTGCAGTTTACATGAACTGCCGAATAATATTCCATGGTTTACATGAACTTCAGAAATAGTATTCCATAGTATACATGAACTGCAGAATATTATTCCATGCTTTACATGAAATGCAGAATATTATTAGAGATCCAGCAAATTTAAAATTCGCTGCCGAAGTGAATGCGTAGTGGCACGTCACATTGCTACTCTGCTACGCGGAGTGGGCAATGCAAAGTACTCACTTTGTCTTGTCATTACCACTTGGTGTTAAGGCGGAATGGCAATGCGAAGTAAGGCAAAGTCATTGTTTTTAATGGACTTCGCGTTCCTCATTAGGATTCTAAGTGATCCACTTGGGGTTTCAGATTTGGCAGCCCCCCCACACACATTACATGGCTTACAGTACTGTAAGTCACATGCTCTTTAGCTAGGCAGGAAGAAAGTGAGTCATACAAGCAGACACTTTTACTTTATCCTGTGCAGACGGAGAGAGAGTAGTGTGTTTTGTGACAGCTGATACTTTTAGATCAGAGCGAGGAGGAGATTTAAACTTTGATTTAGACCCAACAGCTTTTTTAAAAGCTTCATTTTTTAGTCTTTTCTGTACTCTTTTTTACTTAATTTGTTCTTTCTGTAAATTTTATTTTTCTTACCTTTATAAGTAGTTAATTGTTTGTCTGTGTGTGTGTGTGACTGTGTGTGTGTGTTGTGTGACAGTGTGAGTAGTGATTGCTCGGACTGAGGGAACTCAGTAGGAGAGGTGGACCAGGGTGAGGGAATGTCTGGGATGGGGCTGCTTTGGGAGAGCGTGGTAGTGGTAAGCATCGTACCGTGTGCATGTGTGGAGGGCTTGGGCACCCATTCCTGTTGGACCACTCAAAACTTGTGAGTGCCCCCCCGAAGCAGGACCAGCACCACCTACTGTCCTGACTCTTAGGCAGTTGAACCACCACCACCAAGTCCAGCACTAGATCCTCTGGAGCAGGATGTGCCTGTTCCCCCTGGCCCAGGTATGGATCCCATCCCTGTTCAGCACCATGACCAGCAGGCTTACAGTACATCCAAGTAACTATTAAAAAAAATGTATGTTGTGATTCATGACATGATCATAAATCAGGATTTGTGACTGCATTTGTGACCATGATGATGAAGAAATGTGAATGCCTATGGCTGTACTTCCCCGGGCCCCGATGAGCTGTAGATTAAAACTCCTAGACTTAAAAACATGTATCAGTGAGTACAATGGTGGGGTGGTGAAGCCTGGAGAGATACTACAAAACAGGCTTACAGTACATCCAAGAAACTAGAAAAAAAATTAATGTGATTCTTAACGTGAATGATCATGAATAGTGATTTGTGACTGCATTTGTGACCGTGATGATGAAGAAACGTGAATGCTTACCACCTACGGCTGTACTTCCCTGATGAGCTGTACCTTAAAACTCCCAGACTGTAAAACACATATCAATGAGTACAATGGTGGGGTGGTGAAGCCTGGAGAGATACTACAAAACAGGCTTCCAATACATCCAAGTAACTAGGAAAAAAAAATTCATGTGATTCGTAATGTGAATGATCATGAATCGTCATTTTTGACTCTGATGATGAAGAACATGATTTGTATCACGAGTGACTCGTGATGATGGTCTTGACTTAAAAATGCATATTAATGAGTACAATGTTCATGCAGAATTAAGCACCACACCTATCCAGTACTCTGAATGGAAGCCAAAGAAACAACTGTGACTTAAGTTACTGATGGAGATTGGGCCCTAAAGAGATGCAAATGCAAAGACAGATTAAGATTGCGCAGTGCACTGAAGAGATGCAGACACAAAGGCACAAAACCTAACCATTGCTCACCATCAGAAATTCAAATCTGGAAAAGAATACCTTTACCGGTTGGGGCAGGCCACGTGGGGGGGGGGCAGTGTACTGTACTGCTGCAGTAACAGTCACTAGTACTAGTACCAGTACCAGTAAAGATACCACAAAGAAGTACAAAAATCACACAGCTGCAGTGGATAAAAGCTTCCCATTGCTGAAATTATTATGTGGCACAATAAAAGGTGTCTGATTTGATAACACACGTCACACACATACTAAAACACACACTAAGTAATGCATAGCAAATTGAAAACTTCAGTAATATAACTACATATTTTAAACAAACTAAAATTATGCTCTGTTGCACCACAACAATCAGCAAAAAATGCAAGAAATATTGAAAATATTACTGTGTGTACATTAACACTGTTAAACAAGAAAAATATCACCAAAACAGAAAGCAAAGTCTTTTTCTCCAAGTTAATCTACCTACACCACAGATACACCCCTTCCCCAAAGCACACTTCCACTGTCTCTCAGTACTCAGACTGAATGTTGTACATTAACATTCAAAATCCATACACAAACAATAAACGCTCGATGATATGAGCACAGGAGGGTTTCCTATAATCAATGAACTAAAGTTTCAGCAAAATAAATTACTCAAAGAGGCTTTTTTAACAGCTTTCTGAAGGTTTGAATTGCAGAGAGCTCTCAGAGCAGATTGCCTCCTACAGCTTCCTACAAACACTACCCCAAACTGAGGCTGTGCAGAACAATCTAGAGCCCATGTGACCTGAAATCCCATGAAACACTGCAAAATTCACCTTTGGAGCTTAAAAACAAGGTGAAGTAAGGCGAAGTACATTGTTTTCAATGTACTTCACCTTAAGAATTAGTGGAGTAGTGGTTTGGGAAGGCAAGGAACACAAAGTCATGGTTTTCAATGGACTTCACGTTAACCATTTGCAACGCGAAGTACTCTGCTTCATGTTGCGGAGCACTCCGCGAATTCGCCTTCACTCTGCGGATCACTTCGCGGAGCGAATTGGAGCCACTTTGCCCACCACTAAACATTATTCCACAGTTTCTACTGAAGAGTTTGTATGAACTGTGAGCAAAACAAATCTGCAGTTTACATTGACTGATCAAGGAAAATTATTCCATAGATCATAGAAACTGAAGTTATTCCATGCATCATATAAACCCTGGAAAACTATTCCATGATTTATATTAAATTCTGCATAATGCTTTTTGGAATTCTGTGTAATTTAGAAACAAACAACTGAAAAGCATTTTGGAACATCCCCTGCCCATTAGTTTGCCTGTTAGGGCTTTACGTTAGAAATCAAAATGGGTAAATACCCCCCACCCAGCTCAGCCCTACCACCCTTCCTACTCTGAGAACCTCCTTGAATCCCTTTATTTGAAGTGGTAGTATTTTGGTCAGGTCCCATACTGTGCAGTTATCCTCATCCTTCGAATTTCACTGGCAGGTCCGAATTCCAGTTTCTTGTCCCTGAAGTACTTTGAGCACAGCTGCACAAAGCACTACTGGAATGAGAATCTGGCATTCTGGCTTAGTGGTAAAACTAGAAGGATAAGGACAACTGTGCAGTGTAGTTGCCACTATAAATATTACTCATTCAAATTTAGTGGCCCTGGGGACTCTCATCCCGGTGGGGAGGGTGAATGGGCTGAGGTGGACGAGGTGGATTTTTTACTTTCTAATACTAAGAACTCAGAAGTTAATTAAAAACCTACTGTGGTTTGTAGGTCCCAGACCAAAAACTAACATTCTTCCCCTACCTGGGTGCTTGGGGGGGATGCTGACTGTTACCAAAGCCCCTAACTGCCACTGAAGAGTTTTCATAGAAATAGGAAACTAATGCCACAGAAGTACTGTGGCAACAGGGGGACTTGCCACAGAATTTAGACCCAAATTGCTGCAGAAAAATCTGGGCCTTGGTAATAACGAAAGGATTGATTGAGGCCATTAATGACCGTGCCAAATCAAAAGTAAGAAGGCTAAGGTCAAAATGCACAGCTGGTTTGGCAAGGAGGTGGCAAAAGTGGTAGGAGAGAAGAGGACAGCCTTCAGAAAGTACTAATATACTCAGAAGGAAGAGGATAGGGTGGACTTCACTTGTAAGTCAAGAGAATCGAGCAGGGTGGTAACAGAGGTAAAGGCTATGTGAGAATTACAGGTATCACGGGGGTAAAAGCAGATGAGAAGGCCTTTTTCTGGCATGTAAGGGAGATAATAAACATAAAGGACAAGATAGTCAAGTTAAAAGGAAGGCCCATCCCCGGGCAGATGGTACTGAAGAAAAAGCGAAGGTACTCAATAAATACTTCTGTTCAGTTTTCACTATGTAGAAGTATGGACCAGTACCACAAGAGGTAGGAGGTTGGGGACTGGAAGGACAGAAGTCATGGACAATGCAGTTCAAGCTGATCTGGTACTCAAGGGCCTAGGGGCCCTAAAAATGGACAAATTACCTGGGCCAGATGACATGCACCTGGGAGTCCTAAGTGAACTGGCAGTGATTCTTGTGGGTTCTTAGTCAGACCTGTTCAACATCTCTCTAGAGTCCAGAAACATGCCCCAGGACTGGAGAATGGTGCATGTAGTGCCTCTGCAGAAAAGTGGGCCAAGGGATGAACCAGGGAACTACAGTCCATAGAAACATAGAATCTGATGGCAGATACGGACTGTTTGTCCCATCCAGTCTGCCTGTTCCTCCCTTCCTACACTATTACCACCGACCTCAACCAATCTATAGATCTTTCTCCCTCTTACCTTCCTTTCCACTATGACTACATTGTGCTTATACTTTTAGTTTATGAACACCACCACTGTTTTCACCCCCACCACCTCCATTCGATGGCTGTTCCGGGAATCCACCACTCTTCTCTGTCAAGAAGTATTTCCTCACATTTCTGTTGAATCTACCCCTTTGAGGTTCACAGCATGTCCCCTTGTTTTTCAGTACCTTTTCTTCAGAAAAATACTTCTGTCCTGTACTTTATTTACTTCCATGAGGCATTTAAAGGTCTCTGTCATATCCCCCATTCCTCTATACCAGGGTGTACATATTTGAGGTCCTTTAGTCTCTCATTATAGCACCTTTGATGCAGACCATGCACAATTTTAGTTGTCCTCCTCTGGACTGCCTCTACTCTACTCTACTCTATGTCCTTCCAGAGATCTGGGACTCAGTTTTCAAAGGTCAAACACTGCTCTGTGTCTAGCACACCAACGCACCTTGTGCCCATTCTCAAAGGTTGCATTCATTTGCAACACTGTACCCTTTTATGGTGGTTTGCACCATACATTTGGTGCAAACTCCATAAAAATGGCCCAGGAATGGTGCAAAGTTAGACCATCAAAAGCTGGTCTAACTCTCAGCATGCAGCACAAGGGATTGAGAATCCCAATCGCCGGACTGGGAATGCCACAAACTCCATGTGCCATGTATTTGGCACACCTGGGGCTTGCAGCATTATGACTTTTTTGAAAATCAAGCCTGTGGTCTCCAGAAGTGAACACAGTACTCTAGGTGGGTCTTACCAGCGATCTATACAGTGGCAACACCACCTCCCTCTTTCTGCTGGTGATATCCTTCCCTATGTACCCCAGCATCCAACTAGTCCTCCCAACTGCCTTCTCACACTGCTTGGCCAACTTTAGATCATCCAATATGATTAACCCTAGGTCTTTTTCCTAGTTGGTGGACGTCAGTACTGCTCCACCCATTCTGTACTCTGGCTGTGGGATTCTGTACCCTAAGTGCATAATTTATCACTTTGTCTCTTATAAAGATATTAAAGAGGAATTGTCTCAGTACTAATCAATAGGGCACCCTGCTGATTACTTTCCCTTCCTGGGAGTGGACTCTGTTTACCACCACCCTCAGCCTTTTATCCCTAACCAATTTCTTACCCAGTTTACCGCCTTTGGACCCACTCATAAGCTACCCAGATTGCTTACTAGTTTCCTATTTGGAACTATGTCAGAATCTTTACCGAAATCTAGGAAGGCCATATCCACTGCTCTAATGTGATCTAAATCCTTTGTGACCCAGTCAAAGAAATCTATCAGATAAATTTGACATGACCTCCTCCCTGTGAACCCATGCTGCCTTGGATCTTGCAGTCCATTGTGTTCAATGTATGCCACAATCCTTTCCTTCACCACTGATTACATTAACTTTCCCACCACTAATGTCAGGCTGACTTGCCTATAATTGCCAGCCTCCTCCCTGCTAGCACTTTTGTGTAGTGGGACTACATCCACTCACCTCCAGTCCTCTGGAACCACTCCTGTTTCAGTCAGCTGTTAAACAGAACTGTCAGAAGTGAAGCCAGTATTTCCCTGAGATACCTCAATAGCCTTGGATGCACCTCATCTGGCGCCATTGCTTGTTCCAGCTTCAGATTAATGAGTTCCTTCAGGATTCTCTCATCTAAAAAAGGACTAGTGTCCACCTCCCTCAAAAGTTTCTGTTACATTTTTGTGATCCCACGCTTTCTGTTTCCTCTGTGAACACTGTACAAAAGTATTTGTTCAGGATATGTGCCTTTTCCTGGTCTCCATCTGCACAGCACCCCCCCTTTCCTTTTGAACCTTACAATCCCACCCCTGGTCTTCTTTTGACTTACATACCTAAAAATGTTTTGTCCCCTTTCATTACCTCCTGGGCTATTCTTTCTTCAGTGTGCACCTTTGCACTCCTAGCAGCTCTCCCTGCTTCCCTCTGTTTTCCCTGATACACTAGACCATCCTCCTACCTTTGTGTGTGCTTACATTTTCTGAATTCTACCCTTTGAGCTTTTACTGTACCTTTTCCAGCACCTCTTTAGAAAACTGCAGTGGTCCCTTTTTACTGTTGCTTTTGCTCACTTGCTTGATGCAGACGTTCATTGCATTCACTATGTTAACTTTTAGATTCAGCCACATTAAAGCTTTAGCTTAATTTCAAGCTTTCAGTCAGCCTTACATCAATTGTGAGTAAGCTGAAGGAGACCATCCTGAAAAAGTGACTGACTGGCTTTCCAGATGAAAATGGGCTCCGGGACATGAAGCAGTATGGGTTTGGGTTTGTGTTGGGGATATCCTGCCAAACAACCCTATTTGACTTTTTTGATTGGGTCACAAGGACAGTGGAAATGGGCCAGGCAGCGGATGTCCTGTATCTGAACTTCAGCAAGGACTATGACTCAGTGCCTCATACGGTACTTGTCAGGAAGTTGGGAGGACCTTCAGGTGGGTGCTAAACTCATGGGTTGAGTCAGAAGCTGGATGGAGAACAGAAGTCAAAAGGTGGTGGGCAAGGAAGAAGTCTCAGAAGATAACCCGGTGATCAGTGGGGTTCCATAGTGCTGGGTGCTCAATCTAGTATTGTTTAAAAGCTTCATAAGTGACATCACAGATGGGATCAAGGGCAAAATCTGCATGTTTGCAGATGACACCAAGTTATGTGGGAGGGTGGACATGAATGAGGGAAGATAGGAACTCAGGGAGGACTTGGCTAGGCAAGAAAGGTGGTCTCACTTTTTGCAGCTGGGATTCAGTAATAAGAAGTATAAAGTTGTGCAGTTGGGGGTGAGGAATCCAGGGACCAAACACTGGTTGGATGGCATACAGGTAATCAGGTCAGAGGAAGCAAATGACCTGGGAGTAATAATCACAAGTGACCTGGAACATTCTGCACACTACAGGAGAGCAACAGCTAAAGCTAATTGGATGCTGGGTTGCATAGCCAGGGGAATTACCACCAGGAAGGCATAGGTTGTTTTGCCAATGTGCAGGTCACTGGTAAGACTGCACATAGAATACAGTGTGCAGTTTTGGTGCCCATATCTTAAGAAGGATATCAACTTGCTGATGATGGTACACAGAAAGTCAAGCAAGATGATTCAGGGCCAGCAGGACAACATCTATGAGGGGAGGCTCAGACAGCTTAATGTGTACTCTTAAGGAAGGAAGAGAGAGGTGAGATATAATTGAGACCTTTAAGTGCTCTAAAGGTATTAACAGGGTGAGCTCCGAGAACCTCTTCTGCCTAAGTAGATGTTATCCTCCTTGATTTCTCAAAGGCTTTTTAAAAGGTCCCCCATAGAGAACTTACTGATGCCATTGTTAATATGAGAATAGGGGGTAATATAACACTATGGGTGGAGTCATGGCTGTTAGATCAAACACAGCGAGTTTGTATGAAAGGTTCATATTCCGGTTGGGACCATGTGACTAGTGGGGTCCCTCAGGGATCAGTGCCAGGTCCTTGTCTTTTTAATACGTACATTTCATCACTTAATACTACAACCGGTGCGTGGTTAACCAAATTTGCAAACAACACCCACTTAGGATCTCCAGTAGATAACTCTGAAGCCGTAAATACCTTACAGTATGCCCTAGGGAAATTAGAAAATTGGGCAAACATCAAGAAATTTACTTTTAGAGTCACATGATGCTGAGCAAGGGATAGGACGTGTTCGTCGGAGCTCCGTTCTTTCACTGACCTAAATTGCAAAAAACACCCAATTTATTTCACTTGCTAGCACTACCAACTGAAAGTTAAAGTAATCAGGGATTGCAGAGGCTGTTTTTGAAGGTACTTGGAGACGGGCATTCCTTTAAGCATGTCCACTCAGCAATTAGCCAAGGAGGCCACACAAGAATCAGAGGCCAAACGTCCTCACCACAGCTCTTCACCATAACTATCACCAGAGGAGCTTTCGTCCTCACATATTTACTCGGAGATCACATCTATTAAGGAGGCTCTGTTGAAACTCATTGAAGATGTAGCTGATTTTAAGCCAGCACTTACGCAGTTAGCCCGAAGAGTCACTAACATGGAAGCTAGAATAACCTTGATAGAGAGAAAGCAAGATAAGATGGAGCCCGAGATGGTGGAGATAAAAAGGAGCCTATCTAAACTTGAGGACCATTTTAATGACCTGGAGGGGAGAAACAGGAGGAACAATCTGGTGCTGTTGGGCCTTCCCGAGGGAGAAGAGGGCCCTAATACCATACAGTTTTTACAGCGGTTTCTGAAAAAGACAGTGGGTCCCTCTCCTAATGACGCAGAATTTATTATTGAATGTGCACGTAGATCTCTTAGGGCCAAACCCTCCCCGGCTGATCCACCAAGGCCAATTATCTTTAAATTGTTAAATTATTTAGATTGGGAATTTATCCATAAGGAAGCCAAGAAGTTATCAGCTATTCTCTGGGAGGGTAAAAAACTGAGACTGGTACCAGATTTAATGCTGAAAACTCGCCAGTTATGCGCTTCATTTTGGCCTATTACTTTAAAGCTGTAGGAAGCGGGTATACGGCATCATCTTCCTTATCCTGCCCAATTAAAGGTTACCCTAGCAGAAGGAGCAAAGCGTTTTGACTCGGTGGAAGAGGCCACAAAGACTCTGTGGAGAAATTACCCTGACCTATTTGCCAAATGAGAAGGGAGTAGTGTAGTTTAAACATGGGCTAAAGAGACACTTATAAAGAACATTCGAGAAAAGATAGATTAGTATTAGAATGGTTAATTGCTTCTGTGCGGCTTTGTTTGACTCGCCGGTTTGGTAGAGAGCTGTGAAGTTTAAACTACTAAAGAATGCAAAGAATGGTTTCAGAGGCACCATTCCATAGTTGTTTAAAGTCTAATTTTCTTTTATTTACAACCATTGTTAATTTATAAGGAAGCTGTTGTGTAGCTTACTGCTTGGTTTTATCCACTAGATGGTGCCAAATGTCCATTTGTTAATAGGCAAGCAGTTATTGGCAAGGACTTTAAGTTATGCTTAAAAGGCTTTCCTTATCTTTGTCCTTCATTTTTTATCACTCTTCTTTACAAAGAAAGGTTAAGAAACTACAACTAAAAGCTGCATATAGCCCAGTGTGTCATTAGCTGGGAGCGAGTTAAGTATTAAATCTCTGGACTTATAGGGAGAACTAGGCAGCAAACTCATGGGATAGAAGTGACAATAAGATAGAGGAGCTATTCTCTTTTTTTTGTGTACCCAACTGAGGAAGTTTGATACATAGCAGATGATGAGTTACGGTATTTGTTATTTCACTTTTTTGGAACTACTCTTACACTCAGAGGAGGTAGTGGTTCTATATTAGTGGGATGAAGGAGGGTGTGAAAGAAGTTTATCTTTGTGACTTTTTTTTTTATAGGTTGGGAGGTGATCGAACATTGCTCTCCCTTTGAGAGTATCATGGTCCAAGATTTAGGGAAGGGGCTTAGGGCCCGGGTGAGGAGATTTGTACATAGTTCAACTGCTTTATTATTTAGTTTAGCTTTAGTGTGTTTAGGAGATATATTGGGGGTAGTTCTTTCTTTTTTTTTTGGGAGGGTAGGGGTGGTGGCATCATAGCCCTTCAAATCATTTTCACTGCGTGACACAACTATCTAACAACCTATGCTTAACATTCTGAATATTTTTTCTTGGAATATTAATGGGAGGGAAGGACAGTAGAAAAAAATATGTTATTTTAAACCATCTTGCTAAATTTGACGCTATGATAGCGTTTCTTCAGGAAACACACATGCTTCCAGATCAGTTAAAGTTCTTTAAAAAGTGCTGGGTGGGTCAAGTTTTTGGAGTGGGATTCAGCTCTTGTAAGCGGGGCGTGGCCCTGTTGCTACCCAAAAGATTACCCTTTATTCCTGTAGATATGGTCAGCAACCCTGAGGGAAGGTTTATCTTCATTTTAGGTAAATTGGGGAACCTTGATATAGTATTGGGGTCAGTTTATGGCCCTAATGTAGAAACTCCTTCCTTCTTTACACACCTAGCATCGGTATTGGCTCCCTTTCTTCAATACCCTATTATAATTGTTGGTGATTGGAATTTAGTTCAGGCAAGTGATTTGGACCGTACATATCTTAGAGGGATGGGATTATCTTCAGCTCAGAAGGCCTTAGGGGAATGTAGCTCCTCATTAGGTCTTATAGACCCATGGAGATTAGTTAACCCATCAGCCAAAGATTTTACTTTTTTTTCTCCAGTGCACAAAAGCTATTCTCGCGTTGATTGTTTTTTAGTCAATCATCAGTTAATCTCATGCATCACTGAATCAAAAATATTAGCCCGGGTAATTTTGCACCATTCCCTAATTGCAGTTCATTTAGAATTACCCAACGTTCCTATTAGGTCGCATACGTGGTCATTAAATAATAATCTAATAAAGGATAAACAAATAATTTTAAGATTTCATCCATTTTTGCAAGACTCCATTTAGGTTAATTATAACTCAGTCCCTGTGGTGGATCTGGTCTGGGCAGTTTTAAAAGCTACATGAAGGGGGGAACTTATACATATTGCTACAGTACTAAAAAAGATAAAGTCAATCCAAACCAATATTTGTTTGCAGAGAATTAGGAATTTGGAAATTAAAGGAGTGGACAACCTTTCATCTCTAGAAGAACAGGAGCTAATTAGGCTAAGAACACATTATGCAAGTACTTTACTAGAGAAAGTAGAGCGATCTGCTTCTCTACTGAAAGCTTCATATATTGGCCAGGGCAGCAAAGCAAAGCAAATAAACTACTAGCTTGGCAATTAAAGCAACGATCAGCATCAAAATGGATTGTGGCAATTAAACACCCACAATCAGGTTCTTTGGTGGCTAATCCACCTGAGATGTTAACTCTCTCCAGAGAGTATTACAAAGCATTGCACTCCCCTGACCCCTTATTGGGCACTCAACATGAAATAATGTCAGCCTTTATAACTAGGGCAGACTTGCCTACCATATCGGGAGATAACCAGATCCACTTAACAGCCCCCATCACTGTGGAGGAGATCTCAGCAGTGATTGACTTTTTAAAACCAGACAAGGCACTGGGCCCAGATGGCTTTACGGGCCTGTTCTATAAAATCTTTAAAAGATACCTCATTCCTCTGTTGCTACAGCTTTATACTTACTGGGGTTCCTTCCCAGTTAAGGACCAGTCACTATCTGAAGCGAGAATAATTCTCCTGCCCAAACCAGGGAAGGATCCTACAGTGATTAGTAATTACCGGCCAATTTCCCTGCTTAATATTGATGCTAAAATCTATGCAAAAATTTTGGCCATTGTCCCTGGATGCAGAAAAAGCATTTGATAAGGTAGATTGGACATACTTTTTTGAGGTCCTTTCCAAATTTGTATTCCACAGTCCTTTGTGGACCAAATTCGAGTTTTGTATCATTGTCCAACAGCAAGGTTGCAGTGTAATAATCATATTTCAGATCCCTTCCCACTTTGTCGAGGCACGTGGCAGGGATGTGCTCTTCCTCCCTAACTGTTTACCTTGTATATAGAACCTTTAGCTAGAGTTTTCAACTTAAAACAGGGGATAAGGGGCAAGTGATTTGAACATTTGGAACTTAAGTTATCCCTGTTCGCTGACAATCTACTCCTGCATATCTTGAATAACAGGCAGTCCCTTCCTCAAGCCCTTCAAATTAAATCACAATTTAGTGAGTTTTCAGGATATAAACTCAATAAAAATAAAAACATGGTATATTCCCTATCCCCTCTTCTTACGAGGGACCAAATTGAAAGTATCGGCCTCCGATGGGAGAAAGATTACCTAACTTACTTAGGTATCAAAATTTCTAAAGATACTACTAAACTTAAGGAACTTAATTTGGATCCCTTGATAAAAACAGCTAAAGAAGATCTGGCCAGGTGGAAAAATTCACCATTATCCTTTTGGGGGAGGTTGAATGTTTTGAAAATGACAATTTTACCCAGGATTTTTTAACCCCTTAATAACCTTAATATTTATCTCCCTAAAGCCTTCTTTTTGTCTCTTCAAAGACTATGTTCAGATTTTCTATGGAAAGGGAAGGCTTTGTGTAGAGTTTATGGGAAGCTCACCCACCCTAGGGCAATGGAGGGGCTACAATTACCAGATTTTTAAGTTTACTACTTGACAATTCATGCTAACAGATTTTTGCATTGGTTTATGCTTAAGGCTAATATCTCAGAGAGCCCCGCGTGGTTACATTTGGATAACCAGCAATCAAATTCTAGCAATCTGGCCCAGGCAACTTTGTTGTTCAACCATGGTCAAATATCCCATTTAAGCTCAGAGACTTTCCTCTCAGGTGGGATGTGAGAGCTTCACAACAATTATGTTCTTTGCTTTGGATCCGTGCTACAAAGGATCTGAGGCAAACTTTGTTTAATAATCCAAACTTAAAAATAGGCAAGAACATTGTAACAACCTACCTCTGGGGATCCCATAATGAGTTATGTTTAAAAGACTTCATCTTGGGGAACTCATTGGTATCTATTTCTATCTTACAAAATAAGTTCAATGTTCCTTCTAAATTTTGGTTTCAGTTACTGCAAATATGTCAGTGTATTAAACATTTTCTGGGCAAATTACCATGGTTGGATCATATGGGGGAAGTTTTAAATACCCTCTGGGAATTGTCTAAAGGTCGGAAATCAATTACCACATTGTATAAGAGAATCATAAGTCAAGCCTTGGCAAACCCCTCCCCTATAGCCTATTACTGGAAAAATAATCATACCAAGAACTTTTCAGATAAAACATGGAAAACTATCTGGACTGACAACTTTCTTTTAATTAAGCAAGACCGATTGAGAAACATCCAGTTTAATACTCTACATAATTTATATTATACACCTAGTAAATTATATTAGATGGGCAGGTTGTTCTCTGCAGAATGTAAGGACTGTGCTTCTGATTTTGCTACATTATATCATAAATTGTGGTTGTGCCCCAAGATAGCTAAATTTTGGGACATGATCAAAAGGTGGGTGGCACCTTATCTTAAAATTGCCCCATACTTTGATGAGGACACCTGTCTTTTAGGCATGTATTCATTTATCCCCACCTTTTTTCAACAGTACAGGTAGCATTGGTTGCCTTGGTTACAAAGTTGGTAATTCTAAGACATTGGAGGGAGGAATGGGAACCTTCTTTTAGAGAATGGTGGGTGGAATTTCTTACCGCCTTAAATGTAGAAAGATGTGTGGCTAGGTTCTCCCACTCTAGCCAGAAATTCCATGAATGTTGGTGAGAGCTTTTTTCAATACTTAAGGATAAATTTTGATATTGAATTAGCTTTGATCTGATTTTCCCCTTTCCTCCTGACAATGCCTAGGATCCCTCTTTTATATTTAAACTACTATGGGATTTACCTTTAAGATGATATCTCCATCACTACGCTTACGTTGGAGGGGTCATGGTATTTTCTGTTTTAGGTATTTCCCCCTTTCTGCTATATTTGGTTCATTTATTTTTTTGTTAAAGGGTTGTGCCATGAATCCCTATAAGGGTCCAATTTGTTTATACTGTTATTCTTTCAGGTGTCACTGGGCCATGGAAGAGGGGGCTGCTGCATGGTGGGAGGGGGTTATTTATTTTTGGGTTTTCCTCTGTTGGTTATGGTTACCATATTATAAACACGTTTGTGCTTGTCTAGTCACATGATGAAATTTTGTTTTGTTTTCTGTATATGTACATGTTAAAATCTGTTCTTAGAAAATAAAGTTACTTGCAAAAAAAGTCATTTGCTTTTAATGTGGACAAGTGTGCAGTGTTGCACTTTGGGAGAAATAATCAGCATGCTAATTCTAAAATACATGGCAAAGTTTTAAAGATTGTCAAAGATGAATGGGATTTGGAAGTAAAAGTAACAAATTATTTAAGTCCCAAACTTCATTGTCACCAGGTAATCAAGAAGGCTGCAGGCATATTGCATTGTATAAATAAACATATTAAAAGAAGTAGTGAGGTTTTGTTGCCATTATACTCTTCCTTAGTAAGGCCCCACTTGGAATATTGTGCCCAATTTTGGATGCCAGGTGATAGGAGCTCTATAATTGACCTGTAAAAAATTCAGAAGAGGACCACTAGAAAAATGGAGGAGGTGAAGGGCTTGGATTATGAAGCTAGAGTGAGGAAACTTGGACTGTATATGCTGGAATACCATAGAATGAGAGGGGACTTATTTATGGTTTTTAAAGCCCTGTGTGATGACCAACTTTGGGAACTGCTGGGCCTGGAACTTAGGAAATCAGTTTATGACACTAGGGCACATCCATTACAACTAACGGCCGATTGCTGTAAAACAAATAAAAAGGTTCATGGTTCTCAGTTAGAGTAACCAAAATATGGAATAATTTGCCACTTGAGGTGGTAGCTAGTGAGAGCATGGATACTTTTAAAATTTGTTGGGACAAATATTTGGGTCAAAATTCTATAATGAGCTACAACTAATACTTGCAAGCATTATGGACATTAGTCTTTTTAAGCTCTGTATCATCTATGATACCTATGATAAGTAGGGATAAGACTGCTAGTGAGCACAACCTAAAGCTGCTGGGGGGATGGTTCAGGAAGGAGATGAGGTAGCACTTTTTCAATGAGTGGATGGTGGCCAAGTGGAATGAGCTGTCAGAGGAGGTGATATCCCTAGAAACTGTGGGCAGCTTCACGACAGGTTGGGACAGGTTGAAGGAGAAAGTTGTGGGTAGAAGAGGGGCAAGTGGGGGGAGAGGTGAAGTTGAGGTTAGTCCAATGGGAAATACAGAGGGGCAGTTCCCTCTGGAAATCCATTGGAAAAAGTACACTCAAGCAGACTAGATAGACCATAAGGCCTTTCTCTGCTGACACATTCATATTTCTGCACATACAAGCTTGGAGATTACCTGTTGCAGTTATTTACACATGCAACAAAGCATGCATGCCAGTCCAATGGCACTGAGGGTTGAGGCGCCGGAAGCCACACCTCACGCCATGCTGGCAACCCGGGGTCATAAACAAGCCCAGGCCATCAGGGGTTGGCAGGGGAGGGAGGGAGAGGATTGAGTGTCCAGAGGACAGCTCTCCTTTCCCAGGAGGGAGGGGGGTACATGCTCGGTGCTTGACTGACCTCTGACGGAAGCCGAAGGTACAGCAAGCATAGGAGCATACAGAGAGGGTAAGGAGTGACGGACATTGGCTGAGATGCCTTGATGTTAGGGCACATGACACTCCCTTAGAAGAGGGAAAAACACTCTCACGGAGCACTGGGGAGATGGAGTGCTGGTGTGACCTCATGACTCCCACCTGCCTGTCCTGCTATTGGATGCCGACAAAAACAAGAAGGATCTCGGGGTGCTGGGCCTCACCTCATACCAGCCTGGGGGGTACACCAAGGCTTCATGGTGGATCACCCACAGGATCAAGGTAGATCGAGGAGGAGCTGGGAAGGCACCATTGGCAACCTCCCAAGGGCTCCAAGACCGGGGGGGTGGGGGGAGAAAGTAAAAAAATAAATAAATAAATAACAAAGCCTGCATACTATAATTTTTAACATTTAAGGTCAAATTACTGTCCTGACAGCATGACTGAACATTTGTTAGATACCACTACAGGAGAAATGAGATAGTTTGTGGGCTGGATGTACTGTACTGTACTAGCAAACAGGATATAAATGTGGGTGTGGTATTTATCTGATGTTGAATCATTGCTCAAAGCTGCATTTTTATTATCATTGCTTTGGCAGGTTTTTCTTTGAGGCACTAAACTTTTCTTTATAAAATGAGTAGGGAAGACAGCCCTGTGGTGCAGAGGGCTGAGGCACTGGATGCCACACCTCGAACCACACCGGCAACCCGGGTTCGGGAATGGACTCAGGCACCGGGGGGCGGCAGGGGAAGGGGAAGGATTGAGTGTCCATAGGACTGCTCTCCTCCCCTGGGGAGGGTTAGGGACACTTGATCGCTCTGCAGCAGCCCCCGGTTGAGACCAGGGGCACAACAGAGGGATCGCATGAAAGGGAACACCGGAAAAAAAAATGGAAATACCGCTCGTTGGCCGCTGGATGATGGCTCTCTGTCCCCGGTTGCCTCCAGTGAGTTCCAGGGCCTCCTTCTCCATGGCAGCATCCCCAAGCCCTAAGGAGAGTGTGCTGGGGTCATCCCTCTCCCCCCAGTGGCTTTCCCCTGACAGGAGGGGGGCCCACCCGTTGAAGGGATATGTCGGGATATCCTGAGGATCGACTGCGATATGGGGAATAAGAGGAGGGCTGGGTTAGGACAGGAGGGGTTATCAGGAGATGTGCAGAGCCTGAGTGGGGGCCTGCCAGCATGCATAGGAGGGCAAAAAAAGAATGTACACAAAACATAAAATGAGTAGGGAAAATCGAGCTTTCTGACTGGCTGAGATGTTTTTACCCATTTGACTGTAGAATCTCATCCAATGGGTAAAACGTCCCACTGCCTATGTTATCACTTTGCCAAGCATATCCCTGTTTCCATTATAATTTTCCTTTTCAAATCAGTAGTCTTATTTTGCCCACTAAATGAGCAAAGAAAAATGGCACCGTAATTACCTGTTAAACTGTGGCACTCACCAACACCCAAGAATCATGGTTAAACACATTTTTTTAAATTATTAGAGTGCAAGTAAAAATTTTACAACTATTTTTATCTGTTTGATCTTCTCTAGCTTAAACACATCCATTTTCACTGCATTTGAGAAGATTAGAGATCCTGCCACAAAGGATGTACTGTATTTGCCAATTTCCATGTCCCAGGGACAAATGGCAACAAAGTTCTAAGCAGTCAAAAATCCCTTTTAACATTCAAATGCATACTCAGCCCTACCCATAACATAGATGAATGACAGAAAGGAATTGCAAAGGGAATGTTTCATCACAAGGTTGTGATGACCTACTGTTGCTAAATCACTTGAGCTTCACACTTGTAACAATATATTACCAACGCCATTCAATGAAATGTTTCCCTTCTGACTTTCTTTTGCTTATTATGTATTTTCTATGTAAGTTTGTCATCTATAATTAAATCCTGTTGTTATAGTTGCATTACTTGTACATCTCTGAACCCTGGACCCTGCCAATAATAAAATACATTTTGAGACTGCTACTGTGAAAATCTCTAAATGAGTGTATATGGAACATGTTGTATTATGCTTTGACTGTAGAGCACATTATATTGAATGTATTACTTACTGTATATATACATTTAAAATATTTATTTAAGATACATTACTCATCCTGATCCAGCTTTGATTTTCTTAAAATTAAGCCTCTTGGTAACTATGAATAATATACTGTATATTTCAGCTGTTCAGAGTTTGTGAACGTTTGAAGATATGCAACTTGTTCAGAGTATGTGAACATTTGAACATATGCAGTATAATAAGTGCATGTTGACGATTGCTTTAAGTTTAATATTTTAGCTCATTTAAAAGTAATAGCATTGCAGGTGAGAGTAATTACCTATAATGACTACTGTAGATAGTGCAATTAAAGGACAACACCCATGCTTAGCATTGCTAATAAAAAGAGAATCAGTGCCATTAAGATGCATCAATCATGCTTAACATGAGTAATGCATTTTGGATGAGATTTCCATGATTCATTGTTCATACTTATTGTACCATGAGTGCTACATTTTAAATATGAGGTACTATAGATTAATCTCTCATGCCTTCTGTGAGTAATACGTTTTAATGGAGGAATGGTTTCATTAAATCTTCTTCATCCTGTACTTGGTTTTGTTATACAGTACACTCCTTGGTTGTGACTGAAAACAGGCACTGTATGGCTAATACACATAATGGGTTAAGAAAACCTTAATAAATAATTAACTTAATAAATAAATAACAAATTCTGATGAATGATTATGTAAATAAATAATTATGGATTTATGGTAAACAGACCATTTTCCCATTGAGGTCTTTCCCCCACCAACTCACTAAGAATTCCTTGTCACTCCTTTTAAATCAGGTATTGTACTTGTCTAGTTTGAGTGTAAAGGTAGCAATGGTGTTGACTGGCAACACTTGTTCTGGAAGTCAGTTCCAAGAGTCCACCACTCAGTCTATGAAGTTCTCCCTAATACATTATTTCACTTCAGTTGTATCCCATTTAAATACATTGACTGTTCCCTTATCCTTTTTACCACTGTACATCCTGAATAGCTACAGTATATTTGACCTTGCTGAGGTAATCCCTATCAGATATTTGAATATTGAAATCAAACATAGAAACATAGAATCTGAT
Organism: Neoceratodus forsteri; assembly: GCA_016271365.2. Classification (NCBI taxonomy): domain Eukaryota; kingdom Metazoa; phylum Chordata; order Ceratodontiformes; family Ceratodontidae; genus Neoceratodus; species Neoceratodus forsteri. Next base: position 799,727,843 of record CM057454.1, read on the forward strand.
GGCAGATAAGGACCACTTGGCCCATCCAGTCTGCCCATTCCCTACCTAATAGATAAGCTGCAGATCCTAGTTAAGTAACAGCCTACTTCCTCTTACCCCCCACTAGAATTGCCTTATGTCTGTCCCATGCATTCTTGAATTCCCCCATTGTTTTTGACTCCACAACCTCCTCAGAAAGGCTGTTCCATGCACCCCAACCCTCTCTGGGAAAAAATACTTCCTCACATTACCTCTGAGCCATTCCCCCTCTATGTTCAAATTGTTCCCCCTTGATCTTGCACATCTCTTTTTCTGAAAGATGCTACCCTCTTGAACATTGTTGATTCCCTTGAGGTACTTTAAAGTTTCTATCATGTCCCCACTCTCCCTCTTTTCCTTGAGGGTATACATATTAAGCTTCTTTAGTCTCTCTTCATGGGGCGCAGTATAGCGTAGTCGTTTAAGGCTCTGAGCTGCAAACCTGGAGACCTGGATTTGAATCCCACAGCTCCCACTTGCATACTATGTGACCCTGAGCAAGTCACTTAACTTCCTTTTGCTCCCAGGTCACACCTGGAAATGAGTTTCAGCTTAGTGTGCCTTTCCTGGTTAAACAATTTCCCCTTTCCCCATTTATATGTCTTCTAGTGCAGACCTTGCTCCATTTTAGTTGCCCTCCTCTGGACAGCCTCTATCTTGTCTATGTCCTTGCAGAGATCGGGTCTCCAGAACTGTACCCAGTACTTCAGATGGGGTCTCACCAACTGTCTGTACAAAGAGATAACAACTTCTTATTTTCTACTAGTGATGCCTCTCCCCATGCATCCCAGTATCCCCCCAACCCCACAGCCCTCCTTACTGCTTTCTCACATTGCTTGCCCACCTTTAGGTTGTCTGATATGACTACCCCCAGGTCCCTTTCCATTTTTGTTGTTGTTAGTATCTCACCTTGCCACTGTGTTCTGTTCCCCAGGGTTTTTGTTTCCCAGGTGCATTACTTTGTACTTCTTTGCATTAAATCTAAGCTGCCATACATTTGACCATTCCTCCAACCTTGCCAACTCTCTTCTCATCCTTTCCATCCCACCATGTGTATTAACCCTGTTGCAGAACTTTGTGTTAGCTGCAAAGAGACATACTTTTCCTTCCAGGCCCTCTGCAATGTCATTTATAAAGACATTAAAGAGGACTGGTCCCAGTATTGAACCCTGTGGTATCCCACTAGTAACCCCCTTTCTTCAGAGTGGGCTCTGTTTACTATTATCCTCTGCATCATGTTGTCCAGCCAATGTTTTACCCAAACTACCACCTTGGGACCCACTTCAATGCTGGCTAACTTGTTTATTAATCTTTTGTGTGGGATTGTGTCAAATGCCATGCTAAAGTCTAGATAGGCCATGTCCACAGTCTCTCCCTGGTGTACTACTTTGGTCATACAGTCAAAGAAATCTATTAGATTCATCTGACACAACCTTCCCACTGTAAATCCAAGCTGCTTTGGGTCCTGTGCCCCACTGGCCTCAAGGTATTCAACAATTCTTTCCTTCAGAAGTGATTCCGTAATTTTCCCTACCACTGAGGTCAAACTAACAGGCCTATAGTTTCCTACCGCTGCCTTTCTCCCACTTTTGTGAAGTGGAATCACATCTGCCCTCCTCCAGTCCTCAGGTACCACCCCATCCTCCCATGATTTGTTAAAGAGGGTAGTCAGTGATGTCGCTAGTTCTCCCCTTAGTTCTTTTAGAATTCTGAGGTGAATCCCATCAGGCCCCATTACCTTGTCCACCTTCAGTTTAAAGAGTTCTTTTGGGACCCTTTCTTCTGTGAATGGACTGATAATGTCCCACTATCCAGAGTGTTTCTATTGTTTGGTTTAGGTACCTCCTCCTCCTCTTCTTTTGTGATCAGTATCCTTGCTTTTTCACTGTCACGTTCTGCCCACATTCCCTTCCCTCTATTAAGCCTCAGTAACCTTCTGCTGGTCTTTATTCACTCCCTAATGTACCTATAAAAGGTTTTATCCCCCTTAACAGAGCTGGCTATCTTTTCCTCAGTTTGGGCCTTTGCAATTCTGACTGCCTTCCCTACCTCCTTCTGTTTTAACTAATACAGTTCTCTGTCCTGCTCCTTCTGTGTTTCTGTGTTTCCTTATATTTCCTGAATGCTATCCATTTCACCTTAACCTTACCTGCCACCTCTTTTGAGAACCATAGTGGCTTTTTCATTTTTTTTGTTTTGTTGATTTGCTTAACACAAAGGCTTGTTGCATCTGTGATGACAGTTTTGTTTTTTCCCCATTGTTCTTCCACCCCTCCTTCTTGCCTGTTTGCTAGTGCTTTTCTGAGGGACTCTCCCATTTTGCCAAAGTCAGCCCTCCTAAAGTCCAACACCTTTGCTTTTGTATGGCTTGACTCTACAACTGTGTTTATTGTGAACCACACTGTTTGGTGGTCGCTTGTTCCCAGATGTCTACTCAAGTCTCCACTTAGTTTTTTCCTTTTCATGAAGAACACTCCAGGCTGTGCTACTTGGTCTTTATAAATCATGTTTTTCAAGCCTTAAACCACTTTCTCTCACCTTTGCACCTTCTCATTCCTGTCAATATCTTTCTTTAGTTATAAGGATCAAAACATGCTTTACAAAACAATAGTTTCAGACTTGTGATCAGTGCAGGGTTATCTACTCTTTCTCTTCCTCCATTAATTAAAAAGTACCATTCCATGAGTTAAGTACTCATATCTGATACTGTACATAGCACCCTCTTTCTTCATCTCAAATATCCCTCTGCTTTCATCCTTTATTTTTTCCCACCCCCAAATCCATTTTCCCCTCTAACTCCCTACCCCTGGCATCTTGTTGGCTTTTGTTTTTCTACAGAGTGTATTGCTACCTTTCGTGAGCAGACTCCTATGAGGTACTTGTCTGGTTACTTCTAAAATTATATAATGCACACCCTGTCGTGGTTTGTTACTCACATATCTGACCATGTCAAGTGCTGCAACTTTTGAATGAAAACATAGCAAGCTTCTGAAACTACTGTAGCCTCTTTAATCATGAAACATAAAAACACAGTACCTTAAGATTTAAAGACTGAGTCAGTCAGCTGTGAATGGACACAAGGCTAAAGATTTGGTAGAAGGGAGTGTGCTGGGGAGAGGGTGCTAACATTTTTTTACCAAACCGGATGGAGTCAGAAACTATATGTGATCATGGCAGTGCACCCAGTGCATTGCTGGCGTAATGGGACATACATATTCATGGCTATGATCAGGACACTAAGTTATCTACAGCAGTTCATCCCTAGATTCTATGACAGGGATCTAGGACTTCAGCAGTGCATTTATTTTCACTTTTGCAGTGGGAATATTCAGTTGCATGTTAATTTTCTGTCCATACATTGGATAACATGACATGTGCTGTCATTGATAACATCAAGTATTGAGTGACGAGATGGCCATTGTAATAAACAAGGATAAGAAAAGTACCCAGAACTGTAGAAAACTAATATTTTAAAATAAAAGTTTCAAAAATGGTCGATTTTTGTGGCAACACATATGGTTTGTGACAGCATGCAAATTCTGTGACCGCTTCTACAGTTGCAGAGCCACTGAATTCTATGGGCCTTGGCTATGGCCATGGATTGGTTATTTTGCAACCGCTGAAAGTGAGTCAGAGTTCTCAAGACTAGATTTTTTATGTCTGAGGGGCAACTAGCAATGCTCCAGGATACCAAGGTTGGAGAGTTAGGGGTAAGAACTAAAGGGAAGGGAACCAGGATGCTACGTTCGGGTATAAGAGAAGTGGACTTAGTAATAGTGGGCAGGAGGGACTTTAGTAGTATCTGGATGTTGAGGCTGGGGCTTTCAACAGTGGTTATCAGAAATGTACACCAACCAGAAAGAAGGATGGGGCTACTGTTGATTACCTCAGTTATGATGCCTGCAATATAGGATTATTTGCAGATGGAAGCAAGGCAGGACTGCAGGAAGGTTTTAGAGACAGAGGGCTCTATTGTAAGGTCTGTCAGGTGGTAGGTGGCATGCTGCTCCCAGCCCCCGGACCCAGCAGCAGTGCTACAGCAGGAATCACACAAAGGGTCCATCTCCAGAACATTGGGGCTTCCACAAGCTACCACCAGCCCCAGCAGCAGCAGTACAGTGGGAATCACAGAAGGTAGCCACTATAGCCAATCTCGGCATCTGGCACCATTTTTGTGAAAATCCCTCTGCGCATACAAAATTTCAATTTCTAGCAGCCCAGATTTGGTTTAAATATACTGTTCTTTCTGGGAATCTGTTTAGCCTGATCGTATATTGTTATTAGTTTTACTGCTTGTCCAATCAATTTTGATTTCTGTTCTTCTGCTTTATGAGTTTTAATTCCAAAGTTTTAAAGTACTCTGCAACTAGAGTTCCACTGTTACTAGTAATCTCCCTGCAGTACCTGCTCTGAACTGGAAATCCTTTCCTACAGCAGTTTGCTAGTTCCTTCCCCAATTATTCTCAAACAGCCTCCCCCCTTCCCTTACTTGATTTAACCTGGCTGCTCTGCTCAATTTCTGGGTCCTTTTCTGGAACCTCAGGGCTTCCATAAGTTACCTCCAGACCCAGCAGCAGTGCAACAACAGGAAACCGAAACAGCAGCTCCCCACCCACCCACCCATGGTTTTCTCAGCTTTATAGTCGGACATCACATGGCAAAGATCATTCTGCTGTGTAAGGTCAATGTGTTGTTTTTTTTCTAAGTCCCGAAAATGCGATTTGCAATTTATAATCTATCCCAACTAGTGGCCTCCACAGAGCTCCTTTTTTCCTGCAGAACTGCACCTGGTAGCTTGCAGAGTTAACAATATTTAAGGGAAAAGAAAGTAAATCAGTCATCCCTGAAGCAATCACTCTTTTGACCAGGCATACACTAATCCTTTTCTAACGCAAGCCCACTGGACTCCCATCCCCCCCTTCTCACCCACACAACTAAATTGCATAGTCTGAGCACTTGTCCCATACCCCCTCTTTTTAAGTGTTTATTCCCATCACCACTGGGCCCATAAACCTCACCATGGCACCTTTCACACTTTTTTTGCTTCTATTGCAGTCCCCCCTCTGCTCTCCCCCAGAGTGCCTTGGCTCCCTATTCCTCACTCTTCTGTCTCTCCTCTCTCCTCTCTCTGGACCTCCCCAGCCCCTGGCCCCCACACCATCTCACTTCAAACCAAAAATACCCTATCCCCACCCCTCTCTCTCATACCACCTCAGGAAGATAGTATCCATTACCTCCTACACCACCTCCTCCTCTCCTACCTCTGTCTCTCCACTATGTGCCTCTCTGTTACTTGGGTAAAACAATTGATTTTCAGCACACTTACATCTCGACCCCTCATCATCAGATGGTGAAGGACCTTAATTCTCCTCCTACTCCTTACCGGAACCATTCACCTCAACCCCAGCACCTGAAACTCTAGCCCCCCTCCCCCTCTGTTCTAAACCACCAAAGGCAAACACATTAGTCTGGTCCAGCTCAACATCCAGAGCCTCCCTGCTGAGAAAAATGCTTTCCAGGCTTGGGTCACTGTGAACGACTTTGATGTTATAGTGATCTCTGAAACCTGGCTTTCTCACAAAATCTCTGATGGGGAGACCAAACTCAGCTGCTACACTTCTGGCAGAAAAGACAAACAGGAGAGAAAGGGGGGTGTTGCATGCTCTTTGTTTCAAACAAGTTCTCTTTCACTGAATACAGTCCAAATGCAGAGTTCATCATGCTTGAGATCCTCTCCAACCACATACTCATAGGTCAATGTAAATCCCTTACCCTCACAACCACCTATCTCCCCCCAGGAACCCCTTCCACTGACCTGGAGACCCTGTTTGACCTCAAAAACTCCCTCCCCCTCAACAGAGAGTGGGTATTCCTTGGGGATTTCAACTTAAACTGAGACTCCAGCCAAGCCGACGCAGACAAATCCTGCATCACGAGCCTCGGTCTACACCAACTTATCTCTGCCCCCACCAGATCAAACTGTAAGACTGGGACCCAAATGCTTATTGACAGGATCATCATTTCCAACCCTACTCAGATCACTGACTCAGGAGTACTACCAGACTTTCTAAGCTATCACTGTGCCACTTTCTGTCTCTGGTCTGCCCAATACCCCATCCCCCCAAATTAATTTTCTCCAAATGACTCACCAATAGCAGTATCAAGGAAATAACTTATGCTTTCCACCAGGTCAGCAAGTCTTTCACCTCAGTTTCTGGAGACCTTGATACTGTTCTAGACAAATGTTCAACTATCTTCAACTGTGTCTGCAATAAATTCGTCCAGCTCAAAAAAATCAGGGTCAGGGGACTTGTTAATGAATTGGTCTCCCCCGACATCATCAAATTGATGAAAACCAGGGACAAGGCTTGGGTCCATTACACTAAGCACAGGGACCCTGCCCAGCTCTCCCTCTACAAAGCACTCAGAAACAAGTGCAAATATGCTATCAGAAAGGCCAGAATCAATTATCAACAAAATAAACAACATGGGGAATCAGTGAACCACTGTCAGTTATGGGGGACACTAAACTCCTTACTCACAAAGAACAAGAATGCAGAATCCATCACACTTATCCATACTGATAAGTAGATAAATGACCCCTCTGAAGTCACTAACATTTTCACTTCATTTTTCAGAGACTTAGATAAATATAAACCATCCCTCTCTCTTCCCTCCCTCCCCTCCCCATCTCCAACTTCTCCACTGAGCATGGCCCCAAATTTTACTTCTGGGACCTTAAGCCTTCGGACACCATCAAGCTTATCTGGAGAACAACCATAAACCCAGTAAAAGGGAAGACAGAATAGACTTCAAAATCCTCAAACTCACCATTATTCCACTAGTGGTTCCCCTCACAAACATACTCAACCTTCTCTGAACCCCAGCATGGTTTCAGATCCAGGCACAGCACAGAAACTGCCCTGGTTAAGTTTACCAGTGATATTCACAAGGGCAATGACAAAGGCCAGTACACTGGCTCCATTTTTGTGGACCTGACCAAGGCCTTCAACCTGGTCAAACATAGCTTGCTTCTGGATATCCTTATGGGCTTGAAAATCTCTGTGAACATAGTTAAGTGGGTTGATAGCTACCTCTCCCACAGATCCCAGTAAACAACCATCAATGGTAATTTTTTCTCTGACTGCCTAATTAAATATGGAAAAAAAATGTTGTAGGTGCCGTATTGGTCCTTTTAAAAACAGATCCAGAAACAAATGATTTGATACCTTTTATTGGACCAACATGGATGTTACAGAAAAAAACAAAGTGCTTTAGCTTTCGAACCAACCAGGTCCTTCTTCAGAAGCTTTGTGGCAGTTTTTTTCAAATATCCCATACTATTAACACCAGATTATATAGAAAAAGCAGAAATAATTCTCATTGGTTTAACATATACATTTAAAACATAATAGAAGATTACGTCAGAGAAGCTAATTAACACCAGTATGCCTTTAACTGAGGAGCCTCAGAAGGGCAAAGGTTATCAAGAATTCTCTACAGCCAGAGAGTTCTTGTCACATAAATTTTTAAATGTCTCAGTATGCCAAGAAAGCATTCTAGTGATAAAAAAAAACAAACCTTGGAGTAGCATTCTCTCTAACACATGTAAGATGAGCTCACAACTTACATTCCAATTGTCCTGGTATATTAAAGGACAGATAATGAAAGACAAAATCCTGAAATAAGGTATAACTGAAATAAGGTATAATTTCAGGTTTGTCTTTCATTATCTGTCCTTTAATATACAAGGACGTATAACTGAAATATGGTATAATTTCAGGATTTTGTCTTTCATTATCTGTCCTTAATATACCAGGACAATTGGAATGTAAGTGTGAGCTCATCTACATGTATTAGAGAGAATGCTACTCAAGGTTGTTTTTTTTTATCACTAGAATGCTTTCTTGGCATACTGAGACATTTAAAATTTGTGTGACAAGAACTCTGGCTGTAGAGAATTCTTGATAACCTTTGCCCTTCTGAGGCTCCTCAGTTAAAGGCATACTGGTGTTAATTAGCTTCTCTGACGTAATCTTCTATTATGTTTTAAATGTATATGTTAAACCAATGAGAATTATTTCTGCTTTTTCTATATAATCTGGTGTTAATAGTATGGGATATTTGAAAAAACTGCCACAAAGCTTCTGAAGAAGGACCTGGTTGGTTCGAAAGCTAAAGCACTTTGTTTTTTTCTGTAACATCCATGTTGGTCCAATAAAAGGTATCAAATCATTTGTTTCTGGATCTGTAATTAAATATGGGGAAACCCCTGGGGTCCATCCTGGGCCCATTCCCATTGTCTTTTTTAATTAACAATCTCCCAGATACAGTATCTGCCACTCCACCAAAAATGTCCTATATACCGATGATGTGGCCATATACTGCAGCAACAACAACATTGACAAAATGTTCAGAAACCTGCAAGAAGACTTTAGCAAGCTACAATTTTGGTTAACGCCAAAGGAATGGTCCTAAACTCCAAGAAGACTAAATACTATATATGATCCTCTCTGGCCCATGAAAAACCTAAATTTCATGCCTAACCCTCATGAACCATCTCGGTAGCCCTATTGCAAAAGTGGGTGAATTTAAATACCTGGGTCTATTCCTCGACCCTTACCGGACTTTAAATATCTATATTATCAACCTCATCAAGAAGATCTATATGAGGGTGGGTCTCTTATACCAAATCAGAAAGTTCCTAATCCTCATCTCCAGACTATGTTTTTCTAGTGCCCTGCTCCTACCCCTCCTTGAACATGACTCCACTGTTTACTCCACCCATTCCACCTCCCTGCACTTCCATAAACTCAGGACCATTTATAACAGCATCGCACACTGTGTCACTGGCCTTCAGCGGCATATCCATCACTGTGCCCTGTATGATCACCTCAACTGGCTCACTCTGAAGGGCAGGTTCCATTTTAAAATGCTTTCTTTCTTACACAAGGTGAACTTCAACCAGCTGCCAGAAAGCGTCACCTCCCTTTTCCCCAAATCAGTCCCTAATTGCTGCACAAGAGGGGCTTCCGACCAAACATTCAGCATCCCTTTCTGACGCACTACTCATGCACAGAATTCAATTACCTATGAAGGCCCAAAGTTTTATAACAATCAGTCTCCCGATATTCTTGGATGTAACACTATTAGTTCCTTTTGCTGCACCCTCAAGGACCACCTCCTCAAATCAACCACTTGTGCCTGTACAGGACAGCCTCCCCATCTGAATGTAGAACATTTTTGTATTATTTTCCCTTAACCAATTATTGTGCTTTCCTCACTTCATCCGACTCCCCCCTCCATTACTTCCACTGCCCTCCCCCTTTTGCAGACCCTATGTCTCACCTGCTTCACCTATGGATTACTAGCCTCTGCATTAAATGTTCTCCATGTATTTTCTCCTGCTGTAATAATGTGTGTTAATGTAGTGTATAAACTGTACTTTTCCTCTCCTGTCTGTACGATGTGTTAACCTGTTTATTTTTTGTACTCTGTATTCCAATTTGGAAAATTATCCTCTACAACTGTACGTTTGTGAAAACAGGCATTTTTGCTCACATACTTTCCAGTATAAAATAAAGATTGATTGATTGATTAATTGGTACACCACTCTGAGCTTAAACACTGAGATTGGCATCACCTAATCTTAGAACGGACAGCAGTGCTGGCACATGAAATAGACAGAGTTATGTGGAAGCAGTTAACTGGGACAGCAATGTATAGGGGTAGGTTATGGAGAACACCCACACCCAGTTATGTACATGGGGAAATATTATCAGCTGTAAGGGTACAAATTAGAGAGAAGGAAAAATACAGACCTTCATAGTATCATGTGAATGTGAGGAGTGCAACTTCAATATGGAGGAGCTAGGGAGAGGATGACTTAAGTTATGCAACAATGTTGTAGGACTCACAGAAAATAGATCACATGAAGGAATACACTGAGATACAAGGGAAATAGGGTACAATTTCTTCTGAAGGGAGAAAGAAGGTCGGAGAGGTGGATGGTTTGCTTTATACGGTATGGAAGGGAATGAAGCAAGCGAGCAAAACAATGAGGATGGATGAGAGCCATGCAGAAAGTTACCTTTTTTTTACTTTTTTGCATTAAGTGATGTGTTACTTAATTTACCTATGCTCTATTTTTACTGTCCTAGTACGAACTATTGTAAAAGTGTTATGTCCAGCTTATGCTGTTATCATTGGAATTCTGTACCTCCCTTTGTATCCTTCCTGGAAAAGGGACATTCTGTCTTAGTGGGCTTACCTGGTTACCAAAATTCAAATAAATAAATACATAATGTTTCTTTGTTTTTTTTCTACTGCAAATTTAAAACTGTTAAACCAATGTATTCAGTTGTGTTAGACACCAGGATTCACCAACACTGGATATGTATGTTAAATGTTAAGTCTATGCCTGCAAGAGCAGAAAAGTTACAAACATCCACATTTTTGAGAGTTTTCACAAATTGTTGCAAATATTTACATAGTAAAGTTTTACACCTCTGTGACATACCAAAAAACTAATACAATACTCTCCATATTTTGACCATTCTATAAGCATTTCAAAAGGTTGCATGTGCTAATTTACACATGTCTGGCTCTAAAGGTGCCTGAGTTATATGCAGACAAACATTTTCATGAAATTTCCCGCAAAAAATAAAGTGATAGGCTTTGAGAACACATAATTTTAAGATGATGCATCATAATGTCATGAAATGAGGCACATTGCTAGAACACTTATCATCAATAAATCATACTAAATTTAAGATCTGTGGCCAAATGGCTGAGGTATATGCAAATAAAAATGTTCATGAAATGTCACATAAAAAATAAAATGACAGATTTGGAGCACTTATAATATTGAAACTATCAGCTCGAACTTCATGATATTTAGCAAGGTTTTTTGTACTCCCCACAAAGAGTGAACATGCCTAATATTAGAGCTCTAGCTTAAACAACAGCTGATTCATGACCAAATTACTGAGTTTAAAAAATTCCACAAACTTCTGACAAAATTCAGTCAACATTCTGCAAATTCAGAATTTTCTCATTCCACACATCTCTAATGGATACCAAAACTGGCTGTTATAATCTAAGGAGGGTCTGCTGATGTATGCTGTATACAGAGATATAATAACCTCGGCCCTGTGGCTACTAAACTTCCATTTAATAGTCCAAAGGACCTTGTTTGCCTTAGCAATGACATTTGAGCATTGTTCTTTCCGATCAAAGTTTTTAGAAATAATGACTACAAGGTCTCTTTCACTGTCAATCTCTTTTATCACTGAATTACATAATGTATAGTTGTGTGGTATAGCCTTTATCCCTCGGTGAAGAACACTGCATTTCTGAAAAACAACTGCATACTCTATTAACTGTCTATCCCTGACAAGGCCCTAGGGCTGCACACCATCTCTCCCCCCATGCCTCCCTCCAAGCTCCTCCTTCCCTCCCTCCTTCCCTCCTTCTCCACCCCATTCCACTGGAACTCTGTGCTTTCCCTCCCCTCCCCCCTCTCACCCTCCTACCTCTATCCCCTACTTCCCCTCCTGTACTCCATGCTTTAGCTTCACTTGTTCACCAAAGTTTAATGCCTGTGTACTGTTCTAATACGGTATACTGTTCTATTTCTGATGTGGAACCTTTGTAAAAGAACCTCCACTCAAAGGTATTGTGTAATCCTAGACTTGTATAAATAAATAAAATAAATAAATTTGTGTGCCCACTGTGATATTTTGTCTAAGTTGGCCTGAAGTGATGCAATTTCGTTGGTTGTGCTGCATGTTCCACCAAGTTTTGTGTCATCTGGATATTTACTGGTCACATTTTGCACATCAACATGCATGTCACCTATGAATATTTAAAATTAATTGGGCTGAGAACTGAGCCCTGGTGGACCTACCATTTGTACTCACTTTTTGGGTTATACAGCTTAGCCAGTCTTCAACATAATTATTAATATGATTGTTTATGTTAATGTTGAGCACTTTTTAATTTATGTCCCAATGTGGAACAGCATCAAAGACTTTGGAGAACTCATAGAATCTGCATTAAATCATACATTTTTGTTTAATGCAGATGGCACTCTTTCATAGAAACACACTAGGGGTGATCATAGTGAAAGACATGATTTGGAATTTGTGAATGAAATTAAATAGGGCAAAAAATATTGGACCCTTGGTCCTCATCGGTGACTTCGGCCTACCTTACATTAACTTTAAGGTGGAAAATGCATGAGGAAAAGCAGGAAGGAATTTCTTATCAGCATGAAGTACTGCTTCATTCATCTGCATGTCACTGTCAGGCAAGGGACAAAAATGGGATACAGACTGTGTGCTGCTGCTGTGAAGTGGGGATGATATTGTCAGACTAGTAAGTAATAGTACTATAACCAAGCTGATTTTAATAAGTACTGTATACCTGATTGCAACATGAGAAACTAAGGTAAGTGTGGTTCCATGTATTTAATTTTGTTATATAACTGTCATTTTTGCATATTCTGACCCCAGATTTTCAATATGGCCTTTTTGGGATCCCAACTCATGACTAGAGGTGGGCGATGTCAACAAACTTCACTCCGCATAATATTTTGCATATTGCGCTCAATATGCGAAGCGCAATATGTGAAATTTGACAGATTCATTAAGGCCAGATCAAATGTGAAATGTGGAATTTTGCCCCCAAAATTTCACACTTCCCACATAAACTTTGTCCACAAAGTGTTTAGTGGAGCCCCCCACCAGACACATTTACAACAATCATCCTCCTACACCCACCAATCATTTACCTGTTAGCCACATGTAAAAACAGCAATATTTTTTAAAATAAATTCCCCATTTCCTGATGTCTAGTAGACCCCCACCCACCACCCCATCCAGACCACTTCCACTTCCACACCACCCCACTCCCCCCAGTCTACCCCAAGTGGGCCACCGGCATAGCCCTCCATTCACCTCCATGGCTGGCTGCCTGATTGAGCTCTAATGAATGACTGCATGCTTGTACAAGCATGTGCTCATTCATTGACAGCTCATGGTCTTTTGGCCAGCTTCTCAGGGGGCTACAGAATGGGAGGGGGTTGCTCCAGTCCCCAGTGGGGGTGGGCAGGATGGGTGGCAATGGTGTTGTGGACCCCACTGCCAAATCCCGCCCCCCACTGGTGACAGGGGCAGCCTCTTTCCTTTCTCTAGCCATCTGAAAAGCTGCCCCAAAGACCGTGAGTGGTGAATGAATGCTTGCTCAGTAAGGCTGCTGGCCATGGATGTGAGTGGAGGGCTGTCCAGTGGACAGCTCAGGGTGGACTGGGGGGGAGCAGGGTGGTGTGACACTGGCCTGGATGGGGTGGGGTGAGTGAGGGGTCCACTAGACACCAGGGAATGGGGAAATTAATTTAAACAAGCATTTGTCAATGCCGAATGTTTGCTTGCTGGCACTGGCATTGGTGGTGTAGAAGTTACAGAGCTGCATAATAGGGATAGCAGTGAAGTATTGAACTGAAGCCAACCCCACCACCACCCTGCAGAGAGTGACAGGCATTGGGGTGTGCCTTTGAGTTGTCAAGCATAAAGACCATGTCATTTCACCACACCCTACCCTGCAGACACTGACAAGTGTCACGGTGTGCCTTGGGGTCTTTGGCCCTTATGCGCACACCATTCCATCAGGAAATACGGTGAGATGGGTGCGGTATAGGAGAATGGGGTGAAGTTTTGGCCCGAAGAGTCCAAGGCACACCTTGATGCCTCTCACTGGCTGCAGGGTGTGGGTGGGAGTGGAATGGTATGAGCATGACAGGCAAGAATCCCAAGTCACACCCCTGATGCCTGTCATACTCTACAGGGTGGGGCGTTATGGTCAGAAACCCTAACGCCTCAGGCATTCATTGGTATTTTCACTCCAAATTTTCAACATGGTTTTTCTGTGACCCCTCACCTCATGAATAGTGGGAATGTCAGTTTGTTAGCCAAAAACTGCTTTTGCACAGCGACTATGGCATTTGGCACCACAGGTGCAAAAACACATTCCAAATGGGATGTGAAAAATGACAGCGATACTGTTCATGGGGAGGTGTAAAAAATGGCAATGTTGAAAATCTGCTGTGAAAATCTTAAAAAAACTGGTGAAGTCATGAGCGTGCATAGAAACTGTGCAATGCACACCCGTAATGTAACTAGTTTGGGGATCTTTCTACAGCAGATTGTTAACACAGGCATTTTGGGACCTCCTATCATGAACAGTGTCAGTGTGATTTTCTGTATCTGTCCCGAACAATGATTTCCCACAGTGACCACGCATCTCTGCACTGAAAGTGTGAAAACACATTTCAGCCATGTTGTAGAAAATGACAGCTGTACTGTTCATAAGGAGGTGAAAAAATGCCACTGGTGAAAATCTGGACTGAAAATATTACAAATTCATGAACCTATGAGGGTGTGTGGAAACTGCGCAATGCTCACTCGTAACACAGTCATTTTATTGAGTTTTGTCACTAAATTTTCAACATAGCCATTTTAAGACCTCTGCTCATGAACAGTGTCACTGTGATTTTCTTAATCTGTTCTCGGTCCGGTTAAGATCATGCCGGAGCTCCGGAGGTAAGTATGGGGTGGGGGTGTGGGGAGGCAGGGTGCGAGTGGTGGGTGCAGGTTGTGGGAGGGGGGCAGGGAGAAGCGCTGAGGGACAGTTTTTCTATTTACAGGTTTTTTTTATTTAGAGACGATGAGGGACCTTTGCCATGCTGGGGTGGGCTCCCAGCATGGCAGCTGAAAGGCTGTTTGGGGGGGCAGGAGCCAACGGGGTATTGGGCACCCCCGTCAGCTATAACACATTTTGCCACGCTGGGATGGGCTCCCAGCATAGCACCTGGATGCTTGGGGGGGAGAGACAGTGGAGCTGATGGGGGATTGGGCACTCTGGCCAGCTATACAGTGTGGGGGGAAGGCATGAGCACGCAGTGTGCGTGTGTGTATGGTGGGGGAGAGCTCTGCCCACTCAAGTGAAGCTCTCCCTTTCAACTGTATGCCACTGTATTTTCAGCTGTCATAGACAGCTGGAGCAGTGATTGGTGCTCTGCGACCATGCCTGCAAACACACTGACTGAATTGGAAGAGGCTGACACACCTCTGGAAAACTTGTATGATGGCACTATGTTTCTTGCACTTGCGTGCAAGCAAACATAAAATTTGCATATTTTCACATGTGGGCTGTGGCTGACTGGCCAGCAATCAGTAGGGGGTGTGTGCAGGTGGGAGGGTGATTGTTGCCACTGTGTCTGGTGGGGGGCCACGAGACACCAGGGAATGCAGAATTTAATTAAAAAAAAATATTAATATTTTTACATTTAGCCAACTGGCCAACGACCGGTGGGTGTCTGTGGGGAGTGGGGGCAGGATGGTGATTGTTGTAACTGTGTTGAGGGGGTCCACTAGACATGAGTGATAGATCAGGGATGGTGTTGGGAGATTTCCCATTTGTCACCTTTACTTGCTTTGTTTTTTTTTAAGTGCAATTTGCACTTAAAAACCACAAAAGCAAGAAGTCACAAACGGCGAATTTCAGGTAATTTTAAAAAATTACACAATGTTCTCTACAGGGCGAATTTGCCAACTTACTGGCATATTTGCCCATGTATTAAAACTTTGCTGCATCTCTACTCATGACCAGTGTTGGTGGAATTATGCAAATCATGCCCAAAAGGTGACTTCATAGTTGCTTGGTGAAATCACCTTGTCGCGGGTGCAGTAGTAACGACCACTCAGACAAATAGAACTGTGGGTGAACACACCAAAGGTATGTCTAGATTTATTCTGCAAAACTTATAATTTTCTTGCAGTACTGTTCTTCAGTTCAGAACATGCAGAGGTACAGCAGTTTATTTCAGTCCAAAAATTCAGCTGTTTTTTTAGATTACAGTTTCAGCAAACTCAGTAATTCAGCATTTCAGCTCACTTATTTGCCCTAACTAGAAAATAAAATAAAAAGGCACAGCTCAGGGAGTTGAGGAAGCTGACTCCCTGACATGGGTCTGAACTTGACCTCAGACTCAGAGATCCAGTTTCAAGGGAGACCTCACCAGGTTCAATCCCTAACTTGATCTGACTAAAAGGTCTCTAGGTAGCTCTTAAATATCCAGCCAGCTCCTCCCTAAGAAGCTGGACACACCTCAAATAATCAAAATATACAAAATACTCGGTATATTCTGATTAAAACATTTGTTGGAATAGCAAAGTATCTTAATACATATAATCAGTTAGTCAGCAACTTTATTATCACAAAGACATGGTGTTTTATCTAAAAATCCTTAATAATGTAGAAGGGGATGTTCCATGAGGTGTAACTCCTCCCTCACAAGAGTGACAGACAGATAGGGATACTATAACACAGGCAGCATGGGAGCCACTGACTTTCTATAGGACACCCATAGCACATAGGAAGAAATCAGCGAGTGATTAGTGAGTGCACAGGAGAGGGAGAAAAGGAAAACAGAACTTGCCTAGCTACAGGTTTTCCTGCAGATTTTTCTATACAAAACAAGCTTAAAGCAGAGAAATGCATTTGCAGCTTTGTGCATAAATGTTTACACATTTAAACATATTAAACAGTTTAAACATTGTTCTGAGTGTTACACTGAGCAGCAATAAAATACTGGCATACACAGCTTTCTTTTTACTGAGGTTTGCTGCCTTTATGCCTTCATTTTCATGCCTATAAGTACATCCTCTTTCTTGTCTGCCTAACTTTTGGGGTGGGGTGGGGGTTACACAGAACCCACACATAATCCCTGCTCTACCTAAACTATCCTCTGGGCTTTTATTTCACAGAGATGAACTTAACCAGGCTTTCTTTTACAGATATGTGCTTTTTACTTAAATTACAGCAGGTTTCTGCACATTATACATTGTTCAACGTGAGTGCACATTGTGCTTGACCCAAACCAAATTCAGGGTCTTTTTAAACATATGGGAGAGTGAGTGCAGCTGAAAGACAGCTTTTCTATCTTTTTACCATTACAAAATAGCAGTAACACAGGCTCTCTTAAACAGGGACAAGACAATTCACAGTACTTTTATTTAAGATTACCAGGAAGTAAAATAATTATCTCTTTAGCCTCACAGTACAGAGTGCACAACTAAGTATGGGTAGGAAAACAGAAGACAGAAAAAAAGGAAGGCCCAGATATTCAAAAGGGTTGTGCCATGTACAATAGGGTTGCTCCAGCGCAAGTCCAAAATGCGCCATTCTGCAATATTCTGAGGGAGGCAGTGCACCCCCCAAATCACGCTGAGCAAGAGCACAATGATAATTAATGCATGAGCAACTGAAGGGGGAGGAACCATGCATAAATGGCGCAGTGCAATATTCAGCAACATGCGCCATGAGCAACAGGGGAGCAAGCTGAAGTTGAGCAATAGTGGAAATGAGCCAAAATAAAAAGGAACAAGGGAGAGGCACAAGAACATTTCAGGGAAGGCACATGTGGCTGACCGATAGGCAGACAAACAGGGCAGGAGGGATACATAGGGCAGGACAGGGAAAGGGCACCCTGAACCCACAGGCACAGGGAAGGTGTGGGGAGCCACAGCCAGTGCAGAAAGGGGAAGTGCCACACAGCACTGAGGCCACCACAGGGAGGTGATCCTGGTGCAGGGGAAGTAGCAGCCAGGACAGTGGGGGGAGCACAGAAACAGCTGCCGGGGGAGGGAACACAAGCCAGGGACATGGCCAGTGCCACCATCCAGATGGAGGCAGTAATGAGGGGAGTGAGAAGGCAGGCAGAAGGGGGGCACGGCCATGGAAGGGCTCATCAGTGGTATGCCCCCAACAGGCAGTACTGAGCCTGCACCAGCTTCGAGCTGTACAGCGATACCGAGATCGTGGGCCGGTACCACTTGAATCGGGCAATTCTGAAGTGGTTCTGTGAGCTGTGCAGTGATGTGATGCAGGCACCCACACAATGGAGCCATGCTCTGTCAGTGGAGACTAAAGTGACAGCTTTCATGTGCTTGCTCACCACAGGTACCTTCCAGAGACCAACAGGGGACACCACAGGAATAACTCAGTCGGCCGTGTCATGCCACCTCACCCAATTCCTCAGTGCACTGCTGCCACATGCTGCAGAGTACATCCATTTCCACAGCACACTGGTGGAGTGCATAGCAAACATACAGGAGTTCCACAGGGTAGCACATATGTCTGGCATGCTAGGGGCAATGGACTGCACCTATGTGGTCATCCGCACACCACCTGGTCCTGAGGGGGCCGCATATATCAATCGGAAGGGCTATGCAAGCATCAACTACCTGGTGGTGTGTGATGCCAGGGGGCGCGTAATCAATGTCTGTGCCACGCACCCTGGGGGAGCACATGATGCCTTCATCTGGCACCAGTCGGCACTGTGCCACAGATTTGAGAGTGGGGACATCCCCACTGGCCACTTAGTGGATGAGTATGCAAACCACACAGACAAACATAGAGCTTGGGAGGGGCATGGTCAGAGTTGACATGGGTAGTGGCCTACATGGCCAAGGCAGGGCGACGCTGATCACCAAACTAACCTCCACCCTCTACATACAGGTGACAGTGGATACCCACTCCATCCCTGGCTGCTCACACCATACTGGCGGCCCACGACCCCATCGCAGCAATGCTACAATGAGGCACATGCCACCACACGCAATGTCATCGAGTGGGTGTTCGGGATGCTGAAGGCATGTTTCCTTTGCCTGGACACCACCGGCCGTGTCCTACAGTAAAGCGCCTCAAAGGCCTGTGGGATATTCCTGGCCTATTGCATCCTGCACAACATGGTCAATGACTGTTGGATAGCCATACAAATTGAAGAGGGGGACAGCGATGGGGATGATGTGGACACCGGTGATAATGGTGATGGGCAGCCCCCCCTTGGGCGACGGGACCCCCGACTGCTCCGGCTGGCACAGCTGCACTGGGACACCATCACAGAGGAGCACGTCAGCCAACCCAGGTAAGTCATGGGGCCATGTGCAACCACCAGTGGCAAAGACACAACCCACAAACACACATGGACACACACCAGGGGTGCATGTTGTAAGGGAAGTGGCCGAGCATGGAACGGCACACACCTCCAGGGATGGGCGAGGTCTAACATGGCATGTGGTCATACACATACACACACACACACACACACACACACCTCACAAGACATGCACAAAGGGTAGGATGCATGCCGACCCAGACTGCCACCCCTAGCCACACACATGTCCACTGACCACCACACCTACTGCCTGTCATCGTGCATGTGTCAGACGCTGAGCACCATTTCACAGTGGCGTACAGCACAATGCAGGCATCATCCTGCACGCCACAGCAGACAGCAGCTGGGAGGGTGTGCAGATGGAACATGTGTGTGCGTGCAGGGCTGGGTAACCCCACCCATGCATTGCCCGCTGAATGACACAATGCATGGAGGGCAGCATCAGACAGTAGCCATGCTGGGAGACAGGTCAGTCATGTGCCACAGTACCACGGCCGCCATGGATGCATGAGTGGCCCTGTCAAGACCTGCCAGCAGTGACAGGCTGACCACTGGCCTCATGGGGTGGCACCGATGGTCCCCCAGGGGTTCCACTGTGTGAACGCGACCGTGCTGGTGCAGGGGTCTGCAGCACACCGAACATGCCTGTGCCAGGCATGCTCGGGATGCCCACAGCTAAACCTGGTGTCGACAAGGATGGTGTCGCATGATGCCTAGAATGGGGGGTGGACATTGCACTGCATGGTGTCTGTGATGCATGGGCAAATAACTGTGTGCCTATTGTGGCCATGACAGCTGTGAATGCCTGTGTCTGCCTGTCAATGGTAGCGGTCACATCCTACTGCAACCGGTCCATCCCTGCCAGGAGCAGAGCGGTGTCTCTGCTGTGCCGCTCTTCTGCCTGGTGCAGAGCCGCACTCAGTGTATCCACCACCGTCACAAGCTGTAGCTGCTGATTGACTGATGCTTGCAGTATGCGGGTGTGCTCATCTAAAAGGTCATCTACCTGATCGGCATGCTGTCCCTCAGGGTGTTCGCAGCCCTGATGCTCATCACCCCTTGAGGGTGGGCACTGCACACCAGGGTCAGGCTTCGGCATGTCTACGGGTGGTGCACTGATGCCGCCCCCTGACACTGTACCCCCATGGCCATTGGCCGACTTCTGATGTTGCCTCTCCAGCTGCCTCTCTCCAGGGCTCAATGGTGCCACCGCAGTGGCCGCAACAGTCCCACTGTCCTGGACACACACCAGTGCTGCTCCACTGGTGCAGACAGGCACAGGCTGGGACTCTGATGACACGCAGGCCTCCACAGTGGAACCACCCACAGCCATGGCTGCGATGTGAGCTGCTGTGTGGCCATCCTGTGGCACACATGTGTCACTGCCCATGACGTTAGCTCCATCATCATCCATGACAGATCCGGCACCAGCCCGAGTCTCAGCATACTGGCATCTATGGATGCTGGCTTGCTGGGACACGGGCAGGGCCTCCTCCGCACCTGCTCCACCAACATCAGTCCAGACATCCAGATGGGCCCACTGTCTCCCTGACCCCCGTATTCCTGTGGAGGTGGACAGGCCCTCCTCCATCTTCATGTTACTGGCCTCAGTGGAGAAGCCCACCACCTCTGACCCATGCAGACACTCAAGAGCTGTAAGGGAAAAAAAGTAGCATTACTGCATGTGACCTACCCTGTCCCCCCCAATAGACAGACCATGACCTAGCATGCAATGACAGGCTACCACCCATCTGGAATCCACCCCTTGGAACATCCTCAATGGCACAATGCTGCATGCTGCCAGCAACCTGCTCTTCCTGTGGGGTCAGGCATTGCACCTCCGGATGTCCCCCACTGGTCACAGACCATGCTGCCCTGATGGCAGCCACCTTCTCTTTAATCCTCCACCTGTCCATGTCCATCTTCTTTTTGCACTCCTGCACAGAGCGCTGGTGGCTGCCATGGAGGTTGACAGCATGCACCACCTCCTCCCATGCAGCAGCATGGGCCTGTGGTGTTCCCTGCTGTCCGCTGAGAAGCGGCTCCTGGTCGAGGTAGGCCTCAAACAGGGCATCTGTCCCGGCCTTTGTAAAGTTTGGCCTCCTCTTCCTCCCATGACTCTGTTCCTCTTCCTCCACCATACGATTGGTCATGATTCATCCTGTGAGAATGACAGGTGTTACCTGTAACTGTGCAGTCCCATGCATGTCCCAAACACCACAGTCCACACTCCCAAACAGCATGCAACTCACTGCAATAGACACCAGTAACCGACTATGGCCAGTGCAGCCCAATGTCACATTTTTATAGCGCAACCCATGCAAATGAGGTGAGGTGCATCTTTAAGTGGATGCAAATGCAGTGACTGAGCCATTGAATGGTTGATTAGATGATTTGCATATGTCAGCTGAATATTGCACTGTTGAGCTTTGTGCAATTGTGTTGAACATGCTGAGTCAAGGGTGCAGTTCTGTGACATGCACAGTACACACCTAACTGCACATGCCCAGGTTGATGACACAGGTGCCTGCCACGCTGATGACATGCTGTGTGTGAGAGGCAATGCAGGGCACAGCCGCCATTGTGCCAGTGGTGCGACAGTGCTGTTCACATATATATGGCACTGTAACACTGGGGCATCACAGGTGCACTGAGGCAACAGCGCTGCAGGCCGCTACAGGAGGTGGCACACAGGCACACAATCACACTACACTCATTGGGTTCCAATTGCGCTGTGGATGTCAGTGTGCCAGAGACCCATGACCCTATGCATGACCTTTGCCCCCTAGGAACCATATGTGAGGCATGGGTGCACCACTATCACGCTGTTTGGTGACAGCGCAATAGGGAATGGCAGCAATGTACCGTGCAGCATCTGCACGTGGCAGGACTGCACTGCAGAGCACCATTTTGATTAAACCAGACAGCAGAGATGGCGTGGAGGCGTGCTGTGGTTTGGAGCCAGGTTGAGCTCACCAACCTGGTGGCTAAAGTTGAGCCCCATGCTGGGGCTTTGTTTGAAGAGGCACTCCTGGACAGGGCCAGGAGTGCAGTCTGGCAGAAGGTGGCCGATGCCCTGCAGGAGGCCACCGGTATGGGGTGAACAGCTGAGCCGTGCTGTCACCGTTATGGGGACCTGAGGCACAAGGACCTGGACCTGCTTGGCCACCTGTGGGCATGTGCTAGGAGGGGCATGGTGCCACAGCCAGGTAGGTGCAACATCCATACACTTTTATCGTTCATACGAGTATCACGGTTACATGTGTCCGGCACATAGGGTGGCCATTCGGTGTTGGCCGTGGTGGTGGATGGGTATGGCTGTGTGGGATTGCACACACATGGGGGGGACTTTGCTACCAGATTGTACTGATGTTCCTCTCTCCATGTTTGCACCTTAAGGCCAGAAGAACGCCAGCAGAACAGGGACTGGAGGCATTGCATGGAGGAGCAGAGGGACAGGAGGGGTGATGGTGGACCAGCCTGATGATGGTGAGTGCCTTACATCCATGATTACTATTGCAAGCTGTATAACTGGGCGGGCAGTGGGGCAGTGGGGTATGGCCACCATCCATTGACACCACTGCCATGCACACAACTTGTTACAGTCAGCACTGTCCAGTGGTACTGCATGTCTGGGAGTGCGTCAATGGTGGTCCATGCATGCACCGGGCACATGGCTGTGGCACTGCCTTCACACCACATAGCCAAGTCACTGTACAGCCATGGTGGTGCTGTGCAGGACATGGGCGGTGGGTGTGTGCAGTGGTCCACATGGCTGTGGCTTCCTGGGTGGGCAAGTCTTGTGGACACAGTCACTGTGGGTGGTCGCACACCATCACAGAGGTGTGGCACATAGCTGTATGCCATGCACAATGGATGAGCTGCAAGGGGATGGACAGTCACATCTATTGACTCTGCTCCCTCATCCTAGGTGGACAGCAACTCCTGCAAATACAGCAGAGTCTACACAAGCCACTCCAGGTGATGAGGGAGACCTTGGTGATGAGGGAGACCTTGCAGCTCCTTCAGAGAATACACCACCACGGGGTCAGGAGAAGATGGAGGAGAACACATCAGTGCTATGAAGAGGATGACTGGGGCGGCCATTGATGTCCCCATGATGTCCCCGTGCCCCAACTACCACCTTCCCCCCTTTGACCCACCCTCACACCCCTTCTTCCCTCTCCCATATGTTCACCCCTGTCCCTTACCCGCCCCACCTGTTATGTGACCCTTCCCCCTTGTGAATAATTGTACATAGTTTTTCTTTACATCTTTTAAATATATATGCATTTTGTTATGACAACTGTGGTGGTCTCTGATTTGCAGTGGGCTACAGGTGCTCAGCTGCAGTGGTGTGCATGGCATCAGGGGTGGTGCACGCATGGGCGTGTATGTGCAGAGGTGAACCACCTATTGTGTGGGCAGGGGGATCAGTCACTGTCTGTGGTTTGTGTGTTGTACTCTGTGCACTGGATGCCTGTGTGCAGTGTTCCACGGGGCCTGCACTGTGTGCATGGCACCCAATCCAGACTGCGATCCATGGCCAGTGCAGCTGACACCCTTGCATGTCTGTGATATACATGGTCTGCACTGGTGTGTCAGTGGTGGCTATCCATGCTGGATAACAACTTACCCGCACAATGCCAGGTTGCCTGCCATCACCAGTATGGCACGCCTGCCTCGGTGGCACTGTGGCCTCCACTGTTGTCGCCCCTCCATGCTGTCACTTGTGTCTGTTGCAGGGGATGTGCCCCAGTGTCTTTCACTTGTGCTCCGGCAGCATGCTGGTGGCATACAGCTTCACGGTGCATGTGCAGGGTGGCTGGCACACCTGTGCAATGTAGGGGTGCTGGCCGTGTGTACACGTCAGCTGTGGTCACACTCCAGTGGCTTGGTTGACTCGCTACTGTGTCCCTGTGTTGGTTTGCCCTTGGGTATAGGTGGGTGTTTGTCCATGCACTATGTTGCATCCTGTGTGGTGCATGTCTCCATGCTAAACTGTGTGTGTCTGTGCTGGCTGTTCTGGCCAGTGATGGGATGGGATGTGTCCTTGGGAGGGTGTGCAGGGTGCTGTACCACTGGAGGTGGGGTCCAGGGCATGCCCTGTCGCATGTGGGGTACCTTGTGTGCTGACTCATGGTGGGTCTCTCAGCTGTACCTCGGGGGGGATGTGCAGGGTGGCACTGTGTATGCATCTGTTGCTTTGATGTCTGCTGCCGCCCACTGCAGAGTGCTCATGGTGAGTCTGTCTTGCATGACTCCATGGTGCACTGGGTTGCATTGTCACAGTGGGGGTGGTGGCATGCATAGGGTGTCCTGCACTGTTGGGCGCTACTCCTGGGCAGGGTGTATGGGTGACATGGTGCAGATTGTGTTCTGCATTGGTGGGATGGTGTGGTATGGTGTGGTCGGGCCTCCTTGTGTGCTGGTCACAGCTTGCCAGGGGGTGTGCTGGGGCACCATGGCCCGGCTGTGGGTTGGTTGCTGGTATCCATGGACCAGTGGTTATTCCAGCTCTCCCCAGTTGTTCAGTGCATGGAGTGTGGGGGATGATGTCTGTTCTGCTGTGTGTTCCTCTGTCCATCTGTGGCATGGGTGGTGGGCTCCTGCATCCCTGGTTATGCTGTTGTATTGCTGCCTTGCTGCAGTAGGCATTCCTGGTTGCACTATGGCACATCTGGACTGCTCCACTGAGCATCCCTTGTTGTGCTATGGCACATCAGGTATGCTCAGGTTCACATCCCTAGTTGCGCTATGGCACAGGTGGTGCGATATTCAGTCGTCGGCCATAGGCGCATCTTGGCCTGCGCAATTTTTGAATATCATTTCCACATGGGCGCAGTGGACTTGCGCTTGTTCCTGCTGTTGAGCACTTTTTGGGTGCAGTTTGAATATCTGGGCCGAAGAGTTTTTTTTTCTTTAACAACATAAGCATAGTGGGTGTCCAACCTGTCATGGCATGTCAGGGTTAGAGAAATGCTGTTGCTCAACAATCTTTATAGAAAGACTGTCTAGGAAAGAACCCACACTTATGTACACTATCAGTACTATTGTGGCAAAGAAAAAGGGGCTTTTACCACATTCCCCCTTGCTTATGTAAAAACCAGTATTAAGGTACTGGTTTGCACACCACATTCTATAAAAGGAATGGGTTGGAGCTTCCACCCACCCTTACAGAAGCTCCACCCCAGGGCACCCTTAATAAAAGCTGTCTGAAGTTCACATTAACATGAACCATCTTCAAACAGTACAAACATTATTTTCCCTGGGGTTCCTGTATTACTTTTCCTTTAACGTACCTAAGGGGCACCATAATGAGAAAGGAAGTCAGCATTTTTGTTTTTACTGCCAGGATGATGCCTGATTTCAAATTTATAAGGCTGTAAAGCTAAGTACCATCTAACAATATAGGCGTTTTTGTCCTTCATTTGGTTGAGCCAGCATAAGGGCTTATGATCAGTCAATAAAATGAAAGGGGATCCCCACAGATAAAATTTCAAAGCTTCAATGGCCCATTTGATCTCGACTGTTACATATCTACACTCCCTGGGGTAAAGTATCCTACTTATGTAGATAATTGGACGTTTCTCCCTGTTGATGTTCTGACTCAATACTGCCCCCAACCTAGTCTCAGAAGCATCCGTATGGACTTCAAAAGACTTTGTGAAGTCAGGTGAATGTACTAAGGGGAAGCACATAAAGCTGCCTTGATAGTTCTAAATGCAAAATCACAATCAGGAGATCACGGGACTTTGATGGGTACTTTCTTTTTGGTAAGGTCTGACAGGGGAGTAGCAATACTGTAGTAGCAAAGTTTGGAATAAATCTACAATTGTACCCTGCCAGACCTAAGAAGATTGTACCTGTTTCTTTGTTTCTAGGATTGGACATTTAGCTACAGCTTCAACCTTATCAATTTCAGGTCATGCCTTCCCATTTCATAAAATAAATCCTAACTACCACATTTCTCACATTGCCAAGGCACATTTTGTAGGACTTATGGTCAGGCCAGCATCATGTATGGTTTGGATAACATTCTGAAGGTGTTGCTTATGGGATTTCAAGTCGGTACTGTACATGACCACATCATCAAGGTAAGCAGAGCAGTACCCTGTATGTGGTGTTAAAAGTCTGTCCATGTACCATTGGAAGGTGGCAAGAGCTCCATGGAAACCAAACTGCATATACACAAATTCACTAAAGGTCATTTTCTCCTTAGATGGTTTACTGAGTGGTATCTGCCAATACCCTTTAGTTAGGTCTTGAGTAGATATGTATTTAGCTTGGCCAACTTGATCTAGGGTATCATCAATCCTGGGGATTGGACAACTGTCAAACTGGGAAATCTGATTGATTTAATGAAAATCTAAACATAACCGTACCCCGCCTTCCTTTTTTGGTACTAATATTATTGGTGATAACCAGGGGCTTACAGAAGGTTCAGCTATCCCCAGCTGCAGAAGTTTGTGTATTTCTTACTGGACATCTGCTCTGACCCTCTCAGGTAATCTATATGGTTTCTGTCTAATGGGGCCAGCTGTAACTTTTATGTCATGACTGACATCTTTATCCTGTCCTGGAACACTAGTAAAAGTATTTTCAAAACATTTAAAAAGCTGTTGTAATTCAGCACATTCATTCTCAGACAAATCAGGATTGATTTTTATGCCAGCAAGTCCTGCACTAGTTTCCATCCTCTGATATGCAGATTTTAACTCAGTATCAGCAGTGTCAGGTGAAATAAAGAAAGATGGCTGATCTTCAGGCCGTTCATACTATTGTTTAAGTAAATTGGCATGGTAAATTTTGCTTCCAGAACTTTTCTCAGGGGTCTCTATGCAGTAAGTTACTGGGTCTGTCTGGCTTTTAACACAAAAAGGACTCTGCCAATTCATTAGCAGTTTGTTCTCAGAGGTAGGTAATATTAGCAATACTATATCACCAGGCTGAAATAGTTTCTCTTTAGTTTTAACAGCATACAGGATTTTCTGTTTGGTCTGGGCTGCAACAGCATTCTGGTGTGCTTGTTGGAAATATTTACTTAAACCTCTGTTGGAGCTGGGTAAGGTACTGAAAAATATTAAGATGCCTTACAGTAGTATCTCCCTCTCTCCCTCCCAGGCTTCTTTTATCACTTCCAGAGGACCACGGAGATTGAGACTATGTGGAAGGGGGAATGGAGACAACCCAGTGGAGGCCTGGGACACCTCCCAATACGCAAATAAGAGAAGAGGAAGATAGTGATCCTAGTCCTTGCCCTCTTCATCTACAAACTTCCATATCATTCTTTTTAACATTTAATTAAAACATTCTACAAGTCCATCAGTCTGAGGATGGTAACGTGTGGTCCTGACTGATGTTGTTCCCAGAAGTCTATAAAGTTCTCTTAATAATTCAGCTGAAAAATTGGCACCCCGATCTGTTAATAACTCTTTTGAGATCCCTATGCGGCTGAAATATTCTACCAGCTTTTCTGCGATCTTTGGAGCTGTGATCGACCTTAAGGGAAATACCACAGGATATTTAGTGACATAGTCAAAGAGGACTAAAATGAATCTATTTCCCTTTTTACTTTTCTGCAGGGGAGCAACGATATCCATTGCTATCCTATCAAAGGGGTAGGATACAAGTGGAAGGGGCATAAGAGGCACTTTTTCTTTTGCAGAAACTTGTCCCACTTGTTGGCAATCTGGGCAACTACGAAAATATTCTGCTACTTCTTCATGGATTTTAGGCCACATTATAGTAGTCTTGCTACTGTATGTTCCCATCCTGCATGACCTGAACTAGGGATATTCTGGGCCAGGTATAACAGTTGGTTCCTAAATTTGGACGGTGCAATTAACTGTTCTACTTGTTCTTGGGTATGGGGGTGAGTACATAACCTATACAAGATCCCATTCTTTTGAATAATGACTGGGGCTCCTGGGTGTCCTGTTTTACCTAGCTGGGAAGACAAAAAGGTTAGAGATGCATCATTTTTGTGTCCATCAGCAATATCTGTTAAAGGAACAGTACATGGCATAACATTTATATCAGGGTTATGCATACTTTTCCAGTCATTTTGTTCTCTACATTTCTCAGCTTTAGTTTTCTTGTTCTCCCCAACGGTCCCAAAAACATCCTCTTCAAATGGAAACAGTTTTTCCATAGTCCCTTCTTGTTGAAACCTCTGGGTGTTTTCTTTTAATGTTTGGGCTCATGTAGTCACTACCCCTAGGCGAGGTTCACATTTCTGTACCAGAGAATCAAAATGAAAGTGATCCTGCCCTATAATAAGAGGCACTGATAATGTTGGAACCACTCCCACATTCAGTACATTAGTATAGCCATTCGCACCCAAGGTTATATTAACAGTGCAGTACTGATGAGTGTCCCCATGTAAATAGATTATTCCAGTGGTTAGTGCTGATGTGGGTACAGATTTCACTAAGTCAGCTCTGATCAAACTTTGCCAACTACCACAGTCAAGTAAGGCTTCAATTGTATGACCATTTACTTGTGCTTGAATAACAAAGTTCCCCAAGTTCATAGAGGCCAGATATGATGGATCTCTCCAGTTATTAGGACAGTAACAGGATATATGTCCTGACCTATGGTAGTAATGGCACTCAATATTAGGTTCAGTTTTTCTTTGTCCATAACTCTTCCCATCCCCTTTAAATTTCACACTCCAAATACCAGGTACAACAGAAGTAGGTCTTACCAGTACACTCGAAGCAGAAGATGTAGGAGGTGTTGATTCTGAAGGTCCATCAGCCCTTCAATACCCTTTCCTTAAAGGAAATCTTCAGCTAGTGTGATGGCAATTTCCGAGTTCTCAGAATTGTGCTCTCAGATCCACAACTGTACTTCAGGAGGCATAACTGCAATAAATTGTTCTAAAACTCTATGTTCCAACACCTCTTTACCAGTTTTTCCATCAGACTGCAGCCATTTACAACATAAGTCATTTAGTCTGGTGAATGCCTCTCTAGGGGATATGTGTGTCTGGTGTTTTAATGTCCTAAAACATTATCTGTAAGTCTCTGTGTTACTATCATAATGTTTGAGAATTTCTTTTTTGACAGTGGCATAATCAAGGGATATGTGGCTATCCATACTGGTGTATGCCATTTGTGCCTTACCAGTCAAATAGGGGGCTAACCAAATTACCCATTGAGGTTGGGGCCATTTACATGCTTGTGCCTCTCTCTCAAAAGTTATTAAGTATGACTCAATGTCATCTGATGGAGACATTTTGGTTAACTTGATATCTGTGGGAGTGTTAGTAACAGCTTGCCCATTCCAAATATTTGTAATGCCCTCATAGTATCGTCCCACCTCTGGTCTTGGCACCTCCTTTCATCCTCTCTCTCTCTCTTTTAAATCAATCACACGTTGTCAGTCAATCTACTTGTTTCATGGCTTACCATTTCAGTAATGATGGAATGTCTTCTGGTGGTAAGTCCATGATTTCTTCCTCCGAAGCTTCACTAAATCTGGAGTCCTCAGTTTCCATGACACCATCTGAGATGGTGTCTCTTTTGACCTTCGGCCTGGTAACAGGGTCTATCCTGGGTAGCAATGTTTCTCCAGTGGTGGCTACCCTCTGCCGTGTAGAAGTTCGAGGGAACACCACAACTTCCTCTAATTTATGCGCCATGAGCAACCACTACCTGCCTTGAGTGACCGGGATACTGTGAACAATACCCAAGGCTTGGAGTCCCCCACTGTAACTTGGACCTCCAAAACCATAACACCCCACTCCTGGTACCAATATGTCGCAGGTGCAGTAGTAACGTCCACTCAGACAAATAGTACTGTAGTTGGACACACCAAAGGTATGTCTAGATTTATTATGCAAAAAATAATAAAAAATAAATAACTCAAACTTATAATTTTCTTGCAGTACTGTTCTTCAGTTCAGAACATGCAGAGATATAGCAGTTTAGATCAGTCCAACAATTCAGCTGTTTTTTAGGATACAGTTTCAGCAAATTCAGTAATTCAGCATTTCAGCTCACTTACTTGCCCTAACTAGAAAATAAAATAAAAAGGCACAGCTCAGGGAGTTAAGGGAACTGACTCCCTGACATGGGTCTGTGCTTGATCTCAGACTCAGAGATCCAGTTTCAAAGGAGAGACCTGACCAGGTTCAATCCCTAACTTGATCTGACTACAAGGTCTCTAGGCAGCTCTTAAACATCCAGCCAGCTCCTCCCTAAGAAGCTGAACACACCTCCAATAACCAAAATATACAAAATTCTCT
Source organism: Neoceratodus forsteri (assembly GCA_016271365.2). Classification (NCBI taxonomy): domain Eukaryota; kingdom Metazoa; phylum Chordata; order Ceratodontiformes; family Ceratodontidae; genus Neoceratodus; species Neoceratodus forsteri. The sequence continues at coordinate 799,758,133 of CM057454.1, forward strand.
TTATATTCTGATTTAAACATTTGTTGGAACAACAAACAAAATATCTTAATACATATAATCAGTTAGTCAGCAACTATATTATCAGAAAGATGTGGGGCAGAATTCACAGAAGGGATGCACCCAGCACAATCCAGATTCACCAGGGCATCCCCAAAATGTGCCCAAGGGCAAATCTGGCAGGGTGCCAATGCGGCAGCGCAACCCTGATGCACTAGCACATCCTTGATGGGTCGCATACCATCAGTAATGCTATGTGGCACATCTGGAAGGGCTGTGATGGGGGGGTGCCCATGCACACTGGGCACAACCCCATTCACAGCCCTATTCTATGGTGCAACCCTGGGGCAAGTTCAGGGATGTGCCACAGAAAGATAAGTGTAGAAAATCTAGATTTAAGTAGGCAGCAGCATGGCAGCCCGCCCACCCTGGCAGTCCAGTATTCCCACCCGACCCAAGCCCCCGTACAATGTCGCTCCTGGTGGCAGTAAAAGTGAAGATGACACCCCCACCAAGCCCCCATACAATGCTGCTCCTGGCAGCAGTAAGAGAACAGATGACACCCCCAGCCCCCATATAATGCCGCTCCTGGTGGCAGTAAATGTAATGATGACACCCCCTCAGCCCCCATACGATGCCACTCCTGGTGGCACTAAAAGAAAAGTAGACACCCCCCAAGCCCCCATACTATGCTGCTCCTGGCAGCAGTAAAAGGAAAGAAGACACCCCCGAGCCCCCATATGATGCCTCGCCTGGTGGTGGTGAATGGAAAGAGAACCCCCATCCAGCCTCAAGCCCTCAGTAAAGCCACCTTCCACGGCAGTCAGCGGTGCAGACATCCCCAGTACCCCCAACCCACCCCTCCCCACCCCAGCAGGGTCTGACTGTCGGTGGGCAGCTCAACCCACCCGCATACTGCCACAGCCTACTCTCGACAGAGCTGTCTGAGAATGACAGCTATCGTACAGCCTGAAGCTTGGTCTTTTTTTTACTGCCACCAGGAGTGGCATCATGATGAGAGCTTGGGGGTGTCTATCATTACTGCCACTAGGGCGGCATGTTGTGGGGTTTGGGGATGTCCTCATTACTTCTACTGCCGCTGGGAGTGGCATCGTGTGGGCAATGGGGTGTTACTATTACCTTACTACCAATTGGAGTGCATCATATGGGAAACTTGAGGGGTGTTATCATTACTATACTGATGCAAGGAGTAGGCATCATACAGGGATCGGGGTGTCATTGTTACTTTTACTGCCACCAGGAGCGGCATCGTATGGGGGCTGGGGGGGTCATCTGTTCTGTTACTGCCGCTAGGAGCGGCATGTCTCAGGCTGGGGTCAGGCCAGGGGGGTGGTGGCTACAGGTTGAGACATTTTGCTGGGGAATCCCTGCAGGTGCAATGCAAATGGGGCTATAATGGCATGCTAATGGTCCCATTGTGCCATGCATGCCTCATGGAATCATTTGCATGCCCCTGGCTGTGAATCACATTTTTAAGCTCAGGGCATCCTGAGATGCCCTGCCCCAATGGGTTCACACCCTGACATGGGTGATACACTGGTGCAGTCTGGGATGCTCAGGCACATCCTGGGCTGGGAGCACCTGTACTATTCACAAATGGGGATGTGCTGGGGGCTTCTCCCTGTGCCTCCTCTGTGAATCACCCAATTTGCACTCAGTGCATCTCCCCTGCACCGAGGCAGCAGAGATGCACTGAGCGCATCTTCTTTGTGAATCCTGCCCATGGATTTTTATCTAAAAATCCTTAATACAGTAGAAGGGGGCATTACATGAAGTGTAACTCCTCCCTCACAAGAGTGACAGACAGATAGGGATACTATAAAACAGGCAGCACAGGAGCCGCTGACTTCCTATAGGACACCCATAGCACCCAGCTAGAAGGCAGCTAGTTTTTGGTTGGTGAGTGCACAGGGGAGGGAGAAAAGAAGAACAGAACTTGCCTAGCTACAGGTTTTTCTGCAGGTTTTTCTATACAAAAACAAGCTTAAAGCAGAGAAATGCTTTTGCAGATGTGTACATGAATGTTTACACATTTAAACATTTTAAACAGTTTAAACATTGTTCTGAGTGTTACACTGCATAGCAGTAAAATACAGGCATACACAGCTTTCTTTTTACTGAGGTTTGCTACCTTTATGCATCCATTTTCATACCTATGAGTACATCCTCTTTCTTGTCTGCATAACTCTTGGGGGGGAAGGGGTTACACAGAACCACACAGAGTCCTTGCTCTACTTAAACTATCCTTTGGGCTTTTCTTTCACACAGATGAACTTAAACAGGGTCTCTTTTACAGATATATGCTTTATACTTAAACTACAGCAGGTTTCAGCACATTATACATTGCTCAACATAAGCGCACAGTGTAGTTGACCCAAACCAAATTCATGGTCTTTTTAAACATATAGGAGATTGAGTGTAACTGAAAGTCAGCTTCTCTGTCTTTTCACCATTACAAAATAGCAGTAACAAAGGCTCTCTTAAACAGGGACAAGACAATTCACAGTACTTTTATTTAAGACTACAAGGAAGTAAAGTAATTATTTCTTTAGCCTCGCAGTACAGAGTGCATAACTAAGTATGGGTAGGAAAACAGAAGACAGAAAGAAAGGAAGAGTGTTTTTTTTTTTAACAACATAAGCATAGTGGGTGGCCAACCTGCCGTGTCATGCCAGGGTTAGAGAAATGCTGTTGTGCAACAGTCTTAATAGAAACAGAGTCTAGGAAAGTACCCACACTTATGTACACCACCAGTATTATTGTGGCAAACAAAAATGGGCATTTACCACACACCTTTCATGTGGGATTTGAACATTTTCACCACCCTTGTTCATGAGGTGGGGTCATTAGCAGGCTATGTTGAAAATTTGGGATCAAATTATGTAAAAATGGCAAAGTTATGCACGTACCTTGAGATTTTTCTATCCTCGCTTATAACTTTGGTAATTTTAAAATATTTTGACCCCAAATTTTTAACATAGTCATTTTTTCACAACACCTCATGAATGTGATAGCTGTCATTTTTTCAAATCCTGGCCAAAATATGTTTTTGCACCTGTGGTACGGAATGACATTTTGGTGGTGTGGAAAGATGTTTCAGCAGGGATTTGAAAATGTTCACCAACCAGGTTTGTGAGGTGGGGTAATAAGAAGACTATGCTGACAATTTGGTGTACAAATATGGTAGAATTCCTAGGTTATGAGTCAGTGTTGCAGCATTTCAAAGGTCACTCATAATTTCATTAATTTTAAATATTTTGACTCTGAACTTTCAACATAGGCTTTGTTCCACATCACCTCATAAATAGGACAAATGCCATTTTTAAATCCCGGTTGACATGAGTATTTGGACATATGGGGTGAAATGACATTTCGGCCAATATACTATATATGATACATTTTTTTTTTATTTGAAACTCAGCTTTATTAGTGCATTCAGAGATAAGCATACAGTAAGGTCAGCACATCCTCATCAAGAAACATCCAAAAGGTATGGTTACAGGATTTACATTTGGCAATCACAGCTGAGAGACATAATCATAAAATGCTTTATGTCCTAAGCAGCATCTGAAATCTATTAAAGAAATATCATGAGGGCTCCTATAACATCTCTTTCTTCTAAAATATTATTCCTCAAAGGGACATTATTGAAAATTACAACTTGTTCCAACATGATGGGCCTTACCAACGTGGCCCCTGGTGAAGCTGCAATAAATCTTCCCACCCACCCAATCCCATACCTCCCAATACAGTCATTACAATATCAAGACATTGGGCCTCTTGGCCTCTTTTTTCATCCTATCTTTTCAGCCCCCCATCAAGGGAGTCCCACCAAGAGGACATCACCAGGAAATAAAGTTCCCTACCTAAGTTTCATCAGGTCCTACAGGAGAGTCTCTTTCTCTCAACCACCCCCTTCCACTAGGAATTTACATATCCTTGTAACCAGGCTTCCCATCCCTTCCGTTGAATCACTCTACTCTAATACCCCACAAGAGGAAGCTCTAGATAGTCTAGCCTATTATTTGAATTAAACAGAAACAGAGGAGGGAGTCCGTACAGAACTGCTTCTTAAACTGTCTGAATTTGTCCTTAAATTTAATACCTTCTCTTTTTTGAATCAGTACTATCTGCAGATTAAGCAGACAGCTATGGGGGCTACTTTTGCTCCCAGTGTAGCAAATTTATATGTGGGACAATGGGAAGATACTTTTGTAAAAAATGCAGACAACAATCCTTCTTTTGGAAATTGAATATGTATAGTCATTTTATTGATGTTATATTTATCATTTGGAATGGTGACCTGAAGTAATTTGATTTATTTGTCTCTTTTTTTATATGAATCTAATCCTCATTTACATTTTATATATCAAGCCAGGCAAAATAACATTTGCTTTCTAGATTTAGAGATTAGAAAAGGTGATGACAATACAATACATACTGACATCTACAGAAAGCCCCGTGAGAGAAAAACCTTACTTCTAGCATCTAGCTGTCATCCACGGCATGTAGTGACAAATATTTCAAAAGGACAATTTCTTCAGATAAAGAGAAACTGCAGCAAGGAGAGATATTTTCAGAAAGTGGCTACAGATCTAGAAGTAAGATTTCAAGAGAGAGGGTACCAGAATCAACTTATTCAGCTGGTACACAAAGAGGTAGCAGCTATGACTAGAGAAGAGACATTGATACACAGACCCAAACAACAGGACACAAATCAGATTTTGAATTTTGTCAGTACATACTTTATACATTCACATAGTATTTCTGATATTATTAGATCTAATTGGAATATCCTGAAAGGAGATCCACATCTTAGTGCTCGTCATGATAGGCCACCAAGAATGACATATAGAAGACCAAGTAATCTTAAAGACCATCTGGTACACAGCAGACAGACATTATCTACAAAAGAACCTTGGCTTAAACTGATTATAGGTTGCTTCAGATGTGGCAAATGTAGTATGTGCATCAAGATACAACCAAGCAAAGAATTGACATGTGTTAATGTAAATAATCAAAAGAGGTATCACATTCGAGAACTGATAACTTGTGACACCTGTGGCGTAATATATATATATGGCTACTTGTACATGTAAAGCATTTTATATAGGAAAGACCAAAAGACAGCTTAAACAAAGAATAGCAGAACACATGAGAGCCATTAGACACAATGATTCAAGTTATGCTACAACACAACATATTATGAAGAGCAAAGATGAGAAAAAACATACTTTTCTATTTCAAGGGATTGAGACAGTGTATAGAAATCCAAGAGGAGGTGATTTTGAGAATTACATTTTAGAAAGAGAAGAATTTTGGATATACACTTTGAATGCTTATAAAACATGATGTCTAAATGAAAGATTTGAGTTAACCCCCTTTCTCAAAAGAAAGAAATAAGGCCCTTTCTCTTCCCCTGCCCCATCTGCATTTAGAACCTATTTGAGTCTGACTGTCTATTTATTTTTAGCATGTCTTGAAATTCTAAAGTATAAAACAAGAATATTGACTAGTAGACAGTAGTATTATTTATAAATACAGTTATTGTATGTAAATAAGAATTCAACAATAAGTTTACTAAAATGTATTTTTAAATTCTTTCTTTCTAGATTTTTACTAGTAGTAATGTAATCAATGGAGCATACTGGGACTCTAGGTCTTAGCACTTCATCTGATTCTGCTACCTGGGAAGGCTTTGTGATCCAAAAAAATACAGGTTTTTAAAAATTGTATATAAAAATAATAGATATGCAGATTATTTATTAGCATGTATTTACATGTTATACTGTTTTTAACCACTGTGTGGCACAATACACTAGCACTTTACTTGTTCTTATTCAATCATTATCTGTTTGCACTTTGTTTCGATGCTGATTATTGATGTCATCGTCTGTATGGTATAAAAGGCAGTGGCGTTTGTGCTACATCAGACCCTTTGATAAAGGAACTCAGTTCTGAAACACATCAGGGCCTTGCACATGGCACTTAAAATAAAATGAAGCACTTCAAGATATATTTTTGGTGAGCAGTCCTTTTATTTTCATTTTTTAGAGTGCGGGATTTCCTTGGTTTTTGCTTGCATTTTACCCCTGCACCTGTTCTCCATGTGCAACCTCTTTCTTGTTTTCCTTCAGACTCCAAAAGCAATTCGCAACCCGGCCTTGGACAATTCCATTCCTAAAGACTCTTGTGTTTGGCATTCCCTTTAACACTAAGGCGGCAATGAAAACTGAGCCAAAGAACATCCCACATCTTAGGAGGAGACCGTGGGTCTACAAGGATCTTCCTATCATGGGGATAGACACTCACAGGAACATCAGGGAACACAGGAGTATCTAAAAAAAGGAGTGCATCATATCAGCATACAGCTGTTTAGAGGGAACTGTACTCACTGTGTGAGGAGTAAGAGACCAACGGATCATTCTATCAGCTATAACACAGACATAAGATATCACATGCCTAGAAAGACACAGTGGAATGGGTCTGGGTCCCAAAAAGGTCTTAATCAAAATCATCCATAGGGACACCCATGGGGTCCATGGTTTAGGACATGCACAAAAAAAGGCCCCAAATTACACCGTAAAAATTGACAAAATAAAAAAAATAGGGGATTAAACGTGCCCAAGCCCCACTAAGCAACAGGTAAACAAAGAAGGTTACGCTGAAGGGGATTTAATCAGCTACCCCACACAAGGTGAAAAAATAACCTATAAAACCTTGACTCCAATACTTTTGGTAAAGGATATACCATACTCAAATAGGTAAACAGGGTTAAAACAAAACACTTCAAGATAGTCATCTTCCTTTTGTTAGTCTGAAGCCATATCCCCAACCCTGTATATAATACCTAAAATCTTAGCACCGGGTGGAGAAACATCAATCCCCACAATCTGTGTTACCAAGGGAACTGGAGAACCTACTGTCAAACCCATACATTTACTAACTTTGAGAGAAGCCCTTGAAATGGGGGTAAAGGAGGCAAACACCTCCAAAGCCAACCTACCCAAAATATCATCCTGGACAAAAAGAGTGATGTCATCCACATACACCAAGACAATAACTGCATCAGAACTCCCTGTAGCAGCTATGCCTTGGATTTGAGGATGCTATTGGAGTTTCCACAAAATAGGGTCTATACAAAAAGAATAATGTAATGGGCTCATTGGGAATCCCTGTTGCACACCCTGATTAAGGAGAATGGGCTGGCCCACATAGCCATTGATCAGGGGTATCACAGTTACCCCATCGTATGAAATCCAGAGCCATGTAAGAAACTCTGGTGGGACATGATAATGGGCTAATACCAGAAACAGGAAGCTATGTGGCTCCCTGTTGAAAGCCTTGTCCTGTTCCAACATAAGGAGATATCCTGAGGCCCGTCCCTATCCAATGGATCCAAGCACCTCTCAAAGGAGGATAAAGTTATCTACAATATGTCTTCCAGGAACAGCGCAAGTCTGTACAGGGGAAATTACCTCAGAGGCAAGATGAGCGAGGCGTCACATCAAAACAGTCATCAAAATTTTCAAGTCTGAATTCAGAAGACAAAGGGGGCACCAATTAGTCAAGTCTGTTCCCTGATTCTTCTTATAAAGAAGAATCTGGGAAACCTCCAAAAAGGACATAGCAGGAGCAGCGGAATCTAAATGTTCATTAAAAACTACTGTCAATATTTCTGTCGAAGGAGTCTGAAAAGACTTGTAAAATTCAGAAGTCATTCCATCCAGACCTGAGCAGTGTGGCACTGTAATTTAAGTATGGCAGCCAACACCTCATCCGACATTATACAATGGGTCATGTCCAAAGAAGCAGCTACTTCAGGGCAAGGCATGTCTATGGAAGCAAAAAAGCAGCAGTGGATGTAGCCAGGTCCTTAGTACCAAACATACCCAAAAAGTGAGACTGGGCCTCAGCCAAAATACTCAGAGTATCAGTCACAACATCCTCCCTTTCTGTGGAAAGGGCAGTGAGAAGCTGCCTCTCCACCCTCATTCTGCAGCTCTCAAAAGGGTCCTCAATGCACTAAATACCCTGGGTACCCGCTTGATGCTCCATACGCAGTGAAGCACTGTGATCATATTGCAATAGCTTCATCTTAGATTTAAAATTAAAAGTAATCAAACCATAATCCCTGCCTGAGTCATTTTGCAGGGAAATAGCCCAAAACAAATGATATCTCAGGGTGAGGTATTCCTTACAGGCCGTAAATTTAGTACAGCAGGATAACAAATGAAGAAAGGTAGCCAGGGAAAGCTTAGTGGCTTACCACCAAGCACTAAGGGAGTCTTCCATGCACGTCAGTGATTAATGAGCTCATAGGAAATCCACTATCTTATCACAAAATTGGTAATCGGAAGATATTGTGTTATTAAAATGCCAAAACCCGTGACTCCTACTGGGTATCTGCACCATGGAATAGGTACCAGACAACAAAAGATGATCTTAAATTTCCAGAGATTGGAGACATATGGACCCAATAAAAAAATGCTCAGAGCAAAATAGGTAATCAATATACATGGCAAGATGCACCCTTTGGTAGGCCATGCCACCCATCAGGAATTGAGAGCAGAAAGCATCAACGCATCCGAGATCAATTTATGTAAAGACCGGGCATCACAATAAGTCTTCAACCCAGAGTGAACAGAATCTAGGCATACATTAAAGTCTCCCCCAAAAATAATGGGGTGGGATGTATGGTGATAAGGCCAAAGCACCTCGAATAATTCTACACAAGCTTTCTTTGTCAAGGGGGTATATACTGAAACAATACATCCACCAACAAGGCCTGTCCAGGAACAATATTTACCAGGACTGTAACACAAAATCAAAATTTCTAAATAAAATTACACCATCACAAGTAACAGTGCCTATGAACCAATATGATGGTCCCTTGCACAAATGCTGCTCAGCCAGTTGTAGTTCCCGAAAGGTGGACAATCTGGTTTCCTGCAAAAAAAATATCAAAATTATGGTCAGGAAGCCCAGAAAACAAATATGTGTGCCTTGATGGAGCCTTCATACTGTTAAAATTAACAGTCGTAAGGTGGGAAGTAAGCGCCATCATAATAAAATATAAAATAAGGAACCATGACATGGTTAAATCACATCCATAACCACAGGCAGAACTGCAGGTGGCTTCTTCGCAGTTGTCCTTCACTTCTTATAAGTCTTCACTGGTGGAGGAGGAAGTACAATCTCCATATCCCCCTCCGTATCTGGGGAGACTACAGTTCTAGCGGATGGACAGGAGGAAAAGTCAAATCCCACACTGGTATGCCCTTCTTGGGACACAACATCAAATTTGTTATTCAAAGATAAAGGGGAAACTCCATCCGAAGTAGCCAGTGACTCTTTCAACAAGTTATGTGATTGTAAAGATCTTTTCTGTGTGAGCATCTGCAATGTCGGATGTGTCATGGAACCAGTCGTCGGTGCCAATAAATGTTCAATGGACCAGTCACCTTCAATGGGTAGGAGTGGGGCTGAATCTGTCTGTAATACAAGTGAAACAGGGTCAGGGCCAGTGGCAGCTATAGAAGATTCAGAAGGAGTAGGCAGCTGAGGGAGAACAATGCCCTCATCAGGTTCTCCATGTGACGAAACTTGGTGGGCCAATTGTGCAGCCAAGGATTTCCATAAACTTTGTTGTGCTAGCCACCATGTCTGATCCAGAAGAGTGTCCATCATAAAGTCCTCCTCCTGGTTATGAGTAGGCCACTGACAATAGCGATAGGTGTGTCCGGTGTCCTCACATAGGTTACACCTAAGGTCGTTTGAACATTGGGTGCTGGAGTGCAGAGTATCACAGGCCAAGTCTAAATGGGAGTCTGATCCACAGTGAAAACAAGTTTTAGGCTGTCCAGGGTAAAAATATTGGGCTCTGTTTCATCTGATGTAAAATATACCCGGAATGTGTACAATACCAAAGGTTGCATGCTGGAGCTTCACCTTGAACCACCAATAACCAGTCCAGACTTCTTCCAGATCCAAAATAGGGACTGGATCCCCCATCACCTTGCACCATTGAGACAACCAATAATGAATGTCCTGCACCTGTACCCCTTCATTTTTCAATATCATGTAAGAGTCCCAACAACCGGTTTCATCAGGGGGCAGCTTGAAAAGGAGGCCAGAGTGGAGAATCCTTCAAAAGATTATACTGTGCCCAAAAACAATCTAGAAAGATTGGGGTCTGAAAACTAAGATCAAAATAACCATCAGCTAGGGCATGAAGCAGGGCATGCAATTCATTGGGGGTAAGATGCAACGACTCCTTCTAGAAGAGTCGATCCATATAAGACCGGTCTGAAGGTTCCACCAACTCACCCTTGTAAAGAAGCCAGACCGCATTCCGACGTCGCACCGAGGGATGAAGGAAAGGCATCCATCTTTCAAAACTGCTCTTACCGCTGCACCGAAGGGTAGGTTAAGGTCATAGCTGTGGTCTGAACTACAGGGATCACATCAGCAGGTTCCACACACTCCACTCACATAAGTGGTACTGAAGTCAATCAGGAGGGCATCTGGTCCTGAGAGGGGTTCCCCGAGATTCAGCCAACAAAAATGGGGGTGTCAATCCCTGTGTAGGCCTCAAATGAACAGCAGTATCAATGGGCTCTACCCATGCCATCACTTCCAAGGTCCCATGAGTCGACGGTCCATCTGTCCAGTGTGGGATAGAGGAATCACCCTCAGGCAGAACAACTGAGGACCCCCCAAAGCAGAATCAGAAGGCAACTGGCCAGATAGATGGACAAGAGTATTTAGAAGAGATATCTCCCATGACAATACATCACCCAAGAAAACATCTAGGACAGACAAAGAAGCTGGGGTAGAAGGGGTTTAGAGTGCCACTGTCCGACACCATCCCAAGTCCAACCCACTTCATGCAGTGCTCACACAGGGGGCCATGACACAGGAGGATAAGGGTCAGTCCATCACCTTTGCCAGGGACTCTGTGGATCAGGGGTTAGCTGATGCCTGAAAGCAACCTTACCTCCATCAGCACAGATGACCAACTCTCCCCCAGGATGTCTTAATGAATCTGTACTGTCAGTTTTGATCAGCCTATCAATGGCTGTTTGTGTCAGTCCCTCAGAACAGAAAGAGGGGGGTGGGAGCATCACCACCAGAAGTACAGGCCAACCTCCCCCAGAGAAATCCCCTGCTGTAGTACATGATAATGTACCCACATCCAAAGTTAGCCCCTTTGATTGAGCAGGTCAGATCAGTAGCAAGGAATCCACCACTGCCACTGGTCCACAAACATTGACATTTCATTCCCCCATAACAACAAGATTCACAGTACCTGTAGGGCTCTCTACCCCGATGGCATGCAGCCTCCATAGTTTCTCTCTTGCCTTAAGCATTGCCTGTTCTTCTTCCTCCAACAGCGATAGTAAAATATCCTATTTCCATTTAGGCACAACCTGCAGATGTCCCTCCAACTCCCAAAAGCCAGAAGTCTCTGGTGTTATTTTATTTATTTGTAAATTGGTTTACAACCTTTGAGCCAGAGGCTCATTTCCAAAGGTACCTCATCACATTGAGGACAGGCATCTCAAATTTAGGTTACAGAATACAAGTCACTGACTTAGAGTTACACAGAATGCTTTCATACATTATACAATTTAGTAGCAATTACAGTGATACAGCTGAGCACATGCTAGTTTTAACAGAGGCAGGATGCACAGTGGGAGAAAGTGGGGGGTTGAGGTGGAGTGCTGCCCAGTGGGCGTTGTCAAGTGTGAAGAGATTGAGGCCACATTTAGAGACAGGATCAGCTGCAAGTGTTAAACAGTTGGCTTCGAAGGGTGTTTTTGAAGTTGGAGATTTTGGGGACATTGGAGATGGGAGCAGGGAGAGAGTTAAACCAGGATGGGGCTCTGTAGCAGAAGGACCTCTGACCATGGGTGGTCCTGGATCTGGGGACCAGTAGAGTGGTCTTGTTGGAGGTTCCGGTTGCGAAAGTGGGTTGGGCATGGTGGATGGAGGCTGTCACCCTGGGAGGGGAGAGCCCGAGTAGAGTTTTTTTTTGTGAGGAGGCAGGTTTGATAGTGTAGCCATTCATCTAGGTTAAGGAGTTTTGCCTCATCATAGAGTTGACATCAATGTGTGAGCCTCGGGGCACCAGTAATCAGCCTGCAGGCCTTATTTAGGGTGAGGCTAATTTTGTTGAGGGCAGTAGTGTCAGCAGCACCATAGTCTGGCAAGCCATAGTCTACAAGAGGTAACAGCAAGTCAGAGAGCATCATGGGGGAGGCAGTTTTTAAAGCAATAGAGGATGCTAAGCCATGTTATTAGTGGCGGATGCAAGGGCATCAATGTGGGTGTGAAAGGTGAGGGCTGAATCGAAGGTAACCCAAGGTATTTGTAGGATCATACTTGTTCAAGCGGTTGTTTGGTACTAGGGAGGATAGGGAGTGGGTAGTTGCATGCTTTGCTTTGGGGGTGGGCAAAGAGTATTGTTTTGTTTTTTTTGAGATTAATGATGAGTCTGTGCTCCTTAAACCAGGCTTCGGCATCATTGTAGGATTGTTGTAGGGAGTCCTGGAAGGAGATGGGATTGCAGTGGATGGCAAAAATGGCAGCATCATCTGCATACATAAGAATTTTGCCAGAGCATGCACTGGGCAGTATGTTTAGATAGAGTGAGAAGAGTAGGGGACCCAGGATGGAGCCCTGGGGTACCCCTGAGTGAATGGGATGAGTTTCAGAGAGTGTCCCATTGCTTTTTACACACTGGGAGTGAGCAGATAGATAGCTCATGCAGCATGCGAGGGGGCCAGCAGAGAAACCAGTGTGGCAGAGGGCATCCAGCAGAAGAGGGTGGGAGACAGTGTCCAAGGCCTTTCAGAGGTCAATGAACACTGAACCAGCTAGGGAGCTGGTGTCCAGGGAGGAGTGTAGGAAATTGGAGAACTCAACTAGTGCAGTGCCAGTACTGTGACCAGCACAGAAGCCGTGCTGCTCTGGGCATAAGATGTTATGCTTAGTCAAATATTCAGTGATTTGAATGGCAACCACTTTTTCAAGGGCTTTGCAGAGAGGGGGGAGGATGGAGATTGGTCGTTAGTTGCTGGCGGAGGACCTGTCACCCCCTTTATGAATGGCTGTGACTATGGCTGTTCCCCATGCAGTGGGAAATTGCCCCAGGCAGAGGGATCAGTTAAGTAGGCTACTGAATGGGGCAAGGACTTCATCCAGCACCAGCCAGAGAATACTGGGGTCCAGGGAGTCACTGCCGGGACTGTTGCTATTTAACGCTTTAATTAGGAGAGGTCTGGCTTCCTGGGCAGATACCTTGTGTAGGTGGAAGCTGGGATGTTGGAGGACAGGGGGAGGTAGGCTGGGGGGAGGGTCAAATAAATTACTGGGGAGGACAGAGCTAAGGTCAGTAAAGGAGGTGTTAAGGCAGTTAGCAATGCAGGCAGGGTCGGTGGAGGTAGAGCCATCAATAGTGAGCTGGGATGGAGGAAGGGAGTGTGATTTTCCATTTAGCTGTTTAATATTGTCCTAGAAAGTCCTGGCAGACCCCCAGGAGGAGGTGAGGGTGGCCTGGTAATGGTTGGCCTTGGCTTTACGGATGGCCCATGAGTACCTCTTAGAGCAAGTGTCACGAGGGCACATCCTTTCTGCTATCTATTTATGCTTTAAAGTATTCTGGACCCCTAACCTTCCATGGCATGCCAACCAAGATATGTCCGATACCCATATAGGAATCCTATATAAATACAATAGAGTACAATCAGGAATACATACTGAATCCAAACAAAAGAATACAAGAAATAACATCAACAGTGTGTGAAAGAGAAAAACAAAGGAAAACGCATCAACTCAAAATATAATCAAAATCAAAAAGTCTTACATTAAGGCAATGCAGTTAAAAACCATGTACAATTCATCCAGTTCTTATGAAAAACAGAAGAAGATGCAGTTTTATTTTCATTATTATAAATAGACAGTAGACTTTGTACTATTTGTGCTAAAATGTGTGTAGCAGTATAGGACTTCTGTTGCAGAAGAAAGGCACACCTAGTCTGCCATAAGTAGAACCTGCTTAATGCAAAAATTAAGTATAAAGTACTAAGGTGATAGTGTTTCAGTACTGGAGGATATATCCCATGAATAAGTATGTCATAGGTGAGGGTTGTAAATCCCTTATCTTTCCATTTATGGAGCAAAAGGGTCCATACAGAGTTACTATAGGGGCATTCAATGAAGAAATACTGCATAGATTCATGAACATTAGAGCAGGTGTCATGAGGGCACATCCTTTCTTCTATCGATTTATGCTTCAAAGTATTTTGGACCCCTAACCTTCCATGGCATGCCAACCAAAATATGTCCCATACCCATATGGGAATCCTAGTTCCTGTTAATTGAGAAAAAAACATGGTGAGATTCAAACTAACTCCCTGTGCGTCCACTAATGGGGGAGGGTCTGAAAAATGTGTACCTGAGATAGAGTAACATAGCTGCTTCCTAGTCAAGGCTTATATAATAGTGGGTGTTAGCCCCAATTGTTGAATTTTAAGAAAGGTGGGGATCAAATAATATGGGATCTTCTGTCTCCTGAAGTTTCTTGGGACCTCAAATGGGGCTGTTGCCAAATCTGACAGCGTGTTTGAGAGAAAGAATGTATTATGGACTACCAAAGGGGAGGCTGCAACTAGAGAAGGTGTGGCTTAGTTAATTTGATGAATAAGCTATGAAAAAAAAACAATGGGGTTAAGCATTCTAACCCCTCCATGGCAATAACCCTGACATGTGTATGACTGTTTAATTGGGTTTAGGCGACTGTCCCAGAATCCTTGAAAGAAAATTTTATTTAACCTTACCTCCAGAGAGAAGGGAACAGGAAATACTGAAGGCACATGCAGGAAAAGAGGAAGTATTAAAGTTTTCAATAACATTACTGTCTTTCATTTTGCTATAGTGGGTCCTTTCCATGAGAAGACTGTCTGTGATGCTTTGTCTAAAATAATGTTTCAATTACAGGAAGCATCATCAGTACTTCTAAAAACAGTCCTAAGATAGTTATTGGTGTGGTAGCTAAGGGAATGCCAGCTTTGTGATGCAGCAGGTATGGAATTGGCAAGAGGGGGATTTGAACAGCTTTGCTTTTGCTGAAATTTAATTTAGATCCTGATGCCATCTCAAATGTCCTGACAGTGGACATGAGGTCATTGTCTTGAATTGCAGGGATAGTGCAAACGCATAAATCATCTGCATATGCACATTCAGGGGGAAGAGTTTGACCAGTAGTGAGTATAACTCTCAGGAGAGATGGATGCTGAAGAAACTTTCTTACTAAGGGGTCTATTTGAAAGGCATATAAGACTGGGCTGAGAGGGCAGCCCTGTCGTACTCCCTTCAACCTAGAAAGGGGAGGCGTGGTGAGCCATTAATGTGTGGCTGGATCCACAAAGTGTTGTATAGTAGTTTGATCCAGAAAATAATTTTTTTTGAGATATGATCATGTAGTATGGTCGGAAATAAATATTCAAAGTCCACATGATCAAAAGCCTACTCCTGATCCAGTGAAACTAATAGGGTGGGTGTAGCAGGGGTGCTAAACGCTGTGATGTCTCTAAATAAAGTTAGGGTTGAGATTATAGACCTGTAGAGGATAGCACAGGTCTGTGCATCCGAAATCACTTGTGTTGCTATTGGGGCAGTCTATTAAATAGGATATTTGCAAAAATCTCATAATCAACATTTAGGAGGCTGAAAGGCCTCCAATTTAAAATATCGTTCCTATTCCCTTTTTTGAACAGGAGGATCATAGTTGCATCAGAGAAGTAATGAGGTATGGAGTCGGAGGTATGATACTTGTCGTGGGTGGTATAAATAGACTACACAGAAGACGGTATAACTGGTACAACACACCTAGAAGGCATGATTTTTATAAAAAAAATGAATTCAAAATGAAATGAAGTCAAACAAATAACTTTCATAGAAACATAACAGAAAGGAAAAGTCAAAAAGCACAGCTTAGCTTGAAACAATCAGAGCTATCAGCTAACATTTGTCTGTGCCTGACCTCTATCAGAGATCTCACTGGGAGAACCTTTCAGGTCTTCTCCCAACAATTATCTGTCATAGTGTTTCAGCTTGAGTCTATTATAGGCCTCAGACCTCTCCTACAAGCTGAAACCCCTCACAATAAATATCTCATATACATTTCTATTATCCTTAGATTCAGGCATTTCTAAATACTTCATAGCACTCTTTCTTCAGTTGTACAAATAATCAAAGTATGGCATAACATTCCTTTCATATCTTGATGCATAAAAACAATATCCCTTCATTTCAGGAATATGGGCTGCATTAGACTAAACTCCACCCATTTTGTAGGAGGAGGAGGAGGAGGAGGTTTGCTAACTGTATAAAGCTAGCTCACATCATGCTACTCACTCCCTAAAGGAACCACACCTACTGTACTAAGCTTGGTGGGTCTGTGTACAGCCTGCAAACATGCAAAGCTTGTTTGGGAGAATTTTTCAGAGAGACAGATAATTGCTTCTAAATCTTTTCAGATAATGTATCCGATATACTGTATATCTCCATGGATACAAATAATTCCTGTTATTGCTAAAGCTGATTTTTCTAGGTTCACAAGGTCAGCTCGTATCAAGCTCTGTCTACTGCCAGAGTCTACCAGCCCTTCAATAGTCTGCCCATTGATCTGTATAGGATCACAAACTTATCCAAGTTCATTGAGGTAAAGTATGCAGGTTCTTTTTTCTTCTTCGGACAGAACCTAGCAATATGTCCCAGGCCATGGCAATAGTGACACTCTACGGTTGGATCTGTGTGTCTAGAGGTACCTGTTACACTTTTCTTTTTATTCTCAGTAGCAGAAGAAGTTGGAATAGAAGGCCTTACCAGAGATGTTGTACTGGTAGTGGCATTATTTGGGCCTCTATCAGTCCTTCGATATCCTTTTCTTAAGGGTTGATGTGCTGAAAGTAAGTCCTCAGAAAAGGTCATAGCACTATCGGGGGTATCTGGATTATGCTCTCAAATCCAGAGCTGAACTTCAAGTGGCATGATTTGAATGAATTGTTCAAGAACAAATAAATCCATGACAGATTTTACCATTTTTCCTTCTGGTTGAATCCATTTTGTGCACAAGTCCTGCATTCTAGTGTATGTTTCCTTTGGTGGTACATTAGGTATATGCTTTAGGGTTCTGTACCTCTGTCCATAAGTCTCTGTGTTTATGTCAAACCATTTCAGGATTTCTTTTTTAACTGCTACATAGTCATTAGCAGGAGCACTGTCCATATTACTGCAGGCTAATTGAGCCTTTCCAGTGAGGTAGGGGGCAAGACAGACCACCCATTGGGCCTGGGGCCAGTTACATGCCTGGGCCACACCCTCGAAAGTTGTTAGATATAATTCTACATTATCAGTTACTGTCATTTTTGTTAACTTGATGTCTCTGGGATTGGTCTGAGCCCACTGACCTGCTCCTAAGGTCTGAAACATCTGCAAAGTGCCTGCCCACCATTAATCTTGTCTTCTCTGCTTTCTCGATATTCCCTTTCTCTCTGTTTATCTTGTTCTACTTGCCTCAGTGCCAACCACCTCAGTAAGTCCCTTAAATACTCAGGTGGCACATCCTCAGGTCATTCCTCTGGCTCATCCATATTCACAGCTTCTTAGCGACCTGTGATATTCTCGATATCACTAGTAGCTGGACCAGTCTTAACCTTTGGTCTAGTCACAGAAGGGAGCCCTGACAACAATGGTTCCCTTGTCAGTGACTACTCCTGAGGGCAATGCAGGCTCTTCCAGCTTATGAGCCATGTAGCTACCAGTCCTTGTGATAGTCTACTTTTTGATACTAAAACTGCAGTATCCATTCTGGAGTGCCTCAACTGACTTGGACCTCCAGTTTAACCCACTCCTGGTACCAATTTGCCATGGGTGGGATAACTAGACTACACAGGAGACGGTATAACTTGTACAATACACCTAGAAGGTGTGATTTTTATTGAAAAAAAAATTCAAAATGAAATGAAGTCAAACAAATAACTTCCATAGAAACATAACAGAAAGGAAAAGGCTTGAAACAATCAGAGCTATCAGCTAACACTTGTTTGTGACTGACCTCTGTCAGAGATCTCACTGGGAGAACCTCACAGGTCCTCTCCCAACAACTATCTGTCATAGTGTTTCAGTTTGAGTCTATTATAGGTCTCAGACCCCTCCCACAAGCTGAAACCCCCTCACAATAATTATCTCATATACATTTCTTTTATCCTTAGATTCAGGCATTTCTAAATACTTCATAGCACTCTTTCTTCAGTTGTACAAATAATCAAAGTAAGGAATAACATTCCTTTTGTACCTTGATACAAAAAAACAATATCCCTTAATTTCTGGAATATAGGCTGCATTAGCCTAAACTCTGCCCATTTTGTAGGAGGAGGAGGTCTGCTAACAGCATAAAGCTAGCTCACATCATGCTACTCACTCCCTGAAGGAACCACACCCACTGTACTAAGCTTGGTGTGTCTGTGCACAGCCTGCAAACATGCAAAGCTTGTTGTTTGGGAGCATTTTTCAGAGAGACATGGTAATTGCTTTTCAGTCTTTTCAGATAATGTGCACATTAAGTGTCAAGAGTACAGTTGCACAGAAGCATTGCAGTGCATTCTAAATTCACTGAGTCATTGTTCAAAGCCCGGTTTCAGCAAGTGACTCAGCGTTTGAGAATTGCAAGAATGAAAAAGTGTTAAACCTATACATAAGGGATTCTGTCCCATATTTTGTTTACATGCTTATCGTGAACAAGAAGTGGACACATAATCAGCTTCTTAAGACCATTTAAGACCAAATTGTAACATTAAAGTGAGGAATTTAAACCGTAGTCTGTTTTACTTGAAAAACCCAGTGAACGTGAGGCATCAGGGTTGCAATAACCCAGACAGATGTGCATCTCACAGATGGGGGGGTGGTATTCAGATGAATCCCTCTATCAGTTCTACTCATATTTTAGGCATACCAGTTTTTAGCCTTAAGCATACTAAGTTTCTAGAGGTAGAAGACTCAGGAAAAAAGGGACAGTTGAAGAGTCCCCAGTATAATGAGTGGCCAACAAGTCACAACGTGAACTAGACAGAGAAATAAAAATGCTGTTGCACAACAGCCTTAGAAGAAATTAGAGGAAAGGAGAGTAATAGTGAAGAAAGGGAAGGTTTTCACCTCAGATTCTTGGTGTTACATAAATGGTATACCCAGTGGTGGGGTTCCACCACCACAATACTATTATATACTATTTTCAAAAAGGGAGCAAAAAAGTCAGACAATTGCTGGTATAACTCAGCAGTGAGTCCATCCTTCCAGAAGTGCACTTTTTCTGGTGACCTTTGCCTGTTGGGTTTCTTCCAAGGATATAGGTTTAATGAGCTAATCATCTGGTCATCAGGGACTGGGGGAATGGGGATATCTGAAAAAAAATCAGCAGCTGGGGAAGCGGAAGAGTCAGAACCAAGCATATTTTCTAAATAAGTTTGTACTTTTTGTTTTATGTCAGATAAAGTATTGTAGGCGATAGTGGAGTCAGGTTCTTTAAGTTGCTCTCTATGTGCTGCTGACACTCTTATCAGTGCAGCATTTATAAATGTCTAGTGAGGGTTTGGAACTTTGTGTTCCATACTGTTCCTCCAGTTTTAGAGCGAGTGCCCTATTATATTGGTATGTTTCCATCTCTTCTTTAAGCATTTTTTTATTTACTGTGAACAGTCAGAGTTGGTCCCAAATGCTCTAGAAAGGGTGTCTAGAAGTTTTTATCTTACTGTTAGATATTTCATGTAGGAACCTAGAATTTTCTCCTTAGCCTTGCATATAAAAAGGGGCATCATATCTTTTTTGTGTGTCTTCCCACCAGCTTAAGGGGGAATGGTAGGGCTCCATGACAGAGAGCCAGGCCCTCAAACATTCCTGGCAATCATCTGCAATATCAGGAATACATAACAAGGAGCTGTTTAATTTCCAGTGGGAATTGTCTTAGTGTCTTAGGCATCCTTCACAGTTAGAAGCCAGTCAGTCTGACTTTGATTTGTCTGAAGCTGAGAACCTTGCTACACTGCAAAGAACAAACTATAACTCCATTTAGGAGCTGGAAACTTGGTAAGGCATAATATTGTAAAGCAGGGGAGCTACGCTTTCTACAAAAAGTTTCATTTTTTTTTCTTTATAGGCATTAAGCAGAGAATTGCAGGATTCCATTAAAAGTGTAGTAATTTTATAACCAGAGGGAGTGAGATACAACTGAATTTGCTTGATTGTTGGGGTTGAGACCTAGGATTTGGAAGGATATTTTGCAACATTTTAAAAGTGTCCTGCTGGCTGAAGTTAAGTTTTTATCCCTGGTTTCACTGAAAGATTTTGTGTATTGGAATCAGACATAGCAGACTGCCTACATTGAAAGGCCTGCTTACATCACAGGTGTCACTAGTCAATCAATTGGCTTAATTCTTAAGATTTTCAGTGCAGGAAGAGTGTAAAGCACAGCTGACTTATTTTTGGGTTGACTGCTTTCAGAGCACAAACCACCAGGCTGTTTTGGGGCTGGGGAGGTTTACCTGTGTCTGACTTGGATGTCTGCATTTTTCTCTGTTTGATTAGCAGGGTATTTTCTCTGTCAAATTGTTGTGTAGGGCATCTTGCTGAGAGGAAGGCACTCATTGCAGTGCTGGGTCAGAGCTTTAGCTGATTGTTTTGTGAGGGGCACAATTTAGGCCAACCCTTCCCACCCTCACCCCACCCACCCCCACCCTGGAAATAGTTCCTTTATACCTGGGGTTCTGACATAATTTCCTCAAGAGTGCAAGGTGCATATCACTGTCATATCCTCTCTAGCACACTGCACCGACATAATATAAGCATACACATTGTATAATATATATATATATTTCTATATAAACCAATCACACACACACAAAAAGAAAAAAGTAGATAAACATGTGGGGAGTAGTACAATGAAATGGCTGTGGGGTAGCAGTCTTCCGGGAGTCATTCTGGAGGCTGAGATGCTGCCCTATTTGCAGATAACTCTCTGCCCTGAGGGAGGAAGTTGCCCATCTTCAGGTCATGCTGGACAGTAGTAAGGGAACCTTCCCCCAGGCCACACTGGACGGTAGGAAGGGAACCTCCCCCATCCAGGGAGCACCAGAGCCACCACCACTACCTCAGAGGTTGCGAAGAAAGCACAGCAGTTGGATGACAGTGGGCTCAGGAAGGGTGAGGATGGTGGAACAGAGGCACACCCAGTCAGTTGTTCCACTCCACAATCCATACACCATTCTGGGGGAGCATAGCTCCCCTATGGATGCACCCGAAGAGGAGACTAAGGAGGCTGAGGACAGCTGTCACATGGGAGGCCCACAGGAAGGAGACAGATGACACCACAAGAAAAGGAAGCAGCTCCTGGTGGGGGACTCAATTATTAGGGGAATAGAACTGGGGGGAGCAGGGAAAACTGAAATAAGGTGCCTGCCTGGTGCCATGGCTTGGAGGGACAGGAAGCGCATCCCTAGGATCACGAGAACAGCTGCACAGGAGTCTGAGCAGGACATCATTGTCCACCTAGGGACAAATGACTTGGCTCATCATGAGATTAGAGCAGTGCAGAAGGACTTTGTAGAGTTGGGGAGGGGCCTAAGACAAGTAGCACACACAGTATCCTTCTCACAGGTGCTGCCTGTCAATGGCATGAGTGAGGCAAGGGTACTTTGCACCATGCAGTTTAATGAATGGTTGAAAAATGGTGTGGAGCACAGGGTTTGGCTTCATTGGAGACTGGGGTTCCACCTGGAGGGACACCAGCCTATACTGGCAGGATGGTCTGCATCTGTTCAGGAAGGGAACAAGTCTTTTGAGCAATCGGTTTTAAATGCTTAATTGGCAAGCTTTAAACTAGTCAAGGGGAGGCACTGATAAGCAGCAGGAAAATCCAGCCTCTCCTACAAAACAGGGTACTGAATGAGAAAAGACCAAGGTAGAAAGGTCAGTGAGGGATGCTGCAACAGAAGGTAAAGCCATCAAAAAATGGAGAGCAATGAGTACCAATGCCTGTAGTCTGAGTAACAAGCTTCCTGAATTAGTGGCCTTGATGGAGGAGGAACATCTGGATATCATGGCAGTCACAGAAACATGGTACACACAAAACCATGACTGGGATGTAAACATACCAGGATACACTATCTACAGGAGGGACAGGGACAGTAAAAGAGGAGGAGGAGGAGGAGTAGCTCTTTACATAAGGGAAGGAATTAAAGCAACAGAACAAAAGGGTAAACAAGGAGGAGAAGAAGCACTGTGGGTAAATTTGGAGACTGACAATGGCACCACAATCCGCACAGGGGTTGTATACAGACCCCGTTCTCGGGGGAGGAAATGGACAAGGAAATGATAGAAAGTATACTTAGAATGGCAGAAAAAGGGGAGATATTGCTGATGGGTGATCTGAATATGCCAGGTGTTAACTGGAGTGCAGTTGCAGCAGCCACTTCTAAGAGTGGGGTTATTTTAGATGCCCTACAAGGGGCATGCCTTAGACAACTAGTATTGGAGCCCACTCGAGAGGGAGCAATCTTAGACCTGGGTCTCTCAAATGGAGATGAAGAGAGGATCACAGATGTAGAAGTGGGTAGCCATCTGGGAACTAGCGACCATCGAACAGTATGGTTCACAATAAACACAGCAATAGAGGCACGCCATACAAAGACAAAGGTACTGGATTTTAGGAGGGCTAACTTTGCCAAAATGGGTGAGTGCCTAAGGAATGCACTAGCAAATGGGCAGGAAGGAAGGGTGGAAGAACAATGGGGAATAATATAAACTGCCATCACAGAGGTAGCAAGCCTTTGTGTAAAGCAAATAAACAAAATGAAACAAGGTAAGAAACCACTATGGTTCTCAAAGGAAGTGGCAGTGAAGGTTCAAGAGAAAAAGAAAGCATTCAGGAAGTACAAGGAATCACAGAAGGAACAGGACAAAGAACTGTATCAGTTAAAGCAAAAGGAAGCTGGGAAGGCAGTCAGAACATCAAAGGCCCAAACCAAGGAAAAGATAGTCAACTTAGTTAAGAAGGGGGATAAAACCTTTTATAGGTACATCAGGGAGCGAAGGAAGACCAAGGAGGGATAGTGAGGCTTAATAAAGGGAGGAGGGTGGGCAGAGGGTGACTGTGAAAAGGCAGAGATACTAAACAAATATTTTGCTCAGTATTTACAAAGGAAGAGGGAGGTACCTAAAACAAACAGTAGAAACACTCTGGATACAGAAGTTGATACCAGCCCATTTACAGAAGAAAGGGTTCTGAAAGAACTCTTAAACTGAAGGTGGACAAAGCAATGGGGCCTGATGGGATTCATCCCAGAATTCTAAAAGAACTAAGGGTAGAACTAGTGACACCACTGACTACCATCTTTAACAAATCATGGGAGGATGGGGTGGTACCTGAGGACTGGAGGAGGGCAGATGTGATTCCCCTTCACAAAAGTGGGAGCAAGGCAGAAGCAGGAAACTACAGACCTGTTAGTTTAACCTCAGTGGTAGGGAAAATGATGGAATCACTTCTGAAGGAAAGAATTGTTGAGTATCTAGAGGCCAGAGGGGCACGGGACCCAAGGCAGCATGGATTCACAGCGGGAAGGTCATGCCAGACAAATCTGATAGATTTTTTGACTGGGTGACCAAAGTAGTTGATCAGGGAGGGCTGTGGACATGGCCTACCTAGACTTTAGCAAGGCATTTGACACAGTCCCACACAAAAGATTAATATACAAGTTAGCCAGCCTGGGAGTGGGTCCCAAGATGACAGCCTGGGTAAAGAATTGGCTGGAGAATAGGACACAGAGAGTAATAGTAAATGGAGACCACTCTGAAAAAAGGGGGGTTAGTAGTGGGGTACCGCAGGGTTCAGTAGTACGATCGGTCCTCTTTAATGATTTATAAGCGATATTGCAGAGCGACTGGAAGGAAAAGTATGTCTCTTTGCAGATGACACAAAGATCTGCAACAGAGTTGATGTGCAAGGTGGGGTGGAAAGGATGAGAAGGGACTTGGCAAGGTTAGAGGAATGGTCAAATGTATGGCAGCTTAGATTCAGTGCTAAGAAGTGCAAGGTAATGCACCTGGGAAACAAAAACCCAGAGAAAGAGTACACAATGGGGGGTGAGATACTAACAACAACAAAATGGAAAGGAACCTGGGGTAGTCATATCAAATGATCTAAAGGTGGGCAAGCAATGTGAGAGGGCAGCAGGAGGGTTGGGGGATACTGGGATGCATAGGAGAGGCATCACCAGTACAAAACAAGATTATTATCCCTCTGTACAGACAGCTGGTGAGACCCCATCTAGAGTACTGCATGCAGTTCTGGAGACCCAATCTCCGCAAAGACATAGACAGGATGGAAGCTGTCCAGAGGAGGGCAACTAAAATGGTGCAGGGTCTGCACCGAAGACATATGAAGAGAGACAAAAGGAGCTTAATATGTATAGCCTCGAGGAAAGGAGGGAGAGGGGGACATGATAGAAACTTTCAAGTACCTCAAGGGAATCAACAAAGTCCAAGAGGGTAGCATCTTTCAAAAAAAGACGTGTGCAAGAACAAGGGGGCACAATTTGAAGATAGAAGGGGGGCGGCTCAGAGGTAATTTAAGGAAGTATTTTTTCACAGAGAGGGTTGTGGATGTATGGAGCGGCCTTCTAGAGGAGGTTATGGAGTCAAAAACAGTGGTGGAATTCAAGCATGCATGGGACAGTCATAAGGCAATTCTAGGGGGTGGGTGTAGGAAGAAGTAGGCTGCTGGTTAACTAGGATCTGCAGCTTATCCATCAGGTAGGGAAATGGGCAGACTGGGTGGGCCAAGCGGTCCTTATCTGCCGTCAAATTCTATGTTTCTGTGTTTCTATGAAAAGGGCCTACTAGGGAAGGCTCCTCTGGAGGATAAACATAATAGGCATACCGTTAGGTGATCAGAGGTTCCACATAGAATAATTTCTGCCTGTGTTACCAGAATATTCTGAGACACAAAAATATAATCTATACGAGTGGCATATGGGCCTCTGTGTTAGGTCTTTGTTCCAATGCCATGTACTGTGCAGTACTCGTCTGCAAGTGCAGCCGTCCTGATAACAGTGTTTAAAGCAGTTGTGTCTCAAAATATTTTTTCAGTGGAGCATCCCCTATCTGTGAGAGTGAGACCACAATTAAAGTTCCCCCAAATAAATTTGCCTATTTGTATATAAATATAGCTGTAAAGTTTTGAATAGCTCTGTCTTGGATGTAATGCTTTGTGGGGCATATACATTTATGATCCTAAGTTTTGACTGCTTATATGTACAATCTAACAATAAAAAACGGCCAGAAAATATGTCCACTAGTCTATTAATATGAAAGTCAAACCCTGAAAATAAAATCCCTAACCCATTATATTTATTTTCCCCAAAGGATCAAAAGGAAGCTCCTTTTGTCCATCTGGATGTGACCTGAGACAGATCTCAAATCTTGTCTTCAGTCTAGTGTCTTGAAGCACATATATGTCGTGATGTAAATCAGTCAGATATTGCATAGTAGTTATTCATTTTCTAAAAGATTTTATGCTGCACCCATTAAGAGTGAGGCAGCACCGCACTAAACCAAAAAGCATTCCCAAGAAGGCAATAAAAAACAGCAGTAATCTCATAGCTACAGTTAGTTACTGCAGATTGGTTCCCACTTCTTCCTTTAGAAGGGGAAGGGTCATGCTGGGAGTCAGATGAATAATCCATTCTAGATGAAGAGGCAAGAGAGGAGTCTGAATCCCCTTCCTTTCCTTCCATGTCTCCCCACTGTCTTCTTTTTACCAGAGCCTGAAATCTATTTCTAGTGAGAATAGATTTTTTTGGAGTGAGACCATCTGCTTTTCTTTTCCTTTACTCCCGTTTAAAAGGGGAACTGTACTAAAGGGGTCCATATCCTGGGGGGAAGGGGGTGGCATAACTTGCTGGTGCTGGGTTCTAATCATATCCTTGAGTGCAATAGAAGGAACTGGAGAGGGAGGTTCTAAATGAGTTGTTTCGGGGAGGGGGGGTAAGTATTCCCTGGACTAACAGAGGGAGCAGTAATTGATACAGTACTGGGGTCAGCTGGGGAAGATTGAGCTACAGTGGAGGGGGTTTCCCTGAGGTGGAGGGCCTAGACCTGAGAGTACAGGATTAAGGCATCTTGGTCTGGGGGGGGTACTACTCTGTTGTGGTCTGCCAACAGACATTAATTGTAGGAATGTGCAGCTTCATCACATAAATTGCATTTAAGGGGGTCAGGACACCCCAGACTGACATGCCTATAATTTAAGCAGAGATTGCATCGGGGTTTGTCACATGTACTACTTAAATGCATTGTAGCACCGCATTTATGACATGTACTGGGCTGATCTGGGTAAAAAAATAAACCATGGTCTCTACCTATATAGAAACTACCTGACAGGTGTGAGATACCCCTATCTGTTTGTTTTAGTTGAACTTTGACTTTCCTTCCCCCTGTCCAGACTAGGTCCTTGTCCAAAATAGGACGAGGGGCTTCTGGTATGTTGCAGCGCTGCTTTAACCAACATTGGACATCTGCAGTGCTCACCCCCTCACTCCTGAAAAGCAGTGAAATAGTTTTAACCATGGGTTTAGTGAGAGGGATGACCAAGAAGGAGGTTCAAAGAGGCTGTGTTCTAACTTACTCATACTTAGCTCAAAACATTTCTCAGGTGTACACATTTTTAAAACTCAAGTCATAAATATATTCACCATGGACATGTATGAAAGCAAATAATTCAGAGGTTCCTATGCCTAAGGAGTCTCGCAACATATTGTGGAGGACCTTTCTCCAATCTGGAGCCTCATTGATATCCCACAAAAATTTCAGGCACACAGCATTTCTGTGCTGTTCAGGTTCACTCAAGTTTTTAAATAAGTCATTTAGTTTAAAGTTTGTATTGGTCACAGGCTTACCTTCAGGCTGAGGGACAAAGTATTCAGAGTTAGTTGGGCATGCATGCTCATTTTCTGAAGAAGATGAATCTATTTGTTGAGATTCTGTGTTGGGGCCCATGTTGCTGTCAGTTCCCATAGTGACAGCTGGTTGATGGCTAGTATCAGGGTTTCCCACGGGAGGTTACAACAAGTTATACAAAATCAAACTTTTGCTTTCATTTTCTTTCTTCTGATTACCCTGGCCAGGTTATAAATCCAGCAACTTATCTGGAATGGATATCGTTAACTGCAAGAACTGCGGAACACTTTTCAGAAGTGCAGTTTTACAGTGTTTAGGACACTGTGCTACATGCTGGGCCTTTGGAGATCTAAGGGCTCAGCCAGACAGCATGGGCAGAGATTGCGCACCTCAAATTGCATATTCAAGAGGAAATATATATTATAAGAACTGCTCGCCATTTCCCCAACATCCAACAGAAGCACCTCGACTGCAGAGGGTAGTTGGTCCGGGAGGTTGGCAGGTAGTTAGGAGGGGCAACTAGGGTGTCCCATCACTTGGTGATCTCCAACATATCACATCCACAAACCATATAAAAACTATAAACAGGTATCTGCCTCTATCTCTGAAATAAAAAAAAGGGGCAGAGAACACTGCAAAGCAAGACACTGCAGCACAGGAGCTAGCACAACAAGACTTGCCCAAAACAGGAACCAAAATAAAAAAAGCAAAAAGGAAATACCAAAAAACTTCTGATCATAGGAGACTCCATGATTCGGGAAGTTGATACTTATCTCCAGCCAGGGCTTATGGTCAAATATCAATTGTTTTAACCGGGTGAGACACACTAAGCTGAAAGCTTGTTTACAGGTGCAACCTGGGAGCACAGGGAAGTTAAGTGACTTGCTCAGGGTCACACAGTATGCCAGTCTAGGTTGTGGGATTCAAACCCAGGTCTCCAGATTTGCAGCTCAGAGCCTTAAATCACTGTGCTATACTGCCTCTGTACTGTTGTCTACAGGCCTCCAGACCAGAGGGCAGACATAGACACATTACTGTTAGAAGATATACAAAACATGACAGCTAAAAGGGAGGTTCTGATAATGGGAGACTTCAACATGTCAGATACAGATTGGTCAATACCAACAGGAACATCTGCCAGAACTAGACATATGGTAGATTCACTGCAGGGGGAGGGCCTCAAACAACTGGTACAACAATCCACAAGAGACAGGACTATCCTAGATCTAGTACTTACTAACAGGGAAAGGATCACAGATCTCCAGGTAGAAGGTCACCGGGGGGCCAGTGACCATCACATGGTATGGTTCAATTTGGCCACTAGAACTAAATCATCCCATTCCAAGGCAAAAATATGGGACTTCAGAGGATCTGACTTTGATAAGATGGCTAACAGAGTTAAGCTAATCCTGACAAAAAGAAATACAGGTGAGGGGGTACAGGCAAAGTGGCCAAGCATTAGGGATGCAATACTTGAAGCAACATCCCATTGTGTTAGAGAAAAAAGGAAGTGCAAAAGAAGAAGGAAACCACTTTGGTTCTCAAAACCAGTAGCAGAAAAGGTCAGATCCAAAAGTCTGGTCTTCAGGAAATGTAATGAAACGCAGCAGAATGAAGATAGGGAGGCATACCAAACTTCCCTAAGGGAAGCAGGGAAGGCAATAAGGCAAGCAAAGACTCAAACTGAGAAAACACTAGCACAAACAGTAAAAGAAGGTGACAAGGCTTCTATAGATACATTAGTGAAAGGAGAAAGTCCAGAGGGGGTATTGATAATATCAAAGGGGATAAGAGGGCATGTGAGGAGGAGGGCCATGTAAAAGCATCTATCCTAAATAGATACTTCTGCTCAGTATTTACTGAAAAGAAGGTAGGGCAGAACCCACAGCTCAGCACCATGGACACAGAGGGGAGGGAGGTGTGCATTAGTTCCTTCACAAAAGAAAGGGTCCTACAAGTGCTCAATAAGCTCAGGTTGGACAAGGCAATGGGACCTGATGGCATACATCCCAGGGTACTAAAGGAGCTAAGGGTGGAACTAGTAGAGCCATTAGAAGAAGTGTTTAGTGAGTCTCTGAACACAGGAGAGGTCCCAGAAGACTAGAGAAGGGCTCATGTGATCCCGCTCTACAAGAGTGGTAGCAGGGACGAGGCAGGGAACTACAGACCAGTCAGTCTTTTCTCAGTAGTGGTCAAGATTATGGAGGCACTCCTTAAGAAAAGGATAGTGCAACACCTGGAATCCATAGGAGCACAGGATCCAAGATAGCATGGGTTTACAAAAGGAAGGTCCTGTCAAACTAATCTCATAGATTTCTTTGACTGGGAAACCAGAGTGGTGGACCAAGGGTGAGCAGTTGATGTCACCTACCTTGACTTCAGCAAAGCTTTGGATACCGTTCCACATAGAAGATTGATTAATAAGCTGGGTAGGCTTGGGGTGGGTCAGAAGTTGGTCAACATGGGATCAGTCCTGGGCCAGTCCTCTTCAATATCTTCATCAGTGACATTGCAGATGGACTGGAGGGTAAGGATTGTCTGTTTTCAGATGACACCAAGATCTGCAACAGAGTAGATAATCCAGATGGGGTGGGCAGAATAAGAAGAGATCTGGATAAACTAACAAAATGGTCGAAAGAGTGGCAACTGGGGTTTAATGCAAAGAAGTGCAAGATCATGCACATATGGGAGAGAAACCCTGAAGCCACCTATAGGCTGGGAGGGGAGTTGCTGGCAGTCACAAGGGAAGAAAGAGACTTAGGCATCATCATCACCGATGACCTGAAATCATCCAAGCAGACCACTAAAGCAGTAGGTTAGGCTAGGGGGATGTACAGGTGTATTACTTGGGATATCACAAGTTGGAGGAGGGAGGGAGGTAATAATTCCTCTTTACAAGACACTGGTTAGGCCCCATCTGGAGTACTGCATGCAGTACTGAAGGCCACACCTTCACAAGGATATTAACCAAATTGAGGCAGTCCAGTGAAGGGCATCCAATATGGTGCAGGGACTGCATCAGAAAACATATGAGTACAGATTAACGGAGCTCTATATGTATACCATAAAGCAGAGGAGAGAGAGAGCTGATATGATTGAAACATTCAAACACCTTAAGGGCATTAACAAGGTGAAAGAGTCTTAACATGTTTCAATATAAGAAAAATAGCAGGACAAAAGGACACAGAATGAGATTAGAGGGAGGTCGATTAAGGGATAATGTGAGGAAGTTCTTTTTCACAGGAAGAGTGGAGGATGCATGGAATGGCCTACCTCAGGAAGTGGTGGATATGAATACAGTGCAGGACTTCAAACAGGCATGGGATAGGCATAAAAGAGCAATACAGATGAGTATGAATAGATAGGCCATGGACAGAACAAAGGCTGATGGCACATTCATAAGGTAGAAAAAGAAATGGGCAGACTGGATGGATCTTGCAGTCCTTATCTGCTGTCAGCTTCTATGTTTCTATGAGCTGTGGGACAGGCTGTAGAGGTAATTTTTGAAGTGCTCGGTGTAGCAGAGGGAACATTGTGAGAGGCTGATGCTGGATAAGTGGCTTCAGGAATATCATCTAAACCACCAGTTTCTTCCCACGAGTTGCAGTAAAAATGAACAGTGTTGCTGAAAGACCAGTCTTAGTTGTTCTTGAGAAGCTATATTAATAGTGTCAATTCTGTTGCTTAAACATGAAGATCAGGGTTCAAGTCTGCACTCCAGCCAGTCGGGGGATGCAGATCCAGCACTTGTGACACTATACTTTCTGCAAATATCAGCCTTTCATTATCGGTACTGATAGCCATGGGTTCATTCGAATATACTGTAGGCAGAGAGGCAGAAGCTTCAAAAGCTAAAAGCACTCCACCATTTCCTCCTTCTCCTCCATCTTGGACGTCTGCCATCTTGGGTCTGACCGACAAGGGTTCCCCTACTGTCAGAGTAGGGGACTTTCCCCAGTGTCATGGCCAACATTGTCCCATCACTAAAACAGGTCCATGTAACCACCCTCTAGGATGCACCTGGAAACAAGCTATTTCAGCTTAGTGTCTCTTTCCTGGTCAAAATAAAAAAAATGTACATTAATAAAAAAAAAACTATACAGAGAAGTGTCATTCTTCTAAGTCCCATCTATAAAGCACACTGAGTATAAAAGTTAGATAGATAAGATAAACACCAGCACCAACTCTTTTATGATTGTGTCTGTATTGTTTTTTTGTTTGTAAGCTTGTTCTTTTATTTCTAGTTTTACTTACTTTTGAATAAATTCAGATTTTCAGGTTTCATGTCTTTGCCTCTTGATTTAACCTGGTACTGCACATATCCCTTAATAAAACCTAAAGTTTGAGTACAAGGTTTTTCAATATTATAGATAGGTTATCATATGCATGTTGTAACCTTTGTTCTCCGCATGTCACCTACAACTGAAGCTATCATCTAACTGTATTCTGCCTGATACATCAAAAAAACATGGATTTACATATGAACATACAAAGGTGCCAACAGAATAAAGCCTTTCAATATATGGAGTCTGTTCACATTGCAGTGTCCCCATGCCATCTAAGAACTCCAGACCCCCATCTGAAACCCCCTCTTTTCTGGATACA
This sequence comes from Neoceratodus forsteri, assembly GCA_016271365.2. NCBI lineage: Eukaryota > Metazoa > Chordata > Ceratodontiformes > Ceratodontidae > Neoceratodus > Neoceratodus forsteri. Next base: position 799,789,768 of record CM057454.1, read on the forward strand.
CCCCATTTGACCCTGACTTTTCCCTTTACTATGTTCCAACCTTTCTGAAGCCATTCCACTGTTTTAAGTGATACAGCTTCCTCAGGGTACATTTTCAGGATTGCACTTGAGGCCTGACCTCTGTAGAAGTTTCAATAGCTCATCTAGGAGCTTTAGGTGTCTCTCCAGGCCTATTGTGGCTAAGAAAAGGTCATCAGCATACTGCAGGAGGTAATCTAGTTTGGAGGAGCCTCGAATGGCATCCATCATTTGGAGAGTCTGTTGTGAAATCCTTGTGGGAGATGGTTCCACATATACTGACGTCCTTCAAAGGTGAAGGCAAACTTGTACTGGCTCTCAGAGGCCAGTGGGAGTGACCAGAAGCCACTGGAGATATCCAAAGTACTGACCCACTAGTGCTGTGGTTTCAGAAGTTTGAGCACATCCGTGGCAGATGCCACAGTAGACGCACAACTGTGAGTGACTTGGTTAAGTCTCTTTAATCAATGGTAAGTCTCCAACTATTGTTTGGCTTCTTTTCTGGCAAAACAGGGGAGTTAACTGTGGACAGACAGGGCCTAATGATTCCTTGCTTCAAAAGCGAGTCAGTCTTTGCCCTCAATGAGGGTACTGCCTCTGCTGGGAAAGGGCATTGTTTTTGGCATGGTGGGTCATTACCAGTGACTTATATGAGGGTGTCCATTCTTCCAAAATCATATTTGTGTTAGGCGCCTTTGTCTTTCCAAAACTGGTCTCGATTGAGGGAATAACTCAAGGTGCTGTACCACGAGGATGATGTCATACTACTCATCATCATTGGCCTTCACTGTTGCTACCACATATGAGTCAGAAATGAGCATGTGGCGTTAGCCAGGTGCCTGGAGTAGTAGCCAGATCCACTATGCATCCACAGCATGAGAGAAAATCTATTCCCAAGATGCTCTGGTGATGATATAATACCTTGAGGTCAAAGCAGTGTGTCACCTCTAAAGTATCAATGACAATTGGTATTAGTTTGGACTGGTACATTATAATCACAGTCCCCTCGAAGGCCTGGGCAGAAGTGGCCTTCCCCATTGACCAGCAAGATAGCTGCAGATCATTGAGATGCAGCACTGAAACAGTGATGCCTGTCAGTCCAATTCACTTTGTTTTTGCTTGCTGTCATCCAGTGTAGGGACTATCTCTTGAAGCATGTGTGCCACATCAAAGTATGGAGACTTTGACCACCCAACCCCATTGTATTTTTCCAGAGGAGTAGATGGAATGGCCACCAAAATTTGGACAGTACTGAGGCCATGATGGACTGGACCTTGGCTTTAAACTCTCAAATCTGCATGTTTTCCTCAGCCTAATCCTTACATGAAGGGCCAGACTGCTGTTTTTGTCCATTGTTTCCCTTTGTATTCTGCTTATTCAGCTTCTGCTGATACCACTGTCTGTTTTGTTAGATCCTCCTCAGTTTTGGGAATCTTTCAATTTCTCTTCCACTACATAGTGGGTGGATGAATCAGTGCTGTTTTGCACCGCGGCCATTTTTGCCTTGGAACCTGAGCCCAGGTCTCGCATGTGAACCTGGTATGCACATTCCACTTTTTTCATGATCTCACAGAAGCTGTCCCATCTTGGCAATAATGCTGCCTCCACTATCTTGTGAAGGGCAGACTGTAGGTTTTTTGAGAAAAGGCATTTTTACTCAATCAATTCCCTGTTAGAGTGTTCGCTGGCCAAATCTTTTCCTGCTGCGTACATGAGCAACAAATGGCTCTCAAACTGGGCTGGGACTTCATTGATGTGCTGCTCCACCGGATGGACTAGTATAACATCGATCATGTTAGGGTTGTGCACTGCCAAGAGGTGGGCCATGACTGTGTTGAATGGGGCAGTGGCATCATTACGTATGCCTTCCAGCAACTTGGCCCACAACATAGGGTCCAGAGTCTGTTTCAAAACCTGTATCCTGTTTTTGTCTGCAAGGCTGAGCATTTCACAGTGATTCTGGACTGTTTCCAGATGGTAATTAAGACTGTTACCAGGAGCCATTCAGTCTATCTTGTCCATAATGTTCTGGATGGGTCGCGTGGACTGCAGGCCAGTTAGAGTAGGCCCATGCTGCCCTGTGATAGACTTTATGACTGCCTCAGCCATGGCGGTGGGTGAGGCCCCATCCCTCCAGCATCCCAGGGACTGCCATATTGAATTTCTCTGTCATTGCTGTCGACACCCTTCGATGACGACAGGTCAATATGCAGGGCATATGGCATAGCTTTCACATGATCCTTCAGGACTGCCAACTGCTGAAGCTATGCTGTCATCTTAATCCTGGGTTTGTACTGTCTCTTACTGACCTGATCCTGCAAAACTCTGTTTGCGACACTCACTTCGTGATTTTCCCTGAGCTCCCTGTCCAATGCATCCTGACATCTATTAAACTCTTCCTCCAACTCATTATACTCACTTTGCAATGCATCACTCATATCTGTAAGCAAGTCATTCAACTGTAATGAATTTATTTATTTATTTAGGAAATTGTAATTACAACCCTTTGAGTCATAGACTTGTTTCCAAAGGCTCCATGTGCTTCTTATCCTGCTGTACAGGACTTTCAAGTTCACTCTGGATCTCATTCCTAAGCTTTTCAATTTATTGTTCCAGTTCCTTCTGTTGCTTCCCCACCTCTCGGGATTTGGAGCCCAGTTCTTTTTTCAGCACTAGGACCCCCGCTTCCACTGCTAGTAATGAAGTATACAGGGCAGCAACCATTATACTGTTTTGGTCATGTTTCTTAACCCTAAGCTTTGTCTCTCAGAATATAGTTTGGAAACGTACTCTATCGGATGGGCTTGTGATTTCACATCTACCGCAGATCGCACCAACACCCATGGGAGGTCAGAAAATTTTAGACATCTAGTTTAGGCTCTGAGATATTTGCCATTTTTGAAGTTTCCCCTTTTCCTGCACTAGCCAAGAGTCCAAGGTGTATTGACCCACCTTGTGCATGACAGCTACACAGTTACATGCTAGAGGATGGAGAACCCCTCAAACCAAAGCTATAAGGTGAACAAGGGGGCATAAGTTTGAGCACTGTTGCGAGTCCTAGTCTCATTCGTTGTGTTTTGGGCTTGCAAGACAATCCATATTAGTTGAATGGGAGGGTATAGGTTTGAACACCTTTGTGATTCCCATGCCCATTTGTCTGTACACCTTTTTAATGTACTGGTTTGTTTCTGTCCAATCAGGTCCTTGCCATTGTCCCCATTTTGTTAGGTTTGGCAGGATTCTAAACCTAATGTCAAAACGTGACACAGAATACAGCTGTCACAGAATAAATGTTTATTCCCAAAATACATGTAAAATGGACAGTGTACCTACTGGGAGTTCTGAACCTCCAAACACCATGATGCCATCTTAATAAAACTCAGTCAAAAACAGTGTTACACAAATTCTTATAGTCAGAGAAAAGAGAGTCCATTACCTGGTAACGGGATTCTCTGTGTAGCAGAAGAACTGAACAAAGCAATTCTGTTGATAGATACTGGTGGGCAGCTATCACCCAAGGCTGTTAGGTTTTGCCTATATGCAGTGATAAGCATTTTGCCTGCTAAGGCTACTTTTGTGTTACAATAAAATGATTCATAAAATATGCTAATCATAGTGTTAGGGTGTCTAACCCTGATCAGGTTCTTGGTGATAATTAGAGATGCAAATGAATCACAGACAAGCTGCATATCAGTAATAAACTTGTTTATTACTCCAAAAGGAAATCACAGTTGCCCTAAGCAGCTCTTACCACAAGACACTGGGAGCCAAGCCTAGCATTCCCCAATACCCCAAGGAGTGAAGGTCTCTGAGGGGAAAGCATAATACATTACATTATATACTATGATAATCACTATGGTTACCCTTAGTATGAAACATTATTAATTACATGTGGTGAGCCCTATTGGACAAAAGTTAAGTGGCTCAACAGCATTATCTAGTCCTATAAAATATTAGCTAAGCCAGCTATCTCTTAGAACAATTACAGTATACACTCTACAAGAAAAACATGGGATGTGGTGCAATTATACATAAATCCAAAAGATGGCAGTGCAGACTACATAATATGAGAAGATGACAAATACATGAATGTCTTGGCTTACTATGTGAAGTTTCCATTCATGGAGAAAGTAAAGCCACAGATACAGCCCTAAAAAAGCTTGGCATTGTCCTTAACAAGGCATGTAGACTACTTCTGAATGCAGACCCACCTCATGCACACCTGCACTCTGTATGAGCAGTCCAATCTTCTATCTCTCAGAAATAGAATAAGATACCACACCTGCATCCTAGGTAGGAAGGCCATGCTCAGCTAGACCCCTCTTTGCATCACTGACATGGTTAAGGTAGCTAACTCAAGATACAATACCAGAAGTATGGCCATGATACTGCTAAATGTCCCATTTTGCAGAACTGCTTTGGGGCAGCGCTCTTTTGCATACCGAGCACCGCTGTGCCTGAATGAGATTGCGGCATCTGATCTAAGCACTACTAGGCTTTTGGCCTTTAAAGCAGAACTAAAGCAATTTCTAATGAGTTTGAGCACCTGTGATTGCCAGTACTGAACATATTCCTTCCAAAGAGGACATCTCATCCTGCAACTGTAGGCAGTATAGCGCAGTGGTCTAAGGCTCTGAGCTGCAAATCTGGTGACATCCAGCAGACCAGACCTGGGTTTGAATCCCACAGCTTCCACTCGCATACTGTGTGACCCTGAGCAAGTCACTTAACCTCCTTGTGCTCCCAGGTCGCTCCTGTAAAAAAGCTTTCAGCTTAGTGTGCTATACCTGGTTAAACAACTAAATAAAAACAAACAAAAAAAACTGATGAGTTCTGATCTAGGACTTTATTGCATTACCTGGCCTCCCCTCATCTCTGTATACTCTCAGGTATTTCACCTTTTAAGCTCCTTGCTCCTTTTGTCACCTCCTTCACTCTCCTTCCCCCTACCTTCCTAGTCCATCCCACCTGTGAATAGTTTGGACAATCCTACCCATTCCTGTCCTACCTACCCCAACTCTATACCCACCCAGTTCCCCTACCGAGGGATGGCTCATCCATTTCCTACTCCACAGTCCATCTCCCCTCTACCCCTTCTGCCTAGTACCCTACCCCTCCCTAGCCCAGTACCCTCCCTGCTTCATCTCTACTCCACCTCTAACTCCGATGCTAAGCAGTACCCTTCTCTTCTTGCTCTGCCTCCTGACAAGGCCCCTGTGCCTGTTATAGTTTGCTCCTGATTAGTAGTTTTGTTATATCAGTACCTTGTTTAAACATAGATATTAGTCCTGTTCAATGGCTTATAACACTTTAACGTGCCTGTTACTGTAATTATTGTAAACAATGTATGTCTGTACTTGTCTTTTATGTACCATGATGTGGAACCATTGTAAAAGAGTTCATACTCAGAGGTTTTCTGAATGATCAAATAAATAAATAAAAAAGTGTATTACATTCATTATATATATTCTGACACTTACTCTTGTATGGTAGGTGTCTGTGCCCTATACAGTATGTTAGTATAGCATATGCATGTTATGTGTAACTCAAAGGTTTGTCTAAGGTGTACACTGGGATGCCAATTAACAAGTCGTGTAGGGAGTGAAAGGACTCCAGCATCAGGTTCTTATTAGAGATAGACAAGTGGAAGGAACAACATACAGTGGTAAATCATGTAATAAAGAAGTGTATTACAAAAACACAGTCTTGCAACCTGCAGTGCAAAATACTGGGAGAAATACAAGTCTCCCTACATCTAGACACAGCAATTCTCAGCAAACCTTTCTAGAATAGTACTTTTTATAGGGAGATAAGGGAAAAAGGCGCAACAATTCTCATTGGCTGAAGCAAGTGGTACCACTACATTGCTGGACAGAAAATGTAGAGTCAGCAGAAAGAAAAGCATTATGTTATACAGATGATGAAACATTCATTAGAACAAAGATGGCACAGAAGTTGTAAGAAGTGCAAGGTCATTATGGTGCAAAAGTAGTGTCTGCAGAAATACATGTGAAAAAGAATACTTTGGTAAAAAGATATGGTTAGGCCCAAAGCACATATGCCTCATGTAAGCAAATGCATAACAGTAAAATATAAGCAAATGAACATTACATATAACAAAAAACTAAGAAATAATGCTGTAAAATGAATGTATACTGTATAATGTGTACACTTAGCAAGCATGAGCCCTAGTATCCATATTTGTACAGTGGATAGAAACATAGAAACATAGAATTTGACGGCAGATAAGGACCGCTTGGCCCACCCAGTCTGCCCCTTTCCCTATCTACTGGATACGCTGCAGATCCTAGTTAACCAGCAGCCTACTTCTTCCTACCCCCAACCCCTAGAATGGCCTTATGATTGTCCCATGCATGCTTGAATTCCACCACTGATTTTGACTCCACAACCTCCTCCGTAAGGCCGTTCCATGCATCCACAACCCTCTCTGTGAAAAAATACTTCCTTAAATTACCTCTGAGCCGCCCCTCCTCTATCTTCAAATTGTGCCCTCTTGTTCTTGCACACCTCTTTTTTTGAAAGATGCTACCCTCTTGGACTTTGTTAATTCCCTTGAGGTACTTGAACGTTTCTATCATGTCCCCCCTCTCCCTCCTTTCCTCGAGGCTATACATATTAAGCTCCTTTTGTCTCTCATCATATGTCTTCCGGTGCAGACCCTGCACCATTTTAGTTGCCCTCCTCTGGACAGATTCCATCCTGTCTATGTCTTTGCGGAGATTGGGTCTCCAGAACTGCACACAGTACTCCAGATGGGGTCTCACCAGCTGTCTGTACAGAGGGATAATAACTTCCTGTTTTGTACTGGTGATGCCTCTCCCTATGCATCCCAGCATCCCCCCAGCCCTCCTTGCTGCCCTATCACATTGCTTGCCCACCTTTAGGTCATCTGATATGACTACCCCCAGGTTTCTTTCCATTTTTGTTGTTGTTAGTATCTCACCCCCCATTGTGTACTCTTTCTCTGGGTTTTTGTTTCCCAGGTGCATTACCTTGCACTTCTTAACATTGAATCTAAGCTGCCATACATTTGACCATTCCTCTAACCTTGCCAAGTCCTTCTCATCCTTTCCACCCCACCCTGTGCATCAACTCTGTTGCAGATCTTTATGTCATCTGCAAAGAGACATCTTTTCCTTCCAGTCGCTCTGCAATGTCACTTATAAATCATTGAAGAGGACCGGTCCTAATACTGAACCCTGCGGTACACCACTAGTAACCCTCCTTTCTTCTGAGTGGACTCCATTTACTATTACTCTCTGTGTCCTGTTCTCCAGCCAATTCTTTACCCAGGCTGTCATCTTGGGACCCACTCCCAGGCTGGCTAACTTGTATATTAATCTTTTGTGTGAGACTGTGTCAAATGCCTTGCTAAAGTCTAGGTAGGCCATGTCCACAGTCCCTCCCTGATCTACTACTTTGGTCACCCAGTCAAAGAAATCTATCAGATTCATCTGGCATGACCTTCCTGCTGTGAATCCATGCTGCCTAGGGTTCTGTGCCCCTCTGACCTCTAGATACTCGACAATTCTTTCCTTCAGAAGGATTCCATCATTTTCCCTATCACTGAGGTTAAACTAACAGGTCTGTAGTTTCCTGCTTCTGCCTTGCTTCCACTTTTGTGAAGGGGAATCACATCTGCCCTCCTCCAGTCCTCGGGTACCACCCCATCCTCCCATGATTTGTTAAAAAGGGTAGTCAGTGGTGTCACTAGTTCTACCCTTAGTTCTTTTAAAATTCTGGGATAATTCCCATCAGGCCCCATTGCTTTGTCCACCTTCAGTTTTAAGAGTTCTTTCTTCTGCAAATGGGCTGGTATCAACTTCTGTATCCAGAGTGTTTCTACTGTTTGTTTTATGTACCTCCCCCTCTTCATTTGTAAATACTGAGCAAAAATATTTTTTTAGTATCTCTGCCTTTTCACAGTCTCCTCTGCCCACCCTCCCTCCCTTTATTAAACCTCATTATCCCTCCCTTGGTCTTCGTTCGCTTCCTGATGTGCCTATAAAAGGTTTTATCCCCCTTCTTAACTGAGTTGGCTATCTTTTCCTCAGTTTGGGCCTTTGCTGTTCTGACTACCTTCCAGCCTCCTTTTGCTTTAACTGATACAGTTCTCTGTCCTGCTCCTTCTGCAATTCCTTGTACTTCCTGAATGCTTCCTTTTTCTCTTGAACCTTCGCTGCCACTTCCTTTGAGAACCATAGTGGTTTCTTACTTTGTTTTGTTTTGTTTATTTGCTTCACACAAAGGGTCGTTACCTCTGTGATGGCAGCTTTTATTATTCCCCATTGTTCTTCCACCCCTCCTTCCTGCCCATTTGCTAGTGCATTCCTTAGGCACTCACCCATTTTGGCAAAGTCAGCCCTCCTAAAGTCCAGTACTTTTGCCTTTGTATGGCTTGACTCTATTGCTGTGTTTATTGTGAACCATACTGTTCGATGGTCGCTAGTTCCCAGATGGCTACCCACTTCTACATCTGTGATCCTCTCTCCATCTCCATTTGAGAGAATCAGGTCTAAGATTGCTCCCTCTTGAGTGGGCTCCAATACTAGTTGTCTAAGGCATGCCCCCTGTAGGGCATCTAGAATAACTCCACTCTTTGAAGTGGCTGCTGCAACTGCACTGCAGTTAACATCTAGCATATTCAGATCACCCATCAGCAATATCTCCCCTTTTTCTGCCATTCTAAGTATACTTTCTATCATTTCCTTGTCAATTTCCTCCCGAGAAGGTCTGTATTAACCCTGTGTGGATTGTGGTGCCATTGCCTGTCTCCAAATTTACCCACAGTGCTTCTTCTCCTCCCTGTTTACCCTTTTGTTCTGTTGCTTTTATTTCTTCCCTTATGTAAGAGCTACTCCTCCTCCTCTTTTACCCTCCCTGTCCCTCTGTAGATAGTGTGTCCTGGCATGTTTACATCCCAGTCATGGTTTTGTGTGTACCATGTTTCTGTGACTGCCACAATAACCAGATGTTCCTCCTCCATCAAGGCCACTAATTCAGGAAGCTTGTTACCCAGACTACGGGCATTGGTACTCATTGCTCTTCATTTTTTGATGGCTTTACCTTCTGTTGCAGCATCCCCCACTGACCTTTCTACCTCGGTCTTTTTCTCATTTAGTACCCTGTTTTGTAGGGAGAGGCTGGTATTTTCCTGCTGCTTATCAGTGCCTCCCCCTTTGACTAGTTTAAAAGCTTGCCAATGAAGCATTTAAACTAATTGCTCAAAAGACTTGTTCCCTTCCTGGACAGATGCAGACCATCCTGCCAGTATAGGCTGGTGTCCCTCCAGGTGGAACCCCAGTCCCCAATGAAGCCAAACCCCTGTGCTCCACACCATCTTTTCAACCATTCATTAAACTGCATGGTGCTAATTACCCTCGCCTCCCCCATGCCATTGACAGGCAGCACCTCTGAGAAGGATACTGTGTGTGCTACTTGTCTTAGGCCCCTCCCCAACTCTGCAATGTCCTCCTGCACTGCTCTAATCTCATGATGAGCCAAGTCATTTGTCCCTAGGTGGACAATTACATCCAGCTCAGACTCCCTTGCAGCTGTTCTCGTGATCCTGAGGATGCACTTCCTGTCCCTCCAAGCCATGGCACCAGGCAGGCACCTTATTTCAGTTTTCCCACCTCCCCCCAGTTCTATCCCCCTAATAATTGAGTCCCCCACCAGGAGCTGCTTCCTTTCCCTGTGGTGTCCTCTGCCTCCTTCCTGTGGGCCTCCCTTGTGACAGTTGTCATCAGTCTTCTCTGCGGGTGCATCTATAGGGGAGCTATGCTCCCCTAGAATGGTGTATGGATTGTGGAGTGGAACAATTGACTGGGTGTGCCTCTGTTCCACCATCCTCACCCTCCCTGAGCCCACTGTGGTCCAACTGCTGTGCTTTCTTCACAACCTCTGAGGTAGTGGTGGTGGTGCTAGTGCTTCCTGGATGGGGGAGGTTCCCTTCCTACTGTCCAGTGTTGCCTGGGGGAAGGTTTCCTTACTACTGTCCAGTGCGGCCTGAAGATGGGCAACTTCCTCCCTCAGGGCAGAGAGTTGTCTGCAAATAGGGCAGCATCTCAGCCTCCAGAAAGACTCCCAGAGACTGCTGCCCCATAGCCATTACATTCACTACTCCCCACATGTTTATCTACTTTTTTGTTTGTGTGTGTGTGTGTGGGTGTGATTGGTTTTTATATAGAAATATATATATTATACAATGTGCATGCTTATATTGTCAGTGCAGTGTGCTAGAGAGGATATGACAGTGATATACCTTGCACTCTTGAGGAAATAACATCAGAACCTCAGGTATAAAGGAACTATTTCCAGGGTGGGTGGGGTGAGGGTGGAAAGGGGTTGAGGCCTAAACTGTGCCCTCACAAAACAATCAGCTAAAAGCTCTCACCCAATGCTGCGATGGTGCCTTCCTGTCAGCAAGATACCCTACAAAACAATTTGACAGAGAAAATACCTGCTAATCAAACAGAGAAAATCCAGACATCCAAGTCAGACACAGGTAAACCTCTCCAGCCCCAAAACAGCCTGGTGGTTTGTTAGCCACAAAGGAAAATCAAATATGCAGTTATTTCAGCCTTTCTGAAGATGCTGACAAGATAAGCAGTTTTGAAAACCCCTTCCTGAATTAAAAACTAAAATAATTAAACACAAAGCAATACCAATGTAAAAGTAAGGAAAACTTCTCTCAGATGTAAGAGAGAGAGATTAGTTACAGATATCTAGTCAATATAGTATATATCCATGCAGCTTCTCAGTTGTTTCAAAGCACACCAGTACACATCTTGGAAGAAGATGGACTTCTGTCTGAAACAGGATCACACCAGTAGTTTATAGTAATTGATCAATGCTGAAATGGTCAAGCTAGAACAATTGGCTGTGATGCAGGTCTCTCTGACTTGTGAAGACAATTTCCCCCACCTCAGGCTATGTCTGGCATCCAATTACAAACTGCAGCCTTTGCTATTTTAAATCACACAACCACCATCAAATATTGCAAAATATATTGATGCAGATTGTCACAGAATTCTAGTAATCAGTCCAGTTAGCCTCAAAGGAAAATCAAATATGCAGTTATTTCAGCCCTTCTGAAGATGCTGACAAGATAAGCAGTTTTGAAAAACCCCTTCCTGAATTAAAAACTAAAATAATTAAACACAAAGCAATACCAATGTAAAAGTAAGGAAAACTCTCAGATGTAAGCAAGAGAGAGAGATTAGTTACAGATATCTAGTCCAATATAGTATATATCCCATGCAGCTTCTCAGTTGTTTCAAAGCACACCCAGTACACAACTTGGAAGAATATGGACTTCTCCCATTACTACATGTTAGTGCAATATCGCAATAAAAGGGATTTTAGTGTCAATGTCAGTAGGTCTATGTGTTTGTTAAAGATGGGTAAATACTGGAATAGACCAAGCAACTACTCAGGGTCACCATCAATAACAACAGGTTCCACGACAGGAACAGGAGCAATTACTATGTGTCCTATAACAGTGGTTTGATGAGGAACAAAACAAAAGTTAGATTGTGGTATTTCACAAACTTTTTGACCATAGGAGAAAGTTTTATGGTTAGTGACAATGCAGTACTGTCCATCAGAGTCATAAGTCCTTTTAACAGCTGGTAACCTCCATTTTTGTAGTTGTACTGGGCAGGTGTAAGACTGATTTAATAGTCTTGTAGTTAGCCAATGAACCTCTTCAGTATAAGCCTTGTAGAGTTGTCCACTGTTCACCAGTGGTTGTGGTGGTGCTGATCATGCTCCAGGAGTATCTGTGTCATTAGCAGGCAGTAATGTCCTGGTCCAAGGTAAAGGACCAATCAATGCTGTTAGGTGAGTAGCTGCATACTGGTTTGATATCAAAAATGTCACAATGACACAAATAATGATAGCCCTTTCTTGCACAGCAATCCTTGTGAGGTGAAACCCATGCATTCATGGTTGGATGGAAGACAAGAAAAGGTGGCAGTTCAATACATTCTCTGTAGATATCCTCAACAATGTGCCCAATGGAGTGAACTGTAGCTAGTTTATCAAATAAAGCTGTATTTGAATCAAAGTGTGATAATGAGACAGTAAAGGTCACAAACATAGTGTCCAGAATAGTACATATTTTAGCAATGAAACAACAGCAATAAAATTAGGATGCCTGGTTAAAAACCTAAGTTTCTAGCAGTAGATACTTGTATGGAAATGGACTGAAACATGCACATTGTAATGCATGCAGTGGATTTGCAATGTGGGCAATTCCATTTTGAAATTCTTCTATCGAGAATGATATCTGGAATATGTCCAGATTCCAGATCATAGAAGAGATTATTGACAGTGGTTATGACATAAGAGCCATAAGCAGAGCACAGGAGATCACTGGCAATATATTGCTTGTCTGCCTCCCTATTATTCTGTGCAATGAGCTGGTTTAACCTATTCTTGGCGTCAGTGAAGCTTTTAACAATTTATTTCATGTTGTATACTGTGTATCTTTATTCCTAAGTCCATCCACACCATGTAACAATGGGGGTATGGTCTGATTAATCATACCTTGTTGGTATTTTGTGAGTGATCCTTGATAGTAGCAATGTATGCCCTGTTACAGATAGACATAGTGCTACCAAATATTCCAATTAAGGTATCTGTTGCACCAGTGACTTCAGCTGTTTCACGCTTCTTCTTAGAAACATGGGACTTCTTCTTTGAAGAGTTTGGTCGAGATCTAAATTAAACCTAAATGTTCTACAGTGTTTACACCAGCTAATGGGTCTTGTGTACATGTCTGGGATGCTGGCAGACTATCTAATAACATAGTACTGAAAAACTTTGATGTGTTAGTAGTGAAACACATACCAAATTCTGCCATATTCCAATGTGTTAGATTGAAAAGAACAGGGACGTCATATATTGTAAATTATTGATAAGGGTACCAGGTACTGAATTTGCAGTTAAGCCACTAAGGGGCCAGGTTCCTGTGGGGGATATTCAAGAAGTTCTGCTTCCATTGAAGAAATAACAGAGCAAAATATAGCAGCTGAGGCCATAGAACTGAGTGCATAGTATTCTTTTGCAGAGTCTTTGGAGAACCTCTAGCATTAGGCAGGGTGAATTAGAGCAGTCAGATTCTATAAACCTGAATGTCAATGGTTGGTGTGTTGGCTAGACAGATTACCATTTGGGGAAATTGTGGTGTTTGGCCAACCATGGAATGTTCCTTTGGACAGGCAGGCAAGATGGAGAGTTTGTCCACTGAAACCTGTTTGCCATTCAATTTGTAGGGTAGATTTATCAGGGGCTACAACTGAGGCAGTGAAGTCGGAATCTTTACCTTCCTGGACTGTAATCAGTTTGTTTGGGACTATAATTGAAAGGCCTTCTGGCATGGCAGTAGGAGGATGGTCTAAATGTGGATGGATGCATTCTACCATGCCTTGAATGGAGGGGAAAGCTCCTAAGATGAGGAGTAGCAGGTGCAAGATAGTCATCTTGCAGGAATACCTGTAAGAAAAAAGAAAATGTCATTCAGTACAATTCTGCCCAATGGGGTTAGGAAAAGTAATTTTATGCCTTTGTATAGATTTAGTTGGTTTGCATGCAACCATTTGTCAGTAAGTTTCTTGTTTTACAGAAGTTTAACTTAGCAGACTGTGGGGCTGAGCTTGTTGACAATGGGATAGGGTCCTTCCCACTTATTGGAGAAAGAGTGTGTAGGGTGGGCAAATCTGAGTACCATTACCTGATCTCCAACTTGCCAATCCACTTATTGTTTGTATTTGTCAAACTGGATTTTGTATTGTTGCTGGGCCTTGCCCATGCAGTGTGCAGCATACAGATGGGTCTTAACAATGTCTTCTTGGAGTTTGATCACATACTTGTCAGCAGACACTCTGTCTGCAGTGGGGTGTTTAGGTCAAACAACAGATGTTCAAGTAATCTCATACTGTAGTTCTAACATTTATCACCTCATAGGGTGTCAGCTGGGTGGTGGTTGAAGGAGTACCCCTGACTGCCATAAGTAATAAAGGCATCAGGGAATCCCAATCCTCGGGATTTTCCTCAATGAATTTGGAAAGCATTTGCTTAATCCATCTGTTGGCTCTTTCTACTTGACCTGAAGACTGAGGGCAATAGGGTATTTGGAACTTCTGGTGTACCCCTAGAAGTTCAAGTTCTTCTTTCATCAACTTACCTGTAAAGCTGGTTCCTTTGTCAGTCTACCTTCAGAGGTATGTCCCAACTGGAGAAAATCTGTTCCACTAAGATTTTTTTCAGTTGCTTTTGCAGTGCAAGTCTTAGTGGGAAAAGCCTCAACCCACTTAGAAAAGAGGTCAGTGAACATAAGTCCACACTTTTTATTTTTGCTGGTATTGGTCAAGGGACCAACAAAGTCAATTTGTATGGCATGCCATGGGCCAGAATGTCTCTGTTGTAGCAGTTTGGCATTTTGCTTGGTTGGTATTGGGTTGTTTTGTGCACAGATCAGACAATTGTCAATATAGTGCCTGAAGTCATTGGTGATGTCAGGCCACCAACCAGCAGTTTTGAGTTTCTGGAGTGTATTCTCAACACCCTGATGCCCACCAGTGTGGATGTCATGCACCTGGTTGAGAAATTTGGATCTTAGTACTTGAGGGATCACCCACAATTTGTAGGAGCTGTCCTCTGATTGCTAGCAGATGAATTTGACCATCTTGTGGCAAATGTAACCTACTGGTGTGTCTCTTATATGGATTGTGGGTAGGTAAGTCTTGTTCAGTTCCTTTTTCAAGGAGACAGAACAGATCTTTCATTTGGGGATCTGCATGTTTTGTTGTGGACAAGTCCAGTGGCTCAAATGGTTCTGGTTTCTTTTTGATAACAGCTATTTGAACAGCTGCTAGATCAGGATGATCTATCATCCATGTGTTCCCCCAACCCTCGCGCACCCTCTTTTGCGAGAGTATACTAAGGTTCATACTAAGGTAAGTGCAAGAGCTAGATGGCAGAAGCCCATAGTGCTTTTATACTAATCCATTATATAGTAGGAAAGATAATATCCACAGCCTATCAAACCATCTAGACAATTTTTAAAAATACTTTTAGTTTCACTACTAATGACTTGAAGTGTTAATCTGTTACATGGACCAATGACTCTGAGGATAAAAAAAATATTTATGACTGGAACTCAGGGATGGTTTTCTAACTAGTTGCATAGGATTTCCCCTAGTATTATGATTGTAGTTTTTAAATTCTAAACTTAGTTCACATAAGAGATAGAGATCTTGAATAATGTCATATAATAATATAAGATCACCTCTAAGATGACATGTGGATAAGGGCATACGTTTTAGGCATACGTTTTAAAGTGTCTAATCTTCCCTCATTTGAGACATTATGTAGCCACAGAGATTTTTTTTGTAAATTTCCTCTGAACTGTTTCCAATAAAATACCTTCAGATTTTTTATACAGACACCAAAGTTGGGAGGCTTATTCTAAATGTCGGTCATTAAAGGAATGGTAGAGGTCTGTTTTAGAATGAGCTCTAACCTTGTGGATGAAAAGCTTGTGTATAAAGTGCTGGGAAAGTTCGTGAATATAAATCATGAGTGCTTTATATTTCACTGGGATGCCAACTAAAGATAAAAAGAAGTTCTTTTGCCAGTATGGTAGAAATTCATTGAGAGAGCTGCAGACCCAATTGGAGTCTGCAAAAATGATGGTGTCCTCTGTGCCATGTTGTATTAACTCGAGGGCACAGGCCACAGCTGCCAGTTCTGTATACTGTGATGATACAGCACTGCAATGCTTGGAAATTCCAACAGTGTTGCCATCAGGATACATGACGAGCACCCCAAGTCCAGCTACCTATTCTCCTTGATGATATAAGGCTGAGCCATCTGTGAAGACATAACACAAGGAAGTGTCTGCAAGGAGCTTTGGAGAAGCAGAGAGAAATGGGCCTGGATCAAGCAAGTCATGGAGTTGTAGTGCACAATCATGTGAATCTCCTTGATAAAGGATCCCATGGGCCAGAATGGAAGGTATTTTGGCAGTGTGGACCTGGATGTCACGGTCCTGGAGAAGAAGAGACCAGTGAGTCAGGCTGGTGTTGGATACTGATCCATCCTTCACTCTGTCTGACAGCAAGAAAGATGTGGGTGTGTGGTTGGTGTTTATAATGATAGGTGAGTACCCAATGATATACAAGAAATGTTTAACAGCCCAGCAGATAGATGGAAAGTTTCTTTCACAAAGGCTGTACTTCTGTTCCACTGGTGACAACATTTGGGATGCATATGCAATAGATATCAAAGTACCATTAACTTTCTGAGCAAGGATTTCTGACATAGCAATATATGAGGTGGCTGATTCCAGACGGAAGGGCAGTGCTGGATTTGGGTACACAAGGCTGGAGCAGAGGCCAATGCCTGTTTCAGCGACATCACATCCTGGATGTGAATGGTACCCCAAGTCCAAGGGACATCCTTCTTCAGAAGCTCATACAGGGGGTCGGCCTTCTGGGCAAAGTCACAAATGAAGTCACTGGAGTAGATGACCATTCCCAGGAAATGTCTGAGTGTTGCCACACTGGTGGGTAGTGGCAAATCCTGTAGGCCTTGGAACTTGTTCCAGGCCAGATTTTTGCCTTTGTCTTTTATACATAAGCCAAGAAAAATTACTTCTATCTGGCAGAGTTGTGCCTTTGCATGGTTGCATTTGAGGCCTGCCCTCTGCAGGAGGGTCAGTAGTTCATCCAAAAGTTCAAAGTGTTGTTCCTTGGTGGCAGTTGCCAACAATAGGTCATTCACAAACTGCAGAATACACTGTGGGGAAGAGAAACCCTTCAGGGAATCCATCATGTGTAGATGGAATTGGGAGGGGCTATTGTAGAACCCCTTGGGTAAACAGGTCCATGTGTACTGCCAACCTTCAAAGGTGAAGGCAAATTTGTATTGGCTTTTGAGGGCCAGTGGTAGTGACCAGAAACCATTGGAGATGTCGAGAGCACTGAATCACTTGTGGTCAGGTGTCAGCAATTTGAGCACATCAGGTGCTGAGGCTAATGTAGGTGAGCAGGTAGGAGTGACTCGGTTAAGTCTCCTATTATCAATTGTGAGTCTCCATTTTCCTGTGGGTTTCTTCACAGGCCAAATAGGTGAATTGGCAGTAGAGACACAAGTCCTGATCACACCCTGTTTGAGGAGTGACTGAATGGTTTCTCTGAGTGATGGAAGGGCCTCAGTAGGGAAAGGGTATTGCCTTTACCTTTTATGTGCTGGGCCTAGGATTTCGATGACAGTGTGCATTCTACCACAGTCATGTTTGTTCATGGTGAATATGTCCAAATGCTTCTGCATGATGGGGAGGAGCCTTTTGGAAAACTCATGGTTTTGGAATAGCGTTATGACATCATATTCCTTGTCACTGTTGGTGATAGCTGCAATCACGTGCGAATCATAAATCATGATAGTATGATATTGTCCTCTGATTTGGATCAATAGCATATTAGCCAGATCCACAACACAGCCATGTGGCACAAGGAAATCAATCCCAATGATGCTGGGATGATTATATAACACCATAAGCTGAAAGGTATGATGTGTCTTCAGGTTGCCTATAGTCACTGAGATCACTATTGAGCAGTGTAGATAGCTCTGTGCCATCCATACCTGATGTAGTGGTCTGCCATCTGGTAGACCAACGAGAGTTTGCCGGATCTTTATCATGTAAAACAGGTACAGCCACGCATATATCTAATAGCACTGTTAATTGGCAGCCTCAGACCATGGCCTTGGTGCAAGGCCTTCCTTTTGTGTCAAATGCCAACTTGTTCACGAAATGGACTGAGGCGTTTAGTTGTCAATTCATAGTGTCAGCAGCAGGGTGCTCCTGAAAGAACATTTGGGCCTGTTCTTGTCAGGCCTCATCCCCATGTTGGATGGCTGCCATGAAGGGAGTTGCATCTGGGTTCAGACCTGATGTGGCCTGGTGTCCTGTGGTTCCAGAATCCCCGTGGCCTGTTGAGGCCTGCTTTCCTGGGCCTATCACTGTGAGGACCCATGCGGGGACTGCATCTGCAACAGAGCAGACCTGACCGAGGAAGTTTAGGAGATTTCTGTTCTCCTCCTTGATCTCTCTGTATGAAGGGCCTGATCGACTGTTCCGATTGCCCTGATTGGAATCAGAAATCCAGTTACGCTTGTTTTTGTTGTAGTTCCGGTTCCCAATTCTGGACTGAAGATGTTGTCAGTTGTCCGAAGATGTGTGATTCTTTTCTTGGGTCTTGCCCTCCACAGTATAGTGGATTGTGTGCTCTTCATTAGACTGTACTGTGGCCACATTTTTCAAACTGGAGCTGAGGTCTCAGATGTAGAGCTAGAAATCCTACACTGTTTTCTGAAGGACATCCACAAAATTGTCTGTAGTGGGGAAAATTGTTGGTTCCACCTTTTCACAGACAGCCGGAAGCATGTTGTGAAGGAACACATTTTTGTATTCTTTGAGGTTGGTGTCTGCATTCTTGCCTGCAAGGTGTTTGCCTGCATGGTAGGCCATCCATAATCTCTGGAATGTCACAGTGCTTTCTTTCACATTTTGTTTTACAGAGTGAGCTAACATCACTCCAACCACACCTGGGTTGTGTACGGCAATGAGTTCAGCTGTGATTTAATCAAAAGTGGCTCGAGTGTCTCAGTGGGCTATGTCTGGAAGTTTTGCCCACAGGCTGGGGTCAATAGTCTGTCGGAGGATCTGTACTTGGTAGTCCTCCACTAAGCTAAGCATTTCACATTTGGAATGTACCTTCTCCAAATGACAACTGAGGTTGTCAGTGGGGCCCATGTGGCCTATGCTGTCAGTGAACTGCTGAACAGAGTGGGCCATCTGTAGGGGATTACTGGGAATTTGATCAGGGGTCAGGATGTCTCATACTCCATGGATGGCGTCCTTCACTGTGACATTGATCACAGTTCGCACCATTGAATCCTGAGTAGCAGCCTCTTTCAGCATTTGTTTCATCTGCACTATAAAAGTCCTCTTGCTTTTCTCAGGTAAACTTTGACTTGCACAAGGCACTTTCAATCATTTTCTCAATCTCCTCTCTGTTGATCCCTGTCAGAGCAGTGATTGGAGAGGCCTTTAATAGGCCTAGAGAAGGCAGTGGTAAGCCTAAGCCCCCCCCATTATGGGGGTTGCCATCTTGGTGTCGCACATGATAATTGTCATCGAGATGATGATGTAGGGATGTGCTGTTGTAGTAAGGGGACCCACCATCTTGTGAATGGCAGGATGGGGTTACTGGACCATAGTCGGGGTGTGAGCGGGTGTTGTCTTGGGAGATGCTGTCATCAGACTCATCATCTCCGGATAACGTGAGGTTGAGGGGTGCATAGACATCCATCACCTTAACATGACCAGCCAAAACCTCTTGTTGGTGACGTAGTTTCACTATCTTGTGTTTACAACCATTGTGACTAACTTTTGCAAAGTTCTGTTCTACAACTTTTGTAACTTCTTTCTGTATCACTCTATGTATGGAACTCAATTTACAGTTGTCCCTATGTTCTCTATCCAACTCATCATGTACCTGTTTCAAGTCATCTTGGATCTCCTCCATGTCCTCTCACATTTAATCGTTAATTTTACTTAACAAATCATTTATTTGTAACACCTGTCTCTTATCCTGTCTCAAACTTTCACATTCATCTCTCAACATATGAAGTTCTTTCTGATCACCTTCACCAGAACAGTGCAAAAGAGTCACTTTCTCATTTTGCAGTAACTGAATGTCAGTCTCCAGTTGTTGCTTTTCTCAAACTTTCAGATGCATGTAATCCCATCTCTTTTTTAAGGGAAAAGTGTTGCAGTTCTAGGGAGTGAAACCTTGATTTGGAGGCTTCTAAAGCAGTGTAGAGAGCCATGACCAACAGCCCTTTAGCCTCACACTTTTTGGCTGTTTGTCTTGTCTCTGAGTACTGGGTTGAAATCCCCAGTACAGGGTTGTCAGACTGAATCACTTCCAGTGCAAATTCAGTCCACCCTCCATGGGAGGCAATGTAGTTAGAGACATCTAATCTTAATCCTGTGCATATGTGTGATGTTGTGGCGATCATGGTATCAATAAAAGTTATTGGGGGAATACAAAATCATTAACCCATAAGAGGTTGCTGTGTCATGTATTGATCTGCAACAGACAAAGCCAGCAGATGGGCAGGTTACTGTACTTGAGTAGTCCTGCAATTCAAAACTACCATTGGGTGTGGTGAGTTGGCATCAACCATGCCCAGAGAGCAGCCAGACTTTACAAGTTGCTACGGAGGTAGAAATAACAGGAAAGGTGATGTGGGGGTGTACACCTACTATACCCATAGGAAAGGGAAATTGTCTTAAGCAATGAGTGAAACTTTGCACCATCTAAGTCGCCTGCACACTGTCACCAATTTGTTTGAGTTTCTAACCCTGATCAGGTTCTTGGTGATAATTAGAGATGTAAATGAATCACAGACAAGTTGCATATCAGTAATAAATTTGTTTCTTACTCCAAAATGAAATTACAGTTGCCCTAAGCAGCTGTTACCATAAGATGCTGGGAGTCAAGCCTAGAGTTCCCCAATACCCCAAGGAGTGAATAAGGTTTCCAAGGGGAATGCGTAATACATTACATTATATACTATGATGATCACTATGGTTACCCTTAGTATGAACCATTATCAGATATATGCAGTGAGCCCTACTGGCCAAAAGTTAGGTAGCTCCACAGCATTATCTAGTCCTATACAATATTAGCTAAGTCAGCTATCTCTTAGAACAATGAGAGTATACACAGTACATGGAAAACACAGAATGTGGTACAATTATACATAAATCCAAAAGATGACAGTGCAGACTACGTAATATCAGAAGATGACAAATACAAGAATGTCTTGGCTTACTATGTGCAGTTTCCATGCATAGAGAAAGTAAAGTATAATATAATCATTATATATATCCTGACACTTACTCTTGTATGGTAAGTGACTGTGTCCTATATGTTAGCATAGCATATGCATATTACATGTAACATAAAGGTTTGTCTAGGGTGTACAGTGGGATGACAATTAGGGTGTAGGGGCCTTGCATAACAATAGCATTATGGCTAATAGCTTTAGATGGCACGCTAACACCACAGAAATAACTGTACTGGATAATAGTTTGTAAGCATATCATAGCAAGCATGAAAAAAATACCACTATGTCTTATGCTGTATTATGGAACATGGTAGTCCACATTAGGAACTGTAGGTCAGGCAGGTCTACAGTACTACTCCATCTGTCTTATCATTTTTCTCACTACTGAACCTAAAAAGTATTTTTCTCCTTTTTTAATCCCTTCTGCTCTCTGCAGTTCTTTCTGAGATTAAGGCCACCAGACTATCTTTCCTGCCACACTAGTCTTCCTCTGATAGTCTTGACTGTCCTGCTCCCTCTGGGTCCTCCTCAACTTCCTTTAGGCAGACCTATTATCTCTGACTGGCTGGGCAACCTTGTGACTAGTGGTGTGTGGACTTTTCAGATAACCACAGAACAGAATTTTATGGAATATTGTGAAATTCTGGTGAAATTCCACTAAATTTCTTTCAGAAGCAAATGGTCTGATACCTTTTATTGAACCAACATAGATGTTACAAAAAAAAGTAAAAGTCCACTTATTTTCTTTGGAAGCAGAATGACAGAATTCTGCAATTGAATAATGTTGAACCTTTTTTTTTGTAATTCATTACCATGGAATGTTATTCCTCAGATCTATATATATTTCACTGAAATGGTTGCAGCATAATTTTCCATGGGACTATGTTGTTCAGCAGAATACAATTCCATATATCACAGCAGGCAGAATTCTGCAGACTGCCCATGTGAACTTTTAATGAATGTCCTCTGGTGGAATGGTCATTCCACATAATTTTTTTTAGGTGGCATTCTATAATCCACACAGTGCTACTTGTGACTAAACCATCTGGACGCTTTTGACCTTCAGTTGTATCCATTTAGAAGAAGAAGAATTAGCATTTATAAAGTGCTATTCATACACAGTGTATCCCAAAGAGCTTTACAAGCAATGGTAGACTGGTAGTGAAGTGACTGAATATGTAGTGGCAGCCATATCACACATCAACACCCACACACAGCCTGGACAATTGCATGAACAAGTTTTATGGGAAGGGGAATATTGGCCAGGACACTGGGAATGTCCCCTACTCTTTATGAAGAGTGTCTTGGATTATTTTACTTCAAACTGGATACCCACCAGGACAGCACCAGGATGGGTAGAAGAGACCTTGGTTTAACATCTCATCTGAAGCATGGCACACCCCAACAGTATAGCAACCCCTCTAATACTGCACTCAGGTGCCAGTGTTTAGATACAAGTCCAGTCCCAGTGTGGGATGAGAACCCATGACCTTCTGGTCCAGAGGCAGATGTACTACCTATTGAGCCACACTGACACATAACCAAACACACTCCTTTGTAGTCACTGCTATTCCTTCCTTAATGATAGACCCTTTTTGGTCCACTGCCATCTTTTTGATTATGCCCTCCAGGTGCCACTTAACAACTTCCCCATCCTTCTGAAATCTGCATTTCTAAAGTTCAGGACTTTCATCTTTTTGAGTACCTTCTCCCTGCCCATGTCTAATCTGAACCATATTGTGCAGTGGTCACTCCACCCAAGGACTCCTCAACCTGGATGACCTGGATGTGGTCACCATTTGTTAATATCAGATCAAGAATTGCCCCCTTCCTTCTGAATACTGTGACAACCTGGGTCAGGAATTCACTCAACACTGCATCCGAAATTATCTGAAACCTGGTGCAGATTGTGGGGGGGGGGGGATCTTCTGATCCACCTTAGTTTTAGCATAAAGCTTTAGGATCTGCTTATGCATACATTCATGGTAAATGCTAGAAATGTATTTCATGCCATAGCTTTAGTCTTAGTGAGGTTTATATCTACTGACTATAACTCTGTCCTGTTCTGTCACATGCAAACTTTAACTTGCTGATTGTGCAGATTGACATATATGACCATTTAAGTAATGCCAGGGACAAATGTGTATATGCAGGGAGAGACAGTTCACATCTCTTGTTTTGCTGAATAGTAAGGATAACCACATTTAAGAATAGCAGCAACATGAAATAGTACTGAAGTTGTGTAGAAAGGAACTTACTATGTAAGGCAATATGTTTGTCTCTGTAAATAGGGAAGTTGGAAACTATAAAAATGAGAGTTGTGTTGAGTGAGACCCATTATATATTTCAGGAGGATGTCTTGTGCTCACAGGGAAAGGTAATATGTTTTCCTGTATTTGGCATAGCTTGCAATAAATATTTTATCCCTGTAACTCTGTTTCCCTGTGTTGGCATTACCCTCTCAGAAACTCTACAGAGAGCACAAATACATAATAAGAGTTTGGTATAAAAATCATACAAATTTACATTGGCCCCCCAGATTGAACATCATTCAAAGACCACAGAAAACATTGTTGGGGTAGATAAGAATCACAACCTAGCTACTCTGGGTACTGTACTTTAGTGGATAGAGCACTGGAACCCTGCTGCTGACTGAAGACACATTGTGTGCCCAGCTATGCTATTAGTGCAGATAAAACTATCAGATGGCAGAAAGGGCATGGGAGCCTAACTGTCAACTGAGGGTACATAGCATATAAATGTTTCTCTGTGTAATTGCAGCCTGACCATATGTCAGAAAACAGGGTGCAGGGACCTAGCTGTTGACTGCAGGCACAGTGCATCACAGTATTAATTTTGTTTAAGTGGATTTGTACTTTAATTATTTGTGTGATCACAATTGAGGATTTCATCTCCAAGTTTGCTGAACAGCCATGGGGTGGAGGATTTCATGTGGGATGTGAAACACCAGTCCAACCCCTAGCATGGGTCAGGAAAGTGTGTAGATCTAGATTATGACAAGAACCTAAAGAAAACACAAACAAAAAAGGTTATTGTATGCAAGGTGCATACAAGGCATGCTAAGCATTAGACACTAAAATAAGATGCATGAAAGACAATCTGAGTAAAATTAAATAAACTTTGTCAGACAAAAGCCAGAACATCCAGTCCCTTATGAACCAGTTGACCAATTTACCAGTGGTCAACAAAGTATTATCTCGCAGCATAAATGAGAAACCAAAGGAGATAAACAGACTGCAAGTGCACTTGAAATGTGTAAGCTATGATAAGTTTAATCTTGAGCAGCAGTGCACTGAGTTTAAAGGAGATGTGCATGTGCAGTATGAGCAGTTGTAAGCACTAGCTAAGGTGACTAAAAATGATAACTCCGAATGACACCAAAGGTATAGGAGACTGCAAGAACAAGCTTTAAATGACAAAGGCTATGTCCATGAAGGAAAACATTGGTATCCTGAGACCTGAAACCTTCAGTGCAGAAATGAACATACAGCATGCCAGATAACCTTTAACCTTTCTTCTGTGCTAACCTTTCTAATATTCTATTTTTTCTTTGTTGGCATGATAACCCATAGTTTAGAAACCTATTAATGCTCTTTCTGACTTTTCTTTCCCCACACACACACACCCACAGCAAAGCATGCAGTCATGTGGTCTACTTTAGAGCAGTTAGAGTTTAAAGAAAGCTTGTTGGCTTTGGTACTTGTTTCTTCCATTGTAGTTACCATTTGCAAAAGATGGCGTCTGTCATGGAGGTTACATAAACAAATGCTATGACACTTTTTTTCTGACCATAAAAAAGGGAAAATATAACAAAATGAAACACTAAAGGTGAACTACCGTAAACAACCTTTCATCTTACATGGAGAGTAATTAAAGTATCAGGAAGCTTGATGCTGTTTTGGGAATAAAAAATGTATAAACCACAGGCTGGATTCATGAATGCTTTTGGGAATAAGTCCCATGCTGCAACTCGAGGTGCGGTCCAAAATCCCCATAGCTGCAGAGATCAGGATTCACTTATAGCATAGAACTTGCTGTTGCTGTTACAGCTGATCCCATGAGCCATAACAGTTTTCCACAGCTATGGGGGTTTCCCAAGCAATGCCACCTGCAAGCTGCTTTATATTGTGGAGCCGGTCATAATCCAGCTCCACCTTTGTGAATAATAAATAATAATATAACTTTATTTTTATGGTGCCTTTCAAAAGCCAAGGCACCTCACAATTAATTAAAACATAACATAGTTCACAGCAGCATAAATATTATGAAACAAAAAATACAAATAAAGTCTGTACTCTGACTGTAAGTTCCGATTGTACTCAACAAAATTCGCCTCACCCTAAATAAGGCCTGCAGGCTGATTACTGGTGCCCCCAAGCTCACACACACTTGTCAACTCTATGACGATGCAAAACTGCTTTACCTAGATGAACGGCTACGCTATCAAACCTGCATCCTCAAAAAAAAATGCTATTTGGGCTATCCCCTCCTGGGGTGACAGCCTCCATCCACCACGCCCAACCCACTATCGCAACCCAAACCTCCAACAAGCCCACTCTACTGGTCCCCAGATCCAGGACCACCCATGGTCAGAGGTCCTTCCACTACAGAGCCCCATCCTGGCTTAACTCTCTCCCAGCTCCCATCTCAAATGCCCCCACAATCTCCAACTTCAAAAACCACCCTTCGGAACCAACTGTTCAACACTCGCAACTGCTCCTGCCCCTAAATGAGGCCTTGCTCTCTCCACACCTGACAATGCCTACTGGGTGGCACTCCACCTCACTCCACCTCACCCCCCCACTTTCTCCCTGTTGCAGTCTGCCTCTGTCATTACCGGCATGTGCTCTGCAGTCATATTGTACTGCTACAAAATTGTTGAATGTATGAAACCCACTCTGTGTAAATTGTTTAAATGTATGAAATCATTTCTGTGTAACTTTAAAATCAGTTGTTTTTAATGCTGTAACCTAAATCTTGTCTCTGTCTTATCTCAATGTGATGAGGTACATTTGGAAATGAGCCTCTGGCACAAAGGTTGTAAACTAATGTACAAATATATAAATGAATAAATAAATAAAAGTCCATCAGTCACCAAATGCTTGATGCCAGAGGTATGTTTTAAACACTTGTTTGAATCCCTCCACGGTTGTGCACTCCTGTAACTGATGGAGTACAGTTCCAAAGGGATGAGGCTGCATACATAAATGCCTGGGCCACAGAAGATTTTAAACTCACACTTGGAATCTCTAGCAACCCCTTGTCAGCTGAGAGGAGTGATTGCCCAGGGCAGTATGGTACCAGAAGCTCTTTCAGGTAGTCCAGACCCTATCCATGTAGGGCTTTGTAGGTCAAAAGACCAATTTTAAAGGTAATCCACCACTGTACTGGCAGCCAGTACAGACTGTGCAGCACCAGAGAAATATGACAGGACTGAAAGGTTCCCATCAAATGCTGGGCCACAGCATTCTGTACTAGCTGCAAGTGGCAGATTTCCACCCCAAGTAGCCCTAGGTACAGGAGTTGCAGTAATCCTGACATGAGGACACAAAGGCGTGGACAAATGTGGGAAGATCGCTGGACAGAACAACGTGTTTAACCCTGGAGATATTCCTCAGGTGGTAAAATGAGGTCTTGATAAAGGCCAACACCTGTGACTGAAGTGTCAGCCCCTTGTCAAAAATTACCCCCAGGTTTCACACCCATTCAGAGGTTGGGAATAATAAGCCCCCAAGAAAAAGATCCCAGGGCAAACCTACCCCCAGCCCCCCTATCCGGTGCCCCAGGTCCACAACCAGCACCCCAGTCTTTTCCGAGTTCAACTTCAACCAACTCGAATCCATCTAGTTCTGGATTTCTGTGATGCAGTTATTGAAGCCTGAGAGAGCTCTACCCTGGTCGGGTGCAAAAGAAAGGTAGAACTGAGTATCATCGGCATAGCAGTGAAACTTCAGCCCATACCTTCTTACAATGTCTCTGTGGGGCAGCATGTACACTGCAAACAATATGGGGACAACACAGACTCCTGAGGGACCCCACATGACAGAGGACTGAACCCCAGGACATCACCCTCTGAGGTCTTCCGGTGAGGAAAGATGTAACCCACCTGAGGACTGTACCCAACAGGCTACAGATGAACCTCAGGCAACTGAGCAGAACACCATGGTCCACAGTGTCAAATGCTTATGAGAGATCAAGAAGAACTACGATGGAATGATTTTTCCAATCTCTAGCCTTCAGGAGATCGTTGAGCACCCATACCAGCGCCATCTCAGTACTGTGCCTCTTTTGAAAACTGGACTGAAAAGGTTCATAGATGTCATGGATGGTAAGGTGGTTCTCCAGTTGTATGGGCACAATCTTCTCAACCACCTTCCCCAAAAAGGGAAGGTTGGAGCTAGGTGTATAGTTCATATGGCAGTCTGGGTCCAAAGAAGCTTTCTTCAGGAAGGTTGTTACCACCGCCTCCTTCAGAGAGCTAGGAAACTTACCTGTTTCTAAGGAGCACCAGACAATCCATGCTAGGACTGGACCAATGGAGTCAATACAACCCAAAACCAGGGAAGTTGGTCCTGGATCCAAACTACAGCATATCGGGCATGCACCCTGGACAATCCGTATGACATCCATGAACTCTGGGTGGTCAAAGGTACTCCAGTAATGCTGAGGGCTAGTGGCCAAGCATTGGTCCAGAGCAACACCCATAGAGTGTACTGGCTGGAGCACCACCCTGATGTCAGTCATTTTAGTCTCAAAAAAATAAAGCAAGTTCATTGCACTCTATTTGTGAAAAAGCTTTCCAAGCTTGTAGACAGGCTGGGTTGTGCAGTCTGTCCACTGTTTGGAAAAGCAGAGCTGGTCGATTATGAGCTGCTGTGATCTCCCCTGACAGGAACTCTGCCTTCTTACAGGTGATTGCAGATTGATCGACTTGATAATGGTCCATCAATCTAAGGTGGTCAGCATCAAGGGCAGATCTTTGCCAGCAATGCCTTAACCTTCGTCCATCTCGCCGCATCTCCCTCAAAGTCCCATCAAACCATAGGGGCTGAGGGCGAAGGAAGAGAGGACAAACTCAGACAGGAGCAATGAAATCCAGGGCCGCCCAAATGGTCATATTATAGGCCAACATGAGGGCCTCTGGGTCACTTTGCCACTGGAATATTCGACAGATCAAATACCGCCATTAGGCCTTCAGAGCTAACATCTCATAAATGGGATAACTGACCATCTCCACAGGGGTAGGCCTACGAGGGGGGGCGCTAAAATTTTACCTCACAGTGTAGTGATCAGACCATCTGACTGATTCCACCTCCAAATCTGAGGCTTCCATCCCCAGGAGGAAAAGTAAGTCAAGAAAGTGACCATATTTATGGGTAGCAGTGGTAACTATCTGTGTAAGGCCCATAGATGTCATCAACTGGAGGAAGTGTTGTTCAAATTGTGAGAGTTTATCATTGACCCAGGCATTAAAGTTGCCCAAGACCATCAATCTGGGTGATTCAAACACCATGTCGATGATGAAGTCCGCTATTTCCTAAAGGAACCGCTTCCCATCCCCAGGTGGACAGTAGATGAGGGCAATCCTACAACCTACATCTATTACCACAGTACACTCAAATGACTCAGTCTCCTCAACTGGTACACTCATGAGGCCCAATTAAATCTTAAAACAGACTGCAACCCCCCCAACCCAGTCTCGAGCGGAGGATCACCAAGTACCCAGCCAGAGTTGTGGCCTCTAATATGGACCAGAGTTCTCATCCAGCTAGGTCTCGGTGATACAAGTCAGGTCCACTGAACTTACAAGTTCTGCAATAATTGCAGTCTTGTTTTTAATGAGTCTGGCAATGCATAACCACAGCAGAAGTAAAACCATGGTGACCTGTGGATCCGGAAGTGGCAACCCACTTGTACCTTGTTTTTCCTGCAGCTGTGGGTATTTCTGCTGGTAGGTGACTCTAGCCCCACATGTTTTACAAACTGCTACAAACAATGCATTTACAATGCCTATTGTTCCACATTACTGGTTGCTACTTTATATTCTGATACCAAATGAAACGTTTCCATAAGCAAAAAATGCACACATTTGCTATGTTTAAGAAACTCATTATGTAGAGAAAATAATTTTGTGGACTACTATGGGCTCCAGCTGGCTGAAATCTGTGGACTTTATAGAGCTCTTACATGAGGACTTCTGGAAATAAGAAAAGAAGGACTTTCTGGGAAAGTTCCCCTCTTTGTTAACTGCATAAAAGCAGCTCTGTGTTAAAATATTGTTTTTCATGTTTTCTTTACCTTTTTGTATGGAACAACTCCATATAAAATTGTTGTAAAATGTAACCAAAAGTTAAGGCATGATTAAAAGGTCACATAGTCTCCAGCCCTATAAAAGGGGTTCACTGAGCACAACATAGCAGAAATTAGTTATACCAATTTAAAAATATTATTTTCTTTTTAGTTGGTTGCAGAACCATATTTTTTTTTATTTTATTTAAATGGAAAAGAAAATTTCTGATTTAAAACAAACTGTTTGCCAGAGTTTAAAATCAAATGTACCCTGTGGAAAACAATTTATCACTTAAAAGAGGACCTATCCCCGAGTTTTTTCATTTCCCTTGTTACTACTTATTTTAGTAGATGTCCCGCAGGTGAACAAAAAGTGAGTAGTATAATTCTGTAAATCGCCTTGTAAATACCTGATTTTTTTTATTTTTATTTATTATGGTCTTGGATTAATACCTTTGAGAACAAGTTCACTACATAGGTTCCACATCAGAGAATTAACTAACGGTGATTAAAGCAACAAAGAGACAAGCAGTAGAACTGTAAGTGCAGGCAAATAACAAATAGGACTCAGAAATATAAAAAAAAATTATAAGCAAAATGACACAGACAAAGGAATAGAGACAGGCTAATAATGACACTACTGGTAGCATGGATGGAAATAGGAAATTCAGGGGGAGAGGTCAACACAGGCAGGATGGAGATGGGAGGAAGGAGTAAGGAGCAGTAGAAGTCAGTGCTAGCAGGAGGAATGGGGTTGAGTGGGACTATAGAGGCTCAGGGGGAGCCACACCTGAGCCATATTAAAGAAATAGTCACCAAGAAGGTATTGTCAAAAATTAAGGATTGGGGCTGGGAGTTGGTGAGGAGGGGAGAGATGGTTCAGGGCATGTGGGGGAGGGGGAGTTGAAGGAGGTGAGAATAGGGGCTGGGTTGCAGGAGGGTGTAGAGCAGGAGAGAAACACGAAGTGCAGGGTTCAGGTCCAAGTGGCAGCAGGGGGAGTGATGCCTAGGCATGAGATTAAAACAGCAATTGAGGGGTTAAGAGAAGCAGTCACAGCTGGCTTTAGCATTGAGATGTTTTCGAAACTCATGTTTTAAGGGTCCTAAAGCTGTTATTGAAGAGATGGCAGGAGGAAGATCATCAGTCAATTTCTGGGCACAGCTGGCAAAAGCTCTTTGACCAAGGGAGGTGTGGCACCTTGGAACTGTAAAGACCATGGTATCTGAGTTTCTGGTGGGGCAACCATTTACATAGGGGGCGAGGAGCTTCAGTAGACCCAAAGGCATCTGGCCCAGACACACTTTCTTGGTCAGGAGGCATGTGTGGTACATGAGCCTACAATTGAACTGGAGCCAATTAGCTTGGTCATATAGATCACATGCATGTGTGAACCATGCAGAGCCAGTAAGGAGCTTACAGGCTTTATTTGGAGCAACTGCAATATGGCGGAGGGCAGTGTCTGTGGTAGAGCCATAGACTACAATGCCATAGTCAACAAGTGAGACCACAGAACTATGGATAGCAAGATTTAGGGCCTCTGGGGTAAGACTTTGTTTATGTCTTTGGAACAATCCTATCCAGATGTTCACAGCCTTAGTGACATTTTCGATGTTGTGGGCAAATGACATAGTGCTATCTATTGTGAACCCCCAAGTATTTGAAATGATGGACGAGATCCAAAGTAGTGCCAGCCATATTAGTTATGTTGAGCGGGTGTGAGCCATATCTATTTTGAGGACTGGAAAACAACATTATCTTGGTTTTCTAGTAATTCATAATAAGTTTTTTGTCCCTGAGCCATTTTTCAACTATGGTGAAATTGTCCTGAAGTTTACCCTCCAAGGCAACGGGATTGGGGTGACTTACATATAGGACTGTATCATCTGCATAAAGCAGAATCAGACAGCTACTGGCCAATGGGAGTCTGTTCAGGAACAAACTGAATAAAATAGGACTCAGGATGGAGCCCTGGGGCACACCGAGTGAACGGGTCTACTGTCTCATAGGACACTGTCAATCTTAACTTGTTGAGAACGATTTGTGAAGTAGCTCTTAAACCAGGTTACTGTATCATTGGACAGACCCACAGAAGCAAGCTGCTCGACAAGCAGATCATGATTAACCATGTCAAAAGCCTTTGACAGGTCGATAAAAGCTGCACTGACAAGTGCACCATGATCCAAGGAATTGTGACTCTAACCAGTAAACTCAAGTAGCGCAGTGTTGGTGCTGTGTCCCTTCCAAAACCAGTGTTGCTGTGGGCACTGTATGTTGTACATTTCTATGTATTCAGCTAACTGGTCAGCAACTATTATTTCAAGAGCCTTAGAAAATGGTAGGAGTATTGAGATTGGCTGATAGTTACCCAGTGAGGAACGATCTCCACTCTTGAAGACATAGGTAACCAGGGCTGCTTTTCATACCTGTGGAAACTGAGATAGTCTGAGTGAGGTGTTGATTATGTGAGTTAGTGGTGCCAGAATGTCTTCAAGGGTTAGAGCCACAAATTTGAGGGCAAGGGAGTCTCCACTAAATTGTGATTTACCCATGATCTTTTGAAGGTATTTTGTAGCCTCCTTTCAAGAAATAGCTCTAAAGTTGAGGGGATGAGACAGAGGTGGGCCTATATGGCTAGGTTGGGGGGTGAGACTGTTTGGAGGAAGAAGTCAGGGGGAAGAACACCACTAAGATCTGAGAAGGCATTATTGAGGTAGTTGGAAATGGAATTGGGGTCAGTAGTGGGCACACCATCAATGTTCAGCATGGTGGGTGCAGGCTTAGTGTCCTTGCCGGTAACTGCATTGAGGTTAGCCCAGAATTTTCTATCATCATTCCAAGCTTGGGTGAGGGCTTCCCTGTAGTGTTGATTTTTTGCTGTGTGAATGGCCCTTGTGCAGTCATTTTGGGCTCTTTTGTAGGCTTGAGTGTCCACTTGTTTGCCTGTCTCTCTTGCTATATGCTATAGATGATCCCTTGAATTCAATCCTTCAAGAAGGTCTGGCGAGAGCCAAAGATTGTTGTATCCTTTGATTTTTCAATTTTTTAGCGGGGCATGCAAGTCACACACACGGTTGAACAGCAGGATGAACTGGTTTAAGGCTTTGTCAACAGAGCTGGAAGAGTAGACTGTTGATCAGTTTTGCCGATGAAGGCTGGCTTTTAGCAAGTCAGGTGACCTTGTTTGAGGACCCTATGGATTATAGTTTTAGGTGGGGGTTTGGAGAAATGGTTAGCCCAATGAAACAGGACTGGCAAGTGGTCACTGCATGCTTCTGGGAGCACCATGATATAAGAGGTATGTTCGGCTGATTAGTCAGGACCCAGTCAAGCAATGTGGAGGTGCCAGTCTTGTAGTTTGTCCTAGTAGGTGATATGACAAGCTGGGTAAAGTGTACTGTTGAAACAACATCCTGACAGGAGCTAGAGGCTGGACCCAGCCAATTGGCATTGAAGTCAACCAGAAGTACTGTTTCTTTGTTTAAGTTCAAAGCACTGAGGCATTCCATCAGTGCATTTAGCCTTGAGTCTTTTGAGCAGGTGGGATGTAGACTGAAAGAACTGTTAGGGATGTGTTGTGCTTCCCAAGTAGCACTTTTAAGGCTAAGGCTTGCATATTGGACCCAGTGTCTGGGAGAGGCTATTCTACTACTTTTAGGTTCTCCCTAAGGTAGATTGCACATCCACCTCCACATTTTGTTAAACAATCCCTCCTGTACACAGTACAGCCTGGTATCAGAATAGTCGCATCAGTATTGTTAGGAGAGAGCCATGTCTCAACCACTGAGAGGATATCAGGGTTATGTTGTGAAATCCAGGCATTGAAGATATCAGTTTTGGGGAGGACACTGCAGACATTCATTGAGCCAATTGTGAGTTGCCTGATAAAGCTTTGGGGCTCAGCTGTGGTAGTTGGTGGGCCCGGATTAGGGTGAATATTCCCAGATAATAACAGCTAGAATAATGCAATGCAGCATAGATATTCTTTATGGTGTTTGCTGCTGCATTTGAATGCCCTACTGTGAATTGAGTTGACGGGAGGTTTGGATTGGATATTGAAAATTCCAGGAAAGACAGCTAAGGGGTGCAGCCACCATGATTGTTGGTGGAGAGACTCCATTTTTGTTCTGGCAGGCAATGCTGGGGGATGTGTGGGGAATACATTGCAGTAAGTTTTCAAAATTCACAGAAGCAGCCAATGGGTGGCCTGATACAGTGCTGTGCAGTCCAATAGGAAAAGCGACTTTTGAGCTGAATTCTACTGCGAGCTTAGCAGGAGCATACCTGGTTGCTGGTGGGGGGTTTAGTTGGCTCATGGAGCGGGGTGGCAGGTGGTCCTTTCTGGTGAGATGCATGGCCATGGTGGGATGACTGGGGCCGCTTGCAGATCCATGTAGCCTGTTCAGGTGAAGATCTAAGGAAGAAGGGAGAAATCAGGGGTTTAAATTGATGCTGTGGAGAAAGATGGAATAAATCTGGGTTGTGGGATAGACAATGGACAGGACAGCTAAATAGAAGCTTGAAGAGGTGTTAACCTGGGATTCTGCAAGTGAAAAGAGGGTGGGTTGGGGTATTAAGCACTCAGGCGCCAACTGCTAGGGGTAGGAAACAATGGGTCTGGGGAAGAGTAGAGGTGAGTGCAAGTAGTTCCTCGGGAAAGGGAAATTGGAATGAATAAAATTTTTAGCAGAGGGACTGGTAGTCGGGGGAAGGTAAAGCTCAGGAGATACTGGCACTTTTACCCTATGGAGGTAACAGTGAAGCAGGACTGAGAAAACAGCAGTGTCAGGTTTTGGGTAGAAGGAGTAAGGAATTAAATTAAATATAATTATCAGTGGGGTGGGTAGTAGTGGGTGAAGGCTCAGGAGAGCTAGCGCTTTCACATGCTAGAGGATTTGAGTTACAGGGCCAGAAAAGACATCAGTAGCAGAGGCAGAGAGTCAACACAGAGGGAGGAGAGATAGGGAAAATTAGTAGCATACAGAAAGTGGATTTACATTCAAAATTAGCGGTTTCAGTAAAACAAACATAGCAGCAGTGTTACTTCTACCAGATATCACAATTACAATTTAAATATCTGCACTGGTGTTAGCAATTTTAGTAAAATAAACATAGCAGCAGAATTACTTTTATCAGATATTGCAATCACAAATTAAAAATCTTTGCTGGTAAGCAGCTGGCATCGTTTTCCATGCTCCTCCTGCTTGTTTGGCTGCTGGAGACCCATGGTGTGCTGCAAAGCAAGATCGTCACTTCTGCTTCATAATAGGTCTTTCACTCTGTCAGCCCCACCTGTTTCCTGGTAGTTTTCTCAATGCAGCACTGATTTCCATAATACATCCTCCAAGTAGCATCTCAAGAATCGACTGACAGTAACAAAATAAACTTTTCTTTGCAGTCAACAAGTTAATGTGTGTGTTTTCTTTCTTGCCATACAGCTGCGTTGTAATGTCACTGAAACAGGGAATGCTGTGCTTCTGGCTTGCATCCAGTAATTATTTCTATGTTCAGCCCGATAGAGAGAAAGTATGCCGTGCTTGTATGCTGCTGTTGCCCAGTGTCTCCAAAAATTACATTTTAAGATCGTCACTATTATTTTGTTAATTATGCTCCCTATAAACTGTTTGATGGCACACATTTCCCATTTGTGGTACACTCTAAAGGGTATTTCTTTAGCCTGTCACTGTGCCACCTTCCTAAATGAGTGTTCAGTCTTTTGAGACAGTGAATATGTGTGTATTGTTTCCCAACATATCCATAAATAAAATGGAAGTTTGTTCCAAGAGGCTGTATATTGCATTACTAATTATTGTTATCTGTCTGGGATGCAGGTAGTGGCATTTTTTACTGGTATTGGTAACTGCGTGTAGTCTCTACTTATCATATGATCTCCTCTAATAAACATTATTGGTTACTGTGATCTGGAGGGAAAGTGGGGATACAAGTGGTTATTTGGTGGTCTCTGTAGGTTGTTTTCTGAGATTGACAGTATTGATTACTTTGTGTGCTGTGCACCTGCAAATATAATAATTTTTATTTCTCCAAGTTGTCACTTCAGGTTTGAGTGTCATCTTTGGCCACTGCTGCTATTGATTACTGACAACATACCTATCAAATCGGTGGCTGTCTGCTGGCCCGGTGGTGCTGAGGGTTGAGGCGCTGGTCGCTATACCTCGCGCCATGCCGGCGACCCGTGTTCGGGATTGAGCACGGGTTGTCAGGGGTCAGCGGGGAGGAGATGGATTGAGCATCCAGAGGACTGCTCTCCATCTCCGGGGTGGGGGGATTCAGGTGGCCGGTGCTTGCCTGACCCCTAGCGGAGGCTGGGGATCAACAGCACGCAGCCGCAGAGACAGGGGGGAGGTGGGACATGGCAGACGCTTGACTAGTGCACGTACGGGAGCGTGCGCGCACTCAGTCGCTGGCGTCATTGCACGCCATGCCCGCCGGGAGTAAATTTCGGGGAAAAAATGGAGCCTGGCAGCACGTCGTCATTCCCCGTCGCCATTCCAGGAGGACGCCTCCCTGGCATGGACCCATTCGGGTCGGTTGAGTCGCTGCCCACCACCCTGCCGCAAAGGGTAAGTCACAGGGTGCTGAAGGGAAGGGGTCTCATGTCCGGGGATGGCACCGGAGAAACAGCAGAGTGCGGGGGGGTGTAGCTCCTGAGAAATAACACCAGTAAAAAAAATGTGTGGCTGTCTGTTGGACCAAGTTTTATAAGGATGGTGTTAGTCTCTTTCAGTTACCCAAAGACCCTGATCTGTGCAAACAGTGAATAAAGCAAATCAGACATACTAGGGATAAATGGCCAGGACCATCAAAATATTCCTGTTTGTGCAGTGATCACTTCCCCAGTGATTGCTTTGAGACACACTGTCTCTTAATGTCACAATTTGACATACTGTCTCGCAAGTGGTTGAAAGTGGATGCCATCCCACCATTTTTCATTGGCCCTCTAACACTTTGAAGAAGAGTGCTTCTGCAGTGCTGTCCAGACCTGGATCAAGGGAAGTGAAATGTGGAGCAAGGGAATGCATGAGGGTATGCATTGCTGATACATTCATGTCTTTGCAGTATGCATTGTTCATTTGTTGTTACCTTTTTTGGTATTGCGTCATTATGCTGTGTTGGGGACTGCATGGTTTCGATGAGGGCTGAATCATCTGCCTTACCTTGTAACATGCCATCAAACCAACTTTGAGTGTGATGTAGTGGAGCCAGTGTTGGCCAAGGAGTCGAGGACTATGTTTCTGGATCATGGCTTTCCTCTCCTTTGATGAAGAGTGGTGCTGATTGGTTGTGTTGGCATACAGTCTGACACAAAAGATAAATAAACAAGTTAGCCAGCCTTGGACTGGGTCCCAGGATGGTAGCCTGGGTAAAACATTGGCTGGACAACAGGACACAGAGGGTAATAGTAAATAGAGTCCAATCTGAAGAAAGGGGGATTACTAGTGGGGTACCGCAGGGTTCAGTTCTGGTACCAGTCCTCTTTAATGTCTTTCTAGGTGACATTGCAGAGGGACTGGAAGGGAAAGTATGCCTTTTTGCAGAAGACAGAAAGATCTGCAACAGGGTTGATACACAAGTGGGTGTTGAAAGGATAAGAAGGGACTTGGCAAGGTTGGAGGAATGGTCAAAAGTATGGCAGCTCAGATTCAATGCAAAGAAGCGCAAAGTAATGCACCTGGGAAACAAAAACCCAGGGGAAGAGTACACAATGGGGGTAGGTACTAACAACAACAACAATGGACAGGGACCTGGGGGTAGTCATATCAGATGACTTAAAGGTAGGCAAGCAATGTAAAGAGGCAGTAAGGAAGGCTGGGGGGATACTGGGATGCATAGGGAGAGGTATCACCAGCAGAAAACAGGAAGTTGTTATCCATTTGTACAGACAGTTGGTGAGACCCCATCTGGAATACTGCATGCAGTTCTGGAGATCTCATCTTCATCAGGACATAGACAGGATGGAGGCAGTCCAGAGGAGGGCAACTAAAATGGTGCAAGGATTGCACGAGAAGCCATACAAAGAGAGAATAAAGGAGCTTAAAATGTATACCCTCGCGGAAAGGAGGGAGAGGGGGGACATGATAGAAATATTTAAGTACCTCAAGGGAATCAATAAAGTCCTTAAGGGTAGCATCTTTCAGAAAAAGAGATGTGCAAAAACAAGGGAGCACAATTTGAAGATGGGGGGCGGGGTTGACAGCTCAGGGGAAATGTAAGGAAGTATTTTTTCACAGAGATGGAAGTGGATGCATTGAACAGTCTTCCTGAGGATGTTGTGGGGTCAAAAGTAGTGGTGGAATTCAAGAATGCATGGGACAAACATAAAACAATTCTGGTGTGGGTAGGAGGAAGTAGGCTGTTGGTTAACAGGGCTCTGCAACTTATCCAATAGGTTGGGAAATGGGCAGACTGGGTGGGCCAAGTGGGCCTTAGCTGCCATCAAAATCTGTGTTTCTGAGTTTCTATGGTTCGTAGTGCCACCTGACACCACAACAGCCTAGGTATCTTGTAGTGCTACCTATGGCTGTGTGAGCTTGACTGTGATACATAGGATGTCATTGCACGTATGCTCCTTGGGAGGTGGGTGGCATGAAAAAGAAAATACAGTGGCTGTCATGAGGTGAACAGATCTTCATGGATTAGTCCACATGCCCTACAACAGAAACAGCTACAGTTTTTCTACATTCATCCTCCTCCTCCCATCTGTATTTCACATACATGGCTATGATGTTGGTTGCCATGCCTTGTGTGGTGTGAAAGCCAATGTTGTAGGCGGTCTCAAGAGGTGTTGGAGCACAGAAGACATCACCTGACTTCATTTCTTGGGTGCTGTTAGTTAGGGCATTTGGAGACAACCCAGGAGGTGACGTCAGAGGTAAAAAATATTAATATAAATATATATATATATATTGGTTTTCAAATTAGGTACACTTTTATGCATCAACATATTTTGGACATTGCCTTCCCTGGTCCAAACAGCTAGTGCATGCCATACGTGTTTTTGTACACTTTGCAGATGATACTGTATATATGAATGTGTCCAAACAATGTGCCAGGGCTGTGTGGAGAACTGCTGGGGTGCTGGGGTGCATTTGGAGAGGTATCACAGGTGGAAGGTGGTGAAGGCAGTGTACAGATCACTGCTGGTGCATCACTTGTAAAATGTAATTCTGTACTGCAGAACTCATGTCTGTTAGTAAGTACACATGGTGGAGGCAGTTTATATGGTTTACCGCACTGACCGTGACATTTTGGCAGCGTGGTCCTCTACAGCGACTACAGCACCACGTCACTGTAGAGACTGTGCTGAAACCCGGCACTGTCTGTCAGGGGTCCTGCACCCCTCCAAATCAGCTCCAACTTGGAGTTGACAATTCTACGTTGTGGGGAGCACAGATCCGCAAAGAAAACACTCGATTTAGTTCGAAACCGGCAGCTGACTGCAAAATGCAGTCGACCTGCCATTTTCGCTGTCTGGTCATTCTACAAAATTTTTGTTGACAACCAGTCGTGGATCTGTTTGTACAAGGGCAACAAAAATGTTGCAGGGAGTAAATAAAACGTTATATGAGGAGATGGTGCGAGACATGACCATTTATATGTTTCTATAATGTGGTTAACAAAAATGTAGTACAGTAAATGCATTCTGCATTTTTGAAAACCACATTGCAGCTTGTTCGCTGTTCATGCATTGTATGCAGTACTAAATATCTCCCAGGTCCTGTTGTATCCTATCATGCTTGAATCATAGTCTGCTATTTATTTATTTGCTTTTGGTAACTGGGTGGGTGCACTAGGCATAGAGATGCCTATTTTCAGGCACGATCCGGGAGGATACAAGTCAAATACATGAACAACAACAATGTGATGCAGCACATAGACTAGGACATACAATGCAAGGTGGTAAGAAAATAAAAACATTTTTCAAGAACAGTGAAATACAGGGTTATTCAAGTAAATAATATGAACAGGTACAAGGATATTCAGAATAAACAAGTGCAACATAAGTACAGAAATTGGCACTAGTCATGTGTTATGAAACAGTATACAGTAAGTGCCATTAACAAGGCCAATGCACATAGAAGAATAGAGGTAAGGAGAGGGAGGGAGGGGAGAGAGAAAGGACAGGCAGGTAAGAATGCATATCTGCTTTATTGCTAGTATATACATATGCTAGTCTGCTACATTGTAGTCATATAAAGTAAAGAAACATGGGCTCTACAGCTAACAGCGAAGAACAGTCCACGAAATTATGATACACTTAAAACTGCTTTTTAATATTAAAAAATGCAGTG
This sequence comes from Neoceratodus forsteri, assembly GCA_016271365.2. Lineage (NCBI taxonomy): Eukaryota > Metazoa > Chordata > Ceratodontiformes > Ceratodontidae > Neoceratodus > Neoceratodus forsteri. The sequence goes on from CM057454.1 coordinate 799,829,353, forward strand.
ACAACAACTGCTTTGTGTTAAGGTACCAAAAAGAAGTGGTAGCAACCCCTCAAAAAAGTCAGTGTTTCACGTCGTAACCAGATGCTTTGTCAAGACGTCAGCAGCTAATCACAACATTACTTAAATAGTGCTCATATACCCCCCCAAACACAAACATACAATCACAATAACTGACTAATCAGTATAAAACAGCATCAATTGGTGCTCAGGACAACAGGAAACAATATATGCATTCCTACCATAATTACAACATAAATGTACAATACTATACAAATGCAAAAATAGCATATAAAAAAACAAACAATAATGTAAACAAAACAAAACTACAATATTATTCACTTACGCTTTTTCATTATAGATGTGGAATTTGCAAAGCTTGTAAATTTATTCAGGTGGGATCAGATTTTTCATTTCCTAATACGCAGTATGTTCATGAGATGAAAAGTTTTATTAACTGCAATACAGAATCTGCGGTTTATTTAGCTACATGTAAATGCAACTGTTTCTATGTGGGAAAGATTATTAGAAAACTCAAACATAGGATTTTAGAACATCTGAATAGTATTAAATTGAAGAAACTGGATAATGCATTGCCTCTACACATATTGCGAGCTGACTTTGGTCACTCCTTTACTTTTAGGGGACTAGAACAAGTTACCTTGGGATTTAAGGGATATGATCTGAACAATACATTGATGTGCAGAGAAACCTTTAGGCAATGGAAATTGCAATCCAGTTATTATCTGGGATTAAATGATGTTTTTCAATTAACTCCTTTTTTGAAAAAGCGTAAATGAATAATATTGTAGTTTTATTTTATTTACATTATTGTTTGCTTTTTATATGCTATTTTTGAATTTGTATAGTATTGTACATTTAAGTTGTAAATATGGTAGGAATGCATATATTGTTTCCTGTTGTCATGAGCACCAATTGATGCTGTTTTATACTGATTAATCAGTTATTGTGATTGTATGTTTGTGTTTTGGGGGTATATGAGCACTATTTAAGTAGCGTTGTGATTAGCTGCTGACATCTTGACAAAGCATCTGATTACAACATGAAACGTTGACCTTTTTTGGGGGGTTACTACCACTTCTTTTTTGTACCTTAACACAAAGCAGTTGTTGTTACTGCATTTTTTAATATTAAAAAGCAGTTTTAAGTGTGTCCTAATTTCATGGACTGTTCTTCGCTGTTAGCTGTAGAGCCCATGTTTCTTTACTTGATATGTATTGGGATTTATTGTAGCTGGGCTCCAGTTCCCAGATGCTGACTTGAGCCACAGTGTTTGTGCTCTTTACGTTGTAGTCATACATTTTGACATTCAAAGACGTGAAGGCAGAACAGGACATTCCTGGCCCATCAAATGTGACCAATCACCCATCTACTTGTCTCTCCCCCCTCCAATATTACCCCCTTCCTCCCACTGCCAACACCTTCTGTTTGTCCAAGGCCTTCTTGAAACCAACTACTGTACTGGCCAACACCACCTCCTACAGGGCTCAACAACTGTCTTCGTAAAGTAAGACTTCCTAATATTTCTCTTAATCCTTCCCGCCTCCATCTTCAGTCCATGTACCCCAGTTCTTGTATCTAAACTCCTTGACAATAAGCTCTTCTCCTCCTCCTTATTGATCCCCTTCATATACTTGAATGCTTCGATCATGTCTCCTCTGTCCATTTTTGTCTTTAGATGATAAAAAAACGTAGCTCCTTGAACCTCTTCTCAAATTTATTCCCTGTTATCCCATACACCATTTATTTTTTTAATTCTATATTTTTGTCCTGTTTCCAACTGCTGGGACCATCTGCCCAGTCACTGACTCCGGCTGTCGCTACTCATATTTTAGCCACCCTCCCTAAACCCCCGCCTTGCCCACCAAGGTGGGGTCATGGTGCCTCAGGCCACGGGAAAGGTGGGAGTTGGCCTGAGAGCAAATGCAGCTGAAGTGGGCATCATCAAGGCAAGGAGCAGGGACTTTTCTTCCCTTTTGTGAGCAGAAGGAGGCAGGGACGTACAATGACATCCTGTGTCTGCCCCGGCCCCCTAAAGTTGTCAAGAGCTGGTAGCTGCAGTACCACTGGCTTCCACCAGGGGTCCATCAAGTGCCAGACACTGTCCCCACTCTCCTCCCGGATAAGGAGAGCAGTCCCTGGGATGCTCCATCCTTCTCCCCTGGCCGGCCCTCCAGTAACCCGGGTCCACTCCCAAACCCGAGTCACCGGCTCCGCAAGCAGAAATCCAACCCCAGCATCGGCAGGCCGACATCCCATGCACCATTGTACTGGCACTTATCTACACCCTTTGCATGCCATTTATATCTTTTCTTACATGTGGCCTCCAGAACTGTACCCCATACTGAATGTGTGGACTCACCATGGTATTGTAGAGTGGCATCTTCACCTCTCTCCTTCTGCTGGTTATCACTCTCCCTATGCATGCCAGCATACTGTTAGTTTTGCACACTGCCTTGCTGCACAGTGTCTCCACCGTAAAGTTATCATGGATTATAACTCCGAGATCCTTCTCCTGCCTTGTTACAGCCCTTATTCACCCCCCTCCAGTGTGTATGTGGCATTCTGATTCCTCATCCACAACTTTATCAGTGTGCATTTCCTGACAATGAATTTCATCTCCTGTTCCTGACCACTCTTCCATTAACCTTTCATCATTCCTCATTGACTCCTGGGGTGGCCACCCTTTTTCTGAGTTTTGTTTTGTCAGCAAAAAGGCACAAATTCCCCTGAAGCTACACAGCTATATCACTGACATACATGTTAAACAGAATGGGCCTCAGCAATGATCCCGGGTGACAACAGTCATTACCTGTCTCCCCAGAGTGCACCCCATTGACCATTTGGCTTCTACCCATCACCAAGCTACAGTATCTTTCCATCTTGTTATTTTCTGCCCCATCCCTAGGCTACACAGCTTATTAACAAGTGTTATGTGGTGGCTGTGTACAAGGCATTCCCGAAGCACAGGTGGGCCATGTCCATTGCATCACCCTGATCAACCACCCTCGTCACCTTATCAAGTCTTTCGAGCTGGTTTAACTGACATTACCATCCATGACTGATGGCATGCTGTCTAATGTCTTGCAGACCCCAGTATTCCACATAGCTAACAACAGTGTCTTTCAGTATTGCCTCCAGTACTTTACCTACCACTGATTTGAAACTGATTTGGTAATACTTGCCCGCCTTCTCCCTGCTGCCACTTTTATGGTGTGTCATCACATCTGTATTCTTTCAGTCCTCTGGTACACACCCCATATCATGGAGCAAATTAAATAACCCAGCCAGGGGGTTCGCCAGTACCCTCTTTTATTCACTGAGCACCCAAGTACATTGTCCAGCTGGGCACAGAGCCTTATTCACCCTCAACTTACCTAATTCCTCAACAACCTCTTCCACACTCATTGGGCAATGAGCCCCCCCCCCTCCACTTTCCCTTATCATCTATCTCTGCCCCCTTCCTTCCCCCTGTTGTAAAAACTGAGCTAAGTATCCATTCTGCACTTCAGCTTTGTTAAAATTCCTCTCCACCTGAAATCCCCTCCCACATGCAATCCCCTCTGTCATCCACTGCCTTACCCTCCTCCTTTTCCATATGTACAGAACAGACATCTTGTCCCTCCATTTTGCATGACTACAATTTATCTCCTCTGCCTCTGCTTTACTCATTCTGAAAGTCTGCCCCACCACTCTCATCTTCTCTTTGTAAATTTACCTATCCTCACTCCCCTACATTCTCTTATATTCCCGAATGCCCTTTGCTTCTACCCTATGGCCTTACCCACTTCCCTATTGACCCACTGCAGCCCCCTCCTTCACCTAGTTTGCAGCTGCCCCCCACCAAACTTTCCCTTTAGAAGTTCTCAGCAGAACCCACTTATACACTCCCTCATGCCATGTCCCATGCCCTTTTTAAACTCCCCACCATTCTACATGACATCATCTCCTCTGGTAGGGCATTCCTCTTTGACATCACTCTTACCATGCAAGCAATGTCTCCTCATCTCCCTCTTAAATCTTCCCCTCTTCAGTTTCAGCCAGTGCCCTCTCATGTCCATGCCCTTAGACAACTTCAGTAATTCACCATCACCCACCTTATTGATCACCCTCACATATTTGAATGTCACAATTATATCCACCCATCCCTCCTCTCCTCAAGGGTATACCTGTTCAGGACCCTCAACCTTTCCTCGAAAACCTTACTTTCGATCCCCATTACCATTTTAGTCAGCCTCCGCTAGACCACCTCCAGCACCCTAATAGCCTTCTTCAGATACAGCCAACAATATTGCATGCAGTACTCCAATTGTGGTCTGACAAGGGATCTGTAGAGGGGCAAGATCACCTCTCTATGTCTGGATGACAATCCTCTTGCAGTACACCCCAGCATCTTGTTAGCCTTGGCTGCAGCCTTCCTACACTGATTTATGTGAGTCATGCTCCCCTTTACCATCCCCCCAAATCCTTTTCTTCCTCAGTTACACCCAGCTTCCCCCCACCCCAAGCGGATATTCACTCCTCTTGTTTTTGGTCCCGAAGTGCATCACCTTTAACTTTCTCACATTGAAGCCCAACTGCCACTTCACTGACCACTTCTCCAGTTTAGTTCTGTCCCTCTGCAGTTCTTTCCACCCCTTTCTCATAATCCACCACTGCCATATTTTATCGTCTGCGAACAGATTAATGTTACTCCCACCTCTGTGTGATATGTCTGATATGAACAGCTCAAACAGCAACAGACCCAGCACTGAGCACTGCAGTACACCACTCATCACCAGAAAGGGTGATGAGACTTCACCCCCCCAAGTACCCTTTGCAGCCCCCTCCCAGCCACTTGAATGATCCAGTTTATCAGCTTCGCCCACACTCCCACTGCTTTTAGTTTCCACCCTAGCCATCCCTGATGCTCTTAATCAAAGGCCTTAATGAAGTCTAAATACATGACGTCCACGTTGTGTCCATTGTTCAGTTTTCGTGTAACCCAATCTTAATATTCTATTAGATTGTTCTGCTAAGACTTCCCCCGAGACAAACCTGTGCTGTTTCCCACCCTGGAAGCTATTTACCTTGAGAAAGTCCACTAGCCTCTCCTTCAGAATCATCTTCATAAGTTTACCCACTATGGAAGTGAGACTTATAGGATGATAGTTGCCTGGCTAGTCCATTAGCTACCTCTTGTGGATAGGCACCACATAGACCATAGTCCAGTCCTGAGGCAAGCATCCCGTGTCCAGGGAGGTGCTGAATACATCTGTCAACAGCTGGGCCAACACCTCCGCCATCTCACCCAGCACCTTGGGATGGATGCCTTCAGGCCCAGGTGCCTTATCCACCCTTAGTTTCTTAAGACCCTCCAGTATTCTCCCCTCCTTTATAATTCCAACCATAATCTGTTGCCCACCCAACCCTACCTTCCCAGTCCATGGAGGTATCATGCCCCTCTTCTCTTTGTTGAACACTGAGCTGAAGTATTCATTCAGTGCCTCCACTTGTTATGCACTCTTTTCAATCCACCCCTCCCATCTTGAGCCATACTATCTTGTCCCTGCACTTCCTTTTTTCCCTCACATACATCAAAAATTCCTTCTCCCTTTCATTTATGCCCTGAGCAAACCTTAACTCCCTGGAGGCCTTGGCCTATGTAACACACTTGGTGACCTCCTTGGACCAACTCACGTATGCTTCCCTGTTCTCATCACTCCTTGTCCTTTTGAGTCTCTGAAATGCAGCTTCCTTAGCCCATATCCTCTCTAGTACCTTACTGTTTTACCATCAAGGCTTCTTGGCTATTCTCTTCTTTCACAGTGTCCTGCTTCAAGCCTCATTAGCCTCTGATAACACAAGTTTAATAATGTCCCACTTCTGTTGTGCATCCATTTCTGGCATAATCATCCCCACCCACCCCTGTAGTATTTCCTGCATCCTCCTGCAATCAGCTCTCCTGAAATCCACCACCCTAGTTTCAGAGGACCAAGTCTCCCTACTCAAACTGAGTGTGATCCATACAGATTAATGGTCATTCCCAGATAATGGCTCTTCCACCCTTATTTCACTCACTGCCTCCTTGTTTGTCAAAACCAGGTCTAGCATGTTTCCCAGGTGAGTTGGCACACAAACCATCTGTGTCAGGAGGCTATCCTGGAACTCATACATTAGTGCCTGCTCCCTGTCCTGCACTGGAAGTGACTGGGGTGCTACAATCTACCACCAGCAGATTGAGGTCACCCACAATCACAACACTTCCCTTCCACATACTCGCCTAATCTGATCTTCTAACTCCTTGTCCAGATCCTTGGCCTGGGCAGGTGGCCTATACACCACCCCCTGCCACAGTTCTCTACCCTTCCAGTCAAGGACCTGCATCTATAATGACACTATCCTCCCTTCCTCCACCTCGTCTCTTGTGCATCTAATCCCTTCCCTTACACAGACTGCCCCTCCTCCACCCCACCGTCTTTCCCAGGATAAATCTTCTACCCTGTGATTGCTAGATCCCAGTCCATGAATTGAGTGGCCCAAGTTCTATTGATGGTTGTGACATCAACCTTCCCCTCAGCTATGAGTACCTGAAGCTGAGCTGTTTTGTTTCCAAGGCTTCTTGCATTCAGGGATACCACATTCCACCCTGTTTCCTTCCCTTCCCCTCCCTGTTCCCCACTGATTCCCCCCTACCATTACCCCGAATCCTTCTCCTTTAGCTTGGGAGTAAGCTCATTTGGCTCACCTCTGCAGGATCCCTGCCTACCAGCTCTCCACTTGCACCCCCACCTTGTTTAAATCTACCTTTGCTGCTATGTAACCCCAATCTTAAGGTTTAATAACCCCTTCCCCTCGCCTTTCAAGTGTAACTGGTACCCTGCATATAGATCATTATTGTCCCTGCTTTTGTACCACTCACCCATCAACCAGCACCCCATTTTATTTATTTATTTATTTTTATTTATTTATTTCAATCTCAAATTACAATACCTTTGAGCCGAGCTCTTTTACAAAGGTTCCACGTCAGTGTGTGCAACAGTCATCATTTTTAGTTACAAACATATAGTCATTGACTTACAGACATGTAATAACCAGTACAAGACTTGAGCTATGAGCAAGACAAGAAGGGGGTGGGAGGTGGGGAAGTGAGGGTAGAGATCAAGAGGGGAGGAGGTGCACAGGGTAAGGGGGAGTATGGGAGGTGGGTGGGGGCAGGAGTGGAGATATGGGGGGAGGTGGGTGAGGGTGGGAGACAGTGCAGCCAGGGGGGCCTTGTCGAGGGAATGTGACAGGTAAGGTTCTAGGGGTGCAAAGACTGATTGTAAGTGCTGGGTGCTGTGGCATTTGCAGCTAGAACAGTGGAAATGTTAAGATGGGCAATCACAGGATACAAGCAGTGAGAGGTGCAGCTTGGACTTGAAGAGGCCAAGTGTTGGAGCGGTCGCTATGTTGCTTCCAAGAGAGTTGAGCCAGTTGGATGCCCGATAGGCGAATGATCTTTGTCCTTGGGTCATGTGACATCATGGGATATGTAGTAGATGGGAATTGGATCTCCTTGTAGTGATGTTCCTATGCCTAGGCTTAAGGAGGGCACAGACACCAGGTGGGACAAGCCCCATTATAATTTTCTTGGCCGTGATGCAGGTTTGGTATTTTATGCGTTTGTCCAGTTGAAGCCATCCAGATTGGGAATAAAGGTCACATGTGCGGGTACGGCGATGTGAGCCAGTGATGAGATGACAAGCCTTATTCAGGGAGGTCGTGATATGTTTGAGAGCAGTGGTAGTTGCAGACCCTTATATGATAAAACCATAGTCTATGATGCTGATGATGGAGCTTTGAACGGCCACTGACAGTGCTTCTGGGGTTAGGTGTTTCCTGTGCTGGAATAATATGCCTAACCTCGCATTGTCAGACTTTGCAACATTGCTGATATGGACTGCGTATGAGAGGTGGGGATCAAGGGTGATGCCGAGGTACTTGAATGATTGTGTTTGCTTTAGGATGGCTCCTTGCTCGGTTGAAATGGAAAGGTGGAGTTGTTTGTTTTTGTTGTGGGGGCTGCAGAAGACAATAGACTTGTTTTTTTTTCTGACTGAGAAGCAGTTTATGATTTAGGAACCAGGATTTGATGGATGAGAAGACCTGTTGAAGTTTATTTTGTAATTGGACTGGATCAGGGTCTGAAGTGAGGACCACGGCATCGTCAGCGTAGAGAATTATTTGTTCTGGGCAGCTGTCCAGTAGTGAGTTTAAGAATAGGCTGAAGAGGAGGGGTCCCAGAATGGAGCCCTTGGGGACTCCCGAGCAGACCGGTCTAGGGTATGAGAATCTATCAGCAATTCTTACTGTTTGAGAACGTTCTTCAAGGTAGCTCTTAAGCCAGCCAATGGAGTCACTTGACAGCCAATAGAAACATAGAAACATAGAATGTGACGGCAGATAAGGACTGCTTGGCCTATCTAGTCTGCCCATTTTCCTACCTAACAGATAAGCTGCAGATCCTAATTAACCAATAGCTTACTTCCTCCTACCCCTCACTAGGACTGCCTTATGTCTGTCCCATGCATTCTTGAATTCCCCCATTGTTCTTGACTCACGACCTCCTCAGGAGGCCATTCCATCCAGCCACAACCCTCTCTGTGAAACAATACTTCCTCACATTACCTCTAAGCCATCCCCCCTCTATCTTCAAATTGTGCCCCCTTGTTCTTGCACATCTCTTTTTCTGAAAGATGCTACCCTCTTGGACTTTGTTGATTCCCTTGAAGTACTTGAAAGTTTCTATCATGTCCCCTCTCTCCCTTCTTTCCTCAAGGGTATACATATTAAGCTCCTTTAGTCTTTCTTCATATTTCTTCTGGTTCAGACCCTGCACCATTTTGGTTGCCCTCCTCTGGACAGCCTCCACTCTGTCTATGTCTTTGCGAAGATGGGGTTTCCAGAACTGCACACAGTACATCAGATGGGGTCTCACCAACTGTGTGTACAGAGGGATAACAACTTCCTGTTTTCTACTATTGATGCCACTCCCTATGCATCCCAGTATCCCCCCAGCCTTCCTTACTGCCTTCTCACATTGCTTGCCCACCTTTAGATCATCTGACATAATTACCCCCAGGTACCTTTCCATTTTTACTGTTCTCAGTATCTCACCCCCATTGTGTACTCTTCCCCTGGGTTTTTGTTTCCCAGGTGCATTACCTTGCACTTATTTGCATTGAATCTGAGCTGCCATACATCTGACTATTCCTCCAACCTTGTCAAGTCCCTTCTCATCCTTTCCACTCCATCTTGTGTATCAACCGTGTTCCAGATCTTTGTGTCTTCTGCAAAGAGGCATACTTTTCCTTCCAGTTCCTCTGCAATGTCACTTATAAAGACATTAAAAAGGACTGGTCCTAGTACTGAACCCTGTGGTACCCCACTTGTAACCCTCCTTTCTTCACTGTGGACTCCATTTACTACTACCCTTTGCGTCCTGTTGTCTAGCCAATTTTTTATCCAGGCTACCACCTTGGGACCCACTCCAAGGCTGGCTAACTTGTGTATTAAGCTATTGTGTGGGACTATCAAATGCCTTGCTAAAATCTAGGTAGGCCATGTCCACAGCCCCTCTCTGGTCTACTACTTTGGTCACTGAGTCAAAGAAATCTATTAGATCCATCTGACATGACCTTTCCATCGTGAATCCATGCTGTCTTGGGTCCTGTGCCCCACTGGCTTCTAGGTACTCAACAATTCTTTCCTTCAGAAGTGATTCCATCATTTTCCCTACCACTGAGGTCAAACTAACTGGTCTGTAGTTTCCGGCCTCTGTCCTGCTCCCACTTTTGTGAAGAGGAATCACATCTGCCCTCCTCCAGTCCTCAGGTACCACCCCATTCTCCCATGACTTGTTAAAGAGAGTAGTCAGCGGTGTCACTAGTTCTACCCTTAGTTCCTTTAGAATTCTTGGGTGAATCCCATCATGTTCCATTGCTTTGACCACCTTCAATTTTATTAGTTCTTTCAGAACCCTTTCTTCTGTAAATGGACTGGTATAGACCCCTGTCTTCTGAGTGTTTCTCTTGTTTGGTTTAGGTACCTCCCCCTCCTCTTCCTTTATGAATACGGAGCAGAAATATTCATTCAGTATCCCTGCTTTTTCTACCCACATTTCCTCCCATTTATTAAGCCTCAATATCCCTCCTTTGGTCTTTCTTTGCTCCCTAATGTACCTATAAAAGGTCATATCCCCCTTCTTAACAGAGTTGGATATCCTTTCCTTGGTTTGGGCCTTTGCTATTCTGACTGCCTTCCCAGCCTCTTTCTGCTTTAACTGATAAAGTTCTCTGTCCTGCTTTTTCTGTGTTTCCTTATATTTCCTGAATGCTATCCTTTTCTCCTTAACTGTGCCTGCCACCTCTTTTGAGAACCATAGTGTTTTTTTTCCTTTGTGTGTTTTCTTGATTTGATTTGCTTTACACAAATGCTTGTTGTCTCTGTGATGGCTGTTTTGATTACTCCCCATTGTTCCTCCACCCTTCTTTCTTGCCTGTCTGCTAGTCCTTTTCAGAGGCACTCTCTCATTTTCCAAAAGTCATCCCTCCCAAAGTCCAATACTCTTGTTTTTGTATAGCTTGATTGTATGGCTGTATTTATTGTGAACCACACTGTTTGGTGGTCACTTGTTCCCAGATGGCTAACTACTTCTAAATCTGAGATTCTTTCTCCATTCCCATTTGCGAGTACCAGGTCTAAGATTGCTCCCTCCTGAGTGGGTTCCAATACTAGCTGTCTGAGGTATGCCCCCTGTAGGGCATTAAGAATGACCATGCACTTGGAAGTGCCTGCAGCAAGGTGCTTCACTTAACATCTGGCATATTCAGGTCCCCCGTCAACAATATACCCCCTTTTTCTGCCATTCTAAGGAAGAAGGAAGACCAATGTTCTGAAGCTGGACAAGCAGGAGGTGGTGATTGATGGTGTCGAAGGCTTTAGTTAAGTCAATGTAGACTGAGCCTAGTAGTTCACCGGAGTCAAGTGCATTGTGGATTGCACCAGTGAATTCAAGTAGGGCTGTGGAGGTGCCTTGAACTTTGCGGAACCCATGTTGTTTTTTGCACAGGATGTTGTACATATCCAGGTATTCTGTGATCTGGTCTGAGACAATGCATTCTAGTGCCTTAGAGAGTGGGGGAAGTAGGGAGATAGGTCTGTAGTTATCATGGGCAGTTTTGTCACCACTTATATGGATTGGGGTGACAATGGCAGATTTTCATCTGTCCGGGAACTGGCTAAGGCTGTGGGAGAGGTTGAAAATTCTGGTCAGAGGACTAAGCACTTCATCATATGTGAGAGATAGGATTTTGGATCGAGGAAGTCATTACTGAATATTGATTTACCAAGACAATCCATACACCATTTTGGGGGAGCATAGCTCCCCTATGGATGCACCCGCAGAGGAGACTAAGGAGGCTGAGGACAACTGTCACAAGGGAGGCCCACAGGAAGAAGGCAGAGGACACCACAAGGAAAGGAAGCAGCTCCTGGTGGGGGACTCAATTATTAGGGGATAGAACTGGGGGGAGCAAGGAAAACTGAAGCAAGGTGCCTGCCTGGTGCCATGGCTTGGAGGGACAGGAAGCGCATCCTCAGGATCATGAGAACAGCTGCACGGGAGTCTGAGTTGGACATCATTGTCCACCTAGGGACAAATGACTTGGCTCATCATGAGATGAGAGCAGTGCAGAAGGACTTTGTAGAATCGGGGAGGGGCCAAAGACAAGTAGCACACACAGTATCCTTCTCTGAGGTGCTGCCTGTCAATGGCATGAGTGAGGCAAGGGTACTTTGCGCCATGCAGTTTAATGAATGGTTGAAAAGATGGTGTGGAGCACAGGGGTTTGGCTTCATTGGGGACTGGGGTTCCACCTGGAGGGACACCAGCCTATACTGGCAGGATGGTCTGCATCTGTCCAGGAAGGGAACAAGTCTTTTGAGCAATCAGTTTAAATGCTTCATTGGCAAGCTTTTAAACTAGTCAAGGGGGGAGGCACTGATAAGCTGCAGGAAAATCCCAGCCTCTCCCTACAAAACAGGGTACTAAATGAGAAAAAGACTGAGGTATAAAGGTCAGCAGGGGATGCTGGAAAAGAAGGTAAAGCCATAAAAAAATGGAGAGCAATGAGTACCAATGCCCGTAGTCTGAGTAACAAGCTTCCTGAATTAATGGCCTTGATGGAAGAGGAACTTCTGGATATCGTGGCAGTCACAGAAACATGGTACACACAAAACCATGAATGTGATGTAAACATACCAGGATACATTATCTACAGGAGGGACAGGGAGGGTAAAAGAGGAGGAGGAGTAGCTCTTTACATAAGGGAAGGAATCAAAGCAACAGAACAAAAGGGAAAACAGGGAGGAGAAGAAGCACTGTGGGTAAATTTGGAGACCGGCAATGGCACCACAATCCGCACAGGGGATGTATACAGACCCCCTTCTCAGGGGGGGAGGAAATGGACAAGAAAATGATAGAAAGTAAACTTAGAATGGCAGAAAAAGGGGAGATATTGCTGATGAGTGATCTGAATATGCCAGATGTTAACTGGAGTGCAGTTGCAGCAGCCACTTCTAAGAGTGGGGTTATTCTAGATGGCCTACAGGGGGCATGCCTTAGACAATTAGTATTGGAGCCCACTCACGAGGGAGCAATCTTAGACCTGGTTCTCTCAAATGGAGATGAAGAGAGGATCACAGATGTAGAAGTGGGTAGCCATCTGTGAACTAGCGACCATCGAACAGTATGGTTCACAATAAACACAGCATTAGAGTCAAGCCATACAAAGGCAAAAGTACTGGACTTTAGGAGGGCTGACTTTGCCAAAATGGGTGAGTGCCTAAGGAATGCACTAGCAAATGGGCAGGAAGGAGGGGTAGAAGAACAATGGGGAATAATAAAAACTGCCATCACAGAGGTAACGACCCTTTGTGTGAAGCAAATAAACAAAACAAAATGATGTAAGAAACCTCTATGGTTTTCAAAGGAAGTGGCAGTGAAGGTTCAAGAGAAAAAGAAAGCATTCAGGAAGTACAAGGAATCACAGAAGAAGCAGGACAGAGAACTGTATCAGTTAAAGCAAAAGGAAGCTGGGAAGGCAGTCAGAACAGCAAAGGCCCAAACCGAGGAAAAGATAGCCAACTCAGTTAAGAAGGGGGATAAAACCTTTTATAGGTACATCAGGGAGTGAAGGAAGACTGAGGAGGGATAGTGAGGCTTAATAAAGGGAGGGAGGGTGGGCAGAAGGTGACTGTGAAAAGGCAGAGATACTAAGCAAATATTTTTGCTCAGTATTTACGAAGGAAGGAGGAGGTACCTAAAACAAACAGTAGAAACACTCTGGATACAGAAGTTGATACCACCCATTTACAGAAGAAAGGGTTCTGAAAGAACTCTTAAAACTGAAGGTGGACAAAACAATGGGGCCTGATGGGATTCATCCCAGAATTCTAAAAGAACTAAGGGTAGAACTAGTGACACCACTGACTGCCATCTTTAACAAATCATGGGAGGATGGGGTGGTACCTGAGACTGGAGGAGGGCAGATGTGATCCCCTTCACAAAAGTGGGAGCAAGGCAGAAGCAGAAACTACAGACCTGTTAGTTTAACCTCAGTGGTAGGGAAAATGATGGAATCACTTCTGAAGGAAAGAATTGTCGAGTATCTAGAGGCCAGAAGGGCACAGGACCCAAGGCAGCATGGATTCACAATGGGAAGGTCATGCCAGACAAATCTGATAGATTTCTTTGACTTGGTGACCAAAGTAGCAGATCAGGGAGGGGCTGTGGACATGGCCTACCTAGACTTTAGCAAGGCATTTGACACAGTCCCACACAAAAGATTAATATACAAGTTAGCCAGCCTAGGAGTGGGTCCCAATATGACAGCCTGGGTAAAGAACTGGCTGGAGAATAGGACACAAAGAGTAATAGTAAATGGAGTCCACTCTGAAGAAAGGGGAGTTACTAGTGGGGTACAGCAGGGTTCAGTATTAGGACCGGTCCTCTTCAATGTCTTTATAAGCGACATTGCAGAGGGACTGGAAGGAAAAGTATGTCTCTTTGCAGATGACACAAAGATCTGCAACAGAGTTGATGCTAAGATGGGGTGAAAAGGATGAGAAGGGACTTGGCAAGGTTAGAGGAATGGTCAAATATATGGCAGCTTAGATTCAATGCTAAGAGTGCAAGGTAATGCACCTGGGAAACAAAAACCCAAGGGAAGAGTACACAATGGGGGGTGAGATACTAACAACAACAAAAATGGAAAGGGACCTGGGGGTAGTCATATCAGATGACCTAAAGGTGGGCAAGCAATGTGAGAGGGCAGCAAGGAGGGCTGGGGGGATACTGGGATGCATAGGGAGAGGCATCACCAGTAGAAAACAGGAAGTTATTATCCCTCTGTACAGACAGCTGGTGTGACCCCATCTGGAGTACTGCATGCAGTTCTGGAGACCCAATCTCCGCAAAGACATATACAGGATGGAAGCTGTCCAGAGGAGGGCAACTAAAATGGTGCAGGGTCTGCACCGGAAGACATATGAAGAGAGACTTAAGGAGCTTAATATGTATAGCCTCAAGGAAAGGAGGGAGAGGGGGACATGATAGAAACTTTCAAGTACCTCAAGGGAATCAACAAAGTCCAAGAGGGTAGCATCTTTCAAAAAAGAGGTGTGCAAGAAAAGGGGCACAAGTTGAAGATGGGGGGGTGGCTCAGAGGTAATTTAAGGAAGTATTTTTTCACAGAGAGGGTTGTGGATGCATGGAACGGCCTTCCGGAGGAGGTTGTGGAGTCAAAAACAGTGGTGGAATTCAAGCATGCATGGGACAGTCATCAGGCAATTCTAGGGGGTAGGGGTAGGAAGAAGTAGGCTGCTGGCTAACTAGGGTCTGCAGCTTATCCACTAGGTAAGGAAATGGGAAGACTGGGTGGGCCAAGCGGTCCTTATCTGCAGTCAAATTCTATGTTTCTATGTTTCTCTGACCTTTGGTAACATATTTGCGTACTTGGTGAGCCTTGACTGCTTTGAAGTAGAAGCGGGGGATGCTGGTATGAGTAGTGTTCATTGCAGACAGAGGGGCTTCACCATCTTTGAAGTAGTTCTGGGGTAGGACAGCACTGAGGTTGGTAAAGGCTTTGTTAAAGATATCCGCAACGATTTTGGGCTGAGGGTTGTGGTTCCATTGATGTTGAGTATTGATGGGGGGGGGTTTGGGTGGATTCCTCGTGAGTTCCTTTAAGTTCTTCCAGAATTCCCGACCATTGTCCCAGGAGTTTGTGAGGGCATGCTTATAGTAGGTGGACTTCATTTGCCAGATGGTTTTGGTGCAGTCATTGTGGGCACGTTTGTAGTTTTGGATGTTGTTTTGCCTTCCAGAGTTTCTGGCTAGCTCCCATAGCTGGTCTCTTGTTTTTAGAATCCTGAGGAGGTCACTTGTGAGCCAAGGGTTACTGAGTGATTTGACTTTGTGTTTCTTAATAGGAGCATACATGTCACAGGCCACAGTGAAGATGTTTATGAAGTGGTCAAGGGCAGAGTTTATGATGGTTACATTGAAGATAGGGGACCAGCCTTGATGGAAGAGGTGGGATTAGAGTCGAGGAAGGTGACCACTGGGTAGAACCCTGCTGGTGATAGTTTTTGGTGGTTGTTTGAAGAATTTATTTGACCAGGTGCAGCTAACAGGGGAGTGGTCACTGAGGGAGTCAGGGAGGACATTAGTGTTAGATATCTGCGATGGGTGACTGGTAAGGATCCTGTCCAAGACTGTGCTGGTGCCTTTCCTGTAATTTTTGCTGGTTGGTGAGTCAACCATTTGTGTGAGGTTCACTGCAGCAATGGTATCCCTGTGTGCACCAGCTTCAGCCGCAGGCCAGTTGATGTTGAAGCTGCCTAGGAGGATGGATTCGGTGTCCAGTGGGAGTGACTTTACAAAGTCAAGAACAGCTGTTAGACCAGTTCCATGTTCTTTGGGAGGGATGTAGATGGTGGCAACCGTGAGGGTTTTGTTTTGGGCTCTGAGGAGGATTCTCGCTGGCAGTATCTGAGCAGTTGTGGGTTGGAGTGAATTAATGATGTGATACCCCTATATGGAGTCTTTTAGGTAGAGAGCGCAGCCCCCACCTCTTTTGGAGAAGCTATTCACCTAAAGATGTTGTAGCCAGTAAGGCTGCTTGCATGGTCTGGTACTGATGGCTTGAGCCAGGTGTCGACAACTTCCAGGATGTCAGGGAACTGCTGGCTGGTGAAGGCCTGTACGGCATCCATTTTAGGAAGGAGGCTGCAGATGTTGTTTGATATGAATGAGAGGACACCCAAAGGCTTGCTCAGATTAATGGCTTTACAGCAGAATGGGCCAGGGTTTGGGTGCACGTTGCCTGACAGCATTAGGAGGAGGAGGACTAGCCTCAAGGCGCTGCAGCATATTTCTTTAAGGGAATGCTTTCACCTGCTAGCATCTAGGGAAATTGCCGAGCATCAATGATGGTGGGTGAGGGTAAGCCTAGACGAGGGGGACCAGAGTGGAGGGCTAGGACCAGTGTGGGTGTAGGACAGTTTCATGGTGGTAGGATGGACCCTGGGCAAGGGGCAGAGACCAGTGTGCAGCGTGCCTAAGTGGAAGAAGGATGTAGGAATGTGGAAGCTGTGGTGGAGGGAGGGAAAGCAGGCTTTTGGGGCATGCAGTAGGGGAGGAAGACAGGCAAGAAGAAATAGAATAGGGGTAGAGAACAGTGAAGGCACTTGATTAAGATAGGATTTGGGGTCGGAGGGAGGGGGTTAAGACAGGCTGGCAGGGCTAGGAGAAGGGGGATGAAAAGCAGTAGCTGGATCAGTGGGAAGTGAGGAAACAGCCAGGAAGGCCAGGCACCAGGGACTGTGTCTTTCAGATGGTAGACTTTTTTTTTATTAATGAAAGAACAAGAATCCCTCTAGTGGCAGGTCAGTATAACCTGCTAATGGAAAACTAGTCACTTAAAAAAAAAACTTCTATTGGACACTTGAAATCTGCTTAGTTCTATCTAAAATCTATTTGTAAAAAGTGCCAGGTGGCAAAAGCAGGGGAAAAGTCCTGGCCAATCAGAGCGGGTTTGCTGGAAGCGCCCTTTTTCCGATTGGCTGTGCTGTTGCCGTACCATCCAAGGAGCTGCAGGCGGGTGTCCTGGTCTCGGTCAGTGGCTGGCTGGATTCTTGACGACCGTGGAGGAGCTGAAGCAGCCCCATTCAAGGCAGGCAGCTGGAGAGAGAAAAATTGCAGGGTTTAAATAGCATAGAGGTAAGATAGGTTTAGACTGAGCAGTTTAGCAAGGCAAAGGAGAGTTAGACTTTTCAGCACCAAGACAGAGTGCTTGGATGGGGGGGTGCAGGAAGAGCAAGGAAATAGAAGAGCTGTAAGCACTTTAAAACAGTAGTAGAAATTACAAACCAGCTAATACAGTTGAAAAACTTCTATTAGACACTTGAAATGTGCTTAGTTCTATCTAAAATCTATTTGTAAAAAGTGCCTGGTGGCAAAAGCAGGGGAAAAGTACTGGCCAATCAGAGCGGGTTTGCTGGAAGCACCCGTGTTCCGATTGGCTGCGCTGTTGCCGTACCTTCCAAGGAGCTGCAGGCGGGCATCCTGGTCTCAGTCAGTGGCTGGCTGGGTGCCTGCCGACCATGGGGGAGCTGAAGCAGCCCCATTCAAGGCAAGCAGCTTCCAAAGAAGCTGCAGGCAGGCATCCTGGTCTCGGTCGGTGGCTGGCTGGCTGGGTGCCTGCCGACCGTGTCGGAGCTGAAGCAGCCCCATTCAAGGGCAGGCAGCTTCCAAGGAGCTGCA
Organism: Neoceratodus forsteri; assembly: GCA_016271365.2. Taxonomy (NCBI): domain Eukaryota; kingdom Metazoa; phylum Chordata; order Ceratodontiformes; family Ceratodontidae; genus Neoceratodus; species Neoceratodus forsteri. Next base: position 799,847,219 of record CM057454.1, read on the forward strand.
AGCGGGTGTCCTTGTCTCGGTCAGTGGCTGGCTGGGTGCCTGCTGACCAAGGGGGAGCTGAAGCAGCACTGTTCAAGTGCAGGCAGCTGATTGACATCATTCCCCCAACCATGAGTTGAACTCCCCATTCCTCCCTTTCCTCACTGTACTCATGTAGGGCACTAGGAGCATCTGTGAGGATGCCACTGATTCCACCAGCTCATCACACAGCCTTCCCAGTTACTACAACTTCTCTCTTACTACTTCCACCCTCTCCCACACCAGGTCTTTTGTACCCACGGGCATCACAAGATGCAGTTTCTTAATACCCCTCCTTACACAGTTGAGTACTGACTGCACCACCCTGCCTGCCATTAATCCAGGTATGTCCTCCACCCATATGCGACTGTGCCTTTCCCCATTACAGCCTCATCTGATCCCTTTTAGTATGGAATCCACAAGTACCAGTACACCCCATCTTCATTCCTTATGTCTGAACCCACCCTATTATCTCGGTACCTATCCCTCAAGTCAGCCACATTTATAGCTCCACCCTTCCACCTCTGCAGCTTCCCTCTCCCCCACACCTGAAATGTACTTTCCACTCTCCCAGTCCTCTCATAGTCATCCACATCCTTCCCTTCCACCCTTGCCCCTCAATCTCTGCTATGCCATTGAAGTGCTCTCAATCTGCCCTTGTCATTTCATTTATAACCATGCTCCCTTTGACCACCCTCCAGATATGCCCCCCCTTCTCCCTGACACCCATGTATGACCGACTACTGTCCCTTGTACATTCTTTTCCCTTCTCCTCTCCTGTCCCCTCCTGTAGATCTCTCACCCCTTCCTTCTCCCCCAGTGTTGGCAGCAGTGCATACATATTGCCTGCCCCTCTGCAATGCAGTGCATTGACTCCATACTCTGGCACTCAGTTTTACAGTCAGTGACAAGCCTCCAGTTCATTTTGCCCTCACATCCCCTCCACGTCCCCTCCCTCAATCTGATGTTCCTTCCATGCAATGTCCTCATGTTACTCACCATCACCTCCCTTGATCTGATGTTCATCCCCTGGGGTGTACTCATGTTACTCCCTGAGGGAGGCCATTCTGCCCTAGCTTACCCCCCTGCCTCCAGTCCTGTCCAATTGTCTAACAAGCCACAGAACCTTTTCCTGTAATCTTCTTAGCTATGGCACTTCTGCAAAGCAGCCTGTGTTATGCTTCAAATACCTGAGGAGAACATGTCTCCATGGGTTCAATTCTGCAGCCATTCAATAAACACTGTCTATTGTATCATGGCTGCTATACTCACAGTGTCTTCTCTGTGTGTTGACATACTTCATTCAACAAGTATTAGGCCTTACATCAATAAATAGTGTCCATGTGCAAAGGTTTCACATAACATCAAACACTGATGAGGAATGCTTGCATTGAGCAATGAACTTGACTGTGTTGGTCATCATAATGTTTTTCACTCAAGACCAATTTGCATTTTTGTAATATTCATCCTGTTTGTCTTCCAGATTGTCAGTCAGCTTCTGGAGGAGCATGCAGATGCCAACAGCAACATCAGTTGGGGAGGCACTGGAAAGAAGCAGGGAAATCCTAGCCCCCCCCCAAAATAACAGGGTACTAAGTGAGGTAGACACCGACATAAAGATGTCAATAGGGAGATGTGCAAGGGTAAATGGAGAAAGTGACAAATGCAATAAGGACAGGGATGGGGCAAAAAGGGGTAAGGCCATCAAGAAATGGAGGGTAATGAGTACCAACGCCCATAGTCTGGGCAACAAGCTCCCTGAACTGGTGGCCTTGATGGAAAAGGGATGCCTGGATATTGAAGCAGTCACAGAAACATGGTACACAGAGAACCATGACTGGGATATTAACATACCAGGGTACACAACCTACAGGAGAGACAGGGAGGGCAGAAGGGGGGGAGTAGCTCTCTATGTCAGGGAAGGGATAAAAGCAACTGAACAAAAGAGTAAACAGGGAGGAGAGGAGGCACTGTGGGTCACCTTAGAGACTGGAAAGGGCACCACAATCCGCACAGGGGTTGTATATAGACCCCCATGTCAGGGGGAGGGAATGGACAAAGATATGATAGAAGGCATACTTAGGATGGCAGAGAAAGGGGAGATACTGTTGACAGGAGACCTCAATATGCCAGATGTTAACTGGAGCACCTTTGCGGAAGCCACATCCAAAAGCAGGGCCATTCTTGATGCCCTTCAGGTGGCATGCCTCAAACAGCTAGTTTTGGAACCCACTCATGAGAGAGCAATCTTAGACCTCATACTCTCAAATGGGGACAGTGAGAGGATTTCAGATCTAGAAGTGGGTAGCCATTTGGGAACAAGTGACCACCAAACAGTGTGATTCATGATAAACTCTGCTACAGAGTCAAGCCATACAAAAGTGAGGGTTCTGGACTTCAGGAGGGCTGACTTTGGCAAGATGGGAGAGTGCCTTAGAAAAGCACTAGCAAACAGGCTAGAAGGAGGGGTGGATCAACAATGGGCAAATATCAAAACTGCCATAACAGAGGCAACAAGCCTTTGTGTGAAGCAAATAAACAAATCAAAAAAAGAAAAAAGCCACTATGGTTCTCAAAAGAGGTGGCGGTGAAGGTTAGGAAGGAAAAGATAGCATTTAGGAAGTATAAGGAAACACAGAAGGAGCAGGACAGAGAACTGTACCAGTTAAGGCAGAAGGAAGCAGGGAGGGTAGTCAGAATAGCAAAGGCCCAAACTGAGGAAAAGATAGCTAACTCGGTTAAGAAGGGGGATACAATCTTTTATAGGTATATCAGGGAGCGTAGAAAGACAAAGGGAGGGATAGTGAGGTTGAATAGAATGGATGGTGGGTGGGCAGAGAGTGACAGTGATAAAGCAGGGATACTGAGTGAATACTTCTGTTCAGTATTCTCAAAAGAGGAAGTGGGGGAGGTGCCTAATCCAATTAACAGAAGCACTCTGGAGAGGGGGGTTGATCCCGGTCCTTTCACAGAAGAAAGGGTTCTAAAAGAACTCCTAAAACTGAAGGTGGACAAAGAAATGGGGCCAGATGGAATTCACCCCAGAATTCTAAAATAATTAAGCAGAGAACTAGTGACACCACTGACTACGCATTTTAACAAATCATGGGAGGATGGTGTGGTACCTGAGGACTGGAAGAGGGTGGATGTGATTCCCCTTCACAAAAGTGGGACCAAGATGGAGGCAGGAAACTACAGACCTGTCAGTTTGACCTCTGTGGTAGGGAAAGTGTTGGAATCACTTCTGAAGGAAAGAATTGAGTACCTAGACGCCAGTGGGGCACAGGACCCAAGGCAGCATGGGTTCACAGCAGGAAGGTCATGTCAGACAAATCTAATTGATTTTCTTTGACTGGGTGACCAAAGTAGTAGACCAGGGAGGGGCTGTGGACATGGTCTACCTAGACTTTAGCAAGGCATTTGACACAGTCCCACACAAAAGATTAGTAGTCAAATTAACCAGCCTGGGAGTGGGTTCCAAGGTGGTAGCCTGGGTAAAACATTGGCTGAACAACAGGACACAAAAGGTAATTGTAAATGGAGTCCACTCTGAAGAAAAAGGGGTTACTAGTGGGGTACTGCAGGGTTCAGTACTGGGTCTGGTCTTTTTTAATGTCTTTATAAGTGACATTGCAGAGGGACTGAAAGTATGCCTCTTTGCAGATGACACAAAGATCTGCAACAGGGTTGATAAATAAGGAGGCGTGGAAAGGATGAGAAGGGACTTGACAAGGTTGGAGAAATGGTCAGAAGTATGGCAGATTGGATTCAATGCAAAGAAGTGCAAAGTAATGCACCTGGGAAACAAAAACCCAGGGGAAGATTACACAATGGGGGGGGGTAGTAACAACAACAAAAATGGAAAGAGACCTGGGGTAATCATATCAGATGGCCTTAAGGTTGGCAAGCAATGCGAGAAGGTGGTAGGGAGGGCTAGGGAGATACTGGGATGTATAGGGAGAGGTATCACCAGTGGAGAACAGGAAGTTGTTATCTCCCTGTACAGACAGTTGGTGAGACCCCATCTGGAGTACTGCATCCAGTTCTGGAGACCCCATCTCCGCAAGGACACAGACAGGATGGAGGCAGTTCAGAGGAGGGCAACTAAAATAGTGCAGGGTCTGCAAGAGAAGCCAATATGAGGAGAGACTAAAGGAGCTTAATATGTATACCCTTCAGGAAAGGAGGGAGATGGGGGACATGATAGAAATGTTTAAGTACCTCAGTGGAATCAACAAAGTCCAAGAGGGTAGCATCTTTCAGAAAAAGAGATGTGCAAGAACAAGGGGACACAATCTGAAGATAGAGGGGGGATGGCTCAGGGGCAATGTGACGAAGTATTTTTTCACAGAGAGGGTAGTGGACACATGGAACAGCCTTCCTGAGGAGGTTGTGGGGTCTAAAACTGTGGGAGATTTCAAGAATGCATGGGACAGACATAAGGCAATTTTTGTGGGGGGTAGGAAGAAATAGGCTGTTGGTTAAATAGGATCTGCAGCTTATCCTCTAGGTAGGGAAATGGGCAGACTAGGTGGGCCAAGCAGTCCTTATCTGCCGTCAAAGTCTATGTTTCAGTGATGATAACATCAGGGAATTTCCATCCGACATTAACATGACAGATGAGGTGATTTCATTACTTCCTTATTTCCACTGTAGTATATGTGTATCCACATCATCTGATACTGTGAATGTTACTTTTGTTACAAGGAAGGTTATCTCACTTTTTATAGCCCACTCCTCAGGACTCTTCATCTGCTCCTCCTGTGAATCATGTGGCAATTCAATGCTATGTACCAAAATCATCTGTAAAGGTGCAGACAGATAAATTTCATGGTACCAAATCCAAAGATAATAGCCTGACATGACAGGACTGTTTGCATGATCAATGCATTCGCTAATGTAACCATTATTACATGTTTGACAGTGGCTGTCATCCATGACATGTCTTGTGATGACAACAAGTGTGTCTCCATTGCTTTCTTTTCAATCAGGTACACAGATACGCATTTCTTGTCAATGTACCGGTGACAAGGAGGTACCAAAACCAGTACTTGTGGATGCAGCAGTTCAGTGATCTGAGCTGGACTTCCATACAGCTGTTTCACATTCCACACTGGCAAAGCACATGAATGTGTTGTTCAACACTAATGTGTCAGATGACATTTTGCTTTACTGACATGAAGCCTGTAATGACCCTGATTATTAGCCGTCCTTCACGGACACAACAGACTATGACAGGTATTACAGCTGTCAATCATTTGTATGTTACACATAGTAGTATAATGATATTGTACACACACTCTTGTTTTTCATTGCAATTTTTTTCAATAGCTGTGCAGGACAGGAATGATTATTCTAACAATTCAAGTACATTGTCTTTATGGATAACTTACTGAAACAGTTTCAGATTTGCAAGTTCTGCAATTCTCCCCATATGCAAACTCGTCACCATGAAGTGGGTAGCATGCTGGCTGTGACCCAGACCTGTGATGACTGTGATGGTACATACATGTGGTGCCAGCCCATGCTTAGAAGTACTCTAGCTGGGAATGTACACATGTCAGCCTCCATTCTGTTTTCTGGAATGTCCCCAATGGAAACTCTGACATTGTACAGACATTTCAACTGTGCTGCCATCAGTCAGTGTACCTTTTTAAAACATCAGCGAAAACTGTTATTTCCATCCATAATGTCTGTGTGGGAATGGCATCAGGACCAGCTTATAGCTGAGGTGAAGCTGTTAGAGTTGCCTGTCATCACTGGAGGAGATGGGAAGGCAGATAGCCTTGGACAATTGGCTAAGTTCGGCAGTTACTCCCTTGTTGTCATGGAACAAAGTTCTAACTGTGCAGCTTGTACAGGTAATGAGTTGTTTTCAACATTTTTCAGTTCCCCAGGGAATCTTGCACAGAGGCATGTACATCAATCGGGTGTCTGTCTCATCTGGTTGGCGGTATTTCATACACTGCTGATGGTAAGGTGTGCCAGAATAGCACACTTCATGTCAGCTGATGTGTCTGTACTTACAGTTTGTGCTTGGACACTACTTGTTGGCATTATGGACAAGGAACTGTCATACTGCATGAAAAATAATCATATCAAAGTTTAACGAGGGGTGTGAGAGGACTGAATGGTGTGCCAGTCAGTCAAACAGTCTTGAATTGTTGTTCACTGTTGTGCTCTGCATTGGGCTGCATGTGTCTGTTCAATGCAGTTACATCTGGAAAACATGTTTGAGTTGTCCATCATGCTGCATGTATGTAAGCTTTGTGTCCATGACGTTGGAAAATGTTAATATATTGACACGCATTAAAGTAATATGAGAAATGAGGTTTTCTATATCATTTCTCATATATGCATGTCTGTTGTAATGCCAGTGGTTTCATAGACTAAATGTAACAATGTTTTTTGTTGCAGAGCAACAAAGTCAGTGGGTCATATCACACGGACCTTGACGGTCTCAAATAGACTATTCAGAAAATGGTGTGGACATTGACACCATTGTAATGGATCATCATCATCCCACTATCAAGAAATGTCTAAGGGAGGAGATGCCCATGGTCAAACACCGATATAACATCTGGCACATTGCCAAAGACATATTGTGCATGACTTTACAATATGTCACCTTATAAGAACATATTTACTTTACTAGTAAGCACCAGAGTGCAACAAAATGAGTCCGCTGCATGGAGAGCAATGGTCAGCAATGCCAGGAGCACTGCCAAGAAAATCCAATATGTAGCAGCCATCATGGCTGTTGTGGACCGGGATATTGTGGGACTTATGCAGACATACAGTAAGTGTCATGATGGCCAGGACTGGGCCATGGCGGTAAAGGGGTATGTACTATTCAACTAGGACAGGGAGGGAAGTAGAGGGGGATGATTGGCAGTATATGTCAAGAAACAGATACAGGCCATGGAATTACAGGTCAGTTTGGGCTGGACTGAGGCTATCTGGGTATAAATGAAAAACAGATAAGTGAGAAGTTATGCACAGTGGGGGATAGTATGTAGTCCACCAGGGCAGAATGGTTATGTGGACAAGGCAATGAATGAAGAGATACAGAGGATGGCAAACATGGGTAAGGTGCTGTTGATGGGGGACTGCAACAGGACACATGATGCCAATGGTACTACCAATCACCATCATCTACCAGTAGTGTGGAAATCATGGGTTCCATACAGGGATCTCTCATAAAGCCTCTTGTTATGGAACCGACCAGAGAAGAAGAGATCTTATACTTTTTTCTTAACAATGGGGAATGTGTGGGGGAGGTATCTGTAGGAGGGAAACATGGTACGAGTCAGCACAGCACCATTAGATTCATGGTGAAAACTACTGTTGAGATTCATCTTATCTAGGAGAAGGATAAAAATTTCAAGCACGCTGACTCGTGGAAAATGGGTGGCTGCCTGCAACCTGCATTTGCAGATGTGGGGGAACAGAAGGTGGTAGAAGAAATGTATTGTCAAAGACAAGGGCCCATTTTAGAGGCCACCAAGCTCTGTGTTGGGAGAGTCAAAAAAACAGGAAAGAAAAAGAGACACCATGATAATGCATACAATTGGTATCTAAGTTCATGTCAAACAGAATGGCATTTAAGAGGTATAAAACAACACAGAGGAAGGAGGAAAGAGCCATATACAAGGAACACAAGAAAGAAGTGTGTTTGTAGATCAGGAGAGTGAAGGGAAGGAGGGAAGACAGAATCAGCAAAATTTTCACACAATGGGATACAACCTTGCTCTGGTATGTGAGCGAGAGGAGCAAGTCAAAGGAGGGGATAGTCAGTCTTAAAAACAGGGAAGGGGGTTACTGGAAGTGAACTGTGAGAAGGCACACATAGTAAACTGCTATTTCTAATCACTGTTCACATTTGAAAAGGACATGGAGGGTATGCAAATCATGGAAGACAAGGTGGTTAGTTGGGGGGGAACTGCAGTCCATTTCTTTGGGAGGAAATACTGGGGTAGCTATAGGGTTTGAAGGTGGATAAAGCAATGGTTCCTGATGGGGTACACCACATGCTGCTGATGGAGCTTAGCAAAGTACTGGCATAGGCTATAAGCAGCCTCTTCAAGAAATCCTTTGAATCGCTGTAGGGCCATGATTAGTGGAGAAGGGTGTATATGGCCTCCCCTACAAAAGGGTGAGAAGGAGGAGATAGGCAAGTACCGACCGGTGAGGTGAACATCGGTGGTAGGCATGGTCATGGAAAAACTGCTACAGAAAAGAATCACTATTTACCACTAGGCCAATGACCTGCAGGACCAACTTCAACACGGGTTCACTCTGGGTAGATTGTGGCCAACCACCTTGATATAACTCTTTGACTGGATTACCAGGGTGTTGGTTCAGGGGTGGGATGTAGACATAGTGTGCCTTGACTTTTGTAAGGCATTTTATTCCTTAACACATAGGAGAGTACTGCAAGACAGGAGATGTCTTGGTGCTTGGTTGGTAGTCATAAGGGGAGTGCAAAAGTGGCTAGGGTGTAGAATTGATAGGTAATTGTAAACGGTGTACCTTCCTACAAGGGCATAGTTGCCAGTGAATGCCTCAGGTGTAATTCTTACAGCCACTCATTTTTTAAGATCTTCAGGTGTGACATAGCGGAATGTCAGGAAGAGAGGGTATATGTATTTGTGGACAACACATAGTTATGTAACTGAGTGGATATGCTGGAACCAGTCAATAGTATGTGTAGGGATATGGAAAACTGGAGAAGTGGTCCCAGGAGTACCAACTGTACTTCAGTAACACAAAATGCAAAATCCTGCACTTAGACAAGAAAACCTGTGGAGCATAATATCAGGTGTGGGTGCATGCCCAAGAGATAACAGAGTTGTAAGGGGACCCATGTATAATCATTTCATGGGACCTGAGGACAAGGAGTCTGCAGAACTGCATGCAGTACTCTAGATGATGTGTCATCAACTGTGCAGAGGGATAATACATTCCTTTTTTGAAATGGTGATGGCACCCCCTATGCATTTCAGTATGTAACAAGCCCTCCTTACTGCCTTCTCACATTCCTTTCATAACTATGGATCATCAGATATGAATATCACTATGTCCATATAAATAGTTACTTTTATTACTATATCAAACACCTCATTGTAGACTCTTCCCCGGGGGTTCTGTTTCCCAGGTACATCACTTTTCAGTTATCTGCATTGAATCAAGGTGACTGTACTTTTCAATATTCCTCCAACCTTGCAAAGTCCCATCTCATCCTTTCAGGCACCCACCCTTGTGTATCAACCCTGCTGCAGATGTTTGTATCCTCCACAAAGAGGCATACATTTCCTTCAAATGCATCCTCCGTTTCATTTGGTTAAAGCAGTCGCAGCACTGAACACTGTGTTACCCTGCTAGGAAACACCCTTTATTTGGAGTAGACTCTGGAAGAAAACACAGCAAGAAACTGCATGAATCACTGTCACAGATGCTTGTCTGTCATCCCCCATAATGTCAATCAGACAGTTGCAGGGTCTCTCATGTGGGTCACCGATGCAGCACAGTGTTGCACAGCATATGTAGTGTTGCACACAGCTGGATAGACTGCTTTGCGACACATGTTTTCCGACACGTCATGACTGAAGTCAGCACTGTAATATGTTGCCACTGCATTAATCTGCGAACAACACTATAGTAGGACCACTGGACTGTTAATGTCATTGTAGGTTACAGTCAGTGATGAGTGTTTGTTATTATGCCCACAGGACTGAAGAAAGTGACTGCCACTGTCTTCAAGCAGAAGGATTATGAAGTCCTGATGGAATGAAAGAAAAGTATAGTAAATCACTTATACTGGTCAGCTTGTTCAACCCCTGACACTAATCCAGAACCTATTACTGAGAAGTGGCTGTCCTTATTGAAACACATAATGAATCGGCAAGAGGGGCATGTAAATCTGTTCCCCAAGTGTGCACACAGACTGATTGATGAGGCAACAAGGCAGAAGAAATGGATCACACCTGGTAAGTGTAACTGCTTACTGTCATACTTGACTGTGTCTTTGACAAACAAGCACAGTGGTGTTTGGTGCTGAGGGGTGAATGTATCAAGTCATGACAACATGTTAACAAGTCCTTATGGTGTGAGGAGGTTCTTGTTGCGTTATCTGTGAGGGAAATGACCATGCATACTTTGTACAGCTCAACAGTGCCAGGGAGGTTGTGTTTCCCTTCACACACAAAGCAAATCAACTCCCAGAGGCATAGACCTTATTGCATTATGCTAAGGACAGGAAAATTAAGGACAGGGTGCTGCAGGACTCTGCAATGTGCTGACCATCTACATATGTGCATAGATGTTTGTAACCACATTAATGGGATGGATGTGATGGGGTGCGTATAAAAGCAAAAACGTTTCAGCACTGATGGCAACAGTACTGCATTGTTTTGGCACTCGGGTACATGGCACAGCTGTGCGACATTGCAGTAAATGAACTGCTGATGCAGGTGTCAAGCTGCATTATGGATAGATGGGAGGAGCAGGGCTAATCAAGGAACACAAATGGAATCAGATGTAACAGTGACAATACATAACACCCTGTATGACATCTTGGCAACCAGGGACATACATTTCTGAAACAGCATCTTGATGATGTTTCATGAAACAGCAGTTGCACATGACATGGGAATACTTCAATGACTGTGATGTCACTTTACAGCTCATCCTGGCTCATGTGCAGACACATCATCAATTGTCCATGGTGTTCTGAAACTGTGATGAAGCAATGTCCTAGTTACTTCCTAGGAGCAAAACAGAACAGGTTTAACATTTTTATGACCAGTAAATGGCACCATATTCTTTGTTGTTTAACAGTCCGGTGGACTTGTCAACATGACTACCACATAATTTGGAAGTTGCTGAGAACAATAATCTCACCATCGCCCTTTTTGTCAGCCCAGCATGAAAAAGTCAACTTAATACAGTGGCCCAGATATTCGAAAGGGTTGCGCATGGCATAACAGTGTTGTGCCATGCACCACCCACTGATGTGTCCTGGCGCGATATTCAAAAGGGGATTGTGCCTAGCACAACAATTCCCGATGCACTGGAGCTCATCAGTAATGTATGTGGCGCAGGTAGGTGGGACATGCCCATGCATACTCCGCGCATCCCAATATTCAGCCCGGGATGTGCTGAGTCCATGCATGCGTAACCCCTACTTGCACTGCAACCAGGTTAGCCAAAAAAAAAGAAAAAAGAATGATGGCTGGCCACCCACAGGTGAGCTGCTGAATTGCAGGGTGGAACATGGCAGCTGTCTCCTGTGGGTAGCCACCTGAGCTCCGGCTGCACCTCCGTGGCGGCACCCCCCCCATGCCCAATAGCAAGCATCTGTTTAAAATAAAAATATCCTATCTCCCTGGTGGTACAGTGGACCACTGTCAGCCCGATCACGGGCATTTGTAATAATAATATAAATTCCTATCTCCCTGGTGGTCCAGTGGACCACTGTCAGCCCGATCGCGGGCATTTGTAATAATAAAATAAAGTTCGATATCCCTGATGGCCCAGTGGACTTCTGTTAGTCTGACTGTGGGCATTTGTAAAATAAACTTAAATCCAATATCCCTAGTGGTCCAGTGGTACCCCTCCCCACCCCACTGAGCCCCACCTCCCGCTCCCCCAGTCAGCAGTGGGCAGCAGCACCTCACCCGCCTGCAGCCCCACCACCAGCCGACTGACACCGTGGAAGGGCTGTATGCCCATTGGTCTGACAGTGTGAGCCAATGGGTTTGCAGCTGTTACTGTACTACACAGTCCGGATATGTGAATGGATCCATTCACAAATCTGGAATGTGTAGTATGGCATTGGCTGCATGCCCATTGGCTCCACTGTGGACCACAATGTCACAGCCCTACATATGGTGTCAACTGGTGGCGGCGGGTGGCAGGCAGATGGTGCTGTCACCCGCCACTGACCGGGGGGAGGAAGTGGGGCTTAGTGGGTGGGTGGAAAGGGGGTACCACTGGACCACCAGGGATATTGGACTTAACCTTATTCTTACAAATGCCTGCGATCAGGCTGTGAGCGATCCACTGGACCACCAGTGATATTGGACTTAACTTTATTATTACTAATGCCCGTGATGGGGCTGTGAGCAGTCCACTGGACCACCAGGGATATAGGACTTTATTTGTTTATACCCAAGCCCACAATTGGGCTGACAGTGGTCCACTGGATCACCAGGAATATAGGACTTGATTTATTTCTACTTAAGCCCGCAATCGGGCTGTGGGGAACTTTGCCGCGCTTTGCAGGGGGCGTCGGTCCCCAACAGCAGGGTGCCAGGCACAAGTTGCTGGGGATCGGCGCACCTGCATGCAAATGGGGTCATAATGACATGCAAATGGCCCCATTTGCACATTGCATACATTATGGCCCCATTTGCATGTGCACTTTTGAATATCTCGGTTGTTGCGCATAGCGCAATGGAACTTGTGCTAGTGCATCCCCCTGCTCCACTCTGGCCACTTGTGCTGGCGCAGTGCCACTGCACCATGCACACTGTGGGTATCCAGGGTGTGATATTCAATGACTCTGTGCCATGGCCCAGCTCTGTTGAATATAGCCCAGTCAATGCCCCTGCGCAGCCAAGTTGTGCTGTGCCCAGGCTTGCACCACAGCCTGGCGCAGTCTGAATATCCGGGCCCGTGTGTACAATTTTGGAGCTGTGCATATCAACCAATCCTTTGACAACAACTGTTGTGTAACTTTTTTGACAGCTCCAAGGTGCATGTTATGGGACACGTGTATGTGTGTTGACAGTAGTGTCATTGGGGGGACATTAAAAGATCACTAACCTACTGTATGTATTCAAATATTAAACTGTTACCTACACTTCAGGCACCAAGCCCACAGGAAAACTAGAAGAGATCATTGCACAGAAACAACTACTTCAGGATATTAAGAATATGTCTCAGACAGAGCAGAACAGCGCTATCGAGGGCTACCACAGTATTGTAATACACTTCGCCCTGAAGCACACATGTTTCAGCTATTACGGCATGAAATGCAGGTAAAACAGCATTTACCTGTACTGGCCTTTATTTTTTCCTTTTGTGTCACAGGTCAACACAATCCTCCATTCATTGCTTACATCTACCCTGGCGCTTGTCAACCAGTGGGTATGCTTACCACCCTTACCACCCCTGGTTGGTCCACAGGTAGGGCTCCACCCACAACTTACATTTTCGGCCGGACATGGTTTCCTTCTATGGAGATGGAACACAGTACAATGCCCCCTTTCCCCACAGACATCTAAGGTGGTGGACATGGCTTCAGAGCGAGTATTCAGGACTAGAAAAAGGCTTTTTTTGATGCCAAGTAATATCTTGATCCAGGATATGCAATGATGTCTGTGGGATTAACCCACATAATTCCATAATTCCACCTACCCATATATCAGGTGCTGCTTGCATAGATTCCCACAACCTACACCAAGGATACGCAGCAGTTTGAACTGGACACTCCATCACACACACCCTCGAACAGCAGGAGTTGAGCATTCCATTAGACATACGAACATATGTAATGCAAGGAGAAACAGTCCTCATGGTCTATCAAGTCTGATCAATTATGCAGCTAGCCACTCAACTTGCACTGCCCTACCCTCCCCTTCTCACAACCACCCCCTCACTCTGTCCCACCCTCTCTTAAATCCTCCCACCATCCTACATGATACCACCTCCTCAGGCACAGTGTTCCACTTCTCTACCACTCTTTCCATGAAAAAGTGTCTCCTGATTTCCCTCCTGAATTCCCCCCAGTCTCAGATGATGCCCTCTCATGTCCCTCCTCCTTCTGAACTGAGGAGTCCCTTCTGTATTAATCATGTTAATACTCTTTAAGGTACTTAAAGGTTTCAATCATATCCCCTATCCCTCCTATCATACACAAAATACATTTGCAGCTCTCACAGCTTCTCCTCATAGGATTTTCTCTCTTCTCTCAAGTCCCTTTATTATCTTTGTTGCCCCACACTGCATCCCCACCAACAGTCTCATGTCCCTCTTCAGGATAGACACCAGTACTGCAAGCAGTATTGCAGGTGTGGCCTGACCACTGACCTATACAGGGGCAGAATCACTTCTCTGTGTGAGGAATCCTCATACCCTCTACAGTCTATAACACAACCATAGTCCCAATTGGAACATAGTTCACAAGCATCGCATGCAGAAATGCCACCCCAGCGGTACAGGGCTGCTCGATATTTAACAACAAAATTTCACAACAATACAGGTAGAGTGTTCTTCTGATGTTGCAATTATTGTGTTGTAAGATGGACTTTACATTGCTTACAGATTGACATTGGCAGGCATGCATTTCAACGAAAATTGCAACCATCAATTTGCCGCAAGATAAGATGGCCACGATAGGTACAAGGTGACCTTTCCCAAGTATAAAAAGGGTGGCTGGGCTGTTAGACAACATGCACATTGCACTTATGGCACTGTTAACATGCTCATTCATTATACTTAGTTGTGTAACTTGGAAGAGTTTGTAGAAACTTATTGGAAGAGTTTGTAGAAACTTAGTTTGAGAACTATTTCTATGATTAGGATATGTGCAAGAACTCCTGGAGAAGGTGGAGAGGAGGGCTGCCTTGGGACTGAAATGCTGTTCTACACTATCAGAGAAAAATGTGCCACTGCCACTGTGTGCTGATTTTGATAAGCCACTGAAGGAGGATGCCATACTTCAGCACCGCTCCCATTTTCTTGACAGTAAGCAGCCAGCAGCATCACACACAACCCAAGAATATTTGGTGTGACAGACAACAAATTCACAATCATCAACAAGCTTTTATCATAATTCTATTTTTCTTAGTGACATGGTGACACTGCTGTTGTTTCCATTGACTGCATTTGACTTTTCTTTCAAAAAAATAAAGAACAGTGACACATATTCAATAAGTGCCACAAACCGCCACATGTCACAGTGAGTAACAGAACTGAAGATTTAGGTTACTCTCACCCTGAAAACAGAGGTAACAGAATGTGTTGCACATCAACAACGTACAACCAACATACATTTTCATATTACAGTAAAAAATCTACACTCTGCACAGCTGGACTGCCATGAGACATTGTGTGGTCACTGAAGTGGCCAAAGTGTCACACAATACACACTTGAAATACCAGAAGACAACAAAGTATCATATGTGCTACCAGTTCGGATAGTGCTTAGATTTCAAAACAATGCCTGTCCCCATCCATTTTTGAATTACATATTCCTTCAGCTTGGGATCTTATGCAGTATGTAATCATGATGCACGTAGTGACAATTTGATCTTCTGGAAATATGCACTACCATGACTTTCAGCAACTTTGATACCTGGGTCATAATTCACAAAGGTGTCTGTCTTTGGCTCAAGCTGGATGAAACATGAGTTCCTGCTGAGGCCACATCCTACACGGCACATACACCCTATTCAGGTATAGGAGTGATCCCAATGGTGGCGTACACACAGTTGTGGCAAGTACCTGATGCACAGAATGGGTTGCCCTAACTGAAGTGCAGCAATGTCAAGCTGTCCCCTACACCCAAGATACCTAAGTGGTGTTGGGCACCACTAACACAAAATATATAGCATGACACCCTGCATACAGCATGGATGTGCCCATGTCTAAAACAATACATTACATTTGCTGCCCTGCCCATATTCCTGATGTCTCTATCATTATGACAAATAAAAAAGCTACTGCCATTGGAGGTCCAGTGCCCCCAAACACCACATCATAGCAGATAATAGCCACCCACTTAGACAGAGCCTGGGACTGTCTTAGCCTTCCTCACCCCTATGTGAATGTTAGCAGACTGTTAGCAGACTGAACTGTAAATGTGCAGCACTATGTAAAGAGTATGCATTCATTGCTTATCAATGACTGTGTACCCATTACAGTATGTACTCAATTACACTTCTGTCACTGAACGTCTGTGGAGCTTTGAGGATGGCTGTGTCGCTGCACAGCTCTATCATAATGTGTTGAGGGGGTGTATGTGCAATACCTGCTGAGGTGAGCTGTGAGAGGTGGAGGGTGGTGTAACACCAATGAGAGCATCTTTTTAAATTTGTCTAAATGACTTGTACTTCAGGGATCTGTGTGGGGTGATGCTTATATTAAATATTTTATATGGGTGACATTGGTGATCTGTGCACCATGACACGAGCTTTGATATTCAGGTATGCTGTGTTAAGACTTCTCTGTCTGATGGTAAGTGAGGGTTTTATTTTTGGGTTGTATTCGGTCACATATAGTAAGCCACACAGAACTGTCATGAAGGGTTGAATTGGAACAACAATATAAATCAGTGAGCATAGTTACATAGCAATCAAGCCAATACATGTTTACCAGTATGTTCAATAACTGTAATACTGTTTGAAAACAGACAGTCGGTTGGGATGGCTAAGTTGTCATCAACAGGTGATGCTGGTATGACTTGCAATGCAAATTAAAGGACACAGTCAGAGACATCAGTTTGTACCGTTGTGTCCCATTTAACTCATTGCCTCCTAGAATACGCCTGTAGGTGGCAGGTAACAAGAAACATTCATCACATCTGTGATGGAAATAGAAATAAAAAAATAGAGCAATCCAGATAGTCTGCTGTGATGAAACATAAAACAAGGGTATTACCACTACTTCTATAAAGGTCACAGATTAGTACACAAAGATATCAATGTATGGGTGAATGAGAAGGAAGGATTCCCGCACTACGATGTGCTTTGTCTCTGACATTGGTCATCAATGAATCTATATGTGATCAGACATGCACAGCAAGACACACTGACACACAGACACACTCAAACAAAGAGACAGAGACACACACATCTGAAAACAGACACGCGTCGAGATACTGTGCGACTCTTTCACTTGACATTTCTGTCAAAGTCACATCAAAATCAATAATTATGACAATGATGCATGTAACTGCAAGTATTGAATAAAAGAGAAATGTTAACTTAAATTGATGGCATTCAGTGCCACAAACATGTTGTTGCTCAGCAGATATACAAAAATCCCAATGTTCAGTTTTTTCATGGGGTGCACAATGGAAGGAACAAAAGACATGTACAAGTGAACATATCTGTTCAACAGCATATGCTTTTCAATCCTTTTGCCATTAATGTAATGGCGGGTATTTGAATCCAGTGAAAGTCTCTGATGTGGACTCTTGTGGAATCCTGTTGACTGCACATGATGGAACAACAACATGAACACTGCATCCCAGCCAACTCCAACACCACCCTGCCAGCTGCCAGTAGGCAATGTAATGGTATCTCCTGTGAAAGAAAGGTATAATGTGGTTAATGATACTAAGGAAGTGTTATGGTTGAAAAAGGAGTCAAATAAGCACGTATGCTTACACAGCTGTTTTTCACATTGTCATCCTTATCATCATGAGCATGAGACACAATGTACCATGCAGTGTAGTGAGTTTCTGAATGCCTAAATTGGTTCACCATTGAGCACATCGGGGATCTCAAGTAGACAAAATTTCACATTGCACTGGTTTTGTGAGGCTCAAGTACTACTGAAGCACAACTGTTGTCTCTCTAAATCTGGGTCCTGTGGGTTGTGCAACCAACACGTTACCACGTACAAGCTGTATATCAACCATCCACAATGGGTAACATTTTCTAGTGATTGGGTAGATTATAGGACCAATGTATGTTGGCAGTAATCTGTGTAGCCACCACTAATGCATCATTTTACTGAGTAACGTGCCAATACAGTTATTCGTTTTTTGAATTGGGAGGCTCTGCACCCCACACCCCCCATGTTTTGTTTCCTCTTTTTATGGTGGGGGTGTGTGTGGGTGGCACAGCCCCCCCAATTCAGATGAACTGATACCTGTATTTTCCTAATACCAAATCAGACTATTGCTATTTCCAAAGAGATGCTATGGCTAATTATTGTGAATTATTGTTTTATAGGGAAGTCATGGGAGTGTGGGGGGGAACAGCCCCCTAATTCAAAGAAACTACTAAAGGAAAGAAAAGGGACCAGTGTAAGTAATGTGATGTGATGCTGAATTCTCAATGCATTTATGCCTGAGTGCTTACGCAGGTCTGATAATATACACAATCGCCCATTTTTTTCTGCACCTCACTACTCCATGACAGTAAAGAAGTAGGCATGTAACCATTGGCACATATTATTCAGACAGCATTGTCCATGCACAGGTTGAATTCAGTCTTGTTTCAATGCTTACTGTAGAAAAAGCACAGCAGTGACATGTCCTCAAACAGAATAAATCAGGTGTGAGGTCATGACTATCAGTCACTGCTACTGGCACCTGTGTTGGTATTGCAAAACCATTTTTGCCAATGGTGCTTTGCGGAATTATACATGTAGACATGGGTATGATGGGGAGATATCCTGTCAATAATAGCTGTTTATGATTTACTTGACAAGCAAAGGAATACAAACTGAAAGCTATTTTCACAGCATCTGAAATTATGTGTGCTGCTTCACCACTAGGCCAGAATTAAGAATACTCAGATGTGACAGTGATACACAGCATGGTTCTTCCAAAGTCACATAATCCTTGTCACACCTCTTAACCATACTGTGATGAAACTGGACCTTTGTTGTGTTTCCTCAGTGGACCAAATAATACAGCATTGTGCAGTGTTATGAGATGATGGAAAACTAATGAAAGTATTTACAGCCACTGCTGTTCAAGAATTTTCAAGACTTGGTCCTGACAGAACTGACAATGAATGTCATCAGTATGTCAATGTCCATAGTTAACAGGTGAAAGAGTACGTAGGTATGTATGTATATGTTGCAAGCATTACCAGGTTACGAATATTACTTTGTCTAAAGGCAGTTACATGTGACCATGCACACAAGCAGTATTTTTAAATGAAAGTTTTTTGTGGTGTGTTTTGGGGGAAAGGGAGGGGGTTGGTATATGCATGGGAAGGATATGGGTATATGTCTGAAATGCACACTGGAATATCTTGATACAGAATGTTTTACAGGTTGTACAGATTGACAGCAATACAACATGAGATAAAATAATACAGTACTGTGAACTTACATGCAGGAAAAGTATGAGGATGTTGTGCATGCAGTTACTCAATTAGTTATGTCATATAATTCGTACTTCAGACGGGTCTTGTAATGAGTGATTGAAGGTACCATCCTGTCAAACAATGTTGAACAACCATGGCAGCAATAGAAATGTGTACATGGCAGTGTCATTGCTATGTTCAGTATAGCGGTGATAATTATTTGGGAGAGCATAGCCATGAAAAGATAAGTTTTGTCAACCGCAGGCCTTCTCCAGGACCATGCATCTTTTCAGGCATGATCACAGCAGTAATGATGATGTGGGTCTGCATCCCTCATTTCATTTATGTGTTGTGCATCACGATAAACCATAGCACTATATGCCAACTTCAATTCATTGGTTTCATGGCGGTGCTCTGCACAACCTTACAAAACTTTCAATATTAACTAAGGCACCCAAATTGGGGTGGGGTTGTGCTGTGCCTCATGATGCACCGCTAAAATTGTTGTGCTGCAAAACCTGAATGATGTATTCAAACATAATGTATGATCACAATGGATTATGTATCCATTGTAATATGGCAACCTGGTCCAGCAGAACTAATGGATTGTCGACGTGAACTGTGCAGAACGCAGCCCAGGTATGGGACGAATGTCGACAATGGTGGCAGTGCCTGTGCCTCCTACCTGCTATGCGCTGACATGGGTGATGTAAAGGAAGAATACGCAATCATGCCAATTAGGCATGCATGTAGCAAACAGCCCCATGCATGGTCATTATGGTATCATTAACACGTGTTCGCATGCCAGGATGTGCATGGAATGTCATTAGCCATACACATGGCCAATCATGGTCAATGTGTCATTTTCCATCTTGCAAATCCATAAAGGACCACCCAGCCTCACTGACCTAACCACCATCAATTAACGCCATGTGCAAACAGACTACCATACAATACCAGCCAGCAAAAGCTAGAACCCAGACCTCCCATAATAGAAGACCACAATGTACAGGCAATGTACAATTGGAACCAGCACCAGAAACAGGATGCCATCATGGGCAGAGCACCCCTAATGAAGGTCTTCCAGTGTAAGTTCAGTGACAGCCATAACCCAGTACAGTAGTGCAGGGGCAACCCCACCCAGCCATGATAACTTTACATTGTCACCACCCCACCTGGCCATGAACCACCAGTTAGTAGCAGTAGCACCCCTCCTTCACTGACCTTTTTCCCGGTGTACAGTACCCATCTACTACAGTTATGCAAAGTCATGAACTGGTCCCCCCAGCCCCGAATACATGTCCTGCCATACACCAACAACAGTCACTAGTAGTGTAGTGGCCCACCCCTGCCCGAGTCACCATCCCTGACAATACATAAATGGAGGCATACCTCCCTTCCCTAGTGCAGTCTACAACTCCCCTCACCCCACCTGTGCAGGCAACCATCACAGCTCACGGCTCCCATACATGGCCATCTGCTGACTGACAGGCATTGGGGAGCTGTTATAATATAGGCCAATGACCATTGGTTGGTGGAATCAACCAATTATCATTGGCTTATATTATGACAGCTCCCCGGTGCCTGTCAATCAATGGGTGGATGTGAACAGGAGTGGTCTGCAGTGCCAGTAACAAAAACATGGAGGGTAGCTGTAGTGTCCTCTGCACTTTGGAATGGAGGTAATCCTACACTTATATATTCTGAGTGGGGATTGTGGCTTGGGTGAGGTGTTTATCCACTGCACTACCAGTGACTGTGGTTCATTAATACCAGGACCTGCATTTGAGCATGGTGGGTGGGCCACTAGACTACAGAGAGTAATGTGAGTAGAAGGCTATTGGACATCAATGACTGGGGCTGGTAAGGGAATGTAGTGTTGCTAGTAATGAGGGTAGTGGATGGGGAAAATGGGGTGTGACCACTGGACTACCAAGGCACTATTGTGCAGGAAATTCACCAGTCCTGGATTGGTGCTGGGATGGGGTTGTCATTTGGCTGCCAAGACTGGCAGGCATCAGTGCACTTGTGTGGACTTCCAATGGCCACCTATGGGTGGCTGTCCAGGTTTGGACAGCTTTTCATGGCATATCTGTTGCCCACGCAGTTGTGAACTTCAAGGGTGGTATTACCACCAAATGTACCACAGCTAAGCCTATGCATGAAAATGCAACCTCCAGTTGTGTGGCATGCATTATTTAGTGCCCCATGCACATTCACTTGTGTGCGGAACATCTTGCCCCTTGCAATATCGGGCTTCTGCACATTCTGTGAGTTGAATGTGTCATCTTCCTTTTGTGCCACTATGCATGGCGCATCTACTTTTAATGTGGGGGCCCCTCTCTTCAAATGAGAAGACGTGCTAATTTTCTAAGCTTCATGACAGGGATGATAAAGTATACCAACACCAAACTGTAGCAAACATGCACTGGTAATTAATATGTAGAAGTGTGCATCCTGTATTGTTATCTGTCTATGGCCAACATGAAGTACCTCCATCACCCATTGCCACAATAACAGCATATGACAGTAGCTGTTCAGATATCAATGAACAATAAGTAATGTGAAAAATATGTCAGAATATGGTTAATTTCATCATACAACAGTAAATAGATGTATTTTTCTGTAACAATATGCATGCAAGAGTCAGTTCCTTCCTGTAACACAATAAATTAAGCTAGTGAAATCAGTGTCTGAGTCGTCGAGTGATCCCAATGCAGAAGACAACAGAAGTACTGCAGGCATGCCATTGCTGCAGCACAGACATGGTAGTTAACAAGAGCATTTCCATCAACTTGCCGGAAGTGATGTTTGTTTTATAGTAAGTTGAGAACTGGAAGGACGCATGATCATGCATTTGTGCATAAGTGAAGTATTTATGTGTTGCATGTGATTCAACATGGATAAAACACCGAAAGTATGGCAATGCACCATATGCAAATAGCATATTAGCAACAACAGTGGGCTTGGCTGTTGAAAAATGTAAACTCAATAAAAATAGTCACTGACAGTGCAGAACCATATGAAATAAAAATCTTTTTTTTTTAAGAAAGGACAGTGTAAAGAAAAAGTCATATTACACACAGTATCTGTTGTCACACAGAAAACATGTAGCAACATGATTACATATACAAGCACAAGTTCACAAGGTTTGTCACTGTGTTTTGTGTGACTGTTACATTGACACTGCTGTTACCAAACCAGTAATATTTTAACTTTGCTAGCCTGCATTGCTGTTAGTGACAATTGTTATGGTACCCCATTGTCTCTGCATCATGTTGACAAAGGGTGTGCATAACCCTGAGGGAGATGGTCATAAACCACCAACCCGCAACAAGTGACATGTGTCAACACCATTGAGAAGTGAGCCAGGAAGGTAAACAATAAAAATGTGTACAGTTACTAATGTATACTTACTCATGGGGGTCTTCAGGATCTGCATTTCCATGTTCTTATTGGAACTGGTAATATGCAGTTTGTAGCACACAAACACGAAGGCAGACATCTTGAAAACCAAAGTGAGTTATGATGCATCCCTCATCCAGGTGGTGTTCAGAAAACTTACTCATCACCTCAGTTATCCCACGATAACAATGGCATTCTAATGCAGTGGGCATGATGATGCAGTTGCCAAAGGCACACCAATGAAACAGGATGGTAATCGATGGAAAGTTACAGGGTCATCAATTCATCTATACTGCTGCACGTACTACATCTACTATGCTGTTTAATCACTGCATTTTGTAGTTTAGGAAAATAAATATTAACAATATATAGATGTGAAGGGAAAATACTTCATTTCAGGTGAACATCCTGGTCCATGTTTGAATGAGGGTAGAGATACCAATGAAGTTACACCGCAGGCATGTGCCATGGTGGTGATTTATGGTGACCCCTAGTCATGGTCATTGGCCAGTGTAGCAGGAGCACCATAGGCAGAGGTGAGGGATGACTCAGGGGGAACAACCACCAGGCAGGGGTGTTGGCTAGGATCTTGCACTGCAGACATGTGCCATTGTGGTGATTTATGATGACCCCTAGTCACGTTCAGTAGCCAGTGTTGTAGGGGTATAATGGGCAGAGATTAGGGGATGATTTCGATGAAACAACCTCCCCATTGTTGGGGGCAGGGGGCCTTGGTATTGGAAATCAGACATTTGCCATGCTGATGATTTATTGGGACTCCTAATCATGATCATTGTCCACTGTTGCAAGGGTTACCATAGGGAGAAATCATGGATTACTTTGGGTGAACAACATCACTGGTTGGGGTGGGCTTGCTAGGGTTTTGCAATGCACATATTATCATGACCCATAATCATGGTGACTGGTGCCATGGCCACAGATTCCACATAATATTGGTGGAACAACCTGTCCCATTGGGGGAAGGCACCCCAAGACAGGCAGTTTGTATTGCTCTCAGTCCTGCTGTGAGTGGATGTTGACCCCTAATTACTGTCTGTTTCAAGACTTAGAGGGGTTCCAAAGCCACAGATGCAGGCTGAGTTTTGGGGAACTGTCCCAGAGGTGGCAAAGTGCATCATCAGTGATGTGTAATAATGTAGAGGAACACATCAATAAAATAAGCACTATACAGTGGAGGGGGTTGGGGTGAGAGATACACCAGCACCATCTCTGTTATGTGTGTAATGTTCCTCAACACAGCACAATTCTACAGTTCTAGCAGTTACAATTTCCACCAGGAAATTATTCCTAAACAGCTAACTGAGCAACTACAGAACATCAACCATTATGCAGCTAGGTTCTGTGATTTACACAACACTCTGAGCTGGTATTCACATGTTGCCACATGCATCCATCCCACGGGGCCAATGACCATCTGTGTCCCATGCTAAAGTAAACCATGCCCATCATTCAGATTAATCATTTAGAAAATATATTACTGTTTGCCATAGGAAGTAAAAAAAAAGACCTCACGTACCATGACAGGTTGTTCAGCCTTGATGGGTATGAAGGACCACAGTCCACACTGCCATCACTATCATCTGCCTCAGGCTCGAACTGATACAGTTGAATGCTGAAATTAATTAACACTGACATGTGTTCCTTGTCCTCTGACTCAGAGGAATCGGACAGTCATTGAGACAAACCCCTGTAGCCCAGAGAAGTGCTACTAGGCACATTAGACAGACAACTGCCTTCATTTGGTTCCGTCGCTACTCCATACAGCACAGACACTCCAGGACTGCAGGTGTGACCTATTATGATGTCACACTGGAGTGCTTCTCTGTCTGAAAGCACAGGTGCGATCTGCAGAACGGCAAAAGCTGCACATGGGTTTTCAAAATAAAAATGCATCAAAATGGAGGACTTTTTTTGGAAAGTAAGTGCACAGCTTTCATTTCCAAGGGGAAAGGCAATAAATGCATACATTTAAAAAGAGCCAGGATAGGTGCTCTTTAATCCAAATGACATGCTATAATTACAACATAAACATTTGTTTTGTGTCTTTAAGGTTGTGTCTTTAAAGTTTTCACTGTTTGACTGATTGGCTAAGAACAAACTTTAGTAAACTGTGTCCCTTTCGCAGATGCATACTGTACAACCTCTGCTAAATCCTTGGGGTGAAGGACTGTGCTTTGTAAAGTCATTGCCTTTAGTTCTTGTATGTGGTAGGTATTGGCTACCTCATAAGAATGTTAATGTAAACTGCATGTTAAGAAGATTAAATCTCACTCTGAAACAGCTCCCTTTGCCGCCTGCAATACACAAGCCAATCTCCTTGCAAAGCATGGTGCCTGAGGTGGGGAGTCATGGTCATCCCCACCATCTGTGTCTAGTTTTACAGTAAAACAAGCTGAGCCCAAGGAACCAGTTATCCAGGAGACTGGAATGTGAGAGACAAGGTAATGATTTTAACATTTGAAACACCTGAACATGCAGTATGTAATAGACAGCAGGGTCCTTACTTTATTGTAAATAAATGTAACCCTTCTGTGTACAAAGCTCAGTTACAGGCAATAAAAGGCCAACAGATAGATGGGTTCATGCTAATCAGTTGAAACTATTTAAGGGTAAGAACTAATGTGTGGAGGAAAGGAGAGACGTTAAACCCTTCTGTTTGTTTTCTGTCATTTCAGAATGCACACAATCACTCTGATAATCTTCCTCCTTGCTAGATGTATGATGGGGAGGAGAGAATGTGCATGGAAGTAGTCTCACTGGTCCATGGCAAGGAAAGTGACACTTTAGTTCTACCTCTATAAAGGTGATTGAAGGAGTCACCAAAATGGTAAACATAAAGACACCCTGGAAACTTGTACAATAATGGCTGTGAATGTGGGAGTCCGGGCAGCTCTCAATGGTACAATGAAGAGACACCCAAAATGAGCACAATTTACACTGTTGAACCTACCTTTGTGAATAAAACTCTGCAATGCCCTGGAAAGGAACCTGGTCCACCCAATGGCATAACCCTACTTCTATCCTGGGGACTTTATTCAATAATGTATGATATGCAATTTTTAATGAGTTAATTGCAGCTAATAATGTAAAGGCTTGACACAAACACATAGACAGAGAAGTAATATGCACAGCTTATGGACATTTATGTTCTTATAATGATCACTAATTTGCTCAAATATGTGGAGAAGGGATGTTTCCTGACCTCATTCTAGATTACTACTTGACCAAATGGTATGGCTCAGCATGTGTTTCTAAAACCCAGAACATCCACTCAGTATATTTGAAAGCCTGCCAAAGGCTTTTATTTGTGACAGCCGAAAACATAAGGTACGTTACCTTGAACCCTTACCAATGCAAGTGTTACATCACTGGATCCTTTTCTATTCAGGATATTTTCTACATATCTTTTATTGTTTTCCTACGAGTGTTTGACCCTGATGAAGCAGATTTTGACAAACTGGCCATGATCCATTCAGTAGGCTACCTAGAAGGAGATATCTATAAGGAGAGGGTGGACACACCAGGCTCGATCCTCAAAGATTGACACAGGGATTTCTCAACCCTTGCATTAAACATTGCCCCAAACACATTGCCACACCATGCACCCAATTCACAAAGATCATTTGGGACAATGTTCCTCCTTTACGGTGGCTTGTTCCGAATATTTGACGTAATCCCCATAAAAAGGTCCACACAGTTAGACCAGCAAAAGCTGGTCTGTCTGGCAGCATGTGGTACACGGGATTGAGAATCCTGATTGCTGGCTAGGGAATGCCACAAGCCCCATGTGCTGTGTGTTCAGTGCACCCGGTGCTTGCTGCATTATATCTTGTTTGAGAATCACACCCACCATGTCTAATGGTTTAGAACCCAACTACCGCAATTTGGCAGGTGCCACACACAGCATGTTGCCTAGTGAAAGGATACAAGTACTGTATGTATGTATGTATGTTGGTGTGATGTTTTTGATGTGGCTATACCTGTATTTGGACATGATGGAGTTCTGAACCAATATACCACCCAAATCTTTACATACCTGGTATGGATCACAAAATGACACCTCCCCATGGCAAGGGTGACTGATGACCTAGATGGTTAGTATTGCGTAGCCCCTTGCCACAAATCATTCATGAACTTGATATGTCCAGTGACTGCCACAAACATCTTCTTCAAACCCACTGCTTGCCCTGTCATTGGTCAAACAGTTATATTACTCAAACCACTCCCTGATGATTAATATCCTCTCAGTACAGCTTGTCATTGAAATGATGCTGGATCAGTATAAAATACATTCCAACGTTTAATGTGTATATTACTCCTCTCTCTCTCTCTCTCTCTCTCTCTCTGTCTCTGTCTAGACTTACAGCTCTTGTCGAATTGTAAAGATGAGCATCTGATAAGAACCATTAATAGCATGAAGAAAGCACAGCCATCTCTAAATACTTTGTTACACGATGGAGATTTTTGATTTATTAATCTATGGATGGAGATCACCTTCAGATTATAAATCATGTTACAAGTTATCATATTACTTATTCTATTTACTGTGTTTATGCAAATCACCACAGAATGTTATGCTGGTCCAACTTTAAGCAGAATTGCATGGTGCCGAAAGGCCTCTCACACAGTTTGCAAAGAATGCTAACTTGTAGCACCTTGCACCAACTGTGAGAAACAGCACTGTGGACCAACAGACTAAAATGACCAATGATGATTCTATACAACTTATGATCTTTGCATTGTGTGGGCGTAATGTGTGATTTTGTATTTTCTTGAAACTTGGCTTCCCAGCCAAATGCCCTTTGGGGTAACCCTTGCCTCAGTGTTTGTGCACAGAGGTTCTTTGTCTTTTACTGTGTTTATGTTGTCTTAGACATCTTTTAAGATGACACTATAGTGAAGTGAGGACCTTAAATTATGTTCCTACTTTGCGTTGTGTATAAGTTGAATGATCCTTTTATTTGATACCAATTTTTCAGGGTATGGGTGTGGGGGGGGGACTGTTCTCATAAAGCTTTAGGATCTGTTTTTGCACATATTCATGATGAATGATATAAATGTATTTCATGCTATAGTTTTAGTCTTAGTGAGGTTTATGTCTATTGACTTTGACATTGTTCTGTCCTGTCCTGTGCTGTCCTGTCTAATGCAAACTATTATACAATGATGTATTTAACTTGCTGAATGTGAAAACTGACATGCATGACCATTTAGGGAATGCCAGGGACAAATGTGTATATGCAGGGAGGAACAGTTCACATCTGTTGTTTTGCTGAATACTAAGAATGCCCAAGGCTAAGAATAGCAGCAACAGGAAATAATACTGAAGTTATGCGAGAGGAATTTACTGTGTAGGGCAATATGTTTGTCTTTTAAAATAGCTAAGGGAAGTTGAAAACTGTATAAAAAGAGGGCCTGCAAGGGACTGAGCTGAGTTAGACCCATGCTATCTTTCAGAAGGCAGCTCTCTGCTCCAATGGAAAAGTAATATGTTTTCCTTTATTTTGGCATAGCTGATAATAAATACTTTTTCATAGTTACTATGCTTCTATGTGACATCATTACCCACTCAGAAACTCTACAGAGAGCACAAATCCAGAACATGGGTTTGGTATAAAAAAAATCATACAAATTTACATTAGGCAGGTTAAAGTCCCCAACATTTTAAAACCTCCAAATTCTCTGCAGCCACCTTTATCACAAAACCCAGTTCCTTGTCCCTTTCCTCTTCCTGGCTGAGTGGTCTGTAAACCACCCCCAATGTCACCTTTCTCCCCTTATTGAATTGTAACTGCACCCACATCACTTCTACCTTCCACTCTTCTGACTTTTCCCTTGTGCATGTTATACTTTTTCTTATATAAACCACTACCCCCTCCTTACTACCACGTCCCATCTGTACAGTTTGTACCATGGAATGGAGAGGTCTCAGTCATGGTTTAGGGTAGCCCATGTCTCCATGGCCACCACAATGTCTACACTTCTCTCCACCAACAATGCATGCAGGTCATCCATCTTGTTTATGAGACTTCTTGAATTCAGGGACACCATCCTCTACCTTGAATCTGAGCCTCCCTTCCCCTTGGCATATCTGTCTTCATTCATACTCCCCTTTTTCTTCTTCTCCCCCACCCTGTACCCCCCATTACTCTCACTCCAGATCTTACTTTCAACTCTCCCTGCCCAGACTGGAGGGAAGCCTGCAAACCTCCTCCTCCCCTCCTGAAAACTCAGGGTCCAAGGACCCATTCTGCCCCCATCAGTTTAAATTAAGGTTTTCAGATATGTACCCCCAGTTTATCCATGAGGACCCTTGAGCCCCCTCCACTGAGTGTAGCCTATCCAGTGCATATAAGGATTTGTCCATCTAGGTCTCTTCCCAGACATCAGTGCAACCGTAGCCTTCCACCTTGTGCCATTTCTGCAGCCAGCCATTACAATTCTCCATCCTTTCCTTCCTGACAAGACTTGACCTCAATAATGGCAGCACCTCAGAGAATGCTGCTGATATGCTACACCCTTACAGATCTTTCCAACTTCCATGAACCTCTCCTGCACCACCACCTCCTCTTGAACTAGGTTGTTCTTCCTTAGATGGATAATCACATGGGGTTCCCCAACCCCCTGCACTATCTGAGCAATCCTTGGGCTCGCCATTCTTGCCATCATCCCCAGCATGCATATCACCTTCCTTCTAGTATATAGTCCCCTTTCTTCCCCCCACCTGACTAACTGTCCCTCAAGCTGCCTGAAAATAGGCAAATGTCTGCCTAGTGCACATTACCTGGTCAACAAAAACTAAATAAAAATAAATAAATCTTTTCCCCTTCTAGTCTGATCCCCCTGGCATTGAACATCACTCCTTCCCCCCTACTCCTCACCCACTGTCTGAATGTCTACCTCAGCCATCCCTCTTGCATTCCCTCCCTCTGCTCTGACATTCCTTCTTAATTTGCCCAAACTCCTTTCATCAACTCCCCCCCACCTTCCCTTCTGCCCCACTTTCCCTGCACCTATTCCACTCTTCCTGGAAAATCATCCCCTTTCCCCATTGCTGCTGCACACTTTTCCTCTACCATCCTCCTGTCTAACTCCCCTGGTTCCCTTGATGTTATGCCAAAAATTAATAATAAATATGGTGAAATGACCTTTTGCATGAAAATCATAAATCTTTGGTCCCCAATAGATTCGGAAAGGGAGCAGATCCAAAAATCTAAACATTTTATGTAATCTGCTGATAGTGGATTGACAATTAGACGTAAGTGTAATGGATGAAATATCGTTATTAAAGAACAACTATATTTTAGGAATTGTTCATAGAGGTTTTTCTTAGTAATTTAGGAATTATAGCTATGATATAATATAAATGTTTGATGTGGTGTCTTGTATGGGGGTATATGTAAAAATTATATGATGTTGTATAACTATTATACTGAATGTTGATTTTTGGGCTTGTGTAAAATTTTTTAACTTTTTTAAACTAAAGTAAACAGGTCCATCTTGAAAAGGGATATTTGATCTAATGATGTAAACCAACTCTACCTGTATAAAAATAAACTTTTATTACTACTACTACTATTTGACTTGTACCTATCCTCTCTCCCCTTCTCCTTCACCCCTCTGAGTCAGTGGGAAGTACCTGTTCTACACCGGCACCCCACTTTGTGCTCCCACTACAGTCCCACCCCTTATGAACCCACCTCAACCACCTACCACTGTTCATCCCTCTTCTCTGGGACCCCTCACCTTCTGAGGCAGTGATGCTCATGGCACCTAGGTCTTCCCCTCCTCATCCCTCCCTTGCCTGCATGTCTCACTCACATAGGCTGCCCCTACTGCCATTCTCTCCTTCCCCATCCATATCCCTTTGTTCCTCACAAGCCTTCCTAACTCCCATCTGAACTGCCTCACCTCTGTCATCAAATAATTCAGGTTTCTACCCACCAGACAACTACCCACTTCCCATAGTGTCTCCAGAAATACCACCGCTTTGCATCCTCTACAACATATAACCCATCTGCCTGTACATGCTCCCACTCCCCCACATGTTACCATTTCCAGACCTGTTCACTTCCTGTACAGTTTCAGTTATCTCTCTTCTAACACCTAACAATCATTTCCTGTCACACCACTACAGTCTACCTCAGGTGGGGTGTAGATAAACTCCTTCCAATTCCTTGAGAGCTGGTCCTAGATAGGGTTGGCTGCAAAGCTACAACCCCTCAGAATACTTTCTCTACTGACCCAAGATAGGATCTAGCCACAATTCTTTGCTAAGTTGACTACAGATGAGGATTGAATGCAGAGCTGCAACCCTTCAGTGTACTTTGTTAGCTATCCCTAAATAAGGACTATCTGCAACTCCTTTTGTAAGCTGTCCCTAGGTGGGAGTTTTATTTATGCATTTAGTTTTTGTTGACCGGGTAAGTGCAGTAGACAAATTCTGCCTATTTTCAGGCACAAAACGAGGTAGGGGGATACAGATGAATGCCAACTGACCTTGAACCAGATTAAGCTGTTGGTGGTATTTTTAGTGAATGGGGGGAATTTGGCCAAGGCACCAGGGGAATTCCCCTACTCTCCTGTAGGGGGACCCTTGGGCTGGCCAGAGCTATGGCCAGTCCACCTGAGATTTTGAAGAGGATGCAGGAGGGTCAGAATACTACTCAAGACTCCTGTACAGCACAGTACTCTGAAACATCCAAAAGTGTGGAAGGAAAAGAGGAACTATAAACTACTACGGAGATTATAATGGAAAATGTAGCTCTAGATGATTTGGGACTGATACCAGATTTACCTCTGACTACTACTGAGAAAGGTGAGGCTGGGCCTGGCCTGCTTCTTTCTCATTTGGAACCTGCTCAGACTGTAAACATTCAATTGTGACTAGACTTTTTAAGAGCAGAAAAAGAAAAACAGCTAAAACATTTGCAGGAGCTGGATGAAGCTCTGGTTAATGTGCAGCACTCGCTGGTGTCTGACACTTTCCAAAATACTTCTGTTAAGTTGCACCAGTGAGAGCCAGAGGTGGTGACTCACCTGATAAACATCCCAGGAGGAACAAATGATGTGGCAGTAGATGGGGGAAGGTGCCTGCTGAGAATCAAAAGGCTATCAGTCAAGACAGAGGTTCCTCTGTGTGCCGAAAGCCTCCCAGCAAGGAGACTACAAAAAACACCCGCGACCGAAGAAACAGCATTTAGGACTGGGAATGGCTTCTAAAGTTCAGACTGAGACTGCAAAGACTCCAACAGTAGTAGGAGCGGGGGGCTCCTCTTTCAATGGAAGGTACTTTTTCTTTCAAAGATAGACCATGTAGGAGAGACTGGGGAGACCTGATGAAAACTGAATTGGAAAATATAGACTGGTCTCCCAAAATAGCATTAGAGGGTGCTGGATGGGCACAGGACCCCTCTGGAAAGTGGATGCCTGATCCAATGGATCTTTCCTTAAATGATTGTTAGAGAATTCAGCTTCTCCTGTGACCACCAACAAGGAATCTTGAGAAAGCTCTTCTGTACCCCGGAGTAACCTAATTAATGACTCAATGCCAATTGACAATGTCGCTACTGATAATGTAGATAATGATGGAAATGTACAGGTGATTAGTGCTGATGTGGCAGAAACTCTACCTCCCAGGCTTACAGAACCAGAAGGGGTGGGGAGGGTAGAAGGAACTAGGCAGCTAGAAGGTGCTACTGCAGACCCTATCTGTAAAATGTCTGACCTCTTTGCAACCATGGGTGAGCCAGCCCCTCGGCTCAACACAGTCAGACTACTATACAAAGGGGGTCTTGAAGAGCCTCCAAATAGAGTATATACTGCCAGGACTCTGTTGAACATGTCTATGAGGTATTTCTCTTCTTAGTATTGAGAACAGGAACCATGATGTCAGTTTTAAAAGTGTCTCAAACCTAGACAGATTTTGGGCACAGTATTAGGCACTTAAGAATACTTCTATGTGCATCCCCTTTCATGCTGTTGCACTGACCAAGCCATTGATAAAGACAATCACTGTCATGTTTTAAAATGAGGGAGTTCATGTGGAGGACATTCTGTTCTGGTTGCGCCAACGTTGTGAAATTTTAGGGAAACCTGTGCCTACACTGGACAGTGAACAAATCTGGGATGGGGGATGATGTATAAAGATTAAGTTGCATTCCACAGATTCTGGGCCTATACACCTACCAAGTTCCTTCTTTTTAGGCAAAGATTGAGGATCCATTTTTTACAGTGGACAACCATGGTCCTGTTTTAAGTGTAGCTCCAGGACACAACTTAGCTCAGCCTCTGAGTCCCCCCATTGTAGCCACTGTTTGGGGTTTGGTCAGGATTGCTCAGCATGCCTTACTCTCTTCAAGTGTAATCTATGTGAGCAATGGGGCATGCCAACAGGCTGTGTCCCTGGGCATCCCACAATAGGGAAGACTGCCCCTCTCAAGAAGGTCTGATTAATATTGCTCAGCATCAGCAAGCAAAAAAGATTGCAGCTCAAGATTTACAGGCTTCATTAGAGGTACATCCACACCCCCCCACACAGGTAGAGATACCATCAGTAGAAGTGCTGGAAGTGTCAAACAGTGTACAAGAGACCTTGACATCACAGGTGGTGGAAGAACCCACTGAGACTATTGTACAATCCCAGTAGGAAGACACTGAGGCAGAACAAAGGGTGATGCTACCTCCCTCCCACCTGGAGATAAGGAGGAAGAGTTTCAGTCAGTGGCACAGAAAAAAAGGCCTAGATCTGGGAAGTCAGGGGTCCAGAGATCCAAACAAAACATGGAAAAATCTGGACAGGGCCCAGTGACTTGGAAAACAGGGAACACACATGCCCCTCTTCCTAATGACGGTACAGATTGGGACTCAGAGAGGGAGGACTCTGACACATCCATTACCTCCAACACTGACACGGGAGGGGGATCTATAGCCAAGCATATCAGGCAGAGTAGAACTTCCAGAACCCCATGAGTTACCTTTGTGCTTCACCCCTTTTATAAGCTATACATCACAGCTCTTTAAATGCACCAACTCACTATTAGCACAATCAATATTAATAGTGTGAAAAATGAGAAAAAACAAATGGGAGCTATGGGTTATTTGTAGAATCTCCATAGTGACATAATTTGTGTGCAGGATACCCATTTGAAAACCAATATAGAATTACAACAAACTTCTAGATTGTGGACTTTGGGTCCTTCCTTCTGGTTCTCTAGCACAGATGTCTGTGATGGGGTAGGCATACCTTTTGCCAACTCTCAGTTGAAGGTATTCAGGTTCATAGATATCCATCCTGGGAGAGCCCTTCTCTTAGCTGTTTCTTATTATACTATTAGATTACGATTAGTTGCAGTATAAGGTCTACAGACTAAAGCTCAGAGGGTGGCACTGTTTAAAGAGGTGCAATCCTTTTTGCATACCTCTCGAACTGTGTATTGGCTGGGGATTTTAACTGTGGACTATCCAAAGCAGATAGGGGACTACAAACAGAGAAAATGTTCTCTGATTCTATTGCCTTACAGAGAATTTTGCAGCATGCAGGACTGGAAGATGCTTACAGGAAGCTACACAACAAAGGGGGGGGGGGTTACTTATCATTGGGGTCCACTAAAGATGATAATTGATTTTATTTTAATATCCTCAGCACTACAAGTACAGGAAGTATATCTTTCGGCATGTGAGTTTTTGGATCACTTGATGATTACATTAAGAACTCACTGTGAATCCAGTTCACAATGTAAAAAATTTTACTGAAAATTGAATGAATCTGTTTTGGTTGACCCCACTATTCAAAAAAGCATGGAAGAAGGAATGGGCAGCAAGATTATATGTAGTAGACTGTCATCAGGACCTTCTGGACTGGTGGGAGGACACAAAACTAACTTGATGGCATTTTTTTCAGTGATGTGCACATGCTAGATCGACATCAGATTATTTAAAATATCTACAGTTTAGACAACAGCTGCAAAGGGTCATTTCTTTAATGAAGACCATGGGGCAGGATTTAACTTCCCAGGTCAGTGCCTTAAAGCATAAAATGGCTTCCTTTCAATACAATAGGGCCAGGACCTTACAACAGGAGTTTAGGTTTGGCACATAGATTAAGAAGCAGTCCTTAGATACTTATAAGGAGAGTAGAGATAGGAATGAGAAGAGAATAATTACAGGGTTAACCTCCCCTTGGGAGGAGAGTAGTCAGTGCCCTGCAAGAATTATTAGAAGTAGTAGAGGACAAGGTGACACAAACATTTGGTCTACTCCCCCAGAACCAGATGTACTGGAAGTTCTGGAATCCTCAGGGTTACCTAGAGTCTCAGAGACCGATGCTCAGAACCTGGTGAAAGAAGTATCCCTAGAAGAAGTAAAGGAAGCTATTAGGCAGCTATCCAAGAATACGACCCCAGGGTCAGATGGAACTGGCTCTGGATTTTATAAAACCGTCATAGAAGATCTATCTCCCGCATTGGTAATCTTGTACAATCACGTACTCGACACTTCTCAGTATTCAACTTCCATGAGAGGTGCAGTTCTTGTCCTTATACACAAAAAAGGGGCCCATGATGAGATTGGGACTTGGAGGCCATTAAGTTTATTAAATTCAGACTTGAAAATTTGGAGCAAGATACTACTAACCAGACTGTCTATTATAGTTCAGTATTTAATTAGTCTATTCCAGACATGTGCCTTGCAGGGTAGAAGGCAATAGGATGACCTCATTACATTAAGAGAATTACTCTATAAGGGGAATGTAGAGGGGACAACAGGTTATATTTGAGCTTAGACCAGGAGAAAGCCTTTGATAGGCTCTCTCATCATATTTTGTTTTCTATATTGTCGGGGTTTGGTATTCTGGAAAACTTTGTTTCTTGGATTACAGCAATGTATAGTGCATCCTTTTTGTGGCCCAATATTAATGGTTGATTTGGAAGGAAGGTTAAGTTTCAGAGGGAAGTATAACAGGGCTGTCATCTAAGCCCATTGCTCTATGCAT
Organism: Neoceratodus forsteri; assembly: GCA_016271365.2. Taxonomy (NCBI): domain Eukaryota; kingdom Metazoa; phylum Chordata; order Ceratodontiformes; family Ceratodontidae; genus Neoceratodus; species Neoceratodus forsteri. The sequence continues at coordinate 799,882,706 of CM057454.1, forward strand.
TCTGTATAGATGTATTAATTAGATTAGTATTGGCCCATGATGAGATAATGGGATCCCACTTCTGGAGTCCTTGCAGGTAACAGCATTGGCCTATGCAGATGACGTTGTTTTAACCCTTTCAGCCAGCTCATCAGAAATGGTGTTAGTGGCAGTGTTAGCACAGTTCTTACATTTGTCAGGGTCCAAGATAAAGTTTGACAAAAGCAGGGGAGTTATTTTGGGGAACATAAGGTTGCCATCTACATGGGTATGGGCAGGTATCACAGTTACTGCATACCCTATAACCATTTTAGGAGTTAAATTTAAGCCGGGGGATGTGGCTCATTTGAAATGGGAATTGGATATACAACAAGCAAGCAGGATGGTTGCCATTTGGAAAGGTTAACAGATATCCAAAAAAGGAGAGTATTGTTAATAAAGTCCTTGCTGATTCCTCAGTTTGTATACCTTAGCTACATCCCCCCCCCCCCAGTTCTTAAGTATTAATTTACTGGGGAATTTTTTTCTGGCTTTCTGGGGCTCCCGACTAAACCCCATTAGAAGAGAGCTTACGTATCGCCCAATTAAGGAGGGAAGGGGTGGGAATGATAAATCATATTGCCTTCTTCTTTAGTTTGTTTCTCTCCTATATTAGCTCCTCTTTACGACCAGGTACCAAGTACTGGGTACCTCTAGTTCAGGAATGGCTGCTCATTTGTAAACCAGCATGGGATAATAAAAAGATGAGATCTCTCCTTTTGAAAGTACAAGAATATGGGGAAAGTTGTGCTAAAAATGCAATCAGATGGGGGATTACCACTACACAGTTGCTAACTATGGACAGGAAAGGTATTTATGCTACCATTATAGCAGCAGAAAGTAGCTCAGAAGTCTAATTCCCTGGTTGTTCAGTACAAACAAGAACAGAGATTATCCAACAATTGTCCAATATTAGGCTTTCTGCCTTTATTTGGGACATTACTTGGTTGAGTAACTACAGCAGACTTGAGGTGAAAGGAAACGGTAAACGTAAGCAGATAACAGAACAATACTACCCAAGGGTAACATGTGTACAGGTGGTGGAAACACAGTAGCATGCATTTTTAGAATGTCCTTATGTGAGATCCTTTAGGAATTCTTTGTCTCACTCCTAGGTATAACCTCAGTTAGCAGTCCCTGACTACCAACTTATCATGTATGGCCCCAAAGATAATATATTGAGTAAGTACCACAAGGATACTATGTATATTGCTCTAGCAGCGATCAGGTATTTTCTGTGGCAGTCACGTTGCATGTTAATTCTGCAACAGAAAGTAGTCACATATCAAGAGATTCTGTGTAACATAAAATATACTCAACAAAGTATACAAACAGCAGATATGGGAAGACATCCGGGGAAAAAGCTCAACACTTTTGGTTAAATTATGTACAGTGGACTAGTTAAAAACAAATAGGGGAATAGAAGCAGTCATACTATCTTAATGAAATGCAAAGACTTAAATTATGTATAGTGTTTTGTTTGAGAATCTGATGCTTGTTTTCTTTCAGTGAGGGAGTAGAGAAATATGTATCTAAAGTGTTTAATTTTTTTGTTGTCATATCTTAGTGTGTTCTTATTTGTACGTGGTATTTGAAAATTTGTGTAATGAAGTCCACTTCTAATAAAAATGCACCTACTCATCAGTAGGGGAACCTTTGACATCTTGGCATTCTGCCAAGATGACTGCTCAAGGTGTAGCAGAGGAGGAGGAGATGAAGGTGCTGGAGGCCAGGGAACAGGTCTCCCCCTCAGATTCATCAATGAAGGAGACAAATTTGAAGAATGGTTTGGATTTTTCACCACAAACCAGCATGGATTGCAATTTGAATATAAATTTGTTTCAAGAGATGAATGTTCTCAGTAGCTAAGAAGAAGATGCTGCTGGCATGAATGTAGTAGTGCTGCTGGAAGTATCAGAAGATTCAGAAGGACCAGAAGAAGTTTATGTTGTGCCATGGGAGGACTTTCATTTTCCCAATGATGAGAATAAGGATCCCACAACAGCCACAGAGAAGCTTCAGCAAAATCTGGAAAACAAACGATTGCTTTTACAGCAAATCGCAGATGAAGAAGAAAAATTCCGATTAGCTTCGGAGATTCTGCAACAGTCACTAGAGGATAAGGTGAAGGAAACACAGGAGCAAGGAGACAGGATTGCATCAACAGAGACCACACCCAGACTGACTGAGGAGAATAAACATCAACTGGAGACAAACATGGTTATGGACAAGAAAAGCAGTGGCCGTGTTGGTAAAAAACACTAGGGGCCTCGGCTCGCACTATGAAAGGGAAGAAGGATTTGAGCCAGCAAGCCAAAGGAGCTTGTAATGCTACAGACAATACAGAAATCTGGACACCTGCTACAGTTCTACAGAATGCAGGCTGGGTGGCAGAACTGAAAGGGCAGATGGTCACCGAAACCCACAGACCCAGCTGTGGTGCAGTACAAGGCAATGGAAATCACAGAGACAGGTAAACAAATTGTTCACCTAAAAGAAGGTATGAGACATGTATGAAACAAGAAGAAACATGTATTGATGGAGACAGTAAGAATGGAGATCATACCGGGGGAAACAGATACAAACTGAAGTATCCATGGATAATACGATTTTGGAGGAAAGTGTAAAGGAAAGGGGTAAAAGTGTGAATACATCCGAAGGTTTGTGTGAGGGAAGTAAAGACAAGGGAAAACAGATACATGAGGGAATTGATACTATGAATACAAATGTTTCTGTAACATCTACATCTACTTCACAGTTGCCCAAAGGGCCTGCTGTAGCATCTCAGAAAATTGAAAGACCAAGCAGACTGCAGGATAGTTCCTACAAAGTACAGACTGAAGACAAAATGTTACCAATAGGACTAGGGGTTAAACAGCTGCAAGGCCCATTACAAAAACAGCTGATTAAACCTATGTTACAAATGGTAGATTTGTTTTGTTCAAAAACAAAGGACAGAATGCTCCACGTCGCAACACCATTGGATTATTATACAAGGGTGGCCTAGAAGACCCACCAGACAAAGTATATGTGGGTAGAACTTTACTAAAAGATTCATTAAAGTTGTATGCATCGGAAGTTTTTGCACTCATCCATATGGATGAATACAATTATTACATAAGTTTCAAAACTGTAGAATGCTTGGATCGGTTCTGGTCAAAGTATAATGCTGTCAAAAATATCTCATTGTGGTCACCATTTTTTTACAATCTCGATAACTAAACTGGCTGTTAGAACAATTGCCATTCTCTTTAAAAATGAAGGGGTAAACATTTCGGGCATATTGTTTTGGTTAAAAAAACACTGTGAAGTCCTGTAACATCCAAACACTATAATTGATTCCAAGCAAATCTGGACAGGAGGATGGAGGATAAAATGTAAATTGATATTGGGAAATAATGGTATTGTACATCTGCCTAGCTGCTTTATTTGGGTAGAGATAGGGGGTCACTGTCTTGCCTTTGACAGCCAAAGTCATGACAGAAATGCAGTTCCCGGCTGCTTCTGAGCAATGCATATGATACACCTAGGTGTACCCATTGTTTGGAACTAGGACACATGGCAACACCATGCACAAACACGTTTAGGTGCAATCTATGTGAAGAAAAAGGTTATTCATACATAAAATGTCCATGGGCCTCCCACAACATTGAAGAAGGAGTCTCCCATGAAGCCTTAATCACATAGACGCAGAAAAAAAGGTGTGCTCAAGCCTCTGAGAAAAGAATGCAAGCCATATGACAAGCAAAAGAGATGGCCAAACAAAATGAAAACAAGAGGTGAAAGAGTATATAGCCACAAGCAGAGGCCATGGAAGGTCCTAGCACAAGAAGAAATGACACAGAACAAAAAAAACAAGTAGTGTAATGGGTCAAGCAAGTAAAAGAAGTGATGAAAAGATCATAAATGTAAACCAAGAAACCTTAAAGAAACAGAATTCCCATCCACAAAAAGACCCCCCACACCCATACACACACACACACACACACACACACACACATCTACAAACAACATCAGAGACTGAGAAAGATGACAAAGATGTCCAGAACCATAATAATCTTACACCCCAAAACAAAGCAGAGGAGAATGAAATGGAAACACAGGATAAAGATCAAACTACAATGCCCCCAACCCCACCTAAAGCTCTGGAGATACCATTTAGGACTGGAGTATAACAAAGACCACAAACCAGGTTGAGTGCTAAAACAGAGCCAAAAGGGAAGGAGCGGGAGGTAGGAAAAGGGAAAGAGAAAATGACACCAGTTAACCCATACAGAATACTCCAAACAGAAAAAGAATGGGGTGATACAGATGAGGATGATGAGATAGATTTCTCCTCAATATCATCTTCCACAGTAGAGCACTCATCTGAGAAAGAGGATGGAGGCAAAGGAGAGACAGAAAGGAAAAAATGGAATATCAGGCCGAAGTGAGGGTGAAGTTCAAAAATATACATTCCATTTCAGTTTATATGACATCCTTACATTTGCTGTCAATGTCAACAGTATTAAGAATGGGAAGAGATGCCTGACCATCCTTTCAGAATTACAGACTAACAAACCAGACATAATATTAGGCCAAGATATGCAAATCAAAAAAAAATTGAAATAGCACAAGCTTCTAGGCTATGGGGTAAAGGGCAACCTTTTGGTCCCAGAGAGTTGATATATGTGATTGTGTGGACATTTTCTTTAACAACTCCCAACTGAAGGTCAAAAGGCTAATAGATCTGGACCCCAGGAGGGCATTGTTTTGGGATATACAGTAGGGGGATACACAGATTAGACTAGTAAATAGTTATGTCCCATAAGTTACAACTCATAGAATAGAACACTGGAGGAGCACCTGGGGAACAGTGACCACCAGTCATTTTGGTTTGAAATCACAGAAGAAGCAGAACCAAATCACAAAAGCATGTATCCTGGATTTTAGGGGGGCAGACTTTGGGAAAATGGGGAGATGCTTGAAAGATGCATTAAGGGGAATGGGGATTACAAGAGCAACAGAATTATGCATTAAGCAGGTTAGCAAGGGGAAAGGAAGAGGAGGCCATTATGGTTTTCCAAGGAGGTAGCAGAGAAAGTGAAAGCCAAAAAGATTGCATTCAGGAAATACAAAAAGATGCAGTCAGAAACATATAGGGGGAAGTACCAGGAGAAGCAAAGGGAGGCAGGGAGGTCAGTAAGGGAAGCCAAAGCTCATACAGAAGAGCACATTGCAAAATCAGTGGGTAGAGGGAACAAAGCCTTTTACAGGAACATAAGTGAAAAAAAGAAAGGCAATGGGAGGGATCGTGAGACTGAAGGGGGAGGATGGGGGCCGCGAGGAGAATGACAACAGTAATACTGACTTATTGAACAGGTATTTCTGCTCAGTCTTTACTGAAGAAGAGGAGGGTAATGGGCCTGAAGGGAGTACAAGGGGTGGGAATGATGCAGAAATGGACACAAGTCCCTTTACACAAGAAAGGGTCCTGAAGGAACTAGAAGGAATAAGAGTTGATAAAGCAATAGGGCCAGATGGGGTGCACCCCAGGGTCCTTAAAGAACTAAGAGAGGTGGTGGCTAAACCTCTATAAATCCTGCTTAGCCAATCCCTGGAAACAGAAGAGCTACCCAAAGACCAGAGGACAGCAGATGTAGTCCCCTTATACAAAAGTGGGAACAAAGAGGAAGTGGGGAACTACAGACCAGTCAGCCTGACCTTGGTAGTGGGGAAGATCATGGAAATACTACTGAAGGAGAGATTGGTGGAACAACTGGTTGTCAAGGGACTACAGGACCCAAGGCAGCATGGTTTCATCAGGGGGAGGTCATGTCAGACCATCCTCATTGAATTATTCGACTGGGTGACTAGGGAGGTGGATCAGGGGAGGGCAGTGGATGTTGCCTATCTGGACTTCAGCAAAGCCTTTGTCACTGTGCCACATAGAAGGCTATTACACAAACTGGAAAATATGGGTGTGGGCAGGACAGTAGTGCAGTGGGTAGGTAACTGGCTGGGTGGCAGGACACAGAGGGTGGTGGTAAATGGCTGTCACTCCACAGAGGGAAGAGTGACCAGTGGGGTACCACAGGGATCAATGCTGGGTCCTATTCAACATTTTAATCAGTGACATTGCGCAGGACCTAGAAGGCAGAATTTCCATGTTTGCTGATGACACAAAGCTGTGTGACAGAGTAGACACCAGAGGGTGTAGACAGAATGAGAAGGGACCTGCAGAAACTTGAAGAATGGTCGGGGTTTGGCAGTTGAAATTCAATGCAAAGAAGTGCAAGATAATGCATATGGGGCACAAAAACCCTGGCACAATATATCAGTTGAGGGGTGAGGATACAGCATGCACCAAACAGGAAAGGATCTTGGGATTACCATCTCTGATGACCTCAAGGTAGGGAAACAGTGTAACAAGGCAGCAGGTAAAGCAAATAGGATGCTGGGATGCATAGGAAGGGGCATCACCAGCAGGAAAAGGGAGGTCATAATGCCACTATAAAAGACACTAGTGAAGCACCACCTGGAGTACAGTGTACAGTTCTGGAGACCTTACCTATGTAAGGACATAGACAGGGTAGAAAAGGTTCAGAGGAGGGCAACAAGATGGTACATGAATTGCATCACAAGTTCTATGAAGACAGGTTGAAGGACTTGAATATGTACTCTCTAGAGGACAGGGGGGAAAGAGGGAATATGATAGAGACATACAAGTATCTTACAGAGAGGAACAGGATGCAGGAATATACTATTTTTATGCAAAAAAGATGTTCCAGGACTAGAGGGCATGGGATGACGTTGGAGGGAGGATGATTCAGAGGAAATGTGAGGAAGAATTTCTTCACAGAATGAGTGGTTGAAAAGTGGAACACCCTGCCAGAGGAAGTGGTGGGGGGCTGAAACAATCATGGGATTTAAGAATGCAAGGGACAGACATAAAGGAATTTTGGAGGTCATGAGTGAGGAGCAACAGACTTCTAGGAAAACATAAAGTGAACTTATAAGCTCAAATGGGCAGACTGGGTGGGCCGTAGGCCCTTATCTGCTGACACCGTCTATGTATCTATGTATAGAACTGTTTCGGAAAATCCAACCATATTTACACACATCTAGGATTATAGTATGGGGGGATTTTAATTGCACTATGCAAGTAGAGGATAGGGGTTTGAAAACCAGCAAATTATATTGTGATTCCAATGCACTTAAAGAGGTAGTGAATACTACACATTTAAAGGATGCTTACAGGACAAAACATAGCACAGGGGGGAACACATATTTTCAAGGACCCCTTTCTACACAGATAGGTTATTTATTTGTGTCAACTTACATACTAATACAAAACATACATATACAATGTTTTGATTTCTCGGATCATAGGGGCCTGTTGATGCTAATCGCATGGAAGGTCAGTCCTATGTATGGGAAGGGTCCATGGCGCTTGAATTGCTCGCTGTTGGAATCAGACAAAATAAACAAAGAGTGGGAAAAATTAAAGATGGCTAGGAAGTCGATACAATGTATGTGTGATGCACAAGCAGAGTGGAGGGAAGAGTTCTAAAGATTAAAGAACTGTTTCAAAAAGAGGCAAGTAAACAGGACTTAAAATCTTATTTGGACTACCTACAACTAAGGAAACAACTCCAGGCCCTGATTTCTAAAACATAAACTTTAAAAATGGACTTTAGCGTACAAATTACAGTCATTAAAAAAAGAAATGTACCTGAAACAGTACGATAGCGCTAAGTCCCTACAGCAGGAAATGAGGTTTGGAACAGAATGCAAAAAAACAGACATTTAATACATTCAGGGATTGTCAAACAAGGACTGAAAAGAAAACTATGTTGCAGGTAATGGATGATAGGGGGCACTACATTTCAACTTTTAGTAAGAAATTCTACACACAATCCAGCAACACGTAAAAAAAATATTTTGGAGAACCTCCTGTGGTAAAAATATCATAGGACTACCTAGAACAACTGGATGTTCCTGCTGTGCTGTCATCACAGAGTGACACTTTAACACAGCCTATTGAGGAAGAGGAAGTGAGACAGGCAATCAATAATTTGAAGAATGGTACATCTCCTGGGAGAGATGGTATAAAAATACAGTGGATGTCTAGTTCAAGAACTCACACTTCTCTATAATGACATATTGGAATCTAGAGCTATACCAAAATCCATGACAGAAGCAGACTTAATTTTTCTATATAAAAAAGGTAAAAAAGAAGACTTAAAAAAATGGAGGCCCATTAGCCTATTAAACGTAGATTTTAAAATTTTGGCCAAAATTTTAGCAAAAAGGCTTTCCCAGATTTCAAATAGGGTAATTTGCATGGCACAAACTTGTGCAATACCAAAGAGGGGCATTCGGGATAACCTAATAATTCTAAGAGAGTTGTTTCAAAGGGGTAGGATGGGGACGGAAGAAGGGTATTCCTAAGCTTATTCAAAATCACACATGCCCACACAATGCAAAGCATCATGGGCTGCATATGCAAATCACCACAGAATGTTATGCTGGTTCAACTTTAAGCAGAATTGCATAGTGCCGGAAGGCCTCTCACACAGTTTGCAAAGGGTGCTAACAGATGATATAGACACGTGTTTCATCCTACCAGGACTCATCAGTATGCCTCATCTGTTTGACACTCCACTGGAATGAACCAGCTACCCTAAGACAGTGTGTCTTGGTTATGTTGTGGTGAACCATTAAAATAAAAAACTATTTAAAAGACAAAGAACCTCTGTGCGCAAACACTGAGGCAAGGGTTACCCCAAAGGGCATTTGGCTAGGAAGTCAAGTTTCAAGAAAATTCAAAATCACACATGCCCACACAATGCAAAGCATCATGGGCTGCATATGCAAATCACCACAGAATGGTATGCTGGTTCAACTTTAAGCAGAATTGCATGGTGCCAAGGCCTCTCACACAGTTTGCAAAGGGTGCTAACAGATGACATAGACACGTGTTTACGTCTACAGGACTCATCAGTATGCCTCGTCTGTTTGACACCCAGTGGAATGAACCAGCTACCCTAAGACAGTGTGTCTTGGTTATGTTGTGGTGAAACCATTAAAATAAAAAACTATTTAAAAGACAAAGAACCTCTGTGCACAAACACTGAGGCAAGGGTTACCCCAAAGGGCATTTGGCTGGGAAGCCAAGTTTCAAGAAAATTCAAAATCACACATGCCCACACAATGCAAAGCATCATGGGCTGCATATGCAAATCACCACAGAATGTTATGCTGGTTCAACTTTAAGCAGAATTGCATGGTGCCAAAAGGTCTCTCACACAGTTTGCAAAGGGTGCTAACAGATGACATAGACACGTGTTTCATCCTACCAGGACTCATCAGTATGCCTCGGGCATTCAACTCCATATCTCATGACTTTTTGTTTTCAGTATTGAGATGCTATGGAATACCAGAGAAATTTTGTACATTGGATAAAATGCATGTACCAGAAAGCTATACTCACTCCTAGAGTAAATGGGTACACTGGAGACACCATAGGATTACAAAGAGGGGTCAAACAGGGTTGCCCCTTCAGTCCTTTATTGTACATTTTTTACACTGACCCTCTTTAAAGATCTGTTCATAATTCTGTCCTAATAAAAGGAATAGGTTTGACTCAGATGGGGGCCCCAATAAAGACCTTGGCCTATGTCGATGATGTAGTAATGGTTGTTGATAAGGAATGGATGAAGGAGAAATTAGAAGACTTATTGTGGATTTTTCCAACAACTCTGGATCTAAAATCAATTTTGAGAAAAGTATAGGAATACGAATAGGAAGAATCTCTGACACAACAAAAACTATCTATGCGGACATTATACTCACACATGAACCAATTACAATACTTGGGATTATATTTGGAGATAGAGACCTGACTCTCTTAAATTGGGAAAGTAAGATAAAAAAAGCAGAAGGAATTTGCCTTAGTTGGAAAGGACAACAGATATCAAAAAGGAAATCTGTACTATAAATAAAAAATATGTTAGTACCAATTTTTCTTTATGTTAGTTATACTTTCCCCCATCTCCCACAATTAAAAACTAAGTTATATAGTGTTTTTTTTCAGGCTTTGTGGGGGAGTAGGCTGAACCCAATAAAGAGAGAGACTACGTATAGGATGATAAAGGAAGGGGGCCTAGATATGATACTGTAGATACCGTAATGTTTTACTATAGCATTTTTCTATATTATAACATGTTATGGAAAGAGACTGTATTTGAATGGGTGTGTATTTGAAAACAAGCATAGGAACAAAGGAAAAGCAGACTAATATCAAGAACTACAGTGGTCCCGGGATATGTGAAGCCTGTGATACAAGATATGATCAAGTTAACAATGTTTTACTATAGCATTTTTCTATATTATAACATGTTATGGAAAGAGACTGTATTTGAATGGGTGTGTATTTGAAAACAAGCATGGGAACAAAGGAAAAGCAGACTAATATCAAGAACTACAGTGGTCCTGGGATATGTGAAGCCTGTGATACAATATATGATCAAGTTAACAATTTCTTGACAAAATATTTGGCCCAGGAAAAGACAAGAGTTGTATAGTGCAATGGTGCTGGTGAAGAAAAAAGAGTTGGAAATACCGAATTGTTCAACAGTTGAGATAGAGACTACATTGACTCAACTGAGTAATACAAGGATTCCAACTTTCACATGGGACATGTTATGGCTTAGTATACACGGTAGATTGGATGTGAAAAGTAACAATAAACACAAACAGCTGGTAGAAAGGTATTGCCCACAAAGTTCGTGTACACAAACTCTTGAAACACAAGAGCACCTATTTTTGGAATGTGCATTTGTGAAAAACTTTTGGGACAAAGTAAATACAATATGGAAGACAACTCTGTTTCATAACTTAATTTATATGGAAATAGTTCATGCCTCATACACAAGCAAATGGGATAAGTTCCATAAAAAAACATTACAAGTCATTTTTGTGTTACTTAAATACTATATAGGGCAAGCCAGATGCAAATGGGTTCTACAACAGCAGGACATGACACCAAAGACTCTGCTGAAGAATGTGATCATTTCACTTCAACAAGTATATTAAAGCTTATTTATTTGACCTGGCCTTGCCTAGTGATGGATAATATAAATCTTATGTTTTAATGTTATTTATATTGGTTGTTTTGTTTTTATGTTAAGCACCTTGGTTTTGAAAGGTGCTATAAAAATAAAGTTGAATTGAATTGAATTGAATTATATGAGAAAGACAAAGGGAAAATACCAAGTGGAAGACTAAAAGGATTATGGAAGAACTGTATTTCCTTCATGGTGACAGTATTAAAAAAAAAAAAAAGCATTTGTCAATGCTAAATGTTGTCTCGCTGGCATTGGCATTGGTAGTGCAGGAGTTAGAGATGCATAATAGGAATGGTAGTGAAGTACTGAACCCCAACCCCACCCCCACCCTACAGAGATTGACATGCATTGGGGTATGCCTTTGGGTCGTCAGCTATAATGCTCATACCATTGTACCTTACTCTATCCTTTAGACACTGACAAGTGTCATGGTGTGCTTTGGGGTCTTTGGACATTATACTTATACCATTCCATAAGGAAATACACTGAGACAGGTGCAGCACAGGAGAATGGGGTAAACTTTAGGGCCAAACACTCCAAGGCACACCTCGATGCCTGTTACTGGCTGCAGCATGGGGGTGGGGGTGGAATGGCATGAGCATTACAGCCATTGATCCCAAGTCACACCCCTGATGCCTGTCAGCCTTGACAGGGTAGGGTGTTACAGTTGGAGACCCTAACGTTGTAGGCATTTGTTGGTATTTTCACTCCAAATTTTCAACACAGGTTTTTTTTGTGATCCCACCTTATGAAGAGTGGCACAATCAGTTTGTTAGCTGAAAGGTGGTTTTGCATGGTGGCTATGCCATTTGGCAACACAGGGACAAAAACACATTTTGGGCAGGATGTGAAAAATGACAACTGTATTGTTCATGAGGAGGTGTAAAAAAATGGCAATGTTGAAAATCTGGAGTGAAAATCTGAAAAATTGGTGAAGTCATGAGTATGCATAGGAACTGTGCAACACACGTCCGTAACCCAATTATTTATGGGATTTTTTTAGCCATATTTTCAGCATAGGCATTTTGGGACCTCCCCTCATGAACAGTGGGACTGTGATTTTGTTAATCTGTACCAAAACTTGATTTCCCACAGCGACCACACCATTGTGCACCACAAGTGCGGAAACACATTTTGGGCAGGCTGTGAAAAAATGACAGCCATAATGTTCATAAGGAGATTTGAAAAAATGGCAGCATTGAAAATCTGGCATGAAAATATTGCAAATTTGCAAAGTTACAAGGGTGTGTGGAAACTGCGCAATGCATGCTTGTAACAGTCATTTTATAGACTTTCATCACCAAATTTTCAACATAGGCATTTTAGGACCTCTGCTCATGAACAGTGTCACCGTCATTGTCTCAAACTGTCCCAAAAACTGATTTCACACAGTGACCGCACTATTCTGCACCGGATGTTCAAAAACACATTTTGGACAAGATATGTAAAATGACAGCTATACTGTTCATAAGGAGGTGTGGAAAAATGCCAATTTTTAAAATCTGGAGTGAAAAAATTACAAATTCACAAAGTTACGAGTGTGCGTGGAAACTGCACAATGGACACTTGTAAAACAGTCATTTTTGGATTTTTTCACCAATTTGCAATATAGGCTTTTTGAGAGCCCTCCTCATGAACAGTGGCACTGTCATTTCATTAATATGTCCTAAAAGGTGATTCCACACAGTGACATTGAAATCACTCGACTGAATAATGCCATGACAGTGACTGAATTTATGAGGAGGGGACCCAAGAACCCAATGTTGAAAATTTGGTGCCCAAATTCCCCAAAATGCCCAAGATATGCACCAAAGTTGAAAACCTATTTATGCCATTATACAGCTGACCAGCATTTCTTCAGTTCGAGGTCGGCTTTAAAGAGTGCAGACGTGTTCCTGGTCCACCGAAGATCATCGTGCCAGACTCTGGAGGTAAGTATGTGGTATGGGGGTGTGTGTGGGGAGGTAGGGTGTACAGAGGGTGGGTGCGGGTTGGGGAGGGAACAGGACAGACCATGAGGGACAATTTTCTTCTTTTACAGGGGAAAAAAACCTCATGGGACTTTTTTTTTTTTTTTACAGAGCCATTTGTCACACTGGAGCGGGCTCCTAGCATGCCACCTGAGTGTTGGGGGGGCTAGCCAATGGGGGATTGGGCACCCCTGTCAGCACATAGCAAAGGGGGGGCAAGAGCTGAGAGGTATTGCGCACACCCCCTTGGCACAGAGCAAATGGCTGGGTCATTATGCCAACGGGGAGTGGGCTCCCCCATCGGTAAATGAATTTACTGATGGCATGCCAACAGATGGGATTGGGCACCCCTGAAGGCAGCTCCCCATGGGGTGGCTGTCAGTGCTGCCGTGTTTCTTCAAGGGCTTCAGGACAGGCACATAAGAAGGGCATGTTTTGGTGCCACTGCATGACACCCATGGCTGTCATTGCAGTGGACCTTTTCTTTGATCTGCTTGACACAATATGTATTCCTGGTGTGACGCCTGCATGCTGGCTTATTGGGGAATGAGGGATCCACCTACTGATGTGTGCCCTGTATTGCCCAACAGTGACAGTGCCTCCAATCTGCCACTAATGCAATATGTTGGCTGGTGCGCAAGCATGAGCCAACATAAAAAAAGGGGGAAAGGAAGGCAAAGGACGGGGATAAATGCTCCAAGGATGGTATATTTAGGTTGATGAAACACATAGAGAAAGGGAGTGGTCACAGGTTTGGAAAAAAAAGGAGAAGAACAAGACATAAAAAGGAAAAAGGTACAGGAGACAAAGAGAGAGTTAAGAAGGAAGAGGAAAACAGAGGGGAATGGAATAAGGAAGAAGGATGAATAAGACACAAATAAATATTATTGGAAGTATATATGGAAAGGACAGTTGCCTGTTTTTGAATTTTACACCCACTTCCCACCCCAAAATTCCCTACTCTTTTTGAGAAGTGCCATGGGATCTTTAACATCCGCTTGAACTACCACCAAAACAGGCAGATGGGATCTCGGTTTAATGACTCATCTTAACAAATGGCACCTCAGGAGAGTGGCAGCCCCCTCATGCTGCACTGCAGTGTCAGTATGGGGATTTAACCCAAGTGTCTGGTGTGGGGATGAAGCCCACAGCTTTCTGATCTCCCAGCCTCAGAGGCAAGTGTGCTGCCTTCTAAACCACTGACTCCCCCCCCCGTGGTTGGTTGCTAAGCTGCAACAGAGTTTATTCTGTGAGCTGAGGCTCTACCACAGATAGGGATCACTAAAATCCTTTGTATCTACACTGTATGCGTACCCTGGATGGGGAGTAGTGACATCCACCCAAGGGTGAAGGTCCTAGACATCAGCAGAGCAAATTTTAAGGAAATTTGAATCTGCCTTATGACATAACTTGAAGGGGGATAGCTGGGTGAGTAGAGGCACAATGGAAAAGAAAAAAAGGAGGGAATAACTAAAGTAATAGCAGGCTATTTGAAGGTAGCAAGCAAGGGTAGAAAGAGAAAAGGCCCCTGTGGATCTTAAAGGAGGAGGCTAATGTGGTTAAGGAGAACAAAACTGCTTTCAGGAAGTACAAGGAGACCCAAATGCAGGCGAACAGGGAGGTATAGCTAGATAAACAAAAAGAGGCAGAAAAGAGGGTATGGGCAGCAAAAGCTCAAACTGGGGAGAGGAGAGGAGAGGATCATCCAGGAGGTCAAAAATGGGGATATGTCTTTCTTCAGGTTCATGAGTGAAAAGAGGAAGGCAAGGGGTGGTATAATGAGGAACAGGAGGCAGGGGGGCTGTGCAGAGGAAGACCAAGAAAAAGCTAAAACTTTAAACAAATACTTCTGCTGAATCTTCACAGTGGAAGGAGGAGGGGATGAGCCAATGTGCATTAATAGGCATGGGGGTGGGGTGGGGGAGTGAGCACATTTTTGGAACAGAGAGTCTGCCAGAGATTTCAAGCCCTAAAACAAGTTGATGAGGCCTAACGGGATACACCCAAGAGCTCTAAAGGAATTGAGCATGGTGTTAGTCACCTCTCTGGCAACACTATTCAGCACCTCATTAAAGACAGAGGTGGTTCCAGAGGAATGGAGGATGGCCGATGTGATCCTTCAATACATGAGCATTAGCAGGGAGGAAGCTAGCAATTACAGACCAGGCAGTCTCACATCAGAAGTGGGAAAATTAATGAAGTCCCTAAAGAAGAAGAGACTGATGGAGTACCTGGAGACTGATGGGCTGCAGGACAACCAGCAGTATGACTTCATGGGGGGAAGCCATGCGAAACAAGTCTCACAGATTTCTTTGACTGGGAAACAAGGGAGGTGGATCAGGGGAGTGCAGTATCAGTGTCCTATCTGGACTTCAGTAAGTCCTTTGACACTGTGCCACACACAGGAGCCTGCATGGGAAGAAGGTGGTGAGCTGGATATCTAACTGGTTGAAGGATAGGAGGCAGAGGGTGGTGGTAAATAGCAGTCACTCACAGGATAAGAGGGTGACCAGTGGAGTACAACAGGGATTGGAACTGGGTGGTCCTTCCCTCTTCATTGTCTTTATAAGTGTCAATACTGAAGAATTGGAGGGGAAGGTATGCCCCTTGGTGGATGACACAAAAATCTGCAACAGGGTGGACACCTAGAAGGGGGTGGAGGATTGCAAAGGGTTCTGTGAAAACTAGAGGAGTGGTCTAGAAGAAGAAGAAGAATCTGCATTTATATAGCACTTTTCATACATCCAAAGTGCTTCACAAGCAATGCTAGACTGGTAGTGAAGTGACTGAATGTGTGGTGGCGGCCATATCACACATCATCACCCACACACAGCCTGGATAATTGTATGAACCGGTTTATGGGAAGGGGAATGTTGGCCAGGACACCGGGAATGTTCCCTACTCTTTGCAAAGAGTGCCCTGGGTTCTTTTACTTCCACCTGGACACCCACCAGGACGGGCAGACGGGACCTCGGTTTAACATCTCATCCAAAGGAAGGCACACCCCAGCAGTACAGCACCCCCCAATACTGCACTCAGATGCCAGCGATTTTTAGATGCAAGTCCAATCCCAGTGTGGGACGAGAACCCACGATCTTCTGGTCCAGAGGCGGATGTGCTACCAACTGAGCCACGCTGACACCTAGCTGCCACTCTAGGGAGTGGCAGCTAGGTTTTAATGCCAAGAAGTGCAATGTGATGCACCTGGACCAGGGAAACCGGGGGGCTATGTATAGGATGAGAGGGGGTACTTACAGTTATGAAGCAAAAGAGGAACCAAGGGTGATCATATCTGATAATCTCATGGTGGCAGGGCAGTGTGACAAGTCAGTAGGCAAGGGGAGCTGGATGTGGGGGTGCATAGAGAGGGGGGGATTTCCAGCAGAAGAATTGCTTCTGTTTCACTCACTAATGAAACCCCACCTAGAGTACTGTGTCCAATTCTAGAAGCAGCACCTCCAAAAGAACATTGGCAAGGCAGAAGTGGTCCAGAGGAGAGCTACCAGAATTTTGCAGGGTTTGCACAAGAAACTATAGGAGGAGAGTCTTCGGGAGCTCAACATGTACTCCCTGGAGGAAAGGAGAGCAAGATGGGACAAGATTGAGACCTACTGTGTAAATACTTCATGGGGTGAACAATGTGTAGAAGGGGAATCTTCAACAAGGTAGAGCACCAGAACATAGGGGCATGCTATGAAGCTTGGGGGATAAGATTTTAAGGGGCCTGTAAGAAAATACTTCTTAACAGAAAGAGTGGCGGGTTCCTGGAAAAGAATGTCAGAAGAGATGATAGGAACAAAGACAGTGGGGAGCTTCAAAAACATGTGTGATGGACATATGGCTATAATAAGAAGAAGTAAGGTAGAAGGGAGGGACACCTGTGTCCAAATAGGGTCCAGGTTTCTAGGTAATGCCAGGGAAAATAGGACAGACTAGATGGACCTATCCCTCCTTTTCTGCTACCAAATCCTACTGTGTTTTTCTCTGTTTGTGTCCTCTGTAGATCCTTATCTTGTAGGTCTACCCTAGATAGGCAGTACCACAACTCCACTATCTATGACCTCTAGAGTCTTCCCTATTTTCACCCCCTCTTCCTCCCCCTTCTAGTCTTACCTGTCATCAATTAACACTGCAGTCCATTATTTAGATCTGTTTTCAAAAAGCACTCCAACCCCCACAAACAAGCAAAAATAAAATACACTCCTTAGTTACTGCTACTGGTCAATTGCTCCACTTTCGTTCAGCGGTGATCTGCTGGTAAAGGTTGACAGACTTGGACAACTGGACACTAAATACTAAAAACTACAGTCACCCTATAGGCAGACTGCAGCTCATGATCCTGTGTTCCAACAATGGCTTCTGCAATTCATTTTGAGCTCCCTTCCTCAGTCCTCCCACTGGTGGTGTAATCCTTCCTCCCATGTTCCCGCACACAAACTCGACAGTCCATTTTAATGAACTGCATGCTAGAAAGTTATTTCTTTCCCTGTACATAAAATGTATAAATATATAAGTACTGGATCATTTAGGGACTCGTAGAACAAAGAGTAATATGTGTCTCAAAATGTTAATAGTTGTTTATGGATGCTATGGCTCTTAATTATAATTTGTTCTAAAGAAAATCAGTTAAAAGTTTTGTAGCAAAATAAGAAAATGAAAAAAACTGCTATAAACATCTTAGAATGGAATAGTTTGAAATTATTTCCATTTAAAATGTGCTCTATTTATATACATATCTTGATATAAAAGTGATACAATATGGAGGCCTCACAAACAGCAAAAGTGAAGAAGGATATTTAAACAATTTTGAAAGTACTGTGCCGCATTTGTGAGCAAAGGTTAAAAGTGGAAAAAGGAATGATTTAAGTATGAACCAAGAAGTTAATCAGAATTTGTTTTGCATATAATATGACCTATCACTGGAGAATTTAGTGAGAACTGTAGTCCAACACTGACATGCATGTTGTAAGACAATTAAAAAACATTACAGTAATGACATTGAATTATCCTCTATAACAAATTAGATAACATTTCTCTGTGTTTGCAGCCATCTGCTTCTTATCATCCACACAGCTGTGTTCAGAAAGGCTAAACAGTCATTTCTGAAAAATTGTTCAGGCCTCCATAAATGATTGCTATTGCCATCAGATCAAAGATTTATAATTGTTCAGATAATGTATGTACATATTGCTTTGTAAGGAATTATTTCTTTTTGTTCTACATATTCTTTATGACTAATTATTTGTAAAACAATGTTAACGGAAAAGGTTAACATCAATCCACAGTTGTTACTGATGACATCGGAGGAAAGAAAGCAAGTATTTTAATAGAAAGCATCAACATAGAATTTAAAGAGGCGGGCGAGGAAGCTTGGGATTCATATTATAAAACCATAGATGTAGGTCCATCAGAACTAGAGAATAATATCATAAATCATATATACATCCACCAAGGGAAGAAAAATGAACAGTTAACAAGTGAAAAAAAGTGATTAAGACTGTTAGAGAACAAAAGGGAATCAAAGACCCAAGCATGGGTTTTATCCTAATATTGTATATGTTTTCAGCATAAATAATACATTCTAGGTTTTATTGCAACTAAAATCTTCAGCAACATTAAATAATGTCACCCATTACCCAAAGACTCATCTAAGAATTTAATAATTCCCATCTTTAAAAAAGAACTAAGGAAAGTATGTCATCCTATTAACCAAGTAGCTGAAATGTATATATTTTTTTTTAAATGCAGTACATAGAAAAATAGATACTGCTGGCAGAAGAAGACCGATGTCCATCCAGTCTGCCAAATTTGTTTGCCCTACTTTATCCCATGACACACTGTCCTGGTAGCAATTCAACCCCTAATCCCCACACCTCTTTCCCCATAGTAATTGCTGTCAGTGTAACTTTCAGCCCCCATTCCAGCCATACTTGAATCCATTAATATTTCTTGTCAATACTACCACTACTGGTAAACTGTTTTGCACCTCAGCCACCTTCTGTGAAACAAAACTTCCTCATACCCCTCTTGGACCTTCCGCTATTAGCTTTCATTCATGATCCCACCTCTCTTCCTATTGAAAAGGTCCTTGATGTTAGCCTTTTATATTCCCATTAGGAACATAGAACATAGAATCTGTCAGTAAATAAGGACCATACAGCCCACCTAGTCTACCCATTTCCCTACTCAATGCTGCAACCCAGATCCTATTTGATCTGTGGCTCTCCTGCTCTGCACATCTCAGGGTACCCTTATGTCCATCCCTTGACCTCTTGAACCCCCATATTGTTTTTGGCCCCGCAACTTCTGCTGGAAGGCAGTTTCATGGCTCCACCACCCTTTCAGTGAAAAATTACCTCCTAACATTACCCCTGAGCCTTTTAACCTTCATATTCATATCATGTCCCCGTGTTTGTGTGCAGAGTTTTCTCTGAAATATGCTTTCCACCTTTATCCTGTTTATTCCCCTAAGGTACTTGAAAGCATCTGTCATATCTCCCCTCTCTTTTCTTTCCTCCAGTGAATAGATATTAAGGTCCTTAAGTCTTTCCTCTTAGGGCTTCTGATGCAGTCCATGTACCATCTTCATTGCTCTTCTCTGGACTGTCTCTATTTTTGTCAATGTCCTTCCGGACATGTGGTCTCCAGAACTGAACACAGTACTCCAGCTGAGACCTCACCAGTGATCTGTACAGTGGCATCACCAGCTCTTTCCTTTTATTTGTTATGCATCTCCCTATGCACCCCGACATTCTGTTTGCTCTCCCCATCACCTTTTTACACTGTTTGGTCACCTTCAGGTCATCAGATGTGATAACCCCCAGGTTTCTCTCCTGACTTATGGCAAACATAATTTTACTACCCATCCTGTACTCCTTGCTTGGATTCCTGTGACCCACGTGCATGGTCTTGTGCTTTTTAGCACTGAAACTCAACTGTCAGACACCTGACCACTACTCTAATAGGATGAGGTCCTTTCTAATTTTTTTCACCCCCTCCAATGTGTGCACTCTTGCAGATCTTGGTGTCAGCAGCAAAGAGGCACAACTTTCCCCCCAGACACTCTGCAATGTCACTAATGAAGACATTGAATAGGACTGGCCCCAGCAGCAACCCCTGTGGCACCCTGCTGGGCACCTCCCTCTCCTCAGATTTCAAGCCATTTACCACCACTCTCCGAGTCCTGTCCCTTAGCCAGTTCCCAACCCATTTTACTACTGTAGGACCCACTCCCAAGCCCCCCCCCAATTTATTTAGCAATCTCCTGTGTGGGATGGTGTTGAAGGCCTTGCGGAAATCCAGGTAGGCCACATCCACCATCCCTCCCTGATCTACCACCCTGGTTACCCAGTCAAAAAAATATATAAGATTCATCTGACAGGACCTTACCACTGAGAATCCATGCTTCCTTGGATCCTGTGCTCCACTATCCTCAAGAAACAATCCTTTCCTTAAGTAAGGACTCCATTAGTTTCCCCACTACTGAGGTCAGACTTACAAGTCTGTAATTGCCTTCCCCCTCTCTGCTTCCACTCTTGTGGAGAGGGACCAAATATGCCCTCCTCCAGTCCTTGGATACCTCCCCGTCTCTAGTGATGCACTGAATAGGGCAGCCAGTGGTTCAGCCAGCACTTCCCTGAGCTTCTTTAGTACTTTGGGATGGATCCCATCTGGTCCCATTGCCTTATCTGCTTTTATTTTCCTGAGTTCTTCTAGGACTCTTTCCACCATGAATGGGCTGGTGTCTACCTCTCTCACCTGAATACCCCACTTAATGAGTCTCCATCCTTTACCCTCCCCTTTCCTGGTAAATACTGAGCAAAAGTACTTGTTCAGTATCTCAGCCTTTTCAAGGTTGCCCTCCACCCTTTTTCCTCCTTCCTTCTTCAGCCTAAAGATCCCGTTTCTGGTCTTTTTCATCTCAGTAATGTATCTGAAGAAGGTACTGTCACCTTTCTTAACAGCCTGGGCTATACTTTCTGCTGCCTCTACTTTAGCCCTTTTAATTATTTTCCCAGATTCCCTCTGCTTCTCCAGATTTTGTTCTCTGTCCTCATCCTTTTGCATTTTCTTGTTTCTTCTGAAGGTTCATTTCTTTTCACTTACTTTCTCAGCTACTACCTTAGACAACCATAATGGCCTTTTCTTTCTTTTACTTTTGCTATGCATTTTGACACAGTGACCTGTTACTTCTGTTATGACTCTCTTGAATCTAGACCACTGTTTGTCCACATCTCCCCCTGTACCTTCCACTGCTAGGTCTTTTTTTAGATTTCTACCCATCTCCTTAAAGTTAGCCTTCTTAAAATCTAGGACCTGTATCCTTGTATGGTTTGACTCCTCCACTGTGGTTACCTTAAACCATACTGTCCTGTGGTCGCTGGTACAAAGGGGACTGCCCACCTTCACATCTGTGATCCTGTCCCCATTGGTCAGGACCAAATCCAGCATAGCCTCCTCACTGTTTGGTTCTGCTACAAGCTGTCTCAAGTTTGCCCCATTCAGGGCAGTCATGAAGTCCCTGCCCCTTGTTTCACTCACAGTCTGAGTGCTCTAATCTACCTCAGACAGGTTGAAGTCACCCACCAGTTCCCCTTTGGCTGCCATTTTGTGGATGGTTTCCACAAGAGCTTTCCACAAGAGCTTCATCTGATTCCTCCCCCTGTGCCGGAGGCCAGTAAATCATTCCAGTGTGAATGGCTGTCCTTTTTCCCACCTCCAGGGTGACCCACAGTGCCTCTGCTCCTTCCTGTAACCCTTGAGCCTCTGTTGCTATAATCTTCTCCTTCAAATACATAGATACCCGCCTCCACTTCTCCCTTCCCTATCCTTCCTCAAACATGTGTATCCTGGTATGGCAATATCTCAGTCATGGTTCCCTGTGTACTACGTTTCTATAATAGCTACTCTGTTCGGGTTTGCATCTTCCATTAATGCCATTAAGTCTGGGGTTTTGTTCCCCAGACTGTGGGCATCTGTGCACATAACTTTCCAGCTTGTGTGTCTACCCTTCCTCTTCCCTTTTTTTGGCCCTATGACATTTTTGGGGTTCCATCTTCTGTCCTCCCCAGAATTGTATCTAATTTATTTATTCAGTTTGATAGTGCCCATGTAGTAATTGGATTCTCCCTTATTTTCAGAGATGTTATGTAGTGGGGGCATGAATGTCTAACTCATGTCACTCCTCTCCCGCCTGACCTCCAGATAATATATGTTTGGGGCATCAAGCCTCTCTTCATAGGATCAGTCTGTGGGTCCTTAATCATCTGGCTGATCCCTTGCTGCACCTACTGAAGTATATCCCTGTCTTTCCTCAGGTGAAGACTCCAGAACTGGGCACAGTATTCCAGATGTTGCCTAGGAAGGACCTATACATGAACAATATCACCTTCTTCCTTCTGCAATGGAAAGCTCTCCTAATGCCCCCCTACATTCTAGCTGCCCTATGGTAGGCTTTACTACATTGACTGGTTTGTTTGAGGGAGTAATTTATGATGAATTCCGGGTCCCATTCTTTGGTAGTCGTGGCTACCCTGACCATACCCTCATACAGTGTTCTGTCATTATCACTTGATATTAGCACTGGGAAATGGGTGCCTACAATAACGTCGACTCGCTCCCCAGTGCATTACATGAACGGCCAAAGTAGGGTAGGGTGGCCAGATTTGAGGGTGGGTAAATATACCGACATTAGAAAACTAAGTTCCTGGTGTCATTTTGCTGTGCGTCGGGGTGTCAGTGTGCCAAAATACATTTTTGCCACTCTTGACTTCTAGATAACAGTGATCACCTTTAGGCTTTTACAGTTATCACATAGATCCAGTCTGTCCTAGAATTCCTCTTCTCTATGTGCATTGCTTTGCACATCTTGGTATTGAATTTCCTGTACCATAGTTTAGACCATCTTTTTAATCTTTTCAAATCCCTTTGTAGCTTCCTCACCACCTCAATACTGTCCAGCCTTCCACAAAGCTGTGTGTCTTCTGAAAGAAGACACATCTTTTCCTCTATGCCTTCCCCAATGCTGTGATAAACATATTGAAAATGACTGGTCTAGGATCAATCCTTGCAACACTCTAGTCATGACCTCTCTATCCCCCAATTTGACCCCATTAACCACCAAACATCTTTCTCCCTCACTGAGTCAGTTTCCCACCCATAGAAACATGGAAACATAGACTTTGATGGCAGATAAGGACCGCTTGGCCCATCTAGTCTGCCCATTTCCCTACCTACAGGATAGGCCGCAGATTCTAGTTAACCAACAGCCTATTTCTTCCTACCCCCCACAAGAATTGCCTTATGTCTGTCCCATGCATTCTTGAATTCTCCCACAGTTTTAGACCCCACAACCTCCTCAGGAAGGCTGTTCCATGCATCCACTACCCTCTCTGTGAAATAATACTTCTTCATTGGCCCTGAACTGCCCCTCTATCTTTAAATTGTGTCCCCTTGTTCTTGCACATCTCTTTTCTGAAAGATGCTGCCCTCTTGGACTTTGTTGATTCCACTGAGGTACTTAAAAGTTTCTATCATGTCCCCCCGTCCCTTCTTTCCTCAAGGGTATACATATTAAGCTCCTTTCGTCTCTCCTCATATGGCTTCTCTTGCAGACCCTGCACCATTTCATTTGCCCTCCTCTGGACTGCCTCTATCCTGTCTATGTCCTTGCAGAGATGGGGTCTCTGGAACTGGACACAGTACTCCAGATGGGGTCTCACCAGCTGTCTGTACAGAGGGATAACAACTTCCTGTTTTCTGCTGCTGATGCCTCTCCCTATGCATCCCAGTATACCCCAGCCCTCCCTACTGCCTTCTCAAATTGCTTGCTAACCTTAAGGTCATCTGATATGATTACTCCCAGGTCCCTTTCATTTTTTGTTGTTGTTACTACCTCCCCCCATTGTGTATTCTTCCCCTGGATTCTTGTTTCCAGGTGCATTATTTTGCACTTCTTTGCAGTGAATCTAGCTGCCATACTTCTGACCATTACTCCAACCTTGCCAAGTCCATTCTCATCCTTTCCACACCTCCTTGTGTATCAACCCTGTTGCAGATCTTTGTGTCACCTGCAAAGAGGCATACTTTTCCTTCCAGTCCCTCTGCAGTGTCACTTATGAAGACATTAAAAAGGACTGGACCCAATACTGAATCCTGTGGTACCCCAAATAGTAACCCCTCTTTCTTCAGAGTGGACTCCATTTACAATTACCTTCTGTGTCCTGTTGTCCAGCCAATGTTTTACCCAGGCTACCACCCTGGGACCCACTCCCAGGCTGGTTAATTTGACTATTAATCTTTTGTGTGGGACTGTGTCAAATGCCTTGCTAAAGTCTAGGTAGGTGATGTCCACAGCCCCTTCCTGGTCTACTACTTTGGTCACCCAGTCAAAGAAATCTATTAGAGTTGTCTGACATGACCTTCCTGCTGTGAACCCATGCTGCCTTGGGTCCTGTGCCCCACTAGCCTCTAGGTTCTCAACTATTCTTTCCTTCCGAAGTGACTCCATCACTTTCCCTACCACAGAGGTCAAACTAACTGGTCTGTAGTTTCCTGCCTCTGTCTTGGACTCACTTTTGTGAAGGGGAATCACATCCGCCTTCCTCCAGTCCTCGGCTACCACACCATCCTCCCATGATTTATTAAAAAGAGTAGCCAGTGGTTTCTCTAGTTCCCCCCTTAATTCTTTTAGAATTCTGGGATGAATTCCATCAGGCCCCATTGCTTTGTCCACCTTCAGTTTTAGGAGTTCTTGCAGAACCCTTTCTTCTGTGAAAGGAATGGAGTTGACGCCCCTATCAAGAGTGCGTCTGTTAATTGGATTAGGCACTTCCCCCTCCTCTTTTGTGAATACTGAGCAGAAATATTTGTTCAGTATCCCTGCTTTTTCACTGTCCCCCTCTGCCCACCCCCTGTTCATTCTATTCAGCCTCACTATCCCTCCCTTTGTCTTCATACGCTCACTGATGTACCTATAAAAGGTTTTATCCCCCTTCTTAACTGAGTTGGCTATCTTTTCCTCAGTTTGGGCCTTTGCTATTCTGACTTCCCTCCCTGCTTCCTTCTGTCTTAACTGGTACAGCCCTCTGTCCTGCTGCCTCTGTGTTTCCTTATACTTCCAGAATGCTATCTTTTTCTTCCTGACTTTCACAGCCACCTCTTTTGAGAACCATAGTGGCTTTTTCTTTCATTTTGATTTGTTTATTTGCTTCACACAAAGGCTTGTTGTCTCTGTGATGGCAGTTTTGATGATTCCCCATTGTTGCTCCACACCTTCTCCTAGCCTCTTTGCTAGTACTTTTCTGAGGCACTCTCCCATCTTCCCAAAGTCAGCCCTTCTGAAGTCCAGTACCCTCACTTTTGTATGGCTTGACTCTGTAGCTGAGTTTAATGTGAACCACACTGTTTGACGGTCACTTGTTTCCAGATGGCAACCCACTTCTAGATCTGAGATCCTCCCATTGCCCCTGTTTGAGAGTACAAGGTCTAAGATTGCTCCCTCATGAGTGGCTTCCGAAACTAGCAGTCTGAGGCCTGCCACCTGTAGGGGATCAAGAATGGCCCTGCTCTTGGATGTGGCTGCAGCAAATGTGCTCCATTTACCATCTGGCATATTCAGGTCTCCCATCAACAGTATATCCCCTTTCTCTGCCATTCTAAGAATGCCTTCTGTCATATCCTTGTCCATTCCCCCCCCCCCGACATGGGGGTCTGTACACAACCCCTGTGTGGATTGTGGTGCCCTTTCCAGTCTCCAAGGTGGCCCACAGTGCCTTCTCTCCTCCCTGTTTACTCTTTTGTTCAGTTGCTTTCATACCTTTCTTTACATAGAGAGCTACTCCTCCCCCTCTTATCCCCTTCCTGTCTCTCCTGCAGGTTATGTACCCTGGTATGTTAAAATCCCAGTCATAGTTCTATGTGTACCATGTTTCTATGACTGTTACGATATCCAGGCATCCCTCTTCCATCAAGGCCACCAGCTCAGGGAGCTTGTTGCCCAGACTATGGGCATTGATACTCATTACCCTCCATTTCCTGATGGCCTTACTCCTTTTTGCCCCATCCCTTTCTAACTTGCTTTTGTCACTTTCTCCATTTACCCCAGTCTTTCTCCCTATTGACACCTCTATGTTGGTATTTACAGCACTTACTACCGTGATTTCTTTTGGGGGGGCTAGGATTTCCCTGTTCCTTTCCAGTGCCTCCCTCCTTGGCTAGTTTAAATGCCCACCTTACTAGCTCCTCCACTATTCCCAAATTTTAGCTTCTTCAACAGTCTTCTGTGTGACACTGAATCAAATGTCTTACTAATATTTGAGGTGGAGTAAATTTGTTGCCTCTATTATCTACAGCCCTCTAACATCTAATGATAATATCTGTTGCTTTCCTGGGTGACAGCAGGCAGACGCATAGCCAGGGTAGAGGAGTTCATGAAAGGGGGTAGGGAACAATGGATCTAATTGTGCATATGGGTACAATTGATGTGAGTAGAAGGTAGCAAAGGAGAGATCAGTAGTGGTAACCTTCTATAAGGTGCTTCCATGTCCATGCCTGAATAAGAGGGAAACATAACATGTTGCGATTTAATGCACAACTAAAGGTGTGGTGCAGTGAAATGGGATTTTACTTCTTTAGGGACTGTGATCTTACCTTGAGGGATCTGTGGCTTTTCAAAGAAGAAGTCTTACATTCCAATAAGGACAGTAGAAGGGTGCTGAAAGCCAGGTGGGTGCAACACCTATCTAATTTAAACAAGTCAGAAGGGAGTGAAAGTTGCAAGGAACACACCTCATGTTATTAGTGTAGTGTGGCAGTATGGCATAGAGGTTAGAGTAATGAGCTGTAAACAAGCTTGGCACTTTCAGTAGCTCTGGGTTTGATTCCCACAACCTCTATTTGCATACGGTGTGACTTTGTGCAAGTCAATTAACCTCCCCAATGCTCTCAGGCTGCCTTTGTAAATGGGGGTTGTGATCCAGAGGGTCTTACTTAGGTACCAAAGAATTAAAAAATGTCATGACCGGGGAGGTCCTGCCTCCCCCACAAAACAACAGACTAGAGGCAACAAAACTCAGGGGCAAAAGTAAAGGGGGGCCAGGACCAGTTGATTAAGGATCGTGTGCTCCAACACAAGGAGCACAGGCTACAAAATGCCAGAACTACAGACATTAGTCATAGAAGGGAAACTTGACCTACTGGTTGTCAACAAGACATGGGTAACCTTGAGCCACAAAATGGACATGGCCATGTCAGGATACTCACTGTTTTGGAAGGACAGAACAAAGGGTAAGTCTAAGTGGCACTGTACATAAAGGAGGGAACAGAGGCAATGAAAAAGGACAATTTGTGAGACCCTGATAGACTGGAATCTCTGTAGATACTAGCATCAACAAGAAATGGGAAACAGTTTAGGATCAGAGTGGCCTACAGATCACCAGACCAGGGCCAGGGGGAGGACAGGGAACTTGAAACATAGAAACGTAGACAATAAAGGCAGAAAATCATCCAGTCTACCTGTAATACCCTATCATTCCCAAATACCATTTGTCCATAAAGGATCTTTATCAACACTACCCATCCCCTTGCTCTCAGTTTTACTACTGCACCCTGGCTAGCAAGCAGACCCTTAAATCTGTCCCAACTGTGCTTGAAGCCATTCATGGTGTTAGTGCCCATCGTCTCCAGTGGTAGACTGTTCCATGGCTCAACCACTTTCTCTGTAAAATAAAACTTTCTCTTATCCCTCTGAAACCTCATCTTCACCCTCACCACCATCCACTCATGACCCTATGCTCTATATTCACTACTATTTGTTGAACAGTACCTTGCAGTTTACCTTACTCATTCCTTTCAGGAACTTGAAGATATATGTCATATCATCCCTATCTCTTGTGACTTTGAGTGTGTATTGTACATGTCCAGTGCTCTAAGCTGATCCTCATAGGATCTGCCCTGCTGGTCCTGAATCATTTCGGTTACCCAATGCTGCACTGTCACCAGCCTGTCCTTGAATTTCATTAGGTGTGTACTCCTGAACTGGGTACAGTATCCCATGTGTCGTCTAACCAGTGATAAGTAGAGGAACTGCTGAGAAGACAGACAAATTAGGGGGAGTGGCAATAGTAGTGGATTTTATCATGCTGGATGTGGACTGCAAAGTCCCAGTCATGACAAGTACAGGGAGCTAGCTTCAGGAGGAAGCACACCAGAAGGAACTTCTAGCATGTCTGGTCCAGGACCCATCAAGGCAAAGGGCCCTGCTGGATCTAATACTCACTAAAAGTGAGACGATCCAACATGTGGTAGTGCTGACACCATTAAGATCCAGCAACACCAAGACAGTAAGGATGCAGGTCCAAGAGGGGACACAAAATGGGTGAATACAGTAAAGGTCTGGTGTTTTAAGAAGGCGGATTTAATAGGATGTGGGAGCTATTAATGAAAAACATGAAGCAAGAGAATAGGGCAGATAAAAGTGATCAAGGAAAAATGGGAAGTACTTCAAAAAGTTCAGGAGCAATATCCATTAGGAGGATAGCAAATGGACAAAAGGGCAAGGGGCCCAATGTGGTTCATGTCAAAAGTGAAGAACGTTGTAAGAGCCAACAGGAGGGCTTCCCAAAAATATAAGGGCAACCAATGGGAGTTGGGTGTGGAGGAGCACCTGAGGGTAAACAGATAAGCTAATATAAGGGTCAAAGAGATGAAGGCTGAGACAGAACTCAGGCTAGCAAAAAGTACGCAATAAGGTTAAAAAAGTATTCTTCAGCTACTGTATATTTAGGAAAAGTAAAAGGTCAAAGGGAGCATCACTAAGCTTAAGCAGCAGGAAGTTTAAGAGGAGTGGGACAGTGGTAAGGCAGAGATACTGAACAAATACTTTTGTTCACTATTTATTAGAGAAAAAGAGGGAATGCAGCCAGAATGTGGAGTATGGGGTGACGGAAAGGGAGGTGGGTGCACTAGTGGCATCAGCAGTTTGATGGGGGAAATGGTGATGGAAAAGTTAAAAGTATGTTAATCTATAAGATCTGACAGCTTACTCCCCAGGATGCTCAAGGAGTCTGTGTTAAGTAATAGGGGCTTGACTTGCAGACATATTTCATCTGTTTGCTGGACACAGGGGTGGTTCCTATGGACTGGAGGACAGTCAATGTGGTCCCTCTGAACAAGGGTGCAAGGAAAAAAGGATGAGCCAGAATACTATAAACTAGTTAGCCTGTATCTATAGTGGGAAAGGTAATGGATCCTATACTGAGGGAGGAACTGGTGGTCATCCTAGAAGGAACTGACCAAGGCACAGGATAAAGCACCCGCAACAAATGAGAGTTGTACTCAGTAAAGTGTGAGGACTAACATTTTGCTCAGTCACTACTGTGATTCATCAGTAGTTACTGAGTGAAACATTAGCTGCCAAATTATGATGTCACAAGTCTGGTGAAGGAGTATGCTTGTTTTTTTGTGTACTTAGAACACTCATGCACTATTGAATTCAATAATAGGTAAGCTTTTTCCTCACACTTTACCAAATCCATTTGTCCTTTGTTGTGGGTGCTTTATCCTTTTGTTTTAGATATTAGCACCACAGGGGGGCTTTGTATCCAAGATGGCAGCAGCCTAATTCATTAGCTCCCCTCATCCCTCTGTACATATTACAATATCCTGACTACAGCATAACATTTCTCTACTAAAAAACGCCGTCTGGAATATTACTACACATAGAGCAACTACAGATCTGCTTAATTTCCTTGACTATCTCATACAACATACCAAGGATCCAGAAGTAATTTCTTCAGCCTGCAACCACAAGGAACAGGACCCTACAGAACATCATGCCCTTGGGAAAGGAGACATCTTCAGGCAGGGCTCCAGGAGATCAACAAGAAATCAAGGACATGTTCTCTCAACTACTGACCAGAGATCAACAAATCCCATAGCCCGACGTCCCGGGCTACCTTTTTGCTCCCTCGGACAAGTATGTTTTAAGGGACCACTTATCCATGGACAACCATTTCTTCAGAACAAAAGACATTTATTTTTTTTTAAATACCTGGTCCTGCAGTTTCGGTATCCATCCAGGAGGGGGCATGGAGCTGAGGAAGGCAGCAGGTGTGCACAGCAAGAGCTGAGGTGCGGGTGCCCGTTATGAAAAGGCAGGACTGCGGTGCGTACCACTGCCAGTCAGTCTGCTGCTAGTGCCTGAAGGTTGGGTGCATGCCATGAGGCAGGTCATCACATGACACTTCTTCTACCAGTCATGTGATGGCAAGTCAGGGTAAGGGCTTGGAGGCAACGCAGGAGTGTGAGAGGAGGATGAGGGTGTTTCCAGCAAAGGGGGGGGGTCAAGTGCCAGAAGGATTCACCAATCAGCAGCATGAGTCCTTCCCTTGCTGTACAGACAATTGGCTGAGACTGGGAGAGGTGGAGTAAATGAAGCAGGGGAGGGGATGAGGCAAGCACTAGTTGGTTGTGTGTTGGAGTCAGACGCAGCTTTTGGAGTGGAGCTTTTTTCGGATTGCAGCAACTACTACTATATTTTAGGGACATTACTTGCTGTAGTGTGCACTGAAGTACTGAATATAGAAAGGGAAAAAGATTAAAAAAGAGATAAATCAAAGGGAAAAAGCAGGGAAGGGGAGAACTGAAAATAACTGAAAAGAAGGAGGGTCGGGGTCCAGGAGTGAGACAGCCCACAAAGCAATTGTTGGGTTTGCTGGGTGAGGGACAGAGGGAGAGGGAAAGATTGAGGAAGAAAACAGTAAAAGGGGGGGGGGGGCCGAAGGTTTCTTTCTTAATAGTTCTGATTACTGGCAGCAGCTGTGAGAGTGAGAGACTTGTCTTGAGTCCTCATTATTTCCAACTACTTCTACTGCTGCTGGTGCTGGCTGTTGAATGCCATTTCCTATTTCCTAGTGAGGAACAGGAGGCACTAGAACGAGACAGAAACTAAAATACTCTTTAAAAAAAAAAAAAGAAAATAATGGTTATCACATGTATTAAGCTGCTGAACCTGTTACTGAATCCTCAGTCTTCATCAGTTGTCTGCAGTGGCTTTTGCTGAGGGATGGATGGGGAGAGAGTGAGAGAGACCCAGAAATTGAAAAAAATATTAAAGAAAAAAGGCAAAAAGTTGGATTTTGGAGAACACTGTATGTGTTTATTGTGTTACTAAGTTGTGAGGCTCTTTGTTAGAGAAAGAGAGAGACAGGGGGCCTGATTCTAGAAGGGTGGCGCAAGTTACCGCCGAATGCAACTTGAGCCACCCGCACCTGCGACATTAACCCTGCGTCCTATTCAAGTAGGGGCAGGGTCATCGCAGCTAAGTCCTGCGACTTGCAATATGCGGCTAGGTACGCTGGCCTGCGGGCGTACCCGGCGAGCATGTCGCAAGCCGCAACAGCAGGGCAGTAAGTTCAACCCTCCCCACCCATGCCCTGACCCCTTAGTCGCCAGCCACAAATGCGGTGGATAGGTAGCTCAGGTAGTCTAGTGGCCCCACCCCCGAACTGTTGAATAAAAAATGTACAGTCCTGTAACCCTGGTAGTCTAGTGCGCCCCCCAACTGTACATAAATAAAAAACCAATCCCCATTGCCCTGGTAGCCTAGTCCTCCCCCCGAACTGTACATAACTAAACAAAAAATCCCCATTGCCCTGGTAGTCTAGTACCCCCACTGCACTGTACATAACTAGACAATGAATCCCTGTTGCCCTGGTAGTCTGGTGCCCCCCGAACTGTACATAAATAAAAAAATTATCCCCATTTCCTTGGTAGGCTAGTGGCCCCCACCCCGAACTGTACATAAATAATGAAAGAAACCCCATTTCCTGGTAGTCTAGTGGCTCCCACCCCACACAGCCATGTCAGCCCACCCAGCATCCCCACCCATCCCAGCCGGTGACTGGCACAGCCCACCTCTCACCTCCACCAGGGCAATGGGGATTCATTGTTTAGTTTATCTACAGTTCAGGGGCACTAAACTACCAGGGCAACGAGATTCGTTTTTTGTTATGTACAGTTGAAGACTTTATAGACTACCAGGGCAACAAGGCCATCCTTATTTATGTACAGTTGGGGGCTCTAGACTACCAGGGCTGGGGTATTGTCAAGACATGCAGCGGGTGACTTGTGGTTTGGGGCATGTAGGGAGGATGGCAGCACCGCCCTGCGGGCTCCTGCCAATGGCTGTTTCGGGGGGCTGGGGTATGGGTAGCCCTGTGGGTCCTGCTGGGGTGTGCTGGGCGTGGGGGGAAACTGTGCACTGTTCGCTGGGCAGCCGATGGGTCTACAGGACCCCTGGGGGCATCTGTAAGTTATACCAGCTAAATGCTGGTATCAATTACATTGCTGGATCTTCTCTGGTGGTTCTTGTAAAATCCCGATGTGGGCACTTTATGGCGGCCCTTCTAGAATGGGGCGCAACTACTGCCGTAAACACTCTAGTGCTATGTCGCAAGGGGTTTATGCGGCATAACTGCTGTTTGGTACATGAGGCCTGTACCATATTGCAGACCACTATGTAGAATCATGCATGTCGCAATTGCTGGAGTACATTGCTACATGCACCATTCTACTTGACGCAACTGCAGTTACACCAGGCTTAACCCTTCTAGAATCTGGCCCAGAGAGTGCAGTCTGATTGTGGGGCCCTGAGTGTGAGCCCACACACAACTGCCTGACTGTGAGGGACAGGAGGGATTGGAGAGAGCAGAGACAGAAATTTAGAAAGAAAAAAAATACTGTATAGAGTGACACTCAGACAAGAATAAGAACAAGTCTGCTGCAGCTGTGACTGAATCCAGTCTTGCTGCCTGACTGTCTGCTGAGGGATAGGAGGGGGAGAGAGAGCATTGGCAAATACAAAAATATATATTGCACTGGGGCACTGAGAGTGAGCCCACAGTGCTATTATGCCACACAAGTGTCTGGCTGTGTGAGGGACAGGAGGGACTAGAGAGACGAGTGACTGAGACAGAAATAAAAAAAAAAAAACATCTGCTGCAGATGTGACTGAATAAATCCAGTCCTCATCAACTGCCTGCAGTGCTAGACAGTGTGTGTCTGCTGAGGGACAGGAGGGGGACAGAGCATTGGCAAAGCAGAAACTGAATTAAAAAAAATCTATTATTAAACAGAGCTTGAGCACAAAGCTTTAACAAACGGGTGTTCATCATCCTGCGTTTAGTTACCCTGGCCTACTAGAACCCAGTCCCACCAAGTCCATCCACCACCCACCACTAATACACTACCACCAATATTATACCACCCCCCAGCTTCCTTCTCATTCCAGTTCCCACCCAGTAGAAAGTGTCACTCACTCACACATAATTATTTAAAATATTTTTATTGCAGGAAAGTAAAACAAAGACAAGTGTTGAGAAAACACTATACGACAAATAAAAAATATGGCTATGTAGAAGAATAAAAAACAACAGACTATTTTTTCTATGTGGTCATCAGCAGCACCCACTACTACTAGCCAAACACAAATACAGTCTTCAAGATAAAAGTTGACACTAAGTCTTCTGCTATGCTAATGGATATAACAGCAGCTGATGCTGATGTTCATCTGTCAGTTGAAGTGAGCGAAGTGAAGCATCTGTTTCCTCTTCCTTTCCTAAGAAACAAACTTTGCTGGATATGGATCAGCAACAACAAGGAGACAATCTCTAAAGACAAAAAATATGACCAGGAAAAAAAGGCCAGAATGTTTCAATCTCACTGGTTGAACAATTATAAATGGTTGCGATACGATGAAAAAAAGGGACTGATGCACTGCACAGTTTGTGAAAAGTATCCCACTATTGCAATACCAGCCTTTTAAAAAAAAAACAAATGTGTTTGCCACAGGCTTTAACAATTTTAGAATTGAATCACTATATGCACATAAAAAATCTAGTCTGCATGTGCTGTGCCAGAACCAACATATTCTGGAAACTGGCCAGCGTGCAGTTCAGTGTGATATTACTGAGTCACCACTTTATCAAGCCTTTGCAGTGTTGGAAGAAGCTTCAAAGGAGAAAATGAGACGTCTGTTCAACACAGCGTACTCCACTGCAAAAAATCTGTGTCCTTTTTCTGACATGGATTGGCTACGGGAATTGCAAGAGAAAAATGGTATTAAGCTTGGTACTAACTACACCAATGATATGCAAGCCAAGGATTTTTGCAGAGCTGTATCTGTTGTTCTGTCCAAAACCCAGATACATAGATACATAGATACATAGACAGTGTCGGCAGATAAGGGCCTACGGCCCACCCAGTCTGCCCATTTGAGCTTGTAAATTCAGTTTATGTTTTCCTAGAAGTCTGTTGCCCCTTACCCCTGACCTTCAGAATTCTTTTATGTCTATCCCATGCATTCTTAAATCCCATGATTGTCTCAGCCCCCACCACTTCCTCTGGCAGGGTGTTCCACTTGTCCACCACCTGTCTGTGAAGAAATTCTTCCTCATGTTTCTCTGAATAGTCCTCCTCCAACTTCATCCCATACCCCTAGTCCTGGAACATCTTTTTCGCTTAAAAATAGTGTGTATTCCTGCACCCTGTTCCTCCCTGTGAGATACTTGTATGTCTCTATCATATCCCCTCTCTCCCTCCTCTCCTCCAGGGAGTACATGTTCAGTTCCTTCAACCTGTCTTCATAGGACTTGTGATGCAATCCATGCACCATCTTTGTTGCCCTCCTCTGAACCTTCTCTACCCTGTCTATGTCCTCACGTAGGTATGGTCTCCAGAACTGTACACTGTACTCCAGGTGGGGCCTCACTAGTGTCTTGTATAGTGGAATTATGACCTCCCTTTCCTGCTGGTGATGCCCCTGCCTATACATCCCAGCATCCTATTTGCTTTACCTGCTGCCTTGTCACACTGTTTCCTGCCTTGAGGTCATCAGAGATGATAACCCCAAGATCCCTTTCCTGCTTGGTGCATGCTATATCCTCACCCCCCAACTGATATATTGTGCCAGGGTTTTTGTGCCCCATATGCATTATCTTGCACTTCTTTGCATTGAATTTCAACTGCCAAACCCCTGACCATTCTTCAAGTTTCTGCAGGTCCCTTCTCATTCTGTCTACACCCTCTGGTGTGTCTACTCTGTTACAGAGCTTTGTGTCATCAACAAACAGTGAAATTCTGCCTTCTAGGTCCTGTGCAATGTCACTGATGAAGATGTTGAATAGGACCGGTCCCAGCACTGATCCCTGTGGTACCCCACTGGTCACTCTTCCCTCTGTGGAGTGACAGCCATTTACCACCACCCTCTGTGTCCTGCCACCCAGCCAGTTACCTACCCACCACACTACTGTCCTGCCCACACCCATATTCCCCAGTTTGTATAATAGTCTTTTATGTGGCACAGTGTCAAAGGCCTTGCTGAAGTCCAGATAGGCCATGTCCACTGCCCTCCCCTGATCCACCTCCCTAGTCACCCAGTCAAAAAATTCAACGAGGTTGGTCTGACATGACCTCCCCCTGGTGAAACCATGCTGCCTTGGGTCCTGTAGTCCATTGACAACCAGATGTTCCACCAATGTCTCCTTCAGTAGTGCTTCCATGATCTTCCCCACTACTGAGGTGAGGCTGACTGGTCTGTAGTTCCCTGCTTCCTCTTGGTTCCCACTTTTGTATACAGACTCTTAAAAATGCAAAATATGTAACAGTTCTTGCTGGTGGCAGTATTGATGCAGCTATAATTAAATGGCAAATGTATTTCTGTGTTTTGTAGATCCTAACACAAAAGATGTATGTACATATCTGATCCAGGCTGTGCCTTTGGAATTCGCACATGCTGAAGGTGTTTTTAATGCAGTAACAACTGCATTAGATTCACTGTATCTTCCTCTCACTGATTTATCAAATGTGAGCAATCCAGGGCGTCTTTTGATTTCTGCCAATTTTGATGGAGCAAGTGTAATGATGGGTGAAAGGGGTGGAACCATTGCAAAGTTACGGGAGCATTGTACTCGCATCACTGGCATGCACTGTGTTGCCCATAAGCTGGAGCTGGCGGTTCTTGATGTAATCAAAACAAACCCCTTCATATCAAAGCTTGAAAATACTCTAAAGGGTATATTTAAATTCTACCATTATAGTATAAAAAAGATGAGAGCTATAAGAAATTGCACAAGTGATAGACAGTGATGTGGCACACTTTAGTGCAATTAAACAGTTGAGATGACTTGCCAGCAGACCACGGTTAGTTCATGCAGTTCAGGTGAATCTACCTACAGTTGCTCAGCACTTGCAACAAAGTGCATCTTCTGCTGATGGTTCAAAAGCAAAGGTGCTGTTAAAAAAGCTACAGTCTGTTCACTTTGCCAAATCTCTTCATATCCTCCAAGATTTTTTGCCCATACTGAGAAATTTTTCCCTGCAGTTTCAATGAGATGACTTAATGATTCTTGAAGTACCAAATCTCATTGAGACCTGCCTTCTCCAGCTGATGGAACCGAAATCAAAGTCAGGGAAATACATGACAGCTTTCCTAGCTCATTACAAACCTCAAAACAAATGCAAGAGCTATGTAATTTCACAGAAGGGAGTGGAGAAGACTGACCTTCACGTTCAAAGGCAACTGTCCTGAAATAAATTTTTGGACTGATAGACAACTGCAGACTTTAGCTGATGCAGCAAAAGATTATATCGATGTAAGGTTTCAAAAATTCTCAGAGGTGCCTCTGAAATGGTTTAAATGTCTGGATTTTAAACAGTTTGATCTACCAAGAGAACAACTTGCAGAGTTTGTGACAAATGAAGTGACTAATTTGGCAGCAAACTTTAATTTTTTCACTGAAGAGCAGCAGGAAAATATTACATCAGAATATGCTGCATTTAAGGCTATGCTGAAATCTGCAGTTGAAAAACCCTATCTGCAGGTGTATACAAGATTGCTGAAGGGAAAAACACCCCAGATTGCTAACATTCTAGAGTTAGTGGAAATACTACTGGCAATGAGTGTGTCAACTGCAAAGTGCAAACGAGTGTTCTCCGTTCAAAACCTGATAAAGACAAAAATAAGAACATGTCTGGCAAATGACACACTACAGTCACTTCTTCAGATAGCAGTAGAGGGTCAAGATCTATGTGACTTTGATCCAGATCCAGCAATAAACCATTGGCTGCTGTCTGGTCCAGGCACTCGACATGTATATGGGCATGCTGCTACTGGTACTATTGAATCTGACCATTGGACTACCACCCACAATAGTGGGACTACCATTTTTGGATAGGCCAGTTGTCCTGGACTATCACGTTAATTAAAACATTTGTTGATCCCTGCTACTGACTAAGATCGATAATCTAAAAGCCCAGAATCTACAAACTAAAAAAGATATTTCAATTTCACAATGGGTCTCAGATAATAAGTGCCAAATACCGTTCCATGGTGACACCACTGACTTCATTTCGGCTCACATGAGGGAAAAGGGCATAAGGGCTCCAGGACCCAGCCTATGGAGGATAGATAAGTCCCAGCAGCAGACGAATGGCAACATGGGCTAGGATCATGCCCTCACAGTTCTGTTGTTCCCTGTTTCCTCCCTCACAAATATTTTATTTTACACTGCCTTACATAATTGCCTGGTTTAGCCCTGGGGCAGCACATGATGTGTAAATACCCTGTGTCATGCCACCAGGGCTGTTATATATCTAGGAGTTGTCCAGTCTGAACACAATTCCTTGTACGCCACCTTCTTGTCTCCTTCCTATACTTTGGGCAGTCTGTAAGTAAGGAATAGACCCCAAGCTACCTTCTTGAAATGGTACATGGTAATGATAGGAAAAAGGGGGGAGAGGGTTCCCATTCACATTAAATGCCCTCCGCTCACATAGCGTGTCCCCGGTTACTTGGGGTCTACTTGCTTAGAGACAAGTTTATGGGTGACAGGGAACTCTAACTCCTACAGCTGTTGAAAGAATAATGGGCACAATATACTGATCAGCTTAACTCTCCCCTAGGAAGATGGACCTATCAACTTATTGGTTTTGGAAGGGGCTGCAGTCATTTCTACTCCTGCAGGTACCTCTTGTGTGTTTGCACTTCATGTTTAGTTCTAATATTGATGCTAGAGTGTTGAAATCTAGTTGGGGGGGGGGTTTCATGCTCAGAACAGGCAACACAGCTTGGTGTTCATTGTTGGCACTCTGAAATCTGTTGCCCATTCCAGATGAGATGGTCAATGTTTATGTACAATGTTTCCTAACAAGGTTCATTGTTCCGGTGTTTAAAAAGGGCAGCCCTAGAGCCATCACAAACTACTGCCCTATTGCCATCCTGCTGATTCTCAGGAAACTCTTTGAAAAGCTTGTAGACTCTCAGGTCTCGGGTTATTTACTAAAATCTAATCTTCTTTCACCAGCTCAGCATGGTTTTAGGCCAGTTCACAGTATCTCCACTGCCCTCACGTAGTTCCCCAACAAAGTCGAGTCCCACATGGATAAAGGCCTGCTTACTGGTGCAACTTTCATTGACTTATCCAAAGCTTTTGATCTGATTAACCACCCCTTCCTTTTACATAAACTTGGATCCCTTGGTTTCTCTCAGTCTGCTCTTCTTTGGTTCTCTAGTTACCTCTGCAACTGCTCTCTGTTAGTCTTGTTTAATAAGGCCTCTCTTCTGCCCCCTTAAGATTAGGC
Source organism: Neoceratodus forsteri (assembly GCA_016271365.2). NCBI lineage: Eukaryota > Metazoa > Chordata > Ceratodontiformes > Ceratodontidae > Neoceratodus > Neoceratodus forsteri. Next base: position 799,921,443 of record CM057454.1, read on the forward strand.
ATTCCTCAAGGGTCTGTTCTGGGTTCACTACTTTTCTCAGTGTTTATCAACGACCTACACAACTGCCTCCTCTCACTGAAGGACCCTACTGTATGCCGACAACCTAGTACTCTATCTTGGCTCAAAATCCCTGAATGACATCAGCTCCAAACTTTCCACTGACCTTCAGTCTATTCAAATGTGGCTAACCCAAAACTGTCTCCTCCTCAATGAAACCAAGACCCAGTCTATGCTCTTCAGATCCCATCAAAAGACATGCACCTTGGTCCCTGAACAAGCTATCCAGTGTCTGGAAGGCTCTCCTGTCTCTTCTACCCTCTCCTTCAAATACCTTGGGTGTCTCACTGTACTCAGCCCTAGACTTCTCCCAACACATAAATGACATCTGTAAATCTGTCAACTACAAGCTTGGCCTGGCTTACCATATCTGACATGCCCTCACCCCTGAAGCTAAACTTGCAATTGCCCAAGGTGTTCTACTCCCAAAGCTTTGCTGTGCACTGCCTTCATTCTTTCAGACTAATGCCAATTGATTTCAAAAATGGTACATAGCCTACAATAATGTATGTAAGTTTGCATCTTCCACCCCTCATCTAACCCACCACTCTCTACTCTACTCATACCTTAACTGGTTATCCTCCTCTTTGAGGTGATCTTATATCTTCAGATGTTTCACAGACAATATCATTAGATACTCACACCCCGCCTCACTGGCCTCAATGTTTTCCCCTGTTGAACTTCCCTATCCTTTACAATCTTCCACCCACACCCTCCTGGCTGTTCCAATATGCTCCACTAAGATGGGCCTCCAAGAGTTTGTCCACTCTGCCTCCAGTTTCTGGAACTCCCTACCCCATTACCTCCGTATCTCAACGTCCCATGCTATCTTCAAAAAATAATTATTCAATCACCTTAGGTCCTATGATACATGTTCATGTTTATAAATCCCCAAAGCCTTCCTACATCCCACACTTTCTCTCCTCCTTCTACTTTTCTGCCCAATATTAGCTTATCTCTGAAACTTTCTCAGTTTGCTCCTCAATGTGTTGCTACTCTGAGTGTTTACTTAATCCCACCCTATCGCACACTGAACCTAAAACATTTCTGGTCTTGCCAGTTCCACTGCTGATAACTGGTTCTCCTCTCCCTTCCCTCAGGACATTATAGCAAGTCCCTACTATTGTCCCACACTCGCTATATGTCCATAACTCCATTTGTGTTCAATACAAACCATATATTGTACACACCCTGAACATCTTCTCTTTGTCCTACATTGTTGACTTGCTATTCTTGGCATTGGGCACTTCTGCTCTGTCTGACATCACTGTTATGCTATTTTATGAAATTACTCTTTGCTCTACATTGTTGACCTGCTATTCTTGGCGTTTGGCACTTCTTGTCTTTGTCTGACTTCACTGTCATGCTGTTGTGTGAAATTACTGTTTGCTCTAATACCACTATATTGTATCATTGTATTACTGTGTGCTCAATTTATTTAGAATGTAGTTTTTTGCATTTCTCTTTGTATCTCGGTCTTTATTACACTGTTGCCCAAAAATGACCTGTATTCCATTCTTTGTGCTACTGTATGTAACCTGTAACCTGTAATGTACTCACCCAGGTCGTGCTTGGAAATAGGCAGATTTAGCAGATGCATTCCCGCAGTAAACAAAAGCTTAATAAACAAAAGGTTTATAGTTGCCCCTGCTGGGCTCATTTTCACATTGTTATTCTTTTTATTGCTACTTATTTGGGTATACTCATAATTAATGTTACTAAAGGGACCACTGTTTACAGAGCTGTGTCTTTTGGGGTTCAGCCATCATTGATTGACTGCTGCAGCAATTCCATCACTACTTCTATCACAGTAATATGGCAGATATAACTTTTACATCTTGGAAAGTGCGGGGGCTCAATTCCCCCATTAAATGGAAGCAGATCCTAGCACATGTGAAAACACCATATACAAATGTGGTCTTCCTCCAAGAGACAAAGCTTTCACATCAAGAAGCCTGCAAATTAAAGAGAGAATAGGTGGGAGCAGAGGTGCACTGCACCCACACCACTGCTGAGGGAGGAGTCTCCAAACTGATGCATAAGTCTTTGTGGTGGTGATTCACTGACACCCAAATGGATGCAGAAGGCAGATGGCTTATGGCCAAGGTTAGCACCCCAGATGGCTCTTTAGTCCTCCTAAATGTATATGCCCCTAATACAGATGACCCCTTGTTCTTTGCTCAGTTATCCGGAGTTCAAGCATCCACCTCATCCTCCCAAATACCTATACTGATGGCAGGCGACTTCAGCCTCACTCAGACCCCGATATGGATTGGTCATCAGACCTCTCAGAACCCCACATTAAAGCAGCAACCATACTAGCACAACTAACTCAGGAACATGCCCTCACAGATGTGTGGTGAATTGTCCAACTGAGGGTCAAAGGTTTTACTTTCTACTCAGGGGTACACCATACTGTTAGCCATATAGATCACTGGCTCATGAACCCCCAGGTTACACTAGTAGTCCTAGATGCTAGAATAGATAGATAGACAGATAGATAGATAAATATTTTATTTATAAAAGCACCCATTTCTAGGGACTCTGGGCACTGTACAGTAAAACAGCAACAATATATATACAATAATTCAGCTTGGAGTGGATTTAAAATTCAACTATCTATCCCTTTAAAATAACAATTAAATCAATAAAAGCTTGTTGGAACAAATATTTTTTTTTTGTAACAAATAAGGATACATCCCATAATCCTTTCAGACCACACCCGATCACTAGCCACCTCATTTGGAGCCCTCATAACCAAAGTCCTCTAATTGGAGGTTAGACCCACTATTGCTAAAGGACACTGAACTTTCTCTGTGTGCATGATGCTAAATTGCAGAATTCTTATCCCATTATGATGACCTCAGCATTTCCAACGACACCCTGTGAGAAACCTTGAAGGCCTACTTGATACAGTAGGTAGGATTATAGGATATGCTGCTAACAGACACCACAACAGGGAGATGGAGGTAGCAAACCTTGAAACCAAACTGAAGGCTCAGGAAAAACAAAAAGCTGACCCTCAGGCAGACCCTAGTGAGCTGCTTGATACCTGGGCAAAACTCAATGTCCACTACACCAGGAAGGCTGAGCTGGCAATGTTAAACCTCAAGCACACATTCTGGGAGGGTGGTGAAAAAATGAATAAGGTCCTCTCCTTTTATCTTAGGAAACAGAGGACTGTAGGATATATCCCCGGGCTGATGGATCCCCATTGGCAGATTCAAACATCTCTTCAAGATATTTCACATACTACATCCACTTTCAATACTGAATTATACACCACAACAGCTCTTGCCACCCTTACTGATACAGCTTAATTCCTTGCCTCCCTTAACCTACCCAGATATTGCCCACAAAGGCACAGGTGCTGGATAGGTCCACTCAGAAGAGGTGAATCAAGACATCCTCAGCCTGAATAAAAATAAATCCCCGGGCAGAGATGGCTTCCCTATAGATTTTTATAAATTGCTTCATGCTGAAATATCCCCCATCCTTCAGAGGGTCTACACGCACTCACTGTCCGCTAAAGAATTCCCCCATGAAGTGAGATGGGGTAATCACTATTGTACCCAAAAAAAGTAAAGACCCTCTCCAGCCGGCTAGTTATTGCCATATATCCTTGATTAATGCAGATGCCACGGTCTTAGCTAAGATTCTGGTTGTCAGGTTGGAAACAGTACTGCCCAACATTATGCACCCACCTCTGGTTGGATTTATGAGAGGAAGACTGAGTTCAGATTATTTAAGAACTTTTTTGTACCTCAGCTTGTTGGCTAAATCCTTCCCTTCCCCAGTGGCTGCACTAACAGTTGACTTTGAAAAGGCCTTTGACTCCAATGAATGGGAGTACCTTTTAGATGTTCTACATCAAAGAGGGATTGGGCCCTTTTTTCTCAATTGTGTTACGACCTAATACATAGCCCTCATGGCCAGAGTGCTTACTAACAGTCTGTTGTCTAAACCTTTTTCCCTGGCCCAAGGTACCAGTCAAGGTTGCCCATTGTCCCTGTTACTCTTTCTACTAGCAATACAGCCCCTTCCATTGGCCTTGAGAATGAACCCTGAGATTGAAGGTTTATGGATTGGATCAACTGAATATAGAACCCTTGTCATATGCAGATGATCTGCTAATCCTGCTTAAGGATGACCCAAAGCTATCACCCCACTCTGTAAAATCATGGATTCGTTTATGAATATCTTGGGACTCAAGGTCAGTCATAATAAATCAGAGGTATTATCACTTAATAATGTATGGTAGAACATTGTTATAGGTAGAAATCTACCTTTTTATAACAACGTTTTACCATCGATGTGACCTCACGATGTTGTTAACCCATCGATGGCACGTCACATCGATGGGTTAACAACCAGAAACAGTCTGGGCATGCGCGCAGCTGGATCGGACAGCCCTGAAATGGCTGCGGCAGTGAGGGCAGAGCAGTGGGGACATAAAAAAACAAAAACATCAGTAAGGAACTGCTTTCTTTTCTAAAAAACAAAATGGTACCATACACTATAAAAGCTAATGTATGGTACATCGATGGGTAACCGTTTTGTTAACCAATCTCGAGGTTACCATGGCGATATAAACCTCTTGAGCTTCGCTCTTGAGGTTTACATAGTCATGAATTCATTCACATATCTGGACTGAGTAGTACAGTATGGACTGCACGCCCATTGGCTCATGCTGCGGGCAATGGTGCAGCTGACTGTCGGTCGGCGGGTGGCGGGGCAGCAGGTGGGTGAGGTGCTGCCACCCGCTGGCCGATGGGAGGGAGGAGCGGTGGGGCTCAGTGGGCGGGTGGGGTGGGGGGTACACTAGATCACCAGGGATATTGGACTTGGGGGTAGGTTTCTATTCATGAAGCCTGTGATCAGGCTCAGTGCAGTCCACTGGACCACCAGGGATATTGGAAATTTTTTATGGTACAGGACTGCCCACAATCGGGCTGCAGGGGCATCGGTCCCTGACGGCTGCTGCCTGGCAGGGCGCCAGGCGCAAGTCATTGGGAATCGGCGCACCTGCATGCTAATGGCATGCAGATGCGGCCATAATGAGATGCAAATGGACCCTGTGCACCTTGCATATATTATGGCCCCATTTGCATATCCCCTTTTCAATATTGTAGGTGCTGTGCATGGCGCGATGGCACTTGCACCAGTGCATCTCCATGCTCCATTTTGGCCACTTGCACTGGCACAGTGCCACTGTGCCATGCACAGTGGGAGTGGCCAGGGTGCGATATTCAAAGCTGCTGCACCATGGCGCAGCTCTGTTGAATATTGCCCAGGCTACACCCCTGCGAAACACAGTTGAGCTGCGCCCAGGCTTGCGCCACAGCCTGGCGCAGTTTGAATATCCCGACCAATACTTTTAACAGCTAGATCATGCAGAAAAAACAGAAAAAATCCCCACTGGTTTAAAATACTCTTTAAAAAAATACAGATGATGATGTCAGAGAAGTTTAACAGTACCATGTTACCTTCAGCTGGAAGGGTCCTGGCAGTCAAAGGTGCTTTGTGCAAAACACATACAAAGAATCCTACTGCATATAAATTAAATTGACATTGGATAACATTGTTGGAGCAGACGACTCTTAAATCAAGCTATGAGTGTCAAAGTGTATATAAAAATGTGATTACTGAAAAATAACTCCCATCCAGATTAAAGACATACCAAGATTGTCTAAGACTTCAAGATATTTCAATGTATGCATTATAGACAAGAAGTTATCAGTAAAGCTGTCTTAAAACCATCAGTGCACACTGTATGATGTGTAAAACGTAGCTGGACCTATCACTCAGCTATATTCTCCACCTAGATATCATGCCTCATAAACTTCAAAAACCTCTAGTGTATTGACAGCACTTTATAAATGATAATTAAATATAAATTGACAGTGCTAGTGTCAAACAAAAAACTCTTATCAAGGACCACCAAGGAATTAAGACCATGTAGCTTGATATGTATTGATGTCAATAAATTCTCAGTTTATACCAACTTGATGTACCAGAAGTATCTGAGGAATCTGAAAAAGAGATACAAATTTAATTTCCCTCCTCCTCTTCACACAAACAGTGCACCCTATCCCGCCCCACATCCCCATACTGCGGGGTGGGGGGGGGATAACTGGCTTTAAGAAGATAATCACACAGACACACACACACACACTCTTAATGAACCTTCATTCACACCAATCCCTACAATAGTTCTCCAAAGGAATTCAACTTGTCATGAAATCAAGTAAAAGGGATCATGTATCCTAATACATACAGAGCAAAAATGTGACACTATTTAACCTAAATCCTATCTGTGTAGTAACATTTCCAAGGATTCTGGATAGAACCACAATGAAATAAAACTGCCACCCTCCCCAGGCTAAGGTAACTAGAAGTAAATAATAAGTATGTGTGTAAGACCAGAGGTCTAACGTACCTACATTTCCACAAATCACTACAATATTAGTCTAATGCAAAAAGATCTGTCCAGGACCCCCATGCAAATGAGATATTGCACCCCAATATGTTCAGATTTAAAAAAAAAAGTTGTGACAGTCTGTGATAATACTGCTGTATGTACACTAACAGGCTAGGTAATATGAATATGGCACAATGGAATAAACCCCACTCCTAGGTGAAGGTAACAAGAGAGGAGGAATTGATATTCATTATGTGTGTGAAGTAAGAGTAGTAACACACTGTAACTCCATGTGTCTAAATAAAAGCCTACCTCAATGTGACAGCAATATAGTTTAAAGTTTATGGTCCATGTGGATGCCTCAGATCATGGGCTGGGGGCCGTGCTGAGCCAAGTTATCCAGCAGGGGGAGGAGCACCCAGTAGTGTACCACAGCCAGAGGCTTTTGCCCAGAGAGGAGGCATATGCCACAAATGAGAAGGAATGCTTGGGAGTAGTGTGTAAATTAGAGCACTTAGACTGTAAGTACAACAAGGGCAGGGACTTCATGACTGCCCTGAATGGGGCAAACTTGAGGCAGCTTGTAGCAGAACCAACCCATGAGACGGCTATACTAGATTTGGTCCTGACCAACGGAGACAGGATCACAGATGTGAAGGTAGGCAGTCCCCTTTGTACCAGCGACCACAGGACAGTACTGTTTAAGGTAACCACAGTGGAAGAGGCAAGCCATACAAGGATACAGGTCCTAGATTTCAAGAAAGCTAACTTTAAGGAGATGGTTAGAACTCTCAAAAGATCCCTAGCAGCGTAAGGTACAGAGGGAAATATGGACTAACAGTGGTCTAGACTCAAGAGCGTCATAACAGAAGTAACAGGTCACTGTGTCAAAAATGCATAGCAAAACTAAAAGAAAGAAAAGGACATTATGGTTCTAGAAGGTAGTGGCCGAGAAAGCAAGGGAAAAGAAAAGAGCCTTCAGGAGATACAAGAAAATACAAAAGGATGAGGACAGAGACCAATATCTGGAGAAGCAGAGGGAATCTGGGAAAATAAGTAAAAGGGCTAAAGTATAGGCAGAGGAAGGTATAGCCCAGGCTGTTAACCCTGGTAGAGGCATGGGCCACTTTAAGTGGCCCAAAGTATGTTTCTAAACTGCTTAAGCCTCTCAGAGTAGCCCAAGTGTACACCGTTTATATTTTTTAACTCATTATTTTAAATCTCACTAATCCTGATAAATAAATAATGGTTTATTAGTAACTAGACCCCTTCCCCTGTATGGTGTTAACATGTTACCTCTGTAGCCTAATGCATGGTGAAGTACTGACAATTTTAAAATGAGCAAAACTCTCAGATCACCTGAAACAGCTCCTTTGGGATGCTTGGAATGATTCTCACCTCAGAACAGAGAAATCCACTCTGAGCTAAGAAACTTGCTTTCTTTCTAATAAGGAGAGACATTTTAGTAGTAGTAGTAGTAGTAAATCATTTTTTATTCAGATATGAATAATTGGATACATTCACTTGAGCATAGCTCATTTTCAAGGAAGTTCCAAGTAACAAATTTCAAAAAAGAACTCAACATAAAACAATGTCACAATCAATACAAAAGGTTACCACAATACAACAACAATACAAAAAAGCAAAAAAAATTAACATATAAACATTAAAATGTAGAACAACCATTACACAATATGCTCTGATTTAATGCAGACAAGTACCATCTCTTTAATTCATTAGCATTGAATTTAGTTTTTATACATCTGAGAGCTGGCGGGGATCGATTCCATAAACTAATACCTCTGGCAATAGCCGAAGAGCTCCCTACCTTTAAATTACAGGTAAGTGGGACATAATGAGTTCCAAGAGAGGTTCTTAGGCCTCCCATGATTTTCCTGATCTCAAATAAATCAGAGATATAACTCGGCACTTTCAAATGCCAAACTTTAATCATAAAATGAATCAGATGTAATTCTCTTCTTACTTTAGGATTAATCCAATATAATTCTTTAAAAAGAAAGCACCTATGTGTTCTATAAGGGGCATCTAATACGAAAAGGGCCAATCTACAAAAAACTGTGTCTACACTTCTTATATATTTTTCAGGGGCTCCTGCGTAAAGTATGTCACTGTAATCTAACACTGGAATTATCAAAGAATTGACTACAGTCAGGCGAACATCCCTGGGCATGAATTTTCTATATCTATATAATACACCTATTTTCTTATTAATATTCTTTAAGAGGAAATTTATATGGACATCCCACCCCAAATTGGTATCTAACCAAACACCAAGATATTTATAAGAATCCACCTGCAAGATGGCAAAGCCATCATCAGTATGAATATCCAAATGCAAATCACTTTTATTATTGTAATTTTTAAACAGCAATAATTGTGTTTTATTAGTATTTAAAATAAGGTGACTCATTTTGAAAAATCCCTGAATTTCATCAAAAGCCAATTGCAGCATCTCATTTATGGATTCTACAGTAAGTCCCTCAACATAAAGCACAGTGTCATCAGCATACATATGACACCGGGCTGATGTAGATGAAACCTTACAATCATTCATATAGACATTAAACAGTAGAGGCCCCAAAATAGATCCCTGTGGTACCCCATTATTTATTTCCATAGTCTTAGATTTATATGAACCCACTTCCACAAATTGTCTACAGTCTGTCAAACCATTTAACTGATCTGGGTGACAAGCCGATCCCACTGAGCCTGGACAGGAGAACCCGATGATTAAGGGTATCAAATGCTTTAGAAATATCTATAAATAACGCTCCAACCATTAACCTCCTGTCCAGGCTTAGTTGCAGATCGCTTACCACCTTCATCAAAGCTGTTTGTGTGCTATGATGTGCCCTGAAGCCCAATTGAAAAGGTGCCGATTTATTATTATCCTCAAGAAAACCTTTCAGCTGACATGATATAATCTTTTCAAATACCTTAGAAATCTGAGACAGGAGTGAGATGGGCCGATAATTGCCCAGCTCGCACCTGTCCACAGCCTTATAGATTGGTCTAACCTTAGCAATCTTCCATCCCTCTGGAAATTCTCCACTTACAATGGATAGATTAAAAATATAGGCCAATGGATAGGCCACACAAGGTGCTGCATATTTTAACAATATAGTGGGAACCTCATCCGGTCCTTTCGCCCTAGAAATATCCAAATTAAGAAGTTCGGATCTTATAGTTTCCAGAGAAATATAATCAAAATCAAAACCACCAATCACACTATCTCCTCCACTATTAGTCCTGAAATCAGACTCCGATGTTTAATTTTGAGCACTACAAGCCCTATCCAAGGTACCTGATTGAACCTTTTTTAAAAAATATTCATTGAAGGCATCTACCATTCCTTTGCCCAAGGATAATGAAACACCTTCTTTTTCTATTTTATTAACACTATTTTGTTTATTTTTCCCCACCAAATTTGAAACCATTCCCCAAAATCTCCTCAGGTTCTTTTTATAGTTATCCTGTAAATTAGATCGTACATACTGTTTTTTTGACTCCCTGATTTTAGAAATATAAAAATGTCGAGCCTGTCTATAAGATACCCAGTCCTGATCCAACATTGTTTGTTTTGCTTTCTTCCATTTTTTATTCCTATATTTTCTAATCTTATATAATTCAGGAGAGAACCATACATTACCACCATTTTTTATCATTCTTGATTTCAAGGGGGCATGTATGTTACAAATGGCCATAAATTCGCTTAGGAAGAATTCCCAAGCATCAGAAGGAGTGGGAATCAATTCTAATCTATTCCAGAGTATATTCTCAACATCAATCATAAAACTAATATAGTCAAAATTTTTAAAGCCTCTCCAAAATATTTTTGAATTAGCACATATTTTTACCACATTATTTCTAATAGCATAGATAACTTGATGATCCAAAAAAGAATCAGGAAGAACTCCAGCCTTAGAAAAAAACTGTGGAAAATTAGTAAACATCATATCCAAAGTAGTGGATTTCTTTGGATCTCTATGATTAATTCTGGTTGGTTCCAAGATCAGCTGGGTCAAACCCAGTCCAATCTGAAACTCAACCAGATCATGATTCCCATCTACGGTCAACCAGTCCACATTAAAGTCTCCAGTTATTAATAATTCATGTGTATCTCGATAATCTAACAAAAACTCATGTAAATCAGCAAAAACATTCACTGAAACCTTGGGCAGCTTATAGAGCCCAACTAACAACAAAGGTTTTCGAAAAGGTACATCTACTTCCAGGATCAGTAATTCCAAACCATTATCCAAAAAAGGGTAATGTATTTCATGGGTAGTTAAGTTACAATCTGCATAAACAATAATACCCCCCCACCTTTTAGTTCTATCCCTTCTAAATAATTGGAAATTTTCCAGGTCAATAGATGAGCTCACTGTTCTCTCATCCAACCAGGACTCTGTTAAAACCAGAACCCCTGGTTTAACCTCATTGACCCAATTTCTCAACTCATCATATTTGTTTCTCAAACTCCTGATATTCAAATGAGTGATAATCATAGATGCATGTTTCATAGAGGTCCCTTCCTCGTCATAAAACATATTAGGAGGGCCAGGGTTTGGATGTACATCACCACAAATTAACAAGCAACACACAAAAAGCCTAGTAAAAATGCCCCTTACATTCAGTTTCCATACTCCCTTGAGGAAAAGGCCATTATGAGGCCCACCTCCTAAGAGAACCATAGACTGAGGCACTGACTGCACCAAATATGCTCTAAGAATTGTATCAAAACACACATTAGATAATATATCAGATGAGATATATACATTCTTATGTACATTCAATGTCCCTTCACTAAAAAAAGAATGGTACTGAAGATCAGTCAATGATCCTGTATATCCATGTGCAAGCTGAAAAGCACTAAACACATTAACTGCAAACAAACACATTAAAATGTTTAAAACAAGCATCTTGTAAAATCCCCTAATATATACAAAATATGTCTAGACGTCAATCGTTTTAATCTGACAGTATATAACAATCAAACTAATAAAACTAATAAAGTATAATATCAAAATAAAATCGTGCAATTCTTCAAGAGCAGCCGTACCCAAAACATAAATATTAAACAAAACATTTCCTAATTTTAAATAAATTTACACATAGGCAAAACTCCCCCAAAGCCTTTAAGTCCCAGTATAATCCAAAATAAATCCCAAAACTATTTTCTTCTGCCGAGTGGCGCTCACGCCACTCACGCTCACGCCACGCACTTGCGCTCGAGGGCGAGCAGGAATTTAAACTTAGCACCAACTCCTCCCCTTAGCTAACGCACTACAGCTGGACCACCTCCAACCCCCTCACAGCTGAATTAGTCCCAAAACAAGCAGAAGGAAAACAGTGCAGAAAAGCAAACGTGTGCCCAAATTGTTTAACAGTACTTGAAATTGGGCTGTAGATTAACTGAAGTTCAAGCCCCGACCTTCCAGCATACAGTCTCAGGCATGTAGATTGATCTGTTCACGCTCGTGGGCGAGCAGGAATTTAAACTTAGCGCCAACTCCTCCCCTTAGCTGACGCACTACAGCTGGACCACCTCTAACCCCCTCACAGCTGAATTAGTCCCGAAACAAGCAGAAGGAAAACACTGCAAAAAAGCAAATGTGTGCCCAAATTGTTTAACAGTACTGGAAATCGGGCTGCAGATTAACTGAAGTTCAAGCCCCGACCTTCCAGCATACAGTCTCAGGCATGTAGAGTGATCTGTGACATTTTACTTTACCTTTTATGTGTACACTGAGGTATAGGGATAACAATTGCTTGTGTACTGTTTATTTTAATTTGATATAAACAAAACACATCATTTTGCTTTTAAATTGATGTATCATTTCATACCTTGGCCTTCTCTCTGCTAAACCCCGCAGTTCTTTCTAGCTTGTGGGACCTAAAGCTCTGCCAGTTTCTCACCTAAGTTTCGATACAAAATTAATTTCAGATCTGCTCAGCACCAGAAGCAGCTCAGCCTCTTTCACAGTTGAATTTTGATGCAAAATAACAACTTTAGATCAGCCCAGCACCTGTGTGTTAGCACACTTTTTACTGTACTGTTGATAAGTTGACCAAAGGGTTTATTGGCAATGAGGAACTTTGACGGTAAGTTCAGTGTTTTTGTGTGTGAATGATATTAGAACTTCAAAGCAAGATTCTTGTCATGACTGATGTATCATATTTCATTTCCCCATTATTTATTTTTTTGCTGTTTTGGTTATTCATTCTTTATGAAGGGGCTTGAAATTCAGTGTCTAGGCATGGTTTGTCACTTTTGTTTTGCTAATGATCAACATCTTCCAACACAAAATTGATCTTATTTTGTTTTTTGTTCTGAATGGTAAGAAGAGGGGACCGAGTTTTATTTCATTTATGTTATCTTTTTTTTCTACCTGTCATTTAGCAAAGCTGTTGTATTTGTTACCCCCGCTTTCTGTTTGCTTTTCTTGATGCTGACTGTTGTGTAAATGAGAGGAGAAGCAAGGAGTGAAGACTAGGCTACCAATCATGCTTCTTTTCATGTAAACATTAATGCTTTATTGAGGATATCAAGCTGTATTTTTTTTTATTATGATGGTTTTCTTTAGGGGTACTGTTTTGAAAGGCTAAAAAGGAAAAAAACATCTGAAGATGTCATGTCCAGGCAGTTACAGTAAGTGTCTTCATGGTTATGTGCATATAACCCGTATTTGATTGTGGCGGTACAGCATACATAACTCATTTTTTTCCGTTCGTGCTTGACTGTTGTCTGATTGCAGCTTTTGGATCATGCACAATAGAAAGGCTCAGCACAAACCTTTGCACTGCAGTTTGTGCTTTTTTGTGAATCCTGCCCCAGGGCTTTTACCGATTTTAAAGTGCAAGCCTGCTTTTCCTAGGATTTTTCTGCCCAGAACACTTGGGACCAACTTAACTGGGCCTAAAAATAGAAGTCCCTAGAACTTGGAATGTTATAAAATTTAATATCAAATAGCACCTCCACTACAAAAATGGTTTGAAGGGGTTTAAATGAAAACGGTACATTAATCTTATTTATTAAAAATGTGGTCACTCAGAATAGGCACAGTAAGCCTGGGCTGGTTTACAGGTGCATCCGTGGGTGGGTGGGGGGATCCTTCTAGGGGTACAACAGGAGTGAAATAGCAATAACATAGAGAATAAAGTATGGGTTTGGGTGTGTAACAACAATTAACACACACCCGAGGAGTTTATGCATAGCATCCAACCCCGAGGGTGTGTGTAAATTCAAGTTTACGCACTCCCAGACCAATATTTTATTTTATATTATTGCCAGGATTTCCTTTTTTGCCACAGCAAGTATATAAAATTAAAAAGACGTTCTTGTGCGACTGCGGTCTGCTTAGGTGTGAGCGCGCAATCTATGGTCTGTCGGTTGCTTTTGTTTTCATTTTTTTTTATTTAGTTTTGTGTGAAGCCAACATTTTGAGGGTATTTCCCTCATTTCCATTAGTTTCTGCCTGTTGGCACTTACTGCAGAGTTCGGGTAGTGGTCCAGAGGGGGAAAGACGAGGCGGACAGTGGCTAGGAGGAAGAGCTTCAGAGGCGGGGCGCCTGTGCATGCGAAGGAAACCAGGCATGTGCTCACTGTTATAAAAGCTCCGTTATAACAGTAAATTATGCCGCAGTTTCCCTATGGGAAAAAGGAAGTCCCGGTTATTATAAAGTGATAGCAGTAGTAGTAGTGTAAACATGTACTGTAAAAACCACACAAGTAAGGAATCCTGAAGCAATACAAAAACAGTGATTATTTTCTAAATACAGGGAGTTAGCAGAGCAAATAAGGAGGGTTTGTATAAAGGGGAGTGTAGTGATTGTGGGGGATTTCAATCTGCCTGGGGTAGATTGGAGCACCCCTGCCACCTCCAGTGCCAGGGAGCAGGTGCTCCTGGACCCGATCCAGGATGGTCTTCTGACACAGCTGGTCAGTGGGCCAACATGACTAGGTAACATGCTGGACCTGGTGCTGTCAAATGAGGAGGCAGTGAGGGAAATTAGGGCGGAAGGCCCACTAGCTGGTAGTGACCACCCAAAGGTGTGGTTCACTTTCAAGTTGGGCAGAGAGTCTGGAGACACAGTAACAAAGGTGATGGATTTTAGGAGGGTGGACTTCGGGAGGATGAGATAAATACTGCAAGGGAGACTTCAGGGAATTACGCCAGATATGGATGCACAGCAAAAGTGGAAAATGATTAAAACTGGGTTAACAGAGGCTACAGAAGTGTGCACCAGAACTAGGAGCAAGAAGTGTAGAGCCAGGAAACCATGCTGGCTGAACAGAGAAGTGTTGGTGGGGGTGAGGGCGAAGAGAGTTGTGTACCAGAAGTTTAGGAGAATGAGGAAGGAAGAGGAAAAGGAATCTTATGTGAGTTAGTCCAAGGAGGTGACCAAGTGAGTGAGAGTAGCCAAGGCCTCCAGGGAGCTAAGGTTAGCGCAGGGCTTTAAGGGAGGGAGAAGGACATTTTTAGATATGTCAGGGAAAAGAAGAAGTGCAGAGACTATATAGTGAAGTTAAAGTGGGGAAGGGAATGGGTGGAAAATGGAGAGGAAAAAGCAGAAGTACTAAATAAGTACTTTTGCTCTGTTTTCAAAAAGGAGAAGGATGGTACACACCACCACAGACTGGGAAGGTGGGGATGGGGGGGAGGAGATGACAGATGGAATGATC
Source organism: Neoceratodus forsteri (assembly GCA_016271365.2). NCBI lineage: Eukaryota > Metazoa > Chordata > Ceratodontiformes > Ceratodontidae > Neoceratodus > Neoceratodus forsteri. The sequence goes on from CM057454.1 coordinate 799,936,628, forward strand.
AAGGGGACTAGAGTACTAGAGTGTCTGAGGGCATTAAGGGTGGACAAGTCACCAGGTCCTGATGGCATTCACCCCAGGGTGTTGAGGGAGATGGTGGAGGTGTTGGCTGAGCCACTGGCAGACCTTTTCAGGACATTCCTGGACACAGGATGTATGCCTCAGGACTGGAGGGTGGACCATGTGGTGTCCATACACAAAAGTGGCCCTAGGGACGAGCCAGGAAATTATCGCCTGTCAGTCTCACTTCCATAGTGGGTAAAGTTATGGAGACCATACTGAAGGAGAGACTGGTGTTCCTCGAGGGTAATGACCTCCAGGATGGGTGGCAGCATGGGTTCATCTCAGGAAGGTCTTGTCAGACCAATCTAATAGAATATTATAACTGGGTAACAAGAGAACTGGATATGGGTCATGCTGTAGATGTCCTATACTTGGACTTCAGCAAGGCCTTCGATTCAGTGCCTCATGGGAAACTGGGGGGGAAGCTGACTGTTGCAGAGGTAGGGACAAAGTTGACAAACTGGATAAGGAACTGGCTACAGGGGAGGCTGCAATGGGTGGTAATGGAGGGGGGAGCTCTCAACACCTAGTCCGGTGATGAGCAGTGTGCCACAGGGTTCAGTACTGGGCCCGGTGCTATTTGGGCTCTTTATCTCAGATATTGCACATGGAGTTGGGAGCAGGGTTAGTTTGTTTGCAGATGATCCCAAAATGGGGCAGTGGTGGATGAAGAGGATGGATGGGAACACTACAAGGAGACCTAACCAAACTGGAGGTATGGTCGGAGAAGTGGCAGCTGGGATTCAATGTGAAAAAGTGCAAGTTTATGCACTTTGGGGCAAAGAACCCAAGGAGGGACTACTGGTTGGAAGGGGTGAAGTTGGGGATTACTGAGGAAGAGAAAGACCTAGGGGTGTTGGTAACAGGGAGTATGAACAACTTTGCCCAAAGCAGGAAAGCAGCAGCTAATGTGAACAGGATACTGGGCTGTATCATATCACAATGGATTTCTTGTCCAGGTATAGGGAAGGGATCCTGACCCTCTACAGATCCTTGGTCAAGCCACACTTGGAGTACTGTGTGCAGTACTGGAGCCATATCTGAAGAAGGATATTAATTTACTGGAAGGGGTGCAACGCAGGGCAACAAAAATATTACAGGGGATGGAGGGGCAAGGCCTATGAAGACAGGCTGCATGAGCTGAATATGTCCACACTGGAGGAGGGGAGGGATAGGGGGATATGATTGAAACATTCAAGTATTTGAGGGGGATAAACAAAGCTAGCACTGAAGGAGTGTTTAAACTGAGGAGGGGTAGGGACACGGGAGGGCACAGACTAAGATTGGGTGGGCGGAAAATTTAGGAGGGTGATGAGTAGGCACTACTTCACTGAGAGGGTGGTGTCTAAATGGAATGCTCTACCAGAGGGGGTGATATCATGTAAGACAGCAGGAAGTTTTAAGAGTGAGTGGGACAAAGCAAGAGGGAGGGTCAGTGTGGCGGGGGCTGTGACCGTCATGGGAATGACAGATGGGGAGAGGGTTGGGGCAGCTGCAATCTAGGGTGCTAGCTGCACACAGACTTTGATAGACCAGGTGGTCTGTTTTCTGCTGGCAGATTCATATGTTCATATGTAAATAAGCATGTGATCAGGAATGTCATGCCAAGAACATTTCTAGAAATGTGGCACACATTTTTATTTATTTATTTATTTATTTTTCAATTGGGATTAATACCTTTGAGTCAAAGACTCATTTTCAAAGGTTCCAAGTCAGGGACAAAACAGAGCAATACAAATACAATACAATAAGCACACATTAAGATAACAGTGAAAAAAAGAAAAGTAAACATGGTAGGCATCATGAAAATCATTAAATGACACATGAGATACAAGACTTGCTAGTTTCAGGTACATCTTAAAAGTAGAGTAAATTACATTACACCAAGTTGTTGCAGGGTAGGGATACACTGGGAATAGTGAGACATGTCAATAATAGGTCCATGTTAAGCTTTGGGGATGATGGGGGGAAAGGTAAGCAGCCAGATTGACTATGTCAAAGTAGCTAGAGGTGGTGTGGGACAGGAGTAAAGGGGAAAGGTGGTGTAGGATGGTTGTAAGTTGAAGGGGGGAGGGAGTGGGGAGGGTAAGAGGTGAGGAGGCAGGGGATAAGGCAGGAGGAATATGTTGAATAATTTTCTTGCACAGTTACAGGTGGTTACATTCTTAAGGTGGGACCATAGACCCCTTTTGAACAGACTAAGCGCTGTGTTTTCTGTCAGCATTTCGGGCAGCTCATTACACCATTTGGGGCCCTTAAAAGTAATGGATTTTTGAGCCAGTGATGTGCGCTTGAAAGGGACTTGTAGTCCTTTTGTCGCATTTCTTGTTTGTTTAGTGTGCACTGCCTTCTTGAAGAGACTGCTTATGGATTCCAGTATGAGGCCTAGTTGCGCTTTTTTTACGGTCTGGCAAGTTTGGTACTGGGCTCTTAGGTACAGTGGGAGCCAGCCTGTCTCAGAGTAGAGTGCACAGGTGTGAGTCCATCGATCTTCCCCAAGTGCCAGATGACAAGCCCCATTCATGAGTTTTTTATATCCTGTTTAGGGAAGTGTTTGATCCTGCGATGTACACTGGTAAGCCATAATCAACAGATGATAATGCTGAGCTGCCTGTGGCTAATCTGAGGGCCGCAGGGGTCACTGAGTGCTTGTTTCTATAGAGGATGCCCAGTTTCATGTTGGTGGTTCTGACAACTTGATCAACGTCGCGGACGAAACTGAGAGTGTCATCAAGGTGAACACCCAGATATTTAAATGAGGGGACCTGTTCAAGTGTGACTCCCTTTTGGTTCAGAATTCGAAGGGGGCCAAAATTCCTTTTGTTCTGTGGGACCGAGAACAGCATGCTTTTGTTTTTTTTTATGGTTTAGTAGCAGTTTATGTTGACAGAACCAGGTTTCAAGTTTGTGGAAACTATTGAGTAGGCCTTCCTCGATGGTCAAGTGGTCCCTACCTTCGACCAATATAACAGCATCATCTGCATATCAAACGATGCTAACCGGGAGGCGGTTAATGAATAGGCTGAAAAGGAGCGATCCAAGTATAGATCCTTGCGGTACTCCAAGGGCCACTACCTTAGGGTCAGAGAGTGAGTCGCTGATTCTAACGCGTTGAGTTCTTTGCGTCAGATAGCTACGAAACCAGGTGGCTCTATCAGGGGCCAGTCCCATGGAGAGCAGTGTATTTAGTAATAGCTGGTGATTAACTGAGTCAAATGCTTTTGTAAGGTCAATGAAGACTGACCCCACCACCATCCCTAGGTCAAAGGTGTTGTAGAGCTGAGTGGTGTAGTCCACCAGTGTGGTGATGGTAGAGTGTTTTTTGAGGAAAACATGCTGATTGCTGCAGTGTAGTTGGTGACTGTCCAGGAAGTCAGTTAGTTATTCAGAGACTATTCTCTCTAGAGCATTGGAGAGGGGTGCGAGGATGGATATTGGCCTATAATTGGCGGTGAGTGTTTTATCCCCGGATTTGAAAACTGGTGTAACCAGGGCAGATTTCCAGGCATCTGGGAACACACCCAATTTTAGGGAGGCATTAAAAACCTTGGAGATTGGATCTGCTAGTACATTCAGCGTTATGGCAACCGACTTTTTGAATTTGAATGTGTTGGTCAACCAAAGATGGCGGCCATGCTGGGCTAGCCATTCGTTTGTACTGCTAGTTTTGCCGTTTGCCGTTTTATTTTTTGCTGCTCTGAGTACTTTTTAATTCTGTTCTTTTGTTTTGTTTCCCGCTGTCACTGTTTGGTGTATTATTTCCACAGTGATATTCACCACTGTGAAATCTGCCTCCGTTTTTATCATTAGTGCACTTGTTAGTACACTTGTCTCCGCTCTACTTTTTGTTTCTTTCGGTTCTGTTTTGGGCAGGGACCGACTTTACTAATAAGGAGCATTACGGAGAGCAGTGAAGATCTGCTGAGATTTGCCGTGGAGGCTTACTAACAAAGCTTTGTTTGAGCTGACTTCCCGAGCCTTTTATTAATTCCCATGTTGTACTTGGATTGTGCCTGGATTATGCTTCTAAATCTTTAACTGTCCTTTTGCCTTTGAGTATTTGAATGGTGAATGGACTGGACGGGGATTATGAAAAATCAAGCCGAATCCAACTAGCCCAGGGTTTGGTGTGTGTTGTCCCAGTGTGTGGCCTTGAACTATCGGCTGTGTTCCCGGAGTGCCCTTGGACTGCATGTGTTGACGATAACAGGACTACTGGGAGTAGTGATCTGTGAAGCAATTTGGAAGAGTTCCTAAATCGAGTGGGAAAAGAAGAAGTTTCTGCCAACTTTTTCCGAGTGTTGGATGCTCCTCACATTCGCCACTGGGTAACCTTTGGGTCTGCTGGGTTCCTGAGAGACCTCAGGGTTAGTGTACCATACAGGAGTGGGGAGCGGGGCAGGCTGGAGGGTCTGTCCATTATTCCCCTTCCCCTAGACTTTTGGGGTTGCCAGCTGGGGGCTGACTTCTCCTCAAGTTGAAGTAGTGGGCCACTGACTTATTGGGGTAATCTTTGAAGGTTGATAGGAACCTGCGGCCTGCTGGTGGCCTTTCGAGGTTGCAATTGGAGGTGGAACTGGAAGCCTGAAGATTGGAACTGTATTTTGCTTACCGTTTTTGCTGACATTGGGGCTGTTTTATTGTCTTTTTGTACCCTGGGCTTATATTAAGCTGTGTTTGGAAGTGTTCACAGCTTGACGGGATCTCTGCTGGCTGCAAGTACTTTTTCTTTATATTCTTTTTTAATGGAAATAATGTGAGCAGTGAGAGTGCTCTATAACATCTTTGATTCCATCTGTTTCCCGATATTGTGAGAGATATTATCGGGAGGGTGGTCTCTAAATTATTTCCTTTATTTGTGTAACCCCCCTGCAAATGGAGGTTCTCAAAAGTCTTCCAGGAGCTTGTCTGAATGCTCCAAGCCTGGATGGTATTCGGCGTTTAAGCTGTTTATCTGTGAGTGCTTTTAGAGCCTCTGGTACTGTCTAAGAGCTGTCTGCCTGCAGACATAATTAATTTGGATGGGGGTCTGCATGTTTCCCTGCTCGAGTCCCACTCGAGCTGCTGTCAAATCGCTCCATTTCTGCTGTCGCTAAGTGGGCAGAGTGAGCACTTTTCAAAGGTGTAACTGTTTGCCAGAAATCATTTAGAGTAATAATGAAAATACAGTTTGTCTAACCTGCTTTTCTTTGCAGTCAGAACTGTGTTTGCCTAGCCCTCTATTCTGGTTTTGAACTGTTGAACTGGACCAATCAGTGTGGGGGGACCTTTGAAATGGAGCCTGCTGCTGGCATATCAGAACTTGGACTCATTGTGGAGCCAGCCGCTGAGAATTGTAGTTTGGACTTTGGCACCTTTTTGTACCAACGCGGGGAGTCTGATTGTGAGTGACAGCCAAACCAGCCAACTGAACTGGGAGGAAATCAAATGAAATGCCCGTCTCTGTCTACTGGAAAGTCAGATGAGTTGAGACAGTGAAGAGAGAAGGAGCTATGAGCTTCTGCGCTGTATAGTTTCACACGGTAAGTGCCTGTAAGGCCCCGAGTTTCAGTCTGCAGCCTGTGCAAGCACCTGTTCAGACTGAATCCGACCTATGAGAAGAATCAAAGAGATCTGAAAAGACTGGAGAAATTGCTGAATCACGCTCAGTCTATCAGGAACTGAAGCTGCTGTGTGTTCTCCCGGGTATCGTGCAGTAATTGCGATCGGGATAGAGAAGCAGCCTGCCTGGTATAGTACTTTCCTTTTACATATAAATGTGTGTAGTGCTTGTGGGGAATCGCATTTCAAATCCTCTGTACAGTGAATTGAGTGCATGAAGCTGTAAGTAAACCCCAGCTTAATCCAGACTACGTCCATTTGCTCTACACTGCAGTGGGGTCCAGTCACAAGGACCTTGCCCACATGGTCTACTCCTCCTGGCAATCCTGGACAATCTGCCTTCCATCCAGTTCCCAGCACTGAGTTTGTGAGTACAGAGCAGGGTAGCTTCCTGCCATCTGTTTGTCGAATTGCAAGTGTGTCATCTAATTGTTGCTTTTTTTTTCATTTCTTCATGAACTGAGCCAACTAGCTCCGTATTACAATTTGGGTATTGTGCAAGTGTTTTTTTCCATCACAGGTCCCCAACCAGCTGCATTGATCCTGGCTAGCCCCCCCCCCCATCCTGGGTACCCAGTGAAAGTTACAATTTGGGACTCTGAATATGTGCACAGTACTGTGATTATTAATGTGTTTAACCTAATTAACCTGATTTCCCCCTTCCTTGTTACAGCTCCTTAAATAAATCAGATCTGTTTGTTTCAGCAAAGTTACCCTGACTGAGGTATTCGTTTGTTAAAGTATTGTACTGTGATTTTTGTACTGTATCATCTTGTTTTACAGGGGGTTCCCAGAGTCCAGTCGACAGAGCCAGTCCTGGGAGTAAGTGTATATTGTGAAGATATTTCTGATGCACTGTGTGGGCCACTAGTGGGAAGAAAGGGGGGTTACAGTGTCCCAGAGGGCTGTGACCAATTTAGTTTAACTACTGCAATCCCTGACCTCTGGGTGGAGGCACCGGCCACTGGAACTAGGCCCCTCAACCTGTTAGTAGCTAAGCAGGCAGGGGTAGTAGCCCTTGGGATAGCACCACCTAGGGGTAATATTTGTTTATTATTATTATTATTTTTATTATTTTATTTTAATATTACTTTAATGTTTATTTTTTTGTTGTTTAATAAGCAGTGATAGTGTTTAGTTTTAGTAGGCACCAGGTAGTGAGAGGACCGTGGTGCAATAAAATTGTTTTTGTTTAGTTTTATTTTGGTTGACCCCCAGGTTGTGAGAGGACCTGTGGGCCTAATCAACAAATAATATTATGCATTAGGGAGGTTTATATGTTTGATGTTTAGTTTATTTAATTTAGTTGTTTCTTACTTTATTTTTATCTGAAGTTGTATATTTATTTAAGTTGTGGGAAGTGTGAGAGAAGTTATGGACTGGTGGTGTTTTTCGGGATTTTTATATTATTTACAGTGTTTTAATCTGAGCTGCTTGATGTGCCTGCCTGCCCCTCCTGTCCTGTGCTACTTGGCCTCTGCTTTCCATTCCCTCTGCCCCTTCTCTTCTCCCTCCCTGCCTGCTCATACCTATCACCGTTGCTGGGTGTTGGGGATTGCTTGCAAGGGGGGGGAGTCGGGGGTGGGTGCAGGGGGTGCGGTCAGCAGAGCGAGCGGGGCTCTCCCATAGGGGGTGGTCAGGCCCAGAAGATGCCCTGGGGCGAAATGGTATCTAGAACGAGGTGATTAAATTCTGGTTCCCATACCCAAGGGCACCTCCAGTTTGGGGGGCACGTGGTTGAGACAACTAGCCAACCTCGTCCAACTCGGGCGCTGTTATGCAATGCCAGATCTGTCTGCAACAAGACTGGCCTTATCTTAGGCTTTGTTGCAAAGGCAGATCTGGCTTGCATTACTGAGACTTGGTTGGATGGGAATGCGGCCCCTTTTTTAGAGGCAGCTGTTCCCACCAGGTACTCGGTTATACATCGCCAGAGATTGGATCGTGGGAGGGGTTGCGGTCTGTTTCAAGACTGAATTGGGCCTAACTGGTGTACCAGTTGAGGAGGCCAGGTCATTTGAGTGTACTGTAGTAGCTGGTGTAGGGTGCAGGATTGCCCTCATCTACCATCCACCAGGTGATGACAAGCTTTTCCTGCAGGAAACAGCAGATTTCACTGCCAACATGGCCTTGGAGTTGCCCAGACTGATGGTTCTGGACCACTTCAATGCCTGGGTCAATGATGAATCTTCACATTTTGGACAACATTTCCTCCAGGTGATGACATCTCTGGGCTTTACACAGGTTGTTTCTTCAGCTACACATAAGGGAGGTCACTTTCTTGACCTGGTCTTCCTCCTGGGGATCGAGGCCTCCAATCTGGTGGTGGAACCAGTCAGTTGGTCCGATCACTTTTCTGTTGGGTTCAATTTTGAGGCCCCCGGGTAGGTTGGCCCCTGTGGAGTTGGTCAGGTACCGCTCTTTGTGGGACATGGTACCTGATGACCTGATGGCGGTCATTGACCTCTCGTGGTTGGATGAGTTCTGCATTGATCCTGAGCAGTTGGTAGTGGCCTGTAATGGGGCCATAATGACAGTCCTTGATCAGATTGCACCTTTCCGTGTTTGCCCCTTTCCGAGTCGCCCTGGAGCCCCATGGTTTTATGGGGCTCTAAGGGAGTTGCAGAATTTAGGGTGTAGGTTAGAGCATCATTGAAGGAAGACTGCCTCTGATGCCGACCATTGTATTTTGCTAGAGCATTATAAACTCTACCAAACAGCAATTTTCCATAAGAAGGCAGTATTCCTGTCCAAGGAAATTTCTGTCACATTGAATAGACCAGCTCAACTCTTCAGAACTGTTGACAGACTGTGCAACCCAGTCTTTCAGCAGCTCCATTGAGTTTTTACACAAACTGATTGTGACGAGATCTCTCGCTTCTTTGCGAATAAGGTTGAAGACATCAGGATGGAGTGCCACCAACTTCACCCTAAGGGAGTTGCCACTGATCGGTGCCCTGTCACAGAACCCGGAGTTTCCTGGAGTACCTTTGGATTGCTGGATTTCGTAGACATTATGAGGATTGTCCAAGAGATGCATCCCACATGCTGTAGTTTAGACCCAGGCCCTACTTCCCTGATTTTGGGTTGTAGTGGGATCATTGGCCTGGTCTTAGCTCAGGTTGTCCAGTGCTCTTTAGGTAAAGGAGTATTTTCTAGCTCCTTGAAGGAGGGGGTGGTGATCCCCCTTCTGAAAAAGCTTCTTTAGACCCGGAGAACCTAGCAAACTATAGGCCTAACTCTAACCTCCATTTTGTGGGGAAGGTTATTGAGAAAGTTGTGGCTGCTCAATTGGATAACCATTTAACCATTCATAGTTTATATGAACCTCTCCAATCTGGTTTTCATAAGAGACATAGTACTAAGACTGCTCTGGTTCGGGTGCTCAATGATCTCCTGATGGCAAGAGATCGGAGACACCGTGCCATCTTGGTTCTCTTAGATCTATCATCAGCTTTTGATACTGTGGATCATGGAGTTCTGCTTGAATGCCTGAGGTCCATCTGTGGACTGTCTGGTACAGTCCTCAGATGTTTTTCATCTTTCCTCGCAGGGAGAATGCAGAGAGTGGTCTCAGGTTTGTTTTCATCCGGGGCCTTCTCTCTGCCATGCGGGGTGCCTCAGGGCTCGGTGCTGTCCCCCATGTTATTCGCAGTATATATGCTACCCCTCGGAGACATTGTAAGATGGTATGAGCTGAGGTTTCACTGCTATGCTGATGATACCCAGCTCTACCTGTCTTTTGCACCTGACCAGGTTGATGCTATCTCAGTACTGAACAACTGCCTCGCAGAAATCCAAGACTGGATGAATTCCAGCGGTCTAAATTGAACCCAGGAAAGACTGAGGTTTTAGTAGTGGACCCGGGTCATAGGGTAGAGGGATTGAGGAGTGGGCTTCCATCCAGTTTAGTCCTGGGGGAGGACCAGATTCTCTCCTCTGAGCGGGTGCATAACCTGGGAGTAGAGCTTGTCATTGGCATGACTCTTCGACATCAGGTGTTGGCAGTCATCAAGCTGGCCTTTTTCCATCTTAGGAACATTACCAGGATTAGGCACCTTGTTCCACCCAGTGATCTGCCTGTTTTAGTCCACGCCTTTGTGACATCGCGCCTTGATTACTGTAACTCCCTTTACCTAGGGCTTCCTGGGATTGATACCCACTGCTTGCAGCTAGTGCAGAACACGGCACCACATTTGTTGACAGGGGCATCAAGAAGATCTCACATCACCCCAGTGCTGCACGCTTTGCACTGGCTGCCAATACAGTGGCAGATCACCTTTAAGGTAGGGCTTCTGACCTACAAAGCCCTATATGGTCTGGGTCCTGATTACTTGAAAGAGCTCCTGGTGCCTTACACCCCTCTGTGACAGCCCTGTTTGGCTGACAAGGGGTTGCTAGGGACTCTGAGGGTAAACTTGAAGCCATCTGGTGCCCGTGCTTTTGGATTTGCAGCACCTACCCTCTGGAATTCTCTACCCCACCAGCTCCGGGAGTGCAGGACGGTGGGGAGTTTTAAGCAGGCACTAAAGACTTTTTTATGGGCAAAGGCGTTTCCTGTTTTGTCTTGATTTTATAACTTACGTATTTGAATAAATGTTTGTTTTGTATTTCTGCTGTACAGTGCTTTGAAATTCTGAAAGGCGCTAAACTAAATAAATTTTATTATTATTATTATTAACTTCATATCTGTCAGATCACTCCCCCTTCTGGTCTTTCCGAGGACCCTTTTTACTTGCTTGATGGTTTCAGAGATTGAGACTTGCCTAAAATAGAAGAGTGGCAGCCCTTCCCTCTCTGAAGAGGTTATGGTGTTTCCATGAGGTTGGTTATCCATTGAGTTTAGGAACTCTCTGGGAAGCACCCCTGATAGATCAGTAAAAGTGGTATTGAACTCGTTGGCAATCAGTAGGAGTTCCTGGAGAGACCCATAGCCAGTGGTTAATATGTCCGGTGATGCCCTGGAGGTCCTTCCAGTAAGGGATTTTAGTGTGTTCCAGAACCTTTTAGAGAACGCCCAGTTTTTGTTGAGAGGTCCTTGAAATAGTTAGCTTTCCTGTGAATGAACTGTTACAGAAATTCCTTGCAGCTTTTGTCACGGATACATCAGCAGCTTTCCTGAGTCCTTGGCTTGTGCCACAGGTTGTCTCTATTACGCATGTGATCCAGGAGTGAGGAATTAAGCCAGGGGGTTTGGGTTCCTTTGACTTTTTTGGTTTTTATGGGGGCCAAAATACCACACGCCCAAGTAAACGAATTTTGGAAGAACTCAAAGGTGATGCTGTCATCAGTTGCATGGTCAAGTGACAACCAGTCGATCAGGGATAAGTGGAGTTTGAAATCATTTAGTAGTCCAGGTCTCAGCACCCGACTGGAAGTGACCTTCGGCAGGCACTTTGTGAACTTGTTTGCCCAGGTGAACATGACTGGTGAGTGGTCGCTGAGGCTATCAGGCAGAACCTTAACATCTAATATGTGATCCGGGTTGGAGCAGAATAGCCAGTCAATGAGTGAACTGGTGCGTGTTTTGCAGTTATGCCTGGTGGGAAGGGTAACCATCTGCATAAGATATAAGCCAGCTATTAGGTCCCTGGCTTTGTTTTCCTTGTTAGAATGCCAGTTAATGTTGAAATCCCCCACAATTACCTGCTCCCAGTCTTTTCCCAAATGCTGCAGATTCTCCTTAAAGAGCTTGAGCCCTGTAGCCTGCTTCCCTGGGGGTATGTAGACTGTTGTTAGCAGCAGTACTTTGTTTTGTTGCCCAATGGTAAGTTTGAGGTGGAGGATTTGTGCCTCACTAGTGTGTAGGCTGCAATCCATCATCTGCACTTTAATGTCATTTCAGACATAGACATTACCCTCGCCTAAATGCAAAAGCTTACCATAGGTCAGAGGGGAAAATGGGGGGGGGGGCTCAACCACATTGGAAGGGCCAATGGAACAGGGTGAAGGTGGATCCAGGGCAGGGTCCCCAGTCTACAAGGGCTGGGGGCATCTTTGGGAGTCTGGTAGGGTGTACTGGTTGTGGGTCAGCCATGGTAGTGGATATACAGTGGTCTGGAAAATGGGGAGATGCATAGTATATAGGCAAATTACATAGCTAAGTGAGGAGATGGGATGGCTGAGAGAGACACTAAGATGGGAAAGGGAGAGGAGTAGAAGAGAGGACAGGAGGGGTCCCGTAGAAGGAGCTACTGCATCTAGGGGGATTAGGTGTGGTTAAAAGGGGGGCTGCAGGGGGACAAGGAGCAAACATGGGCACAGGAAGGGAAAGATGGAATGAGGTATGGAGGAAAATCGAGAAGCATGAAAGTAAGGAGGGGGCATAGGGGAAGGCTCACTGGGGATACAGGAATCCCAGATAGTGGCAGAAAAGGGAACAAAAGTAACTAGGGGGATGGCAGGTGATAAAGCCTGTACAGATGACAAGAGAGAAGAGAGCAAGGGGAGGACCAGAGAGATACAGGCAGTGGGCCTAGAACAAAAAAATAGATTTGCCCCACTAGGGGCACAAAATCGGAGGGAAGAGCAGGAAAATGGAGTAGAAATAGCACACAGGGGGAAATAATAGAGACAGGCACAAATGAAGGCTCTGAAAAATTGGAAAAGTGGATTCCCAATTAGATAAGAACAAAGGGGGGGAGGCAGTACTAAAAAGCAAACCAGAAGAATTGATAGCAGATACCTACAATTTAAACTAGGTTGGAGGGGGGATCTGCTCCACAAGGAAGAAAGCCCCGCTAGGATAGCACTACACTGTTGAGGAAGAGGGAGACGGGTGAAGGGGGAAGAATGGGGAAGGCTAGAGGAAGGGATTAGCAGCACATGCCAGAAGTTTGGGAAATAAGATGGTGAACCTGGAGGCCAACATGAGGGATGTGGGACGAGATCCAGTTGCAATGAGTGAGATTTGGTGAAGAGAGCATCACACATAGGAAACAACCATTCCAGGATACAGACTGTTCAGAAGGGACAGGGAGGGCAAGGGGGGGGGGTTGCCTTATATGTTAGTGTAACTGAAGGACAGGAGGAGGAGGAAAGGGAAACTGGGCTGCTTTGTTAACACTAGTCAAGAAAATGGATGAATCCCTGTACCTGGGAGTGGTATAGAGGCCACCTGAGCAAAGGGAGAAGGCTAAATAAGGCAATCACGAGGCTGGCCCAGAAAGGAGAACTGCTACTGGTGGCTGACCTGAACCTCCCAGATGTTAACTGGGAAATCCCAGATGCAGAATCAGCAAGGAGCAGAGACGTATTAGATGAGCTGAAGGGGGTATTCCTTCAACAGCTGGTCAGGGAGATAATGATGGAAAGCAACTTGTTAGATGTAGTCCTGACAAACGGGGAGAGTGTGGAGGAGGTGCGGGTTGGAGAATCATTGGGCACCAGCAACCACAGCACGGTATGCTTCAGGGTCAGGGCAGGGAGGGAGGGAGACGAGTAAAACCAGTACATCAGTCATGGACTTCAGACACATAGACTTTGATAAGACAAGTAAGATATTTAGAGAAAAAATGGAAGGTAAGGTAAATATAGGGACAGTGGAGGAATTATGGGAAGCTATCAGTGGAAGGGTGCAGGAAGCAGTGGAAATGTGCATTAAAAAGGTCAGGAAGAGCAAGGGGGGAGGAGACACTTTGGTTCACTAGGGAGGTGGCGGGGCAGTCAAGGAAAGGAGGAGGGCTTTCAGAAAATTTAAGAAGATACTCTGAGAGGAAGATAGGGAGGAGTACAGGGAGAAGAGGAGTTTGGCAGGGAGGGAGATCAGAAGGGCAACAGCAGCCACTGAGGAGAAAATAGCTAAAAACACCATGAGGAGGATAAAACAACTTTCAGATACATGAGGGAGAGGAGAAGGGCTGGGCAGGGTATTGCTAGACTGAGGAGAGAAGGAGGCATAAACTTGGAGCAGGACTACATAAAAGCAGAGGCATTAAATAAGTACTTTATCTCAGTATTCATGAAGAAAGAGTAAGGCAGGAGCCTGGAGCTAAAGTCTAAGGGGAGGGAGGGCAAATGACTGGATCAGAGCTCGTTCACTGTGGATAGGGTCAGGGCAGAGCTAGACAGACTAAAGGTGGACAAGGTGATGGGGCCTGAAAGGTTAAACCCCAGAGTGATCAGGGAATTGAGGAAAGAGCTCACCACGCCCTTCTTGAGGCTCTTCAACCTGTCTCTGGATACTGGGAGGGTGCCGGAGGACTGAAGGAGGGTGGACATGCTGCCCTTAAACAAGGGAGGTAGCAGGGAGCTGAAGAAGAACTACTGTCTAGTCAGTCTCATGTCTCTGGATGGGAAAGACAATGGAGGCATTAATCAAAGAGAGGGCAGTGGATTACCTGGAGGAGCGTGACTTGCAGGACTGCAAACAGCTTGGCATCACCAAGGGGAAATCATGTAAGACCAACCTAACTGAGTTCTTTGATTGGGTGACTCAGGTAATTGACCAGGGAAGGGGAGGTGGATGTGGCCTATCCGGACTTCAGCAAGGCCTTTGACACCGTTCCCCACAGGAGGTTGGTGAGCAAGATGGAAAGCATGGGGTTGGGAGGGAAAACAGCAAGCTGTGTGGAGGCATGGCTAGCAGGGAGAACTCAGAGAGTGATACTAAAGGGGGGAACCGCAAGATGGCAAGGGTAAGGAGTGAGGTGCCACAAGGGTCAGGTTTGGGGCCACTCCTCTTCAACATCCACATCAGTTATATTGCAGAAGGTTTAAGAGGGAGAATGTGCCTATTTGGCTATGACACAAAAATCTGCAATACGGTGGACACCCTTGAGGGGCGAGGACATGAGGAAGGACCTTTAGATGCTTGAAGAGTGGGCTGGGGGGGTGGCAGCTGAAATTTAGTGGCAAGAAATGCGCTATGATGTACCTAGGGAGTACAAACATATGTGCAGGGTACACACTGGGTGGGGAGGAAATCAAAATATCAGAACAGGAAAGGGATCTGGGGGATCATAATCCCCTGAAACCCTTAATGCAGGGTTCCAATGAAGCAGGGTGGGTGGAAGGGCCAATGGAATGTTGGCATGCATAGGCAAGCGCATTACTAGCAGAAGAAGGGAAGTAATAATGCACCTCTACAAAGCTATGGCGAGACCACAACTAGAGTACAGGGCTTAGTTCTGGAGACCACACCTCCACAAGGATGTAGATGCATTAGAGAGGGTTCAGAGAAGGGCAACAAAATGGTTCAGGGTATGCAGGGAAAGACATACAAGCAGATGTGTAAGAAGCTGAATCTGTACATCCTGGAAACAAGGAGCGAAAGGGGTGGCATGATTAATACCTTTAGATATCTGAAGTGGCTATATAAAGTAGAAGAAGTGGGCCTGCTAAAGAGGAAGGAGGGAGCCAGAACTGGAGGGTGCAGCCTCAAATTGCAAGGATATAGATACAGGGGCACTGTGAGGGAGTGCTTCTTCACAGAGAGGGTAGTGCCCTGGAACAGACTGCCAGATGGAGTGGTGGGAGCTAAAATGGTGATGAAATTTAAGAAGGCATGGGACAGGCATATGGGGCTGAGTACTGGGGGAAAGGGCAGGGGCAAGCAGGGAAGGGAGTATGTGAAAGGGCAGGGACGGGAAGACTGATGGGCCAGAATGGTCCTTTTCTGACATCAAGCTTCTATGCTTCTATGATTTTATGATAGGCACAGTGTGTCAGGGCTGGTTTACAGGTGCATCTGTGCATGGGGATCAGGGAAGCCTTCAAGGGGAACAACAGGCAGTGAAACAGTAATAACAAAGTGACAGCAGTAGGAGCATAAACATGTACAGTACAATCATACAATCAAGGAATTTCAAAGAAATACAAAAACATTGGTTATTGTGTAAACAAGAATGTGATCAGGAATGTCATGCCAAGAACATTTCTAGAAATGTGGCAGACATAGAAACATAGAATTTGATGGCAAATAAGGACCGCATGGCCCACCTAGTCTGCCCATTTCCCTACCTAACAGATAAGCTGCAGATCCTAGTTAACCAACAGCCTACTTCCTCCTACCCCCCACTAGAATTGCCATATGTCTGTCCCATGGATTCTTGAATTCCTCCACTGTTTTGACTCTACGACCTCCTCAGGAAGACTGTTCCATGCATCTACAACCCTCTCTGTGAAGAAATACTCCCTCACATTACCTTTGAGCCACCCCCCCTCTATCTTCAAATTGTGCCCCCTTGTTCTTACACATCTCCTTTTCCGAAAGATGCTACCCTCTTGGACTTTGTTGATTCCCGTGAGGTATTTGAAAGTTTCTATCCTGTCCCCCCTCTCCCTCATTTCCTTGAGGCTATACATCTTAAGCTCCTTTAGTCTTTCTTCATATGTCTTCTGGTGCAGACCCTGCACCATTTTGGTTGCCATCCTCTCGACAGCCTCTGCCCTGTCTATGTCTCTGCGGAAATGAGGTCTCCAGAACTGTACACAGTACTCCAGATGTGATCTTACCAACTGTCAGTATAGAAGGCCAACAACTTCCTGTTTTCTACTGGTGATGCCTCTCCATATGCATCCCAGCATCCCCCAGCCCTCCTTACTGCCTTCTCACATTGCTGGCCCACCTTTAGATCATCTGATGTGATGACCCCCAAGTCCCTTTCCATTTTGTTGTCAGTATCTCACCCCCATTGTGTACTCTTCTCCTGGGTTTTGTTTCCCCGGTGCATTATTTTGCACTTCTTTGCGTTAAATCTAAGCTGCCATACATTTGACCATTCCTCCAACCTTGCCAAGTCCCTTTTCATTCTTTCCACCCCATCTTGCATATCAACCCTGTTGCAGATCTTTGTGTCATCTGCAAAGAGACGTACTTTCCCTTCCAGTCCCTCTGCAATGTCACTTATAAAGACATTAAAAAGGACCTGCCCCAGTACTGAACCCTGTGGTACCCATCTAGTAACCCCCCTTTCTTCACTGTTGACACCATTTACTATTACCTGCTGTGTCCTGTTGTCCAGCCAATGTTTTACCCAGGCTACCACCCTGGGACCCACTCCCAGGCTGGCTAATTTGTTTATTAATCTTTTGTGCGGGACTGTCAAATGCCTTGCTAAAGTCTGGGTAGGACATGTCCACAGCCCCTTCCTGGCCTACTAAATTGGTCACCCAGTCAAAGAAATCAATTAGATTTGTCTGACATGACCTTCCTGCTGTGAATTCATGCTGCCTTGGGTCCTGTGCCCCACGGGCCTCTAGGTACTCAACAATTCTTTCCTTCAGAAGTGATTCCATCATATTCCTACTACTGAGGTCAAACTGACAGGTCTGTAGTTTCCAGCCTTTGTCTTGCTCCCACTTTTGTGAAGGGGAATCACATCGACCCTCCTCCAGTTCTCAGGTGCCACACCATCCTCCCATGACTTATTAAAAAGGGTAGTCAGTGGTGTTACTAGTTCTCCCCTTAGTTTTAGAATTCTGGGGTGAATCCCATCAGGCCCCATTGCTTTATCCACCTTCAGTTTTAAGAGTTCTTTCAGAACCCTTTCTACTGTGAAAGGACTAACATCAACTCCCCTATCCAGAGTGCTTCTATTGACTGGATTAGGTATCTCCCCCTGCTTTTCCATTGTGAATACTGAGCAGAAGTATTCGTTCAGTATCCCTGTTTTTTCACTGTCGCTCTCTGCCCAACCAGCTTCATCTTTATTCAGCCTCAGTATCCTTGCCTTAGTCTTTCTTTGTTCCCTAATGTACCTATAAAAGGTTTTATCCCCCCCTTCTTAACCGAGTAGGCTATCTTTTCCTCGGTTTGGGCCTTTGCTACTCTGACTGCCTTCCCCACTTCCTTCTGCTTCAACTGGCACAGTTCTCTGTCCTGCTCCTTCTGTGTTTCCTTATACTTCCTGAATGCTATCTTTTCTCCCCTACCTTTCCCACCACTTCTTTTGAGAACCATAGTGTTTTTTTTCTTTTGTTTTGATTTGCTTATTTGCTTCATGCAAAGGCTTGCTGCCTCTGTGATGGCGGTTTTGATGTTTCCTCATTGTTGCTCAACCCCACCTTCTTGCCTGTTTGCTAGTGCTTTTCTGAGGCATGCTCCCATTTTGACGAAGTCAACCCTCCTGAAGTCCAGTATCTTCACTTTTGTGTGGCTTGACTCTACAGCTAAGTTTATCGTGAACCACTCTGTTTGGTGGTCGCTTGTTCCTAGATGGCTACCCATTTCAAGATTGAAGATCCTGTCTCCGTCCCCATTTGAGAGTAAGGAGGTCTAAGATTGCTCCTTCCTGAGTGGGTTCCAAAACTAGCTGTCTGAGGCATGCCCCTTATAGGGCATCGAGGATGGCCCTCCTCTTGGATGTGGCTGCAGCAAAGGTGCTACAGTTAACATCTGGCATATTCAGGCCCCCCATCAGCAATATCTCCCCTTTCTCTGCCATCCCAAGGATGCCTTCTATCATTTCCTTGTCCATTTCCTTCCCCTGAGACAGGGGTCTGTATGCAACCCCTGTGTGGATTTTGGAGCCATTTCCAGGCTCCAGGGTGACCCACAGTGCCTTCTCTCCTCCCTGTTGACCCTTTAGTTCTGTTGCTTTGATTCCTTCGCTTACACAGAGAGCTACTCCTCCTCCTCTCCTTCCCTCCCTGTCCCTCCTGTAGATTGTATACCCTGGTATGTTGACATCCCAGTCATGGTTCTCTGTGTACCATGTTTCTGTGACTGCCAGGATATCTAGGCATCCCTCTTTCATCAAGGCCACCATTTCGGGGAGTTTTTTTACCTAGACTACAGGCATTGGTACTCATTATCCTCCATTTTTTATGGCTTTATTTATTTTTGCCCCATCCCTGTCCTTACAGCCTTTGTTTTTTTCTCTATTTACCCCAGCTCTCCTCCCGTTCGACTGCTCTATCTTGGTGTTTACTACACTAACTACCCTGGTTTTTTGGGGGGGCGGGGATTTCCCTTCTCCTTTTGAGTGTCTCCCCCCTTGCCTAGTTTAAATGCTTGCCAATGAAGTATTTAAACCTATCACATAAGATTCTGGTCCACCTCCTGGATAGATGCAGAACATCGTGCCTATATAAGCCTGCATCCCTCCAGGTGGAGCCCCAGTCCCCAATGAAGCCAAATCTATGAGCTCTGCACCAGCTTTTCAACCCATGCAATGAATCCCATGGTGCTGAATACCCTAGCCTCATCCATGCCATGGACAGGTAGCACTTCCGAGAAAGTTACCATGTGTGCTACTTGTCTAAGGCCCCTCCCCAACTCTACAAACTCCTGTTGCACTGCTCTGATCCCATTCTGAGAGAGGTCATTCATCCCTAGGTGGATAATGATATCCAGCTCATTCCCCCTTGCAGCTGCTCCCACAATCCTGAGGATTCATTTCCTGCCTCTCTAAGCCATGGCGCTGGGCAGGCACCTTACCTCCCTTTCCCCTTCCTCTCACAGTTCTACCCTTAACAATTGAGTCCCCCCCAGGAGTTGTTTCCTTCCCCTGTGGGGTCCTGTGCCACCCTCCTGTGGGTCTCCATTGTGGTGGTTCCCAGCAACCTCCTTGGTCTCCACTGCAGGTGCCTCCATAGAGGAACCATGCTTTGCCAGAGTGGTAAATGACTTGTGGAGAGGCACAACTGAAGGGATGCACCTCTGTTCCACCACTCTCACCCTTCCTGAGCCCACTGTGGTCCAACCACTCCTCTTTCTTGGCAACCCCTGAGGTAGTGGCGGTGGCCTGGGTGGTCCCTGGGTGGGGAAGCAGGTTTCCCAAATCCTTGCCAGGTCAGCATAGAAATGAACAGCCTCCTCCCTCAGACCAGAGAGGTGCCTGCAAATAGGGTAGCAACACAATCTTCAGAATGTCTCCCGGAAGACTGCTACTCCACAGCCAGTGCATTGCACCACTCCCGCATGGCTGTGTCCCTTCCTGTTACAGATGCTTTTCTTCTGTTTATCATTTTATTGTTTTAGTGCATGCAAGCTTTTGAGTGTCTCTACCCCCTATTCAGTGTGCGGTGCAGTACCTTTAAGGATATGAACAGGTGTGCGAGGCAATATAACTTGGTAGACTGCTGGACTGAGTTTGTTTACAACGAGATAGGCCTGTTGTTGGGACTTACCCATATCTTATGAAGCAAACAAGTGTACCTTTTGGATGTCTTGTTTGAAATATTTAACATATTTATCTACTGATGGTCCATCAGCTGTGGCAGTACACAGGTCCAGAAGTAAATGTTCTGGGAGTCTCATGGACCATCCAGTCATGATTTTAAAAATGGGGTACGCTGTGTACCTGCAGAGGGTGTCCCTCTTACTGCCACAAGGAGTAAAGGCAATAATGAATTTCAGTCCTTTTGGGTTTTCTGAACAAGTTTGAATAACATAACTTTGATCTGCCTGTTATCCCATTCCACCTGTCCTGATGACTGTGGGTTGTAAGGGATATAAAACCTTTGTTTTAACCATAACAAATCCAGAATTTCCTGCATTACTTTGGCTATAATGCCGGATCCCTGTAATCAGAATTTACTTGCTGGGGTAAAGCCCTACCTGGTAAATAGCTGGTTTATCAAGACATTTGCATTCACTTTGTGTTGTTCTGTTTTGGAACAGCTTTAAACTCTTTGGAAAATAGGTTGGTGATCACTAGTGCAAACTAATTGTCGTTAGTGGTTGGCATAAGGCCAATGTAGTCAAACTGGATTTTGTTCCAGGGGTCTTCTGCCTCTGGAGTAACAATGTAGTTTTTCTAGCTGTTATAGGATTGTTCTGTTTACAGATCAAACAGTTACTGATGCAGTGTTCTACATTATTCCTCATGTGTGGCCACAAGATAGAGGATTTTAGTCTGTGTAGGGTTTTTACTGACTCGCTGGTGTCCACCAGTTGGAGTATCATGTACTTGGCACAGTAGATAAAATCTGCTCTCAGGTGTTCAGGAATTACCCGTAACTTTTCATGAGTGTTAGTAGTGATCTTGCAAATGAGTAGGCCATCACTGGATAGGTGAATGTCATTTTCACTTTCTATAAGAGCTATTTCTGGAAGTTATTCCTCAGTTCCTTTATTAAGGAACTTGTACACTGCCCTCAAATGAGGGTCCTTCTTATGGAGCATAAGGTTCACATTTTACAATATGCTTGAATCTTATGAATGTATAGTATTTAAACAGGTTAATTTGTGACGTACACAAGCAAGTCACTGTATTTCTCAGTAGTACTATAGAGTACTGGAACAGAAGTTTGTCTTCTGCCAAAGAAATTTAGTTTAGAGAGAAACAGTCCCAATTAGAAACTATAATAAAAACAGTACCTGTAGTGCTTTCTGTAATTATCTCAAGGACATTTCTTGAAGCAGGCAGAACTTAACCCTCTCATATAGTACTGATATCATTTTACATAAGGAAAAATCTTTTTATTCCTTTCTTAACACAAGCCGTGTCTTTCTCAAGGATATTCCAGCTCTCTAAACCATTCACAAATATCTGTGGTAATTAGGAGACTCCTCACCTCCCTGCTTTTCATTTTATTTGCCAGGCGTGTTTTAACATTGCCTGAAAATCATACATGAACGATGATTCAAGTACTAGCCATGCACACTCTGTCATCACTAGAGTGTAAAATAATTCCAAATGCTGCTATCTGACTCTCGTTGGTATGTGTGGCTGAGTCATCAGTCAAAACATAACACACAGTGGTGTCTTTTAACTCTTTCTGAGGTTCTGTCAGAAAGGGCACTGGGACAGGTAGGTCAGGGGGTTGGAGTGAACAATCATGGGTCTCTCCCCTGTAAATTGTAGGCCATGGGCCAACAAAGATGAAGTTTTGATAGGAAGGACAGTGATGTCATGATCCTGTAAAATGAGAGACCAGTGTGTAAGTCTGGCATTGGATACAGAGTCATCTTTTATTCTGTCTAACAACAGAAATTTAGTTGGCAAATGATTGGAATGTAGCACAATGGGTGCATATCCAATGATGTACATAAAGTATCTCACTGCCCAGTATGTAGCCAAAAGATTCCTTTCACAAAGGTCGTATTTCAGCTCCACTGGGGCAAGCATCTGTGATGCATAAGCAATGGGTCTGATGTGTCCATAGTATGTTTGAGCTAAAACTGCTGAGATTGCTTTATCTGATGTGGCAGTTTCAAAATAATGTCCTAAAACTGTTTTAGGATTAATCAATGCTGGGGCCATGGTCAGTGATCCCAAAAGAAAAGACAATATCAGTATTAGGACACCTAGTACCTTCTTACCTGTAGTGCCTGCCACTACAGCCATAGTGTGGGATGATCCAGGTGTCACTAGTGGAGGTGGTTCTGCATCATGTGCAGGCAGTGCTGGCACTATCAGGGGTGTCTGTAGAGTGGAGAAAAGTGGTGTGCAAGCTGCACGTAGTTCTCCAGCATTGGATTGTGGTTCAGTAGCCATCAGGGGTGGAGAAAGTAGTACTGAAACAGTTGTCAGCTTAGGTTCATAAATCAAACCTGTAACCCTCCCCCCAACTTGGCCTGTGATGCTGAAAATATCACAGCCACGCGGCTTTTAGAATCAGGGTTGTCCCCTTCCCCATCAAATGTAAAATGGGTTTCCCCACCGGAATGTTGCTGGATGATAGCAACATTGTTTTTAATGTTGCCGCTTAAGGTATTAATGCACTGCATATAAAAAGCAGTACGTTCAGTCTTCTCCAGGAAAGCTGATGTATCATTGCATAGGAAATAAAAACAACTTTTCATGTAATTAACTTCAATGTGTTTTTTTATCCAAGGACACTCAAATACCATAAACATTGCTAATCAAGTAAACATTGTTAACAGCATCAGCTGTTTCTTTAGCATCAGACGCAGGGCAGGATAAGGACACCAAGGGACAGATATTCAAGGCACAATGAATGCTTTCCTGTTGGTGAGGTGGATCTCCCCTCCCTTTTCCCAATTTGCTTGTAGAATACATAGGAAAATAGTTATGGGATGGGATAAAGGGACCGCAAGCCCACCTAGTCTGCCCAGTTTGCCTAAATATTCACTAGGCCTTTTCAGTAGCCCTCTCCCCGTGCCAGTCACCCTCTGTGCTTATCCCATGCCCTCGTGAACCCTCCCACCATTTCCCTCAGCAGCCCATTCCAGTTGTCCTCTACCCTCTCAGTGAAGACGTACTTCCTAATCCTTCCTCTAAATTCCCCCCCCCCAACGATTTGGAATTTCCAACTACCACTCCATTGCAGTATAGCACATTGCAGCAGGCCAACTGTGACCATCTCTAGGCAGATGTCCGCAGCCAAAACCCATCCCAGAACTCCCTGCAGCTGGCACCAGAGCAACAGGCAATAGAAGTTTTAACAGCCTGCAGTACACATTTGAGCTTCCACAACCTTTAATCAGATGTTTTTGACTTCTGCTCTTCTCCAGGGGATAAGTCAGTCCGTGACAGAACTTAGCACAGGGAGTACAGTAGGGCTAGTAAACAAAAGATGACAGCCTATATAAACTCTTAACATGTACTGTAGGACAATCTCTCACCACAAAGGACTCCAGGATCTGCTGCAAATGAAGCTGTCAGTGCAGAATCAAGCAAAACCAGTTCATCATAATCCACTACACTACAGCACACAGCAGGCAAACCAAAATGGCTCCACTTGCAAAGTGCACATTGACACCAGACCCACACTTGTGTGGGACCCTTGACACAAGCCAGCCAATGGGTATTGTGGTGAGGAGGGACAAAACCTTTTACATGCAGGTACATCAGGGAAAAAAAGGAAAGCAAGGGGAGATATTGAGTGTCTGAAAAGGGTGGATGGAGTGAGGGTAAAAGATGATCACCAAAAAGCAGAAATACTGAACAAATGCTTCTGTTCATTTTTTTACAAAGGAGGGGGCAGGAAATGGGCCAGCATTAAGTAATAAGGATGGAGAGATCACAGAAAAGGACACAGGTCCCTTTGCAAAAGAAAGGCTCCTCATGGAACTGGCAGCAATAAGACTATGGGCCAGATAGATGCACACCTGGACACTGAGGGAGCTAAGGGAGATGTTAGTCGGGCCTCTGACTACCCTGTTCACATTGTCTTTGTAAACCAGTGACATGCCCAGGGATTGGAGGAGGGCTGATGTGGTCCCTCTATACAAAAGTGGGAACAGGGAGAATGTAGGAACTACATACTGGTCAGCCTGACCACAACAGTGGGAAAAGTAATGGAAATACTGCTGAAGGAAAGAATAGTGGAACACCTGGTTATCAATGGTCTACAGGGGAAGTGGGGGAAGGGGACACTGTTTAACCAGGAGTAGCACACTAAGCTGAAGCTTGTTTCCAGATGCAAACTGGAGCACAAGAAAGTTAAGTAACTTGCTCAGGATCACACAGTATGCACTTAGACAGCTGTTGGATTCAAACCCAGGTCTCCAGATCTGTAGCTCAGAGCCTTTACCCGATGTGCTATACTACCTCCAGGACCCAAGGCAGTTTGGTTTTATGGGAGAGAGGTTGTGCCCAACAAACTTAACTGAGTTTTTTGACTGGGTAACAAGGAAGGTGGATGGGGGAGGATGTGGGCTACCCAGATTTCGGCATGGTCTTTGACACTTTGCCACATAAAAGGCTGGTAAATGAGCTGGAAGGCTTAGTGGTGGGACAGAAAATAAGGTGGGTGGAGAACTGGTCGAAAGACTGAAACCAGAGGAAGGTGGTAAGGCAAAAGGGGTGCATTCCAGGGTGGGAGTGGTGTGCCCCTGGGGTCGGTGCTGGGACCCATCCTTTTTTAATATCTATAGCAATGATTAGCCCAGTTGCAATCAGGGGAGGAGAGCTGTTCTTTCCAGACTGGGGCTTGTCACTGGAAGGGCTCGGGGCAGGCATTCTGAGGCTGAATCAGTGGTGGGGGAGGATGGGATCACATTGGTGATTGACGAGGGAGCTCTTGTTGGTGGGGGACAGGCCATGCATACCGAGGCCACATCGGCCACAACTTTGCAAGCTGGTGACTCAGGAAGGAGTGGCCAATCAGCGAATAGGGCACAAACCTTTGACTGTGTGACTGGGCCATAAAAGGCAAATAGTCCAGTTGCAATCAGAGGAGGAGAGCTGTTCTTTGTTCCACACCACCCACCCTGGACCCAACCTCTATTAAATGGTCGGTGAAGGTGGAGCCTTGGAGGAGGGCAAGTCGAGATTGGGTGAACTGGAACACTAGGAAGCTGGATTGTTATTGATTGGGGGAAAAGGGTCCTGTACACTGTGCTGCTTGGGCAACATTTGACTACTACCAGGAAGGGGCATAATGAAGCAGACTGTATAAATGACTGTATGCCAACTACATCTGTGGGACTAGGCAAACTGTGTATGACTTGATTACTGCTAGGGCCTCTGAGCTGGCTAGTGTTGTGGTGGGATAATTTTGCTTGTGAACTGTCTACTGCTAGGGTTAGAAAACTGGCTACTGTCAAGAAAGAGGGAAAATTGCTGTAATTGGAGGGGGGCAAACTGCTTAGGTTTTAGTGTAACACTGACTGAATTATTTCTGTTAGATGGCCACATTGATCACCTAAAATGAGGGTCGACTTGGGCGTGGCCAAAGTGGGCACCTTCGGTAGAGTGATTGGGTGTACAGGGTACGGGGCGGCAATAATTTTAAATTGGGCATGGAGGTTCAGCGGGTGCCCAGTGCGTTTTCAGTTGGCAGGTCTTAGGGAAGAAGTAGAGGGATCAGAAGGCAGCTGGAAGGTGGGAGGGGTGGGGAGGAAAGATGTGGAAAGGACCTCATGAGAGTAGACGAGGCCAATATGGCATAACCCAGGGAACAGGTGGACAAGGATCATATGGTTACTCAGGAGAGGTGGGGCACAAAAACAAGCAATGTACGGAAATCACTTCATAGGGAGGTGGCTGACCAGAAGGAGGGGGGACAGGAGAGAGCAAGTCAGGAGCAAGCATCACACTTACTAATTGCAGGGCCCTTAGTGCTCTGCGGCAGAATTTACTGATTTCTGTGGCAGGGCTCCTAGGCTTCTGCGGCAGCATTTTCCGATTTCTGTGACATGATTTGTTCATTTCTGTGGCAGAATGCAATCCTACCATTGGTTAAAATATGATGTGATGTCATAGATGACATCACCTCCCAAGCATAGAGGAGAGGCTTCAGGATAAACAAGATGGATACGGGAGACTGGCACTGTGGAAAAACTGTATATTTGAATGAAAATTCACCAAAAACAATGAATTCTGAGGCACTATATGAATTCTGTGTCATGATGCAAATTCTGCAGAAAATTCTGCAACCGCAGAATCGCAGAATTCCAGGGGCCTTGACTAATTGATTCGCCCTGCTATATCCGGGAGATGAGATGGAGAGGCTGCTGGGAGGAGGGGAGCAGGCAGACAGACAGAGAGGGTTTGGTCAGTAAGCTGGGGGGGGATGGGGCAGGAGAGAGCGCCAGATCCACAGAAGGGGAGGGGGGTGAAGAGACATTAGCCTAGGTGGGATGGAGGTGGGGAGGATGGGTGAGTGCAGATTGAAGCCAGAGTGGAAGGAGGGAGGACTAGGGTCGGGCAAGCATCCAGGTTAGGGAAGTCAGCCAAGGATAAGGAGCACTCTAGATAGGCCAGCTTTGGGGCGGGAGAAGTCAGATGAGGTGGAGAGGAGGGGAAAGATGGGGATAGGGAGAAACACAGCAGATGGGGTGAAGCCTGCAGAACTTGGGGGGGCAAAGAAGGGAAGCAGTAGAAGGGAATCTGGGTGGGGGATCTGAGGATACCAGCCCAGAAAGAGAGTCTGGGGAGATCTGGGGGGGCAATCTGTGCCACCCAGGAGGTTGGGTGGGTGAGGAGCAAGCTGGGAGCTACAGGCAGAAGAATGAGCATGGTAGGGCAAGCACAGGCTTGTGATCCCCAGGCTGAAGGGGGCAAGAGAAGTAAGCTGGGGGTTGATGACAGAAGGAAGAGCCTGGACAGAATCAAACGGGCCAGTAAAGTGTGGGGGGTGAAGATGATCCTGCTGGGTGACTCCATGACCTGGGGCATTCAGTGGGGGGGCAGGGGAGGGAAAAAGCAGCCCAGTCAATGCTAAATGTATCCCAGGCCTATCCGTACACAAGGCAAAATTCCAGCTATACTCGATAGCATTGGAATGCGGGGAATCCCCAGACTTCCTAAAACACCTGGGAACAACTGACTTATAGGAAAACAGTGAACTAGAAATCCAGGCAAGATTCCAGGAACTGGCCAGGGTTTACCACTCTATAGGAAGCGCAATCTCCTTCTTAGAGATTCTGACAGTACCTAGGGCATCCGGGGAGACCAAACACAAACTTAGAGATGTGAACCAGTGGCTCAGATACTGCTGCAGGGCAGAAAGGTATGGACTGGTGGGGAACTGGTGGATACATGGGAGGACAAGGGTTTATATGCCAGGTATAGGCTACACCTCAACTTAGAGGGGAAGGAGATCTTGAAACTAAAACTTGCTGGATTCATAGTCGAGAGATGGAGTTTAAACTTGTAAAGGGGGGGGTTAAGTAAAAGAGTGGCTCCAGGAAGGCTGCTCAAGGGTCCAGGTCTAGGGCATGAAAAGAAGGCAGGTGACTGTGATGTAAATCCATCCAGAGCTGTGCAAGAAAGGGCATCTAGGGACTGCTCAAGGCTGAGACGACTGGAGAAGGGTAGGGGTGGAGGACGGCCCTGATCAAAGCTAGGGAACAAAATGCCCAAGCTCCAGGCGATGCTGGTTGAGGGATCAATGAATGTGGCAGCAATTATTGAGACATGGGCCACTCAGAAAAATGATTGGGACCTAAATTTGGTGGGCTACAAAATATTGAGGAAGGATAGAGGAGAGGGAAGAGGAGGGGGTGTAGCACCGATAGTCAAAAATGACATATTGGTTAGTGGTTAGTGGAGGAGGCTGTGGGGAGGGGTGGAGGAGATCTGGGTAACCCTACAAATGAGGGGAGGTAAAAGATTGAAAGTAGGGGTGGTGTACAGACCCCCCAATGATGGAAGAGGCCCTGGAGGACAAACTAGTTGAGAACATCAAGGGGCACTGTGACCGTGGAAAGGGGGAATGGTGGTGATCATGGGTGACCTTAATATGCTGGGGACAGACTGGGATACTATGGCATCCTCTGTGACTAGGGAACAGAGACTGATGGATGTGTTCCAGGATGCCCTTCTGGTCCAGCAGGTGGGGGAACCTACTAGGGAGAAGCGGATACTGGATGTTGTCCTAGCAGACAGTGACCAGATAAAAGGCCTGGAGGTGTGTAGCCCACTGGCAGGTGGCGACCACACTACAATCTGGTTTCTGCTGTATCTGGGGGGAGGATAACCATTCTAATACAGTAGTAGTGGACTTCAGGGGGCGGACTTCATGGGCAGGGGCAGGATTCTACAGAGGAGCTTGGACAAGATTAGGCTGGACATGGATACTGGCAGCTTGTAGGAGGCCATTAAGAAGGGGGTGCAGAAGACTACTAATTCCTGTACAAAGGTAAGGCATAAGCATGGTAGAGCCAACAAGCCATGCTGGTGGACCACGGAGGTGCAGGAGGCGGTGAGGGATAAAAAGGCTGCCAATGCATGTTTTAAGTGCTCTAGGGGGATAGGGATAGGTGTATGAGTTGATGGCTAGAAGGGTCACCACAGTGGTGAGGGGAGCCAAGGTGAGGAGGGAGCAAAACCTGGCTAGAGATTTCCGGAGGGGGGAAAAGGGATTCTATAGATACACAAGGGAGAAGAGAAAAGGGAGGGCACAGATCAGCATGATTAGGACTGAGGAGAGATGGACTCAGGAGGTGGAGGAATCAGACAGAGGTGCTAAATGAGTACTTTGCCTTGATATTTACGGTGGGAGGCAGGGGACCCTCCAGCCCAGTGGGAGATAAGGGGAGCCAGCAGAGTCGAGAGGTCAGATGGAGTCTAGAGGACTGAAAGAAGTTGGGGTTCAGGCTGGGCCAAGTCTAGAAGGGGATGGGTGGTTAAATGAGGGGGTGGGCTGGGAGGAGAAATTACAGTGGAAAGGGTGAGGAGGCCCTTGCTGACACTAAAAACTGATAAGGCACTGGGGCCGGATAGGCTGCATTGGAGTGTTATGAAAGAATTGGCAGATGAGCTAGCAGCACTCTTTAACACCTCTCTGCTGACAGGATGGGTGCTTCAAGACTGGAGGGTGGCTCATGTTTTGCCTATCCACAAATGGGGGATTTAGAAAGGAGATGGGGAATTATAGGCCTGTCAGCCTAATGTCTGTGGTGGGCAAAGTAATGGAGGGCATTATCATGGATAGGCTCGGGAGGCAGCTGAAAAGGTTGGGGTAACTGGATGAAAAACAGTATGGTTTCATCCCGAGGAGATCGTGTTAGACCAACCCCATAGATTTTTATGACTGGGACCCTGGACCAGCATAGACCGGAGGACGTCCTATACCTGGATTTCAGTAAGGTGTTTGATTTGGTAGCCCAAAATGGGCTGCTAATAAAGCTGGGGGGGTGGGGTGAGAGGACAGTTGCTCAGATTGGGGGGATGGGGTGAGAGGACAGTTGCTCAGGTGGGTAGAAAATTGGCTAACAGGGTGAATACAGAGGGTAGTGGTGGGTAGTCTCCTCCCCCAAGAAGGTCACCAGTGGAGTCCTCCAAGGTTCGGTACTGGGGCCACTCCTGTTCAGTGCCTATGTCTTGGATATGGGGAGGGCGGTTAAGAATAGGATGAGTGTCTTTGTGGATGACTTAAAGCTGGGAGCATTGGTGGACAGGGACGAAGTGAGAGAGACTGTCCAGAGGGACCTGGATACCCTGGAGGGGTGGTCAAGGAGGTGGGGACTGAGGTTTAATGCAGGGAAATGTAGGGTGCTGTACCAGAGGGTCAGAAACCCAGGCCATGTATACACCTGGAAGGGGGGGGTCATACTGCAAGCCACAATGAGTGAGAGGGATCTAGGGGTGGTGGTAGATGTCAAAATGAATAACACTGAAAATTGCAGAAGAACTGCAGCCAAAGCAAACTGGATACTGCATAACCAGGGGGATTACGTCTAGGAGGAGGGAGGTGTTCCTCCTTCTGTATAATGCCTTGGTCAGACCACATCTCGAGTACTGCATGCAGTTCTGGAAACCTCACCTCAAGAAGAATGTAACACTGCTGGAGAGTGTCCAGAGGAGGGCAACCAGGATGCTTCAGAGCATGGGAGGAAGGCCCTATGAGGAAAGGCTGGAAGAGCTTGGGCTGTACTCATGGGAGGAAAGACGAAACAGGAGGGACATGATAGGGGTCTTCAAATATGTAAAAAGAGATGTTCAGACTAAAGAAGGTGGAGAACAACTAGGTGACGAGTGGAAGCTAGAGGGGGGAAATTACAGGGGGGGATGCAGGAGACATTACTTCATTGAGAAGGTGGTGGAGCCCTGGAATGCACTGTCCAGGAGTCTGGTGGAGGAGGGCACAGTGGAAGGCTTCAAGAGGGAGTGAGACAGGTACAAGGGTAAACTGAAGCAGAGGATGACCCTATCTGGGGCTGGGTGGGAAAGAAAGCACCCATTAGGAGGCTGGCTACCGAGCAGACACAACAGACCATCAGGCCTATTCTGCTGGCTTTTAGTATGTTAGATATAACAGAGGGACTACAGGGGAAGGTGTGCCTATTTGTAGAGGATACGAAGATCTGCAATAGGGTAGACACCCTAGTAAGGGAGGTGGAGGCAGTGAGGGAAGGCCTAAAGATTCTGGAGAGGTGGTCGGAAACTTGGCAGCTGAAATGTAATGCCCAAAAGTATACATTAATGCACATGGGTGTAATAACCCACAAACCATTTACACACGGGGGGGGTAAGGAAACTCAGCAGGACAGAGATCTGGGAATTATAATTTCAGATATACTTAAGGCGGAGAACCAGTGCAGCACAGTGGTGGGCAAAGGGAGGGTTATAAAACAGAAAGAGGGAGGTGCTGATGCGTCTTTATAAATCCATGGTGAGGCCTCACCTGGAGTATGGGGTTTAGTTCTGGAGGCCTCACCTACACAAGGACATAAGACAGGATTGAAAGGGTTCAGACAAGGGCAACCAAGATGGTGCATGCTATACATAGGAAGCCCTATGATGAAAGGTGGAGGGAATCGGATCTGTACCCACCGGAGACTAGTAAGGTGAGAGTGGGAAGCTTATTTGCAAGGAAAATAAGTGCTATAACTAGAGATCATAAACCAAGATTAGAAGAAGGAAGGTTTAGGGGCAATGTGAGGGGGCATTACATCACTGAAAAGGTGGTGGAGTCCTGGAACAGACTACCGGAATAGGTGGTGTGCACAAAAATGGTGAAAGGATTTAAGGGGGCATGAGACAGACACCAGGAGCTGACCAGTGGGCAGAGTGGTGTGTCTCTTGACAAAGATGATGATTGGTGGGGGGGTAAGGGGCAGACTCAATTGGCCAAAATGGTCCTTTTCTGTCACCAGATTTCTATGATTGTAAGGCAGTTAAGTAATTAGGACTTACCTGCTCCATCAGAGTAGGGGACTCTAGAGTTGGGATGTCCTTGGTTCAGGGTATTCTGGTAGGACCAGAAAGGAAAGAACAGAGAAGGTTGAAGGGACACAAAGGGTCAGAGGTGCTAGAGGAGAGATTAGAGTGTTAGAAGTAAACAAAGATACTTATCTGATTGGTATGTTTGGCCAGACCTGTAGAAATAAAGGGAAAATAGATCAGTATGGGGAAGTTATAGTAGCAAGAGTAGAGAGATACAAAAATGGTATATAGCACAGGAGTAAAGGAAGAGGAGTTTTAGAGGAAAAGACAAACTAGGTCAAAGTAAGTAAACTAGAGATGGACAAACATGCAGACAGCTAAGAATAGAGAATAAAGTGGTATTTGGGACTCTGCAAACCCCCCCCTTAGTGCCCCTAGGTGACCTGCAGGTAGACAATAAATTTAAGAAGTAGTCCAGATGGGCAGTTGGGAATGAATTTGGGCTAGTGGCCCCTATATAATTTAAAAAAGGGGACAGTGGTGGTTCAGGAGTCTTGAGTTGTCCCAGGAGGCCAGTAGTTTGAAAGGTATAGCTCTGGTGATATAATGGGTCACTCCCTCATGGACAGTGGCAATTTTTTTTCTTTATTATCTTTCCCTGGAACCTAGTGTGGATGGGGGGGGGGATGTCCTTGGGCCCAGACTGTATGCAGCAGGCAGGAGGCTGTTCAGAAAACTGCTGACCAGAAGTGCTGCGGCTGTTGCAAGGCAGCCAGTTTAGTGCTGCTGAACTACAGTGACAGTAATGGCAGGCACTTTCAACTGCCAGCCCAGAGAAGGGCAACTAAAATAGCAAAAGGTCTGCACCAGAAGCCATACCAAGAGAGACAAGCTGAATATGTATGCCCTTGAGGAAAAGGAGCTGGGGAACAGGACAGAAAATTTCAAGCACCTCAAGGGAATCAACAAAGTCCATATTTCATAAGGAGATGCACAAGAACAAGGGGCAAAATTTGAAGATAGAGGGGACTGCTCAGGGGCAACATGAGGAAGTATTTTTCACAGAGAGGGTGGTGAATGCATGGAATGGCCTTCCTGAGGAGGTTGTGGGGTCAAAAATAGTGGGGGACTTCAAGAATACATGGGACAGACATGAACCAATTCTATTGGTGGGTAGGAGGAAGTCAGCTGTTGGATATCTAGGATCTGCAGATTATCCACTAGGTAGGGGTACTGAGTGGGCCAAGCAGTCCTTATCTGCCATCAAGGTCTATGCGTCTATGATTCAGCCCACAGAGCTTAGGCTGTAGCCTGCTCCATGTGTGTGGGAATGAAGATGGGATATTTTTGGGAGGGGGAGGAGGCTAGAGCAAATATGCCTCCCTCTACCCAGTGAAGAGCCGCCACGGGGGAGGTTAAGAGGGTCTGGAGGGTGGGCGGCCAGCAGTAGGTGGCAGGAACCTTTAGCTAAGCTACATGGTGGCAGATTGTAGATGCCCTGAGGGGGGGTGGTAGAAAGGGACTGGGAGAGCAAATGCACAAGATAGGGGCCATGAAAGAAAATCCACAGTGCAGCTGAAGGGCAATGCCTGAAATTGACTTAAAAGTAGCTGTGGGTGGGAGGCAAACAGGTGAAATCAGTGGGCCCCCTGAGGGGACCATGAAAGCAGCAAGCACTGCATACAATAGAGTTGCACAGCAGCCAATGTCAAAGTACCAATGGCTAATAAAAGAATTTGGGGGAGGAAAACAGCATAAGGTCCAGGACAGCTCACAATTAAAAACACAGAGCAGTAAAGAGAAAGAGCCCTGATGGGCTATAAATATTAAATAAATTTATGCAATGGGGTGGACATAAATGGAGTGTGATAAATCCATTTTATCTGAGCATGTACGTGTATACATGCAGAATCTTACATTTATACATATAGTTATTATGTCATCCTCGATTAATGTGCATAGTGGACTGCGTCACACAGCTCCATCCCTTACCCCCGTCATTTGGCACTGCTTACTAGTATCTTGCTTTTAGTTTTGTTTCTTCCAGGTTGACCATCCCTCAGCCACGCCACCTGCCATTTAGTCATACTTCTCACCATTCTTCCCACTATCATACAGTGATCTTTTGTTTCTGTTTAATAGTTTTAGTTTTTTGCTTTTTTACCAAACCTTTTTCAACTGACTGCTCCAAGCTGCGCTCCAGCTGTCACACTCCTCTGCATGCTGCTGCCGTGTCCTCACCACACCTCTCAATATACAAAACAGACTTTTTTTTTACTGCTTTCTCAAAAACCGATAAGCCTTCATGCTTACTCTTCCACTCTGGTTTTCAAAACTCGATACAGCTGCCACCAGAGCTCCCCCAGCACATAGAAACTGTCAGATATTTTTTTCCTTAAACTGCATGCTTGCAAACCTCACTGCTGATGAGCCCACACTCTAGGTCACACTTCTGCTCTGGTTTCCAGATCTCACTACAACTGCAACCATATGCTCCTGTGAAGTCCTTCCCTGCAAACTTTAAATGGTCTCTTGTGGCCCTTATGGCCCTCCCTCTTCCCTGCTTATTTACTGATATTTCCCTATGTCTATATACCACACATGTTTTAAGCCCCCCCTACCATTTTTCACTCCTGACCTCCAACGCTATAATGCTGTCAAGTCTGTTCCAGGTGTCTACTACCCTTTCAGTGAAGTAGTAATTCCTCACATCCATCTTACCCCCACCATAAGCTTCATCACATGCCCCATGGTCCTTTTTCCTATTTGAAGGATCCCCCCCCAGCACCCTGTTCATCCTTGTAAGATACTTGTGGGTCTCCATCATGTCCCCTCTCTTTCAGGTTTTATATGTTGAGATCCCAGTCTCCTCACAGGGCTTTTGTCACAGCCCACGTACAATTTTAGCTTCCCTTTATACTGCCCCCATCCTATGGCCTTTCTAAGGTGCAGCCTCCAAACCTGGACTCAGTACTCTAAGTCAGATCTCACTAATAAGGGATTACTTGCAACACCATCACCTCTCTCCTCCTGCTGAAGATACCTCTCCCTATGCAGCCCCAGCATCCGCCTAGTCCTACCCACTGCTTTGTCACACAGCCCAGCAACTTTAAAGAGACTGTCCAAGGTAACTGAGTCGGCCCCTACACCATACCCATCGGTGCCTTGCTGCCAGAGGACCCCAAGGAAGTTAATATGTCCTCATATTTTTAAGCCATTCAAAAGTTATGTCCCTCATAAAAATATACAAACCAAGTCCCAAGGACTTCCCAGTTGCTTGCTGCCACCCCAGCTCCGCTCCCATGCTCACTAGCAGGATGACGAGATGCCAGTGAGAGCGCGGGGGCGCTCTTCTTCATCTGTAATGGGTGGCAGCTTTTCTATTGATTTTAAATGATCCCGTGGCTACCTGGCAATGAAACATGGCACGGTCGAGTAGCAAGGCCTTTGTTAGTTGAACGGTGCCCACATTTGATTGCCAGGTAGCCACTATATCGCTTAAAAAATCAATAGAAATGCTACACCTAATATATAATAGAAAGGCACCCCACGCTCTTACTGGTGATCTCACTCATCCTGCTAGTAAGCATGGGGGGTGGAGCTTGTGCAGCAGAAAAAAACCAAAAAAAACAGGAAGTCCTTGGGACCTGGTTTGTATATTTTTATGAGGGACAGAACTTTTTAACGGCTTATAAATTTAGGGACATATTAACTTCCTTGGGGTCTTCTGGCAGCATGGCACCGACGGGTATGGTGCAGGGCAGTATCTTGGTGAGTTTCTTTAAGATCATAATAACTCTAAGGTCCCCCCTGCTTAGTGATCATCAACACCACCCCCAACCATATAAAAGCAGCTCCTGCTGTTTCAAATGCCCTAGGTGCACGATTCTGCACTTTGTCATCGAACCCCAACTGCCCCAATCTTGACCACTTTTTGAGTTTCTCCAAGAGGCATGTGCATACTTTCTGCTCCCTTCTTAGTGCCCACCCTACAAATTTTGGTATTATCTGCAAAAAGGCATTCCCTTCTTTGCCAGTTTTTCTTCAATGTCACTTATGAAGATACTGAAGAGGATCTGCGCCAGTACTGAGCTGAGCTGCTCACTGTCTCATCACTGTAATGAGTGCCATTAACCATCACTCTCTGACACCTTAACCCCACCCCCAGCTACTACTTTGTTTTCCAACCTGCATCTCTGGTCACCCCCCTTCTGTTCAGCTACCACAACACCATCACTCTGGCATCTGCCTGGACTTGTTCCACCATATAATGAATCCAATATGTGGAGCAGCTGCCTAGGTAGTCAGGATACATTTACATGTTCTTCCATCCCTTAGAACATAAGTGGCAAGGGTGCACAAATATGTGTACAGACATGTGTGGCACAGCACCAGTCAATGTCTTCCCACCTATGGACTGCTCCCACCTGCAGTGCCACTTGTGGTCACTCAGTTGGCAGTACTACAGCTGAGCTGGCTGTCCTCCTTCCCCAGAAGAGAGCCTCTTGTATAACAGTTAATCCTCCTCCTCGCCCCAGAGAGCCCCCGACACGAGCTCATTCCTGAATTAAGGTCACCTCCGCTGCAGGTCATAGTGTTACTGTTAAGCTGAAGGGCACACATGTTAACCAGTTTCTAATTAATTTCACCACTTTGAATCCCTCCTAGGCTGATCAATCTCTTTTGCCTCGCCCATCCCCCCAAAATAGTCAACCAGCCTCCTCTCTGCTAGATCACCCTTCCAGGCACCAGACTATCCTCCATGCAGCTGGACAACCCTTCTAGCCCCAGCCTTTCACATAATGAGCACTGGAACTAGAGCAGCACACACAGGCTCTGGGCCAGCCACGCCTTAACCAGCCAGCCACTCTTCCTATTATTCTGGACCAGCCTCCAACTACATTCTATACAACCTTCATGTAGCTGGAGCACCACCCCAAACCTCCACTCTAACAGACCACATATCTGAAGTTGTCCCTCCAAGCCCCTGGACTAGCAGTCTCCCACCCAACCACTCAACCTACAGCTAGATCCACCAGAAGTCCCATACCAGCCTCAATATCCAACCACCCACCCTGCAGCTGGACCTCACTTCCAACCTTGAACTAGCCCCACCACCACCAGCCACCCTTTCTGCTGCTGGCTTACTCTTTCATGCCCTGGACTAGGCTCCCCCAGGAGGCAATCCTCCCTGTAGCTGGACCCCTGTGTTCATTCCCACCGACAGACCAGCCCCCATCCCCTCTGCAGGTTGAGTAACCTCCCCAGAGCTGAACGCCCTTTCCAAAAGCTGGACACATCCTTCCATCCAAAGCAGAAACTCCCTACACCTAGACTTCCCCCGATCACCCTTCCTCAACCATGGACCCCATACTTCTCAATGTAGTATTAAACAAAATAAAAAAGTGACACTAACATATTGCATTTGCAGTGTCAGTGGCTCAGCAAGTAGCACACTCACCTCTGAGGCTGGGAGATCAGAAGGCAGGGGGTTCTATTCCCATACCAGGCACTTGGGTTAATATCCCAATACTGATGCTGTAGTGCAGCATGAGGGAGATGGCTGCACTCCTGAGGCACTGTCTTTCAGATGAGACATTAAACCGAGGTCTCATCTGCCTGTTCTGGTGGTAGTTCAGGTGGATGTTAAATATTCCATGGCACTTTTCGAAAAAAGCAGGGGAATTTTCTCTGGTGCCCTGGCCAAATTTCCCCCCAAATCACTAAAGATACCACCAACAGCTTAATCTGGTTCAAGGTCCGTTAGTTTTCATCTGTATCCCCCTCCCTCCAGGTCGTGCTTGAAAATAGGCAAGAATCTGTCTAGTGCACTTAGCCAGTCAACAAAAACAAAATAAACATAAAATATAAATTAATGTGGTCTTCAGCAAAAGAAAAAAAAAAGTGCACTGATGCCCAGATTACAAAATGGATAAATACAAATATTAAATGCAAAAAAGCAGTTCCCCCACAAACACACTCAAATATCTGCAGTAAATAATTCTTCCTTTATCTGCAGGTAACTCCAGATTTTCTCAAATTAAAAAAGTTGGAATATTTTCTCTGTAAATATAGTTAAATAGGTTACTAAATGGATATACACAGAAAATGCATTCTGAATTTGCTCAATTATACAATCTTCCTGCTGTTTATTCTCCTGCCCCCACCCCCACTACTTTAAAGTAACTAAATCAGCAAAAATTCCACAAACAACAAGTAATCTAGAGGCACAATGCATCCTAGACACTTTAAGGGGTGGGGGTGGGGGGTTGACTGAAAATAAAATGTGTATTTCAAAGTTTAGCCATGAGTTCAGAGAAGAGAAAATGTTTTCAAGACAAAACATTGATAGTGAAACCTGCACTGCATTTCATTAAGAAAAAAAAACACCCGAGTGATAATACCCTACTTTGTATTTAACATTTCAGGGAGTTAAAAAGATGTACTTTTAAATATAAGCTCTACCTTAACATGTCAGTCTTAGCTGTAGGAAACCCCAGTTGTTCAAAAGTGGAGACTCACAGAATGCTCGTGGCAGTTTCATCAAGGCTGGACACAGACAGGAAGTGAGCTGGGAAATGTAGGCCTGACTGAGTAGACTTATGGAAATGTAGTTTAGAATAGACTTTTAAAGGAACACTGCCAACTTTTTTTGCACCATATTATTTCCAGGTAAAACCCCACATTTTATGATTGCTTACCTTCTCTAAAATTCATTAGTATTGCTGGTCGTTTTATCCATCTCCTTGCTTAGTAGAACTGAAATGCACGGTAATATACGCAGCCTTGATTGGCTAATATAAATCCTAAAACTACTCCACTGACTGTAATCTTCATTTATGATTCAGTTGTATTAAAAAAAAAATTGTACTTTTAAGAGCATTGCAGATCGATTTCTAATCTTCATTTAGCAATAACTTACTCTTGAACAACTAGTCTGCTGAATATTCTTAGAATTTAGTATTCTTAGCAGTTGTATTTTGAGATGATGATTAAAGATTATTAAAATGACTAAAATTAGTCTTTGAAGGCAATCATGAATGCTTTAATACTAAATTTAGTATTTGACTTCAGTGACGGTTCCTGAGTACAGCCCTTTGGGCCTGCACACCCCATGACCACTCACATCTTGAACACCCCTGCCCAGATGACCACCCAGCTGGACAACCTATCAACATCCCAATAGACCTCCAATGTGTGTACCTTGCTTGCAGCTAGTCCACCCTATAAGCCCCAAACCAGCCTCTCCCCATCAACTATCACTCTTCCCTGTAGCTGGCTGCTCCAGGCCATGCTTCCCACCCTCAGACAAGATCCCCTGCAGATGGAACCCCCCAGACCTGCATCCCCACCTCAGTAGACCACCTTCCCTGCAGCTGGACCAACCTCCCAGCCTCACCAAACAAAGCACCCTCCTTAGAGTTGGACCAGCACCCCTAGATAACAACTCTTTCTGCAGCTGGACCCACCCAGACTACCCATCTTACCCAGAAACCAGTTGCCTATCCCACCACTGACCACTCTCCTTGCACATAGAAAACCCTGCCCTGCTAGGTACCCTTTTATAATCGCAACACTTACTAGTCTGACATGCTGCATCCCACACACAACAACCCAACAGCCCCAGCAGCCCAACACACAGTGGCCTGACCCAGGACAATGTCTGACACACTGTCAGGCCAGAGGAGGGTGGGATGCTGTGCAGCTGTCGAGTGGATTTTCCACAAACACATGAAGCACCCGATCCTGACCTATGCCACCCATCTCAGGACCTGAGCCACTACTGAACAGCACAGATGATGTGAAAACACCCACCCCCATGTGGTGCACCCTCTGAGGACACACTGACCTGATAAGACCCCCGGTAAGGATGACTGTGTCACCATCCATGGGACAAGGATGAAACAAATAGCCGTGCATGCCCCAGTGTGTTGACCAGCCATCCCAGGCAGCATGGCGGACTGTCTGTGCATCCCTGCATGCATGATGATGTCAGCTGACAGCCAGTTGGTTGGGCATGCATGAAGGAATTGGAGTACCATGCCTGTTGGTCGGTGCATGCATGACACTGCAGGTGCATAGCAGAGTGGCACAGCGAGAACATGGATAGCTGCACCAGGAAATGGTCCACAGCAACACTACATGTGGATGCCAGGACACAGAGCAGCATGCCATCGCACCAACCGTGTAATGTGTGTATGTGGCCGTGTCATGCTAGCCCACTATGGGCTTGCAGTAAGCACACAGAAAAAAGTCTGGAGGTGTTTGTGGGGGGCCTGTGCCACAGGAGCTCATTGTGGTATGAAGGCTGCCAGGTGTGTTGTGGGTGGTTCCACAAGGGCCCATTGCAGGAATGCTGTTGCCACACAGTTGCACAGCTGGAAGGATTGGGGGGGCACTCACATAGCTTCAGGCCAGTGCAACATGTTGCACACATGAACAGCTTAAAGGATTTTGTGGGGACTCACACAGAGTCAGGCCTGTGCAACATGCAACACACAGTGTAGACATGGCAGTGTGTAGTGGGCTGCTTGGTGATACCCAGCAGTGTTGTGATGAGACATCACCACCAGGTTGGGGTGCATGTGAAATGGGGGGGTGAAACTTTATTCAACAGTAGGGGGCCACAGTGGCAACCTGGTGGCTGTGCATGATGTGTACTGTGAGTGTGTAGCAACTGTTAGGTGCCTATGTCACCATGGAAACCCTACAGGATGGTGTGTTGTGTGCCATGCCACAGAGGAACTTCAGTAGCTGTCTGTCCTTGGATGTCAGTACCATCCTTATCCACCTCATAGCTCTTCTTGGGTGGTGTCCATGGCAGTCCACAACAAATGCCTTCCCTGGTGACATAGATCCATTGCTGTTCCCTATGGAGCTCTGCTAGCATTGTCATGACCCCTACATGCACCTTCCTGAGCAGGGCATGGAGATGGCAGTGCCAGGTCTCGACATTGCTTTAGGTCCACAGTATACCTCATTCATTGAGATCCACAACCAACCACAGCTGAGGTGGGAATATGGGGTCATATCTTGTGGGCACCTTGGCCACCCTACTGTACAGCTATATCCTGCCCAGCACATGTGTCTGCTCTAAACAATAGAGGAGTGTGGTGGCATTTGGTGGAATGGTTGGCTTCAGGAGGCTGAATGCTGCTGGAATGTCCTGTGCCAGGAGATGGGTGAGGGCCATGAGTTCATGGATCTTCAGGCTGAAGTCTGAGTCATTTCCTTATTGTGGTGCAATGCCAAAGCTCTGGACCTTCCACCACACAATCTGCCCAAAGTGGAACAGGCAACCCTTGTTTATGGCTTGTGGAAATTCCATCTTACAGACATTGATCACAGCCTGCTCAAAATTAGTGATGATCATAGGTGGTTTGAGGGTGCAGAATGTATACTGGCATATTTATTCAGCTTCTGAAACAAGGTGCAGCAACATTACAAGCTCTTTATCGTCATCAGTGTATACACCAATGACATGATGAGGTTGTTAGGGCCCATCCTCATGGGTGCACGGATGGTGTACAATGAGTGAACAGGTGTGGCACAGTCTTGAACATACCATCCATCACCCAGAAGGGTGCCTGAGCCAGGTCCCTGATGTCCTATGTGGTGAGTAGAAGGACCTGGTGGGTGGTGCTGCCAGTGATCCTGCTGTACCATGGCCATCCAGTCACCGTCTGTAGCTGTTTGGGGATAGTGAGGTCAGCCAGTGTCACTGGTTCTGGTGAGAGGTCCTTGCAGCTGGTCCTGTTCACAATCTGCAGCAGGGCCCTCTTGATTGGCAACTGTTGCCACAGCTCAGTGGTCATCACAGTTGCCTCACTCTGCAGTAGCTATGTGGGGCTAACCATGGTGCTGTGTGCCTTCTACTTGATGCCAGCCAGTGCCTGTGGTGGTAGAGCATCTGTCACCTCCAGAGCATGATTGTGCTCATTCTTTTTCTTTAGGTGGTGCTGGCCATCCTGGAACAGTGTGATGGCCTAGCCGAGGCAGGACTTGAACTTATAGTGCTGGCAGCACCATTACACTGTCTCAGGCTGGCCCAGTGGTGCTGAGGGTTGAGGAGCTGGATGCCACACCTTGTGCCATGCCAGTGACCCGGGTTCAGGATTGAACCCGGGCTGTTGAGAGTCAGCAGGGAAAGACTGGGATTGAACATCCATAGGCTGCTCTCCCAGTCCTGGGGTGGGCTGGGGAATTTCAGCATGCTGTAGCGGCTCCCTAGGGATGCCCAGGGGCACTGCTAGTGTCGGTGACGCTAGATGGGGAGCACGGAAGATGTCGGCACATTCTGCCTGGACGTCATTGCAAGTCTGTGCTACTGGGGCCAATCGAAGGAAAATGGCTGGGCATGACCTTGCAGCTTGATGGCTGTTCTCTGAGCCACCCAGAGGACTTTGGTGGAGTCCTGTTGAGGAGGGTCCGGGGCTGTTCTGGCTGGTGGAGGTAGAGGGGGAGCCCTCCAGCAGGATGGCATGATGGCCTTTCCTGATTCTCCTGGGTGCAGTTTGAGCTACCCAGCTCTCTAGGTGGGTGGAGCTGGTGGCTGGATAACCCAAGCCGGAGTGTGTGCAGCAGCAGGTGAAAAATATGATATGATAAAAAAACAGTACACTGCCTCATTGCATGTCCATTCATGGACCAGGAGGTAGCCATTCACATCCAGCTTGGACTTTCCCTTCCTGGATGGTACCACCTTACAGATTGTCCCTGTTGTTGGGGTTGCAGTTGAGCACCCTGGCCCCTCCATGGCTTCCATGCTGTCCTCCA
Source organism: Neoceratodus forsteri (assembly GCA_016271365.2). NCBI lineage: Eukaryota > Metazoa > Chordata > Ceratodontiformes > Ceratodontidae > Neoceratodus > Neoceratodus forsteri. Next base: position 799,978,474 of record CM057454.1, read on the forward strand.
TTGTGCCAGAGGACTGTGCTACACTGTCCAGCTTTGGTTCCAGCTCAGGCATGCGGGTGAGATTGCACTTCATTTGCACATCACACTCCATGGGCCACACCTGTGGCAGCTGCTACTTATCTGTGGGTGGTTTGTACCAGTACTGTAATGTCACTGTCTGCCCACAGTCCCAGTGCTTCATGGCTGTGCTGTGCACCATGGTCACATTCAAGTTCTGTGTGCACAGTGTCCTGGGCCCCCATCAGCTACTGTGCTGCAGCGGGGCTATGCTCCATGGTACGCTTCCCTGCTGCCCAGCCTGCAGGGGTCCCTGTGTGTTGTGTACTCTACCTACAAGTCAGTGTCCACCTACCTAAGCTTGCCTTTGCAACCCCCAGCATTGGCATCCCAGCATCTGTAGTTCCCATGCATGCCGCCATGAGTGCACGTCTGTCCGCTGCCCCCATGCATCATTTTCTGATGCCTGCCTGTTCTCCACATTCTCTTCAGATGTAGTTCCCTGACATGTCACTTCTCTGGTAAATTACCTATTGTAGCCCTCACTGTGCTCCTTCCTATGGGGCTTGCATTTTCTGCCCCAGTGCCAGTTTGTTTGTCAGAATTCCAGTTCACCTGCTTTGTTTACTAACCACTCTCCCTACATCTGAAATGGGCCCTGCCCAGCCAACCACTCTCCCTGCAGCTGAACCACACTTTCGGCTCCTGGAAAAACCTTCCAAGGAAAGCACTGTCCATGGACCATTCCACAGTTACAAGGAGGGAGGAAGAGGCCCCCAGCAGAGTAGAAGCAACTGCTGGTGGGGGACTTAATTAGGGGGATAGACTTGCAAGCAGGGTGGGGTAAAGGAGAGAGAGGTTAAATACCAGAGAGGTACTTTGGCTTGGAGGGATGAGAGCAGATACAGTGGATCATTAGGCAGCAGGAGAAGAGAGGGAGCTAGATGTCATTGTCCACCTGGGGACAAATGAGGTGCAGGGAAATTTCAGGGATAGGGGGAGGTTCCTCAAGCATGCATGGTGGCTTTTGCCAAAAGGTTGCCTATATACATCTGGGGAGAAGGTAGTACTCTCCACACCGGCTTTCAGCAGTTGGTTAAAGGCATGGTGTGGGGTGGGTCTCAGTACTAGGAGTGGGCAATTTCAATGTCTTCATAAGTGAAATTGCAGAAGAACTGAATGGGAAGGTATGTATTTTTGCAGATGCCACCAAAACCTGTTATAGGGTGGACAGTCAGGAGGGTGTGGAGAAAGGGTTCGCCCATGCTGGTGTGACAGCCATGTTGCTGATGCCGATTACAGCACAGACTACATTACTGCACCAGGCATAACGTATCCTGGGAGTTACACCACCACAGCACCCTTCTGGGGAACAGTCTCTACTGGGCCCATCCCCTCATTATCCCACAGGTCCAGGTTCTTTATTTACCTGTTCTCCAGTCCTACCCCATCCTACAATCACCTCGTAGATATACAGTAGATTGTTATTATCTCTCATGTCCGGTGGTTCCCATTTATTTATTTATTCATTCATTTGTTTACCGAGTTGGTGCACTGGTCTGAGAACCATTTTCAGGCATGACCTGGGCCATTGAGGATGGCACAGGAATACAAGCAAGTACAAAGGAGGCTGGGACAAAGCATACAATAGACAGTTATAAAAATATGCAGGATATTTATATGATGATATATATAAGCTTGCAGCACAATGGATAAAAAACATTTATGACAATAGCAGGTACAGTAGTAGCCAAGTTGTAATACAAATTATGCATGATCTGAGATGACTAAAGGAAAATGTGCATCATGGCAGTGTAGGTATGGACCAAGAAGAAAAAGGAGGGAAGGGAAGTAGAGGCATGATAATAAGTTGGGAGGGCAGGAGCAAGGAGTGGAGGACAGAAGGTGAGATCCAAGGAGAGAGTGGAAGATTCCTGGAGAGTCAGTGGTGCTAAGTGGAGTGGGCAGGTTGTTCAAAAGGAAAGGGGCTGCAGATGAGAATGTACGTTTACCCATACAGGTGGAGACTAGGGGGCACTCAAGCATGAGGCCAGCAGTGAGGCAGAGCTCTTGAACAAACACTTTTAGCCAAAGAAGGTGGGATTGTGGAGAGGTAGCTCAGTTTTGGATGGCCTTATTGATTGTGCTGGCCAGGAGATAGGTCTGTTGGGCTGATGGGGGAAGCCAGCCCCAGGCCTGATAGAGTGAGCAGTGGTGTGTTGAGTGAAAGCCCTTGCCCCTGTATACCCAAAGTCCCCACCACGACCCAGGTAGTTCTTACAGCAAATTCTGCCCTCTGGTCCCCTGGCTTACTATATATTTGACACCCTTCCACATTTGGCACAGACCATATTCTCAGCTCCTTGATTGAGCACAAAATGAATGATAGTTCACAATCATGTGCTAACTGTACACAGCTGTTTATAGAGTAGGCATGAGTGCAAAACTGGCATTCTGTCCTCAGTTGGTCACAGTGGTTAGCAAAATGTCTTTGCCAATTGCCACTGTGGGGAGAGTGTGTAAACATAAGTTGGGGGTCATGAATGGTGGGAGCAATGGGACTGGGTGGGCAGGTAGGTATTGCCAGTTCCCAATGTATGGAATGGACAGCAGCACCACTGAACACCAGGTGAAGTGTGATATTACTGATGGTGGGAGCTCAAAGGGGCAGGGGTAGGAGGCAGAGGTGATCATACCTGGTTTAGGGAGGCAACATCTTTTAGAGCCATTCACCAACCGGTCAGAGACTCACTAATTATGCTATTCAAGATATCATTTTGTGATCCTACCCTGTTTTTGGGGTGCAAAGGGTTTGAGAGTCACTTACCCATTTAGCGATCGCAAATGCTTTTTGAATGTTCTGGTCTATGTGAACAATAACAGTCCATTACCAGTAAGATAAAGACAAGTGAACAAATAATGGCATTACAGTGGTATAGCAATGGCAATACTGTGGTCAGTGGAAAAATCCACAATGGTACTACCCAGTGGTACTCTGGTATCACAGTGGTAGATGATATATAGATTTTCCTCTGTGCATTGGTAGTGCACTGGCAGAATGGTATCCCTATGGCATTTTTTACCATTTTCTCTGTCTCTCACACATACACTGGTAATACAATGGTATCACGAAATTTTGAGATTTTTGTCAGCTCCCACAAATACTGGTACACTGGTAGCACAATGGTACTGTGTTATTTTGACATTTCAGTATTTGGTACCTCTCACAGCAACCCAAGACTCATGTGGTAGCACAGTGGTACCAGTATTAATCTCATTATACTCTGTACTCTGATGCATTATTAAGATAAATTACATTATCAACCTCATGGAGAACAGCTCTCCATTCCATATTTTTTATTTGTTCACTTGTCTTTATCTTACATGTGCTTGGGAGTTTGGTATTGCGTATGTCATAGTGCACTGGGGTATGATGTTGGCTAGTGTATCAGAGTGCACAGTGGTATGGTGGTGTGGTGTGATAGCATATATAGTGTGAGTGGAGTGACAGTGTACATGGGGCTGTGGGTTTGTGTTGTCTCTGTCTCAGTGTGCATAGTGCTATGGTGTTGCAGTGTATGTCACATTGCATGAGGGTATTATGCTGGTTTGTGTGTAAGAGTGCATGGTTATATGAACCCGGGTGGGGTGGCAGCATGCTTTGTCAGAATGCATGGGTATGGTGTCAGTTGATGTGACAAAGTGCATGGGGTATTGGATCTTTAGGTGTGTCAGCATGCTTGGCTAGTATCATGTTGGTTTGTGTGGCAATGTGCATGGAGTGTGATGTCAGGTGCTGTGTCAGATTGCATAGTGGTGTGGGGTTGTGAGATGTGTCAATATGTATGGCGGTATGGTGTGGGATGTTGTGGCAGGATGCATGAGGTATGGTGTTGGGTGGTGTGACAGCAAGCATGGGGTATGGAGTTGAGTGGTGTGGCAGCAGGCATATGGGTATGGATATGGGTTTGTGAGATGTATCAACATGCATGGAGGTATAATGTTGGTTTGTGTCAGTGTTCATGGTGGTATGGTGTCAGGTGGTGTGACAGCATGTATGTGTAGAGTGGTGTGAGAGAGTGCATTGGAGTATGGTGTCAGATTATGTGTTGGAGTACATAGGGGTATTATATTGAGTGGTGTGATGGTGCACATGTGGTGTGCATGATGGTATGATATTCAGTGATGTGATATCATGCATGTAGTAAGGGGTCAAGTGTTGTGACAGCATCATGGGGTATGGTTCACCCCTGAGATGCGTGGGAAGTGGTGCTGCTGAAATATTACCTAATATGTGGGGATTGAAGTGCCACTGCCAATACATCCAGAGGGTAAGGTGCTGTAGTGCTGCCGCCATCACACAGGAGGGGCATGTGATGCTGCTACCTTCACCCATGGTAAGTGCTAGGAGTGGTGCTGCTGCCATCAAACCCAATATGTGGGGATTGTAGTTCTGCTGCCAATACACCATAGGGGAAGGTGCTATATGCTGCTGCCATCACACCCGATGGGATTCCAGAGGTAAGTATGGGGTGAGGTGGTGTGTGGGGAGGTGGAGTGCGCAGAGGGTGGGTGCAGATTGGGGGAAGGGGCCACTGACAGCGAGGGACCATTTTCTACTTTGCAGGTAAAAAAAATATTAAAACATTGCAGGAAGTTTTTCTTTTTACATGTACATTTGGCATGTTGGAGTGGGCTTGCAGTGTGCCACCTGTGTATTTTCGGGATTAAACTTACCTGAGCCAATGGGATCAGGGATTGGGCACCCCATCGGCAAATAACTAAGGGTCTGTGTTGGGGGGGAGATATGATGCCGAGGAGGATTGTGCACCCCCCTTGGCAAACAACTTGTATGGGGACATTATACCGATGAGGATTGGGCTCCCCCATTGGCAAATGAACTGGGGAAGGGGCATGCTGACAGAGGGATTGGGCAACCCTGATGTCAGCTTTTATAGGGACTGTGAGAGGCGGACGGCGACAGCCACCATGTTTATTGAAATGTTACACCAGGGAAGGCATGCCCTGCAATGAGGGGTGACTCTCTCATTGCAGTGGCAAAATTGTTTCAAGTTGGTGGCACGCTTTTCAACTGCTGTCACAGACAGTCTGTAAATTTACTGGTGCCACAGAGACAAGACCCCAAAAGCAGTGGGTCATTGGCCACAACAGGACCACACCTCCAAAACCTGCTATTCCAAGCTACCACAATATGTTGCTTGCATCTGTGCAGTTACCAACATTATTGGTATACAAGTATGATAACATTTGTCGTAGGAGTAGCATTTCAACAAATGTAAGCTTTTGGCCAGTCATATTTAGTTACTAACCAAATATTGAAAAACAGGCCTCAGCCTAATGTGTCTTTTCAGGCCAGAAAAAGATTTGTGTTTTACAAAGAAGCTTGAACTTAGACATGCTGTTTGGTTGGGCTCAGTATTCCTTTTACGCATGCATTTTGTAGCCTCTATTTTAATTGCTATGGTAACCCTGCTCTCCGAAATTCCAGGCAAAGAATGTTATGCTAAACACTGTATGTAATATGAGGCTAGCTGGCATATGCATCTAACTGCCAGTGTGAACTTTTTTAACCTCTTTCTCATCATCTGATTTGAGGTGTCACTCTTCATATGTACTGTTGAGCTGCACAAATTTCTGCTAGGAACTTTTTAAATCAGTGTTATACTTTTGTGTTTTCAGTTAAAGCTAACAGACTTACTGATTTCAGTTTATCAAAAGATGTATATACAACTAACTCTTGAGTAGTGAATAATTATGAGTGGTGCAACATTTTTATGTACAGTTAATTATCAATCAAATCTTTATCCAGGCAGGAACCATTGAGCAAGGCTCATTTGCAAGATGGACCTGGTCATAACAAAAATGATAGTACAGTAACAAGGAAGACATAGCACAAAATCATCGAGAAGTAAAATATTCATATGTACAGAATAGTGTGATGTACACATATATCCACCAACATTAAGCAAAATAGCCTTAACAACATATAGGCTCACAAAGGGATAAAGCTGGCATGTTCATGGAGAAAAAAAACAAAAAAAAACAGGTAAGATAGATATTACGGGGTCGGTATAGTTAACTGGCATATAACCGGGATGTGAGTAGCACCTGGCCATGGCCAAAGCAACAACCGTTTAGCTCCAGGGAAGGAGTCTGAGTGGGGGACTGGGACAAAAGAGAGACAGAGAAAGAAGGGAAGTAGAAGGTTTTGGAAAGGAGAGTGACGCGAGGGGCCAGGGCAAGAGTGAAAGTCAGGTAAGGTAGGAGAGAGACTGGAAGGGAGGAGAGCTAACGATGTGGGAAACAATTGCAGGATTCCTTCACGGAGCGGTCATAAAGCGACTTGAAGATTCTCAACCTAACAGGACAACTCAGCTTCAAGCTTCAAGCTTTTTTGCATTTTGTTCCACAATGAAGGCAGTGTGAAACTTATGGCTGCTCTACAAAAATGAGATTTGACCTTAGGTATTTGCAGGGCAATTAGAGTGTAGATTCGTAAAGCATAATTACCCATCGCACTCAGGGGAATACAATCAGAGATGTATAAGGTAAACTTTTTGGTCACTTCTCTGAAGGCCCATGGTATGGCATTTCTATTTCTCCTGTAATGAAGGGAAGTCCAGCCCACAGCAGTGTACAGCGAGCAAAGGTGTATGGAAATTGGAAGGCCAGTTATGAACTTGATTGCTCTATGATTCAGAGTATCCAATTTAGCCAAGGAAGATTCAGGCAATGGCTGTAGAAGATCAGCATAATCAATCAATGAGAGGAAAGTTGCTTGTACCAACCGCAGCTTAGCATCCCTAGTAAGGAAGTGGTTAATTCTGTAGAATAGTCCTAGCCTCTGTCTTAGTTTTTTTTACAACTCCTCAGGATGCTCAGAGAAGGAGAGTCTGTGGCTCAGCCACACTACTAGATATTTAAATGTTGACACAAACTCCATTTTTTTGCCTAGAACTGTGGTAATCTGTGGTAATCTGTGGGATAGCCCCAGCGCTAGCTGGGTACACAGCATAGGTAGAAGGGGAAAAGAGCATCAGTTTAGTTTTTTTTTTTTTTTTTTGTTAAGCAGAAGTTTCTTGTTTAGTAGCTGATTCTGCAATACATTAAATTCGGTTTGAAGGTCTGCACAAGCTGCTTGCAGAGTTGGACGACTTAGATAAAGTACTGTGTCATCTGCGAACAAGTGCATGTTGGCAATTTTAATGAGGTCATTGATGTTGTTAATATAAACAGCAAACAGGGGACCAAGGATAGACCCCTGAGGCACACCTCTTAGTACTGGTTTAAGAGGTGAAAGATTACCTTCAGCCTTAACCTGCTGTTGCCATCCAGCAAGGTAGTCAGCAAACCAGCACATAGAGTTAGGGTCAAGACCTAAGCTACACAGGGAGGAGAGAAGCAGGCTATGATCAACTGTATCAAAGGCCTTACTTAGATCCAAAAACACTGCACAGACAAAGTTCCTGTTGTCCAGGTCAAGGAGCCAATCATTCGGCACGTTTGCTAGGGCCGTTATGGTGCTGTGCTTTGCCCTGAATCCAGACTGCACTGGGTTTAATAAGCTCCTGGATTCTAGGTCCGTCCTTAGCTGACCACTCACTATCTTTTCCAATAATTTAGATAGAATGGGAAGCAGGGAGATCAGCCTATAATTGTTAAGGTCACAAGGATCACCAGATTTGAGCAGAATGACATGGGCCACTTTCCATTGCAAGGGGAGGCTCCCCTGGGATAATGACAAGTTAAAGAGGTGCGTGATTGGCACTGCCAACACATGGTATGCACATTTCAAAAAGTAGGGCTCTATAGAGTCCGCGTCCGCACCCTTCTTGATATTCAACTGCAGCAGTAGATCTTCAACCTCTTTTAGAGTGGCAGGCTGCAAGGAGAATACCGCATCTATGGCAGGAGCCTCATGATTCAGTAGGCCCAGCTGTGCGCGAACAGCAATGGTGGGGGAGTTGTCAAATGCTAGCCCAGCAGCTGCAAAATTATTATTGAAGGTGTCCAGTATCTCCGTTATGTCTGAGAGTTACTACAGGAGATAATTTTTATTGGAAAGGAGTTACCAGGTGAATGATCAGACATTTCCTTAACTGTATTCCAAAATTTTGATGGATTCCGTGAGGCAGAGTCTAGCTCAGTGCGATAGAAAGTGGCCTTAGCTGCTCTGACTAACTTAGTGCATTTGTTGCGTGTCCTCCTAAACTGGCACCAATCCATGTTGCTCTTGGTTTTGCATGTTTTTTTCCAAAACTTCTCTCTTTCTAGCATGGATGCCTTAAGTTTTGGAGAGAACCAATGACAAGTTTTGCTCCTCACTCATACCTTTACCGTGAGTGCATACTTGTTCAAGGCTGCAGATAAAATTTCATGGAAGATGTTATATGCCTTGTTTATCATTTTGGCTAAACAGAAATCCTGCCAACACAGGGAATGCTTCAATTCATTGATGTAAGCAAGCAAGTCAAAGTTGCGTCTGCACCACTTGGTCGAAAATTTTGTTACAAATTGAGGATTATGCACAGATCTAATGCTGGCGATAAAACAGTGCTCGCTGATGACAGAAAAAAATGTTCCAGCATGGGAGAATAGATAAGGTTTGCTTACCAATATGACATCTAATAGGGTGCTGTTACTAGGGCTCTTTTTATTTGGGCACGTAGGTTCATCAATGAGTTGCACCAACCCCAGGGTGTCACAAAAGGATTTCAAGGGAGCAGAGGCTTGGGATAACCAGTCATAGTTCAGATCACCTAGAATAATAGTTTCCAGTGTACTAAGCCCCAAGGCAGTGCTTAGATGTGATAAAAGATGTGACCCCACAGACGGAGACCTGTAGCAGCCTATTACACTGAATGCGCAAGAAGATGATAATTCTATCTTTAGGGCCAAACACTCAAATTCATTTGGGGAGGAGAATGAATCAAGGCATGATACCATGAATTTGTCCTTGACATAAATTGCCACCCCTCCGCCTCTTGACTGCCTATCTGCTCTGAAGAGCAAATAGCTTGAGTTGTTGATTTCCCTGTCTGGAGTGGCTGGTCTTAGCCAGGTCTCGGTAATCAGCAGAACATCTGGCAGGGTGTAACTAACCCAAGCCTGTACAATGGTGATCTTTTTTTAAGAGACTGCAAACATTAATGTGAAGGAATGACATTCCTTTGACTCTAGCAACATTGGAGGGAGCTGAAAGGGAATCTAGGGGCCCAGGGTTGAGCTCTACATTGCCCGAGCACAAAAGCAAAAACAGCAGAATCTTTTTTTTGGGGCAGCAAAGGTTAATTTGCAATCCCTGTTCTTTGAGCGTCTGGAGGGTGGATGAAGTTGAACATACGTTGCTCCATGCCTGATGCTATACTGACCTAAGGTTGCTACTACTAGTATCCTGATTGCAGCATGTAAGGATAAGTATCAAGATGGGTGGGGGGAGGACCCTGCAAAGGATGTTTGGGAGAGGTCCCTCCGCTAGGTAAATACAGTTGTATAATCCAGAAGGCATATAGAGATTCATGGGAGGAGTTGTTGAGCACATAACAAGGATAAAAGAATTCCTCAAACCCACCCTGGGAGGATTGCGATGGCTGGAAGAGAACTCCAGGCAGCAGTAGAACAAGGGACAAGCAGAGGAGCCAGTTATGCCTTCCCATGGTGAGACCTTCTTCTAGGCACAAGGCTATGTCGATCTAAGTCCTTTGACCAAGTAATAGGCTAACAGAGCCTATGGTTGTACTGAATAAGCATAAGGAGCTGAGCTACATGAGAAAGTGATACTTCTCTGAAGCGAATTGAAATAAGCACAAGATAACAAATGGTTAAATGTAATGAGAGGGGAAGGCCTGTGGGAGTGGCAGACGAGAAGGGGTGTGACGTAGAGTATTTAATAACTGGTAGGAGTGGGGAACGGGTGGGCAGGCAAAAAATTGTGCTTTTTGCCGTACCTCTTCAGGGGCTGTAATCACAATTTAACAGTCTAAAAATGCAGCTAACAGAATTGCAGTAAACCCCAACACATTTCTAGAAACAGGCTAGACAAAAAATAAAGATTACAGTGCTTCTCTGAAGCTGTAAGAGTAGAACAAAGTGGAAGCGGACTGCTGGCCAATTGGGACACAGCAGGAAAAGGCACTCATGTTCCAATTGGATGGTGGCTTTTGCCGTACCTCTTCAGGGAGTGAGTCCAGCCTGCAGGTCTCGGGTGGCAGCTAGGTCTGCGCCGACTGACCATTGGCTGAGGATGCCTCGCCTGGTGAGCAGGGGAGCCCTGGGTGGCTTCTTGGCTGAGGGAAGAAGAAAAAAGGAGGAATTTAGTACTGGCTGTGGACAATGGACCAGCAAAGCCAGTGGAAGTTCAAATCTACACTACAAAGGGGGTGATTGAGGGTGGCGCTCAGCTGTCTGAGGACCCAGTTAAGCACTTGCACAGTAGGAGGCTGTAATCACAATTTAACAGTCTAAAAATGCAGTTAACAGAATTGCAGTAAACCCCAACAGATTTCTAGAAATAGGCTAGCCAAAAAATAAAGATGACCGCGCTTCTCTGAAGCTGTGAGAGTAGAACAAAGTGGAAGTGGACTGCTGGCCAATCGGGACAGAGCAGGAAAAGGCACTTATGTTCCGATTGTATGGCGGCTTTTGCCGTACCTCTTCAGGGAGCAAGTCCGTCCTGGAGGTCTTGGGAAGCAGCTAGGCCTGCACTGACCAGCCGGTGGCCGAGGATGCCTCAGCTGGTGAGCTGGGGAGCCCTGGGTGGCTTCGCAGGTCTTCAGGGAGCGAATCTGGCCTGAAGGTCTTGGGTGGTGGCTAGGTCTGCACCGACCACCCGGTGGCTGAGTATGCCTCGGCTGGTGAGCTGGAGAGCCCTGGGTATCTTCTCGGCTCTTCAGGGAGTGGGTCCGGCCTGGAGGTCTTGGGTGGTAGCTAGGTTTGCGCCGACCACCCGGTGGCCAAGGATACCTCGGCTGGTGAGCCCTGGTTGGCTTCTTGGCTCTTCAGAGATTGAGTCTGGCCTGGAGGTCTTGGGCGGTGGCTAGGTCTGCACCGACAATCCCGTGGCCGAGGATGCCTCGACTGGTGAGCTGGGGAGCCCTGGGTGGCTTCTTATGTGATCCAAGTCTGATTTATGCATACAATTAAACATGAAAGAAAATATTGACAATCAAATCTTTCTGTAAGATTCCGACTGTCTACCAAACAGCAGAACTTAACATTTCCAGTAAATTTGTGAGACCCCCACGTCACCATTTCTAGGTTCATATTACTGCCTGGTGACTGTAATGGGACCACCTGGATGAGGGTGTAAGTTTCATTCTTTCTCTGTGGTAGGGGGTTAGCCCAGAGCAAATAAAATATAGTGAAGTGGCTCCTGCCAGAGAAAATAGGTGGGCCAGATATTGTGTGTGGTAGTACCCCCCTGGATGCAATATCTACCCACCTTCCTACCCTGCACTGGACTACCTTCTAAGGTCCAATAAGACAGTTGTTGCATTCAGTGATAAACACCCCAATCAGGTTATACAAATGTGGCACCCACACAGAAGTAACAATTCAACAATATAACTGGAAGGGAGTACTGCTGACTGTTGTACCTGGGCCAGGAATGGGAGGCTGAAGATGGTTGTACTCTGGCTGGAGGGGGGGCTGGTAACTGCTGAATCTGGTCTGGGGAGGAGGGCAGGTGCCTGCTGTAGCCAGGGAGGGAAGTCAGATGAGTGATGTATCTAGGCCGGGGAGGGAGAGCTGGTGACTGCTCTACTCATACCATGAAGGGAGGTCTGGTGACTGCTGTTCTCGGTCTGGGGAGGAAGGGCTGGTGACTGATGTACTCGGGCGAGGAAGGAAGGACTGGTGATGGTTGTACCTGGGTCTGGGGGCTGGTGAATGTTTTATCAGGTCTGTGGAGGGCGGGCAGGTGACTACTACTCAGGCCTGGGAGTGGGGTGACAGGTGAGTGCCATATCTGGGCTAAGGAGGGAGAGCTATTGACCACAGTGCTCTGGTCAAGAAGGTAAAACTGGTGGCTGCTGTAGATGGGCTGGGGAGGGAGTGCAGGTGACTAATGAACCCAGACAGGGGAGTGAAGGCAGGCGACTGCTGAGTCCAGTCCAGATAGGAAGACCTTGTGACTGCTGTACCCAATATGGGGAGACGAGGTGGCTGGTAACTGTTGTAACTGATGATGTGGAGGGAGGGCATGGGACTGTTGTACCTAGTTCGAGGATGGAAGGCAGGTGACTGCTGTACTGGGGCCAGAGAGGAAGGGCTGGTGACTGTTGTACCCGGGCTGTGGGTGGGTTGCTAGTGACTGTTGTACTCAGGACAGGGAGGGAAAGAAGAAGAAGAATCAGCATTTATATAACGCTTTTTATACACAGTGTATCCCAAGGCGCTTTACAAGCAATGCTACGACTTGTATTGAATTGACTGAATGAGCACAGTAACTGCTATACTTGGGCTGGGAAGGAAGATTTGGTGACGGTTGTATTGGGCCGGGATGGGAGGCTGGTGACTGTTGTAACCAGGCTGGGGGGGCTAGTGACTGCTGTACTCTGGCCAGGAAGGGAGGGCTGGTGATGGTTGTAACCAGGTCGGGGGCTGATAAAAGTTTACCTGTGTCAGGGGAGGGAGGGCAGGTGATCTACTTTACTCAGGGCTGGTAGGGTAGTGGTAGGCGAGTGCTATACCTGGGCCAGGGAGAGAGGACTGGTGACTGCAGTTCTCTGGCCATGAAGGGAGAGATGGTGACTGATGTTGATGGGCCATGGAAGGAGTGCAGAAGACTGAATTATCCAGCTGGGAAGTGAGGGCAGGTGACTTCTGTATCCAGGCCAGATAGGAAGGGCTGGTGACTGTTGTACCCAGTCAGATAAGTGGGGGCTGGTTATGTGTGTACCTGGGCCACAGGGACTGTGGCAGGTTTCTGCTGTACCCTGTATGGGGTTGGGAGGGCTAGTGACGTGAGTAGCTGGGCTGTGGAAGGAGGCCATGTGATAGTTGTTCCCAGGTTGGGGATGGAGGGAAGGTGACTGCTGTACCCAGGCCGGGTAGAGAGGACTGGTTACTGTTGTACTTTGGTAGGGGACGGATGGCTGTTGACTGCTTTACCTGGACTGCTAGTGACTGTAATACTCAGGCCGGGAGAGAGGTTAGTTCACTGCTGTACTTGGGTCTGGAAAGAAAGAGCTTCTGATGGGTGTACCTGGGCCGGGAGTGAGGTAAGTGACTGTTGTACCTGGTCCAGGGAGGAATGGCAGGTGATTACTGTACCCAGTTGGGGATGGAGTACTGGCGAATGTAATAAAATATCTGGAGAGGCAGGGCTAGTGGCTACTGTAATCAGCCAAGAAAAGAAAGGGCTGCTGATTGTTGTACCGGAGTCGGGGGGGCTGGTGACTGTTGTACTCTGGCTGGGGAGGACAGGACAGTGACATGGCTGATTAATGTTGTACCCAGATCTGGGAGGAGTGGCTGGTGACTGTCAAACAGTACATGGTCCAGGAAGGGAGGGCAGGTAATTGCTGTACTGTAGCCAGGGAAGGAGGACTAGTGGCTGCTGCTCTCAGGCCTCATAATGGTTTGTCTCCTTTTTGTTTGCAGCTATGTGGCAGTGTTCCTGCATTTTGTTTGCAGACAGGTGGCGATGTGCCTCCATTTTTTTTGCAGTCAGGAGTCGGTGTGCCTCCATTTTGTTTGCAGCTAGGTGGCTGTGTGCATCCATTTGTTTGAAGCATGGTGGAGGTTCTGTACAGTACTTGGGCCGAGGAGGGAGGGAGGGTGACATATACTCAGGCCAGGAAGAGATGGCTGATTACTGTCGTACCCGAGTTTGGGAAGGGGTGGTTGGTGACTGTTATACAGTACTTGGTCCAGGAAGGGAGGGCAGCTGATTGCTGTACCATGGTCGTGGAGGGAGGACTAGTGGCTGCTGTACTCAGGGTGGTGGTTTACCTTCTTCTTGTTTGCAGCTATGTGCATGTGTTCCTCCATTTTGATTACAGCCAGGTGGTGGTGTACCTCCATTTTGTTTGCACCCGGTTGGTGGTTTGCTTCCTGTTTGCACCTGGTGGTGCTGAGCCTCCATTTATATTACAACTGGGTGGCATTGTACATCTATTTTGTTTACAGCTAGGTGGCGGTTTGCCTCCATTTTGTTTGCAGCAGGGTGGCGATGCGCCTCCATTTTATTTGGAGCTGGTGGTGGTGAGCATCTGTTTTGATTGTAGCCTGTTGTGGAGTGTCTCCATTTTGTTTGTAGCAAGGTGGTAGAGCACTATGCATGTATGACCAGATAACATCAGAATGCATTAACACACACTGAAGGGTGGTGAACATGTATCCTAATGTCATCTGATCTTAACCACATAGTGTTTTACATGATACACCGCTATTCTTCTTGTCTGTGCATGTGAGCTGATGCCCAGAATTGCATTCATATTTGCTGTTGTCAAGTGTTTATTATGCAAGTGCAACTTTCAGGTCACTGTACTAAGGCAAAGCACTATTCTGGTATGACTGGGTAACATCCAGCACCAGAGATGTGGGGAGCATACATTACTTGAGACAGTGCAAGGTCACATGAAAGAATCCTACCTTTGGTGGGTGACAATAAGGTGGGACTATCATGCGAAGGGGGTCATTATGGATGAAAGTGTAAGCACAGGATCCATTCATCCGGGGTCTGTGTGGGGGTGGCCTTCATCGATTGAGGCCATGCAATGTTCCATTGTGGAATTCTACATTTTGTGAGTTAAAGGGACCTGGGACATTCATGGGAAGCTGGTCAGTTGGGTAGGGTTAAAAAGAGTGGACCATCTTTGGTGGTCAAAAGAGGGCCTTGGCCATAGCAATTTGCCCCAACGAAGACAACTTGATGCCGGAGTCAAGACTGGACTGTCTAGGGTGATCAGAAGAGGGCTTTCTGCTGTAACAGCTTGCCCCATCACAGACATCACTGTTGCCAGAGTCAATAGACTGTCTTCCCCCAGTGATCGTGGTGAGCTAGCTTGTTTAGCTGGCACTTCTGTAACTTTATAGTTCCATTGTTGAACTTACATTTTCTTTACACGTTTCCCCTTCCCTATTAAGGAGCATTTTGGGGAGGTGGGCTCCTCCTAACCCATGTGTCCCCATATTTTCCAGTAGATTCTCTAATTGTGTGAAGCAGTGGGTGAAGCATCTTTCCTGAAGACTGTGTAACAGAAGGATTTAAATGGACAGCACTCAAACTGACACTCCCAGAGAACCTGAAATTATTTTCTGATTTCTGCTGCATATAAACTTGTGTGAGACTGTCCTGCAGCCTGTATTTTAGTGATTGTGGTATAATATTTGTGGGGGGAATCCATTCCGAGTTACAAAGGCCAGTCTGTGCAGCTTGAGTGAAGACACATCCAGGCTGTGCAAAGTTTTCTTACCTTTTTAGTACAAGTAGCTGAGTGCCTCAGGTACAGTTACCGAGCTCCTCAGACCCCATGGCAGAGTGCATGAGGTCCAATGGTTGAGTGTCTGAGGTCTGAAGATGCAGTGTCTGATGTCTGGCGGTCTATACATCCAGGATCAGAACACCAGAGGTCCAGTGCCGGAGTACCAGTGGAGTATGGGGGTCAATTACCAGGTGTCCAGAAGTCTGCACCCACAAGCTAGTGTTCCAGCACTTCACTAACCATGGTCGCCACCTTGTTTTGAGTCATATGATCCAAGGCATCAAGTCATTTGCCCATTCTGTTGCTTGTTTTACTCCTCAACTTCCCTGACATGTATTTCTGTCTATTTCCTGCCATTACTTCATGGATTTAGTGACATATAGCACATAGGTGGTACACACCAGGCTTGAATTGGTAACAACAGTTTTAGTGAAATATGGTACTCTACTTGACATAAACTGGGGTGCAGTGTAACATTCCAGATCAGAAATTACATCCAGGCACCAGTATCTATAGCAAACAGCTAAACATCACACCTATTCAGCATTTCACATGTATTTATCCATGTAAATAAGCAAAAGGTGTGTTTTTTACTGTAAATGACTAAAAAGTGGCCAACTTCTTTTGGGTCATGTGATCAAAGACATTAAGTAATTTGCCTATTCTATGGCTTATTTTACTCCTCAACTGCTCTTACAAGTACTCCTGTCTATTTCTTACCATTTCCTCATTGATTTAGTGACGTATATCACGTAGTGCCATAGGCAGTACACCCCAGGCCTGAATTGGTCAGACCAGTGTTAGTGAAGTATGGTACCCTATTTGAGACAAACTGGGGGTGTAGCGTAAAGGTTCACATCTGAAATATCCAGACACCTATAACTAAAACAAACAGCTAAACATCACACCTATTCAACATTTCACAAGTATTCATCCACATAAATAAGCAAAAGCTGTATTTTGTTGCTGTAAATGACTAGAAAGTTGCTGCCATCTTGTTTTGGGTAATGTAACCCAAAGCATCAAGTCAGTTGTCCATTCTATGGCTTGTTTTACTCCTCAATGACCCTGACAAGTATTTCTATTTCCTGCCATTACTTCATGAATTTAGTGACATATAGCACATAGTGCCATAGGTGGTATATCCCAGGCCTGAATTGGTCACAACCATGGAAGTGAGGTATGGTACCCTATTTGACATAAACTGGCAATGCAGTGTAATGTTCCATATCAGAAATTATATCCAGGCACCTGTATCTATAACAAATAGCTAAACATCATACCTATTCAACATTTTACATGTATTTATCCATTTAAACAAGAAAAAGGTATGTTTTGTTACTGTAAGTGACTAGAAAGTAGCCGCCATCTTGTTCTGGGTCATTAGACCCAAGGCATCAAGTCATTTGCCCATTCTATGGCTCGTCGTACACTTCAGCAACCCAGACAAGTACTTTTGTCTATTTGCTGACATTACTTCATTGGATTTAGTGACACATAGCAAATAATGACATAAGAGTGACACCCCAGGCCTGAATTGGTCACAGTAGTGGTAGTGAAGTATGGTAACTTATTTGAGATAAACTGGAGGTGAAGTGTAATGTTCCAGATCAGAAATTATATCCAGGCACCTGTATCTATAACAAACTGCTAAACATCACACCTATTCAACATTTCACATGTATTTATCCATGTAAATAAGCAAGAGGTGTGTTTTATTACTGTAAACGACTAGAAAGTGGCTTCCATCTTGTTTTGGGTTATGTGACCCAAGACATCAAGTCATTTGCCCATTCTATAAATTGTTTTACTCCTCAACTACCGTGGCAAGTATTTCTGTCTATTTCCTACCATATCTTTATTGATTTAGTGACATATAGCACATAGTGCCATAGGTGGTACACCCTAGGCATGAATTTTGTCATAGCCATGGTAGTGAGGTATGGTGCCCTATTTGAGATAAATTGGGTGTGCAGTGTAATGTTCCCAATCAGAAACTATATCCAGGAACCTATATCTATGAAAAACAGTTTAGACATCACAGCTATTCAATATTTTGCATGCACTTATCCAAGAAAATAAGGAAAATCTGTGTTTTGTTACTGTAAATGACTAAAAAGTGGCCACCATCTTGTTTTGGGTCATATGACCCAAGGCATCAAATCATTTGCCCATTCTATTGCTTTTTTTACTCCTCAACTACTCTGACAAGTATTTATGTGTATTCTCTGTCGTTACTACATTGATTTAGTGGCAAATAGCACATAGTGACAAAGGTGGTACACCCCAGGCCTGAATTGGTTACTGCTGTGGTAGTGAGGTATGGTACCCTATTTGAGATAAACTGGTGGCACAGTGTAACATTCCATATCAGAAATGATATCCAAGCACCTATATCTATAACAAGCAGCTAAACATCACACCTATATAACATTTTACATGTATTTATCTATGTAAATAATGAAAGGGTATATTTTGTTACTGTAAATGACTAAAAAGTGGCCACCATCTTGTTTTTGGTCTTGTGACCCAATGAATCAAGTAATTTGCCCATTATATGGCTTGTTTTACTCCTCAACTACCCTGACAAGTATTTCTGTCTATTTTTTTATCATTACATCATGGATTTAGTGACATATAGAACATAGTGAAATAGGTGGTACACACCAGGTCAGAATTAGACACAATACACATCCTTGAATAAAATGCAAACATTCCATGAAAAGGCATCATTTATGGTCATACTTGCATTTTTTTTTATAAAAATATATATTTTGCTGTTAAACCTGAATTTTGAAATTTAGAAGTTACCCCCGAGTAATTCGCTGGTGGTCCTGGTCAGTGAGCTAATAGTATTAGAGGGTATCGTGGTGGCCATCTTAGATTTGCTCATGTGACAATTACGTCTTTTCTATACTATTGACATGTGGCTAAATTAAAAGAATAATAAGTTAGGAATTCAACAATATATAGTTTGTGGAGGTTTGACTCAAAAAAGGCATGGAATAACTGATACAATCTTTATATACCCAATTACAGGAAAATGCCTGGCATTTATCATTATTCCATTGACATTAATCAGAAAGGCAACAAGATCTTCTTCAGAAACATTAGTGACAGGAAAAAGACCAGAACCGGGATCAGTAGGCTAAAGAAGGAAGGAGGAGAAAGGGTGGAGGGCAACCTTGAAAAGGCTGAGATGCTGAACAAGTACATTTGCTCAGTATTCACCAGGGAAGGGGAGGGTGAGGGATCGAGACTCATTAAGAGGGGTATTCAGGGGAGAGAGGTTAACACCACCTCCCTACCTCTAAAACCCCTCTTTGTCTTTCCCAAGTGTTCTTGAATCCTGTAGCTATTTCAGCCCCTTACCCATCTTCTCTGGGAGGCTGTTCCATGCATCCGCAGCCCTCTCTGTGAAGTAGTATTTCCTCCCATTTCCTCTGAGACTTCTCCCTTCTACCTACAGGAAGGAGATCACTGCTGTTATCCACAGCTGAATAAATGACAAGTAGTACAAGTCCTGAAGACATGATGACATTTACAAAACCAGGGATGCTCCAAAAGGGAAAGGTTTCCATAGGGATCTTTTTTGAGATCTTCATTAGTCTTGGGCCTATAGCAAATGACAGTTCACTTTTAACCTGCAAAGAAGAAAATGGTCTGTCATTAATCTTGGCCCCTAACACATATCCCCATCTACCCCACTCTGACCCCACCACTCAGCACCCACCACACCAAACCCTTCCACACACCCTCACTCACCTAAAATGGTCCCATTGCATAGATCCATTCTCTGATCGAAAAGACATCCTCCTGCTGGAACCGTGACTGTGATGTGGGAAAATAATGCAAGTCTGGTTAATGTATTTCAATGGGTTTTGAACGTTTACTCATAACTTTGTATGTTTGCTTGCGCACATGCACAAGAAACATTATGTGGCAGCTTAGGAAAGAAGCGGATTGTGGAGGTGCAGCACTGTGGCAGCCAACGGAGGCACTGCATTTGGGGGCTTGGTACTGGTGGACCAATGGAGGCAGAGTGTGCTGATGACACTGGCTTCCAAAAGTGCCACCAAGTTGTAATGATTTCGCCGCAGCAATCGGGGCCGCCTCGTCATTGCAGCATCAGCCATTCTGCTGCAATGTGGGAGTGACCTGACATTGCTGGGCGGAACGTTGCCTAGTATAATATTGTTTGTTAACACAGCGGCAAGCCACCACCATGTTCACAAACAATATTAGATGCCCATAGTGCTGAGGGGGTGCCCAATCCCCCTCAGCATCATGTGCAGCCCCAAAATCAGTTTTTGCCTGGTTAATAGGCCCCGATCCTTGTTGGCCCCATTCCCCCAGTGTATTTCCACAATGGGGAGCCCACCCTTCGGCATAATGTCCCCCCAAAAAATGGTTTTGTGCTGAGGGGTGCCCAATCACCCAATCCCCCTCAGCTCTTGCCCGCCCCTGTATGTGCCAATGGGGATACCCAATTCCCCGTCGTCTACAGCCCCCCCAACAAAAACACTCGGGTGTCACACTGGGAGCCCACCCCAGCATGCCAAATGTCCATGTGAAGAAAAATAAATGTCCCACAATGTTATTTTTCCCCCCTGTAAATCAGGAAATGGTCCCTTGTTGAATCCAGTGGCCCTGCCCCCCAATCTGCGCCCACCCTCTGTGCACCCTGCCTTCCCACACTCCTCTCACCCCATACTTACTCCGGAGCCCAGCGAGATGATCTTCAGTGGACCAGGAATAAGTCTGCACTCTTCAAAGCCAACCGTGAACTGAACAAATGCTGGTAAGCTGTATAATGGCATAAGTAGGGTTCTCAACTTTGCTGCATATCTCAGGCATTTTTGGGAATTTTGGTTCCAAATTTTCAACATGAGGTTATTGGGACCCTCCTCATGAATTCAGCCACTGTCATGGTGAGATTCTGTCCCGAAAGGTGATTTCACGGTCACTGTGCAAAATCGCCTTTAGGGACAGAGTAATGAAACGACAGAGCCAGTGTTCATGAGGTGGCCTCTCAGAAAGTCTATGTTGCAAATTTGGTGGACAAAATCCAAGAAATGACTGTTTTACAAGCATGCGTTGCACAGTTGCTATGCTTGCTCACATTCATAACTTTGCACATTTGCAATATTTTCACTCCAGATTTATAGCATTGCCATTCTTCCACACCTCCTTATGAATAGTACAGCTGTCATTTTTCACATTCTGGCCAAAATGTGTTTTCACACTTCTGGCACAGAATAGTGCGGTCACTGTGGGAAATCAGTGTTCAGGACACTTAAAATCACAGTGACACTGTTCATTAGCAGAGGTCTTAAAATGCCTATGTTGAAAATTTTGTGACAAAAGTCCATAAAATGACAGTGTTATGCACATGCATGCGCAGTTCCTACGTATGCTCGGAAGTGCGAGCATTTTTAATATTCCCACTACAGATTTTCAACATTGCCATTTCTTCACACCTCCCTATGGGTGGTACAGCTGTCATTCTTTACATCCTGCCCGATCTGTGTTTTCGTACATGTGGCACAGAATGGCATGGTCACGGTTGGAACTCAAAATTCTGGACACATTGACAAAATCACACTGCCACTCTTCATGAGAAGAGGTCCCGAATGCTTTCATGAGATGGGGTCATAAAAAGGCCATGTTGAAAATTTATAGTGCAAATACCAACAAATGCCCGGGGCGTTAGGGTTTCTAACCATAACGTCCCACCCTGTACAGGCTGACAGGCATTGGGGTGTGCCTTTGCATTGCCGACTGTACTGCTCATGCCATCCCACCCCCACCCCCCAGCCACTGACAGGCATTGAGGTGTACCTTGGACTCTTCGGCCCAGACTTCACCCCATTATGCAATGCTGCACCCATTTCAGAGTATATCCTTATGGAATGGGGTGACTAAAGCCAAACACCCCAAGGCACACCTCAACACGTGTCGGTGTCTGCAGAATAGGGTGAGGTAACATGGCATGACCATCATGGGAGATGACCCAAACACTTACCCCAATGCCTGTCCATCTCTACAGAACAGAGGTGGGGTTGGCATGAAGTTTAATACTTCACTGCTGTTCCTATTCTGCATCTGTCTAACTCCTGCATTTCCAATGCTAATACCAGCAAGCAAACAGTCAGCATTGACAAATGCTTGTTAATATCTGTTCACCGAATGTTCAGCATGCCCTTTTTGTGACCCCACCTCATGAACAAGGTAGGTGATTTTTTTTTAAATCCATTGTGAAAGGTGATTTCACAATAACTCCCAGAAATCACCGTTCAGGCAAGATTTAAAAATTGTCATCTATCGGGTTCATGAGGTGGGGTCATAAGACTATGCTGAACATTTGGTGGAAAAATACTATATTGTAAAATAACCAAGTTATGAATGAATGTTAATATTTCAACATTCACTCATAACTTTGCTTATTTTCAATATTTTTCCAACACACTTTTCCATGGCCTTTTGGGACCTCACCTGATGAGCAAGGCAGATGATTTTTTTAAATCCATTCCAAAAGATAATTCTGTAGTCACTCTGCAAAATCAGGCTTCAAAGAGGACTTTAACATTTTCACCCACCAGGTTCATGACATGTGGTCATAAAAACAATATGTTCAAAATTTGGGGGTCAAAATATAATGAAATGGCCACGTCAAGCATGAACAATGAAATATTTTAATGTTTACTCATAACTTCCCTAATTTTCAATATTTTGACTGTAGACTAGAGATAATTCAAAGTTGGCAAATTTCATTCTGTGAAATAATTTGCAGTTTGCCAAGTTCGTGAAGTGCGAAGTGCCAACTTCACAATGTTTTTAACAGGCGAAGTGACACTTTTTCAGGTGAAGTTAAGGCAAAGTTTCAACTTTACCTTAACTTTGCCTGACTTCACCTCAAAAAGTGCCAGTTCCCCAGAAAAACTGAAGGCGAAGTGGTCAAATTACAAAGTTATTCAAGTAGGTGAATTTCGCAACTTTGCTGGAACTTTGCTGGTGAAGTAAAACTTCGCAACATCTCTACTTACCTCAGTACCTCAGTCTTACCTCAGTAGTGGGCAAGATTATGGAGGCACTCCTTAAGGAAAGGATAGTGCAACACCTGGAATCCATAGGGGCACAGGATCCAAGACAGCATGGGTTTACAAAAGGAAGGTCCTGTCAAACTAATCTCATAGATTTCTTTGACTGGGTAACCAGAGTGGTGGACCAAGGGGGAGCAGTTGATGTCACCTACCTTGACTTCAGCAAAGCTTTTGACACTGTTACACATAGAAGATTGATAAATAAGCTGGGTAGGCCTGGGTGGGTCAGAAGTTGGTCAACTGGGTGGCAAACTGGTTGACGGGCAGAAAACAGAGAGTGGTGGTAAATGGTATACAGTCAGAAGAGATGCAAGTCACAAGTGGGGTACCTCAGGGATCAGTCCTGGGGCCAGTCCTCTTCAACATCTTCATTAGTGACCTTGCAGATGGACTAGAGGGTAAGGCTTGTCTGTTTGCAGATGACACCAAGATCTGCAACAGAGTAGATGATCCAGATGGGGTGGACAGAATGAGAAGAGATCTGGATAAACTAGCAGAATGGTCAGAAGAGTGGCAACTGGGATTTATGCAAAGAAGTGCAAAATCTTGCACATAGGGAAGAGAAACCCTGAAGCCACCTATAGGCTGGGAGGAGTTGCTAGCAGTCACAAAGGAAGAAAGAGACTTGGGCATCATCATCACTGATGACCTAAAATCATCCAAGCAGACCTCTAAAGCAGTAGGTAAGGCTAGGGGGGTGTTAGGGTGTATTAATAGGGGTATCACAAGCCATAAGAGGGAGGTAATAATCCCTCTGTACAAGACACTGGTTAGGCCCCATCTGGAGTACTGCGTGCAGTATTGGAGGCCACACCTTCACAAGGACATTAACCAAATTGAGGCAGTCCAGAGAAGGGCAACCAAAATGGTGCAGGGACTGCATCAGAAGACATATGAGGACAGATTAACGGAGCTCAATACGTATACCCTTGAGCAAAGGAGGGAGAGAGGTGATATGATCGAGGCATTCAAACACCTTAAGGGCATAAACAAGGTGAAAGAGTCTAACATGTTTAAATATAAGAAAAATAGCAGGACAAGAGGACACAGCATGAGATTAGAGGGAGGCCGATTAAGGAGGAATGTGAGGAAATTCTTTTTCACAGAAAGGGTGGTGGATGCATGGAATGGCTTACCACAAGAAGTGGTGGCTATGAATACAGTGCAGGGCTTCAAACAGGCATGGGACAGGCATAAGGGAGAAATACAAATGACTATGAATAGATAGGCCACTGACAGAGCAAAGGCCGATGGCACATTTATAAGGTAGAAAAAGAAATGTGCAGACTGGATGGGCCTTGCGGTCCTTATCTGCCGTCAACTTCTATGTTTCTATGTTTCTATGTTACTTCAAACTTTCAACATAGCCATTTTTCCACACCACTTCATAAATGTGACAGGTGTCATTTTTCAACTACTGGATGACACGTGTGCTCAAATCAGTGCTGTGAAATGACATTTCAGTCACTGCTCTATACATGTCACATGTCATGTTTATAAGGGGGAGTCAAAAAATGAGTATCCCAAAAATATGAGGTCAGAATAAAAAAAAATGTAAGGAAATGTTATGTTTAATGCACGCCTTTAACCACAGTGGGCCCTGCACCTCTGCACTTGTGGCTGCTGGAGGACCCTGCACTTTGGTTCACAGCTGGACTTTTTGCCCTCTGTGTCTGTATCTGTAGTCCTGGAGGGCTCTGTGCTATCACAGCTCACCAGACAGCCCAGTAAATTCTTGAAATCCATTGCTGCAGTTCCAGAGGCAATTGGACTCTTCCCATGGAAAATGGCCCAGAGGACCCTGCACATCTGCAAAAGTTCACACAGGTCCCTTCAAGATCTGCATGAATGAGGATGTTATTCCACTGGCTCAAAAAGAAAGGAAATTGATTGCAAACAAAACTGCATTAATACATCAGTTAGAGTTCAGCTTAATGCCACAAAACTGGGGAAATGTGATGTTAGGACTTCCAGCCCTAACCCCTCCCCCCAGCAGCTACATGACAAGACCACACAGGCAACCACAAACAACCATAATCAGGAAGACAAACTATATACAACTGTGCCCAGATGATACAAATGCAGTAGCACTGATGTGCTGCCGTCATGGATTTGTATCTCTGGCTGCATAAGCAGTGGTCCCACAGTGCCCTGTGCTTATGTAGCTACATCTGCAGACAGAAGTCCTATTCCAATGTGGGTATCATGGTTTCAGCAGCAGATCTATAAATTTTTCAAGTGGGTAGCAGTTTTCATTAGGGGTAGAACTTTCCCTGAAACAGTAAAATGTTACATTTGAAAGCTCAGATTAAGTTAAAATAGTTAATTTTTGCTGGAGTAAGGTGGTAGCAGGTGCCAGCTTGCTATATAGCTGGATCTGCTTGTGCATGGTTTTGTATATGCAGCTACATAAGTGCAGGCCCTACAGAGGCCTATCCTTCTGTAGCCAGAATTTGGTATACTGTACATCTTTCACCTGTGATTGAAGAGGCGCAGGCCACTCATTGTCCTGCACATATGCAGACAGAAGTACTGTTGCAATGTGGGTATCATGGATTTAGTGGTGCCTGTGCTTCTGCAGTCAGAGGCTGGTGTGTATATTTTACACATGCAGGTGCAGAAGGGCAGGCCCATTCAGGACCTGAGCTTCTGCAGACAGAACTGTGTGTATGTCTTACAGTGTGGATGAGTACCTGTGGCTACAGAAGTACTGGCACAAGAGCGTAGAGACCAGCCATTCCTCAAACATTCTTATTCAAGTATTTTTTATTATAGCTCGTGCCAAGCAAAGACCCTCATTATTAGATATTTTCCTTCTGGCACCAGATTTGCAATTACTGAAGAGAAATTTTAGACATTTTGTAAATAATTCAATGTATAGCAGTGTATACAATTTATATATAATTGTTTTACCTTAGATCCTCTTTCCTGAAGCAGGCCAGAGTGCCAAAATGTTGGGTTTGTGATGAAAGTCTTTGGCACTAGCTGTAATAAAAACTAGTTGAATAAGAATCTTTGAGGAGTGACTGGGCTCTACACTCTTGTTCTGGATTTTTGCCTTAGTTGCCCCAAATTACAAATAACTGAATTAACACTGAAGGGAACCCACCCAAGACAGTTTGTCATGGACATACAGTGCAGAAGTGCTGGCACCATGGTGGAACCCTTTATTACTGCAGCAAAGTGTTTGTCCATGACTGCAGTGTACACTTATCAATACATTGCACAGTACCTATTATTAACTGAGGTAACTGAATTGTATATGTGCTTGAGCCGCAGTTACTTTGACCAATGTGTGAGAGAAGTTGGCCATTAGCAAGTTTGTCTTGGCTGCAATTTGGGCCTTGAGGAAGATGGCATCTGGGTGGTGATTCTTGTGGCTAGGATGTCTCTAAGTGTACAGATTCTACTAGACTCATCTTTTATTGTGCCTGACTGTAAGAGACTGTCAGCTATCTAAATTTAGGAGGTGTGTATTTAACACTGCCTTGAATATTTTACTGTTTTATTGCCTGTATACTGAACTTCCTGGATCACTTTATATCAATTTGGGCTATGCTTACGCCTTAATGTTTGCTACTGTTTTTTAAACTAATTAAGGTACACCAACTATGCCAAGAAAACTGAGGGGTGGGGCTTTGACAGAATGTACACTTCAGAACCTCTCTGAATGAACTGGAGACAGTATAAGAAAGGCCCAGCAGAGGTGGACTCTGTGAGGGTCCCCAAAGAAGCTGTAAGTTAGAGAGCCATTGGCCCCTGAATCTGTCCAACCCTAGCAAAATTTCTGACTGATTCTGCTGACCACATTAATGACCACATATCAACTTAATAAATTTGAATAATTTTTTATTATTTTTTGGGGGGGGGTTCTTATAACTGATATAGAATATCTGGGTGGTTTGTGCTGATACATTCTCCAAGTTGCTTGCACCAGTGATGCTCGGTGTCAGGTTTTTTCTTCTCAAGTCATATCAATTAGCACCTTGAGACACTTACTGGCAAGAATAGACAGTCCTCACTGTTAACTATTTAACAGCTATGTTTCTCCAGTTATTATGTCTCATCATTACTCAGTGCAGCATCGTGGCAATGGTGTCACAATATGATTAGACATGAAGGAACCTGACACTGAGCACCACTGTATATGTAGTATCCTGTATTTATTAGGTATCGTTGGGACAGCACCACTGAACTGTACTGTTGCCAGTATTGCTGGTATTGTACCCTGGTGCTGGTGATCTATTTACAATCAAATTTGTTTAATGTATGCTTATATTTATTTGTGTTTCTATATTATCGTACTGTACATGTATTGGTTGAGTAAATTTGTATATAATTTATAGTCAGACTGCACTTTGCATTCTCCTTTTAAGGTTACCAGATAATTCCTCTGTCTTTGGTTGAGCACCTTTTTTCCTTTCTTCTCATTTTGCCAATTATCCTATTAAATTCATTTGTGCCTCAGTTTTTCCATACGCTATAGCACGTAAGAGCCAGGCACTCAGGACAGTAGGCTGATCTGTTCAACTCACTAACTACAGGAGTCGACTGTGGTCTCTGTCTACTGAGAGAGAGAGAGAGAGAGAGAGAGAGAGAGAGAGAGAAGAAAGCAGCCAAAGCGTCCTTAAATCAAGGAGGTTATTTTCTAGACTACACTGAACTGAATTATTACTTTTTGGACCTGTCTCAGTAACTAGTATTGATTCTGTTTTTGGGGTTGACTTTTCTTAATTTAACTTTCATTTGCCAGGGATGAACTGTAGTTGGGAGATATGTGCAGTCATTTGTGACTAGATCTGTTACTTAACCTCTGTGAAATAGGTGTCTGAAAGGAAGGAAGGCACTCCCTGAGGTGGAGGGTCAGAGTGGTAGTTGATTGTTTCTGGATGGCATAAGTTTACTCCCACCCACCCTGCACCCACCCCACCCACCCCCAAGTGCATAACTACCTTTATAGCAGGGGTTCTGACATCACTTCACCAAAACTGCTTACATACATCTGTTCATATCTTTAAAGGCACAACACACTGAATAGGAGGTAGGGACACTCACAAGCCTGCACACATTAAAACAAGAACAAAAAAAAAAGTAAAGCATCTGTAACAGTAAGGGACACAGACATGTGTGGAGTGGTGCAATGCACTGGCTGTGGAATAACATTCTTCCAGGAGATATTCTGGAGACTGCGTTGCTACCCTATTTGTAGGCACCTCTCTGGTCTGAGGGAGGAGGTTTTTCATCTCCATACTGACCTGGCAAGGATTCGGGAAACCTGCTTCTCCCACCCAGACCACCTGGGCCACCACCACTACCTCAGAGGTTGCCAAGAAAGAGGAGTGGTTGGACCACAGTGGGCTCAGGGAGGGTGAGAGTAGTGGAACAGAGACACATCAGTCCAGTTGTGCCTCTCCACAATTCATTTGCTACTCTGGTGGACATGGTTCCTCTATGGAGGCACTCACAGTGGAGACCAAGGAGGATGCTGGGAACCTCCACAATGGAGACCCACAGGAGGGTGGCACAGGACCCCACAGGGGAAGGAAACAACTCCTGGTGAGAGACTCAACTGTTAGGGGGTAGAACTGGGGGAGGGAAGGGAAAGAGAGGTAAGGTGCCTGCCCGGTGCCATGGCTTGGAGGGACAGGAAATGAATCCTCAGGACCAGGGGAGCAGATGCAAGGGGGAGTGAGCTGGATGTCATTATCCACTTAGGGACAAATGATCTGGCTAGGAATGGGATCAGAGCAGTGCAAGATGAGTTTGTAGAGTTGGGGAGGGGCCTTAGACAAGTAGTGCATACAGTAACCTTCTCAGAGGTGCTGCCAGTCTATGGCAAGGGTGATGCTAGGGTACTCCTCACCAGGGAATTCAATGAATGGTTGAAAAACTTGTGTGGAGCTCAGGGTTTTGGCTTCCTTGGGGACTGGGGAGCCACCTGGAGGGATGCAGACCTATACTGGCATGATGGTCTGCTTCATGCCGGGGAGGAACCAGGATCCTAGGTGAGAGGTTAAAATGCTTCATTGGCAAGCATTTAAAACTAGTCAAGGGGTGAGGCACTGAAAAGGAGCAGGGAAATACCAGCCTCTCCCCACAAAACATGGTAATTAGTGAGATAAACACCAAGGTAGAGAAGTCATTAGGAAGCAGGACAGAGGTAAATGTGAAAAAAAAGGCAAAGACAGTAAGGACAGAGATGGGGCTAAAATGGGTAAGGCCATAAAAAAGTGGAAGGTGATGAGTACCAATGCCCATAGTCTGTGTAACAAGCTCCCTGAACTATTGGCCTTTATGGATGAGGGTTGCCTGGATATTGTGGCAGTCACAGAAACATGGTAGAAAGAGAACCATGACTGGGATGTCAACATACCAGGATACACAATCTGGAGGAGGGACAGGGAGGGTAAAAGAGGAGGAGGAGTAGCTCTCTATGTAAAGGAAGAGATCAAAGCAACAGAACTAAAGAGTAAACAGGTAGCATATGAGGCACCCTGGGTCACCCTGGAGACAGGAAATGGCACCACAATCCACATGACAGTTGTAAACAGACCCCCATCTCAGGAGGAGGGAATGGACAAGGAAATATTAGAAGGCATCCTTAGAATGGCAGAAAAAGGGGAGATATTGTTGATGGGGGACCTGAATATGCCAGATGTTAACTGGAGCACCTTTGCTGCAGGCACATCGGGACAAACAAGCAACACAAGCAACTCACCTGAGGAGCTGAGGAAGCCGAATTTCCAGCCTGATTACTTTCGAGGTAAAGAGAGCCTCTTCTCTTCGTCTGGACACCTGCAGGGGGGTGCTACCTGATGAACACTTATATTTTATGAATTTTGTTCCCTGTTCACTGCTGGGCAGCCCCCCCCCAAGCTCACTGCTGACAGTGGCAGGCACTCGGGACAAACAAGCAACACTAGCAGCTCACCTGAGGAGCTGAGGAAGCCGAATTTCCAGCCTGATTACTTTTGAGGCAGCCCCCCCCAAGCTCACTGCCGACCGCGGCAGGCACTTGGGACAAACAAGCAACACAAGCAGCACACCTGAGGAGCTGAGGAAGCCAAATTTCCAGCCTGATTACTTTCGAGGTAAAGAGAGCCTCTTCTTTTCATCTGGACTCCTGCAGGGGGGTGCTACCTGATGAACACTTATATTTTATGAACTTTGTTCCCTGTTCACATTTTGGGTGGGCTTGTTATTTGCTTTTCTTTGTGCTACTAATGCTGAAGTGTAAAGCTAGGGATTCACAGAGTTGCCTTGCTGATTATGCCTTAAAGCCAGATATACTAAGCAGCTAATATAGAGCAGACTTGTTTAATATTGTGGTATTGGATCTAATTGTGCTTGTAACTGAAGGTATTAGGATAGCTGGGTCCTAGCGTGACCTCATTTTGGAATAGCCCTGTCTGCTTAGAGTGGAGCCCTTTTGTGTAAGTCACAACATTTTCTCCCACTGCATAGTAATGAGAGGCTTTGTTTTCTCCACTACATAGGCAGCCCCCCCAAGCTCACTGCCGACCGAGGCAGGCACTCGGGACAAACAAGGAACACAAGCAGCTCACCTGAGGAGCTGAGGAAGCTGAATTTCCAGCCTGATTACTTTCAAGGTAAAGAGAGCCTCTTCTCTTCGTCTGGACACCTGCAGGGGGGGGTGCTAGCCCGACGAAGCTTTGTGTAGTCTGCCCCGCCGCCCACCCTCACCACCCAGGCGGCTGTCAATTTAAGCATCCACTCCAGTGACATCACATCCGGTGACATCCCGCCCTGTTGCCCAGAACCTATCTCCCACTTTCCCATTTGCAGGTTATACCTGCTGGCCACTAGAGGGACCTATGCTCCCTCGCTACATCCTACTCCTACATGTACAGTACTACTTCCCTTGGATCTTGCTCACCACAATGTATTGGCCCTGCCTCATGCTCTGCATGTGCCTATCCCCACTAGCAGTGCACTTGCCCACTTACCCATCTGCTACTCCTCACTGTGCCCTGGCACCCCTCCCTCCCCTTGCTCCTGAACCTGCTCTCTTGCCCCTTGGGACCTCTGTGTGTCTCAGTCCTCCCTGCCCTTCCCCTAGCTTCCTCCTCACCTCAGGCACATCTGGGTGTCTTCTTAC
Source organism: Neoceratodus forsteri (assembly GCA_016271365.2). NCBI lineage: Eukaryota > Metazoa > Chordata > Ceratodontiformes > Ceratodontidae > Neoceratodus > Neoceratodus forsteri. The sequence continues at coordinate 800,009,142 of CM057454.1, forward strand.
TCTTGCCTTCCCTTCCTGTACCACCCTGCCCACCCCCTGCTCCCTTAACCTCCCTCCCCCCCCCCATGTCAATCTTAGGAAAACCTCTCACCATCTCCCAGCCAGGGTGTTAGTCATGCTACTACTCCTGTCAGGGAACATTCATCCAAACCCTGGCCTGGTTCCCAGGAGCTCCTCGACTAGCACCACAGGCCTATGCATGGTCTCCATGAATATCTGTAGCCTCCTAAAAAAGTTTGACTCACTACAATGCCTGGTCACATCAATTAACCCTGATGTCATTGCTCTGGTTGAGACTTGACTGTTGAAATCTTCCCCTGACTCCCTAGTCTCCCTTCCTGGTTTCACCCTCTTCCGGTCCAACCGTGTTGGGAGACGGGGCCGCGGCTGAGCTATTTATGTCAAGCAATCTCTCCCCATACTAGCCCTGCCTGCTCCCATCCTTGACTCCAGGGCCCAGGCACTTATGCTGAAACTAACCCCTGACCCTTTAAAGGGACCCCTTTATCTGACTACTGCATGCGTGCCCCCCAGGGACCAAACGCAGGCCATTGCCTCTCTTACAGAATACCGTTCCTAACTACCTCCTTCCGCTGATCAAATTCTGGTGGGTGACTTAAATGTCAACTGGCTCAGCCCCTCCTCCTCCTCCTCTACCCTACTCCTTTTTTGCAATAGACCTAACGCAACTAGTTACCCACCCTACCAGGACTAACCCCAAGAAAGGCTCCAGTACCCTGCTTGATGTGGTACTCACCAACCGCCCTAATCGGATCCCCAATGTACAAGTCCTCCCAAACTCTCTCAGCGATCACTCCCCCATTCTATTCCACTGGTCATCCTTAGTCCCCAAACCCATAGCACAGTCCACATGCTGGCGGCGACTAATACCTGGTGGACTGATAAAACTTAAGGAACTTCTGTCTCAAATTGACTGGTCTCCTATACAGGCAACACCTGACATCGACACAGCTCTTTCCTTCTTTACCCAAACTTTTAATAATGCCTGTGATATCTTTGCCCCAATGTCAACCCGCCGTTCTAAAAGGCAGAATGCCCCCTGTGTAACCCCAACTTTGATCCACCAACTCAAACATAGGGACAACCTATGGCACCATGCCATTGAGACTGCCCAGCCCAGTGACAGGCAGTTATATGCTGCCACCCGAAACAAGTGCACTCGGGCCATCAGAAAGGCCAAGTCTGAGCACTATCAGTCCTCACTCACTACCTCATGGGGGAACCCCAGAACCTTCTGGGATGACATTAAACAGTTAAATTGGAGTGCACACTCCCCCAACCCTCCCAGATCAACATTAATGGCATGATCTCCTCAGACCCAGCCCTCATAGCCAACCACCTCAACACCTCATTCACTGACCTTAGCCCTATCCTCCCTACAAATTTTTTTGACCCTCCTCCCCCAGCGCCTGCTGTAAATCTTTCTCACCCTTATTTTCTCCTCCACTGTGTTTCTACCCAAGAACTTAGGCCGCACCTTGTCACTGCCCTCAAGAGTAATAGTACGGGCAGTGACACCCTGGATCCGTGTATCCTACGGCTGGTCTTAGACACAGTCCCTACCCTGATCACATGCCTCATCAACCACTCTCTTTGCCTGGGGAAGGTTCCAACTGCCTGGAAAGTTGCCACTGTCACCCCATCTTTAAAGGTGGTGATAGGACTGTGGCTGGAAACTATCGGCCAATCTCCATTCTCTCTCCTCTCTCCAAGGCCTTGGAAAAAGTGGTGGCCTCTCAAATCTCTGACTACCTCTCCACCTACAATGTCCTATGTCCTGAGCAGCATGGCTTCCAAGCGGGCCACAGTACCGACAGAGCCCTCCTAGAGTTCTCCAACTTTCTCCACTCCTCCTTAGACACTGGTTCTCTGGCTGGTGCAGTCTTCATTGACCTCTCTAAAGCTTTCAACACTGTCTCCCACTCCCTCCTTCTTGATGCCCTTAGTCTCTCTGGTTTTGCTGCTGGGCCTATCTCCTGGTGCACCAGTTATCTGTCTGACCGCTCACAGCGTGTAAAAATTAATGGGACCTTCTCAGACATCTGTCCCATCTTTTCTGGGGTTCCCCAGGGCTCCATTCTGGGCCCCTTACTATTCTCCCTTTACCTTAACACCCTTCCACGCTCTTGTTCGGGGAACATTCTATTGTACGCTGATGATGCAGTCATCTTTGCCTCAAGTCGTAACCCTATTGTCCTCCAGGACTTGCTGCAGAAGTCTTTCGCTGAAGCCAAGGGCTGGTTCAAGGAACATAGATTGGTAATAAATCTTAAAAAAACCAAAACCATGTTCTTCACTCATCCTCAAAACAAGTCCTGCAACTTCAAACTCCTCATTCACTCTGGGTCCTCTTTCCCACTCGAACAAGTTTGCTCCTATAAATACCTAGGCATCCATTTTGACCCATCCCTCTATGGAGGGGGCCCTAAAGCTGAAGGCTCTTTGGCCGTGAGAGGTCCTAGCTCTAGGGATAACAAGAAAGGTTTTCCCAGAGGTCCGAGTATGAACTAGTGGGACAGAGCGGCAGATGGTGGTGGTCAATCCTGGTGGGGATAGCCACTGCCACTAATATCAGATTGGGCATCTTACATCGGTATAAACACTTCCTCACCCTGGAGGCTCTTCAACTCGCAGTCACCTCCTCTATCCTGTCCCTAGTGGACTATGGACTGCCGGTGTATGGTGCTGCTGATCAGAACGCACTCCATAAAATTCGTACTACTCTGAATAAGGCCTGCAGGTTAATTACTGGGGCACCTAGGCTAACACACACCTGTTCACTGTACGCCAAAGCGCTGGTACTTGATCTTGATGAGCGACTCAAATATCTGACCTGTACCCTTACAAAAAAGACCCTCCTTGGGCTATCCCCGCCAGGATTGACCACCACCATCTGCCGCTCTGTCCCACTAGTTCATATTCGGACCTCTGGGAAAACCTATCTTGTTATCCCTAGAGCTAGAACCTCTCATGGCCAAAAAGCCTTCAGCTTTAGGGCCCCCTCCTGGTTCAACACACTGCCCCCCTCCATTTCTGAAGCTCCAACTATATCGTGCTCCAAAACGCCCTTATGGAACCACCTTGTTAACACCCGAAGCTGTAATTGCCACTAGTCAAAGCCGTACTCAATACTTATGACAAAGCTTACTACTAAGCTGCTAAGGACAACATAACTCTGGTATTGTTTGTATCAATCCTACCTGTACCAGCTTGTTTGTATCTATGTCTTAAGTTACTGTTATACTGTTATACTGTGTATTTTCGTTTGTCTTACTGTGACAAGGTACTTTTGTAAATGAGCCTATGGCTCAAAGGTTTTCCAAACTGCTGTCTAAATAAATAAATAAATAAAATAAGAGCAGGGTCATTCCTGATGCCCTACAAGGGACATTCCTCAGACAGCTAATATTGGAACCTACTCAGGAGGGAGTAATCTTAGACCTGGTACTATCAAATGGGGACGTAGAAAGAATCTCAGATTTAGAAATGAGTAGCCATCTGGGAACAAGTGACCACCGAACAGTGTGGTTCATGATAAACACAGCCATACAATCAAGCCATACAAAAGCAAGAGTATTGGACTTTAGGAGGGCTGACTTTGGAAAAATGAGAGAGTGCCTCAGAAAATCACTAGCAAACAGGCAAACAGGCAAGAAGGAGGGGTGGAAGAACAATGGGGAGTAATCAAAACTGCCATCACAGAGGCAACAAGCCTTTGTATAAAGCAAATCAGCAAAACACAATGAAGTAAAAAAACACTATGGTTCTCAAAAGAGGTGGCAGAGAAGGATAAGGAGAAAAGGATAGCATTCAGGAAATAAGGAAACACAGAAAGAGGAAGCCAGATAACTTTATCAGTTAAAGCAGAAAGAGGCATGGAAGGCAGTCAGAATAGCAAAGGCCCAAACTGAGGAAAGAATAGCCAACTCTGTTAAGGGGGATAAGACCTTTTATAGGTACATTAGGGAGCGAAGAAGGACCAAAGGAGGGATACTGAGGCTTAATAAAGTGGAGGGAGTGTGGGCAGATGGTGACAGTGAAAAAGCAGGGATACTGACTGAATATTTCTGCTCAGTATTCACAAAGGAAGAGGAGGGTGAGGTACCTAAACCAAACAAGAGAAACACTCTGAAGATGGGGGTCGATACCAGTCCATTTACAGAAGAAAGGGTTCTGAAAGAACTAATAAAATTGAAGGTGGACAAAGCAATGGGGCCTGATGGGATTCACCCAAGAATTCAAAAAGAACTAAGGGTAGAACTAGTGACACCGCTGACTACTCTCTAACAAATCATGGGAGGATGGGGTGGTACCCAAGAACTGGAGCAGGGTGGATGTGATTCCTCTTTACAAAAGTGGGAGCAGGACAGAAGCCAGAACCTACAGACCAGTTAGTTTGACCTCAGTGGTAGGGAAAATGATAGAATTACTTCTGAAGGAAAGAATTGTTGAGCACCTAGAGGCCAGTGGGGCACAGGACCCAAGGTAGCATGAATTCATGATGGGAAGGTCATGTCAGATGAATCTAATAGATTTATTTGACTGGGTGAGCAAAGTAGCAGGGCATGAAGGGGCTGTGGACATGGCCTACCTAGATTTTAGCAAGGCATTTGATACAGTGCCACACAAAAGATTAAAACACAAGTTAGCCAGACTTGGAGTGGGTCCCAAGGTGGTAACCTGGATAAAAAATTGGCTAGACAACAGGACACAAAAGGTAGTGGTAAACTGAGTCCACAGTGAAGAAAGGAGGGTTACTAGTGGGGTACCGCAGGGTTCAGTACTGGGACCGGTCCTTTTTAATATCTTTATAAGTGACATTGTAGAGGAACTGGAAGGAAAAGTATGTCTCTTTGCAGACAACACAAAGATCTACAACATGATTGATACACACAATGGAGTGGAAAAGATGAGAAGGGACTTGGCAAAGTTGGAGGAATGGTCAAATGTATGGCAGTTCGGATTCAATGCAAAGAAGTGCAAGTTAATGCACCTGGGAAACAAAAACCTTTGAAGAGTACACATTGGGGGGTGAGATACTGACAACAGAAAAATTGGAAAGGGACCTGAGGGTAAATATATCAGATGACCTAAAGGTGGGCAAGCAATGTGAGATGGCAGTAAGGACGGCTGGGGGGATACTGGGATGCATAGGGAGAGGCATCAATAATAGAAAACAGTAAGTTATCCCTCTGTACAGACAGTTGGCGAGACTCCATCTGGAGTACTGTGTGCAGTTCTGGAGACCCCATCACCGCAAAGACATAGACAGAGTGGAGGCTGTCCAGAGGAGTGTAACCAAAATGGTGCTGGGTCTGCCCCAGAAGACATATGAAGAAAGACTAAAGGAGCTTAATATGTATACCCTTGAGGAAAGTAGGGAGAGAGGGGACATGACAGAGACTTTCAAGTATCTCAAGGGAATCAACAAAGTCCAAGAGGGTAGCATCTTTCAGAAAAAGAGATGTGCAAGAACAAGGGGACACAATTTGAAGATAGAGGGGGGACGGCTGAGAGGTAATGTGAAGAAGTATTTTTTCATGGAGAGGGTTCTGGATGCATGGAACAGCCTCCCTGAGGAGGTCGTGGAGTCAAGTACAGTGGGGGAATTCAAGAATGCATGGGACAGACATAAGACAGTCCTAGTGTGGGGGTAGGAGGAAGTAAGCTGTTGATTAACTAGGATCTGCAGTTTATCTGTTAGGTAGGAAAATGGGCAGACTAGGTGGGCCAAGCGGTCCTAATCTGCCATCAAATTCTATGTTTCTATGGTGGGCCATTGAACAAACAAATAGCCAGGGAAAAAGCTTGATCTAACCCCAAAAGTGGGTCCAATTTCCAAAGAATACTATCCAAAAAGGGTACCAACTGAGGACATTCCCACATAATATGTAAGAGGGAACCCAAAGTGGTCCGACAGTAGTGCATGAGTTAGAGTATACCCTACCTATTTTGTATAATTTAACATGAGCATAGTACAAATTATTCAACCATTTAAATTGCATCAATCTGTATTGATCAAACTTAATGTACTTATACTAATTTCCCCAAATAGAAGTGCATTCACAGGAACCAGAAGGTGCAGGAACAGTACAATCCCAATACCTCCCCATAAGATGTGCAGGGGAAACGCTGGACCTCGCCCAACAACTAACACACCAAAATCTGGACAATGGAAAATCATGTACACAAATGCCCGCAGTCTGGGAAACAAGATCCCAGACCTGCAGGCAACAGTGAGAGGCTAAACTGGACATAGTAGCTATTAGTGAGACATGGTTCACCAGTAACCACACCTGGGAGACTTGGGTACCCGGCTACGTACTGTTCAGAAGAGACAGAGGTGCAAAAAAGAGGGGGAGGAGTAGCACTTTATGTCAATGAAAATATCAAAGCTACAGAAATTCAGAATACACATAAGGAGCCAGAAGAACTGAGGGTCCTCTTGGAAAAAGGAAATGGGACAGCCATATGAACTGGGGTTGTCTACAGGCCTCCAGACCAGGAAGAGAACATAATCACATTACTATTAGAAGATATACAAAACATCACAGCTAAAGGGGAGGTTCTGATAATAGGAGACTTCAACATGCTAGATACAGATTGCTCCATACCAGCAGGACATCTGACAGAACTAGACACATAGTGGATTCCCTGCTGGGGGAGGGCCTCAAACAACTGGTACAAATACCCACAAGAGAAAGAGCTATCCTAGCTACCCCATGACTAATGGGGAAAGGATCACAGAACTCCACATAGAACGTCACACAGGTGCCAGTGACCATAACATGGTATGGTTCGATTTGGCCACTACAACTAAATCATCCAATTCTATGGCAAAAATATAGGACTTCGGAGGAGCTGACTTTGATCAGATGGCCAATAGAGTTAAGCTAGCCCTGGCAAAATGAAATACAGGTGAGGGGGTACAGGCAAAGTGGGCAAGCATTAAAGATGCAATACTTGAAGCAACATCCCATTGTGTTAGGGAGAAAAGCAAGGGCAAAAGAAGGAGGAAACCACTTTGGTTCTCAAAAACAGTAGCAGAAAAGGTCAAAGCTAAAAGACTGGCCTTCAGGAAATATAAGGGAACACAATGGGATGAAGATAGGGAGGCATACCAAACTTCCCTATGGAACGCAGGGAAGGCAGTAAGGCAGGCAAAGGTCCAAACTGAGGAAACACTAGCATGAACAGTAAAAGCAGGGGACAAGACTTTCTATAGATACATTAGTGAAAGGAGAAAGTCTAGAGGGGGATATTGCTAAGATCAAAGGGGATAAGTGGGAGGGTGTGGAGGAGGACCAAGAAAAAGCATCTATCCTAAATAGATACTTCTGTTCAGTATTTACTGAGGAGAAGTTAGAGCAGGGCTCATAGCTCAGCACCATGGACACAGGAGGGAAGGAGGTGTGCGCAAGTCCCTTCACAAAAGAAAGTATCCTACCAGAGCTCGCTAAGCTTGGGGTGGACAAGGCAAAGACACTGAATGGCATACATCCCAGGGTACTAAAGGAGCTAAGGGTGGAACTAGAAGAGCCATTATCAGAAATTTTTTGTGAGTCTCTGCCCACAGGAGAGGTTCCAGAAGACTGGAGAAGGGCTCATGTGATCCCGCTCTACAAGAGTGGTAGCAGAGAGGAGTCAGGGAACTACAGACCAGTCAGTCTTACCTTAGTGGTGGGCAAGCTTATGGAGGCACTCCTTAAGGAAAGGATAGTGCAACACCTGGAATCCATAGGAGCACAGGATCCAAGACAGCATGGGTTTACAACAGGAAGGTCTTGTCAAACTAATCTCAGATTTCTTTGACTGGGTACCCAGAGAGGTGGACTAAGGGGGTGCAGTTGATGTCGCCTACCTTGACTTCAGCAAAGCATTTGATACTGTTCCACATAGAAGATTGATCAATATGCTGGGTAGGCTTGGGGTGGGTCAGAAGTTGGTCAGCTGGGTGGCAAACTGGTTGCCTGGCAGAAAACAAGTGGTGGTAAATGATATACTGTCAGAAGAGATGCAAGTCACAACTGGGGTACCACAGAGATCAGTGCTGGGGCTAGTCCTCTTCAATATCTTCACCAGTGACATTGCAGATGGACTGGAGGGTAATGTTTGTTTCTTTGCAGATCACACCAAGATCTGTAACAGAGTAGATGATCCAGATGGGGTGGGAAAAATGAGAAGAGATCTGGATAAACTGGCACAATGGTCAACAGAGTGGCAACTGGGGTTTAATGCAAAGAAGTGCAAGATCATGCACGTAGGGAAGAGAAACCCTGAAGCCACCTATAGGTTGGGAGGGGAGTTGCTGGCAATCACAAGGGAAGAAAGAGACTTGAGTGTCATCATCACCGATGACCTGAAATCATCCAAGCAGACCACTAAAGCAGTAGGTAAGGCTAGGGGATGTTGGAGTGTATTAGTAGGGTTGTCACAAGTCACAAGAGGGAGGTAATAATCCCTCTTTACAAGACACTGGTTAGGCACCATCTGGAGTACTGTGTGCAGTACTGAAGGCCTCACCTTCACAAAGACATCAACAAAATGGAGGCAGTCCAGAGAAGGGCAACTAAAATGGTGCAGGGACTGCATCAGAAAACATATGAGGACAGATTAACAAAGCTCAATATGTATAATCTTGAGCAAAGGAGGGAGAGAGATTATATGATCAAAACATTCAAACACCTTAAGGGCATTAACAAGTTGAAAGAGTCTAACATGTTTCAATATAAGAAAAATAGCAGGACAAGATGACACAGCATGAGATTGGAGGGAGGCTAATTAAGGGGTAATGTGAGGAAGTTCTTTTTCACAGAAAGGGTGGTGGATACATGGAATGGCCTACCTCTGGAAATGGTGGATATGAATACAGTACAGTGCTTCAAACAGGCATGGGATAGGCATAAGGGAGCAATACAGATGAGTATGAATAGATAGGCCATTGACAGAGTAAGGGCTTATGGCACATTCATAAGGTAGAAAAAAATGGTCAGACTGGATGGGCCTTGCGGTCCTTGCGGTCCTTATTTGTCATCAGCTTCTATGTGTCTATGTTTCTATACCGAGGGGGGGTCAGCTACCAAAACTAGTGGTTAAAATGCATAAAACTGAGAATAAATAAAGGAAATAGCATTTAGCATACTGTCCTGAGGAGCTAAGGATAACAATTTCTGGCCATGGTCAGCAACCCATGGGCCAAGGCCAAAATGTTTAAAAAACAAATGGGAAAGCTGCAGATACCTAAAACAATGCTTAACAGGAGCCCCTAAGCATTGCTGAAATTCCAGAAAAAGTAAAAAAGACTCCATTTTCTGAAAGCCCAGAGTTTTTTTTTTCTAGTTGTTTAACCGGGAGATGCACACTAAGCTTAAAGCTTGTTTACAGGTGATACCTGAGAGCACATGGAAGTTAAATGACTTGCTTAGGGTCACGCAGTATGCAAGTGGGGGCTATGGGATTCAAACCCAGGTCTCCAGACTTGCAGCTCAGAGCCTTAAACCACTGTGCTATACTGCTTCCCCTATGTTAAAAGTCAGATAGGGCCAATACACTGAGGAAATCAGCTGCCCATTCAATCTAAAATTAGGATTACATATAATTGGTTAAGAAACATCCTTAACATTATCCAAACAAAGGAGTGAACATAATTGACGGTGAACTCTCACCAACGTCTCAATCAAGAACCATGAAACACAAGGAAAAGTAGAAGACAAAGTGTGAAGGAGAGTGGGAAGAGTAAGTTTTTCCCAAGAGTTAGTTTCAAGCCAGTTAGGAATGTAAGGATCTGTGTTCTCATTGGAATGATCCTGGAACCACTGAAAGTATTTAGCACTATGAGTAGCAAAATAATATAAATGAAAATTCAAAAATGAAGACCACCCTCCTTTTTAGGAGCTGTAAGTTTAGAAAACACCCACCAGGCCACATTACCATGCCAAATATAATGAGATAATAAAGAATGTAATCCAGTGAACCATGTTTTTTAAAGATACTGCGTTAACATAGTTAGGGGATACAAAATCCAGGGTAACACATTTATCTTGACCACACTAATGTGGCCCCAAAGAGAAAGAGGAAGAAGGGACCGTTGGGCCAAGTCTTGCTTAAGCTGATCAAGCAATGAGTCCAAATTATAGCATTTCATATGCCATTCAGAAGTACTGAGTCCCAAATATTAGTTTTTCCTTCGACATCCCAGATTGGGGAATGGACCCAGGAGTTGGAGGGCAGGCTGGGTGTAGGAGGATTGAACGTCCAGGGGATGGCTCTCCTTCTCCGAGGGGGAAGGTGGCAAGTGTCCAATGAATTACTGACCCCTGGCAGAGGCTGGGGGACCCATCACGATTGGCACGCAAGATGTGTGGAGGCGGGATAGACATCAGGTTAATTCCACTTACATCATTGCACATCCCACCTCCAAGGGGGAACTACAGCAGTATTTAGAAAAGCCAGCCCATGGTATGAACCCCGCTCTGCTGCCACCCGTAGTGCCAAATAGTGTCCGCCGGGGGGGGGTCCCACTCCCATAGCCCCAACCCAGGGGTAAGACAGAGCTTGCCAAATAGTGTCCTTGGGAGGGGGCACCTGCACGGTGGCCCTGACCAGGGGGGTAGACCTGGGCATGGTGTGGCTGGTCGGTGGGGTGGTGCTGAGCTCCATTAAAGAGGATCAGGGGCTAGACCAAAAAAAAAATTAGTCTCTCTGGCACCAAATCTAAACCAAATTATGTTAAATCAGTCTAATGCACAAAAGCATTCAAGGGCATAATTTCTGTTTTAGTAAAATTCATCTTATAACCAGAAATAGCACCAAGCTCCCTAATAAGAGAAGTTCTAGGTGATAACAAATGTAACAAAATATCATCCACATAAACAGGGAGTTTATACTTACCAGGTCCAAGTAGTATCCCCCGAATCTCTGCCACACATTTAATCTGCTGGATCAAGGGCTCCAAAAAGAGATAAAGCAAAAATGGAGAGTGGGCAGCCCTGCTGAGTACCGCTTTGCAAAACAATTAAAGCAGAGTGAACCCCATTATAAACTATCCTAGCCAAAAGAGTATGGTAAAGAATTCAGATCCACACAATAAACTCTGTATATTAAATTTACCTAACATGAATTGTTTTTTCAAACTGTTGGTCTTTCTGAACCCTTTACTAAGATCAAGCATAGTACAATAAGATTTTAACAGAATTTTAATCCAATTGCTATGTATTGTCTGACTTAATAATAGATTTAACCATTTATGCTGACCAAACAATACAGAGCAAACAATGTTGGACTATATTTCATCTTTATTTAAGCAAAATCCTTGTGCTCCTGCTTTCTTTTGAGCATATGTTTGTGAGCATTTAATGATCAAGTCAGCAAATGTACAATAGCTGTTTTATATAATTTTCAGGTGATAATTAGGTGAGCATTTTGCAAACTGTTGAATTTCAATTTGTGAATCTATTTACAAAGTACAGAGGTCATATTAAACAGTTCACCTTTAACAGTTTTCCTTTATCCTTCCCCTATGGATACGGTACCTTTAATTTAAAAACTTTGCTAGTTTGCCAACATCATTCATTAGGCTGCTATCTTATTCAGAGAAATATAAGAATTTGAAAGCCTTTGTGCTGCATGCGGATATACTGCAAGCTGCTGAAGAGGAAGGGAACCCCATTTAGTATATGACACCTAAGGTTGCAGCTGTTTGAATCAAATGAATTTTCTTGAATATCAGAATCTCTTTGCTTGCATTGCCAATCTTATAAACTCTTAGAGACTGGTTCAGCAGAAACCAGAATACCTCAACTGAAAAACAGTTCTGGAATTCTAAAAATCACTTAAGAATTACTTTTTATAATGCTGCATGATGTTATATATGACTTTGAACCTTTGTAAAAGAGCTCCCCAGCACAAATGTATTAATCTGAGACTGAAATAAATAAATGAATAAATAGCCTATGTTATAGCTATTGTTTTATGACTTGGTGTGCATAATGCTAAAATAATACCGAAGGAATTTATCATTTTTCTACTTTTATCATTTTGGGTCAACCTACTCTTTACGGGTTTTGTATATTTTATTTGAGCTGCTTGACTTCGCTATAACAAGTGCAGGCTGCATTGCATTAACTTCATTCTTGAGTAGAGCTATTGAAACCCTTTGCTGTGTATCATTGCAATGGCTCTGAAAAATAAAAATAAACAGTCTTGTACTAACATGAAAGTAGTAACACCCTCCCCCAAGAAAAACCTACAAAATGTATTACAGGAAAAGTAAGAGAATATGACGATAGTGAAAGTAACCAAGGCAATAGTGCAATGACACTGAGTGCAGGGAGAAAACAAAGGGAAAAATAAAAAGCTAAACAATCAAGAAACCTTACATGGACTGTATAGCCTTATGGCCTCCCCAATAGTGAGAAAATTACCAAGGAAAAAAGAGGCAAAAATAAAATCTTAAGAAAACCTTAATAGTTCAAATACCATAATGAATACCTTAAAGAGTATCAAAACCAGACATGAAGTTTCAAGATATAATCCAACTAATAGGCCCTATGTAGTAATGTCATGTGGTTCATTCAGCATGCATAACTGCCACGTGTTTGTGGTTATTTCTCTCAAACTCCCAGGAAATGGCCGTGCAGTATGTACATACAGCACACAGAGGAATGCAAATGCATCCAGTGCATATTACCACCACAACAGCACTATGTATGGGCAAAGAGGCAGGGCCATGCAACAGCGTGTGCATGCCAAACATTTAAGCATTCACAACATTGAATACATTGCCCCAGCATGGGGGACCACATGCGCAGCACTACATCACATGGAGAGCTGCCATAAACTGCATGCACACAGGGCCTGCATACAGGGCATACAGTACAGTACAGAACAGACCACCAGGACTGTAAGGCCTATGGACAAAGGATTGGATGGATGACCACTGCTGAAGACCTGTAGTGCTATATAGGTTCAAATCTGGCACGGTAATATTATGTAAATAGTACAATATAAACCCACAAATAGAGATGGGTGAAACTGGAAAAGTTTGTTCTGTGAAATATTTCCCAAAATTCGTGCATTTTGTGAAATATTTTGTGGGTGCAAAATGTGTAATTCCACTGGCAAAATACATAATTTCGCCCGCAAAATGCTGAATTTCGCCATCCGTGGGCAAAATTCTGCTGTTAGTGGGTGAAATTCTGCTTTTCGCCAGTGAAATTCCACATTTTGTGGGCGACATTCTGCATTTTGCTAATGGAATTTCATATTTTGCACCTATGAAATACTACATGAAATGCATGAATTTTGAGAAATGTTTCACATGGTGAAATTCCCAATTTCACCAGAATTTCACTGGAGAAATTAAATTTCACTGCATCTCTACCCACAAAGCAGGCACAATGCAAAGATACTGTAGGACACCAAGTGACCAGGGAATTCCCCCACCGTACACTTGTGCCCCTGCCACTTTCCAAATACTACATGGGTGCTGTGCACATAGCAAGCCCACAGTGCCAGCTCCCTCTGCACAGCCTCTGGGCCTGCAATAAGACCAATGGCCAAACACCCCTCAGGACACACCAAATCTTCCATGGGGATGACAATCGCAGCCAGCATCATGCCACCACTAATCAGAAGACTCAGACATGAGACATATGTACAGTATAGAAATATATTTTACTAAGGAGGGCACAGCTTGCCCTGCACCTGGTAAAGGTACAGAATATGCATACAAAATAAAATATTCCCTGGCTTAGCTCTGGGAGATTGATGTGGGAATGGGACACTATCTAAAACACCCCCCTCAACTCCTAGCTCAACCCCTTCAGTGTGGAGGAATGTACCCTCTCTTGACCAGCACCATAGATGCAGTGGTCCAGGATACCCCTGAAAGTTTAGGAACACAGAGGACAGGCATGATTGGAATATACATGCAGGGCTACAGCAGAACACAGATGATACATCTTGTTCACCCCCACATAACTTACTTTTGATGGCTCAGCCAGAGTCAATAATTTCCCAGCTCATCTTTGTAATATGTGTCATGGCTGACGATCCACCAGGGCAACCAGTCTGGCAGCTGTAGTACCTGTCTTTCCTGCCAGGCTACTACCACTGTCCCTTTGAACTGCTGCTGGTACTCCAGGATGATCCTCCCTGGCCTGCTATGGAAGTCCTGCAAAAACATAAAAATGGAGCAACATCACTGACACAATGCACACAACACATGGTATGCATGCCCCCTTACCTCTTGCCAGTTGCATTGCATACATACCTCCCATGGCTCCTTCACCTCCCAGACTGCACCTCCCTTCTTAGCGTCTAGTTATATACATTTTGCTATCTGTCACAGCTTGCAGGGGTACTCCCTCACTCTCCCCACATCAATCACAGAAATTGTTGCTGAGGCAGTCATCTTTCTCGCTGTGCTGCACAGTAATGACCTAGTGATGACCATGCATGCTGTGTCAGCCCACACATGTTTGGGTACAAAATCCTTTGAAGGGGTTAATTTTTCATCGGATGTCTAAGCTGCATCCCTCTTAGGGCTACGGTCTGGGGAAGCACTGATGGGCATTTAACACATGCTTCCTGTCAGCCATTCCAGGAGCACTGCATAGGATTATTCAGCATGTGCTAAGGGCTACTACTGAGGGTCCTTCTGCTGGACAGTAAAAAAAGAAATATGAGCAGGCACTGAGGGCAAGACTTTGGCCATGTGTATTCCACCCATGGCTGGACACATAAGCTCTGCAGTACACATACTGTCTCAACAGATTATGTTTGGACCAAGCTAGTATTACCAGGTATGTGATATGGTCTGCGTTTATTTGGCCCCACATACTTCTCAGTCATGGGCGATGTCAGTTGAGGCAAAGGTGCTATATGCATTGGTATACTATGCCACAGGGTTTTTCCAGATGGTGGTGGAGATGTCACTAGTGTCAGCCAGTCTTCCATGTCCAGGGCGCTGCACCAGGTTACCAGTGTCCTGCTTCTGCATATGCTTGAGCACATAATATTCCCCACCAGACAAGCTGACATATGATCAACAAGGAAGGCATTTTGTGCCATGCGTGGTATGGCCGAGGTACTGGGGGCCATTGAATGTATGCATATGGTGACCTGGGCACCATCCATGGATGAGGAGACAAAATGTAACCACAAAGGGTATTACATCATCAATTTCCAGATAGCCTGTGATTCTGTGGGTATCATCACTAATGTGTGTGCCAAGTTCCCAGGTTCATGCCATGACATAGGAATTTGACAATTTAGTATAATGAAAACATTGCAAAGTACTGGCAGGAGGAGGTAAAGGGTTAATGAGAATATTTTCTATTCTAATACTTTCTTGTTAATGTTTTTGCCATTGCAAAGACAGACTTGTTAGTACTCAGAGCACATCTTGTTATTATGGTAAGGAAATAAGGAAGGTTACTGTCTTGTGCAGTGTGTCTGTAAAAAATTTTGAATTAAAGACAGCAAGGGCAATGTGAGACATGCAGTTTCATACCAGAAGAATGGTGATATACCCCAGCATCTAATTAGCGTGTATGGATATATGCTGATAACAGCTAGTGGAGAGTTTATACTGTATAAGATGGATTGTAAGAGGTGGAAGGTGAGGAACTACAAACCCAAAATGATCTGTTGAAGTCTCCACATCTGCCTGGTTCATCCTCCCAGGGGAAGGTAAATGATCATTACTTGTACTCTAAAAAAGCTAGACTGCTGGTGTTAATGCAGTATATGTGTTAGTGCAATAAACGTTGCTTTGTGGTGTGCAGTTCTTCATTTCCAGTGTAATCACTGGCTCGATACTCCAACATGATGCTTATATCTTTGATGGGTTCAGGATGAGTGCACACTTCTGCGAAGGCAGAGGCAGGAATGGTTGGTTGGTAGAAGAGTATACATACTCTACGTAGGTGGTACACTGGTGGATGCCTGGCAGCTGCATGGTACTAACCTTGTTGCTTGCCCACTGCATAGTTGATGGTGAATATCCACTACAACATTCCTGATGAACCCATACTAGGAGGCACACAAAACAGTAGTGGAGGCTTACCATGAGGCATGCAGGAAGACAATGTCTGTGATTGAGCGGACAATATGACTACTTATGATGCAGTCAGGGGCCTGGATCTGACAGATAGCATGATGATACTTACCCAAGGAAAAGCCTGCAGAGTTTCCACAGCATGTGCCATGCAGTGCAACATAGCTGTGCAGTGTTGGCCACCCATACTGTGGAATGGATTGGGGAATGTACCAGTGGGTGACTGGGGAGGGGGTCCTTCCATGGGCGAGGAACAGAGTCACTGTCTGGATGGGTGGTGGGTCATGGACTGATGCAGGGGCATTCAGCTGCCAGGAGGCAGTGTGGCACTGTTATGATGCCCCACCCTGAGTCCTGCATTGCCTATGGTCTGATGAGGCTATCAGTGTCTGTGCTTGGGGATTATAGTTAGTGGGAGAATATATGTGGTTTGGGATATATCTCATGGGTAATATATGAGGTACAGGATATATGTACTGTGGGACATATGTGGTGAGTGTTATATGTAGTGGGCAGATATATGTGTTTGTATTATGTGTATTGGCGGGGTTTGTACAGAATGTGCTTTAGTGGGATTCAGTGCTCAGGGAAGGAGAGAGAGAGGCATCACTTCTTTTTGACTGGTTGCTGCCTTTTGTGTGTGGTGGCTTAAGTGTCCAGATACCATGTTATGGCTGTGGCCTTCCCTCTGCGCTGGACCAGTATCCCATGATAATGATGATTCCAAAAACGATGAGGCCAAAAAGAGCAAAGAAAAACAGTGTGGACACAAACAGTGACTAGCAGAACATGACGATCGTGGAAACGTCGAACTGCAGATTTTTGGCCCTCCCGAATTGCTTCCCCATTGGGGTTGGTTATTTTAGTAATAGGAGTGAAAAAGAAAGGAAAGCACCATAACATTGTTGTTGCCATTTCGGCGATTGCTGCATTGTACCCCTTGTCCTATGTGGCTGCGCTGTTTTGCCTTCACTGATTCTGGTCTCACTGTCTTTGACTCACCCACATCACATAGAATCTGGTGGCTCATGTGTCTTGGCATATATCAGAGTTGGTGGTGGTTGGCTGTCCTCCTGCCTTTTGGTGTCATTTGGGTGGGCAAGTGTGTGTGTTCCATGGTGCTCACTGGTGGTGCCTCGGGAACAGGCAGGGTGCCCATGCTGGACCTTGTTAGCCTGTGTTCCATTAGCCTTTCCAAAAGGTTCCTTATGTTGCTGATGCCACAACGCATGCCGCTTACATCAGCAGACAGCTCCTTCTGCTGCTCTGTGTTTTCCTGCTGTGTGCTGAGCCAGTCACATTCATGCTACCTCACCTCAGGGTAGTTTGTGAGCTGTATACCACTGCTGGCCATGAATAGGAGAATATATAAGGAAAAGCATAGGCAGTCAACAGCTAAAATAGAAGATGATCTGAATTTCAATATTTGGGGCTTTATTTTCAAAGCCTGGGAATGATGTGATTTTGCAGTGCAACTGTAAAATCACCTTTCAGCTTTGACTTGAAACATTTCAGAACCAGGAGGTACTAATGCACTCAACAGGGAGCCAAAAGAAATCACTGTCACAAGAAAGTAATGTGTCATGGCTGACGATCTGCCAGGGCAAGAAAGTAAACTTAAAGCTTAGCTTTAATCCATGTCATAAGCAAAATACAGGGATTGTACAGGTAACTTTTTCAACGCTAAAGCCTCAGTGCTTTGAGTCAACTAACTCTTCATCAAGGGATGTGGTCAGGGAGAAAGCATCATCAGTTTAAATATAGGATCTAATGAATATTCAAAAATCATACATAAAAAAATTAAGTGCAAGTTAAAGTAGAAAATGCAAACAATGCAAAGACGATTCATAGCCAATAACAATTCATATTTGAAACCTAGCCCAACGTAGCCTGCTGCAATCAGCCTGCACTGAAAAATAGATATTATCAACATCAATTTAAATACATGCTTTCATGAATATTAATACATTATGCATACAAAATTAAGTGCAAGTTAAAATGGTAAAATGCAAACAGATATGTTTGCTGATGGTATACTGGAAAACAACTGGAAGTTCATGGAAATCAAACTTGCTTCTACAGGCCTTGTTTCTATTGGCACTAGACACCAGGGATAGTGAAACTATGATAGGGCATTTGGGGAGCTGTGGTTAGGGGTAATAGAGGTCATTAGGACTGGTTTTGGAAGCTGGTAATTATTGTGACACTGTCAGCAACTATCTACCTGCCCAAACCTGCCAATATGCTGATGTGCCTATATGCAAGGTGATATCAGCTGCTTTGCATGGCTGCATGGGCACATTTTAGGAACAATCACTAATGGGTAAGTGATTGCCTAAACCTTGAATCCAGTATGGAATTTTCTGGTCCTTACCTCCATTGGCCCCATAAAGTGGTGTTAGCTGTCGTTAACCTGTTCAATGACTGCTAAACACTTCTGAATATCCTGGGCATAGGGTGCTGCTTGTCCTTCTACTATCACACACACCTAGGGGCATAGTATGGTAGATTGTTCAGGGGTAGGCGAGACCAGTAGACATCAGGGACTTTCATTTTGTATACCTGTGGGCTGATCGGGGGCAGGTCTGACCACTGGACAGCAATGACTTATACTTTACATACTGGCAGAGTCATTGAAGGTGGGGGGCACCACTGGTACCCAGATACAATTGCTATTTATGTGCAAGACAACTGATGAATAGGAGAGCTCTGGAAGGTTAGGTGATGACTGAGATTTGATCGTAGGTCACATGTGCATAGATCTGCTTATCAGGAGAATATTACCCTGTCTCAAAGGAGCTGGAGTGTCATGGATATACCATAACATAATCCCCTTTACCAGGTGAGTAAACTACCATTAGTGGCCCCTAACAACCAGATTACTCCTGCAGGCCTCATTGCACTCTTTTGTTCACCTTCTCCTGTGGCCAGGGGGGACTGGGGTTTGCTGAGCACAATCACAAATCACAAATGTGTGGCTGGAATGTTGGGACATACCGTTAGCACTTGTAATGTGCTGCAGCTTGTTCCAATGTATCCGTGGTCTGCACTAGGCATTAATTTTCTCCTGGAGCAAATATTTAGTGAGGCCAACACAGGATGTTTGACTATTCTAGCCCAGGTGTCTTCATCTCCTGAAAGTGTTCTTATAACAGCACAACCAACATCATGGAGTATCGTTTTGTGATTATAAAGATGTTGTTTTGCATTACAGTTGTGAGAAAATGAAAAAAAAAGGCTGAAACCTGTTCACCAAACAGTATTGTTCCTGTAAAATAGACCCCCCACCCCGAGATAGGCTGCAGCTAAAGAGTGCTAGCTTGAGTTGCACGAAGTGACCCAAAATAGTGTGGCCATGTGCTTTTTGTCTCTAAGCTATCTCTTAAAGTCCCCCTCCCTCTATTTAGTACTAGTATTCTTTTTTTTTTAATAAAAAAATAATAATAATATTGTTTTAGTTTCTTGATCTAAATTGAAAACAGTTTTCTTTAGGTTATTCAGGTGTTTTACTTCAGTGACTGAGCAGACCATCAAGGTAGTAATGTGGATGAAAGTGAAACTGAGAATATTTCATTCTTATTACAGGGTGGGGTACTAGACACATATAGTGACTATTTTCAGACACAACCCAGAATTAGGGGTTGCAGCATTGAAGAGATACACACTGATATATGTATTAATATAACATTGTAACTGTAACCCCCCCCCTACAAATGGGGTTCCCGAAAGTCTTCCTTGGGTGTGCCTAAATGCCCACTGCCAGGCTGGTATCCTGTGTCTTAGCATTTTAAAAGTGTTTATGAGAGTGCCTTGATGCCTCTGCTCTATCTTTTAAGAGCTGCCTATAGAAACATAGAAACATAGAATTTGATGGCAGATAAGGACTGCTTGGTCCACCTAGTCTGCCCATTTTCCTACCTAATGGATAAGCTGCAGATCCTAGTAAACCAACAGCCTACTTCCTCCTACCCCCCCACTAGGACTGTCTTGTGTCTGTCCCATGCATTCTTGAATTCCCCCACTGTACTTGACTCCACAACCTCCTCAGGAAGGCTGTTCCATGCATCCACAACCCTCTCCGTGAAAAAATACTTCCTCACTTTACCTCCGAGCCATCCCCCCTCTCTCTTCAAATTGTGCCCCCTTGTTCTTGCACATCTCTTTTTCTGAAAGATACTACCTTCTTGGACTTTGTTGATTCCCTTGAGGTACTTGAAAGTATCTATCATGTCCTTTAGTCTCTCTTCGTATGTCTTCTGGTGCAGACCCTGCACCATTTTGGTTGCCCTCCTCTGGACAGCCTCCACTCTGTCAATGTCTTTGCGGAGATGGGATCTCCAGAACTACACATGGTGCTTATTTAATCTGAGAGGGGCCTGAGTGTTTCTATGCTTGAGTCCTGTCTGGGCTGCCAGAAAATCGCTCTGTTCTGCCATCATTATTTGCACAGAAGGAGCTCTGTTAGAAGCTGTTCTTATTTGCTGATTATCTATTAGCATAGTAATGATATTGTTGTTTGTCTAACCTGCCTTCTTTGCAGCATGGACAGTTCTGTTTATCACCACCATCTTGGTCCTAGAATGCCAGAATCGGCCAATCAGTAACTTTGGGGACTCTAAAATGGAATCTGTCCCCAAGGGTCTTGTGGGAGGAATTTCTGTAGGAATTGTAGTTTTGAGACTTTGGCGCCTAAATGCACCTGGAAGGGGAGCCCTTGCTTTGACAGACTGATGGATCAACCAACCAGAACCTTTTGGACTGAAGGGAAATTCCCAAGCTACCTGCTGTAGTCAGTCAGTCTGGAGTTAGAGTTTGAAGAAAAAACAGCTTGAGTGTTTCAAGCAGCAGCTACTGCATAGTTCGCCCTGGAGATTGGTGGAAAGGCCGAGTCTGGCCTGTCTGCCTGCAGTCCCTCGAGAGGGAATCCTTTAAAAGGCTTAGCAATCAGACTGTATCCGAACTGGAGTGTGACAAAGCCACTGAAGAGTGACCAGATTTGAACCTGAAGAAGACTGCTGTACACAATCAGCCTGTCAGGACATCCATTTACCACAGAATTCCCGGCTTTGCTCAGAGACACTGATATTGCAGCCAGACTGCCTTCCGCATTGTGGTATGGTGATTGCTTTACTATAAATGTGCTGTGTGCTGTTAGTGGGTCGAGATTTGGTTCCCCACTGTGTGAATGTACCATGCTTGCTGGAAGCTGCATCCAGCACTACCGGACTCTAACTCTGAACTGTTCCACCCGGCCTGGGCCTTGCCAACTGGCCCAGCCAGCTACTTCAGGCACAGAAACCATCATCGACGAGAGACTCACCTGGGGATCAGCCCTCTACTCAACCATCTCAAACAGGAACAACACCTGGGTGATTTGTGTGGGGCCTGCATCTCCTGGCAAGCCAGTCATCAACCTGCAGTCTCCATTTTGTCTAGCCTGTGTCTCGTATTGGGTAGCGTGAGTAACAATCAGGTAGCTCCCTGCAACAACAGCTAAATCTCAAGTGTTGTCATCTGATTGCATCGTTGTTTTTCCTTTCATGAACTGAGCCTTCAGGCTCTGGATTACAAATTGTGTGTGGTTGTGCATGCCTTTTCTTTTCATCACAGGGCCCCAACCAGCTGTGATGCCAGCCTACCCCAGGCAGCTTTCCAGGCTAGCCCACCTTATTTCCAGCTGGGTACCCAGAGTTTGTGACTGTGCAGGGACTAAAAGTGCATGCATAACTGCCTGACAAGATCAGTTTTAGAATCAACCTGATTACACCCCTTCCTTATTATATTTCCCTGAATAAATCAGATCTAACTCTTCTTGCATTTAATCTAGCTGTGGTTCCAGTTTGTACCAAAAGCACTGTACTGTTGTCATTTGTTGTGCCTAACCTAGTTTTACAGGGGGTCTCCAGGGTCAAACTGGTGGAATCAGCCCTGGTGGTAAGTGTAAACAGTGTGGGGAATTGTATGCTGAATAGGGGTTACTGTGAAAGTGTTTGTTGCATATTGTGTAGGCCAATAGAAGGGAAAGAAGGGGGGTAACAGTGTCCTGGAGGGCTGTACCCAGGTTAGCCTTGTTACTAACCACTCTGTCTTCCAGGTGAAGGCACCTGTTTCAGTACCCAGGCCCCTTAACCTGCAACTAGCCACGCAGGCAAGTGTAGTAGCCCTTGGGATAGCGCCACCTAGGGGTTACATCTTGGAGGCACCAATGCTGAGATCTGCTCCTTCTAGTGGTAAGAAGTGGGTACTAAAATCCCACAGTTAAGAAATGTGGTAAAATGGAGGTGCTCACCACGCCCAAGCTTAAACTTGCTCCCCTCAAGCTGTTAGTGCACCGTATGATGGGGTGGAGTGAGGCAGAGTGGGTGGACTCCCAGCAAGCTCTGCTATTAATGAACGTCCCCTTGGGGACCAATAGTGCCACTATTGTGGAAGTGGTTGAACAAATTAAGTATTTGGGGAAGGTTGAAGTAGGAGGAAGGGATTCTGACCTGTTTGATCAAACTATTGTGGTTCTACTCTCCTGCAGCCTGCCCACTGAACCAGAGAAGGTACCCCCTGCCATTTTGCCTGAAGGGTTCCAAAAGGGGTGGAGGGTCATTCACTTACTAGGCAACCTGGCTGCTCCTGGAGGGTCCCCCTATGTAGAGGGGTTCAAAGACAAGCTGTTTAAACTGTTAGCCTCTGAAGGGCGCTCTGCTACAGAGCAATTGAAAATGTTTGAGCTTTCTGAGGATACCACTCCCGTGCAGTCCCCGATAGCCACTCCTGCCACCCCTACAGTTGCTTCCCACATAGTGATATCTACTGTACATTTGAACTCATACCACGGACTTAGGCTCTTTTCGGGCATGGTCCCAGTGCCTGTGGGGGAGGATGATCTGGAAACATGGATGGACTATGCCACCCCATTGGTCCAGGAGTGGCAGTGTACTGAGGTGTAAAAGAGGAGAAGACTCATGGAAAGTTTCAGGGGCCCTGCACTGGAGGCCATTCTCTTTCTGTGATCCACCAGCCCAGAGGCCACAGCCACCGAGAACTTCTCTGCCCTGGAAGGGGTATTTGGTAGCACCGAGTTGGGAGATGACCTGATGTGGAAGTTTAAATCCGCAAAACAGTGGAAGGATGAAAAATTGTCAGTGTTTATTACTCGAATTGAGTGAGCTTTGCAGCGGGCTCACCGGAAAGGAGGGGTACCCGCCAGTAAATTGAACATGGTCAGGCTAGATCACATCTTAAAGTCAGCAAGGTACTCTAGCGTGATGTTGTTGAAGCTTAAACTGCAAGACAGAAGGGGAAATCCCCCCAAATATTGTGATCTAATGAAAGAGATCCATGAGGTTGAGAATGACGAAGAGGGATGGGAGCCCTATGCTGTGGCTGCCCATGCCTGCCAGGCCCCTGAGACAGGTGAGAAGGCTGAACTGCAACAGATGAGAGAACTGATCAAGGAGTTAATGGAGTTGAGAGTCAGTCAGGAAGCTGCCGAGGCACCAAAGATGCTAATTCCTGTCCAGCCCTCCAAGAGATAAAGAAGGAAGTCCTGCTGGGAGGGGTTGGGGTACACATTGTTTCTTCTGAAACCTTGCATGAAGACAGCCTGTGGGAAGAGGTACGAGAACTGATAGCTGTGATGGAAGACCTACTCCGACTCTGAGCTACCCAAAATGCTGACCCTTGGAGAAGCTCAGAAAGCCAAGAGAGCAAACCTCCAACCAGAGAGAGACCCCTGAGACTCCCCCACTACGTTCAAGCAGGGGAACAGCTCCTCTTCTCCTAGAGACTCTAAAGAACCCTGTTTTCTGTTAACACTGCTGAGAGGATGGGCACTCCTGGTTCACCTGCCACTTGCCTGAGAATCTGAAAAAAGTTAGCACTAGGCTGCTGGCATTAATTTGATGGAGCAGCGAAAGTGGTGGACCCTTCAATGGAAACTACAGTGATGGTGAATGGTGTGTCTGCCCAGGCCGTGCTTGACAGTGGATCTCAAGTAACCATAGTATTTCAAGATTGGTACCAGAAGCATCTGCCTGATGTGCCCCTACCACCCTTGGAAGGTTTGCACGTGTGGGGGTTGAGTGAGAAGTCCTATCCGTATTCAGGGTATATCTGGATCTGGCTGTCATTCCCTACCACCGTGGTTGGGGTAGATGAACAAGTTGAGACACTTGCCCTAGTGTGTTCCCCCCACCGGACTGTATGATGGAGTTCCCCTGTTAATTGGAACAAACGCCCACATGTTTGGGAGATGAGCACAACTCTGCCATGAGAAACAATGGCAATGGACTGGATGGGCCCTAAGAATTCCAGCATTAATCAAAAGGACTCATGACTTGCAACAGAAACCCGATGAAGTGGACTGAGATGAGCCAGTGGGGATAGTGTGGAAAAAAGATCCTGACTCTTTGGTGTTGGCCCCCAACGCCAAGTGTACGATCCATGAAGAAGTCTGTCTTAGGAGGGATGTAAAGAACGAAGTATTAATGATTGACACCCCTGGAGAAGGGAAGCTGTCAGACGGGTTAATGGATAAGCCCAGTATACTACCTGCACATGTCCATGCCTATGCCCTCCGAGTGATGGTGCAAGTGAGAAACATGTCAGACAGGGAAGTTTGATTGAACTGGGGATGTACGCTGTCTACAGTACGGTGTGCAGGCACTGCAGAATTGCCCAATAACAAGTAATCTGGAGAAAGGGAGAACGTGACCCCAGACTTATTTGACTTCAGTGATTTCCCCTTGTCTGCTGAATGGAAGACCTGAATTAGCAGGAAACTTGCTCAGAGAAAGCAAGTGTTCTCACTAAAAAAGAGTGGGACGTGGGATGTGTCCATGGGGCTGAGCATAAAATATGCCTGCATGATGACCGACCATTTCAGTAAAGGTCCTGATGCCTTGCCGCAGTAGACGTAGATGATGTTAGGAGGCACCTACAGGAAATGCTCGCTGCTGGTAATATTCAAGAATCAAGAAGCCCATATGCATCCCCCATCGTAGTGGTGCAGAAAAAGAATGGATC
Organism: Neoceratodus forsteri; assembly: GCA_016271365.2. Lineage (NCBI taxonomy): Eukaryota > Metazoa > Chordata > Ceratodontiformes > Ceratodontidae > Neoceratodus > Neoceratodus forsteri. The sequence continues at coordinate 800,034,241 of CM057454.1, forward strand.
CGTGAGGATGTGTGTGGACTATCAGACCCTTAACCGACAGACTATCCCAGATCAATACACCATGCCATGCATACATGATGCCCTGGATTGCCTGAAAAGGGGTCAGTGGTTCTCAGTACTGGATCTCCGAAGCCGATATTATCAGATTCTGATGGCCCCATAGGACTGTGAGAAAACAACCTTCATCTGTCCTTTGGGGTTCTATGAATGCTTGAGGATGCCACGGGGGATTTCAGGTGCCCCTGCCACCTTCCAGAGATTGATGGAACATGCGGTGGGAGACATGAACTTGCTGGAATGCTTAGTGCACTTGGATGATGTCATTGTTTTCGGACTCACACTGGGAGGAACATGAGACCAGACTGTTCAAAGTCCTCAATCATTTGGAAGAATTAGGCCTCAAGTTATCCATAGACAAGTGCCAGTTTTTTCAAATATCTGTGAAATACGTGGGGCACATAGTGTCTGCTGAAGAGATACAGACACATCACAGTAAAGTTGAATCTTTGTCGGCTTGGCCCAGCCCAATAACCAAAAAGAGCTACAGAGTTTCCTGGAGTTCTGCAGCTACTACCACAGGTTCATCAAAGACCATTCAAAGGTGATTCAACCGCTCCTTAACCTAACCCAAGGCTACCCCCTACCATCCACAAATACAAAAAGGGGGCTATCAAAGACAAAAAGAAAGTGTATTTTCAAACAGGTGAGCCTTTTGGGACTTGGTGGACACCTGAATGTGAAGCTGTGTTCTTTGAAGTCATATACCAGCTGACCCACGCACCAGTCCTTGCCTATGATGTTCCTACCAAGCCCTATGTTCTGCATATGGTTGCTAGCTTGCAGGGCTTTGAAGCTGTGCTAAATCAAGACTATGAAGATGGCTTGAGACCTGTAGTTTTTGCCAGCAGGAGCTTGACCCTGTCAGATTGGAACTATCCAGTCCACAAGTTGGAATTCCTCACCCTAAAATGGGCCATGGTTGACCAGTTTCATGAGTACCTGTATGGGGCAAAGATATTAGTGAAGACTGACAATAACCCATTGACCTATGTGCAGACTTCAGCTGAATTGGATGCCACTGGGCACCATTGGCTCTCTGTCTTATCGACTTATAATTATGCTGTTGAATACAGACCAGGACTAAACTACATTGATGCTGACACCCTGTCATGAAGGCCAGCTTCTAAGAACAATTGGGTCAGATTGTCTGAACCTGACATCAAAGCATTATACCAAAAGTTTGATAAGGATGAACAAATGCGTGTGGATACAGTGGACTGCCTAGTAGATCGCTTGGGCCCTCCTGATACCTGCATACCAGCTGCCTATTGCCATTTCTCTGCTCTAGATATTAGTGCACTACCTCAGCTCAATAATGACAATATTCAGTGGGCTCAATCCCAAGATCCCATGATTCAACCAGCACTTGACGCCCTGGGTGAGGGGAAAGATGTGTCCAAGTTGCATTCCCCTGACATGCTAACTGCTCCGTTCAAGGAAGGCCCTAGGTTAAAGTTGCATGATAAGTTGTTATAGACAGACACAGTGGATCGCCATGGTCAAGTAAACAAACAGTTGGTTCTACCCATGGCCTTTAAACAACTGGTACTGAGGTCCCTCCACAATCACATGGGGCACCTCAGTATTGACAGAACTCTCAACTTGGTATGATCCTGATTCTACTGGCCAAAGATGGGGCAGATGTCGAGCACCAAGTAAAGACTTGCTGTCATTGCCTCCAAGGAAAAGCCCTGTCTCAGATGGCTGCCTCTCTTGTCAATATCACTACCTGTGCCTCTCTAGAATTGGTCTGCATAGACTTCTCGTGCTTAGAACCCAACAAAAAGAACACTAGCAATGTGTTTGTAAGTACCAATCATTTTACATGGTATGCACAAGCCTTCCCAACTAAAGATCAAAAGGCCTCTACTGTGGCCAAGGTGCTAGTGGTAAAATTCTTTCTTCATTATGGTGTCCCCCAGCAGATCCATTCTGACCAAGGCAGAGACTTCGGAAGTAGGTTAATCAAAGAAATGCTCTCTCTCTCAGTGGGGGGTGCGAAAGTCAGGATTCACCCCCTATCACCCGCAGGGGGACCTTCAACCAGAACGCTTCAACTGCACCCTTCTGGACATGCTGGGTACCCTCCATCCAAAAGACAAGCATAAGTGGAGCTAGCAGATTAGAAGATTGGTACATGCATATAATGCACTAAAAGTAACGCTACTGGGTTCTTCCCCTACCGTCTCTTGCTAGGGAGGGAGGCCCGACTGCCCATTGATGTCTGCTTTGGGGTCTCTCTAGATGGAGTCCAAGCCGAAAACTATTTGGAGTATGTACAGAAATTGAAAGATCAGTTGAATCACGCCTATCAATTATCAATCAATCAAAATCCTTATTTAACCAGGTGGACACCGTTGAGCAAGCTCATTTTTGAGGTGGACTTGGGACATACAAACAGGAGGATACAATTTTGGTAGAGAACAACAATATAAGTACAGGTTTCGTATACAGCAATTGGACATAGGCAATACAAATACAATTAAAAGTGCAGATTAATATACAACATTATTTTAGATACAAGCAGTGCATACAGCACAGACAGATTTGCAGATACATACAGGCAGGCAGACAATAGTTTCAGAGCAGGCTCAAGTAAAGATAATCAGTTTGGCTCACCCTGAGGAACATAGTAGTGAGATGAGTTCAAATCGGGGGGGGGGGGATGGAGGACAGAAAAAAAAGACAAAAAAGAGGTTGAGAAGTCCAGGTAACAGCATATGGGATATAAACTATTAAGAGAATCGATACAGTGAAGGCAGGGGAGTGGCGATGGTAGGCATGGGGATGGCAATAAATGGAGACTAAGACCAGAGAGTGACCTAAGCATATGAGGAGGAAGAGACAGTCAGAGATCTAAGCAAGGAACTCTAAGGGATAGGTGTCCCTAGAGTCAGGAGGAGCAAACACAAGATTCTTTAATATGGAGTTAATATAAAGATTTGAAGGCTGCTAGACTAATGGGATGATTAATTTTTTAGGTTTTTTTGTATCTTGTTCCACAAGAGGGGCAATACATGGCTAATAGAGTCCCCACCAAAGCGAGATTTGGTCTTGGAAACCTGCAAAGAAATGTAAGAGGCACTTCTCAAGGCATACTTACTTACCAGGCAGAATGGTAAACAGTCAGAGATATAATCATGCAGATTGTTTAAGATAACTTTGTAGGTCCAGATAGCAGCATTTCTCTGGTGTCTAAAGCTAAGGGATGGCCAACCTACTACCGTGACAAGGAGCAAAGATGGGTGGAATAAGGAAGGCCTATTATAAACCTTAGAGCTCTATGGTAGAGTGTGTCAAGTTTGGAGAGAGCACCTGCAGGACCCTGGCTGTAGAGAAAGTTGGCATAGTCCAATAAGGAAAGAAAGGTGGTTTGGACTAGCCTCAATTCTGCATCCCTATGGAGGAGACTTTCTCCTGAAGAGGAGTCCAAGTTTCATTCTAAGTTTCTTTATCAGCTCTTCTATATGACCAAGGAAGGAGAGTCTAATATCTAACCAAACCCCCAAATATTTAAATTTTGAAACATACTCTAGCTGATCAAGAATAGTGGTGAAAGAGGGGAGTAACCCAGCCATGGCTGGATTTGTTGAGTTGGGAAAGGGTGACAAGAACATAGCTTTTGTTTTCTTGGCATTTCTGAGCAATTTCTGGTTCAGGAGCTGGATCTGCAGCAAGTTGAAATCATCCTGGAGATCTGAGCATGCCAACACAGGGGAAGGTCTGCTAGCATAAAGCACTGTATCGTCAGCAGATAGGTGTATTTGGGCCTTTTTGATGGTAGCATTGATTCTATTGATATAGATTGCAAAAAGCAGGGGATCCAAGATGGAGCCTTGTGGTATGCCCCTCTGAAGGGGTTTCAGAGGTAAAACTTTGTCATCCACTTTTACTTGCTGTGAATGGCCTGAGGGATAGTTACCAAATCATCCAAGAGAAGAAGCATCCAGACCGATAGTTTGGAAGGACGAGAGGAGCAGACTATGATCGATGATATCAAAGGTCTTACTTAGGTCCAGGAATACTGCGCAAACAAAGTTCTTATTGTCCAGTTCATACTGTCGGTTGTTAGTTACCTTGGCCAGTGCAGAAATTGTGCTGTGTTGTGCTCTGAGCCCTGATTGTAGTGCATTTAAAAGCTTTGATGATTCCAGATGGTTCCTAAGCTGGGTGTTCACAATTTTTTCCAACAACTTAGACAGGATAGGGAAAAGGGAAATCAGCCTGTAGATGTTGAGGTCGTAGGGGTCTCCTGACGTGTGATGACATGTGCCATTTTCCAGATAGGAGGAAGGTCGCCTTGGAAAGGGATAAGTTGAACAGTTGTGTAATAGGTGCAATTAAGACCCAGTAGTCCACCTTTAGGAAATATGGGTTGACAAGGTCAGCACCTGCACTTTTTCTGATGTCCAATTTTAGCAAAAGGTCTTCAACTTCTTTCAGAGATGTAGGTTGGAGTGAGAAAGTCGAGCTGGAGAAGGAGGGGCAATGATTATCCAACCCAAGTTGCGTATGAAGGTTACTGGCTGGGGAAGCATCGAAGGCAAGTCTTGCAGTAGCAAAGTGATTACTGAAAGCATAAAGGATTGACGGTTTATCAGTGAGTGTGATAGTACCCATCAAAATTCTGGTAGGCAAGAAATTCCCAATACAGTGGCCTTCTATATCCTTAATTACTCTCCAGAATATAGAAGGGCAATTAACAGAAAGATCAAGTTATAAGCCATAAAAGTTAGCCTTTGGTTCTCTGACCTTCTTTGTACAAAGGTTTCTCACCCTTCTGAAAGAAATCCAATCATTTAAGTTTAGTTTTATGGGCAATTTTCCAAAGCATGTCCCTATTCTGCAGGTTGTCTTTCAGCTCCTCTGTAAACCACTGGCAAGATGTGTTTCTGACTTGGACTTTCACTAGAGGTGCATGCCAATTAAGAGCTCCTAACACGATTTCTTGGAAAATATTGTACGCAGAGTCCACTGATTTAGCTAGATAAAAGTCCTGCCAATGCAAGGAATTGCCCAAATCAGAGAAGTAAGCACAGGGATCAAAATTACGTTGACATCAATTAGCTCAAACTATGACTGCTAAGCGAAATCTCAACAAAGAAAGACATGATCAACGAGTAAAAGCCCAGGAGTTGTTGCCCGGAGATAGGGTGCTACTACGCAATTTGGGACTGCATGGAAAACACAAAATTGCTGATAGATGGCACCATCTTCCCCATGTAGTAGTTGGTAAATTGGGTGATCTGCCAGTGTACAAGGTGAACCCAGAAAATAATTCCAAAGCTGTTAAGACCATGCACTGTAATCACTTACTGCCCATCGGCCAGGTTATTATTGATGCTGAACCAACCCTGTGACACTTCTCCTGGGCCAGTGACTCATGCTGCTGCAAAGAGGAAACAGAGCCCAGCTGTCCATGTTGTTCCAGAACTAAGGCCTTCCCCTTAGCAGGCCCAGAGTGATAGTGATGACTGTTCATCTTTCTCTGATGCGAGTGACTGTGATAATGCCTATTATCCCTCATATGAACTGAGTCAGTTGTTTTGAGGCAATCCTCTGCAGAATCATGGGGATGAAGCTGAGCCTTCAGAACTGCCTAAACCCCCAGCTTCTTCCCTGGACCCAATGACCCCTGAAAGTGAGGTGCAAAGTACCACGTCTGAGGTTGCGAACTCTGTGTCTTGCAGAACTGTTTGACTTGCCTGAAGAAGGGGCCAATGGTCTGAGTCTACTTGGTAACATACCAGAACTTGAAGAACAATATGAAAGTGTTGGCAGCACCCCTTCAGTGCCACAAAGCTTAATTGTGCCAGAGTCTTATCAGAATGAGCAACATAGGCCCTCTTCAGAAGATAATAATGAGCAAAGTATTGTGGAAACAGAGTCTGCTGAGCCAGGAGCTGGTAGTGTTCCCAATTTGCACATTTCAACCAGTGCAGAGGTATCCCTCACTACAGGAGAAGATATCTGTGCCAGTGTTGACTGCCCAGAGCCTGTGTCTGTTCCCCCCCGAAAATCTGGGCGACCTGTTAAGCCAGTGCTACATTTTAGTTATGATTCCCCTGGGAGGCCTGTGGACTTGCCTCTCAATGTGGTCCATAAAGATTGTTATGTTTCCAAGATCTCACTGCCCAAACTGAGCTTGACTGCCTTCAGAACATGGTATCCCTGTCCCATCTAGCCCCAAGTTAGCTGATAGGGAAGGGCCTTTTCTTATGTGATAAGGGCGACTCCGTATGAGCAAGTCCCCAAAGGGTGAATGCAATATGCAGACTGCTGAAAGGGTGATGAGTAAATACAGCAAGCAGTGGAGAGAGTGCAATCAAGAGGCAAAGGCTGCAAGAATGGGTCGCAATGTGCGGTGGTACAATGGGGCGACAGGTAACTGGCAAGCCCACCATGGCGATGGGCACAGTGTGTGTACACCAATGCACTGGGTAATGAATACCCTGCAGTGGGCTAGGGGATGAGGTGAGTGGTGCAAGGTGACATGCTCTGGGCATCTGGCAGAATGGCACGGGGATGGCCAGACGTGGACAGTACAGATGGAAGCATCGAGGTCTGTGCAGTCCAGCCATGTGTGACTGGTTCCTAATTCCTGTCATCCCGCCGCTTTGCCCATGGCCGTTCTATGCCACCTGTCCATCCTGTGCAGACGTGGGTACCTTTATGCTATGCGTCTTCCCAGGTCCCTTCTTGCTGGCACTCGTCGTTCCTGTGGAATGCACCCTGCACTCACTTTATGCTGCAGGGGCTTGGTGAGCTCGCTCAGTCACCTGTAGCTGTTCTGGGTCTCACCCTTACCGGGCTGCAACTACAGGTGCTCTTGTACTGCCGTTCTGTGTGTTTGGTCGGTCTCCCTTTAGGCAGCCGATCAGTAGGGATCGCCCAACCTTACTGCGCTGTGGATTTAGCGGTCTTCTTGGCTGCTACCGAAGGGCCCCCTTCTGCATTGTTTACTGTACAAGAAGTTATAAAGTGAAGTCATATAGGTAACTGTTCATAGTATGCTAATCATAATAGAATCAGTATAGAGTGTATGAAACATGCATACTTATTGTTAATGAAGATATGGTATAGTGAAATGTATAGTAATGTGATAAGTTTATGTTTACTGATGCATCAGATATCATTGCCATAGTATACTAATGTCACGTATGTCTTGTAGATATTGCTTCTTCAATATTGTGATGGTGTAGACTTGATGTGGATGCCAAGTTTTTCCAGGCAGAGAAGGGTGTAACCCTCCTACAAATGGGGGTTCCCAAAAGTCTTCCTTGGGTGTGCCTAAATGCCCACTGCTAGGCTGTTATCCTGTGTCTTAGCATTTTAAAAGTGTTTATGAGAGTGCCTTAATTCCTCTGTGTTCTGTCTCTTTAAGAGCTGCCTATAACGTGGTGCTTATTTAATCTGGGAAAGGACTGAGTATTTCTATGCTCAAGTCCCGCTCAGGCTGCCAAATAATCGCTCCATTCTGCCATCGCTATTTGCACAGAGGGAGCGTTGATAGCAGCTGTACTTATTTGCTGATTATCTATTAGCATAGTAATGATATTGCAGTTTGTCTAACCTGCCTTCTTTGCAGCATGGGCAGTTCTGTTTATCACCATCATCTTGGTCCTGGAATGCCAGAATCAGCCAATCAGTACCTTTGGGGACCCTAAAATGGAGTCTGTCCCCAGGGGTCTTGTGGAAGGAATTTCCATAGGAATTGTAGTTTTGAGACTTTAGCGCCTAAATGCACCTGGAGGGGGAGCTCTTGCTTTGACAGACTTATGGATCAACCAACCAGAATCTTTTGGACTGAAGGGAAATTCGTAAGTTGCCTGCTGCAGTCAGTCAGTCTGGAGTTAGAGTTTGAAGAGAAAACAGCTTGAGTGATTAGAGCAGCAGCTCTTGCGTAGTTCATGTGGGAGATTGGTGGAAAGGCTGAGTCTGGCCTGTCTGCCTGCAGTCCCACAAGAGGGAATCATTTAAAAGGCTTAGCAGTTGGACAGTATCCAAACTGGAGTGTGACAAAGCCACTGGAGAGTGATCAGATTTTAAATTGAAGAAGACTGAAGATTTGCTGTACGTGATTGGCCTGTCAGTACATCCTTTTACCACAGAATTCCTGGTTTTGCTCAGAGACACTGATATTGCAGCCGGGCTGCCTTCCGCAATGTGGTATGGTGATTGCGTTACTATAAATGTGCTGTCTGCTGTTAGTGGGTCGCGATTTGGTTCCCTACTGTGTAAATGTGCCATGCTTGCTGGAAGCTGCATCCAGCACTACTGGACTCGAAATCCAAACTGTTCCACCTAGTTTGGGCCTTGTCACCTGGCCTAGCCAGCTACTTCAGGCACAGAAACCACCATTGATGAGAGACTTGCCTGGGGATCAGCCCCCTACTCAACCAACTCAAACAGGAATGACACCTTGGTGATTTGTGTGGGCCCTGCGTCTACTGGCAAACCAGTCATCAACCTGCAGTCTCCTTTTGTCTAGCCTGTGTCTTGTATTGGGTTGCATGAGTAACAATCAGGGTAGCTCCCTGCAACAACAGCTAAATCTCAAGTGCTGTCATCTGATTGCATTGTTGTTTTTCTTTTAACAAACTGAGCCTTCAGGCTCTGGATTACAAATTGTGTGTGGTTGTGCATGCCTTTTCTTTTCATCACAGGGCTCCAACCAGCTGTGATGCTGGCCTACCCCGGGCAACATTCCATGCTAGCTCATCTTACTTCCAACTGGGTACCCAGAGCGTGTGAATGTGCAGGGCCTAAATGTGCATGCATAAGTGCCTGACAAGATCAGTTTTAGAATCAATCAACCTGATTACGCCCCTTCCTTGTTCAATTCCCCTGAATAAATCAGATCTAACTCTTTTTGCATTTAATCTGACTATGATTCCAATTTGTACCAAAAGCAATGTACTGTTGTTATTTGCTGTGCCTAACCTTGTTTTGCAGGATGTCTCCAGGGTCGAAGTGGTGGAATCAGCCCTGGTGGTAAGTGCAAACAGTGTGGGGAATTGTATGCTGAATAGGAGTTACTGTGAAAGTGTTTGTTGCATTTTGTCTAGGCCACTAGAAGGGAAAGAGGGGGGGTTACAGTGTTCTGGAGGGTTGTACCCAGGTTAGCCTTGTTACCAATTACCCTGTCCTATGGGTGGAAGCATCCGTTTCATTACCCAGGCCCCTTAACCTGCAACTAGCCACGCAGGCAGGGGTAGTAGTCCTTGGAATAGCACCACCAAGGGGTTACACAACAAATATATTTCATATGCATTACCAGAACTGCCTCAATGTAATGAATAGAGACAACATTCAGGCAATCAAGATATAGGATTCATAGTATCAGTTAATAGTTGACCTGTTTTGAGAGGTGTCTTGTTTTATTAGTTGTTTATCACCTTACTGCTGACTGTGCCCGGTTCAGAAGTGGTCCCCTTAGCCCCATTGCCTGAGTTCCCTGGGGCTTACCTTGCTGTTGCCCATTACCCTCAGCCAGTGGATATTGAAAGAGCTCAGTTGCCAGTGTGGGGCCTGCTAAGGACTGGTCTGCAGTCCTGCTAGGTCAGGGATTTTGCACCTTGAATTTTCTGTCTGGTCCCAAGTCAAGTGCAATGATGCAATGTCGACACTCTGCCTCCACTGAGATGGCCCCTCTGTCAATGGGCAGGTCACTTTCCCTGATGTACTACTGCACTGCCACCCAGAACCACTAGGTGGTAGCTGCTGAGCAAGACATTCTGTTCCCCCACCTTGAGGGATGAGGACCGTCCCTGGGATGCTTAATCATCCCTCCCCATCTGGCCCTGAGTAACCAGTGCCAATTTTCAACCCATGGAACTGGAAATATGGACAAGGGAACAAAAAATGAAATTTAGTATAGGTAAATGTAAAGTCATGCACTGGGGGTTAAATAATAGCCAAGGTGAATATATGATAAATAATGAGATAGTGTCAAGTACAGATAATGAAAGGGATCTGGGTGTTGTCATCTCTAGTAATTTAAGTTTTGATGCACATATTAAAGAAACCACTAAAAAAGCACACCGGGTGATTGGAGAACATCTTAAGAAATATTAGAAGTAGAGGTAGTGAGGTTACTGTGCCACTTAATAGATCACTTGTTAGACCCGTTCTGGAATATGGAGCACCATTGTCTATCACACAGACTGTTAGCGGAAAACAAATGGTGAAGAAAGTACAGAGGTGGATGGCTAAAAAGGTTAGAGTAGTAAAACAGAAAAGTTATCAAGAGGGATTGCAGCACCTGGGCCTTTTCTCTATGAACTATCGAATTATGAGAGGAGATCTTTGTTTTTTGTATAAGTCACTGCGGGATGAAACATTGTTTGAGGCCACAGGACAGATTAAAAAAACACTTAATGAGAGACTATCAAGAAGGCATGGGTATCAATTAAAATGGGAAACATAGACTTTGACGGCAGATAAGGACCGCTAGGCCCATCTAGTCTGCCCATTTCCCTACCTACAGGATAGGCCGCAGATCCTATTTAACCAACAGCCTATATCTTCCTGCCCCCCACAAGAATTGCCTTATGTCTGTCCCATGCATTCTTGAATTCTCCCACAGTTTTAGACTCCACAACTTCCTCAGGAAGGCTGTTCCATGCATCCACTACCCTCTCTGTGAAATAATACTTCTCACATTGCCCCTGAACCGCCCTCCTTCTATCTTTTAAATTGTGTCCCTTGTTCTTGCAAGTCTCTTTTTCTGAAAGATGCTACCTTCTTGGACTTTGTTGATTCCCTTGAGGTACTTGAAAGTTTCTATCATGTCTCCTCTCCTTCTTTTCTCAAGGGTATACATATTAAGCTCCTTTAGTCTCTCCTCATACGGCTTCTCTTGCAGACCCTGCACCATTTTAGTGCCCTCCTCTGACTGCCTCTATCCTGTCTATGTCCTTGCGGAGATGGGGTCTCCAGAACTGGACGCAGTACTCCAGATGGGGTCTCACCAACTGTCTGTACAGAGGGATAACAACTTCCTGTTTTCTGCTGCTGATGCCTCTCCCTATACATCCCAGTATACCCCAGCCCTCCCTACTGCCTTCTCACATTGCTTGCTAACCTTAAGGTCATCTGATATGATTAACCCCAGGACCCTTTCCTGTTTTGTTGTTGTTACTACCTCCCCACCTATTGTGTATTCTTCCCCTGGGTTCTTGTTTCCCAGGTGCATTATTTTGCACTTTTTTGCATTGAATCCTAGCTGTCATACATCTGACCATTCCTCCAACCTTGCCAAGTCCCTTTTCATCCTTTCCATGACTCCTTGTGTATCAACCCTGTTGCAGATCTTTGTGTCATCTGCAAAAGGTATACTTTTCATTCAGTCCTCTGCAATGCCACTGATGAAGACATTAAAAGGACTGGACCCAATACTGAACCTCTGCGGTACCCCACTAGTAACCGCTCTTTCTTCAGAGTGGACTCCATTTACAATTACCTTCTGTGTCCTGTTGTCCAGCCAATGTTTTACTAGGCTACCCTGGGACCCACTCCCAGGCTGGTTAATTTGACTAATACTCTTTTTGTGGACTGTATCAAATGCCTTGCTAAAGTCTAGGTAGGCCATGTCCACAGCCCCTTCCTGGTCTACTACTTTGGTCACCCAGTCAAAGAAATCTATTAGATTCATCTGACATGACCTTCCCGCTGTGAACCCATGCTGCCTTGGATCCTGTGCTCCACTGACCTCTAGGTACTCAACTATTCTTTCCTTCAGAAGTGACTCCATCACTTTCCCTACCACAGGGAGTCATATAAGACAACCAGGAGGGGTTTATGATTTAACCAAGGAGTGGTGGATAGCTGGAATGTGCTTTCAGAGGAAGTGGTTGGGGCACCAGGTATGACAACCCTTAAGCAAAGATTGGATAAATTTATGGGAGACCAGAGTAGGGCATATCACAACTGATATATGGTGGGTCAAACATGGCACAAGTGGCTGATTGACCTGTTTCAATAGCTATGAACCTATGCATGTCACCGATATGGCAGGAGATACGCTAATATTCTTCAGGTGAAGCTACCTCTGGCTGGAAGCTGCAATACTGAACATAGGATTTGCAAGAAAGCGAGTTGTGCTCACAACAGAGGGAGGTGAACCTTACAATTGTCTTTGGTTTGTAGCAGATATTCTGCAGGTAGAGACTACTTCTAACTGAAAGGTGAAATAAGGAATTTAGAATTATCAGGAAAAGACAGTCTTTCAAGCAACAGAGGGAGGTGGATCTAGCTTTACTTTTGTGACAATTCTTAAGATTTTCAGTGCAGGAAGAGTTTAAAGCACAGCTGACTTATTTTGGGGCTGACTGCTTTCAGAGCACAAACCACCAGGCTGTTTTGGAGCTGGGGAGGTTTACCTGTGTCTGACATGGATGTCTGGATTTTTCTCTGTTTGATTATCAGGGTATTTTCTCTGTCAAATTGTTGTGTAGGGCATCTTGCTGACAGGAAGGCACTCATCACAGCGGTGGGTCAGAGCTTTTAGCTGATTGTTTCGTGAGGGCACAGTTTAGGCCCAACCCCTGCCCACCCTCACCCCACCACCCTGGAAATAGTTCCTTATACCTGGGGTTCTGAAATCATTTCCTCAAGAGTGCAAGGTGCATATCACTGTATCACTGTCATATCCTCTCTAATACACTGCACTGACAATATAAGCATACACATTGTATAATATATATATTTCTATATAACAAACCAATCAAACACACACACAAAAAAAGTAGATAAACAAGTGGGGAGTAGTGCAATGTAATGGCTGTGGGGCAGCAGTCTTCTGGGCATCTGTCTGGAGGCTGAGATGCTGCCCTATTTGCAGACAACTCTCTGCCCTGAGGGAGGAAGTTGCCCATCTTCAGGCCACACTGGACAGTAGTAAGGGAACCTTCCCCCAGGCCACACTGGAAAGTAGGAAGGGAACATCCCCCATCCAGGGAGCACCAGAGCTACCACCACTACCTCAGAGGTTGTGAAGAAAGCACAGCAGTTGGACCACAGTGGGCTCAGGGAGGGTGAGGATGGAGGAACAGGGGCACATCCAGTCAGTTGTTCCACTCCACAATCCATACACCATTCTGAGGGAGCATAGCTCCCCATAGATGCACCCACAGAGAAGACTAAGGAGGCTGAGGACAACTGTCACAAGGGAGGCCCACAGGAAGGAGGCAGAGGACACCACAGGGAAAGGAAGCAGTTCCTGGTGGGGGACTCAATTATTAGGGGGATAGAACTTGGGGAAGCAGGGAAAACTGAAGTAAGGTGCCTGCCTGGTGCCATGGCTTGGAGGGACAGGAAGCGCATCCTCAGGATCACGAGAACAGCTGCACAGGAGTCTGAGCTGGACGTCATGGTCCACCTAGGGACAAATGATTTGGCTCATCATGAGATTAGAGCAGTGCAGGAGGACTTTGTAGAGTTGGGGAGGGGCCTAAGACAAGTAACACACACAATATCCTTCTCAGAGGTGCTACCTGTCAATGGCATGGGTGAGGCAAGGGTACTTTGCACCATACAGTTTAATGAATGGTTGAAAAAATGGTGTGGAGCACAGGGGTTTGACTTCATTGGGGACTGGGGTTCCACCTGGATGGACACAAGCCTATACTGGCTGGATGGTCTGCATCCATCCAGGAAGGGAACAAGTCTTTTGAGCAATCGGTTTAAATGCTTCATTGGCAAGCTTTTAAACTAGTCAAGGGGGGAGGCACTGATAAGCAGCAGGAAAATCCCAGCCTCTTCCTACAAAACACGGTACTAAATGAGAAAAAGACCGAGGTAGAAAGGTCAATGGGGGATGCTGCAACAGAAGGTAAAGCCATCAAAGAATGGAGAGCAATGAGTACCAATGCCCGTAGTCTGAGTAACAACCTTCATGAATTAGTGGCCTTGATAGAGGAGGAACATCTGGATATCATAGCAGTCACAGAAACATGGTACACACAAAGCCATGACTGGGATGTAAACATACCAGGATACACTATCTATAGGAGGGACAGGGAGGGTAAAAGAGGAGGAGGAGTAGCTTTTGCATAAGGGAAGGAATCAAAGCAACAGAACAAAAGGGTAAACAGGGAGGAGAAGAAGCACTGTGGGTAAATTTGGAGACCGGCAATGGCACCACAATCATATAGCTGGTTAGAGCACAGACTTCTTCAGGGGGGAGGAAATGGACAAGGAAATGATAGAAAGTATACTTAGAATCACAGAAAAGGAGATATTGTTGATGGGTGATCTGAATATGCCAGATGTTAACTGGAGTGCAGTTGCAGCAGCCACTTCGAAGAGTGGGGTTATTCTAGATGCCCTACAGGGGGCATGCCTTAGACTACTAGTATTGGAGCCCACTCAAGAGGGAGCAATCTTAGACCTGGTTCTCTCAAATGGAGATGGAGAGAGGATCACAGATGTAGGAGTGGGTAGCCATCTGGGAACTAGTGACCATCGAACAATATGGTTCAAAGTAAACACAGCAATAGAGTCAAGCCATACAAAGGCAAAAGTACTGGACTTTAGGAGAGCTGACTTAGCCAAAATGGGTGAGTGCCTAAGGAATGCACTAGCAAATGGGCAGGAAGGAGGGGTGGAAGAACAATGGGGAATAATAAAAACTGCCATCACAGAGGTAACAAGCCTTTTTGTGAAGCAAATAAACAAAACAAAATGATGTAAGAAACCACTATGGTTCTCAAAGGAAGTGGCAGTGAAGGTTCAAAAGAAAAAGAAAGCATTCAGGAAGTACAAGGAATCACAGAAGGAGCAGGACAGAGAACTGTATCAGTTAAAGCAAAACGAAGCAGGGAAGGCAGTTAGAACAGCAAAGGCCCAAACTGAGGAAAAGATAGCCAACTCAGTTAAGAAGGTGAATAAAACCTTTTATAGGTACATCAGGCAGTGAAGGAAGACCAAGGGAGGGATAGTGAGGCTTAATAAAGGGGAGGGAGGGTGGGCAGAGGGTGACTGTGAAAAGGCAGAGATACTAAACAAATGTTTTTGCTCAGTTTTTACAAACGAAGGGGGGGGGTACCTAAAACAAACAGTAGAAACACTCTGGATACAGAAGTTGATACCAGCCCATTTGCAGAAGAAAGGGTTCTGAAAGAACTCTTAAAGCTGAAGGTGGACAAAACAATGGGGCCTGATGGGATTCATCCCAGAATTCTAAAAGAACTAAGGGTAGAACTAGTGGCACCACTGACTACCCTCTTTAACAAATCATGGGAGGATGGGGTGGTACCCGAGGACTGGAAGAGGGCAGATGCGATTCTCCTTCACAAAAGTGTGAGCAAGGCAGAAGCAGGAAACTACAGACCTGTTAGTTTAACCTCAGTGATAGGGAAAATGATGGAATTACTTCTGAAGGAAAGAATTGTCAAGTATCTAGAGGCCAGAGGGGCACAGGACCCAAGGCAACATGGATTCACAGCAGGAAGGTCATGCCAGATGAATCTGATATATTTCTTTGACTGGGTGACCAAAGTAGTAGACCAGGGAGGGGCTGTGGACATGGCCTACCTAGACTTTAGCAAGGCATTTGACACAGTCTCACACAAAAGATTAATATACAAGTTAGCCAGCCTGGCAGTGGGTCCCAAGATGACAGCTCATGAAAGAATTGGCTGGACAATAGGACACAGAGAGTAATAGTAAATGGAGTCCACTCTGAAGAAAGGGGGGTTACTAGTGGGGTACCGCAGGGTTCAGTATTAGGACCGGTCCTCTTCAATGTCTTTATATGTGACATTGCAGAGGGACTGGAAGGAAAAGTATGTCTCTTTGCAGATGACACAAAGATCTGCAACAGAATGGATGCACAAGGTGGGGTTGAAAGGATGAGAAGTGACTTGGCAATGTTAGAGGACTGGTCAAATGTATGGCAGCTTAGATTCAATGCTAAGAATTGCAAGGTAATGCACCTGGGAAACAAAAAGCCAGGGGAAGAGTACACAATGTGGGGTGAGATACTAGCAACAACAAAAATGGAAAGGGACCTGGAGGTAGTCATATTAGATGACCTAAAGGTGGGCAAGCAATGTGAGAGGGCAGCAAGGAGGGCTGGGGGAATACTGGGATGCATAGGGAGAGGCATCACTAGTAGAAAACAGGAAGTTATTATCCCTCTGTACAGACAGCTGGTGAGACCCCATCTGAGTACTGAGTGCAGTTCTGAGACCCAATCTCCACAAAGACATAGACAGGATGGAAGCTGTCCAGAGGAGGGTAACTAAAATGGTGCAGGGTCTGCACTGGAAGACATATGAAGAGAGACTTAAGGAGCTTAATATGTATAGCCTCGAGGAAAGGAAGGAGGGGGGGGACATGATAGAAACTTTTAAGTACCTCAAGGTAATCAACAAAGTCCAAGAGCGTAGCATCTTTCAAAAAAAGAGGTGTGCAAGAACAAGGGGACACAATTTGAAGATAGAAGGGGGGCAGCTCAGAGGTAATTTAAGGAAGTATTTTTTCACAGAGAGGGTTGTGGACGCATGGAACAGCCTTCCAGAGGAGGTTGTGGAGTGAAAAACAGTGATGGAATTCAAGCATGCATGGGACAGTCATAAGGCAATTCTAGGGGGTGGGAGTAGGAAGAAGTAGGCTGCTGATTAACTAGGATCTGCAGCTTATCCATTAGGTAGGGAAATGGGCAGACTGGGTGGGCCAAGCGGTCCTTATCTGCTGTCAAATTCTATGTTTCTATGTTAAGAAGATGTGCCTTTTTATTGATTTGTGTTTTGATATGTTGTAGTATAGTTGGTTTCATTTCCATGCTGCCACCATATGCTGCCTGTGGATGGGTTCTGCTGATTGGAGTAACCGATCCATTAGAATCTGTCCTTGAGAATTGTAGTTTTCTTTCTTCTGATAGTCTAGAGAACTGTTGCTGAGTTGTTCTACTTGATAATAGTTTTATCTGGATACATTTGTGTCTTAGATTTTGTGTTGTGTAAAGAAAAAGCATTCTAATTTTGAGGGCCTAATTTTTGAGGGGACTAGGCTGCTTTTATCTTGAGTTACTGTGATCTCTGACATGGCAGTTTCAGACAAAAATCATTCTTTTTGATTCGTGAACTAGTAAAGTAACTTACTTCAGCCAGCCAGTACACTAGCACAGCAGTAGAGCTACTGCTTGTGGTGCTGAAGAGCCATGTTCTGGAGTGAGCATGGGACATCCGAGGGTCGGCAGGGGGAGGTAGGAAAAGCAACCAAAAGACAGCTCTTGTCCTTCTGGGGGGATGGTCCTGGTTTCCCTGGCATCTAGAGACACCCAGAAGATGCTGGGTGTGCAGAACTCGGGGCAGCTCAGAAGCTGGGAGGCAATAGTAGACATCTGTGGGATGGGTGAAGGAGTGTGCCTGCCCCATGCTGACATTATTTGCATGTCTGTGTCTCTAGGGAACACATAAGGGGAATAAAAACCTCTGGGCTAAGCACTGTGATGCTCCTGGACCTCTGTCCAAATGATGCCCCAGGCTGAAGCCATATTCCAAATCGCACCAACTGTGGTAAAAAAAACCATACATGAATCAAATTCTTCTCATTTTCATTTTTATTTATTAAGCATACCCCAATGTTTCACCAGTACCTGGCTTCTACTGGGGAACTGTTAATCAAAAAATAATTTTTACTGATACAGTACATGTACACATTTTTTCTATCATTATTCAAAACAATTTTTGACACCTCTGAAAATTTTTCAAAATATATCAAATACATAATCATACACATCTCTTTTGCTCAGTATCACAAATATATCAATTTGTTATAGGTATATAACTTCTGTTATATTATTATCACTAAGTGATTTTACTTTTGTTTTATCATGTTTCACTTAACTGACTGTTAGCCAATCCTCGCTGTCCCAAATAGTGAAACATAAAATCGAACTCAATATGAAGTGACTTTACTTACAACCTCTGCTCATACTAACCATTTCTTAAAGTAAATTTCAAAATATTCACCTATTTTGATCTTTTTTATAAGCTCTTCTTTGGCCAAGTCTGCTAATCGCTTGTTTTTGTTTCCTATTCAAGATACAAAGATTACTTATTACCCCTTGCTCACAGTGTGTGCCACATTTCTTAGAACAGGTTTTGACTAAAGATCGTTACACACTAGTTGCTGCTCAATTCAACCTCAAATGGTTATTATTTACTTCAGTAAACACATTTCATGTGTAATGTCTCTTCTACTTCAAGTATTAAAATACAAAAAGCAAAGTTAATTTCATTTTAATAACATTCTAAGCATTCTACTAGTGCAAGGAATGGTGCTTACATTAAGCTGGTGTTTGTTCTATGCCAATTCTTAAGTGAGGCAGCAAGAAATTGGCAGCAGCCTTCACCTTTTATACTCATTCTCAATGAGCACTAATAATTCTATCAGCTTTCCAACGAGTTGTAACCAGGCAACTAATAGTTGCTAAGAGACACCTTTGCTATGGCAAAATTAGCGTGAACACTAACCACAGTCTATCAATGAAATGAACAACTACTTCTATTCATTATGCTTTTGGTTTTAGTTAAATATTTAAACTGTTTTCTGTCATATATCGCTATGTGTTTGCTGATTACAAATCAGTAATTGCCCTAAAGCTTTAATGCAGAAAAATAAATAAAGTGGCAGTGAACTATCTTAACTATATCACAACTTAGAGATGGGGAGGGGGGTTGGAAGAAAAGTCCAGTTGCAATCATGAAGGAGAATTTCACTAGATTAAGTATACATCTTATTTTAGTTTACCAGCATGACTGCCAGTTTATTTCTTCATTTAAACCCTAATATTTATCAAAGGTTCCCAGTTCATGGCTGCAGCCTCCAGTGGATCTCAATCTCTCCCTCTGTGACACCCTGGTGTGGAGCCCCACCACAGTAGGCAAGCTGCAGACCTCTCCAGTCCATAGTGGGTGTGGTGGGGGGATGCCAGGTGAGGGGTACAGGTGCAGAAAGGGGTATATCCTCCCACCGATCCAGGAGTGACTAAGAAAGATGTAAAAAAAAAAGTAACTTACTTCACCATCAATATGAGCAGCTGTGGTTGAGGTAGTGCATGTACTGGGTGTGGGGGTTGTAGCAGTGCATTCAAAAGATGGAAAGGGCTGGTGGGGACGAAGGAAGCCAACACATCATATGATATCAGGGGTGGATAAGCCCAGTTGCAGTGATAGAGAAAATGTACATAAGAGAAGGAGTGGTGTTAACAAGCTCCTAACAGCATATACTTTGGATTTGCTGCTAATGGAAGAAGGCCATGACAGTGTCACCAGCACCAGAAGTACAAAATCTGAAACATGCCATTCTGATTCCCATACTCTGCTGCTTTAGTACAACCATCTGCAGGTAAACCAGATTCAGTTCAAGTTGGTGGTGGTAGAACTAACAGTACTGCCACAAGCAGTGAACATAAAAACAAAGGCCTGATGGAGCAGGAGAAACAGAACATGACATCCCTAGGCATCAATATTTAGGCAGTAGATGAAGAGGGGTGAATCTAGAAAGAGGGTCATATGGGAAGTTCCAATGGGGGATAGGTGAAAGCTGAGCAGTGGAAGGAGGAGGAGTTACTTGAGGAAGTGAAGGCAGGTGATGATGTCATTGATCCTTCCTGGGAGTGTGAAAGAACAAGTTGAAAACTGAATCTGGGAAAATTAGGGGGAAGCTTATATGTTCTGTTTTCTTATTTGGTCAAGTGCAGCAGAAGTCTGCATTTACAGTATCCTGCAGTCCTTCAGCTGCTTTAAGAACTGCAGAGGTGTAAACACAGCTGTCAATGACCCTGAGTGCAGACGTTAAGCATGGCATCAAAATCTTTTGTATGAGACTTTTATATGCTGGACCCCATAGATGATAGCATTGTCATGTGTCAGCTTTGTCAGGCACTTGTGAGTCAGGGTAAGGAGATCCATCTTGTTACAGGTGGCAAAGGTGCACCCCTAAAAACTAGGCATGTGGCCCAGTGGCTTGAACTCAAAAAGGCATCATGTGCAAGTTTGGGTTTCTCTGAAGTTGGCAAAGAGACCAATTCTGCAAATTACACTGCAGAGGTGGAGGAGGAATAAGAGGAGGTTATTGAATCCCAAGAGCTGGGCTGGAGCAGCTATTCGGCATCCGCCATCCTATTTTAAAATCTATGGTCCCATGCTATCTCACAATCTCCTACTCCATGCAGAGCAGTAGACCCAGTATGAGACCAGGATGGCATCCGGTTGTATGCCTCCCTGTGTCCCCCAATCTGCCCCCATGATCCTGCACTCTGGTGAGGTGGGGCTACAGACAGACAGCTGGCAGTGGCCATTATTCATGAATGCCAGCCAAAGTGAGCCTGATTATGGGTGCAGAGCTGCATGGGCCAAGGTTACGCATCCTGCGTGTACCTGGCCCACATTAGTGCATAGCCCCCATTGTCCCTAAAAGCTGGTTTTACAGCTCGTGACAATGAGGTGAATATCATCAAGTCCTTCGTTAATTTATTTTTTAGGGTGCTCTGCATGACACATTGCTTAAACATTGTTGTGAAACAATTTCTTGTACAGCCAAATATAAACAAGCTGTTCATGGTATATTGGTGGATTTGTGACCACTTTTCCAGATCTGGAAAGACCTAGAACCATTTGAGAAACCTGAAAAATTGTAATCATCTGCCTTACCTTCCACTAAAACAAGAAGCTGTGAAGAGATGGATTTCAACACTGTTGATGCTAGAATGCTTGTATGAGCAATATAAAGCACTCAGTGAATACATACTGATACACATCCGCCAGTACAGTGCAGAACCTTCCATCATGTTCACATCTGAGCAGTGGCAGCTAATGGATGGACTCATTGTGATTCTGAAGTAATTTCATTATGCCACCAAAGCAGTAAGTGTGAACACTGCTAGCATAAACTAGGTGATACCTCTGCACCATGTGCTGAGGCAGTCCCTTCTAAACATGCAGCTGTAATTGGAATGTACCGTACTGGAGATTCAGCCAGCACCAATTTACTTGAACACATACTGCAGTTACTTGATTGTCACATATTTCTTTCTGCAATAAAGCAGTCTGCAGAGTTTGTCATCACCATTATGTTGGATCCTCATTACAAACAGTCTTTCTGTGAATACAGAAGTTGGGCATGCCCAAGTTGACAACATACTGCACAAGGACTACTAGTCTTTTATGTTCATGGGGACATGTTGCTTCAGAGGCAGCATGCAAGACTACAAATGTATCAGATCAATAAGAAGCACACATGAAAGAAGGATTAAGTAACTTCCACAAGGCCACAAAAAAGCAATGCTTCTTGTAGTCCACTATGAGCTGTGGTGTCACAGGTAAGTATTCCAGATTTCACAGAGGCAAAAGAAGAAGCCAGGGAGAAGGAGGAAGGGTAGACTTCCCTTAAGGTGGCAGAAGACTTGATCAATGCATATTTTGATGATAATAACCATCTCAGCACTGATGGTGATTCACTGCTGTACTAGAGCCCTACACTGAATGACTGGCCTGCTTTGTCAAGTACTGCTCTGAAAAACCTAAGCTGCCACTGACTAGTGTAAGTTTAGAACATGTTTGGCATGCAGCAGGGACCGTCATCCCTGACAGGCATACCAACCTGTGACCAAAGAATGTCCAGATGCTGACTTTCATTAAAATGAACAATCAGGCACCGGCCCAGTGGGGCTGAGGTGCTGGACACCTTACCTCATGCTATGCCAGTGACACAGGTTCGAGAATGACCTCGGGTCATCAGGGTGACAGAACGGGGGGGTAGCAGGATTGAGCACTGGCTCTCCTCTCCCAGGAAGGGGGGGGGTGACCCGCACATAGTCCTGCAATCACCGGATGGAGATCTGGTGACAGGTGCAGGTGGTAATGGTGTGACAGGTAGGGTGGTTGTCCCATGGTGCACAGGGTGTGTGTGTCTCTACATGTGCGTGTGATGCCGGAACACATGGGATCAGGGAACAAAACCCCCAAAAATGTATATACTACTTAAGAAAAAAAATGAACAATCACCTAATTCCATGTGACCATGTTACTGGTCTAGTGGTACAACAATGTGATGAAGGTGATGATGATGATGATAAAGAAGCTGAAGAGCAATCTCAAGCAGCTGAGGCAGATGATGAATTCTGTACAACACTGAAGAAATTTTGCACAATAAACATGCAATAACATGAGCTTGTGGTGGTCTTGTACTTTCATTCAGAGTATCTAATTCTTCCTGCTGTAAACAGTAGCACACAGGAGTGCTTTTAGTGTTCAAGAGCATCTCTAGAAAATAACCATAGAGAACAGTCAAGGCCATAACTTTGCACTTGCAAGCCATCTTACAGTTTGCTAGCTGACCAGCAGAGCTCCGATGCAAAAGAGCTTCAGGATGCATACTCATGACTCATGCACACTTCACTCTCAGATTCATGAATAATCCATGGCTGACCATGATTTTAACCATGGTTATCCATAGACAACCACGTATGGTAAATGGCACAAGGGAATACTATGGATTACCATGGTCAATAAAGTTTGAGAATTATCTGTTGACCATGGACATCCATAGTATTCCCTTGTGCCATTTACCATACGTGAAAACCATACAAGGTTGTTAATTTCAGATGTCACCTGCATTATAAAATACATTTCTACACAGTGCATGATATTTAATTTTTTATAACAACTATAACATTCTGGAATGAATACATACTATTTTTTTTTAAATAACATTTGATTTACTAACCTATTGCTGCTTTTGTTCTTCCTAATGGAGTCTCTTCTCATTCATAACTGGTGAAACGGCCTATTTTGCTATATGTACCACTTACTCAAATGTTACCTGGCTACCTGAGACACCTGCTGACTGCATACACTGCCATCCATCCCCTCTGTTCCTCTGAGGCAAGGCTCTCCTTGCTTGCTTGTTCTCCTCTTAAATCATTGGGAGATAGGACCTTTAGCACTGCAGTGACTATCATGTGAAACTTGTTACCAGCTTGTGTTCAGGGAGCTCTATCATTGGAACTTTTTAAGGGATTGCTTAAAACCCATTTGTTTGAGCTTGCCTTTGAGACTGATTGAACTCTGTATTATATTCTCTAGCTGCTCTTCTTCTCTTTATTTGTTTTTATGCTTAGCTTGTATTCTAATTATCCCAAGTCTGTTTTGCTTAACATTAATGTCTGAGCTACTGTATAGATGGGTGACTAACAAATAAGTTCCTTTGTTTGTCAAAAACGAAACTCTTTTAAGATGTGATGATTTCTCATATTTTTATGCCAAAGTAGAGAAAATCATGTCTTTGTTTAGAATGTTTTTGTTCATAATTACAAACAGAATGTTATATTGTGATTATTTTGTATTGGTGTCAAATTCTGCATTTTGATACACAAATAAATTACTCAGATTTGGTTGCCATCCCATGCCCTTATGACCTTGGATGTGCCCATGGTTAAACATGGTTGGGAAAGGTCATAATATACAGAGATCAGACTTAATGAATACTGTAGCAGCTGTGGCAAAGAATCATAGCTACATAGACTCAAAAGAATTCAGTAATTAACATGGCTAAGTGATAAATTGTAGATTTTAGGAATACATCTACAACTTGAATATATATTGGGTTTTTTTTAAGAACAAAACAGTAAATGCTAGGGGATAAGAGACAGCACAAATATACAATGATTTGTGAAAATCATGTAACCTCATTGGTCAAAACATGTCACATGACCATGGATACATCCTGCATAATCCACGGCTGAGGAATGGCATTTTTAAAAAAACATACTTAAACACATTTTAAATTTATTTTGCACATGGGTCCATTGTATCATTGCAATAAGACACTCCAAGGTGTGTGTTATTGGGTGATTTGCCCACTTCTTGTGCAGTTAAGTCACTCAGCTGCAACTTGTGATACACCACACAAGGCATGGGTAAATCCCCAA
Organism: Neoceratodus forsteri; assembly: GCA_016271365.2. Classification (NCBI taxonomy): domain Eukaryota; kingdom Metazoa; phylum Chordata; order Ceratodontiformes; family Ceratodontidae; genus Neoceratodus; species Neoceratodus forsteri. The sequence continues at coordinate 800,058,245 of CM057454.1, forward strand.
TAACCCACACCCTGTTGTGCCTTATTGCTTAATTTGAGAATTCAACTGAGTTTAGCAGGCTCCAGATGGATTATGATTAGCTTTAATGAGGAAGACACACATTTGAAAAAATATTAAGTTCAGTTAATTTTATTTTGATAATTCATTAGGAAAGACGAGTACAATATAAAAGACTTGGGGTGGGATATTCAGAAGAGCTGCACATGGTGCAACACAGTTGCACCATGTGCAACACACTGATGCGCCCTGGTGTGATATTTAAAAGGGGAAAGTGGGTGGCACAAATCCCGATGCACCAGGGCACATCAGTAATGTATGCAGCGCAAGTGGGGGGGGGGCCAAGCCCATGCATACCTGGCACATCCTGATATTCAGCCCAGGATGTGTGGAGCCCATGCAGGCGCAACCCCTACTTGCGCTGCATACAGTTGTTGCAAAAAATAAAGGAGCAACAGCTGGCTACCCACAGGTGAGCAGCTGTAGTGCAGGGTGCAACATGGCAGCTGCCAGCTGTGAGTGGCCACCCGAGCTCCGGCAGCACCGTCTGTGGGGTAGTGCCCCCTCCCATGCCCGATCGCGGGCGGATGTAGTAAATTAAACAGTCCAACATCCCTGGTGGTCTAGTGGACCACTCACAGCCCGATCACGGGCAGGAGTATGTGTAAAGGGATTAAATCCCAACCCTGGTGGTCCAGCGGTTACCCCCTCCCCACCTCCCACTAAGCCCCGCCACCCCACTCCCCCAGTCAGCGCGGTGGCAGCTCCCCACCCACAAGCCACCCACACACCTGCCAACTGATTGCGTACAGTAGAGTTGTATGCCCATTATCCCACTCAGTGGACCAATGGGCGTACAGCTGTACATCACGCAATCAGTCAGAGAGGCGGATGGGCGGCTTGTGGGTGGGGAGCTGCCACCGCTGCTGACTGGGGGTGATTGGTGGCTCAGTGGGAAGGTTGGGATGGGGGTGCCGCTGGACCACCAGGGATGGGATATAATCTTATTTTATATAACTCTGCCCGTGATCAGTCTGTGAGCAATCCATTGGACCACCAGGGTTGGGATTTATTCCCTTTATTCATACTTCTGCCCACAATTGGGCTGCGAGTGGTCCATTGGACCACTAGGGTTGGGATTTATTCCCTTTATTCACACTTCTGCCCACGATCGGGCTGTGAGCAGTCCACTGGACCACCAGGGATATAGGACTTTCTTATTTTAATATGTATGCCAGCGATCGGGCTGTAAGTGGTTCACTGGACCACCAGGGTTATGGGATTTTACTATTTTGATACATATGTCCACGATTAGCAGTGGTGCACTTTGCCGCATTTGCAGAGGCTGTTGGTCCCTGATGGCTGCAGCCTGGCAGGGCGCCGGGTGCAAGTCGCAGGGATCGGTGCACCTGCATGCAAATGGGGCCATAATGACATGAAAATGGCCCTATTTGTGCCTTGCATGCATTATGGCCCCATTTGCATGTGCACTTTTGAATATCATGGTTGATGCACCTAGCGCAATGGCACTTGCACTAGCGCATCCCCCTGCCCCTCTCTGGCCACTTGCACTGGTGTAGTGCCACTGTGCCATGCACAGTACGGATGGCCACTGAGTGATATTCTACGGTGCTGGGCCATGGTGCAGCACCATTGAATATCACTCTGTCAGTGCCCTGGCACATCCCATTTGCGCTGCACCCAGGCTTACGCCACAGCCTGGAGTAGTCTGAATATCCCACCCTTAGTGTATACAGTACATAATCACATATTCCAAAAGTTAATTACATTCTATCATACCTACAGGACTATACTGATCAGAAAACCACAACTGTATCATCTTAAAATATGAATTCCAGTTGATTTAACATCCTGTTAATACAATCTTATTGATTTAAAATAGTTTCTGCTTTATGATCTGTTTTCTTTTTGCTACCAAGGGGAAGTTGTAGTAGATAATCTTTTCAAAGTATAGTTATCATGTGTTCAAGAAGAATATTACAGTTTCTGAGGGGTTAAAAGTTATTGTTGAAAATACCTGACCCAGACAATTTCCTAATTTTATTTATACCAAATACTGGTTAAAACATATGCCCACGATTCTCTCTAAAGCCAGTTTTACAGTTAGACAGATCTTTCAAGTAGTATTTAATATCTCTGCAGCTGTTACCCAAGATATTCACAACACTCTAGTAGGCAGTGCTCACAATATGAGTGGGTGCTGGAAAAACATACAAAGAATTCAAACATTAATAAACCAGCACTCCAGACCATCCAATTAAAAAGTGCAAATATCTATTTTCAAAATAAATAAATAGATTGAAAAAATTCTTACAAAAAGAAACAGTGACAAAGAGATTATTTCACAGTCTGGTAATCCAGTAAACAATTTAGAAGCCATGTTCAACACACACACTGACCCAAAGCCCCTGTGCTTCGGGATATCAAACCCCTTTCTTAGGAGGCAAGATATCCCTTACAAAAGATTAAAATCAGAATGCTGTGAATGCATAGATCAGATCTGTATCCAATAATACTGAATGATAACACTGAAGTCTTTAATGTAACGACCATCTGAATTGTTAGCCTGCCAGCAAGATGCTGTCTAATCACTATCAACTGTCAGCAGGGTAAGGCATACGAGGAGAGATTGAGGGCACTGAACATGTACACTCTGGAGGACAGGAGAGGGAGAAGGGACATGCTTGAGACCTTCAAGTACTTGAAAGGGATAAATAAGGTTGATAAGGAGGGTCTTTTTAAGCGACAGGGAACCATAACATGAGGTGGCACAGTCTTAATCTGGAGAAAGGGAGGTTTAGGATAGAGGTCAGGAAGCCCTTTTTTTGTATATAAAGATTTTATTGCATTTTCCATAAAAACATACAGATAACAAGAAACATCAAATACATAGCAATAGGCACCCCCTCTCACCACTTTTGTTTGTAATAGCCATGGAACCTCTGGCAGCTGCCATCAGATACCATGTGAAAATACAGGGCATCAGAGTGGGATGCTCCAAATATTTTATTTTATTTTATTTACTTATTTATTAGAAAAGTCAGATTTCCAACCTTTGAGTCATGGACTCATTTACAAAGGCACCTCATCATGGGGGGGGGGGTAGATAGAGTTACATAGTGTGGTTACAACAGTGAGAACAGTACAGGTGCAGAACATTAAACATAGAGTACACATAGGTTACATAATAATGTTACTTATAATAGGTTACAGTCAAATACAAGGTGCCCAAAGGTTACATTGGGAGTACAGCCCTGGACATACCTAGATAATACCTGGAGAGGGTGGAGGTAGAGATAGGGAGTGAGGTGGGACGGAGGGGGAGAGGATAGGCTGCCCGGAGGACATTGTCAAGTTAGGGAGGCCTGACTTGGAGAATCCCACAGTGGAATTAATTAGGTGCATCGACAGCAATGAGTGTCGAAGATGTATAGCACCAAACTGTATGCTAATGACTGCCTGATCCTAACAGAAAACATAGGGGAAGGCCTTCCTCACATATTGCACAATCTACAGTCATTTGCCTCCAGCTTGGGCCTGTGCATAAATGTGAACAAATCTGAAATCCTTCCACTTAACAAAATTCCACTACCCCAATGGATAATCTCTGCTAGATTGGCCTGTGTAAACACAGGCATCAAGTATTTAGGTATACATATCCCCAACAATCTCCATAAGTTAGTCTCTAATAATCTGGGCCCCCTAGTAAGGACCCTAAAAAGGGAAACAGATAGATGGACTCATTTGAATTGATCAATGATGGGGAGGATTGATGCCATTAAAATAATGGCTGTCTTCAGAGTCTTCTACATATTATCACATCTCTCTGTGGTAATCCCAGAGAGCTGGTACAGAAAACTGAATAGGACAATAAAAAAACGTTTTGTGAAGTAAGACCAGACCTAGATTTAGCTGGGCAAAATTGAGGGCCTCCAAGGATAGAGGGGGCTGTAACCTGCCACACTTCTATGATTACTCCAATATGAGCATTATGGCCATGACACTATGGATATTTAAGGAGCCTGGCCTTGGACCTCCAGTGTGGGTGCAAATAGAGTCAGTCTTCTTGGGGGAAGATCACCTTGCAATATACTGTACTTCACCCTTTCCAAAAAAATCTCAATTATGGCTCACCATAAAGGCTGTCCGGGTAGCATTGCAGACAGTGGGGAAACTAGAACACATGTGCATGCATCCTGGAATGTATACTCCCTTATGGCATAATCCCCTACTTTTGATAGACAAGAAACTGATAGACTGGGAGCTATGGAAAATAAGAAAGGTGAACATGATTTAGGACTTGTTATGATGGCTGCACAATGCTCACATTTCAAGAAATGCAACTTCTTTATGATATCCAAAGGTCCCAGTTCTGAGGCTATCTCCAGATTACAAGCATGTACCTCTCCTGGGTAAAACAGAGTTGCACATGCCCGGCCTGTATGAAAAGTCAGGCCAGCCCAAGCCTGTGTCTCCCCATCTCACAATGGCTTCAGTAACCCAAGGACTTAGCAGGTAAAATTCAGGCCAAGATCAAACAAGAAAGTCCTGACCCATCTTTAAAGGCCAGAGACTGATGGCAGGTGATGTTAAACACCCTTATTGACCATGAAAAGTGGGTTGTATGTTAGAGACTGGCACACAGTACTTGTAGGGACCAGAAGAGTCCCTTAATACAGAAGAACATTTTGCAGCTGTGGTACCACACCCCCACAATACTACATCAGATAAAGTTTTTCCCTACAGATCAGCGTTGGAGGTGTGGTGCCAGTGATGCAAATCTATTGCATATATTGTGGGACTGCCCTCACAACCAAGCCTTCTGGAATAAGGTAGTGGGAGCCTGCTCAGATATCCTGCAGACAGAGATACCAGTGTCCCCTGATCTGCTCCTTCTGGGTCTTTCACCCCTTTCGAGATCAGCTGAATAAACCACAACTGCAATGGCTGATACAGGCCTCAGTTGAAGCCAGAAGACTTTTGTTGGTTAGATGGAGAACTCATAAAATCCCATCCTTAGAGGAGTGGTTTCAGGTGATGGAGGGCCTGGCTATAAACTCCAAGCTACTGTACTTCTCTCTCCAAGCCACAGCTGTTTATTGCAAGACATAGCAGGAATCTTAGGCCAGAGTGGAAAAAGGACCTGCTGAAGCCTCTCTGAGAGCTCAGGTGGCCTGGGCACCAACCCTTTATTACTAACCCACCACTCTCTCTTCCTTACTCAAATAACACCTGGATATTCCTCCACACTGCTCCAAAGGGGGTTAAAACACCACTATGCTATACATAATGGTTGGATGTCCAAAGTGTTAAAAAGTCAAAGAAGTACTGCTTACCCCTAGGAATGCTGTTTTATCACCCAGCTATGTATGCAAACCAAAATGGATTGTGTATATCCCTGCTTTTTGGTACTACAGTAATGAAATACACTCAGTGAAGAAACCTTTTGTTACACCTGTACGTTTGGAATTGTTGATGTTTTATTACATTTTTTTTTCCTTTTTACTTATTATTTTTCCTCTCCACCTCTACTGCCCTCCAGCTTCCACTCAATCAGACCTCTAAAGTGCGTCGCACCCCTGATCCTACCAACCTACAGGGTCTGCCCCTAGAGTGCCTCACCCAACTGCCTGAGACCCTTGATGGCCCAGATAACCCCTAGGGTGGGGTGAGGAAAGATCCCCCCTTACCTCCCTCTATTCCTGATTAGTTAGCTGCATAGCAGGGTCTTTCCTGTTCTGTCAGCAGGTGGTGAGCTGGCACCAGAGATCGTCACCTAGGAGGCATGGAGGGATGTTTTCCTCTGTGTTGTGATCCCTGATGCTGGCATGCAATGAGGAACAAGAAGTCAGGCATACGTAGATCTGTACGTCAACTCCAGTCCTCTGCCAGCATCAACCCTTGTGTTGCGGCATCCCTCAGCTGCACCGACATCCACTTGAGTTCCCCAGCAGGCAGCGGTGTAGCAGAGGGGAATGCATCCCATCCCACCCCAGAGAAGGAGAGCAAGCCATTGAGAGCTCGATCTTTCTCCCTACCAGCTGATGCCAGGTGACCCAAGTCAGTTCCAAACCCAGGTCGCCAGCAATGCATGAGGTGTGATGTCCATAGAAACATAGACTTTGACAGCAGATAAGGACCACTAGGCCCCACCCAGTCTGCCCATTTCCCTACCTATTGGATAAGCTGCAGATTCTAGTTAACCAACAGCCTACTTCCTGCCACCCCCCAGTATAATTGCCTTATGTCTGTCCCATGCATGTTTGAATTCCCCCACTGTTTTAGACCCCACAACCTCTCCAGGAAGGCAGTTCCATGTGTCCACCACTCTCTCCATGAAAAAGAATTTCCTCATATTACCCCTAAGCCATTCCCTCTCTAACTTTAAATTGTGCCCCCTTGTTCTTACACATCTCTTTTTCTGAAAAGATGCTACCCTCCTGGACTTTGTTAATTCCCTTGAAGTACTTAAAAGTTTATATCATGTCCCCTCTGTCCCTCCTTTCATCAAGGGTATACATATTAAGCTCTCTCAGTCTCTCTTCATATGGTTTCTGATGTAGACCCTGCACCATTTTAGTTGCCCTCCTCTGGACTGCTTCCATCCTGTCTATGTCCGTGCGTAGATGAGGTCTCCAAAACTGCATGCAGTACTCCAGATGGGGTCTCACCAACTGTCTGTACAGAGGGATAACCACTTCCCTTTTTCTACTTGAGATGCCCATCCCTATGCATCCCAGTATCCCCCCAAGCTCTCCTTACTGGCTTCTCACATTGAGTCCAGTACCTCAACCCTCAGTGCCACCAGGCTGGTGGATGTTTTATTACTTTTCATACTCAATAAAAAAAGATTAACTGCAAATAAATACATATCTATAAGCAAACAGCAGTCTACCTAATACTAATATAGAAGCTGTAAATCATAACAAAATACAGAAAACTATTATGAACTACATCTATAGAACACTAGAAACAGGAAAAAAACCTTACCATGGCATCATCTAACAAACACACAACACAAGACCTTACAATAACAATGAATGAGCAGAGATCTAGAAGCCTTGTAGGGGCATTAGAAGATCCTAAACAAGAGTCTGAAGCATAATGGCAAAAACTAAATGGTAATAACAATAAAAAAGAGAACACCCAAAATAAATAACCTGGTTCACATGTATCACCCAAGACAGAACAAACAATGACAATATCAAGAGGACAGCCCCACAGAATCAAGCCAGGGTCCCCAAGCAGAGTGACGCCCCAGATTTCTGCTTCATCCAAAAAAGAACATTTTGAAAGGATGCAGTCTTGGACAAGGCTTTCTGTCATGTTATAAAGTTAGGGGTAACTGCTGATTTCCAGTTTCATATTAACAATCTTTTGGCTTCCGGAGCAGCTTAATATAAAAACAATTTATGCTTCAAAACTGTCTGTGAGAGCAGTCTAGGGTCCCCCAAAATCCAAAAAACCTGGGGATCAAGGGAGAGGCATAGAAAGTATAGTATGCAGTTAGCGGATAATCTTTTCCCACCAATCTCCTAGGGCTGAATAACCCCACAATATTCGAGAGAGAGTTTCTGGTCCCTTAAGACACCTCCAACAAATATTAGAGGAACAGAAGCCCATCAAAACTAACTGATCCGGGGTCCTGTACCAACCGCTAAGGATCTTTTTTTGTATCAGTTGCAAATGCAGATCGGGGAATGCCCAATGTGCCTCAACCAAACAACTGCGCCAACTATCATCCAAAACAGAAAGTTGTAATTTTTCTGACCACTTTATTTTACAAGGTCCCTAATTAGGTAAATGCAAATCTAGTATAGATTTATATATGCAGCTTATCTGGCCTTTGGGTAACGTAACCCAGCACAATAGATGCTTCCCTAGATCTGTCTAAATTAAAGAAATATCTTGATTAAGCCAGAGGCTAACAGCATGCCTAAGCTGCAAATACCACCATAAATCTTGAGGAAACAAAGAAAAGTCCTATTACAGCTCAGCAAAATTAAGAAAAACAATGTATGCAGATCAATAAGATCTCCCACTACTTGGTTGCCATTAGACATCAAGACCCTCCAACAGATCTGAGAACCACCTATCTGAAAATGGGGATTATGCCAGAGGGGCTCAAAATGACCCAGAAAGTCAGAACACCATTTAAATAACTTCATCACCTTATTCCAATTGTAATATGTAAAAATAATGGGGAGAGTAACTTTATTGATGGCAGATTGCAGACAACGGAGTACAACAGATAGGGACATATCTCCCAATAAGGACTGTTCAATATCAACCCATACAGAAGCAGATTGATTAGAGGAGGATAACTATGTAATTGCATAATTCAAATCAAAGCTGGCAAGGTATGCCTAGGGCCAAGGTAGTTTCCATCCCCCCCTGCGCACCTGGTGCTCACAGGGTTCTTCTGGCAAACCTAGGAATCTTCCTCTCCCAAATTAAATCTGAGTACATTCTATCAACTTTGTCCCACAGTCCAGGAGATATTGGCAAAGGTAGATTACTCAAGCAATAGAACAATTTAGGAAATGCCATCAGCCTAATGGCTGCCACTGTGCCTCGGAGAGTCAAATACAACTTAGACCATCTCATGAAATCCAGCAACAGGGTTGTCAAAACTTTCGAAATATTAACAGTAATCACTGTCTGGACATCTCGAGAAATGTGCATGCCCAAATATTTAATCCCCTCGGGTGACCACTTTAAGGTGGGTGTGTGGGTAGAAGACCAACTTGGGTTATCACGATACAGGGGTAATAGTTTGTTTTTTTCCAATTAACTTTAAGACCCAAGATGGCACTAAAGGAGACTAAAACATCTTACATATTAGGAAGAGAAGTTTCAACGTTAGATAGTAATAAAAGTAAGCCATCCAAGATCACGTGATGCCGCTATGAAGTTGCAGCTCCTATGGCCTGGCTCTCACCCTGACTCTTCTTTAAATGACTCATTTTGTAATTTAACCATTTGGTACAGTTGTCTAGTGTGATTTAACTCACTTCTGATTGCCTCCCATTCCATCTGAGGTGAAGTGTGGAAGCTGATCTGCTGAAGAAGCCCCGGGATGGAGGCCGAAAAGCGCCAGGCTCCCCTGACTCATACCCCACCACAAACCCCTGAAAAGGGATCAAAGAGATCTAAACAGCAGTCGGGGGCAACCTCAAAGCTATCTGCACTCTCCACGGTGACTCAAGCCTTGACTCCCCTCACGGAGAAAATGTTTATGGAGGAACTTTGCCACTTAAAATGGCTCTACAGGATATCATGGCTGAACTGAAATCAATGCATGGAGAGCTTTCTGACAGCAACCAGGCTATCTCGGACCTTGCAGTCCAGACAGCTTCTTTGGAAGGCTGGAAAGAATGTATGGAGCCTGAAGTCACCACCCTACGACAGAGACTATACAAAATAGAAGCTAAATTAGAGGACCTGGAAGGCTGAAGTGGCAGAAATAATATTATTATCTTCAGCCTTCCGGAAGAGTCAGAGGGATCTACCCCAATTCTTTTTATCCGGAAAATGCTGGCCAAGATTGTGGGGCCCTCTCCCAATAACACTACTTATGTCATAGAGAGAGCCCACCATTCCTTGAGACCAAAGCCGATTGTAGGAAAACCACCCAGGCCTTTTATTATAAAATTCTTAAACTACCTGGATAAGACCCACATCTTAGGCAAGGTTAGGGAATTACAGCAGATCCTGTGGGAGGGCCAACAACTGAGGTTCACTCAAGATCTATCAGCCAGTGTCCAACAATGCAGAGCTGAATACCATCCCAGGGTAATGAAACTTATTGCCCCTGGCAAAAAATACAAAGAACAATACCCGTCCCACCTGGCATTTCATCATGCTGGAACCTGGCACATCTAGGACACCGCCCAGTAGGTCCTCTCCACATTGCAAGCCATGTTCCCGAACTTGCTTGGTGTCTGCTGAGGTTTTTCCACCGGGACTGCCACTTGGTCTCCATAGTTAAGTAACCTACACAAATGTGCTCACCTTTCTGTACGAATATTGGAAGTGCTCCTGATTCACTGCTAGAGGGTAGCAACGTACTGTGCTTTAAGGGAACTGTTCAGCATTTGCAGTACAGCAATAACTCCTGAATTTTTCTTGCTGACACCCACCTTCTTCAGGTGATGAAACTGCCCTCTGTCTGCATTTAGGAAGAACGCTTCAGGACTTCAATTTGATTCATCACTTCGTTCAGCCCTTTGTTTTGCATGTCGATTACAAGATTTGGCACTTTCCTTCAGTCAGGACTCAAAACAAAGTTTAGCTTTTTGTTTTCCTTCTTTCTCCTTTTTTTTCTCTTGAATCAGGTGCACTAGTGATGTGTCCCATGTTCTCTTATTTGATCTCTTTTACCCGACAAATCTGAGACCAAGTTCCATTAAGAGACCCTGGCCTGATGGCCAGTAAGACTGATCCATAGTAGTTGTACCCTGTTCATTACTTTTTAAGATTTTCTGACCAGTGTTCTTTTTGGTCAGAACTAGTTGGTCATTAATGTTTCTTAGAGTTATTAGTCGCCCTGTTTAATAGAATATTCTTGTTTGGTACTAAGGGTAGATGGTTTGGTTCTACTCCAGTGCACGATGAGTTGGGGTGGAAGGGAAGGTTAGAGGGGGTTTAACTGTGGGTTCACCAAGGCATTATGTATGCAAATAGAGGGAGGAGGGTCCCACTACCGACACATGTGTGTACTTTGTAATTATTTTTCTGTTCCTTAATAACATTACAGGGCTGCATAAGATGGTCAGCCTAGCATTACATCAGTCCAGTTTGGGCTCTATAAATTTGGTAGTGAATGAAGAGTTGTTGGAGTGAGGGGGAGAGGGGTGCTGGGGGATGGTAATCATAAAATGAGTAAAGATATGTGAACTGATCAATATACTCTGTCGAGTCCTGGTCCTCTGGTCCATTGCTGTTCTGACTATTTAGGACTGGTTATACAGAGAGCCCAAACAACCTGGGGTGGGAGGGAGTTTCTCAAATTAGGGTACGCATTGCACTTAATGGCAAGTCTCTAGGTACTGGCTGACATGTTACTGGTCTGACAGGTACTAAAACGGGAGGAATTATATCTGAAGGTTATTATAATGGCTAGCTATAAAATTTGCTCCTGGAATGTGAAGGGAGCCCAGTCTCCAACCAAACATGCTAAGGTATTGCTACATCTTCGCAAGCTGGATATAGACATCACTTTTCTTCAGGAAACCCATTTGCCACCATCCCAGGTTCTCTAGTTAAGGTGCTCCTGGGTTGGTCAGGCATTGGGAATGGGTCCCAGCACTCTCATAGGCCGCGTTGCAATATTAGTGGCATGTGGACTACCCTTCCAATTGCTGGACACTATCACAGATAATCAAGACAGATTCATTCCAATTAAGGCCCTGTTAGGCCACTCTGAAGTGGTAGTTGGGTCCATTTATGGACCAACAGAAGACGATCCTCAATTCTTCATCTCTTTCATGGCTCAACTGATACCATGGTCCTCTAGTCCCTTGTTGCTGGTGGTGACTAGAACTTAGTATACTGCAACATGTTAGACTGTACTAGATCCAATAGTTCCTCTCTCTCCCCCACACAAGTGGCCATCAGAGAAATGATGGATACTGTGGGCCTAGTTGATCCTTGGAGGGCACTTTTTCCCTCCCGGAAAGAATTTTCCTTCCATTCTATTCCCCATAACACTTTTTCCAGGATACATTATTTTTTGTTGGATACTGTACATCTCTCTTCTGTACTATCTTGCAATTATCTTCCCAAGGTTATTTCAGATCACCATCCCACCCTACGTCATTGGAACTTGGGACCCCCAACTCCCAGTGATAAAGTGTAGAGATTTAATAACCAGTTAATTAAGTCCAACAGCCTAATCTCCCACCTTAGTACTTTTTTAGCTGACTTCATTGCTGCTAACTCTCCTTCCATGTCCAAATTGGATGTGATTTGGGGAGCCCTGAAATGCACTCTTGGGGTGAGCTTATCCAGCTGACCACAATAAGGAAAAGGATTGCCTCAAGAGTTACATCTGGCATGCTCAGAGAAGTAAAATGAGTGGAACTATCACTTCCCCTGCAGCCATCTGCTGAGGACCTCCATAATCTGAAAATTCTCAGAGACCACTATCATCTTTTACTTACCAAAAAGGCTGAACATCTTCTTCTACAATCTAAAATTCGATATTTTGATCAAGGAGATAAAGCGGGCAAACTCTTGGCCCTGCGGCTCCGGGCCCAAGCAGTGGACAGAATAATCCCCTCTGTTCAGCAGGCACTCTTGTTACTTCTGCTTGGGAAATAACAAACTGTTTCCAAGTATATTACTAGGCCCTATATTCCCACCCTAATGTTTCTTTTATACCTGAGCAGGTAGACCAGTTTATAAACAATTTTGAGCTTCCACAGCTAGAAGACCACCAGACAGCCACACTACAGGCTCCCCTGTCTGTACCTGAAATATGTGATGCCATAGTACCCTGCCACTCAATAAATCACTGGGCCCCGACAGGTAGACTGCAGAGTTTTACAAAACCTTCAAAAAGCAATTGACCCCTATTTTATTAAATACATATAATTACATATACAAGTATGGCATGTTCGACTATTCTCTAGCAGAAGCCGCAATAGTGGTTCTTCCCAAACCTGGGAGGGACCACCTGTTGGTCTCCAATTACCATCCTATTTCTTTAATAAATATCGATTCCAAAATATTAGCTGAAATCCTGGCCAATAGACTTGCCAAAGTATGGCAGGGTCTTATAAGCCCAGAACAAGTCGGCTTTGTGGCAGGCAGATACTCCTCCGGCCACATGTGTAAATTGTCACATCTTATCTCTGTATCCAGGGACTCCCTAACTCCCTCTGCCTTGGTTTCCCTGGATGCTGTGAAGACTTTTGATCGGGTCTCCTGGGACTATCTTTTCTATTTGCTGCCCAAGTATCGCTTTCCCTCTCAATTCGTTAAATGGATTAAGACTCTGTACACACACCCCACTGCTTGAGAACTGTGCAGCGGTCTTTTGTCACACACCTTTGCTCTTCAGCAAGGCATGAGACAAGGGTGTCCCCGTTCCCCATTCTTATTTGATTTATATTTAGAGCTGCTCATCCATCATATTAAAGCCTCACCTCAGGTCTTGGGGATTCTGATTGGGCATTATCAGTATAACATATCAGTCTATGCTGATGATATACTCTTGAATGTGTCTCATCCCAATACATTGATCCCCACCACTGTGGCTATTATTGAGACATTTGGCAAATTCTCCAATTATAAACTTAATGTTTCAAAAACAGAAATAATGCCCCTTAATGTCCACACCTTGTTCTCTGACATATCGCACCTGGGTCTCCAGTGGGTCAAGGATAAACTGAAGTACCTGTGAATTTTTCTCTCCTTCTCGAAGTCCAATATGAAACAATACAATCTGGACAACACTCTTGCTCAAATCAAACTAGACCTTAATCGGTGGTCTCTACTCCCTCTCTCCCTTTGAGGATGTATAAATGTTATCAAAATGAACATTCTACCTCATTTACTGTACCCTTTGCAAATTACCTATCTTTTTCTTCTGAAATCCTGGTTGACGCAAATACAAAGGGCTCTGTCCACTTTCATTTGGAAGGGTAAAACTCTCAGGAGGGCCCTCTCCAATTTGCAGCGAAGTAAACCCAGAGGGGGACTGCAATTGCCAAATTTTTTTCTTTATCATTTCTCGACCTCCTGCTCAATTCTGCTACAGTGGATGAAGGATCCCCTGCCAGTTGATCCATCATCATAGTTCTCCTTTGGCTAAAAATGTAAAGAAATCTCTGTTCTTCTCAATGCCTTGATCTTGGTGCACTTATATATGCCCCCCTTAGAAATATCCCCAAAAGTATACTGAATTCACCTATTAAGGTCACTCTCCAGGTGCATGCCCAGCTATGCACTGCAATTCAAAGTTCCCTCACCAGGGATATCTCCCAACCTATTCTCAGGAATCCCAATTTTAAAATTGGTGGCAAACCTCTAAATGAAGCTTTTTGGCCATTTACTTCTAAACTTTTAGTTGAAGACCATCTGAAAGAACAGAAATGATTGACATTTCATGAAGCCTGTCTTAAATACCAGCTACCTGTAACTTACTGTTTTAAATATATCCAACTCTCACATATGCTTCTTCAACATTTTGGACCAGGCCATTGGACCAAAAGTTGACTGGACCCATATTGTCTGTTATATCCACATCTCCCACATCCCATCTCAAATCCTTCTTCTACCACCTCCTATGGGAAGAGGAGGAAGAGGCTGGGGCCCAACCGCACTACATATGGGATCAGATGTTGCCCTCTGCACCTCAAGCAGTTCACCCCTGTTATAATATATAGACCCATTTGTATCAGGATGTAAAATGGGATAGATACCATCTCTTACAATTTTACATAATTCATGATTTATACTATACACCAGCTAAGTTGTTGATTTATACTATACACCAGCTAAGTTGTATACAATGGGCAAACTTTCCTTTAATCTCTGCTCTAAGTGTAAGACACATCCTGGCTCCTTACTACATATTTTATGGGAATGTGACAAAGTGGTCCCCTTTTGGAAGGCTATCAGCTCCAAACTAGATCCACAATTGGGTATCTCGGATGCATTTAGTCCAGAAATATGCATCCTAGGGGACTATGGGGGTTCTTTAATTGGTAACCAATGAAAACATATGGCCATTGTATCAGTATGTGCCAAAAACGTGATTCTTCATCACTGGTTGGACCAGGAAGTTCAATCTTTAACAGAATGGTTACATGAAATTCTTTTTGCTTTGCAAGAGAGAACCTAGTAGCCCAAATGTCCAGAAGAAAGAACTACTATCAAAGAGTATGGGCCCCCTTACACACCTTACTGACTATGTGAAAGTGTAAACTTAGAAAATTGTTACACTAGAAGATATATTGTACCTGTGTTAGTGTCAGCCTTCACTTGTCTAATTTATATCATACAAGACATAAGAGCTAGGCTTTACGTACCGGGGGGATGCAGCATTAGTTCAGGGGGGGAGGAAGGGAGGGATGGGAGATTTATGAAATAATATTGACTACTGTTAGCTATTTCTCTTGACCATTCTTGTTTTTTATAAAATACTCAAATGTCTCAGTTACAGCTTTTACCGGATGAGATATGGGTCTATTACTTTGTACACTTGGCTGTAGTCCAATGTTATGTCATCTTGATGTGTGTATTTCATTGAAAAACTGAATAAAATATAGTAAATATAAAAAAAATGTAAGTCATCCATGTATAATAATGCAGGAAAGGATCGGATCTGCACCTGAACACCGTGTATGACTGGATGTTGCTGTATGGCTGCACTCAGGGATTCCATCACCAAAAAAAACAATAATGGACTCAACAGGCTCCCCTGCTTAGTTCCACAGTATAAACTAAATGTGTCAGACAATATGCCATTGTCCCCATATCCCAACCAATTAAAACTCTGACAAAGATGTGTGGGTGCCCAGTTCGACAATTAATTTACTTAAAATAATTTCCACAATTCAAATCACTCCATATTGCAAACATTTACATATCGATAACAGCATCATATACCATACATACATACATATTCACCACTCTTTGTATTCTATTTACATGTATCACATTTACTTCTAAAATCATTCAACTTTTCTTCTTCTCCCCCAAGATGTACATCATGGGGGCTGCTTTTCTCTTCATTCTCTGCCAGGGTCAGAGTGTACACTCGTACCCCTCCATCTTCTTGTGATGTTCAGGGTCTTTTGTTATTATTTCTTTTATTCACCCCCCCACCACTCTTCCTAACCTCCACCCTCCCTTATTTTCCTTATTATCTCCTTGGTTCCTTCTATTTCCCTGCTGTCCACTTTTGACAATCCCGGAACTACTGTGCTTCACCAGCTACATAGTCCCCCACTCTTCCATTAAATGTCTTCCTTCTGTAGGGTGGGTGGGCAGAAAAGTCTCTAAGTAGCAAAATTTGTCAGCTCTCCTTCACTTACATTCCCTTATGTACACCCATCGCTCAACCCTTTCTCTCTTTCTCCCAGCCAATTGTCCTACACCACCTCATGTTCTGTGATCTCCTAGACCCCACCCTTTTGTGACCTCACCTAGCCCACCCTCCTTTCCTTCCCCCCTCCCCTTATTCCTGCTTCTAAAACCTGAGCCTCCTGATACATTTGGCCTGGGCCTGCTGACAATGGGGTCTGCCCCTTTAATGGGGCAAACCACTTTATCCCCAGATCCCAACCAATGAAAACTCCAACAAAGATGTGTGGGTGCCCAGGTCAGCAATTAATTTTCTTAAAATAATTTCCACAATTCAAATCATTCCATATTGCAAGTATTTACATATTAATAACAACAACATCATATATCATATATACATATTCGCCACTTTTTGTATTCTATTTACATGGTATCACTTTTACTTTTTAAGACCATAAACTTCTCTTCTTCTCCCCTCAGATGTACATCATAGGGGCTGCTTTTCTCTTCATTCTCTGCTGAGGTCTGAGTATACACTCATACCCTATTTTATTGTGATATCCAGGGTCTTTTGTTATTATTTCTTTTATTCCCCCACACACACTTTCTAACTTCCCCCTCCCTTATTTTCCACTAGGCCACGTCCCGCTTGCGATGGATGGTGGCCTTCCCACCCTTAAACCAGTTTTTCCCACATCCAGGGCTCCATCACTTCTGTCATTTCTGAATTAAAGAGGGCCAGGCCCAAACCTAAGAGGTGTACTCCATCTCCCCGTAATACTCATCCACATGCTCTTATATTCCCGTTGGTATTGAGTTTCCCCCATAGGCCACAAATAACTTGCTCATCCTGGCATTCATGCACCTTCTGGCCTTCTCCACTGCCTTATGGCTGTGAGCATGTCTCCATACCATTCTGGATATTATATCTGACCACACCAGAGCAACCCCAGGCCACCATTTCTGAATCTTATGAAGTCCTCCTTTATCTGGAAAAAAAAATTCCAACCAGGGCTTGGTCCACAAGTCATTCCCTCCGAAGTGGATGATAAGCATGTCCGGGCATCTGTGTTCCCCTTTCATTTCCCGCCTCAGCAGTAGCACCTGTGCCCATCTCATCCCCTCCTGCCATTCCACATCAGCTTGATGTGCTTCAGGTTCAAGTACAGCTGCCACCCCCCGAGCCTCCTGGATGCCCACTTTTCGGCCTAGTGAACAAATCAGTGTCCACAAATCCACACCTCTAGCCTCCTTGTCTGACCTATTTGAAACGATAAACCAAAAACACACCTGTTAGTCATCTGTTGTTGTGGTTCACCCCTTCCCCCCTCCACCACCCCGTATTACTTCATTATTGAAAATTTGCACCTGCTTGTAATGGAAAGAAAGAAAAACATGGTTGGTATCGACATCAAGCATCGTTCCGTACATATCTCTTAAAACAATCTGATGCCCTTTGCCCTAATTTCTTCCTTCAACCCTCCTTGGGCCTCCAACACTGACACCACCCCTATTCTGAAGGAATAACATGAGAAAACATTCGAGTCCTCCCCCAGGAAGACCACACATTTTTTGAGTATGGCTGTTGCCTGTGAGGACATTATTGGAGACCCGTCCTCGTGTATAAATGGTAGTGAATTTTTGTCCTTTGGATTCACTGTAGCATAAATTGGCAGCACTTCCACTGAACAGCTATGTCTCTGTAAAATCACCCTTGTTCCCACTCCTGGCTGGTCTGTCTTGGAACATTTTAGAATCACCATCACCCTGTCACTGCCCCATACCATGTCCTCCCACCGTAAGCTGCCTGAAGTGTCCTGTCTTCCGTAACCTACTACCTCACCATACCACCTTTGCCACCCATATGGGGAAAATTTCAAAGAATGTGATGTCCTTGATTATCCTCTCACTAACCCATTCTGAGGGCCAGGCTGCCACAAACCACTTACCCCTAAAGTAGGCCCCCATTCTCAAACCTCCCACTGCATCTGTATACAGTTGCAAGTCTGTGTTAAACAGCCAATCCTCCTTGAAAAAGGTCTTGCTGTTGAAAGTCTGCAAGAAGACCTCCCATACTTCTAGATCCCCCCAGTCCCTTTTGAAATATCCACCCAATGGTGCAGTCTGGATGCCCCTTTTGTTGCCCTAGCTTGGTGCCGCGTCAATGTGTGTCCCACTGCAATAGCCCTACATGCAAAGTTCAGATGTCCCATAAGTTGTTGCACCTGCGGTAGCTGAACCCACCTTCAATTCTTTACTGTCTGTATAAGGGATTTAAGTTTGCTCACATTCTTGTCTGGAAGGCAAAACAGTTCCGCTTCAGTATCTATCTCAATTCCCAAAAATTCCAGCCTCTGACTGGGTTCCTCCATCTTGCCCAGGGCTAATTCCAAGCACATAGCCCCAAAATCCTATAGCACCCTCTTTGTTCCGGCCTGTCCTTGTCCTGTCAGTAGGAAATCATCCAGGAAGTGTATTACTGACTTGTATCCATATTTTGGTTGAAAGACCCATTTTAACCATGTGCTAAACATTTCAAATGTAGCACAAGCCACCGAACAACCCATGGGCATGACCTTGTCAAAATAATATGACCCCCCAATCTGAAAACCCAGCAAATCCCTGTCCTCTGGCTGGACTTGCAAGAACTAGAATGCTGCTTCTATGTCCATTTTAGCTAGACATGCTCCATGAGTTGCCCAAATGAGCTTTACTGCCTCTTCTAATGTCGCATACGTAATCCTACTGTCTTCTTCACTAATCTGGTCAGTCACTGAATCACCTTCCAGGTATGATAAATGATGAATCACTCTGAATTCCCCTGGATGTTTCATTGAGACTAAACCTAGTGGAGACACCCACAGATTGGGCAAGGGAGGCCTATCGAATGGCCCCCTACCCTACCTGCCACCATTACTTTGTCAATCATTTTCTCCAGGATGCTCTCCTTCTTTTTTACTGATTTTAAGTTCTTGGCCCTTGTCGCTTTCCTATTGCCCCTAAACTGTAAGTTAAAACCCCTTTTGAACCCTTGTACCAATATGCTAGCCACTTCCCTGTCAGGATAGTTCCTCATCCATTCTTCCAGCACCCTTGTCTGTATGGGTGTGTTGGCTAGCTGGAACTGTCGTCACCCTAACCATTCAACTGTTCTGTTGACCATTATAAAATGGTTGTCCCCTCCCTCCCCCCTGCCATCCCTTCCCCACTGCTGACCCCTAAAACCTGAGTGGCCGGCCCAAAAGGGCTGGCTTTGGTAATTGCTTCCTGCTCCTTTTTCCCAAGTTGTCCATCATTTTGACACGGGGTGGCCACCTCTGCACTTGGAGCATGCATGCAGGAAATGGCAGTGTGGCCTGGAGCAGAAAGCCCTGCTGTACCCCCAACAGCACTTCTGTAGAACTCCTGCCTTCTTTTCCTCATCCCCGTCGGTACCTGATGCCCTGGTGCAGATTTCCAGCGACAAGTCTATCTGTTTGGTCCCATTTCACATCTCCAAAGTGAGCCATCCTCTTTCCAAATTTTTCATCATATCTTAATCAGCTGTAACCCTCCCCCCCCCCAGATTTGTAGGCATTTTTTAAGATTAAGGAGTGTGTTAATAAGTGGTATACAAT
Source organism: Neoceratodus forsteri (assembly GCA_016271365.2). Classification (NCBI taxonomy): domain Eukaryota; kingdom Metazoa; phylum Chordata; order Ceratodontiformes; family Ceratodontidae; genus Neoceratodus; species Neoceratodus forsteri. Next base: position 800,077,915 of record CM057454.1, read on the forward strand.
TCTGTTTTTTCAATCACAATGGCCATGTAATATGTGATGCCTGTTGACCATGTGTCCCAATTCTTGCCTTTTAGCAACTTCTCTTCCTCCCCTTTCCCCAGAAGCACTACAGCAGCAACCATGTCTTTTTTCTCGAAACTCTCCTTCTCTTCATACTTATCAATATTGTCTACATTTGCTAATGCAAATGTGTCAACATATTCCCCCTTACAAACATTCTCCTTCATGATGAGTGGAACATAGTCACCTATCCTCACTCTTGGGGCCCCAATCTCCCCCCCATCAACTTGTCACTGTCTCCATTTCCTGCCTTTGTGCCTGGATCCCCCGCTTTCTCATTCTTCTTAATTTCTCCCAAGACCTTCTCCAACTGCCCCATGCCATTATCCCACATTGATTTCAACATCTGTTCCACATATTCCTTGACAATGCCCTCCAGTGTGAAATCAGTCTTACCTGGGGTCTGGGGCTCTGGCTGTGGGCCTGGCCCTGTTGGTAGTACTGGCTAGCTGTTGTCTTTCGACATGAGGGGAACAGTAGGGTTCACTGGTGTTGAAACTATGGTGGGCGTAGGAAGTTACTGTAGCTCTGGCTGAGGTAGAGGAGCTGGCACTGAAATCTGTGTGGGCAAATGGGCAGGAGGCAGTACTGGGGGAACCAGCACTGATCCTGTAGGAATGGGGTCAACTGGTCCCAGCATGGGAGGGGACTCCGGTGCTTTCTTGTTGATCCCTTTCCTGCCCTGCCTCTTTTCTGCCTTCTGCTTCTCACCCCTCACCGGGGAGGGTGGGTCTGCAGACTCCAGCAACTTATTTGCCTTTTTCACCAGTTCCATGATGGCCTGGTAGCAAGCCTTCTTGTTCAGCTTGGACTTTCTGGGAGCCATTATGTCAAGCTGTACAAAGACCTGGGAAACAGAAATATAAATAGACTCAGTTTTTATTATCCCCCAAAATGCACCTTATTTAACTTTTTTTTTTGCAGGGGCTCCCCAGCCTTCTGTCTCCCTACATTAGGCCTGGCATGCCCCTAGCAAACTCCTCCCCTTCCATCTGGGGATCCCTCTGGCAGCCACTCATAGCTGCCTGCCATTGCCTCAACCTCTGGCATCTGAGGCATGTCCACTGGCTGTTGCTTCCCCCGCCATCTCTACCGAAAACAACCAGCCATTCCAGTCATTATGCCATACCATTAATTGATTACTATTGTGGTGGGCCCTGCAGTCTTCGTGACCATGTGTGGCCTGGTGAGGCACCACGCCCAACATCTATCCACTACCTTAACTGGCAGTATCCCCCCTCTGTAACTGGAGGCCATGTGTCCATCCAAACACCCTCTGTGCCTGGGCTCTAGAGCCCCGGAGAAGGGCAGGGGGCACTGGCCCTGTATTACTATTGCATGTCCCCCCTTTCTCCCCAAAACTACCAATCACCTTCAACTGTCCTTCTAGGCAGAGGCCCCTAAGGAACAAGCTCCTTCTTCCAGCCCGGTGCCTGGGCATCCGCTCCTGCATTGGAAATAAACTTCTGCTCCCTTTTGGTTTTCCCCTGGATTTATTTCCCCTTGTGTGGCTATCCCTCTTCTCCTCAGCCCAGCCGAGGAGCCATGCTGCTTCGGCACAGCTACTCCGGCCATGCGGTCTGCCCTCAGGGCTTTCACCCATTTCTGTTGGTTGCCAGCACATTAATTAAGTAATTTATCCCCTTATCTCCTTGGTCAAAACAAGAAGGCATGCTGCCCCAATACAACTCCCCTGCCACATGGTAGTCCCCCCCCACTTGCAGCCAGTCACCATCGCCACCCAAAAATATCCCCTGCCTTGAACCTTGAAAAGCAAACCAATCTCTCTTTTTCTAGGTTCCCCAGGCAATTACTCAGCACCCAATGGATTTCTACTCTGTTCTTCCTTGAGGGGCTTCCAACCGCAATCTGGGCTGCGAGGCCACATGACCATGTTGCGGCCACCTGGATCGAACAAAACAAAAGAACCCCAAACAACACAAAAACTCCCTATTCTTTAGGCTTTTTCTGGAAAAAAGCTCAGTACCTAATGGCCCGCTAACTTGTTGTTCTGTTTGACTCTTCCAAATACGGGCCTAGGCCATAAGGCCATGTGGCCATGATGTCAGACGCCATGCCACGGCCCACATATACTGGCCTACTCTTCATTCAGCTTGGCTGAGTAAAAAAAAATTGCATAAATCCCTTTTTGTTTTTTTACCATCAGCAGCCTGGTGACCTCTATAACTGATGGCAGACCACCAGTCAACTGCTACTTTTGTCTGCGGCTGGAAAGCTCGGCTGACTCACGGCCTGCCACCAACTCCGCCAGCCATTCTGCTTCCTGGCAAACCACCGGCTCTTCTAAATTCAACAAGTGTGACCGTTCTACTATTAAAAAAAAACACTATTGTTGATTGCAGAGCAACCCTCCCATGCAACTTTCAGCAACCACAATCAACTATTCCTTGTCTACCCAGCTAACCAACTCCCCCCCAAAAAACTGCCTTGCATAGCATTAACTCTCAACACTCCAACAGCTCTGGCATGATTCCTTTTTCATATATATGTGTGTGTGTGTGTGTGTGTATATATATATATATATATGGGATACATGATGGGCAGGAGTGGAATATGGAAAATATTCTCACTCCTGCAGCGTGAGCTCTGGATATTTCACAAGTGCTGAAGGCATGAGTGAATTATACAGTGCTCACAATAAAGGAATGAGAATATTTTCCATATTCCATGATCTGCCCATCATGTGTGCTATTTATACCATGGAGGTGAGACCAATTTCAGTGAGAGAGGTATGTTTGTTGTTATGAGGATCATGTCACTTTAAATGATGCTGGTGCTGTGGTAGTATGTATGTGTGATTGTGTGTGTCTGTATGTGTGTACTTTTATGAATGAGTTGTAGTGAGCTGTTGTTGGTTGGGGTGTGTGTGTGTGGGTCTTGATTTGGTGTGCTGTGTTTTGGTAATTGGATGCCTGAGGGAGGTTCTGATCTATGACAATGAGGAAGATGGTAATTATTTCTTTTGGTAGGTTTGTGTCTTCATGTTTGGCTGTTTAAGATTTATTTAAACATTTCAGGCACCATCTGTTTGATTCAATAATGTACTAAACTTGGGTTTTGAAATACAGCACAAGAGCTTTGGAGATTGTTACATTTAGAAGGAGTGCTGTAGCTGACTGTCATTATCTATCTTAATTGTGTTAATTTCAGTGTAGAGCCTGTTTTAGAACTCAGTAAATTACAGGGGTGTTTCTTAGTGTTTTCAGATACAGGTGAGTGATGTCAGAGTAATGTATAAATCGTATTTATTTTTAACTCTGCTGATGTCATCAGGATTTATTTCACTGCAGTGAAAATAACATGATTTATTTCACTGGAATTGGTCTCACCCCCATGGTATAAATATATATATATATATATATATATATATATATATATATATATATGTATATATATATATATATATATATATTTGGACTTACCTTGTTGCTGTGCAGGAAGTATACTTACTTGACTGATGCAGCTAGATCAGCTCACCAGATCACTGTCAATTTGGCCTTAATTAACCTAATAATTCAACTAGAATTACTAACTCACAACACTCTTTTTTTTTTAATGAATCTGTCTCCAATAAACTATTGGACAGACTATAAAGCTACTAAAGGCCTAGCAGCCCAGATTTTCTAAGTTAAAATTGCTCAAACTGGTGTGCTTCTAACAGAAAGTCTCTAAGTAGCAAAATTTCTGAGCTCTCCCTCACCTACATTCCCTTGTGCACCCCCATCGCTCAACGCTCTCTCTCTCTCTTCCCCAGCCAATTATCCCACACCATCTCATGTTCTGTGATCTCCTAGATCCCACCCCCTTTGTGACCTCACCTAGCCCCACCCCTTCTTTTCATCTCCCTCCCTTTATTTCTGCTTCCAAAACCTGAGCCTCCTCACACATTGGGCCTGGGCCTGCTGACAATGGGGTCTGCCCCTTTAATAGGGCAAACCACTTTAGCTATAACTCTGGCTTTGGGAGAGGCATACAGACAACAGACCCACATCTGAAAACTAGAGCCAGTGCCCACCTTTGATAAAGTATAGAATACATAACTCCACTCAATAGATTCAAAGGCCTTTTTGGCATCAATTGCAACTAGAGCCACAGAATCTGGACCTCTAGAGGCAATCTGAATAAGATTTATTACCACATGGAGGTTGTCACTGCCCTGCCTGCCCTTCATGAAACCTGCCTGTGATTTATGCACAAGGTGAGGAAGGACTATTTCTAAATGGGTTGCTAATATTTGAGCTAACATTTTATAATCTGCATTTAGTAAAGACATAGGTCTGTAACTGGTGCAGACTGTCGGGTCTTTATTGGGTTTGGATCAGAACCATGATGGTAGCTTCCTGCAATGTAGGGGAAACTGAGCCAACCTTCTTTATTGGGGGGGTGGAGAAGGAGGAGGAACAGGCTGAAGAACTAAATGAATATTTCTGCTCTTTGTTCACTAGGGAGATAGGAGGTCCACTACCTCCATGGACTGGAAGGGTGGGGACAATGGAGGAGGAGGTGACTGATGCAGTAATTCTAGAATGCAGTATATTGGAAGGTCTGAAGGCACTTAGGGTGGATAAGGCACCAGGTTCTGATGGCATTCACCCTAGGGTGTTGAGAGAGATGGTGGTGGTGTTGGCCGGGCTGCAGACTGACCTGTTCAACACTTCCCTGGACGTGAGGTGCATGCCACAGGACTAGAGGTTAGCGCACGTGGTGCCTATGCACAAGAGTGACCCAAAGACTAGCAGGGTACCTACAGACCTGTCTGTCTCATGTCCATAGTGGGTAAACTCATGGAGGTAATCTTAAAGGAGAGACTGGTAACCTTCTTGGAGGTCAATGATCTTCAGGATGGACAGCAGCATGGGTTTGTCTCAGAGACATCATGCCTGACCACCCTAATAGAATACTGCAACTGGGTGACAAGGGAGTTGGACAAGGGCCATGCTGTTGATGTCCTATATTTGGATTTCTTGCAAGGCCTTTGATTCGGTCCCTCACGGGTGACTGGGTACAAAGCTGGATCACTTAGGGGTTGGGGCTACAATGGCTAGCTGGATCAGGAATTGGCTTGGAGATAGACTGCAATAGGTGGTTGTGTGTGGGGGGGATTCTCATCTCCCAAGCCAGTGACCAGCGGTGTGCCACAGGGCTCTGTGCTGAGTCCAGTGTTGTTTGGACTGCTCATATCGGATATTGCACATGAGACTGGGAGCAGGCTCAGTCTGTTCCCGGATGACACCAAGATGGAAGCTGTTGTGGATGACATAGAGGGGTGGCAGAAGCTACAGAGTGACCAAACCAGACCTGAGGAGTGGTCAGTGAGGTGGCAATTGGGTTTTAATGCAAGGAAGTTCAAAGTTATGCACTTCAGGGTGAGGAACCTAAGGAGGGAATATTGGTTGGGTAGGGTGCTGTTAAGGGTCACTAAGGAGGAGAAGGATCTGGGGATCATAGTAATGGGAAGCATGAACAATTCTGCTCAATGCCGGAGGACTGCAGCTAGGGCCAATAGGATGTTGGGGTGCATTGCGTGGGCAGTCTCATCCAGGCACAAGGAGGTGTCCCTTTACAGATCCTTGGTCAGGCTGCAGTTGAAATACTGTGTGCAGTATTGGTGTCCATACCTGAGGAAGGATATCAAGCTGCTTGAGGCAGTGGAGTGTAGGGCAATGAAAATGATACAGAGGATGGAAGGCAGAACCTACAAAGAAAGGCTGAGTCACTTGAGTTTGTTCACCCTAGAGGAGAGAAGGGATTGGGGGGTACATGATTTAAACTTTCAAATACTTGAGGGGGATCAACAGATCTGTCACTGAGGGGCTGTTTAATCTGAAGAAGGGTGGGGACACAAGGGGGCATGGTCTAAGACTGGAGGGTGGCTGGTTCAGAGGGAGATGAGAAGGCATTATTTCACAGGGAGGGTGGCGTCAAAATGGAACGCTTTGCCAGAGGAGGTGATGGCATATAGGATGATGCGGAGTTTCAAATGGGCATGGGACAGTTCAAGTTCAAGTTTCAAGTTTATTATTATACAAATTACTCCAGTGAGCAAGCTCATTCACAAGGAGATCCTGGAGATTTCAAACAATACAATGACGTACATGATCTTATACAAAACAGATTTGGATAGCATGAGTAAACAGCAATGGCAATGATAAGGTACAGCTTGGATTGTTGCAAATAACTGATACATACATACAAAAAAAATAACTGCACTATTGTGCACATAGATGATACACATAGAGTGAAACAAGTCGTCACTGCGGGCAGAAGGAAAAGTAAAAAAAGAAAAAAGTGAAAACATGGGTCTGTAGATGACATCACAGAGGAGGATGGTAGGTTCAGAAGGACAGAAATAGTGTGCACTGAGATGGGTGTACAAGGAGGGGGGTCTAGGGGAGGGTGATGACTGGGGTAGGAGTAGGAGGTGGCAGGGAGACAGGGAGGTGGGGAGCTGTGTAAATGACACTGAGCAGTTCCAGGAGGTGAATGGGAGGTTGGGGGTGAGGCAGCTACAATATAAGTGTGCTTGATGTGCACATGAGCAGACTTGATAGACAGTGAGGCGTGTTTCTGCTGGCATGTTTCGTATGTTCGTATGTACAGAAAAAGTGCCAGAAGGTGGGAAGCAAAGTGCTCCTGACAGATCTGATGGAAATTAGCACACAGTCTATCTGGGCCTAGGGCCTTTCCTGCTGCCAACTGATTTTTGGCTAATAGTATCTCGGCTAGGGATGTCTCATCATCCAGTGCACTAGCAATTTCAGTTGTTAACATGGGTAATTTGCATTAGGCAACAAAGGTCTCAAAATCCTTCTTGGAAGGGGTGACTGTGGCAGGATAAAGGGTTTGATAATACTCCTTAAATAGATTACTGTGGGTCTGTCACCAGGAAATCTTGGCCTGCCTTTAAATGGGATATTTGTGCAGCCACAGCTTTTTTCCTCAAGTGATGAACCAACAATTTTTTAGCCTTCTCCCATGATTCCCAGTAGGATTGTTGCATAAAAAAGTGCCCTCGAGGCCTGTTGTTGATGGATAGTATTCCATCTAAATTTAAGTTCCAGATGATGCCATGTCTGGTCTGGACTAACGTCTTCCAAGGATACCTGATAAATGGAGTCCTTCAAAGCCTTAATATCAGCTGTTAAATTGGAAATTTCTTGCTTTCTAAGTTTATTCTCTTTAGCGGCATAAGCAATTACTCGGCCTCTGATAAAAGCCTTAAAGGCATCCCACAGGGTAAAAAAGGAGATGCTGGGTTCCTGATTAGTATGGAAATAAAAAACAATCTTGGCCCTTATCCAATTTCCATAAGACTCGAAACATAACAGAGCAGGATTCAACTGCCATATAGGAGATTTAGAAATACTTCCTTCTGGAATCCAGACTATACAGACTGGAGCATGATCTGAAATAATTGGTAACATATCCACATTTAAAATGCTTGACAAAAAAAGTAGAACTTATCATAAGTATTCTAGTCTACTGTATATGCTGAAGCTACTAGGCTGAAAAGTGTATCACTGGACTGTGGGGTGGGACAATCTCCAAAGGTCTACCAGAGTAAATTCAGTGCATAACTGGCATAACAAAGCCCTGGATCACTAATGAGAGGGGTTGCCCTTTACTGATGGTACCCTGTCTATTAAGGGGTCCATTACAAAATTAAACTCTCCCCCTTTTAAAACCTTCAGCTGTGACTAATTACCATCTGCAATCTGCTGAATAAGATAAAAGAAACAATCTGGACAGTCTAAATTGGGAGCATATATATTAATCAACAAAATACAGGCTGCAAAAACAGACCCCCATAAAGGAAAACTACACCATCTCCATCCATAACCACTTGATCAACGTGGAGGGGACACCCTTTATTTATAAGAATTGAGACCCCTGGATTCTTAAGTGAGAATGTGCTCAAGAACACCATGCCAACCCACCCTCTGACCAGTTTCAAAGTATCAGCTTTCAATAAATGAGTTCCCTGGAGGAAAGCAATATCACAGTGAACTGACTTCAAATATGACATCACTTTCCTCTGCTTTATGGGGTGATTCAGTCCATGAACATTCCAAAATACTATTCTCAAGGCAGCCATCCCATAAGAAAATAAGAACCCCCCCCCCCCAAAGAAAATATAGATCAGGCTACAAGGATGTTAAATAACAAACCATGGAAAATTAGTTGGTGCCATGTTTACATCACTAATTGAATCAAATGTCTTTTGTACAATAATAAACACATAACTGGCAGTCCACATATTTGCAATAACAACCTTAATGTGATAACTAGAGGAAAAAAAACATTGTAAGTGAACAAAAACATGCCTTAAATTAACCAAAGAAAAATAGATAACAGGGTAAGACTACCTTCCCCCCAACATAAGTAAGCACATTTATAGTAAAGACACAGCAGAATCACAGAAACCCCCCAGAAAATAGCATACAATACTATAAAGTATCCCAATTTATAAACTACAAGATAAAAACAAACCCTCAAATCCACAGGATACTAACAACCACTGTAAAATAGAACCACAAAGCACAGATAGTGGGATAAAAGATGCAAATGGCATTGCTCCACCCAGAGCCCTCCACCCCAGCAGGCATATTAAGGCATATTTTCACCCTCTTTTGGTCATCTGGTGACTCCCAACCACCAAGCCAAAAAGTAGAAAAAAAATCACTATACCTTAGGCTATCAATTGAAAAAGGTACAAATGCCATTAAAAGTACAGCAGGCAGATAAAACAAAATATCCCATTTTATAACAAATTCCACCTGTTATAAGAAGCCCCAAAAACAATGACCTCAGCTAATGGGGGGGGGGGCTCTAGTAACAAAAAAGTGTAGGTAATGGGGCAAAGAAATGTACTCCAACAATAAACAGTAAATGTTAGCTGCAAAACAGTTTATGCCCCATAATGATCGATTCCTACTGTTATAGGACACATAGCGAGCCCACCTCTTTACACATAACTAAGTCCCATGTCAAATTTGAAATACAATCACTTGGTAGGGCATCAAAAACTCCTCTTCTATGAGCCATCGCCACAACTGCCATGTCTTTTCTACTCACCTGTTACCATCTGGATCACCACTAGTGAAGGAATCACCTGCAGAAAAAGTCACACCAGCACAGGATACCACATTCTCCTGATCATCATCCAAGGACTCCCTGGCAGCTGAAGAAGCTGAATTCTGCATCACCTTATTCAACAGGACAGAATCCACCTGCTCCTCTCCTAGAAAGTCTGCCCAGTCCATGCTACCCTCTTGGGAATCTCCCAGGGCTAACACTGGGAATAGTAGCAGGTGTTTGGGGTTGGGATCCACCGACCAACCTTGACTAACAAGCGATACTGCAGTAAAAGTGGTCTCCAGGTTAGACAAAACAGAGTTCATGTCATCTTAATGCCTATGAACAGATCTCTGATGATCAACACCATGATGGAGCTCTCTCTGACACTTAGGTTTGGAGACAGGATGCTCAGCACTCAAGAGGGAAGCAGAGGCAGACTGACTCGGGGCACTCTGAGACACAGGATTCAGTGCCCTAGCAGAGGCACCAGAATGATCCTCCTGACATCCTTGGGAGCCATTACTTCATGGACTAGTCCCCTCAGAGCTCTTTTTAGTGCCCACAGAAGCATCAGCAGTAGTGGGTCTGTCGGATTCAAGAAGGAACCCTTGGGCTTCCTGTGGGGTAGTAAAATGCAGCCAACTACCATCCCACAATACTGAGAGCACATCAGGATACTTCATAGAAGATTGCAATTTTCTAAAAGCCAGTTCCTTTCTAACCTGTGTAAAGGCTTTGCGGCAGGCTGGTGCATTTTTTGAAAACTCCTGAAAGATGTGAATAGCATGCCCATTCCACTTTAAAGGGCCTTTTTCTCATGCAAATTTTAAAATATGTTCTTTCACACAGAAGCAGAGAAAGTAGGCTAAGATGGGACAGGGGGCATACCCCTGGCAGGACAGGGGCCAAGCAACCTATGGGTTCATTCTTTCTCAAGTTGCAAGTCCCAATAGAAATCAAGGGGTAGAAGTTGTTGCAGAACTTCATTCATATTGGGACCCTCAGAACCCTTGGGGACACCAATGATAAGCAAATTATTCCAACACCCCTGATTTTCAAAATCTTCTATCTTGTCCCAAGTCTACTACAGTTGTTGCTTGAGTTGGGAAAACTGGTCTACACAGCGAGCATTATCAGACTCCACTCACGTTGGAAAAAGTTTGTTCTCCACAATTAGTTGCTCCACAGCTTCGAGGCATTCATCTAACTGGGAGACACTGGCTCTAATATTGGGGATGTCCATGGTCAAAACCTGTAACACTGAAGGAATGTAAGAAATATCCTCCAACCCCACCGCAATGTGAGTTCCTGATGCCACCATGTTTGGAGAACAAGGCAGCCCTCCTTTAGGTGATGAAGCACGTAAAAAAGGTAATTAATACAAGTAGAATCTTAGTAAAAGTCCAACAGTATTCTTATCCCTAGGGTTACCCACCTACAACAAGCTCTCTCCTGAATATAGCTTCAAATTAATGGGTTTCTGAAGAGGCTTGGTGGAGCAGGAGTCTCAGACAGCCATCTCTTAATCTGCACATATGCACCTCCCAGGAAGCACTTCTTCATGGAGAGAGTGGTGGACACTTAGAATGCACTGCCAGAAGAGGTGGTCTTGTTGAAGATAGTGAGCAGCTTCAAGAGAGTCTGGGATAGGCAAAAGAGAAGGGTAAGAATCATGGGTAGGGAGGATGGCAGGCATGGGGAGGGGGGCAGGGACAGTAACTCAGACTCTGGACCCTGCAATGTAAGTGCACTAGATAGAGAAAATGGCCTTCTACTGCTGGCCTCTTCATTTTTGTTCATATGTATGACTTGATTAAGCACAAGCACTCTAGGTATTTAGCATTAAGCCAACATACAAGTCTGTTCTTAATGTATTTTTATAATGAGGGCCAAAATCACACCTTTTTAGGGACAAGGACCAAAGTTGTAGTATCTCTAGAGCTTTTAACTGATTTTAATGGCCAAAAGTCAGAGAGAAGTCCGTCATCCTTGTTCCAGTGAAGGTATCTTTTTCACTCATGCAAATAAGGAACAATCTATTATCTGGCTTGGCTAAAACTCTAGACCAGAAATTAATCATACAACAATCAGAATTTGCCTTTAAAGCTTGAAAATGGAGACTAACTAGAAATTAAATAAATCAACAAAGTTGTTCAATGCAATCTAATCTTCACACTAGGGGTTGATAGCATTAACACCACTTAAAATTACCTAGACTCCCTGTAAAGGGCTTAAGTGGACCCAGCTCTAATTGAGGCTAAACTGACACCCCAAAATATGTTACTTTACACTGCTTGTACCAAATTGATGATGGATTACGTTTTCCTGGTTAGTCTCTCACTATTGATTGTATTTTTCCCCCAGAGACATCAAGTGCCAATCAAATGAAGTTATCATGAACAAAGATCATGGACAGAGCAGGGATAATCATGGATGTCTATGAACAACCTTGTATACCCATGAAAATGTGGGCAACCAGAATGTGGAGCAGCATGTTTTCTGCACAATGCCACCTGTTGATTCCTTAACAAGGCAGCAACTGTTGATGTTTACTTAAAAGAATTTAAAAACAGTGTCACCGTGTATCACAACTAGTGGAGTACATTGTGATAGTATTAACAGGATACAGTATCTTTACTTTTGATAATTTTGGGCTGTGATAGTATATCAGGATACATATCTTTGGTTTTGATGACTCTGGACACAGTACTTTGTTTATATTTTACCACTAAATCAAATCACTGCTAATCAGTTTCACTAAAAATACCACCAGTAGCTTAATGTGATTCAGAATGTCAGTTTGCATCTGTATCTGCCCCTTCTCAGATCCTAAACATAAGGCATAACTGCCAAGAGCTCCTTTCTCAGTCAATAAATACAAAATAAATAAATTCTGTTTATTTGTGGCCCTATTTCTGATAGACAAAAAGATGAAAAACAGTTAATGAACCCAATACTATACAATGAAGAAAAGTATCCTGATATTTTGCGTAGGAATGTGTAAGCTTTGGACAAGGTTATTTATTATTTTTTTTTTATTTAGCTTTTGTTGACCAGGTAAGTGCACTAGACAAATCCTGCCTATTTTTAGGCATGACCCGGGGGAGGGGGATACAGATGAATGCCAACCTTTGGATAATTGAGGAATCTAACAAAGCATGCATTGTGTGGTTAAAGCACTACCTGAGCAACTCTATTATGAAACAGAATTTCAGGAATGGACATCGAATTACAAAGAGAATACCAGGTAATATTCAAAAAATTTTCTCCAGAAGTTTTACATATCTAAAGAAAGTGGATGCTTTCTGAGCAAGGCAATCATGAATAGTTCCGTGCCAGTAGTTGCCATCATAAATATTTTCAGCAAGTTTCAGTAAATTCCATCTCCTACACTAGTCTATATTATCAGCTTCTGTAACTCAAAGGAAGAAAAAAACAATATTGGGATCCACAGCAAAATATTTTAACAGTTAATAATTACTTTGATCTTTAAAACCAAGTTCCCATTATTGACTGCTGCAATGGGTTTTATGATCTTTTCAATATGCAAGCTTTATACAGATTATCTACTTGTCATCATTCCCATTAGCCATTTACATGAGAGTTCTGTAAATGCTACACAAGCAAAAGTATAGAAACATAGAAACATAGAATTTGACGGCAGATAAGGACCGCTTGGCCCACCCAGTCTGCCCATTTCCCTACCTACTGGATAAGCTGCAGATCCTAGTTAACCAGCAGCCTACTTCTTTCTACCCCCACCCCCCAGAATTGCCTTATGACTATCCCATGCATGCTTGAATTCCACCACTGATTTTGACTCCACAACCTCCTCCGGAAGGCCATTCCACGCATCCACAACCCTCTCTGTGAAAAAATACTTCCTTAAATTACCTCTGAGCCGCCCCCCTCTATCTTCAAATTGTGCCCTCTTGTTCTTGCACACCTCTTTTTTTGAAAGATGCTACCCTCTTGGACTTTGTTGATTCCCTTGAGGTACTTGAAAGTTTCTATCATGTCCCCCCTCTCCCTCCTTTCCTCGAGGCTATACATATTAAGCTCCTTAAGTCTCTCTTCATATGTCTTCCGGTGCAGACCCTGCACCATTTTAGTTGCCCTCCTCTGGACAGCTTCCATCCTGTCTATGTCTTTGTGGAGATTGGGTCTCCAGAACTGCACACAGTACTCCAGATGGGGTCTCACCAGCTGTCTGTACAGAGGGATAATAACTTCCTGTTTTCTACTGGTGATGCCTCTCCCTATGCATCCCAGTATCCCCCAGCCCTCCTTGCTGCCTTCTCACATTGATTGCCCACCTTTAGGTCATCTGATATGACTACCCCCAGGTCCCTTTCCATTTTTGTTGTTGTTAGTATCTCACCCCCCATTGTGTACTCTTCCCCTTGGTTTTTGTTTCCCAGGTGCATTACCTTGCACTTCTTAGCATTGCATCTAAGCTGCCATACATTTGACCATTCCTCTAACCTTGCCAAGTCCCTTCTCATCCTTTCCACCCCACCCTGTGCATCAACTCTGTTGCAGATCTTAGTGTCATCTGCAAAGAGACATACTTTTCCTTCCAGTCCTTCTGCAATGTCACTTATAAAGACATTGAAGAGGACTAGTCTAACTCTGAACCCTGCGGTACCCGCTAGTAACCCTCCTTTCTTCTGAGTGGACTCCATTTACTATTACTCTCTGTGTCCTATTCTCCAGCCAATTCTTTACCCAGGCTGTCATCTTGGGACCCACTCCCAGGCTGGCTAACTTATATATTAATCTTTGTGTGGACTGTGTCAAATGCCTTGCTAAAGTCTAGGTAGGCCATGTCCACAGCCCTCCCTGATCTACTACTTTGGTCACCCAGTCAAAGAAATCTTTCAGATTCGTCTGGCATGACCTTCCGCTGTGAATCCATGCTGCCTAGGGTCTTGTGCCCCTCTGGCCTCTAGATACTGGACAATTCTTTCCTTTAGAAGTGATTCCATCATTTTCCTATCACTGAGGTTAAACTAACAGGTCTATAGTTTCCTGCTTCTGCCTTGCTCCCACTTTTGTGAAGGGGAATCACATCTGCCCTCCTCCAGTCCTCAGGTACCACCCCATCCTCCCATGATTTGTTAAAGAGGGTAGTCAGTGGTGTCACTAGTTCTACCCTTAGTTCTTTTAGAATTCTGGGATGAATTCTATCAGGCCCCATTGCTTTGTCCACCTTCCATTTTAAGAGTTCTTTCAGAACCCTTTCTTCTGTAAATGGGCTGGTATCAACTTCTGTATCCAGAGTGTTACTACTGTTTGTTTTATGTACCTCCCCCTCTTCCTTTGTAAATACTGAGCAAAAATATTTGTTTAGTATCTCTGCCTTTTCACATTCTCCTCTGCCCACCTCCCTCCCCTTTATTAAGCCTCACTATCCTCCCTTGGTCTTCCTTTGCTCCCTGATGTACCTATAAAAGGTTTTATTCCTTCTTTACTGAGTTGGCTATCTTTCCTCAGTTTGGGCCTTTGCTGTTCTGACTGCCTTCCCAGCCTCCTTTGCTTTTAACTGATACAGTTCTCTGTCCTGCTCCTGCTGCATTCCTTGTACTTCCTGAATGCTTTCTTTTTCTCTTGAACCTTCACTGCCACTTCCTTTGAGAACCATAGTGGTTTCTTACATCGTCTTGTTTATTTGCTTCACACAAAGGCTCATTACCTCTGTGATGGCAGTTTTATTATTCCCATTGTTCTTCACTCCTCCTTCCCACCCATTTGCTGTGCATTCCTTAGGCACTCACCCATTTTGGCAAAGTCAGCCCTCCTAAAGTCCAGTACTTTTGTCTTTGTATGGCTTGACTCTATTGCTGTGTTTATTGTGAACCATACTGTTCGATGGTCGCTAGTTCCCAGATGGCTACCCACTTCTACATCTGTGATCCTCTCTCCATCTCCATTGTAATGTAACAGATCATTTTATTTAGTTGTTTAACCAGGTGTAGCACACTAAGCTGAAAGCTTTTTTACAGGAACAACCCGGGAGCACAAGGACTTGCTCAGGGTCACACAGTATGCAAGTGGAAGCTGTGAGATTCAAACCCAGGTTTGGTCTGCTGGATGTCACCAGATTTACAGCTCAGAGCCTTAAACCACTGCACTATACTGCCTCCTATAAGGTGCTGTATTTAGACTTGGAGTTATTACACCCCCTTCCCCAAAAGAATTTCACATTACTCAGTACAGAATGTCCCTGACAGCTGGAACTATTCCCTGCTGTCAGTGAAACATCTGTGTTGGCTATTCTTTGTCCAGTGACAAGAGAGTAGCTCACATCTGCAGTCTTAAATTGTGTTACCACCCCACTGTGCAGCAAAGACCATTTCTGATTAAATTACTTAGAAACAAGCATTTCTCAATGCCAAACGTTCACTTGCAGGTATTTGCAGTGGTGTTTGGCACGTATAGTGCTTTACCCTAATGCCCTGTGCGATTGCTGGTATTTGCACAATAAATTTTCAGCATGACCTTTTTGTTACCCCCATTGTGCGCTACATAGGCGGAAACACGTTTTGGGCAGGATGTGAAAGATGACAGCTGTACTGCTCATAAGGAAGTGTGGTAAAATGGCAATGTTGAAAATCTGGAGTGGAAATATTGAAAATTCGCAAACCTGGCGTCGCGTGGGGAACGCCTTGTCCTGCGCGGCTCGGTAAAACAGTCATTGTTAGGAATTTTTTCACCAAATTTTCAACATTGGCATTTTAAAACCTCTGCCAATGAACAGTGTCACTGTGATTGTCTTACTGTGTCCCATACATTGATTTTGCACACCGACTGCGCCATTGTGTACTACATGGGTGGAAACACGTTTTGGGCAGGATGTGAAAAATGACAGCTGTACTGCTCATAAGGAGGTGTGGTATAATGGCAATGTTGAAAATCTGGAGTGAAAATATTGAAAATTCGCATACGAGCGTGCGTAGGAACTGCACAACGCACGCTTGTAAAACAGTCATTTTTAAGAATTTGTTCAATAAATTTTCAACATAGCCATTTTAAGATCTCTGCTCATGAACAGTGTCACTGTGATTTTCTTAATGTGTCCCATACATTGAGTTCGCACACCGACTGCGCCATTGTGCGCTACATAGGCGGAAACACGTTTTGGGCAGGATGTTAAAAATGACAGCTATACTGCTCATGAGGAGGTGTGGTAAAATGGCAATGTTGAAAATGTAGAGTGAAAATATTGAAAATTCGCCAAACTTATGGCGTGCATAGGAACTGCGCAGCACACCCGTAAAACAGTCATTTTTAGAATTTTTTCACCAATTTTCAACATTGCCATTTTAAAACCTCTACAATGAACAGTGTCACTGTGATTTTCTTACTGTGTCCCATACATTGATTTCGCACACCGACTGCGCCACTGTGCGCTACATGGGCGGAAACACATTTTGGGCAGGATGTGAAAAATGACAGCGGTACTGCTCATGAGGAGGTGTGGTAAAATGGCAATGTTGAAAATCTGGAATGCAAATATTGAAAATTCACAAACGTACGAGTGTGCGAGGAACTGTAGCAACGACTTCGTGAAACAGTCATTTTGGAATTTTGCACCAAATTTTCAACATGGAGTTTTTGGGATGCGCGCAAGAGAACGTAAAAATGTTTCTGTCCTGGCATCAAATCATCAAATAATACTAAATGCCTGTGTGATAATGTCATGGTGGCTGTCCTACAGGCTCAGTAGGTGCCATGGAATCAGAGTAATGACTGCACAGGCCAATAGGGAATACAAAGATGAACTGCCTTATAGTTTATGGTTAGGGCTTATTGTGTATGGAAAACAATGGTTTTCCAAATCTTGTTGTAGGACAGTTCAAAGGTAAAAAAAACTTGTACTATCATTCTGACATCATGTCGATAGTACAACAACTCTTCATCCTTAAGCTGTTACTTGATTGGCTGAAACAGCACTGATGAAAAAAAATACACACAGACATGGTGGTGTCACTTAGTGAGCGGTCGGGCAAGCAGTTATTAGGATAGTTTGGACACAGACTGCCATAGTAGGCTGTGTGTGTTCAAACTACCAATTTGCCAGTTTTCTTTCTTTCTTTTTTTTAAATTACAGGTGCAGTTTCAGGGATAGAGCTGAGTGGGAAAGCAGCTGGTATCTTCGGGGAGCAGACAAGGAATGCAGAGAAGACCAGTTCATGAGCAAGCAGAAGCATGAACACAAGATATGAACCATGTGAAATTAAACTCTGTGCATTTTGTGGAACCATATACTATATGAAATAGTGGATGGGTGACCATCCACAACTAAGGCTGTTTCCATATCAGCAGTTGATGACATCATAGAGACCTCTCAAGCTTTGCACTTGAGATCTCTCTGATGTCATCAACTCCCTCGATGGAAACACAGCCTTGTTGTGGATGGTCCCTCATCCACTATTCTATATATGCTATGAGGATGATTTTGGATGCAGTAGTGTAACTGCACTGAAATTAATTATGTTACCTTCCTTTTCAGCAGTCACTGCAATCTGAAGTAATTCTCTGACTATGCATCACCTCTCTTTCATGACTTTATCAAGGACAGAATGGTCTGAAACTACCTAAGAAGACAAAAAAGAAAAATTGTCAATGTCAATGTCAATGTCAATTTAATTTAAAAAGACGCCCAATCCCAAAGGTTCTGGGCGCCGCACAAAACTATACAGTATGTCATATCGTATACATTTCATTAAAATAACATTCATATAAAATTCAATCTCCAAAAGCCTGCATAAATAAAAAGGTCTTCAGACGGCTCTTAAAGGCCTCTATAGTGGGGGCCTCTCTCACTTCCAGCGGCAGCGAGTTCCAGAGAGCTGGGGCAGCAACTCCAAATGATCGATCCCCAGCTGATTTCAACCTCGCTCTCGGAACTTTGAGGAGGCCACCATTAGAGGAGCGGAGATCCCGGACAGAGGTGGACGGTACCAGGAGATCAGAAAGGTAACCAGGGCCCTGTCCATGTAGGGTCTTATAGGTGAGAAAACCCACCTTGAACAATACTCTCCACCTGACAGGCAGCCAGTACAATTCGCGCAATACCAGAGTGATATGACAGAACTTACTTTGTCCAGTCAAAAGCCGGGCAGCAGCATTTTGCACTAGCTGCAGTCTGCGAAGAGAAGTTCCAGAGACCCCGAGATAGAGGGCATTACAGTAGTCAAGCCTAGAAGTGACTAAAGCATGTACCAATGTAGGGAGGTCCAGAGCCGGAAAAAGGGGCTTAATCCTGGCTATATTTCTCAGATGAAAAAAAAACAGGAACGAACCACAGAGGATATTTGAGCCTCCATGGACAAATTCCTGTCAAAGATCACACCAAGGTTTCGCACCCATGGGGAGGCCATCAATGACACAGCTCCTAGCACAATGCCAGTCACAGAATCAGAGGCCATTCCATCACGAGCTCTGTTCGACTCCACTACTGGTACCTCAGTCTTGTTAGGGTTCAGTCGCAGCCAGCTGGAAGACATCCAGTCATTTATCTTAGCCAGACAGATATTTATCACATCCACTGCATTTGATGTTCCTGGGGCAAAGGAAAGGTATAGCTGAGTATCATCAGCATAGCAATGAAAACTCAAACCATACCTCCTAATGATCTCCCCCAAGGGCAGCATGTATACTGCGAACAACATTGGGGCCAATACCGAACCCTGAGGGACTCCACACGAAAGGAGGCAGGGTGCAGATGAGAAATTACCCATCACAACCCGCTGCCTCCTGTTAGTAAGAAATGACTCAAACCATTTGATGACAATACCGGTGAGTCCGCATAACTCCCTCAGGCGGAAAAACAACACACAATTATCCACAGTATCAAATGCTGAGGAGAGATCGAGGAGAACAAGAATTGTCTTGTCCCCCCGATCTCTAGCCCTGAGGAGGTCATTTTGCACCTGAACTAATGCAGTTTCAGTGCTATGTCTGGCCCAAAAAGCTGACTGGAAGGGATCATACAACTCGTGGGTCATGAGATGTTCCCCAACTGAAGTGATGCCACCTTCTCAACAACCTTTCCCAGAAATGGAAGTTTGGAGATAGGACGGTAATTTGCTCTAATCTCCGGGTCCAGAGAAGCTTTCTTTAAAAGGGGTCTCACCAGAGCCTCCTTAACATTTATACAGTGCTTTTCTTATACATTGTATCCTAAAGTAGTGTACAAGCACTGAGAGCTGGTAGTGAACTGACTGCAACCGTGTACAGCTGACATTTTGCACATTAACACCCTCACACAGCCTGGAACAGTGATCTGAACTGATTTTATGGAATGCTGGGCTAGGCACCAGATAAACCCCACATATGTTATATAAAGGGCCTTGGGTTTTTTACTTCCACCTGGACACCAACCATGACAGTATCAAAGGTGGGCAGAAGGGGCTTCAACTTAATGTCTTATCTAAAGGACAGCACACTGTAATGCTACAGCATCCCCTTGATATTGGACTCATGTCCCAGCATTAATGGTATAAGCCCTGAGATGGATGTGCTACCAACTGAGCCAGGCTGACACCCATGAAATGACAAGTGAGGATGTACAATTACCTACAGTACGTAAAAGTTCATGACAGCTACTCCTGGACAAATTGGATAAGCTAAAAAATGAACAGAATAAGCTCTCTATAACTAAAACTATCCTGAATAGAAAACTTAACCACTATGGTCTGTGGCATGATAACCATTTTTTCTTTTAATGCATTCTCCTCCCAGCCAGCCCCCATCAGCCTGAAAACCCAAGGCCCATCACCCCAATATCCACCAGGACTTACTGCTGCCATCTTTCCTCAGGGCTTAACCCCCCCGGCAGGGTCCGAGGGGTTCCCCAACCACCAGCATAGAACTGATATGGATTGGCTATGTGCCCAGCTAGTTGAGTGTGGGCCTGCAGATGATTGGCTCCATCATGCTACTAGCTTTTACTATTTTGATATCCCCTTGAAAGGTGTGCTGTGCAATGGTATCATAATGCATTCCACATGCTCTAGTGCGATGTGCATCAATGCCTGACATGCCCTCCCTTACATATTGGCCCAGGCTGTTTTTCCTTCAGCTTCCACCAGGGGCTAGGCAAGCACCAGGATCTGCCCACCCTCCTCCCCATAGGAGGACAGCAGTCTTATGGATGCTCAATCCTTCCCTCTGACTGGTCCTCTGACATCCACAGTTTGCTTCCGAACCTGGGTCATTGGCGTCACAATCGGTAATGCTATTGCTGTGCCAGTGGGCCAGCCCAGTGGTGTGATAACCTTACTAAAGTTGTTTTTTTTACCCTCTGAGCTACATCAGGTCTAACCTATAGTTTCCTTCTTCATACCAGTACTTGCAACCAAATTACTACTAATTAAGTTTAGTAAATGTTGATTAGCTGGTGTTCCTCATTACCAAAAAAGCAGGACATTATTTAGCTACTTAAAAATCCTAAGCCTCTGTAACATGTCAGGTAGTTAGCTTAATAGATGTACAGCAACATTATCACACAAATTACTGGTCATTGTATGGCAGGACTCTCCCTGTGAAGTCCTGGAATGAAAACAACTTAAAAGTTTGCTCACTCTTGTAATGTCAGAATGATGAACAGTGGCATATTCTGCTATGACATCACTTAACATGTCAATTTTATACCTGAAGAAGAAGAAGAAGAAGAATCAGCATTCATACAGTGCTTTTCATATACACTGTATCCCAAGGCACTTTACAAGCAATGCTAGACTGGCAGTGAAGTGACTGAATGTGTAGTGGCAGCCATTTCACACATCAACACAAACATACAGTCTTGAACAATTACATGAACCTGTTTTATAGGAAGGGGAATGTTGGGCACAACACCTTGAAAAATCCCCTGTCTTGCAAAAAGTGCCTTGGGTTCTTTTATTTTCACCTGCACAGCACCAGAGATGGGTTGAAAAGACCTCAGTTTAACATCTAGTCTGAAGGACAGCACACCCTGAGTTTGCCAACTACTACTGCATTCAGGTATAAGCCCAGTCTCGGTGTGGGACCAGAACCCAGACCCTTCTGACCCAGAGGCAGATGTGTTACTAACTGCACTAAACTGACTTGCTGGAACTAAGCATCTTATATGCATTTTCATATTTCTGAAAATCAACTAAAATAAATAAATGAAAAATTTGAGGAGGCAGTATAGTGCAGTGGTCTAAGGCTCTGAACTGCAAATTTGGTGACATCCAGCAGACCAGACCTGGATTTGAATCCCACAGCTTCCACTTGCATACTGTGTGACCCTGAGCAAGTCACTTAACCTCCTTGTGCTCCCAGGTTGCTCTTGTAAAAAAGCTTTCAGCTTAGTGTGCTATATCTGGTTAAATAAAAAAAAAATAAATCCATGAAGCACAATTCCCAATGTCGACCAGATTTCTCTTCATCTCTTATGGTCATTAGTGTATGAATCTCAACTATAGGGAAGGCAGTATTGCCTAGAGGTTAAATCACCAATCTGTGAACCCTGAGACCTAGTAATCCTATGTTTGAATCCCAAAACCACCACTTGCAAACTATATGACCCTAAGTTAATCTGTCTGTGATTCTGAGCAGAAGCTAAACTTTGCCGGCAAAATGGCCAAAATTCTCCTTTGTAGAGCTTCACAAAGTTTCTGCAGACCGTAGAAACTTCAGCATTGCCAGAATTGTGAAGTTTGCACTGCAACGTGGCTGTCTGTCAAAAATGGCACTTCATGAGTGAATGTTGGTTAATTCACTGAAAAAAGCAGAAACTCTGCACAGCAAAACTTAAATCAGTGAATTCAGACTTTGCAATTTCCATGGCATCTGTGAATTAATTCACAAAGTGAATTTTGGCCATTTTGCCTACTCTTTACTGCTAGGTTGTATTTGGAACAACCTTGGATCAGATTGCCTTTCCCAGCTGCAAATTCTAAACACAGTAAAATAAATAAATAACAGAAACAAGGGTCCACAAGACTGTGGTCATGCTTAAGAAATCAGAACAGTAAAGTTGAGAAGTGCCTGTTTACATGTGACACAAATCTGAGCAAAAGGAAAAAGATTGCACACTCACCCAAAATGCTATATAAATTTCATAAGAAATTAATTTTATTGATACATTACAATATATTTCTCAGCCACAAACTGAGCTACTGGTTTGAAAAAGCTCCTTCAGAGCAAGTGGACCAAATTATTCTTGCAGTTTTCCTATACCTGTAGGTATATTAATAAGTACAATGATTCCCTTAGTAGAAATGTCACTAGCAAACAATTTATCTTATTTTGTTAACTTATCATTTTACATTATGCAGTTCACTTATGTAACCTGCCTCTCTCTTCTCTCAATGTCAAGGCAGGTTACAAGGAAGTACTCATAGAGTTAACGTGGTCTCTGATGGTTGCTTCATGTTGATCTTCAGCTAGGAGACATGGGCCACATTTTCCAAGCCCTGCCTCAAACCCTTAGGTAAACTGCTTGTTAGGAATCCCCAGCATTGGTGCACGCTAGAGGAGAGAAAGATGGTCTAGTAAGTGTCACTTTGATGCAAGGAATTGAACATTTCACTAGATTGCCTTGAAGAATGGTTAGGGTTCTGTGTGATAGTACTGACTTGGTGTCATGATGTTGGGGGAGGTGGTGTACTCAGGTGATGTGGCTTGGGTGTCGAGAAGGGAAATCTGTACAGTAACATGGCAAACTGGAAGCGCTTATTTTATCACAATAAACGCTGCCAGTAACTTTGGTAGAGGAGGGAGGTGGGTACTAGTGGGTGACAGGTGGTGTTGCATCATTTGTAGAGGAATGTGTGAAGGGAAGGAGTGGCAATGCCTCAAAGTGTGTTTAGATGGCGTAGTTTTAAAGTTTAAAAAGGATGGAAATGAGAAAGGAAAAGTATGGTTGTCTGGGAATTGAACCTCAGACCTCTGGTATGCCATTACAGCACTCTAACCAGTCAGCTACAGGCTCACATGGTCAGAATGCCTGAGGAACTTTTTAAATCCACACATTCCTTTCTCAAGTGTGTTGCGTAATCTTGTAAATAGGAACACCTTAGAAATACAAACAGACCACTTCTCTCAGTGCAGTTTAGCCCCTGCAAGACATATTTTAAATCAAGGATGGAAATGAGAAAGGAAACATGTGGCCCACTAGGAACTGAACATTAGACCTCTGGTATGCCATTCCAGCACTCTATTCATTAAGCTACAAATTCACATGGTCAGCGTGGCTGAGGAACTTCCGTAAACCCACACATTCCTTTCCCAAGTGTGTCATGTAATTCTGCAATAAATAAGTTAAATTAGTTCACCACGGGAAGTTGGAGGTGAGGTTGGAAACTTTGCCCCATTAAAAGTACCACGAAGTTCCCAACTTTGCATCCATCTTGATGAAGAAGTTTTAATTCTCCACATACAAACATATGAATGTGCCAGCAGAAACAGACCACTTGGTTTATCTAAGTCTGCTCGAGTGTGCAGCTAGCACCTCTAGTTTGCAACTGCCCCACCCCACTCCCCTTTGTCATTACACTGCTGCCCCCACCTCCCCACCCTCACTCTCCCCTGTTCCCTGTTCCATGCCCTTTTAAAGCTGTTCACAGATTTACATGATACCACCCATTCTGGTAGTGCATTCCATTTTGCTACCACCCTCTCCGTGAAATAGTGTCTGCTGATTTCCCTCCTAAATCTTCCCCCTCCATTCTTAGTCCATGCCTTCCAGTGTCTCTTCTCCTCCTTAGCTCAAAAACCCCATCTGCTACATCCTTACTGATTACCCTCAGATACTTGAATGTCTCAATCATGTCCCCCCATCCCTTCTATCCTCTACAGTATACATATTCAGTTCTCCCAGCCTGCTCCTATAGTCTCTTCCCTCCATTCCACATATTATCTTTGTTGCCCTCTTCTGTGCCCCCTCCAGTAGCCTGATATCACAGTTCAGGTATAGCCTCCAAAACTGCACACAATATTCCAAGTGCAGCCTTACCACCGACCTGTAGAGGGGCAAGATCACCTCTCTTCACCTGGATGAAAACCTCCTTACTATGTGTTCCAGCATTTTGTTCACTTTGCAGCTGCTCTCCTGCACTGGGCAGTGTTGTTCATGATACCTGTTATCATCACCCCTAGGTCCCTCTCCTCCTTCTCAGTGATCCCCAGCTTAACCCCCTCAGCCAGTATTCTCTCCTTGGGTTCTTCACCCCGAAGTGCATAACCTTGCACTTCTTTGAATTGAACCCCAGCTGCCACCTCTCTGACCACTCTTCTAGGTTGCTTATGTCCACCTGCAGCTGCTTCCATCCCTCCCCTCCATCCGCCACTGCTCCTATTTTGTTGTTGTCTGTGAACGGACTTACCTTGCTCACCACCCTGTGTGCAATGTCTGATATGAAGAGCCCAAATAATACTGGTCTCAGCACAGAGCCCTGTAACACCCTGCTCATCACTGGCCTCAGAGTTGAGAGCTCCCCTCCCACCACCACCTGTTGTAGCCTCCCATTCAGCCAGTGTGTAATCTAGTTTGTCATTTTTACCCCTACCCCCCCACACCAGTTAGCTTCCTCCCAAGCCACCCATGAGGCACTGAATTGAAGGCCTTACTGAAGTCCAAGTAAAGAACATCCACCTCATCTTTAATTCAAAGTTAGCAGTTCTGGATGGAACTGCCTTCAAAACAGTATAACGTCAAAACTGTAAGGGCTAGCAACTTTATTTTTTAAATAAAAATTTGTAGTCAGTGCTTCAAGGTACTGTACATTGTTAAATAGTCTTGTATAATGACAGTTTATAGATATATGATGTAAAAACCACAAGCAAGTTTACTTTGAATGAGGTCATGGAAATAAATTTGTGTGTATATATTTTGCTGGTGCCTGTAGCGCAAGTATAGTTAGGGTTGATACAGAACTTCTATGTTAAATCCCAAATTTTGCACCTTAATAACTTTGGAGTACTTTGATGAAACAGCCTAACATTGGGCATGTGTAGTCATTTTGCCAAAGTCTCAAGCTGTGAAAAGTTTCCTGATGGCATCTTGTACGATTTTTGAGATACATTGGTAAAAAACAGAAATATTCTTTTCCCCATTGGTTAACATGAGATTTTTTGCTGTCATCTACAGCCCAGATGGAATGACATTTTTCCCTGAAATGTTCAGGGATGCTGGGGTATATGCCAAGGGTGTGCATTTGGATGGTTTGGTAAAAAAGTATCACACCATTTTTTAATTATAACATTTTTTGTGATAGCTGCTAGACAGGCAGGCAAATGAAGACAGTTCTAACTGTTAATTGTTAGGGATTTACTGTTTGTGTTCAGATAACTACTGTTTGTATTGTCAGCCATCTTGTTTTTTTCAGTTTTAAAAATGTTTTTCTACAAAACTACTGCCTGGTAATTAATGAACAACACATGTATTTAAGTCTCCTTCACATACTTTCTTTGATTCTTGTATTAATATTTAACAATTAATAGGGCAAATATCTGTTGTTTTGTGGAGGAAATCACTTTGTCTGTCATTCACTTATATCAGGATAGTTTGATCAGAAAATAACCATTCAGACCTTTTTACAGTCGGACCTTACTGTTCAGTTGGAAAATACTGCAAACAGTAAAGGTCCATAAAAGTTTGAATTGCAACAGCACCCCTTTTGTCAATGTTTGCTCTGAAATAAGGCTATACAGCTATAATAGGAGGAAGGGTATGGGGATTTGCCAGAAAAAGGTGCACTGTCCCAGACATAGCTATGAGAGTGAGAGCCTGGGAGGGCAAGCTTTAAGAGTGAGAGTCTGGGAAGACAAACCATGAACCATGAACATGAAGCAAAAGCAATCAGATAACAGCTGCCATGCATTTAGTCTACTCCTAATTACTGTTGACTGAGAGAAAAAAAGAGAGATTTAAAATGAGTAACTCTCAAATACATTTAACATATAATTCACAGTCTGACATCAGAATATTGTAGCCCACCGCAGAGGTGGTAAAAAAGGGTCCTGAAATATATCTCAGTTCAGCATAACCAAAATATAAAACCTTAAATTAGGCATACAATCTCTGGCCTATCCCCTTTCTCTTATCAATAATGCTTCCTTATGTTCAGGATCTTTTCCTGCTCAATGGAAATGTTCTATTGTTAAACCAATATTTAAATCAGGGAACCCAAACTTAGTTTCAAATTACCATCCAATTTCCCTTCTCTCCCCACTATCAAAGATACTACAGAAGATTATTCTTGATCAGACTAATGAATTCCTAAAAAAGTATGAGCTGTTAACTCCCAACAACATGGTTTTAAACAGAAATATAACACATAGACAGCCTTGGTGGGGTTCACTAGCTGCCTTCAGGGTGCCCTAGATAAGGGGCACTCTGTTGTAGCTGTTTTTGTGGACCTCATCAAGGCCTTCAACCTGGTTGAACATAGCTTAATAACTGAGATTTTTCAAAAGCTTCACTTTTCTCTTGATGTCATCACCTGGTATGATGACTATCTACGTAACAGAATGCATAAAACAGTGATAGATGGACATGTTACCTCATCTAAATAAATAGTTTGCGGTGTACCCCAGGGGTCACTATTGGGCCACTTATATTTTCTTTGTATATGAAGTCAGCTCCTAGTATTTGTACACACTCGCACCTATTATTACATATGCAGATGATGCAGTTCTTTTTAGGATTGGCCCAAAGCCATCCGATGCCATCAGAAAAGTACAGGGTAATTTTAATCTCCTACAGAACTGGTTATTATAGAATTATATGGTAATGAATACCAAAAAAACAAAGGCTATGGTGTTTTCAAACAAGGAACAATGGGGTTAGATCCAATTTCAGATCTGAAAAGGGCTATAATTGAATATGTTGATCAATTTAAATACCTGGGGCTGACTCTGGATTCTGGATTTGAAAACCATATCAATGGTCTTTGGAAAACCATCCATCAAAGTTTAGGTGGTCTATATCGGGTTAAAACTTGTTTAACCCAGGAATCCTCAATATTGTTGTCCCATAGTTTTCTTTTGAGCCTAGTGGATTATGGCCTTATTATTTATACAGACACCAATAATCATTTACTATCACAACTTAGGGTTACATATACTGTAGAACCACTAATAATCGTACAAAGTTTACTTCGTGCACTACATCCTATGCACAGTGTCACGCCCTCATATTTTTGTGGGTAAAGCTCTTTAAATCTGACTTCAGATTAAGCTGATCTTGCGCACGATCACCGCACTATCAGCCTGTACTCTAGCTGGATTTACTGCTTGGTTACTGCTATTAGCATGTCTCTGGTTAGGTGGTTAAACTCACCCACTGCTAAGGGAACAAGAAAAAGAGACTTCACTGCTCTCCAGACCTCCGACATAGATGCTGACATATTAACGGTAACAGCTGGCATCTCTAACCTGATGGCGGAGTCTGTTTCCTTGGAGCTTGCTGTTGCCTCCCCCCACCTAAAAAATTTTTTTCTCAATATACAGTGTATCCTTCTGAGGCTAGATTTGATGTGGGCAAGCATTCATGTGATCATTGCATCATGAATGCTGTTCAGTACTATGAGGCACAGTATAAAAAGAAAATCAATGAAAGCACTGTGCGTACCATTAAACGGGACTACCTGACTAAGCTTAAAACAGACCCTGACCCAGAGAAACTAGTCTTGAGCTGCCAATAAAATCTAGAGGATGTCCACGTCTCTTGCTTGCAACAGTAAATGTGAGCTAAAAAACATTATAAAATCATTAAGATCCAAAGGAGCTGTCATAAATGGTAGGCTGGTAATAGCTATTGTGACTGGTATAGTTAAAGTCAAAAGCCCGGAACATCTAATTGAGAATGGAAGTAGTCTCTGTTTCACTAGGCAGTGGTCCTAGCTCTTTCTCAATAGAATAGGATACAGCAAAAGAAAGGGCATGAAAGCTGCCAGAAAAACACCAGTAGATTTTGACTTCCTCAAGTCTGGTTTTATGCACCATATATCCACTGCTTCCTGTCAGGAACTGAATACTCCCAAGTTTGTCTTAAATCTTGATGAAACCAGTGTCAACCTTGTCCCATGTTCTGAGTGGACAATGGAAATTGTTGGCAAGAAGCAAGTTGAACTTACTGGTTTGGGTGACAAATGCCAAATTACAGTTGTACTTTGCTGTACTCTGTCTGGCCACTTCCTAACACCACAATTAATCTACTAGGGTCACACTGCTCAATGCCACCCTGCGTACACATTCCCCACTGACTGGCATGTAACACATACAGAAAACCACTGGGCAAACTCAGGAACAACAATACAGTTTGTGGATTCTGTAATCATCCCGTATGTGGATTCAATAAAAAAAAAAAAAACAGCTTCCCAGTGTGCAGCGGTCTCTTCTAATTTTGGATCTATTCAGGGGCCACATTACAGATGATGTTATAAAATGTATGGAAATGAACAACATTATTCCTGTTTATGTGCCTGCTTCCTGCACCGACCAATTACAGCCTTTGGACTTCTCAGTTAACAAAGTGTTCAAAGATGAGCTAAAAATGCACTTCATAGCCTAGTATGCTTCGAAAGTTGCAAGAAAGCTTCAATTCTTAGATTCATGCTTAATGCCCCATATCATACCCATCATTGTTCCCTGTTCAAACAAGCTGAATGTCTGTCATATGAAAACAGAGTTCAGTATAATTATGGTGTTTTCATGTACAAGATTACTTTTGGTCATTTTTCCAATTCATTTATCAGTTTATATAATAGGGGTGCAAATGATTGTGGGACTAGATCCCAAGAGAGGTATTCTTATAAACTCCCATTATGTTGTAAAGCTATTGGTCAGAAATCTATCATTCATAGGGCCCCAACATTTTTAATTTACTTCCATCAGAGCTGCTAAGTTGTAAAACAGTTCATATACTTAAGAGAAGACTTGTGCTGTATTTACAAGAACAACAACATTGTGCTTATTAAGAGTAATGTGATATAAATCTTTATTATGTAGTATGCTTATTTGTAAGCTTATGTATTTATTATTCTATGTATGTAATGTTACATGTATTTATGTATTCCTCATCTTGTCGCCTGTGGAAACGGTCATTTTGCTCATCAGGCCTACAAGACTAAAAAGTAAATGAAATGAAATGAAAAATAACTGAAGGTTGCAGGATTACTGTCACTTCAGTGAGATACCAATATGCCTTCTCTCACTTCATCACTTTATTGCTAATGCCGGCATCCTTCAGCCATCATTATTCACTCGTTTTAGAATTATGAGGAATCACAATACACAAACATGGCTTTCAGGAAAAAAATAGTTTTCTTTATTTTATTCAAGAAAATGATGATTTGCACTTCATAGAAAAGTTTTAATAAATGGCTAATAAACAGATTTTGTCCCTGAGGCTACTGACACCGCAGGTTAACCACTTTATATATGCTTGGATTTAAATCAGCATATTGGCTATTGCTATGCACTTGCTCTGGTGCTATGCTTGGTGCAATTTTGATGCTGCTAATTATTATGTTGAGCTCTGGTAAAATCACAAGGGCTGCTCCTCTACATGGTGTGTCTGGTTCAATATAAGTAGCCAGCAAAAAAAAAAAGATAAGCACTATCCCAGCAACAAAAGTAGACAACAATTAATAAACTAGTTATTGCATTTTAATGTGATGAAAACATTTATTCATTTTGTATATATTCTTTTTTTAACTCAGCTCACTGTACAAGGCTACATTACCCTGAAATACAATTCATTTTATTCTGTTTTTAATTTCTTGTTCACTTTGTGTATAGTCTTACCGTCCCTTTAAGTTGGTAACTTAAAAAATTTGATTTCTTTTTCTGGCCACATTTTATGATGATGTGGTAACCCTACAAAACTGGTCAGAGGTTTTGCTTTGTCCTTGCCCGTGTCTCTTTGAGTGAACTTACATATGATGTAAGTGTTTTACACGTTTTCATCACATCACACAATTATGAGCTTACTGCTTGTTGTCAACTGTTGCAGCGATGGTACTGCTTTTATAGTTTGCTACCCAGAGCACCACCAACTTTCTAGAAGTGGTGCTTTCTTTAAAACAAAAAAAAAACAGTTAATTTAGTACCAGCTAACTGTTGTGGTAGCTAACCTGTTACAGCCTAAGACAGTAGTTGCTGCAAGTCAAAAATAAACTCTGCAAAAAGCTTAACTTCACAGTATGTGATGCAATGCAGCTGCTCCAAAAGGTGACGCAATCACATAATAGAGCCAATAGCAGTCTGAAACATTGGCGTCTTTTAAGAAGTAAAAGAAAGACATCCTTTTCATCTCCCCAAATGAAGCAAACTGTCACAGAACATACCGTAGCAGCTCACAAATTCCTACCAAAATACTGAGATAAATAGTAGCAGCTCATACCCAGCAAATATTCTGGTGAGCCTGCACTTGCCTAGTCCCATACAATTAACTACCTATATCTGTAACATTAATTTCTGAGTCTAACAAAATCTGTAGAGCTGTGCCAAAGACTCTCTCTCTCTCTTATTCTGTCACCCAAAGAACACAACTGATTCAATGCTGAAATGCAGCTGCTGATGAAATATGATTTTTCTGCTGTTAAAAGACTATTTTAGAATGAAGAGAAAGTTAAGTGATAATGCTGAGATGCCTGATTCATTCCATAAAAAAGTAACCTGGATTAACAAAAACAACTTTGCACTAAGTTGTTATGCACAGTACTGAAGCATGGAAACCGTAATTAAATGTTAATTATTGTTTAGCGTGATGTTAGCTAAGTATAGTACTGCTGTACAAATATTGTTTGCTCATCAATTTCTATTACAATTTTAATAATATAAGGATGATGGAATTAATCAAATCAAGCATACCAATAAACTTGGCAAACTAACAGTAAAAAATAATGACTATAAACTGGCATCGATATATAATTTTTGCAGCTAACAGGGGAGTTGCAGATTGATGAACAATCCAAGTACAACTGGCAACAACAGACCTTAAATACTGTACTAGCCAAACTACTTCTTAATAGTCAATGCAGACCTTACAAAAAATATACATCCTGCTCCCCATTAAAACATAAAGTATAAAGTGTCATGTTTAAACAGTTATACAAAATGAATAATGATCACATTATCTTGAGACTTTTTTAATAGATGTGCAGATAGGCTACATATTTTGCTGATAATCAAAACTTCCTTTTGTAATTTATGATTATATTTTATTTAGGGTCTTGTTCACTAATATTGCAGCTATAATTTTTGGTATTTATTAACATACAAATATCATATCTACAAGTATTTTAAAACAGTTCCAGCAGAAGAAAACAGGGGGCTCTATTCTCAAAGAGGGCTTCAATTGGCACAAACTGCAGTAAACAGCAGCTTGCAACAAAGTCAAGTGCACCAGGGACCCTGCACCAGATTCTGGTACAGGACTTGTCAAGGCACCTAAATCTTTACACCTATGGTGACCACTCTTGTGTGCCAAACACATGGTGCACCAGAGGGGCTTGCTGCAGGCTACATGTGGCTGGGGCAAGCACTGCCCCAGTCCACCAACAATGGCATCACCCATACACACTGTATTCCCCACAGCCTGGGGATCTAGGGGGCCCCCTTCCCCGAACACAATCATGCTGTATTGTAATAATAGAAACATCCACATCCCTGGTGGTATAGTGGTCCCCCCACCATCCTTATCCAGGCTGGTTGTGTCCACCACCCTGCTTCTCCCCAAATCTGGCACAGAGCCAGTGACCAACACAACCCACCACACATCTCCACTGCTGACCACCTACTGAACTGTCTTTGAGAGTACTGTAATGTGTACACTCGCATGCACATTACAGTACCCTCAATAACAGTTCTGTTGGTGGCCAGCTGTGAAATGTGTGGTGGGTTGTGCTGTTCACCAGGGCTGTGAGTGTTATTTCTATTATTACATTATGGCAGGTTCAGGGTTTGGGTGGCACTGGACCACTAGGAACGTGGGTGTCATGTTTCATATTACAATATGGCACAATCAGGGTTCAGGGATGGGGGGGCACTACTCCCCCAGGGTGGGGGGTTATTGTTTCATTCATACAGGATGGCAATGCTGGGGTAGCACACAGCGGCACATTGCTACATTCAGACAACACTCCCAGTGGGGAGGTCTCTAAGTACCCTTAGTCCAGCTCTGGCTGGTTATAGGGTAATTGGAAATTCTTCCCCTGGGAAAGTTATTTGAATACCATTCTCGGGGATGTGGCTGCCTGCGCCTGCCACACTCCCCCTTGTGCCAGGTTGAAGCCAAGTTTCAGGTGCACAGGTGGTGCAAGCCCTGTTTGGGGAAGGCAGCCTGTGTTCGATGCAGGCTGCCCTTGAGAATAGCTCGGAGGGCTGTGTCAGAGCAAGGTGCCACTTGTGCAATGTCTGTTTGGCGCAGACACTTTGTGCCATTGCCAGGGCTTTGAGATTAGGGCCCAGGGTGTTGAAGGGTGCGGTATGTCAGATGATGGTGTAATTTAAAATTATTTCTCTGGGCATAACATTTCACACACAGAAGTAAACACTAGGAACAATCATTTGCAATCCATGAATGCACTTCATCTAATGAGCATCTGTATCAAAGCAGGAGATTGGCATTATTAGATGTATTTTTTTCCAGATTTATTACTCAAGGACTACACAGCTTCAGTGTGTAATCTAATTTTCAGTAGATTCCAGTTTTTATATAAACAGTAACCCATATCAGTGTATGGAGTTACACCAAATTAATACACACCCCAGGTGAATTGTGAGTATGATTAACATTGCTGAAGACAACTGCCTGCAACACCCAGAAAGTCATTCATTCAGCATATTCCAGTACTCTGGAGTGGGTGATTACACTTACAAAATGGGTTATCAATAATTACCTTTAAAGAAAAAAGTGAAACAGGTTTACATTTTAGATACATTGAAAAAGCTTGTGGATGTACACTTTGCTTTTTAAAGTAGTTCTTAGTAATGTGCTTTTTTGATTATTTTATACTTTATAAAAATTGAAAGCTTTGTGCTGGTTTATAGTATGAGGAAAACAAAAACTTCTGGGGCCAGATATTCAATACTTTGCACTGGGCGCAAACCATTTGCGTGGGGTTTGCACCCCATTTGCATGGGTCCCCTATATTTAAAATACCAAATAGAGTGGACAAACTGGATTAGCGCCATGCAAACCTATAATGCATGCACAAGGTAAAGAGATGGGACCTGAACATAAATACAGGCATTGTCTTATATTCAGTGCACTAGCACCACACAAAGTGTGTTTGTGTGACTTTGCGTGACACTTAGTGTGGCGCAAATTACCGCACAGAAAGAGGTAGTCTTAACTCTGGGCAAAACAAGGATAGGGGGCATGGACACAGTAGCAACAGGAAACAAGGCTGTATGCAACAACAAGAGCATGGTGCTCCTAATGACTGCAGCCAATGTGGAGGCAGAGATGGTGGACAGCTACCCGGGGTCACTCCATAGGCCACGGAAGAGACATGCTGCACACAGACTGCACTGCCCACATCTAAGTCATCTGGCACTGGTCCCAACTCTGCCAGGCATCTGAGTGTGCTCAAGCACCCCACGGACACCTTGTGAGTGTGGCTGTGTAGCACACACCACCAGTCCCCCCCATATGGTACACCAACACAATCCAGCACACACATGCAGCACTGAGAGGATGTTGGGTGTTGAGAGGAAGGTGTACAGGTGCCCAGGATGCAACACATAGTAGGGGCAGCCACATGGCTGTGGCCACCCACATAGTGCACATATTCCAGTGACGGGTGTGCCCCTGACATCAGACCTGTCAGAGCCATAGCACCGTTCTGCAGTATTTGGCCTACAACATTTTTTGCTGTTGCTGTGCATCATTTCTTTGTTAGCACCCACATTGGCCAAGTAGTTCACCTTTGCCTTACCCCACCTCTGTGTGCACTGGGTTGCTGTTGCAGTTTGCACTGCCTGGTTGTTATATTCAGAACTGTCTTCTTTGCAGGGCTATTTTTGCACTGCACTCATAGCCCTGTTTGCCCAACACTATATTCAGCACTGTTTGCCCCTTGGGCTATTCCTTAGAATAGTGTTTGCTATCAGCGGTGGTCTAAATATGCATGCTGGGCAGTGCTATTTTTTCCCCTGGGAAAAGTTTTGAATATTAAGCCCCTGTTCTTTTGTTTGAATGTGGTATACTGTTCTGTTCATCAGAACATCATCTCAAGTCATACAAAAATTATCTGCTGTCAGCAACTTCTACATGAAAATCCCTTTACCTATGCTTCTCAGATACAAAACATATTGTTTCATGTTGGTGTTAGCTATTTTTTAAATTAAACTTTTATTTATTTAACCAGGTGTAGCACACTAAGCTGAAAGCCTTTTTACAGGAGCGAAAAGAGGTTAAGTGATTTGCTTAGAGTCACACAGTATGCAAGTGAAAGCTGTGGGATTCAAACCCAGATCTGGTCTGCTGGATGTCACCAGATGTACAGTTCAGAGCCTTAGACCACTGCGCTATACTGCCTCCCAAAATAATGTCCACTGTATGTAACTTTAGACTGGGATCTGTATATATAGAGCTTTGTGGCAGGTGAATTGAAACAGCCACAATACCTGGCTGGTGAGCTGAATCATGGTAGTGGTACTGTAGTGGTTGTACCATGTGGCACCACTGAAACACATTGTGGCACACATTACACTTAATATTTTGCAGAGAGCAGAACAGCTGTAAATGTTTTGAGCTGAGCTGGGGGACTATACAACTCTGCTGAATTCACTCTGATGAGTCAATCTGAGAGGCAGTGCAACACTGGTTGCAAGGGCTGGTACAATAGCAACAACATGCAGTGGTGATTCAAGGCACTCAAACATTCAGAACAGTTGCCATCTTAAGGGCAGTAATACTTGCAAGGTGCAAAATTAAATTAAGCATTGCATTTTTCAGTTTGATATATACTGAGCTGCATGGCAAAAGGTGGGACATTTGCATTTACATCTTGTTTATAAAATGAGTAGATAAATATGAACAAAACATAATGGCTGCCAAATGTTTGTTTTTTTTACATGAAAAGTGTACTGATTTTATTTTGGTTAGGCATTTTACCTTGGAAAGGTAATCTAGGTTGGCAACCCAGCTTTGTGTTTATTTAGGCAACTAATGCATGACCAGGTGATTGCTTCTGGCAAATTAAGTGATTCGACTTTTCTACCCATTTTTGTGTTCACCGTGCATGCAAGTTCAAGCAAACACATTGGTATGAGAGTGTCCTTTAAGGGGTGTGACACTGTCCACCCAGAACAGTGTTGCAGGGGTGTGACAGTGCCACACCAATCAGCACCCAGGCTGACAATGACAGAGCTTCTGGCTTGCTGAGTGGGAGTGGCACCAACTTCAAAAGAAGCTGCCATCTCTTTGATCCATGCCACCCAGCAAGTCAGGCTGATCTGTCATGGGCAGCCTGGAAAGTGTGACTGCAACACAGAAAAAAGTCCATCGATGTCTGTTGCTTGTGGCCCTAGTTGTCCCCCAACCCGATCCTCCCTGTCAGCACCCCTCTGCCCCACACACAGAGTAGTTACACTGGTGGTGCTCAATTCCCCAGTGTCTAAAACTGTCCCAGGCCTCTTTTTCCCCTGAAAAGAATAAAAACGTCCATTGACGTCTGTTGTGCCCCCCCAAACATAAGTCTGTGACACATGGGGTGCCCAATCCCCCAGTGTCCTCAACTGTTACAATACTGTCCCCTAGTGACACTGGGGGTGCCAATCCTCCTGTGTCCTGTCCCTGAAGTAAAGAAAACAGAACCTCATCATTTTTCAATTTTTACCTGAAAAAAGAAAACTGTCCATCATTGTCTGCTGTGCCGTTACTCACAACCCCACATCCCACATCCCCCACCCCACACTTACCCATCCCTGTAATCTTCCTTGAACTGCAGACTCAACTTCAGTCTTCAAAGCCCAACCGTGAACTGAGGTAAGCTCTTAAATGTATTTCAATGGGGTTTTCAGCTTCAGTGTATTTCAATGAGGTTTTCAATTTAGTGGCATAACTTGACCACTTGTTAATATTTTTGCCCTAAATTTTCAACATACCTTTTTTGGGACCCCACCTCATGAAAAATGGAAGTGATATTAGGGAAATCTGTCCTGAAAGGTGATTTTGTGTTCACTGCATGAAATCACCTTTCCTGCAGGAGTTGGATATTTTCTCCACCATTGTTCATGAGGTGAGGTCATAAGAAGTCTATGTTGAAAATCTGGCATAAAAATATTTCAAAACATGAAGTTATAAGCCTGCTTTAAAATTTGTGAACACGGGCTCATAACTTTGACAATTTTCAATATTTTGACCCCAAATTTCCAAAATAACCATTTCTACACAGCGCCTCATGAATGTGACAGCTGTCATTTTTCAGATCCTGGCCAAAATGTTTTTTGCATCCCGAATAGTGATTTTGCAGTCACCGCATGAAATCACTTTTTGGGCAGGAGCTGAAATTTTTCTCTGCCTTTGTTCATGAGGTGGGGTCATAAGAAGGCTATGCTGAAAATTTGGTGTCAAAATATTAAAAGAAAACAACAGAGTTAAGAGCATGCATTGAAATTTGTGAACGGAGGCTAATAACTTAGGCAATTGTCAATATTTTGACCCCACATTTTCCATATAGCAATTTCTTCACAGCAACTTATCAATGTGACAGCTGTCATTTTTCAGATCCTGGCCAAATTTTTTTTTTTTTGCATCCCAAAAGGTGATTATGCAGTCACTATGTGAAATCATCTTTCAGGCACAAGTTGAAATGTTTTGCTGCCTTTGTTCATGAGGTGGTGGTCGTAAAAGGCATATGTTGAAAATCTGGTGTAAAACTATTAAAAAACAATGAAGTGATGAGCCTGCCTCCCTCTGGGCTGAGGGAGGAGGTTGCTCATCTCTACGCTGAGTTGGCCAGGATTTGGGGAACCTCCTCTCCCACCCAGAGACCACCAGGGCCACTGCCATTGCCTCAGAGGCTGCCAAGAAAAAGGAGTGGTTGGACCGCAGTGGGCTCAGGGAGGGTGAGGGTGGTGGAACAGAGGTGCATCCCTCCAGTTGTACCTCTCCACAATTCATATGCTGCTCTGGCAAAATGTGGTTACTGTATGGAGGCACCCGCAGTGGAGACCAAGGAGGATGCTGGGAACCTCCACAAAGGAGACCGACAGGAGGGTGGCATGGGAACCCACAGGGAAGGAAATAACTCCTGGTGGGGGACTCCATTATTAGGAGGGTAGAATTGGGGGAGGAAAGGGAGAGGGAGGTAAGGTGCCTACCTGGCACCATGGCTTGGAGGGACAGGGAGCGAATCCTCAGGATCACTGGAGCAGCTGCACAGGGAAGGGAGCTGGATGTCATTGTCCACAAAGGGACAAGTGATCTATCTGAGAAAGGGATCAGAGCAGTGCAGGAAGAGTTTGTGGAGTTGGGGAGGGGCCTTAGACAAGTATCACGCATAGTAACCTTCTTGGAGGTGCTGCCTGTCTATAGCATGGGTGAGGCTAGGGTGCTCCACACCATGGGATTCAATCAGTGGTTTTGAAAAACTGGTGCAGAGTTCAGGGGGTTTGGCTTCATTGGGGAATGGGGATCCCCCTGGAGGGATACAGGCCTATACTGGCGTGATACATAGATACATAGATACATACATAGACAGTGTCAGCAGATAAGGGCCTATGGCCCACCCAGTCTGCCCATTTGAGCTTTTAAGTTCAGTTTGTTTTCCTAGAAATCTGTTGCACCTTACCACTGACCTCCAGAATTCCTTTATGTCTATCCCATGCATTCTTAAATCCCGTGATTGTTTCAGCCCCCACCACTTCCTCTGGCAGGATGTTCCACTTGTCCACCACTCGTTCTGTGAAGAAATTCTTTCTCATGTTTCATCTGAATCGTCCTCCCCTCCAACTTCATCCCATGCCCTCTAGTCCTGGAACATCTTTTTCACTTAAAAATAGTGTTTTCCTGCACCCTGTTCCTCCCTGTAAGATACTTGTATGTCTCTATCATATCCCTCTCTCCCTCCTCTCCCTCCAGGAGTACATGTTCAATTCCTTCAACCTGTCTTCATAGGACTTGTGATGCAATCCATGCACCATCTTTGTTGCCCTCCTCTGAACCTTCTCTCCCTGTCTATGTCCTTACGTAGGTATGGTCTCCAGAACTGTACACTGTACTCCAGGTGGGGCCTCACTAGTGTCTTGTATAGCGGAATTATGACCTCCCTTTTCCTGCTGGTGATGCCCCTGCCTATATATCCCAGCATCCTATTTGCTTTACCTGCTGCCTTGTCACACTGTTTCCCTACCTTGAGGTCATCAGAGATGATAACCCCAAGATCCCTTTCCTGCTTGGTGCATGCTATATCCTCACCCCCAACTGATATATTGTGCCAGGGTTTTTGTGCCCCATATGCATTATCTTGCACTTCTTTGCATTGAATTTCAACTGCCAAACCCCTGACCATTCTTCAAGTTTCTGTAGGTCACTTCTCATTCTGTCTACACCCTCTGGTGTGTCTACTCTGTTACAGAGCTTTGTGTCATCAGCGAACAGTGAAATTCTGCCTTCTAGGTCCTGCGCCATGTCACTGATGAAGATGTTGAATAGGACCGGTCCACGCAGATCCTGTGGTACCCACTGGTCACTCTTCCCTCTGTGGAGTGACAGCCATTTACCACCACCCTCTGTGTCCTGCCACCCAGCCAGTTACCTACCCACCACACTACTGTCCTGCCCACCCCATATTCCCCAGTTTGTGTAATAGTCTTCTATGTGGCACAGTGTCAAAAGCCTTGCTGAAGTCCAGATAGGCCATGTCCACTGCCCTCCCCTGATCCACCTCCCTTGTCACCCAGTCAAAAAATTCAATGAGGTTGGTCTGACATGACCTCCCCCTGGTGAAAC
Organism: Neoceratodus forsteri; assembly: GCA_016271365.2. Taxonomy (NCBI): domain Eukaryota; kingdom Metazoa; phylum Chordata; order Ceratodontiformes; family Ceratodontidae; genus Neoceratodus; species Neoceratodus forsteri. Next base: position 800,117,021 of record CM057454.1, read on the forward strand.
CATGTTGCCTTGGGTCAAGTGATGGTCTGAATCTGTCCAGGAGGGGAACCAGGATACTAGGTGATAGGTTTAAATGCTTCATTGGCAAACATTTAAACTAGCCAAGGGGGGAGGCACTGGAAAGGAGCAGGGAAATCCTAGACCTCCCCAAAAAAAACAGGTTAGTAAGTGAGGTCAACACCAAGATAGAGACATCAATAGGGAGAAGGGCAGGGGTAAATGGAGAAAATGACAGACTATAAGGACAGAGATGGGACAAAAGGGGTAAGGCCATCAAGAAATAGAGGGCAGTGAGTACCAATGCCTACAGTCTGGGCAAAAATCTCCCTGAACTGGTGGGTTTGATGGAAGAGGGATGCCTGGATATTGTAGCAGTCGCAGAAACATGGTACACAGAGAACCATGACTGGGATGTTAACATACTAGGGTACACAATCTACCAAAGAGACTGGGAGGGGAGAAGAGGGGAGGAGTAGCTCTCTATTTAAGAGATGGAATAAAAGCAATGGAACAAAAGAGTAAACAGGGAGGAGAGGGCGCACTGTGGGTCACCTTAGAGACTGGAAATGGCACCCCAATACTCACAGGGGTTGTATACAGACCCCCATCTTAGGGGGAGGGAATGGACAATGATATGACAGAAGGCATCCTTAGAATGGCAGAGAAAGGGGAGATACTGTTGATGGGGACCCTGAATATGCCAGATGTTAACTGGAGCACCTTTGCTGCAGCCACATCCAAGATCAGGGCCATTCTCGATGCACTACAGGGGCATGCCTCAGACAGCTAGTTTTGGAACCCACTAGTGAGGGAGAAATCTTGGACCTCATACTCTCATATTGTTGCAGTGAGAGGATCTCAGATCTAGAAGTGGGTAGCCATCTGGAAACAAGTGACCACCAAAGAGTGTGGTTCACAATAAACTCAGCTACAGAGTCAAGCCATACAAAAGTGAGGGTACTGGATTTCAGGAGGGCTGACTTTGGCAAGATGGGAGAGTGCCTTAGACAAGCAGTAGCAAACAGGCTTGAAGGAGGGGTGTAGCAACAATGGGGAAACATCAAAACTGCGATCACAGAGGCAACAAGGCTTTGTGTGAAGCAAATAAACAAATCAAAATGAAAGAAAAAGGCACTATGGTTCTCAAAAGAGGAAGGGGAAGGTTAAGGAGAAAAAGATAGCATTTAGAAAGTGTAAGGAAACACAGAAGGAGCAGGACTGAGAACTGTATCAGTTAAGGCAAAGGAAGCAGGGATCGAAGTCAGAATAACAAAGGCCTAAACTGAGGAAAAGATATCTAACTCAGTTAAGAGCGGGCTAAAACCTTTTATAGGTATGTCAGATCAGTAACAAAACAGGGAAAGTGAACAGTCCTTTCACAGAAGAAAGAGTTCTGAAAGAACTCCTAAAACTGAAAGTGGACAAAGCAATGGGGCCTGATGGAATTCACCCCAGAATTCTAAAAGAATTAAGGGGAGAACTAGTGACACCACTGACTACCCTTTTTAACAAATCATGGGAGGATGGTGTGGTACCTGAGGACTGGAGGAAGGCAGATGTGATTCCCCTTCACAAAGGTGGGAGCAAGACAGAGGCAGGAAACTATAGACCTGTCAGTTTGACCTCTGTGGTAGGGAAAGTGATGAAATAACTTCTGAAGGAAAGAATTGTTGAGTACCTAGAGACCAGTGGGGCACAGGACCCAAGGCAGCATGAGTTCACAGTGGTAAGGTCATGTCAGACAAATCTAATGGATTTCTTTGACTGGGTGATAAAGTAGTAGACCAGGGAAGGGCTGTGGACATGGCCTACCTAGACTTTAGCAAGGCATTTGACACAGTCCCACGCAAAAGATTAATAGTCAAATTAACCAGCCTGGGGGTGGGTCCCAGGGTGGTAGCCTGGGTAAAACATTGGCTGGACATAAGGACGCAGAAGGTAATTGTAGACAGAGTCCACTCTGAAGAAAGAAGGTTACTAGTGGGGTACAGCAGGGTTCAGTACTGGGTCCAGTCCTTTTTAATGTCTTTATAAGTGACATTGCAGAGGGACTGGAAGGAAAAGTATGCCTCTTTGCAGATGACACAAAGCTCTGCAACAGGGTTGATACACAAGGAGGCATGGAAAGGATGAGAAGAGACTTGGCAAGGTTGGAGGAATGGACAGTTGTATGGTAGCTTGGATTCAGTGCAAAGAAGTGCAAAATAATGCACCAGGGAAACAAAAATCCAGGGAAAGATTACACAGTGGGGGGGTAGTAATAACAAGAAAAATGGAAAGGGACCTGGGGTAATCATATCAGATGACCCTAAGACTGGCAAGCAATGTGAGAAGGCAGTAGGGAGGGCTGGGGGGATACTAAGATGTATTGGGAGAGGCATCACCAGCAGAAAACAGGAAGTTGTTATCCCTCTGTACAGACAATTGGTGAGAACCCATCTAAAGTACCGTGTCTAGTTCTGGAGACCCCATCTCCACAAGGACATAGACAGGATGGAGGCAGTCCAGAGGAGGTCAACTAAAATGGTGCATTGTCTGCAAGAGAAGCCATACAAGGAGAGACTAAAGAAGCTTAATATGTATACCCTTGAGGAAAGGTGGGAGAGGGGACATGATAGAAATGTTTAAGTACCTCAGGGAATCAACAAAGTCCAAGAGGTAGCATCTTTCAGAAAAGAGATGTGCAAGAACAAGGGGACACAATTTGAAGATAGAGTGGAGCAGCTCAGGGGCAATGTGAGGAAGTATTTTTTCACAGACAGGGTGGTGGACTCATGGAACAGCCTTCCTGAGGAGGTTCTGGGGTCTAAAACTGTGGGAGAATTCAATAATACATGGGACAAACGTAAGGCAATTCTTGCTGGGGTAGGAAGAAATAGGCTGTTGGTTAACTGAGATCTGCAATTTATCCTGTAGGTAGGGAAATGGGCAGACTAGGTGGGCCAAGTGGTCCTTATCTGCCATCAAAGTCTATGTTTCTATGTTTTCAAAAGCAGGTTCGTAACTTTGGCAATTTTCAATATTTTGACCCTATATTTTTAATATAGACATTTCTTCACAGCAGCTCATGAATGTGACAGCTGGCATTTGTCATATCCTGGCCAAAATATTTTTTTACATCCTGAAAGGTGATTTTGCAGTCACTGTGCAAGATCACCTTTCAGGCAAGAGTTAAAAATGTTCTCTGCACTTGTTAATGTGGTGGGGTCATAAGAAGGTATGTTTAAAATTTGGGGCACAAGCAAGACAGTTATACTGCCCAATATCATCACTTCTACTTTGCACTCTTAGCTGTTAATAAAATGATTCCTTCACTGAAGCAATTTTTAATGTCACTTTTAGTCATGTCAGTACCACACGCCCCCTATGACACCAGTGAATGCGGCAAACACTCAGCATTGACAAATGCTTGTTAATCATTTTACCAGCTGAGTTGTTTGAAGCACTAAGTGGTTAAAAGGTTTACTTTGAGTCATACATTGAACTGTAGGAACAGATCATTGGTCTTCTAGACAGTAGGCCATGCTATCTAAGACACTGTGATTTACAGTATTTATGTTAAAATGCATCATAAAAATGCAGCATAAATCAACTTCAAAGAAACATCATTCTTTAACAGCGACAAAAAATATGAGCTAATTTACAATCATTTGTACTGTTCATAATGTTTCCATGCATAGGAAAAAAATATATATTTCCAAATGATTGATTATTAACTGTACCAGAATACATATTAATGTGCAACTTTGGGCTGGCAGTATAGCCTAGAGGTTAGAGGAACGAGGTGTGAACAAGCTTGATACCTCCAGCAGACCAAACCTGAGTTTGATTCTCACAACCTCCACTTGCATACTGTGCAACTCTGAGCAAGTCACTTAACCACCCAGTGCTCCCAGGTTGCCCCTGAAAACAGGCACTTGTGCCTAGTGGGCCTTACCCGGTTACCAAAGTCAAAAAAAAAACTTCTAACTTTATTTTGTAATAATAACTGGTGAGTAATTATTTCTGTGGTCCCCAACCCTGAATTTATAAAATGTTTTCCTGGTGTCTAACGGCACTCCCCCTTCCCGCCCCAACAGTCACATCCTCGTATTACTTTAACCTGCAATAAAGAAAAACGTCCCTCTATATTTGACATATAGAGAAATTAAACAAGCACTTCATTGGGCAAAATTTATTTCTGCATGCTCTACCCTGCAAAACTGATCCTCAGCACAACACAGGGCAAGCACACATTTCCCAACACAGATATAGCCCAAAGGGAATTTCTGAAGATTCTGCCAGAGGTGTTTTAGACAATTTCTTCTCGCTGAAAATGCACATGATGCTTCTCCATTCTTCATCTTTTCATATGGGACAAAGACTATTGTGACTGATGCTTGAGTGGGCATGTGAGTGTTAACTTTTATTTTGTATGGAATGAATAAGATTGTGCATCCCCTCACTCAGCTGTTTCCCTTTGGATGAAAAAGCTTGCTGAAGAGATTTAATTATATAAGGAAAACTGTGGCCCTGTGTGGGAACATCACTTTTAAAATGGCGCTGAAGTTGGGAGGATTGTTCACTTTTTCTTTCCCCAACTGACATCTCTAGGAACTGTTTCCTTCATTTCTTCCCACCACAGTTAGAAATTGACCCAGCCACAGTTGGATTATTGACAGCTCCTGTCACTGTAATTGATGACAGTCTGACATAGGGACACACCTTCTATGCTGGATCTTCATAGAGATGCCTCCTTTATTCGTATCTCTCACTGAGCACTGGGTCTGTTGCTACTTGCTCCATGAGTCACATGCAGAAAATGCTGCACAGGGGGTGGCTCTTCACGAATGCTCAATTGTCCCGGATTCCCCCCTTTTCCCTCACAAAAGACAGAGACGTTGTTTGTTGTTGTGCTCAGATTGACAATTAATTAATTTATATTCATAATTCCATATTCCATTTCCATTTCTTTATCATATTTTCAACATTTTGTTTACTTTCCTTCATATATCAATCTCTGATTATCCTTCCCCCAGGTGAAAACCTGGTTGCCTTCTTCTTCTCCTTTTTTGTTAGGTAACGATGAAAACCGAGACCACTTTCTCCTTCATCTTCCTCCTCTTCTTGTGTTATTCCTTTTTTCTTCCCCCTTCCCTCCTGCCCCCATTTTCCCCCCTCTTTATCTCCTGCCATCGACCTTTGGCAGTCCACATAACCATAATATCACCTGCCATCCACCTTTGGCAGTCTAAACTGTCAACCGGACACATCTGTCATCCACCTTGACAGACCCACTATACAGTCCCATCTTGACTGTCTACTCCTCTTGCTTTGCTTAGTAGGGTGGGTGGGAGGATCAAAACTCCAGCAAAAGTGCCTGAGGCCCCTTGTGCTGTCCCTTATGTACCTCCTTCCCCTCCTCTTCCTGTTACCTGTCCATTGTCCTGGCCCTAGCCCTCCCTTCCTTCCCCTCCTTCTGGCACAACCATTGTCTGCAGGAGGCAGGGGTGCACCTGGACAACCTGGTCCTGCCCATCAAAGGGCAAACTCCATTGTCCCGGATTCCCCCCTTTTCCCTCACAAAAGACAGAGATGTTGTTTGTTGTTGTGCCATCAGACTGGCAATTAATTAATTTATATTCATAATTCCATATTCCATTTCCATTTCTTTATCATATTTTCAACATTTTGTTTACTTTCCTTCATATATCAATCTCTGATTATCCTTCCCCAGGTGAAAACCTGGTTGCCTTCTTCTTCTCCTTTTTTGTTAGGTAACGATGAAAACCGAGACCTCGTTCTCCTTCATCTTCCTCCTCTTCTTGTGCTATTCCTTTTTTCTTCCCCCCTCCCCTTCCCTCCTCCCCCCCTTTTTCCCCACTAGCCAGTCTCCAGCTTGTGTTGGATGGCTGGCTTCCCCATCCTTAGGGTACGGCCTCCCTTACCTGAGGGAAGATCCTTTTATTCCTTTCTTTCCACTTTCTCCCCCCCCTTTTTTTTATTTTCCTTTCATCGCATGTTTCTGCCATGCTTCAATAAAGCCCATTGTTTCTGTATTGAACATGTCTATGGCTAGGTCTGACAGGTGTACCCAATCAGACCTGTAGAGATCTTCTACCCTCCTCAGTATCACCTGTCCTCCCATCTGCCTTACCAACGTCCCAACCCTCCTATTCATCTTTCTCCTGGCCCTCTCTACCGCTCTGTGGCTGTGCTCCTGCCTCCACACCCTCCTTGGTATCATGTCTGACCAGGCGAGGCCTACCTGTGGCCACCATCATCGTATTGTTCCTAAATCCCTTTTTATTTGTAAGTAAGTATCTACCCAAGGCTTGCCTCAAGGTCGTTGCCCCCTAAATGTATAATAATTAGATCTGGACTGGGCCCCCTTGAGTTCCTTCAAGGTGGGGAGCAGCTGTGCCCATCTCATCCTCCATATGCCATTCCAAACCAACCTACACTGTCTCGCATCTTGGTATACCTGCCTTCCCCCAGCCTTCTTCTCTACTCTTTTTCTGGCCCAATAAATATAGGAATGGCTGCAGATCCAGACTTCCATGCTCCTCCCTCTAACTATGGGGTTCAAGCAAAATTCATTATTTTACACATGCTCTCAGTGTCATATCCGCATTTTCCTCTCTTTTTTTTTTAATACCCTCTCCACCCTTTCTTGTCCCCCCCCCCCAATTCTGTAGTGCCAGGCCAGGAGCACTACCCATTTTTTTTTTTTTATTTATTTCAGTGCTCTAATGTATCTCTTATAACTGGCCGATCGCCAGCGTTCCTTTTCCAATATCCCATTCACTGTCTCTCCTGCTGCTGCCCACTGCAAAGCAGCCTCAATCCGCAAAGAATGGGATGAATAATTAGCCGGGTCTTTCCCCATGAACTGCATGCTGTTTTTGAGCAATGCCATGGCTTGGTAGCCAGTGACCCTATTCCCATCACCACGCACAAATAATTTTCCTGTCCTATTCCCCTGCTCTGTGGCTAAAGCCCACAGAGCCTGTACGGGGCATATTGCACCCTCTGTTTGACCTTTCAGAGCCACTATGCAACCCTGCCCTCTCTGGTCCATTTTTGACCTCCTAATCTTAATCTGTATCTCTGTCACCCCCCCCCAGTTTACATCTTCCAATTCTAACCCCCCTTCCCTGTCCTCTCTCCCGTGGCCTACAACCTCTCTCACTCTCCATGGCCCCAAGCAGACATACCACATAGATTGTCAGTGAAAAAGCTGGTCCTCAGCCTTCAATCTGCATATTGCTGAGGCACATCCTTCAACTTTATTAGCCACTGCTCCCTATCGGCCTTCTATTATCTGCTATTCCTTGTTTCAACCTGCCCCATCCTTGCATCATTCTTCTGATGAGTGAGATTTTGTCAGGTCCTTCCACCCTTTAGACTGCAAATAACACTAATTCCTGCCAGATAAACTCCCATTGTGGTGTGGGCTGTGCCTTTGCCACTGCTCCATGGTGAACATTCCCAGCTGTTCCTCTGTGAGTGGCCTACTTACCTCCATCTGGTGCTCTGCCCTGAATGTTTGAAACACTCGCCAGGCCCCATTGTAGGCTCTCAGAGTCCAAGGCATCCATGAGCTGCGAAACAGCAGTTCTGCTCCTTCTTGCCAATGCCCCAGATGTTTGTTGGTATGGGTGTTTTTTTGTTCTTCCACTGCTGGTGTCAGCCTCCGAAAATGGTCCAGCTGCAGATGGGAAAGGCTGTCAGCCAGGGTATTGCGTACCCCTTCTATATGTTGTGCTCTAAATGACATGTTCAGCTGCAAAGCCTTTAGAACTAACAGTCATAATACCTGCATGACTATGCCTGACCTGGCTCCCCTGTTGTTCAGAATGTCCACCACTGCCCTATTGACACACCAAAAAGTCACTTTTTGATCTCGTAATTCCTCCCCCCAGACCAAAGTACACGCCTATATGGGCATGATCTCCAATAATGTTATATCTCTCATTTTCCCCTCCTTTACCCAACATGCAGGCCTGATCGCAACCATCTACCCCTCAGGTAGCCTCCCATGCCTGGCCCCAGCCGTGTCTGTGTAGAGGCGAAGTCTGTGTTGTATAGCCCTCCTCTTGCCAGAATGAGCACCCATTGTACTCTTTAAGAAATTCTTCCCAGATTCTAAAATTCTCTCTGACCCCATGTGTCAGTTCCACCCAGTGATGTGGTCTGGTGACCCCCACTGTAGCCCTAGCTAACCTCTTTGTGAATGCCCTCCCTGGTCCGATGGCCCTGCATGCGAAGTTCAGGTGCCCCAGTACCTGCTGCACCATTTTTAGTTGTACCCATCTCCTTTTGGTGTGTACTTGGATTAGCTCCCTCAATTTCCTTACTTTTTTGTCCGGTAATCGAAATATTTTGCTTGAAACATCTATCTCGATCCCTAAAAATTCCATAACCCTGCTTGGCCCCTCTGTCTTTTCTGGTGCCAGTGGGACCCCTAGCTCCCGGCACAAGTCCTGAAACTTACCCAACATCCTCTGTGTCTCTCTTCTTCCACTCCCAATGAAAAGAAAATCATCCAGATAATGGATGACCATCCTATAACCCATTTTTTCTTGGAATATCCACTGTAAGCAGGTGCTGAAAGCTTTAAATGTAGCACATGCTTTGGAACAACCCATTGGCATTGCCTTGTCGAAATAATACTGTCCCCCACTTTTAAAACCCAATAGATCCCAGTCTTCCCTCCTAACTGGAAGTAATCTAAAAGCAGATTCAATGTCCATTTTTGCCATCCATGCTTCCTCTGTGGCCCGGATTATCCGGACCGCATCCTCTAGTGTAGCATATGTCACCCTACTATGCTCCTCACTGATGAAATCGTTCACTGACTCCCCTTCCGGGTAGGACAGGTGGTGAATCACCCTGTACTCTCCCTCTTGTTTCTTGGGTACCAAACCCAATGGCGAAAACCTCATGTTTGGCAATGGGAGAGTATTAAACAGGCCCTCTACCCTACCTGCTGCTTTTTCCTTTTCTATCTTCCGTCTTAGCATTTCATCCTTTCCTTTTACTAACCCGAGGTTGCTCGCCTCAATCGCTCGCCTGAGTCCCTTACACTGCAATGAAAACCCTGTGTTAAAACCTTTCAAAATCATGTCCCGCATGCTCGTGTCTGGATATCTATCATGTGAAGCTGTTCATACCTTCAAATTGATGGGGGTTCTGGCCATCCCAAACTGTTCCCTGTCGCGTCCCCCACCACTTCTCCCCCCTTCTCCCCATTTTGCCCTACCTTCTTTCCTTCAGTGACCCTGACCCCTCTATTCGCTTCCCCTCCTCCCTTTCTCCATGTTTGTTCTTAAACCCTTGGCCATCTCGAATAAACTGTTGACCTGATCCTTGACCCTCGTGGGGTTCTTGTGTCCCTTTGTGCCCATGTCATACTGCATTTGCTTGCCGGGTGTCCTCCTCCACATTTTGAGCAAGCGTGCCGGAAATGACATGGAGGCCACGAGCAAAAAGCCCTATTGTAAGCCCAGAAGCATCTCTGGGGCGTAAACCCCTTTTTTCCCCCGTTCACCTTCGGGCATGGACTGATCTGTTATGTAATCCGTCCACAAATCTAGCTGCTTGGTGTCCCATCTCACGTCCCCAAATGTTGCCATTCTCTGCCAAAAGAATTCATCATAGTATAACCATCCCACCCTGCCTTTTGCTTTTGCTCTCCTTATTATCAAGGAATAAGTAATGAGCGGGATGCCTAGCCCCGGCCTCTTCTCCAGCATGATGGCTGAGAAAGTGGCAAAACCTAGGAACCATCCATCCCACGTCTTCCCTTTTGTGAACTTGTCATCCTCTTTCTTTCCTAAAAGGACGATGGCTGCTGCCATCTCACTCTTGCCTATCCCCTCAGTTTCCTCATATTTGGCTGCTGCCTCCTGATTCACCAAAGTGAATATATCTACATATTCCCCTTCCCATATTTTCTCTTTTGTGGCCAGTGACACATGTTCGCCTATCCTCATTCCAAGTGTCCCTATCTCCCTTGTACCTCTTCCTTCTCTCTCCACTCCCTTTTCATTCTTTTCCAGCCCCTCTTTTTCCATCCTAAATGTCTGCCAGAGCTGATTTCCTCTGCCCCAAACCTCCTGTTCCAATGACCGCTACAATTTGCTCTATGTATTCTTTTAGACTATCACCCACTGCATTGGATGTGTTAACTATAACCTTGTCCGGGTCGTGCTGCCTGGAGTCTTCCACACTTTCCCTTGGTTCTCCCTGCAGCTGAGGAGGAGGGGGAACTACTGGGGCCTGCGGAGGGAAAACCACATTCTGGGCATCGTGCCTGGGCTCTGCTGGGGAGATCCCCCCTTTATCCATTCGGGGTACTGGTGTCGCCGGGTTCAAGGGCCGCAGAGGTACTGGATCAACTGCTTTGTTGGGCCCCACTGTTTCCAGTGTTACCCTAATGGGACTACCTGTCCCCTTGGCTGGTCGTTTCACCCTGCCGCCCTTTCCCTGGCCCACTTTTCTCTTCTCCCCAGGTCTCCCTGGCTCCTCTTCCTCCACCAGCTCCCACATTCTGTTTGCTTTTTCTGCCAATTTAATTATAGCCTTGTAAGCATCCTCCGTTGATGGCCTGCTCTTCTTGGGTGCAATTTCATTCTTTCTTTGTTCTGTGAAGACAACTACAGGAAGATAAAACACGGATTAATTTGTATATCTGTACCTGTTTGCAACGCCTTCATCCTGTCCCTTAAACCACACGCCCACATCAACCTAACCAAGGCACCCCCGCAATCAACCCCCCCCAAGAAAAATGGACACCATGTGGTCCGATAATCCTGTACCTTCCCCTATATTCAGACCTCTGCCCAACCCTTGCTCCCTCCTGGTGCCAAAAAAAGGAAGGGGGAAGGACCAAACAGCAGGCAACCCTTATGAGTGATTGCCAAAGCTTCCAATGCAACCCCCTCACCGCATGGGGCCTCCCATGCCCTTGTTTCTTTTTTTTTTTTTTGAAAGGCCCTCACACATGCAGACAGCCCGATACCTGGGCACCCTTTAATGTCTTCAGGCGGGCGTGTAATGTCACGCGCATGGTCACCTGTTGTACCTCCTCTCTTGTCTTCTGGCCCTTCTCTGGTATTATTCTCCTGTGCCTACACCCCATAGCTTCCCCTGATCCAGTACCCCACCCAAGCCCAAAGTTGCTGTCTAACCCCCCCTCCTTTGTTGTGTGTTGTCACGTCACGCGGTAACTCCCTCAGGGCCCCATACAGGCCTATCTCTATCCAGGGCCCCGAAAAAACTCAAGAAATGCCACCAGGGCATAGTAGCCAGTCCCTAACTTCTTGCCCCCCTCCCTCTTGTGGCGTGTGCTGTTGGCTGCATTGTCCTGGATTGCAGATCCCCCCCGCTCCTCCTAGCTGCTAAGCTTTGTTTGTTTTTTTGGAGGGTCCTGAATTGAGCAACCGCCACACATTCCCCCCTTGCCTGCGAGCTCAAGCCAATGCCCTTTCAGCAGACCCCCTCATGTGGCATATGCCGCCCATCACGCGATCCATGCTTAAGTGCCTCTTCGAGGCCTTGCCTTTTCCCCCAGGCTTTCTTCCTCACATCATCCACAAAAACTACCAGCACCTTAACTGGATGCCACAAAGTGGTTTCCCTCACTCTCTGCGTGGCATGTGACGTCATGCCACTCGGTCCTGGCTTCTGCTCACTCCCCCCATCTCTACGGGCTCTCCTAGGCCTACTATTCATCCCATTAGCCTCCAAAGCTGGGAAAATTGCAGCAAAAAAAAACCACCACCAGTAAAGAGGGCTTTTGCTTCTTTTTTTTTACACAAGCGGCGCTTAAAGCCCGCCACGCGGCCCATGCCTCAGCGCCTCTTCCAGGCCTTTTCCATCCCTTCCCAGGCTTTCTACAGCTATCACAGTGACTAAACACCACCAGTGCCTTACAAATGTTTTTTTTTACCCCCCCGCATGGCGTGTGATGTCACGCCACGCGGTCTTGCTTCCGCTTGTTCCAGCCTTTGCTATGGGCTCTCAGGCCCACATAACTTACCAAACAGCCAAATTGAGGAAAATGCAGCAAAAACCAACATTACCAATTCAACATGCCACGTGGTCCCACTTCCTCTCGCTCCTACCATCACCACAGGCCACATAATAATGCAAACCAGCACAGTTGGGAAAAAAGGCAGCAAAACCAACTTCAGCATTAAAAAAGGGGCTTTCCTCTTCCAACTTAGTTATTACAAAAAACGGCACAAGGCGCCGCTCCACATGGTCTCTGCTCATGCTGCCTCCCTGCCCACCAAATTCTTACTAGGACAAAACAGTCTATACTTCCCATCAAACTCAGAAAACCCATCAAACAGTCCTTCTAACCAACCCCCCATGAGTCTACTGTAACCTTTTTTTTGTATATATTCCAATTCTTCTCTCCCTTTATACGTATAAATATATATATATATACACACACACACATATACAGTATATATATATATTTTTATTATTTTTTTTTTTTTATTTACTTCACATCTCTTCCTGTAATATCACTATTTGTTTCTTACCTCTCCCTCTTGGTGAAAAAGCCTCCCCAAAAAAAACCCTCCAAAATTTTTTTGCCAGTCTGACGTGCTGCAGTTGATGTAGATCAAAACTCCAGCAAAAAGTGGCTGAGGCCCCCTTGTGCTGTCCCGTATGTACCTCCGTTTTCCTCTCCCCTTCCTGTTACCTGTCCATTGTTCTGGCCCTTAGTCCCTCCCCTTCCTTCCCCCCTCCACTTCTGAGCCAACCATTCTATGCAGGAGGGAAGGGGTGCACCAGGACAACCTGGTCTGCCCATCAAAGGGCAAACCCCATTCTTCCTTTTATTCATGACTACAGTAACTTCGTCATGGTGTCTCAGTCTGAAAGAGATTACCAAGAACCACTCTTGTCATGGTGGTTCTATGAAAACTGCAGCAAACGTAAGTCAGACTGCCACATGGAGAGATTAGTCAAAGATTCTTAGCAATGGACACTGCATGATCTAATGGACCTTCCGACCCAGGTGTACTATGACATTGCAAACTAAATTAATTCTGGTTCATCGGCAGATTTCTTATACAACTAGGATGGGTGGACTGGGAATTCACCATTATTATTCCTCTCCTTTTGCTACAGCCAAAATCTGATTGTGCAGTGTGTGCAAGACAGAGGGGACTGAATTTGAATGGTGCTATTACGCTCTAGCCTCTTTAGATTCTGCTAAAAACTCTCTGGATGGGCTGTTGGCATGGTCTAAGAAGGAAACTTAAAACCATCGGATGGCAGGGTGTATGGAAATGGTATTATAAGATAGCCATGACCATATATGTATCCCTTGAATTTTATCTCACTGTTAATCCTCAGAATTTATTCTTTAATGCTCATCACTTTTCTCCCCTGAATGCACTCACAGGTTCAGTACAGAGCCGCAAGTCTCAGATTTTATTAAATCTAGCCATGAGATGCAGTTTCAGAACAAAGGAACTTCATTGTTCAGGCCTACCTCAGACCAGCCTATAATGGTTAGGGACGTCATATCAGTTGAATATCTCAGCTGAGATTGTAGCAAGTGTGTGTTCCAAGCCACCCATTAATTAACCTATCAGATAGTCAGTTTCATTGCACCACCTGGTTAGTTTAGGTGTTGAAATAATGTTTGTTCTTTATGCATACCTGTTCTTTGTTAAGTTAATGGTTCTGTTATATATATATATATATATATATATATATATATATACTCTATATATATATATATATATATATATATATATATATATATTGCTGATACTTTTTCTGACAAAAAGTTTATGTCAAGGTTTTAGAGGTAGTGCCAGTGTGATAGTATAGGCTCAGACATAGCTAAACACAGCCTCCTCAAGCTGGGCTTCAAGTGAAAGGTGGACTTAGCATCAAAATGTTCCACCCAGGCTTTACAAGCAGGGATATGTTTTATCTGAAGACAATCAACCCATGCTGCTGTGTAACATGGAATGTGAAGGGTGCACAAATGAAGGAAAAGAGATATCAGATTATTAAACATATTAAATCACTGGGGGGGTGCAAAATTACATTCTTGCAGGAGATGCACACACCTGAAACCCAAGCCACACTCTAGAGAAGGGAGTGGGTTGGAAAGGTATTTGCCTCTGGCAAATGTAATTAATGTGCAGGTGTGGCCACATCAATTCACTGAAGTAATCCCTTTCAAGTGTCTGAACAGCAAGTAGATCCGCAAGGGAGGTATATTATAGTCAAAGGGTTATGGTGTAATACCAAAATAACCGTGGCCTCAATTTTTTGGTCCAAATGTAGAGAAATCCTACTTTTTCACAGACCTTTTAGCTAACCTACTGTCTAAACCCAGTAGACTGATAATTTTAGCTGGGGACTAGAATATGGTGTCAGATAATTTACTTGACAGGAGACAAATTGGTCTCTCTTTCAATCAAAGGGCCTTTAAAAACATACAGAACTTGATGGAATTAGTGGACATCTGGAGAATTCTGCACCCCGAGAAGTGGGAATACACATTCTGGTCTGCAGCCCATGGGACCAATTGTACAAGATTGGCACAAGTGGCCACCAAACATGACTTGCACCAATTTCAGCTGCAACATTGACCCTGCCCCCCTATTCTAAAAGGGACAGAGTCTCCGCAGCTAAGTCCTATGACTTGCAACATGTGGCCAGGTAAGCTGAACAGAGGGCATACCTTGTGAGCATGTTACAAGCTGCAACTGCAGATTGCAAGTGTGCCCCGCTGCCCAGCAAGCCACATTAGGTGCCCTGCAGGGCTGCCCATACCCCCAGCCCCCCGACTCCCCCATTGCAAATAGCCTTGCAGGGTGGTGCAGTCATCCCCCCACCTGTGCCCCAACCTCAAGTCTTCACCACAAATGCAGCTTATATCCAGACCTGGTAATCTAGTGGCCCCCAACCATCCATGCCAGTCCATCCAGCAACCCCCCACCCATCCCCAGCCGGCTACTGGCACTGCCCACCTCTCACTTCCATGGCCAGCCGCTGACTGAGTTCAGTTGGATTGTGTACAGAAAAGACATGCTCAGAAATTAATTTCTGAGCACATCTTTACTGTACGTGCTCCAACTGAACTCAGTTGGTGGCTGGCCAAGGAGGTGAGAGATGGGCTGTGCCAGTCGGTGGCTGGGAATGGGTTGGGGTGCTGGGTGAACTGGCATGGCTGGGTGAGGGGCCACTAGACTACCAGGGCTGGGTATATGCCACATTTTCAGTGGTGACTTGGGGTCGGGGCATGCGTGGGGGGGTGACTGCACTGCCCTGCAGGGCTATTCGCAACTGGGGAGTTGGGGAGCTGGGGGTGTGGGCAGCCCTGCGGCTCTTTTCTTGGACACTTCTGGGGCTGGGGTGGGGTGTGGGAAGCCCTGTGGGGCTCTTCTCAGACACTTCAGGGGGCTGGGGTGTGGGCAGCCCTGCGAGGCACCCACTAGGGTATTCTGTGCATGTGGGAAGGGCATCTGAGGACTGACTGCTGGGCAGTCGGTGGGTCTACAGGACCCCAGGAGGGCATCTGTAAGTTACACCAGCTACAGTAAATGCTGGTGTAACTTATGTTGCCGGTTCTCCTCCATGGATTCCTGTAGAATCCAGACCTTGGGGACTATGTTGCTGCCCTTCTGGAATGGGGCGCAACTGCTTCCATAAACCCCCTAGCGCCATGTCACAGGGGGTTTATGGTGCAACTGCCAGTGTAACAGCTATTCGGTGCAAGTGGCCTGCACCATGTCGCAGGCCACATTGTAGAATCGTGCATGTCACAACTGCTGGCGTAAGTTGCTACATGCGCCATTCTACTTGGCACAAGTGCTGTTACGCCTGGTGTAACTGCACTAGAATTGGGGCCAATGACTCTCACTCGAGACTGGACTTTTTCTTGGCAAGCCCATACATCCTCAGGGTAACCTTCCTGTGTGAAATTAAAGCTAGGGTCATTTCTGACCACTCCCCGGTTATGTTAGCCTTCCTACCCACCCAACAGAAGGACAGGAACAAACTGTGGAGGTTGAATAATAATCTCCTTAAAGACTCTCGGTATTTAGAAAAATAAAAGATTGTATCATCCAGTTATTTCAAATTAGCTCTCCCTCTGTATCTAACTAGACTTGTCTTTCGGGAGCTTCTATGTATACCTTATGGGGATGGGGGAACTTATCTGCCTAGCATCCACAAGGAAGCAAAATAGAGAAGCAGAGGGTAAAAAGCTTTTACAATCAGTTCAGGAGCTTGAAAAAAAGATCTCTGGAGGAAGGAGTATCCCTGCTCTGCTCCAACTTAATACAGTCAGAGCTAAATATGCAGAACTCCTCTGAGAGAGGCAGAATTTGCTATATTTAAAGCAAACGCAAAATATGTTGACCAGAGGGAGCAATCTGGAATGTTGTTGGTCCCTTGTTCTAGGTAGGAGTTTATTTCTTCTTCTGTTATAATAGTGGTCTTTGTGACTATTAGTGTTAGTAACTGCAGTGTCCAGGGCTTGTTATATATGTATGTTTTTGATCCTAGCAGCATCTGAAGCTAGTGTAGAAAGTAGCAGTGTGACAGGTCTAATAAACATAATGTCCTAAGCAAATTACTGAATTGTGTTCACAGTCTGAACTAACTGATATTTAGTCCTCAAGGTGCTGGTTCTGATGAGAAGCCTTCATGGACTTTGTGTTCAGAGTACCTTTCTAATGTTCTGGTTCCTCACTTCTCCTATTCATTTCAATCCCATTATGAGGTTTTCCTAGTGGATTGTTTTGCTTTCATTAAAACATCTAGAAGTTTGTTTAAGTCCATCTGTGGTACTGTATGTCAGATTTCTTTCATTCAGATAGAAACATTTTGGAGATATGTTTTTGAACCAGAAAAAGAATAAAGGATCTGATAGTCACAAGTGTCTATTTGTGCCACACAAATTATAGTGTCATGTGCAACATAACGTGTTGCCCTTAGTGAGGCACATTCATACATGCAACGTGTCCTGTCTGGTGCTGCTAAATATCAGGATGTGATAGCACTTTGCAAAGTACATATGCACAATGAACCACAGCAGCTGCTGGCAACAGACTCCCAAGGGTAAAACATGTTACTGCCTTTTCTCCTTTGAGCCACGACATGAGGCTACATAGAATTTGACGGCAGATAAGGACCGCTTGGCCCACCCAGTCTGCCCATTTCACTACCTAATGGATAAGCTGCAGATCTTAGTTAACCAGCAGCCTACTTCTTTCTACCCCACCCCCTAGAATTGCCTTATGGCTGTCCCATGCATGCTTGAATTCAACCACTGTTTTTGACTCCACAACCTCCACCGGAAGGCTTTTCCATGAATCTACAACCTTCTCTGTTAAAAAATACTTCCTTACATTACCTCTGAGCCCCCCCATCTTCAAATTTTGCCCCCTTGTTCTTGCACACCTCTTTTTTTGAAAGATGCTACCCTCTTGGACTTTGTTGATTCCCTTGAGGTACTTGAAAGTTTCTATCATGTCCCCCCTCTCCCTCCTTTCCTCGAGGCTATACATATTAAGCTCCTTTAGTCTTTCTTCATATGTCTTCTGGTGCAGACCCTGCACCAATTTAGTTACCCTCCTCTGGACAGTTTCCATCTTGTCTATGTCCTTGTGGAGATGGGGTCTCCAGAACTGCACGCAGTACTCCAGATGGGGTCTCATCAGCTGTCTGTACAGAGTGATGCCTCTCCCTATGCATCCCAGTATCCCCCCAGCCCTCCTTACTGCCCTCTCACATTGCTTGCCCACTTTTAAGTCATCTGATATGACTACCCCCAGGTCCCTTTCCATTTTTGTTGTTGTTAGTATCTCACCCCCCATTGTGAACTCTTCCCCTGGGTTTTTGTTTCCCAGGTGCATTACTTTGCACTTCTTAGCATTAAATCTAAGCTGCCATACATTTGACCATTCCTCTAACCTTGCCAAGTCTCTTCTCATCCTTTCCACCCCACCTTGTGCATCAACTCTGTTGCAGATCTTTGTGTCATCTGCAAAGAGACATACTTTTCCTTCCAGTCCCCCTGCAATGTCGCTTATAAAGACATTGAAGAGGACTGACCCTAATACTGAACCCTGCGGCACCCCATTAGTAACCCCCCTTTCTTCAGAGTGGACTCCATTTACTATTACCCTCTGTGTCCTATTCTCCAGCCAATTCTTTACCCAGGCTATCATCTTGGGACCAACTCCCAGGCTGGCTAACTTGTATATTAATCTTTTGTGTGGGACTGAGTCAAATGCCTTGCTAAAGTCTAGGTAGGCCATGTCCACAGCCCCTCCCTGATCTTCTACTTTGGTCACCCAGTCAAAGAAATCTATTAGATTCATCTGGCATGACCTTCCTGCTGTGAATCCATGCTGCCTTGGGTCCTGTGCCCCTCTGACCTCCAGGTACTCAACAATTATTTCCTTCAGAAGTGATTCCATCATTTTTCCTATCACTGAGGTTAAACTAACAGGTCTGTAGTTTCCTGCTTCTGCCTGGCTCCCATTTTTGTGAAGAGGAATCACATCTGCCCTCCTCCAGTCCTCAGGTACCACCCCATCTTCCCATGATTTGTTAAAGAGCGTAGTCAGTGGTGTCACTAGTTCTACCCTTAGTTCTTTTAGAATTCTGGGATGAACCCCATCAGGCCCCACTGCTTTGTCCACCTTCAGTTTTAAGAGTTCTTTCAGAACCCTTTCTTCTGTAAATGGGCTGGTATTAACTTCTGTATCCAGAGTGTTTATATTGTTTGTTTTAGGTACCTCCCCCTCTTCATTTGTAAATACTGAGCAAAAATATGTGTTTAGTATCTCTGCCTTTTCACCATCACTGTCTGCCCACCCTCTCCCCTTTATTAAGCCTCACTATCCCTCCCTTAGTCTTCCTTCACTCCCTGATGTACCTAAAAAAGGTTTTCTCCCCCCTCTTAACTAAGTTGGCTGGAAGGCATTTGACCATCTATGGCATTCAAGGTGTTAAGGAACCATCTGCATGTCATGATGCGGCTAATAGTAGCTCTGCAGAATGCCTTCATGCACAAATGAGCAGATGCATTGTGAAGAGCCTTGGTGGTTGTCCCCACTCTCACCAATTTTCAATAAAGGAATCCTTGGCTGTCTAGTGGTACCCAACCTTGTGTTTGATCCCTAATTTAGTTTGACATTCTGTTTATTTCCTTCCTCCCCAGAATATTATGCTAACTCTATTCAAACACCCCCTTCCTCTACCCCCCCACTACCTCCCTACAAGACACAATATGAGAGGCTTACAGCATGAGTTAAGCAAGGTGTGTGAACAACAGTACCACCCCAAGAAACTACCCCCAGCAGAGAGAGAAACCCAATAAGATAGCCCCCAAAAGGTAGAAAAGAAGGTAAAATCTCTGTCTTAACTTTCCCACTTTAGGTACAAACATGCCAAGGTGAAGGCTCAGATAATTTGATGAAAGGTAATGGAAAAAGAAATGTAAGACTTGGAATATTTGGGATTTTTTGAATGTACAGTATGTGACACAAAGTGATCCAGTCAGATGTATGTAACCAGTGACTGTTATGTTAAAATTTGGATATCAATAAAAAGATTAACTGCAAAAAAATATATAGTGTGACATTCCCTGGCTTCCTTGTGGTACCCCTTCAGACCAAGTCTCCATTATACTATGATCTGACACCTCATCCCTCTTCCCAGCCGACCAGCTCAACACCCAGTACCCCTCACTCCTCTGTCTGGTAACTCCTCACCCTCTATAAGACTATCCTAAACAGTGAGCAGCACTGTCCATGGTAAATGGCTACGGTCCTCCTCTCACTACCTAGGCCATTATTGTCTGAATGAAAGGGACCTAACAAACATGTACTGTAGAAACAGCTGTCCCTTCTATGATGTATGATGTCATAAAGAGGCACATGTACTGTACTTAGGAATATACATGCTTATATGATGGTTTTCTAACAAAGAAGCACATGTAGGCAGCATTTAATTTATCAGTTTGTCATGGCACAGATACAGATAATATGAATACATCTTGTAGGACACACCAGTAAATGCTTTGGTATATTAGGCAGTCATTGAGTTGTGACTTAAATTGGCAATTCCTGGAGATGAAGCACAGAGAGCAAGGGAAGTTATTCCAAACTATAGGGGTGAATATCCCTTACAGAAATAATTATATGAAATATTTTCATGCTGCACACATAAAACTACCTAAGTGATATGTGTGCTACAAGCATGATTTAAATGTTAAATTAGAACCGATTGCATGCATGTGGCATGCATGCAAAAAGCCAGTGGGCACTGATAACTGCACAAATAAAAGTTAAGTGACTTACTCAGGAACACACCATATACAAGTGGGGGGTGATAAGATTCAAACCCAGCTCTTCGAGTCTTCTGGTTTGCAGTTCAGTGTCTTTAACCACTAAGCCTTACTGCCTGCACACATACAGTATGGCTTGCTTGTACTTCAATACAAATCTGAATATATCTGCATGCATGTGGCATGCTTATAGCCACTGTTATACTTTTTAGTTTTCTTGTCCCCCTCTTATCTCAGCTGCACAGGGGAACTGTAGCACACATACCAATGGAAACACATGTGGTTCTTCCCACACCCAGTACACACACTTACCCACAAAAATACTTAAATACTTCTGTCTGGCCTGTACTCCTACTATTTTCTCTCCACAGTGTTCAATGCTTCCACACAAACAGACTTTAAAAAGCAAACATTAAAGTAGCAATAACTGGACACCCCACCCACATGGCCAGCCCCCCCCAAGCACACACACTGTAGCAGGTGCAGCCATGCTGCTACAGACAACATATCAATTATAGATATAAGTCAAGAGTCTTATACTTAAGTACTAGCAAGCCATAGGCAGGAGTCTTTAAGAGATGAGGTCCATGGATCAGAGTGCTGGGTCATACCCCCATGAAATGAATAGAGTTATTTTTTATTACTGTTTTATACATTATGATGGTGAGTTGGAGAATAATGAAGGCCACTGTTCTACTCACAAGGACCTTGTTAGTCGAGCTCTAGCCTTTATTACTCTCCAACTCTCCATCAATAATGTATAAAATAGGAATGAAAAAATACCCCCATTCATTTCAATAGTGCACGCCCCTGCAGTCTCCTTTGTCCTATGTCATAATGTACCTTAGCGTAGGGATGTGGAGGTCAGTTTCACTGTGGGGAGAGGGGGCATAAACCTGACTATAGTGGGGCTCCAATAGTCTGTGCATACCATATCGCTCAAATTGTCCCTGAATGCAAGGGATAGCCCTTATTTTAACCCTAAAAACTGATCTGCTCCTCATCCATCCCTTATGGAAAACATGCTGCTCACACAGAGAATGTCCTGTAAATTTAGTCTTTTTGGCAGGGGCACCATTTCAGATTTAAGCAGGGGGAAGCCAACAACCAGGTGCTAGTTAGCCGCTAGGTGGCAAGCTCTAGAATGTCTGGAACACCTCTAAAAGGTAAAACTTATTTTTTGTGACTGAAAAGTGATATGCAAATAAGGAAAAATTTAAATGTATACGATGCATCTGTCTGTACCCCGGATCAGTGAATCAGGTTTGGGCTTAAACCCAACCAGTTACCAACCCAATTTTTTCCTGATTGAAGTTTGCCCCCCCCCCCAAAAAAAAGCCTTTTCCCAGTTTCTCTCCCCGACTCCATTCCATTCAGTACCCATCTCATATGGGTACATGAAGCCACCCAAAGGTGCACAAATGTGAAAAACACATCAGTATTTCAGTCCTTCCTCATTTCCCAATCCCTCTGTAAAAAATTATTTCTTTTTATTTACCCAGCCATCTGGCTAGAACCTGTGACCTGGCTCAGTGTGCCACCAGCCCAGTTTTCAGTCCACTCCTCCTCCATCCTTCGGCCAGAAGCTGGATGTTAGAACCAACCATCCCAGGTCCCCAATATGGTTTGTGACCAAGTCACCTCACCAACTGAACCCACCCAACCTGTGTTGCTTGCTTCTTGCTTAGCTGCTGCCGAACTGCACTGAGCAAGGCCTATAAAGGCCATCCATGCTGCTGTCACCACTGCTGCTAGGCTTCACTGGATAGCCTGAGTCAGCTTTTAGCTCAACCTCTGTTCCTTCAACCACCAGGGGAGACAGAAACTCACTAAGAGCAAACCAAAAAAAAATATTCCACCACAACACTGCTACTGAGAGTTCAGTGCTCACCTACTCTTCGAGGCTGTATTGTGCAGCCTGTCTACTCTGTGGCAGGAAAGACAGTATCACATTTGCATGACTCATGTGCTCTTGCTTGGCTTGAGCTCATCCACATCACATGTGATGGCACTACCACTAATAGGTGGAGAGAGCTGACAACACAATACAGATGCAGTTGAGTCCGGAGTGCACTTGCAGTGTGAGTGCACACAGGCCAGGGGGCACTTATTGTGCAAAAGATTAAATCCAAATTTAATACCATTATGTCCACACCATAAGAACAACCTAGGCACAAATTGGGGGGGGGGGCAACTGACCCTCTCTGCCCTACCTAAATGGCACCTCTGCTTTATGGCAGAAATTCATTCTCATATATTAACACTGGTACAAGTAAATACTATGGTTTCCACTGTGTTCTGAGCTACTGTATCTCCATGTTTCAGGATGTGTCCTGATCATCATGAGGGTTAGTGTCCCTCATTTTGAGTGTCCATGTCCCTCATTTCCGTGACAAAATTTGAGGTATGGTGTTTGTTTCCAAGACCCTACTCAGTATAAAGAGTGCTGAGCATGGCCATAGTGTGTATGGGGAACATGTCAGTTCGTCCCGTCAATTCACACCACATAAATCCTCTCCCAGCAGTTCACTCCTACAACATTACACTCCTTTGACTATCCACTCCCTGTCAACCCCCCCCCATGAATTCGTCACTTAGACGCACCTGCCTCCCTTAAATATCAGTTAGGGAACTGGAAGCAGATCAGAAGTTAGAGAATTTGAATCAGATCAGAAGTTTGGGAATTGGAAACAGATAAGAAGTTAGGAATGGCACCAAAAAGCCGTAATTAAAGCAAATTGCAAAATTCAAAGTGGCTCACCAGTGGAGCGTGAGGGATTAAAACCATCATTGTTCTAAACAAAAGATGCAGTGCATCAGACAGGTGATTATAAATATTTACAGTGTATATAACATTTAGAACAAGGTTCAAGTACACAAGAACATAAACAAATATCTTGAATAATAAAAAACCTGCAGCTCCTACCACTGATTCACTTCAGCTCCTAACAGAAACTTCCACGCTCCTGTTAAATTAAGGATGAAGGCAACGCTAGAGCAATGTTTGTTCCCAAGGACTGAGACTTCAGAAGACTTTACCCGCCCCCAAACAGAAACAGAATGAGTGAGTAGGAAACATCAAGCGGCACAACTGAGATTGCAAGTCTGACTCATGCCGGATCGATATACGGCAGCCGCGATCACTACTAAAAGCAGGGACACATTTATACAGGCAGTCTTCCAAGCAGCAATTGTAAAGTTTCAGTCAATCTTCAATCACTACTAAATGCAGGGGCAGATTTATACAGGCACTTTTGTAAGCAGTATTCAGTTTGCCAAATTGCCACTGGCTGACTGAGAACTTCAGCTGCAGCACCAGAGAAACAAAGAGAAAAATCTATTTTTTTGAAAAGTATTTCATTATTTAAATTAAAGAAACTTTAGTTGTTGACACCACTGGTTGCTTATAGTCAAAATCAATGGGTTTTGTGCAGGAACTAAGCAGCATTGGCATCAAGAGCTGACTCATCTGTCATGTCAGATCGGTTGTGATATGGGATTGAATTTAACAGAAGCGAAATAGACGGGAGTGTATTGTCCCCGGCTCTGATTGTCTGGAGTGAATTGCCACAGAGTGAAATGTCAGGAGTGAATTGACATAGACCTGTGTGTATGCTCCATACAGAATGACAAAGGGAAAGTAAGTCAGCCAAAACAGTCATGGAGAAACACATTTACAGCACTAAATATGCATAAGGGAATTTGTATGACCCAAAACAAAAAGATCAGGCTTCACAACACAGATACCCCTCTTCACACATCTGGAATGGAGGGAGCAAACAATACATTACAAATTGATGGTGATTTAATGAAAAAAATCAAAACCCATTAAACAACTTGCAAAAGGATCAGAATTAATGAGTTTACCTAATTTTAATGAGAATGCAATTAAAATGCTAGCAGGAGTATAAGAAATGGAAACTGATGTTTTTTTTTTTTTTAGATGAGATTTGTACCAGCTTAACTGCTGCAGATATGGCAAGCGTGCTGTATGTGAACCTGACAGGATTTTTAAATGATGTTCACACCAACTTAACTGGTGCACCCATGTCAAGCATATAACACGCAAACCTGATGAGATTTTGAGAAGATGTTCACACCAGCTTACCTGCTGCACATGTCAAGCTTGCAGCATGTGAACCTGATTTGCTTTTTAGACCTGGTTCACATATGTTCACGTTGTGTATGAGAACCACATGCAAACATTGCACAATTAAGCATGTGGTATGCATTCTGCATATACACAGCTCATATATATTTCTGTAAGGGATGGAAAAAGCATTTAATCCCCCAGTTGTTTTGCAGTGTGAATTATCAGAAGGTGTTAGACAGCCTCAGGTGCCTGGGGCAGAGCTTCATTTGCAGGAGCTCAGATAGGGTAAGGACGACATCTCAATGATTTGTCAATTAGGCATCCTAGCATATAGTCTTTGTAGGCTGTGGGCGACCCACTGACACTGGTAGCAGACTGCTGCTGTTCTGTTAAAGAAAGCAGTTTATTCATCCTAGCCTTGTACCTTTCATCTCAATTTTTGTGAGCATGTTAATCCTTTCCATTCAAAATGGAAATTGGAAATTAACCTCTCTCTGTATAATAAGCAATAACCTTTTAGGCAGTGAGATTAAGAATTAGCACGGACATACAGATGGATAGCAAAGCTGAGTGAGCAATCAATACTAATATGTTAAAAGACCACAGAAATGCTTGCCAGAGGTAAAGAATTATAATTAATTGGGATATGAAAATGGTCCTCAGTGAGGAGTCTATTGGATCTAGTAATTTAATGAATAAATACTGGTACTACTTATGTACACTCTTTTAATGTCAATCAAATCCAGAATCTTATTCTAAGGAATTGATGTTTCTCAAATATCATAAATTATATATTGCCTTGTTTCATGAAATCCATACAGTAGGTGTGGAGCATCTGCTGCATACCTATTTTTTGTTACATTCTAGGGCGTAACAGTTCTGGTCAAAAGAGGCATACCATATCATCCCATTACATTATCACAGACACAGTGGGCTCAATTCAGAAAGCTCTGCAGTTGGCGCAAGGTACCTGTGACAAACAGAATTGACGTAAGTGGCACCTTGCACCACAACTTGCAGAGTTCCCAATTCAGTAACACCCTCATGCCAAACTGGGGACTCTGTGTGCCAGACCATCCTACGCCAGTTCTGCACCAGGTGTATGATTGTGACAGGGTGCTAGGGGGCTTGTGCTAGATGCAAGATGCCATGTCCCTAACAAGGAGATTCTGGAAACCCTTCCAGAGCATGCATGGTCTGGGACAATTAGACCAGCCTGGTGCTGGTCTAACACTCTATGTACCACCCCTTGAGCTCTCCCGGGGCAGGAGGGAACATGTGCTCCATCCATGGTCCCTGGCAATAGTGCACCAACCCTGTAACCACACACTATGAAAAGACATTGATAAAGAGCCCTTTGTGGCACTGATGTCTGCAACAGACCCACCCCTCACTGTGCCCAGCAACAGGTACTGTACCTCTAACCTGGCACCGCAGCAGCTTCTCTGATGCCACATCAGGATGCTGGTGTCACCCCTCCCATCCCCATCTGTGTACCCCAACCCTTTCCCATGCAATACCTAATCCCCCATGTCCCCAGCAGCCTCCCCAAGGGTCTCTTGTCCTGTGTGCAGATGCCCTTGACCACCCTGTAGCTTGTGGCAAACCTCTTGGGTGTGCTGTCTTTTCACTGGATGGCCACATTTGTGCAAACTGTGGGTCTTTGGTGCTCAAACCCTTCCTGATAGTGAATTGGGTGCAGGGTCCCTAGTGCACCAGTGATCGGACCAAGCTGTTGTTTGCTGCAGCTTGCACTGAACTTTCTGAATTGAACCCTGTGTGGTTTTCATCCAAAAGAGCTATCTAGTGCCTTTTTTTATCTCAAAATGTGTAGGATGGATGTGGTATTCAAGCCACTATGAATACAGATAGCTGCTATATACAATACGTTAGATTGATATCTAGATGAGTGTGCTAGTAGGCTTGTCTATAGTTATGCATGCACAAACTGAGAGTCTCATGCAAAAACACACATCTGTTTTTGCCACAATAAAAAGTAAAACCTACTTACTGTAAGAGACAAGAAACTCAAACAACAGTGCACTCACTTCTTACAGGTGCAAAATGATGAATTTTATTCAGCAGACAGAGCCTGGTAGATATTGTTGGAATCTGCTAATGTTCTGCAGATTATTTCCACTTTATTATGGAAACAGAAGATGCCCACACTGTGGTGCTGGATGATGAGTGCAGATACAGGCTTTACTAAACCATAAACAGAGATATAACTGGGCAGAAAAGTACTGCACTCAACTGAACAGCCTGATGAACCTAAGGACTACACACACAACATGTAATGCTGGTTGAGTTTTACTGAAAAGTCGATAAATCCATAAACACAGCTAAATGCAAACAGTGAATAGACAAGACCTTAGTTCAGTTCATTGTAAAGCAAAAGCCCGAGTGCTTTGCCCATTAGAGCTTTATCAGGGAGCTGGTTAATGGTCTGCTACCTCCTCTCTTATGTACTGCTAATGTGGTCATCAGGAGCAATTTTAAGGCCAGCTGCATTTGAACTTGCTACAGGCTAGTGGAAGAGTAGGGAGCAGAAAGAGACAAGTGATACAAAAGTATAGAAAGGAAAGAAGTTTAACAATTGCAACATAACAGTGCCAATTTACACAGAGAAAAGATATATAAGATTCAAGTAGGCATTAAATAATACTGACTTGCATTGTCTTCTCAGTCTGATGGAATAGATAGAAACAGGTATACAAATGACCTTTTGATAGTGTGTTCCCACCACAGGACTGTGTTTTTTTTTTTCAGGAATCCAGTTGCTTACAGGGAGTCTGCCAGCTAGGAGACAAAGAAGGCTGAAAAAATAGTTAGACATGCTATGTGATTATTACAGAGCAGCAGTTAGAAGATACAGTTTATAGAGTACTAAAGAAGTTTGGCAGACAGTAAAAATTCTGGTACATAGAGGGCTGTAGTGGTTATAGTTTGAAGTGGGTGGGGATGGGGAGTGAGTGCATGGGGATCTGGGGGAGTGGGGCAAATGAGTTGAGACCTTTCGGTCACACACTATGAAACTTGAGCTGCAGCTCATTAAATTGCAGTACAGGTTTCATAGTGTATGCACTCTGGTAACCTTGCTGTAAGCAATATGTTGCAAGGACCCTCAGACCCTTAAGACACAGAATTCAAGAACATGTGAGCAGAATTAGAATGGCAACTGACAACACACATGCAGGCCAACATTTTGCTGAATTCCATACAGTTACTGTGATTCCACTGGCACACAGTTCTTGGGCCTTGCATGTATTAAACACAATCTATGTGGGGTTGACAGGCTGAAAAAGCTCCTTAAATGAGAAAGCTTCAGGATCTTTAGCCTGAACAGTCTAAGATGGAATGGTCTCAGTGAAGAATGGGATCTAAAACCATGCTTTTGAATGAGATGTCATATTTTTGCAGATCCACATAGCTTATAAGCGGATTTTCTTTTTTCTACTTTTTTATCCTTACCCCTCCTTTCTTTTTTGCCTGCCCCTCTCTTTTGCTCTTTTTACTACAACTAAACTTGCATTTTCCTACATTCCTTTCCACCACCTTCTGTTTTTTTTCAAACCCCCTCTCCCCCTTTAATACTCCCTTCCCATATCCCCCTTCCTTTTCCCCATACCACCTTATACACACTCATCACACCCACCACCTTCAAAATGCAACACCCAACCACCCTCTATGTACCATAACTTTCATTATCTGCCAACCTTATATAATATTGCTTTATTAGAATCACTTAATGTCTAATTATCTCTGCCTTTTTGTAATTTTTCAGGTGCCTTTGTCTCCTTCCTGGGAGTTCCCCATCAGCACTGGGATTTCTAGAAAGAAAAAAGAAATTCCATGGGGAGATAATATTAGCAGGAAAATACTGGCTCCACCTCTGACAGTTCTATTTACCATCTCACTGGAAACAACAATTGTTCTGGAGGACTGGAGAAGGGTGGATGTAGTTCCACTATGAAAAGGTGGTAGCAGGGAGGATGCTGACAACATTGGTGGTTGGAAAGCTAATGGAATCCCTGTTGAAGGAAAGGATTGTGGAACATTTGAAATCCGGTGGGTTACCAGACCCAATGCAGCATTGTTTCACAGTGGGGAGGACATGCCAAATGAATCTGATAAATTTCTTTGACTTGGTGACAAAGGATTTGGATCATGGTGGAGAAGTGGATGTGGCCTACCCAAATTTCAGTAAGGCTTTCAACACCATTCCACATAGGAGACTACTACACAGGTTGGGTAGCTTAGGAGTGGATCCAACGGTGGTAAACCCAATAAGAAATTGATAGGGGTAGGCAACAGAGGGTGGTGGCAAATGGAGTTCACTCACAGGAAGGTAGGATGACCAGCATAATGTCTCAGGGATCAGTGCTGAGACTAGTCCTTGCTAATGTCTTTATAAGTGACATTGTAGAGGAGCTGGGAGGGAAGGTATGGATGCCACCAACATCTGCAATAGGGTGGACACTAGGGTTACCACCTTTCAAGAAGCCCAAAGTGGGACATTTCTTACTAAAACATGATTTTTCGCAGGACAGTACATAACCTCAACTAGTGCAACAGACTTGTTTTCTCTATACAATCAGGGTTAAGGCTAAGTATTGTAGTTTCTTGGTTGCTTTTATGGTTTCATATCATTTTAATGTATTTTAGCTAAGGTACTATAGTTTTCTACAAGATTTAGAGAAAGTTGGAAAATATTTTTCTACTAAAAGTCAGGACATGTAGTATTTTTCATGTTTTTTTGCAGGACACAGCTGCTCAAATCAGGATTTTCCTGTGAAATGCAAGACAGGTGGTAACCCTAGTGAACACTCTAGGGGGTGGAATGGATGAGCAGATACACGAGAAAACAAGAAGAGTGCTCAAGGGTATGGCAGCTGGGTTTCAGTGTGAAAAAGTGCAAAATAATGCACTTACAGCACTGAAACTCAGGGGCAGAATACAAAATGGGTGGAGTGGTATTGGTGACCATAAAGCAGGAAAGAGCCCTGGGAGTAATCATATTGGATGACCTAAATATTGCAAGGCAGTGCAACATGACAGTAGGGAAGGATGGTGTTCTGCTGGGGAGGATGGGGGGGGTATCACCAACAGAAAGAGGGAGATAGTGTTGTCTCTTTATGGACAGCTGGTAAGACCCCACCTAGAATACTGTGTCCAGTACTGGAGACCATGGGCCCAATTTTCAAAAGTTCAGGACTGACACAAGGCACTTCCATCAAAGAGAAATGGCACAAAGAGCTCCTTGCACCACACCTTGCACTTGTCCCAATTTTGTAAGACACTCTGTGCCACTGGATGGACCACCTATGCCAACCAGGTTTGCACCATTCTTGCAACAGCCACACTGGTGAGCAATGGCAGAAGGGGGCTTGTGCTGGGGCAGCTCTGCAGTATCCCCTAAAGTGGGATGTTGCAAGCCTCACTGATTTGTGCACAGTCTCTGCTGTTAGACCAGCCAAGAACTGGTCTAAACTGCTGTGTACCACTCCTGGAGCTATCACTGAGTGGTGTGTGACCCTGTGCTCCAGGGGGAAGGTCCATTCATAGCCCCCAGACACTTGACAGATCACCGCTGGAGTGGCTGATGGTCCATGGAAGGTACAAGCCCGCAACCCCCACCCCTTTGTGGCAGTGGTGCATCTGCCCTCCCTCACAGATCTGCACTGACAGGTGTCAGCCACGCATTTGCCCCACCATGGCAGTTGCCACACACCCCCATCTCAACCCATCCCACCCCATATGCGAGTCAAGGCATGACCAGGATGACCTGACAGCCACCAGGGTGACCAGTAAATGGGTCACCATCATTGGCTGCTGCTGCCACAAGCCTGTCACATGGCTTGTGGCATTCCCCTCCCATTCTCCACTTAGAGGCAGTGTCAGTGTCAGTGGCTCAGTAGGTAGCACACTCGCCTCGGAGGCTGGGAGATCAGAGGGCTGTGGGTTCTAGCCCCACATCAGGCACTTGGGTTAATATCCCAGTACTGACACTGTAGTGTAGCATGAGAGAGGTGCTGTACTTCTGAGATGCTGTCTTTCTGATGAGACGTTAAACCAAGGTCCCATCTGCTTGGATTGGTGGTAGCTCAGGTGAATGTTAAAGATCCCATGGCACTTATCGAAAAAAGAGTAGGGGAATTTCCCCGATGTTCTGGCCAAATTTCCCTCATTCACAAAAAATACCACCAACAGCTTAATCTGGTTCAAGGTCAGCTGGCATTCATCTGTATCCCCCTTCCCCTGGTCATGCCTGAAAATAGGCATGATTTGACTAGTGCACTTACCTGGTCAACAAAAACTAAACTAAAAAATAATGTTAGTGCAGCTCTTGGCTTGTGGCAACCTCGGGGACTTTGAAATCTGGTGCAGGATCCCTGAAACACTCTGACTTTGTCACAGCCAAGGGTTTGGCACAAACTGTGCCAATCAATGGGCCCTTTGAGAATTGATCCCCATATCTTCAGAAGGATAGATAAAGTGGAGATGGTTCAGTGGAGGGCAACTGAAATGATGCAGAGTCTGCATCAAAAGCCCTACGAGAAGAGATTAAAGGACCTCCATATGTACTCCGTGAAACAGAGGATGGAGAGGGGAGATTTGAAAGAGACCTGTTACATGAGGTCCCTGCACACTTATTGGTACCCCTAGAGGTACACGGTAGACAGCTAGTGTTTAGGCATATGTTATGCTAATATATAGGGCTAAGGGCATCTACCATACAAAAGCAGATGTCAGGATATGTATGCATATTATTGTCATACACTTTGTTTTCTAATACATATATATTTCCTATGTATTTCTTGCTTATAAGATGTTAGGATGTCTGTGTCCTTGGAATGATTTTATATATATATATATATATATATATATATATATATATATATTAGAGGCAAAAAACTCAGTTTAATGCATCAGTTAGGGTTAGTTCCTAGCGACAAAAGAGGAAATTCAATGTTAGGGTTCTTTGTTCTCTCAGCCCACCCCCCAACTGGAATCGGAGTGCACATTCGGGTAGTCGGCCCTAACTGTCACCCCAACACATGTGGAAAGAAGCTGAGGAATAGGAGAATGGGGTGACAGTTAGGACCGATGACCCCAATGCGTACCCCAGTTCCAGTTGGGGGGGTGGGCTGGAAGGGTGCAAAGGGGGTTTCAACCCTAACATCAAATTTCCTCACTTTTGTCACTGTGGAACAACCCTAACTGATGCATTAAACTGAGTTTTTTGCCTCTAATTTCCCTTCTTTTTGAGAATGATAATGAGAAATAGTGAATGTAATGCAGCGGCGGGAAGCTCCCGCCACGTGATGTCTTGTCACATAGTAACATTGTGCCCGCAAATTCAAATCGTAATACGCATAGTGATGCAAGTGAAATAGAAAGATAAACAGTACTGTAGACAGAAATGTTAAAAACAACGCAAATGCAACCGCAAATGAAAACGCACATGGTAGCGTAAACGTGAACAGTAAGTGAAACGGGTACGGAACCACAAGCAGAAACAATAATGGTAACAGTATTGTAAATGCACAGGCTGGTTTTCCCCAAAAGCTGTATAGAGAAAGACAGTGAGTAGAAAGAATGTATGCAAAATAATGACTCTCAGAACACAAAAATGAGGACTTGGAATAGTAAATTGCTTATATCTCAGTAACCGTACGACATAAAAAAAAATTAAAAGTCATATGTATTATCACTTTCCTAGCTAGCTTTGTACTTAGCCCCCACAAGGGGGCTAAGGATTTTTAGACAAAAAGTCCGTATCTAACACCGTTTTCGAGATAAGGGCCCTGAAATGCACTGCAAATGCCGTAATGTTATCCTATGGGAAAAAAACAGAAGTTTGGACTGCCATAACTTTGCCTCCCTGTAATATCTTTTCACCAAACTACTGAAAGGCACATTTGTGGGACGTTGGCTGTGTTCTCTGCAAATTTCAGCCTAAAAGATCAAACCGTTATTTTGCAGCAGGGCGCCAAACGATTGATACAATGCATCGTATGCCGTAATGTTATCCTATGGGGAAAAAGTGTCACATTTGGAGTACCGTAACTTTTCCACCATGTAATATTTTTTCAGCAAAACACTGAAAGGAAAATCTGTGAGATGTCAGCTGCGTTCCCTCCAAATTTCAGCCCAAAACTCCAAACCGTTGTTTTGCAGCGGGCTGCCAAAGAATTATTGTTATTTTGGGCATAGTGTCGCAAAGTAGTGTTGTGATTTGCGAAAGCTTTCGCAAAAATTTGTGACACTTTCGTGAGTGCGATACTACTTTGTGAAAGTACTTTTTCCAGAAGTCTGAAAAACATATTTCTGGGGTGTTTTACCCCAAAATAAAGACATGGCTAGCATCCTCAGGGCCCAACTAGGTGAATACAAAAAGAATTAGGTTGCTAGAGGGTCTCAATTTTAAATGCCAAGCATTTTTTTGATCACTAACTGAAAACAAAATGGTGGATTTGTGACAGTAAAAGGGCCATCTGTGACAGTAAAAAGTGCATTTGCAAAAGTGTTGAACTTTTTGCTAACTTTTCCCATTGACTTATAATGGGAACTTGTTTTTTGAATAACTTTTGAACCATTTAATATTTTTTCATGAAATATTTGAAAGGCACATCAGGGACCCTGGCTGCATGTTTCCTGAAGTTTTCGGACTGGTCGCACAAACCGTGTGACCTGTAGGCACGACCATAGAATTCCAAAAAAAGCATGAATGCATGCGCAGATCATGCTTAATAACTCCGCAGCCATTTATCTGACCAGTAAAAAACTTGGCAAATCTCAAGGCATATGGGTCTTGATTATGTATTCCAAATTTCATGTAAATCCGTTGAACAGTTGCAAAGTTTTTAAAGTGCAAAATTTTGGGTTTAACATGTAAATTGCTCCTCTACCATAATATATATGTCGGCATTGCCACCTTTTGGTGATTTGTACCACTACACTGATTTGTGTAAGAACTGTAAGAACTGTACTCTTTTGTTTCACAAAGTGATGACTAATACAAAATTGTATAATGTTATCTTGGACCGTGGAATCACCTCTAATTTAGCCAATATGGCTCATCTTTGTAACTAGACATATTTCTGTCTTACAGTAAGCATAATTTTTTATAGGTATATAATGTGAGACAGAGTCTTATACCTCGGAGACCCCAAGAGACACGAAGAAACCTTGAGGTATAGGGAACGCTTAGCATTGGCTCCCAGTTCGTATTGGTAAGAACTGCTTAGGCAACTGTGATTTATCCCTTTTGTAGTAATAAACAAGTTTATTACTCTTATGCAATGTGTATGTGATATCTTACATTCCCAATATTGCCAAGAACCTGAGAGTGAGGTTTAGACCTCCTGACAATTGACGACTGCGTGCAGGCAATATTTGGTGTTTGTGAGATTTCACTTGTTGCTTACAACATTTCCCTTCCCAATGGGGACTGTAGGTGTGCATCTCTGCAACACCTCTCCCATTTTCAGACCACTTTGTAGTAACTCGCAAAGTCTGACTGCTTTTCTTGGGTGTGGTTGATGCCGACTCGACCCACTCCACAGCGGCTTTGAATTGCAAGCCTACAGAGTATGCAGTAGTCCAACTGTGTGTAAAGTGCTCCTGTTGTGGATCGATACACAACACGGCACCTTTTTCACAGTTTGATTTTTCATTCCCTCCTACACAATGGCCACTGTATAAAATATCTGTGCAGAACTGAGACTCGATGTCTTGAACTTCCTTGCCTCCAATGGAGGATGGGCTGACTTTGTGCGGGATGCAAGTCAATCTGACAACCCTATACTGGGGATTTCTACCCAGTACTGTGAGACGAGACAAACAGCCAATAAGCATCATGCCAAAGGGCTGTTAGTCATGGCTCTCTATGCTGCTCTGGAAGCCTCCAAAGTGAGGTTTCAAACCCTTGACCTACAGATTTCATCTCTTAAGCAAGAGATGGGTTTGCAGGAAATGGAATGTGTGAGAGTGCAGCAGAATTTGGAGTCTGAACTTCAAACACTGTGAAATGAAAAGGATTCACTTTTGAATCATTCTACACAGGTAGGAGAGCAGAACATTTCTACATGTTAAGGCAATGGGAGGCGTAGCCCCTACCTTAACTACGTCATCTGAAGGGGAGGTCTCAGATAATGACATCTCTCAGTACAATGCTCAGTCACACCCCTACTATGGCCCAAAGAACCCACCCAGCCATCCACAACATGGTGGGTTCCCACTCCACCCACACCCTGTCATATGTCATTGACATCATGATGGACATCATGGGTGATGCCAACATGGCAGCCCCCAAGATGGGGGGGGTCAGGCCCAAGCCTGGTCCCGACGGCACCACCTGTGGCCATTATTAATGTGGAAGACAGGCAGAAGATAGAAATGATGATTGAAAATGCAATAGGTAATGTGCCTATCCCTGAGAGAAATAAACAGGCCCTCAAAACCCAGATTAGACAGTTTCTGCAAGAGGGTGGTGCTCAGGAAGGCTTGGTTCATACCGTGGCTGAGGCCACAGCCCAGGCTACTCTGGACGGCGCTCGAGCTAACCAACCCCAGCCTGATCATTCCAATAATCCCCTACAAATGACCTACTGAGTTCAGCAAATAGCTGACAGCATTGGTCAGATGAGCCCATTTGACAACCTCAGTTGCCACTTGGAAAAGGTGCATTCCAAATGTGAGATGTTTAGCCTCACTGCAGACTATCAGGTCCAAATTCTATGCCAAACCATTGAGCCTGGCTTGTGGGCCAAACTCCCCGATGCCATCCGCCAGGCCAGTAATGCCACCTTTGATGAAGTCGCAGCCAAACCCATTTCTGCACAAAGCCCAGGTGTAGTAGGAGTGATGCTTGCATACTGTGTGAAGCAGAATGCAAAGGAAAGTCCAGCGACTTACCACCAAAGACTCTGGATGGCCTACCAAGCAGGAAAACAACTCACACAAGAAGCTGCGGATGTAGATCTTATTGAATATAAGACCTTTTTCCTTAGGAACATGATCTCTGCAGTAAGAGAGAAGGTACAGCCAACCACCTATCTCACAACAAAAAGGTTTGTCGACATTCTTTGGAAAACTGAGAGAGTTTATCAGCTCTACATCCGTGATCTGGGCTCTGGTTCCAAGAAAGTAGCCGCTGTGGAGCCTACAACAGAGGCCGCAATGCACTACATGGTTGAAGGCCAGGCCCAACACAAACAGCCCCTCCCAGCAGACAACCAACACCCCCAGCAGGCACAAAAACAACAATTGAGGCAGCAGCAACAACAATGGGGTGGGAACTGGAACTATCACAAAAATAAGAAACATCATAAGAATAAGGGTAAACAACAACAGCAAAGACCAGGCCATTCCTATAGCGAAATAGCTGAAGAAAACTGGAAGTTTAGAGAGCTCCTGGAGCAAGTGCGCTCTGTAGTGGATGCTGTTCCTGCTCAGTCCCTTGCAGCTGTGCAACCAGGAACCCAGGCCCCAACAGGCCATGGTGATACCGGAAGCACAGACCCTCAGGCCCAGACAGGCCTGAACCCAGAAGCACCTCCCTATATAGCATCAGTGCAGCATGGTAATGTTGTTCAATGGAGCCAGACCCAACCTCTCCATGTTCCCTCCACTACAGACTGACAATTACAGGCCCCAGTCTGGATTGTAAACAAGCTGGTCTTGGATACAAATGGAAGGCTCTGCACTGAGGCTGAGGTCGGGGGCCACATACTTACAGTATTATTAGATACAGTTGCGGTTGTGTCACTATTACATGATGACCACCCAGCTACATCTCCTTGGTCCACCGGATGGAGGACTAACATGTCAGGAGTAGATGGTACTAGGTTACCTGCATACCACTCTCTACCACTGCCTGTAGAGTTGGGACACCTGAAGGCCTCACACACCTTCCAACTGATGGTATTGCATGATCACCCTAGTATCATTGGAATTGACTTCCTAGCACCACACGGCTTTGTGGCAGACTTGGCTAACTTGCTACTGATACAGATTCAGAGTCAATATCACACCATTCTGATCCCTGATTCAAATGTGGTGGCAGCAATATCTGCCAACAATAAAGTATATGACATCATAGATTTGTTCAAGAACCATGAGATTTTTCCAAAGCTCCTCCCCATTCTAAAAAGACATTTGGAAGCATTTGCTATCAACAAGCATGACTGTGGCAGAATGCACACTGTCATTGAAGTGCCGGGCCCAGCACATGACAGGCAAAGGCAATACCCTTTTCTACCTGAGGCCTTGCCTTCTTCTTAAGGAAACAACTAAATCTCTCCTCAACCAAGGGGCAATCAGAACATGTGTTTCTACTTCCAACTCCCCAGTCTGGTCTGCGGAAAACCCCACATGTGCCTGGAGACTTACTATTGACTACAGGAAACTGAATCAGGTCAAACCCAGTTGTGCTCCAACTGTGGCCTCAGCACCTGATGTGCTATGACTCCTGACCCCTGACTGACAATGGTTCAGTGCCCTGGACATCTCCAATGGTTTTTGATCTCTTCTATTGGCCCTTAAGAGTCAATATAAGTTCACCTCCACCTTTGAAGATAGACAGTATGCGTGGACCTGCTTACCACAGGGATTCCATAACAGCCCGTCCCTGTTCAATCTACACATGATGGATGCCCTTGAGGGGTTCTCTACTCCCCAGTGTCTCTTGCAGTAGGTAGATGACCTGTTGTTGGCAACAGTCACACAGGAACAACACTTAGATCTCTTGGATGAACTACTGACTCTCATCCAGAAAGCAGGCCTCAAATGTAACCGAGCAAAAGCACCACTATGTCAGAAAGAGGTACTCTTTCTGAGCCTGAGAATAACTGACCAAGGTCATAACCCTACCTGGAAGAAGATACAAGGATTGAAAAACCTGCCATTACCAACCAGTGTGGCAACTCTTAGAAGATTTCTAGGTATGGTGAACTATTCACGAGATTGTATCTGTGATTTTGCTCAGAAGGTTGCTCCTCTGTATTAGTTACTAAAAAAGGATATTCCTTGGACTTGGAGCCCCATACATACCCAGGCTGTGATGTCACTGAAACAGGCCTTGGCCTTGGCTCCAGCTCTGATCAACCCCAATCCAGCGCTACCATTCCATCCAGAGTGTGCCACCTCTGACATTGCCATGTCAGCAGTGCTGGCTCAGAAGGTACATGATACCTTGAGACCCATTGCATATGCATCACAGCTCTTAACCCAATGAGGAACAGAAGTACAGCCTTTGTGAAAGGAACCTTCTGGCCACCTACTGGGCTGTCAAGCACTTTTTGTATATCATTGGGTACTCTCCACTGATCATTAGCACAAACCACACCCCAACTACCTTTCTGTTATCAGACAGAGTGAAGGATGGGTCAGTCTCTAACACCAGGCTAACACACTAGTCACTTCTTCTCCAGGACAGAGACATCCAGGTATACCCAACAAAAATGCCATCCATGCTGGCACATGGTCTCCTTTTCCAAGGAGAACCCCATGATTGTACACTGCAGCCACCTGATCTACGTGATCCAGGTCCTTTCCTCCCTGCCATGCCACAATTACTCGAGAACACCTCATTGTGTCCTATCTTTATGGATGGTTCAGCTTCCTGTCACCAGGGAGAACAAATTGCAGGGATGGGAATTTTAGTACTGTACCCTTATGGTAACACTGTTAAAATCTCAAAATTTTGCAGTGTGGCATCCTCACAGTATGCCGAGATGGCAGCGGTGGCCTGTGCCCTTGAGTTCATTCAACATGAGACCGAGGACACCATCATTTTTACAGAGTCTAATTGGGTTTGTTGTTCTCTTACAGAATTTATCCCTTTCTGGCAGAATAACTCATTCCTCTCTTCTGATGGCAGTACAGTGAATCACAAAGAACTGGTAATATACATACACTTACTGGCAGAAAGGTTTGCACATGAACTCTATGTACATAAAGTTAAAGCTCATTCCATACATGACCCCTACCATGCCTTCAATGACATAGCAGACAAACTTGCCAAGGAGGAGGCCTGAGGATGGGACACCTGGATGATGGACCATCCAGAGGCCAATGCGGCCGAACACATTGCAGCAGTCAGGAAGAAACCTAAACCTTTTTCCCCCTTGTACCTCTCAGCAGCCCAACATATTGATACTGAACTCAAACAAGTGTTTGGATTCCTTGACAAGGGTACTGAAGAGAAACTTCCCACACGCAATCCCTACCAGAGGTATAAAGGTAAGTCACACTTGTCCCTAGATGACAGTCTCATCTGGTACCAACCAGAGGATTCCACCACCAAGTTGTGGGTGGTCCCTAGACACCTTAGATTTGAATTCTTGCACCAAGTGCATGATACACCCACTGGTGGACACCAGGGAGTGGAAAACACCCTCCAGAGTTTAAGACCACTGCCTGGTGGCCTGGTGTCACCAAAGATGTCAAACAGTACATAGATAACTGCCTTGTATGTATGCAAAATAACCCCATCCCCACCAAATGAAATGCCAAACTCTTACCACAAAGACCCTCTGGCCCTTGGCATGCCATACAGATTGATTTTTTTGTTCCTTTGACCAATATAAGCAGACACAAGAAGTATGCTCTTGTGGTAACTGATCTTTTCTCCACATGGGTTGAAGCTTTCCCCACTAAGACATGCACTGCTAAAACCACTGCCAAAATCCTAGTGGAACAAATTTTCTCCAGGTAGGGCCTACCTCTTAAGGTAGACTCTGACAAAGGAACCAGTTTCACAGGTGAGTTGATGAAAGAATCCCTTGAGCTCCTTGGAGTTCAGAAAAAAATCCACATACATTACCACCCACAATCTTCAGGTCAAGTAGAAAGATCTAACAGTTGGATTAAGCAAATGCTTTCCAAATTCATTGAGGACAATCCCAAAACCTGAGATTCCCTGTTGCCTTTACTCCTTATGTCAATTAGAGGTACACTCTCAGCCACCACCCTGTTGACACCCTTTGAGTTAATGACTGGAAGACAGATGAGATTACCTGACCACCTGTTGTTTGACCTGCACACCCCCACTGCAGACTGTGTGTCTATAGACCAGTATATGGAAAAACTCAGAAAAGACCTCATACACACACACTTGTATGCTGCCAACTGCATGGGCAAGGCCCAGCAACAATCCAAAATACAATTAGACAAACATGCGCAAGAAGTGGATTGGCAGGCTGGAGATCAGGTAATGGTTCTCAGCTTCGCACATCCCACACACTTGTTCTCCAATAAGTGGGAAGGCCCTTACCCCATTGACAACAAGCTCAGTCTGGCAGTCTATCAAGTTAGACTCTTGCATAACAACAGATTGACTGACAAATGGTTTCATACAAACCAGCTCAAACTGTATAAAGGAGTACAATTACTTTTCCTCACCCCATTGGGCAGAATAGTACTAACCTACTAATGTTTGATTTTCCTTTTCAGATACACTGACAAGATAGCTATCTTGTTCCATTTTCTCCTAATCTCAAGAGTTATCCCCTGCATCCAAGGCATGGTACCGAACCTACTTCCTCACCTTTATCCTCCAACATCTGCCCTGGAGGGAGGATCCATCAAAATACCCGATAGTTTGGTTACTGTCCAGGAATGTTCTGACACTTACCTCACTGCCTTGGTTGTTGCTCCTGATAAATCTACCCTACAAATTGAGTGGCAAACCACATCACAAGGACAAATTATCCCTGTGGCCAAACTCTTCAAGTGAACTTTCCAGGGTTGGCCCAGTGCTAAATTATCCCCTAATGATTCTCTGTCCTTGCTACAAACTGTCTTTGACATTCTGGTTTATACAATATTACTGCTTAAATTGATCCTTCATATTGTAATTATTTGTCTAAGGACTGTACTAGAAAATTTTGTGCTGTACAGAACATGGCATCAGCTGCCATGTTTCTTTCTGTGTTACCACACACTGACAAGCAGCTTTTGGAGTGTCCAAAGCACACCCTGGTCCTCATAGTGGTCTAAGAGCCACTGCTCTGCCTGGTACACTGATTAACAACTTGTAATTTATGCATATACCTGTTTTGTTTAACTTGATTTACTGGAATATGAAAGAATTTGGTATGTGTCATAATATTAATACTTTAGCATTTTACAGTATGTTATTGCTTGATAGTTTAACAGCTTTTCAGATTTGTACTCAAGACCCTATTGCCGGGGTGCATACCATCAAGCATAGAGGCAACTTCAGGAGAAAACCCAATCCTGATGATCGAAGTCATAAACGTAATACATGTGAAGTTGCCAGTTCTGATGTCACTGGTGTAACAGGCACTGTCACAGGTCTTTTTGGTACAGCTATGTCTATCTGGAATAAAGCAGACATTGCTGCTATCAAATCTCATTCAGCCAAATTCCAAACTGGTTTGGTAAATGATATACTACCCCCATTATTGCATGGTGTGGATGGCCTTAGTCAGGAAGAAAGATACACTGTTTACAATATGCATGACATTGCTAAGGCATTTACAGACCCTAAAGATAAGATGAATGCACTCATTGCACAGTATAACAAAGAAGCAGATAAACAATACATTGCTAGAGAAATCATATGTTCCGATTATGGATCATACATTATTACTACCATCAATAGTCTCTTCCGTGATCTAGAATCTGGAAGTATACCTGACTTCATACATGACAGACGTATTTCTAAATGGTATCGTTCACGTTGTAAAACCCCTAGCTGTATTGCTACGTGTAGGCGACAAACTTTAACTATTCCTCTTTCTATAGCTAGGAATCTGGGTTTTGTGACCAGACACCCTAATACTGGTCCATGTTTTACTACTAAGAAATGTTCTATCAAAGATACTATGTTTGTTTCTTTTGCTGTCTCTTTACCATGTTTTGATCCCACTACGGCTTTATACAGCAAGCTTGCTTCTGTTCACTCAATTGGGCACCTTGATGACAACATCTACAGAGAACACCTGGATTTGTCTCCTATACTGGTCTTCCATCCTTTACTGGACACCTGGGTGGCTCTGCACACAGACTGCTGTGCGAGGAAACAATATATCTACTTGTGTCAATGTGATGTATTTGATGTTATTAAACCTGTATGTGGTTATTCTCCTGACAGTATTGATTGGTCCTTTTCCCATGGATGATGACATCAGCAGGAATGACACTGCCTTTTCAGACTCAACATTGGCTCCAGATAGACTTTACCAGTCTTATTGAGATGAGGTTCATCGCCTGTCAATATGAATTTCTAAGACAACTTACACCTGCCTGGTACAGTGCAAAAGTGGTGCCTCCCCACTGTTAAAATGCAGTATAATTCTGATGGGGAGTATTGTGTGGTTACTAATTATAAAAGCTATACATACGTAACTGAGATGTGTTATTGATAACCCTAATTTTTGCTTTGTCCTCATCAGAAAGTTGTTATTGGACATACCGTTATAACCCTCATACCCCTTATGGATGTGGACATCATTGATGGTAACCCTGATTATCTGCTCACCCTTTCTGAGTATTTATCATATTTTAATGTACACATAGATCCACTGACACTTATGTTAAAACCACTTTTAGAGAGAAAAGACACACACCTCATCCACATCAGCAATAATATTACCAAGACTAACAAAGTTATTCTTTCATTGATTAAAGATTGTGATATGAATGATGCCTTAACTAACACTTGGCTAGAGATTACTTTTAAAGGCTTTGTTATCATCCAAGCATTTTTTATATTTTTCTTGGTTATTATGCTATGCTGATTATGACGCACAATGCGCCAACACCATGAGCAGCTGGAGTTCCTTTACAAACCTTGCGTGTCAGGTTTGTAAATGACCCCTGCTCCCTGACCTTTCCCTGATTTGCCTATGTTGCCCTTGGAAGCAACAAGGGGGGATGTTACATGAGGTCCATAAACCCTTATTGGTACCCCCAGAGGTACACTGTAGACAGCTAGTGTTTCAGCATATGTTATACTAATACATAGGGTTAAGGACATCTACTGTACAAGAGTAGATGTCAGGATATTTATGCATATTATTGTTATACACTTTGGTTTCTAATACATATATATTTTCTATGTATTTCTTGCTTATAAGAAGTTAGGACGTCTGTGTCCTTGGAATGATTTATATATATATATATATATATATATATATATATATATATATATATATATATATATATATATATATATATATATATATATATGTGTGTGTGTGTGCATTGCCACCTTTTGGTGATTTGTACTACTACACTGATTTGTGTAAGAACTATACTCTTTTGCTTCACAAAGTGATGACTGGTACAGAATTGTATAATGTTATCTTGAACCGTGGAGCCACCTCTATTTTAGCCAATAGGGCTCATCTTTGTAACTAGAAATGTTTCTATCTTACAGTAACCATAACAATTATCATAGCTATATAATGTGAGATACTGAGTCTTGTACCTCGGAGACCCCAAGAGACACGAAGAAACCTTGAGGTATCGGGAACACTTAGCATTGGCTCCCGGTTCGTATTGGTAAGAACTACTTAGAGCAACTGTGATTTATGCCTTTTGTAGTAATAAACAAGTCTATTACTCTTATGCAACATGTCTGTGATTTCTTACATTCCAAATATTGCCAAGAACCTGAGAGTGAGGTTTAGACCTCCTGACAGACCTTTAAATACTTCACGGGGATAAATAAGGTACAGGAGGGAAGTATTATTTAGAAGAAAAGGAGTTCAAAAACAAGGGGACATGCTGTGAAGCTGGAGGGGGTAGATTCAGGCAAGATGTGAGGAAGGATGTCTTCTCAGAAAGAGTGATGGATTTCTGGAACAGCCCTCTAGCAAAGGTAGTGGTGGCAAAAACAGTGGTGGGGTTCAAGAATGCATGGGATAAGCACAAGAGAATAATAGTGGCAAGGAAGGGGGGAGG
This sequence comes from Neoceratodus forsteri, assembly GCA_016271365.2. Taxonomy (NCBI): domain Eukaryota; kingdom Metazoa; phylum Chordata; order Ceratodontiformes; family Ceratodontidae; genus Neoceratodus; species Neoceratodus forsteri. The sequence continues at coordinate 800,160,382 of CM057454.1, forward strand.
ATGGATGGAGCTGTAGATTGGGTACAGTCTACTGTAACGGTGTAGGTAGGGAGGAATGGGCAAATTGGATGGACCATGCAGTGCTTACATGCCATCAAATTCTATGTTTCTAGGTCATTAGTATACCTGTTTCTGTCTATTCTATCAGACAGAGAAAACATTGCAAGTCAGCATTATTTAATGCACACTTGAACCTGATATAACTTTTGCCTGGCTGTACTGGTACAGCTATATTGTAACTGTTAAATTTCTCTCCTTCCTACTTTTGTATAAGTGTTTTTTTATTAGATTCATGGTCCCAACCTTGTTACTGGTACAATTAATAATAATTACATTGGGGGAGAGGTCACGTGATGGCTGCCTGAGAGGTCGCAGATTTCCTTTCTCCCGCTCCATGATCCAATTTAAAGAATTTTGTAAATCAGATCTTCATGTCATCTGCAAACATAAACAACTTCCCATGTAGACCCTCTGAAATGTCCCCAATATATGTGTTGAAAGTATGAGTCCAGGAATGGACCCTTGGGGAACCTCCCTTGTCATCCTTTCTTCTTTTGAGTGATCCCCATTTACCACAACCTTCTGTGTCCTCCCCTCTAACTAATGTTCTACCCAGTTTGTGAGCTTGCTTCCCACTTCTAAGATGCCCAATTTGCTGACCAGCCACCTGTGGAGGACAGTGTCAAAGGCATTTCTGAAGTCCAGGTAGGCCACGTCCACTGCCCTGCCTTGGTCCATATCCCCGTGTCTCTGTCAAAGGATTCAATCAGGTTGGTCTGGCAGGACCTTCCACCTGTGAATCAATGCTGATTGTCATCCAACTGAGAATAAAGCAAATCATTATGAAAAAAATGAGGGTAGAAGAAAATGGGCAGGTTGGGTGAGCCAAATGGCCCTAATCTGCTGTCAGATTCTATGTTTCCGTGAGTATGAGTAGAAACAAGTAAAGTGAAGTGACAAATGTTATTCTAAACTTCCTGGAGTTTTTCAAATTCTGTCCAATACTGAGAAACAAAACGGATGCAAAATCAAAAAGCAGAAGAAGCAAACACAAAGTAATGATTTTATGAGTATTGAGAAATAACTTTTAAATTTGTATACCGCTCCAAGCCTTTGTTTAACACCTTTACTCAAACTACCAATGGTTGCAACTGACGAATGCCTACGTGCCCTACAAGTGCAGCACATAGGCATTCCTATGACCAAATGCAGTGAAGCAGTACTCAGCTCACCCCTCTGTGGCATTCACTAATAGGCACACTAGTGACCTGCTCACAGGATCCCTGGCTGGCCACGCAGTGCCACACCCAGGGCATGTCAGAAGGGTGCCTTTACTGGCATATATGCATGAAGGTATTTGTGTGCCACACTGGTGTGGGACATCTGCATGAGTGGGACCCTATGGTACCATTATGCATGATTATGTGCACCCCTGTCACAAGGCAGTGGTGCCAGCATTGGGACCCTTGCCACACTGTTGCCCCCGCCTACTGTGCTACTTTGGTGGGCTTAGGGTGGCCATTCAGGCAAACACCTACTGGAGAATCAATGAATGGTGTGCACCATCCCAGGACCCCATGCCCATGTGTGGAAGGGGGTCTGCACAATGTGACCTAGACTGAGTATCCTATTGTATGTCCATCGGTATCCAGCACCCCACTCCTGCATTGGCACATTCCTCCACCATGCAGCTGCATGCCAAGGAGGCAGGGGTGCAGTCAGGTGGCTGACAGTTGTGAATGCCAGCCAGTGCACCCAGGTTATGCATGTTTTGCATGTGAAACCTGCCCTATAGTGAATCACATCCAATATGTTCAGTATAAGTTAAGGAGTGGTCCAGATGGACTACACAATATCTAAACAGATGAACCCATTCAATTTGAATACCATCCAAATCATGAACAAGTAATGGTGAAGTATTTTTCAGTGAAATGGGGGAACCGAACAGCATTGATTTTGTTTCTGAAGAATTTCAAAACAAATTACAATTTTTAAACCAAGTAACTGTGCAAAAATCTAAATTCAAAAATGTTGTGATCTCTGAATAACTCTTAGAACTTTTAAAAATAATGAGATCATCTGCATATGAAATAGTCACAATGTGTAGAAACCTTAGGGACCAACTTTATAAACATTCAAAATAAAAGAGACAACAGAATCAAGATACATCATTATTGGCACAATACCAACAGACTTAACATGATTTTAAAGATAATCACCAATCCCAAGACACAACATTCAGTAAAGGTTCTCAAAGTTTCCAATTTACAATAAAGCAATTTATAATAAATGAGATCAAATGCCTTATTCAGGTCTATAAACAAGCCCCCATCATACATCCATTCTCCCTACCATGGAGAACGATGTCAGTGAACCTGACCAAGAGAGTACAGTACAGTATCTATACCTATCCCCTTCCTAAACCCATATTGCTGCTTACAGAATAAGTTATGATTTTCTAAGTAAGCACTGATTTGATTTGACACAATTTTTTCCAAGATCTTACTCAAGGCATTAAAAATAGAAATAGGCTGGTAATCATCCAAGTTGCAAACGCTCTTCTTTAATGGAACTGGGCCAATATGAACCAATTATCAGCTAAAGGAAACTGTTGAGTTATTAGGGACACATTAAAAATAGGGCACAAAGGGGCCCCAATTTGATAAGCAAACAGTTTAAGGAAATGAGAATCAAGACTGTCATCATTGTTCGGACATTTGTTTGAAAGGATATTTATCAATTTGAACATCTCCTTAACAGTTTTTTTTATAGTACATATTTGAATCATCAAATGGTAAGAAATCATACTGATCATTTAAAGGGTAAGAGACCAGTTGATTTGACTCAAGGACATCGAACACTGTGAGATCAGCAAATTTAATTTCAATAAATTTGCAATTTCACAAAGATTACTAACTTCTCAGTCATCTACTGTAACTTTTTTTAATGTATCTTTTTGTTTAAGGCTGATCAAAGCAGAAATATTGTCCTTGTTGATTGTTTTTCTTAATTGTGATATGTATCTAATGTTGAATAGTATGTTTTGTTATACCTATTCGTGTCAAACCTGTAAACTGGTCATGTGAAACAGTGCTTTTTTACCGGGTCAACAACATTTTAAATACATAAATAACATATTGTTCTCATATTATTTTTCATCTTTCCAGTTGTCATCTAGATGGTATTTTACAAACTTAGCCTTAGTTGATCTAACGAGAAATTTACACCTATTTCTAATTTGGTGATACTCATTTAATAAAACAATAGAGGGAGAACTAATGTATTTTTTCCCAAATACCATTGCTTTGAGTAAATCATGCTTCTAATTTTGCTAGTAAATCATCTATTGCATCTACATCTCAAATGTAGTTTTCAAAGGGGAAAACTTGTATTTTGTATTGCAAAAAGTGGGCAAGGAAAAAATCCAAAAGCACAACCAACCTTTGGGATGCTGTCCAAAAAGGACCAGTCTAACAATTTAACCTAAGATTTGACTTTATTTACTGTAGGTCAACCCTATCAAATTTACGTGACATAACAAACCTAGCAGGAATTTTTGGAGGATGAAAATTTAAAACGTGATATGTAACAAAATGATCACCAATTAATTTTTCTATAACTGCAGAAAATGTAATTCAATTTACTCAATTAATTAACAACTAGTCTAATAAGGAGCGTTTGTCAGAAATGAGATAATTTGAGTCAATAAAAACTTCTGCACCAAGGACTTGTTATGATCACCCTTCTCAGATAACCAATTTAAATTCATGTCCCCACAATTACTGGATCATGACTCTTAACAGTCTGTTCCAAATTTTCCAAATACTCAACTAACCCAGTCAAACAATTTGAGTAGGGTTGAAAAAACAACTAATATAAACAATTTTTTTGCTCCCCAAAACTATTTTAAGTAACAACCATTCAATCTTTGAATCATATTCAGTACTACTAGACACCATGGGCTGGATATTCAAACTGCGCTATTCTGTGGCGCAAGCCCTTGCGCTGCACAAAATAGTTGTGCAGGGGTGTGGCCGGGGTGATATTCAACGGAGTTGCACTATTGAGCAACTCCTTTGAATATCACCCCTGGCTGCCAGCCACTGTGCATGCTTAGTGGAACTTAGGGCACGCAAGGGTCAGAGTGGAGCATTCAAGATGCGGTGGCACAAGTACCATTGCACCATGGGCAAATTTCTGATATTCAAAGGTGACATGCAAATGGGTAACTCATGCAAGGTGCAGGGAGGCCATTTGCATCTATTTATATCCCATTTGCATGCCATTAGCATGCAGGTGCGCCGATCCCGGGAGGACGTGCCTGGCACCCTGCCAGGCAGCGGACGGGGAGCGGGGTGGGGCTTCGTGGGTGGTGTGGGGGCTACCAGATCACCAGGGTAGGTAGTCCTGGGGGGTTTGAACACTTATGCCCGCAATCAAGCTCAAGTCCACTGACCACCAGGAATATGTCCTTGGGGGTTGAAATCTTGCTGCCCACGATCGGGCTTCGTGGTTCACTGGACCACCAGGGATATGTTCTGGGGGTTTGAACTTTGCTGCCCGTGATCGGGCTAGTGGGGGTGGGGATTTATTGTCACTTCTGCCCATGATCAGCCAGTCAGGGGTGGGGGGTTTTTAACTTATGCCCGCGATCGGCCGGGTCAGGGTGGGGGTTACTCTATGCCCGCGATTGAGCTGTAGGGGGCACAGGGAGTACATTGAGGGCCATCCACAGGTGGCAGCTGCTGTGTTGTGCCCTGCAATGTGTCAGCTCACATGTGGGTGGCCCTAGACTTACTCCTTTTTTTTTTTGCTCAGAGTTGTGCAGGCGCAGGTTGGGGGTTGTGCCTGCACAACTCTGCACAGCCCGCTGAATATCGGGCTGTGCAGTTTATGCATGGTTCCTCCCCATCTGGTTCAGCATGCCTTCATTAGCATTGCGCTGTTGCTCAGCTTGACTTGGGGGGTGCAACTGCCTCCTGCCGAATATGGCAGAATGGCACAATTTTGGACTTGCACAGGTGCAACCCTATTGCGCATGGTGCAACCCTTTTGAATATCCAGCCCCATGGACACATCTAGATGCTCTTTAAAATAAAAGGCTAAACCTGATCTATTCTTTTTCCTTCTCTGTCTAATCAAATCAGTTTAAAACCAGGTAAAAAGCAAAGGACAGTAGGAATATGAGGTTTTATACAAATTTCTGTTATTCTGATTATATCTGGAGAGAACTGGTTTGTCAACACCTCTAATTATGTGACCCTAGCATTAAAATGAATTATTTTCAATCTGTGTGATTGTTACCAGAGCAAACCAGGGCTGGCTGCAGCAGCAGCAACAGGCCCAGGGTTGCTATCAATGTTTCTAAACAGTAGTAACAAACAAATAAATTCAAATTAACAACAATTAGGATTTGAGAATAGATAATACTGAATGTAAAACTGTTTAAGCAAAGTACTTTAAAACCAACATACCATAGGTCACTTTTCTTTGTACATTCAAACACATAAAATATGCTAATCTCAGGATGAATTTTTAAGGATAACTCCTAGGACACTGCATAATCATTTACATTGGAATGACCCCGGTCATTAGCAGCAAGTACAATAAATGCAGTACTTTCAAAAAATAAAAACTTCCAACTAAAAAAGAAACAACTTAAAATGTCATTAAAAACATATTGAGTAACACAAACTGTGAAAGAGAACAAAGCTGTCAGTTTACGACACCTAGAGACCAACTCCAACCTCCTACATGCACTTTTAAAGCATTCCACCTCAGGCTTCCACCTTCTGCTCCTTCCTAGGTTCTAATTTCCCTTGGCTGCTCCCCACTCTCTTGGGGTACATAATGTTTTGCCTTATACTAACAATTCGGGATATTTAAATGTACTGTTCAAAACAAACATTTTGGTGTGAAACTTCTGTATCTCGCCTGACTATCTAGCTTATGTATAACTTTATATACTTATATGCTGCCTCATTCGTATCCTGTTTTAGTTCCTACCCTATGTATAGCCCATATTTTATTTTGCTGTTATACCTGTGCTACTTTTATCAGGAGTAGTATTGCTGTACCTGTGTATGCATATGTGTATCTCTTATGTATTGGATGTTATTTCTGTATGCCCAGGCCCTCCTTGGAAATGAGCTTGCTCAACGGTGCTTCACCTGGTAAAATAAAGATTGATTGATTGATTAAATAAAAATAAACAAATCAAGTTAACTAGAAACCTCAAATGAGCAAAGTGCTATGCTCCAGCCCCAATGCCTCCACTGACTCTGATACGCATAGCTACACTTTGTTGTCAGTTTTGCTGCCAAGTAGACACAACCGTAACTAGGGCTGTGTGAGTTTTAATTTTGAAACCCTACTCCCAATGCTCTGCCACAGTCAGTCAAGAGGGAGGTTAGGCAGCACTCAGAAAGGCCAGCAAAATGGAGTGGGAGACTAGTGAAAATGGTCACAGGAACAGATTTCAGAAAACAGGAAGGCTAGATGAAATATAATTGCACTTTTTAGACAGATAGAATAAGTCACCAGTTCTGCTGCATATGTGTTTAAGTCACCAGAAAAGAGCAGCAGCAGCAGTAAGCAGACTGACTGAAATGGATGTCTCACTACATGGGCATGATGTAACAGTCACCAGTTTCATAGCACAGCTACAGCTGATGTCATTCATGGCTGTTGAGGAGTCTGCCACCCTTTACCAACTCTGACACACTTAGCTGCAATGTTGTGCCAGTTTCACCACTGTATATAATAAGTGGTTATTTCCTGTTTCCTAGTGGGGAAGATGGTGGTATTAGGAGTTAGAATGGGTTGGAGGATGTAGGAAATATTTTAGTATGTTTTTAATTTTTTTTATAATGCTGGTGAAGACAAAAAGTCTTAAAATTTTGCACAATGTCAAGAACTTAATGAAGCAGACAGTCAGCCACATTGCCACAACTTCACAGGCAAAGTTTTAGTTCACACCACATCAACAGTTAGGGCTAAAGCAGAATTACACAAAGGTTGGGAAGTGCAGTTAGCGAAAAAATTCTCCTTAATTTTTATGAGTACAGTATGTGGTGTAATGTTTCTTGGTATTTGAAGGATTGCTAAATGCAGCATTGGCCTTACTCTAAATTCAGCACTTTCTCTCAGAGCATACAATAAGTCAGTGAGTGTTTTTTCTATGGCCTAAAATTCAATGCTGAAGGTAGGGCAACACTGAATTGCAACTTCAAATTACAATCAATTGGCTGTCTGTGGAAACCACTAAATGGTTTCAGTGCTACCGCTCCAACCACTCCCAATCAGTTTGTATCAGCACTACCTCTTCTCCTGCCCTGTCAGTTACCACCAGAGTACCCCAAGGGTCCATTATGGGCCCCCTGCTCTTTTCTATCTTTGTTATCACCCTCCCCTCAAACTTCCTTAACTGCAACTCTCTTCTATATGTGAATGACCTTGTCATCTTCCATAGTGACAACTCCCTTACTAGCTTATCCTCTGTCCTTACCCTGAATCACAGTGCTGCCCATAGCTGGTTCACTTCCAACCTGCTGTCAGTTAATGCTACAAAACACCAAGGCAATGCTGTTTGCATCTGAACCATTTCTAGCCAGATCCATCTTTGACAACTTCTCTCCTAATCCACTCTCCTGATAGCCCTGTCCTTGATAACATCTCCTTTAAATATTTGGGGTAACACTCAACCCCACTTTCTCCTTCACAGACCATGTTATCCTTGTAAGCTGCAGGATTAACCAGAAACTTGGTACTGCTTATTGTATCAAACCCTACCTATCCAAAGAGGCTCACATGGCCATGGTCAGAGGAAACATTCTCCCTATCTTGGACTATTGTTATCCCATTTACTCTTGAGTCTCTACTGCCCTTCAGGCTAGTCTCTTGTCTTCCTACAATAGCTCCTGTAACTTTGCCCTATCTGCCCTCTACTCCACACATCACCGCAACCTTTACCGGCTGGCTTTCCCTACAAGACCACTTTGAATTTACCCTTGGCTGCTTTGTGAATATCATTAGAAGCAGCTCTGTTTCCCCTCTCTCTACCCTCTATAACTTCCGTACCATGCCAAGGTGCCTCCACTCTTCTGCTATCCCTCCTCTTGAGCTTTCACGAATCTCGACCAAAATGTGTGGAAACATTTTGGAATGGGCCCCCCGCAACCCTCAGATCCTCAAACACTCATCTTACCTTTAAATGCAACCTCAAATTCTGGCTACTACCATGTCACTTTTGTTATGTAACTACATGTTTATTATGTGTATTTGTACCTCGTGCCTTTTGGCCCAGGTCATGCATGAAAACGGTCCCTTGGATCAGTGTACTTACCGGTTATCAAAGTCATAAATAAATAAAATAATAAATTGATGCTGCTTTGAGCAATTATTCAAGTCTTCAAGAATACTGTATCATACAATCACAAAATTTCACTGTAACTTTTACCCTGACACTGTATTGTTATAGTTCTCTATCTTTCTGTTTTATTTTATTCTGTGGATTTGTATCACTCTACTTTCTCCATGAGTTTTGTATGCAGTACTATGTTAATGGCCTTGTTGAAACCCAGGTAGACTACATCCACCACATGGTCTTAGTATACTAGAGAATGGTGATCCAGTCAAATCAAATGTCATCCCTGTAGATCCCATGATGGTGAGTGAACTTTGGTAGACACAGACTTTGAAGCCAGTGGACCTATTCTGCTGCACCCACCAAATGTAGTGGAGCAAGCTAGTGCAGTGTCTCAAGTTTGTGCATGACAAAAGGGAGTATGCAGTCAATGTCAGGAAAATACTGAATATCCAAACATTCACTCCCAGCTGTCAATATCCTCTCTACCACAGTAACTGCCCCTCCATGTTAAAAACACAGCAATGTTATGATTTATTTTTCTGTCTGTTGACTGGACTAATCAGTGTATTATATAGCCATTTTCCTTTCAGTGCTGTGTGCTCTTAGTGCAGATGCCACCTTACTATTCACTCTAGTACATGGTCACTCCAACTTCACTCCTATAGTGCCTTCAAGCATATACACTTGCAGCAGTGCAGTACAGAAAAAGAAGAAATATTATCTGCTGTCTTATTTCTACTGAAGGGCAGTTACTGAGGTACCAAGTGCATCAGGAGATTGGGAAGGGAATCATCGTTTGTGCCAGAAAAGGGCAGGGTGTCAGAAGATGGGGAAAGTGATGTGATAGTTGGGCCACAATGCATATCAGCAGATTGAGTGTAAGAGATGTAGTAATTGAGCCTGGGTACATGTTAGTAGATTGAGGAGGTTAAAGGATGTGATAATTGTATAAAAACAACCACTCACAGCCCCACGTTCTGGAGTCAACAACTAGAAATCAGAATGATAGCACCACTTTACAAGGCAGTTCTTATATTAGTCTAGCTTTGCCGATCCATTTATTAGAAGAAAAGAAAAAAAACAAGAAACCAAAACAAAGTAAACATATGTGGGGTTCAAATAATGCTAAGCAGCAAACAAGCAGCTGAGGATGATTTAAAGGCCCTTCTGCTAAGGGATTTTTGGTACACCCCATAGGTTACCAGAATATTTTGATCTAACCAGCTGTTTATTAAAGATGAACAGTCAGTACCAATGACCACACACTCAAGTGTGGGGTTGGTCCCAATATGCACTTTGTGTGCAGAAACAGTTTGGTTTAGTTACTGTTTACTGTGGTACAGTAGATTATATCAGACTAATTGTGTTTGCTTCTAGGCTGACATCTGTTACTGCAAATCCCAGAATCCATGCAGCTGACATCAGAGCAGTAAGCAGCAGTGGAAGATTCAATAGCATGTAGTTCATGTTAGAGTTTATTTAAGCTCTGATCTTTTGTTTGCTGGTCCTACTGTCCTCTCTGGGCTAGTGCAGTTACAGAGAACCATACTTAGCCTCTAGCAAAAAGAGCTGGAAAACATCTGATAGGAAATTACAAGACCTCTAACATGCACTGTGGGCTATTTAATCTCCCTTAAACAAAGGATCAGTGAATGCACTGGTCATTCTTAACTTCTCTGTTGCTTATAGTGACTGTGTCTATTTAGTGAAATAATTATATTAAAACCACTCATAATATGAACATGCAACAGAAAAGGGCAGAGCTATAAACTCAGTACTATACTGCACTCTGTGGAGTGAGTTGTGATAGAATAATGGCCCACCACTGGTCAGAAGAATTTATTTATTTATTTATTTAGTTAAACATCAGTTTAAAAACTTTTGAGCCAGAGGCTCATTTACAAAGGTACCTCGTCACAAAGAGGACATCAGAACAGTAGTACAAGGGACACAGTACTTACAAACAAAAAAGTTACAGTTCAATTACAATTTTGTTACAATAGAATACAATCTCCAACGAAGCAAAAGATAACAAAAGGTGCAAAACTTATGGTGGGGAGAGCTGGTGGGAGTAGAAGGGAGGGAGATAGGGAGGAGGAATTAGTAGGGAAAGGAAGGGGAGGGAGACGCTCGTGAGCATTGTCAAACAGAGTGTATATATATATATATATATATATATATATATATATATATATATATTTTTTTACACTAGGCTAGCGGCAGTTGCATTTATGAAGAGCTAAGCAGGAAGAGAATTTGGCTTCATGCTTTCACCAACCAAGAGCTGCTTTTATTCCACCACAATGCACCCACTACCCCTCCAAGTGCCTTAATATAATTATGAAATGGATCCATAAAATTAGTAAAGTATAAATTTTCTGATTAAATTTAGGAGACAATCAAGAAAAAAGTAAAAAGATAACAATGAAAAGAGTCGTTCTGTTTAGTTATTGAGGGTTGACTTCTCGTCAGTAAGTGGCAATGACCTAGCTCACTGAATCTTATGTGCTTTCTTGCTTTCTGCACAGCCTGAGGGCAAAATATGTGGTGAAGAGTTTTGGTGTTGTCTTCACTGTAGTCAGTGGTAGTTCAGCAAGATGGCTTCTGTTTTACTAACATTCAGTGGCATCCACCAGGATCAAACACAGGATCCTGCAGAAATTGAAAGAATTTTGCAGAGTTCTGCTGGAAAGATTGCAATTTAGTTGCAATTACTCTTTTTTGTCATGCAGGGATATGTGAATTTTTTTCCAAAACAAGAAAACAAAGGTGAACTGCACTGAAATTAAAGTAGCTGGAGGCGAGCTCTGCTTGTGAAACTGCAGTTCATTGAACACCTAGCTGCATGGACAAAAACAAAGAAACACTGGCACTGGAAACAGTACACCAGTACACTTTGGACCATCCAGTTCTTTCTCAAGGTGTGAGGACTTCCTTCCCCCACAACTTTCTTTCCTCTGGTCGAGGCCTCGTAGAGCCTCTCTCAGGTATCCTGCCCACCTGAGGTTCCCTCGACCTGTGCCTTCCTCTCTCCTCCCCCTGTCTGCCACCAGCACCCCCAGTTTAACCCATCTGGGGTGGGTCACCTCTCCTCTTGGGTGCTCTTCTAAGGCAGTCTCTGCTTGTGGGAGAGGTCCTTCTGCAGAGGAACTGAAAGGTGAGGCAAGCCCAGAAGAGGGCATGGGGGGCAGGTGCCATCACCTGCCCCATGGAGCCGGTGTTTTCCTTGTTCTGGTGGAGACTGCCCCCTCCCCTTGCGTGGTGTTACATGAGGTCCCTGCACCCTAATTGATACCCTCAGAGGTACACCGTAGACAGCTAATGCTTAGGTATAGGTTATACTAATACATAGGGCTAACGGCGTCTACCGTATAAGAGTAGATGTCAGGATATAAATGCATATTATTGTAATCCACTTTGCTTGCTAAGGCACACATATTATACCATGTATTTTCTGTCTATTTCTTACTTGTTAGATGCCAAGACACCTGTACTTGAAATAATGATAATATGTAAGGCAATATTGCCATCCTTTGGTGATGTACACCACTGCACCTTGTTATGTAAGACTCTGTATAAGAACGTCTTTGTTCTAAAACTAATGACTTTACAGAATTATATAATGTTATCTTGGACCATGGAGCCACCTCTAATTGAGCCAATAGGGCTCATCTCTGTAACTAGAAATGTTTCTATCTTTCAGTAACCATAGTAATTATCATAGGTATATAATGTTATGCACAGGCTTTACACTTTGGAGACCCGAGAGATCCCAAGATACTACAGAGAAACTTCGAGGTGTAGGGAACGCTTAGCATTGGCTCCCAGTTCGTATTGGTAAGAACTGCTTAGGGCAACTGTGATTTATCCCCTTTGTAGTAATAAACTTGTTTATTACTCGAATGCAACTTGTTTGTGATTATTTGCATTCCCAATATCGTCAAGAATCTGAAGGTGAGGTTCAGACTCTTACAAATTGGCGACTGTGTACAGGCGATATTTGGTGTTTGCAAGTATTCACTTGTTGCCGAATTTTCTCTATCCCCTACGGGGACTGTAGGTGTACATACCCCTATCACCTCTCCCGTTTTTCCTATCAGTTTGTAGCCACTCGCAAAGTCTGGCTGACTTTTTGGGTGTGGTCGATGCCGTCTCGACCCACTCCATAGCAGCTTTGAATTGCAAGCCTACAACTTATACAGTAGCCCGGCTGTGTTTAAGTTACACGTGTTGTGGATCAAAATGCAACACGCTGTCTTTTTCACAGTTTGAATTTTCGTTCCCTCCCACACAATGGCCACAGTATCAGATATCTGCACAGAACTGAGACTCGATGTCTCGAATTTCCTTACCTCCCATGGAGGATGGGCTGACTTCATGCGGGATGCAAGTCAATCCGAAAACCCTGTACTGGGGATTTCAACCCAGTATGCAGAGACGCGACAATCGACCAATAAGCGTTGCGCTAAAGGGTTGATGGTCGCCGCTCTTTACACTGCTTTGGAAGCCTCCGAAGCGAGATTTCGTGTCCTTGATCTGCAGATCGTATCTCTTAAGCAAGAGATGGGTTTACAGGAAAGTGAATGTGTTAGAATACTGCAAAACTTGGAGTCCGAGCTCCAATCTTTGCGAAATGAAAAGGATTCACTATTGCATCATTCAGCACAGGCTGGTGAACAAGAAATGTGTACTTTGAAGCAGGAGTGTGAAAGTCTGAGACAGGATAAGAGTCAGGTTGTGCAAATGAATGATTTGTTGAGTGCTGTGAATGCACAACTGAATGATGATATGGGTGAGCTTCAGGATGAGATCAACCAGGTACGTAATGATTTAGAAAAAGCCTATAGGGACAATCACGAATTGAGCGCCGCGTACTGTGTTTTACAAAAGCAGAAACAGGTTCAGGTTGATATGGATGTTGCAAGTGTGAATCATGATGAATGTAAAGCTAAGATGGATAAACTGCGCCATCAGCGAGAGGTTTTGGCTGGCCACATTAAGGCAATGGGAGGCGTAGCCCCTGCCTTTCACTCGTCATCAGAAGGGGAGCTATCTGATGATGACGTCTCACAGTACAATGCACAGTCACGCCCCTACTATGGCCCAGATTCCCCACCCAGCCATCCACAGTATGACGGATCCCCGCCCACAACTCCCCAGGTCACACGTAGACGACGTCATGACGCTCTTCATGGGAAGCGCCATCATGGTGGCGCCCATGATGGGGGGGAGCAGGCCCAAGCCTGGTCCTGACGGTGCCTCCAGTAGCCATTATTAGTGTGGAAAACAGGCAAGAGATTGAAACCATGATTGATAGAGCATTAGGTAATGTTCCCCTTCCTGAAAGAAGTATGAAAGCCATTAAAAGCCAAATCCGACAAATTTTTCCAGAAGCTGGCACTCAGGAAGGTGTTGTCCGTACTGCAGCTGAAGCTGCAGCTCGTGCAGCATTGGACGGTGTGCAAGACGCATTACCTTTGCCTGATCGACCACCGGCTAATCCCCTACAAATGGCCTACTCTGTTCAGCAGATTGCCAACAGTATCGGTCGGATGAGCCCGTCCGACAATCTCAGTTGTCACTTGGAAAAGGTGCGCTCCAAATGCGAGATGCTTAGCCTCGCTGCGGAATATCAGGTCCAAATACTACGCCAGACCATCGATCCTGGTTTATGGGCCAAACTCCCTGAAGCAGTTCGCTAGGATGGGAACGCTACCTTTGACGAAGTTGCAGCTGAGCTTATCTCCGCTCATAGCCCAGGCGTGGTAGGAGAGATGCTGGCATACCCTGTGAAGCAGAATGCAAAAGAAAGCCCAGCAACCTACCACCAGAGACTCTGGATGGCCTACCAAGCAGGAAAACATCTAGCACAAGAAGCTGCAGATGTAGATCTTATTGAATATAAGACCTTGTTCCTTAGGAACATGATTCCAGCAGTAAGAGAAAAGGTAGAGCCAACCACATACCCAAATACGGATAGGTTTGCTGATATCCTTCAGAAAACCGAGAAGGTGTATCAACTGTACATCTGTGATTTGGGTTCCGGTTCCAAGAAGGTTGCTGCCGTGGAGCCCGCCTCCGGGACCGTGACACACTATACCGTGGAAGGGCAGGCCCAGGAACAACAACCCAAACATTCATCGGCCCCTCCAGCTAGCAACCAACAAAACCCCCAGCAGGGCCAACAACAACAACAACAGTGGCGTGGGAACCAGAATTGGCCTAAAAACAGAAGGCACAAGGGCAGAGGGAAACCATTACAGAGAACAGGTCCCTCATACAAGGAGATAGCTGAAGAAAACCGAAAATTTCAGAGCTCCTGGGGCAGGCGTTTGTAGCGGACGCTATCCCCACATTGGTGACCCTTGGCGGGGTAGCATAACCGCGGCCCATGCCACTACCGGTCATGGAGACAACGGAAGTATGAGCCCTCAGGCCCACACAAGCCTGAACCCAGAAGCTCCTCCCTATATTGCATCAGTGCAGCACTGTGAAGTCATTCATGCAAGTGAAGCCCAACCTCTGCATGCCTCCAGCAATATGGATTGACAATTACAGGCCCCAGTCCACATTGTAAACAAGCTGGTCTTGGATACAAATGGAAGGCCCTGCACCGAGGCCGAGGTCGGGGGCCACCAGTTAATTGTCTTATTAGATACAGGTGCAGCTGTATCTGTGTTACACGACGAAAACCCGGACACATCTCCTTGGTCTACCGGATGGAAGACCAACATGTCAGGAACTGATGGTACCAGTCTGCCTGCATACCGTTCTCTACCTTTACCGGTGGAGCTAGACCATTTGAAGGCCTCACACGCTTTCCAACTAATGGTATTGCATGATCATCCTAGTATCATAGGAATTGATTTCCTGGCACCACATGGCTGTGTGGTGGATCTAGCCAACATGCTGCTGATACAGATCCAGGGTCAATACCACACTGTTTTAATTCCTGACTCACATGCTGTGGCAACAATATCCATTAACAACAAGGAGTATGACGTCATAGATTTGCTCAAGAACCATGAACTTTTTCCAAAACTTCTACCGATTCTGCAATGACATTTGGAAGTGTTTGCAGTTAATAAGCATGATTGTGGCAGAATGCACACTGTTATCGAAGTGTCAGGCCCGGCACATGAAAGACAGAGGCAATACCCGTTCCCCACTGAAGCCTTGCCCTCTCTTCGAGAAACGATCCAGTCACTCCTTAAACAAGGAGTAATCAGAACTTGTGTTTCTACTGCCAACTCTTACGTTTGGCCCATGAAGAAACCCACGGGTGCTTGGAGACTCACCATTGATTACAGAAAACTGAATCAGGTCACTCCCAGTTGTTCCCCAACTGTGGCATCAGCACCAGATGTGCTTAGACTTTTAACACCGGATCAAAAAATGGTTCAGTGCCCTGGACATCTCCAATGGGTTTTGGTCATTACCATTGGCCCTCAAGAGCCAATACAAGTTCGCCTTCACATTTGAAGGATGACAATACACGTGGACTTGTTTGCCACAAGGATTCCATAACAGTCCATCCCTCTTTCACCTCCACATGATGGACGCACTACAAAGTTTCTCAGCCCCCCAATGTCTCTTACAGTACGTAGATGACCTGTTGTTGGCCACGGCCACACAGGAACAACATTTGGATCTCTTGGACGAACTACTGACTCTCATTCAGAGAACAGGCCTGAAATGTAATCCAGCAAAAGCACAATTGTGTCAGAAAGAAGTACTCTTTCTGGGTTTGAAAATAACTGGACCAAGGCTGGAGCCCTACTTGGAAGAAGATTCAGGGATTACAACATTTGCCATTACCAACCAGTGTGGCAACTCTGCGAAGGTTTTTAGGTATGGTAAACTACTCGAGAGATTTCATTTGTGATGCTGCTCAGAAAGCCGCTCCTCTATATGACCTACTCAAAAAGGATGTTCCGTGGAATTGGGGTCCTGTCCATACCCAGGCTGTGATGTCATTGAAGCAGGCTTTGGCCTCCGCCCCAGCACTGGTCAACCCCAATCCAGCCTTGCCATTCCATCTAGAGTGTGCCACCTCTGACATTGCCATGTCAGCAGTGTTGGCTCAGAAGGTGCATGGCACCTTGAGACCTATTGCATATGCATCACAGCTCTTGACCCCAGTGGAACAGAAGTACGGCCTTTGTGAAAGGAACCTTCTAGCCACCTACTGGGCTGTCAAGCACTTCCTGTATATCATTGGGTACTCACCACTGATTCTCAATACCAACCATACACCAACTAACTTTCTGCTCTCTGACAGAGTGAAGGATGGGTCAGTCTCTAATACCAGACTGACACATTGGTCACTTCTCCTCCAGGACAGAGACATCCAGGTCCACCAGACCAAAGTCCCGTCTCTGCTAGCTCATGGCCTCCTTTTGCAAGGAGAACACCATGACTGTACACTGCAGTCACCCGACCTCACAGATCCAGGTCCTTTCCTCCCTGCCACGCCAGAAATACTCGAGAGTACCTCTTTGTGTCGTATTTTCACTGATGGTTCAGCATCATACTATCAGGAAGAACAAATTGCAGGGATAGGTATTTTGGTAGCTTACCCTTATGGAAATACTGTCAAGATATCCAAACGCTGTAGTGTTGCTTCATCACAATATGCAGAGATGGCAGTAGTGGCCTGTGCGCTTGAGTTCATCCAACATGGAACTCAGGATACTATCATTTTTACAGACTCTAATTGGGTTTGTTGCTCCCTTACAGAATTTCTACCTTTCTTGCTGAAGAACTCCTTCCTCTCATCTGGCGGCAGTCCAGTGAAATGCAAAGAGTTGGTAATCTACATACACGCATTAGCACAGAAATATACACACAAACTTTATGTGCACAAGGTCAAAGCCCATTCTCTTCATGATCCCTATCATGCATTCAATGACACAGCAGATACCCTTGCCAAGGAAGGGGCCCGAGGGGGGGACGTCTGGATGATGGACCGTCCAGAAGCTAATGCAGCAGTACATGTTGCAGCTCTTAAGAAGAGATCTGACACCTTTTCTCCCCTGGACCTTTCAGCAGCCCAACATTTGGACACTGAACTCAAAGAAGTGTTCAGGTTCCTTGACAAAGGTACGAAGAAAGACTCCCTACACACAATCCCTATCGCAGGCATGAAGGTAAGTTACACTTATCCCCTGACGAGAAACTCATTTGGTTCCAACCAGAGGATACTACCACCAAACTGTGGGTAGTTCCCAGACATTTGAGGTCTGAATTTTTGCATCAAGTACATGATACTCCTGCTGGTGGACACCAGGGAGCAGAGAATACTCTCCAACATCTCAAGACCACTGCTTGGTGGCCTGGTATTACCAAAGATGTTAAACAATACATTGACAATTGCCTTGTTTGTGCACAAAACAATCCCATACCGACAAAACGAAATGCCAAACTTTTACCACAAAGACACACTGGCCCTTGGCATGCCATCCAAATTGACTTCATTGGTCCTTTGACCAATACCAACAGAAACAACAAATATGATCTTGTAGTAACCGATTTATTCTCTAAGTGGGTTAAGGCTTTCCCCACTAAGACATGCACTGCAAAAACAACTGCTAAAATCCTGGTAGAACAGATTTTCTCCAGGAGGGGCCTACCTCTCAAGGTGGACTCTGACAAAAGAACAAGTTTTACAGGTGAGTTGATGAAAGAGTCCCTTGAACTCCTTGGGGTTCAGCAAAAGTTCCACATACCTTATCACCCTCAATCCTCAGGTCAAGTAGAAAGAGCCAACAGACGCATTAAGCAAATGCTTTCCAAATTCATTGAGGACAATCCCAAAACCTGGGATTCCCTATTGCCTTTACTCCTTATGGCAATCAGGGGTACACCCTCAGCCACTACCCAGCTAACACCATTTGAGGTGATGACTGGAAGACAGATGAGATTACCTGAACACTTGCTCTTTGACCTGCACACCCCCACCGCAGACCGTGTGTCTGTGGATCAGTATGTGGAAAAACTCAGAAAAGACCTTATACACACACTTGTATGCTGAAAACTGCATGGGCAAGGCTCAGCAACAGTCCAAAATACAATTTGACAAACATGCACAAGAAGTGGATTGGCAGGTTGGAGATCAGGTAATGGTACTTCGATTTGCACATCCCACCCACTC
This sequence comes from Neoceratodus forsteri, assembly GCA_016271365.2. Lineage (NCBI taxonomy): Eukaryota > Metazoa > Chordata > Ceratodontiformes > Ceratodontidae > Neoceratodus > Neoceratodus forsteri. Next base: position 800,178,903 of record CM057454.1, read on the forward strand.
CTTCTCCAGCAAGTGGGAAGGCCCTTACCCCATTGTCAACAAGCTCAGTCCGGCAGTCTATCAGGTTAGACTCCTCCACAACAACAAATTGACTGACAAATGGTTGCATGCAAACCAGTTGAAACTGTATAAAGGAACTTAATGTACTTTTCCCAACCCCATTGGGCGGAATTGTACTAATGTACTAATCTTTGATCTTCCTTTTCAGATACACTGACAAGATGGCTATCTTGTTCCTATCTCTCCTCCTTGCAGGAGTGATCCCTTACACCCAAGACATGGTACCGGACCTCCTTCGACATCTGGATCCTCCAGCACCCCCTACGGAGGGAGTTTTCATCAAAATACCAGATACCATGATTACTGTACAGGAAGGTTCTGATGCTTACCTCACTGCCTTGGTCATTGCTCCTGATAAATCTACCCTTCAAATTGAGTGGCAAACCACATCACAAGGACAAATTCTCCCTGTGGCCAAACTCTCCAAGGAAACTTTTCAGGGTTGGCCTAATGCTAAATTATCCCCAAATGGTTCACTGTCCTTGTTACAAACTGCATTAAGATACTCTGGTTTGTACAACATTACTGCTCTGATTGATCCTTCTTACTGTAACTCTCTCTCCACAGACTCTGCTCGCAGATTTTGTGCTATACACCACATGGCCTCAGCTGCTATGTACCTTTCTGTTTTACTGCCCACTGAAAAATAACTTTTGGAATGTCCAAAACATAACCCTGGTCCCCGTAGTGGTTTAACAGCCACTGCCCTCCCAGGTTCTTTGATTAATAATTTACAGTTTATGCATATACCTGTTTTGTTTAACCTTACTTACTGGAATATGAAAGAATTTGGTATGTGTCTGTCTGAATACATCTGCATTTTATAGCACGTTATTACTTGATAGTTTAGCTGCATTTCAAATCCGTACCAAGGATCCCTTTACTGGGGTTTATTCTACTGAACATAGGGGTAACTTTAGGAGGAAAATACCTCCTGGTACTATTGACCATAAACAGAGTAAACGTGAAGTTGACGGTTCTGATGTTACAGGTGCTACAGGTACTGTCATGGGTCTTTTTGGTACTGCTATGTCTATCTGGAATAAAGCAGACATTGCCGCTATCAAAAGTCATTCTGCGAAGTTCTCCACTGGTTTGGTTAATAATATTTTACCTCCATTATTGCATGGTGTGGATGGTCTTAGTCAGGAAGAAAGATACACAGTATACAACATGCACGACATCGTAAAGGCATTCACTGATTCAAAAGATAAGATTAACGCACTCATACAACAGAACAATAGAGAAGCTGAAAAACAGTACATTGGTAAGGAAATACTTTGCTCCGCTTACGGTTCATACATTCTCACTACCATCAACAACCTCTTCCATGATTTAGAAACTGGAAGAATCCCTGACATAATACATGACAGATGCATTTCCAAATGGTATTGTCCTAAATGTAAACTCTCAACTTGTGTTTCCTTGTGCATGCAACAGAATCTGTCTATTCCTCTCTCCACAGTGAGAAACTTGGGGTTTGTGACCAGGCACCCTAATACTGGTCCTTGTTTTTCTACTAAGAAATGTTCCATAACAGATACCATGTTTGTCTCTTTCACTGTTTCCTTACCACGTTTTGATCCCACTACAGCTTTGTTTGACAAGCTTGCATTGGCGCATTCAATAGGGCATTTGGATGAAGACATCTTTTTTTATTTTTTTTTATATTTTTATTTTGTGAAATCAGTTTACAACCTTTGAGCCAGAGGCTCGTTTCCAAAGGTACCTCGTCACATTAAAGACATACATAGAGTTTTAGGTTGCATAGCACAGGTTTGCTAAAAATAGGCATTCATCAGAGGTGCCTACAGAGAACGCCTGGATCTACCACCTTTACTGGTCTACCATTCCTTCCTGGATGCCTGGGTGGCACCGCACACAGACTGCTGTGCAAAAAAGCAATATATCTACTTGTGCCAATGTGATGTGTTCGATGTTATATGCCCTGTTTGTGGCTATTCTCCAGACAGCATTGATTGGACTTTCACTATGGTTGATGACATCACTGAAAATGGCACTAACTCTTTCGACTCATCGCCATCTCCTGATCAGCTATACCAGTCTTATCGCGAAGAAGCTCATCGCCTGTCAACACGGATTTCGAAGACGACCTACACATGCCCTGTCCAGCTGCAAAAGTGGAGACTGCCTACTGTGTGATCACAGTACAACTCTGATGGTGAATATTGTATAGTGACTAATGTTAAGTCTTATACATATGGTTCTGTTACTTGTGAAATTGATTACCCCAACTTCTGTTTTGTTCCCCACCAGAAGACTGTTATTGGACATACCGTTATAACCCCTGTACCCCTTATGGATGCAGACATCATTGATGGTAACCCAGATTATTTACTCACACTGTCAGAATACCTACCATACTTTAATGTACACATAGACCCACTCACACTCACACTGAAATCCCTTTTAGATAGAAAGGACACACACCTCATCCACATCAGCAATAATATAACCAAAGCCAATGAAGCTGCTCTTGATTTGATTAACGATGGAGACATGAATAATGCATTAACTAACACCTGGTTAGAAATTACTTTTAAAGGTTTTGTTATTATACAAGCATTTTTGATATTTACTTTGATTATTATGCTTTGCTGTCTACAACGTACACTACGCCAACACCGTGAGCAGCTTGAGTTCCTTTACAAGGCTCGCGCGTCGGGACTGTAAACAACCACTGCTCCTGTCCTTACCTTAGTTTCACCTGTGTTGCCCTTGGAGGCAACAAGGGGGGGAATTGTTACACGAGGTCCCTGCACCCTAATTGATACCCTCAGAGGTACACCGTAGACAGCTAATGCTTAGGTATAGGTTATACTAATACATAGGGCTAACGGCGTCTACCGTATAAGAGTAGATGTCAGGATATAAACACATATTATTGCAATCCACTTTGCTTGCTAATGCACACATATTATACCATGTATTTTCTGTCTATTTCTTACTTGTTAGATGCCAAGACACCTGTCCTTGAAATGATAATATGTAAGGCAATATTGCCATCCTTTGGTGATGTACACCACTGCACCTTGTTATGTAAGACTCTGTATAAGAACGTCTTTGTTCTAAAACTGATGACTTTACAGAATTATATAATGTTATCTTGGACCGTGGAGCCACCTCTAATTTAGCCAATAGGGCTCATCTCTGTAACTAGAAATGTTTCTATCTTTCAGTAACCATAGTAATTATCATAGGTATATAATGTTATGCACAGGCTTTACACCTTGGAGACCGAGAGATCCCAAGAGACTACAGAGAAACCTCGAGGTGTAGGGAACACTTAGCATTGGCTCCCAGTTCATATTGGTAAGAACTGCTTAGGGCAACTGTGATTTATCCCCTTTGTAGTAATAAACTTGTTTATTACTCGAATGCAACTTGTTTGTGATTATTTGCATTCCCAATATCGTCAAGAATCTGAAGGTGAGGTTCAGACTTCTTACAATGGGCATTCCTGATGCACAGCACATGGCAATCCTGCCAGCGTCAGCCACACTGTGTAGTGTGCAGCTCATGCACTGCAGCACTCCCAATCTAATCAGGAGCCGCTGGTGTGCTGAGCTATCCCTCACCATCCCCCCGAGAAAGGAGAGCAGCCCTGCAGGCACTCATTCCTTCCCCATCCCCGTCGACCCCTGGCACCTGAGCTCGCTCCCGAACTCGGGTCACCATTACGAGGTGTGGTGTCCAGTGCCTCAACTCTCAGCACCACCGGGCCGGGTATGTGGGGACTTACTAACCTGTTGCCTCTCAAACACAGGTGCCTTAAAGACAAACAGCACACTGGATAATGCATCTATTAAAAATATATAGTAAGACCTAATCACATATTACTTACAATACCCTGTGCTAGTGAGTAAAATACTAATACAATTACTGATATGATCTAACAGGATAGGCAACATTGATTAAAGACATTAAACATCATATTACATAACTACAATTAGTAAATCTTCAGAAATGTCCCAGTTCATTGACTTATAGTTAAGCACCTAGTGCAGAACCTGTGGAAAAAAAGACTAGGTACAGTATATAATTTAAATAACTCATCAGATAAGTGACAAATCAAGCCAATAGAAAAAAAAACTGGCCAATATGTCAATGACAAAAGATATATAGAGCAATGGTGTACTGAAAGAAGGGCGAAACTCCATTGGCAAAATCTCCCACAGTGACATTTTCAATGATACTGGGATGTATAGGGAGAGGCATCACCAGCAGAAAACAGGAAGTTGTTTTCCCTCTGTACAGACAGTTGGTGAGACCCCATCTGGAGTTTTGCATCCAGTTTTGGAGACCCCATCTCTGCAAGGAAATAGACAGGATGGAGGCAATCCAGAGAAGGGCAACTGAAATGGTGCAGGGTCTGCAAGATAAGCCATATGAGGAGAGACTAAAGAAGCTTAATATGTATACCCTTGAGGAAAGGAGGGAGAGGAGGGACATGATAGAAACTTTAAGTACCTCAGTCGAATCAAGAAAGTCCAAGAGGGTAGCATCTTTCAGAAAAAGAGATGTGCAAGAACAAGGGGACAAATTTGAAGATAGAGAGGGGGATGAATCGGGGCAAAGTGAGGAAGTATTTTTTTCACACAGAGGGTGGTGGACACATGGAACAGCCTTCCTGAGGAGGTTGTGGGGTCTAAAACTGTGGGAGAATTCAAGAATGCATGGGACAGACATAAGGCAATTCTTGTGGGGGGTAGGAAGAAATAGGCTGTCAGCTAACTAGGATCTGCGGCCTATCCTGTAGGTAGGGAAATGGGCAGACTAGGTGGGCCAAGCGTTCCTTATCTGCCATCAAAGTCTATGTTTCTATGTTTCTATGTAACATTGCCTTTATATCTCTTTGGTGTGCTGCATATCTGTAAATTATCTGTGAATTGTCTGTATGCTTAACTGTTTGTAATCTCCCAAGTCATGTCTGAAAATAGTCACTTTTGTGGTTATGACACCTACCCGGTAAACAAAAGCTAAATATATAAATAAAAATTGTTCAACAAGATGTGGACACCAGTCCAGTCTATTGCTGTTCATTTGACCATATCGGATTTGTGCCTCAGGTCTCTTAGCGGACTCATTAAGTGATCATTACATGATCTACTCAGTAAGGAAAATATGCAGGCCCAAGGCACACCCCCCAAGAACCATTCATACAAGATCCTTTAAATCCCTGGACCTTTCATCACTTCTAAATGACCTGGAAAACACTGACTGGGCCTACATCCCCTGGGCTACCTCTATCAGCTCCGTCTGGAAGTATTTCAAGACCAGATTTATCATAGTCTGGAACTTTTATGCCCCACTCAGATGAGCTCGGGTGAGGACTGGCCATTTGCCTTGGATCTCTGCAGACATCATGGCCCTCCTCAGTCCCAGGGATCAGGCTTGGAAGTCTTTCAAGGTCTCTGGCTCACCCATGCATCAAAAAAAGTATCGCACTCTGTGAAATACTTGTACAAGACAAATCCGTAGGGCAAAAGTCAACTACTTCAAAGCCACCTTCCACACCAACTTAAGCCATCCTGCTAAATTTTGGAAGGTGGTTAAATCACTATTCTCCCCTCCCTTGCAGCTCCCCACCATTGCTCTAGATGTAGGTAGCCACATGGTCACAGAGCCACTTGATGTGGCCTCTCATTTCAACTCCTTCTTCACAGAATGTACATCATCACTTCTGTCCTCTCTCCCTCCTGTTCCGTTAACCCCCACTTCCCCCTCCCCCAATCAAGCTCCTCCCCCTGGCCCCTCCTTGCCCTTCCATCCAATTCCCCTGGCAGAATTTTACAAAACCCTGCTCACCCTCAATCCCTCCAAGGGCAAATGGCCCACTGACCAGTACTCCAAATTGTTGTCAGCTTCAGCCATCGCCATCCCTCTGGCATCACTCTATAACCTTTCTTTCTCACTCAACTCTATCCCATCTGAGTAAAAGCACACCACAGTCATCCCCCTTCTGAAAGGTGATGACCTTTCTGCTCCTGGTAACTACTGCCTGCTCTCCCTCCTCCCTATACTAGCTAAAATCCAGGAACACCTAGTCCTCTCACAACTCTCCTCCAAACTTGACTCCTCCTTCTTCACACCCTACCAGTCTGGCTTTTGAAGTCTCACTGTACCATCACCTCTCTCCTGAGACTCTGACTCTATCCTCACTGGTATGGATAAAGGCCACATCACCACAGCCATTTGTGTTGATGTAGCTAAAACATTCAACACTGTCTCTCACTCATTCCTCCTATCCAAGCTCTCCCTCACAGACCCCTCTAGCGAGGCCACAAGCTGGTTCAGATCCTATCTGGTAGGCTGATCCCAATCTGTCAGAATTGATAATACCACCTCTGCCTCCCTCCCTGTTACCACTGGCGTTCCCCAAGGCTCTGTCATTGGACCACTTTTGTTCTCCATCTTTCTCAATGATCTGCCCACTGCCTGCACACACGCATCCATCCACATGTATGCAGATGATACAGTATTTAGATCCAGCACCTTGACCCCTGATGTGGTGACCAGACTCCAGCAGGACTTCAATGACGTCCAGCGCTGGTTTTGCTCAAATCAGCTATTTCTCAACACCAAGAAAACTGTCTCTATGACCTTCAGCATAAGGAACAGACTATCTCGGCTCCCCTCCACCCCACATTCCACACCCTAGATGGGACTTCAGTAGAGACTAGAACCTCATGCAGATATCTCAGGGTCTGGCTTGAATAGCACCTAGACTTCTCTGCACACATTGATGCCATCCACAGAAAGTTTCACCCCAGGCTGGGTGCTTTGTATCGTAACAATGGCTGCATCCCACTGCTGGCTCACAGAGCAATTGTGCACAAGATGATCCTCCCTATCTTCAACTATGGTGATATAGTCTACAGTGCTGCCCCAAAGTCCACCCTAGCCAGATTGGACCCCCCTCTTCCACTCTTTCTGTCATTTTGCTCTGGACTGTCCTCCCACCACCCATCACTGTGTCATTTACCAGACCATGGACCTCCTCTCACTTCAGGACCAGTGTCGCTCCCACTGCGATAGCATCACAATTAAGTTTTGAGCCCAGTCACTCCCTTCGTATCTCGCCTCTGTCCTATCTGCCTCTACACTTCTGGTGTACATACTTAGGAATAATGACTCCCATCTCCTGTCTATGCTGCTCATGTCCACCATGGCAGGCCAGTCTGTATTTAAATATCATATGCCTAAACTATGGAGCTCCCTGCCTGCGGATATTTGTCATGCCTCCTCAAGTCAGCACCTCAACTCCCTTCTCTAAGCACATTTCTCCTCCACCTTCACATGCACCTATGTTAGCTCTTGTACCTGGCCATTGCCTACTCCACTACAAGACTGTATATAGGCATTGTATGTAGTGTTTATATTTTATATTATGCATCTGCTTATTTTCATTGTTGTATGCCTTGCTCAAAGGCCTGCTGTGCTATACATTGTAAGATTGTAGCTCTACATTTTCCAGACTGTGTATTATAAATGTATTCCTCTCTTCCCCCTGCCCCCAGGATGCATCTGGAATTGAGCAGTAGTCTGCTCAGCATACTTTCCTGGTTAAATCTTTAAATAAATAAATAAGTACTAAAATACAAAACTGATTTCCCTGTGTTTGCTAATACCAGGAGTTTCAGAATCTTAACATTCCTGCATTTTGTTAACAGTTACAGTCCATAGACTGGTCCTTTCATAACCAGGTCACTAATGTGGATGATGTATTATCTACTTTTGTATTATAAGTAAATTTTTATTAAGATTTTTCAAGAAAACAAGAATATTTCAATAATTAAATAAAACATTCAACAATTTAATAACTAACATAAAATATCTGTAGTATAAATAAAGAAAATAATTAAAGTCAAATAATGAACGATCTATTAAAACAACTATTTAACAAGAGTAATAACTATTCTATCAGATAAAAAGGACTATCTGCTCCTTGCTCAACCTTTATTAACATCTACAAAAAATTTGCCCCATTTGAAAGGAGGGGACCAGAGCAGAAAAGCAGGAGTGGGTTGCTCCTGAGCCCCTGAAATTACTTAGAGTGTGACAAACACTGGAAAGACTATCTCAGGTACAGGGACATGCCATGCCTTTTTGCCTACAAATAGTTGTGTAATAAATGCAAGTCTACATTTAGATGCTTAAATTTTTTTTCTAGAGAAACAGCTCATATTTGTGAGCAATACTGTGGCTTCAACCTAGGCTACAATACACAATATGCTGGGTAAAAAAAGATTGAAACCTGTTTCTTTAATTCCCACTTCTTGCAAGTTATCTGACCCTTTTGACACTGCACATAATTCAATAATTTATTTGTGGATTTGTCTAAATATTCCCCTTGTTGAAATTCATATTCAGTTGATTATATGTAAATCCAGGTCATTCTTTTGACTCTATAGCACAACATTGTTATTTTAAATGTACTTTCCCTGATGAAGTTTGTTGTTATTTGAACCATATGAACCCAAAGCCTCTGGTAGGCCCAAACAAACTGGATTATGGACTAAAAAAGTAGCTGTTGATATTATTTCATTTTCCCTTACAAAGTATTTTAACCTTTCCTTTATCAATGTTATTTGTCAATTGCTTGGGGAAAAAATCTATGGTTGTCTCAATTTTTAAGGCAGGAGACCAATCGTATCCACAAAATTACCATCCCAGTGACCTTTTGACTCTGTTAGCCAAAGTGCTGGAGCTGACTGCATTGAATTTGATCAGTTACTAGACCATCCAATAAAGTGTGATATGTTAATGTCCTTTCAGCATGACATTCAACCATGCCATAAGCACTTTGACAACCTTGGTGGTTATCCTGTGTACAAGGTGACTGCAATTGAGCACTTTCAAAATAGACGACTCAATCATGGTGCCTGTGTACAGAGCTACCTGGCAGGGTAGTGACCAGAAATGGAGAGTAGGTGAATATAGTAACAGGATGTCACTATGTATACACACACACACATGGGGGGAGTGACCACGCTGTGCAATGGGTGGAAGGGGAAGGAGGGTTTGTGGGGTGTAGTGTGGTGGTGATCCACTGAGCTGGCCATGTGGTGTGGTGGGTTGGTGAGAAGCTGGGGTTGGGAGGGTGCCAGGTTTGATCGTGGTTTTGCACCAGGTTGGAGCTTTTTTGTTTTTAGGTTTTGCACCCCCTGACATGCAAACTCCTGGAGTTGAGAATCCTTAAGTAGGGGGCTGTGGGCCCTCACATAAAAAAGAAAATCATAGATCTTGGGTGCCCTCTTGCAGTTCACCATGAGTGTACATCACTGAAATTCAATTTCAGTGATGTACACTCATCCAAAAGGCAATCGTTATTCCATGATTGCCATTATCACATGGAACTACTTGATGAGATTCACTTAGACTGTCCAGGAGGCCATGAGAATGGTCAACATTCTTCGGTCGTCTTTGTGGCCCTCATCAAGTCCTTCAACCTGGTTGATCACCAGCTTCTTTCAACATATTTGGGCCTGCTTGGATTGTCACCCGACATTGTTGGCTGGATTCAAAACTACTTATTTGATAGATCCCAATGCACCAAAATTTATGATGTTCTCAACCCCACAATTGCTGTTAAAGCAGGTGTTTCTGAGGGTTCTGCCCTTGGGCTCCTTTTCTTTAGTTTATTTCTAACTACTCTTCCACTGGTATGTAACAGAACTGATATTCTGCTATTTTCTGATGGTTCCTTGATACTCATCAGCAACACCTCTCTTCCTGAATTAAATCTCCAGTTTCAGCTGTATTTTGAAAATCTTCAAAAATGGTATATGAACTGTAACCTGGTATTAAATGCAGCCAAAACCAAGGCCATGGTGTTTGTCAACCCTCAAAAAAACACAATACTCCTCCTGTTGTTCATCTTAAGGTCCTAGGAGGTCTTCATGGTTATTTATTTATTTATTTATTTGTTTGTTTATGGTATCAAAATTAATACCTTTGAGCCATTATGGCTCTTTTACAAAGGTTCCATGTCAGTGAAACACAGTACAAGACAGAACAGACAAGAAGCATAATACCTAAAACATAATAGCAGATACAGGGTGAACAGTGGTTACACAAAGTTAACATGTCAGAAAGGATTCAGTACTATTTTAATACAGATATACGCTGACTACAGGGAGTTATTTAGTTAAGTTACTAACTTGGTGCAGTTTTATTACTAAGTGCTCAGTCACTGTGAAGGAAGCTGCCAGGGGGCTTTGTCAATAGCTGATGGAAGAGAATAGAAAGGGGGGGGATGGATAGAATACAGGAGGTGGCTGAGGGGTAAATAGGTAGCTTCGGCTGTTTCAGGGGGCCAAAGAGAAAGGATTGTGGCAAATGGAGGGCCTAGGTTTAGGAGGTTACTGTGAAGGAAGCAGCCAAGAGGCTTTGTCAACAGCTGACAAAAAAGATTAGAAAGGAGGAGCATGAACAGAGTTCTGGAGATGGCTGAGGGGTAAATAGGTAGCTGGGCTGTTGCAGGGGGCTGAGTAGAAGGGGTTGTGGCAATGAAGGGCACTAGTATGGTGATATGTGAGTGGAGGGGAAGATATATGGCAGGGAAGGGGTAACCAGTGCATTAGGGAAAGCAGTTGCATTGGATTTCAGTGGACAGAGAGGCACCCAGGTCTTTTTTAAAAGGCCCCAATATAGTGAGCTCTAAGACGGAGGTGGGTAGGTCATTGATCCATTTAGGCCCATGATACTCTAAGGATCAATGAGCAAGGGAGGTTCATTTAAGTGGGACTTGGAGTGCACCTTTGGCTGAGCATCTAGTAACTTTTGGGTTCTGGGTGTGTTGAAACAGAGTAGCTGTGGATACGAGGGCAAGTCCAAGTAGTGCTTTTTTACCTATCAAGCAAGCCTGATACCTGGCTCTCAGGTAATGCGGAAGCCAACCTGTAGAGTTGTAGAGGCTATGGGTGCAGTGTTTAGGCCCTAGTACTTATCGACAGGTCTTGTTAAGTATAAGTTTCACATGACTAAGCACTGTGTCAGAAGCAGCATAATAGATAACTAGGCCATAGTCTATGATAGACAGAATGGAGCTACGGGTAACTAGGCTTAGGGCCTCTGTGGTCATGGCCTGTCTGTGCCAATGAAGAATTCCAAGTTTTATATTTATGAATTTTATGATGTGTTCTGTATGAGGAGCAAAAGAGAGGGTGTTATCTATGTATATACTGAGGTATTTGAAGCAAGAGAACTGCTCAATAACATCTCCTTTTTGAGATTCAGTGGCCAGGGGGCAGCTTTCTTTTTTGCGTTTGTCAAGGAGAAGTGCACTATTTTCGTCTCCTTGTAATTCAGCAGCAATAGGTTTTGGGTGAACCAGGACTCAAGGATTTTGAAATTATGCTGTAGTTCCGATTTGATTTCCTTAGTGTTAGTTCCAGACACTGAGAGTACTGTGTTATCTGTGTAAAGTAGCATTTTGTCAGGACATTCATTTGGGAGGGAATTGATAAACAGATTGAACAGGAGGGGTCCAAGAATTGACCCCTGATGGGTGCCAAGTGTTACCGACTTTGGGCCAGAGATAATCCCTCTAATCTTAACACAGTGTGTCCTGTTGGTTAGGTAGTTACTGATCCAGGATATGGTATCTGTGGAGAGGCCTAAGGTCCCAAGGTGGCTGGTCAGGATCTGGTGGTTAACCGTATCAAATGCTTTAGTGAGGTCTATAAATACTGACCCCACTGTTCTACCTGAATCAAACGCTTTGTACAAGTGGGAGGTGAAATAAGTTAGCACTGTTATGGTGCTATGTTTTTGTCAAAACTTGTGCTGCTGCTGTGGAAAGAGTAGGTCAAACTTGTTAAGGCATTCTGTGAGCTGGTCCGAGACAGCTCTCTCAAGGGCTTTCCAGAGGGGCAGAAGTATGGAGATTGGGCAATAGTTTCCTAAGCTGGTTCTATCCCTGTTCTTGAAAACAGGGGTGACCAGAGTGGTCTGCCACCTGTCGGGGGTGATTGTCCAAAGTGATATGTTAAATAGATTGGTTATTGGAAGGGTTAGTTCATTCAAGATGAGAGACAGTATCTTCATGTCTACCATGTCACTACTGATTCTGTTTTTTCCCAGGACTTTTTTGACATACTTAATAGTCTGAGTTGTGGTGATTTTCTTGAAGCAAAACCATGGATGGCCAGTTTTGTCATCAGAGGTTGGGGCTGTGACAGGGTGAACTGTGGTGGATGGGGTTATGAAGTATTTAGGTGGCAAGATAGAGCTTAGGTTCGTGAATGCACAGTTAAAGGCACTGGCTAAGTCTCTTCGATGCTGCAGCAGCCAGATGGGGAAACAATAAGATCAGTTGCAACTCTTGATTCCTGGCTGGTCAGGGACTTGATGTTGTTTTCAGAATTCCCTTCCATTGCCCCAGGTTTTAGAGATCTGCTCCTTGTAATAGGAGGCCTTAGCATTCCTTATTAGCCTAGTACACTGATTTCTGACAGCTTTGTATGCCACTATATTCACCTGACTTCCTGATGCTCTAGCTGTGTGCCAGAGATTGTCCCACAATTTCATTTTATTTAATAGAGGGCCACTGAGCCAAAGGTTTAAGAATCCTTTGACTTTGGAAGTTTTGTAAGGTGTGAATAGATCGCATGCCTGATTGAAGATGGATATGAAGTAGTTGAGGGCTGTATTAGCATCATCACAATTATCCAGTGGTGGCCAGTCAGCTTCTGCCAGGTACCGTCTGAAGTTCCCCAGCTGTCCTTTCTTGAGGGTATGATTCCTGGTGACCAGGGGAGGGTCTTTTTTTGCTTTATTTATCCAGTAGCAGACTACTGGCAAGTGGTTGCTTAATGTGTCGGGTAACACAATGGTGCTTTTGATGTGCTCAGGGGTATTAGTGAGAAACCCAGTCAATAGGTGTGCTGGTCCCATATGGTAGTTTAGTCTGGTTACTTGCATGGCCATCTGTGTTAGTAACAGGCTATGTATTTTATCCCTTGTGGAGACTGAGTTTTTTGCCAGACAGTTTATATTAAAGTCCCCCAGTATTATCTGTTCCTATCCTTGTTTAGTTTTGTTACAAAAGTCATAGAATTGATCAAGGCCAGGACCCTGCTTTCATAGGGGTATGTATACAGTTGTGAGTAAGAGGGTTTTACCCTGGCAACCAATAGAGAGCTTGATGGGAAGGACTTGTGCCTCTATCGTGTTAACAATATGCGGCAGAATTTGTCCACTGATATTGTCTCTCACATAGACGAGGCACCCTCTCCCTCTTTTATCCAGTCTATCTAGCCTGAAAGTGGTGTAGCCATCAAGAGAGATTTGGGTGTCCAGAGTTTTTCTAGAGAGCAATGTTTCAGTTAGTGCCAAAATATCTGGCTTGTTTATTGCTATCCAAGCCTAGAGTTGGGGAGTTTGGCAAGAAGGATATGGATGTTGATAGCAGCAATTTTTAGATGTCCACAATTTGAGGTGTTCACTGATCTGGTGGGGCCTGGGTTTGGTAGACATTCCCTGATATTAGTAGTAGAAGGATAATAATCCTAGAGAGGTAGTACTTCAGCCAAGTTTTAAGAGCCCTGGATCATTTGCGGGTAGTGGGTTCATGTTTTCTGAGTGACACCTAAAAGGATAGGTGCACATCAGTGCCATGGTAATCTCAGGATTGACTGATGTTTCTTCTATCAGGGGGACGGTAAAACCAAGGTACTAATTGATAGTCAGCCTGCCAAGCACATGTACCCTGTTTTGGTGCAGGCGAGTTTCTTAGTGGGAGCAATTCACTGGCTGACACTTGGTAGAATATATTCCTTGGTTCCCACCAGGGGAGGTAGGAGTAGTAATGCCAGAAAATGAAGTAGCCAGTGTGAGCCAATAGCTGGAGCCCTGAATTTGGCCATGCTGCATTTGTTGGGTGGTGTTCCTTCTAGGTACTTGTTACACAACTACCTGTTCAATGGTATATCCCTATGTCAGGAATGGGACATTAGTGCAGTGAAAACTCTGCTCACTTCAGAGGTCTTTGAATAGGGTCAGAGGAGAGGAAGCAATAGAAATGGCAGCAATGTGTCTTTAAGTTGACACTGGGTGATGGAGTATACACCAATCAGGAGACGGGGTGGGAGCAGGGTTTGGAATGAGTGTATTTAATATGGACAGCAGGGGAGGTGAGTGGGTGGGCCAAAAATTCAAGTTTTCAGATTGGAAGGTGGCCATAAAAGGCACCGACAGCACTCCGAGATTTAAATAGTTTTCAGCAGCCAATGGTGGTGTGGTAGAGAGGCCGAGTAGCTAATGGTATCCTTGGCTTTCAAGCCAAGGAAGTCGAGTAGTGCACCGTACCTTTTTTCAGGGCTCTGGCATCCGTCAGGGCCTTGGGGTGTGTGGCCAGTCCTAGGAAGCAGCCGGTCCGCTGGTCAGCTGGTGAGCCCACTCAGGGATGGTTCTGGTGATAGAAGAGGGAGAGGCAGTGAATAACATACTAACATACTAAAATGCCAGCAGAATAGGCCTAACAGTCTCTCGAGTCTGCTCAATGTTCAGCACCTGCATTTAGGGACAATTTTGGTGTCCCCCCTCCCCCTTGGGTTATACTGTCCCCAGTCCCAGATGTTCCACCTGTATTGGGCCTGGTCAGATTTACCCTCCTCCTGTACATGTACCATCCCACTTAAACCCGTCCACAGTCTCCACCTCTACCAGCTCCCTGGGCAGTGCATTCCATGGCTCCACCACCCTTTCAGTAAAATAACATCTCCTCCTCTCCCCTCTGAGCCTGCCCCTTCCAGCTTTCATCCATGACCTCTTGTTGCCCCATCCACCTTCCTTTGGAACACCCTGACTGGGCTTCCTTTATTGATCCCTTTCATGTACTTAAAGACCTCTATCATGTCCCCCCATCCCTCCTCTCCTCCAGGGTGTACATGTCTAGCTCCTTGAGCCTCGCCTCATAGGTCCTCTTCCCCAGACCCCAGATCATTTTGGTTACCCTTTGTTGGACCCTCTTTAGAAGTGTAATGACGCTCTTTAAATGTGGTCTCCAAAACTGTACACAATACTCGAGGTGTGGGCTAACCAAGCAGTTGTACAGTAGAAGGATCACTCCCGCCTTTCTGGAGGTAATCCCCCTGGCGATGCATCCCAGCATCCTATTTGCTCTTGCCGCTGCCCTCCTACAGGTCTCAGAGTTGTTCATTTCGACATCTTCCACTACCCCCAGTCCCACTCACCCTCCATGACTTGAATCATGTCTCCTCCCTGGGTATACCCCTGGCCTGGATTTCTGACTCCCAGGTGCAGAACCTTGCACTTCTCTGCATTGAATTTTAGTTTCCATTTTCCCAACCACCTTTCCATAGCCTCCAGGTCCTCCTGCAAGGCCACCCTTCCCTCCTCCTCATCCACCACTGCACCCAGCTTTGAGTCATCTGCAAAGAGACTCACCTCACTCCTGATCCCCCTCCTGATGTCTGAGATATAGCCGTTGAACAGGAGTGGCCCCAGCACTGAGCCCTGAGGAACCCCACTAGTAACCCACCTTGGGGATGAGGCTAACCCTCCAACCACCACCTTCTGAGTATGCTCAGAGAGCCAATTTCCTATCCATCTTAACAACTGTCTCCCTACCCCCATTTCCTTCAGCTCAGCCAGCAGGCCACTGTGGGGTACCGAATCAAATGCCTTGCTAAAGTCCACAAAGAGGACGTCCATTGGCCTACCCTGGTCCAGGGCCCTTGTCACCCAGTCATAGAACTCAACAAGATTTGTCTGGCATGATCTTCCCATAACAAAGCCATGCTGCCCATCATCCAAGTACCCAGTTTACTCCAGTAACCCCCCCTAGTCTTTCCTTGACAATACCCTCCATCACCTGGCTGACCACCGATGTCAGGCTGATAGGCCTGTAATCTACCACTTCTTTCCTTTCTTCATCTCCCCTTGTGGATTGGCATGACATGGGCCACTCTCCAGTCTTGGGGCACCCTCTAAGTCCTCAGAGAGGTGTTGAAAAGCTCCGCTAGAGGGACTGCCAGGACATCCGCCCAGTTTCCTCAGCACCCTGGGATGTATCTCATCTAGCCCAGGTGCTTTCTCCATCTGAAGGGACCTGAAGGCTTTCCTTTCTCTCTCTACTGGGATTTCAGCCTCCACATCATCCCGCTTTTCACCCTGCACTGCTTGGCCCCAACCTGTCTGTGGTGGCTTCTCCCTTTCCCCAGATCCATCAGGGCCCCTTGTCTGTACCAGTCCCACCCCTTGCTCCAGTTTGCCCCTGCCCCCCTCACAAGACATAGCTCCTCCATCCCACCTGGTAAAAATTTGGGCAAAGTACTCATTTAGGACATCTACCTGTTCCCATGCTTCTTGTGCCAAACTATCCCCTATCCTTATCTTGCTGATCTGCCCCCTTACTTTCCTTTTTTCCTCTATATATCTAAAGAACCCCTTGCCCCCCTCCAGATCCCACTGGCCAAGGACTGCTCCTTTTTTGCCTTAGCTGCTCTCACCACCCTGGTGACTCTCTTGGCTTTCAGCTCATATTCCTCCTGATCCCTTTTACTCCTTTAGCACTTGAAGTGCCCATAGGCTGCCTTCTTTTCCCTCACCACCTCCTGTACCTCCCGGGTCCACCAGCAGGGTTTTCTGGCCTTACTGAATGTATGCCTTTCCCTTGTGCAGGATCTAGTAACCTCCTGTATTCCCCTCCTAATGATCCCCCACCTGCTGTCAGCACCCATATCTGGCCTTATCCTGTCCAGACGATCTTTAAGGATCCTTCCACCTCCTTGAAGTCTGCACCCCTAAAGTCGGTTACTACCGTCCTTGTTTGGCTTTCCTCCCCCCCAGGTCCAAGAGGAACCAGACTGTGGCATGATCACTCTCAGCCAACAGGTCCCCTCACCTCTAGACCCCTAATCTAATCACTGTCTGCCAGGACCACATCAAGTGTCTGGGCCTCCCTAGTTGGCTCACCTACCTGAATAAGAAGGCAGAGACAAAGCAAGGGTAATCAGGGGTGGTTAGTGACAGGCAGGGACAAGAGAGCTGGCTGGGGCAAATGGCTGAGATTAATCCCAGGGGCAAGGAAGGGTTTTAGCAAAGCAGAGAGAGAGAGATGAGGTGCAAAGCACTTTGACAGAAAATAGCAGCAGATGGGGGGGCGGAGGTCTCTGGGCTGTTGTGCCAGTGGTACCACAGCACAGATGGACAGAGAGAGAGGGGTAAAGCAGATAAGAAAATTCACAGAATAGCAGTTTACAGCAGCAGATTATTACATAGCTTCTACACTCGGATCCTATGTCAGACAATAACATTTCTTCTGGCAAGCTTAATAAACCCTAGACAAAGCATTAATAGATGTTCTAACTAGGCACATGGATTTTAAACAGCTACAAAATTATATTTAGAATGATAGCAGCAGATTATAACACAGTTCTACACTCGGGTCCAGTATCAGGCAGTTAAATATCTTCTGATCAAGTTAGATAAGTCCTGGGCTAGCATTTAAAAAATGTTCTACCAAGGCACTTGAGCTGCAAATGGCTGTGAAATAAGAGGCAAAATTCAGGTTGCGAAAATTAGTGTTGAAAGGTGGCCGTGAGAGGTCCTGAGATTGCTCCAAGAGTTAAATAGTTCACAACAGCCAGTGATGGTGCAGCAGACAGGCTGAGTAGCCAATGGTATCCTTGGCTTTTAAGCCACAGGAGCCAAGTAGTGCACCGTACCTTTTTTCAGGGCTGTGGCAGCAGTTAGTGCCTTGGGGAGTGTGGTTGGTGCCAGGCAGCAGCCAATCCATGGGTCAGCAGGTGATTCTGCTCAGGGATGGATCTTTATTCAGGGCTGTGGCAGCAGTCAGGGCCTCGGGTAGCATGGCCAGTCCCAGGCAGCATTCAGTCCATGGGTCAGCTGGTAAACCCGCTCAGAGTGGGATCTTTTTTCAGGGTTGTGGCAGTAGTTGGGGCTGCGGGGAGCATGGCCAATCCCAGGCAGCAGCTGGTCTGTGGATCAGCTGGTGAGCCTGCTCAGGGATGGATCTTTTCTCAGGGCTGTGGTGGCAGCCCTGAAAAAAGTCTCTTTTTTCAAATATATTTGACTTACCCAGGACAGTGTACTTTCCTATGAGCAGCATATTTCTTACATAATTAAGACAGTCCATCTCATACTGGGTTTACTGTTTTGATTAATCTCCTTTTTAGGGCTGCAGTGGGCATAGCCCTGCAGACCTTTTGAAATGACTGAAAAATACTCCCACATTCCAGGCAAACCAATAACCTGGTAGAGTGTCAAAATAAGTTGCCTCCATATTTGAAACACTCCGTGCTTGCACTGCTTTATTTACCCAAATATTTTTCTTTGTTTTCACTTCCTCTGCCCACCCAACCCACCTTCTTAGCACCCACCATCCCACTACCCCCCAAGAAATGTAACAGTGTCACTAGGGGGTGCCAAATCCCCTAGTGCAGGAATTCTCATCACCCACCCCATAAACACACACACACATACTACTGCGCATGCTCGGTTACTTTTTGTTATTATTTCTACTTTCTTTTCATTTCTTCTCCCCCACCCAACCCTCCTGTCACTTTGGCCTCATTTGGTTTTCCAGCAATGCGGTGTGCTGCACTCTATCTTTCTCTCTCTCTCTTTGGACTCCACTGGTGTTATGTTCCAGGTCAATTCAATTTCAATTAATTTATTTCACCAAGAAAAGGCTCCATTGAGCAAGTTCATTCATAAGGAGATCCTGGGTAGGACAGCTGATACACATACATACAAGACAGTTGATATACACATGGTACAGTAAATCAGGTACGGAAATCACAATATATCATGGAAACACAAACATTACTTATTTTAAGATAATAGTAGCACTTGAGAATAGCCCTAGCAAGAAAATGCTTTAGGAGATTGAAAAACAGAGGAAACATTAAAAGTGCAATTTTGCCAATTAATAGTCAAACTCATTAGGTTAGATACTGTCTAATTATCAGCTGTAATGGCTATACCACTTACTAAGGTGCCCTCTTAGAGTTTGATTCCTGACCTTTTGCAACTATTTACAAGTGCAAACTTCCAGGCAGTAACTATTGCCTAGCGATTTAAAGTGTTGTCTCCCTACCAATGAGCTCAGCTTTAGTGTGCCCTGGATCTTATTCCAGGCAGTCAATACAGTGGTGCTAGTGGCAGATTCACTGCACTGTGTCAAGTAGTGGGGTGTAACTAAGAAAAGGATATTGCACTTCCTTAATGTATATGTGCAGGCAGTCCTTCTATAGTGCTCTAGAATATAATCTGGGAGGTCAGTGGCTAGTACCTTGTATGCCCATGTGAGAATGTTGTATAGCCTTCTTTTCTCCAGAGAGGTCCATCCCATTTTTGAGTACAGTTTACAATGGTGTGTTAATGGCTGTAGGTTTGTGATGAATCTGAGATCCCTACAATATAGCACATCAAGTTTGCTTAGGCATTCAACAGAGCATCGACTATATATAATATCTGCGTAGTTTATGATAGGTATGAATGTTGCTTGCACCAATCATGTTCTGATAGCCAAAGGAAAACATTGTTTGTTTCTAAAGTAAAATTGAAGTCAGATTCTTAACTTTTTTTCAGACTGCAACTAGTCAGTGAAGAATAGTTTGCTATCGATCAACACTCCTAGGTACTTGTATTTCTCTACAACCTCAAGATGTGCCCCTAGCAACATGGTGTTAGGCGGTTGGGTGAACCACATGGCCTTGGTTTAGATGACATTCAATAGAAGTTTTGAGCTAAACAGTTTTTTTTTGTAGTTCATTAAAAGCTACCTGTAAATCTGAATGTGTTGCCAACATGTTGGGTCCAGAGGCATATAGCACCATATCGTCCATTTAGAAATGTAGCTTTGCATATGTGATATTGAAGCTTAGATTGTTAGTGTAGATGGTGAAGAACAGAGGTCCCAAGACTGAACCCTGAGATACTCCTTTAGAGATTGTGGTGCATGTTGAAAGAAGGCCCTTTACTTTGACTTGTTGGAGGCATCCACCTAGATAGTTGCACACCCATAACAAGGCTGAAGTGGAGAAGCCAATATTTTGCAGGTCATCCAACAATACAGTATGGTCCACTGTATCGGATGCCTTGCTGAGATTGAGGAAGATGGACCCTACAGCTTGTTTTTGGTCAACTGCATACAACCAGTCATTCATGACCTTGGCCAGTGCAGTTGTTGTGTTATGCTTCGGTCTGAACCTGGATTGGAAGGCTGACAGAATATTCATGATATCGAGGTATACCCTTATTTGTTTGCTGACTAGTTTTTTCAGTAATTTGGTGAGAACTGGCAAGATTGAGATTGGCCTGTAATTGTTTAATAAGTTTGTGTCTCCTGCCTTGTGGAGGGGAATGATATGGGCAGCTTTCCAACTTATCGGCATCTCACTGCTACTTAAGGACAGATTAAAAAGATAGGTTAGAGGTGCTGCAAGCTGTCTGTAGCCCATCTTTAGGAAGGCCAGTTTGAGACTGTAAACTCCTGTGCTCGTTTTGGGGTCTATCTCAATAATGAGTCCTCCACTTGCTTAAATGTAACCAGCTGAAAATTGAAGATGTGAGCAAGGCGAGTCTAAGTCAATGGCAGCATTTGATAGGTTGCAGCTACGGAGTTGTTGAAAGCTGATCCAGCTTCTGTAAAATGACTATTCATAGCCTCTATTATAGCTTGCTTATCCAATATCTCCTTGTCATTGACTATTATTTTTTCTGGGAGCGAGGGGGAGGATTTTGCATTCTCTACCAGCTTTACAATGTCCCAGAAATGGTAGGCATCATTTTTGCTATTTTTCAAAGAACTGTAACACTGTTTGGCTTTTGTTTCCCTGAGTAATTTCAGACAAGTATTTATTTTTCTTTCAAAGATAGTCCAGTTTTCATCTGATTTTGTATGTCTAGCTATAGCCCAAGTTCCTTGTTGAACCAGGGAGAGGTGACTTTCTTAGCCCTTCTATTTGTAGTGGTGCATGTTTGTTTATGACCTCTGTGACATTGCCAGTAAATATATCTTTCACTTCTTGGATTGTTGTTGCAAGGTAGACTTTTTGCCACCTTATGTTGGAGAAGACTTTTTAGAATCCTGATGTATTAAATCTGTTGAGGCGCCTTTTGTATCTTAATTTGGTTTGAAGTGATAATGACTTGCTTCCTCGGATGCAGGCCACAATGTTATGGTTGCATATATCATTAAGGAAGACTGTTCATGCCAATGTATTTTGAGCTCTGTTTGTGATTACTAGATCCAATAAAGATGCATTGGCTGAGTTCTTTAGGTTGAGTCTAGTATATTCATTGATGATTTGCATAAGTCCTAAATTGTCACAGAGAGTTCTCGGGCTGTCCGCTTTTGAAGAGAACCAGACTAGGTTCAGATCACCCAGTATCAATGTTTTATTAGGGTGGCTATCAACTAGCTGTGATATATGCATCAGTAGCTGTGTGCCTCTTTTGGATGGTCTGTAGCTGCCTATTAAGTATACAGACTCATTTTTGGATGTGAGAGTTTGATCTCCAGGCATTCAAATTTGTTTGGTACAGTTAATGAGTTTGTGATAGACACTACATATTTTTTCTTAATGTAACACGTAGAGATGCAACAAATTTTTAATCCACTGGTGAAGTGAACAAGAAGTGGCCACTTCACATTGGCGGAGAACAATGTGAAGTGGGCACTGAAAAGTGCTCACTTCGCGTTCTCATTATTACTTTATGTTGTCATTATGCCTTAACTCAAAGTAAGGTAAAGTGACAAGTAAATAGGCAGCCCCCCCACACATCACATGGCTTACAGTACTGTAAGTCACATGCTTTAGCCAGGCAGGAAGAAAGTGAGTCAGAGAAGCAGTTTCACTTTCTCCTTTGCAGTCATAGAGGGAGAAGGCTTTGTGGAGAGGAGAGCAGTTTTGAGTCACTGTCAGAAAGTGCTTTATTGCCTTTGTGTCTTAAAACAACAGCTTTTTTAAAAGCTATATCTGTATTTAGTATTTGTATTGTGTTTGTGATTTTTTTTTGGTAGTGAATTTCTTTTTTATAAGTTTTGTTTTGTTTTCTGTGTGTGTGACTGTGTGTGTCAGTGAGTGTGTGTCTCTGGGAGTGTGAGAGTGAGTGTGGCCACTGGGTGAAGGCTAGGCATTGACTGTGGTTGGACTTTTTTATAGTCGGGGTCGGGGACTTGTGTGGAAAGGATGGCCCGTGGAGAAGGAGAGTCGCTGGTCCATGGGCACGATCAGAGGAGGGGAGTGCACACACGTGGGGGTAGTCGTGTGTTGCTGGACCACTCCTGACTCTTGGGTGTTGCTTCCCCGCCCCATGGAAGCAAAAGCAGCAGCAGCACTGGTGCCACCGGTGGCTGCGGCACATCCACCTACTCTGACACTACCACCACCACCAGTAGCAGCTGTAGGGGCTCCAGCAGCACCCCTCCACCACCTCCACAGCCACAGGAGGTTCCCCAGCAAAACATAGGTGGTGCTAGGACTGTATCTGATCCCCCTGCAGCTCCCCAGTGTGGGAGTTTTTCAACTCTGTGGGGAGAGATAGCATAGTCATGGTGCACCATCTGTGAAGTGTGCTGGTGCACCGTGGCCCCCGGGGGACACATTTGTGGACCGGTGGCCAGCGCACCCACATGTTGAACCACCACAAGGTACAGTGGCAGGCTGGAACAGAAGGGGCCAGGTGTCCACCAACTGGCCCTTCTGTGGCAGTGGCCGAGGGTGCTGCTGGGGTTGATGTTTTGCCTCACCGCCGTAGCAGGAGGAGGTCCAGTACAGCAGCTGCACCACCACCACCACCACAGCCACCAGCACCACCCTCTCCACCACCACCACTACCTGGGTTTCCACCTGAAGTGGATCCCACCACAGTCCCTGCAACAGAAGCTGACATTGCCCTGGTGTGAGTAGCCCTGGAAGTGAATAATGAGAGGGTAGGTGCTGTGCAGCAGCAGGTCGACACAATCCAACAACAGCAGCAGCAAATACTCACAATGCTGCACCTGCTGCTGGACCACTACGGCATCCCATGGCCACATTAAGGGATTGTTTTCTGGACCCCAACCCCAGCCCACTACTGTGCTGTACTGTTTTTGTGTGTGTTTTTTTTTGTTGTTGTTTAATAATACACATTTTCCCTTCTGTAGTTGCAGTGCATCAGTAATGTTTACTTTTTGCTTTGGAGTGCTTGCGGACAAGCTGATGTTAAGCAGTGCAAGTGTAATGTGTAAAATTACATGTGTGTAGTCAGTGTTGTTTCGTGTGTGTGTGTGTGTGTGTGTGTTAGAGACATCAGACATTGTGCAGCGTGTTGCAAACATATATTGCTGTTGCTGACTTGTTGCAGGCAGTGTTTATGCTATAAAGAATAATGAGCAGAATATGGTATATTTTATTGTCACTATCATCATCAGTGGACTAAATGGTATGATACTTTTTCAGAGGTGTCTGTCCAGAGTGCACCTTAGTCCCATTATATACTATACTGCACACATAACTTTTAGGAGAGCATGTGTTTTTTTGTGCTATGATCGCTGCAAAGTCATGTGTGCACTGTGAGTGACAGGTGCACATTGACCCGATACCTCTGAAAAAATATCATATCACTTTATCCACTGGCACTGATGGTACCAATAAAATATACATCAGGTATTCTTTGTAATCTTTATTCTTGATAATGCAACAAGTCTTACCATATATATGTTTGCATGAAGCTGTACAGTGTATGCACACACAAGAAAGAATAGTGATCGCACACATGCAATTTAACACAACATACTCGCATTGCTCAGTCTTCATGCTGTTTGCGAAACACTTAAAATCTGATTCATGAGTCCTGACACAAAGTAAACATTACTGAGGCTCTATAACTATTTTGCTTGTGAAATAGATATGAAAGAGATTCACCAAGTTACAGCATTGCACCCGATACATGGGTGCCTTACTTCCAGGAGAATCTTTCTTGCTCCACATAGCGCAATACATTTCTGTGAAAACTGCCCATAATTTCATTACAGTGTGTCATGTGATGGAGGAATTCTCATTCAAAAAAGCCACTCACATTCTGCCCCCCTTTCTCAGCAACATTGGGACGTGATGCCAGGGAGAGCGCGGGTGCGTCCTCCATTACAGTGAATGTCCAATTGTCCAGCAGTTTTCTGAATGTTCCTTTATGTTATAATGGTCAGTTTGTGGTGAAATGTGTGGGCACGTTTCCAGTAAGAAGAGCCTTGTTAGTGGAAACGTTCCCACATTTCACCACAAGGTGAACCTTATAACATAACGAAACATTGGGATAGCTGCTGGACATTCACTATAATGGAGCACACACCAGCGCTCCCCCTTGCATCACGTCCTAACATTGCTGAGAAAGTGGGGCAGAATGTGAGTGGCTTTTCTGAACGGGAATTCCTCCGTCATGTGACACACTGTAATGAAATTATGGGCAGTTTTCTCAGAAATGTATTGCTCTATGTGGAGCAAGAAATATTCCCTTGGAAGTAAGGCACCCACATATTAGGTTACATGTATCACCGAAACTATGTAACATGGTGAATCTCTGTAAAGCAGCAGCACAACAATCTGTTGAGAACTCTGATCTATATTGTTTAATGCCATGTTACAATTTCCTTTACTTACATACTGACTGGAATGATACGAGAATTTCCAGAAGTTGAGTCTGCTGCACTACCTTTTTTCATGTGTGAAATAATGAAAGGAGCATTCCTTTTAAATTGGTGCTGACCAGGCCTTTGTCATTGTTTTCCTCTGCTTTTCTCCATCACATCAGTTAGTTGTTATATATCACTTCTATTGTAAATTAACAGTTATACAGCAGGCACTGTTTTATGACACCACTGAACAATATTTATTTAAAAGCAGCTGCAAATAAATACAAACAAGGTCGGAACAATATTGAAAGGCGTGCTCATTTTTTTTTCCACACATGAAAAAAGTAGTCAACTAAGTAAAGCAGACAGAAATTGTGAAAAGAAGCGTATCATTCAAGCCATGACTCGGAGAGAACTAGTGGCTGTGGAAATGTAAAGTAGCATAAAAAAGTACAGTTCAAAATTGTCACAACATTCTTGCAGTGCTGCTTTAATTGATAACGTCATAATGACATCATGAGCTCACAATCACACAACACACAAAATGCATCCCCAGAATTAATGGTGCACTCAGTCAAGCCTTGTGTGCAGAAAACTGATAAGTTGTAACACAGTGAAATGGGAATGTTTCAGCACATACAAAGTCCCCAAGAATTTATGGCACACTCAGTCATGCACGCAGTGGTGGCACAGAGTCCTCAGATTTGTTCTGTATACCCAAAATGCATCTGCCCTGTGTCCAGAAAATTTACAAGTGGTAACACAGTGAAATGGGAGTGTTTCAGCACATATAAAGTCTCCCAGAATGTATGGTGCACTCAGTCATGCATGCAGTGGTGGCACAGAGCACCAAGATTTTTTCTACATGTCCATAATACATCCTCCTTGTGTCCAGAAAATTGAGAAGTGGTAACACAGTGAAATGGGAGTGTTTCAGCACATACAAAGTCCCCCAGAATAGAATGAGGACCATGAGCATACTGTTGCTGGTCCAATGTGTTCTGCAAGGTGATTTGAGCAAATGCAATGTGATCATCTTAACTGGATGGAAGGGTGCCCTTTGTCTCTACACTAATAGTAGCCTTGGTGAGTAGGTATATATAGATATATGTTTGTGTATTTTGTAGGTTGGGGGTTGACATGGACATGTACTCATGGTAGTGTTCTGTATCACAGGACACAGAAACTGTTGGTGTGCACATTCCAGTACTCAACGAAAAAATTTTTGCGTTGAAATTGGAAATGGATAACTCTCAAGCACGTGAAGGTAAGTTTTTTTTTTTTTGATGGGTGGGGGGAAGCATATTTGCAGGTTTGTCTGTAATGGTTTCTTATTTTGTTACTTCATGACAGATTTCATCTGCATCCTTCTGGAGTCCGGTTGTTAATAATAGTCATGGTCATCTAATGAAATGACTTCTGCGTGTTGCATGTGTGACCAAGCCAAGGACCAAGGAGGGGGTGCCTGATGTTGAAGAACTTTGTTGGATAAGGCCACTTTGATGGAACAACAAAGCATCTGGAAGTTTCCTAAAAAAAAAATGAATGACTTCTTACAACTTAATTGTTATTTGTTCCTCCCTGGTTCTCAATCGCAACTCAAGTTACATTTCAAACTCACATCTTGTCAACTAACACAACCTGTCTGCAATATTTGCTGCAGTCTTTCCAAAACAATGAAATGGATGAAATAAAATCTTCATACTTACCAGAATGGATTTCACACGCATATTCCATAGGTTCCTCTCTGTACGGTACAGCTGCAGTACCATTCCCACTGAGTTTTAGCAATGGAGACTTTTTTTGTTATCCTATGGAAAAAAAAACAAAATAAGTGTACCATGTGTTTTACCATTGCGGCTCTGAAAAGCTACAGAAAACAAAGCATACGACTAAAGGATGTGAAACAGCAGAACAAACATAAGTACACATACTCACTTTATGGTTTAAATATTAAGAAGCTTTGTGTCTGTGGCTGATGGATGTGGTGGTCCAGACAGACTCATGCTCAGTGATTGCAGTGGCTAACATCAATCCTGGTGGTGGTGGTCCAGGGGGCAGACAAACTCATGCTCAGTGGTGGCAGTGGCTAACATCAGTCCCAGTGGTGGTTTTACAGAGGTGGACAGACCCATACTCAGTGGTGGCAGTGGCTAACATCAGTCCCAGTGGTGGTGGTCCAGGGGGCAGACAGACTCATGCTCAGTGGTGGCAGTGGCTAACATCAGTCAGGGTGGTGGTGGTCCAAGGGGCAGACAGACTCATGCTCAGTGGTGTCAGTGGCTAACGTCAGTCCCAATGGTGGTGGTCCGAGGGCCAGACAGACTCATGTTCAGTGGTGGCAGTGGCTAACATCAGTCCCGGTAGTGGTTGTCTGGGGGTTAGACAGACTCATGCTCAGTGGTGGCAGTGGCTAACATCAGTCCTGGTGGTGGTCCTGGGGGGGTGAGACAGACTCATGCTCAGTGGTGACAGTGGCTAACATTAGTCCTAGTGGTGGTGGTCCAGGGGATGGAAAGACTCACGCTCAGTGGTGGCAGTGGCCAACATTAGTCCCAGTGGTGGTGGTCCAGAGGGGTGGACAGACTCATGCTCAGCCCCAGCGGTGGTGGTGGTGGTTGGGGGTGGCACACCACCTTTTAACAACTTCAGTTAAAACCTGTCAACATTAACCGCATCATCATCCTCATAAAGAAAGCTTTCCTCACAGTCATTTATGTCTGAAGTCTGACCACTGGGAAATTCTTTCTCCATTGTGTAATCATCTACGTCAGTGGTGGGCCATTTTATGCAGCTACTGCCAGTGCCACCAGGATGATCCATTTCCACATCACCAAACCCACCATGGCTAGGCTGGGGTATGAATACAGAGGTTGCTGTCTGTGCTGGTATGTGCCTCCCATTCATTTTAATGAATGTTAGCAAACTAACATTTGCAGGAGACAGGTTTATCTGTCAGTCCCAGACTATTGCACCTGCTGAGCTGAATGCCCTCTCAACACATACACTGGAGGGTGAGCATGTGAGCTACTTCAGTGCCACTGCAGTCAGCTCTGACCATTCACTGACCTTTCCACTCCATTAAAAAAGAGGATGTTCAGTTATTGTCACATGCCTTTTTTCAGGCAAATATGACTCAACCATTCTCTGAGCCACACTAAGTCCAGTTGCTTGATGCATCATCCTGTTCTCCTGAATCAGTTATTTCATAAATACCCACTTGGGACAAAGCCTCCCAAAGTGGGTTGATGCCAGCCACTTTGGATGACAGACCACCTTGAACTGCTGTCCCCTTCCCCTTGCAGGATATGCTTGATAGTCCTACAGGTACACCTTCAGCTAGATTATGCTGCTGAGGTTTGCTGACCTTGGCACGTGACTTCTGTGCCCCATGAACCAAGCGCACCAGTTGACCACTGATATTTTTTAACTGTTCAGGCCTTTCATCTAGTACTGATGCAATTCCACATTTGTATCGTGGGTCCAGCATTGTTGCTATGGCAAAGCTGTCACTACGCTGAGTGCTCACAATGTGATGATTCTGGTTGAATACTGTCAGCATGTGTTGCAGCAACATACTCCTACCATCGTCTCCTGCAACATCAAGGCCATGCTGTACATTCACCAATGTCTGCCTCAGCACCCACAGCAGTGGAATTGATTGGCTAATGGAGGCAGACTCGCCACTCACTGCCTGTGTGGCATGTTCAAAAGGCTGCAAAATTGTTATTACAGAGTCCATGAGGTGCCACTGTTCAGTCGTCACAGACATGGAGGCTCCGGAACTGTCACAGCTAGTGTACATCACAAGATATTCTGAGATGGCTTTGTATTGTTCATACAATGTCTCTGCCATGTATAAAGTGGAGTTCCATTGGGTGACAACTTCCAGCTTCAAGTGGTGCTGAGGCAGGCTGTTTTGTATCTGCAGCTGCCGCAGTTGGTCACTGACTTTTCCAGTTCTTCAAAAGTGAGAGCAGATACATCGTGCAATGGTCAGCATTTCCTTTACATCAGGGTGCTGCAGAATCTCCTGCACCACAAGATTTAAACAGTGGGCCAAGCATGGAATATGAAAAAAAATACACCATTCATGATGCATTTCACCACATTTGACCCATTGTCACTTGCTATGAACCCAGGTCTCAGGGACAGAGGGTTTAGCCATTTGTCAATTTCAGTCAGTACCACATCCAACATGTTCTCACCAGTGTGTGAACAGGTCACATTGTGCATAACAATTGTTGCTTGCTGTCGAATTCATTGAAGATTGCTACAGCCACAATCTACCTTACTGCACTGATTATTCACACTACCAATATCACAAACAACCCCCGGCACCTGTGCCCAGTGTGCATTTATACACAGATATGAACTCCCTGCTGTTTTGCCACTTATCCACATATCCATACTTAAATGGATGAATGGAGAAGAGGAATGTTGAAGGGCATGTTTTACTGAGTCGGACACAGTGCGGAACAACTCAGGGACTGCACGGGTAGAAAAGTATGTCCTGGATGGGACTTTCCATTTTGGACAGGCATGTGCAGCAAACATCAGAACCCAGAATTCTCCACAAAGGAGAAGGGCAAAAGATCAATTGCCAGCATTTCCACTACAGCAGCATTAAGTTCACGTGACACTGTATGATTGGGGGTTACTTCAGCTTATACGCAAAAACACTCTGTAATGTGGGCTGACTTAAACATTTTACACGGGGTGTGATCACAAATGGTTGTGCTCTGTGATGAATGGCATTGGCAGGGGGTTAGAGTGTGGACATTTTATGAAGACAGTTGCACCGGTGATGATGACAAACCCAGAAATGCAACTGTTTTGCCAGATTTGCCAACCAGGGTTGATGTACAACTTTCACTAGACATACTGCATTCACCACCACCAACACCACCAGCAAAACTGCTACTCTCATCAGCACTGGACAACATTTCAAAGTCATTATGGTCCTCCACCTCATCATGCCTGTAGTAATCCTCTGTTCTTATTACTTCAGTACTGCACATGTTTAATTTACTACTGGACTTAACAGTCATGGAAGGGGATAACATGTTCACTATGGTTGCCGGTGACAAGGGTGAATGCTCCACTGTGGTATTAGCTACCAGCTTGTGCTTGGTCCACAGTGCCAAGTGCCTATTCTTAAGATGTGAATGCTGTCTTCCTGTGCCCAGATGGCTACGCTTTGTACCTGGAGCCACACGCACATGGCAAACCTGGCAGATTGCAACTGACTCATCATTTGCATCTTGAACAACAAAATCCCAAACAAGGGATTGTGATGCTCTGCTTTTAACATGTGCATGATGTTGCTTATTTAAGTCTGTTCTTTTAAGCACTGAAGTGAGGGGGTAGGGCACGTGATGTTTCGGGCACTGCACACCTGGCCTGCAACTGACCACCACCACAACTACCTATCATATTTATTACTGGGTCATCATCATCAACTAAAACCATTAAATCACAAGTTTTTATGGTGGGGGGGGGGTCCTGCAAACAGACTCAGACACAGCCACTTTGAATTTCTTTTTCTCCGGTTCCCAAATGGGGTCAATTACATCATCATCATATTCATGAATGTCACACACATCCGCATATTCTGCTTGGATGCTAGCATGTGGACTGCATGTTGCAACAACAGCAACATCATGATCATCATCACATTCATCATCATCATCTACACCACCATTACCTGATATTTGTTCACCACACTGTGAATTACTGCATGGAAAATGCTTGACATTAACAGCCACAGTGGATGGAATATCACATTATATGCTATCATTAACATGATTATCAGAATCCTCAGGTTCACTTACTGGGATGTTACTGGGAAGTATGACATCATCTATGCTGTCACTCACTTGCACTGCTTCACATTCAATATTTTTGGATACAGTACATTGGTCGTTATTCAAACTTGATGCACCTATACTAATACTACTACTACTACCACCACTAACACCAGTAACATTAACACCACTGGCTGGGAAAACATCATCTCCTACAACTATGAGTGAAGTTACTGATTGGGCTGTAAAAAACACTGCAGGAGACATACCTTTCCTCACATCAGCAATGCACTTCTGCATCTGAGTACTACCATGCCTACAGACTATCTTACTGCCAGCATTGCCATGGTGAGAACCAGCTTTGCTGGCATGCCTCTTTGCGGGCATTTTGGGGGATCAACAACAATATTATAATCAAATTTAGATTTTGATACATTCACTCTCTGATTGGGGGGATGCTGGATGTGAAGCCAAAAAACAACTGTAGCTTCAGCAACAGATAGACTAGTCTGTCACACAATGAAAACAACTCCGGTAACCAGTGGTGCTGATGAGGTCACAAAAAAATCCAATCTGGTAAAAAAAATCCTTTTGCAGGTGGGGGTGGGGGGGAGCGCTGCCTGCAGATTTTTACAGCAGTACAAGCAGCAAAACAAAGAACAGGTACCACGATCACAGTACCAAATCAGGTAGCTGCAGTGGATAGCAGGTTCACACTGCTGTGCCTGCAATTACACTAGTCTGTGGCACAATAAAAGGTGTATTATTTGATGTCACGCAACACCGCAGACACACACATACACAGAACAGTTTGTCTACAATGGTGAACGAGTAATGTGTAGCAAATTGAAAAGTTCAGTAATATGCCACGTATTGTAATGTAAACAATCTGAAATTATGAACTGCTGCACCTGATCCACACAATACACAATCAGCAAGAAAATGTCAACAATTACTGACAATATTACTGTGTGTACATTAACACAGTCAGTTATATAATCAAAATAAAACCAATTTGGAGGCAGCATAGCACAGTGGTTTAAGGCTCTGAGCTGCAAATCTGATGATAACCAGCAGACCAGATCTGGGTTTGAATCCCACAGCTTCCACTTGCATACTGTGTGACCCTGAACAAGTCATTTAGCTTCCCTGTGCTACCAGGTCACTCCTGTAAAAAAGCTTTCAGCTTAGTGTGCTACTCCTGGTTAAACAACTAAAAAAAAAAAAATCACTATTTCTCAACCTACATCACAGATACGCCCCTCCCCCAAATCACACTTTCACTGTCTTTCACTACACACACTCAATGTTCTACATTAACATTCAAAATCCACACAAAAACAAAAATGCTCAATGATATGAGCACAGGAGGATTTCCTACAACCGATGAACTAAAGTTTGAGCCCCCCAAAAAATGCAAGAACGCTTTTCTAATAGCTTTTAGAAGGTTTCAATCACAGACAGCTCTCAGAGCACACTGTCTCCTACTCCTTCCTACACACACTACCCCGAGCTGAAGCTGTGCAGATCAAAATAGAGCCCATGTGACCTGAAATCCCATGAATCACTGCAAAATTCACCTTCGGAGCCTAAAAACAAGGCAAAGTCAGGCGAAGTGCATTGCTCTCAATGCACTTCACCTTAAAATTTGGTGGAGTAGTGGTCTGGGAAGGCGGAGTAACACAAAGTCATTGTTTTCCATGGACTTCGCGTTACTCATCACAAAGCAAAGTACTCTGCTTCCCGTTGCTGCGCACTCCGCAAATCCGCCTTTTCTTCGTGAATCATTTCATGGAGCGGATTGAGCCCACTTCGACCACCACTAGTAGCAGGCCACGCAGCCCGTCTACTGTTTCTGTCTATATGGAATAGGTTGTAGGAGGGTATGGATAAAGTAGTATTTTGTATTGAGTTGTTTAACCAGGTCTCTGTGATCATGAAGATATTAGGACCAGTATTTTCTACCCAGACTTTGACATCATCTAACTTACTTAGCAAGCTATGTATGTTTAGTAGAAGAAGTTTAAGGCATTTAAGGGAAGCAAAGTCCATCTGAGACAAGGTAGTGTCATTTGGCCCAGGGTTCACTTCAACATTGCCCGAGCAAAGTAACAAAAGCAATATTATCTGCTTACATAATCCCTTAATTCATACGAACATACGAAAAAGCCAGCATTAGAAGGTCATTTGGTTTATCAAGTCTGCTTATATTGCAGGGTCCACAGCTTAAGCTAATGTCCCTGCCCTCTCTCCCCGCTCCTCCCATCCTCCCTACCCATGATACTTACCTTCCCCCTATGCCTATCCCAGCCTCTGTTAAAGCTGCCCATTGTCTTCAATAAAATGACCTTTTCTGGCAGCACATTCCAAGTGTCCACCACCCTCTCTGTGAAGAAGTGCTTCCTGACCTCCCTCCTAAACCTTCCACCCTCCAGCTTTTTTGTTTTTAATTTAATAAGCTTCATTGTGGTATTAGAGTCATAATTACAGTTATGGTATTGTATACGAATCAGCTTGTACAGACAGTTAAGTAATCCGCAATAGTACATAACAAGTCATTATGATTCTTTAAAAAAAGGAGAAAAAATGGAAAACTCCTGTGATACACAAGATTGTAGGTTATTTGCAGGGAAGTAAAAAAGAAGAACCACCTACATGTAGTTTCATCCAACATTAAAATCCAGGGCTAACTGTCAGGAGTAATATTGCATTTATCTAATGAAACTAGCTAAATACCAGAACAGAATATATCATACAGAAAAATTAATATCCCCACCCTCCAGCTTAAGACTGTGCCACCTCATGTTATGGTTGCCACTCAGCTTAAAGAGACTCTCCTTATCAACCATATTTATCCCTTTCAAGTACTTGAAGGTCCCTATCATGTCCCCTCTCTCTCTCTCTCCTGTCTTCCAGGGAATACATATTCTATGCCCTCAACCTCTCCTTGTATGCCTTACCATGCTAACCAGCTATCATCTTTGAAGCCCTCCTCTGGACCTTTTCCAGCAGGTTAATGTCCTTTTTAAGTTGTGGGCACCAATACTGAACTCCATGCTCTAGATGTGGTCTTACCAGTGATGTGTACAAGGGCAGTATAACCTCCTGTCTCCTGCTACTGATCCCCCTAGGTATGCATCTCAGCATCTTGTTTGCCTTTGCTGCTGTTTCTTGCACTGTGTGAAGTGTTTCAGGTCACCAGTGATCATCACTCCTAGGTCCCTCTTCTTCTCTGATACAGATACTTGGACTCCACGTAGGTAGTACTATGTCCTTGAGTTCTTGGCTCCAATATGCATAACTTTACATTTCTTGGTATTGAAGCCAAGCCGACAAATCCTGGGCCACCTCCCCAGCTTTTCCAGATCTTCCTGTAGGTCCTTCAGCTGTGTCCACTCTCCCACAGAGCTTGGTGCCATCTGTGAATAGACACATTTTGCCCTTAATGTCATCCCCAATGTCATTGATGAAGACATTGAACAATACTGGCTCCAGCACCGAGCTCTGTGGGAACCCACTGGTTTCCTCTCTGGTGCCAGATAACACTCCACCACAACCACCCTCTGGGTTCTGTCCCTCAGCCAGTTTTCCACCCATCTGGCCATATTTTCCCCAACCCCAAGATCCAACTTCCTGAAAAACCTTTTGTGGGGCTCAGAGTCAAAGGCCTTGCTGAAATGAAGATAAAGGATGTCTACCACTTGGCCCCTGTCTACTGTCTTAGTGACACAGTCAAAGAAGTCAATCAGATTTGTTTGACACAATCTCCCCCACCTGAACCCAAGCTGTGTCTCATCCTGGAGACCATGCTACTCTAGATATTCTACCAAACCTTCCTTTAGCATGGTTTCCATGAGCTTGCCCATAATGGAGGTCAGACTGACTGGTCTGTAATTCCCTGGGTTATCCTTGGGACCGCTTTTGTTGAGGGGCACATCATATGCAGTTCTCCAATCCTGTGGTACCATGTCTGACTCTAGTGAACTATTAAATAGGTCTGCCAGTGGTCTGTCAGCTCCTCAGCCAGTTCCTTCAGTACACTTAGATGTACTCTGTCCGGACCTGGTGATTTGTCCACTTTCAATGCCAGCAGCCCCTCCCTCACTCCATCCTCTATCACTACATCTGTGTTCCTCTCCTCCCATGTTCCTCTTTTCCCTCCTGAAGGCACTGGTCTGTCCTTTTCCCTGGTGAAGACAGAACAGAAGTATTCATTTACTATCTCTGCTTTTTCCCATTATCCTCCACCCACTCCACCCCTTTCTTAAGCCTAACAATCCCTTCTTTCTTGTCATTTTTCTCACTTATATAGTGAAATAAAGCCTTCCCCCTTCTTAATTCCTTCAGCTATCTGCAGCTGCTTCTGTGCATTTACTCGCCAGACTTCCATACTTGCCTCACTTGCCAACCTTAGGTAATTTCCCTATTCACCTCTCTCTTGGTCTTCCTGAATATTCTATAGGCAAAACTCTTTTCCCTTACTGCCTTGGCAACCCCAGAACTGAACCAGCTGGGCTCTTTGGCCCTTGTGTTCTTCCATCCTGAGCTGAACACACTCATCTGTGGCAACCAGTATTCCTTCCTTAATGATGGACCATCTTTGGTCTACCCCCATATCTGCTCTGATGCCTGCCAGATGACTGCTTAGCACTTCGTCCATTTTCCTGACATCTGCCCTCCTGAAATCCAAGATTTTGGTCTTAGTCGGGATGCTTTCCCTGCCCTTTCCTGTACCTATGTGACGTTTCATTCTTATCATCCTGGTATTTATGGTGGCTGGTTTAATATGTGAAATCATTCTACATTTTCCATAATTTGCCCATAAGATTCTGACTGCCTGTATGCATATTTGTTTAAGTATGATGGGGTTGGTTAATTGAGATACTAACTTGGGATGACAACAAGTGTCTGAATGAGGAAATGAGTAGTTGTGCTCAGAGATATTATCTGACCAAACTGTACTGCTACTTTGTGTTGGCATCTGCATGCCCAAGTCCAACATGAAAAAAATTCCTAGTATCTACATACTGACGGCAGGAGGGAGGGTCTTCCAATGTAAGAAATTGTTTTAAACAATCAAAATATAGACTTCTGGTTGTGTAAGATCCTGTCACCCTAGCTATGCCAGTATGAGTTAAATGCATGACTGGAGACCCTCTCAGCTATTTCTGATAGGATGGCAAAAGATCTGTACTGTCAGGCACTAAACAACCTTAGGTCACTATCCGTATTACTTTGCCTAGCCACATTTAAAGATCAAAATTGGTAAATATGTCTTATGAGACAGCTCTATTCTTGTGAATCTGCCCAATTATAGCTCATTAGGAATGTATAAGTAAGTGCTGCTCTTTTAACTTCACAACAGTCAAAGATAAAATTCTCTCCTTGTATTTAGAATCCAACTATAAATCATAAACCCTCTTAAATTTAATTGTGGATCCAGTATAGTACAGGCTTTACTAGTCTTCACAACCTTATTATAAAGTACTGATGGCTATACTATTAATAGTGGCTACATAATCCGTCTCTATTAGTACTGGATAGCAGTTTATTTATTTATTTTTTGTGCTAGTAGTTTATTTCTGCCAGCTTACATCCAGAGGGCGCCCCCAGCCCCATCCCCGACATCCACCATCTGGCACAGACCTGGCCCCAGGGCTTGCCCCCCTGGCCTGGAGACCAGATTCAAGGGATCAGTACTGTGGCTGGCTGGGAGCAGAGCCTGTGAGGCACCCTGCATCGCACTGCTGCTGCAAGTGTTTTTTCTGTTTCCTTCCCCAAGGGGACAGGGCGTGCAATGATGCCTGTGGAGTGGAGCGCACATGCGTCCGCACGTGCTCCCCTCCAAGCATCTGCCCCAACTCCTTCCTTGTCTGCAGCATGGCAGCTGTGTCCCCCAGCCTCCACTAGGGGGCAACCAGGCACTGACAGCTGAACCTCCCCTCCCCAGAGAAGCAGAGCAATCCATTGGATGCTCAATCCTTCCCCATCCCTGCCAACCCCGGGCGGTCTGTGCTCATTCCTGAACACGGGTCGCTGGAATTGCGTGAGGTAAGGGGACCAGTGCCTCAGCCCTCAGTGCCACTTGGGCTGAGTGATAGCTTATGATAAAAAATTATTAACTTACCTGTATGTAAAGAACAGGATATCCACAATAGTCACACATAATACATTTTAAATGCATTCCTTGAGTCCTTCTTTAAAAGTTCATACCAACAATGACATCAGAGAGGCTGTAAACTCCTCATCCACCTCTTTAGTCCACCTATGACTGAGATCCTCTGATGTGCATTTAAAAGGATAAGGAGGTGGGGATGGGTTGGGTGGGAAAAAATCTCTGATGGTTGCTTGCCTCAGGAGCGGGTCTCCTGGGGTTCTTTTGTTTAAAATTAATTAAATTTAGATTTCTGCCACAAATTGCATGGCCCTTTCTGTGGGAGGGCTGCTGTCTAATAAAGTCTTTTAGCCCTTCAGCTCCTAATGTCCCAACTGCTTATGCTGATGTCTGGCACAAAACCAGAGAATAACTGAGCTATTAAGCTCAGCAGGTCCTGAGAGCTTAGCGGATCCTGTGAAGGCATAGAAGTCGTCACCCCCCGTATTCATTTCAGTGTGTGGCACAAATGTTAGAACTGGAGTCTGCTGTTCTTTAGGTTCTATAAGGCAATTATAGTGGGGGATTTCAGGAAGTAGGCTGTTGGTTAACTAGAATCTGCATCTTATCCAATAGGTAGGGAAATGGGCAGACTGGGTGGGCCAAGTGGTCCTTATCTGCCATCAAAGTCAAAGTCTATGTTTCCACCTCAGAACAGCTTTAGCCTAAATGAGAAAGGTGCTGCCCACACAGAGGCAATGCTGTAAACTAAAGACTTTCAGAAATGCATTGCATTCTAATTTGATAAATAACAGTTAAACGCTTCACAAATTATGGTGTTGGTTTCCAAGGTGTTCTTAACTTGAATGTTCATGTGTGATGTTGAGTTCCCCATTGCAAGTGTCATTGTGCCACATTTCAGACAGTGACAAAAGACTGAGTGATAACCCCCAGCAGGTAAAACAATTGAAAAAAACAAAACAGTATCAATATTCTCAGTGCTTCAAACACAACACTTGATTTTGTCCTAGATGCATGTTTGGACTACTTACATTGAGGCCACTACTCATTAAATCTTTTTGCCAGCATGTCTATACTTAACATTACAAATAACTTCCCTGTGCTCCCAGGTTGCACCTGTAAACAAGCTTTCAGCTTAGTGTATCTCACCTGGTTAAACAATTGGAAAAAAAAAGAAAAAAGAAAAAATAACATTATTCAAACTATTGAATAGCTACTGCAGTAACAGGAGTAATTTCTTTTGTTTGTATGCATTGACCAGAAAGACCGTGAGATGTTTTTCCTCCTTCATCCCTCCCCTCTCCCCATTGCTCTCTCTCATACCATATAAAACAAAGAGAGGAAAGCTACAGACAACTTAACTCACGTTACTACTCTCATTTTTATGGCCATTGTTGAATTAATGCTCAGAGAAGTTCATGTAACACTTGTAACTGACAGGGTTTCAGTTCAGCACATCCATGTCCTGATCAGTACCTGATGCTGGATCCAGCACATGTCATACTGCTCATGACCATTTCAGGCTGCTTTCTATTTATGAGACTTTTAAATTTAGAGCCTCTGTCTCCCGATTAGTCCCTGGCAGTGTAAGTTCAACCTTCCCTCTCACCAATCCCCGATTTCACAAAAGAAAGGCAAACAAACTCCCACAACAGGTTACTTTACTTACAATCAATTCGAACATATATCATAAACACATGGTGCCTATTTATAGAGGTCAGTTGAAGGTGAACAGAGTTCCCATTGTTTAGAAACTGTAATTGAGTTCCACTCCATGGCTAAAACAAATAATGCACTGTTAAAGTGTCAAAGAACACTTTGGGGTTTCACTTGTTTTTCACCGTGGCCACCTGCTCACTTGCTATTCAAATAAGCTGAGCATATATGATCACACTATAGTTTTAATATAGTAAGGTAACATTTTTGTATACAAGATATTATTGTGTAGCTGAGATAAGTACCAAAGTAAATCCAAATGGGTAGCAATCTTGATGCCTAGCCTACAGAAATATGCATTATTTGCTTTACCGGTTGCTTACATTTTGAATTTTCCCTTTGGTACATTTCTCAGCTATACAATTATATATTGTATACAAAAATGTTACTTTACTATTTTTAAACCATACTGTGATTGTATATTCTCGGCTTATTTCAATAATAAATGATATGGTGGCCACGATGAAAAACAAGTGAAACCCTAAAGTGTTCTTTGGCACTTTAACAGTGCACGATTTAGATTCAAATTCACACTGTTGTGGAAATCAAATATGATTTTCATCACAGGAAAGAGAAAATTGTCAGTTTTTAAAGTAAAAAAACAACCTCCTCCTGGTTTTATAGCATTTGTTTTCTAATGATCTAATTACAGCCATTAGCAATAGAACTATTGCTTTGAAAATATCTGCTATTGGCCTATTGTTTGTAGTTTGGGAGTATGTTGTTTTCCACAGCCTGCATCCTAACATTCTAGAAAACAAAAGAATCGGGCAATTCACCACCAAATATGCCATTGAAACCGCAAATAACTTTTCTTAAAGGCTTTCAGAAAGGGTCCTACACAGAAACACGTTAGGTGAGCAAATCTGTGCAATAAAATGTCTTTTTAAAATTATTTGAGGTGTCAGTGGCATATGTGGTGGTGATCTGTCTGGTTCTTTTGTTTTCAAGTTTGAATTTGCCAGAGCACCATAGCCTTGAGCGGGCTCTTTTGCTATACAAATTCTAACATTCTACTGTTAGACTCAAGGTTGTATAAACTATCAATGGTAACAAATCACCAAGTTAATGCAAAAACTCAAATGCCTGCAAATGTGTCAACAACAGCTCTGGTAAAAACAAAGGCAGTTTTGAGAAGAATAAATTCAATGTATTTCTCCCTGAGTTAAGATCTTTGCCACCAAGAAAATGCAAAGGAGGAGAAAGACAGTAGTTATAGTAAGTGATAAGACCAGCATTTAATTGAATCAAATATAATTATTGTAACAAATCATCAAGTTAATTATAGAGTGATTAGCACAGGTTGATTTCAAGGTAAAAGATTAAAAATTCACTCTCAAGGCAATAGTTTGCTTAATATTAGATTCCATATAAACTGTACGTGAGTATTCTGTGATGTGCTATCACTTCAGGAATTAAGATGAATAATGTCAAGATACTGTTACATCTGGATTGCAACCAGATTGTACTGCCTGTTTATGTATTTGTTTCATATAGGGCACAAGACAACATTGCTTGCTTAACATACTGTATGTCATAATTTTGCCGTATTTGTTAGTTGGTGAAAATATTCATCACATACTGTAGTTTTTTTTAGCAAAATGTATTTCTGAAAACCCAATATTCATGCTCAGTGTATTTCTTTGTTTTCTCAGATGTTGTTAAAACCTTTTTTACAGCTGATTTTATAATTAATGACTCACATCATTAAAGATGGCTGCCATTCACCATGTTTAAAAATCTCTTCCCCTGGTGTTACTTGTTGAATGTACATACTAGATTCATGCTGTAGTTGTATTAGGATGGTTCTTCTGCATGTTTCTTATAGTAAACAGCAAAAAATATTTAAATTCTTTTCATGGTGGGTATGGCATGGGCATGGGGATATTTAAAAATTCAAGATCCCATATCTTGGTTCAAGAATGAAAGAAAATGAAAAGAAAAATATGTATCTTGATATTTTTCCTTGATGAACCTTATTACTGAAAAATGTGCATAGTTACTAACAAATGCTGCTACTTTAAAGGCTCTTGTTTAGAACTTCCTAAAAACTGAATATGATAAATAGGAAAGAACCCACAAAGGTTTGCCTCCATAATTTACTGTAGCGTTTGTATTTCTGCATTCACTATTATGTTAACTGTTTAAATATTATATAAAAAGCAATAGTAAATATGTGACAACTACAATATGAGGTGGAGAAATATAAAAAAGAATCTAAATGTTATATCCATGGTGATCAACTGACATGCTATGAATCTAAGGTACTTTTCTGTGCACTATTTAAACTGAAAGTCTGCTATCACTTGTACTACAGTAGTAGCACCAAATTAGTCAAGGGATTTATAAGGATTTTTGAATATCCCTAATGAAAATTGTGAAACTTTTTGTTAGGGATTTTTTTTTGGGGGGGGGGAGTGTGTGTTTACTGCTACCAGGATAGGGTGCTTCCATCTGATAATCTAGTTGAAAATCTACTAGATGATGTTTGAATACTGTAATACGATCTGGCCCTTTCCTGTAGGTATAACAAAAAGAACTTCAGAGGATTCTTCCCCTAAATTTTTGGGAGGGTAAATAAGGAATCTCACAAAATTGATTGACAAATTTGGTGCTACTACTATACAAATCAGCTGCTAAGAATGTTAGAAATGAATGTGGCTCTAGTGTTTTCTAATATTATTTTCTGTACTTTACTCCCCCACCTGACCCTCCTTCTCAGCACCCACCACCCAATACCCAAAACATCTAACAGTGGTACTGGGAGTGCCCAATCTCAAGTGCAGGAATCAGCATTTTTATTTTTTTCCCTGTAAAACAAAAAAGTCCATCAATATCTTTTGTGCCAATACAATGTGCCCCACCTGACCCCCATTCCAGCATACACCACCCCACACCCCAAGCTCTTACTTATCAATCAGGGATCCAATGCCTAATCCTCTCTGGACCACAGACATGTCTTCACTCTTCAAAGGTGGACCATGAACTGAAGAAACAGGTATGCGGTTTAATGTGTTTCAATGGGGTTTTGAACTAATTGGCATAACTTAGACATGTTTACATATATTGGCCCACATTTTCAACATGCCTTATTTGAGACCCTACATCTTTGAACAATTGTGCTGTCATTAAGTAGATATATCCTGAAAGATGATTTTGCAGTCCCTGTATGAAATCAACTTTTGGGCAGGAGTTGAACATTTTCTCTACCTTTCTTCATCAGGTGGCATCATAAGAACGCTATGTTGAAAATTTGGTGTAAAAATTAAAAAAAAAACAATAAAGTTATGAGCCTATGTTGAATTTTGTGAATGCAGGCTAGTAACTTTGGTAATTTTCAATATTTTCCCCCCAAATTCACAACATAGCCATATCTCTACAGCACCTCATGAGTTTAATAGCTGTCATTTTTCCAATCCTGGCCAAAAAGTATTTCACATCCCGAAAGGTGCATTCACGGTCCCTGTGTGAAATCACCTTTCGGCCAGGAGTTGACCATTTTCTTTGCCTTTGTTCATAAGGTGGAGACATAAAAAGGTTATGTTAAAAATTTTGTGTAAAAATGTTACAAAACAATACAGTTATGTCCCTA
The DNA here is from genome assembly GCA_016271365.2 of Neoceratodus forsteri. Classification (NCBI taxonomy): domain Eukaryota; kingdom Metazoa; phylum Chordata; order Ceratodontiformes; family Ceratodontidae; genus Neoceratodus; species Neoceratodus forsteri. The sequence continues at coordinate 800,220,824 of CM057454.1, forward strand.
GTTTGAATTTTGCAAACACAGGCTCATAACTTTGGTAATTTTCAATATTTTTACCCAAATTTACAACATAAACATATCTTTTTAGAACTGTATATCATGAATGTGACAGCTGTCATTCTCCAACTCCTGCCCAAAATGTGTTTCTGTATCTTGCAAGTTGATCTCACAGTCCTTACACAAAAATCACCTTCAGGTCAGGTGTTGAACATTATCTCTGCCCTTCTTCATGACGCTGTGTCATAAGAAGGCTATGTTGAAAATCTGGTTTAAAAATATTACAAAACAAACTTTCAATATTTTTACCCCAAATTCCTAGCTGCAGCCCTGTCTGTCAGAGCATGTTTTATTCCAGCTACTAGAAGGTTTCTGTAGATTGCAGGAAGCTTCCATCTACCTTTCTTGGATTATGGTCTTCTGTTGTTTGTACTCAGGGAAGAGAGCAAGATGGTGACCTGAGGGCTACATGCTGAGGAGTAGACAGCAGACCTGAGATATTTTGGCTTTTATTCTATTAAGAAATGGTATTCCGTATTTACCTGACTATACTTTTACAGTTACTATTAACAATCTGAAAGTATAGATGTGGCTTCCTCCAGAAGTGTTTTGTTTCTGGATATTTTGCCTTAGGTGGATAAAACTGCACAACAGGTTGGAGAGGATCAAGAGGAGAATGACCAAGATGATCTATGATATTAGCAAGCAAATGTATCACTCGAGGCTACAAATACTGGGATTGTACCCCCCCCCCAGAATTGAGGCGAATTAGGGGGGATTTACTACTGATGTATAAATTAATAGTAGATAATATACTAATGGAAAACCTTGGAATAATTAATGTAGAAACAAAGAAATTTCCAAGGAGCCATAACCAGCAGCTTAAACTTTCATATCGCAAAAGGAACCTGAGGAGATACGTGTACACACAGAGGATTATCCTGCTTTGGAATGAACTTCCAAAGGAAATAGTAGTGGCACCAACATTCATGATTTTTAAAGCTAGATTAGATAATTACCTACTAAAAAAAGAGACAGATATCCTGATCATACAGGAGACAGACACAATGGACTATGGTCTTCTGTCTGTTTATCAAACCAAGTACAAGACCAAGTATAACAGCAGATGGAACACTGATATACTCAGACACAATAAGACTTAGATGATCCAGAAACCCAGTCAAAGGAAACAGAGAAAGGAAAGCCCAATGACTGTAATGAGGATAGGTGGAGAAGGTGAGAGTGGTGCAGCCTGAGAGCAGCACAAGAGTGGAGAGGGAAAGATAGCCAGCCAGAGTTGGAGCAGTTAGAGCTGGAGCCAGAGAAAGATACTAGGGAAAAGATAAAGCAGACATATCTTGGAGATCAGAAAAAGTAGAGAACAGTTTCAAACTGACTGGAAACAAAGTGGACTGGAGACAAAAACAAAGTGAGATTGTTTTAGTCTGAGAGGCAGTAAGACTGTTTTAGTCTGCCTTAGACTGAACTGTGCATATATTACAATCCCAGCTGTGTATTTTTCCCCATGTCTCGGCTTGATCTCAGTCTACTTTCTCCCACTGCAGTGGGGGGGGGGCACTTGTTTTCCCTATAGGGGTTGGAGTATGGGCCATGCTTTATTGTTCTTACTGGTGGCAATAATATCATAGTAAGTGTAGTACATGATGGAAATAATTTACTGATTACTAAGTAATCAGCTGGGAACAAGGAGCGAGGGACTAAGTGCTCTGCTCAGCAGAGTGCAGCTATCTGACTGGCAATGTAGATTGTAGGCATTTTGACATAAAAATAGAATAAAACACAGAAACATGAGTGTGTGGCATGCAAACTAAGGACTGTACCATCACTGTATTGTTGCTCTGCCATTGTTTGCCATTATTGTCTACCATGATTAGTTTAGCTGCTTTGACGTGTTGGTGGGCTACCCTGGAAGGTTTTTACACTTTTAAAATCTTATACCCCCCCCAATTAAAACCATATTCTAAGTGAGTTTATTATGCTCAAAAATATGATTGGCCACATACACAAAGGAGGTGGTCACTAGTGGGTATGCATACAGTGGAGTTCACTTCAATGAAGCACAGTAACTTGCAGTAATAACATGTCGAAAAATCCTGCTTGACAAAAGGACTTAATTGCCATTGACTTACAATAGCCCCTACAGTATTCTGCAGCATTTCTGAGTTGCATCCTGGCTGTCACATCTGTATGTGTACCATGACAGCTGGAAACAGTGAGCTCAGCAAGTACTGGGTAGCCAGCCACAGAAAATGAGTTAAGTTGAAGCAGTTCCCTAGCACTGAAGCAGTTCCCTAGCACTTGGTAATTTAAATGATGTGCTAACTTTTAAAGAAGTACAGTGACAATAATTTCCAAAACAGCACAGGGTGTTCTCTATCTGGTCTTAGAAAATAAAAAAGATTGCCAAGGCAAACCCAACAAAAAAAATAAAATAAAAGCCAAGTAGGTAAACAGTGCAAACAAGAGCAGAAGGTTTTTGTGTATGGGAGAGAGACCTCCTTTATTAAAGTTACCAAATTTAGATTTTAAAACAACAAGAAGTAAGTTGCACCACTTTCTGATACTCTCATTAGGGAGCTAAAAATCTTTAGTTGCAATTTGAGCTTTAAATGACCATTTAATTGATATATTGTCTTTGCTTGCAGTGACTAATGTAAAAGGGAAGCATAAAACTTACAGCAACTCTTCTTTCCATGCCTCCCAGATTAAAATAATTTGGAGGGAGTGGATTAAAGCCATCTAGTAGAGTCAACATTTCAAGGAGCGAGGACATTTGTATGATAAATTAAGATGCCACAGTTGCTTAAAGACTGTCCAGCTGAGGGGAAAATTTAAAATAAAGCCTATGAAAAAAGACTGACAAGCCAAAAAGTGAACTCTGATACTTAACACTGAATACTGCGTATTATATAATGAGTTATGTTTTAGTTAATATGAAGTTTTATTTTCTTACAAATTACTGTATATAAGCAGGACTTTTTTTCGTGATATTTATTAATAAACTCTTTACTAAGAAAGGGTGGTATTTATTAAGACAGTTTTCTTCCAAAAGTGAAAGAAGCATGGATACTTGACAGATGAAGAGGATTCTTATCACTAAAAGACCATTAAAGACAAAAAGGGATATATGCAGTAAAAAAGGACAAGGGAAGTACAGAGAAAAAGGAAAAGAAAATTACCAGCTATATTCTGGGACCTGGGAATCAAATAGATTTGGTAGGAAGAAATGAGATCTTAAGAATGCAAAGTTCTTTATTGACATCTTTAGCCTCATCACCCATAAAGGTACAGTATATAAGGAAAATTGCCAACCAGATCACCCTCTGTTAGAAGAAATAATGGTTATGGAAGGTGAAGGGAACATTGAAAAGATGAAACAGCTATCAGAGATGGAGAAAGAGAGAGGTAAGACTGGAAAGGTAATTCAAGAGATAGTACCCTCCCTGGCCAGTCAGGAACCCATGCAGGAATAACATTGGAGAAATATAAGTAAAATTTAAGCCCAGATAAACCATATTAACAAAAGGAGAATCAAGGTGATGACAGTGAGGAAGAGACAAACAGGAGGAGAACATATCCCTTCAACCAAATAAATGATAATTTTAGGAGGATTTTTAGGCTTTCTTGACACCATATAGAAATAGATTAACTTTAGACACACCATCCCAGTACCCACCAGATATACTGCATGTGTGAAGTGACAATAATTTAATTTCAAATAGTAAAGGTGTGACACAAGGGGGAAGAAATCAGTAAAGGAGAAGGTAGGGTGAAAGGTGGAGATAATGCTGATAGTGATATATCTTTTTTTTCCAATTGTTTAACCAGGAGTGGCACACTAAGCTGAAAGCTTGTTTACAGGTGCGACCTAGGAGCACAAGAAAGTTAAGTGACTTGCTCAGGGTCACACAGTATGCAAGTGGGGGCTGTGGGATTCAAACACAGATCTCCAGATTTGTAGCTCAGAGCCTTACACCACTGCTCTATACTGCCTCCAAGATATTGTCATATTTAAATGGCCTTTTGGACATTAAGAAGGATATTGCTATTGGTATTCAATTATTAATGAAAGCAATAGTATTACTTAGAGTGCTTTTTAATGAAAACACAGAGCAGAAATATTAAACATCACTAAAGATTCATGAGGAGAACAAGACAGGAAGGAATGAGAGTACAGAAAAAAGAACAAAAATGGTAAGAAGCATGAACAGATGACAGGGAGAAAAGTGATGAAATAAACGGACAAACTGGTGGAAGTGTTGAGAGCTGACAATCTGAAATCGGAGTCGGATTTACCCAAGACAAAATCAGAAAGGCTTGGAAAGCAAAAAACAGTCGTCAGTTAAAAAAAAAAACATTAAGGAAGGAAAACATAAAGAAATAGGGAAAAGGAAGAAGGTAATTATATTAGAGGGAAATTGAGAATTGAAGAAATATGAGGTAATAGAGGCTAAAAGATTGGAAACTGATGCAGAGAGTGAAGTAAGTGTATTTAAAAAAAAATATAAAGTAAGGAAAAGACAGATAATTCAGAAAGAAAATGAGGGAGTGCTACAGTGGAAATAAAAGAGGCACTAACAGAAAAAGAGATTAATTGCCCCAGCAATTTATTTCAAAAGAATCCCCAAAACTAGAAACGAAAATCACACTACTTTGAAAGTTACAGTATATAATCTATATAAAGCTATATAGGACCTAAATTTGCTTGGACAGATAATAGAAAGCAGGCAAAGGAAGATAAAGGCTGGGCCTGTCTGTTAACAGAATAAGGGCCAGATGTTTAAAACTTTGTCTCAAGGCTAAATTAGCACTGTCCGGCCGGCAAACTTAGCCTGGAGCAAAAAGCAAGCTCTATTCAAAAGGAATAGCCTGATGCAAAACAAGCTGATTATAGCAAGTAAAGGAAGCCGGGAAAACAGGTCCAAGAGTGCAGGGCAAAAATAGCCTGGGAATAAGACAGCACTGAATATAGCAACAGGGAAGTGCACACTGCTACTGCAGCTCATTAGACCCTGGAGAAAGCCAGTGTTGCAAGTGGAGAACATTATGTGTGATTGCCCAGAGGTGCCTCACAACTACTGCAAACAACAATGTAAGCCACACACAGCAGAACTGTGCTATGCTGAAGTGAGGTTTGCCCAGGGCTAACCTGACTGCACAGTGCTAACACACTAGCCCAGTGAAAACTGGTTAGACCGCGGTAAACGGGAGCTATATTCTAAGCTCCTATGCAAATGAGCCTACTCAGGTAATCCGTGGGCAAACAGGTACATTTGCATCTCATTATATACTGCTTAGCATACATTACCATGCAGTTTGCCTGGTGCTACTGCATGGTGCACACAGCTCCACCTGTTGGTTGGAATGGCAGTACAGGCTGGATGCTGCAGGCCAAGGCATGCCGACAGCATCCCCTGTTGGTCAGAATGGAAGCACTGGCAGGAAGCAGCAGGAACTGTATGCTGGCAGGTACAAGCAGTGCATACAACATACCTATGCAGCACTGCAAGCAGTAGATAATGATATATGTAGATAATGATATATATATATATATATATATATATATATATATATATATGTGTGTGGGTCTGTAGCTATCTATAAATATAGATAAATAAGAGACATAGCATATATATATATATATATATATATATATATATATTATATATATATATAGTATATATATATATATACACACACACACACAGTATATGTGTGTATATATTATATATATCTATATATATATATATATATATATATATATATATAAATAGAGCTATCTATATACACACATATATATATATATATATATAGATATCGTATGTCTCTGCATTTATCTATATTTATAGATAGCTACAGATCTACACACACACACATATATATATATATATATATATATATATATATGATAGAGAGAGAGCTATTAGAGGCAAAAACTCCATTTAATGTATTAGTTGGGGTTGTTCCACAGCGACAAAGTGAGGAAATTTGGTGTTGAGGTTGAAAACCCCGTTGGACCCACCCACCCCCAACTGGCATTGGGGTGCACATTGGGGTCATCAGCCCTAGCTCTCACCCCATCACATGTGTAAAGCAGCAGAAGTATAGGAGAATGGGGTGAAGTTAGGACCAACGACCCAATCGCGCAATGCCAGTTAGAAATGGCGAGAAGGTCGAGGGGTTTTCAACCTAACATCAATTTCTCACTTAGTCGAGAACAACCCAACTAATGCATTAAATGGAGTTTTTGCCTCTAATTTCCTTCTTTTGAGAATGATAATGAGAAGAGTGAATGTAATGCGGCGGGGAAGGGCCCTGCGCCCCGCCACGTGATGTCTTGTGGCATAGTAACAGGAACAGCAATGCAAACAGAAGTGCTAACAGTGGTGCACATGGTAACGCAGCTTAATGAGAACAGAAAGGGTAATGCACATGGTGGCTGAGACGGAACGGTCTGCCACGGATGTTGTCACATAGTAACATGGTGCCTGCAAATGGAAATGTCAATGGGCATGGTGACGCAAAGTGAAACAGAAAGGGAAACAGTACTGTAGACACAAATGGCAAAAAATAACAGAAACGCAAGTGCAAATGAAAACGCAAAGGATAACGCACATGGTGGCGTAGACGTCAACGGTAAGTGAAACGGGTACGGAACCGCAAGTGGAAAAGGCAACGGTAACAGTAATGTAAGCGCACAGGCTGGTTTTCCCCAAAAGCTGCATAGAAAAAGACAGTGAGTACAAAGAATGTATGCATAAAAATGGGTATCAGAGCAGAAAATGAGGACTTGGAATACTAAATAGGTTATATTTCAGGAACCGTACGACGTAGAAAAAAAATGTAAAAGTCATGATTTATGACTGTCCTGGCTAGTTTTGTAATGGGGGCTAAGTATTTTTCTGATGAAAAGTCCATATCTCGCACCATTTCCGAGATACGGGCCCTGAAAGGCACGGTGAACTCCGTAATGTTATCCTATGGGAAAAAAAGAGAAGTTCGGAGTGCCATAACTTTGCCTCCCTGTAATATTTTTTCATCAAACTACTGAAAGGCACATCTGTGGGCTGCTGGCTGTCTTCCTTCCAAATTTCAGGAAAAAAGACCAAATCGTTATTTTGCAGCAGGGTGCCAAAGAATTCCTGTAATGCGTCGGGCGCCGTAATGTTATCCTATGGGAAAAACTGTCAACTTTGGAGTACTGTAACTTTTCCACCATGTAATATTTTTTCAACACAACACTGAAAGACACATCTGTGAGATGTCGGCTGTATTCCCTCCAAATTTCAGCCCAAAACTACCAACCGTTCTTTTGCAGCGGGGTGCCAAAGAATTGCTGTCATTTCCCCACAGCCTAGAAAAGTACTGTCACAATTTGCGAAAGCTTTCACAAAAATTTGCGACACTTTCATGATCGCGAAAGTACTTTTTCCAGAAATTTGAAAAACATATTTCTGGGGTGTTTTACCCCAAAATAAAGACATGGCTGGCATCCTCAGGCTCCGACTAGGTCAATAGTTCTCAGACTTTGTCACAGTGAGCCTCCCCAAATCCATGGAAAATACTTTGAGCCTCCCGCAAAAACTGAAATAATCTTGGGCCTCCCCAAAGACAAATAACATACTGTACTTTGCGCAGTACACCATGCATAAATTGAAACCCGTCTGAGTACTTGGCTCACATTCAGTTGTTTGTCTTATACTGACGTGGAACCTTTGAAAAAGAGCTCCTGTGCTCAATGGTGTTATCTGAATAACAAATAAAATGAACAAATATTATCATTCAACTTATTGTAACCCCCAAACAGGCCAACCTACGTATTCTGCTATGTTCATTCTTGAACCATTGTTACCCCTTGTTGCAGTACCTTCATGGGTCAGACTACTTTCTCTGTTTCCTCTCTATATGAAATAACCTTCCTACATACTTTGCCTCTCCCCCTCCTTCCCTGCTCCTGAGTAACTTCTCGGGGGATTACTTTACTCCTTCCTGCTATTGCTCTTGGCACTTCTATGCTCAACCCTTGTATTTGGGCTGTTCTGACATCAGGCTACAAATTGATCAATTACCAGCACTCATTATTAGTATATTGTTCATATTTGCTTGCACTATTGTTCATTGTGTATTTCTTGACTGTTCTGAAGTTACTTTTTGAAATGTATTCACTCCCTATTCTTCCCTGGGTACACCTGAAGTGAGCCTTGGCTCATTCACCTTCCCGTCACCTATTAGTAAATAAATACATTACATTCACCTACTATTATCCTCTTTCAGTTTGCATCATCTCTTCACACAAAATATATAAAACTCAAAATTTAAATACAGCACTTTTTCAGACTTGCTTTAGCCTCCCCTGGAACAGGTTGGGGCCTCCCCAGGGAGGCTGGCCTCACCATTTGAGAACCCCTGGACTAGGTGAATACAAAAATAATTAGGTTGCTAGAGGGTCCCAAATTTAAATGGCAAGCATTTTTCTGATCACTAACTGAAAACAAGATGGCGGATTTGTGAAAGTAAGAGGGCCAATCGCGAAAGTAAAAATGCATTTGCGACACTGTCAAACTTTTTGTTAACTTTTCTCATTGACTTATAATAGGAAATTGTTTTTTGAATAACTTTTGAACCGTTTAATATTTTTTCACGAAATCTTCAAAAGACACATCAAGGACCCCGCCGCACATTCCCTGAAGATTTTGGGCCGGTCGTGCAAACCGTACAACCTGTAGGCATGACCACAGAATTCCAGAAAAAGCATAAATGCACACGCAGATCATGCTTAATAACTCCGCAGCCGTGTACCTGACCAGTACGAAACTTGTCAGATCCCAAGGTGTATGGTTCTTGATTGTGTATTCCAAATTTCAGGCAAATCCGTCAAACGGTTGCAAAGTTATTGAGGTGCAAAACCTTGGGTTTAACATGTAAATGGCTCCTCAACCCTAACTATAGTAGCACTACTGTGCTACCATTATATATATATATATATATATATATACACATACATACACACACACACACACACACTACCTGTAGCCATATGTGCCCTGGATGATGCCCCCCACCCCACACCAGCAGAGGCGGCCCACAGCAGATGTGGGTGGAACACACTGGGGGAACACAAGTATGCATGGGGCAGGCATATGGCATACCTGATGGGGGCTGGGGGGATGCCAGCTGTAGGGTCACTGGGCTGTGCAGTGCAGCCATCCAATATATCGGGTCCTGGGCAGACAGGCTGGGACAGACAACCCTTTTCATCCATCACGGTCCCTGTTCCCACATGTGTTGGTTCCATGCCCTGGTAGTCCAGTGGTCCCCCCACCTCCCTCAAGCACAAATACCCATCCCTGGTACATGTAGAATTTGTATATTACTCTGGTAGTCTAGTGGTACCCCAACCCCACCCCCAGCATGAATCCTGACCCCGGTACATGTAATACACCTGCAGTATTTCTCCCTGGTAGTCTTGTGATCCCCCCATCCCCCCAGCATGATTCCCAATCCCCAGTACATGTAAAACACCTATTTCTCCCTGGTAGTCTAGTGGTCCCCCCATGCCCCCAGCATGAATCCGACCCCCGATACATATAAAACACCTATTTCTCTGTGGTAGTCTAGTGGTTCCCCACCCCCCTAGCATGAATCTGACTCCCGGTACATGTAAAACACCTATTTCTCCCTGGTAGTCTAGTGGACCCCCACCCCAGTAGGAATCTGACCCACAGTACATGTAAAACACCTATTTTTCCCTGGTAGTCTAGTGGTCCCCCTCCCCCCCAGCATGAATCCTGACCCCGCACATGTCAAATACCTATTTTTCCCTGGTAGTCTGGTGGTCCCTCCACCCCCCCAGCATGAATCCCGACCCCCGGTACATGTAAAACACGTAAGTTTCCCTGGTAGTCTAGTGGACCCCCACCTGGCAGTGACACCTTCGCTCATCCCAATGACATGTCACAAAGGGAGCCAGTGACTGGCTCTGCCCTCCTCTCACCACCACGGCTGGCCACCGATGCGATATGCATGAGTGCTACGAAAATGAATCAGCTGAAAAATTGTGAGAGGGCCTGCTTCCAGGCAGCAGCCCATTTAATATCGCTGTCCCAACCTCTCTCTCACTCTCTCTTTCTCTTGCCCAATCAGATTCCTTGCTCCTTTCTCAATCTTCACCCCTTTTGTGATGCCGTTTTGACCTCACCTTCAAATCATTCCTCCCCTCATTTGTAGTCCTGCCTCCACTCTCCTCCACCACCTCCCCCTAGTTCAGCCACTGAGTCACCTTTTAATGATCAGGGAACTAGAACAAATGGGTCTGCCTTGAAAACAGGCAATCCTCCTTGTTCCTGGATCCCTTCCCAATAAAACACACCAAACCATGTTGTATGGCTGCTCAGTTGGCAATTTATTTATTTAGATTATTCCAGTATTCACATGTTAAGCATTACTGATTTTTCGTCATCTTTCCATTCTTTGGTACAGTTTATATTATTCAACTTTACTTTATATTCAACAATAACATTCATATTCTCCCCAGATATACATCTGGGACCATTATCTTCCTTTTCCCTCTCTCCTGCTGGGTATATGCGTACACCCGTACTCTTCTTTTGTTCTGTGTTGCTCTGAGGCCTTCTTCCCAGATATACATCTGGGGCCATTAACTTCCTTTTTCTTCTCCTCTCCTGCTGGGTATATACATGTGTACACTTGTACCCTTCTTCTGTTATGCGTTGCTCTGAGGCCCTCTGGGTAAACTCCCAGAGCCACCTGTCCCCTCCACCCTTGTCTCCCCATTCCCCCCATTTCTTTTTCTTCCATTAGCCCACCTCTAGCTTGAGCAGGATGGTGGGCTCCCGTCCCTTTAGCCCCCTTTTTTTGTCAACCCTTTCTGTTTTCAAACTTCTACCATATTTCCCATCTCTGCATTAAAGAGATCTATTCCCCAAGTCCGCTAAATGAAACCCCATCCGATCTATAAGCTCATTTGATTTTACTTCTATCCCATGTCTTAACCAAAGCACCCCATCTGCCATAAATAATACCCCACCCATCTGATTCATACGCTTCTTTGCTTTCTCTTTTGTCCTTCAGCTGTTGGCCTGATGCCATCCCTCCTTGGGACCATCTTGGAACAAACCAGTGTGACCTGTGGCCACCATTCCTTTTTTTTTTTTTTATAACGTCCTCTTTAATTTGGTAACATTTTTTTTATTTATTTAAACATTTGTTGATCGGGAAAGGTATGCTGAGCCAAGGCTCATCTCCAGGTGCAACCCGGGGAACAGGGAACATGGGATCAAAATAAAAGAAGTACAATAATCTACAACAAGTACACAGTTATACATACAGTATCAATATGACTAATACAGCAAAAACAGGCTATACAAATGTTGATAGGACATTGTAAGATAACTGTCACACACAATTATGTGATGATACAGTGTGAACTACTAGATGGCGGCTGAGCTGAGCCAGCCTGAATACTGACTCTCACAATTTGTTCTTTTTGATTTGTTAATTTTAAAATTTTTAGTTGATTTTTCATTTTTTGTGTATATTTTTAGTTTGGACTGCAGTAGCGTAAGTTTCGGGACGCGCTGTCGGTCTGGCGATTGGGGGTTTTGCAGAGCGTTTCTCGGAGCCCCATTCGGTCATTTTCTGGAGCCCTGCATTTATTGTTTGGAGTCCTGGAGTTCCTGCATTTGTTTTTTGGAATCCTGCATTTGTTTTGCTCTCTGGCATTCTCCGTGGTGACTTTTCAACGTTTTTGACCTCCCGACTCCAGTGTGAGAGGCTGTGGAGTCGGGAGCTATTGGCAGGAGTACAGAAGTAAGAACAGTAAGACTCTGCCGAAAGTTTTAATTGTTTGCTCCAGTAAGATTGTCTGATTTTTTTATGTTTGAACTCTGCCTGGACTTCCGACGTGGGAAGCTGTGTACTGAGGAGGGGGAACAACTGTGGAGAAGATTTTATTTGGACATTGATTTTGCACTGTCCTTAGTAACACTGTTCTGTTTTAGTGATTTGAGAGTCTCCTTGGTCACAGCGTGACGGGCTGTAGTGAGATTGAAGGAGGCTTTATTAAACTGGGATTTGAAACATTTGGACATTGAGTGGATCCAAGGAAAGGAGCGTGTTTTTTGATGCTTTCTTTGTTTGCTCCCTGTTTCAAACTCAGTGGACCGCAGGACTTAAAGTTGAATTCTTGGTTGGGGAGTTCTGACTGTGGAGTGTTCGGGAAGGAAGAGAGAGGAAGAAGGACCTGAGTGGTTGGCCCAGTTGTCCCGGAGGTGGGTGCGGGGTGCTGCTGTCTGTACCCAGGAGGGCCGGGGAGTGCCTGCCGGTGGATTGGTGTTCTTGGGAGCCTCTAGGTGGTGCCGGAATAGCCTGGCAGAGGCTGAGCTGTTTCTGGCATCCTAAGTAGGGGGGGACAGTTTGCATATCCGCGTCCTCCTGGGGTTCATTGGGTGAAGAGTGCTTCCTTCCAGATGTAATTTTTGAATGGTTGAATGCCAGGTGTATGAAGAAAATATACTGACTTTGAGATTTTAAGAACTTTTGTTATGTGGGGCTTATGATTAATGATTATTAAGTTCAAGGACTTTTTAGTTGGGGGCTATAAATAATATTACAGCTTCAGACCTATGTTTTTTGTTTTATTTGTTTGTATGTGATTTTATTTTATCTTGCAGTGAGAGTGCTAAGATTGTTTTTTCCCCTCACCTTTGTGGTGAGAGGGCTGAAGAAGGGGGGGAATTTTTGTGTTGGGGTAGTGAGAGTTCCCCTTTATTTTTATATTTATTTTTTAATAATTTATTTTATTGTTTTGTTTATTTTATTTTTTATTATTTATTTTATGTGTTTTTTGTATGGTTTTGAGGATTAGTTTTTGTTTAATTTGATGTATTTTGTTTTAGTTTTAGCAGTAATATGTTTTGGCCTGTAGGTTCCACGTGGGTGCACTATTCATCCTGCTCTCTTCACGCCTTCAGCCCTTTTATACCCTCCTTTGCAATTTGAGATCTACCAGCACTGTAGAGCACTGGGGATTGTTCATAGGAGAGTGGGGAGGCGGGGTGGGCAAACAGGTGAGGATGAATGAGTGTGGCCATCGTATCAGGGTTATTAAGTCCAGAAGGCTCCCTGGGGTGAAATGGAATCCAGCCAGGGGTTTCCCATGTCTGGTGCCCATACCCAAAGGCACTGCCGAATTTGGTGGACAGATAGGTCGAACAACCTCTGAGGTTTGTCCAACTCGGGCAGTATTATGCAATGCCAGGTCTGTTAGGAATAAGACCGCTATTATTGCGGATCTTGTTGGCTCAGTTGACCTGGCTTGCATCATTGAGACCTGGCTGGATGAAAACTCTGGCCTCATATTGGAGGCCCTGGTTCCAGCCTGGTATTCGGTGATACACTGCCTGAGATTGGACCGCAGGGGAAGGGGGTTGCAGTCTGTTTCAAGACTAAATTGGGCCTCACGAATGTGGTAGTAGGTAAGGCTGAATCTTTTGAGTGTGTAGTTGTAGCAGGTGTAGGCGTTCAAATCGTTCTCATCTACCATCCACCCAGAGATGGGAAACGTTTCTTACAGGAAGTAGCAGACTTCCTCGTCGATATGTCGTTTGAGTCTCCCAGATTGATGGTTCTGGGTGACTTTAATGCCTGGATCAATGATGAACTCTCACAATTTGGAAACCATTTCCTCCAACTTATGTCTTCTTTGAGTCTTACACAGGTAGTTTCCACTGCTACACATAGATCTGGGCACTCTCTAGATTTAGTCTTTCTCTTAGGGATTGACTCATCCGACGTGGGGGTGGAACCAGTCGTGTGGTCTGACCACCACACCATGAAGTTAAATTTTTTCACCCCCCTTAGAAGGCCTTCCCCTGTGGAGATGGTCAGGTACCGCCCATTGCGAAATGTTACTTCTCAAGGCCTTGCTGCGGTCCTTGATCTCTCATCCCCCGTGTTGGCTAGCAGTGATCCAGGGGAACTGGTGTTGGCTTATAATACGGCTGTTATGGTGGCCCTGGATTTTATTGCGTCTGTTCATGAGTGCCCCATATCTCTTCGCCCCAGGTCCCCTGGTTTGATGGGACACTAAGGGAGTTGTGGAGATGCGTAGAAGGTTAGAGTGGTGCTGGCACAAGTCCACTCTTGATGCTGACCGCCTTTGATTGATAGAACATTATTCTGTCTATCAATCTGCAATCACTCATAAGAAGGCAGAATTTCTGTCCAGGGAGATTGCAGTTGCACAGAATCGATTGGCTCAGCTGTTTCGGATGGTGGACAGACTGAGCAAGCCAGCCTGTCTACAAGTCCGTAGAGCCTTTTCGCAAATGGAGTGCGAGGAGCTCACTCGGTTCTTTGCAAATAAGGTGGATGACATCAGGGCGGGCTTGCGCCCAGCAATCTCTAAGGGTGAGGTTGTGGAACAATGCGAGCTCACAATGCCTAGTTTTTCTTGGGGTTCCTTTTGCCAACTGGAGGTCATGGATATTATGAGGATCATCCATAGTGTGCAGCCTGTGAGCTGTAGTTTAGATCCTGGACCAACTCCCATAATGTTGGGTTGTCTTGAGATCATTGGCCCAGTTATGGTGCAGATAGTCTGGTGTTCCTTAGAGTCAGGTGAGTTTCCTAACTCTCTGAAAGAAGCAGTGGTTACACCTTTACTGAAGAATGTTACTTTGGACCCAGACTGTTTTTCAAACTACAGACCTATCTCTAACCTTCCCTTTTTGGGGAAGGTTATTGAGAAGGTAGTGGCAGCACAATTGGAAGACCATTTAACCATCCATAATATCTATGAATCCTTCCAGTCTGATTTTCGAAAAGACACAGCACCGAGACTGCGCTGGTTCGGGTGCGTATTGATCTTCTGAGGGTGAGGGATCAGAAGAGATGTTCTATCCTAGTTCTTCTTGATCTCTGGTCAGCTTTTGACACCGTGGATCACCTGGTGTTGTTAGCACACCTGAGGCAAATATGTGGAATGTTTGGAACTGTTTTAAAATGGTTCACTTCATTCCTTACCGGGACATCACAGAGAGCTGTGTCGGGGGTTCTTCCTCTGCCCCAACTTCTTTGCTGTGTGGGGTGCCTCAGGGTTCACTGCTGTCACCCATGTTATTCACAGTGTATATGCTGCCACTCGGAGACATTATAAGAGGGTATGGTCTGAGGTTTTACTGCTATGCAGATGACACCCAGTTATACCTGTCTTTTGCACCTGACCAGGATGGAGCTCTCTCGGTGTTTAACAACTGTCTGGAAGAAATCAGAGGATGGATGGATTCTAGTTGGTTGAAGTTGAACTCAGAGAAGACAGAGGTATTGGTGGTGGACCCTGGTGGTCAGGTAATAAGGCCAAAAGATGGCTCGCCCTCTGGAATTTTTCTTGATGGCGTGTCACTTCTGACCTCTGAATGGGTGCGTAACCTGGGGATTGTCCTAGATGACAGGCTGACCTTTCAATCTCAAGTGTCGGCCATTGTCAGGACTTCCTTTTTATCACCTTAGGAACATTGCCAGGGTGCATCACCTTGTTCCATCTGACTCTTTGCTAACGTTGGTCCACGCCTTTGTGTCCTCATGGCTGGACTACTGCAACGCCCTTTACTTTGGGCTTTCTGGGGTTGAAATCCATCGCCTTCAGCTGGTGCAGAATGCTGCAGCCAGGATGTTGACTGGGACAAGGAGATCCAGTCATATCACCCCGGTACGGTGTGAACTGCACTGGCTTCCAATATGGTGGCAGATCACCTTTAAAGTCATTTTATTGACTTTTAAAGCCCTTCACAATCAGGGTCCGACCTATCTGAAAGAACTTCTGGTGCCTTACTGCCCCGGCCAATCACTATGCTCGGCTCATGAGGGGTTGTTAGAGATTCCAAGAGTGAGTTTAAAAACTTCTGGTAGTAGAGCTTTTTCTTATGTAGCTCCAACTCTCTGGAATTCTCTACCTCGCCAGTTAAGGGAGTGCACCTCCTTGGAGGTATTTAAGAAAAATTTTAAAACCTACTTGTGACGGAGCACCTTCTTGGATGATTAGCTGATATTTGAGTGTTAACATTATTTTTTGGATAGTATGGATGGTTTTATTGTAGGTTTTTAATATGTGATGCTGTTATGTATTTATTGTATTTATATGTTTTATGTGATATTTTATATTGTGTTTTTTTGACTTGTAAAGCGCTTTGAAATCTTGAAAAGTGCTTTAAAAATAAAGATATTATTATTATTAATTAAGTGCTAAGTAATATTATGAGGACAAGTAGGGAGGGGCAGGAGGCATAGCAAAGATCTGACAGGGAAATGAGAGGGAGAGTTGCAGAGGAGAGGAGTTTGAGAGCTCCAAAGACAGGGGAGGTGAGAGGTAAAGGCAGATTTGCCATGTTGGAGGATAGAGTGGGGAGTGAGAAGACGTGAGAGTCTCTAGAGCGAAGGGAGTATGATGAAACTGGGGCCGGAGATAGGTGGGAGGAGATGTAAGAGGGGAGAAGGTTGAACCAAAATTTAGAGATGAAGGATATAGAGTGAATGAGATGTCTGTGGGTGAGGGGAGGGAAGTCAAGGCAGGTGAAAAGGGAACAGTGATGAGTCCTGTAAGGAGAGTTGGAGGCAAAGTAACAGAAGGCATAGTAAATGGAGTTGAGTCTAGAGAGAGAAGTGGATGGTGCAGTGCAATATACAATATCGGCATATTCAATAACTGGCATAATCATCTTCAACAGAAGTTTAAGTTTAACAGGGAGGGGGAGACAGTCTCTAGTCCTGTAGAGGACTCTGAGATTAGGGTGAAGTTTAGCTGTTAAAGAGTCAACGTGAGCTGAGAAATTTAATTGTGCGTCCAAACAGATGCCTAGGTATTTGTGGCATGTGACACATTTTCAGGGGTGACACCAAGAGAGGTGATGAAGGGGCAGTGATGGCTTTGGATAATTTTTGAGAGGATCCAAAGGTCATAAAGATGGTTTTCGATGTGTTAAGTTTGAGTTGTTTCGATTGGAACCACAACTGAACTGAGTGGAAGTCATTTTGCAGTGAAGAGAGGATAGTGGTCGGATTAGGGCCAGAGGTGAACAGTATGGTATCATCTGCATATATGTGGATGAGAGAGGAGGAACAGGCAGAAGGGAGGTTATTAATGAATACAGAGGACAGGATAAGGCCGAGTATGGAGCCTTGGGGACTCCTGTGAGGATAGGGAGGAGGGAGGGAAGAGGTGGAGTTGGTGATTTTAACTGTCTGTTGCCTTTCATAGAGGTAAGAGTGGAACCACTGTATAGCAGGAGGAACTAGCCCCACTTCCTCTAGTGAGTCCAGAAGGAGAGGGTGAGATACCCAGTCAAAGGCTTTAGCCAGGTCGATGAAGACTGCGGCAGTGAGATGGCCTTTATCGGCGGCTGACTGAATATGACCAGTGACATGGAGAAGGGAGGATACAGTAGAATGATTTTTTTCTGAAGATGGATTGGTAGGGGGATAGAAAGTTGGTGGAGGTGAGGAACTCGATCAGTCTGGATTGTACAAGGCATTCCTGTAGTTTAGCCAAGGCAGGGAGGAGGAAGATGGGGTGGTACTTTCCAGCAGAGGTGGAATCACTACATTTGTGGAGAGGGATGTCACACACTGATTTCCAGGCCTTTGGAACAGTGCATGTTGAAAATGACAAATTTATGACGTAGGTAAGGGAGAGAGTGATTGCTGGAGCAGAAAGTCACAGGAGGCTAGGATGCAGACCATCAGGGTTAGATTTAGTCATGTTGAGGAATAGGAGGGCAGCAGTACTTCAGTAGTGGAAGCAGGGACAGGGAAGACATTTTTATTTGGCCTTCACTGTGGAATAGGTTTGGAAGGAGGTGGGGAGGAAGAGGTAGGACTGGGGGAAGCACAGGTAGTAAAGAAAGTGTTGAGGGTATCAACGACTTGGACGGAGTCAGTTATAACAGTATCGTTATGCTTAAGAGTTCAGGTGCTGGAGGGTTGACAATGAGGTGTACTATTTTCCAGAAGGAGGAGGTATGGGCTATGTTGAGGTGGTGATTAAAGTAGTCTGCCTTCACATGACAAATGGCCTTTGTGCAAGCATTTCTTGCAGAGTTGTATGCTTGTCTTGAGCATGGGGTCAAGGAGACCTTGAAGGAGGACCAGTCTTTATCACAGGCATTACAGAGGGCTACAATAGGAGTAGATATCCAGGGATGGTGACGCTTCCTTAATCTGGCTTTTCTGAGGGGGCATGAAAGTTCCAAACACTGGTCAAGATACTTATGAACTGAGCTAGGGCAGTATCCACAGTTGTTGCAGAGTAGACTGGTGCCCGGTTGGCATTTTGTAAATCAGAGAGTAGGGAGTTAGCATCTAGAGCGAATAGAGGGTGTGTTCAATATACTTTGGTGCGGACTTGGAATTGGGTAAGTGATGCAGTGGTCACTTAGTGTGGGATTGAGGACTCCAGCTGTGGCTATATGGTGGGGATGGGAAGAAAGAACCAAGTCTAAGAGGGAGTGATTAGAAGAGCGGGAGTTGTAGCTGGTTGGTTCTGTATTTAACTGCATGAGATTTAGGGAGTCTACTTTAGAAACAGTGGATTTGGATGAGGGGAATAGCCAATCAAGGTTGTAGTCCCCAAGTAGTATAAGCTCACTGGAGTGAACTAATAGCGGGAGACTGGAGATGCACTCTGTTAGGACTTTTTCACTGAGTAGAGGAGAAGCATAGACTACCCCAATGAATGTGGAGAGAGTGTGCGGGATGGAGAATTTACTGAGAATCAGCTCATGGGATCTGAGGCATGATTCTTTTTTCATTACTGAGTAAGATAGGTGCTGCCAAATAAGCATGGCTATGCCCCATCCCCTTTTGGCACAGTCTTGCTGGACAATGTGGTAGCCATGGAAGGATATGTGAGAGTCCAGGGTTTTGGCTGCTAGCCATGCTTCTGAAAGGCATACTGTAGGATGTCTAGGGTGTTCTGGGTTTACCAGCTGATTAGCAGGTCTAGTTTAGGGAGGAGATTCCTAATGTTGATGTGTATGATCTTTAGGCCTTTGTGGGGTGGTGTATGTTTTGGGAGGCTGGGGTTCCTTTCAGTATCACCCACGATTAGCAAACACATTTGTCCCACCGGGGCCTGGTCCACAGGTCATTGCCTCCCAGGTGTATTATTAACAGCTGTGGTTCCCATTCTGCTGCCTTCATGTCTTGCAGGGTTGGCAGCAATTGGGCCCAGTGCATCCCCCAAATTCCCTTCCTCTGCAACTATATCCGGCTCCAATCCTGATAAAGGAGTCAGCCCCCAGCTTTCACTGATGCTCTGCAAACTGCCTAATAGATATACAAACGCCCACAAATCCAGACCTCCACTTACTTTCTGTGGCCTATGGGTAAAGCAGAAAAGGTGTAAGATAATATTTTACATCTCTATACACCCAACTTTAATAACCCCCCCTTTTTTTGTATACAGTGGAGTCAGCCACGATGAAGTGCAGTAACTTGCAGCAATGACATGTCACAAAATCCTGCATGACAAAAGGGCTTAATTGCCTTTGACTTACAATGGTCAAGAAAATGATGCAAGGGTGGCTACAGCCAAAAGGAAAAGTGCTAGTAAACTGCAGCATTCTGTGATATTCTGCAGCATTTCTGAGTTGCAACCTACTGTCACATCTGTATATATTTAGTATGCATTTAATCTTGGCCCACTGCCTCCTTGAAGATGGAAAACAGAAAATATGGTTAATGATTCAGTGGCTGATTTTCCTTACATGAGTTCTAGAACTATTCAGAGCCCATCTTCCCAATCGCTTCCCTTTTTTTTTTGTTTGGGCCTCCCTGTACTGCTATCTCTGATGCATCTTTCCTGAGTGAAAGTGGTACCTCCCTGGGTCTTCCCCTAGGAATGCTAGGCCCTTTTTTTTTTATACTACCACTTACTGCATGTTTGTCACTTGCATGCCATCTCCATGGATGAATATTTGATCCGGCCCAACTGTCCGTACTGCAGCCTACCCTGGCAGTGCATGAACTGAGCATATACCCACCTTCTCATGCCATCTCCAAATAATGGTCACCCTTTTCTTATCTGATCAGTCTTATATTTCCTAAGTCTCAGGCTGATTTTGTCCCTCAGGCATGTTTTATCTCCCCATTGAAAACCTCCCTGGTCCCCCCTTTTCGTATCCTACTACTTCGCTAACCAGAAAGGCCCCATGGTACATTACAGCACATATTGCCCCCAAAAAGGCAAGCTGTGTTACGTGAGTGGCATATCCTCAGGAGGACTCATAGGAGACATCCTAGTAAGGCGTCAGAGATCATAAGCCTGTCATTTGGCACTTTTCCTTTTGGCTGTAGCCACCCTTGCATCATTTTTTTGACTAAGTTACTCTTTTCTGGGTCTCCCCAACACTTAAGGCTGCTGACAGGTCCTATAGCCAAAAGGGGTACCCCCATGGTGGCATGAGCTCTCCTTCCTTTCCAATTATGTACTACAAATTTTGCTACCTAATCTTCGGTAATAGCCCCACTTATCCCCATGCTTTGGTTCTGTTGGAAAACTTGGAATACCCTCCAAGAACCTTCATAATTCCTCAGGGTATGAGTTGACCAAGAGTTGTGGAATAACAATTCAGCCCCTCCAACTAAACTCCAACATGTATGTTAGTACCGGTGCCTTTCTGTTTTCTGCCACTGTAGATGGGAGAGGCTGAAGGCTACTGTGTTTTTAACCCATTTCTATGAGTTGCCATAAATGACATATTCAGTTTTATCCCCTGTAGTACAAACTGCCTTACAACTCTCATCACTCTGTCGGGCACAGCTCCACTTTTCTTTAGAAACTCTACCACTGAACTGTTGTCACACTAGGTGGTTACCCTTGATTCCGAAAACCCTCCCCCCTCCTAGGATGGCCATCCATATGAAGAAAATCTCTAGGAAGGTGATGTCCTTTTTCAGGCCTAATCATGTCCACCCCTTTGGTCATGCTTCTAAGCAACATCTTCCTTTGAAATATGCCTCCATCCCCTAGACTGTGCCTGTGTAAAAATTCAGATCTGTATTGAAGAACACAGTTATCCTGCCAACAGCTCATTTCATTCTAACCCTTGAGAAAATCTTCCAAACTCTCCAGGTCTTCCCTGACCGCTTTGAAATATCTAACCAGTGGTACAACCATAGGGCACCTCTAGTCACTCTGGTTAGATGACATGTAAACATTCACCCCTGGGCTGTTACCTTGCCTTCGAAACTGAGGTGCCCCATAGGCTGCTAGACCTGTTGTACTTGTACCCGCTTGAGTCCTTTGACTGCACCTACTAGTTCTTTCAGTGATTCTCCCTATATTTTGGTAACAAAATAACGTAACCTTGTGCTAAACATTTTGTATGTGGCACCTGCAATTGCGCAACTCAAAAGCACCTGCAACCCCCCTTCCCCTCCCCCAATTCACAGTTCCATGAGTTTCCCAAACAGTCACTACTAACGCTGGCTGCCTGACCATGCCCCCTCACACCCCACCATTTTACTCTAGCATGTCGTCTCCACTCAGCCACCCCTCACCCCACCATTTCTCCCTATACCTTATTGTCCCTCTTCCCCACCCTCTCACCTCCACCGCAGTACTTAGCTCTCTCTCTCTCTCTCTCTCTCTCTCTCATACCTCCCTTCTTCACCCATCTGCCAGATATGCCTGTCCCTATGTCACCATTAGTTTTGGTATCCAGAAAGCAGCCTAGGGATTTTTGGATGATTTATCACCTATCTTACCCAGAGGGGGTCAATAAATTACTTTATTGACAAAGAAGATAGCTGAGTCACATGTGTGACACTGGAAGGGGCTGTACAAAGGCACTTTATGGCTACTTATCCCCCCACCCTCATAAAGGTTTTTTTCTTGTTATTTAATTTGTACCTATGTTTTTGAGTTATTCTGTAAGTTCTGAATCCAAGCTGTATCTTTCATTGTAATGTACCTTTGCTTTCTCCTACTGTACTTTGTTTTGCAATCTATGACATGGAACCTTTGTAAAAGACCTTGTGCTCAAAGGTTTTTTCCAAATAACTAACTAAATAAATAAATAAAATTACTGGAAGTAGACAGAAAACTGTCTCAATATCTGTCTTGGTTACCTAGGCACTCTTCATAGCCCATATCCTTCGTACAGCCCCTTCAAGTGTCACATACACATGACTCAGCTATCCACTTCGTCAATAAAGTCATTTATTAACCCTCTGTCTGGGTAAGATAGGTGATAAATCATTCAAAAATCCTTAGGCTGCTTTCTGGGTACCAAACCTAATGGTGACACCTTCAGGTCAATGAAGAGGGAGTGCAAATGGCCCCCATATCCTTCCTGCATCTTTTCTTTCATTATCTTCATGCTTGAAGTTCTTCTTTACCCTTTACTGGCCCTGAATTTTTAGACTTAGCTCCTATCTGCTGCCCTTGGAAATGTAAATTAAAACCTTTGTGTACTCCCTCTCTTAATGCCCCTATCAACTCATGGTCAGGGTATTCCTTAATCCACTGTTGTAATAAACGCAAGTTTATTGGTGTCTTTGCCATCTGAAACATGGCCCTTCTGTCCACTCCATCACCTTGATTATTCATTTAATTGTGCATAACCCCTCACTCTCCCAAAGCCTCTCCCCTGCTCCACTTCCCCCAGTTTGTACCTCGGTATCCTGAGTGGCCTGCCCAAACTGGTTGCTGTAGTTGTTCCCACCACTCTTAGCTATGTATGTTCTTCATTTTGATGCTGGGTGGGTTACCCCACCTCTGGGAGCAGGCATGTCTGAAATGGCAGTGTTGTCAGAAGCAGCGTGCCCTGTTGCAACTGCAACAGAATTTCTGAAACTACTCCCATCCTTCCCCCACTCTCCTCTACTCCCCACAGCTATCGTCGATATCTACAACTATGTGTCTGACTGCCTGGTATCCCAACACAGATCCCCATGAAAAGCCAGCCTCTGTTTAAACATTTCGTCATATTGGAAATTATTAGTCCCCCCCCCCCATTTTGTAGGCATTCTTCATTACAAGGGCATACACCAGTAATGGAGTTGCCTAATCTGGTTCCCTTTCTGTCACAATGGCTGTGTGGTAGCTAAAACTTACTGACATATGAACATACGAATATATGAAAATGGCAGTAAATACAGACCTCATGGTCTATCGTATCTGCTCGATTGTTCAGCTTGCCCCTCACTGTGCAGCTGCCCCACTCACCCCTCCCCTCTTCATACTTACCCCTCTCACTCTATCCCATCCCCCTCTTAAAACCGTCCACCATATTATAGGCTACTACCTCTTCAATGCAGAGTATTCCACTTGTCCACCACCCTCTCTGTGAAATACTGTCTCCTGAATTCACTCCTGAACCTTCCTTCCTCCAGCATCAGCTGATGCCCCCTTGTGACCCTCCCCCTTCTTATCTGGAAGATCCCTTTTGTACTAGTCTTGTTTATGCCCTTTAGGTATTTAAAGATTGGGATCAATGCCCCCCTGTCCCTCCTCTTCTCCGGGAAATACATGTTCGGCTCTCCTAGACTCTCCTCATAGGAGTATCCCTCTAATCCCTAGATCATCTTTGTTGCTATGCTGAACACTCTTTGGCAATTTGATGTCATTCTTCAGGAATGGGCACCAAAACTGCTTGCAATATTCCAGGTGCAGCCTGACCAGCGACCTGTAGAAGGGCAGGATCACCTCCCTATTTCTAGAAAAGATTCTCCTAGCTATGCACCCCAGAATTCTATTGGCTTTTACTGCCGCCTTTCTGCACTGAGCCAAGTTGTTCATATTCCCCGTTATGAGCACCCCTAGATCCTTCTCCTCTTTTGTGCATACCAGCTGTACCCACCCTAGCTGATAGGTCCTCCCTGGCTTTTTAGCTCCGAAGTGCAGTACCTTGCACTTTTTGGTGTTGAACCCCAACTGTCATGCTTCCAACCACTCCTGTAGTTTGGTCAGGTCCTCCTGCAGCCCCTTCCACCCTTCAATGTCATCTACCACTGCTCCCATCTTTGTGTCATCCGAGAAGAGACTGCTCTTACTCAGGATCCTGTGGGTGATATTAGCAATGAAAATCCCGAACTACACCGGTCCCAACACTGATCCCTGCTGCACCCCACTTGTCACATCCCTCGTGATGAGTCCCCACTACCACCACCCTTTGCTGCCTACCCTTCAGGCAACTGATGTCCAGGTCACCATCTTTGTTTCCACACCTATATATTCCAGTTTCCCCCCAGCCTCCCATGTGGTACAGAATCAAAGGCCTTGCTGAAATCTAAATACAGGACATCCACTGCATGGCCTTTGTCCAGTTCCCTTGTCACCCAATCGTAGCACTCAAACAGGTTTATCTTGCAGGATCTTCCTGAGAGAAACCCATTGTAAGAGGGTGGCCACTGGGTAGGAGGCTGAATTCTTCTGTTCTGTCCCCCCTCCCCCCCAAAAGAGATGTTCTGGCTAATGTTTGTTGCTCTCATAAATGGGCAGCTATGAACGCTTGGCCGCCATAAGCCAGTTATCCCTGTGGTAACTAAAATTAAATGGAGCTCTAAAAACAAACTCATATGAAAATGATACTGTGGACACATGACTGTGTGGGTGGGTATAAAAGAGCTAACCTGTTCAGCATTTTTTCAGATAAGGGTCAGTGTTTTCTGACCAGGGAGTGAGAAGGGTTGATAAGACCTTATCACACAAGTGGAAACTGAATGCTTAAGTTTGCCACAATGGTACAGAATGTTATTTACTTTATATAGCCTTTATTTTGCTCACAGTTTGAGCTTTTTACTTTATTTCCTTTTTGTTGGTTTTGGAACAAATAAACATTGCGCCTTGCCAATGGTGCATTGAATGTTATACCTGACTGTTGTGTCCATCTGTTATCCCACACCCTATTACACCCACGCTGTTGACCATCCTGGAAACCACTGTTCTCCAAAAAGGTCATCAGCCTCTCTTTAAGGATCGTCTCCATCAGTTTTCCCACAACTGATGTGAGGCTCACTGGTCAGTAGTTGCCTGGTTTGTCCTTGGGTCTACTTTTGAGAATGAGCACCACATGGACCATCCTCCAATCCAGTGGTACACATCCTGTGTCCAAGTAGGTATTGAACAGGTCCACCAATGGTCCCGCCAGGATCTTAGCTAGTTCCTTAAGTATTCTAGGGTGAATGCCATCTGGACCTGGTGCCTTATCCCCCCTCAGTGCCCTTAATCCTTTCAGCATCCTATCCTCTGTGATCCCTGTATCAGTCACCTCCTCCCCTCCCTCAGCCCGCCTCCTCCTCTCTGAGTTGTTGCCTGCCCCCCTTACTCCTTCATGAACAGAAAGCAGAAGAAATCATTTAGTATCTCTGCCTGGTCCTTCCCCTTTTCTACCCAGCTCCTGTCCTTCTTTATCCTCATTATCTAATCTTTGTTTTTCAGCCTTTCACTGATGTATCTGAAGAAGTCCTTCTCTGTATTCTTAATACTCTGTGCCAATCTCAGCTCCCTGGAAGCCTTGGCTGCTCTGACCAGCCTGGTAACCTCCCTGGACTTTGTTGTATACATTTCCTGGTCCCCCCCCGATTTCTTGAGTCTCCAAATTTGCCTTTTTCACGGCCATCACCCCCTCCAAGACCTCCTGCATCAGCCAGCTGCTTTTTTTTGCCCTCCCCCCTTACTCCTTGTTCTTGCACATGTCCCAGTAGCCTCCACCAACCCTTTCATAATAATATCCCATTTCTGACTAGCATTCATGCATGGCTGAATACCAACCAGATGCCTGCCAACAATATCCCCCCATCCTATTAAAGTCCTCCCCCTTATATTCAGTCACCCTGTTATTTGAACCTCCTGATTCCCTGCCCATATTGAGCGTGAACCATGCCATGTGGTCGTCACTCCCAGCCAGAGAGTTCTCCACCTCCAGATCCCTTACAACTTCCCCATTTGACAGGACTAGAGCTAGAATCCTAGCCTATCTAGTTGGTTCCTGGACTAAGTGCACCAGAAAGCTGTCCTAGAATGCCTTTAATATGACCTGCTCCTTCGCACTTCTGGTGGTTTGGGTGCTCCACTCGACCCCCAGTAGGTTGAAGTCCCCCACCACCACAGTGTTCCCTTTCCTACAGAGCCTTCTGATTTGCTCAGCTAACTCCCTATCCAGGTCATCCCCTTGGGCTGACCATGAATCCCATGGTTTTCCCTTTGTTGCTTTGTCTTCCTCCCCATTTCCAGCAACCCTGCCAGTGGCATGTGCTCCCCAATTCGAACCCCCATGGTGCTTACTTTCACCCCCCCCAATCTGGGCTTCCCATTCCTTTCTTGTCTGTCAATGGCTCAGCACCTTTTCTTTTCTTAATTTTCCCAGCAATTCCCGAATTTCTCTATCCAGTCATCCCCCATGGATCCTACTATTTGTTCACCTATTCATTTATACTGCTTTCTGGGTTTAGGTATATTTTACCTGGCTTCACTGGTTCTGGTACCGGAGCTAGCACTGGTAGGGCCTGTAGCTTTGGTGCTTCATTGCCGGACGGGATGGGTCCAACTCCTTGGGGAGGAGCTTGGGGAGCAGGCATTCCTATGGGGCCCTACGGCTGTGGCGGCACCGGCAGAGACTCTGGTGCTGGTTCCAGTTAGGGCTGTGTCCCAGTCATAGTGGGGGGGGCTGGAGTCATGGGCCTTGGCGGCAGAGAGGGGGAACTGGCATCACCATCTCAAAGCACGTGGGCTACTGGAGGCTTCTTCTTCTTGCCCTTTCCTCCACGTACATTGCCTGCCTTCCGCTTCACCCCACGCTCTGCATGGTCACCATTCCCTGCTCTGCCTGGTCACCATCCCCAGCATCAAGTATTTTGTTAGCCTTCTTAAAGAGCTCCTTCACCACCCTCACTGCTTCTTCTTTTGAGGCCTTGGTCCTTCAGGGTGCCATTGTTTTAATTCTTGACTGCCAAAAAGGAAAATAATACAAAAAGGTTATTTGCTGCTTTTAATTAATTAATTTATTTTTTTAATTAGCCCTTCTAGGCATTTATTCCTGTAGCCATGTCCCTCTGCCATGCAATCCACAATGGTACCCCCTACCCTTAGCTTGCCTTTGTACTCTTTTTTTTATTATTATTATTATTACTATGCCTTCTACTTACAGTAATCCTGCCTTAATGTATTTCCTTTTCTTTTTTTAGTTCCATATCTGTAAACCCCTTTCTTGAATATCCCTGAAAAAACTTCTTTATCCCAGGATATCATACTCCTTGGCCTCTTTAAGTCACAATTACACCAGTCTTGGTAACTTGTAATGCGCATTAGGTGTTTATTACAAAAACCTTTTTTATCTAATTCCAATAGTTGTTGCTTTAAACCTGTCCACATATACTGTATTAATAATATGTAAAAAAAAAAGAAGGTTTTAGTGTTGTATTCTTAAACATTCTCCAAGTTCCTTGTGCATACTACCTGGAACAATCCCACTGCCACATGAAACCAGCGTCCCTTCTACAAAATGGTGGCCCCACGTGGTCTGCCCATGTGTTATGAAAATGGCAGCTGTCATGTGGCCTGAAATTTAAAATGGTGGTCGCCTCACAGTTCTCTTGGGATTGCAAATGGTGTCTGACACACGATTAGGCCATGACTGTACTGTGGCGACCCCCTGGCAGCTCTAAAACTTCATGAAAAGTATGGCCTTTGTCCAAAACCGTTGCTCGACCAATGCTGACTCCCTCCACCAGTTGCTGTGCCATTATGTAAGCCTGCTGTATGCATTCCCCATGCAAATGCACCATTTTAGCCCTCCATCTTGCATTCTGCTCCTTTCCTATGCCCTTTCCTGCTTCAACTTTCAAACACCTTGGTCCCACATGTCTCTGCTCTTTTGACGTGCCTACCATGTTCCACCACGGGGAGAAAACCCCCACTGACCGAGAGTCAACAAAAAGACCTCTTTCTGGCCAGAAAAATGGCTGCCGCCTATTCAGTCCATATTCCTACCCCATGGGTCTTACAAACTTCACTTGGGAGTTCCCCTTGCTAATTACTTATGCTGCACCCACTATCAAACAAATGCTGCATGTAGCTGCAGAGTCACTCATTTACTGCCTTCCCATCTACTGGAGTGTTGTTTTTTTTTAAACGCGCAAACTACCCAGTCAAAAGATGCAAGACATGACTGCTGACTCACTCCTCCTCTAAACTAAAGTGTATCTTTTAACCTCACCCTCTCCTCCAGCAAATACTCCTGCGGCGCGAGTCAGGTGGTCCTGTAATCCCTTCACAGTACACAATTTAAACCCTCCTATTCTGCCCCTTCTTAACAAACTCTATCAAAGCGGACCATTAACAGTTCTGATAGTCTCTGGTGCCCTTTAAGCTTCAAAACCAGTTCAGCTTTCCCTGGTACAAATTAGTTCTAAAGCTTTGTAACACTCTATGCCATCTGCATTTAAACATTGTTTTTTACTTGAAACCTTTGAATCCTGCACCAAATGAAGCTCAGACTCCCACCTTCTTAATAACTTTTGGTACTTACCAGAATAAGGCTCACAGTATCTCACCAGTGAACTGAAGCAAAAAGAAGAAAAACTAGAAATCCAGCTGGGACAAAACTGGAATCAACTGAATACCAAAAACAGGAACCAATTCAATCTACTAACTGATGTGCTAACTAGAGAAAATCTACAGCAAGCAAAAATTGTGAGACGGCCTGCTTCCAGCAGCCCCTTTTACATCTCTGTCCCCACCTATCTCTCTCTCTCTCTCTGTCTCCCTCTCTCTCTCTCTTTTTCTCTTGCCCGGTCAAATTCCTTGCTCCTTCCTCAATCTCTGCCCCTTTTGTGATGTTGTTCTGACCTCACCTTCATATCATTCCTCCCCTCTTTTGCAGTCCTGCCCCACCCTTCCCCTTAGTTCAGCCACTGAGTGACCATTTAATGGTCAGGAACCTGAAATAAATGGGTCTGCCTTGAAAACAGGCAAACCTCCTTGTGGAAGAAGGAGAAAGTATATAAGTTCTTTCAAACTTAAATCCTAGGGATAATAATAGATATCCTCTGGAGTATGAAGTAGAATTGGAATGACAACAGCAATTTAAAAATAACCTAAAAGGGAAATCTTTAAAAATTGTGTGTTGGAATATTGCAGGGGCAGCAGAGAAGCTTAAGGATCTGGAATGCATACACTTTGTGAAACAATTCCCTATAATAATGTTAAAAGAAACATGGCTGAAAGATTCATGTGAGTTTATATTGGAAGGTTTCCAATCATGGGAAATAAATGGCCATAAAACTGCAAAACATGGGAGATCCTCAGGGTGGGGGGGGGCCGGTAATGTACATTGATAAATATCAACCTTGGTTTAAGTAGCAGATGTATTTTCAGGGATGACACCTATTTACTAACATACTAAAATGGCAGCAGAATAGGCCTAACAGTCTTTCATGTCTGCTCATTTGGTCAGCCTCCACCCTGGGAGCTGACCTTGCTGCCCCCCCCTCGCCTTCTCTGGCTCCTCCCTTCCCAGTTCCGGATATTCTTGCTGCACTGGATTTTGCTTCCAGAACCCTTCCACTGTACCTGTACCACCCCCTCTTGAACCCCTCCACTGTCTCTGCCTCTATCAGCCCCCTGGACAGCACATTCCATGGCTCCACCACCCTCTCAGTGAAGTAGCACCTCCTCCTTTCTCCCCTGAATCTTCCCCCCAGCTTCCCCCATGCCCTCTAGTTGCCCCCTCCTCCTTCCTTCGAAGCACCCTGACTGCTCCTCCCCTATTTACCCCTTCATCTACCTGAAGACCTCTATCATGTCCCCTCTGGTCCCTTCTCTCTTCCAATGTGTACATATTTAGCTCTTCTCGCCTCTCCCCATAGGTTCTGTCCCCCAAGCCCCAAATCATTTTGGATGCCCTCCTCTGGATCCTCTCCAGCAGTTTAATGTCCCTCTTTAAGTGTGGCCTCCAAAACTGCAAGCAGTACTCAAGGTGTGGCTTCACCAAGCAGTTGTACAGAGGAAGTATCACTTCCCTCCTTCTGGAGGTGAACCCCCTAGCGATGCATCCCAGCATCCGGTTGGCCTTGGCTGCTGCCCTCCTACAAGTCTCCGAGTTATTCATCTTAACATCCACCACCACCCCCAGGTCCCTCTCCACCATCGAGACTTGTAGCATTTCCCCTATTTCTTCCTATGTATAGAACTCTCAAAGTCTGGTGTACCTGACTGTATTCTGATTAATGTATATATTGTTTCACACTTCAAGAATTCTCCATTAAAAAAAAAATACTACTAGGTGGAGATTTCAACACTAGGGTGGGCAGTGTCCCAGAGGACACAGGAAATAACTGGAACTTGGATGATGCTCTTAATAGACCCTTAATAGAATTAGCAGATAAAAACAACATAAACAAACAAGGAAGTCAGTTGTTAGACATGTTAAAAATGTTAAACCTTAGAATTGTAAATGGGGCATTTCCTGGAAATCATGAAGGAAATCAGACATTTCCCACTATGGAGGAGGGCAGTGTCTTGGATTACTATATAATAGTCATGTTCTCATTCATCTGGGCAAAAAATATAAAAGTACTAAAGTTGAGGGACAGTAAGAACCTTCCAATTATAGTAGAACTAGAGCAGTATGGGGGTGCAAATATGAAAAATGTACAGAATAGAGAAGAAGCGGATGAGTATATGCAAATACGCAGTCGCAAAAAGATGATGTGGGCTCCATATATACAACAGTCATTACTGGAGATACTGAAATCATAGAAACAGATAAGGTTAACCAAACATGCATACAGTTATTAGAACAACAGGATAAAGGACAATCATCTTCTTCTAGAGCATTTTAATTCTTAATGAAAATTGAAACTATAATTAGCCATTTATGTAAACATGGTAAGAAAAAAGCATGTCAATTCCAAAAAAAGGCAACATGGTTTGATTCAGAGTGTTATCAGATGAGGAAGATAGTATTTGCACAGTGGAGAAGAACTAGGAAATCTGTTCTTTTCGAAGACAGAGTTAAGCATTTGTAACTCAGGAAAGAATATTGTATACTGATTGATAAAAAAAACAATATATAATACATTCTTATGGGATACATTGCAACAAGCTATAAAACAAAAGGACAACAAAACCTTTTACAGTCTAATAGCTTTATGGAATGGACAATCAAAGATGCAGCTCAGAAGCAGTTATACACCCAGATGATGGGAGAAAAGCAGCAGTAGCCCTAAGGAGTTTGTATTGATGGCTGTTGCCGCAGGAGTCTGTCAGTGGCCGTAGCTGCAGTAGTTGTGAAGAGCAGCCACAGGAGTCTGTGTCAGCGGCCATTGCCGCAGTTGACACTGGGCTCCATCTGGGAGCCAATCAGAGAGTGCTACAAAAAGGCACCAAGTTTAAACATGTCTCTGCAGCTATAGAAGTGGAGACCCAAGGACTTGCAGCTTCTTGAGAATAGCAACCATAGCTGCAGAAGTTTGTGTCAGCAGCCATTGCCGCAGCAGTCTGTTGATGGATGTAGTCTCAGGAATCAGGGAGAACGTCCATAGCCGCAGGAGTTGGGAAGAGCGGCCATAGCCACAGGAGTCTGTGTCAGTGGCCATTGCCACAGTCAGGACTGGGCTCCATCTGCAAGCCAATTAGTGAGCACTACAAAAAGGCGTCAAGTTTAAATGGATCTCTGTGGCTATAAAAGCAGAAACCCAAGGACTTGTAGCTTTTGTGAAAAATATCCAACCCCCCACCTCCTCCACTAATTCAATACTTTCCCTGTGCTCCTCCCCATGGAGGCTGCTCCAGTGGGAGAAGAGTAGAGGTGGAGAAACACTGGCAGGAAGTTCTTAAGGGAGCAAGAAGGACTAACTGAATTAATACCAAAAGTCTTAATGTCTGATTGTTGAAAAGTGTAATCCTTGATCTATAGGGGGAGCTCATATAGAATACAGCTCTAGGAGAGGGTGCTCAAAAAGCCTAAACATTTAAGTATTTGAACAGTTGTTATGTAGAATATTTAGAAATCTTTGAAAAGTGAGTGGGAGAACTGTCAAAATCCAAACATTTGTAGAGCACATGGGGAGCTGATCAGAATCTAAAAATGTGGAGGGCACATGGGGTGCTTGGGGAAGTAGAGGTATTATGGACAGTATGCATTTTATACTGTTTATATGTGAACTGTGAGGTGGTGCTGGAATGATTCTTATAGGGATATAGCACAGGTACTTGCAAGAATTAGTTGTATTACCAACAGAAGGGAGTTGGATAGGGCAGATAGTGAATAATTATTAGGTGATTTAGAGTTAGGGGTCTCATCTGTGCTATAGTAGGTACACTGCAGTGTGGGGGGCTCCAGCAAAAGATTCAGGGGCACAGGTGCAGGGACTACAAGAATTACCAATGTGGCATGATAATGAAGGTTATATTGTGGGGGAGTAGGGCTGCAGAGGAGGGAATGGTGGCAGGGGAAGGGGGACTGGTACAGGGGGCAGGAGGACTGCAGATGAACCAGGATGGGAAGAATAGTGGGTTGCAATGGATGTGGGTTGGCTATCTGGATGGACACATTATGGAAGCTGGGGAAGGGGTGTCCAATTTTACAGGCTGAGGAGACTGGAGACAGAAGTACAGTGGCTAGTAGGGGAGTTAGCAAGATTTGGGGGAAGGAGAGAGACTGCTAAAACAGGATGGCCACCTCCTCGGGGAACCAGGAGTACAGATCCAGGGAAACAAAGGGGTTGGGGAACAGGGTAAAAATCTATAGAAGCAGCAAGGGGGAATCTCAGGATAGCACAAGGGGGCAGTGAACAATAGAAATCCAGGGTCAGGCAATACGTTTGATGTGCTGGCTTCATTATTGCCCAGGTTGGGAAGTTGTGGTCACTGGATTCAAGGTGGAACCACCCTGTCGGTGGACCTGAGGTGGAATTATTCTGCTGGGAGCCCGGTGGTTCATGTGCTATCTGAAAGTGTTTGTTGGTTGGACTGAAATCGGATACTTTGCCCGATTTTTTTCGGTGGGACAAAAAACACCTTCCCAAACAGAAGTCTCTGAGTTGTGAACTTTATCCGGGACTTATTGCTTGGTGGCTACAGGGGGGCCTGCCTGTACTCTTGGGATGGTGGCTGCCAAATTTGTGTGCCACACAGGAGGCTGGGGACTAGGCCCACTGAAGAGTGGGCAGAGTGTCCCGGGTTCCACCTAGGCCTCCTGGAGGGTCAGCAGGTAAGCTGGTTTCGACAGTAGCTGAAGCAGTGTTTCATAGAAATCTCTGGTGGTAGTCCATCACAGGGTGCCGGTAGGATTCTCCTGTATCTCGCCACAGTTGACATCGCTGGCCCTTGGATTTAGGACCTTGGAGACCTATTGCTTGACTTGAACACTGGAGGAGGATAAACGCTAAACCAGGGCTACAGTCAGACCTTTCTTTTATTTTCTCTGTTTTAGGCCCAGATGAAGTACTTGGGGCAGTGAGAGTGCCTATTAGACAGTTTTATTTTCATAGTTAAATCTGGTGGTCTTTGTTAGGGCTATGTGAGAGATAGCACCTGGAAGACTGTTTATATCATTTTCCTGAAGAAGTGGGAGCTCTTCAGGCTCAAAACTTTCAGAATTTTTGAGACTTTTACTGACTACTCATTTTGGCCTACTACATTTACATGCTGCAATAAACAGTTGGATAATTTATACATTGTAAATCGAGATTTGTTGGGGGATTTTTGTGGGAGGCTTATATTTGTGATTGTGGATTTGATTTTGGGTGTATGGTGTGTGATTGTGGTGTATGAGTTTTTTTAAGATTGTTGTGATAGTTGTATGAGTGTTGCGGTGTGTGATTGTTGGTAAGGTGACTGATTGGCTGTTGATTGTGCGGTGATTGCCACTGTTTCCTGTGATGTGCTAGGAGGGTAAAATGATGGTAAGGCACTAGTCCCCCACCAGGCTTAGGGACCTCCACCCTTATGACTGTCCCCCTTCGTCAGCAGAGGCTTATAGGAATTGCTGTGCCTCAGGGATAGACAGGAGAAGGAAAAAAGTGTGGGGGGGGGGCTGGACCTGGTGAGGGAATGAGAGAGGTGGTTGGATAGAGGTAGTGAGGACAAGGAGATGCCCTGGGGCAAAATGGGTCCAGAACGGGGTCCTTCCTGTCTGGTTCCTATACCCAAGGGCTCTTCCGAGTGCAGGCAGGCAGCCCGATCTTCCTTGATGGCTCATCCTTCTTGGGTGGTGTTGTGTAATGCCAGGTCAATTAAAAACAAGGCTATGATAATAGCAGATCTTGTGGGGACATCTGTCCTGGTGCGCAGTACTGAGATCTGGCTGGATGAGAATGCAGGCCCAGTATTGGCCTTACCTGTTCCAGCCTGGTACTTGGGGATACACCACCCGAGGATGGATTGTAGGGGTGGGGGTGTAGCCATTTGTTTTAAAACAGAATTGGGTCTTGCAGAAGTGCCAGTGGGGTCCACCATATCCTTTGACTGTACTGTGGGTGCAAGTGTGGGATGCAGGATACTCCTCGTCTACCATCCACCTGGGGATGGTAGAGAATTCCTGATGGAAATCACAGACTTCATTGTCAGCGAGGTATTGGGATCCCCCAGATGGATAATTCTGGGAAGGTTTCAATGCCTGGGTCAATAATGAACTCTTGCATTTTGGTCAGGATCTCCAGCTAGTGATGTCACTGGGCCTCACACTGGTTATTTCCTCTGCAACCCACATTGGTGGTCACTCATTGGATCTGGTGTTCCTCATGGGGATGGCGATCTCTGATTTGGTGGTGGAACCTGTCAGTTGGTCAGAACATCACTCCATAGGGTTCTGTTTCATGGCTCCCCCCAGTAGGCTTGCCCCTACAGAGATGGTCCGGTACTGCCCTTTGAGGGGGTGACCCCAGAGGGCCTAATGGTGGTGCTTGACCTATCAGGCTTGTCGAGTGAAAGTATGGGTCTTGGGGATCTTGTACTTTCCTATAATAAGGTGGTGATGGATGCCCTGGATTCCATTGCTCCTGTTCATGTTTGGCCACTCACTCTTTGCCTAAGGTCCCCATGGTTTGATGGGACCTTGAAAGAGTTGAGGAAAGTGGGCCAAAGGTTAGAGAGAGCTTGGCGGACATCCATCCTGGAGGTTGACAGGCTTAGATTCATGGCTCATTATACTGTCAAGCAACTGACAATCACTCATAAGAAGGCAGAATTCCTGTCCAGGAAGATTGCTGCAACACAGAATCGACCAGCACAGCTCTTCCAGACTGTGGACAGTTTGAGCAATCCCTTCTGTCTGCAGTACAGCAGAGCCTTGTCACAAGAAAGATGTGATGAGGAGTCACGTGATGCGGAGCACTAGCTAGCTGTGTTTTCTGGGAGCTCTGCCCAACCTTCCTCCTAAACGCTCCAAAACTCTAACTCCAGCTCTATTTTCAATAGATTTCTGTCTTCTACTAACCTGGTAGATGGTACGGACTCTACAGAAACCCCGATGGAACAAGAAATGCGTAAAGCCTTACCAAAGCACAGTCCACCAGCAACTCCGGAAAAGACCCCGAAAAAATCTAAGGCCTCAACTGTACAACAGCCCCAAACATCTACGTCTGGGACCATGGTAGAGGAACCCCTAGCACTATCTAGATTCCTTGAAGAATTTCGTCCCTTCAAAGCTGAAATGAAAGAATTAGCGAGCGAGATTAAAAGCATTACCTGTGCTTTAGAAGACTTGTCTCGGAGAACTTTAGATAACGAGGCGCGTATACGCTCATTGGAAGTTCGCAATGAAAAAATGGAACCTGCGTTGGGTCAAATTAAGCAACGATTAGCCAAGTTAGACCTAAAAGTGGAAGACCTTGAGAGCAGAAGCTGCCGCAACAATGCTGTGCTTATCGGTTTACCCGAAAAAGAGGAGGGTCCGGACCCGATCAGATTTATCCAGAGATTTGTGGAGAAAATAGCGGGTCCCTCTCCTTTTGGACCCTGCTCCAGTATTGAAAGAGCTCACCATGCCCTACGACCCATACCACCACACGGAGCACCCCACGTACCCTAATTTTCAGGTTCCTTAATTATTAGGAGAAGCAGCTCTTCCTATTAAAAGCCAAAGAAACGAAAGAACTGCAGTTGGAAGGCTCAAAAATCAGAGTAGCCCAAGATCTACCACTACCTGTTCATCAAAGAAGAGCAGCCTTTCATCCACTGGTCAATAAGTTAATCACTGCGGGCATTAAATTTAAAATGACCTATCCCGCCAAGTTTCAAGTTTTAATAGCTGATGCCTGGAAATCCTATGAAAGTGTGGATCTCGCTACCACAGCTCTCTAATCAGCTTTTCATGATCTCTTTAAGCCCTCCTGAAGATTTTAAGAAGGATATCCCATGTTTAAGTGAATGGCATATTTGTTAAGGGTCCTCAATGTACTGTTTTGCTTGGCGCTTCTGATGGGGGTGTGTGGAATGTCTTAAATTGCCTCGGCTTCTCCATTTATTTCCTGGTTGGAAGGGCTTTGATTTAGCGGGAGCACAGCATGGAACTCTTCGGCTCCTATTCCCTACACTCACCCTTTTCTTGCCTCTCATCATATGCTTTGTCTTACGACGACGTGTTTGTCCAGATTATGGGGACCCAGTGGCTGCGACCCATTGCCAAGGTGTTGGAAGGACATCCCAAAGCAGTCTTGGCTTGCCTCCTTTTCTTTTAATTTCTGCTTTATCTACTGTAGGGGACAGCGCAAAATCAGTCAAGCGCTATCTAAATCAGTGCTTCACATATCAATACCTGCATTCCCCCGCTAGATGGAGCCAGAGTCTGTCTTGTTGTTCAATTTGGCCACAGCAGAAGAAGCAATGTGCATGAGAACGCCTCATAATTGCAGAGCCTATTTCCTCATTTCTCTTTTTGGGACTTTAATTTTTTTTTTGTAATTCAATATGTTTTATTAGGTTTGACCGTGACAATTTAAGTCATAGTAATAACATTATTTTGAAACTTCATTGAGACCTCGAAGATTAGTAGTAAAGAAATTAAACATGAACAATAAGTATCCATTACATAGACATTAAAGCTAAAGAAGGATAACCAAATGATTCTCCCTCCGTTATCTCCCTCCCCCCTCCCCATTCCTGTGGTGCACATTAAACTGCTCGCTAAACATCTCAGGTACCTATAACTGAATGAACCCTCAACAGAAGGACTTACACATCTTTTGTTAAAAGTATAGATAACAGTCAAAAAAAGAATGGAAAAGAAGGGGGATAACAAAAAGGACATATTAAATATTAAATGGAGAGGGACCCGCAGCTTATCATATTTCCTATTGCCTCCTTAATAGCAAGGCGTCTAACTTACCCCATTTCTTCCTAAAGGAAAATAATCGTCGATTCACCTGTGCTATTAGGTTCTCCACGCGGAGAGCAAAGGTTATCTCATGCAACCATTCCATATAGGTTAATACGGAGTGGTCTTTCCAATGTCTAAGAACTAATTTTTTAACTGCCATAGATATCAATGCCATATGATATCTCTTCTCCTTCACTTGTACGTCTAAGTAATCACCTAGAATACAGACCTTAGGGGAAAAGAGACCTTGTAAGCCCAATAAGGGGTCTAATGAGGTTTCTTTTTGAGCCCAGAGAGGGGATACTAATGAACAAGACCAAAAAATGTGCAATGGGGAGCCCTCCCCTTTATCACATCTAAGGCACTTTGTTGAGGTGGCCCTTTTCATCCTTGCCAGTCTGATTGGAGTATAATAGAGATCATTTAAAATGCAGTATTGTGTAAGCCTATATCCATCTTGTGTGTGATAAGTATATAGACTCTTCCAGATATTCTGCCAGTCGGCATCTCCATCGGGATATAGGTCTTTCCAGATCTTAGGACAGGAGTTAGATGGAATTCCGGGAAATCTATATAATAAGCTATACAGCTCCGAGACACTATGCGGTTTATTGACAATCGCAATAACTTGAGAAAAATTGGACAAGAGGTGAACTTTTGTTATCTTTCCTGAATTTAGTATACAAAGGTGCCGTAACTGATATACTTTAAAGGCCATTTGTTGACCATTGAAATTTATCCAGAATTTCCTTCGTGTCCAGAATATGATTAGGTGAATAGAAGTCTTTTACTACAGCCGAGATAGATGGCAACCACTTACGGGTATCACTGAGTTACCTATACGGAGATTGGGATTTAAACATATAGGTTGGGAGAAGTCCTCTGTTTGGGAAATCCTAAGATGCCTGAATACCTGAAATACCACACTCAGAGAGATACCAAGGGGTAGAGAGCGGAGTGGGGTAGGGATATTTTTACCTGACCTATAAAAGAGAGCTTTCGGGTCAATGTTGTGAGATTTCATAAGATCTAATTCCATTTGGAGCCATAATGGTTTATATCCTTGAGAGGGTTGAGAATCAGTGATAGATAACCATTTCCCACATTTACTGAGATGTGAGGCCCACTAATAGTATAAAAAATTAGGAAGCCGGAGCCCTCCATATTCTTTGGGTTGGGATAGCTTGTTATAAGATTTCCTGATGGCTTTATTATTCCAAAGGAAAGAGCTTATTCGAGTGAATATCCCTGAAAAAGACTGAGGAATCCATAAGTTTAACATATTTAAAGGGTAAAAGATTCTAGGTAACACATTCATTTTAATCGTGTTAATCCCACCCCACAACGACAAAGGTAGCTTAGACCACCTCAGAAGATCTTGCTGGATATTTCACCATAGGTCCTCTAAATTAGTTTTCTCATCAGTGCTGGACTAAGAGATATATATCCCCAGATACTTAATAGAATGCGTAGTCCACTTCATTCCAAATTCAAGAAAATCTGCGCTATACGTGAGATGATTGAGAGGAAAAATTTCGGTTTTAGTGATATTAAGCTTATGATTAGAGTATAGACTGAAGGCCTCGATCTTGCTTAAAGCCGCCCTCAACGACGGAACAGGGTTTGACAGATGTAAAAGTAGATCGTCTGCAAAGACTGAGATTTTAGCCACACTGTTAGCAACAGGGATACCTGATATTAATGGGGATGGATTTAAGGATCTAAGGAGAGGCTCAAGACACAAATTAAATAAAAGGGGGGATAAGGGGCAACCTTGCCTTGTACCTGAGGTGAGTGGAAAGGAATCTGACATAACCCCATTACAATACAGCCTCGCTTTGGGAGAGGCATATAAGGCCTGTATCCATGTTATAAATAATGGGGGAAAGCCCATGACTTGTAATGTGGCCCATAGAAAAGTCCAATCAACCCTGTCGAACGCCTTTTCTGTGTCAAGGGAAACTAAAATCATTGGAGATGGGGAGGTCTGGGCCACATTTAGGAGATATTGCAATTTACGATGATGATCAACCGGAGACCTGTTTGCAACAAACTCAATCTGTTCGGGACTAATTAGGGGCGCCCATACTAACTCAATCCTTTTGGCAAGGATTTTGGCTAAGATCTTAATATCGCAGTTTAATAATGAGATAGGACGATAGCTTGAAGGGAGATGTGGAGGTTTGCCTGGCTTGAGAAGAAGGATGATAAGGGCCTCTAAAAGAGTGGGATCCTGAGTACTTCCAGTCAATAAATATTGATACAGACGGTGATTTTTGGGACTTTAAAACGTCGGCTGCAAGCTCATAAAACACTGTGGCCGTGTATCCGCTTTTAGTTTTGTATAAAAGAGAATTACCAAGCATGGGAGCATGTGAATGCACTACTGGGGCTTATCCCATCCTTGTTCTTGTTTGTTTTAAACAACCAGGACAACTTAACTGTTTACTAGTATATTCGCTGGCTAGCACATAGCTTGGGGTTTTACTTAGAAAACATGCTATTAATGTTATAGAGTTGAGGCATGATACTTAAATATGGGAACACTACACTTTTTTTTTCGTTTTTTTCACTCTGTACCTGAAATTAGTTTAAAACAAATATCTTTTTACAGGACTGGAGTGTCATGATATCAAGAGGTTACTTTGCAAAGTGTGTGTTTAAAAGTTTTGACAAGTGGGGCTAAGGCAGGGGGAGGGGGGATGGGGCTGTAGAGGATTAGCTGTGTGAACTGCTGTCATGGACCATGATAGAACATGTGGGGATGGGTGGATGGAGGGGGAGTGGGGTTGGTGTGTATATACGGTTGCAGAAGGAGTGTTAGTGGGGTATCTAATCCTACGGATGGGGAGAAGGAGGGGTGGGAAGCACAAGTTACAATTGAAGAAAGAAAAGGAAGAACAAATGTATTTCATATGGGTAGATAATCACAACCTCATTTAATAAGATAGTAATGTCCAGAACTATCAGACTTATTAGTTGGAATGTAAAAGGGGCCCGTCAGAAATCTAAACAATATAAAATCTTAAAACACCTAAATCTTTTAAAAGCTGACATAATGTTCCTACAGGAGACCCACCTGCTTAATAGTGAAGCTATTTATATGAGGCGTTTACAAATAGGACAGGTCTTTGCTTCTGAAGGCAATACACAAAGCAGGGAAGTGATGGTGTTGTTTCATAGATCTCTGCCCTTTAAATCTCTTCAAGTAATACAAGATACTGCAGGAAGATTTATCTTGGTAAGAGGGAACCTACATACTCTGGAGATCCTACTCGGATCTGTGTATGGCCCAAACACAGATACACCAGCCTTTTTTGTACAGTTAATGGAAGCATTAACGCCATTTCTAGATATCCCTATAATAATAGGAGGGGATTTAAATCTGGTACTGGATCCATCACTAGATAGATCCAGTCCCTCCTGTAAGGGTCTTTCCCCAGCTCAAGGAGCAGTTAGAGAACTTTTAGACCAGACAGGTCTCTCCGATGTGTGGAGAATTTTCCACCCAAAAGCTCGAGAATTTACTTTTGTCTCTCAGGTTCATGGTTCGGCGTCCCAAATTGATTACATTTTTGTCTCTCGAAATCTTTTGTCAGGTGTAGTAGATTCGGATATTCTCACTGGACCACCCTCAGACCATTCAGTGGTTTCCTCCTCAATTTCCTTCTCATCCCTTCCTAAAAAGGGTAACAGATGGAAACTTAACAATCAGTTACTAAGGGTCCTAAAATAGTAAATTAAATCTCCTCCCAAATATCTGAGTTCATCTCAAATAACTTTAACTCTACCAAGCGGCAGGATATGGTGTGGGGAGCACTTAAAGCATTCCTGAGAGGAATCTTAATAGGTTTGGCATCCAGGAGGAAAAAGGGGAGGGAATGGTGTATGTCCGAACTTTTAGTCCGGTTAAGGGATAAAGGAGGCTAAACTTTCTCCCCACTCTACTGAGGATGATAGACAGGAGGTAATTAAATTGAGGGACTCATACTTAAAATTACTGGGTGAGCAAGCCGAGTTAGTAATTATTAAAACGAAGGCAAGTTATATCAACCAAGGGGAGAAAGCCGGCCGTATGTTGGCAAGGCGTATTAAACAATTAGAATCCTCCAAATTAATACCCGCTGTCCAGTCTAATGAAAATGGGGTTATCAGAACCTCCCCTAAAGAAATTGCTGATGAGTTCAGGAATTATCTTGAATTTCTCTATAGTGCAATGAAAACCCCCCCTTCAGAAGAAAAACTGCATTCCTACTTAGGAGATTTGCACTTGCCTTCTCTCTCAGAGCTTCAACAAGCTCAACTTACTGCCCCTGTTACCCAGGGTGAAATAGAATAAGTTATTAAGGATCTTCCCCTTGACAAAACACCAGGCCCAGATGGATTCTCTTCCAATTTCTATAAAGTTTTTTTCCAAAGATTTATCTCCTCTACTTATTTCTTTATTCCAAGATATTCTCAAAGGTCAGCCAACTGACAGATCACTATTTGAGGCACTCATTGTGCTATTACCTAAACCAGCTAAACCTCCAGATCAGGTTTCAAGTTACAGACCCATTTCACTACTTAATTATGATATTAAAATTCTTGCGAAGCTATTGGCTGACCGCATAAGCAAAGTCTTGCCTGATTTAATTGGGGTTGAGCAGGTTGGTTTCATGAAAGGGAGATCGTCAGGTGATCATTTAAGGACACTTGCACATGTCCTCTCTGTGTCCAGGGAGACAGACCAACCCATGGTGCTGGTCTCCCTGGATGCAGAGAAGGCTTTCGATAAGGTCTACTGGAACTATCTTCTAGCCACAATGAAAACATTTGGTTTCCCTGCTGTATTCCTGAATTGGATTAGTTCTTTGTACAGGATACCTTCATCTAGAATCTCCTGCAATAGGGTTATTTCCAACCCCTTCAGGTTACATGTGGGTATCAGGCAAGGCTGCCCTTTATCCCTTCTCCTTTTCAGTCTTTATCTTGAACCCCTTATTAAGCGAATTTTACATAATCAGGAAGTGCAGGGTATTCAAGTGCATGGCCATACCGTTAAAATAACAGCATACGCAGATGATCTTCTATTACATATATCACACCCGGCCAGGTCTATATTGGCTCTATTAAAAATCATACAGAACTTTAGTGAAGTTGCTAATTATAAACTTAATATGGAGAAAACGGTAGTATTCCCCCTTAACAATAGAACTCTTAAGCATGAAATTACTGCTCTTGGGTTAACCTGGAGTTACGATTTCTTAAAATATTTGGGACTCACCCTAGCAAGGAACCCAGCTTGGATTCAACAGTTAAATTTGGACTCCCTGGTACATACAATTGAATTAGATCTTAAAAGATGGGCAATGCTTCCACTATCTTTATGGGGGAGAATTAATGTAATCAAAATGAATGTTTTTCCCCGGTTGTTTTATCCATTAAACATGCTAAATATTTGGCTCCCACTCTCTTGGTTTAAGAGAATTCATGGTATAATTACTAACTTTATTTGGAATTATAAGAAAGCCAGAATGGCTTATCACAAATTATCTGCTCCTAAACTAACTGGTGGGCTGAGACTACCTCACTTTGGTCTATATTACTGGGTCAGCCAGGCAAATAAATATCTCAGATGGTTACAAGGACTAAATCCCCCGGACCAAAATAATTGCGTACCTCTCTGGTTACAGGTGGAGCTATCCTGCATTAAGAAGCAAGGTCTCTCACCGAAAGCCATGTTGCATGTCAACCCAAAGTCTCTACCTTTGATGCTCAGAAATTCTCTGATAGGTATATCTGTTTAAGTCCACTCGCAATTATGTGCATTTTTAAAATATAACCATAGCAGGGACCCATCTCAACCCATAAGAGGTAATCCCGCTTCCTAATTGGAGGTAAACCTCTTAATACCACTTGACTTTCTCAACTGGGAGAGTGCCAATTAACTGATTTAATCATGGCAGATGGACAATTGCTCACTTCAGTTGATATTTTGAATAAATTTCAACTCCCACATATGGATATTTTTAAAGTGTTCCAACTCCGACATCTTTTATTAAAGGCGTTGGGCTCACATTTGATAACTGCCTCAAAAGTGGACTTCCAAACAGAATTAGGCCCCTTAGCAGGTTTGGCACATGCTGTTTCTAATTTATACTGTACTTTATTTAATTGGGCCTACTCCCAAAATGTTGCACCTACTTCTTTTTGGTCTTCATTATTTCCTGACAAATCATTTAATTGGACATCATTATGGCATAGTTGCCACAAATATACTCTCCAAGATCGGCTCAGACTGATGCAATTTAAACTATTACATAATATCTATTACTCTCCCCAGAAGTTGGCCAGGTTGGGTATGGTGTCCTCCTCTGTATGTATTAGATGTCACCAAGGTAAAGGGGACCCTCTCCACATTTTTTGGAACTGTCCCAAGGTAGTACCACTTTGGTCTACTATAAAAGGGAAGGTGGACCCCTTACTGGGCATGAACGACCTCTTCACACTGGAGATATGTTTGCTAGGGGATGTTGCACATATCCCATTGCGGAATAGAAAATACCATACGGTTCTAATTTCGGCATCTCTTAAAAAAGTGGTCCTTAAACACTGGAAAGATACCGCAGAAATCACTTATACAGAGTGGTTACAGGAATTACTTGCTAACCTCAGAACGGAAAGAACCATAGCTATCCTCCAGAATAAATTACCAAGGTTTGATAGGATTTGGGGCCACCTACAAGCATTATATTCCTTAGAAACGTTGGGTTTGTTCTTCCTTGTTTAACGGTATTAGGGGCGGGTGTTTACCCGTGGTGCTGGGTGGATGGGTGGGGGAAGGGTGTTGGGTGGTAGTTGGGAGTAGCTGTAGGATAGGCAGAGAATGGATCCAAGCGTTAAGTGATATATGTATATACATCAAACAGTGTATGCTTCTCTTACTTGGATGTATTCTCTGCAGTGTAAATTTCAATAAAATTTGAATGGAAAAAAACAAAAAGAAAGATGTGACAAGTTTGCTCGATTCTTCATGGATAAGGTTGTCACCATCAGGTCTGGTATTTTCCCAGTCCACTCTGTGGGGCGTTGCAGAGGATGGTGGGAGACTGCGAGCACCCGTTTGCTCTGGTCTGACTTTTGCCAACCGGACCTCATGGATATTGTGAGGGTCATTCAGAGTTTGTGGCCAACCAGCTGTAGTTTGGACCCGGGCCCAATGCATCTCCTTGTGATCAGCTGTTGATCATTTCTTTTTG
This sequence comes from Neoceratodus forsteri, assembly GCA_016271365.2. NCBI lineage: Eukaryota > Metazoa > Chordata > Ceratodontiformes > Ceratodontidae > Neoceratodus > Neoceratodus forsteri. The sequence continues at coordinate 800,265,420 of CM057454.1, forward strand.
CTTTTGACTTAACCACCATGTATCTCACATTTTCAATTGAAATCAACTTAATGTACTTGTCTCTAAGGGCTATCTATCCAACAACCATTTTGAAGAACAATAAAACTTTTGGCCTGTTCTCAAAACCACTGCAACTGAGCCCTTACAGCTCCTTGCTATTACTAACTGGTCACTACCTCATGCATCATCCTTATGGAAAGGAACCTGTTAAAAAAGGGCCCTGCTGCTACACAGAAGCAACTTTAAACCCTTTTTAAAACATCTAATACTGCTGCTGTTGCTCCTCTCAGGCAACACTCACCCTAACCCCGGCCCACCACAACTTGGCCACAAGGTTAACAGCAGTGCAGGGTCACTCTCTTTGGCAAGCATTAACATCTGCAGCCTCCTCTCCAAACTTGATACCCTCTTTGCCTGGGTTTCCCAGCACAATCCAGACATCCTATCAGTGCTGGAAACATAGCTGTCTCCGAAGATACCTGACTCCGCAATAGCAATTCCCGGATATGTAGTTTTCAGACAGGACAGACTTACCAAGAAAGGAGAAGGCTGTGTCCTCTACCTTAAAGAGTCCCTCATGGGTCATGTCATGCCTGTGCCCATCCCCAGAAATGACATCCAAATCCTTGCTGCCAAAGTACTTCTCGGAACTCATAACAAGATCCTGACTGTTGTCTCTGTCTATATACCACCCAAGTTGAGCAATCTGGGCTTTCACTCCCTCTTTGACTGTATCAACTCCCTGGATCAGAGTACAGAAGTTATCCTACTTGGTGATTTCAACATCAACTGGCTGGCCTCCAGCTCGAATAGTTATAAGGATGCCCTAGCTGCTGCTAACTTCTTACAAATGGTCAAATCACCTACTAGAGTAAACTACATAACAGGGACCTGTACACTTCTAGACTGTGTGCTAACTAATCATCCAGAGCACATCTCCAAAGCAACAGTCCTCCCAGACTCCTTAAGTGATCATTCCCCTATCTTGTGTATCTGGACCAACAAATACACCAAACTCCCCCCCCAAAACTATTAACAGGAGAATCCTGACCCCCAGTCATCTAGAGTCACTTAAAATACTCCTTTGTGAACATGACTGGTCACCAATTGATATAGCCCCTGATGTAGACACAGCACTTGAACACTTTATCACCTGTTTCAACTCAGCCTGCGATGTTCATGCTCCGTTCAAGAAGCGTAAGATCAAGGGTGTCAAAAACCCATGGATGACACTAGGCCTCCTTACACAAATGAAATCTCGAGACCAGCTCTGGTATCATGCTAAGGCTACTGGCACCCAGACTGCTATCCAGGCTTATAAAACAGCAAGGAATGCATGTACCAGAGCAATCTGCCATAAGAAGCTAACTATTAGAGGAACACCTTAGCCAGCACCTGGAATGACGGGAGCAAATCCTGGTGTAACCTTGCTGAAGTGACTGGAAAGGATCCCAAAACAACACCCATTATGTTGAACATAGATCGTACCATCACTCTTGACCATGTAATCATTGCCAATGCATTTAACACCACTTTTGCTGACCTTAGTCATGTGCTACTCCTAACTTTTTTGATCCCACCACAGTCAACCCAGCTCCTGTTAGTTCAGGTTTGCCACCAGGGCACCCTCCTTTCCATTTCAAAGCAATCCCAGAAAGCCTAGCTAAAAAACACATTCTTAAAGTGCTTGGAAAGTCTAGGGTCAGTGGTGATTCACTGGATATGAACCTTCTTGCCCTCACCATTGACATCGTCCTGCTCCCACTAACAAAAATCCTCAACCGTTCCCTCATGCTCTCCCAGTTCCCCCAAAAGTGGAAACTGGCAGTGGTGTCTCCAGTCCATAAAAGTGGTGACAAGACTTTCATGAACAACTACAGGCCTATATCCATCCTCCCTCCTCTATCCAAAGCCTTGGAATGGGTAGTGGCTGATAATCTCATGGAGTACCTTGTAAAATACAGCCTGCAATGTTCCCAGCAGCATGGCTTCCATAAAGGGCACAGCACTACCATGGCACTCCTCGAATTCACCACACATATCCATCATGCACTTGATCAGGGCCAGTTGGTCAGCTCCTGTTTTATTGACCTGACTAAGGCATTTGACACTGTCAGTCACTCCATTCTCCTCAAACAATTATCCCTCCTTGGTCTTTCAAGTGAAAGTACCCTCTGGTTTAAAAGCTACCTCAGTAACTGGACCCAATAGGTCAGGATTGGTGAATTCCTCTCGTCATCCCTACCAGTCCACTCTGGAGTACCCCAAGGCCTCTATCCTGGGTCCCTTGTTATTCAGCATATTCCTGAACAATCTTCCTGCCTCCTGCCATGACAGAATGTTACTGTATGCAGATGATGCAGTAATCTTCGCCACACCGGCCCCACCTCCCTTCAGTCTCAACTACAGAAAAGTTTCACAGAAGTGGAAGACTGGGTTTGCTCACATAAACTCATCCCTAACCACAACAAAACTAAAACAATGTTGTTCCATGGAACCCACAACAAGTACAAGGACCATGAGCTCATAATTAACAACCACGAAGGCATCACTCTTGAGCAGGTGGATATGTTTAAATATCTGGGCCTAACCCTTGACTGCTCCCTTTCGTATACCAAACACATTGACAATATGGCTAAAACTGTGAACTCCCATATAGGGCTACTATATAAACATAAACATTGCCTAACAGCTGAAGCCTTGAACCTCGCTATCCAGAGCTCTGTTATCTCAGCTATTGACTGCGGGCTTGTTATCTATGGACCCACTACTGATACTGCACTCGGCACGGCTACTGATACTGCACTCTGGCACATAGCTGTAGCCCTTAATAAGGCATGTAGACTCCTTGTTTCTGCTGCCCGTCTTTCTCACATGTGTGACATTTATGAGCAGACTAACTGGCTCCAGCTATCCAGCAGGCTAAAGTACCAGACCTGTATCCTAGCTAAGAAGACATCACTGGGCCTTATGCCCCCTGGAGTCTGATCAATATTGACCCCGCAGCATGTCCGCTGCCTAACTAGAAGATCAGACAGTCTAACCTTTACAATACCTCAGTGTCAGACCTCTCAAGCTCAGCGTTCTTACCTTGTCAGAGCCTCCACCTGGTTCAACTTGCTACCTACAGAAATCTACAACATTGCCATGATTGGTGCTTTTAAGTGTAAACTGCATCAACACCTCATGGCTAGTGCCTTCTGTGATTGTTTCTTATAAACCCCTCCAGGCATACTACCCTCAAGCATCCCTCCTCACTGCCTCAGCTCCTCCTCCTCTCCTACTCCCCATTACTGGGTATAGGATGAATCTGTCTGCTTTTCTTTTTCATCCCCCCACTTTCCTCCTCCCTTGCTGATTCCCATCTACCACATACCCAACGCAATGCCCTCCCCATTTCTCCCCTCCTCCCTCTCTCTGTCTCCCATACCACCCCCCCACCACCACTCATCTTTCTCTTTTCCCACTAACCCACTCCTAACAAAGCTTCACTGAGCCACCTATGACTTGTACTGTATAATTAACTCACAATACAATTCCTTGACAATGCCGTTGGCTGCTATTATTGTAACCTTATTTGTCTTTTTTTTTTGTAATTTCCATTGTAATGATCATGTTATGTTTTGTAAATTATTGTCCTTATTGCCTTGATGTGGAACCTTTATAAAAGAGCCCTCAACTCAAAGGTGTCATCCGAAATACAAATAAATAAATAAAATAATAAAAAATTGAGGAAATCGGCCCAGTTCTTGCTGAGATAGTCTGGAGATCATTGGAGAGGGAGTCTTCCCAGATCACCTGAAGGAGGCAGTTGAATGGCTGCTCCTGAAACAAACCTTCTTTGATCTGGACTGTCTCGCTAACTACAGACCTGTCTCTGAGCTTCCCTTTGTTGGGAAGGTTATTGAGAAGGTGGTTGTGCTGCAGCTGGATGATCATTTATCCATCCACAATATCTATGATTCTCTCCAGTCCAAATTTAAGAAGAGGCATACCACCGAGACTGCCCTTGTTCGGGTGCTAAATGATATCCTAATAATTAAAGATCGGAGGACCTGTTCCATCTTGGTTCTTCTTGATCTCTCAGTGGCATTTGACACTGTGAACCATAGTGTGCTATTGGAGCACCTGTGGTTCATCAGTGGATTGTTGGGTACTGTTCTTAGATGGTATTAATCTTTCCTCGAGGGTAGGACACAGAGTGTGGTCTCAGTAATTTATTCCTCTGATCCTCTCCTCCTATCCTGCAGAGTACCGCAGGGCTCAATTTTGAGGCCCATGTTGTTTGCGTGTGTATGTTGCCATTGGGGACATTATTAGGCAGTACGTTCTGAGTTTTCACTGCTATGTAGATGATACTCAACTGTTCCTACTCTTTGTACCTGAATGGGGAGACATTCTCTCGGTGTTTAATAACTGCCTTTATGAGATCCAGGGCTGGATAAGTGCCAGTTGGCTGAGGTTGAATCCAGATAAAACTTAGGTGTTGGTGGTGGATCTCAATTGTTGGAAGGTGGGTGTGTGTTGGCAGGACTACCCTCTGGTCTTTGGCTTGGGGGTGTCCAGCTTACTACCTCAGATTGGGTGCAAAACCTGGGCGTTATCTTAGATGATGGTCTGACCCTAAAATCACAGGTGTCAGACATTGTCAAGGCTTCCTTTTACCATCTCAGGAATGTTGCCAAGGTGAAGCACCTGGTCTCTTCTGAGGATCTTTCAACACTGGTCCATGCCTTTGTGACCACTCACCTTAATTACTGCAATGCTCTGTACCTAGGGTTACCAGGGGTTGATATCCACCACGTGCAGCTGACGCAAGATGCAGCTGCCAGGCTTTTGACTGGTGCTTCTAGGACCAGTCATACTATGCCTGTGCTCCACGGACTGCACTGGCTACCAGTGTAGTGGTGTGTCACCTTCAAGGTCCATTTGCTGACCTATAAAACCCTACACAATGAGGGACCCCACTGCCTGCAATATCTCCTTTCTCCCTACTGCTCCTCCCAACCGCTCTGATCCACCGATGAGGGATTACTAGAGATTCCCAGGGTACCACTTCAAACATCTGGGGCCCGTTCCTTTGCTTTTGTGGCCCCTACCCTGTAGAATTCTCTACCTTGTTGGATCAGGGAGTGCCTGACCATCCAAAGTTTTAAAACAGAACTGAAAACTTACCTCTTTAGACTGACTTTTTTAGAGGGAGTTTAATATTATTTAGGATGGTTAAACAATGTTCCCTCTTCCCTAGGATGGACTGTCATCTTGTTTTATGATTCTGCTCTTTGTTTTATTTTAAGATGTGGATGTTTTAATTATTGTATTTATTTGTTAATGTCAGTGGATTTTATGTACAGGCACCTTGATTGTTGGAAAGGTGCCTTTTTACAAATAAAGTTTGAGTTGAGTTGAGTTGATTTGTTTGCTGATGAGAGAGGATCTTTCCATGAAGGGGTAGGAGGTACAGGGGGTAGTAGAAGCCCAGAGGGAAAGGTCCAGACAGAAGAGGGGGGCAGGGCTATGGGGAGTAAGGGGGAAAGGAATAAGGGTAAAAAGGAGGGCAAAGGGGGAGAAGGTAGTGGAGGAAGAAAGGAAGAAGGGACCCAACGAGGAAGGGCAGGAGGGTGAGGAGGCTGAGATAGTATTGGGGATGAGGGCATCTCAGATAAGGGAGACAAGAGGGGAGGGGGCAGGACTAGAGTAGAGGGTGGGGGCATAGCAGGGGTAACAGACCGGCCGGCAGGGGGCAAGGATGGGTGGCATAGCCAAGGGGGCAGACAAAGCTGAGAATATGCAGGACAGGGTGGATTTTCAAAGCAGGAGCAAGGAAAGTAGGATGGTGCGGGGACACAAATGTGTGAAGTGGGCAGGGTCTTAGCGCTTGGAGACTCAATCCTAAAAGGGATTAGATGGGGAAGCAAAGGGAAGCGGCATAGTCAGATATGGGTGAAATTAGTCCCTGGTTTGACAGTGGATAGGGCGGTGCAGTCTATTCTCAAGTGTGCAGAGAGAGGAAGGGAGAAACTGCATGTAGTGGTGCACTTGGGTACAAATGCTTTGGGGTGTGGAATATGGTCGAGTTGGTAAGGGAGAGGTTTGAGGAACTGGGGAAGCTGTGTAAGGAGTCAGGGACATCAGTGGCCTTCTCAGAAGTGCTCCCAGTACCCAGGGCAAGTACAGCGAGGAACGTAAGGATAGATGAGTTCAACACTTGACTGGGAGAGTGGTGTCAAACCAAAGGGTATGGGCTGCGGGAGGCTGGGGTAACATCTGGGACAACAGTGAACTGTTCGCAAGGGACAGGCTACATTTGAGTAAGATGAAGCTGGGGGTATTGAAAAAGAAGTTGGTGAATATATTAGCAACTAATTAAACTAGGTGTGGGGGTGGCTAGTGTGCAGAAGGGATGTGGGGCCACAGGTGAGGGGAGCCAAACAAGCTTACCCACCAAGCTAGCAGGGAGGGTATCAGAGAAGGGTCCCGGGGGGGTTTAGGATGGTGAGAAATGGGTTAAGGAAGGGAAAGGAAAAACTGGAGGGTGATCTCCCTGAATGCAAGAAGTCTGGGGAACAAAACAGCTGAGTTACAGGCTCTCATGGCAGTGGGGATGGTGGACATTGTGACTATCATGGAGACTTGGGCCACCCAAACCCCCAGACTGGGATCTGATGATCCCAGGGTATTGGAGCTATAGAAAGGATAGGGGAAAGGGGAAAGGGGAGGGGTGGCAATTTACATAAGGGAGGGGATAAGGTGTGCAAGGGAGAAGGGTAGGACAGAGTCATTATAGATGCAATTCCATGACTTAAAAAATAGGTCACTTAGGATGGGAGTGGTATACAGGCAACCAACTCAAGCAAAGGACTTGACAGGGTGTTGATAGTGCAGATTAGGAGGGTCTGTGGGAAGGGGAACACCATGATCGTGGGGGACTTCAATCTAACTGGAGTGGATTGGAGCACTCCTGCCACCTCAAGTGCTAGGGAGAAGGTCCTCCTGGAAGCATTCCAGGACAGCTTCCTGATACAGATGGTAAATGAGATGACTTGGTTGAGAAAAACCCTGGACCTAGTACTGTCTAGCAGGGAGGCTGTAAAGGAACTGGAGGTGGAGCACCCGCTGGCTGGGAGTGACCACTACTTGGTGTGGTTCACGCTCAACATGGGCTGGGAAACTGTAGGGACAGCAACCAGAGTGTTTGACTTCAGATGGGCTTACTTTGACAAAATGGAGGAAAATTTGAAGAGGCACCTGGCAAGAATTCATCCATGCTTGGATGCAAGCCAAAAATAGGAAATTATGAAAATGGAGCTGGTGGAGGCTACAGGGTCATGTACCAAGACACAGAGCAAGAAGGAACAGGCTAGGAAACCAAGTTGGTTGAATCAGAAAGTCTTGTAAGGGGTTAGGGCAAAAAAAAAAAGGAGCATTTAAGAGGTTCAAGAAATCCAGGAGTGGGGAGGAGAGGGAAGTGTACATAAAGAAGTCCAGAGAGGTAACCAGGCTAGTCAGGGTGGCCAAGTCTTCCAGACAGCTGAGGCTGGCACAGGGCATCAAGGATGAGGAGAAGGACTTCTTTAGATATATAAGGGAGATGGAGCTGCAAGGACCAGATAGTGAGGATTAGGAAAGACGGGGGTGGAGAAAGGAGTGGAGCAGGCAGAAGCATTAAATGAGTACTTCTGTGTCCACAAAGGAGAAGGGTGGGCTGATACCTCAGGGGATGGGGAAGATGGGCAAGGGGGGAAGGGGTGACAGATGGGGTATTTACAGAGGCAGGGTGCTGGAGGGTCTGAAGGCACTGAGGGTGGATAAAGCATGAGGACCAGATGGCATTCACACCAGGGTGCTGAAGGAGCTAGCAGAGGTCCTGTCGGGGCCACTGACTGGCCTGTTCAATACATCCCTGGATACAGAATGTGTACCATAGGACTGGAGGATGGCTCATGTGGTGCCCCTCCACAAAAGCAGCCCAAAGGATGAACCAGGCAATTACAGACCAGTAAGACTCACATCCATTGTAGGGAAACTAATGGAGACAATACTGAAAGAGAGGCTGGTGACCTTTTTGGAGGACAATGGACTCCGGGATGGTCAGCAGCATGGGTTCATCTCAAGAAGTTCCTGCCAGACCAACCTAATTGAGTATTATGGCTGGGTGATGAGGGAACTGGACAAGGGCCATGCAGTGGATGTCCTGTATTTGGACTTCAACAAGGCCTTTGATGCAGTGCCTCATGGTCGGTTGGGAGAGGGGGAGAATTGGAATATGTGGGGGAAGGGATAAAGATGGTGAATTGGATCAGAAATTGGCTAAAGGGGTGACAGCAATGGTTAGTGGTGGTGGGGGGACTCTTATCCCCAAGGGCTGTGATGAGTGGTGTTCCACAGGGCTCGGTACTGAGCCCTGTGCCATGTGGGCTATTCATAGCAGACATCTCACAGGGCATCAGGAGTAAGATCAGTCTGTTTGCTGATGATACCAAGATGTGGGCAGTGGTGGATGACATGGGAGGGTGGCAGGGGCTACAGGACAGCATGAATAAGCTGGAGGAGTGGTTGGAAATGTGGCAGTTGGGGTTCAATGCTAAGAAGTGCAAGGTACTGCACTTTGAAGCAAGGAACCCAGGAAGGAGATCTCAGTTGGGAGGGGTTCAGTTAAGTACCACAGAGGAGGAGAAGGATCTGGGGGTGGTTATAACTGGGAATATGAACAACTTGGCTCAGTGCAGGAAAGTGGCAGCTAAAGCCAATGAGATGCTAGGGTGTATAGCAAGAGGAATCTCCTCCAGATTAGGGAGGCAATCCTACCTCTCCTGGAGAAGTGTATGCAGTACTGGTGCCCGTTTCTGAAGAAGGATGTCAGATTGCTGGAGGGAGTGCAGGGCAGGGCAATGAAGATGATCCAGGGATTAGAAGACAAATCTAACAAGGACAGGCAAAGTGAGTTAAATATGTACTCACTGGAGAAGAGGCAGGATTGGGTGGATATGATTGAGACCTTTAAATACTTGAAAGGGATAAACAAGACCGGTACAGAAGGGGTATTTAAGTTGAGGAGGGAGGGACACGAGGGGGCATGGTCACAGATTGGAGGGGGGATGATTTAAGAGAGAGAGATGAGGAGACATTTTTTCACATAATGTAGGTGGTGGCTAAATGAAACACTCTGCCCGAGGAGGTGGTATCCTGTAAGACGGTGTGCAGTTTTCACCCTTAGGCTGCCAACAGAATTAGAATGTACAGGAATCTTAGACTGATAAATAAGTCTGTGGCGCAGCCTTGCAAGGGTTAAGAGGGGATATGACAGGGTGAAGGGGAGGAGGTAATGATGAGAAGGGAAGGGAAGGGGAGGTGGGGCAGCTGCAATTTATGAGTGTTAGCTGCACATTTGAGCAGACTTGATAGACCATGAGGCCTGTTCCTTCTGGCAGATTCATATGTTTGTATGATTGGATAACACACTTTAAAAAGACATAAAATGTTAATCAGAACTTGAATCAGACAAAAGAGCTGAGAGACCCAGATGACAGAGACATATCTAAGAACTACAAATGGCTGGCTTGATTTTACTATTTAGAAAGTTGTTTGTGCCATAAATGTATTTATTTATTTATTGAATTGTGTTAACGGGGCAGGCCCACTGAACCCAAAGTTCCTTTTTCAGAGGTGACCTGGAGTTAATTACACAGAATGCAAAACAATATAGATTTTACAGATGTCAAAGAATTCAAGTGGTAATAAACTAGCAGTGCTAATTCAAAGACATACCATGAGAAGAAACAAAGTATATGAGGGTAATACATACCATAAGAAGAAACAATGTACAAAAGGGTACAGGAGATTAGTTCACAGGTTGGATCATAATACAGGTCAAGGCAGTAACACAGTATTAGACAAGCATGTCAGATACCCATTCATTAACAAATGCAAAAAAGTACAATATCAGATGCAATGAGGAGTGGCAGCAGCTCCAGATCAATGACTGCAGGAGCACAGACTGCATTTAAGCAAGTATGGCTTGAGGCCTTTCTTAAAACCTCCAAGTGAGGTGAAATTTTGAAGGGTGGTCAGAAGCATGTTCCATATAGAGGGTGCTGAGCTGGGAAAGGATATCTCTCCTGCACGTAAGCTAACTCTTGATACTTCCAGTAGAGTGCAGCCAGTGGACCTGAGCATTCTCCTTTCAGGCTTAAGGGACAGGGTGTCTAAGTGGCAGGGTGGAGTTGTGCCTTTTAAGATTTTGTAAATTAGGCAGAGGAGAGGGTAATCTAGTCTGCCTTCTAAAGATGAACAGTTGAGAGGGAGAGGAAGATGTTACATTGATGCATCCTAGGAGGGGTGCCCAAGGCGAATTGGCCAGTTTTGTTGTAGAGTACTCTTAAGTGTGTTTAACACTGTTTCCCACAGAGTGAAAAGTATGAGCCCCATACTGTATGAGTGGGAGCAGCGTACTTCTGGCAATAGCTAGGTGAGATTCCTTAGTGAGGTCATTACTTAAATGTTATATCAAACCAATCTTTTGGTGTAGGGATTTAGTGAGGGAATCAATATGTGCCCTGAAGGAGACTTCCTGATCAAGGTAGATCCCTAGATATTTAATATCTTCAATCACCTCTATTTTGTTACCCCCTGATGTGGACAGGTTTGAGAGGCTGTGGGCATATAGCGTATTGGTATCTGCCATTGTTTTGTAATATATGGATAAGCCTCAATAATACTATACTAAGTTATAGAAACATTTCCCAGTAATACATCACTACTCTCAATAATAATATCCTGAAAAGTGATAATACTATCATTTTTGCTGATAATACTACAGTTCAAAGATCATCTCCAACTGTAGTATTATCAATGGATCCATATATTACAAAAAAATAAAAGAAAGATAAGTGTTTTACAAGGCAGTAATACCATCTCAATGTTATGGGGACTTCAGGACCTCTTGAGCTTCGCTGTCGAGGTTCCATGTCTCCAAAATCTCTCAATGGTATTTATGCTTTGTAATACACATTTATTTATTATTCTATTTATATAATATTGCTAATAATTGTCTAGTAAGAATGCATAGGCTTGTTTCAGGGGAATGAAGCAGCAATGGAAATTTATCAGGAGTATGAAACTGCTGACCATGACAAAATCATGAGCTGTTTCTGTAACAACATACAATCACAAAATTCTGTCATTCACAACCTTGCAAGACCCCTGTAGAGGCCATGTGCAATGCCTTTGAAAGCAATCTGATAGCTAACATTTGGGCTGTCAAACATTTTGCATATATCACAGGACTGAACAAGCATGTTCTACATACAGAATGCACACCTCCTTCTCTGTTGTTAAAAGAGAGAATAATGGATGGCAATGTATCAGATCCATGCCTGGCACACTGGACACTTCTCATCAAGGATTGTGATATTGATACCACTCACCTCAAGGGCCACCCCACCCTTGCAGCTAACCTACTGTACACCACATAAATATGAAGTAACCCCCTACCACCCACCACAGGGACCTTTTCATGCCCAACCTGCCAGCCATGGCATTAATGTTTACATTGATGGGTCTGCTTTTTATAAGAACTTGAAAAAGTACACTGGATTTGGGATTTATTACCCAATACTTAAAATAGAACAAAACTGTAAATGTCAAGCCCACTCTGCATAAGTGGAAAACTTTTTAGCTGTAGTGCAAAAAGTGATTATTTCTGATTTTTTCCCCTTGGTTTAAATGGGATTTTTCTCAACTTAGCTAGTGCCCAGACTGTTTGGAATTGTGGTCTTAAATTTTCTGGGTAGAAATGGTTTGGCTCACATACAGTGTGTGCCTTTTGATTGTTTGGTGAAAAATTATGAACCCATTCCAAAGTTTTTACATTTTTAAATTTTGAATAAGTAGTTCTGAGCAAGCTCAATAAGTACCAAAAATAGCTGTGTGAAACAAAAAAAAAGACTTTTTTGTTTGTATTGACATCGTCCTTTTCCATTGGGAGAAAATCTATTTTCATTTGGTCACCATCTTGTTTTCAGGTTTTACCTGAAATTCAAGTTTAAGAAGCCTGTAGAATGACATTCTTCAGTGCAAGCAACACATATACTGTATGCTGCTTATCTGGACCCTGCTAGCTACATTCTTCAGTTAACTGTTGGTAAATGGGCTGAAAGGTTGGTTTTTTTTTTGCATTTAAAATCTTTTTTCATCACTTGCTTAATATGAAAAAAGATTGTTGTTCGTTTTAGCATATACTTCCTGATCCCCTTATTTCTGTCAACTGGCCTAGCTGACAGACATGATTGGAATTTTTGCATGACATTTTCAGGGTGAAAAGGACCTGGGGCACTGATATGCCTTTGGCTGGGTTGGTGAAAAAATATCACTCCTTTCCCAATTATTTTCAGTATGTTTGTTTCAACTTTTAAATATATTTTTGGGAGTTGTGCTACAAAAAAAATATTATTTTTCATATGACGACTGTCAGAAAAATATTTTTTTTTTGGCTTAGAGAAATATCCTTTTTGCTGTCATGGAATGTTTTCTGTGGTGTCTGCTGCCCCCCCCCCCCCAGGCTTATATTAACATTTTCCAAGGTATTTAGTGGCACCTTCCATCCTCCGATTGCTGTCCCTTATTTCCGTCTAGTGGCACCCCCAGCCCTTCAATCCAACTACAAACTTGTATTAATACTTAACTGTCTAGGGCAATGTGGATAGGAACACAGAAAACTGATGAAGTCATGCTTGAATATTAGTCTAATGATTACAAATCAAACTGATCTGTTATAAAAAAAGACTATTATGCTACAAAATAAAACAGGGTAACAACTCCATAATAGTACAAAACTGGTGGGGGGGGGTTGGGGAAGTAAAAAGACAAGAAGACACACAGGTTGAGATTCAGCATGGTAAACTGCATTGCATTGTAAGCAAACATATGTATGTCAGTCAACTAAAAACAGCTTGTACAGATAGATAATTGTCCAGTCCATAAGAAGTGATGCCTTCAACCCAAATCCCGATCCAAAATGGAACAAAACCCATGGTAGCTTTATGCCCTGCCAGACATCCCTCTTCTGCATATTTATTTATCTGGCCACAGCTACTTGTATGCTTTCTAATTCAGTATTATCAAATATGCTATCGCAATCAGATAAAATAAGTCAATTTACTTCTCTAAATAGTTCTTCAATAAACAGCTGATGTTCTGTGACCTCCCTTCTGACCTCCATCTTTACCCCATTGCATTCTGATTTAAAAAGGTCTCTCCACACTTCTGAATAATAAATGTAACCCCATTCACCTGGCAATATTTAAAACTTGTGTCAGAGTGTCTGGAAGAATGTTACTGTGTTGTTGGCCACTAATGCTGTTCAAATCACTTAATGTGAACGATACCAAATTCAGTCCTCATTCTAGCCATTTTGCTACTCGACAACGTGGATGCCTTGGCCTCGTTTCCTTTTATTTGACACCTGATTTGTGACTGATCCTGCAAAACCCATGTTGGTTCAATGTGTCCTCTGTTGCTATTCCAAATGCAGATAGCCCACTGAGGAAGAGGTGTTTTGACCTCAAAGCTCTGTGGCTCATCAGATATGGTTCTGTATTGTCTGTTAATCACAACTGGTGTCTGAAATGCATGAACAGTACTAAGTGGACAATAAAACCAGTCTTGTCAACACAGTGGAGAGCATGTTTTCCTTGGATTTAAGCATTTATATTTTCCTGGTGTCTAGTGGCACTCTTCATCCTAGAATCCTGTTCCCATTCTTATTTCTTTTTAATCCCTAGTGTCTAGTGGCACCACCCACCCTACAATCCCATCCCCATTGTTCTCTGTTGTAATCCTTGATGTCTAGTGACACCCTCCACCCTCTGATCCCATTTCCATTATTGTCTGTTCTAATCCCCGGTATCTAGTGGTATCCCCACCCTCCAATTCATCTGCTCTGTATATTTTGTAATGCTTGTTGGCTAGTGGCACCCCTTCCCATTCTTGTATAGCTGCAATAATGAAAATCATCCCTCAATGTTTTTTTTTACCTACAAGAAAGAAAATGGTCCCTTGTCTGTCTGACCCTCCACCCCTACATCCAACTCACTCACCCACCACCACGCCCCCCCAGCACACAACCCCAACATCCTCATTCACCTGAGAAGGTGCCACAGTGAAGAAGTCATCCGCCATAAAAGACCCGTCTTGCTGGGACAGCAGACTTCAGTATGAGAAACTAAGATGTACTGTATGTGGTGCAATGTATTTCAAATGGGTTTTCAACTTCCATGCATAACTTAAGGATTTTTGTATATTTTCACCCTAAATTTTCAGCATAGCCTTTTTGGAACACCACCTCATGAACAATGTGACTGATGTTAAATAAATCTTGCCAGAAAGGCAATTTCATAGTTGCTTGGTGAAATCTCCTTTAGGCCTGGATTTGAAACTTTTCTTTGATTCTGTTCATGAGGTGGGGTCATAAGAAGGCTATGTTGAAATTTTGAGGGCAAAGTAAGTAAACATACCAATGTTATGCACAAATATTAACAATTTGCTATGCTCCCTTGTAACTCTGACATTTTAAAAATTGGGACTCAAAATGTTCAACATACCAATCTTTTTATACCACCTCATGAACATGACAGCTGTCATTTTTCCCTGGTCAAAGTGTTTTCAGACCTATGGTCTGGAATTGCTTTCCAGTGGTGTACAAAAGGCATTTGGGCAGGATTTTTAAATGTTCATTACTGGTTTCATGAGGTGGGGTAATAAGAAGGCTATGCTAACAGTTTCATTAGGACACACATCTAAGGAGGGATGGGAGTGCAGAGCCCAGAGGGTGAGCTAGCCACTGGAAAAAGATTTGAAATCATAGAGTAAGCCTGCAGTGGAATTTTGTTTGTACGTTGCATGGCTCATGAGATATTGTGAAATTACTGTCTCAAGGGCTGAAAGAGATCCTATCCAGTGCTTTTCAGTGACCATATCTCAGAAATGATGTGAGATATGGATACAGTCTTTCTAATGACATATGAAGTACTCACTGTCACAATTACAATGATGCTAGAATTTTTTTTTCTAGCTCTTATGGTTCATAAGATATGTGCAAATTACTGTTACAAGGGTTTGGTGCCCTGTAGTGCTGCTGCATGGCTACGTAGCTTTGTGTAAGTGGGAGCATGGACCCAGATGCATACTGTTGTGCAAAACTTTGTAACTTGGTGAGAGCTGGGCTCCGCACTCCCACCAATACATGCTTTTTTCTACTCATATTACACTTTTTTAAAAAGTAAGGAAATTCTATGCAAAACACTGTGTTAATGCTTCATTTAGGGTTAAAGCAAAAAAGTCAGGAAATGAGACAATAGAGTTGAACCCCTAACCCCCCCACACACGCCACCCCGATCCTCCACAGTCTGACAGATGCCAGGGTGAGTCATTGGGGTCATGACACCTAAATCTCACCCCATTCTCCTTTACTGCATCATGTCAACATGCTCAGTCATGAATATATTATAGGGGCACGGTTGCGCCACTATATTCAGGGTTATGAAGCCACTTTTATGTTAAAATCAAAATTTTGCATGTTAATAACTTTGGACCCTTTCAACAGATTTGCATGAAATTTGGTATGTGTAGTGGAGCATGTTAGATCTCTTGAGCTGCCACATTTCATTGTGGTTGGACTTACGGTTGTTGCGCACCAAAATGCTGAAAAATGAACTTTTCCCCAGTTATGTGGGCAGTTTTTTTGTCTGTGGTGTTGCATGGCAGTCATGTGGCTTGCTGCTCTGTGACTTGGCTCATCTGAAAGAGCTTGTTTCAAGGAACATGCCACATTTTGTTTGGTGAAAAAAATATTAATCTATTCAAAAGTTATTAAACGTTTAAGTTCCCATTATAAGTCAATGGGAAAATTTATATGGTTATTTTGTGAAAGAAGAATGGTTTTTTTTTGCTATCTAGTCTTGCCTCACAATCAAAGAATTTGCAGGCTTGCGATCAAAGAATCTTTGATCACAAGGAATTCTTTGATCGCGATGGACGCCATCTTGTTTTCATTTTGCAGTCGGAAAAATTAAAATATCTCGACCCGGGGGGACTTCTGAGATGAAACTATGGTGGGTTTGCTCAGGGGTCTTCCCTCTATCAAGCCATGTTTGTGGTTGCTTTCAAAATGGTAAAAAAAATAGTTTTTAACTTTTTTATTCTTTGATCACAGCTCGCTAAAGATCTTTGACCACGCGCCAGCAAAGTTTTTGATCATGAGATTCTTTGACCACGATCTTTGATCACGAGGGTGTGACTAGATTAAGCTAAATGAGGGTGTTTTTTGCAGAGGGGGCTTCATTCTTTTAAGTCATGGCTGTGGTGTCATGCATTTCTGCCTAAAAATTGACTTTCAACATTTGTTATTGTTTGATTCTGACTCTGCAAATTCTTTGATAGCAAGATTATTTGAACATGATCTTTGATCATGAGGATGTAACTAGATGGCCACATGAAAAATAAAATTTTCTCAGCACAGGGGTCACCTCTAAAGGCAAACTAGTGTGGGATCTGCTCAGAGGCCTTCGTTTGGTTGAGTCAAGGCTGTGGTTTCATGTATTTATCTCTAAAAATTGAGTTTATAATTTTTTATTCTTTGATCATGAGCCTGCAAATTCTTTGATCGTGAGATTCTTTGACTGCAATCTGTGATCACGAGGAAGGGACTAGATGGACAGATTTGAAGGGACCAGACAGCACAGTTTTAACAATTTTTATAATTAAATATCTTGGAAATGGTTTGGTCTTTTAATTTAACATTTGTAGGGTGTTGACGGCATGTCCTGTAGATGTGAATTATAGTGTTTAGGTGTTGGACAATACATTTTTTGTGGTGATATCACGTGGCACATTTTACATTTTGCGGACAGCATTTTCCATGGTCATAGTGGCTTGAACTTACTAGAGTAGCTAGCCTTACTGCCTGGATGTACTTTTCAGTCATTAGGTGTGTAGAATGTTAATAGGTGTGTAATTCTGTCAATGTGATGAATGAAAATCTGAAACTTTCACATTTTATACCTCACAAACAGTTTGGGCTTTTACATTCAGATTTGGAGAGTGTTGATGGGATGTGCTGTCCATGTGAATTATGGTGTCTAGGTGTTGGAAAATTCATTTGCTGCAGCCATATTGCATGACACACTTTATGTTTTGCATATGGAGTTTTGCATTGTGGTACTGGCTTCACCTCTATAGGGTGCCTAGCGTTACTGCCATGAAGGAACTTTGTAGTGGTTCAGTGTGTGACATGTAAAAGGTGTTGAATTATGCCACTCTGATGACTGACACTTTGCTTTCTTTCAAGGTGGTGAGCTCTACACTACCACCCATATGCGCTGCCAGCAATACATATGATATTCAGTACTCTTACTCTTATTTTAGACAGGAATTTGCAAGTTGGTGGGGGCACGGGGCCTTAAGGGCCTGCATTCCCACCAACTTGTGCAACATTCTACTTTTCTATTCTTTTTCAAAAAGTAAGGAAATTCGATGCAAAAATCTCATTAATGTATAATTTTGGGTTAAAGCACAAAAAGTCAGAAAATGAGACCTTTAGGGTTGCCCCATCCCCCCTCATCGACCCGCCCATCATCCCGAGATTGACAGCTGACAGGGTGTGTCATTGGGGTTTTGAGGCCTAAATGTCACCCCATTCTTCTTTACTGTGGCTTGTGAATATGATTACAGATGTAATGGGGTGACATGCAGGCCTCACAACCCCAATGACACACCCTGTCAGATGTAAATCTTGGGATGATGGGCAGGTCCACAATGGGGGGATGGGGCAACCCTAAAGGTCTCATTTCCTGACTTTTTGCGCCTATATATATATATATATATTATAGTGCACTATAGTTAGGGTTGAGTAAACACTTTAATGTTAAATCTCATATTTTATACTTTAATAACTTTGGTACTGTATGACAGATTTGCCTGAAATTTTGCATGTACAGTCTGGTACCATAGTTATCTGGATCTGGTGAGTTGCGTTACAATCGGATGTAGAGTTGCGGAGCTGCAGAATGCAAAAAAACACCAAAAGAAACAGGCTTTTATGCATTTCTTTGCTCACGCCCACTGCCCGCACAATTTGTCCATTTGGGATGAAATATTCAGGAATGATGCAGTCTGCATCACCGATGTGCCTTTGAAGATTTGTATAAAAATGTAAAACCATTCAAAAGTTATTCAAAACACAAATTTCTTGTTATAGTCAATGGGGAAAAAATATGTGTCTCACAAAAGTGTCACAAGTACAATTTTCCTTTTGCAAATAGCCCTTTTACTCTAATGCTGTCACCATTTTGTTTTCAGTTAGTGAGAGAGTAAAAATGCCTGTCGTTTAAATTTGGGGCCCCCCTAGGTAAGCACTGACTATTGGGTTTACCTAGTCAGGTCCTGAGGATGCCATCCGTATCTTTTTGGGGGGATTAACCCCCCCCCCCCAGAAATGCCGTTTTAAAAATCAGTGCCACAGTACTTTTGCCAATTGTGATGGAAATGGCTGCAACACTTTTGCAAATGCAAATGTTCCGTGCTGTTCTTTGAGAAACTTTCACAATTTGTGAAAGAACTTTGCACAAAAACTGCAAATCTTTGCCATCCCCCTGCAACAAAATGATTGGGGCTTTTGGGCTGAAATTTGCACAGTGGCAAGCACTGGTACCACAGATGTGTCTTTTGGTGGTTTGATACCAAAACATTAAACTGTCCCAAAGTTACAGCATTCCAAATTTGAGAAATTTCCCATAGGATAGCATTGTGGTGCCTGTGATGTCTTTCGGCATCTGTATCTCACAAAGGAAGCGAGATATAGAGTTTTTACTACCTGCAGCTTAGATCACCTTTAAAATCTGCAGAAACAAGTTTCGAAATCATAGATTACACCAGCAGTAGAATTTTTGTCCTACTTGCCATGGTTAAGTAGATTCTGGCAAATCAATGTCACAAGAGTTCCAAGGGTGTCTTTTCAGCATATTTCAGTGCCCATATATTGTAAATGATGTGAGATACATATTTGGTTGATTTATGTCACATGGAGTACTTGCTGTCATGATTACAACAGCACTGGAATTTTTTTCCTAACTGCTATGGTTGCTCAGATATTAGCAAATTAGAGTTATACATGTTCCTTGCCCTGTAAGGCTACTATAAGGCTCCATAGTTATGTGTAAGTGGGAGCACAGGGCCCAGAGGGCTCACTCTCCCACATACACATACCATTATGCAACAAATGGGCAATATGAAGGGAACGCAGGACCTGGAGGGCCCATGCTCCCACTAACACATACCACTAATCAGTTACATAACACTTTCTCATAAAGAAAGGAAGTTCATAGCAAAAAACTCTGTTAATGCATCAGTTATGGTTCATAGCACAGTGACAAAAGCATGGAAATGTGGTGTTAACTTCTGGCAGAACTGGACAATTTTACTAAAACTAGAATATAGCATGAATATCTTAAAGTTGCATTGTTTGCTGACTTCATTGCACTTTCTTTAAATGGCAGGTCTATTTGTTTTAAAAAAACTACAACAAGGAAGAAAAAAGTAAAAAAAAAAATCAGCACATATCAAAACATATAGCAGGCATGCACTTAACTGAAAATTATCGCTATGGTCACTGGTGCTGTTGTGTCCAGAGTAATGGTAAGCAGATACCTAATTTGCATTTTGTGTAAGTTGCAGATTTGACAATGTTGCCTTCAGTTTGGGGCTGATGAAGTTTTTGAACACTTCACCTCACTTCAACCCTTCAGAAAATTGATTAAAAAATCTAGCCCTCTCTAGGTGGCCAAGGATTTTCCTGTGGCCACCCCCTCCCCAACCCTAGTCACTTCTCACCATCCACCTTTCCCCAGACTGTTTTTTCTTTCAAAGAAAAGTCTGTGGGAATGAAGCAGGGGTAAATGGTGGAAAATGGGCTGCTGACAAGGTGACACATAGCCCTACTTGCAACCTTCTAAATCCTCCTATCAAGGACCTGAAATATTTCACTCAAAAATTGAAGCCAAACTTAAGTCTGGGGGTGGGGTGGGGAGAAAAGTGAGGCTGAACTAAATTTGTCATTGACTGACTTCTCCTACCCTTAGTCCAGGGTAAACATCAAAAACATCTTGCATTGCATTGATGTAGTATGGTACCCATATTATGTGCTACTGTTGACAAAGAAACATGTTCTAGTACATCATGATGATAAGGGAAGTGTGCCAGAAGATGAGGAAGGTGGTTAAATTACTGGTCATAATTTTTCATGTATGGATAACCATAGTTTTACCCTGCATTACAACCATAGGGTTGATATTTTCCGTTACAACTGTATAGTTGTAATCAGTGGCTGTCAAGCTAACTTGCCCTGCAGTCTATGGGAGCTAACCAAGCTGTTCCAAATATTGCCAACTCAGTCAACCCAATATTATAAAAAATGATGACCAGTAACTAAATAAAATACAAAATGGGTAGCTGTGTGTAAAACCAGAATTTTCCTTGGTGTAGGATGCTTTTATAAACCCCTTGAGCTTCACTCTCGGGGTTTGTGTAGCATCCCATATATTGTGTATGTTTGAAATTCTGGTTACACATACAGACCCATGTATTATTCTATGCGTAACAATTAGGAGCATGATAGATGACAAAAGATGGGTTTGAGACAGATGTGAATATTGGGGTATGTGGTGATCAGCAGATGAGGGGATCTGGGTAAATGCATACTATTGCATAGAGGGATGGGAACTGGTGATGTCTTGTCACCTCCAACAAAAGTTAAGGCAAAAGAGTTCAAGTTGGTTCTGCATACAGTAGCCTAGAAAAATGGAAATGAGAGATAGAGCTGAAGAATGCAAAGAAGACAACCAAACCAAAGAGGTACTCAGATTATAAAAAGATAGAATTTTCTGGAGTCAGATCTAAGATAGCTATAGGTGATGATTCATGTTAAAATAAATCCATCTCCATCAATGTGAATGTTGTCATTCTGTCATAAGACTGAGGAGTTGTGCCACTACTGCTGGGAATGGTGAGTGGGACAGTGGTGCCAGTGCCAGTGCAAAACTTAAGAGACACACAAGGAAGTGGAAGACTAGGAATACAAGTTTACTTGTTGGACATGAAAATTATCAAATGAACAGATAACATTGATCCTTGGTACTGTGAGTTGAGCTTGGTGATGTCTAAGAGTTCAAAATTCTTATATCTAGTCTTGAGCAATGTGGTGAGCACTATTCCCATTGAACTGAGCCATCTTTCTGGTGTGTCCAATGTTAGAAGGCATCCAAAAAAATACAAAACCTTTTTAATCAATGTCAAATTTATTTCAATCACTATTCTGCTACTCTGTGAGTCTGCTAGAAAAGCCTGCAACATTAACTCTGGCAACAGGTCCAAGTCTTCCTCCAACATTTCCAAACAGTGCCAGCAGCCAGTATGGAAAAGCTGCCAAATGTAGTTGGTTTTCTCAGGACTTTCACTACCCCAGATTTCTTTCCCTAACCAGTTAGGAGTTGATGAGCTGCAACCTTACTTTCCATTTTCCAAAATGCATGATCTTTCCGATTTGTTTCCAGTGTTATCTCAGTTAAGAGACTTACCATTACTCACTTTCAGAGTAATTGTGTTTATGTCTCACAACTCAGTATGTACTGTTTCTAATTGTTTTTAATTGAATTATTGTTATTACTTTCCTCTCCCTGTCTACCTCCACAAATACAAACCACTGTATTGTGAAATATGTGCAGTTTAGGGCAACTCCCATCTGACAATATTTGCTTGTGAATTTACAATACAAGCATTTGTTTCCTTTTACTTTTGCCAATGTTGGTGTGTACTGCATGGTATTCAAGATAAGTATGCAAGCAATAATACACTATAGTGCGGATGGTACTGCTGCCCCAACTGGGTACAATTGCACTGTGTCTTTTAATTGGTTTCTTCCTTCTTTTCCAAGCATCTCATTCAAATTGTAGATGAACATGGGTTGTAGTGAGCATGATCAGGCACATCATCTGACACAGGGAGTCGAGCAGAGTGGCTGTAAAGCAAAAACAAAACTTTGAGACAGAGCTAATGCCACTTTAGTTTATTTTCAGAAAATGGGTAGGCTTGCTTATCACAACAAAAAGTGTATATCCTAATTTATTGCTGAGTTGGGGAGCATGGGGCATGTGGGGGCAAGGGGAAGTGATAAGAAAGCCATCACCGACTATATAATGTTGAGAGATAAGCATGTGCCTGTGTTAGTGCTGCTGTTTTAAAAACAGAAAAGAAACTAGTGCTTTCTTGTATTGTTTGGAATAATTTAGGTTAAGGATCACATCAGATGTGTCACTTTGCATAAAGCAACAGCAGTTGGGGAGATGCACTCACTCGCTTGATAACCAAGACAAAAAAGTCTGCATTTGAAATCTGAAACTTCTTTTGAGGCAAACTAATTCCATTAGAGCAGAGTCAGGTTAGCATGAGGATTTGTTTTTTTACCAGTCTCTGCTGGCACATAGATGCACCCCTAGTTTAAGGGGCTGAAACAAACAGAAACCAGGATTGTTCCTATCTATTTTCTAAGGTGCAATACTGCATGATTTGGGTGGTAATGTACTTGGCTGCTCCTTGTGCATTGATTCAATCATGCTTGAAGACTGCGTATATATTCATCCTTTAGTCTTGTTATTGTCTGACTTTTGTTTTATGATCTTACCAGCTATTAACAAAAAATAAAATACTTGCAATATTTACATTTATTTGCTACCAAGCACATTTGTATTTTCTACACCACTATTTTCATAACACATCTGTCATCCATTCAGCATAAAAATCCTAGAAAAGTAAGCAATTATTTCTAAAATTATCAAATAGTTTGTTTTTACAAAAAACATGTTGTGTTCACCATACTTTCAAAAAAAATAACAATTTAGAATAGAAATGATTTTTCCTTTTTTCATAAATAGTAAATTTTATTTGCTTTTCAAAAAGACAAAACAAAACAACCACAATCAACTAAACTTGCAACAGACAACACGATGATGAAGGCCTACCAGTCCCATCAGGATTCAGGGAACAGTTATTTTAATATGACATTGCTGATACATTATGATATACAATTCGTAATAGCAGAATGTGACATCAATGAAATATCCCTTTTATACAGTTTAAGCAATATTCCCTGGAATTGTTCAATTTGCATTAACCAGTAAGGCATCTTGCATTCCCAGTCATGCTAAGTACAGTGCATGGGCATTTCTCATGCAGCAAATCATTCGCTCCATATGAAGGGCTTCTAAGATTGCATTATGCCATTCCTTATACATTGATAAAACCTCATCCATCCAATGTTGAGGATGAGTTTTTTGACCATAGCTGCAATACGGGAAATATGATACTTCTTTTGCCCAAAAATGGATTCCAAGTTTAGTCCAATTAGGCAGATTTGGGGGGGGGGGGCAAATTCATCTGCTAATCCCAATAATGGATCCTTTCTGTCCCTTATTTCTTCCCAAGTACAGTAATTTGTGCTTTGGGACAATCCCACAGAATATATTTAAGTGTACTTTTGTGCAGTTTATATCTTGAGCAGATATCTGTTTCAAGGTTCCCAATTTTCTTCAATTTCATTGGAGTGTAATAGAGATTGTGATTAATTTTAAACTGCATTAATTGAAGGCCATCACATCTGAGGAATTTAAGATTATTTTTCCACCATGCATCTATAGTTGTGGGATTTGATAATTCAGGGAATTTAGATTGCCAGTATAAGCATGCTAAAGCATCCTCTGGAGTGGTCAGAATCAACAGCTTCTTATGCAGAAGTGAGGTAGTATAATGTTGACTTGCTAAAGCTTCTAGTTCATCCACTTTCTAAAATTTCCAGTTGCCCAGGGTCTGGGGCCTAACACAGAAACCAGCAAATGTTGGATCTGAAGGAAGGGGAAAACTGGTAGAGAACTGGGGGCCAACAACTGCTTAAGCTTATTATAGGATATACAAAAGCTCCCATCTAGGAACATAATAAGGTTGTCCAGAAAGATCTTGCCCAGGAGGTTTACAGGTAATAGTTTCTGCTGAATAGTGAAGTTAGGGTTCCCAGTTAGGGGTTGCTCTGGATCATGGATGGGCCTTGTGCTATCAGTTTATGAAACTGTTTATTAACCAGCACAGAAATCCCAAATGGGGTGGGTTTCAGAGCCTGTGGATGTTTGGCAAATGGTGTGCTAAGAAGGGCTTTAATATTAAGACCAGTGGTTGTGCATAAATTGACCTCCTTATCCTTGCATTGCGGGAGGCATGATGGTTGCTTCATCTGACTGGTGTGCTTCCTCCACCATAGGAATTTATTTGTACTAATAGTCAAATAGCAGAATTTGAAGTCTGGTGGTTGTAGACCTCCATGTTCTTTCATCTGGGTAAGTTTATGGTAAGCCCTGCGTGGGACCTTGCTCCCTCAATAAAAAATACAAAGTACAGATTTAAGCTGTACAAACCAGGCATTTGACAAAACATGAGTTTGCATCCCTATGGGGTATAGTAGTCTGGGGAAGACATTCATTTTAATTACATTAATCCTCACCCAGAGAGATAAGGGAAGGGCTTGCAAACTTCTCAAATCTTGTTTTATTCTGGTCAGTAAGGAGTCTAGGTTTTGACTATGCATAACACTGGAGCACTGGGCAATGAAGATCCCCCCTGGAGAACCTGCTCTTTTCTAGTGTGGCAATTGATGGGCATTTTGCAGGTTTTGGTGAGATTTAGATTATATCATGAAAGGCAGCCACATTTGTGGAATAAATAAAATGTGACTGGTATTGATTTGGAGGGTTTCAACAAGTGGTGCAACTCATCATCCGTGTATGTGGAAATTTTATATGCCTGGCTCCCCACTGTGATACCTGTTATATTCTTATCAGCTATAATGTGTCTGGTCAGTGGCTCTAAATACAGGTTAAATAGGTAAGGCAAGAAGGGGCATCCCCGTCTTGTGCCTTTCTCCAGTGCAAAGGAATGGGACACAGTACTATTGCACCGTATTTTAGCTGAAGTTTGAGAATATAATATTTTGACCCAATCAACAAAAGAGAAAGGAAAACCAAATTCAGCCAATGTTTCAAATAAGAAAATCCACAACACCTTATCAAATGCTTTCTCTGTATCCAGAGATGGAATCACTGCTGATTCCTATGATTCCCTGAATGCAGAGAGTATGTGAGACAGTTTGAAAAAGTGCTCCATGGCCAAACAACCTTGCATAGACCCCATTAGTTGGGACATGATTAGCCTCTGCCAAACCCTATTAACTCTCATGGTCATAATATTTGCCACTAATTTGATATCATTATGCAGTAATGTTACAGACCTATGGCTGTCCATTAGGGTGGGATCCTTCTCTGGTTTAGGAAATAATATAATTAGAACCTCTTGCAAATTTGGGTCCAGATTCATTTTTAGTTTGGCTTCATTGAAGAGTGCTGCATGGGGGTTAGATAGTTTGGTGCCCATTTTTTTTAATTAGGGGAGAAGCCATCAGGGCCTGTAACTTTGTACAGGGCAAGGGAGGATATGGCTTGCTGCACTTCTCCAAGTGAGATATTAGCCCCCAGCCTCATATGCTGATCCCCAGAGAGCCTAAGCAAGTTGGACAGCTGGAGAAAGTGTTGAATCTCAGAGATATAAACAGGAGTTTCTTTAGCATATACTGTAGTTCCTTGAAAAAGTCACATGGTAAACGTATGGATTAGACTACCCTTGGAAATTATATTAAGTACAAATAAAGATAATGTCTAACACAATTTGGATAAATACATCTCTAGCGGTGGCAATTTAAACTACTATACTATGACTTACTTAAGCCATAAGGCACAACAGGGTGTGGGTTATTTAAGCAATAAGGCATGATAGGGTGCGTGTTATTGTGTAATAACGTCACTCCTGGGGTGGGTCAAAGCACGAGACGAAGCCGAGTGCTTCCATCATCCCAGGAGTGACGTTATTACACAATAACACACACCCTGGAGTGCCTTATTGCAATTATACAATGGCTTGTTTAAAAATAATAATAAAAAGTTTAAAAAAAAAAAGTCTGTGACATTTTTGTCTTTTATTTTTGTGTAGGAGGCATATGTTATAAATATAACAAAAAGTAGTCCAGTAGGTGGTGCTGGTGGTTCATGGTCCATTGCCCAATGTCGTTCTGTGTATTTGTCAGTCAACCCCCCCGAGACATAGACATATAGGAACAGGATTGTTTGTCGGCATGTAGTTCAAGTAAGACGGGTTTCTTGGTTTCTATTATGGGGTTTTGAATGGCAATGTGTGGAGGAACGAGGAAGCACTGAGGAGCGAGCAGACACGCTGATAGAGCAATAAAGACTGAATGGTAGGGTTGTCCTTCTTCTCGCTACTCTCTTTTGCCAGCAAGAAACTGAATGTCATGTTTTGGTGATATTTTCACACTATTACTGAAAGTAAAGTGATGAGAGGCTACGGCGGTTTGAACAGAGCTGTTTCAGTGAACTGCGCGACCGGAAGTTATGGTCTCCGTTAGTTTAGTGAAGCTGCTTGCTTTGCGAAACCGTAAACAGATGAAAAGAAATGGGCATAAACATTAGGTTACTTTTGTCTTTTGCTTTATTAAGTTGTTTGAGGAATTGGTGTTTTGGGATCGTGACATTCTCAGTGGGGGGGGGACTGTAGTGCTTTACAGGGGCTGGCGAGATTGGCGGTTGTTTGTGTACAGGAGGCATGATTTTATGCCATGTAATGTGGTTATGTGTGTGCCTGGTCTTAATACAGTGATGTTATTGTGTAATATCATCACTGTGCCAGGCTCACACTGACCAATCAGAATAGAGGAATTTTCCTTGCCATTGTATAATGCGGATTCACCCACGCCTTGTGTGGTGTGTCATGAGGCACATCAGAGTGACTTAACCACACAGGAAGGGATAAATCACCCAATAACTCACACCCTGAAATGCCTTATTGTGATTATATGATAGATCCATGTGTTAAATAAATTTAGAATGTGTTTAATTATGTTTTTTATAAATGCCATTCTTCAGATGTGGGTTATGCAGGATTTACCCATGGTCATGTGATATGTTTTGACCAATGAGGTAGTAGGATTTTCACACCATTGTATAATAGGAATCAACTCATGGGTTTCTGCCTTTTATGAGCTCATACAAACTAAGTGAACTAAGAATTCTTTATTTCTCTAGCACTGGAGAAAAAAAAAGACAGGAAAGAAAAAAGAGGTGGGGGAGTGGCTCTATTCATTTCCAACAAAATACATTCTGAAGAAATCAATACAACTAAATGGGATAAAATAGAGGTGTTATGGGTCAAAATATCATTTTTCCATTCACACATTGTTAACATTGGGGGTCATATATAGATCACCCACTGTTACACCGGACCAGGAGGAACAATTACTGGATTTTTTGGATACAATTGGTAGAACTAAAAGTAACATTGTAGTAGGTGATCTTAATTTACCAGGCATAAATCGGACAACATTACGGACAAATACTACTATGGAATCACGATATCTAGAATTATGCTTGCTAGCAGGAATGAACCAGTGGGTAAATGTCAATACTAGAGACAGTCACATATTAGATCTTGTGTTAAGTAACCTAGATGGTAATATAACATCTTGTAAGGTTATTCCCCCTCTTGGATCAAGTGACCACTCTATGGTTTACTTTTCCCTTGACACATTAACAGACACTATTGTAAGCAGGACTAGCAAATATAACTATAGTAAAGCTGAGTTTGATAGTATGAGAACATGTCAAAAACTGGAACTGGGTAGAGGAATTTCAAAACAAAACACTCAACTCCATGTGGGATCTGCTGGTGGGTAAAATAATCATAGCTACCCAAACTGTTACTCCTTTAATAAAAAGAACGGATGACACCACCAAGATCAAACCCAAATGGATGTCAAAACATATACTGAAACTGATAAAGAAAAAAAATAGGGCATTTTATAAGGCCAAAAGATCGGGAAACAACATTTGCTGGAAAACATATAAGGACCTTTTAAAAAGGTTAAAAAAATGTATTAAAGAAGCCAAACTAAAATATGAGTTAAGCCTAGCAACCAGAGTCCAGGATAACTATAAATCTTTTATGCATATATTAATGACAAAAAGGTGCTTGTAGACCTATTATTTACTACATGCAATGGATGGTAGTACAGTTACTGACCAGTCTCTTCTTGCCCAAATGTATAATGATTTCTTTATATCAGTCTTCAATAGTAAATCCTCCCCTAAATTAGAACATTTGCAAACTGTACTAGAAGTAGAATCACTGATAACAAGCGAAGACATACTTAAAAGGCTCCGCAAATTAGATCAGAATAAATCACAAGGTCCGGATGGAATACACCCAAGAATAATTAAAGAACTGGCAGACCTCTTGGCTGGACCCCTGACAGTTATTTTTCAAACATCATTAAAAAAAGGGCTAGTGTTGGAGGCATGGAAACAAGCAAGAGTGGTTCCCATTTACAAGAAATGGAGTAGACATGAGGTGTCCAACTATAGACCAATTAGCCTGACGTCTGTCTTAGGAAAAATCTTCGAGGGTATTTTAAAAGATTATATTGTGGACCATGCCAAAAAAACTGATCTGGTAGACCCAGTACAGCATGGATTTACCACCAGAAGGTCCTGTCAGACCAACCTGTTGGAATTTTATGGAAAGGTTAGCAGGGCAATGGGTGAGGGACAGCCTGTGGATGTGGTGTATCTCGATTTTTTGAAGGCTTTCGACAAGGTCCCCCATGGAGAACTTATTGAAGCATTAATACTACAGGAATTACCAGGAAAAATAACAAAATGGGTAGATGCATGGCTCACCTCTAGAAAGCAGTCAGTAAATGTAAATGGGACCAACTCAGCAAGGGCGGAGGTGACTAGTGGGGTGCTCCAGGGCTCTGTCTTGGGGCCCTGCTTGTTTAATATATATATATATTGCCTCAATGAAAGTCAACAATGGAGTCTGGGTTTCTAAGTTTGCTGATGATACCAGGGTTGGGTTTCCTATTAATAACCAAAATGACACCACAAAACTACAAGAAGCACTAAATATGCTGGAGTCCTGGGCATTAGATAAAAAACTGCTGTTTAATGTGGACAAATGTTGTGTTATGCACCTTGGGAAGGAAAATAAACAGATACCATATACACTTGGAGGACAAATATTAAATACTGTGGAACAACAGAGTGACTTGGGTATTATGGTTACAAACGATCTATCACCTAAAATGCATTGCAATTCAGTTATTAAAAAATCAAGTGGTATTTTACACTGTATAAATAAACATATTACATCTAGAAGTAGGGATGTTCTTCTGCCCCTTTATACATCATTGGTGAGGCCGCATTTGGATTACTGTGTAGTTTGGTTGCCCAGTGGAAGAACCGAGATAGTGGCACTTGAGAGAGTTCAGAGAAGAGCCACTCGAAATACACAGGAGGTTAAAGGTCATGATTATCAAAGAGGCTAAATATTCTGGTTTATTCCTTGGAATATAGGCGCTTAAGGGGGATATGTGTTTAATCTATAAAGCCACCATCGATCCAGATTTATGGGAACTACTGGGTTTGAGGTACAGGGAATTGTCGGGTAATACTAGATCACACCTCTACAACTATATGTGGAATGTCCAAAAACCAAAAAAAGAAAATCCTGGCTCACGCTGAGAGTTACCAATATTTGGAATAGGTTGCCATTAGAGGTGGTGGCTAGTGTAACTGTGAACACATTTAAAAACAAACTAGATAGCTTCTTACTTAAGCATAATATTCAGGGTTATTAATAAATGGCGAGCAAAAGGATTAATGTCTATATAGCTCTGTACTTACCTATGAGACCTATGAGACTTTGCCTTGATTGACCGTATCAATCTACTAGTTTCCTATTGTTTGAGTCTGAGGGACAACAACCTCCCAGTCTTTTCCCCCAATCAACATATTTGGTTTAACTTTGAATAATATGAATCCTGCCTTCTCTCTGAAAAGTTCATTGTATTTAGCTCTACAAGCATTAGTTGGAGAACAGTGGAAGTAGCCCCCCTCCAAAACCTTTTTTCCATCTCTTGGATAGATTGTAAAAGCTGTTTAATCTCTGCTTTGCCAGCCTAATATGCTCCCTCCCTTAACGTACATTTAAACACCCCCATAAACAGGCCTGATTTGATGCAGAAGGGGACTTGATTTGAAAGAATTGCACTATGCATGCCTTTATTTTATCTAAACATTGTTGATCTTTCAGGAGATTGTTGTTAAGCCTCCATATTTTGTCCCTTTCCACTTGCTGAGTTGGCAGGAAAGTTAGGATAACTGGTGAGTGGTCAGAAATGACCCTGGCTTTAATTTCACAAAGGGAGGTGGCTCTAAGAATTTCTGGACTGGTGAGGAAAAAATAAATTCTCAAATAAGAGTCATGGGCGGTTGACCAGAACATGTAATCTTGCACAGTAGGATGCAGGGTCCTTCAGTTTTCAGCTAAACCCAATGAGTCTTGTAACTCCCGGAATGCTCTTTGGGTGGAAGATAAACCCCTTTGTTTGGACCTGGACCAATCACGTAAATTGTCTGGTACTAGGATCCAGTCACCTGCAAGAAGAATAGGTCCCCTGGAAGTATTTAGGAGTTTTATTGGGAGACTCATGAAGAACTGTGGTTCTTCTATGTTTGGACCATAAACAGAGGCCAGAGTTATTTCAGCAAGCCTTTAATAATTATATACCTGTATATCCCTAGGGGCTCTGCATGTTGTTCTGATACTTGAAATGAAATACTTCTATGAAATAAGATAGCTAAACAATTTCACTTGTTACTGTTGCCAGAGACAAACAATTGTCCAACCCATTCCCTTCTCCAGAGAGTAGCATTCTATTTAGGAGTGTGTGTCTCTCTTGTAAAAAGACTATTTGACCACCCATGGATTTACTATGTTTAATAATCTAGTATCTCTTTTCCTTGCTCTGTGTCCCCTTTACATTTTTTTTTTTACCAATTATTTTACCAGGTGAGACACACTAAGCTGAAAGCTTGTTTGCAGGTGCAATCTGGGAGCACGAGGAAGTTAAGTGACTTGCTTAGGGTCACACAGTATGCAAGGGGGGGCTCTGGGATTCAAACCCAGGTCTCCAGATTTGCAGCTCAGAGCCTTAAACCACTGCGCCATACTGCCTCCCTAACATTCCATGTTACATACCAGAAAGGATTAATTGTCATAAAATAAGGCTTGTCAGTGTTTGAAAAGCTTGTTTGAAAAACATAAGCACAAAGTTACATTCCTGCATAGAATGCTTCTGGGTAAAGGGGGGGCTGCTTAGGTCAGAGCAGTTACCATCACTTTGGCAGTGGATTCTAATGTTTTGAGAAATCCTAGTGTCATAGAATGTATCAGCTTTATATTTCAAGCAACACTTAATAACAACCTATAGAAAACATTAAACAAGTAATGCCTAACAACCATCACTGCACCACTACAACCCACACCAGTGGTGCAATGAAAGCAACTGTTGAATAATACTGTAGAATGTGATTAGGGACCCCCATCAATTACCACCTCTGCCAAGGCTGTCTAATGGATGCAGTGACCCTTGCCTCGATCAGTTGATCCGAGGTGGGCCTGAGTGATGGAGATCCTCTGCTCTGTAACCATTTTATATAACCTAAATTGTAAAAACCTGCTGTTATTAATAACCTGCGAAACATGAAACTTATTAACCATTATCTAAACATGAAACTGCATTTAAGATGGTGTAAATCTATTAAAGCTACAGTAGGTATTTCAACAGAGTGGTAATGAGATCCGGAGATGTTGTAAGAATGTAACTCTAATACTGTCTACTCCAATTCACATTAATTTGGTAACTCATTCCCAGCAGTGCCCCCCATGTAGAGTCCTTATACCTTTGACTTTTAAAGCAGCAAACATGGTGTAATATGTCTTCTGTTGAATTTGAGTACTTATCACTGTGTCAGACCATATAAGTGGTTTAGGAACAAATCTGCTGAGTGGGATTAGTTAAGAAACAATCTGAGTTCAGTTCACTGAATGGAAAATCTTCCAAACAAATCAATGACTTTATGTAATGATGTAGACACACTCACAATGAGCCAGATCAGCCCTGCCTGGAAAGGAGCCCTAAGAACTGATAGTGTCCATTTACTGTAATGCTTCAGGGAGAAATACCATGCAGGAAGGTACAAATTTCACATGCAGGGATTAAAAGGGCTGGATCATAGAATTACTGTGCAAGATCGCTCCCATGAAGAACTTCCAGCATGACAGGTCATAAAATATTCCTTGGTCACTGTGGTGCTCAGGGTAAGCAATGATTGGCCCATGTGTTTCCGTGGTGATCCAGAACAGGGGATTTGTCTCAGCATCCAGCTCCCTTTGGCGTGATTGATAGGAGCTGTCACTGAGCCAGCTGTGGCTGCATCAGTTACACTCACAGTGGGGAAAAAATGAAAAAAAGGCAGTTGATGAAATGACAACCAGGGGTAACAGCATGTCTTCCTTTCTTGGTGCCATTTTAAGTCCACAGACCATGTTGCATGGTGACAATATTTATGCCACTCAGATACAGCAGGTCCCTTATAGTAGAATACGTGGTGGGAGAGGAGAGTGTCAATAGAAAAAGCAGTTTTCTGCAAGAAAAAATAATAAATACACTCACATATTCAGCCAGTCTCTCAGGTTGAAGTGTTATTTATTTCCCTATAACAACAGACATATGGAGCCACAATAGACCAGATCAACAGTTTAGGGATGACCTGAACACCTCTGGAAAGATAATTGGCAATTCTTTTTTAGCAGCATCCATGCTGGAGAACTCATGTTGGCCTGGTTTAGAGCCGAGTACCAATCTAGCATGGAACAATAAATGAAAGTTGGTTTTGGCACCATGCAGTTTTTGCTTTATTTCTTTGTAGGTGAGTAGTTTTTCCCATACCAGCAGGGTCACATCGCTAAATATGTAGAAACACTGGTCATTCCAGTCTAGGATACCTCTTTTTTTACCTGCTGCTGTATATACAGTATATTTTATCTTGGAAATTTAAGCAGCTGAGTATTATAGCACTTGGTTTGCCACTGGGAGGTGACAGGGACTTCAGGAACCTGTGAGCTCTTTCAGTTATGTACATTGTCCCAATCTCTGGCAGTCCAGCCACTTCTTGCAGTCATTTTTGAATAAAAAAGGAGCATATTTCCACCTTCCTCTTTCTCTGGGATGCCTACAATAAAAAAGTTATTCTGCCTATTCCTCCCCTCCTGGTCATCTATACAATCGTCCAGCTTTGTTAATTTCTTCTTTAATTGTTGTACTCATTTGCTTTCTTTTTCTTGTTTATCCTCGACATAGCTTATCATGCATTCTGTGTCTACAATTCTCATAGTCAAAGGTTCTACTGCCAGTTTAAGGATGTGGAGGTCACCAGCCATCTCCAGTAGTGTGATTTGTAGTCACTAATTCACTGAAATGTACATCAATGGTCTCCCAGGGTATATAGAGCATGCCTGCATTTGGCTATATCCGGATGATACAGTATTGATGGCTGAAGGTGGATGTCCCAGTGAGGTTGAGAACACATTGCAAACTGATTTTTTGGCAATGCAGGAGTGCTTTATTTCCCTGGGATTGATTATAAACAGTAAAAAGCCCCAAGTTATGCTATTTGGTTCAAACAGTCAAAGTTAAATAAAGTGTGTTCACAGCTGCAGATAAAAACTAAAGAGGGGAAACGTTTAAGTGAAACAGCGACTTATAAATATTTAGTGGTTTACTTTGATCAGCATCTCACCTTTGATTACCATATCTCAGATTTGATAAAGAAAATAAACACACATATTGGGGCAGCAAGGCAGTTTTCAACTTGTACAACTAAGAATGTACGACTAACAATAGCAAATCAACTGATATTGCCAGTCTTTGACTATGGGAGCCCTATTTATTGCCATGCCAGCAAACAACATCTAGGAAAGTTGGATTATATCCACAATAGACTGGCAAGATTTGTATTGAAGTGCAAGTATAGCACTCATTGTTGTGCAATGTATAGTGCATTGGGTTGGAGTTTGCTCGACCTAAGAAGGAAAGGTATTTGGATTAGTTTAGTGTGGGGTATGCTTAAGAATAAAACACCTCAACACTTAATAGGGAAATTACATAAACCCAACCATGGTTTAAACTTGAGAAAAAAGGGGCTAGGGATTTGGTGCAGTCTAAAATTATAAATAGCTTTAGTAAAATGACATTTAAGTATAATACTGACAATAGTTGGAATGTGCTACCACTATACTTAAGAAACCTAGAATTATCACAAAATAGCATTAAATCTCAACTCAAACAGGATTTAAACTTCCGCTGTGAGTGCAATAGGTAAAAGTGCAATAGGTAATTTAAATTAGTTGTTGGAATTAGTATTAAATATTTTACAATGTTCAAATTGTATGAGTATGTTCATGTGTTTGTTCCTACTTATTATGAAACAAGTATTGGTCATGTATTTTTGTGATGTATCAAATTGCACGTATTTATTCCTTCATAGGTTTCATAAGTTGATAAGGAGCTTTCAAAGACCGAGGTCCATTTGGCACACCAATATTTAATTTTAGGAATACTCAAGGATGTTCTTACTAATTAGGTAAGTGTCACGCTTATTCTTAAATTCATTCATGGTTTTACTGGCCACCACCTCGAATGTCTGATCTGTGTATATATATATATATATTTTTTTAACAGCCTACTCTCTAGCCAGCAAAGAAGTATACCTTGCTCCTGGGGACACCTACCATATCCCAAAATATGTACTGTCATCATTTACATTAGTCTGGTCAGAAGAAAGGTGCTACTTCTTTTTATAATTGAAGAGCCCCTGACAGGATTAGGAAAACTTTGAAAAAGGTAAGATGTATATTCAACTCTGTCCCATTTTCTTTATTACTTCATATGTTTTCAGTAATTAATTCCTCATTTTCTTAATAACTGAAAATAGTTGCATAAAACAATATTGCAGTCCCCTAAACTATATCTACTCTGGCTACTTCCCGAGGCATGACATCACAGTCCTCTGTTTATGACATCATAATTATATCCACAACAACATATTTTAAGGTCATAAACAGAATTATGATTTCAGGTGTAGAGCAGACAGCCAGAGCTAAAAGGGCGGAGATACTGTATTCATATAAATACCCTTAATAATAAGGAAATAAGGGCAAGAATTACAGAATAAAATACAAAATATAAGCTACAGTTATGCCTGAATATTGCATTTTTTCAAAGTTGTCTCAACTGTGTCAGGAGCTCTTTAAATAAAAAAAAAGAGGAAAGGCCTAATATCTTGAAACAGATTTAATAAAAATGATTCTGCACTTACTTGGAGACACATTTTTCAGCTCTCCTTTTTATGTTGTCTTGTGCACATGCAAGCAACATATTGTGGTAGCTTAGAATAGCAGTTTTTGGAGATGCGGTCGTGTTGTGGCCAGTGGCACCACTGCTTTTTTGGACTTGACTCTGTGGCACAAATTAGATTGCATACTGTCTGTGACAGCAGTTGAAAAGCGTGCCACCAACTTTAAATGAATTCACCGCTGCAGTGAGGGAATTAACCCTCATTGCAGGGCATGCCTTCC
Source organism: Neoceratodus forsteri (assembly GCA_016271365.2). Taxonomy (NCBI): domain Eukaryota; kingdom Metazoa; phylum Chordata; order Ceratodontiformes; family Ceratodontidae; genus Neoceratodus; species Neoceratodus forsteri. The sequence goes on from CM057454.1 coordinate 800,301,117, forward strand.
CTTGTGTAACATTTCAATAAAACATGGCAGCGGCTGTTACCGTCCACCTCTCACACTCCCCAACAAGCCAACATTTGGGGTGCCCAATCCCCCAGTCAGCATGCCCCCTTCCCAGTTCAATTTGCTGATGGGGGAGCCCCATCCATGTTGGCATAATGGCCCCTCACTAATTATATTTGTGTGCCGAGGGAGTGTCCAGTCCCCCTCTGCATCATGTGCCCCCAAAACAGGGACATGTTTCTGTGCCGATTGGGGACCCAATCCCTGTCTGCTTCAGTCCCCCTCCCAAAAATACAGATGGCACAGTGGGAGCCCACCCCAGGTACCAAAACACACCTGCAAAAATAGAAACCAGACCCACGTTGTCTTTATGGTTGTTTTTGTTTTGCCCTGAAAAATGAGAAAATGGTCTCTCGTCATGTCCCGTGCCCCTCCTCCAACTCGCGCACACCATCTGCCTACCCCACATCCCCACACACCCCTCACCCCTTACTTACATCCAGAGCCTGGCGCGATGATCTTCGATGGAGTGGGAACACATCTGAACTCTTCAAAGCTGACCGCTAACTGAAGAAATGCCAGTAAGCTATATGATGGCATCAATGGGTTTTTTCAACTTAGGTGCATATCTCAGCCATTTTTAAGACTTTTGTCACCAAATTTTCAACATGGGGTTCTTGGGACCCCACCACATGAACTCAGTCATTGTCATCTCATTATTCAATCCTGAAAGGCGATTTCATGGTCACTGCACAGAATCACCTTTAAGGATGGATTAAGGAAACGTCAGTGTCACTGTTCATGAGGAGGGCTCCCAAAAAGCCAATGCTGAAATCTGGTGAGCAAAATTCCAAAAAATGACTGTGTTATGAGTATGTGTTGCACAATTTCCATGCATGCTTATAAGTTCAAGAATTTTTAATATTTTTACTCCAGATTTTCAACTCTGCCATATTTTCACACCTCCCTATGAACAGTGCAGCTGTCATTTTCCACATCCTGCCTGAAATGTGTTTTCACACATCCAGTGCACAATGGCACAGTCGCTGTAGGAAAACAATGTTCAGGACAGATTGAGAAAATCACAGTAACACTGTTCATGATCAGAGGTCCCAAAATGCCAATGTTGAAAATTTGATGACAGAATTCCACACAATGACTATGTTATGAGTGTGCATTTCTCAGTGTCCACACACAGTCTAACCTTGATAATGTTTAATATTTTCACTCCAGATTTGAAACATTGCCATTTTTTGAATGCCTCCTTATGAACAGTACAGCTGTAATTTTTCACATCCTGCCTGAAATGTGGTTTTGCACATCGGGCGCACAATGGCATGGTCACTGTGGGAAATCAATGACCGGCACAGATTAAGAAAATCTTAGTACCACTGTTCATGCACAGAGGTCCTAAAATACCTGTTAAAAATTTGGTGAAAGAATTTCAAAAAATGACTGTGTTACAAGCGTGCATTACTCAGTTTTCATGCACACTCATAACTTCAAGAATTTTTTATATTTTCACTCCAGATTTTCAACATTGCCATCTCTTCGCACCTCCTTATGAATGGTGCAGCTGTCATTTTTCACATCCTGCCTGAAATGTGTTTTCGCACATGTGGCGCAGAATGGCATGGTAGCTTGAGGAAATCATTCGGCACAGATAAACAAAATCACAGTGCCACTGTTCATGAGCAGAGGTCCCAAATGCTTTCATGTGGTGGGTCACAAAAAGGTCATATTGAAAATTTGGAGTGCAAATAGCAACAAACTCCTGGGTCATTACGGTTTCTAACAATAATGTCTCACCTTGTACAGACTAACAGGCATCAGGGGTGTACCTTTGGATTGTTGGCTGTAATGCTTATGCCATTCCACTCCCACCCCTCCACCCTGCAGCCACTGACAGGCATCAAGGTGTGCTTTGGACTATTCGGCCCCAAAGTTCATCCCATTCTCCTATACTGCACTCATCTCAATGTATTTCTTTATGGAATGGGGTAAGCATTAGGCCCAATGACCCCAAGGCACAATGAGACACTTGGCAGAGTCTGCAGGGTAGGGTGAGATGAAATGAATGAGTGCTATTGTCGATGAGCCAAAGGCACACCTCAATGTCTGTCAGTCTCTGCAGGGTGGGGTGGGGTTGATGTTGGTTCCATACTTCACTGCTATTTCTATTATGCATCTCTCTAACTCCTGCACTACCAATGCCAATGCCAGCAAGACATTCGGCATTGACAAATGCTTGATATTATTTAGAATGCCCCTCTGTTTGGGGGAGGGTGCTCACTGGAGCAAGGAGGAAACATGTATGTTTCAGTGTTAAACTATAACACAATTGCTTTCATTGTTTTTCTTGCATTATAACTATTTTAAGGGGTTCAAATACATGCTTAAACCCATAGGAAACTATTGACAGCAAAATAGTGCTGCTTGAGAATTTTTTTACTCTAAATTAGCGAACATGACTGTGACTCTAGGGGCAGTTGCTTCTCCAAAGACTGTCATGACTAAGATTTCTCCCTCTATTTGTCTGTCTGTCTATCTATCTATCTATCTATCTATCTATCTATCTATCTATCTATCTATCTATCTATCTATCTAATTATCTTTCTACCAATTGCATCTATTGCTATTTTTATCTGTTTGTAAAACAAACCTGCATATAACATTTGCCTGAACTCTGAGCACATACTTGCGATACAGTGCATATTTATACTCCACTCCTGCATAGACCTTATACTGTTCTGATATTCCTGTTATCACAAGCATAACTACCTTAACCTTACCAACAGTGTCCCCTTCTGAAAGTTACTATCACATTTTCTCTCCTAACAGAGTCCATCATTACATCTGACTGCCTGACATCAACACATTGCTTAAATATAACTTACATCATCTCATGGACAAAACCCCTCTTCCTCTATAAAACTGTAAATAATCCCAAGACTGAACACATGCCAGCCATTACTTTTTTATGTACAACCACCTACTGTACCTGTCAGACCTATATTGCTTACCATTCCTTCCACTGAAATGTACACCTCCATATCTTTTACTAATGATGTGTATGCCATCCTTAGAATAGAAAATAAAACAAATCTTACCACTTACAAACCATTGTGTTGTTTCTCCATGCCTCCTTAGCAATTCCACACAACCTCACTAACTTCATTATGCAGCCGTGGTGGATCTGACCAGATTTTGTTTCTGTTGGTGATACCTCTCCCTAAGCACCCGAGCATCCCATTGGCTCCACCCACTGCCTTGGCACATTGTTTGACCACCTTTAAGTTGTCAGTTATGATGACCCCAGATCTCTTTTCTGTTTTGTGACTGCTAATATCTCCCCCTTCATCATGTTGTCCTCCCTTGGGTTCCTGTTCCCCAAGTGCATGATTGTGCACTTGTTCACATTGAATCCTAGTTGCCACAGTCTGAACCACTCTTCCATTTTAGGTAGGTCCCTCCTCATTCTCTCCACCCCTCCAGGACTGTTCACCCTATTGCAGATCTTTGTGTCATCTACAGAGGCACATCTTCCCCATTAGCCCTTTTGCAATGTCACTGATGTAGATATTAAACAGCACTGGTCCAAGAACTGAACTGTGTGGCACCCTGATGGTCACACTCCTTACTTCAGATTTTGCCTCATTTACCACCACCCTCTTTGTCCTACCTTTCAACCAGTTTCAAGCCCAGTTCACCAACTTATGTCCCAGTCCCAGGCTGCTGAACCTGTTCACAAACCTCCTATGTGTAATGGTGTTAAACACCTTGCTGAAGTCAAAGTAGGCCACATCCACCACTCCCTCAATCCAGCTCCCTAGTGACCCAGTCAAAGAAATCAATCAGATTAGTTTGACATGACTTTCCTGCTCTGAATCTGTTACCTCATATCTTGTGCTGCACATGATTTAAGGTTTTCTGCTATCCTTTTCTTTAGCAGAGATTCTATAACTTTATCGACCACTGAGGTCAGACTGACAGGTCTAACATTTCCAGGCTATAGTGTGCAGCTCAGTGTCCCAATGATTATGCTTTACTGCGTCCCAATGGAGCAAGCCATGGAGGTCAGATATTTGAATTTGCCAGACATTGATTGGAAGGTCCTGGTGGCCAAAAGCACCAGGAATCACACACTGCTGAATGCCTCCCATGACTGTCTACTGATGCAGGTAGTTGACATAGAAACAGAAACTGTTAGCAGATAAGGACCCCCAGGCCCACCAAATCTTCCCAAGTGTTTCATCTCCATGTTACTCAAGGATCCTAGGTGATCTGGGTAATTCCCCCTTCTCCAGAATTGCCCTGTACCTATCCCAAGCAACCTTGAATCCCATCACTGTTTTGGCCCAGACCACTTCCTCAGGGAGTGGATCCCACCCTTCCACTAACCTTTCTTTGAAGTGGCGTTTCCTAATGTTTCCCTTGAATCTTCCCCCTTGTATCTTCATGTCATAACACTTTGTCCTTAAGAGCCTCTTATTCTGGAATACACTGCTATCCGGAACCTTGTTTATACTCTTTTGGTACTTAAAAGTCTCTATCATGTCCACCCTTTATATTATTTATAGTTTATTATTATTTCAGAAGACACCTTTGAGCTAAGGCTCTTTTACAAAGGTCCCACATCGGGAAAACAATACAGAAAATAGCGAGGATAATATCAGGTACAATAGTTTCAAGCAGCCATAGGCTTTTTCGGGAGTCTGTCCATTCTTTACTCCAAGATAGACATGTTGAGGTCTCTCAAACTCTTCTCATTTGTCAAATGGCTAAGTCCTCACTCCATTTTCATTGCCCTCTTCTGGAACCTCTCCACTCTGTCCACATCCCTCCTGATGTACAGTCTCCAGGACTGGACACCATATTCAAGGTCTGACCTCACCAGCAGTTTGCACAGGAGCATCACAACCTCCATCCTTCTGCTCATAATATTCATGCCTATGCATCCCAGCATTCTAGTGGCCCTCGCTATTGCCCTCTCACATTGCTTAGCCACCTTGAGATCATTATATAAGATTATAGCAAGTTCTCTCTCACCTGCTCTATCAATTCCAGTACTCTGCTTTTAGATTACTACTCCCTGTGTGTATAATTTTGCAATTTGTGACATTAAAGCTCACCTGCCACACTTTGGCCACTCCTCTAGTTTGTGCAAATTCCTTCTCATTTTTTCTAATCCATCAGCAGTGTCTACTCTGTTGCAGAGCTTTGTATTATCTTCAGATAGATAAACCTTTCCCTCAAGCCCTTCCGCAATGTCCCATATGAAAATATTGAACAGGATCAGACACAGTACCAACCCCTGTGGTACCCCACTAGTCACCCTTCCCTGCCCTGATGGAACTCTATTAATGATCATCCTTTGCCTTCTTCCCTCCAGACAATTTTCACCCATCTCTCCACCTCTGGTCCCACCCTTAGGGCTCTCATTTTGTGCAGAAGCCTTCTGTGCATCATGGTGTCAAATGCATTACTGAAGTCTATGTACACCACATCCACTACAAAACCCTTAGCCAGTGCCTTGTGCCTCAAACCTAATGGTCATTTTATCACTGCAATATTTTGATGGTTATAGGTTATTTTGTTGTTAAATATTTTATTATTAATTGAAGGAAAGGCACCACAAAATCAAAAGGAACATACAGGATCTAAGCTCATACTGCAACATTTAGTATGACCAGATCTGTAAAGATAATTGTAAAACAAAAGTGCATGAAAACAGTATACAGTAGAGTCATGTGAAACGTCCAGGCACATTAGTTAAATAGTAAATATTATGACCGGTTGATACTGGATATTACTACTTGTGACACAGCCGGGTCCCAACAAATAACATCACATAAAACACCACAACATATTATTCTATGATAGTAATAAGTGAACAAAAGAGACCCAAGGTATATAATTAAAGAATGTGATACAGTGTGGTACACCTGATAATCATGTACTCACTAATAAGAACTATATACAGGAAAGGTAATCTGAACTAAGAGGAGAGGGAACGATTATATACACAACCATATCCTATACAGAGGGACAGGGTTAGTAGATGAGGAGGCTGGAGATCCACCTCCCGAGCCCAGTGTAGGGACTTGTAACATAGCATTCATAGAGGTATCATGACAATATTTCAAGCTGAGGTAAGGTTGCCCACATTCTACATATTGAGGGATTAGGTCCCCAGCAAAGCTAGAGAGTCTCTCCAGCAAAGCACCCTCACTGACAGCCTGAAAAAAATCCTGAAAAGTCGGGACATCTGGGGATCTCCATCTCACCAGGATTAATCTTTTGGCTATAGCCCCATACCAGTGATCCATCTAGCCCCTGGGAATGTTTTGGAGTGGATGAACTTCCACACCCCAAAAGAAGAAGAGAGGAGTCAGGGGTGATCCTAGGGAATATTTGTTGACACATATTCTGAATGGATAACCAGAATGAATGAAGGGAGGGGCAAGACCAGAGGATGTGAAAGAGGTTAGCCCAGTGGTTGCACATCTCCAACATTTATCAGACTGGGTAAGACCCATCCACTTAGGTTTAGTAGGGTCTTGATACCATCTATGAAGGGTTTTGTTCATGATAAGGTGGGAGTGACCATCTCTACAGGCATTGTGGATTCTAGTCCACCCATGAGCCCATTGCCGATCCGAGATCGAGCATTGTAAATCTGATTCCCACTGTAGTTTAGCAGATCGGGTAGGGTCTTCGGTAGTGTCCCTGAGGGCTGTGTAAAACTTGCTTGCTCTATGTTTATTGAGCTTACCCCTTAAGCTGAAGGGGTGGGGTCCAGAGGGATCTCCTTTATGAGCGGGGTGTTGGGTAAATGGGTGATGGCGTCCCTGATTTGGAGATATCTCCAAAAGTGGGTTATGGGAAGATGGAAGTGGGGTTTCAGGCCTTCAAAAGAGTCCAGGGAATAAGACCCTGGGAGTTGCAGATCCTTTATCAGGGTAATGCCTTGGGACTCCCAGAATCACCAGTAAATCATATACTTTCCTATCTGAATACCAGGCTTGTTCCACAAGGGAGTAAATTCCCATGGGGTCAGATTTTGGCCTAGAAGGGCAAGATATTTTCTCCAGTATTGAATTGAAATCATTATTGTGGGAGAGGTCCCAGAGGGGGGAGACTTTTTGTCATATAAGGTTACTGCGGGGGAGGGAACATTCAACAAGTAAGCTTCCAATGATAGCCAGGAAGGGAAGGCCAGCCTTATTTTGGAGAACCAGTTGGTTGTCTGATTCAAAATAAAAGCCATGTGGTACCCCGGTAACCAAGGGAGTCCCCACCCACCCCTACTCCAGTGTTGCCTTAACTTTAGTTTGCTAAATCTGGGCCGGGACCCTTCCCATAAAAAGTTAACCATAAGGTTTTCCATTTTTTTAAACCATTTCTGGGGGATGGGCACAGGTAAGTGAGCCAAAACATATAACATTTTCGGGCCTGCTATGAGCTTTATAGAGTCAATTTTCCCATCCAGTGACAGTCTCAAGGCCCTCCATCTTCCCATGTCAGATCAGAGTGAATCTAAAAGGATGGAAAATTTAATACAGAGCATTTTGTCTAAGTTCAGGTGTAGAATGATGCCCAGGTATTTAATACCATTGGGGGACCATTTTAACCCTAGGTTAGTGAAGATCTCCCCTGTGGAAACCGAATTCAATGGGAGGACCTCAGTCTTGGACTGATTCAGCTTAAGACTAGAAACCTTGGTAAACTTAATGATAATGTTGAAGATATCCTTTATCACTTGAGGGGAGTATTCTGTAGTAATTAGAAGGTCATCAACATAGAAGAAGGTTTTGTATACGGAGTCCCCCCCTCATATTCGAGGGATCCAAGCAGATTCCCGGAGAGTGATTGCAAGGGGTTCAATAGCTAGGACAAATAAAAGTGGGGAAAGGGAGCAGCCTTGCCTAGTACCCTTCTGTAGTTGAAAGGGTGTAGACAAGTTGCCATGGGTTAGGATAGAGGCCATGGGAGAGGCATATAGGAGATTAATCCAGGAAATAAAGTTGGGGCCCATACCCATAGTAGTGAGTGTGTGGAAGGGAAAGGGCCACTGTACCGAGTCGAATGCCTTTTCAAAATCAAAGGCCAAGGCCACAGAGGGTATTTTAGAGGCTCAGGTAAGATGCATCAATGAGATTAGGGTTCTGTGGTGATCAGACCCTATATGGCCCTTAACAAAACCTGCCTGTGAAGGATGGATTAAGCCCAGGAGAAGGGGTTCAAGCCTGATGGCCAGATCTTTTGCCAAGATCTTAGCATCCACATTAATGAGTGATATAGGGCAGTAACTACTTTTTGCCAGCGGGTTGTTAACCTTCTTCAGAAAAAACATTATGGTAGCTTCTCTCAAAGTGGGAGGGAGTTGGCCGGTCAAGAGGGAGTGGCGAAAAGCACAGACTAAATATGGGGCCAGGTTGATACCTGGGGATCTGTAGAAATCTATGAGCAACCCATCTTTACCAGAGGCCTTGTGGAGATTCATAGATCTAACAGCTCCCATAATTTCTTCCTCTGAGAGTTGGACTTCCAAAGCTTGGGAGTCCTTCTCTGGAGTTCGAGGGATATGTAGTGTAGCTAAGAAACCTTGAATTTTAGGCAAGTCAGGGGGATGGGGAAATGAATAAAGCTGTTCATAAAATCGAGTCATAATTTCACTTATTCCTTTTTGGGAATAGCATTTTCCCCTTGCTTATCTGCCAGACCGTGTATCGTTTGGGAAGCTTGGTGGTGTTTCAGGCGGTAGGCTAGGAGTTTGCTAGTCTTCTCCCCCCTTCCCAATAAGCATGCCGTATTCTTTGTAGGTTCAACTCTGCTTGCCGAGTAAGGTGAGCATTGAGAGATTCTGGTACTAATCAACTAGGCAAGCAAGGTCTGGGAGGGGGCTTGGGAGTTAAATGCCTTATACTGGGATTCTAATATGTACAGTTGTTTCTCTAATGCTCTTTGATCAGCCTCTCGGTGACTTCTCCTTGCAGAAGTGAAGGCAATTATTCTGCCCTGAATAGTAGCCTTAAAGGCCTCCCAAAGGGTTGAGTATGAAACCTCACCATTATCATTATATTCCAAGTATGCCACCACTTCAGGGCCTAACCATTCCCGAAATTCTAAATCCTCTAACAGGAGAGGGTCTAACCGCCAGGTGAAGATTGGGGGAGACACCTGCCCCTGTCTGATCATGAGCTCTAGGGGAGCATGATCAGAAATGACGATTGGATGTAAATGTGAGTGGACAACTGATTCATAAAGCAGAGAGGAAATAAGCTAGAGGTCAATTCTTCTCGAAGACCCATGAGATGAGGAAAAATAAGTAAAATCATGATCCACAGGATGCTGTGCTCTCCATGCGTCCAGCAATACATGCTCTCTCATGAGTCCCAGAACAGATCCCTTGGCCTGTCTATGGAGTTCAGGGGTCTTATTACTTCTATCCTATAGGTGGTCCAATGCCAAATTAAAGTGTCCCTCCATTAATACAGGGGCTTGTTTAGGATTAAACTCAGAAAGGGCTTGGTTCATGGTGTGAAAGTATTGAGGGCAATCTTGATTGGGGGCATATAAGTTAACTAGGATCAATGAACCTTCTGGGGTAGCCATCTCTGCCATGACCCATCTACCGTCTTTGTCATGAATGTGTCTAATTAGTTTCCAACCCAATTTTTTATTGAGCAGTATGGAGACTCCTCACTTGTGCGAATCTGCCACACTGTGTATCTCTTCACCGACCCACCCTTGTTTTAGTTTTTTCGCCTCCACAGAGGAGAGCTTCATTTCTAGGAGGCATGTTATGAGGGGGCTCAATTTTTTTAGATGCAAAAGCACCTTCTTCCTTTTAACTGGGGCATTAAGTCCCCTAATGTTCCAAGAAATTAGTTTAGTTTCCATCTGCTTTGGGGTGCACCATGGCTGAATATGTGTGAAACCAAAAAACCCTGCAGCAGGGCTATAGCTATGGTGGGTTGTTGGCCTGCATTCATCCCCTTACACCAGTGTGAAATCTGATCTCTACCATCAGATTGCCATACTCAGAAATAACTTTAGGTGGTGTAAACAGACCACTTAGTAATATAAACCTTTTGAACATACAAAATCGAAAAACACATGAAGAAACAACAACAGTATATTTAACATAACACCCCTCCCCCTCCCACCATCCTGTTGCAAACCCAACTATACAAGACCAGCACCTGCTGTAAATATTGGCTGGTACCCAGCCCAGATAACAGCAGTGGTCACTGGAGGGTAAGAGGATCATAAAATATATCAAGGCGAATGGATTGTCTAGAGCTCCACATTCCCCCAGACCTCCTCCACTTAATCAGATGCTGTAAAAAACCTTCCATCTTGTACAGATTAAACCATTACTGTCCAAGAATGAAGCTTAGGTAGAGCCATAACCTAGTGCCCTTCCCCAACCGAGGAGGGGAGTAAGCCGGGAAAAGGGGGAAGATGGCTGCCAGGTCTGGAGGTATATTCCAGGGTCAGGCATAAAGGCCCTTGCTGGGGGCCTAGCAACTGGGCAAGCCAAACCATAAAAGAGTCATATAAACTTAACATTGCTAGATATCAACTTACCAGGCCCTAAGCCAGCCCACCCATTACTACAGTAATAGTATAACATATAGACATTGCCCCACATTGGGGATATATACGGCATACTAAACCAATGCAAACTGGTGGTGTCATCAAACTGTCAGTGGCCAGCAAGAGAAACCAAACCAGAAGCAAGGGTATCAATATCTGATTCAGCCCACAGAGTTTATGGCAAGGTTAGCTTCAGTGGTACCACCACCGGCAAGGGCTTGTTCAGGTCTCATGCATGCCTCAGGAGAAGGGGCACTTGCTGAATCCACCCAAGAATGGCTTCCTGTTGGCTGGGGACTGCAATTCTTTTTAGGTGAGTTCCTAGGAGGCTTAGGCACATCCCACAGAGGGTCATCTGCTGGAATATCCATTAAGGCAAGGAATTTGTTATTGCTCACGTCCAGTATACTGTATGAGGCAATCGAGTCCGGGCTGTCACTACGGCTCCTGGAACGAAGTTGGGACGTCTTATCTATGTGTGCCCCCTCAATCCTTGCCTTGTGTCTGTTCCTCTGTTTACTGCCAGGAAATTTCCTTGAAGGTGTACGACTGGGTGACCACAAGTGCAAGGGGCTTGGGGTTATGGGGTCAGCTGACTGTTATTCCATTTCCAATGGTTGTGGCATGGTGGCTACAGCTCCAGGTCTGACACTTTCCTTAAACCTACCCCAGTTAAGTTTAGGAGCCTGTGCTGCTAAAAAGTTCTCCGCTGATGTGGGGTTGTTGAACAGCTGTGGGGAGCCATTAAAGATTACTCTGAGGGAGACAGGGTAGCCAAGAGAGTATTCGAGCCCGAGTTTAGCACAGGCTCTGCGAGCTGGAGTGAAGGCCCTGCACCACATGGTAACCTCCTGGGAATAGTCTGCAAAAATCTGTATACGGTGACCTTGCCAAGATAAATCTTTTTTTTTCTCGGGCAAGCTTAGTGATCTGTTCCCTGTCTTGGAATCGGAGGAATTGGGCAAGAATTGTGTGCAGACAGACCCCAGCTGTAGGCTGAAGAGTGAGCGACCTGTAGGCCCTATCAATTTCTGAAGGGGGCCCGCCATCCCAGTCCAGAATTAGAGGTAGCACCTTTTGCAGGAAGAAGATAGTATCCGGTCCTTCGCAGTCCTTGGGGACATTGACGAACCGCAGATTGTTCCGACGGCTGCAGTTCTCAAGATCCTCTACTCTTGACCGGAGTAATTTGTTCATCCTATCTTGTTCTTGGGGCCTAGCTCCTAACTTGTGCCCATAGTCCTCCGCTTCAGCCAGCCTATGCTCTGTGACACTAGCCCTCTGAGAGAGATCCACAATATCTGATGTATTTTTCTTTGTGGCTATGTTCAAGTGATCCATCCGGTGCAGAATCTTGGCAAACATCTGCCTGATTTCTGAAAGATTACCCTCTGCTCCTGTTGACATTGTGGCTGACTCCATCCAAGTGTTTGTGAAGACATGCAGGCCTTGCGGTTGCGATACTGAAGAGGATCATAAAAAAGGATACCGTATATAGCAGCTGGAGATTTGATCACTGAATCAGTTGACGGGCAAGTAACTATACTTCACTGAAGCTCAGTATAATCTCGCTGTACACTGGAAGGATCCGAATAATGTAGGGTTTTAGTGGAGTTCTCTAGGGAGCACAGAGCTCAAGCGACCATTCTGCTCAGTTGCAAGCCACGTTCCCGAAGGCTATAGATTATTAATTTACTACATTGGATTCCATCACTCTTTTTTTGGGTTTGGGACGAGCTAGTATGAGGATGGCTGAGACATACCAGGTGAGATTAAATACCTTGTACATAGTTTAATTAAGTGTATATAGTTATTTGTAAGTAGCTTAATTGTGTGCTTATCAATATGGCATTGTTTTATGAACAAATAATAGTTAGCTATAGTTTGTATGGTAAGACAGTATCTCTGTAATAATGTGATGTCCCTGTAACACATGTTAACTGTTGAAAAAACTGTTAAAAGATAAGATTTCCTTTTTTACCAGGAGATGCAGAGTTGTCTGTCTTAAAAACAAAGGTGTAGAAGGCTGCACAGCATGGTTGTTCAGGGATATCAGAAAGATTCAAGTTACAGCAAAACTGCTACATTCCAAAGTTTAACATACAATGGTATCCTAAAGTGAATTGTTGTGTAAGGCCCCCCCCCCCCAGAATGAATAAGAAACAAAAAATGAAAGCTCCATACTACAGCCCATAAATAGAAGCAGAAGACATGGTATGATAAAAATGCTTTTATTTACATAACCAGAAATTAAACAAGTAAGACACAATGTCACCCACATTAAATTTTTCATATTCTAACTTTGAATAAATGTTTTCATAACTTAGACTTTATGAACTATCTTTAGATTTGGCATAGCAACAGTAGAATATATTGATTTATTTTATTTAAAATTGGATTACTGGTAACGACACCATGAGCCGAGGCTCATTTCCAGGTGTGACACAGAGGTAGGGGTGCAAAACGGCAGAGGATAAAAAAAAAGTATGATTTTTTTTACATGATGAGCAGCAAACGATAAAACATTGCACACAATGGACAGGTAACGTAATGAACAGTGGATATTTACATAATATACAATGAAATAAGTATTTAGACATAATTATATACATACACAAGTTAGGACGAGTAGGAATAAATGACTGCAAGTAGTAGGAGGACAAAAGACAAGGGGGGGCTGGACCTGGGAGGGGGCAGCAGGCACAGTTAGGGAGAAGCAAGTCAAAAGGCATGTGAAAAAGCGCATTAGGGAGAGGGACAGGTGCAGGATATGGAAGTGGTAGGCCTCAGTAAATGCTTGAGGGTGGGAAAGGAGGGGGTAAGATGGGTTTGGGGGGGTTATACTGTTACAGAGAGAAGGGAGCATATAGGAGAAGACCAATTTGTCAGCTGAGGTGTGAACACATGGGAGGGCAAAGGAATGAGCGCTGACAAATCTCGAATTGTATGGGGAGGGGGTGGCGGGTTTAAGGAGAGAGGCAAGGTATGATGGTAGAGTCCCAAACCAGACTTTAGATATAAAGGTGACACAGTGGGATAAGAATCTCTGGGATAGGGAGGAATAGAGGTCACATTGGTGAGTCATATGGGGAGCGTTTGAGGCAAATCTGAAGAAAGCATGGTACAGGATGTCTGGTTTGGAGAGAGAGTTTATAGTGGAAGCACTGAAAACAATATCCGCATAGTCAAAGGCATGGAGGATCCTTTTAACTAGTAGGTCACTTCTGACTAGGAGAGGAAGGCTAGTCCTACGTTGGTATAGTAGCCCCAGTTTCGGTCACAGTTTGGAATGGAGGGCTCCAATGGGAGAAGTCTAGTGAAGGATTGAGCCAGACTCCAAGGTATTTGTAAGTGAGGACATTATTGAGGGGAGTATACGCACAGGAGAGGAAAGAGGGTAGGGTGCAGAGTTTAGACAGTTTTTGCTTGGTTCCAATTGTCACAGCAACTATTTTTTTTTTTATTTAGTTTTAGGCAATTAGCCATAAACCAGGAGGTAACAGCTAAGAAGTCCTGTTGCAGAGGTGCTTGGATGGTGGAAACAGATGGGCCAGAAAGGAAGAGGACAGTGTCATCCACATACATATGTATCTTGGCATGGGAACATACTGACGGGAGATTGTTTATAAACAGGGAAAAAAGAAGAGGCCCAAGGATCGAGCCTTGGGGTACACCAGCCAAGATCATGAGGGGATAGGATAGGTCATTGCTAACTTTTTCAGATTGAGAGTGGCCTGTGAGGTAGAATCTGAACCAGAGCACAAAAGATGGGGATAGGCCCAGGGCACTTAATTTATCAAGCAGGAGAGAGTGGGACACAGAATCAAAGGCCTTCTCTAGGTCGATGAAAATGGCCTATGAGAGCATCCATGACTGAGTGGATGGCATCAGTAAACCATAGAAGGGAGGAAGTGGAGAAGTGATGCTTTCTGAACCCTGGTTGGACAAAGGATAGAAAATTTAAGGCCCGGGGGAAATCATTTAGCCTAGAGAGAATAAGGGGCTCTTGTACCTTGGCCAGTGAAAGGGAGAAATGATATGGGATGATAGTTGCCTGGGGCGGTAGCATCACCCCCCCTTAAAGAGAGGTAGGACCATGGCAAGCTTCCAGGCAGAGGGAATGGTAGTGGAGGAGATAGATTGAGAATAAAGGTTAAGGGGGTGACAGTCGAGGGAGCAGAGATTATAAGGAGCTTAGGGTGAAAACCATCGGGCCAGACTTGTTCATCATAACAGAGACATAGTCATGAGAAACAAACAGAGTATTTTTTGCCCTGAGAGTCACAGTAGGTCTCTCCAGTAATAAATCTGTGCCTATACATATGCCTCGATGTAAAATAATGTGGTCAGTGACATGTTGCCCATGTTCTTCTTTGTGGTCCTATTTTTTGTCTATATGACCATTATTTTCAGGTGTCACATTTCATTTTTTCATTATATGGACTATTATACTGCATTTCTGACTTTTTACAGTAGTTTGCTTGTATATTTCCTAAATTGTAGACTATCTAGCGATTTCATTTTTCTTTTTTTGTAATGTTCATTTTATGAGTACAATAGGAGTACAGTAAAGAGCACAGAAGAAAAAGTGGCAGAATTACAGTGTTTTGCAATGTGATATCCAGTGGAGAACAGACATGAGGATCATATCAATTGCCAAGCTAATCTTGTTTGTTGCCTCCTAGGACAGTGTAGGATGCCAAGTGTGGAGACAGTGCCAGGTTTTCACTGCTACTTAGGGCTCAAGGAAGGAGTACAGGTCCATATAGTAAAGCACCAAGCAATGCCATGTTTCTCAAAGACCAGCAGTGTATTATTAAGTTAAGAAGTGAGACATTCTAACCTGTGATTGTCAGAAACCAATGTCTGCCGGAAGTCACGTGATGTGCATGCCCGAGTAGGTCACTGGTTACTTCGGCTCTGCTCCCCACCTCGATATTTTTGTACCAAATCCTGGTTATTTTGGAAAGTTTTATTCACTGACTGATCTGTTAATCAGTGGAGACCCCTCGGTGGAAAACTCCTTACTTACCATGGGTGCGGAAATGAGAGCGGCCGACATACGCCATACCCCTCCTGCCACCCCAAAGAAAGCTGATAAGAAAAGCAAGGCAGAGGCCATGACTACTGTTAAGCCTCTGACCGCTTCAAAACCTCTGTTGGAAGACCAATTTCGGCAACAGCTATCTCTGGTGAAGGAGATCCTGCAACATATTACAGAGGAACTGAAATCTATGTGCCTGACTATAGAGAGACTTTACCAGTGGGTCGGAGACATAGAAGTACGAATCAGCTCTCTCAAGGACTGGCAGGCCTGACATGTTTCTGGAAACTGTGTCCCTTTGAAAGAAGCTGGCTAGGTTAGATGAAAAGATTGAGGATTTGTAGGGACTCATCTGGCGAAATAATATTGTCCTAATTGGTCTCCCAGATGGCTCAGAGGGGCAGAATGCCATTCTTTTTATACAAAGGTTTTGTGAGAAGCTCCCGGTCTCCCCTCCAAATGACCCTACCTACATTGTAGAAAGGGCTCACAGGGTGCTGTGACCCACTCCTCCTCCAAATTCACTGCCTCATCCACTAATCTTTAATTTTTTTAATGTCCTAGATAAAGTTAATTTCTGGTGAACTAAAAGACTCTATGGAGTTGTTGTGGGAAGGTCAAACTTAGATTGATCCAGGACCTCCCCAGTTTGGTGCATCTTAAAAGAGCAGAATATGGTCCAATTATCTTGAAGCTTCTGGCAGCACAAATTCATTTCCAGATGCTTTACCAGGCCAAGTTGCAGATCACCAATAAGGGTCCTCCCAAATCTTTTGACTCAAGTGATCAAGCTAAAGCCGAGTTGCTGGAATTGTTTCCAGATCTTTTTAAAGCACCCAAGTGCACTGTAGGAGTAAAGACTTGATGGAGTTAGTAATAGCTGAGAGCAACCTGTTTGTTTTTCCCTACTTTGCTTTCATTCTGGGAACTCTTGGGAATGCATACGTTTATAGACTGACCCGGCTTAATTTTTGGTTTACAGTCGGACCATTCTTTTTTGTCTCAATTTTGCAAGTTTCACAGAAGAGGGTTTTTTCTCCTTATTTCATCAATGAGGACTCTCAGTTTGACTGAGGATGACCCTTTGATTTCGCTACATACTGTCAGAGCTACAGGGAGTTTGATTGGGAGGACAGTTAAAACCCCAATCGTTCCCCCTTTTTCATCGAAATCTTCATCCACATTGATTAAACAGATCTTGGGCATCCACTGTTTAAGGGGACTGGATATGACTGTACATTGCCATATAGTGTTTTTATAAGATTGGACCGGCAGGAATATTCTGCTTCGATAAAGATTTACAGCCGAACAAGGGACTTGATTGACAGTCTTGCCATGAACACCACCATGCTTTGGATTTTGAACTGTTTGTTGATCCAGAGAAATGGAAGGGACTTTTTATTAAAAGCATATATTGTAACTTCACATTTTTCTTTATTTTAGCCCTTAGAGGTCAAGGTTCTCTGCACTGTCTGATGCTGGCATGCTGCTCCTCTACGCTATAGGTAATAGACAGTTTTATTCTGGAGAAGTGATGGGGAAGGTATGTTGGGACCCACTTATTGTTCTCTCCACAGTTGCTGGGAGTAGGGGACCATCGGGGACCACTCACTATGCACTGATATATTCTATAACTGGTGACACAGGGGAGAGACAGTATGGTCAGTTCTCCTTCACTTAGTTCCCTCTGTGCTCCCATATACTCTTCTCCACCAGGGCTCCTTTTTGGTCTGTGTGCCTTTGGTTCAATATCACATGTCCTCCATCTGAAGGTGTGACATGCTACATTATGCTGTCTACTTCGGGGATTAATTTTTTTCTGCCCTTATCTCTGGAATTTACACTTTTCTGTTGGGGTTCAGTGTCAGGGTAGGGAGGTTGACGCCCCACTCTCCCCTTCTGAAGTAGCCCAGTCTCACATTTGGAGAGCACTGTTTTATCACAACATTGTATTGGGCTCAGTGTCAGTGGAGGGAGTCTGTTCCTCCAAATTCTCTCCCCGAGGTAGCCCCTGTAATTTATTGTTAGAGCTAATTACTACATTAACCGGGGGAGTTTTTCTGGTGTTTTATTTATTTATTTATTTTTTGAGTCTAACCTTCCTTACAGAACTCAGGTAGGACAGAGCCCTAATAGTTGTGTCACTGGTCTACTGTAGCACAGAAAATGTTAGTGCCTCCAAATGTTAGCCCTTTGCCCTAGAGGAACATATCCACTGTCTTTTATTTACACGCAAGCACTAAGCGCTAATGACTTGCCCTTTATAGCAATGAGGTGTCGCATACATGCGATCTTAAAGTGATCAATTCTATTGTAGTGGAGTACATTGCCCGCAGCTTTACACTGATTACCCCCCTTAAGCACAGTAATTACACAGTAATTGTCAGTTTAATTGGTTTGTAATAGCAGCTGTATGTTAAGTACCAGCCAGCAGCTATTGCAAAACCAGCTCAGCCTTAGCCCTGCCCTTGTCAGCATTGTTCTTCATTACTAGTTGCACAGCTTTGTAAGGATGCCTATTCATTGGTGGGTAAAGAAGGGAACAAAGATGGAATACCCTCTTGACATAGCTGATGTGTCTTACAAGCAGCTGTAGTGAACAGGACTGGACTCGGACACTGTTTCTGCAGTAGTAAGCAAACATGCTGCCCACAACCAACCGTCCCCTAAACAAAGCCACCCTTCCTGCTACACCTCATATGCTGGAGAAGTGCGGTATGAAATAGGGCGGTATGTGACTGAGAATGGTGTCTTGGCTGTGGTCTGCTTTTACCATTCAAAGTATGGCAAGACTATAAATGAGTCCACAGTCAGGAACTTTAAGGGTGACTACAAGGCTTTGCTCTAAATGGTAGCAGATCCTGCAATGCTAAAGCCATCAATGCCCACTAAACCGAGAGGCAGAACCACCTTGCTCCTTGATGATGTTGAGGAGAAACTGCGCTTTATCATTCACAGCCTAATGGCTGAAGGCACTGTTGCGAACACAAGAGTGGTGCAGGCAGTGGCCCTGGGGATTATCAAAACTAACAGTCCCCATATTCTGACAGAGAATGGTGGCACTGTCAGCATCACCACCAAATAGGCCTGGGGATTTTTGAATCGCATTGGGTTTAGCCATAAGAAAGGCACAAAAGCTACAAGAAAGACAACACTCGATTTTATGCAGCTAAAAGAGGGTTTTCTGCACTGTATTTCTAAAGCAGCAGCACAAGAGCTTGTCCCATGAGAGCTAATTATTATCATAGAATAGGCTAATGTTACTGTTGTCCCTGCTTCTCACTGGACAATGGCGACCACTGGATCAAAACAAGTGGCATTAACAGGGTTAGTGGGTAAATGCCTGGTGTCATTGGTGCTGGGGTGCACACTTGTGTGCAGTCTGTTGCCACCACAGGTGATCTATTGTGGCAAACCCCCTGCCTGCCATCCATCCAACAAATTTCCTAAAGATTGGTGCATAATGAACTTGCCCTATCACTGGGCAAACAAGGAAACAACTCTGCAGTACATTAATGAAATCCTGGTGCCACATCTTGAAAATACCAAGTTGATAAGTTGGTCTTCCAAAAGAGCAAAAGGCGATCCTCATAACAAAACTTTTCAGAGCATATACCACCCATCCTGTACTGCAACATTTAGAAGAGGCATGTTACATCCTGATTTTTGTCCCTGCTTCTTGTACTGACCTCCTACAGCCACCGGACATATCCCTCAACAAACTTTTAAAGACAATATGAAGCAGTGCATTACTGAGTGGTATGCTGGACTAATTTCCAGTCAGCTGGCTGAAGGTGGACGGGTCAAGATCGATTTGAAAAGTCCACAATAAAAGAAAAGCATGCCATGTGGCCGGAGGAGAGTGTGACAAAATTGAAGGACAGGAGGGAAGAGTGCACTAGGGGATTTATGGAATCAGGAATATACAGAGCACATTAGCATTGTCTGGACGTCCGGACTGGTAAATTGTATACTGTTAATTGCAACATACTGTAACATGTTTTGATGCTCATTTGCTGCTGCTGCTAATATAGTAACATTTATTTTCATTTTGTTGCATAGCCATTTAACACAGGGCAGGGCAGGACTAATGTGTGCCAATTGCAGAATGCAGAATGATGATGAGCACATTGAACATTGAACATTGCAGTTATTTTTCTTTTTTTCTTTTTGCAGCTTTTTTCTTGGGAGCCTGATTTACTTTTGATTTCTTTTGTAGATGTAATTTTAACATTTATAAATTAAAGTTCTTTTTTAATGGGCACACATTGACTGGTACAGCATAAGTTTTCAGGTGGCAAGCTCACTAATAAAGCGCATGTTTAATATCAGCATGCATTTAATATTAGCAGGTCGATTGGTCCCACGAAGAACACAAGATTTAAATAACAGCAAATATAACCGAAACTACAGTATCTTCTTTGCCTTCTTCCTGTTTTTTGATGCATAGTGGGATTTGGTCTTGTCCAGGATCCTGTTTACCTGATGGGTGGAGGGAAGTTTTTTCTTGTTGATATCCCTCATCTACCTCCTTCCTAGTGGAAGAGTTGCTGCACCCTCCGCTATCAGTCTTCTACCTATGTTGGTTGTTAGTGTGGGTGGAGGGGGATTATCAGCTACCGGACAGTATACAGTGTCACCTTGGTTGTATGCAGGGCTACTTTGGGTTCGGCCTTCTGTCTGGTTATCAGTTGTTACTTACACCTTATTGGATTTGTTGAAGGGGTCTGAAATCATGTCCTTCTGTATTTTGAGCTGTTCTAAAGGTTTGCTAATTAAGGCTGTCTTATCTATGTTATATTTTGACTATGTTCTGAAAAGTTTCTACGTAGGAGATGTCGGGTTTTTGGGGCCAAGGGTGGGGGGCTCAGTGAAGATGGATTTATTCACCATGGACCAAGGGTTTTTGGAGTGACAGGAGGGGAGGAGAGCTGGGGGAGGGGTTATTATTGAATTTTGGACCTTTTGGATTCTTGTACAGGAGGCGGGGGGGGGGGAGGCTCCTCCCAGACAACAGGGTTTCTTGACATATTGCTGTATGAATATGGATTAGTGCTTGAGAGGTGTACTTCAGTGTATCTGCATATGTTGGACTTGAATAAATGGCATGTAATGTGACATATAATTCTATATCATGGAATATTAGGTGTGTGCTGAACAAACAAAAATTATATATGGTTTTGGAAAACCTACACAAACTCAAAGTTTATGTGGCCATGCTCTAGGAATCTCACTTGAAGAGTGAGGACATTTCCCTATTTTGGAGCATCTGGGTTGGTTGGGTTTTTGGGTCTGGTTCCAGTTCGAAGAAGGGTGGAGTGGTTATCTCAGTAGGAAGGGGTCTCCTATTTCAACTAATCCAAGAATACTGTGATCCAGCAGGGCAGTTTATTCTTATTCATGCCTGTTTAGGGATTCCAAGGTTTTACTTGGGTCTATTTATAGCCCGAATGTTGACGCCCCTGTTTTTGTCTCAGAGCTGGGTCTTCAGCTTGCCACTTTCCCTGGGCTGCCGATCATCCTGGGTGGTGATTCGATCTTGGTCTATCAGAACAACCCTTGATAAATCGGAGTCCCAGAGAAAAGGTCTTTCCCCTGCCCAAAGTGGGCTCCAGGAACTCATGGATCAGATGGATCTCATAGGCCGCTGGCGAATCTTGAATACTATGGCAAGGCAATTTACATTTTGTTCCCATTCACATAGGACTTCTTCTCTCCTAGACCTTTTCCTTTTTAGTAAGTCCTCCCTTTCCAGGTTTATTGTTAGCGACATCTTACTTTGAGTCATTTCAGATCACTCTCCAATAAATCTGGTGTTGGGGTTGAATGAAACTGAGGAAAGGGATGGTATATGGTGGTTAAATTCCCAGGTCCTTAAAGATATGGACATCACTCAATGCATCAGAGAATTTTTAATTGAATTCTGGCAGAGAATGAGGGATCAGTTGCCCGACTGGATTACCTGTGGGGGTAGTAAAATGCAGGGTTCGGGAGGAGTGTATATGTGTTGTGGCCAAATGAAAGGAGTCTCCTATGTGAGAAGGACAACTTCCTTTCTGAGATAAGGAGTATGTAACAATGGTTATCATCTATCTCACCGCCAGAATATAGGGGACCATTAGATCTTCAGTGAGTGAAGTACTATGAGTCGCTCATGGAAAAGGCTGATTTGGCTCTTTTCCATACTAAAACATGATATCTTGACTCGGGAGAAAGGGCCAGAAAATTGCTAACCTGGAGGCTTAAATATCTTAAGGCAATGAGAGACATCCATAGGCTTAAGTGGAATCCACTTGCAGATGCTCTTACTCACCCCTGGGACATTGTGGAGGCATTTGGAACATAGTCTATATGTGAATACTAGGTCACTCCAGAGCTACAAGCTAGTATCATGGAGTGCTTAGATGCTCTTGCCCTCCCTTCTTTATCCCCTGAACAGCAGGAGATGGGCAGACTGGATGGGCCTTGCAGTCCTCATCTGCCATCAACTTCTATGTTTCTATGCAGATGTTAAGAAGCCCTATATGGGTTTGGGAGGTGAGAGGCGTGATCAGACATCTCACTGCAAATAAGGCCCCTGGGCCAGACAGATTTGTCAATGAGTTTTGTAAGACTTTTATGGATGAGCACACCCCTTTTCTGAAACATAGAAACATAGACTTTGACGGCAGATAAGGACCGCTAGGCCCATCTAGTCTGCCCATTTCCCTACCTACAGGATAGGCTGCAGATCCTAGTTAACCAACAGCCTATATCTTCCTGCCCCCCACAAGAATTGCCTTATGTCTGTCCCATGCATTCTTGAATTCTCCCACAGTTTTAGACCCCACAACTTCCTCAGGAGGGCTGTTCCATGCATCCACTACCTCTCTGTGAAATAATACTTCTTCACATTGCCCTGAACCGCCTCCTTCTATCTTTAAATTGTGTCCCCTTGTTCTTGCAAGGTCTCTTTTCTGAAAGATGCTACCCTCTTGGACTTTGTTGATTCCCTTGAGGTACTTGAAAGTTTCTATCATTTCCCCCCTCTCCCTTCTTTCCTCAAGGGTATACATATTAAGCTCCTTTAGTCTCTCCTCATACGGCTTCTCTTGCAGACCCTGCATTATTTTTGGTTGCCCTCCTCTGGACTGCCTCTATCCTGTCTATGTCCTTGCGGAGATGGGGTCTCCAGAACTGGACACAGTATTCCAGATGGGGTCTCACCAACTGTCTGTACAGAGGGATAACAACTTCCTGTTTTCTGCTGCTGATGCCTCTCCCTATACATCCCAGTATACCCCTGGCCCTCCCTACTGCCTTCTCACATTGCTTGCTAACCTTAAGGTCATCTGATATGATTACCCCCAGGTTCCTTTCCTGTTTTGTTGTTGTTACTACCTCCCACCCATTGTGTATTCTTCCCCTGGGTTCTTGTTTCCCAGGTGCATTATTTTGCACTTTTTGCATTGAATCCTAGCTGCCATACATCTGACCATTCCTCCAACCTTGCCAAGTCCCTTTTCATCTTTTCCACGCCTCCTTGTGTATCAACCCTGTTGCAGATCTTTGTGTCATCTGCAAAAGGCATACTTTTCCTTCAGTCCCTCTGCAATGTCACTGATGAAGACATTAAAAGGACTGGACCCAATATTGAACCCTCGTGCACCACTTGGTAACCGCCCTTCTTCAGAGTGGACTCCATTTACAATTACCTTCTGTGTCCTGTTGTCCAGCCAATGTTTTACCCAGGCTACCACCCTGGGACCCACTCCCAGGCTGGTTAATTTGACTAATAATCTTTGTGTGGGACTGTGTCAAATGCCTTGCTAAAGTCTAGGTAGGCCATGTCCACAGCCCCTCCCTGGTCTACTACTTTGGTCACCCAGTCAAAGAAATCTATTAGATTCTGTCTGACATGACCTTCCCCTGTGAACCCATGCTGCCTTGGATCCTGTGCTCCACTGACCTCTAGGTACTCACTTATTCTTTCCTTCAGAAGTGACTCCATCACTTTCCCTACCACAGAGGTCAGACTGACAGGTCTGTAGTTTCCTGCCTCTGTCTTGGTCCCACTTTGTGAAGGGAATCACATCCGCCTTCCTCCAGTCCTCGGTACCACACCATCCTCCCATGATTTATTAAAAGAGTAGCCAGTGGTTTCACTAGTTCCTTCCTTAATTCTTTTAGAATTCTGGGTGAATTCCATCAGGACCCATTGCTTTGTCCACCTTCAGTTTTAGGAGTTCTTGCAGAACTCTTTCTTCTGTGAAAGGACTGGGATCGACCCCCTATCAAGAGTGCTTCTGTTAATTGATTAGGCACTTCCCTCCTCTTTAGAATACTGAGCAGAAATATTCGTTCAGTATTCCTGCTTTTTCACTGTCCCTCTGCCCACCCACCGTTCATTCTATTCAGCCTCACTATCCTCCCTTTGTCTTTCTCGCATCGCTGATGTACCTGTAAAAGGTTTTATCCCCCTTCTTAACTGAGTTGGCTATCTTTTCCTCAGTTTGGGCCTTTGCTATTCTGACTTCCCTCCCTGCTTCTTTCTGCCTTATCTGGTACAGCTCTCTGTCCTGCTCCTTCTGTGTTTCCTTATACTTCCGGAATGCTATCTTTTTCTTCCTGACTTTCACAGCCACCTCTCTTGAGAACCATAGTGGCTTTTTCTTTCATTTTGATTTGTTTATTTGCTTCACACAAAGGCTTGTTGCCTCTGTGATGGCAGTTTTGATAATTCCCCATTGTTGCTCCACACCCCTTCTAGCCTGTTTGCTGGTGCTTTTCTGAGGCACTCTCCCATCTTGCCAAAGTCAGCCCTCCTAAAGTCCAGTACCCTCACTTTTGTATGGCTTGACTCTGTAGCTGAGTTTAACGTGAACCACACTGTTTGATGGTCACTTGTCCCCAGATGGCAACCCACTTCTAGATCTGAGATCCTTTCACTGCCCCGTTTGAGAGCACTGAGGTCTAAGATTGCTCCCTCACGAGTGGGTTCCAAACTAGCTGTCTAATGCCTGCCACCTGTAGGGCGTCAAGAATGGCCCTGCTCTTGGATGTGGCTGCAGCAAATGTGCTCCAGTTAACATCTGGCATATTCAGGTCTCCATCAACAGTATCTCCCTTTCTCTGCCATTCTAAGAATGCCTTCCATCATATCCTTGTCCATTTCTTCCCCTGACATGGGGTCTGTACACAACCCCTGTGTGGATTGTGGTGCCTTTTCCAGTCTCCAGGTGACCCACAGTGCCTCCTCTCCTCCCTGTTTACTCTTTGTTCAGTTGCTTTTATCCCTTCCTTTACATAGAGAACTTCTCCTCCCCTCTTCTCCCTGCCTGTCTCTCCTGTAAGTTATGTACCCTGGTATGTTAACATCCCAGTCATGGTTCTCTGTGTACCATGTTTCTGTGACTGCTACAATATCCAGGCATCCCTCTTCCATTAAGGCCACCAGCTCAGGGAGCTTGTTGCCCAGACTACTGGCATTGGTACTCATTACCTCCATTTCCTGATGGCCTTACCCTTTTGCCCCATCCCTGTCCTTCTTGCCTTTGTCACTTTCTCCATTTACCCCTGCCCTTCTCCCTATCGACACCTCCATGTTGGTGTTTGCCACACTTACTACCGTGATTGTTTGGGGGGGGCTAGGATTTTCCTGCTCCTTTCCAGTGCCTCCCCCCTTGGCTAGTTTAAAAGCTTGCCAATGAAGCATTTAAACCTATCACCTAGGATCCTGGTTCCCCTCCCGGACAGATGCAGCCCATCATGCCAGCATAGGCTTGCATCACTCCAGGTGGACCCCCAGTCCCCAATGAAGCCAAATCCCTGAGCTCCACACCAGTTTTTCAACCACTGATTGAATCCCATGGTACGGAACTCTCTAGCCTCTCCTATGCCATAGATGGGTAGCACCTCCAAAAAGGTTACCATGCGTGCTACTTGACTAAGGCCCCTCCCCAATTCCACAAACTCTTCCTGCACTTCTCTAATCCCTTTCTTAGCCAGGTCATTTGTCCCTAGGTGGACAATGACATCCAGCTCCCTCCCCTGTGCAGCTGCTCCGGCAATCCTGAGGATTCGCTCCCTGTCCCTCCAAGCCATGGCGCCAGGCAGGCACCTTACCTCCCTCTCCCCTTCCTTGCCCAGTTCTACCTTCCTGACAATGGAGTCCCCCACCAGGAGTTGTTTCCTTCCCCCTGCAGGGTCCCCTGCCACCCTCCTGTGGGTCTCCTTTGTGGAGGTTCCCAGCATCCTCCTTGGTCTCCACTGTAGGTGCCTCCATAGAGAACCACACTTTGCCAGAATGGCATAGGAATTGTGGAGAGGTACAACTGGAGGGATGTGCCTCTGTTCACCACTCTCACCCTCCCTGAGCCCACTGTGGTCCAACCGCCTCTTTCTTGGCAACCTCTGAGGCAGCGGCAGTAGCACTGGTGGTCCCTGGATGGAAACAGGAGGTCCCACAAATCCTGGCCAACTCAGCATGGAGATGAGCAACCTCCTCCCTCAGCCCAGAGAGGTGCCTGCAGATGGGACAATACCGCATCCTCCAGAACATCTCTCCGAAGACTGTTGCTCCACAGCCACTGCACTGCACCACTCCAATCATGTCTTATTTCTGGCCCCTTAACTGTTTGCAATCTTTAATCTTTCCTCTGTTTTTTTTCTCTTTCCTTACTTTCTGCCTGTGTGCCCTTTAAGCTCCTGATTGTCCTGTTCTGAGACAAGAATATCCTATATTTCTCAGTAGACCACTTACTTGTTCAGAGGCAGACCTCCAGCAGCTAGAGGGGGCCGGAGAGCTACTCTTGCCCTTCTAGGATGGTGGGTCCTTGGTGGTTCTGTGCTCACTCACTTCCTGCCCCTAAACAGGAAGTTCCTGTTGTCAGTCAAATCCTGTGCCTATAAAAATAGAACTAGCTTTGGGTGGGGTGTGATGGGGATGGAAGGAGGGCAATATAGTCCCAGTAGAGAAGTTCAGTCACACAGCAGTCCTTTCTCCTGTTGTCTTCTGCCAAGCTATTAGCAGAATCTTTCTAAGGCAGTCTTTAAATGTAGCTTCCTTCTAGCTAAGCCACTCCCCCTACTTACCAGATCTTTCTACAAGTAATTTAAACCTCACAGCAGTTAAGTCCTTTCAGTCACCTGAGATTTACACCTAGATGACTTTTCAGTTACCCATTCAGTTCAGTTAACCCAAACTTTTTTTTTTGGTTTTGTATGTTAGTTTTTTTACCCTAAATTAAAGGTCCAAATACAAAAGTTCTTCTACTTTAGTCCCAGCAGAGAAGTTCAGTCACACAGCAGTCCTTTCTCCTGTTGTCTTCTCACCTGGTTATTTAACTTCCTTTTTGTAGAGGGGTTGGCCGATCTCTCTTTCATGTCGGCCTGGATTTCCCTGATTTACAAGGAGGGCAAGGATGAATTACTCCCCTCCAGTTACTGACTGGTGTCTTCTAAATTCAGATGCTAAGCTACTGGCCAAGATTTTGGTGACTAGAATAACATTGCTTTGGGAGGGCTTGAGTTCCCCTATTCAGGTATGCTTTATGTTGTGTCACCTGTCCACCAGTCATCTTCGCAAACTGCTTCTCAGAGGAGAGAAAGGTCCCTACAGCCTTGATCTCCCTGAACACAGAAAAGGCCTTTGATCGTCTTTCCTGTCTGTATTTGTTTACAGTGCTGGGAACATTTGAGCTTCCAGCTAATTTCTGTAAATGAATACGGGTCTTGTACACTAATCCTATAGCCCAGATCCATTGTAACAGTCTCTCCTCAGCTCCTTTCCAGCTTCAGAGGGGCACTCAGCAGGGCTGTCCCCCTCTCTCCCCCCTCTTGTTCAGTTTATATCTAGAACCCCTTCTCTTTAATTTGCATAATAATTTAGCTGTGAAAGGGATTTTGTTGGGGCGGTTTAGGTATACAGTTTCTGCCTATGCAGATGATTTGTTGTTACATGTGGAGGACCCATCGACCTCAATCACAGCCGCACTAGCCAAGATAAGCAAGTTATCGGATATAGCAGGCTATAAGTTAAATGTGGAAAAGATCCTAGTTTGCCGCTGAATGAGTTAGTGTCTAAGCTGGTGATACAAAGTTTAGGTTTGACTTGGCAATCAAAGGTGCTATGATACTTGGGAGTCCAGGTGCCCCTTTTCCTTTCAGATGTATGTAAAATGAATCTTCCTCCCTTTCTGCAAGTTATTCATCTGGATCTTCAGTGTTGGGTGACTCTACCTCTGTAACTTTGGAGCCGGGTTAGCATTGCTAAAATTAACATCCTTCCGAGGTTGTTATATCCACTG
This sequence comes from Neoceratodus forsteri, assembly GCA_016271365.2. Lineage (NCBI taxonomy): Eukaryota > Metazoa > Chordata > Ceratodontiformes > Ceratodontidae > Neoceratodus > Neoceratodus forsteri. The sequence continues at coordinate 800,329,053 of CM057454.1, forward strand.
GGAATGACAGGAGTATTCTTACCGAAATCTTGGCCTCTGCATTTTCAAAGGCTTCTTAACCAGTTTCTGTGGAGGGGAGATTTGGTTCACAGAGCCTACTTTAAACATACACAGCCGAAGGAATGGGGGGCTTCTGTCTGCCCGATTTCTTTTTATATTAATTAGCCTTACATGGCTCAAAGTGGTTGCAGTGGGGCAGTGGAACCACTGGTACCTTTTCACTGCGTTATCAATCCTTATGGCTTCATATAGAAGCCAACCTTTGCTGGAAGGCATGAGTGCAACTTAGTAGTCTATTATACCTTAAACCTTCAAGCTTGCTGCCTTTACTTAGACACCCCTGTTTCAATCGATCTCTAAAGTCTTGTGTACAGCTACAAAATTATCTTGGATTGGGGCATGGCACTTACCCAGCTAGTTCCTGGCAACCCCCACTTTCAGATTGTTGGTCAGTCTATTCCATTAGCTTTCTGCCCTCCACTGCGGGAAGTCAGGGTTGAATCCTTGCTCAAGAATGGCCATTTGTTAACTACAGGGGAGATATAAATCACTTATGAGGTCCCCGTATTGCACAGTTTTAAGTATTTGCTATTTTCTATGGCATTAAAGGACTTTCTAGAGCCTGCACCTGGTAGCCGCTGGATAATGGAGTATTGCCCAAGCTTCTATCCAGAGTTATTCAACCACATCTGATCTCTTGTCTTTAGTCGGCTGACCACAACTCCTTATCAGGAACTGTATTCTTCTGGCAACAAAACTAAATCTGAATTTCATTTCCCAACAATGACAAATTATATGGTGTAATCTTTACAAGTTTGTGAAAAGAGATCAGTATAGATGGACCCAATTTAGAATATTGCATAATTTATATTTTGCTCCCACCGGGATATATAGGATGGTTAGGTCCCCATTTCCTGTCTGCTCTCATTGTGATCTCTCAAAGGGTGATTTAAAACATATGCTGGGGGACTATGTTAAAATACAATCTTTCTGGCATACAATTAATCCTTTCTGTGCCATGGACTGATATATCAGTCCAGAATTCCTATACATTCTAATTCTGTCAGCAGCCTAAGGATTAAATTATCCCTGGACCATTGTTTAAGTTTGGAGGAGGCTTTCACTCCTGACATTTGTCTTTTGGGTGACTTCCCATCCTCCTTTACTAGACAACATCAGGTTTATATGGCTCTAGTCTCCATGGCAGCCAAAACAGTCATTCTTAGACACTGGCTTGAGGATAGTACTCCGTCTTTTGGAGAGTGGTACAAGGAGTTAAACTCAAGCCTTAGTGGTGGAGAAGCACATTGCAAGGATACATCAAAGGGAAGACTCCTATAAGTGGGAGAGGGAGACTTTACACACACTTTTATTAGTATTAGGAGAACACTAGATGAGAGCAGATGGGAGCTCTTTAAACCTCTTATCATTAATGAGGTCATTTGTGGAAATGAGAATTACGGCCCTTAGGAGTATTACGTATGCCTGATGGATACAGTCTGTTGCCAGCTGGGATTTGTTCTGCCACCTAGTTACCACTTGTGATACTGATTTATAACAAGTTTTCTTTATTCTCTGTGTGCTCTGGGAGGGTGGTTTCTTTGGGGGTATTGGGGGAGGGAGGTGGAGGGAGATTTACTTTAGGGGGTTGTCTTTGCTGTTAATTCTTTTATGGTCAGATTTACATTAAGATTATCTTTACACTTGGCAATTGTCTACTTCACTAGTTACTGTTGCTGTTTTTGTGATGCTTCATTGCTTGTGTTGGTTTACAATTTTCAATAAAGCACAGTTAATTGTAAAAAAAAAAAAATGTCTGTCACACCTGCAAGTGGGAAATGTACAAGTTAACCGTAACCATGTAGTCACCTTCTTTACTGCTGCAATTAAAAATCTGTTAACAACGTGAAAGTCTTGTGTCTAGTGTTGTGCGGAATATGGAATTCCGCCGGTGAAATTAATATGGAATTACCATTTCAACAGTAGAATTTTCCACTGGAATTTCACTGGTTCTTCTTCAGAATTCTACCTGCTGTGATCTGATGATTAATATTCTGCAGAACAGCATTTTTCTGTGGAATATCATTCTGCAACCATTTATGTGGAAAATATTAAGATCCACAGAAAACAGCATTTTTTTCATGGAAATTATTCCATAATCATTTTCTGCCACAGAATGCAACCAGTTCACTTTCTGCAAAGTTTTGTGAAATTTTTGCAGAATTTAAAAAATTCTGTGAAATTTCATTCTGCTGAAATTTGAAAATTCTGCATTGCACTACTTGCCTCTCGTGTTATGTTTAGCAGGAACAGAGAGCTGTACTAAAGAGGGGCTAACCAAATACAGGATTCCAAACATCTTGTTTATATTGTGATGCACTGCCTGCCAGTATGTATGCAAAATAGGGTATCCGCAAAATACATAGATCTGATTGGCTACAGTTAATCCACAATCTTGCCAACATTTATCTTTATCTGGGCCCATATACAATATTTTGGACAGAATAGTACGTGTTCTGAAGTAACAGGCCCTACACTTTCAGGAGAATTCCTTAAGATATGGGGCTGTTGTAACCTTGTATGCGGGTTAATTAAATTTTAGCCATTGTTTATATAAGGTGTGCCCGATGTTTAATCCTTCATTCTGTTTCTGTGAAATAAAGTAAATTTTAGCCATTGTGTATCTATGGTGTGCCCAGTTTCTAATCCTCTATCCTATTTCTGCAAAATATGGGCTCTGAATTCCATATTGAGGTCCAGTAGTCCCCTATGTGAATTTCCCATAAGAGTGCTGCCAGCCATCTCTTCCTCGTGCTCTGATTATTATTCTATGCAATAGCACCATGTTTTCAGGAAGTTTAGATTCTAATGGGTTTAAACTCATAATACCGGAGCAATGGACTGTGGCAGGGAGGAGGTGTTCATTCTGTAAAACTGCAGGTTGTATATCACTATGATGTTCCAGTACTTGATGAATGTATTGTAGGTCAGGCCCAATCTAAACTTGTCTAACCTGTTGATCAGACATTTTCTGGTCTAGAGGTATGGCCCTTGTCCATATAGAAAAGGCTGTTAGCCTTGAGACTAAAGTGCCTTATGCCAAACCCACAGAGTCACTTCCATGTAATTTAAACAAGCATTAGTCAATGCTGAATGTTTGCTTGCTGGCATTGGCACTGGTAGTGTAGAAGTTACAAAGCTGCATGATAGGAATGGCAGTGAAGTATTGAACTGAAGCCAACCCCACCACCACCCTGCAGATAGTGACAGGCATTGGGGTGTGCCTTTGGGTCATAAGGCATAGCAGCCATGCCATTTCACCACACCCTACCCTGCAGACACTGACAAGTGTCACGGTGTGCCTTGGGGTCTTTGCGCCTCATGCACACCCAATTCCATCAGGAAATACAGTGAGATGGGTTTCGGTATAGGAGAATGGGGTGAACTTTGGGGATGAAGAGCCCAAGGCATACCTCGATGCCTCTCACTTTCTGCAGGGTGTGGAATGGTATGAGCATTACAGGCAAGAATCCCAAGTCACACCCCTGATGCCTGTCATTCTCTACAGAGTGGGGCATTATGGTTAGAAACCCTAACACCTCAGGCATTCGTTGGTATTTTCACTCCAAATTTTCAACATGTATTTTTTTGTGACCCCCACCTCATGAACAATGGCAATATCAGTTTGTTAGCCGGAAGCTGCTTATGCACAGCGACTACGGCATTTAGCACCACAGGTGCAAAAACACATTCCGAACAGGATGTGAAAAATGACAGCTGTACTGTTCATGGGGAGGTGTAAAAAATGGCAATGTTGCAAATCTGCAGTAAAAATATTAAAACAACTGGTGAAGTCATGAGTGTGCATAGAAACTGTGCAACGCACACCCGTAATGTAATTAGTGTGGGGATTTTTTACAGCAGATTTTCAACACAGGCATTTTGGGACCTCCGATCATGAACAGTGTCACTGTGATTTTCTTTATCTGTCCCGAACAATGATTTCCCACAGCGACCATACATCTCTGCTCTGAAAGTGTGAAAACACATTTCGGCCATGTTGTGAAAATGACAGCTGTACTGTTCATAAGGAAGTGTGGAAAAATGCCACTGGTGAAAACCTGGACTGAAAATATTACAAAGGCATGAATATACCAGGGTGCATGGAAACTGCACAATGCTCACTCGTAACAAAGTCATTTTATGGACTTTTGTCACCAAAGTTTCAACATAGCCATTTTAAGACCTCTGCTCATGAACAGTGTAACTGTGATTTTCTTAATCTGTCCCAAACATTGCTTTCGCACACCGACTGCACCATTGTGCGCTACACGTGCGGAAACACATTTTGGGTGACATGTGAAAAATGGCAGCTGTACTGTTCATAAGAAAGTGTAATAAAATGTCAATGTTGAAAATCTGGAGTGAAAATAATCCCCTGTTGACTATACGATGTGTAGCCACGCTAGTGGGCACCAGCGCGTGGCATGCGAACTCTGTTTGGGAGTTTAGCACAGCTGACGGGGATTGGGCACCCGACGGCCATACAGTGTGTGTGTGTGGGGGGTGAGCACTCAGTATGCATGTGTGTGTGTGTGTGTGCATAGGGGGCGCATACATGAGCAGTTGATATCTTATTGCTGCTCACTGAGGCGTAGCTCCCCCTTTCAACTGTACTCCACTGCATTTTTGACTGCTGTCATAGACAGCTCCAGCAGCCATTGGGGAATTGCGGCCGTGCCTGCAAACAGACTGACTGAATTGGAAGAGGGCTGCTATACCTCCAAAAACTTGGATGATGGCACTATGTTTCTTGCACATACGTGCAAGCAAACATAAAAAGCTTTCATCAGGATTGTGTGACTTCATACTTGGGCAGAATCAACCCGTTTCTGCTGTCACATGTGTATGAATCTAAGAGGTGCACTACAGTTTTAAAAACTCCCTAGTTTTATACACGGACAATGATAAAGAGGGAAGACATAGATACAGGGCAAACGCTGACTAAATGTTTAAAAAATGATATAATCCTTTGAATGTGTCCCACCTCCCCAACCCATTGCACTTAGAAATACCTTCAGTGCAGTGAACATGGCAACCATGAATCTTTAAAAGAACGTTAACACAACTATTAACATAGAAACATAGAGGTTGACGGCAGATAAGGGCCACAAGGGGCCCATCCAGTCTGCCCATTTTTTCTACCTTATGAATGTGCCACACACCTTTACGCTGTCAATGACCTACCTATCCATATTCATCTGTATTGCTCCCTTATGCCTATCCCATGCCTGTTTGAAGCCCTGCACTGTATTCATAGCCACCACTTCCTGAGCTAGGCCATTCCATGCATCCACCACTCTTTCTGTGAAAAAAGAATTTCCTCACATTCCCCCTTAATCAATAGAAACATAGAAACATAGAATTTGACGGCAGATAAGGACCGCTTGGCCCACCCAGTCTGCCCATTTCCCTACCTAATGGATAAGCTGCAGACCCTGGTTAACCAGCAGCCTACTTCTTTCTACCCCACCCCTAGAATTGCCTTATGACTGTCCCATGCATGCTTGAATTCCACCACTGTTTTTGACTCCACCACCTCCTCCAGAAGGCCGTTCTATGCATCCACAACCCTCTCTGTGAAAAAATACTTCCTTAAATTACCTCTGAGCTGACCTCCGTCTATCTTCAAATTGTGCCCCCTTGTTCTTGCACACCTCTTGTTTCAAAAGATGCTATCCTCTTGGACTTTGTTGATTCCCTTGAGGTACTTGAAAGTTTCTATCATGTCCCCCCTCTCCCTCCTTTCCTCGAGGCTATACATATTAAGCTCCTTAAGTCTCTCTTCATATGTCTTCCTTTGCAGACCCTGCACCATTTTAGTTGCCCTCTTCTGGACAGCTTCGATCCTGTCTATGTCTTTGCGGAGATTGGGTCTCCAGAACTGCACGCAATACTCCAGATGGGGGTCTGACCAGCTGTCTGTACAGAGGGATAATAACTTCCTGTTTTCTACTGGTGATGCCTCTCCCTATGCACCCCAGTATCCCCCCAGCCCTCCTTGCTGCCCTCTCACATTGCTTGCCCACCTTTAGGTCATCTGATATGACTACCCCCAGGTCCCTTTCCATTTTTGTTGTTGTTAGTATCTCACCCCCCATTGTGTACTCTTCCCCTGGGTTTTTGTTTCCCAGGTGCATTACCTTGCACTTCTTAGCATTGAATCTAAGCTGCCATACATTTGACCATTCCTCTAACCTTGCCAAGTCCTTCTCATCCTTTCCACCTCACCTTGTGCATCAACTCTGTTGCAGATCTTTGTGTCATCTGCAAAGAGACATACTTTTCCTTCCAGTCCCTCTGCAATGTCGCTTATAAAGACATTGCAGAGGACTAGTCCTAATACTGAACCCTGCAGTACCCCACTAGTAACCCCCCTTTCTTCAGAGTGGACTCCATTTACTATTACTCTCTGTGTCCTATTCTCCAGCCAATTCTTTACCCAGGCTGTCATCTTGGGACCCACTCCCAGGCTGGCTAACTTGTATATTAATCTTTTGTGGTACTGTGTCAAATGCTTGCTAAAGTCTAGGTAGGCCATGTCCACAGCCCTCCCTGATCTACTACTTTGGTCACCCAGTCAAAGAAATCTATCAGATTTGTCTGGCATGACCTTCCCACTGTGAATCCATGCTGCCTTGGGTCCTGTGCCCTCTGGTCTCTAGATACTGACAATTTTTCCTTCAGAAGTGATTCCATCATTTTCCCTAGCACTGAGGTTAAACTAACAGGTCTGTAGTTTCCTGCTTCTGCCTTGCTCCCACTTTTGTGAAGGGGAATCACATCTGCCCTCCTCTAGTCCTCAGGTACCACCCCATCCTCCCATGACTTGTTAAAGAGGGTAGTCAGTGGTGTCACTAGTTCTACCCTTAGTTCTTTTAGAATTCTGGGATGAATCCCATCAGGCCCCATTGCTTTGTCCACCTTCAGTTTTAAGAGTTCCTTCAGAACCCTTTCTTCTGTAAATGGGCTGGTATCAACTTCTGTATCCAGAGTGTTTCTACTGTTTGTTTTAGGTACCTCCCCCTCTTCCTTTGTAAATACTGAGCAAAAATATTTGTTTAGTATCTCTTCCTTTACACAGTCACCCTCTGCCCACCCTCCTCCCCTTTATTAAGCCTCACTATCCTCCTTGGTCTTCCTTTGCTCCCTGATGTACCTATAAAAGGTTTTATCCCCTTCTTAACTGAGTTGGCTATCTTTTCCTCGGTTTGGGCCTTTGCTGTTCTGACTGCCTTCCCAGCTTCCTTTTGCTTTAACTGATACAGTTCTCTGTCCTGCTCCTTCTGTGATTCCTTGTACTTCCTGAATGCTTTCTTTTCTCTTAAACCTTCCTGCCACTTCCTTTGAGAACCATAGTGGTTTCTTACATCATTTATTTTGTTTATTTGCTTCACACAAAGGCTTGTTACCTCTGTGATGGCAGTTTTATTATTCCCATTGTTCTTCCACCCTCCTTCCTGCCCATTTGCTAGTGCATTCCTTAGGCACTCACCCATTTTAGCAAAGTCAGCCCTCCTAAAGTCCAGTACTTTTGCCTTTGTATGACTTGACTCTATTGCTGTGTTTATTGTGAACCATACTGTTCGATGGTCGCTAGTTCCCAGATGGCTACCCACTTCTACATCTGTGATCCTCTCTTCATCTCCATTTGAGAGAACCAGGTCTAAGATTGCTCCCTCTCGAATGTCTTCTACAGTTTTCTGTAAATCTTCGTCATATAGATCTATAGAATTTCAGGTCAATATTACTCTAAGAAACAACTCGGCAAATTGTCCCCATGCCTATTACTGCTTTTTTTTTTTTTAAATGCTAATTTATGACACTGCAGTTCATGGACCCCACGTTATGACATTTTTTGTCATTTTAATCGGTGTTTCAATCACAGCTATTTAAAAAACATACATCAGTTAAGGGTGTGCATTTCATGTGTTTTATTTACATGGAGAAACTATCATCTGTTCATATTTACAGTGTATCTCCGACATATACAAATATACATATCACTTTATAAAATATATTAATAAATAAAGATGGACACATTGCCGGAGTAGCTCATAGACCCCAAAACATTTTCTTGGCGCTCCTGTACAAGAATACAAAGACAGCGTCAAAGTTTAATTTGGTGATCAGGTATTTTGCACCGTGTTAGAGAGGACTGACTTTGATTTCCACAGCTGTTCCACACCATTATACATAAATACATTACAAAACATGTCAATAAGTTAGGGCCAAGGGTGGCCACATGTTCATAGGTGGCACTTCAGTGTAGGGCTGATTCTGTGGGGGGAGACAAGCATTTGATGCGAGTGGATAGGAATTCTCTCCCAAAGGGTCACAGCTGTTGCTGTTTTTGGGTGTGCAGCTGAGTCACTCTGTTCCTCCTGCTGTGGGGGTGGTGGGTGCAGACAGGAAGGTTGGGGTTCACTCTGGGGAGGGGCATCTGTCAGATGTGATCTCCCAGTTGCCTTCATTGGCACTTGTGCGGCACAAACTGGCCTGTCGAATCGTTTGGCGTGTGACTGAAAACCGATGCTGTCAATGCAGGATGAAAACCCGTCCATTAAATCGGCCTTTGCCTCAGTTGTTAAGTTCCTGCTAGACTTTATGTATTGTACAACACAAACGAGACATTCCTGAAACCCTGCCTAGTAATCCTGCAAGTAGACTTCGTCGTATTCCACTCAAGTCTCTGTCCTCAGAAACTGAATGGTGCTCTCCAGAATCTCTGCCTTTTCCACTTTAGGGTTCCGCAGTCTCTGGATAAATGAAATGGCATTATTTAACACCTTTGGTATTTAAAGTGCAGATAATACTCTACCGTACTGTACATAAGTACAGAAAACCTTGTCTGTTCTGATTTTACAGTTTATAAGAATAAACGTCTTTAAAAGTAGTAGTATTTATTTGGATGGAAAAAAAAAACACCATTTTAGAAATACTGAATATATTACAAAAGCATTAATATATCACATTTTTTGTATTTCACCCCGAAAATGAGATATGGGGTTCAGAAGTTTTGAACAGTCCCTGCTCTCTGGCCACAACCACTAAATAAATTAGACATTTTGGTGTGGTGTTGACCAGTTTACCATTAGAATGTGTGTTAGTACATGCACAGTAGTAGTAAACATAGTATGTTAAGTCACTAAACATCAGACAGAAACAAAATATTCTGATGATGAATTTAAGTATGAAAGAAATACGTGATTCTAAAAACTGTGATAACAAAACAGGATCTCGAGCAGCACTGGTTGGGGTGCGGTGCATGCACTAAATACAGAATAACGTACAGTATAAGACATGTGATTACATCTCAGTGAATGAGTGAGGGCTGCTTGTCATGTCCCTCATTTCTAAAAAGTATATGATCAAAATGTTTGCTAACTAGCAAATACTGCTTGTTGAAAATGTCACCGCGTTCTGTTTTTCTGCAGTATGGTTTGCCAGTTACCTTTGAAGCCTATACTATAAAAAGCTTTAATCAGGATTGTGTGACTTCATACTGCACTTGCTATGGTGTGAAAGTGCTTCCCATGGCAAGAGATGGGCTCTGACATCTCGCAGTTTGGGACAGTAATAGGTTGCCAAAACATACTGCAGAATCACAGCATGTTAGTGAGTACTTAAATGTGGATACTGGGACAAATATATAAAAAAGTAAATGAAATTACAGTTCTCAGAATTGTATTTTCGCAGGTGCCCTGCTTTATTGCGTACACTGTAAGCATATGTGGGATTGGTCCCCAGTGTTTCCCACTGAGTGACCTGGGGGTATATCCATTGAGTATCCATTGTAGAAGGACACAAGAGTAGTGTGACTCCCTAATCTGACAAAAGAAGACTCACCAGAAGCAACAGTCTAAACACATTCCGGGTCAGGAGAAATCCATCGCTTATACCATTGCATTCACCATCTATGCATCTACAGAATATTACTCAAAAAGTCGGCTAGTACGTTACAAGGCACACTTCAAATAACTCATAAAGCATGTACATTAGGCAGTGGTTCATTTGTAAATGTTAATGTGGGGGAACTATCATGTCTAGTTGGGAGAATTCTCCTAAACTGAGACAGATGCAGAGGTGAAAGAGCTCATACATGTTTGCAGGGGATGGGAGAACCAAGTTCCTGTGGGCTCCAGCCCACTTTGACCCCGATACCTGGTAGGCTGTGCAATGGAAGTCAAAACAGAATGAAATAAAGAGACACACAGAGAGTGGGATATAAGTTCGATTAAAGCTGGGACCCTACCTGCATGCTTGGCTCAGTTTGTGACAATAATATTTTCAGAATCTCCAGGCTCTGGTTTATTCGGCCGTGCCTTCGTTTTTCCACCATAGGTTTTAGTAGCTAGTAAATAAAGGAAGGCAGATATTAATGTTTTAATTTCGACACTGATTGATTGATTTGAAATGACTCCAACCAGGATAACCCCATGAGGTGTGGTGTTTCGTATTCATGGGGGTCCCTGAAAAGATAGCAGTAGCCAACAGGAATCGTTTATATACAGACTACAACACACACAGCAACAAGCAAACTATAACAGTAAGTGCATCCAAACAAGACATGAAGTAATGTAAATGAGTGATAAGAAGTTTGCACGGAGTACAGGGTAAGTGCACTAGACAAACAGACAACAGCTAAATCTGGTTCAAGATCAGTTGGCATTCATCTGTATCCCCCTTCCCCGGGTCGTGTCTGAAAATTGGTAGGATTTGTCTAGTGCACTTACCCAGTCAACAAAAACTAAATAAATAAAATAAAAAATTAATAAAAGATGCCTATTTTCAGGCATGGCCTGGGGAAGTACAATAGCCAGTAGCAACAAGTTAACAGGCAATCTACTGACAAAATACTGTCTACATAGAGTGCACACGATCACAAAATAATTGAAGTAACAGTGCAGCATTTACATTTTTCATTTCCTTGGAAGAGTTGATCTGGCCAGATTGCTTCATTTGTCGCCTTAAACAGCCTGATATGGGGCTTTCTGAATACAAGATCCGCAAACCGGTTTGTAAAATGAATATCCCCAGGTTAGATCCGATTGGTAACTTTATATATAGCAGGAGTCAAATGTGACGTGACTTGTCCTAGCTGGCTTTCCCTTTGAAGCCTTCAGCATCAGCTGCTTCTGTATGAGTGCAGATAAAAGGGTGAGTAAGTGACACAGAAAAATGCAACACTTGGGACAGAGGCCCCTGCTGTGTTACGAATTTGCCACACGAGTAAGCCAGCTTTCTTTCTGCTGTGTTTAATATACTAATATACCAACAAGCCAGCAGAATAGGCCCTATGCTATTGAATCTTCTTGATGCTCAGTGCCTAGGCAGGGCACCGATTTTCACACCCCACTTCCCAAAAAGGACCCCTATTTTCCAGGGGGGCTCCTGGATGTACCCTCCCCCTACACCTATCCCAGCCCTTATTGAACTCCTCCACCGTAGTAGCAGCCACCAGATCCCTGGGCAGCACATTCCAGGGCTCCACCACTCTTATTTGCCTTGATACTGTAAATCAACGTGATGAAGTTTTTTTCACATTTCCATTTGAGAAGGTCAGACCTTCCCACAGCCTAACCCATAAGCAATGAAAGCCCCCACCCCCCCATTCCGGTTCTCTCTCATCACAACAATCTATATGAGTCTTCATTTATAATTCGTGACTTCTTTCATAATCCACAAACATGCTTGTCAAGTTTGGATTGAAGGTTTAACAAATGAACCCCCAGATCTTGCGTTGTTCACAGAGAAGAGGACTAATGCATAGGTGTGATGTGGGTGCTTCATCATGGGACAATATGCTTTTGCTGGATCTCTGGCAGCTATTTCTAGCATCCCCAAGCACTTGATATGAGTTTTCCATTGAAATACACCCTACATTTAATATTAATGGAAGGTGTTCCTTGGTATTTGCAGCTGTCTTTGAACACCCTCACCCCGAGGTGAGTGAGCAGTGTCTATTGCATGCCAGTTCACCTTAGGCACAAGAAAAGTGGTGTGATCACAACAGCGGATAATGCTGATAAAAACTTGAAACTGGCCAGATAAAAAGGCGCACCCTTTTTCATAATTACACATCTAGTAACCTACAGAAGCAGACTCAAAATAAGAAAAAGTGCATCTTGCAAAACATGAAAAGGGATGACCTGAAATGGGAAAAACATAACAATCAAATGTTTACAGCATATGACAGCCACTATGTTGAACTGCCAGTAAAAGCAGTCCCTGGATTATCCGCATACTCCTTTCAGGGTGTTTGATAATCACAGCATGTCCCCTCCTTATTCCAGGTACTCAAACAATGGTATTTGTATATGTTATGATAGCTGTCACAATGCTTGTTGTAACAGACATAGTTCCAAGGTATAAAAATGTATTGATGTCACATCACTTTTTCCCTCTATTCTTCTGTAATGTTGATTAATTGAAAAAGGCAATAAAAATTATTTAAAAAATGTTTGCTATATATAACATAATGAAATAAGTTTTACAATCCTGGACTGTAAAAAAAAAAAACTTGTATTATCTGCAATAAAAACTATTAACTGAACAAAAAAAAATTCAATATTTCACCAATAACACACACTGGCACTCAGAGTCAACTACTGAAAACATTACAAGAAGAAGACTGAGATAGAAATAAGTGTGTGTGTGTGTGTGTGCGCGCCCGTGCCCGTGGGTGCCTGTGACCATGTGTGGGTGATTTTTCCAGTTTTCAGCAAAGCATTCACAGGAAAACTTAGTGACATAAATTCTATTTTTATCCCTGAGACCATGAACAAAACAGAATCTTCTTTCCTGAGAAGTTCACAAAATATGATCCTTTCCTTATGTTTCTGTTCATGTTGTTTATACCTGCCAGTAAGCCATATCACCCTATCTATCCCATTATACAGCTTTCCTCAGTTTGTGGTCAGCTTTGAAGAGTGCAGATGTGTTCCTGGTCCTGGTCCAACGAAGATTGTCGTGCCGGAGTCCGGAGGTAAGTATGGGGTGGGAGGGGTGTGGGAGGCAGGATGCACAGTGGGTGGGCGGGTGGGGGCAGAGACAGCAAGGGACCATTTTTGTGTTTCAGGGTTTTTTAAAGGACGATGATGTGGGACGTTTACCACACTGTGGTGGCACAAGGATTGCTGTTTGGGGGTGCGTGGAGCCAATGGGGGATTGGGCACTCCCATTGGTGATAGCATCTGTTGCCATGCTGGGGTGGGCTCCCAGTGTGGCACCCTGTACTCTCTGGGGGGACAATGGAGCTGATGGGGGATTGGGCACCCAGCGTGGCGTGTGGAACTCTGTTTGGGGGGTAGTGCAACACAGCCAATGGGGATTGGGCACCCCCATCCGCTATACAGTGTGTGAGTGGGGGGGTGAGCATGCAGTGTGAGTGCATATGTGTGTGTGTGTGTGTGTGTGTGTCTAGGGGGAGCATGCGTGAGCAGGCGATATCTTATTGCTGCTCACTGAAGCATAGCTCTCCCTTTAAACTGTACTCCACTGCATTTTCGACTGCTGTCATAGACAGCTCCAGCAGCCATTGGAGAACTGCGGCGGCACCTGCAAACACACTGACTGAATTGGAAGAGGGATGCTACACCTCCAAAACTTGGATGATGGCACTATGTTTCTTGCACAAGCATGCAAGCAAACATAAAAATGGGACAAAAGCAGGTAGCCTGTGATAGAGGCATGCAGATATTTTTCAGTGGTGTAGATGTCATTCAGATTAAACTCTATGTTTTTTTCAATGAATATTATAGATCATCCCCAATGTCCAAAGGCATACTATTCCAAGCTGGGCTGCCATAGCATAAAAATAAAGATTAAGAAGTTAAACTCCCCACACTGTTTTAGCAGCTGCAACACAGCATACTTAATTTTGGGGCACCTCCTCCAAAAATAAAAAATAGTCAAGAAATGTGCTTATCTAATGAATGGTCATACATCTTGTTGGGCATAAGAGAAAGGGTTTGCAAAAAACTGAAAGATCTAGGAATAATAGTTTGCCTAGTCTCCTCTGTTGTATTGAAGAAGCCAAAAGTCAATTGTGACCATTTTTGAAAGTCCTTCTGGATGCTAGTAATAATGGGTTCATAATATAACAGTTCCAAGTAGTCCAAGTCCTTTGTAACTTTTTATTATATAGTGGATCCATCTGAAAGAAATATTTTTTTTGTGGCGGAAATGATATAACATTAAATGGAATAACTATCTTTTTTGTAGCATTCAGTCAAATGCCTGCTAGGGTTTCCAATGATGGCAAAATATCCCACACCTTAGGTAGGGTTAACTTGGGTGACAGGAGCACAAGCAATATGTTGACAGTGAAAAAAGGCCCTCTCCTGCTGCTTCTCTCCTAATGGCTGCAGCTCATTTTCCAAACTAATGGGCAAACAATAGAGGGGAATGGGGACAACATTATTAAGTACCCCTCCGTAGGGTGATGAGTTCTGTTAAGGAGCCGATAACAATTCTAAAGGCCTGAGGATAGTTATTGTATATAACTGCCTAAAGATAGCAACCACCTCTCCCAGAAAACAAAAGTGGAGTACATTGCTCCACAAGAAGAGCCAAGACACACTATTGAAAGCCTTCTCTGCACTGAGGCTAGGGAGAACTAGGGGGGTAGACCTGGAAATGGCATACTGTAGGAGATGAATTGTGCAAAGCACATTATCATGCACATTTGGCAAAACCAATCTACCACCTAACCTCAAGTATAGTAACTCACAGCGCTAGGGATCAAGGCACAGAAAAGTATTGAAGAACTGTTAAAAACCTTAGCAGTACTTGAGGGATACCATGTCTAGGTCTCCATAAGGCTCAGAACTCTTGTAAATTTTGACCTTGGACTTCCTGTTATGGAACTTCTTCTCTACTACCCCCCCCCACACTTACACACAAGTGGATAAAAGAGGAAAAATATATGTATATAATATTAATATGCTAAAAACAAACAAACTTGTAAACAACTACTGCAACATTAAGCATGTAAATATACAAAAAAGTTAGCATTTGGTCAAGAAAACTGTTCCAAATTTAGAGAAAGGTCATTAATTGCATCAGGAGCATATGTTAAAATTGGCTAATCAGCTAATAGAACTTGAGCATGCACAGTCGGAGAAGAGTGCACCATCAAGCTAGACACATCCCAGGAGGTCAGCTGCAGAAGTAGCACAAACTTCAGAAGAAGTCAGATTTCCAGTTGATTGGTTTCCAAAAAGGACTAATTGGGTACAGATCTTTCTTTAAACATATCAGCTACAGGGTTATATGGAACTTTTAGGCATGCAGGTATTTCCGGATGTTGAACCAAGCGTGTTTTCATCAGTAGCCCTGTTACGGGGAAGATTTCCAGTCTGATTTAGCATTAACTTTAGGGGCAGTGGTGGGCAAAATTGCATTTTTTTTCTTGTAGAAGGTTTGTGCCCTTCTAGTAATTTTAGATGGCTAGGCAACAGACTTTAAGAGTGAAGCTTTAGTATTGGGGTGTTTAATACTGTGTTTTAAAACTGGGATGTGCATTTGTTTGCAGTAGTCAGCATGAGTATCAGTCTTGGAGGCTGGTGAGTGCGAGCTGCTTTGAGAGGAGAGAGCTTGAGGATGAAGTTATGTTTCAGAATGTTTAGAGTCCAGAGTTCTGAAACAGTCAGTTGATGCTTGCTTTGATTTAGAAAAGGGATTGGGCCTGTTTCCCTGAATAGTCTTGCCTCAGGCCAATTTCTGACAGTAAAATCCCAGGCTTCCTTAGGAGTTTTGAAACTGTGAGAGGCCCAGAGATCACCAAGATAGTTGGGTATTTTATATAATATGTAATGTTAAATGATTTCAGAACAAACCAAATGTCCCCATAAGCTTTTCTCTTGTCCACAACCTCTGATGAAAATCTTGAAATAAGATTTTTTTAGTGCCCCAACAAAGGGTTTTCCTCTGTCTTGCTACAGATACTATTTCTTCCTTTATGTTGTACCTCAAAAAGCTCACAATTATAGGTCTGGTTCTGTGACCCTGTTTTGGAATAGCCTTCAGTGCCCTGTGTGCCCTTTCAATCCCTATCGGCCAAGGCCAATTATAGTTCAGTAAAGAAAGATGGAAATCTTGAAGGAATTTAATCATGTCATTCCCTTCTGACATCTACGGTACCCCCACTATATGAAGATAATTTTGTCTACTTCGATTTTTCAAATCATCTACCTTTGTACCCAGTACCTCAAGTTTATTATGGTTTAAATCCATCTTATCTTCAGCTTTACACAGCGACTCTTCCAAAAGTGTCAACTTTTCCTCAATTATATTGAGCTTTTCCTCTAAAACTGCAGACTCTCCCTTTTCAATATCTGCTTCTATTTTAAGACTCACAATGTCAAGGTGCATGTTATTAAGCTTTTCTTTTATGCATGACATATCATTAGAACTTGAGTTAAATTGCTTAGTATTCTTGCCATTTAGCTGTTTAATGGGGCAGTTGTAGTTGCACCTCGCCTATTGGGAGAGTCAGAGGAGTTTGGAGGCAAAGACCCCACTGACCTGATGCCATAGTCATCCTTTCTCGCTGGCAGGTGGTGTAGAAATGTAGAACAAACTGCTGATCTTTCTGGTGGCTGCAAGAGCTAAATAATTCACCTGATTGTCCTGTATTTACACAAAGTCAAAAAGATACAATATTGGCAATTTGGCACTGTGAAATAAAAAACTAAACTTGGATAACTTTATTCTCTTTAAATTATGGAAGGCTGACAGTTGGTGGAGGAGCTTCATTTCAGGCTGCCATTCACTTCAGGTGCCCGTACGCGACCGACCAGAAATAATTATTAAAAATACTGTATTAACTGATGTGCTTTTTATGCTTCTGTTATTTTATATAACAGATCATTGTCCTGAGGAGGCAATCATGGAGTCAGCAACAACAGGGACCAGTGAAGTTTACATTTTTTCTTCAGTTATTTACAGAACATCCCATGTCATACTGATGTTGCAGATGTGGCTCTGTATCCTACTGAAACAATGACCTAGGTTATGGAGTGAGCCTGTGACACTGAAGGGCAAGCTGGTGGAGTAGAGATTTGCAAAGTTGGCAGACTTCACTCCATGAAAATAATTTTGTGAAGTTAGCTGCATTCACAAAGTGTGAAGTGTCGACTTTGAGGAGCTTTAGGCAGGAAAAAATTGCACTTTTTCAGGGGATGGTAAAGAAAAGTTTAGGCAAAGTGGCAACTTAGCCATAACTTTGCCTCAGAATGTACCATTTCCCAAAGAGGACTCAATGTGAAGTGATAGAGCAGCAAAGTGTGCAATTTGCAAACTTATTTGTGAAGGCAAATTTTGCAACTTTACCTGAACTTTGCCAGAGATGTAAAACTTTATGACATCTCTATGCAGGAAGATGATGGAGTGTCTCAGTAGATGCTTGTCTCATTGAGATGAGAGTGCACTGGTCTCCTCTTCAGTTATCTCATCTGAATGTGCATAGCCGGTGATGCAAGCAGAGACAACATATCAAGGGTGGGGCATGGGGCCTTAACAGAATGATAATGTAACCCCTTGGAGTGCCTTATTGCTATTATAGAAAATGGCGTCAATAGAAAAGTATTTGAAGTGTACTTTTACAGTGTTTTCTTCATTGAGAAAGAGACTTCTAATTAAACAGTTCATCCACCAACTGTTTAATAATGCTTGTTCAGAATCAGAAAGCAGCATTCCAGTCATTCAACAGTATAAGATAATGGAATGCTGATAGGAAGAATTCATGTGCCATGGTAATCAGGCTGTATATGATAGTGTAAAAGAGACTGAAGTGTTTTGACAAGTTTCTGTATGTGTTCCACTATAATGAATGTTAAAACAGCGAAAAGGTACGTAGCAGTGCTTGACAATTTTTTTTCCACACTCCAACTGCCAATTTTTCATTTTTGTATCCAACTTTTTCTATTTCATATTTGTTTTTTCTTTACTATTTATTATACTAACTTCAGATGTATTGATTGCACTTATGGGTTCACTGTTTGTGTATCTGCATCCATGTGGCTTTGCTTTAATGTAATGATGAGTGTATCTTTAATTGAGCTGTATAAATGAAACCTTCATATGCACTGTTGTCCACTCCCCCTGAGGAAGACTCTTTTGAGTTAAGGTACTGGGGAACTGCTTGCCACGGTTTCTCACTAAGGGAGATTAAACACTTTTGGTTCATGTCACAATATTGAGATTGTGTGGCCTATTTGTTATTTAGCAATTCAAAACAGCCCTGAGTGTGTTTTTTCTTGTTTTTAATGTTCGGTTTTTAGACTGCACCAACTGCATTGCCCTAGAGTGACTGTTCTTGTGTTTTATAACTGTTTGCATTGGGCTGTGATTAATGAAACCAAAAGAGTTAGCAAAACTAGAAAATATACAGAAAACAGTGCAAACTTAGTAATACAAGGTCAATGTCCTGCTTGATTTCCTCCCAACCATCTGCCAGAAAACTCTGCCCTGGTGCATCTGTCCATGAATTTTGTTAGGGGGTGCACATCCTGATGAAGCTCATGGAGCAAAGTGCTGGGGGGCAGAGTTTGATGGAAGATGGGTGAGAGTCAACTAAGCAGGACATTGTCCTTGTATTAATAATTTTGTACTATTTTCTGTATTTTCTCTCATGTTAATAGAATATTGTATTTGTAACTGTTGTTGTATGATTTTGCATGGCTATGTTAGAGGGGTAGCTACCCCTGTCACCTGCACCTCACTTTGTAGCACACTTTGACTTGTTCTTGCCTCACTTAGGGATAATAAAAATGTGTATATTTGCTAATGCCTGAGGTTTCATTGATCACAGTAGATTATATAGTGCTTAGCCTCTGAATGCTTAACTTCACTTTTTTGTTTGGAAAACAGAGTGGAGCTGTGTCCAGGTAAAGCATATGCTTCCAGATGCATAATTATATTTAAGGCACTACCTTATATCAGCTGTCCCTTCATGATGAAAATGAGTTTATTAAAAAAGGATGGAACATAACTTTTGCCTGATACAGAGGCAAGATAGACATTAGCAACTGTAATAGGTTCCTATGTGGAGTCCCCACTAAAATTAGATAAAGACCTTCTCCATCCTGCATTCTCTCATCCACATGAATGGAAAACCTTTCTTGGCCTATGTCAGAACTCCACTACCTTTCCCAGAGTTATGTGAAAAGGACTCTAACACCATGTAGCCATATGTTCCAAATTTCAGGTGTTCTTTAACAGGAAAGTGAGTTTCCACTGGAAAAATGATTTCTGATCTCTCATATTTCAACATTTGTGTAATCTGTAACTTTTTAGGGGGTTGTGAACCCCATTAATGTTAAATGACAAAAATGCTGTAGATGATGCTATGGTAATTTATTTTAACTGAATAAATGTTATTAAAAATTTTATAAAAAATAGATAACAAAATACAGGAGAGTACACCACATGGAAAAGCCAAGCAAAAAAGAAAGATGCGACTAAAAAAACCAAAGTAATCAAAAGTGCTCCAGGGACAGCAAGAAATATGACACACTATCCATCTTCCTCAACTCATAACCAAAGACAACTACTTTAAAAAAAGGAACACAGTGTTCATGCTCTGAATTCAGCCATCCATGGTATAAAGAATTAATGAAAAACTAAAAACTGATACCAAACAAGTATCTGGGAAGTAATTATCTAACAATGATTTAATAATTAGTGTATAAAATAGACATTTAAATCAGATAAGACCCATATTACTGGTAACATGGAAAAAAATGCCAACGACATGAGCCCAGGGAACCTCTCACTGTTTCCTAGGGAACAAAAACTAAACTAAACAAAAACTAAAAAAAAATAAAATAAAAACAAGTAAAACAATAGCCACATAAAAATAATTATAGTTGTAGTAAAACCTCTAGTCTTTCCCACCTATTTTTATAAGAAGAGATACTATGTCTCAAATTAGCTATAATATTTTCCATTCACAAAATTGTCAACATTTTAGCATACCATTCGCCATAAGTAGGAATCTGATAACTAAGATGATGATACATGATTATTAATTTGGCAACAGCTGTGAGGAGAGCTAAATGGAATTTCTGAGATCCTGTCAGTTGGTTAATACCCAGCAGGCATAATTCAGGGGTGAATCTGTTCTGGAGGCCCAATAAAGGGTCTATACTGGTTATAATTCAGTTTTAAAAACTTTGGATCAAAGGACAATCCTGTAACACGTGCCTTAACATACAAAGTTGTAATTTACAACACCCACAAATAGGTAATTCTAGTCTCCCTAAAGCAAATAGACAAGATGGGGTGTAATTTAAATTGTACAACATTTTATATTGCAATAATCTGAGTTTATCAACTTTTGTATATTTATGTACACAGTCCTAAGGTACAAAAGAATCTAACAGAGGCTGTTGAAAATCCAGAAATTCTCTATCCCAATAGCCACACTTAACTAGAGAAATGTTCCCCAATGCCTTCCTCAAGGCCTTGTTAAGAGTAGATACTGCATGAGGTTGTATAACTAAGTCCACTAGGTGATGGTACAAGGTACCATCCAAGAAAATCCAGGGACGTTAACCTAAAAACTTCTATAATGGCATGCTTTAATTGATGAAAGACAAGAGCAGCTGAATAAGAAACATCAAATTTAGGGCAAGCAGTCTCAAAAGTAATCAATTAATCTCCTTCAAAAAAATCTGCAATTGTCTGGAGGGCCCGTATGAGGTATTCCATAAAAAAACTCTGAGGTATTGGTTTGGAGGCAATTTTCACATTAGGATTAAGCCCAAATGGTTGATAAATATCTCTGTTTGGGGCATATCTTAGCATACCACATAACTGAGAGCTGATTTTGATGGACCATCCAATAGGTGTATCTTGTAAAAAGAAGGTAACTGTTTTCATGAGATATAAGTAAGAGCCTGAGGTGTAAGCTTAAAGGTCAAACAATAATACAATTCAATCACCTTCCATGGTGTGGGCACTTGATGTTCTATGGTACCAAAGTTAGGGAGGCACCAAGCTAAGAATTTACTTGCCTGAGCTACTAAATAGTATCAATAAACTGTGGCAACTGCATGCCCCCTTGAGATTTAGCCAAGGATAATTTACAATAGGCTATTCTAGGCTTTTCCCCCCAAAGATAAGCCATAATTAGACTCTGAAAACTGAAAAACCATTTCAATGTAATGGGACTCCTATCATGGCAAATGGATAAAGAGCCCAAAGTAATATGTTCATTCAAAAAACAGCTATTATCCCCCACAGAAAAAGGGGTAAGCATTGCCATCGATTGAAGTCTGCCTTTATCCCATGAAATGCAGACTGAAAATTTAAATCTATAACTTTCCTGATATGCTGTGCTAAGTGTATGCCTAACCATTTCAAGCCCATCTAAGACCAAAATAGTTGCAAGTCTGCCAGGAGGTGTTGCTTATAGGTAAGGGAGTTAAGGGGAAAAAATAACTGTTTTTGAGATATTTAACTTGTATCCTGATAAGCAGCCAAACTCAGCAAGAACCTGCAATGTGAAAGGTAGTGACAAATGGGGTGTGGTAGATGAAGCAGGATATTGTCTGCATATAGAGAAAGTTTGCAAATATTGAGGCCAACAGCAACACCCCTTATGGAGGGGCACTGAATAATATGCCTAATAAGGGGTTCCAAGTAGAAATTAAATAAAAAGAGAGATAGGGAACATCCCTGCCTCATCCCCCATGTAAGTCAAAGGCGGTTGATAAAACACCATGACAAAAAATTCTTGCAGAGGGAGTAGAATATAACAGCCATACCCATTTTATAAATGAGTTTGGGATTCCAAATGTAGATAGGGTAAGAAACAAAAAGGGCCAGGACACCCTATCAAATGCTTTTTCAACATTCAGGGAGACCAAAACTGCAGGGGTGTTGGACTCCCTGGAAGCTGAAATCAGGTGAAATAGTTTTCATATATGGTCAGAGACCAGGCATCCACTCATAAAGCCTGTCTGCTCGCTGTCTATCAAGGGCTGCCAAATGTGAGCAAGTCTATGGGCCAAAATAGTGTACAAGATCTTAACATCCACATTCAACAGTGTGACTGGGTGGTAATTGTCCACCTCTAACTTTTCTTTTTCAGGCTTGGGAATTAATCTGATGAATGCTTAAAGGAAATCAGGAGGGAAGGCATTACTTTGTTAACAAAAATTGTAGAAATTTATTAAGAAAGGGTATAGCTCTGATCTTAATGCTAAATAAAAATTGGAGGAAAAACCATTGGGACCTGGGGCTTTGTCTGAAATAAAGGAGAGATGGCCATCTTCACTTCAGAAGTGATAATAGGGGCCGTTAGTAGGTGGACTAATTGAGGATTTATCTGAGGCAGATTAGAATCCTTCAAGAATTGACATATTTGCTGTTGGAAGTCCTTGGATACTGGATCCATACTATATAGGGTAGAATAAAATTGCTTACATTCTGAAGCAATGTCCCTCGAGACTGTCAAAACACAGTTGTCCATTCTAGACTGCACCCTTTAGATTAAGCAAGACATCTCTAGTTGTTTAAGTCTCACAGCCAGCAATCTGCTGCTTTTTTCATCAAACATATCATAATTAAACCTTGAGTGAAGTATGGAATGCTCCACCTGTTCCCGGTTAAGTTCCACATATGTGGCCTTCTCCTGATTAAGCAAAAGCCAGTCCAGTTCAGGCGAGGACATGCTAATATTTCTTTCCAGGTGTCTAATAGTTTGTAGTAACTCCTGAGCTTTTTTCTCCCTGTGCTTGGCCCTTGAAGAGGCCAAGTGAATTAATTATTTGCTTACAACACATTTATTAGTTCCTGCCAACTGTAGCTATTGAGGATACTGAAGGAATATCGTTGATAAAAAAATCTGTAGTCACTTGTTTCAATTTATTAAAGCACCATTCATCCTTCAAAAGGTGGTTATTAATTTTCCATCTCATCACTTTTACAGATAGAAGAGAGGCCAACAAAGAAAAAGACTGGAGCATGATCTGAAGTTATAATACTTATAATTTTCCAGAATTGCACCATTTGTAAGAAAATGGGACTAAGTAGAGCATAATCTATACATGAACTAGCATTATGGACAGGGAAGAAAAAAGTGTACTCCATATCTGCAGGGTAAAGGATCCTCCATATATCCACTGGCCCCCCTTAATCCATAATTTCTCTCACTGCTGTCTGAGCTGGGGAAAGGGCTTTGCAATTGAAATCTGATCTGTCTAGTAAGTCATCAATTGTCAGATTCCAATCACCCATAATTATTTTGAGTATATTGTCATAGCCCGAAACAAGTGTGAACATCTTCATAAAGAAGGCAGGGTTATCTATATTGGGTCCATAAACCAACACCAGCAAGAGCTCAAGATTACCAATTTTGTTGTAAGTAAAAAGAAATCTACCTTCTGGGTCAGCATGTTCAGTAAGAGACTGGACAGCTAGTCCCTAATGAAATAAAATAACTACTAAAGTCAGACGAGAGCTAGTCCCTGCCCCAATAGTAGAGCCTACCCATAATCTACAAAAAAGATGGGCCTTGGATGCACATAAATGTGTTTCTTGAAGGAATGCAGCATCTGGTTTAAAAGTTATTAGATGTTTGAGGACTTGCATGCACATTTGGGGTGAATTACCACCTTTAATATTCCAAGTAATACATTTTAAAGAAGGTAAAGCCATAAAAAACAAGAGACTCTAAAGTTAATGCACCAATAATCAAAATCATCATAAACCCAACAGGTGATGTTAGCTTGGTGCCCAACGAAAACAAATAGCAAGCCTTGGATAGTTAAAATTTCAAGGTACCATAGAAATAATCTGTGAGGTAATTCTAATTAGTGGTGTTGTATATCTCCCACAAGAAAAATAAAATTCAGTAACAGACAATATGGAGCGCATCTCCAAAGAGAGTTAATATCATCAAAAAAGAGATAAACACACCCCTGTATATTCCCCAACATCCAAGGGGAAATGGGTAGGGGCCACACCCACAAACTGGAGATAAATCACCCCATGCGATTATCTGGATGTGGTGGCTTGGCAAACATTCTATGAGCCCCAGCCTGCTTCACTCTGTCAGAGAATTTAAGCTATGTATATTTGGCACAGAAAAAAATACACCACACCCCGACCCCACTATCTCCCTACTTAAAAAGAACTATAGCATACTTGGTATAATAGGGACACATAGCATAATATTATCTAAACACTCATTAAAAAAAAGTATAGACCAACATGTCCATGGGAACAATGAACTATGAGAGATCACCTTTAGTTGTTGTTAGGATTCTAGAGAACAGATGGCTATAAAATAAAAATTAGATATTTTGTTAATGTGACCACAAAAACAAAGCTTGATTATTAGACCAATACTTCTATCCATTTTCAAGAGGAAGGTCTGAAAATCATAATAGGTTAGTGTGAGTGTTCAAGGCACAGTTTGATGACCTGTTATATAAAAAAAAGGTTAAGTCGGTAGGCATTGGATGATGATGATAATATTGTATTTTTATCCAGGAGACTCAATTCATGGACAGAGCCCTGTTTACAAATCATGCCCTGTACAATAAGACTTAAGACTCCAGACAAAACATATACGAACATACGAAATTTGCCAGCAGATAAAGGCCTAGAGGTCTATCAAGTCTGCTCATATGTGCAGCTAGCACCCCTTATTCTGCAGCTGCCCCTCTCTTCCACCCTTCCCCTTCATTAACCCTTCCCCTTGTCCTGTCCCATCCTCGTTTGAAGCAGTCCACTGTTCTACTGCATACCACTTCTGCAGGTAATGCATTCCACCCAGTCACCACCCTCTCTGTAAAAAAGTGTCTCCTCATCTCCCTCCTGCACCTTCCTCGCTCCAGTCTCATATCATGGCCCCTCGTGGCCCTCCCCTTCCTTACTTTGAACAGTCCCTCTGTACCCGTCTTGTTTATTCTTTTCATGTATTTAAAGGTTTCAGTCATGTCACCCCTGTCTCTCCTCTCCTCCAGTGAGTACATGTTCAACTCCTTCAACCTCTTCTTGTATGATAAGTCCCCCAGCCCCTTGATCATCTTTGTCGCCCTGCGCTGCACCCCTTCCAGTAACTTAATGTTCCTTCAGATCGGACGCAGTACTGCACGCAGTACTCCAGGTGTGGTCTAACTAATGACCTATACAGTGGCAGAATCACCTTCCTCCTCGAGGATATACCCCTTGCAATACAACCCAGCATTTTGTTGGCCTTTGCAGCTGCCTTCCTACATTGTGCCGAGTTGTTCATTGACCCTGTAATGAACACACCCAGATCCTTCTCCTCCTCTGTCTGGGCTAGCTGCACTCCTCCTAACTGGTAATTTCTCTTTGGGTTCTTCATCCCAAAATGCAGCACCTTGCACTTTTTGGCATTAAACCCCAGTTGCCAGGTGTCTGACCAGGTTTCAAGCTTTGCCAGATCATCCTGCAACCCCTGCCATCCCCCTTCATCATCCACCACCGCGCCTACCTTGGTATCATCAACAAACAGACTGATCTTGCTCTTGATGTCCCATGATATGTCTGCAATGAATATCCCAAACAACACTGGTCCCAACACGAGCCCTGTGGAACACCACTCGTCACTGCCCTTGGGTGTGAGAGCTCCCCACCCACCACCACCCTCTGTTGCCTTCCCTGCAGCCAGTTTCCTACCCATCTCACCAGCTTTGCACCCACTCCTGTGCCTACTAACTTCCTTCCCAGCCTTCCATGTGGCACCGAGTCGAATGCCTTACTGAAGTCCAGATACAGGACATCCACTGCATGGCCCCTGTCCAGTTGCCTAGTTACCCAGTCATAGAACTCAGCCAGGTTGGTTTGGCAGGATCTGCCATGTATGAAGCCATGCTGTCTGCTGTCCTGTAGTCCTTTGGCCTCTAGGAGGGCCACCAGCCTCTCCTTCAGGATAGTCTCCATTAGCTTACCCACGATGGATGTCAGGCTCACTGGTCTGTAGTTTCCCGGTTCATCCTTGGGGCCACTCTTGTGGATGGGCACCACATGAGCCATCCTCCAGTCCTGAGGTACACACGGGTACACACATATATATAGATAGCATTCAATTTACACACTAAACAAAAACAAGATGCATGCTGTAAACATAGCAATGGATAGAATCAATTAAGAAAATGCATAACACTTGCATCCTTTGTAATAAAAAACTTTCATCTCTTGCTGGAATGTTCTGTCTGTGACTTTCTGTTAAATAAAACTTAGAATTTCATTCCATGTATGTGCTAAAGTAGCAATCAGGGTTAGATCACCAAATCTATTTTTTACCCTGGGCCACACAATATCAAGAGAGGCATCTCTCAGACCATGTATGTTCTCTCTATTAAATGCAGTTATTGAGGCCTTCAGAGGATGAGTATGATCTGCATTCATTAGTTTATAGCACCAAGTTGGCCACTGAATCTTGCTGAAAGGAAGGTCAACACTCATCACAGTGGTGGGTCAGAGCTTGTAGTTGATTGTGTCTGGAGGGCACGGCTTAGGCCCAACCCCCTGCCCCTCACCCTACGCCCCCCTTGGTGTCACTTCCTTTATACCAGGGGTTCTGACATCATTTCCTCTGAGAGCATACAACTGTCATATCCTTACCTGCACAGCACACTGCATTGACAGTAAAAGCGCACATACTATCTAAAAAAACCAAAACAAGCAAACAAAAAATAAATAAATACATTTACACAGGGTAAACTGGAAAGAAGACAGACATGTAGGGAGTAGTGCAATGCACTGGCTGTGGTGCAGCAGTCTTCTTGGAGACTTTCTGGAGGCTGAGATGCTGCCCTATTTGCAGGCAACTCTGCTCTTAGGGAGGAGGCTGCCTGTCTCCAGCCCAAACTGGACAGGAGTACAGGACCCACCCCCCCCCAATGCAGGGAACACCAAGGACACCACCTCTGCCTCAGAGGTTTCCAAGAAGGAGCAGCGGTTGGACCACAGTAGGCTCAGGAAGGGTGAAGGTGGTGGAACAGAGGTGCACCTCTTCAGATGTATCACTCCACAATCCATACGCCATTCTGGTGGAGCTTAGTTCCCCAATGGAGGCAACCACAGCCATCTCGATTCCCCTTTAGCAGTCCAGTCAATGGCCTGTACTGCGTTGTGGAGTTGCAGAAACTTCCAAAAGTCCTGAGACTTTAATGAGAAATGCACTTGGATTTTTTCAAAGGACATAAGGGTACTGATATTTGGTAGATAGAGATCCTGCACAATGCGAATCCCCTTCCCTTCCGTTGAGGACCAGATCAGGGGTTTGTTGTCCACCCTAATGAGCCAGTTGTGCCAGAGGTCTAGATACCTAAAGGGTACCAAGACTCCTTGGTTCGTTGTCTTGGCCGCCTTCATAAGGCAGAACCAGGCTCTCCTAGTAGTGTCCATGGCTGGAGTGAGCTTGTCCTGGGATATAGCGTTGTTAGTTAGGAGTAGACTAAGATGAGTGGGGTGTAGAATTTGCCTTTCAAGTTGCATCCATAACGGTGAAGTGAGGGGGGTTGGGACAAACCATTTGACTGCTTGAGCAGCTAAAAAAGACCAATGATAGCCCTGGAGCCAGGGAAGCCCTAAGTCCCTTGCGACCAGTGTGCCCGTAGTTTATGAACTCCCCACCATGGCTTCCTTCCTTCCCACAGAAAAGATGATATTAGTTTATCTAATGTTCGAAATACTTTTATCTGACAAAGTTATGGGAAGGTTATTCAGCAAATATGCTACTCTGGGCAGCAGGAGCATGCGAAGTGCCGCTACTTTCCCTGGGAGGGAGAGATTCAACCGTCGCCACTGTGCTGCTTCAATTGCCAGCTGCGTGAGTAGCAGGGTAAAGTTCCTAGATTCTATGTGCCCCCAGACAAAAGGAATGTATATACCCAGGTATTGTAGGTTGTTAGGATCCCATGATAATCCTAGACCCTGCAGACAATCCGTAGTGCAGGCCGCATTCAGAGGGGTAACACTGGTTTTATTTTGGTTAACTAGCAAACCTGATATACTGGATAATGACTGTAAAGCGTCTAGCACCAGGCTAAGGGACTCCAGAGGGTTGGAAAGAGAGAAGTAAATCATCTGCATATGCAGCTGCAAGATAAGAACGGTCTCCCACCAAAACTCTCTGAATCTCTTTGTTGGCCTAGATTACTCGGATCAGAGGATCCAGAGCCAGTAGAAAGAGCAATGGGGATAGCGGGCACCCCTGCCAGGTGCCTCGCTGCAGGAGAAAGGGCATAGACGTGTCCTTATTGGTAAGTTTCTTGGCCATAGGCTTGTTATATAAGACATTGACCCATTGTTTAAAGTAGGTGCCAAAACCGTACAGATCGAGCACCTCATGTAAATAGGGCCATTCAACCGAATCAAAAGCTTTCGAGAAGTCAACTGCTATGGCACCCATAGGGATGGAAGATCGAAGGGCTAGTCATTTGATGTTGAGCAGAAGTTGGATCTTGTCAGCTAGTGCTCTACCTTTGGTGAATCCAGCTTGGGAAGGGTGTACTATGGAGGGTAAGACCTCCATCATACAATTGGCGAGTATTTTGGCCACAATCTTGGTGTCTGTGGATAACAGTGAAATAGGGTGATAATTTGCACAGTTAAGCAGATCATCAGATTTCTTTGGGATGAGAGTAGTTAAAGCCTCTCGCATTGTTGGTGGAAGGGTACCTATCAAGCGCACTTCCTGAAGGGCCGCAAGTAGATGGGTTCTAATTTCGGGCGTTAATAGCTGGTATAATTTGGTGGTCATACCATCTGGTCTTAGAGATTTACCTTTTGCTAGCTGGAATAAAGCCTCATGAATTTCTGCCTCTGTAATAGGGGCATCCAAGGTGTTTTTCATAGCTTCTGGGAGCTGGGGAATATGAGCTTTTGAACAAAAGTCCTTTAGAAGGGCTCTCATTTGGTTCTTTTCTTGGGACAATTGTGACTGATACAGCTGCCAGTAATATTGTGTCATACACTCATTAATTTACTTAGGGTCCGTAACTATCTCCACATCAGCAGTCCTAAGGGCATGGATATGGGAAGTGGCTTGCTGCTTCCTCAGTTGATATGCCATTAGTTTCCCACTCTTGTCCCCACCCACCCAATATGTATGTTTAATCCTAGTCATATATCACGCAACTTGTTGATGGAGCATAGTATTTATACAGTATTTTAACCCTACGATCTCCTGGAGTTTGGCTGCGTCAGGACACCCAGCAGTGGCTATCTTAAACTGTGATTCCCGAGCTGAGAGTTCTGCTTGGAGCTCATTAAGCTCCGCTTTCTGTTCCCTGTTCCTCTGAGCCACAAAGTCTGTAATGTGCCCCCTTAACATGTCTTTGAAGGCCTCCCAAACCATGGCTGTGGACATTTCCCCTGGCTTATTATGAGCAAAGTAGTCTCGGGCGGTGTCTTGAACCATGCTTCGAAAGGAGGGGTCTTTGATCAATAAGGGGTTGCAGTGCCACCTGGTGCCTGTGCTTCATTGCCCTGCAGGCCTGAGGGTACAAGAAACAGGAGCATGATCCACACTAGGATGTCCTTAATCTCAATTGTTACAATGTCCAGGGCTGCGTGCAAATTTGCAAGCCAGAAGTCAATGCCGCAGAAAGTAGTCCCTCCCCATAGGGTGGTCCCTCTGCCAGACATCAACCATACCCCCATTCCCTTATCATTTCCAGTAGTATGCCCGCTGCCTTGGGATGGGTTTGCTGGGTGGGCTTAGACTTATCCAAGAATATATCCAGGGCCAAATTAAAATCCCCCCCATCATGATTGGGGTGTTATGATAGCCCTTGGTGAGGGCTTCCAAGGCATGACTGAGATGAAGAAATATATTGGGAGAGTCCAAGTTCAGGCCATAAATATTTGCTAACACTGCATGCCCCCCCTGGTTAAGAGATCCTAGCCCCTATCCAACGGCCATGACCATCTATGACTGTTTTGTCTACCATCCACGAACATGTCTTTTTGACCAAGATGGCCACTCCCTTGGTCTTGTTTTTGGCTGAGCTGGCGATTACTGTTCTTACCCATGCCTTTTTAAGCCACCTGACAGTCTTTGCAGTAAGATGCATCTCTTGGAGCAATGCAATGTCTCCCTGCAAAGAGTGGAGGTGTTTAAGTAAAATATTACATTTAGCTGGGTGATTCAGCCCCTTCACATTCCAGGATATGAGCTTAAGCCCCATTCTGGAGTGCAGCTCTGCTATGCTGAGGTTTTAAAGGAGAAAAAGTACTCACCCCACAGGTCCTGAGAATGTAGGGTAAAATGAGTAGTCAGGATACCTGAGGTATGGAAAGGTGTTCAGCAGAAAAGAGACCAGAAAGTTTGCCAAGTGGAATATGGCACAAATGACCTAGTAGCGAAGAAAAAAAAAACACCAATCGAAGTGAAGATAACAAACTCTAAACCAGCAGAAGCTATATAACTTTTAAACATGCACACTAAACTGTGGGTTAAACAATAATATGATAATTTCCTATTAACTACAGATATCAGCTACAATATATAAGAAGAGAAAACAAACACTAGGCTAACGAGACTTGGGGAACGCACAATGGTGCTATTCCCTTGCCAGTCACAAGGGTAAGCACACCACCGTGCTAGCCAAAGGCTCGAATAGAGGAGAGAGGGGTCAAACCATTCAATTGCTTACACCTCAGACCCCAGCTGTGCCTAGTCAGTGCTGAAACATACATACCACCCACAAAATAAGGTTGGGTGGGGCATCCAAGTCAGAGAGAGGGGGGTTGGGGCAGGTGCTGTGCAAAGCTTTAATGTGTCCTCCACCCTACAGTCCACTCTACTGGCACATGTCTTAAGAGGGATCCCTCGGATCAGGGTGGTGGCAAATGGAGGGGGGAGGACCCCCAAGTGGAGGATACTTTCTCGTCTCATCATTAGCAATGCTGAGGAATCCAGGCATACTTCAATTGCCTGCATGCAACACTTCTCAAATTAGATAGCAGTACTTTATAGCTCCCAAGTCCTCCATGTCTTGTTTAAACTTCAAAATACATATGCCCTGATCCCTCTTTATGGAACACCCAAAATGCAATGTTGGGGGGAGGGGAGAAACTAATCTCCCAACATCATTAAAGGACAATATCAAAGAGAGTCACTTATATCATTCAGTCCAGTGGAGAAGCTCTATCACTCAAGAGGGGTTCTATGGTTGTACTCTGCAAATCCTTTGACAGAGCTTCTGCAAAAGGCAGTGTCCCTGGTTTAATGGGGAGCACAGCATTAGTTGTAAATTCTTCTGTGTCCGGCAAATAGTCAGCCCAGGATCCCATCTCCACTGCTTCCATTATAGTCTCATCCAGGATATCTTCTGAGCTAGACTGCAGTGTGGAAAGAGATTCCTTTGTTAGCTTGGCTGAGGGCACCATTTCTCACCCTCCTGCAGAGTCCAGGTCACTATCGGACCGGTGCCTTATCCAAGTTTCAGAACCGGTATCCCGAGGGGGCTTTATGGAACAGGAATCACCAGGGGCCCTTGGATGGTCATCTACTTTTACAGAGCTCTCTGTTGCAGCTGGTCGAGGTCGAGAAGTGCTGGAGGATCCATTTCTTGAAGGAATTGCTTGATCTCTATTTTGGTCCCTCTGGATGCTGCTGCTATTAGCTGAGTTCCTACTATCCTTATCAGGGCATGAAAGCTTCCTGGGAGATGGAGTTTTTATGGACAAACGTGGCCAGTTCTTGGAGATCCAAATTCCAATTTCTCGGGGAGATTCTGCTACTATTTCTTTCCCCTCCTTTGACACAGCCAGGTAAGTGAGCTGTCGAAATCCATATTTGAATTCGTGCTGAGCCAGAAACCTTTTAATAGGAGCAAAGGCCTTCCTTCAAGCTGCCACCTCCGCTGAAAAATCTTGGTAGAAAGAGACTTTTACATCTCGCCATATCACCTCCTCCAATTCCCTAGATGATTGCAGTACTCGATCCTTCATGGAACATCTGAGAAGGTAGGCAACAATAGGTAGTGGCACAGAATTTTTCAGTCGGAGGCCCCCAGGAACCCGATACGTCCTTTCAACATCCAGTGGGCCATGCCACCTATCCCCCAGCATCTTCAGGATTTCCTCATTTAAAAAGCACTCCATATTTGCCCCTTCTGATACCTCAGGAATACCCAAAATTCTTATATTATTCCACCTGCTGTGGTTTTCTTGGTCCTCAGCCCTCTGCTACAGAGTAGCTAACTTGCTCTCATGGTCCCGAAGACGCTGCAAGATTTTAGCTTGACTTAATTCCAGACTTTCAATCTTCTGTTCCACCACATTGACTTTGTCATTTAATGCATGTAGCTCGGCTACTGTACCAGTGAGAGTAGTCGATAAAGAGTCAACCCTTGAAAGCAAATTTTCCAGCAAGATCGTTATGTGCTGTAAGATGGAGTGAACATCTGATGGTTGATCAGGGGGTTCTGAGGCCGTGGTGGGCAGGTCTCATATAGGTTGTAACAGCGAAGTCATCTGGGAGAGGTGTGCAGATAAGGCTCATCATAGCTTGCCTTTCCTCCATGTCCAAGAGCAGTGTCTGAGTGTTTGCAAGGGCGGGAGAGAGTGAGCCAGGCACTGAACTGTATTGCGCCATTAGCGCTGATACTCCCGAGTGTAGAGGGTGTGCAGCCTACCTGAAGCACAATTGAGTTGCATACGGATCGTCATCTCTAGACCCCACACTGTATCCCAAACACAAAAATTGCTTCACCAGACCGACCTTTGTGGCTTTGGAGACATGCTGAGCCATTTCAAAAGGAGTTAGTCTTGGATGCCAATTTGTTGCCCACAAAATGGCTAAGCTGGGGCT
The DNA here is from genome assembly GCA_016271365.2 of Neoceratodus forsteri. Classification (NCBI taxonomy): domain Eukaryota; kingdom Metazoa; phylum Chordata; order Ceratodontiformes; family Ceratodontidae; genus Neoceratodus; species Neoceratodus forsteri. The sequence goes on from CM057454.1 coordinate 800,361,925, forward strand.
CGAGCTGAAGTACTAGGCTGCAATGTCTTTTGGCGTGCAAACCACACCCCCCAATTGCATTTTTTAACTGTTAATTTAATATTGTCTTTGTATGTTAGTCTCCTGTCAGTCATTACCCTCAAATACTTATACGTGTGCATTTTTGGTATCTCCTGTTTGTTTATGAAAAGTAAATTTAATTCACCAGCTGTTGTTTTCCTGTTTTTATTTGCTAATGTCATACACTGTGTTTTCTTGATATTCACCATTAATCAGGTTTCACAAAACCAGTGTTCCATGGCAAGTATACCATCCTGCAATTTTGCCTCCAAGATGCTATTGTTATCCATGGATGCCACCAAAATGGTGTCATCCATGTACAAATGCACTATTCCATTCCTTATCACATTGGGCAGACAATTAATATAAATATCGAAGAGAAATGGCTCCAGTATCGAGCTCTGGGGAACCCTTCTATGTATCTCCCCCAGACCTGACAGAGATTTACCTACAGATACACATTGTTTTCTTTGGGATAGGTAGGAGCTGAACCAGGACAAGGTTTCTTCATGAAATCCAATTTCATACAATTTTCCAAGGGCAATCTCATGGTCGACCAGGTCAAAAGCTTTGCTGAGGTCCACAAACACGGCCGCCGTCCTGCAGCCCTGATTCATTTACTCAGCTATCAGATTGTTAAAATCGATGAGGGCCATGTCCGAAGACCTCCCCACCCTGAACCCATAGCTATATAAATACTTAGGTGTTGTCAGCAGATAAGGGCCTTGTGGCTCATCCAGTCTGCCCTATCTCTTTTTCTAATGCTTAAGGTACCCTAGATACTACAAGACCCCCCCTTTCACCTTAGCTTGATAGTTTCCATGTACCTATCCCATGCATTCTTGAATCCCTGAACCATGGCCACCCCACCACTTCCCGGGGGAAGACTATTCCATCTCTCCACCACCCTTTCAGTGAAGTAGAATTTCCTCAAGTTCCCTCTAAGTTTTCCACCTTTTAGTCCCATGCTGTGCCCCCTTGTTCTGCTGTTTCCCTTCATGTGAAAGATGCTGCGCTCTGGTACCCTGTTGATCCCCTGTAGATATTTGAAGATCTCTATCATGTCCAGCCTCTCTCTCCTTTCCTCCAGGGAGTACGTATTTAGAGCTCTGAGTCTCTCCTCATACGACTTATGCTGCATCCCCAACACCATTTTTGTCACCCTGCTCTGTACCGTCTTCATCCTGTCTATGTTTTTTTGGAGATGGTGACTCCAGAACTGAACACAGTATTCTAGATGAGGGCTTACTAGAGAGTTATACAATGGTAGTACCACTTCCCTCCTTCTTCTTGTTATACCCCTTCCTATGCAACCTAGCATTCTGTTAGTCTTTCCAACTGCTTTGTCGCACTGTTTAGCTACTTTGAGGTTATCTTTTATGACTATCCCTAGATACCTTTCCTCTGTGATGGCCTCCAGTGTTACCTCATCTAGTTCATTAATCAGTGTCAGTGGCTCAGTAGGTAGCACACTTACCTCTGAGGCCAGGAGATCAGAGGGCTGTGGATTCAGTTCCCACATCTGGCACTTGGGTTAACAACCCAGTACTGACATTGTAGTGCAGCATGAGAGGGGTGCTGCACTTCTGAGGTGCTGTTTTTTGGATGTTAAACCGAGGTCCCATCTGCCTGGATTGGTGGTAGTTCAGGTGGATGTTAAAGATCCCATGGCACTTCTCGAAAAGAGTAGGGAAATTTCCCTAGTGTCCTGGCCAAATTTCCCTCATTCACTAAAAAAAATACTACCAACAGCTTAATATGGTTCAAGGTCAGTTGGCATTCATCTGTATCCCCCCCCCAGGTTGTGCCTGAAAATAGGCAGGATTTGTCTAGTGCACTTACCTGGTTAACAAAAACTAAAGAAATATTCATCCCTAGGATTCCCTCTCCCTCGGTGCATAATCTAGTACTTTTTTGCATTGAAACCCAACTGCCATTCCTTGGACCAGTTTTCTAGCCTCTTCAGATCCCTCCTTATTTTTTCTATACCTTCCTGTGTATCTACCCTGTTACATAGCTTTTGTAACATCTGCAAACTGGCTCACCCTCCCTTCCAGAACCTCTGCAATATCGCTTACAAAGACATTGAAGAGCACTGGTCCCCGCACTGATTCCTGGGGTACACCACTTGTTACCCATCCCTCCTGTGAGCTAATCTAATTTACCACCACCCTTTGTGCTCTGTTACTCAACCAGTTTCTAACACACGTGACCACCTCTGTCCACACCCCCAGATTTGCCAGCTTGTTGATTAGTTTCCTGTGTAGGACTGTGCCAAAGGCCTTCCTGAAGTCCAGATAGACCACATCTACCACTCTGCCTGGTCTATTTCCTTGTCATTTGTGAGCAAATCATACTACTCCAGGTATACAAACAGCTGTCTATAGACAAATCTCTCAAGCACCTTTGACAGGACCAGAAGTAATGCAATGGGCCTATTGTTGGACAAGACCAGTGGATCCCCTCCTTTGCCTATTGGAATTATTTTACCTATTTTTCATAAGTCAGGAAAGGCTGCAGCACTCAAACTCCAATTAAATAAATGCATAACAACAGGGGCTAATATATCAGCCCCTATCTTCAGGAGCTCACGAGTGAATTGCATCAAGGCCACATGACTTGCCAGTCTTTAGCCTTCTTATTTCTCTTTCAACATCAAAAATTGTCAATGCCTGAAACCTGAACCTGGGTCTCTTGTCCTCAAATTCCAAAGTCTCCTGCCTCTGATGTGATAGTTGTTTAGTTGGGTTGAGAGAATCTTGTCTAAAATCAGGCAGATCCAAGTCTGGAAGCTCAATATAATAATCATTTAGCAGATTTGCTACTAAGCTCTCACTTTCTATCATAACATGATTATTAATAGTTGGATGGGTCTTTTTGAATCTACTGGGTTCTGTAATTTGTTTACATAATGCCAAAATTTCCTGGGATCAGTAGCTTTCTCCATACCTAATTTATAGTATTTTGGTTTGGTCATCCGTATTATATGTGAGCATGTATTATGCCATCTTTAAAGGTAGCCCAATCTTCAGGAGATTTTGTTCTCTTAGTTTTTTCCATAGCCAATTTTTTATCCTTAGAATTGTTTTTTTAATTTTTCAGTAATCCACAGTAACTGATTTTTCCCTAATATTTCCTAACTTTTGGGGCATGTTTGTTAATTATTCTAACAAGTGTGTTAGTAAAATCCTGTATAACCAGGTCTAAGTCAGGTATTAATGTAATCCACATGCAATTTTCATTATGCAAACTATCCCTAAAAGCACTGGCACTAAAGACCTTCCAATGTGTTACCCAGGTAACCTCAGGCTACAATATCATGACACAGGGAGTAATCTATACAGGGAAAGAAACCAAACTGACTGTGCCAATGGCTGTGAAAAAATGTTGCATTCTGCAGAATATAGAACTATTGCCAACAATGTCAAATAAAGAAGCACATAATAAGCAAGGGGCAAAGCAACACAAATATCCACTGACTGCTCCAGCCATTTCTGCAGAGATAACTAAAAACTTTCTGGAAGCTTCCAGGTGTCAGAGGGAAGCCAAGTTGAGAAGAGTCTTGAGTCCCAAACAGGGAGTAATTCCACATCAGTTCAAATTGGAGCCATGTACATGAGTCAAAATGAGCCCTGTGAAGCAGTTTTAAAGTGAAATTAAGACAGTTGTTCATGTAAAAAGTCCAAAAGCAAATCCAAAGCTGACATTCAAAACAAAAGTCTGATTTAACATGTAAAGTGTAGTAGTTGCTCTAGAGATCACATGTCCAAGCCAGAGTAGGGAGTAAACCCAGATTTGTAGGCAGAGCATTATACCATGCACTGTCTGAATAAATCTGGAAAACCCCATGGACAATACCGCAGTAAATTATGCAACAGGGGCCCCCATATTCAAAAGTCCCCTGGAAATCGTGCAAGTGCCTGCACCACACATCTTAGATGTGCCAGCCCAAAATAATAAGATATTCAGAAGATGGGTCATGAGATGCACTCACACATGTCTTGCTGAATATCCTAAAGATGGATGACAATGCAGTGGGAGATGTGTGACACAGCAGGTGACCTGAGCCCTATGCAGAGCATGGGGAAATGCGCGATGCAAAGCCACTTGCACGATGCGCAAAATTGCAATATTCAGGCAGAATATGCAAATGACCTCATTGCACATTCCAAGTCCATTTCCCAGAAGCATAGATCATTACTGGTATGTATTTAGGCCATTTGTATACCCCAGGCATGCTCAGTTCCAGCTTTTCAGGGCTGCCCAACCACTACACAATAGGTACTGAAGCCTATCGGGCAGGTTTGATGGACTGTTTGTGTGTGAGTATGTGGACTGCATTGGCCTGGGTACAGTGATATTACCCATAGCCATGTACAGAGTCACACTGGGATACCGGGGACCCACTTGGACAGTGGTTACGGTGGCCCACTGGGTCATGCAATGAAGCGGGTACAGGGTGACACTGTCTGATCTGTATAGAACATGCATGTGATACACCAGCTCCATATGCAGTGTACAGTCCCCTGCAGTGCTACACACACCCATATGAGAGGAACATGGTGATGACTGCAAGGAACTGCAGTCTGCCGAGGGTGACTAGGTACCTGAGTGGGTGGGTCCCAATTGTGTGCACCTATGATGTACCAGTGTGGGTTTATGCCACAGATCAGTCCCTGGCCAGTGCCAGGCTGCCACCCATTCACCAGGCTACCTGGACACTGTTGCCCCAGAAAGCAACCTAGGTGCATGCCACTGCCACATGGCCCCCTGTAGGCCACTTGGGTTTGGGCCATGGCCCCCAGCACATTTTTCTGCATTGTGTTTGCCTGCTCCTCTGTCATGTCCAGGGGGCACCTGGCAGCACTGGCATGTGGCTGCTGGGCATCTACCCCACACCCTGGACGCCGCCAATGGTGACATGGCACCTATGGCTCTGGGTACATCCCTCCTGGCATGGCAGCTGTGTGTGGGTGCCTGAAGCATGTTCTGGCGCACCTCCGAGAGCTGTCTTTCGATGGTCTGCCTGCAGTTCTGCAGCCTGCTTGTGGGTGGCTGGACAATTTAGGCATGCCTTTTCCATGCCTAACTTTGGGCAGGGCATTTCCAAGATGTGCAGCGGATGTACCACACATTTTGGCTGAATATCAGGATGCACAGCATATTCATGGGAACGCCCCCTTTATTTGTGCCACATACATTATCTCTGCATGATGACTCATCTGGAGATGCACAACACATCTCCCCTTCTTGAATATTGCACTTCAGCGCATTATTTGAGATGGGCAGTGCATCTCTACTTTGCGCCACACATTTATTTTGAAAATGTGGGCCAGAAAGTTTAATTCAAAATGTCAAGGTGCACAATAAGAATGTAGGATCTCTCACTACACAGCATGCCCTACTTAGGTGTTAGTACTGTATTCTGAAAGACCCAAAAACTGAGTTGGGGAAAATATTTTGGCAATTCTTTTTGAGTACATTCCATTGAATTAAACTCAATGGTGTCTGAAGGGGTAGAGTCAAATAATCTAACAGGTTATCTTTGGTAGCATTTTACCCCAGCTTTATAGAGCAACTGCTTTTTATTGAGGTAAGCAAGCTGTCATTCCCTTACAAGAGGTATCACATCCCCAAAGATCAAAAATTGTTTACCTTGCCACAGCACCAATCTATTGGCTTTAGCTTTTTGCAAAACATGAAATTTGTCTTGGAAGTAGAGGAGTCACAAAATGATCATTCTTAGTTAGTCTTGGGGCAAGGGCTGAGGCCTCAGTGATTGGTGTGCCCAGTCCACATAGTAGTCAGTTCCCATAACTGGCAGACCCGCTATCGCCTTGAGTATGCCCTGGATAAAGCCATTAAATCGGACCTTTCTGTTTGCTCTGGGATGCCAACAAAGACCAGGTTATTATGATGGCTCCTGGCTTCTAAATCATCTGCTTTTTGCTCTAGTTTGATGACTCATTTCTGAAGCTCCTGAATTGTCTTTTCCTCTCAGGTCTGGTGGTCCTCCACAGTGCTGATCCAAACTTCGGTTTCCACCAGCCTTTGATGGAATGATTGCAAAGCCAGCTTCAGCAGGTGTAGTTCTTCCATCATCTGCTCTAAAGAAATCTTGTTTCCAACCATATCATTAATAATGAGTAATACTATTTGTCTGGCTCATCGTCAGAATCTGGCAAGTCTGGGATAGGGCGCTTTCTATGTGGTTTTGGCCTTGACTGAGCTGAGGGAGCGACATTGAATGGCTCATTTAAAAGGTGCTCCTGCAAGACTTCCATTAAGCATTGCTTAGCATCACAGTATCCCATCTTGAAAAAGGTAGCAAGTAAATAATAAATGGAAAGGTAAACTACCGCTAAAATAGGAGTTTTATATATTTATTAAATGGAGTTAGCTGAGATGTGCAGGATGTGACTGCTCAAGCTGAGAGCATCACGTGACTCCGATGCTATGGTAATTTACAGAAAAGGTAGCTCCGAATGTACCAGCCAACTGATAACAAGGAGCAGGCACACTGTACCCACCAGCCCCCCCTTCCCACTGCCCCCACACTTACCCATTCTCTGATTGGCCTCACTGTTCTTGCAAATGAACATAAAAAAAAACTAAAAACAAGTACTTCCTACCAAAAGGGAGCCTACAGAGAAATATACAACAGTAAGCATGGAGCCAACAGGACATCCCACTAGTAATACAATACCACAGAACAGACATGAAATGCAAATCAAACAGGGATAGGAAAAAGTTAGTCTTGCAAAGTAGGGGGCCCAACAGTCAACTGGCTTCTATGCAGAACCCTGATGGTAGGGTACTGCAAGACAGTAATTTGAAAAATGATGTTCAGGCTCCCAGTTCAGATAACCTACACACAATAGTAGCTGTCACCAATACAGAAAAAAGGAGTGAGTAAAGTAATACATATTATAAAATGGCAAGAAAAAATCCACTCACCTGATTGGTCAGCACTCTTCATAAGGTGTGAGGATAATACAGTACAACATCACGGATCAATTCCCCGCAGCCTTACAGCAAAATCTGGAAAAAAAAAAACATATCACTACGCCTGTCACTGGTTGTCAAATCTCACCTCACAACAGCTGTCAAGAAAAATGTCTCAGCAACCTGAAGTAAACTTCAACATGTACAATCCACATGATTTAGACAAATGGTTTGGTCCTCAACTTGAAAATCCAGAACAGCAGCCACAACCAAGTACAAGTAGTGGGGAAAAAAAGAGAAAAATGACACCTTGAGCTTCACCCTGAACAGCTGGACCAGTTAGAAAAAGAAAGAAATGAGCCAACCACAAAAAGAGCCACCTCATGGGCTATGAAAATCTTCCTAGACTGGCTAACAGAAAAATACATTAAAATAAACTTCACAGAAATACCTCCACAGGACCTAAATACCATTCTCCGTAACTTCTATGGCACAGTGAGAAACTCAATTGGAGAAGGTTACAGTATCAGCAGTTACATCGGACTTCGTGCTGGCATAAACAGATATTTCAATGAACCTCTAATTAGCAGAAACATTAACCTAATGTGCGACCCAGACTTTCAGTCAGCAAATAACGTCTTTTTAGGCTACCTAAAAAACCTCAGACGCGAAGGAAAAGATCACACAAAACACCACCCAGCCATTCCCACATCACACCTGGAGCACTAAGAAACTCAAACGTGCTGTCAGTCGAAACCCCCGAAGGCCTAGTCTGCCGGGTCTGGCTGGAAATACAGCTCCACTTTGCCAGATGTGGCTGCAAGGGTCAACGAAAACTAAAAGTAGACTCCTTCCAACTCTGTACCGACTCCACTGGACAAGAATATGTGACCATGACATTTAATGAAAAAACTAAAAATCACGCTGACACAATGGAAAGGGGCAGAGACAACTACCGCAGCTGCATGTTCGCCCTCCCGGGACACCCGCACTGCTCAGTACAAGCCTTCAAAAAGTACTTACAGAAAATCCCCCCAAATGCACAGAGTCTCTACCTACACCGTCGCAGACACCCAGCCAACCCATGGAGTGAAGAAACCCTCTGGTACACAAGAGAACCCATGGGAATCAATTATCTAGCCAAAATGTTCACTAAAATCTAAACTACAGCACAATTACCAACAACTTACACCAACCACAGCCTCCGCGCCACAGCAATCCAAATCCTATCTGATGCTGGGCTACAGGCTCGCCAAATAATGGCTGTCACAGGCCACCGTGCAGAAACCTCCCTACGCAGTTACTGGGCCCCTTCTTTAAAAAACTGGAACACTTGGAGCAGATTGCTATCAGCCTCAACCTCAGAACAAAACCAACCGTCCCCATCAACATCTGCAGCACTAAATGAACCATGGCCATCAACATCAGCAGCACCACTCACCTCCATCAAATCAGCCTACTACCAGAACGGTCAAGTCCACATTCTGACCACAGCAGGACTCCTGCAGCAAGCTCCGGATGTGAGACACGAACCTATCCCAACAGGAAATGACACCAACAGTTAAAATGTGAATCGCGACCAATCACCAACGACGCTGAATGCTGCCATCTCATCCAATCACCAACTACACACACAAACAATAATAACAGGCAATTCTACATGTGTGTTCAACATCTATAACAAATAATTGCATTTACATTGCTTAACTTTAAGTTTTAAAAACCTCCCATAACGTTGCCTTCATCTGCTTTAGTATTTATTACAATCATTAATGTTAAAATGAATGTACAAGTTCTGCACTGATCTACTTTACTATTCATCTCCTTTGTAATCAATTGAAAAAGTTTTACAGCTATTTATAAGTTTTACAGCTATTTACAGAACATTCAAATTAATGTATAACTCATGCACCTACTTATTTATTCATTCACAAATTAATTTAACTATGTATTTCTTTATTTAAAACTTCTTTCTAAAAAGTTCAACCAGTATTCACAGAAACCTCAATAAAAATGTTATAACACTGTTTCAAAAGCAATATTTGTCAAGGATTACTTTCTTTGGTGGAAGTACACACACCATTTCTCATACCAAAATGATAAAAATTAAAAAAATAAAACTATCTACATCTAATTTTTCACAGCCGAGCCATTTTATAATAGCAATAATGCACTCCAGGGTGTGTGTTATACTGGGATAACGTCACGCCTTGCTGTTTGTCGCACTCGGCCTTTAGCCTCATGCCCAACAACACCAGGCGTGATGCTGTCAGTACAACTACCTCATCGTCTATTAGCTAAATATTCACCCCATTGACCATTGCATCACAAAGGCCATGTTGTATGTTGGGAGATAGATAAGAAATGACCAAGCACATTTCAGTCTATAAAAATAACCCTTGATGATGCCCACTGTGCCAGTTCCCTTTACAGAAAATATGATGCAATGCTAATGCCACCCTCACATGTTGTGGAACCAAGTATGGCAAACCCAATAAAAATGAAAGGTGCAATGGAGGAACACCACCCCCCTGCCCCTAATGCAGAGTACCATTCTAAGAAATATATTTGGTGTGTAGGCTGCAGGATTGGACTCACCAGATGAACTAAATGAGCAGCCAATCAATAACTGATGCTATGTGAAGTAGGGATAAGCCAAACCCAAACTGCCCACCACAGGGAGCCCCGAGGTATTGGCCCATTGTTCCCTTCAGCGCAGAGGTGCAACATTTTCACAGTGCTGTTGATAGAGTTCACTGTGCAGAATTTCCTTATGTTTATCATGCATTTTATCAGTGGAGTTATATGCTGGAGAAGCATCCTTGGCAGCTGCCCCAGCAAGTGATACTCTAGCCGAGTAGCCCATGCCAACTATAGCAAATGATGCCTTAAAGACACTTTTATAGATAGTGAAAATAAACTCAGTGAAATCAATGCTGCGAAGGGTATCAAAAGTATTAAGAAGTCAAACTCCCAGTGCATCAGAAAGCCATTTGCTAGTCCCCCCCAGGAAACATAGACCCGCGTGCCCCCACCATGTGCATATGAACTACTGCAGTGAGACCAATGGACAGCCACCTAAGCACACACACCCAACTGTGTCAACAAGGAAAATCAGTATAATAAACTGAATCTGCTTCACTAAAGGCACTCCAGTAGCTACAGGAGCAGAAAAGAGCCAATTACCAGATCCATGGATCTTCAAAATTTCAGGGACCCAGATAAAATCAATTCGGAGACCTAGAAAACCAGAGCCTTGAGCAAGTGTTTACTAAAGATTTTGTAATTTAAGACATCAACACAAATAAGCAGTAAGATAGCTCAAAGAAGTCAGATTTTCTTCTGAAATTACTAACATACTAACATACTATTTGCCAGCAGATTAGGCCTAACGGTCTATCGAGTCTGCTCGAACTTTAGATCCTTAGTTGGGTGCCAAGACCCTCCCATCCCTTGTGCTCCAGAAACACATATCATCCATCCCCACCCCCCTGGGACAGGCCATCATCTGATACATCCACTTTCTGTGTCTGTCCCATCCTCTCTTGAAGCCCTCCACTGTGGATCTCTGAACTAGCTCACCAGGCAGTGCATTCCAAGGGTCCACCACCCTCTCAGTGAAAAACCTCCTCTTTTCCCCCCTCACCCTTCCACCTTCCAACTTCAAACCATGCCCTCTGGTGATACCTCCCTGCTTTAGTCTAAAGATTCCTCCATGTTTACCCTATTTATTCCTTGAGGTGCTTGAAGACCTCAATCATGTCCCCCTGTCTCTCCTCTCCAGTGAAAACAGGCAGAGCTCCTTAAGTCTGTCCTCATCGTCAAATCCCTAGCCCTCGTGATCATCTTTGTTGCCCTCCTCTGTACCCTCTCTAGGAGCTGTATGTCCCTTTCAAGTGTGTCTCCAGTACTGTACACAGTACTCAAGGTGTGGTCTAACCAGTCCATTGTACAGCGGCAGAATCACTTCCTTGCTCCTAGAGGTGATCCCCCTTATGATGCATCCCAACATCCTGTTTGCCTTGCTAGCCGCTCTCCTGCACTGCTCAGAGTTATTCATACATGCATCCACCATGACCCCTAGGTCTTTTTCCCCTACTGGGGCCTCCAGCGCCTCCCCTCCCAGGGTGTACCTGTATTTAGGGTTTCCCCAACCAAGATGCAACACCTTGCACTTGGTGATATTGAAATTTAATTTCCATGTGTGAGCCCAGCTTTCCAGGGTGTCCAGGTCCCCTTGCAGGGCCAACCTCTCCTCTTCTCCCTCAACTACTGCTCCCAACTTGGAGTCATCTGCGAAGAGACTCATTTCACACCCTATACCCTCCCTGATGTCCGATATGTATGCATTAAACAGGATTGGACCCAGGACCGAGCCCTGCGGTACCCCACTACCAACCTCTCCAGGGTTTGAGAGCTCCCCACAGACCACTACTCTCTGAGTGCATCCAGCTAGCCAGTTTTCAATCCATCTGACCATCAAAGGGCCTACTCCTAACCCCATCAGTTTCTCCACCAGACCATTGTGGGGGACAGAGTCAAACGCCTTGCTGAAGTCCAAGAATATCCATCCACAGGCTTACCCCTGTCCAGTTCTGATGTTACCCATTCATAGAACTCCACAAGGTTGGTTTGACATGATCTACTTGGCACAAACCCATGTTGCCGACTATCCAGACCTCCCACCTCCTCCAAGTACACCCCAATCGTTCCTTTAGTATACTCTCCATTAATTTTCCCACCACGAGGTCAAACTGATAGGTCTATAGTTACCTGGTACTTCCCTCGACCCCTTTATGGATTGGTACCATGTGCCTCTCGCCAATCCCTAGGTACCCTCCCTGTCTCAAGTGACCTGCTGAAAAGCTCTGCCAGGGGTGCAGCCAGTATGTCCGCCAATTCCCATAGTACTCTCGGATGAATGCCATCCGGCCCAGGAGATTTGTCTTTCTTTAGGGCCTTGAGGGCTAACCACACCCTTTTGGTGGAGATAGCATCATCTGTCCCCTCCACCTTACTGGCCTTTTTATCTTTACCCAGATGTGACACCCCTGGGGTACCTCTCTCCCCCTCTTGCTCCATTTTTGTTGCTCCCCTGATCCCACTTACTGATGTTTCTATCCCCTTCGTGCCTTGCTTTGTAGATATCCCATCCCCCTCCCTAGTGAACACAGAGGCAAAGTACTCGTTAAATACCTCTGCCTGGTCCCTCGCCTCTTCCACCCACCCTCCTTCTGATCTCAATCTGCTGAGATGGCCCTTAGTTTTTCTCCGCTCCCCATTTTCCCCTCCATGTATCCCTGAGCCAGCCGCTGCTCTTTACTGGACTTTGCTCCCCTCACCATCGGGTGACTTTTCTAGATGTAAGCTGGTACATTTCCTTATCCTATCCCCTCTTGTTGTTTTATATTTTTTGTAGGCGCCTTCTTTTCTCTGACTGCTACCTGTACTCGCTGGACCACCAGCATGGTTTATGTGACCTTGCTCCTTACGTTTCAACTTAGTGCAGATCCTGACTGCCTCATGAAGTCCCGTTTTGTGACCTCCATCTCCTTTCCACACTTGTCATTGAGGTAATCCCTTCAAGTGATCCTTGAGAATATTTCCCATGCCCATGAAGTCTGCCCCCTGAAGTCCACTGCCAGTGTCCTAGATCTCACCCTCCTCCCCATGCTTATTTGAAACCAGACAGTATTGTGGTCGCTCCCAGTCAGGGTCTTGTACAACCATGTCCCTTACCAGATCCCCATCTGCCAGAACCACATCCAGGACATGCCCTCCCTTGTGGGCTCCATCACATGCTGTGTTAAGAACACATCCTGGAAGCCATCCAGCAGCCTCTGCTCCTTGGCCACCTTAGAGGACATGGTTCCCAGTTTGTACCTGGCATATTAAGGTCCCCATCAACACCACTCCTTCCCTTTTGGTCCACACTGGGCAATGATGTTGTCCAGCAACCATCTCTAGAACCTCACTCATCCTGGGGCCTATATGCTACACCAGCTTGACCTTATTTCCTGCTGAGGATCTAAGGTGACCCATAAGGCCTCCACGTTTCCTCTCTGCCTCTTCTACCCTAGCAATTTCTATGTCATCTCTAATGAACATAGCCACTCCACCCCCTCTGCCCTCCTTTCTATCCTTCCTGATCATAGTGTACCCCCGTACGTTTAGTTCCCAGTCATGGTTTTTGTTGGCCCATGTTTCCGTGACCGCCGCCACATCCACCCCCGAACAGCATGGCCTCGAACTCTGGCAACTTGTTTCCCAAGCAACTCATTGATATGGACCATAGTGTCCCAAAATTGTTCTTCAGTTGAAGAGCGGAGGTGAGGGCAGTCCATGCTAAGGTCATTTGCCTCCCAGTCCAAAATTCTGCTGTGCCTATGGTCGTGTCTTATCTACTGCTTTGAACTCATGGGAAGTTGTGGGACTGAGATAACCCCATCCCTGCATGTGCACTGCACCTTCACAATTGAGCGATATAGAATTGGGCCATCAAGGTAGTGAATCCAGAGACAGGATGGGGAGAAAGTTTGGAACTTTAGCTGGCCAGTCACAAAGCTATCAGGCAGGTCGCAGACTCCATTCTCTTAGCATGGACCATCAAGGTGTAATCTTGATTCAAGTAAAGCCTAACATTCTGCCATTTAACTGTTCTAGTCTCCTGAGCTTGGACAATATCAGCTCCTTCAATTCAATAGTCAAAGAAATGCATAATAACACAATGGGTCTTGTCTGTAGATAGAGGTTAAGGGCCAAGAACCCAGTGCACAAGTTCAATTTGGAAGGCAAAGTCCTCGGGGAGATTAATAATTTTTTTAAATCTGTTTGACTAAAGTTCATATCTGTGGGCCTCCTAACACCCCTGGAGGGCCATAGATTTTTACATTAGTTTGGTGAAGGCACCAAATCACCACACTTATTTTAAACTTGTGCCTAATGATGGTACAAATGGAAGGCAAATCTGCTGAGTTGTTTCTAGAGGTCTGACAGCTACAACAAGGTTGCATGCATTTCCAAGTTTTCTGTTTGCAGGGAATCAACACCAGTCAGCAGTGAATGTAGTGAATTCCCAGATTTTGTTGTGAAAAGCCCAAATCTTATGCCAAATGTGGGCTTTTTTTAATTTGATGCTGTTGTGTGCACACGTCTGAGGCTAGTGAAGATGCTGAACTCAAAGATTGAATGATGGAGGGTCAAGTGGGACCTCTCTGGTTTATCTGTGGATTTTGTGGTGGCAGGTATCCAGTGAGGATAGTGACTGAATATGGGTGACCATCAAATTGTGACTCATATTCAGCACTTCCCCATGGGCCTACCCTGCAAGAGCAGTTACCCTATGTGAAAGTGACCATAGGGAAGGGTGAAAGGAAGGGGGGGAGGATAGCAACTGGAAGAGGAGGGACAGGGAATGGGTTTTAGGGGACTGGTGTGCCTTCTGCCACTAAGCTATCTGTGTGGTGTGGTGGTTTGGGTAGCTAGCTGTGGTGCAGCAGGTACCAGGTTTGGGGCTGGGAGCATGGAAATTTTGCTGCTGCCTATGGCAGCAGGACTTAATTTTTTCCGAATATCCAGATTTTGACCCCTTCCCAACATGCACCTCCCTGGAGTTGAGAATCTAATTTCAGGGGGTTGTAGGGGGAAAAGCCCCCCATGATGAGGGCGGGGGGGTACCGCCCCCCCTTCTGCAAAAACACTTTTTAGTGTTCTGGATGTCGGGTTGCTTGGAAGTATATATCTCAGAATTGCTTTTCGATTATATACACTCGCCATAATAGTGATCGCTGTCTTGTGATTGCTATTATGACATGGAATCATGGTTGCACCACCTGAGTTTTTTTTTCCTTCCCATTTATCATCTGACAATGGGCTGCTGTAAGTAGATGTGATTTTTCAGTATTTGGTAAGGTGATGTGAATCAGTTGCAATAAGCCTTGGAAGAGGAGCTCAGCCATCCTGCTGATAACATTATTTTATCATTATAATGAATCCTTCTTCCATTTTTATTAATTATTACTGTGGATAAAGTAAGAGATGCAGTCATCTAATGTACTTCTTTGTTCCAGTAAGTAAGACTACTCCATTACAGATCACAGACAGGCCAAGACTACAATGTAAGATCCAATATTTTTCTTTAACCTTAAAATGTCCAGAGGGTAGAAAATGAACTTTAGCAAGCAAGTAACTCCCACTGTAGTATTTCATTTCTTGACTTTATCAGCATGGCTTAGATGATTGTACAGTACATCCACCTCTGGTGCAGAAGGTCAAGGCTTCTAGTCTCACACCAGGATTGGACTCATACCAAAAACACTGGCACCCAAGTGCAGTACTACAGGGGTGCCATACTGTGGGGGTGTGCCATCCTTCAGATAAGATGTTAAACTAAGATCCCTTTTGCTAACCTTTGCTGTTGTCCAAGTGGTTGTCCAGGGGGATTAAAAGGAACAAGAAACAAATCTGGTAATTTTCCTTGTAAGAAAAACTAATTTTGTTGTGTCAGAATAAAAAAAAGACACTTTTACAAATTAGATTTTGGGTACATGTTTAGCATGAATGATTTCATACATTGTAGCACTGACAGTGTGAAATATGTGGTGGTTTGTCCCTTTCAGGGCTTTAATATTGGCAGCACCCAGAGAAAACTATAAATCAGGATAGGGGAGTATCTTGCAGCTATAGCATGGGAGACCTGGAAATTGCCCTTGCAGCTCATGTACATGATAAAGGGATAGAGCATGCTTTTGCCCTTCATGGGCCTGGAAAAGAGTCAGGTTGGGACCATAGGGAGAGAATCTGTGTATGAAAATCTGTGTATGAAAATCCTGTAAAGAGAGTCATTCTGGATTTTTCAGATGGGTGCCACTAGCAGCAATGTTTTAAATGAAAGGTTTAGTTTGAGGCCCTTTGTTTCCTAATCATCATATTCTATGTGAACTGCCTGATAATTTTTGTTCTCTGCAGAGTCTCTTTCACTTTAGACAGAGATGTATTTGGAATAAATTTTTGTTGTGTTATTCTGATTTTGAAAATTAAGCTCTTCTCACACATGCCAAGGGATGCCTTCCAGCAGCAACTTGAATGAATATACATTGCTATATTGGAATATTATAAAAATATACAGACTATATTCTTGACCTGGCATTTTTGTTGTTTCTAAATTTATGTTGGTAATTAAATGTTTTAATGTTTGTTGTTACTGATTGTTAGTATGCGTGAGCTTTAACTGCTTTTGTAATTCAGCTGGTTTACATTTCATGTGTTAGCCACTTTTTTATATTCTGTATAAACAATACCAGTGGATGCATTCTGTACTCTTGATAAAGAACTGCATGTGTGAAACTCTGAGTTCTGAATCTGTTTTCAGCTTTTTAAATCATTTTAAGCCTTTATTTATGTTTACAATAAAATGCGAGATTAAAGTGCCTGTGTTATTTGCTCTTTCTGAATCACTGTTTTTAATTGTTAAATGTATGCACTTTACTATGAGTGGGCTTTGTGAGCTGTGCTTATAAGGAAAGGGACCCAGGTACTTTCCAAAGGCATAGTGATTTTTTCCCGGTGACTTGGCTGTCATTCTCCTTCTCATAAAGTGGTCTATGTAATTTTACAAGGCTGTGTGTGGGTGCTGATGAGAACATTGGCTTCATTACAATCATTTTACTACCAGTCTTTCATTACTTGTAAAGCATGTTGTGGTACAATGTGTATCGAAAGTGTTATATTATTGTTTCTTCTTAAAATCTTTTTTAAAAAATACACTGTACTTAAGATAAGAAAACAGGATAATGCTACTTCAAAAAAAAGGCAATGTTTTGCACTCCCAGAATGAAACTTCATACGCATCTTGAAATGCACATGTAGTTCTTTAACTAACATAAATAATTATATTAATGACTACTGCAATACTGTAAATATTTGAAACAGATAATTTACAATTTACAAATGTGAATAAAAATAGTTATACCCTAAATTGAGCAGTATCATGCTTGACAACAACATGGAAAAGGCTCTTACTCTCATGCTTACTAATGGTGATTGTTTTGGTTTTAGGATGTTTCTCTGTAAAAGGATTTCTCAGAAAAGATTGCAGTTTATTGAAATAACTATTGTCATGAAAGTTCATAACCTGAAGCAGTTGCTTGCTGTCAAACTAAAAAATGAGTCAAGATAATAAAGTGTGAGTTCTTTTTAGTATGAACACAGTTTTAAGCACTGCAGTGTGTTAATGGGCATTAATAAAGGTCAATAGTGCTGATAAATCATGGTTAAGTTGATAGCATGGGAGATTTATAATGCATGTCTTTAATTATACCTTATGTCCTTCTTTTCCCCTCTGTAATTTGCCTGACCATGTATTGTCTTATTTTGCATTATCAACACTATTTCTAGCTGTTGTTCCTGCCCTTGTAGGGTCACATTTCTTGTTGTGCTCTGTGTATACTTTGGCAGAAGTTTTCCAATGTAAGTGGAGCAGCATTAATAAGCTGTAACTTAATTTAATAATTCCTTCTGAAGTCTACTTTTATGTTTCTTTGACTACTAGGTAACATTTGAAACCAAACAAGGTAGGTTGCCAGTATGAAACAAAATCATATTGTGAGGGGATTGCTGAGCAAAATGGAAGGGGTGTCAGGTGGTGATGGTAAGGATAGGAAGGTTGGGAGGGAAGGAAGAAGTAAGGAATCATGGAAGGAAGGGCAAGGAACAAGGTAGGAGCATGGGAAAAAGGGGTGATATAAATGTAGGGGGGCCAGAAGGTTCCTAGTGGAATGGGGGATCGTGACTCCCTAACAATTCCAGGATAGGCTAGATCAATCTGGAAGGAGAGGCAGGAAGCTTACTCAGGGCCCAAGATGCAAAAGGTTTATTTACAAGGGACAAGAATACAAAATAATTGTTTTTAACAACACTACAGGATAATAGAAAAACTAACAAAATAATATGATTAGAATTAACAATTGGTTGAACCAGGAACAGGGGGTTAGCCCCTTTTTGTTCAAGTCCTGCGTGTACTTTGCTGAAATGATGAACCAACTGATGAACCAAGCTTGGGCTTTCCTATCCATTGGCTGATTAGCATGTGGACATTGACCCCACAAAGCGCTTTTTTAAAAAAAGGTCATATGGGGCATCCCCCAGATGAACGGAACACAAAGAGAAACATTGCTAGACAGACAATGAAGAACCTGGTGATTCTCTGCAAATCAGGGCAAGACACTGAAGACTCCTAGTCAGCAGATGCTTTTTTTGGTCAATCCCCAGCAATGAACACTGGCAGGTCCCCAGCACCCAGACCACCTCCCAACAAGAAGACTGATGGCGGTACAATCTTTGGGTGGCTTCTACAGAGCAACACAGATATGTACACACTTACAGATGGCAGGAAAAATAAGAAAAAGGGCATGCATGATGCTAACTGTGGTCTCTTATGCTTGAGCCAGGGTGACTCTTAAGTTGACTCGCTACTGGATACCTGACTAGTGGCTCTCTATATTTACCATCACAGGACTGGTACTGAAACACTGTGGTGTAACTTTGAGGCAGGTTGATATCACTGGAGACCATTCTGCTGCAGATGGAAAATGGGCTGATGACCTCCCTGGGTCAGCATCAGGCTCTGAAGAAGCTGGCCTGGGCAATAAAGGCAATGCTGGGCATCAGGTGTGCAAGGATGCAATTTAATAATGCAGTTCATAAAAAAGCAAACAGTTGAGAGTTTTTTTAAGATGACAATTCAGTTCTTGCAAATGGTGCAGTCTTGAGGGGCTGCCAGGCATGTTACAGCACTGTCTGGGTTGGGTGGGGGCCCAGAACACTTCCATGTAACTCAGTGGGAAATGGAGGCCATAGGACCATTCCCCCATCCCTTAGAGTGTGCTGTACTTTTAAGGATTCTTTGTGTTATGCTGCACTTACCGAGCCAAGCCCCTATATTAATATTAATTGCTACCCCATGCCTGAGTCTATGATACTCCTGCATGAGTATTAATTGGGACCTACTGCCACTGCTCACCCTCCTTATATATAATTATGGGGGCCTCTGCTTCCTTATGCTGTTTGTCCCCATTGGGTCTTTACATCACATTGCCCCTCCTTTCATCTCCCTCATCTGGGGCTCTCCTTTTCTCCCTTTGGGCACTTGGCCCACCACTCCCTGGTTCCTTCCTTTGGGCTGGCATTCCACCCAGGGAGCTCACTGTGCCCCCCTTTTGCTTACTAGGGTGCTGACCCATTTCTTTGGGTGTTCTACCCATCTCTTCCTTTCCTCCCCACTCGCAGATGCCTGTGGCACAAGTTTAAAAAAATCGGGCACTTGGCCCACTCACCACCATAGCCCAGGCTTGCTGTGCTGTTGGGGAGGGTCAGGATGATGGCCAGGGAGCTGCACTCCAACTCAGCTTTTCCTTGGGCACTGCTGTGTCTGCTTGGCAGAATTAAATGTCCAGGGTGCATTTTCCACCCAGACCAGTTGTGAGCTGCACCACCTGGTCTAGCTGGAGAAGCTTTCACCAATATCACTCGGAGCTCTGTGGAAAAAGGACAGATTGCATCAGGGAGCCATGCTCCCACCCAACCGACCCTGCCACTGCTGCCACCACCATGCACACCTGGACAGGATAAGGACAGGAGTGATGCGGGAGGAGCTATGGACATACTGCAGGTACTTTTCTTTCATCTGTGCCACTGTATCCTCCACACTCCATGTTTAGCCACCAACTCCCTTCTTTAGCCACTCCCCAGCCCTTTTGTAGTTCAGTAAAGGCTTTACTAGGCAACCCTGGGGATTGGGGCACCATGATTCAGGAGGGAGGGTCTCCTGCCCACAGCCCCCTCTTCTCTGTGACAAATGGCATGAAAAACAAACAAAGCATGGGGTGGGGTTGTGGACAGAGGAAGCACGAAGTGGGGCACAGGCAAACAAAGCCCAAAAGAAAAAGGTAAACTTTCCTGACTCGGGAAAAGGGTCCCCTGCTTTCTTTTTGTGGTGCCCCTTTATTCTGGTGCTCTACATAAGAAGGGGAGGAGACAGTAACAGAAGACAGGGATTGGTTGAAGGAAGCAGGAAAAAGCCCACAGGAAAGGGGAAGGAAAATTGAGATCATCCTTCTTTTTCTAGGTTGCAAATTACTCAACCTCACTCCAAGCCATTTATAAGTAAGGGGGAGGTCAATGGAGGTTGCAAGGCATGGTCATATGCTGAAGGTGGAGAGCATTCTGGGGACCATAGAAGGGAAAATTGGGGGACATGGTGGGCTGCTGAAGGTGGACAGCAGTGTGTGGCTAGGTTCATTGTTATGGAGAATGCTCAAAAGAAAGGATGGACATGATAAAGGGTTGCCAAGGAGGGCAACTGGATTGGCAAGTTACTGGCAAGGTCAAAGAGAGTTGAAGGAAGAGGTAAAAGGGGGATGGGGGGTTAAGAGGTGCTGGTAAAGGATATAGGGGGCCCAGGGGTACTTGGCCAGAAAATCAGGTAACAGGCTGGGTGTGCACCCAGGAATGTTGGCAACTCATGGGGTTGGCATCCCAGAGGTGTGAAGGTAGACATCAGGTTTGCATCTGAGTCCAGAATTGTTTCAGAGATTGGAGGTGGTTGTGCAAAGCATACGATGAAATTGATGTATATGTATCAAAGTTATTGGAAATATAAATACAAGTTTGGTGATGGAATTATGTAAATAAAGTATGCCAACTGAGCACCCAACAAGTTTGTGTGAGTGGTTTAATTTTCAGAAGGGGCCTCATGACAATAAGGAAATCCCCTGCAGTGAATAAAAAGGTGTAATGTGTCAGAAGGCAGGATAACAGCTCAACCACTCCAAGGGGGGGGGGTTAACAACAAAAAATGAGACACCCACTTCAAGCAGTTGAGGTCACGTACAATAGCACTATTAGATGTTTGAGCATTCCATTACTTAACCTTGAAACAAAACAGAGTTGTCTCAGATGGATTGAGCTAAGCAAGTTATTGCATAGCAAAAGATCAAAGCCAAGGACAGCACAATATCAATATGCTGAGTAATTTACCAAATTCCCGTCGGTTTCACTTCCACATTGAGAAAATAACAAACTGTTGCTGCACCCCTCTCTATTATGACTCCAGGTCATTTTCCTGCTAAGTTGCAGCACAAGGAGCACAACAGTGTGCAAGCCCTACTGTACCTCTGTTCTTCCTCCTAAACGTTAGCAGTGTTTTTAAGTACATTACATCAAAGTCTTTATGAGTCTGTCCAGTTGCCTAACAACTTATGCAGGGCCTCCTGAATTTTGTTCCTATGCTCAAAGGAGTTCACCAATCTGGCTAGCATAGTGTTATCAGTGAACATAAGCAACCTGATGGAGACTGCCATTTCCAGATCATTGATGAGAAGTTTAATTAGCCATGGCCCCAGCACACATTCATGAATGATAACAAAGAGTGCTCCTCTCCACTTGGAACAAGGTATATAGAAACAGAGAAAATGCTGGCAAAAAAGACTGATGGTCTAGCCAAACTACTCGTGGTTCACTATCAATCTCCAGGACCTGGTTATCATCCCAGGATACTATCCCTCACTATTCCCTTCCCATTCTCCTCCCTGCTACTCAGTGCATTAAATGTGCAGAAAAAAATGCTGGATCTCTAAGGGTTATAATAATAAAAAGATGCATAGTCTATTATTGTGGAAATCCTTCTTTTCCTTCATGGTGTGGAATTTGTCTTTTCATTATCATCCAGTTTTTCTATAATAAGTCAAAATGCAGGCTCAAAGCATGAAGATACTGTAGGAAACTGTGGGACAAAGGAACTAAGGGTCATACTGCCCTCTTGAAGTCATGGTAAGAGTAATTAAACATGGAATAAGTGCCCTTCATTGAGGCCATGTGAGAGCCCCTTCAAATCTCTCAAAATATTTTGCAGGGTCTGAGACCCCCCAAGATCTGTCCCACTTTAAGCCCTGCTGCTACTATTGTCCCGAGTTGTCACTACATCCTTCATTCTGTAACACTCATGCTTAAAATCATTTATGGTTTTGATGCCTACCACCTTGGCTGGCAGACAGTTCTATGGTTCCACTAACCTCTCTGTAAAATGATACTTTGCTTTTTTCTCTTTTAGATATTTCCTGAAGAAGACCTATGGCTAATACGTCAATTTTTTAACTCTATTTGTTATTTTCAGAGTGCATTTAATATTTCCATTTTGTTTTGCTTTCGGACCACATTCTAATGCAGCACTTTGTTTTGCTTTTACAAAATAATATTTAGTCATATCCTTCTTGAATCTGCCATCTGTTAGTTTTCATTCTTGTCCCTCTGACCCCAAACTGATGTATATGCTAAATAATGCTTTGCAGTTCACTTTATTTCTTTCTTTCAGTAATTTGAAGACCGCGTACAACATTATAGCTAACCAGAAACAGTGCTATCCATGACAGCGAATAGTGCAATGCTGCGTATACTGCTGTATGTAGCATTGCACTGTTCATACAATCCCAGGCAGAGGATAAGACCTCTGCTGGGACTGGGTTCCACTGAGCAGCTGCCGTGGCTCACTGGACTGAGCCACAGCAGCAGGAATCCAGGCCCTGGGTTTGTTTCCCTGTCCCAGACATTTTGTTTTTGGCCACATTGTGCGCTCTCTGAGGTAACCCCCCAGAGTTGAGAATCCTTAGTGGGGGGGAGGTGTCCCCACACAAAAAAGACATGCTGCATGGCAGAAATCGCGCTGTACTGGCAGCACAATTTTGCCATGCGGCATAATGTCTTGCGACATTATGACCCCGTGCCTCATCCCTGTCCTATCTCGTCTCCACAGAGTACATGTTTAGTGCCTTGAGACAATCCTTGCAAGATCTGTCCTGCTGGCCCTGCTTCATCCTGTTTACCCTTCATTGCACTGCTTCTAGCCTGTCCTTATCTTTCTTGAGGTGAGGACTCCAGCACTAGATGGAGTACTCCAGGTGAGGTCTTACTATTGATCTATAAAGAGACAGTATTTTTAAGTTAATTTCATTATTAAAAATGTTTAAAATATCTAAAATAATACAGTACTGATTTAGCAGAAATTCTGGGCATAAACAAATCTTTCTGTATCAAAAAGTATTGCAATTATTTTGGTCAAAGAATTACATTGGTAGGCACTATAACAATAAATCAAGTTCAACATTCATAATAGTCCATATTAACAGCTCATCAACAGTAATAACATACCATCATCTACATGTCATAGCTCCCAAAAAGTAATTTAAACAGCCAGAGACTGAACATTACTGTTTTCTAAACATGTGCCCAACAACAAAGAGTGACCAAACTATGCAAAAGGTCATGTAAAACCATTTATCAAAGTGATTAACTTAAAAAGACTTACATAGGTGGGGGGTCACCTACAGACTATTTAGCACTCTGCCATGCAAGGAATGGCAGGGTGAAAAGCAATTGTCCTTCCATGAGATGAGCGGTTTTGGTAACTGACCCCAACATGTAAGTTAAGAAAGGGTCCAGGTGCTGTCATACAGGGACAGCTTACCCATTGCCAGGTGGATGAACATCTCATAATGGACAAGGACCCCTACTGCTTGTTTCCAGAGGGACAGGGAAGGAACATCCAGAGATCTCCATCTCTGCAACAGGATGCATTTGACCTCAGTGCATACAGTCCCAAGTCATTTGATCTGCCATTGATAGTGGTGGGGGACTTCAGCAGGGGAGCCCAGCAATAGAAGATCTGGTGAGAAGGGAAAGTGGCAATGGAGAAACATCTGACAGAAGGCAGGTATGTCCTTCCAAAAGCTGGTAACTGCTGGGTAGGTCCATAAGATATGAAACAGGAAGACTCCTGGAGCTTGACGCCTCCATAAAGTATCAGTGGCAAACACCCCCAGCTTAGCTAGCACCTGAGTAGTCCTGAATCAATAGTGTAGGAATTTATTTTGTTTTAATTGACTTCTAGAGTTGAGTACTGCAGTATGTACCAATAGCCAGGAGTCTTCTGACTCTTCTGGGGACAGTGGGCTTTGGCTGCTCACATGGTGTTAATCTGGCCATCCCAAAGAGTTCTTTTAAATTTTGCATGTTACCCCTGCATTCTTTAGTAGCCAAGTGAGAGTAGAGGCAACACTGTGCAAATGTGTTAGACTTCCTTAGGGGTAAAAGGGAACTCTTGAGTTTTAGAAACCTCCAGTGGTCCTGGTTTGGAAGACCTTTAGCAATGTGTAACTGTTCAAATGATTGCAATCACTTTGAGTTGGTGAGTAAAAAATCCTTTATTTGGTTAATACCCCTATCTGGCCAGGATTTAAAAAAATACAATTTTGCCATCTATGGCAATCCTAAGGTTCTTCCAAAGAGGGGTAAGTTCTAAAGGGGAAAAATCAGTTTGTAATCATCTGCTAAGAGTCTTCCAGCCAGAGATGGAGCTTTGGATAGTGGGGATGCCTCAGTGGCATTTAGGAGTGTGTCTGTACAATGCTGTGCTGGGAGAAGCACCAACATAAATATGGTTTCCACTTCAACCCATAAGGGAAGGCACTCTGCATCACTTATACAGTTTGAGCTCCTGTGAAGGCTAGGTAATAGGCCTTACATCAGTGTAGCCCCCAAACCCCAGAGACCAGTGGGCTTGAAACTTGGCTTTACTGTAGCATGGCAGCTTACCTTCCCAGACAAAAGAGCGGATGAGTATATCTAGCTTAGAGAGCCATAAGTTAGACAACGGGAATGGAAGGTTACACAATAGGTACATAATTTTTGAGAGTGTTATCATTTGCACTGCTTTAATTTCCCCTCAAGGGACATGTTAAGTGCCCACCACCAGTTGAATTTAGTGTGCATGGCCTGAAGAAGGGGGTTCCAAATTATCACATGGCATTGAGGCTTGGCCTGCCATGACAGTTAAGCCCAAGTATGTAATACCTTGTGGTGTCCATTTAAGACAAACTGCCATAAAGGGGGTACTGGGGAAGTTAGAAGTAAGGGAAAGAATATATGTTTTACCCAAGTTCATCCAAAGACCCAATAATTTCAGAAAGGATTGCAAGATTTTCTTCAGTGGAGGGAGTGAAGTATCCAGCAAAAAAATAAGCACCAAAAGATCACCTGTATAGTGTAAAGTAGAGTAGAACTTAGAACCTATTAAGATCCCCTGGATCCCTGGATGGAAGCAGATGGCAGATGTTAAAGGCTCTGTGATCAATAGAAAAAGAAGGGGCCAGAGGGGGCACCCCTGCCAGGTACCCTTCTGCAGGGGAAAGGGTTCAGCAATCATCAGTGGGTGTCAGGTGAAGACTCTGGCTGGGGCAGAATAGTAAAGTAATGGAACCCATTTTAAGAATTTCTGCCCACAGCCACAATGGGAGAGAGCTGCATGGAGACCAATTTACCAAATCAAAGGCCTTCTCAATGTCTATCAAGACAACGTTCACAAATGATTGGGCAATTTTTGCAGCCAAGACCAGGTTGAGGAGTGAGCACATATGGTCCAAACCTATCCTGCCCTTTACAATGCCTGCTTGTGAGGGATGCGCTAATTGTGGGAACAATTGCTCCAGACAAGTGGCTAGGATCACTGCAAGCACTTTGCAGTCATCATTTTTAAGGGAGATGGGCTTATATTTGGTGCATTGGGTGAGGTATTTGCCTTTTATATGCATAACTGAGGTCACGGCACCCTGAAGAGGTGGGAGGAGCACCCTGGTTTTGTAGGCATGGTCATACAACTCTTTGAGATATGAGGCCACCTGGTCAAAAATAAACATGTAGAGGTCAGGTGAAATGTCATCCTCTCCTAGAGCCTTGGATGATGAGAGAATCTTGATGGCTTGGGACTCTTCAGCAATGCAGGAGGATGTACCTAGGGATGCCTGGGCTTCATTGGTAAGATGGGGGTAGATTCAGGTGGTCTAAAAATTGTTGAATGTTCTCCTACAATGAAGGATCATCAACTGTGAAAATGCACTCAGAACATTTTTATGACAACATTTATTTCTTGTGTGCCAGATATGACCGCTCTCATCCTGCAATGATACAACGTGTCTTGTTGCTTGTTGAACCTTAAATCTGTGTGCAAATAACTTGCCAGCATGCTCACCTCCCTCCCAGTATCTGTGTCTAGTGTGTACCAGGGTTAATTCACCTTTAAAGGATAAAAGGACATTTAGACAACATTTTAAGGAGGTGATGGCTGACAAGTTTTGGTCTGTAGTATCTCTCCCCACTTTAAATGCTTGCTTTTTTTGTTGCAGTTCCTCTGTCAGTCTCTTCTCCTCCTCATCCTGGTCCTTCCACCTACAGGTTTTGACCCAATTATAACCCCCTTATATAGGCCTCCCATACTACAGCTGGGTTGACCTTCTGAGTATGATTGAAATGGAAGTTAGATTGGATCTCTTGCTGAATAAATTCACAAAACTTAGAGTCATGCAGGAGAAGTGGATCAATACCCCATTGGTTAGGCCTCTTTTGAGAAGGGGTGATTTGAAAGGAAATGGATACTGATGCATGATTGGACATGACCATAGTTTTAATATCTGCCTGAAATAGGGATTGTGTAACAGTGAGCGAGTGCAATCAGTAGTCATTTCAGCTATATGTTTTATGTAAAGAGGAAAAGAGAGAGTAATTCTGGGCTGTGGAATGACGCAATCTCCATCCATCAGAAAGGGCATATTCATTAAAGATCATGTGCAACAGTTTTTACATATTTTTTATAAAAGCTTGAAAAGCTGACATTCAAGTCCCTGTGTCATGATTAGAGTTTCCTGAAAATTTCATGCTGTTTGATTTTGTGGTTTTCTTTAAATCAGCATTTGTTAATTTGCTCTACAGTGGCTGTAAACAGTGGAGTTATCTCTGTCCTCTCAGTCAAACTTGGAGTGCGAGGACATCATTTTGGAGTAGCTTACTGTTTCAGATTCCCAATCAGAGCAGTACTTTGTAGAGTTAATGGTTTGCTGAGCTCTCCAAGCGCCTTACAAACCCAGTCTCTGGTTTGTGTTTAGATAGATCAACTTAAAACATATCATTATCTTCTGATAAAAAGCTGATCATTTCAGTTTCAATGCAGAATTGAAGTAGAGGAAATCTTTCTCTGTGAGAAATCAGCTTGTCTGTATCACAGCTTTCAGTTTTTTCTAATCAAAAATCTGAATTGTTTTCTAACTATATAGCACAGGGCTGTTTAATGAATGTAAAATAAATCTAAGTTTTGTTCATTCACAGAAACAGTTTGTCTTTGATGTAGCTTTCATAAATATGTTCATGTAAGATCATTTTTTTTATGTCAGATTGACAAACAGTACATGTGCTTGAAATACTGTAGCCGAGTATGACAGGCACCTGTCTGAACTCACAAATTTCAGTTCTTTGGTGGTTTCTGTGTGAAAATATATCATGTACATGTAGAACTAGAAACACTATGTGGCATCCCGATGCACCATGTTTCTGCCCCACAGTTGAGGCAGCTGCAGTCTACTGCCACCTGTTCCTGCCACACAAGCCCCCTGCCTTCTGCTCCACATGCGAGATTGCTTCACCCTGCTGCCCACTGTCTTCTCCCACACAGTCAGGGATTGTGCACCCTGCTGCCTCCATCCCCTGCCTAAAGAATCAGGGCTGCTGCACTCTGGCACCCCCCTGCCCAAACAGTTGGGGATGACTCACCCTGCTGCTCTCTCTCTCTCCCTCCCTCCCTCACAGTTATGGAAGCTGCACCTGTTGACCTCTGTTCCTGTCTCTACAGTTAGGGCAGCTGTGCCGTGCTAAGCCCTAGTGTGCCAGGTCACATGCCTCCAAAGCTGGGGCTGCTGTACCATGCTGTCCTAGCCACCAGAGGTGAGGGTTTTGCTACATGCTGCTACCCACTTCCATTGCCCCAAATGGGCAGGGCTGCTACACCATCTGTACCCCATCTCATAGTCAGGGATGCTGTACCCTGTTGCCCCCTATGTTCTTCACCACAGTCGAGACTTCTGCATCATGCTGTCCTCTGTCCTTTGTCACCAGAGACAGGGCTGCTGCACCCTGATCCTTTCTACATAGTTGGGGTTGACATGGCCTGCTGTGCTCTAGTTTCCCATGCCACTGCAGTTTGGACTGCTGCGCCATGCTGCCACTTGCCACAAGATGCAGGGCATTTGCTGTGCCCTGTTGCATGCTTCCACACTTCAGTCAGTTGTCCCCAGCCGCCAGAGTCAGATTCTTTGCTATACCCTGCTGCCCACATCCCTTGTCCCAGACAGGCATGGCTGCTGCACCCTGTCCGACAGTTTGAGCTTCTGTATCCTGATGCCACACCTGTCTCCTGCCTGAACATTCAGGGCTGCTACACCCTGCTGCCCTCTGTCCCCACACTCACAGTCAGGGCCATGGCACCCTGTTGCCCCCTGTCCCAGTATCCACAGTGAGGGCTGCTGTGCTGTGCTACACCCTAGAGTCTCATGCTGCCTGCATCCACATTTGGGGCTGCTGAGTCCTGCTGCACATTTCCATTGCCACAAATGGGCTGGGCTGCTGCACAATGTACTCCCTGTACCACTGTCAGGACTGCTGTATCCTGATGCCCACCTGTGTCTTGTCCCACAGTCAAGGCTTCTGCACCATGCTGTCCTTTGTCCCCTGCCACCATTGTGTCCTGCTGCACCACACAGCCCCTTGCCTCCACAGGCAGGGGACAGGGTGCAACAAATGCCCTTACTCTTGTGCTGACCCTTTCCCAAACAGTTGGGGTTGCTGCACCCTGCTACCCTCGCTCTCTCGCTCTCTCTCTCTCTCTTGCTCTCTCTCTCACCCTCACAGTCAGGGACACTGCACATGTTGCCCCCTGTTCCTGCCTCAGCAGAGTGTAGCAAAGGATCTGACACTGGTGGCAGGCGGACAGCAGGGTCCAACTGCCTCAACTGTGGAGGCATGCAACAGGGTGCAGCAAATGCCCTGAATCTTGTGGCAGGTGGCAGCATGGTGCAGCAGCCTCGACTGTGGGCAGGACACATGGGGCATCAGGGTACAGCAGCCCTGACTGTGAAATAGGGTACATGTGGTGCAGCAGCCCTGCCCATGGAGGCAGGAAACATGGCACTTTAGGGTCTAGCGCAGCACAGCAACCTTGACTGTGGAGACAGGAACAAGGGGCAATAGGTACAACTTCCCTAACTTTGAGGGCGGGGGAGATAGGGCAGCAGGCTGCAGCAACCCCAATTGCTTGGGCAGGGAGCAGCAGGGTGCAGTAGTCCTGATTCTTTAGGCAGGGGATGGAAGCAGCAGGGTGCACAATCCATGACTGCGTGGGAAAAGACAGTGGACAGCAGGGTGCAGCAGCGTCGAATGTGGAGCAGAAGGCAGGAGGCTTGTGGGGCAGGGGACTGGTGGCAGTAGACTGCAGCTGTCTCAACTGTGGGGCAGAGACACAGTGCATCAGGATGCCACATAATGGTTCTAGTTGCACACGTACATGAAGTATTTTCACAAAGAAACCACTAAAGAGCTTACATTTGTGAGTTCTGACAGTACATGTGCTTGAAATACTGTAGCAGAGTGTGACAAGCACCTGTTTGTCAATCTGACGTGAAAAAAAAATGTTCTTACATGATTGTATTCATTAAAGTTACATCAAAGACAAACTGTTTCTGTGAATGAACACAATTTAGATTTATTTTATATTCATTAAACAGCCCTGTGTCATATAGTTAGAAAAAAAATTAAGTTCAATTAGAAAGAAGAGAGCTGTGATACAGACAGGCTGATTTCTCACATAAAAAGAATTCCACTACTACAGTTCAGCATTGGAACTGAAATGATCAGCTTTGTAAAGGAAGACAATGATATATTTTAAGCTGATCTATCTAAACACAAACCAGAGACTGGGTTTGTAAGGAACCTGGAGAGCTCAGCAAACCATAAACTCAACAGAGTGCTGCTCTGATTGGGAATCTGAAACAGCAGGCTACTCCAAAATGATGTCATCGCACACCAGATTTGACTGAGAGGACAGAATTAACTCTC
Organism: Neoceratodus forsteri; assembly: GCA_016271365.2. Lineage (NCBI taxonomy): Eukaryota > Metazoa > Chordata > Ceratodontiformes > Ceratodontidae > Neoceratodus > Neoceratodus forsteri. The sequence continues at coordinate 800,391,892 of CM057454.1, forward strand.
CTGTTTTTAGCCACTGTAGAGCAAGTTAACAAATGCTGATTTAAAGAAAACCACAAAACCGAACAGCATGAAATTTTCAGGAAACACTAATCATGACGCAAGGACTTGAATTTCAACTTTTAAAGCTTTTATTAAAAAATTGCAAAAACCGTTGCACATGATCTTTAACAAGAGCATGAAGTGCAGCAGAAGCAGCATTGGCATTCAAACTATAGGGGACACTTCTCTCAGGTATTCCATCAAAATGTAAATTCTAATCTACTCCCAACAGTAGGGAGAGATTATCAGGGTTGAACTGCACAATGTTGTGTGCCTGCTGAGTGAACAAACTCAAGGCACCATCACTGGGACCTTAAACCCCACCAAGGATAAAATGCAGCTCAGGAGTTTTAACTTTAGCCAACATCCAACATGCAGCCGGATCTGAATTATGTCTCCAGAAACTCCAGGGTAGGTGCTTGTGGAATAACAATGAAACCCTGCATTTGTGGCAAGTAAAAGGAGAGTGTATCTCAGTGAGTACCCAATCCCTTTAAGTTTCATGGCCTCTTCCCATGAAAGATGAGTTTCTCTCAAAATAGCTACAAATGGGTTCAGCTTTTTGAGGTAAGTAAGGTTTGCCTTGAGCTTGATTAGCTGATTCAAACCTTTCACATCTCATGTGATAAACATATGTACTAGCTGCACCATAAAAGAAGCAAGCAATGGAAAAGGGAAGCAATGGGCTGTATCAGGATTGGTTCCTTGATGCAGACTGCCTCCACTCTACAAATTATATAGTCATGCCTCAATTAAAAAAAAACTGGTGCACCACTCTGCTTGAAGCTGTTTAGTCCATAACAGTCCTCGCATGAACATTAGCAGTAACTAGCCATAACAAGCATAACCACAGAACTATGTACACGTGGAGGGGGAACCTCCACAAAACACCATATGCATACCGTTTAAACTCATATAAATTATTACCAAACCAATGCCCCACCCATAATCCTATTTGCCTTCATTTGCAGGTCCACAAAGGACCCCAACATTCTCCAAGTGGAGGAAAAGGAAAGCCTGAGGCTAAATGTACCGCAAAAGTGATTTCAACATACTGCAGAAATAGGCTAGACACTTACAACAGCCACTACATTTAAAAGGCCAAGACAATAACGGACACGTGCTGCCTAAAAATGGAGATCCATGTGCCACCTGCAAGTTCAAGAAGCAGTTTGAATACTGCACCATTGTACCTAGGGAAAATGTCTTAAAGGAGATGTTTAATGAAAATAGTAGCCGAGTGCTAGGTGGGAGGTGAACAATAGTAGTCCAAACAAAAAAGGAAAAAAAAGAAAAATAAATAAAGAGACTTACCAACTTGTAAGTACAGAGGTGTAGGAGTCAGCAATACAGTAGGAAAGCAGTGAAGATAGATGGAAAGATAACAAGGTGTGGGATGCGACCTCATCTCTGGGCACTTCAGCTCCACCCCAGAAAATGGTCACATGGTAGATAGTATTACATAGAAAGTGAAAAAGAAAAGTGTTAAACCTTGCATGTCTTTGCTTTTTGAGGATTTTATCTGATCCGGGTGAGTTTTTAAATTCACTGACCAAAAAGAACAACTAAAAAAAATGCCCAAAGTCAGAATTGCATGCAATATCACAGTCACTGCCGCAAACAGTGACGGTCGCTGATTCACCAAATGCAAACAACAAAAACACTTTGTTATGCAGGGGGCTATGCCCCCCCTTTGCAGGTACAGAAGAAATACAGAACCACAAAAAAAAATTTCTCCCACACCAGGACTGAACCTGGGTCCAACAGCTCAGCAAATGACCAATTCGGCAGAGTTTGGCCAAACAAGTGCACATATCCTCTTTGTGTGATGGAAGCTCACCAATACACTCACTATAAAGTAATCAGTAGTGTTTTCTGTCAGTTACTCTTGCTATAAGCAGTTTTATTGAGTCACTCAAATCCAGACATGCAATTAATCTCATTTACATCACTGCAAGTCCTTTTTGAGTCAGTATAGGACAGCAGCTGACAAAAAAAAATACAAAGTAACTCCACTGCAGGAGAAATCATGGAGGAGAGGGAGGCAATGCACCTCACCAGGGGAATAAAGTATATTCTGAAAATGGAGTAGGGAGCCTCTATATCCAGATCCTGTACTAGCGCCTGTACAGGTGAGGGTCTCTACACTTAAAAGCATGTACGGGGAGATACATATCAGGGATAGTCTATCCAATGACAATTAATCCTTAGTCCAAGAAGTCGCAGCATGAACCACATTAGACACCACGAAAACCCAAAGATGTAGTGCTGTAGGGGGAATAAAAGTTAATTTAAATGCACCCATTCAGGAACTCATGCCCTGCCATGGCAACCTCATTTAGTAGCATGCTGAATAGTGTGACATTACGTATGTTACAATCACCCTGAGCAGAAAGTGTGGTGGGGGAAGGGGAAGCACTATTGATCAGAGTAGGATAGCAATGTGAAAACACTAAATCACATCAGGTAGAGAAGTTGCTTCTATTTTCATGAATGCAGATACTATTCTGTCCTTTAACTCTGTGCTGAGCCTAAGCCAAAGTATCTGACAGAGATGAAGAACCCTTGTATTGCAGCAAAAGCTCTTGGCATAGCGACCAGGAGGGTGGGAATGAAAATGATAGGGAACAGTATGTCCAGTTAGGTTTCAGAGTCTCCAAAATAATTAAGCCCACTTAGGGAAATGTTTGTTATTTCAGGTATGCTCTGTAAGCCAAATCAGGTAATGACGGTTATATTCCTCTCTCATGTCTTCTTTTTTTTCAAAATGTTATTGAGTTTTACATTGCACAGGTATGTTAACCATTAGGAACATTTGGATACAGAGATATAAAAGTCTCCAACAGGCTGCTGCCTGTAGTGTACAAGAGACAAAACAACCATAGCTGGATGAACAGTAGTATTTCAACATTCCAGACATTGCACATGTACATTAGATACATACCAGGGCTTGAAGAAGAGAATCCAAACCACAATGAAGGCAATAAAGTCTGATCAATCATTTGACAAGGCATCTAGTGAGCTGGGTTTCTTAACTCCATGTGGCTTCATGTTATCCTCACCTAAAATCAAAGAAAACAGGAAAAAGAAAAGCCTCAGACTGTATCATGCTATCTGTAACTGTTTTCTAATATAAACTATGTACAACCAACAAACATAACTGTAGCTTAATTAAACTAATACCACTTTTCTTCAATTAAAATATTAATAACCAAGAATAAAACAGATTTGCATCAGATAAAGGCTGTAAGGGAAAATCCGTTAGTATCAACTCATGCCTATTTAACCTATACCTGCTGTGGGTGCCAGAAATGCTAAAAAGGGTGCCCAAACTGTATGAAAATCCTCTTTCCAGGTTCTCAGAATAGAGGACGTCCTCTCTATCTCATAAATGGGGCTCAAGGAGGCAAGGATGTCCTCCAGTGAGGGGACAAAAACTGTCTGCCAATGGCTGAGGAGTAAGCATTTTGCTTGCATGACCAATAGCATGTACCATTTAAATTACTTTTTGGATAGAAGACATGTCTGAGATTGGATCCCCAGACTCATTAAAGCAGAAGACATTCTAGTTGTTTCCCCAATATCTTATCTCCCAATTGTCCAACTTGAAACCATGGATTGTGAAGTAGGGGAGAAGACCACAGCATATGAAATAGGTCACCCCGTTGCTGATGACACCGCCAGCATCGGTCATGCTTAAGCAATTTAATTTTATGTAACATAGCTGGAGTCCTATACCACCAGTTAATATTTTGTTTTGTATCATCCTACTGTGGACATCTATGTACTGTGTGTGAGCTAGGCTCCAACATTTGGCCCATTGTGTATCTAAACTGGCTATACCCATAGCTTTTTCCCAGTGCTGCTTAGTCTTGTCCATCTGATCAGGAAAGGCTTCTATAATGAGTGAATAAACATACCCTGCTTAGCCTTTATCCAGGGTCACTTGGGAAGGACCATATTGATCTTAGGCCCCTTATGATGTTGTGCAAGGAGAGGCCCTATAGCATCTCTTAACTGAAAATATTTCCAGAAGTCTCTCTCTGTGGAATGTCCCACCTTCTCTGAAGTTTCTGAAAGAAGTCAATGTACAGTTTGGAGGGGTCAAGTATATCTGATAGGTAATGTATCCCCCATTGGGCCCAGGAGGACCAATGTACCTGGGGCACGTACGATGGTTATCTGGGGATTGTGCCATAGAGGGGTATAACTAAAGGTAGTGGATAAGACCTTAAGTTGGCAATATAACTGCTTACAATATTTAATAGTTGGGTCAATAGTGGGATGTGGGGTGGAGGGTACTCCCCACAGGAGGGGTACCAAGGTAGGAAGACCAGCATAATCCTTTTCCATTTGGATCCATTGTGGAGATTCAGATGAGCTAGCTCTAAACCAATGCAGTGTTTGGGCTGTGTGGAAGGCTATTTTATGTCCTTCCAGCTTGGGTAGTCCCCATCCTCCCCTTTTCCAATGGGCTCTTAGTTTATTCCAATTATACCGTGTTGTTTTCTCCTCCCATATGAAGGTACCTATCATCTTGTCCCATCTACTATACCATAAAGAGGGAAGATATATGGAGATATGGGACAGAAAATAAATCACCTTTGGAGCCAGGGTCATTTTGATTGCTGAGACCTTCCCTGCCATTGTGAGGTTCAGCCGAGCCCACCAATTCAATTCTTCTTTGCATTTAGCCAAGAGGGGGTCCTACATTTTTATCCCAGACCTTGTCTAATTGTGGGGAGAGTTTAACCCCCAGATATGTCAGATCCTCTGTCACCAATTTAAGGTCTGTAAAGGGCAAAGTGTGGTTATTACAATCCATGTTAAAGGGAAGAATTTCTGTCTTGGTACTTTTAACCTTAAGACCAGAGATCTTGGTGAAAAGTTGAGGGAGATTTGTAATGGGAGAGACTGAGGTTTGCAAATCTGCCAAGGGGATGAGCAATTTGCCAGCATATAGCAAGGTGGTGCAGCATTGATCTTTTATAGAGATGCCCTTAATACCTTTGTGTTGATGTACAGCCATGGCTAAGGGTTCCACCGCCAGCACAAATAGCAAGGGTGAAAGGTGGCAGCCTTGTCTAGTGCCACATCCTAGATGGAAGGGTTTGGACATAGTGACATTTGTAAGAACTTTGGCTATTGGGGAAGTATAAATGGCTTTAATCCAGGCACAAAAGGTAGGCCCAAACCCAAATCTTGTTAACACCAAAAGGAGGTAATCCCACTCAACAGAATAAAATGCCTTTTCGAAATCAACAACTACCCCAGCTGCTGGTGTAAGAAGGGTTTTAGCTGCATTAATTAGATTAACTAATGAGCGGATGTGATCTGCACTGTATCTCCTCTGGACAAATCCAACCTGGGAGGGGTGCCTTAACTCTGGAAGAAAGGCCTTAAGGTGATTAGCTATGGCCTTGGTGTATATTTTACTGTTCATGTGATCAGGGATATGGGCCAATAATTGTTGGCTTTGGTGGGATTGTTCCCTTTTTTTGGGAGAATAGTTATGACTGCTTCTCCTATAGTAGGTGGAAAGTGTCCCAGCAGTTGCTTCCTGGTAGACCTGACAAAGGATTGAGGTAATCACTGGGGCTAGGACCTGAAAAAAACTCGACTGAAAAGCCATCTCCCCCGGGGTCTTACCTTTTTGCTCTCATGTCTTATTGGAGGCCATGTTGCACATTCGTGAGGGAATCCTTCATGAAGGTGTGAGTGGCATCAAGAGTAAGTGCCATCTGGGTGGACTACATAAGGTTGCCATGACGATGCTGTTAACAGTTGTACAAAGGGAGAAAAAAAGAATAGGAAAAGGCACAAATGACCAGTCCCCCCCCCAAAACCACAGATGGAGATCCATCACGATGCTGCACACTGAACACCTACCCTCCCATTGCTTCCTCCCCATCCCCCACTGAGAGTACTATAGCCCGGCTGATCAATCCAAATCCCCTGATCAATGCAATACTCAGTGCTACAAATCAGGAACAGATCCAGTGGGCAACACCACCTGAGCCCCGTCTGCCAAGGAATGCAACCATGCTCCGTCAATTAAGAGTCATACCATACAGGTATGGGGGAACCACCCACCAGGGATTACTGTCAGCAGTCTAGCCAAGGTGGTCCAAGATCCAGTAAGTGTTTTGAAAATGTAAGGTCCTGCCTGATAAGATCTGAAACACCCACAAACAAGGATTTCTCAATAACACAGTCAGAGAAAGTCTCAGCCATGGTCTTCCCACTTTATTCTGGCTTGCAACAAAATGCACAAAGCAAGAAATGGCAGTAAGAGGCAGGATGCAGTGCGGTGTCAATCCCAATCTACTATACTCTACAGCCTGCCAACCAAAGGGAGATCTTGTTATCACCAGCTGCTTTCCCTTTTTCTATCCTTATTGTCCCAACTCACCCCCTACACATCTTGAGAGTAAAACCGGGATGGGACCAAGGCAAAACGCTACAGTGGTAATCTACAACCAAACCCAATGAACAAATAATTAAGCTAAGTCATTAACACAGAAACTGAATATACTCACATACCACCAGGCTAGCTGACTATCGCTTACCAGGAGAGGCAACAATAGTGAGATACCCAGCAGTGTTCTTTGCTTTAATAAGAAAAGGTGTTCAGAGCAAATGGAGACAGTTCAACCAATAGATACAATGGTGATTTTCTCATCAGGTTGCTTTCTGTCTGCTGTGGTTGTCTCTTCATGCCCTGAAGAGCTACCCACTGGTAATGAGGTGGAAGTCACAATTTCAGCCCAGGAGATGGCAGGTGGATATGGCCATGGCAGGAAGGCAGTCTCGAGGAGAGTGGGACTCCCAGCTGAGAGGGGAGGCTCAGACGACAGCACAGCAAAATTGTTCACCTTAGAGAAGCAAGGTGAGTCTTCTGAGGGGAGCCACGATTCCTTGCTGTGGCTGTGGCTACAGACGTGGGTGGCTCTGGAAGCTTGATCCACTGTTTTCCTGTTCCTGACTTTGCGCTGATCCTTCAGGAGGTACTTCTGGCTTCAGCCCAGGCACAACACTTTGCATTTGTCTTCAGCATGGATCTGTGTGAACACTGTGGTGTACATCAGTCAGGCATATGAGCATAAATGAACCATTGACTCTACCACTCCAATCCATCTGCTAGCACTGGGTCCCATCTTTCACTCTTATACTTCAGCTGATGGTGTGGCTGCTCAGAGGCTTAGACTGCTAAAGCTGGGGTTGTCCAACAAGGTGGCAGCATCATGATACAGGTCTGCAGGCTTTCCACCAACTTCACATATGGAAGGCACTAATTCATTTTCCTTAGATGGTCCATATCTAAACCTATTAGATAGATCTGTCCACAGATTCTTGATTTCTTACAGTAAGGGTTTGATAAAGGCTTATCCATGGCATTTGTTCAGGTCCAAGTAGCAGCCATAAGAGCTATCATTGAGGAACAGATGGTTACCTACCAGGCACCCACCATCTGTTGCAAACTTTTCCCAAGGCAATGGTGAATATTTGATGGAGTCTCACATCAAGTTGATGGATGAATCTCAGTTGCTTTGGGCCTTTTGATGGAGAAGAACCAAATCCTGAATGTACATATATGACCATATATATTGCACTGGAAGCCAGGTGAGGTGGGTAGATGAAGTGTCTTGTGTGCCAGGCACTTGTCAGCCAAATCTTGCAGCCCCGCAGCCTCAAATTCATTCCAACAGACCTGGCAGACATGATGCCAACATCATGGTCTTTCAATGACTGTGTTTTCCCAGGTCTTGTGGTTAATGCTGCAAGATTTTATGGTGGCTTTTAATGTGTCTTTGTAGTGTTTCATCTGCCCACCTTTGTTACCATATTCAGACTGTGATCAGTTAACCCAAGGCAAGATCCAGTGTTGCACCCGGCAACTAAACTTGGTCCAAGATGCCTTGACTAGGCCTTCCTTTGAATCTTAGGATTCTGTATCTATGCATTCTTTGATGTTAAATACTATGATTTTTAGCATCTATATGTTCAGCTTGTAAAACTAGTGTGCTTCAGGCCTTATCCTGTGTACAACCTTTCCTTTCCTTTCACTGAGGCAGAGTAGTGTTGAAGACTGTTCCCTCATTTTTCCCTAAGTTAGCATCAGCCTTCCTTCTCACTCAGGAGATTTCCCTACCCACATTTGAGCCTGATTCTAATGATCCTCACAGGGAGGATCTTCGCCTCCTGGACTTGAGACATGCCATCAAAGCCTGCTTGGACAGAACAGCCTACTCCAGGAAGACTGAAAGGATGACTAGCCACTTCCAGATCCACCATAGCCCAATGGATAAAGACCACCATCTCAGAGGACTACAGGGACTTCCAATCCCTTGCCTGACCCATGATAATGCCCACACAACCCAAGTGGTGGCCACTACCGGGGCAGAGTGTAATACAGCATCCATTTCTGGCATCTGCACAGCAGCACCTGGTCATATGTCCATACCTTTTCTCGGCATTACAGATTTGACACTTGAAGTCAGAACAAATTTAGTTTTGGTCAGTTGGTGTTACAGTCTGTCTTTAGACTGCTTCTTCTCATCCCACTCCATTGTCTCCTGACACTGCTACTTAATCACCCAGTAGTGATGACTTTGAGTTTTTAAAAAGTGCAAAGGATAATGGTAGTTTACTCTGCTAGTAAAGGTGAGTATAGAAGCATTTTTGCATAGCACTCCTCTTCCCACTAAATGTATCCTTGTATATGTTTTCTGTAAAAATCTTACTGACTTGTTTAGACTCTATTATATTGTTATTAATTGTCTAATTGGGTAGTGTCAGTTAAATTTGCCTTTATGTGCCATGTGATTAATAAACCTACTGAATCCATTCCAGTAATCTGCTTCCCCTCAAATATCCTTTTACTTGCATCTCTTTACTCAGTGCTTGTGCATGGTTAATGAGTGTTTGTCCTATGAAGTATAGCTTTGGAAAGTTTGCACTGAGGAATGATACAACAGGATGGGGCAGAGTCAGGCTGCAATTTGAAGTTTCAGTTTGTGCATCAGCCTATCAGAGGATGCCTCTAAGACCCAGTTGTAATGACTCAGAGTGATATAAAAATGTGCTCCTGTAATTAACTTTACCAGGCGAGTAAACTGCCATTCATCACTTTGCTTGCCAGCTGTTGTTAACGCTGTGTGACTCAGCTCACTATGCTGATTTTTAGTATTACCAAACCATGCACATGGTCACATGATGGTGGGCTACAGGCAAAACACACTCCATGGTAGCTTCCTACATCGGGCAGATTTTGGTTTAACTTGTTGACTCCCCTTTAATTTTTCTGCCTCTAAAGTACTTTATTTATGCTCCCCATACTATCTGCTTTCACCAGATATCGGATTTATTGAAAACTGATGGACACAACCTTAGAAATGGAAGTTGCATCATAACCCATAGACACAGGGATCCGTTCTCCTCCTTCAAAGAGGTCTAAGGAAGATTTGCACTTACTGGAATCTTCAGAAATGCAGGAGCAACTTACAACTGATTAATTGACTTCAGACCTATCCACGATCAAAGAGGGCCTTATTCAACTTGTAGATGAGTTCCAAATGGTAAAACTGACCCTGGAAGCACTCAGCCAGCACATCTCTGACATTGAGTGCTGCATGTCTTCTCTTGAGGACCGGGCAAATAAAACAGAGCTAGATTTAGTTGAAATGTGCAGAATAATACATTGGCTAGAGGAGCGTTTAGATGATCAGGAGTCCAGGAGCCACAGAAATCATTTAATAATTGCAGGTGTACCTGAATAGATAGAAGGTACTGACACTATTCTTTATCTTCAGCAACTTCTGAAAAAGTTAGTAAGCCGCTCTCCATCTTGTCCCTGCTATATGATCGAGAGGGCGCACCATTCACTGAAACCTGTCCCACCACCAGGTGAGAAGCCAAGGATCTTAATATTTTGTTTACTCAATTTCAGGGACAAAACACATATTTTATCTAAGGTCCATGAAAAAAGCAGTTGTGGTGGGAAGGACAACATATTTCCATTTTTAGTGACCTTAGCCTTGGCATTACAGATCAGCAAAGAGCCTATTAAGATATCAAAAATTAACTTTTTGCTGCTGGCATCAGAATTTTTATAAGATATCCTGCAGTTTTACATGTGCTTGGCTTAGATGGGGAGCTTCATTTTAAATCTGCAGCAGAGGCTCCGGTGGAGTTACCCAAACACTGTCCTAATCTGTTCCCCATTGCACTAACTCCAGCTCGTTGACTTGCTTGTAATTCCAAGGTTCTGATTCAAGATGCTTTCTTCTGGCTGCAGTTTAAGCCTTTTCTTCAAGTTTATTATACTGGACTTTTGGCTATAACTGACAGTGCTACTGGTTGATGTACTCCGCTGCTTCTTTAAAAGTGATTGCTTACTTTCAAGACGAAGTGTCAAACTGTATGATTTGAAATGGTTATGCTGTTATCTACATTGGAGCACTAGGACTTTTCCACAGTGAGATCAATTGCATATATAGACAATTTTCTTCTACTTCTGTGGTGGTCAATACCCGATTGATGCTTTTCAGTAGATCAGACTTGGATGGACTGGACTTTTGTTTCTGGGTGAAGCTTTTCTCCACATTGTGGGTAACTTTTTTTTTCCCCCGTTTCATGCATAATGATCTGTTCATTGTTGGACATGGAAGCACTCAGGACAGGCTGGCTGTTTACTTATATTTCTTACTATTGTTGTGATTCTGTGTCTAATAATCTATGGTCAATATTTAAATTCATGGATGTTTACTTAAACAGATTTTTTTCAGTCTTCTTGCTTAAGTTTTCTTGTTTTCCTGGTATTCTCCTCTTCAGTCTTCAGAATGCTTTGATTATTGGTTTATACCTCACTTTTTTCACACTGAGCCTCCCTATATTATATATATATATTTTTTTTACCTCATTTATTTCTTGTTCTTTTTCTTTCTTGAGTAGTATTATTTTTTGTATGTTTTCTTTTCTCTTTCGCCCTGCTTTGTTTATCCTGGCTGCATTTAGCCTGTGTTTGTCTTTTACTTTATTTTGTTACTTTGGCTATGTACATCCTTCCTTCTAGCTTAGTTGTGTTTTCAATATTTTGTAGCATGGAGTGTGCCAGACAGGGGGAGCAGTTGATGTCGCCTACCTTGACTTCAGCAAAGCTTTTGACACTGTTCCACATAGAAGATTGATAAATAAGTTGGGTAGGCTCGGGGTGGGTCAGAAGTTGGTCAACTGGGTGGCAAATTGGTTGATGGGCAGAAAACAGAGAGTGGTGGTAAATGGTATGCAGTCAGAAGAGATGCAAGTCACAAGTGGGGTACCTCAGGGATCAGTCCTGGGGTCAGTCCTCTTCAACATCTTCATTAGTGACCTTGCAGATGGACTAGAGGTAAAGGCTTGTCTGTTTGCAGATGACACCAAGATCTGCAACAGAGTAGATGATCCAGATGGGTGGGCAGAATGAGAGAGATCTGGATAAACTAGCAGAATGGTCAGAAGAGTGGCAACTGGGATTTAATGCAAAGAAGTGCAAAATCATACACATAGGAAGAGAACCCTGAAGCCACCTATAGGCTGGGAGGAGTTTCTAGCAGTCACAAAGGAAGAAAGAGACTTGGGCATCATCATCACTGATGACCTAAAATCATCCAAGCAGACCTCTAAAGCAGTAGGTAAGGCTAGGGGGTGTTAGGGTGTATTAGTAGGGGTATCACAAGTCGTAAGAGGGAGGTAATAATCCTCTGTACAAGACACTGTTAGGCCCCATCTGGAGTACTGCATGCAGTATTGGAGGCCAAACCTTCCACAAGGACATTAACTAAATTGAGGCAGTCCAGAGAAGGCAACCAAAATGGTGCAGGGACTGCATCAGAAGACATATGAGGACAGATTAACGGAGCTCAATATGTATACCCTTGAGCAAAGGAGGGAGAGAGGTGATATGATTGAGGCATTCAAACATCTTAAGGGCATAAACAAGGTGAAAGAGTCTAACATGTTTAAATATAAGAAAAATAGCAGGACAAGAGGACACAGCATGAGATTAGAGGGAGGCCAATTAAGGGGAATGTGAGAAATTATTTTTCACAGAAAGGGTGGTGGATGCATGAATGGCTTACCACAAGAAGTGGTGGCTATGAATACAGTGCAGGGCTTCAAACAGGCATGGGATAGGCATAAGGGAGCAATACAAATGACTATGAATAGATAGGCCACTGACAGAGCAAAGGTCGATGGCACATTTATAAGGTAGAAAAAGAAATGGGCAGACTGGATGGGCCTTGCGGTCCTTATCTGCCGTCAACTTCTATGTTTCTATGTTAGACTCGGCAGAGTATAGGCAAATTATGTGTTTTGTTTTAGGCACTGGAGATTATACTCATTTAAGTAGTTCTCACACTTTTAAATTGTTTTGGTCATAATGGGGATTCAGTTGGGGATGCAGCATATTCCTATTTACTAGATTATTTTTTGTCCGTGGGAACGTGTTACAGTGCCTCCTGAGACCTTTGCAGACCTGACAGTGGAAGCACTGTTGTAGGACTGGGGGTGGTTAAGATGCCCTGGTGGGCTATCTAAGCATATAGTTTATGGGTTTTTAGGGTTATAGTTACTATAGTGAGAGCTTTGTCTGTAGTGGGTGTGTGGGTGGGGAAAAGGAAGAGAGTGCAAAAGTCTATTGATGCTTTTTCCTTGTTTGGGTTAAGTCAAGGGTGTAATGCTTTTCCAACCTCTTGTTTAGATGTTGAACCATTTAAAATTTGCTACATGGAATGTGAAGGGAGCCAGGTAGAAGGTTAAGAGGCACCAAATCATTAAAAATCTAGGTGTTCAGTTAGCCTTTCTCCAAGTAACGCATTTGTTACCATCTGAAATTAATTTATTTTTTAGGGTTTATACTGGACAAACTTTCAGAGTGGGAGACAGTACAAGAAGTAAGGGAGTTGGGGTACTGTATGCCCATTCAGTCTCCTTTACCTTACTTACAGAGATTAGAGACCCCACAGGTCATTATGTCCTTGTCCATGGGCATTTAGGACTTGCAGATGTTCTCTTGGGGACAGTCTATGGCCCTAATATTTACTCACCTTCATTTTTTGTTTCAGTATTCACAGCCCTAGTCCCTTTTTCACATATATCAAAATTACTAGGCAGCGATTGGCACAGCACCCTAACCCCTGACCTTGATCGTATATAGAACCATTTTGAAACCCTCTCTCTGGCACAGAGATCTTTACACAAACTAATGGAGTCTCTTGGGCTATACAACCCATGGTGTGTCTGAAACCCCACTACCAAAAAATATACCTTTTTTTCATCCGTTCATCACTTGTTCTATAAAATTGATTTTTTTCTTGCTGAGTTGTACCCTTTTGTCAGGCCTTCATGCTCGTGACATTGCACCTACAGTCCTATCTGACCACTCAATTGTCTGGCTCCCACAATCATGCACATCAACCCAGGACAAGGAGTCTATTTGGAAATTAAATATTCAGTTAATAAAATATGAGAAGATAGTAGGACATATTACATAATTTTTTAAAAAACTGTATCAGCGGGAACTGAGGGACACTGGGATACAGGGTTAAAGAGTGGGTGGCTTGTAAAACAGTTTTGTGTAGCAAATGTATTCACCTAGCCTCTAAAAGAACAAAAATCTGACAGGAGAAACTAACCTTTTAATTGGGGGCTCTACATAGATTAGAGAATCCCCCTTCTCTCACAGATGAAAAGTGAGAAGAATTAGAAACATATAGAGATAAGTATGCTGAATTACTAAGAGAAAAGGCTGAAAATACTATACGCAAAATTACGTCCAAATACTGTATCTAGATTAGGGGGAGAAGACAGGCAAATTTATGGCACTGAGACTCCACAAACAGGAGAATTCTAGATTAGTCCCTCATATATGCTTTTAAACAGACCAACAGCTTCTCACAAATCCTAGGACCACTGAACAGGAATTTCATCTATACTATAAATCCTTATATAGCCCCCCTCCACTTTCCATATTACTGGAAACCATCAACAACTACTTAACACAGATCCCTCTACCCTTCCTCACACAAGACCAGTAAGTGAGCCTGTCCCACTCTATTACAGAAGCAGAGGTTGCTGCAGCCATTTCCACGCTGTCACTTGATAAAGCCCCAGGCCCCAATGAGTAATCACCCAACTTTTATAAAACTTTTGCCCAAGATTTAACCCCTGCCCTAATACAAGTTTTTAATGATATTCTAGTCAAAGGTATATCTGATTCATCTTTAGTGGGGGCTTTAATAGTGCATCTCCCTGAACCCGGGAAAGCCCCAGAGCAGGTCCCCAACTGTCGGCATATTTCCTTGGTGAATCAGGATCTAAAACTGTTGAGTAAAATTTTAGCAAACTGCATTCCCTGTATCTGGGGTCTTTTAATTGTTTTCGGCATCTTTTTTTTTCAATTGTTAAACCAGGAGAGATACACTAAGCTGAAAGCTTGTTTACAGGTGCAACCTGGGAGCACAGGGAAATTAAGTGACTTGCTCAGGGTCACACAGTATGCAAGTGGGGGCTGTGGAATTCAAACCCAGATCTCTAGATTTGCATCTCATAGCCTTAAACCACGGTGCTATACTGCCTCCCTAAATCTAGGGTTCACCAGTGACCTGTGGCCTTGATATCCCTGGATGCCAAAAAAGCTTTTGATAGGGCAGTTTGACCTTTTTTGCTTTCTTAGGAAATTTGGTTTCCCGGAAACATTTATAAAAGGGATTCATGTTCTTTATGACTACCCTTCAGCCAGAATATACTCTAATCAGGTTCTCTCAGAATATCTGTGGAATCCCAGAACTCAGTATCCTGAACTCTACAAGACCAAGCTCGGGATAATGAATTTCGGTATCCCACAAGGCACTCCAGACCAAATTGTGACATCCTGCAATGGACTTGCATTTAATGCTTACTACTTACTAAGTTAAGATTTGCTGGTGGTACTCTGCTAAACACCATTATACACAAAAAGCGGTGTGGATTGCATTCCTTTTCAATTGCAGCATCCTCATTTTGGAAGGGTTCAAGTCATAGTTGATGCAAAGTTCAAATTGTTCTTGTTCTAATTAATTTCACTGTATTTTGTTTTTAATGTTAATTATTGTTTGTTATTGTCAATGTCTTTGGGTCAGACCTGAAAAAGGACTTGTCCAGAGTCCCAACCCAGTTAACAAATATATAAATAAATAAAAAAATGTGGGGGGCAACCTCCCATAACTAAAAGAACTGTCTCCAAGAGTAAACAGACCCCCGAGTAAAAACAACAGTTATGGGGGTGAAATAGCAGGGAACAAAAATTAGCTGTCACTGGGAACAGAACCTGGGTCTTCAAGGCTATGCTGGCTGAGCTGCTAGTGGCTTAGCCCTCCATGCCATGGGAGCAGTTCAGTCAGCTTCCACAGCCTCCAGTTCCTTGTGATGCCTGATAAGGGGTAGGGTAGTGTTTTGTCAGATCTGCTATCTTACTCTGATCAGCATCAGCTTCCTGTATGTCAGACATGCGTGTGTCGGGACAGTGAAGCATTTGGGTGCATGGGTCAAGAAACTGAATGCGGTCCTGTGAGTGTCAGGATTCTGAGTTTCAGTCTCCTTAATGTATACTGTTCTGTCCCCATCATTTATATTACATAGTGGTACTAGACAGGGATGCCTGCTCTCTCCAATTTTATTCATCCTATATTTGAAACCCCTTATATCCAAATTCTGCTCCCATCCTGTCATTTGTGGCATCACCATAGGGCATACAGAATACAAATTGTATATGCTGATGATATTTTATTGCATGTCACTTATCCAGCACAAAGTAGCCCTATTATCCTGAATGTTATTCATGATTTTGGCACACTTTCCAATTATAAACGTAATGTTACCAAAATGGTGGTTGTGCCCTTTACTAAATTTGTTAACCAGGCAGAAATAGAATCTTTTGGTTTAGTATGTGAACCACACTCCGTTAAGTACTTGGAAATAAACCTTTCTTTAGATTTCAAACAGCTTAAAAAGTTGAATTTGGATTCCTTGGGAAATGTTATTAAGTTAGATCTGGATCATTGGCAACACCTGCCTTTGACATTGTGAGGATGCCTAAGCATTGTGAAAATCAGCATCCTAAGTTAAGTTACCCTCTTCTGATAGTACATTTGTATCTCCCCCTAAGCTGGTTTAAAATGATACACTCCCTAATTACCACTTTTACTTGGTCTGGAAAATCAGCACTTCGGGCATATTCTAAATTGGTAGCCCCCAAACGTTTGTGAGTTCTACAAGCCCCACACTTCAAATTATATTATTGGGCCTGACACTCCAGATAGGATGGAAAGAATGTGCAAAGACCTGTGAAAACTTGAATAAATGGTCAAAGGCATGGCAGCTAGGTTTCAATGTAAAGAGAATACAAAATCAAGCACTTTGACTACAGAAATACTGTTTGGTGACAGTCAATGCCTCTTCTCACATTTTATATTATGCCTCTGGATTTCTGTGTTCAAAGTGCTTGATTTTGCATTCTTTTTACATTGAAACCTAGCTGCCATGCCCTTGACCATTTATTCAAGTTTTCACAGGTCTCTGCACATTCTTTCTATCCCACCTGGAGTGTCCACATTACTGCAGATTTTGGTGTCATCTACAAATAGACAGATCTTCCCTGAAGACAGTAGGTTCAAATAAGTGTGAACTTAGGTTCATAGGTTCATAGATATCTACAAGTTCAATAGGAAGATGCCTTTTTGCAAACTCACCACCTTTTATTCCTAAAGGTGGAAAAATGTTTTTAACTCCCATGTATTCATCTAATCTGTTTTTAAATAATTTCGTGTTTTCACTCTCAACTACATGCAGCAGCAGTGTATTCCACATTGTGATTACTCTTTGGGTAAACAATTTCCTTCTAGTTCCTGTAGTATTTTTTTCTCCTTTCAATTTGTGTTGGTGAGATTTTGTAAATATATTAGAATTACAACTTAATTGTCCTATTGTTTCTTTGATTTTTTGATCTTGAGGAGCTTTATATGTCAAACAAAGGTCTCCTCTTATTTGTCTGTATTCCTTCAAATATAGTCCTAGTCTTTGTAGTCTGGTTTTATAATTTAAATTACACTTTTATTTTAATTTTTTGGCAGCACTTCTCTGTATCTTCGCTATTCATTTTTTGTCTCTAATTGAATTAGGAACAGACACTTGTGAGCAGTATTCTAAATGGGGCCTTACTAAACTTGAATATAAAGGAACAATCACTTCTGGTTCCCTGCTTTTTATATTACTGAAGATACAGCCTAGAATTTTGTTACATTTTTTAACTGTATATTTAATATGCATGTCAAATGTAAGATTATCAGTTATTGTAACTCCCAAATCTTTCTCACATGTGGTTGTCTGTAAAAATGTGTTATTTAATTTGTATGAAATATTGGAATTATTATGTCTTAAATGCATAATTTTACATTTTTTTCATTGAATTTCATTTTATCTTTTGCCATTTGGCAAGTTGATCGATGCTATCTTGCAATTGCTCACCTGATTGCTGATTTGTAACAATTTCACCCATTTTGCAGTCATCCTCATATTTGGATAACCAGGCAGAAGCTGTTGTCTGCATGGAAGATACCAGTATAATAAATAAAGTGGGGCCTGATACTGACCCCTGTGGGACCCCATTCATCATCTGCCACCAGGTGGATGAATAACCTCTAATCACTACTCTTTGATTTCTGTTGTTTAACCATGAGATAATCCAATTTATGTTTGGGTGCAGTTGAATTTTGATTAAAAGTTAAATTAAAACTTGGTGAGACAAGAGTATCAAAGGCTTTTAAATAGTCTAGAAAGATTATATCTACAGGCATACCTTTGTCTAGTGCCGCAGTTACAGGTTTGAAAAAATATAGTAAATTGCTAAGGCATGATCTGCCAGGAACAAAGCCATGCTGGTTAATGTCATTTAGGCCCTCTTGCTTTATATGGTTTATTATTTGTTGCTGTAGTAACTTCACTAGTAATTTACTAATAACTGAAGATTTTATAGGTCTGTAGGTTCTCACATCTGTCTTTTTGCCATTTTTATGGATTGGTGTGCCCACAGCTTCCCTCCATTCAGGTATAGTTTTCTTTTCTTTAAGTGATGCATTAAAAAGTGTAGCTATGGGTCCAAGTAATTATTTGGATAATTCTTTGATAAATTTTGGTGTTATTCCATCTGGCCTTGCTGAGACATTTACTTTACAGTTTTAATAGCCTGAAAAATGTCATCATGAGCAAACAAGATGATATTGTCTCTATTTCTGATGTTTTTGGTATTAATTTGTTCTTTAGGTTCATGTACACTTAAAAAGTATTTATTAAGTCCTGTAGCATTATCGCTTTAATTTGTAGAAACCTCATTGGGGTTACTCTATATATGTCAAAGGTGTTCCCCACTGTGTGAATCAAGCAAGCTCTTCATGGCCAGTGTTGCATGCTTGTGGAATTTAGTTGTGTAGTTACTACTGCAATTTGGTTGCTTCCATTTTCTGCCAAGATAATGACCAAAACCCATGAGTAACACCAAATGTGTAGTTATATACAAAAACAAGCTTGCAGCTGTTGTCCCAATGCTCCAGTTACAGTTTCTGTGATAAGGTGGACAGACAAGCTGGAGGAATGCTTAAGGGCATGTGAAACTTTTCTCTCAAAAACAACCCTCAGTTCAGGAATGGTCTACTGTGAAAAGTAAGTCCTGGACAGCACCTTCCAAATTGGGCATGCTTTGGGCATAAGGTTGGGAAGGCACCATTCTCTATAAATGAAAATAGGGAAAGATCAAAAGCAATTATCTGCTGTGAAATCACTTAATTGATGACAAGTCCTTTTTAGGGCTGCAGTTGGGTGGAGATCTGCAGTCCTTTTACGATCGCTGAGTAAAAGAACTGTGCATTCCTTCCCACCGAACAACACTTTAGGACAAAGAAAATTTAGAGTTACATCACAGTCCCCTATGCTGTCTGTGAAGCCCTTCACTGTGACAATGTAGTCTTATCACAGGCTCAATTTTTCTGCCATTGACAACTGCCAGCAAAACCAGAACAGACTGTGAAAACAGGAAATAGAAACTCTGCAAACTGACTAGTAAGTTAGACTAACGAGAACATCCAGTGAGGGGTCATTTCCTGATTGGTACAGGCAGCTGTTCCCACAGGCTCACTTTTCACACTCAGAGTCATTTCATGTCATCTCAGAGTTTGAGTGTATATAGGACACAGCTGTGTTTACTTTGTAGGTTCCTGTGCACATCTGCTTAATTTTGTCCCTCTTTCTTGCTTTTTATACTTTGCCACTATGCCACCGTTGGCTTTTGTTTCAGCAAAAAATGAAACAGACAGCTGCTCTTCTACAGTTTCAAAAAATCCACTTTATTTGGATATGATAATTTGAAAAGATATCTTGAGAAAGCGACAGGTTAAGTTATGAAACGTTGATGCTTGGGGGGTGCGACTAATTACTATTTCATGGTTTTGCTGTGTACCTATTTGTGAAAAGTTTGTATTAAAGATTTTTACTTTTCAGATTATCGTATCCAAATGAAGTGGATTTTTTGAAACCCTGGAAGAGTAGCCATCTGTTTCATTTTTTGCTGTCTTGTCACTTAATGGTTCCTTCACATATGCTCTGAAGCTATGAGTTTGTCTTGTGGCTTTTGTTTCAGCCAGATTACAAACCCCACAGATTTAAAATTTTTCCCCTGACCAAGCTGCTGTGATACCTGACCAAAGACTGTTCCACTGCTCTCTCACTCTCTCCCAGCACTCATCCCTCTTTTACACTGCCTCTGTTTCTTGCAAGCCTCACTCTCCCAAAACAATTGCTTCTTCACACTGCAAAAGAAAGGCATAATTAAGTACATAAACAATGTATGTTAAAAAAAAAATAATTACACCCAGTCTATAACAACTTTATTGGGACAATAGGAGGGCCTCTTACTGGTATAAGAGTGTTAACATTTGTATCCTTCGGGTATCAGAATGGCTCACTTTTGGCTTGCAGTTCTTTTGCCCTAAGAATGTACAAAATCACACTCTTGTATCGGTAAGTGGCTCTTCTAGTGTCCCTTTAAAGTTATAACCTACACAGTCCAGAGGTGCTGTGCTGTTGTCCAGTAGTTGGAACACGGAACTACACAACTAGAGATCCCATGTTTGAATCCCACCACAACTACTAGCTCTCTCTCTCTGTTACCCTGAGGATGCCACTTAGCCTCTTGTTTTTCAGTTTCCCCAGCTTTGGAACTGGGTAAAAGCAGGACCCCAGGGAACACAAAATGGTGTACATTATTTAGGCTATCCCAATTACTCAACTGGAAAACAACCTAAAACACTGGGGTACTTGATTCCACTGGATGTAACTACACAGGGACACTCAGAGTCATTTCATTAGCAGTACTTTATTTTATTTATTTAGTTTTTGTTGACAGGGTAAATGCACTAGGCAAATTCTGCCTATTTTCGGGATGACCCGGGGGAGAGGGATACAGATGAATTCCAACTGATCTTGAACCAGATTAAGCTGTTAGTGGTGGGGGAAATTTGGCCAGAACACCAGGGAAATTTCCCTACTCTTGCTGCAGGGGGTGCTGAAGTGCTGCAGGAGAGTTGAGGATGCTCAGTATGTCTTGGATGCTGGAAGGAGATGGTCAGGTTCTTGGAGCTCCTGAGGTTGTGATGAATAGCACTGGAGAGATGGATGTGGAAATAGTTGTACCTCTGAATGGAGTTGCATTAGAGAATCCTGAAATACCTACCCATGTGGATACTTTGCATGCCAATGTGGATCCTGCTGAATTGAGATTGCAGGTGGATATGGAAGTTAAGAAAAGACAATTGATGGACTTAATCACTGCTGCTGAGACTGAATATAATTTAAGCAGGTTGAGACTGGAAGAAGAACAAAAGAAAAGGAGAAGGTCTGTGGCAAGTGCTACTTCTGGCACTGGGAAATGGTTTCCAGCATCTACTGAGTCAGCCCCTGTGATAGATACAGATGAGACATCTCAAATTCCTGTACAGGGTCAAAGTGATAGGCTCACTGCATCCCTGGAGTCTACTGATTCAGCAGACTGGTTTCCAGATGTGTTACAAAATGCAGGTTGGATTTACAGAAACAATTGCTGGGTTCCAGATCCTACATACCCTATATCTGGAGTTTTAGAGCATTTGCCTTTGGAAGACACTGAAGATCTTTTGGTCATTGTTTCAGTAGGTGTATCAGATATGGTTCATTCACCAAAGTCCCCAAGAATAAACACTGTGGCTCCACAGCCCCAGATTGAGGCGAGGGAGTAGTTGGTTGTGACAGACGTGGTTTCTCCATTACAGCAGAAGGTGCTGGTGCAAACTGTTTGCCAGGACCAAACGAATTCTGTGGATTTACAATCGGATAATAAAACAGCAACGGGAGAACGACACACACTATCGAGGTCAAGGATGTCACAAAAAGTTACCGGTGAGCAAAATGCTAACAATGATACACCAGTGCAAGACACCACTCATCCAAAATCATATGCAGGGTTATTTCGGAAACCGGAGGTGGCTGATAAATGTTGATTTCTGGTTAGACTGAGATATGTTGGGAAAGCTCAGATTCCCTGGATAGGCTGTGGGTGGGGAAATCACTGATAATAGATTTATGGGACTTTACTCCCACAGAAGTTTATGTGTTTATTCACGCACCTGGAGACTGAAATTATGACATTAGTTTCTGTACATTTAAACTGTTGGATAGATTTTGGACCCAGTATTGTGAATTGAAAAATTCAAAATTGTGGTCAGAGTTCACTGCTATTCCTATTACTAAACCAACTATAAAAACAGTGACAGTTTTGTTTCGCAATGAGGGGGTGGATGTGAGCAATATTACATTTTGGCTGGAAAAAAGATGTGCGATTTTTGACCAACCACAAGCAATTATGGATGAAAATGGGTTTTGGAATGGAGGGTGGACTTATCGGGTACAGTTAAATCAAACTGATACTGGTATTCACCAACTGCCAAGTTCATTTTATTTGGGTAGGGAATGAGATATTTTATTTTATGCAGGCCAGCCAAAAAGTTGTTATTGCTGTGGTGCACTGACTCATTTAAACAATGATTGCGATACCATTAAGTGTTTTCACTGTGGGGTTTTGGGCCATACTGCAGCACAATGTACAGCCCCCTCTTTATGCAACTTGTGTGGGGATGATGAGCACAGTTTTCAGGAATGTCCATGGGCAGCTCATAATCTTGATGAGATCTCAGACCATGATATTTTGCTAACACAAGCACGGAAGCCTTTTCAGCAGTCTGAGAGATGTGAGGGGGTGCCCCCAAGCAATTTAGGGGTAGAGGGAGAGGGAGAGGTGGACTTTATAATCCCAGGGATGGAGGGCTACAGCAGTCACTGGAGTTGCGGCATACAGACACCCTCCCCTTCCCCAGCCTAGTGCAGGTTTTCAAGACCCTTCTCCACAAATGGTAGTGGCTGATGTTGTGGAAACTCCTTTTGTAACCCCTCAGGGTTACCCTAAAAGAGCTTCAACTCTTTCTGATTTGCAGGGTATGCAGGATGGGAATTTAGGAGTGGGTTCTCAAGGAGAATCCCCTGATATTGACATTGAGGTAGGCTTCTTACCTATTTCTCCAATGATTGAGGGCTCTCAGGTAAAATGAACTGTGGTACCTTTATCACCGTTACCCCTTTCAATAGATTTGCTGCTTTTACTTCATGGAGTGAGCAGGTGGAGAGGGAAAATCCTATAGAAGAGGATATGCCACTCCCTCCTTCCTTGAGTTTGACTATCCCCCAGCTTGAGCCTCTTAAACATAGAGTGATTGAGTCTCAAAAGAGAGTGGTGAGGTCAAGTAAGAAGGGTTTAAATATTCCTCCCTGGGTCTGTACATTTGCAAATAGTAAGTATAAATGTGAATAGTATCCATTCTGGGTATAAGTGGAAAACAACATTTAGCATACTGCAGAAGCTAGATTTTGATGTGTTTTTGCTTCAGGAAACAAAGCTTCATACCCAGATGGAAATTATTCAGGCAATCCGAGATTGGAAATAGGGCTCTTCTTATTGGTCAATTGGCACAGATATTTGTTGTGGTGTAGGTTTTTGTTTCCACTCCGATAAGGTTAGGGTTTTACGGCATGTGGACATAGAACCAGGTAGGGCATTTATGATGGATGTCCTTATACTGTAAATTTCTTTATGTGTAGGATGATAAATATTTATGCACCTCAAGTTATGTCATTAAGAACTGATTTATTGACTAAGATACAGCCTTATCTGCATACTAGCAGGCAAATCTTTTTTGGAGGAGATTTCAATATTAATTTTAAGAAAGGGATAGGGTATTTGTTCATCTTAGATCAAGCTAAAGCCTTTGATAGAGTTTCCCACATGTTTTTATGGGATTGTTTAGCAGTGTATGGGATTCCTCTGGGCTTTATCAATTTATTAAAATTGTGTTATGCATTAGCCTATGTGGTTCCCTTTGATAATGGGTTACGGGGTCCAAAAATCCAAGTGTGTAGGGGGTTCGACAGGGTTGTCCCCTGAGTACCCTATTATTTGTTTTTATGATCAATCCTATTATTTTTTTTTAAACTTGTTTATTAAGTTTTCTCAAACATATATGACGTACAAAGACTTACACACACAGATACCAGGGATTTCCCCCAGTCCAAAACTGGCTGCGGATACTATGTACATCTAAAACTATGTACATACACGCTGTGTTGAGATTACTATACTATTAATAAGCTGTCTGACCAGTGTCTAATCATCAGAATAGGGTAGGCCTTGATTCAGCTCAGATATCTAAAACCTGACACATAATTGCCCACCACCAAATGCTTCTAGGTTGTGTTGACACCTCCTACTAAGGTCAGACTAACAACTGCAGCTGTGTCCTCAGAAAAGAGAGGCGTCTCCCCGGCCCTTCCTAATTTGCAGACCTTTGTGTTCCTATCTTATATGAAGCCAGAAATGTAATTCTATTTGTTTGCAGATGCACAAAGGCAAAAACATAGCAACAAAGGAAACCTTCCAGCTGTTATTCATCTGCTAATCTCACCCCAACAGACAGACCCCCTCTCCAGGTGCTTACTAGTTGTGTAGAATAAACGGCTTCCAAAGCCAGCCACCTTTTCTTATATGATCTCAACTTGCCCTCACCCAACATCTGCCTTTGTACCATTCCCAGGGTTCTCATGAGATCCCCCACCCATTGGTCATAGGTATAGGCCAGGCTGTCTTTCCAGTGCTTTAAAACAAAGGATTTGACAAGGGCTGAGTAAGGAAATGTGATATTTGGGTGTAACCCCTGAAACCTGTGACAGGTCCCCAAGCACACAAATTTCAGGTAATATGAACTCTGAATAATCTAGGATGGGGTCCATATTTTGTTTAATTTTGAGACAAAGGGGCTGATAGATTTCTTTGACTGGGTGACCAAAGTAGTAGATCAGGGAGGGGCTGTGGACATGGCCTACCTAGACTTTAGCAAGGCATTTGACACAGTCCCACACAAAAGATTAATATACAAGTTAACCAGCCTGGGAGTGGGTCCCAAGATGATAGCCTGGGTAAAGAATTGGCTGGAGAATAGGACACAGAGAGTAATAGTAAATGGAGTCCACTCAGAAGAAAGGGGGGTTACTAGTGGGGTACCAGCAGGGTTCAGTATTAGGACCGGTCCTCTTCAATGTCTTTATAAGCGACATTGCAGAAGGACTGGAAGGAAAAGTATGTCTCTTTGC
Source organism: Neoceratodus forsteri (assembly GCA_016271365.2). Lineage (NCBI taxonomy): Eukaryota > Metazoa > Chordata > Ceratodontiformes > Ceratodontidae > Neoceratodus > Neoceratodus forsteri. The sequence goes on from CM057454.1 coordinate 800,416,729, forward strand.
AGATGACACAAAGATCTGCAACAGGGTTGATGCACAGGGTGGGGTGGAAAGGATGAGAAGGGACTTGGCAAGGTTAGAGGAATGGTCAAATGTATGGCAGCTTAGATTCAATGCTAAGAAGTGCAAGGTAATGCACCTGGGAAACAAAACCCAGGGGAAGAGTACACAATGGGGGGTGAGATACTAACAACAACAAAATGGAAAGGGACCTGGGGTAGTCATATCAGATGACCTAAAGGTGGGCAAGCAATGTGAGAGGGCAGCAAGGAGGGCTGGGGGGATACTGGGATGCATAGGGAGAGGCATCACCAGTAGAAAACAGGAAGTTTATCCCTCTGTACAGACAGCTGGTGAGACCCCATCTGGAGTACTGTGTGCAGTTCTGGAGACCCAATCTCCGAAAAGACATAGACAGGATGGAAGTTGTCCAGAGGAGGGCAACTAAAATGGTGCAGGATCAGCACCGGTAGACATATGAAGAGAGACGAAAGGAGCTTAATATGTATAGCCTCGAGGAAAGGAGGGAAGGGGGGACATGATAGAAATATTCAAGTACCTCAAGGGAATCAACAAAATCCAAGAGGGTAGCATCTTTCAAAAAAAGAGGTGTGCAAGAACAAGAGGGCACAATTTGAAGATGGGGGGGCAGTTCAGAGGTAATTTAAGGAAGTATTTTTTACAGAGAGGGTTGTGGATGCATGGAAAGGCCTCCCGGAGGAGGTTGTGGAGTCAAAATCAGTGGTGGAATTCAAGCATGCATGGGACAGTCATAAGGCAATTCTAGGGGGTTGGGGTAGGAAGAAATAGGCTGCTGGTTAACTAGGATCTGCAGCTTATCCAGGAGGTAGGGAAATGGGCAGACTGGGTGGGCCAAGCGGTCCTTATCTGCCATCAAATTCTATGTTTCTATGTTTCTATGGATCTTAGAGCAGTCCCACATCACATGCAATATGTCTCCCTGTTTCTCACTGCACCTGAAGCATAGGTCTGTCCATTTGAGGTTTCTTGCACATAGTGTTGCTGGAGTATAGTACATATTAAAAGAAATAAACAGTTGCATATTGTTGAGTTTAGGTATAGTTATGTGTTTACAGCTTTTCTGTGCAACCTTCCAGTTAGGTCTTAGGGGAGACATAATCTTGTCCCAATATGGGATTTGAGTTGGGAAGCTTGAGCCCACAAAATTCAAAAGCATCCTATAAATTTGGGAGATCGGCTTATTTGCAAAATCCACCCCATGTATTTTCCCCAGGTAAAGCCATTCTCCTGGGGCTCCACCATCCCTCTTTTCACCCTGTTCAACAAATTAGTAAGCTGCATCTTCTTGAAGAAGTGCAGTCCCTCACACTGAGGTGGAAGAACAACACTATTCTCATTTATACAATCAGACAACTTAAGGTCCCATAGCTGTCTAGCCCATTGCTTTATGATAATTTGACCACCTAACCAAAAATTTGGGTTGTCCAATATCGGTTGTTCCCATGCTTTCTCTTGTCCCCTCCATTGTGCTGGCATCAAAAAGACCCACCATGCATTAACCGTTTTTTCTATTGGAGTCAACTTTCCTTTTTTAAGGAGCTTTTCCAGGTGGGAGAAAAGCAATGCTTCTGGGGAAACTCCTAATTCCTTTAAGATCTGTCTCTCTATGAGAAGCCAAATTGGCAAATATTCCTTCACCCCCGTCCATTCCACCGTCCCATTATCCCTAGCTGCCCTGCCACATAATACAATTGGAGATCTGGCAACTTGAAGCCTCCTATATCCTGTGGGAGATGCATGACCATGTGTTTTTTTCCTAGCAGGCTTAGAGTTCCACAGAAAGCTTGATATCAACTATTAATTTTTATAAACCAGGACGGAGGGAAGAGATACGGCACCAAATGAATCAGGTACAGCAGTCTAGGCAATAGATTAATTTTGACCATTCCTAACCTAGCTGTAAAGTTCAGTGGGAGTTTATTCTATCTAAGCATGTCACCCTGGATTGTAGTTAACAGTTTTTTCCAAATTTATCTCTGCTTCCTCCTCTACATTAGGGGTAATCCATATACCCAAGTATTTGATTACTTTAGGGTCCCAGTGAATCTGAAGTGGCTCAAAATCTGCCCTAAAAGTGTGTGGTGTAAGGGAGAGAATTTGTGTTTTACTTAACTTCAGTTTATAATTCGAAACTGCTGAGTATCTTCGTATAATTTCCAATGCCTGTCTACAGTCATCAGCCAGATCTTGCAAATGTAAAAGTATGTTGTCCGCAAACACAGACAGTTTATGTTCCTCCCCCCAAATTTTAATTCCCTGGATACTGGGATCTAGGTTAAGTGCCCTTAACAATGGTTCTAAGTAGATGTTGAACAAAATAGGGGAGGAAAGGGGGCATCCTTGCCTAGTCCCATTCTCTAATTTAATTTCCTGTGATATGTATCTATTACATAACACCCTGGCTGTGGGGGTTGCATATAAATTTTTTATTCCCCTGAGAAGACCTTCAGAGAATCCCATCCTCTCCATGGTGGCAAAAAGAAAGGAGTGAGAGACCCTGTCGAAGACTTTCTCAGCATCTAACAATATCAGTGCCATAGGTATCTGAGAATCCAGTGCATAGTTAATGATATGATGCAGCTTCCTTAGTGCATCATAAGCCCCCCTGTCCAGCATAAACCCTACCTGTTCCTGACTGATTAAACTTGAGGCAACTTTCAAGATTCTATTAGCCAGTATCCTTGTCAGGATCTTGATATCCTGGTTCATCAGTGCAATCGGTCTGTAGCTCTCTGGAAACTCCTTTGGCTTATCCAGTTATGGGATGAGAGTAATATATGCTTGGTAAAGTGGGGAATGGGACACCCCTGCTTGCATTATCCTAGTAAACATATCTTTTAGTAGAGATAGTACTGTTGAAATATGTGTTTTATAAAACTTGGCTGTAAGGCCATCAGGCCCCAGAGTTTTACCATTCAGCAATGATTTGACCACCTGTAAAATTTCCCCTTCGCCTATTGGAACTACCAGCCCTTGTAACTGTGCTGAATCTAGAACAGGGTGTGGTATGCTTTTCAGAAATGCTTGTATTTCCTTTCTATTATCAGTCCCTCCCCCTTGATAAATCCCTTTGTAATAAGTTGCAAAGGCATCAGCCATTTGTTGGAGGTCAGTTATAGTTTCCCCTTCCACTTTTATTAAATTTACCATTCGTGTGGCCTCCCATTCCCTCACTCTAGCCACTAGAAGGTGGCTCGGCACATCTCTCTGCATTAAATGCTTGGCCTCGATTTTCTCCAACCAGAAATCCACCTTGGCATAGATCAAGTCCGCCATCTCATCCCTCAGTTCCTTAAGTTCAGCATCTAATTCTGCAGATGACCCTTCTAAAGGTGCAAGAGAATCTATAGCCCCTATTATGAACTCCTCTCAGGCTTGTCTGAGTTTGTTTCTTCTCACTGTATATCTTTGAGCTACCCCCAAATAAAGAACTTTACAAGTTGGCCAAGCTATTTGCTTATCCTGCAATGCTGGTAGTTGAACTTGAATAATCTCTATAAGAGCCTCCTCTAACTTTCCCTGTAGTTTAGTATCAGTCAATAGTGATTCATCTAATCTCCATCTATGTGGCTTGGGTGGAGAGGCTTTTAGTTCCCACATCATCTGAATAGGGGAGTGATCAGATAAGATTCTACTATAGATAGCCATTTCTTTTATTCCCACCAACGCTTCCTTATTGACCATGAAAAAAATCAATCCTGGAATGCATTTTATGGGCCCTGGAAAAGAAAGCCATGCTATTCGATCCCTTACCATGTATCCAAGCAGGGTCCACCAATGCCATAGCCTCCAAGAATCAATCCATAGCCTCCTGCACTCTTGACAGAGGTTTTTTAGAGTGTGGATACTTATCTTCCCAATTGTTTAGGCACAAGTTCCAATCCCCTGCTAGAATGAATGGATGTGCTTGCAACCATACTAGATCTGCCTCTAATGAAGCAAAAAAATCTGGGTTGGGGGCATTGGGCCATAAAGGGAGGCGATTGACAAGTCTGAACCCAGGATGGAGCCAGAGAGAAAAATTCCCTTGTTGTCTCCTTTTATTACCACTCTCTTTACCACAAATAGGCAAGCCTTCCCCATCAGAATAGCAACTCCCCCAGAAGCCGTTGTGTTTCCCACCCCAAATACCTGACCCACCCACATTTTTTTCAACAGATCTAGTTCATCTAATAAAAGATGAGTCTCCTGTAAAGTCACTATTTGTGCCCCCATTCATTGAATATGTCTCAGAATCGCCATCCTTTTTTGCCTACCCCTAAGACCTTTAACATTCCAAGAAATAATTTTAATATTTAACATTGTATATGTATACTTCAATATTTATTGCCATGCTACGATCTGCCAATGTCTTGTTCCCAACTAACGGGCTCTCTCTCTTTTCTTTTCCTCCACCCCCCTCACAGTTCCCTGATCCTATGATTGCTTTCCTAGAACAATAGCAATCCATGATTAAGCCAGCTCCCGAGTGTCCCACCAGTCCCCTCTCCAAGCTCAAACCAGAGATTATAGATAATCCCATCTTTCTAATGTCTCCCTTCCCTGCCCTATCAGTTAGCTTCTCCTCACTCATTTTCTTCTAACCCCATTGTCCAAGGGGAGATACTTTCCTAGTGATCTCCCAATTATAGCTATTTTCAGGCTATTCTGCCTAATTATCTTTCAGTTTGCTTTAATGTATGATGGGGTTTTATTTGGGCACGCTATTATAGCACACTTCAAATTATTTGCCCACTATGCCCCCTGGACCTTCATTATTTCACAGAATGACCACCTCCCTTGTAGTGTAGTTTCCCTTTTCCCTGTATTGTGAGGGAAGCCCAACTCTAGCCCTCCAGCCCAGTATTTACTCCCCAAAAAATCCTCTCCTCTGCCTCCCTCCCAAAAGATTGCTCACAATACTAAGGCTAGCCAGTTGCATGGAAGCAGCAACGTACCAGAGGAGTGAGCTTTCAGAGAGAATAGCTGTTGCTGCTCGCCATTCACTCCAGTTGTGTAATCATAAAACCCCTAGCTCCCTTCCCCCAGAATAAGCCTTCCACATTCGTTTCTAAGCTTACCAAATTAAAGAGTGTCAAGTTCTCTGCCATCCGACACAGCACCAAACCTGTTTTTGAAGCAAACCTAGGCTGAGAGAAGCACTCTCCCTGCATCCATTGTTATGGGCCTTAACCCCCACTCCCAACACAAAATCATTAAATTACCTAACCTAAGGTAAGTCTGCCATCTATTGGCATCACCCAGTAATCACTTCGCTGCAGCTCACGATAGCCCGGAAAGAGATGGTCTCCCATCCAAATTTTTAACATCAGCCCTACCCCCATTACCTCCCTATAGGTCTCTATACCTCTTTCTTCCACTCGATCTCTTAAGCTGCCCCAAAACAAAAATGTAGGCTACCTGCCTAATATAGTCAACAGACTGTTTAATTTTAATAAATCGTAAACGAGTTCAGTCCACGCATAGCATTTCAACCATTCTTTAATCACATCCAGATCAGGTTAGAACTCCCCATTGCCACTGCAAAGCTAGTCAAGTCAGTGGCTTGAATAATGATGGTAGTTCCAATCTCAAGCCCTCCAGGGCATCACACGCTGTTAGGTATTTTTTGTCTCCAGCTTGGAGCTTAACTGTTAGGGTCACTGGATACTGCATCCAAAACTTGATCCCAGCTAGGTATAGTTTCTTCTTAATGTCCGAATACTCTTTGGGGTTTGATCCTGGAACAGCCACAAAGTCGCCCCATTCCTCTGCAGATTTTTGGATTGCTTAGCTTTGCTGAGAACAAAGGCTTTTTCTTTATAGTTAAGAAACCTCATGATTAATACCCTTGGGTGAGCTCCCGGGGTCTCTCTAAGTGCCCGATGCACTCTTTCCATGTTATTTGCCTCCCCATATGGTGTTGGGCCTAGTAGTTTCAATAGCAGATCCTGCAAGAAGGTTACACAGTCTGCCCCCTCTGTTTTTTCAGGAAGCCCCGCCATAATTAAATTATTTCTCCTGCTACATGATTCTTGATCTTCAATGTGGTCTTCCAACTTTTTGACTTGCTTTCATAGCACAACCACTTCTTGCTCTGTTGTTGTAGTTTTTCTTTCCTGCAATGAGACCCCGGCCTCTAAATCTCCCATCCTCCTTGCCAGCGCATTCAGAATCAGTTTTACCTTTGAAAAATCAGCCACAAAACCCTGTAGCATTTGTTTAATCTCCAGAATGTCATTCGTGTTTGCTTTCTCTGCCCCTTACACTCTCTCTTCATTGTCTTGATCCTCTGGAACAGGCGAAAGGGGCTTCTGGTATTTTACTACCGGAACCCAAGCCGCCAATGGCTCTGGAACGCCACAGTCAGTCTCGGTCATTCCATCAGGCCTTTGCAGATCACCACCGGGACCAGATATAAAGTTCAATCTGCACCTTCCTGTTCAATCAAAACGCAGAGAGGCTTAGTAAACTTTCTAGAACAAGTAGATTATCGAATTAAGCCCAAAAACTTATTTAAAAGGTAGATTAAATTGACTAGGGCCCGGGAGCGACACTCAGGATGTCCTCTCACCTCTAGCTTATCACGTGATCCCTATGATTGCTCCTATTATGAGACTGATATAAAGATCTCCAGGAATCCTTGGGTTGAATGGGGTATCAAGGTTTAAGTAAGTGATTGCATATGCAGATGATCTCTGCCTTACACTTCAGGATGGATAGTTCTTAAATACAGCCAGAGATCTTATACAAGCTGTAGGAAAAATTACGGGAGTGAGTTTAAATGCTGAGAAAATAAAATGTGTGGATTTATCTGGGTTTTCTGACGAACCTAGAGAAGTGGAAGGATGTGTAATAGCTATGGCACCATGTAAGATATTGAGGATTTATTATGGGGGTAGTAAAATGGCAGAGTATAACTGGGGTAGGTTGTTGTCAAAGGGAAAAGAGATGGTTAGCAGATGGAACCGATGGAGAGTGGCTAAGAAGAAATGAGTGTACCTTATTAACACATTTTTTATACCACTTTTCTTTTATGTGAGTGCAGTTTTCCAGTCCCCAAGCATTTGGAGGTTCCTTTAATGGGTTGTTTTTTTACATGCTTTCAGGGAAGTCGTCTAAATCCTAATAAATGAAATATATAATGAAGTTAAATATGGTGGGGTAAATATGATTAATCCTCTTGTGTTTTTTTCTAATTATTTTTCTTTATATCAATATAGTTCCACTGATGAGGGGCACTGCACAGATTTGGGGTATGTGGGGATATTCCATCCTTCAGAGAATCCTGTTAGAATGGAAACAAGATATTTTTTTTTCATAAAAACAAATGGAAGCCTAGATTGTTGAAACCATGGGAGGTTTTTTTTTGACTGGATCATAAAATGGGATATTAAATTTATGACAGTATTAAAATTCTCTCAGAAACAGTTATATAAAGAACTTCTTATGGTTCATTTTTTGGAACATCCTTTTTTAAGGTTCCCACAAGCACAACATAATTTGATTTCTGCTTATCATATGGAAAAAGAATACCAGAGCACATTTGGGATACGGTATGGTTAGGACTCCATGGTAGAATAAATGTGAAAGGTAATCAGAAACATAAGGGTCTACAGGAAAGGTATTGTCTCAGAGATTGTTTCCAGGTGGTGGAAACTATGGATCATTTGAATTATACCTGTCCATATATCATTAGTTTTTGGGATATTGTAAAGGAATGATGGAAAACTGAACTACCTCTTCCCCGGTCCCCACTTTATTATATTATGGGATCATTCTGAAACTGGTGGTACAGCCCCACAATAGTACAATTCTAGTATTATTAGCATACTTTTATATTGTATTTGGATATGCCTCTGTCGTTTGGTTTTGCAGCAACAATTCATAACGGTACTGGATCTTTATTATATTCTTATTGGGGAACTTAAACAATGGAAAAAGGCTGAATCATTATGTGGTAACCCAGCTGCTTGGATGGATTTGTGATCCCATTTAGAGTTTATTTAAGAGGAAGGGAGAAGGGGTTTGACTCCAGTTTGGGATTAGGACAATATTTATAACATCTTATTTTGGATTTCTTTCATGTGATGGATTTTTTTTTTAGTTTAGGATTACTGTATGGAACACTACTTTATGTTTTTGATTTTCCTTTTTTTATGATTTTGTAAAATGAAATGCTGATTCATATGTATATTTAGTTATGATTTCAATAAAAAAAATCCCCTACTTTTTTAGTGGGGGGGGGGTGTCAGCATTTATTATTACATTTTGGGACTCTAATAATGACATTTTGTGTTGAATGTATGATGAAATACTTATTTATGTTTATCATTGTTTTTGCATTATGATTTTGTGTGCAGTAACACTATTGTGTATATGTTTTACTTTAAAGTTTTAATTAAAATAAAAATTCCCCTACTCTTCTGTAGGGGGAGCTGTTTGGACTCATGGTTGCTGTCCCATTGCAAACCCATTTGGCTGGGGTACCTGTAGGTGAGTAGATCTCCCTCCTTACAGGTCCAGCACAAAAGATCGCTACCGCAGATACCTCTCGACAAGGCGGCGAGTTGAATTCTGAAAATGGTCAAAGTACAGAGAGTGCACCACAGCATATGGATGTGGACTGGTTGAAAAAGCTTGTGAAAGTGAACCATTCGCTGAATATGGTGGTATTATAATCTGAGTCTCCAGCCCCTGAAAATGTGGGAACTAACTGTGCTATGTCGGAACTGGAAGAGAATACACAAAGAAATATGGCTGTGGAGGAATTATTGGATTAGAAGGCATGCTGTGTAGCAAGTGGCCCTTTGTGTCAGATGGAGGTTTTGATAAGGCCTAACATTGTGAATGACAGTGCAAGTAATGACGCACAAGCAACCAAGAAACTGCAAGCAGATGACTCAGCAGCAGCTGTAGTAACACTGACGCTCCCTGTCTCAAGTCCAGATACTATTTTGAATACTGCTGACCAGACAGCCCCTGCATCAGCTTCCCCAGAAGGAGTAAGTACTGCAGTTACCTCAGTAAGGGGAAATAAAGACAGTATGTCAGTGGGACAACAACTGGGGTTGAGAAGAGGGCAGGAAGGCCCTTCAGAGTTTCCAATGACTAAAACACCTAAAGCACTAGAAACCTCATTGAAAGAGGCTAGCTGAAAGAAACTTGGCACTGGGTTTCTGACCCAGAACACAGTCCTATACTGGGCCTAGAAAAGCAGGAGTCAGAGCTTGTGAAACAAATGCTTGAAACATGGGGGGCACAGTCAGAATAAGCTTTTATAACTGAATCAGACTTGGATTTGCATGCAGAAGATGTGCAACGCCCAAATATGGACATCACTGATTTGTCTTGTGTTCCTCTGTGAATGCCATCAGAATCAGAGGCTGAAGGGCCTAGTACTCATCACCCCTTTTGGGGAGACCAAATGGATGCTGAGGCAGGACAACAAGAGACTGGGCCCACAATACAAGAAAAGGCTAAAACAAGATGGGAAGAATTTAGGAAAAAAAGACCACTTTGTTTCACAATCTCCTCCTGCACAGAGGAGAAATGCAGTATGAATACAGTATCGGGGATAATTCACCAGGCAGGATCTATGTAGGGAGAAAACTTGTAAAAGAATCTTTAGTTTTTTTACAAATGAAACATATGCCCTTATTCATGCTGTTGGGGACAATCTGTTTGACATCAGCTTCAAAACCCCACAGGGCTTGGATAGGTTCTGGTCAAAATATGATAAATTAAGATATATGGCACTTTGGTTACCATTTAGGGCCATACCCCTAACTAAGCCTGCCATAACAAATTTTACTATTCTCTTTAAAAATGAAAATGTGGCAGTGCATGATATCACTCACTGGTTACACAAAAGTGCAAACTGCTGGTCAGCCACCAGAGGGTGGATCCAAGATGGTGGAGTAGTGCACTGCTGAGTTGGGAGCTAACACAGGCACAAATGATTATGCTGTAAACGTTTGCTATTTCCACCCATTTCAAACCTGACAAAGTTTTTCTGAGGCATACTAGCAGAAAATGTCTAAAAGTATTAGAAGAATCAAAGACACTAAACAAAAACCAGAGCTGACTGACCAGGGAAAACCTAGGAGTATGAGCACAAGAAAAGATCTTTCTCAACATACACAATCTTACATTTTTTCAGGCAAGTGGAGCAAATCTATGGAACTTTTACCTGCGACTCTCTCCCCTTTACCATCACCAATTCCAGATTGGGAGCAAGAAGGGGAATTAAAGGAGACTGGATCAGCGTAGGCAGCAGACCCCAAAACAGCTTGTGATGATGGCAAACCACACCAGGATGAAACATAAACAGAGGAGGAAATGGTTTTACCCAGATTCTTTTCAGACGCATTGGATACAGAGGAACAATCAGCACAAGAACCACAGTGCTCCAGAGGTCCAAATTCACTGCAACACAATAAGGAAGTATGTACTCCTTGCAACAATCTGCCTAAAGACAGGAGTAAAATAGAAAGCGATGCATTAAAATGCAAATAGAAGAGAATTTACAAAGATGGGAATAAAATCACTGAAAATTGAAGCAAACTGACAGATCAAACACAACTGCTGGAACTGAAAGGAATACAGGTATCTGCAGCATCTGAATTTCAAAACAACGTTTTAAAGGGCTTAGCAGTCATACAGAACTCTCTCAGTACCTTAACCAGTGCCGTAGAAGGAATTAATCAGAATTTAGAAGCTTTAACTTTACGAACCTCTGAAACTGAAAATAGAATCAGTATGCTGGAAGACATTGTAGATCCCATAAAAAAAAAGTTACATCACATTCAACACAGCTTGAGATATTAATTAGGAAAGTGCAAGATCAAGAAGACAGATCCTGAAGAGGAAATATCAAGCTGGGGAAAATAAACACCAGAAGGGGTTGAAGGTAACGGGGATCATCTACACTATATTAAACAATTAATTTCCGAGGCAATGGGATTAGATTTTTCAAGTTCAAAAATCTCCTTAGACAGAGCTAATAGAGCAGGACCAAATAGACTTTCAGTTGACAAAGACAGACCCCAATTTGTGTATATTAAACTCCACAAATTTCAAGACAAAGAGGCAATTCTTAGAAAAGCAAGAACAGAAAAGAGTTTAAAGGCTAAAGGCATACACTTTCAGGCCTTGCCGGATTTCAGTGCTGAAACTGTGTCCAACAGGTTTTCCTTCAATCAGGTTATGGCCATGTTGAGAGAACGGGGCATAAAGTATGCTTCACTTCCACCTGCTAAATTAAAGTTTTATTATAAGGGAAAGCTACGTTTCTTCACTGACCCTATGGAAGCTGGGACAGATTTATGTGATGGGGTTGGGATTTTGTTTCATGGAGTCTGTTTTAAAATATCCAGAATACTAGATCTGCCAGCAGGGAGGGCCTTGTTAGTAGATTTTTTTTGGTGGAAATATGGTTTGGAGAGCCATTAATATGTACGCTCCTCCCAAAAAGAAAGAAAGAGTAGAACTTTTCAATTTTATTAAACCATATTTATTTACTATAAAACACATAGCATGGGGTGGGGATTTTAACTGTGTGACTTCCCATCAGGACAAGGGGACGTGCACTGAGAAAGACTTAGGCGATTCTAACTGACTAAATAATATCTTAAGTAATATCGTAATAAAAGATGCATATAGGCTACTTCACCCTCAGGGGGATGTACTTTCTTTAAAGGGCATTTGTCAATTAGAATTGACTTTTTGTTTATCTCCAATTTAATACATGTCCATAGTTTAATCAGCTTAATCTGGTTCAAGGTCAGTTGGCATTCATCTGTATCCCCCTCCCCCGGGTCGTGCCTAAAAATAGGCAGGATTTGTCTAGTGCACTTAGCCAGTCAACAAAAAAAACTAAATAAAAAAACAAATAAATTGTGCTGCTACAAGCCCTGTTGAAACATCTGACCATGTAATTGTTACAAGTGTCTTAGGTTTACAACAACAAGGTAACCAGGGTAAAGGATATTGGAAATTGAATGCAACAGTATTAGAGGGACAATCAGTTTGCGCACAAATACAGGAATTTCTATTTGTATGTATGTCAATGGCAGGATTAGTGGAAGATTTAAGCCATTGGTGTGCTGACATGAAAAATGAACTCAAGAACATGCTAATACACTTAGCCTCCTTGACACGGATTAATCACTATAAAAAGTACCTCACTTTGAGGTCCCAATTAGCTCAGCTGTGCACTACCATAAACACACAACACATTAATTCAACAACTCAGGTTAATAATATAAAAAAAGGAAATGGAGAACCTACAGTATTCAAGAGCCTCATCTATGTCATTATAACACAGGATTTGTTCCCCAGGTAAAACTAGTTTTGGAGACATATTTGATAGCTGTTCTCTGAGGGTAGAAGCTAGAAGTACAGTATGTCTGCTGTAAAGACTCGGGATGGTACAGTGGTTACTATGCATAAGGATATTTTAAAAGAAGTACAGTCATCTTTACAACAGATGTATGCAATGCCTCCAATTGAGAAAAAGAGTATGGAGGAACTTTTAACAAAGGTTAATATACCAGACATTCTACCTGCGGTCCTGAACAGTTTAACATGCCCAGTCAGTAAGATAGAAATTGAACAAGCAAGTCAGTCCCTAAAAAATTACACTGCTCCAGGACTTGATGGCCTGCCTTCAGAATTTTATAAAATGTTTAGTTCAGTTGTGACAGAGATCTTAGTAGAAGTATTCAATTGGATTATGCAAACAAACACAACTGATTTCCATTTATGTATTGCAGTACAAATATTTTTGCATAAAAAGAACAATAGTGAAGAGTTACAGAATTGGCGCCCACTCAGCCTAATGAATACAGATTTAAAAATACTGATGACAATTCTAGTGAAGAGGTTAATGAGAACAGCCCCACACTTAATAACAGTGTCACAGACCTGTTGTGTTTCTGGAAGATCTGTCATGGACAACCTTTTACTACTGAGAGAATTGGTGGAACAAGGTAAGGAGGATAACATTACAAGATACATTATATCATTAGACCAAGAGAAAGCATTTGACAGGACTTCACACAAATTTATTGAGGCAGTGCTTAGATCATATGGGATCCCAAACACATTTTGTAAGTGGATTCTTACTATTTATGATGCAGCCACAGTTATCCCCCTGGTAAATGGGCACCTGGTATCCCCTATTTCCATTAATAGAGGGGTTGAGAGAGGGTTGACTGTTAAGCCCATTGTCATATGTCTTTTGCTTAGATCCCTTGCTGAGGCTCGTGCGACAAGATGACCTAGTTAAGGGTATTCGCCCTGGGGACAGCTATAGAAATTAAGACATCTGCATATGCAGATGATGTATGCTTATTTTTCTCTGATTCAGAATCGGGTAAAATAGCTATGTCCATAATAGTCAACTATTCTTTAGTAACTGGTGCTAGTGTAAATTTAGACAAAAGTAGTGTATACCCTCTAAGCCCCTCGACTAATCAAGAGGATGATTTGAAAGGTATAGCAGTTTCTGAGGTCCTGTATAAAGTATTAGGAATTACCTTTGGAAGGGGGGATAACAGCAGATTAAGTTGGGAAGAGAAGTTAGATCAAGCTAAAAGGAAAGTACATTACTGGAAAACTTGGCAACAAACCAAGAAAAATAAAGTGCAGATAGTGAAAACTTTTTTATTGCCAGTATTCACTTATTTAAGTGTAGTTTATCCTATTCCAGTGGCACTGGAACCCAGACTGTTAAGTTTAGAGTTTCAGATCATTTGGGGGAGCAGATTAAACCCTATTAAAACGGAAGTGTTATATTTACTGATTCAAAAAGGTGGACCTAATCTCCTTAACCCCATAGCCTTTTTTCTATAGTATATTTCTAAACAAAAATATTTTGGATCCTTCGAAACCCAATGTGGCAGTCTGGATCATATTTACAACTAGTTTATTGTAACCATTTGTTACGGCATGGCAATCTTGCAAGAGCTTGATCCCCTTTGTACATAGAGGTCCAGTGTTTTTTAGGCCAGTTATCTCAAAAATATGAAAATGGAAGCTAGATTTGGAGCAAGATCTGCAACCATCCAGGAAACATATTTATGCTAGGATTAAAGAACAGGCCTTTCCAGCAGAACCTACTTTTAAAGGGGTTTTAGAAGTCCACAAAGAGAAAATTTTGAATATTTTGAAAGATAACAAGACTCCACCAAGGATGTGGGATGTGGTATGGTTGAGAAGCCATGGGAGATTAAATGTAAGGGAGAAATACAAAGCACAAACCTCAGTGTGATAGGATCTGTCCTCAACAGACATGTATAGTTACTGAACAGACTATGAAACACTTTTTGGTAGAATGTTCATTTGTCTCAGTCTTTTGGAATCTACTGTCAATACGATGGGACAATGTGTTATGGAGTCAGGTTACTTATCAGGAATTGATAGGGGAGTTTCATTACAAATTCAGGATTTGGTCCCTGGTATGGTAAGGTTAATTTTTGTTATGTGTTAAATATGTATTATGGCAGACTCATTGTAAATGCATACTACAACAACTGTACAATGACCCAGAACGTATATTTTTTTCTCTAGAACATGAATTGTATAATCAATGTGTATTTGAAAGAAAAACTTTCAAACAAAATATATGGAGCCACAGATGGGGAAAAGTGAATTTTCTGCAAGATAGGATTCTTGAAATAACCTGAAAATGAAATGGTTCATTTTTTTAAGTATCTACCTGTATAAAGTCATGTTCCTTTTGTATGTTATGTAGGTTTTATTTATGTTTCTGATTTTATTAAAATGTGATTATGTTTTTTGCTGTGTTTCATTTAATAAAACATTACTCTACTCTTTTTAAGAAGTGCCATGGGATCTTTAACATCCACCTGAACTACCACCAGAACAGGCAGATGGAACCTCGACTTAACGTCTCATCCAAAACACGGAACCTTAGGAGTGCAGCACACCTCTCATGCTGCACTACAGTGTCAGTATTGAGATTTAAACCAAGTGCCAGGTGTGGGATAGAACTGACGGTCTTCTGATCTCGTGGCTTCAGAGGCGAGTGTGCTACCTGCTGAGCCAGTAACACTACTCTTTTCAAGTACATCTTAGAGTTTGACTGTATATAAGCCACAGCTGCATTTACTTTGTAGATTCCTGTGCACATCTGCTTTATTTTGTCCCTTTTTCTTGCTTTTTAGATTTGTCCCTATGCCAGTTTTGGCCTTTGATTCAGTCAGATCACAAAACCCACAGATTTCATGTTTTTTCCCCCTAAACAAGCTGCTGCGATACCTGACCAAAGACTGTTTTGCTGCCCTCTCAGCATCCATCACTCTTTTACACTGTCTCTTTTTCTTGCAAGCCTCACTCTACCAAAACAACTGCTCCTTCACACTGCAAAAGAAAGGCATAATTACAGTAAGTACGTAAACAATGTATGTTTAAAAAAATGAATTTCACACAATCTATAATAACTTTATTGGGACACTAGCATGGCCTCTTATATGTATTACAGTGTCGACTCTTGCATCCTTCGGGCATCAGAACTACTCATGTTTGGCTTGCAGTTCTTTTGTCCTACGAATGTGCAAGATGACAATCTTATAATCAGTAAATGGCTCTCCTAGTGTCACATGAAAGTTATAACCTATACATATAATGCAGTCCACATGAGCTGTGCTGTTGTCCAGTAGTTGGAACACAGAACTACAGAACTAGAGATCCCATGTTTGAATCCCACCTCAAATACTAGCTCTCTCTGTGACCCAGAGCATTTATTTATTTATTTAATTTATTTATTTAGTTTTTGTTGACCGGGTAAGTGCACTAGACAATTTCTGCCTATTTTCAGGCACGACCCAGGGGAAGGGGATAGAGATGAATGCCAACTGACCTTGAACCAGACTAAGCTGTTGGTGGTATTTTTAGTGAGTGAGGGAAATTTGGCCAGGACACCGGGGAAATTCCCCTGTTCTTTTTTTATGATAAGTGCCATGGAATCTTTAACATCCACCTGAACTACCTTCAATCCAAGCAGATGGGACCTTGGTTTAATGTCTCATCTGAAAGACGGCACCTCAGAAGTACAGCACCCCTCTTATGCTGCACTACAGTGTCAGTACTGGGATACTAACCCAAGTGCCAGATGTGGGAACTAAACCCACAGTCCACTGATCTCCCGGCCTCAGAGGCGAGTGTGCTACCTACTGAGCCACTGATACTGCATGCCACTTGGCCTTCTGTGCTTCAGTTCTCTGAGCTGTGGAGCTGGGTAAAAGCAGGATCCCAGGGAACACAGAATGTACATCAGTAAGGCTGTTCCAGGTGAATCAACTGGAAAACAACTTAAAGCACTGGGCTACTGGTTTCCACAAGAAGCATTTACACAGTGACACTCAGAGTAATTTCATATGCAGTACATCTCAGAGTTTGACTTTATATAGGTCACAGCTGCATTTACTTTGTAGGTTCCTGTTCCCATCTACTTAATTTTGTCCCTCTTTCTTGCTTTTTATATTTGCCACTATGCCACTGTTGACCTTTGATTCAGCCAGATTGCAAAACCCACAGTTTTGATTTTTCCCTCTGACCAAGCTGCTGTGATACCCAACCAAAGACTGTTCCACTGCTCTCTCTCTTTCTCAGCATCCATCACTCTTTCATACTGCCTCTGTTTTTTGCAGGCCTCACTCTCCCAAAACAATTGCTCCTTCACACTGCAAAAGAAAGGCATACTTAAGTACATAGACAATGTATGTTTAAAAAAACAAACTGCACCCACTGCATAATAACTTTATTGGGACACTGGGATGGGCTCTTATAGGTATTATTAGGGCTGCAGCTAGGCGGAGCCCTGCAGTCCTTTTACGATCACTGAGTAAAAAGACTCTGCATTCTTTCCCACCAAACAACACTTTAGAACAGTGAAACTTTAGAGTTACATCATAGTCCTCTGCACAGTCTGTGAATCCCTCCGCTGTGTCAATGCAGTCTTATCATAGGCAGTATTTTTCTGCCATTGGCAGGTGCCAGCAAAAACAGAACAGCCTGTGCTGACAGCAAATAGAATCTCTGCAAACTGAATAGTAAGTTAGACTCGAGCCAGTGATGTATCATTTCCTGATTGCTACAGACTGCTGTTCCCACAGGCTCACTTTTCACACTCAGTCAATTCATATCATCTCAGAGTTTGACTGTATATAGGCCACAGCTTCATTTACTTTGTAGGTTCCTGTGCACATCAGCTTAATTTTGTCCCACTTTCTTGCTTTTCTTTAAATTTGTTTTATTTATTTATTATACTTTTTGCCTGTGCTACCTGCAATCTGGTACCTCAGCCTGGTCATGGACCCTAACCTCCACCTCCATATTAGACCCTACCCCTTGGATACCCACTGGTTTGCCCCCCAGGGTGGGGTGCAGCACCGACTCCCTTAATGGTGCCGTATGACAGGACTAGGTCCGAGGGTTGGTCCTGGAGGTTGATGAAGGCCAGGGCAGGCTACACCTAGGGTCGCAAACAGGAAGAGTTTTTGGTGCTGTATGTGGGGGGTGGGAACATGCAATGACGTCCAGCATCCATCCTGCCCCTCCGACTGCATTCAGATATTGGTTGCTGTGGTACCACCGGCCTCTGCCAGGGGTCCGACAAGCACTGAACATACCCCTGCCCCCGGAGAAGGAGAGCTGTCTCTGGGACACTCGGTCCTTCTCCCCTGACCGGCCCTCCAATGACGTGGGTCAATTCCTGAACCAGGGTAGCCTGCATCAGATGCAGAATTCCAGCTGCTGCACTGACAGGCTGGCCACTTTCTTGCTTTTATATTTTGCCACTATGCCACTGTTGGCCTTTGATTCAGCCAGATCACAAAACCCACAGATTTCATTTTTCTCCCTAACTATGCTACTGTGATACCTGACCAAAGACTGTTGCACTGCCTTCTCTCAGCATCCATCACTCTTTCACACTGCCTCTGTTTCTTGCAAGTCTCAGTCTCCCAAAACAACTGCTCCTTTAAACTGCAAAACAAAGGCATGATTAGGTACATAGACAATGTATGTTTTTAAAAAAACTAATTGCACCCACTCTATAGTAACTTTATTGGGACACTCAGAGGGCCTCTTATAGGTATTAGAGTGTCGACCATTGCATCCTTTGGGCATCAGAATGGCTCACCTTTGGCTTGCAGTTCTTTTGCCCTAAGAATGTGCAAGATGACACTCTTATATCAGTTAGTGGCTCTCCTAGTGTCCCTTTAAAGATATAACCTTGACAGGTAATGTAGTCCACATGTGTTGTGGTGTTGTCTAGTAGTGGAACAAGGAACTGCAGAACTAGACATCCCATGTTTGAATCCCACCACAAGTACTAGCTTTCTCTGTGACCCTGAGCATGCCACTTGGGCTCCTGTGCTTCAGTTCTCCCAGCTTTGGCACTAGGAAAAAGCAGGATCCCAGGGAACACAAAATGTTGTACATCAGGTTGGCTATCCCAGGGGAATCATCTGGAAAACAACCTAAATCACTGGGCTACTGGTTTCCACTTGTAGCATATACACAGTGACATTCAGAGTCATTTCATATGCAGTACATCTCAGAGTTTGACCCTCTGTAATCCACAGCTGCATTTACTTTGTAGGTTCCTGTGCACATCTGCTTAATTTTGTCCCTCTTTCTTGCTTTTCATATTTCACCAGTATGCCACTGTTGGCCTTTGATTCAGCCAGATCGCAAAACTCACAGATTTTATTTTTTTCCCCTGACCAAGATGCTGTGATACCCGACCAAAAAGTGTTCCACTGCTCTCTCTCTCTCTCTCAGCACCTAATACTCTTTCACACTGCCTCTTTTTCTTGCAAGCCTCACTCTCCCTAAACAATTGCTCTTTCACAATGCAAAAGAAAGGCATTAGAAACATAGAAACATAGACTTTGATGGCAGATAAGGACCGCTAGGCCCATCTAGTCTGCCCATTTCCCTACCTACAGGATAGGCCGCAGATCCTAGTTAACCAACAGCCTATATCTTCCTTGCCCCCACAAGAATTGCCTTATGTCTGTCCCATGCATTCTTGAATTCTCCCACGTTTTAGACCCCACAACTTCCTCAGGAAGGCTGTTCCATGCATCCACTACCCTCTCTGTGAAATAATACTTCCTCACATTGCCCCTGAACCGCCCTCCTTCTATCTTTAAATTGTGTCACCTTGTTCTTGCAAGTCTCTTTTTCTGAAAGATGCTACCCTCTTGGACTTTGTTGATTCCCTTGAGGTACTTGAACATTTTTATCATGTCCCCCCTCTCCCTTCTTTCCTCAAGCGTATACATATTAAGCTCCTTTAGTCTCTCCTCATACGGCTTCTCTTGCAGACCCTGCACCATTTTAGTTGCCCTCCTCTGGACTGCCTCTATCCTGTCTATGTCCTTGCGGAGATGGGGTCTCAGAACTGAACACAGTATTCCAGATGGGGTCTCACCAACTGTCTGTACAGAGGATAACAACTTCCTGTTTTCTGCTGCTGATGCCTCTCCCTATACATCCCAGTATACCCCTGCCCTCCCTACTGCCTTCTCACATTGCTTGCTAACCTTAAGGTCATCTGATATGATTACCCCCAGGTCCCTTTCCTGTTTTGTTGTTGTTACTACCTCCCCACCCATTGTGTATTCTTTCCCTGGGTTCTTGTTTCCCAAGTACGTATACAATGCATGTTAAAAAACTAATTGCACACAATCTATAATAACTTTATTGGGGCCCTAGGAGCACCTCCTATAGTATTAATTGGGCTGCAGTTGGGCGGAGTTCTGCAGTTCTTTTACAATCACTCAGTAAAAGGAGTCTGCATTCCTTTCCACCGAACAACACTTCAGAAAAATGAAAATTTAGAGTTACATCACAGTCCCCTACAGTCTGTGAAGCCCTCCACTGTATCAATGCAGTCTTATCACAGGCAGTATTTTTCTGCCATTGGCAGCTGCCCGTAAAAACAGAACAGCCTGTGCTGACAGAAAACAGAAACTCTGCAAGCTGAATAGTAAGTTAGACTACAGATAACATCCAGTGATGTGTCATTTTGTGATTGCTACAGGCTGCTTTTCCCACAGGTTCACTTTTCACACTCAACGTCACTTCGTATCATCTCAGACTTTGACTGTAAAAGGCCACAGCTGCATTTAGTTTTTATGTTACTGTGCACATCTGCTTAATTATGTCCCTCTTGCTTGCTTTTTATATTTTGCCACTATGCCACTGTTGGGCTTTGATTCAGCCAGATCGCAAAACCCACAGATTTCATTTTTTTCCCCTGACAAAGCTGCTGTGATACCTGATCAAAGACTGTTCCACTGCTCTTCCTCTCAGCACCCATCACTCTTTTACACTGTCTGTTTCTTTCAAGCCTCACACTCCCAAAACAATTGCTCCTTCACAATGTAAAAGAAAGGCATAATTAAGTACATAAACAATGTATGTTTTAAAAAAACTAATTGCACACAATCTAGTATAACTTTATTTGAATACTAGGAGGGCCTCTTATAGGTGTTAGAGTGTCAACCCTTGCATTCTTCGAGCATCAGAATGGCTTAGCTTTGGCTTTCAGTTCTTTTGCCCTAAGAATGTGCAAGGTGACACTCATATTGGTAAGTTGCTCTCCTAGTGTCCCTTTAAAGTTATAACTTAGAGAGGTAATGTAGTACACAGGTGCTGCGCTGTTGTCCAGTAGTTGGAATATGGAACTACAGAACTAGCGATCCCATGTTTCGAATCTCACCACAAATACTAGCTCTCTCTGTGACCCTGAACATGCCACTTGGCTTCCTAGGCTTCAGTTCTCCCAGCTTTGGAACTGGGTAAAAGCAGTATTCCAGGGAACACAAAATGTTTGACATCAGTTAGGCTATCTTAGGTGAATCAACTGGAAAACAACCTAAAGCACTGGACTACTGGTTTCTACTAGAAACATTTACATAGGGACTCTCTGAGTAATTTCATATGCAGTACATCTCAGAGTTTGACTGTATATAGGCCACAGCTGCATTTACTTTGTAGGTTCCTGTACACATCTGCTTAATTCTGTCCCTCTTGCTTTTTATATTTTGCCACTATGCCACTGTTGGCCTTTGATGCAACCAGATCACAAAACCCAGATTTCATTTTTGTCTCTAACCTATCTGCTGTGATACCCAGACAAAGACTGTTCTACTGCTCACTGTCAGCACCCATCACTCTTTCACACTGCCTCTGTTTCCTGCAAGCCTCATTCTCCCAAATCAACTGCTCCTCTAATAACACCACTGCTCTCTCACCACTTATTTTATTTATTTATTTAGTTGTTTAACCAGGTATAGCACACTAAGCTGAAAGCTTTTTTACAGGAGCGACCTGGGAGCACAAGGAGGTTAAGTGACTTGCTCAGGGTCACACAGTATGCAAGTGGAAGCTGTGGGATTCAAACCCTGGTCTCGTCTGCTGGATGTCACCAGATTTGCAGCTCAGAGCTTTAGACCACTGCGCTATACTGCCTCAAATCATACAAAAACTTCATACTTCAAACAAAATAAATAAAAGGGTGGGGCTCATACAGCAAACAAACATGAAAAAACAACCCTAAGGTGGACAAAAAAATCACAGCAGTTGGACTGAAGGTGCAACTTCTTCAACCATAGTCTATGCAGCAACAAAGCACTATGAGTGCTGAGTATGTCTGAATGTACACAGGTTCTGGATATACATACAGTACATATATATTTATATATATATATACATATATATATATATATATATATACACACACACATATATACACATCCTAAATTAATAGATAGTAGAATAATATTTCTATGATATTATTAAACCAATTTTATGTAATTTTCACATTTTAGAATCACAATAATCCTCTCTAGGGTGTGGGTTATGCTGAGATTTATTCATTTCTGGTATATATTTGGCCACTGTACATGTGGCCTCCTGACCAAACCACAAAAGGCTAACATAACTCACACCTAGTCCTGGATTGTTGCTTAACTGATGTCTATCGACCAATAGTTAGGTAACTGTTTGTGTCAAAATGATTTGTCTATGTCAACCTAACCCAGGAGACCTTTTTTCATTAAAAAAATTTCTCCTGACCATAATGGTTCCAAAGTTATCCTATTCTAAAGATGTGTTTTAAAGTGAGTTAACATTAGAAACATTAAAGTAGCAGTATTTTTAGCAGAAAAAAAAGCATGAGCATATCATTTTTATGGAGCAATGCATTTCTGGCACAATATTAATGTATCTATTTTTCTTTTTGTTGTATTTCAGGCTGTTCACCATCAGGCATTGCAAATCATGAACAACGCTTTAAAAATCTGGGTCAAATGACCAAAAATCAGGGACCCATATTAAAAAAAATATATTTGCCCAAAAAGCCTGCTATAGTGTGTGGTTTAGTGTTAAAAGTATTTTCTGCAGGAGAACTATATTAACACTCGAGTCTGACATTTGCTTGGAATTTTTTGTTGTTTCTGTAGTTAGCATAAACAATGCCACATATAGGAGTGACCGTAAACACCTTTTTAGGCAAAACTCATAGCTTGAAAATCAATGAAACAAAGCAATTGGTGAAAATGTTGCTAATAATAAGTATTATACAATGGCAAGAAAAAATCCTGGACTCTGATTGGTCAGTCTTGGGCTGGACCTGTGTTGTTATCCCAGTACAACATCACGGGTCTAGTCTCTGCCTCATTGTGAACCTGTATATGATTGTTTGCTTGATTTGTTTCCTTGATTGTTTCATCTTCTCTTAAAAAACAAAATTATTTTTCCACTCAAAAACATCTTCAAAATAATTTTTTTATTCTGTATAACAACGAGCCATAGTATAATAGCAGTAATGCCCTCCAGGGTGTGTGTCGTTTGGGATAACATCATGTCTCAGTCATTTGATGTACTTGGCCTGCAGCCTCGTGCCCAACCACCTGAGGCGTGACCTTATCCCAGCACGGCACACACCCTGTCGGGCATTATTGCTTAATTAAAATATTAAAATGCACAAGTCTGCAAATTTTTTTTTGACTTTCTTTATCTTTGGACCCCATGAAACTCTTTTAGGCATACCTCTCATGCCACCTGCCACTCAACCCCCACCTGATGCACACCATCCAAGAAATAGGGAACAGACACTGCCCACCTACTTTGGTCTGATGAGCATCCCAGCTCTGATCCCTCTAAGGCAGGGCCACCATCCAGTCCTGGTGCTCTATCCAGAATCCAGTGCACCAGAACCAAGGCAAGGTGAGGGATTGGGAGAGCCGGCAGGATGAACCCAGCATTGGGTTTGTGGTACTGGGGCACTGGATGTTGCTGTCACCTAGCCCTGGGATAAGGGTTGTTCTGCTGCTGTGTTTCCTCTGGAGTGCAGACATGCAATGATGTCTGCACACTGATGTCTGTCACTGCTCCACTCCCTTGTATGGCATCACTTTCCTTGTACTGCCACCAATCTCCATCGGGGGCCACTAAGGAGTGATGCAAGACCCGCAACCCACCCCAGGAGATGAAAGCAGTCCATCAGACACTCAATCCTCCCCTCCCCTGCCAACGCACAGCAACCCAAGTCTGTTCCAGAACCAGGGTCACCAATGTGGCACGAGATGTGGCATACAGCACCTCAACCCTCAGCACCATCGGGCCAAGTCTATGAATATTGAATGTTATCTGAAATTGTCTTGGAATACTAGTCATGTTGAAGGAGTGGCTGTTGCTTTCATTTGGCACTAGTTTTGGGGAAGTGTCAGTGAGTTGTTCCAGTGCTTCCTTTGTATTTGTTTCAGCTTGCTCTGATTTAATATATGGCATACTAGTTGTACTGGTAATAGCTTCACTGTTGCCTGTCAGAATGGAGCTCCATCTCAGTGGATCTATGTTTGAGGCAGTCTAGTAATTACATGATAACTCTTTTGATGTGTGTGTGTAACAGTTGTCATTTTTCAAATCATGGCCAAAATGCTTTTTTTACATCCCAAACTGTGATTTTACAGTTTCCTGTGCAAAATCACCCTCAGGCCAGGAACTGAACATTTCCTCTGCCCTTCTTCATGAGGCAGTTTCTTAAAAAGGCTATGTTGCACATCTGGTGCAAACATACTAACAAACACATTTTCCTTATTTTTACCCAAAAGTCCTACCTGCAGCCCTATCAGCTCTGGCCAGAGTTTGTTGTACAGTATTCTGCCTCTGGATTTCTGTGCCCCATGTCCATGATTTTGCTGGTTTTATTTATTTTATTTTATTTTTTGCATTGAAACTCAACTGCCATGCCCTTGACTGCACCTCATGTGACCACATCTGTAGTGCCCACTCTTTTGCAAATTGTAGTGTAATTTGCAATGAGGCAGACCTTCCATAAAGGCAGTGGGTTCAAATAAATGTCAGTTTCCTTCATTATTCATGTCATAATATTTTCCTTACTGTCTGCATCAGTCACGCTCTTCACAGCCAGTTTTGCATGCTTGAGGGTGATGCAACAATCTCCGTTTTTTGGGGGTTCCCAGAGCACACTGACTCCTGGGACACCATTCAATTTCTGTGTAAAGCCCTGCCATAATTATTCAACCTCGCTGGGGACACCACCTTTGGAACTGAGAGAATGCTTCCTACCAGAATCCCTGTGCCCAAACAAGGGCACCTACCATGTCCCATAATTGCTAACTACTTGCTTTTCCAAGTCAAAGCTAACATCTTAAAAACGGTGAAAGAACATGGCTTTTTACAATGGTGTGGGCACAAAATCATGATATTTCTGGACTTCTCAAAAGACCTGATGTCCTCACAATGATCTTATACTGATGTTCAACATCCTCTTCTTTGAGCTGTAATAACCTTTGCCCTCTGATACCCTGCCACACTCAGGATCACTCACGGTGGGGCACAAAAAGACTTACAAACACCATAGGTGGCCAGAGAATATACAAAAACTCATTGGCCCCAGTCTTTGATGCCCTCCAACCTGAGAGCCAGACACTGAGACTTTGATTACTCCTTATCCAAAGTTGGACTTGAAATAAAAAAAAACTCTCAACTTGGCCCCCACCTCCTTATACCATGCAGTCCACCTTAGAAGAGATGTGGATGCAACCTCCCAAGTACAAAAGACAAAACTGGTTGGGGCACAAAACCCCCTCCACTCACCACAACCACAGATCAAGGAGCCACAACCACACCAACACTTCTGGTGATTTGGACAGAGACATCTTTCTGTTCCTGGGACAGAACAAATATGCCCATCTGCTGCAAGACATGGCGATGGACACCTCTACTATCCAAATACCAGAAAACGATCTAACTCCAAGCCATTCTTCTTCACTGCCAAATCCCCTGGCTCCTGAGCAAGTTGGGACCACAGCTGCCTTCACAAAGATGCTACCCCATGAGCAACCTCACTCCGATGCCAAAGACTGAAATGCTTTTCAGACACAGGGCACTTCACTTTTCTTCTGAATGCCTGAAACTGGACTTCTCGCAATGGGACTATTGTTATTCCTACTACTTCTTCTCCCATTGGTGGGGTGGGGGTAGGGAAAGCATATGTACAATTGTGCTTTTTTGTTTGTTTATTTTCTCTTTGATGCCACTGATAGCAACCTTTTATAATTTGCATATCAGATAGCCCAATACAGTACTAAGAAATGACTGCAGCTAGACCCCAGAGTAACAGACTGTCCCACTTCAGGAGGGGATGGAAGTCATACCACAAAACTATATTGGTCTCTATCACATAATTATTCTCCCCACCTCAGCGTTTTCCTTAAAGCCTGATGCCCTAAGTAGAAACATAGTGGGGTGAAGGACCACACAGCTCTGACTCTTTCTTTTTATTCCCAATTCAGCTCTGTTGTTTTTATCCACATATTTAAACTCCAACAGCAGTATCATCTATGTGTAGTGCCCCTCCCTTTGCTCAGCCCAACACTGTCTCACACAAACAGAACTGACAGTGTAATGGGGTGGAGGGGTTGGTGTGTAACAGCTCCCTATTGTCTTGACACTGCACTCCAGGAGTAGCCCATGCCACAACTCTATGCTAATGTCCACCGATCCCCCACCCCGAACCAATATAGCCTATTATTCTGCCATATTGGGATGCATTCTGGAGCAAGCCCATCTCCCCCACCCCCACTGCCGTTGATTATTTCTAAGAAATTTCAACATCCTTATTATCCCTCTAAATTAGCTAGGTAGCAGGGACTGAAACTAATAGAATTCTTGGTGCTTCCCTCAATCTCTGGGCGAGTGCCAGTGGCTACCCCCCTACTGCAGAGAATTCTTTAGGCATTCCTCAGAGCCAAAATTATTCTGTTGGGATTGAGCAAGGGAGGATCGCCCACTTGTAGCAATGCCAATTCCTTACAGCTCTTTGATGCGGCTGATTTCTGGAACCCCTCCCTCAAATCCCTAAACATGATCTGAGCTGTCGTCCTTAGAGTAGATGGACATAGCCCCCTCTCCTAGCTTCCTCCAGCTAACCTTTCCCTGGATTACTCTGCCTGCCCCTCTCTCTCTCCCACCTCCTCCCACTATTCTGCTACATAAGAACCTAGAGAGGCAGTAACCCCCTTCCTCTCATGCATTGCAGAAATGATGGCAGCCCCAAGAAACTCCAACTACAATTATACAGTCTCCTTAAGGTTGATGCCTCTAATGAGCAAAAACTCTCTGGCTGTGCCAGGAAAGCAAGACCTAACTATCTGGGATTAACGCTAAACACCCAGGAAGCCAAGCCCTCTCACTCCATGTACGCATCCAGTGGAGCATTGCCCCTCATGTACCACTCGTCTGTATACCTCTCAACCTTCTGTCACTGAGGAAAAATGCATGGCCACTCAAAATGAGGGATAATGAGGATGATGACTCTCATGAGGGACTCATCCTCAGTCATGGAGACATAGTCTTGTAACACTGTGCAAACCATCGCTTATATTTGTACAAAAGCTGTTTTTTCTCTGCTTAGAATCCTAGGATAATATTAATCTCTGCCCCAAGACCTGAACTTGCAGCACATCCAAGGGGTAAGCAGCACCTTTTCCATGGGGGATGAATGGGAGACATGGCAGTGTCTGAGAGGTAAATAGAAGGATATCCTTCATAATTAGGGACACTTAGGAGGCCTGGTCATCTGCAAGCATTAATGGGAGCTGCTCCCAGCCCCCCAAGCCCCACTCCATGCCTCTTTTTGTTTAAAGATCCCCCTTCCCCAATTGGTCCAAGGAGCCTGTTATCAAAGGGAGGTACCCCCCTTCCCCCCCTTAAATCTGTGCCATGCCCGTGATGCCACCCTGACCACCCTCCTCCTTAGTGGTTTCTAACTCACTCCCAATTTCCTCATCTCACTAAACACTAGGGTGTAGTCCTTTCTGACCTCACCAACACCCACCCCTAGAGGGTCAGAGTGGATATAGAGGTCCTCACCCACCATTGCATGAGTTTGACCTCACTTTTAGTTACCCTGAAGAGAACAGCCAAGTCAGCATTGCACTGTGCAACAACTGCAGATCACTCCTTGTCTGTGCTGAGCCCCCATAGGCCATGTGCGTGCAGTGAACCATTGGAATTTATCTCCCCTGGTTTGTCCCTACACGCCCACCAAGCTTACCTGAGTAACTCATCTACTGAAGTCCATAGCTCAACATCACTCTATTGTGAATCAGTAGATAGTATGCCATTTTTAGTATTAGTTGTTTTTATGTGTTTATTTGTGTACCTGTATTTACCTGAGAAATATAGCCAATATGACAAGGAGAGCTCAGATGCAATGAATGGCTGATTTAGGAGTATGGTGTTAAAGAGTCCACATGCATGACCACACCCAGGAGTTCCCTTGACACCCCCCTGCAACCCCGTCTCACTGCCCCTACCCATAACCTGCTTGTACTATTTCTACAGACTCCACTCCCTAAACATTACCCCTTTTTTCTAGACAATGGCTGACCTCAGATGTGTAAGTTGGAATGTAAGGGGACTGAACTCCCCCATCAAGCAAAAGCAGGTCCTGACCCACCTACATAGGAAGCGACCCCAGGTAGTGCTTCTGCAGGAAACCAAACTGACCTCTACTGAGGCTCTGAAACTCAAGAAAGGTTGGATAGGGTTGGAAGTGCACAGCTCTGTTCACTCTAATAAATAATGGGTCTCTGTTCTAATTCATAAATCACTAAACTGAACTCTAAAAAAGACCATAACATATAGTGAGGGGCACTGGGCTATGGCCCTGTTTGATCCCCCCACAGTTCCATAATCATCCTAAATCTCTATGCCCCCAACCAAGATAACCCCCAGTTCTTCCACCGCACAGCCACGGAGCTGTCTGCTTTTGGGGACAAACAGACCCCCACCTTAGTTGGAGGCAGCTTCAACCTTACCCTCAACCCAAAGATGGACAAGAGCCATGGCAGATCAGAGCCACACCAATGAGCAGCCAGGGCCATTCTCCAATGGGCCCACGACCAGGATCTGAGTGATGTGTGGGAATGCGTAACCCCGGAACGAGGGACTGCACTTACACCTCACTTTACAAGGCACTCTGAGCCACATAGATCTCTGGCTCACCTCCTCTTCCCTTACCCCCAGAGTCAAAGTGACAGACATCCTACCCATGGTTATATTAGACCACTCCCCCATCCAGATAGGCTTCTCGTTTGGAGCCCCCATCACTGCCCTCCCCACACTGAAGGCTTAATCCCCTACTATTACAAGACCCCCTATTCAAACAATGGCCACAACAGGAAATAGACGAATACTTCTCCACAAATGACAATGGTGCCATCTCAGTTGGCTCACTGTGGAAAGCTTTTAAAGCTTACCTCAGAGGCTGCATCATAAATGATACCTCCCATAGATGCAATCAAAGGGAGATAAATAGGATGGAGTTGGAAGGACTCCTAAAAGCATTAGTATCCAAGCTCAAAACCAACCTGCATGTCCCCAAACATTCCCTAGTCTGGAAATAGACACTAGCTATCAGACACAAATTGAACCAGCTGTCCTCACGCCAGGAAGAACTAGCTATCTGGCACCTAAAACACAAATTCTGGGAGAGTGGGCAAAGGAGTGGTAAACTGTTAGCATACTGTCTTATAAAACAGCAAGCGGAACACTCTATTCCTAGGCTGCTGGAGTCCAGGGGCCAACTTCACACAGCGCAAAAGGAGATCAGCAACATTATGGCCTTCTACTGTCACCAACTATACTCTGCGCCCACCTGCCCTTCCCCGAACAGACTGTAGCTTTCCTTAGCAACCAGAAACTACACAGGCTAAACCAGGAGTAGGCTGCAACACTGGATAATGAATTTACAGCCCAATAAATGGAAGATGCAATTTCAACCATGAAACCGAGGAAAGCCCCTTGGGGAGACGGACTCCCCATAGACCTTTACCTGTTAATTTCCCCCAAATTAGCCCCATCTTACAACACCTCTACACAGAATGCAAAAGTTCCAACACCTTCCCCCCCACGTCCACAGCCAGAATCACTGTTATACCCAAACCTAATAAAGACCATGCCCACCCAGCTAATTACCACCCCTTCTCCCTCATTGTTGCTGACAGTAAAATTTATGCTAAAATCCTAATGAATCTAACAGAACCCCTCCTCCTCCTCCTGTCTCTTATCCATCCATCCTAAGTGGGATTCATCAAAGGTCATCTCGGAGTGGACCACATGCAAACTGTCATGAACTTGATGTACATATCCCACACCTCCCATCTCCTGCAGCTACAGTTGCAGTTGACTTTGAAAAAGCCTTCAGCTCTGTAGACTGGAACTACCTATGCTCAGTCTTAACCCCATATGGGCTTCAGGAACATGTCCATCACAGCCATTAAAGCAATGTACTCCTTAGCAACTGCACAAGTCCTCACAAACTCCACTGCACCCGTGCCTTTCACCCTGGCACAAGGCACACAATAAGGATGCCCTCTCCTGTTTGTCTTGGTAATCGAACCCCTTGCAGCCGTGACTAGGCAATACCCAGATATTACAGGAGTCAAAGTGGCCAACATGAGTACAAGACACTGCTCTATGCTGAAGACATTTTAGTGACCTCGGGCAATGCACACAAGTCAATCAACCCCCTCCTACTCCTGCTTCAAAAATTCACAACCCTGTCCAGCCTCAAAATGAACCAAACCAAATTGTAGAGATCCTACCCTTTAACAAGCTATGCCCCCACAACCCATTCTCCAAATGCAACCTCTAATGGTCTCCATCCGCCCTAAAATACCAAGGCATAACAATAACCCCCTCTCTGTACAAACTCTGTGACATAAACTTTGCCAAACCTATCCCCCACCTTAAAATGGAACTGAACAGATGGAACCAGTTACATCTCTCACTGGTCGTAAAAAGGGAAGCGGTTAAGATGATCATGGCACCAAAAATTATTCACCTCATTTCCCACCCGCCCTCGCATATGCCCCAAAGTTTTTCCCAGCTTGACAAAATGATCAGCCAATTCCTCTGAAACGGCTGCAGCCCCCCTTCGCTACAGTAGGTTCAGACTTCATTCTCACTGGCAAAGGGTATCTGGAACCTACCATGGTTTCAAGGTTATCAACTGGCTTTCAAACTAGCTCAGACCTTAACGTGGTTTGGTTCTGCCCACAGTCCCCCCCCCATGGAACAATATCGAATTATACATTCTCCGAACCTCTCACCCTGCAGTCTGCCTATTTCATGGATTCATACCCCGAGGCTTCCTACCCCCTACAATTTCAGCCTCCCTCAAAGCATGGACAAATGTCAGAAATGGGCCAACAATAAGCTGGCACACCCAGCCCTCATCCCCCTTTGGGACCACCCCATGATACTCATCAGTGGCACCCCACACAAGAGGGTGGACTAGGAAAGGAAAGGAATGATTTCTCCTCCTAGCATGAACATGCCTGACTCCTTCCAAAACCTCCAACAATGATACTACCTACCCAGAGCTGGCCTTTGGAGATGACTACAACTCTGGAGGTCCCTATCCGACATTACAGCTTGGTTCAAAAACTCCACCCCTCACCCAGACCCACCCTATGGCATTATGGCTAGGCATCCCACAGTGCAAAGCTGGCAAAATGTATGCCCATATCAGAGACCATATCCCTGATTAGACCACTCCAGCGAGAACCTACTGGAATTTGGTCCTCCACCATAATCTCTCAGAGGAGGATTGACTCAAATGCTGGAAAAATGCAGGGAATCCCATTAAAGACTCCAGAAACAGACTTTTACAGAACAAAATACTCCACTGCCAGTACCGCACCCTGGCATCTCTGTTTACCTACCATCTAGCCCCCTTGGACCAGTGTTGGAGATGCCAGCTCCTAGGCGGGGATCTTTTGCACATCCTATGGGCTTGCTTGAAGCTAAAATAATAAATAGCTACTGGACCAATATACGATCTTCCCTTTCCAAGGTCCTGCACAAAAGGATTCCCTTGGTACCAGACCTCTTCCAGATAGGCTATACAGTGGACATCCCCCACGTGAGCAAACCACAAACAGTTCTGGTGATTCTAGCTAGCCTCAACTATGCAGATGGAGATCCCCCGACCTCCCACAGGAGGCTGAATTCTTTTCAGAACTAGTATATCTCTCATCCTGGGACAGACTATTCCATGTGGTCAGCCACTTCCTGCAGCATCATCTGAAAACTTGGGAACCTCTTTATGTTTTCCTGTGAACACCACCAGGAGGCCATGCTATGGTCCCTCCCCACCTACTGAGTTCCCTAGACAAGGTGTGGGATAAGCACACCCTGGCATCTGCCTCCCCTCTCCCCAACTCACCCATGACCTCCTGGGCTATCTCAGCCCCCTACCCCTCCGTCATGGGCACCCACCATGAGCTCAGCTACAGGTACAACAACCCAGACCAGTTACCATATTATACCTACTTCAATTCCTCCCCTACCCATCTCTGGGTATCAAGACCTGTACATCAGGTCAGCTCTACCTCCCCACAAGCTCAATCATTGCTCCTCACTTTCCTTCCAACCTTGACTTTAGTGGTAGTTAGATTTAGATTGTTTAGACTAGTACCAGGTGTAACTGCCCCAAGGGTGAAATTTGCATACTACAGCCCAGCAGCATTGTACTCCCACAAACCTAATCAGCTGGCCTTCCCCCCTTTTAGGGGACCTCAAACTCCTAACCCCCCCACCCATGCAACCAGCCAGTATGATACCCTGACGTATTAGGATGCGGTCTCCCCACCTGTATTTGGGTATATCTCACTCTGTTAATGAACTTATTTTCATATGTAGGATTACACGCTGTATGTTCTGTTACTGTAATTTGCTGGCTTTTGTATCCTCATCCACTGTCGGTTCATACCTGTTGTCTGATTTGGTGTATGATGTAAACTTGAAAACTCAGTAAAACATTTAACAACAAAACAAAACCATCCTCAGTTCATGGGACTGCCCACTGTGAAAGTATGTCCTGAATGGTACTTTCTAGTTGGACATGCTTTTGCCACATAAGGCAGATGAAGCCATCATTCTCTACAAATGAAAATAGGAAATGATCAATAGATCAATAGCAATCATGTTTGCTGCATCATCACTTAATTTAAAGCTAGGGGTTGGAAATGTGGTTATATAGCTGCTCCCCTACCATGGGAAGGTTGAACTAAACTCAACATTAGAGTAGCTCCTGGTGGTGGCTGATGGTAGTGGCGGTGGTGGTGGGTGGCCTTATGCCACCATGCACTCTCCAGGGTGCCACAGAATGCATGTGCTAATAAGATACATAGACACTGGTGGCAGACATAGGCTCCTAGCCATCCAGTCTGCAAGGACTGTAAAGGTGAAGGGTGGACTATGAAATTTGAGGGTAAATTCTCTCCCTGTGGAAAACCCCTCCTTCAGTAGGATCCGATCTATCAAGTGGTGGGCACACTTATACTCAGATAATAATGATGGAGAGTCAGGCCTGAACATCAGATCCAGTGATTGGGTGCCAAGAGGTGGATGTCATGTGCTGGCACAGTGTATTTATCCCAAAGTGTTATGAAGAAAAGCAAAGAAAACACTCAACTCCATGGCAAATTTGCCGATAGTTTCAGATGAAAATGACTGAACACCTAAAAACTTAAAATAACTGACTCACACAGGCAGATTATATAAAGTGCTCATGCCTAAAATACGTATTTAAATCTGCATCCATAAAGTGCCATTAAGTGCAAAAGGAGTAAAGTAATACAGTGCAGGGGAAGAAAGAGCTGGCAGGCATCAGACTCATGTGATCAGCTGGCTTAACTATAGCAACATAAAAATGCTTTCATTCATGAAAAGGCAGTCAGCCATGGAGGAAAGTGGTTTGAACCAATTGCCTTCTCCTGCTTTTATTAAGAATTGGTGCTGCCAAGTGGGAGGGAGAAGGGTGCTGTGCTGGGGGGACATAAAGTATATTTCTTTAAGAGCAAAGTAGTGCTTCAGATTAAAGATGGCAGTCAGCCATTTATTTTATTTTATGTTTCTATTTTAGTCTTTGGTAACCGGGTTAGGCCCACTAGGCACAAGTGCCTGTTTTCAGGAGCAACCTGGGAGCACTGGGTGGTTAAGTGACTTGTTCAGAGTCAAACAGTATGCAAGTGGAGGTTGTGAGAATCAAACTCAGGTCTGGTCTGCTAGATGTACCAAAGTCATTCACACCTCGTTCCTCTAACATCTAGACTATACTGCTAGCCCAAAAGCAGCAGGTTGGGCTGGTTGCTCATCGGAGGATTTAATTACTATTTTAAAAAATATAACACATTTTGGGTGCTGAGTGGGAGAATGGAGTGACTGGGCTGTTGATAGAAGGTGGGGGATGGGGTTTAATTTTTTCTTGTTTTTGTGGGTCTGGCAGGGGAGGGAGGCTGTTTTCTTTGTTTTGTAGGTGGCTAAAAACTCTTTCCTGAATAGGAATAGCTCCCTATTCAGGAAGGCTTCCACATATTCAGGAGCCCTGTCATTCATGGTATTCAGGAAATAGTCTTCAGCCCCTGTGCAGTCCTACTATTTTCCCTCTGATTCATTGTCTTTGAGAACCTTTATGCTACAGAATTTATATGTCTGCTGTTTTCTTTACTACATTGTGTGCTTACTATAAATATTTTGTTTTGTTTAATCTGAGAACCATTGATTTCTGGAGCATAAGGTTGTAATTTAAAATGTTTGTGGTTGAATTCAGGTCAGCCTTCAAGGCAGCAGACTGACATATAGTAGTTAGCCAATTAATGGAGCAGTGATCAGATTATAACATTAGTGCTACAAACATGAATGATTGGTTGTGTGCTGTAGACAAGTTGTGGGTGCCATTTTCCTTGATCTAAGCAAGACATTTGACACAGTTGATCACTATGTTCTGTTGGACAGATTGAAAGATATAGGCTTCCCTACATCAGCCTTGTTATGGGTCCATAATTACTTATCCGGATGATTTCAACAATTTAAGGAGAAGGCTCTTCTATCAACACACACTCTGCTTTCCAAAGGAGTTTCCCCAGTGCTCAGTCTTAGGATCACTTTTCTTCTTGTACCAGCAACTTGAGTTACAATGTTACAAATGCAAAGCTGCATTTCTATGATGATGACATAGTACTTTACACCTCAGGGTACAATATATATTCAATGCACTTGGATTTACACGCAGCTTTCAACATACTACAAATGAACCTCTTTTGATCGAAGCTACTACGTATTGCCAAAAAAATTAAGGCAAAGTGGTTTACCAACCCTAGATCAAAATATACCATGCCCATCAGTACGTTGCTTGGAGAACAACTTGAAGTAGTTACAAAATTAGGAGTGTGGAGTGACAGCAAGTTATCCTTTGCAGAACACATTGATGCAGTTTGCAAAAAGCTGTGAATCAGACTAGAATTGTACTATAGAAATTATCACTATTTCCTCATGAATGTCAGAACTTGCCTTGTAAAACATAGAAACATAGAAACATAGACTTTGACAGCAGATAAGGACCGCTAGGCCCATCTAGTCTGCCCATTTCCCTACCTACAGGATAGGCCGCAGATCCTAGTTAACCAACAGCCTATTTCTTCCTACCCCCCACAAGAATTGTCTTATGTCTGTCCCATGCATTCTTGAATTCTCCCACAGTTTTAGACCCCACAACCTCCTCAGGAAGGCTGTCCCATGCATCCACTGCCCTCTCTGTGAAATAATACTTCCTCACATTGCCCCTGAACCGCCCTCCTTCTATCTTTAAATTGTGTCACCTTGTTCTTGCAAGTCTCTTTTTCTGAAAGATACTACCCTCTTGGACTTTGTTGATTCCACTGAGGTACTTAAAAGTTTCTATCATGTCCCCTCTCCCTTCTTTCCTCAAGGGTATACATATTAAGCTCCTTTAGTCTCTCCTCATACGGCTTCTCTTGCAGACCCTGCACCATTTTGAGTTGCCCTCCTCTGGACTGCCTCTATCCTATCTATGTCCTTATGGAGATGGGGTCTCCAGAACTGGACACAGTACTCCAGATGGGGTCTCACCAACTGTCTGTACAGAGGGATAACAACTTCCTGTTTTCTGCTGCTGATGCCTCTCCTATACATCCCAGTATACCCCCAGCCCTCCCTACTGCCTTCTCACATTGCTTGCTAACCTTAAGGTCATCTGATATGAATACCCCAGGTCCTTTCCTTTTTGTTGTTACTACCTCCCCACCCATTGTGTATTCTTCCCTGGGTTCTTGTTTCCCAGGTGCATTATTTTGCACTTCTTTGCATTGAATCCTAGCTGCCATACTTCTGACCATTCCTCCAACCTTGCCAGATCCTTTTCATCCTTTCCACGCCTCCTTGTGTATCAACCCTGTTGCAGATCTTTGTGTCATCTGCAAAAGGCATATTTTCCTTCCAGTCCTCTGCAATGTCACTGATGAAGACATTAAAAGGACTGGACCCAATACTGAACCCTGCGATACCCCACTAGTAACCCCCTTTCTTCAGAGTGGACTCCATTTACAATTACCTTTCTGTGTCCTGTTGTCCAGCCAATGTTTTACCAGGTTACCACACTGGGTCCCACCCCAGGCTGGTTAATTTGACTATTAATCTTTGTGTGGGACTGTGTCAAATGCCTTGCTAAAGTCTAGGTAGACCATGTCCACAGCCCCTCCCTGGTCTACTACTTTGGTCACCCAGTCAAAGAAATCTATTAGATTCGTCTGACATGACCTTCCCGCTGTGAACCCATGCTGCCTTGGGTCCTGTGCTCCATTGGCTTCTAGGTACTCAACTATTCTTTCCTTCAGAAGTGACTCCATCACTTTCCCTACCACAGAGGTCAGACTGACAGGTCTGTAGTTTCCTGCCTCTGTCTTGGTCCCACTTTTGTGAAGGGAATCACATCCACCTTCCTCCAGTCCTCGGGTACCACCCCATCCTCCCATGATTTATTAAAAAGAGTAGCCAGTGGTTTCACTAGTTCCTCCCTTAATTCTTTTAGAATTCTGGGGTGAATTCCATCAGGACCCATTGCTTTGTCCACCTTCAGTTTTAGGAGTTCTTGCATAACCCTTTCTTCTGTGAAAGGACTGGGATCAACCCCCCTATCAAGAGTGCTTCTGTTAATTGGATTAGGCACTTCCCCTCCTCTTTTGTGAATACTGAGCAGAAATATTTGTTCAGTATTCCTGCTTTTCACTGTCCCCTCTGCCTACCACGTTCATTCTATTCAGCCTCACTATCCTCCCTTTGTCTTTCTATGCTCGCTGATGTACCTATAAAAGGTTTTATCCCCCTTCTTAACTGAGTTGGCTATCTTTTCCTCAGTTTGGGCCTTTGCTATTCTGACTTCCCTTCCTGCTTCCTTCTGCCTTATCTGGTACAGCTCTCTGTCCTGCTCCTTCTGTGTTTTCTTATACTTCTGGAATGCTATCTTTTTCTTCCTGACTTTCATAGCCACCTCTTCTGAGAACCATAGTGGCTTTTTATTTTGTTTTGATTACCAATAATGGACTATGTGGACATTATCTATAGCTGTTGTACTGTTAACTGTCTAAACAAACTTGACATACTTTACCATAGGGCACTAAGATTCGCTACAAATTTACCACTATTAACTCATCACACTGCAAACTATATGCTGCAGTTGGGTGGATCTAGCTGGCCAAAAGGAGACTGCATAATCTCTACATATGGACTCACAAGATACTCTCTAATGACTTACCAGGATACATCTTAGAACTCTAATAAAGGACCACCTGCTCTTATGTGCTGAGGAAGAGTAATATCCTTCTTTTAGATACATCCTTGTACTCTACACACATATTGGAAAATATCCCATTAGCAGCATTATGCTGGTTGCCTGGAATAAGCTACAGAGTACACTCAAACTTAACTCCCTGATTGGGAAGAAAGTACTTCAAATCCCTCATCGATAGCATTTGTCTAGAATCATGTACATGTAAATAGGGTGTACTATTCTGGGAGCCAAATATGCTGTCCATATGAAGTGCTACCTATCTGGGCACTATAGTATAATAACATATACTATGCTATATAGCTGGGTTCCTTAGTGTAGCAATATAGATCTTTGGTATATTGATAGCTTTGTATCAACCACATCCTCCTAATGTATTCCATTCCTCTAATCCTAGACAAGTGTTACGTAGGTAAGAACTATGTTACAAAACTTAATGACAGCTAAAATTACACTTCTGTTATCACTAAATATTCACTGTTTCACTGTGTTAGAGTTTTTAAGTACTTTTTTCTATTTCTAGTACAAGTGAACACTGCTGTGCCATCTTATATATTGGATGCTTTGTGGATTAAATGCATGTATTATTTCTCTGTATTTGTAATGCTGATCACTGTACTTTGATGTATTTTGACTGTCCAACCCAGGATCTCCTTGAGAATGAGCTTGCTCAATGGAGCCTTTTCCTGGTAAAATAGATACATTGAAATATTCACAACCTTATAGATCAAAACATAGCTTCATTTAAAAACCAGTGTTAGGACTGTGCAGTTTGTCTGTTTAAAATGAAAAAGGCAGATTTTGTATAAATATTTTTGCATTGTCTGTGTAGCATTAGTAACCTGGGCTATGCTTTAGGGATACTGTACTGTACTGGCTTGATATAAAGCATTAGGTATTATGGGGGAAATATGTGAAACTGTAATCCATTGAAATAATGCACTTTTAAAAACTGAGCAAAACAGAAGTTGTTACTAGATTTATTTATCCGTAGAGTATTTTTAACTGCCAGACTATTTTACATACAATAATGGAGAATGATTCTTAGTTTTGGTATCAATGAGCTGCAAATGGTTTGTCACCAGCTACTGTAGTAAGTTTATTGCACTTTTAATAGTGTGACTGCATCTCTACTACTGCCATATATGGTTTGGTTTGTGTCAAAAAACACGGTTTTGCATTAGGGAAAGCAGAAGGCTGGAGCCAATTAAAGCTTATGAGGTTAAGCAGCAAGCAAGTCAGTTGCAGGGATGGTTGGACATTTTTCTCCAGTGTTAAACTCTGGAGGATGGGTCACTGGCCCTTTTGCAGGATCTTTGCAATGGTCCATGATCAGATGGTAGCAGTGTGCAAAGAGCTATTTCCCCTAAAGCACCAGCTCAGATGGAGCACACAACACACACAGCCACTCCTCCAGGGTTCCACTGATCCAGAGTGTCATGGGGGGAGGATGGCAAAGGCAGTCACAGTGAGATCAACCAACCCCACATTATCTTGATGAACAACAGCTAAAGGGGAGGTGCTGCTGGTAGGGACTTCAATCTGCCAGAAGTAGATTGGAGCTACCAGACTGCAGCCTCAGCCAGGAACAGAGACATCCTGGAAGCCCTGTAAGGGCTGTAGAGAAAATCCTCAGCTCCACACAGGTGTGCCAGATTGAAGTCCGTTATCAAAGTAAATCAAAAAACAATGGCACTGCAAGTATTCAAAAAACAAATTTAATGTCATGTAAGCAATAAAACAGCAAGGTCACCCATGCAGTACAGGCTTTCAAACCTCGACTAGTTTCGCACTACATGTGCGTCATCAGGAGGATGGAGAACCACATGTCCACACCTTTAAAATAGCACACATTTAAAGTGATCACACCAAAAAAATCAAACAAAGTGTATGATACAAGCCAGCAATAAAAGATACCGTGAAGAGATATAGCCACTATTTAGAAATAAACAGCACCCTTTTAAATGACTAGGATTGATTCAGCATATAATATCACAATCATTTATATTGTGAAATAATCCATTCTTAAACAAGGCTATATTTGGAATTTTATGTGATTGATATGCAAGAACCACTATGCACATACAGAAAAGGGAAAAAATCATATACAAAAATTCGTATCAATACCTGGTCAACTAACCAATAGCTTTATTTTTAACTGTAATGACCAGGTACATAAATAAACTTACTAGCTGAAATCCATTGTCCTGAATTTGTGCTGTTAAAAACTATAGAGAAACATGATAAGCGCCATCTAGGGGAAAAAAGAGAGAAAAACAATAATTAGTACAGATACTACAACATCAAATAACAACTACTGTAAAGCATGAATACAGAGCTGCTGTATATATAAATGACTGTGATATTATATGCTGAATCAATTCTAACCATTTAAAAGGGTGCTGTTTATTTCTAAATAGTGGCTATATCTCTTCACAGTATATTTTATTGCTGTTTTGTATCATACACTTTGATTTTTTTGGTGTGATCGCTTTAAACATGTGCTATTTTTGTGGTGTGGACATGTGGTTCTCCATCCTCCTGATGACACACATGTAGTACGAAACTAGTCGAGGTCTGGTATCTTGTACTGCACTGGCGGCCTTGCTATTTTATTGCTTACATGACATTAAATTTGTTTCTCGAATGCCTGCGGTGCCATTGTTTTTTATTTACTAAGCCCTGTAGGGGGCATGCCTAAGGCAGCTAGTAACAGTGCCCACCTGAGAGGGAGCGACTTTTGATTAAGTACTTACCAACGGAGACAGAATTACAGATGAAAAAGTGGGGAGCCATCTGGGATCAAGTGATCACAGTACGGTATGGTTCAATGTGAGAACAGCAGAAGAGTAAAACCACACGAAAGCAAGGGTCCTGGATTGCAGGCGGACCGACTTTGCAAAGATGGGGGAATATCTTAGGAATTCACTGGCAGGGAAGAGGAAAAGATTGGGTTGGAGGAATGATGGGAGAATCTTAAGGGAGCCATAGCAGAGGCAACAAGTCATTGCATTAGGCAAGTAAGCAAAAAAAAAAAGAAAGAAAGAAAAAAGAAAGGCCACTATGGTTCTCAAATGAAGTGGTCAAAAAGGTAAGGGTGAAAAAGAAGACATTCAGTAGGTTCAAAGAAACAGAGAGGGAAGAAGACTGGGAATTGTATCTGGAAAAAGAGAGGGAGGCAGGGAAAGCAGTCAGAAATGCAAAGGTGTAAAAAAAGAAGAAAAAATAGCCCAGGCAATAACAAAAGGGGACAATAACTTTTCAGGTAAGTTAGTGAAAGTAGAAAAAAATACTAAGGGTGGGATTGTGAGACTAAAAAGGGAAGGAGGTAAGTGTGGAGAGGGAGACCAAGAAAAAGCAGAACTCCTGAACAAGTATTTATTTTAAATATTCACAGAGGAAATAGAAAGTGTGGGACCAAAGTTAGGCAATGGAAGCACCACTGGAAGGGAGGTAGACACCAGTCAATTTAAAGAGGAGAGAGTATTAAAGGAACTCGCTAACCTGAAAGTGGACAAGGCAACGGGGCCAGACAGGATACATTCCAGAGTATTAAGAGAACTCAGGGAGGTACTGGCAGCACCACCACTGACAGCCATATTATACAGTTCACTGGAAATAGGTGAGTTAACAAAGGACTGGAGATGGGTTAATGTAGTCCCTCTCCACAAAAGTGGGAGCAGGGATGAGTCTGGCAATTACAGGTCAGTCAGCCTGACCTCGGTGGTGGAGAAACTAATGGAGTAACTACTAAAAGAAAGGTTTGTGGTATATCTCTAATCCAATGGAGCACAGGATGTGAGGCAGCATGGATTCGCTGCAGGAAGATCTTGTCAAATAAATCTGATAGATTTCTTTGACTGGATGACTAATGAGGTGGATCAGGGAGGGGTGGTGGATGTGGCCTACCTGGATTTCAACAAGGCCTTCAACACCGTCCCACACAGGATTCTAGTAAACAAGCTGGACAGCCTTAGAGTGGGTCCCAGGGTGGTAAACTGGGTCAAAAATTAACAGCGATATGACACAGAAGGCAGTGATGAATGGCATTCGATCCAAAGAGTGGGTGGTGACCAGAGGGTCCCGCAGGGATCAGTGCTTGTACCAGTCCTCTTTAATGTCTTCATACGTGACACTGCAGAGGGCTGGAAGGGAAAGTGTGTCTCTTTGCAGATGACATGAAGATCCACAACAGGGCTGACACTCCAGGAGGGGTAGAAAAAAATTGGAAGGGAACTAAGGAAGCTTAAGAGTGGTGAAGGGTGTGGCAGCTAAGATTCAATGCAAAGAAGTGCAAGATCATGCACTTGAGGCACAGAAATGAGGGGTAGGAGTACATGATGAGGCAGATTTACTGATGGCCACCAAACAAGAAAGGGACCTGGGAGTAATCATATCTGATTATCTAAAGGTTACCAAACAATGTGAGAAGAGCCAGTGGAATGCTGGGGTGCATAGGGAGAGGAATGTCCAGCAGAAGGAAGGAGGTGGTGATGCCACTGAATAGAACATTGGTGAGACCTCATCTAGAGTACTGTATCAAGTTCTGGAGGCCGCACCTCTGGAAGGTCATAGACAGAGTAGAAGCAGTTCAGAGAAGGGTGACAAGAATGGTGCAGGTGCTACACCAAATGTCATATAAGAAGAGACTGGAGGATCTCAATATGTATTCCCTGGAGGGGGGGATATGGTAGAGACTTTGAAATACC
This sequence comes from Neoceratodus forsteri, assembly GCA_016271365.2. Lineage (NCBI taxonomy): Eukaryota > Metazoa > Chordata > Ceratodontiformes > Ceratodontidae > Neoceratodus > Neoceratodus forsteri. The sequence continues at coordinate 800,458,684 of CM057454.1, forward strand.
TCAAGGGAATCAATAAAGTCCAAGAGGGTAGCATCTTTCAGAAAAAGAGATGTGCAAGGACAAGGGGACACAATTTGAAGATAGAGTGGGGACGGCTCAGGGGCAATGTGAGGAAGTATTTTTTCACAGGGAGGGTAGTGGACACATTTTTTATTTATTTAGTTTTTGTTGACCGGGTAAGTGCACTAGACAAATCCTGCCTATTTTCAGGCACGACCCGGGGGAGGCGGATACAGATGAATGCCAACTGACCTTGAACCAGATTAAGCTGTTGGTGGTATTTTTAGTGAATGAGGGAAATTTGGCCAGGACACTGGGGAAATTCCCCTTCTCTTTTTTGATAAGTGCCATGGGATCTTTTACATCCATCTGAACTACCACCAATCCAGGCAGATGGGACCTGGGTTCCCAACGTCTCATCTGAAGAGCGGCACCTCAGAAGTGCAGCACCCCTCTCATGCTGCACTACAGCGTCAGTACTGGGATATTAACCCAAGTGCCAGATGTGGGAACTGAACCCACAGCCCTCTGATTTCCCGGCCTCAGAGGCGAGTGTGCTACCTACTGAGCCACTGACACTGCTGGAACAGCCTTCCTGAGGAGATCGTGAGGTTGAAAACAGTGGGGAAATTCAAGAATGCATAGGACAGACATAAGGCAATTCTGGTGGGGGACAGGAAGAAGTAGGCTGTTGGTTAACTAGGATCTGCAGCTTATCAAATAAGTAAGGAAATGGGCAGACTAGGTGGGCAAAGTGGTCCTTATCTGCCATCAAAGTCTATGTTTCTATGTAAATTCCTCAAGGGTGTAAATAAGGTATGAAATAGTAGCATCTTTTAAAAAAAAAAAGATGTTCAAGAACACTGGCCCTTAATATGAAAATAGAGGAAGATAGACTTAGGGGTAACATGACAAAGTATTTTTTCATGGAAAGGGTGGTGGATCCATGGAACAGCCTCCCCACAGAGATTGTAGGGTCAGAAATGGCAGAGGAATTCAAAACACATGGGGCAGACATATAGGAACTCTTGCAATAGGAAAGAGAGGGTAAGCCACAGATTATTTAGGATCTGTGGTATATGAAACAGGTAGGGGAAATGGGTTGACTAGTTGGGCCAAGTGGTCCTCATCTGCTGTCAAATTCTATGTTGATGGCAAATCACTTTGTGCCCCCCTAGGAGACTCAGGTACCTGACTTCATCGGGGTGGGACACTGGGCCAGTCAAGGAAACAGGAGTGACAACCTGGTGGCACCCAGGAGTCAGAGTAAGATAAAGGCAACAAGGAAAGTCTTCATAGTTGGGGATTCTATGATCATGGGAGTAGAGAGATTGTGGGTGAGTGAAGGTGTGGGTGAGGGGCAGTAGGCATCTGAGACATATACAGAACAGGGAGGATAGTGGAGCGAGTTGGGGTAGTTGGGGTGCTGGTACATTTTGGTACCAATGATCTTGTAACCTAGCCTGTTGAGAAAGTAGAGCAGAACTTTCAGAGACTGTGGGGTACACTGCAGGTGCACTCAGCCTCCCGGTCCATTTCCAAAGTATTGTCTGTATGAAGCAGGGGAGAAGGGAAAGACAGAGCAAGGAGGGAAGATATGAAGGAATTAAATGGGTGGTTAAAGGGATGGTGTCAGGAGAAAGAGTGCCATTTTGTGCAGAACTAGGGGGACTTCTGGGACAGGAGGCTCTTCAAAGGTGATGGCTTTCACCTGATAAAAAAGAGGACCAGAGCACTGGGGTAGCATTTATTTCTACACTGGACAGTTTGTCTGCAGGGGACACTGAGGATAGGAGAACCATGGTAAAGGGATCAAGGGAGGGAAAGCAATAGGAAAAATATAAAAGTAAAGAGAAAGGAAAAGAATGCAGGTGTAGGATTACAATCCAGCAGAAGAGGATCCAGAGCTACTTGGAACTGCATCTGTCCTATTGCTGGAAGTCTGAATAATTAAATCACTGAACTCCAAGCATTGGTGCCAGTAACTGAGGTGGACCACATAGCCATCACAGAACTTGGGCCCCAGAGAATAATGACTGGAATTTTTCAGTCCCAGGTTACACAATGTTTAGGCAGAACTGGGAAAGGCAAAGGGGAGGTGTAACACTATATGGCGGGGAAAGCATAGAGGCTGTGGTGAATGGACACTGCAGCAGATGCAAAGGGGAAACAGAGTTACTGTTGATTCAACTCATGGTGACCTCAGGCAGGAAAATTCAAGTGAGGGTGATCTATAGACAGTCAGGACAAGGGAAAGAAAGAGAGCGATAGGGAGCTTGGGGAGGATCTGGCTAGGGAAGGGAAGAAGTGGGGGTGGTGGGTGATCTGAACTTGCCAGATATTGACTGGGACATTCCAGCAGCCAGGTGCACCAGATATCAGGTGCTGTTGGCTACATGGCAGGCCTACATGCTCACGCAGCTGGTTAATGAACCCACTAGTCAGGCAGCCATTCTCAATCTGGTGCTCACAAACTTAGAGACGGTGAATGGAAAGAGGTACAGGAGTCACTGGAGTCCAGTGACCATAACTCCATGTGCTTCAGGCTGGTCCTTGGAACCAGAATATGACTATCGAAAAGTTAAGTCCTAGATTTCAGAAAAGCAGACTCCAACCCAATGAGGGAGCATATCAAAGACAAATTTACCAGGGTGGGGCAGCATCATAGGCACAGGGAAAGATGAGGGCAATTGAGGGAACCATTCTCGAGGCTACAAAGGTTTGCATGAGAATTGTTCAAAACTTAAACAGGTTCAAGAGATCAATAAGGTTGTCAGAAAAGGTAAGAGAAGCAGTGAGGGCCAAGAAAATGGCTTTCATCAGGTACAAGGAAAAAAAGGGTGAGGAGGAAAGCAAAGAATACCAAATTAAAACTAAAGAAGCTGAGAGGATGATCGGGAGGCAAAGGCAGACACAGAGCTGTATATTGCTGAGGGTGTCAAGGGAGTGGAAAAACGATTCTTCAGATATATTAAGGAAAAAAGGAAGCAAGGATGCTGTATTGTTGGGATACAAGAGGAGTGGAGGATACTAAAGGAAGATGAACAAAAAACAGCCATCCTTAATGATTATTTCTACTCTGACTTCACAAGGAAAGACAGCATGCCCCTGTCTGAATGTGACATTGAGCTGGTTGTCAGGAGTATTCCTGAAATGAGGCTCCCAGTATTTATTAGAGAAAGAGTCGAGATGTCTTGAGCTCAATTTAGAAAGATTGCGTGCATTTGCAACACTTTCCCTCCTTTATGGTGGCTTGAACCAACTGTTTGGTGCAAACCCCATAAAAAGGTCCCCTGTTTGCCACAAAGTTAGACCAAAAAAAAGCCAGTCTAACCTGCAGCAAATGGTTCATGGGATTGTGAATTCCGATTGATGTCCGGAAGCTCCATGTGCCAAGTATTCAAATTCAGCACAACCAGGGCTTGCGCCAGTTCAGCTCATCTCTGAATCGAGCCGAAGAGGGGGAGTCAAGCAGCAACTGAATAATTACAGACTTGTCAACCTTACCTCTATGAAGGGTAAACTGATGGAGTCACTGATCAAACGGGACATTGTGGACTAATTAGAGAGCAACGGTGTATAGAATACTTCAGGAACTGTTATCTTCAGTACACTTAAATACACTGTGGTATGATTCTTTAAGAGCAATCAAAGTTTCTTTCTCTTATATGACGTTAATAAAACATAGACTAAAAATAATTCAGTCATAAAAGATGTGGAACTTGTTTGAAACCTTAAGTCCTACATGTGGTATATTAAAAACAAATTGACACATACACTGGAATCATACATTATTTTTTCTCATGAGCAATCTGATAGAAGCATTTGTTTGAAATTCGGAGTTGAAACTTTTCTTGCAAGATATTAAATCACAGATATGGTAATAGAGTTGTAACTTTGAAACAAGTAGATTGAACTGTGATTGTGGAACAGAAGATTTTGATACATTATATCATGTTTTCTTGCAGTGTAATACATTTAATAATATAAGACATAAACATTTGGCCTCCTATTTTAATCATCTACAAGAGGTATGAGAATTCCTGTTAAAGAGATAAATTAATCCAATATTCAGAAACAGTTACCTGGGATGTCACCAAATGGCTGAGGTGGATGTATGCAAACATGCTGAAAAGAATGTTGGTACCTTATATTTGTTACAAAAAAAAATATCTAAGCAATCTACAGAAATTATGTCCTGATATTCTTTTGCTGTAACAACTTTCTGTCTTATGATGCATGCTCACATTCTGGCAATTTGTAAACAATAAGTTATCCTTTAGGTGGCTTGCTTCTTAAGAACCATTTAAACTACTGTGTTCCTTGTCAGGATTTTTTGAGATTGCAGGCACCTTACACAAACTGTAGAAGTCCCAGCCTATGGAGCATCCAGTTTACATTGGGCAACATTTTTATGGCTAGCTGAATTAGTGGGAGAAACTAACATACTAACATACTAAAAGCCAGCAGAATATGCCTGATGGTCTTTCGTGTCTGCTTGGTAGCCAGCCCCTATTGGTGTTTACGCCCCCCCAGCCCTGAGAGGGTCATTTTGCTTCAATTTATGCATGCACCTGTCCCACCCCCTCTTGAAGCCTTCCACTGTACCCTCCTCCACCAGACTCCTGGGCAGTGCATTCCATGGCCCCACCACCCTCTCAGTGAAGTAATGTCTTCTACATTCTCCCCTGTAATTTCCCCCTTCCAGCTTCCACTCATGCTCCCTGGTTGTGCCCCCTTTCTTTAGCCTGAACATTTATTTGGCTCTGCCCCTGCTTATCCCTTTCACATATTTGAAGACCCCATCATGTCCCCCATGTCTCTCCTCTCCTCCAGTGAGTACAGCCCAAGTTCTTCCAGCTTTTCCACATAGGTCCTTTCTCTCATGCCCTGAATCATCCTGGTTGCCCTCCTCTGAACCCTCTCCAGCAGTGCTATGTCCTTCTTGAGGTGAGGTCTCCAGAACTGCATGCAGTACTCAAGATGCGACCTGACCAAGGCAATATACAGAGGGAGGATCACCTCCCTCCTCCTGGACATAATTCCCCTGGCTATGCAGTACTGAATCCTGTTTGCTTTTGCCGTAGATCTCCTGCAGTTTTCACTGTTATTCATTTTTGTGTCTATCACCACTCCCAGGTCCGCTTCACTTACTGTGGCTTGCAGAGACCCCACAGGGTGTATACATGACCTGGGTTTCTGACCCCCAGATGCAGCCCCCTACACTTCCCTGGATTAAACCTCAGTCCCCACCTCCTTGACCACCCCTCCAGGGTATCCAGGTCCCTCTGGACTGTCTCTCTCACTTCATCTGCATCTGCCAGTGCTCCCAGTTTTTAGTCATCTGCAAAGAGGCTCATCCTATTCCTAACCCCCTCCCCATATCGGAGACATAGGCATTGAACAGGAGTGGCCCCAGTACCGAACCTTGGGAACCCCACTGAAGATCTTCCTATGGGAGAAGACTATCCCACCAACACTACCCTCTGTGTTTGCCCTGTTAGCCACTTTTCTACCCATCTAAGCAACTGTACTCCCACCCCCATCCCCCCAGCATTGTTAACAACCTGATGTGAGGTACAGAGTCAAACACCTTACTGAAATCCAGGTATAGGATGTCCACCAGTCTTTGCTGGTCCAGGGTCCCCGTAAGCCAGTCATAAAAATCTGTGAGGTTGGTCTGACACGATCTCCCCAGGACAAAACCATACTGCTTGTCATCCAGGTACCCCAACCTTTCCAGTTGCCTCACAAGCTTCTCCTTGATGATGCCCTCCATTAGTTTGCCTACCACAGATGTTTGGCTGACAGGCCTGTAATTTCCCATCTCCTCCCTAGACCCCCCCTTTGTGGATAGGCACCACGTCAGGCACCCTCTGTCTTGAGTCACCCATCCTGTCAGCAGAAAGGTGTTGAAGAGTGCAGCTAGTGGAGCTGCTAGTTCATCCGCCAGTTCCTTTATAACCCTCGGATGCAGCCCATCCTGTCCCGGTGCCTTATCAGTTTCTAGAGCCTGAAGTGCCTCACTCCCAATCCACCACCTCAATTATGCACCCATCCCCTTCTAGGTCTGGCCCACCCGGTACCCCAGCCCCTTCCAGTCCTCTCGACTCCATCTGACCTCTCCACTCAGCTGTCTCCCCCACTCTCCCTTCAGGCTGAATGGATCCCCTGTCTCCCTCCATAATTATTGAGGCAAAGTGCTCATTTAGCACCTCCGCCTGATCCACCGCCTCCTGAACCAATCCCGCCCCAGTCTTAATCCTGGAGATCTGTGCTCTCCCTTTTCTCTTCTGCCCTATGTATCTATAGAATCCCTTTCCAACCCTCTGGATATCCCTAGCCAGGTTTTGCTCCATCCTCACCTTGGCTCCCCTCACCACTCTGGTGACCTTCCTTGCTGTCAACTTGTAGTCGCCTCTCTCCTTAACCCCCCTGGAGTGCTTAAAACATGCATAGACAGTCTCTTTATCCCTCACCACCTCTTGCACCTCTCTGGTCCACCAGCATGGCTTGTTGGCTCTACCTTTCTTATGCCTTACCCTTGTACATGAGCTAGTAGCCTCCTGCACCCCTTTCTTAATGGTCTCCCCAAGCTACCACTATCCATGTCTGGCCTAATCTTGTCCAAACTCCCCCATAGAATCCTGCCCATGCCCATGAAGTCTGCACCCCTGAAGTCCACTAGTACTGTATTAGAGCAGTTATCCTCCCCCCAGACACAGCAGAAACCAGACCGTGGCATGGTCACCACCTGCCAGCGGGCTACACACCTCCAGACCCCTTATCCGGTCAGTATCTGCATGGGCAACATCCAGTATCCTTCTCTCCCTAGTAGGTTCCCCCACCTGCTGGACCAGGAAGATATCCTGAAACACATCCATCAGTCTTTGCTCCCTGGCCACCACTGATGTCATAGTGTCCCAGTCTGCCACCAGGCATATTAAGGTCCCCCATGACCACCACCCTACCTTTTCCACGGTCACAGTGCCCCTTGATGTTCTCAACTAATTTTTCCTCCAGGGCCCCATCCATCATGGGGGGGTCTGTACACCACCCCTATTTTCAATCTTTTACCTCCCCTCATTTGCAGGGTTATTGAAATCACTTCCACCCCCCATCAGCCTCCTCCACTCCACTAACCACTATGCCATTTTTGACTATCAGCACTACACCCCCTCCTCTAGCCTCTTCTCTATCCCTCTTGAATATTGTTTATCCTTCCAAGTTTAGGACCCAATCATTCTTCTGGGTTGCCCATGTCTCAGTAATCACCACCACATCTGCTGATCCCTCAGCCAGCATCACTTGGAGCTTGGGCATTTTGTTGCCCATGCTCCTGGCATTGATCAGGATCAACCTCCACCCCATACCCCCTCCCATTTACAATTGTCTCGGCCCTGTGGAATCCCTATTTGCCCTTTCCTGCACAGCTCTGGCTGTATTTACTTGCAGTCACCTGCCATCTTTTCAAGCCCTTGACCTGGAACCTCGAGCAGCCCTCCTGGTTCCATTCCTTCACTTATCCCTCCCACCCTTTACAAGTTTAAACCCCACCTCTCGACCATGAATCCAGCAAGTTTTAGATTCAAGATCTCCCTCCCCTCTAAGTTGAGATGTATCCTATCCCTGGCATATAACCCCTTGTCCTCCCATGTGTCCCCCTAGTCCCCCACCAGCCCATACCCTTCTGCTCTGCACCAGTCCCAGAACCACTGGTTCACCCCTCTGAGTTTATGCTTGGTCTCCCCAGACACCCTAGGTGCTGTTAGAATCTCCAAGAAGGAAACTGAGCTTCCTATAGAGTGGCAGACCCTGACCAGTTCCTGAAACCTAACCTGAATTTCTAGTTCACTGTTCACCTCCAAGTTGTTTGTGCCCAGATGTACTAGGAAATATGGGGATCCACCACATTCCAATGCTAATGAGTATAGCTGGAATTTGGCCTTGTGTACGGATAGCCCTGGGATACATTTAGCCTTGACTGGGCTGCTTTTTCCCTTCCCTCCCCTTCCCTACCCCCTCCCACTGGATGCCCTGGTCATGTAGTCACCCAGCAGGATCACCTTCACCCCCCCCAATTTACTGGTGTTTTTGATCTCTTCCAGGCTCTTCCTTCTTTCATCGACCCCCAGCTTACTCCTCCCACCCCTTCCATCCAGGGATCACTAGTCTGTGCATGGCCTACCATACTCATTCTTCTGCCTGTGGCTCCCAGTTGGCTCCTCGCCCCCCAACCTCATGGGTGGCGCTGATTGCCCCCCTCAGATCTCCCATGGGCTCCCTTTCTGGGCAAGAATCCACAGGTCCCCACTCAGACACCCTTCTTCTGCTTCCCTCCTTGCCTCCATCTACCCCTCCAGTCTTGTCTCCCCCTCCACATCTGGCATATTTCTCCCTACCCTTCCTTCCTCCCCTCCTCCCCTCTGCCTCATCCAATTCCTCATGCCCTGACGCTAGCCTTTCTAGAGTACTCCCACTACCCCCTCTCCTTGGCTGACTTCCCCAACCTGAGTGCCTGCCTGACCCCATTTCTCCTCCTCCCCGCCTCATCCTGTGCTCCTTCATCCCCCTTTCCTCCCTCCAACTTCAGGTCATGTCCCTCCTCCCTCCATCCCTTTTTGTGGATATGGCCACCTCCCCTACCCCAATCCCCCTGGCTTGCTGGCCAAACCCCCTCTGTCTGCCTGCTCCCCTCCTGTTCCGCTACCTATCCTGCTCCCAACCTCCCCCCGGCTTGCTGACCAAACCATCTCTGTCCACCTGTTCCACCCTCCTGCCAGCCTCTTCCACCAACTCTCCTGGATACAGCAGGGTGAATCGATTACTAAGTGTGATGTTTGCTCCCGACTTCCTTTCTCCTACCCCCCCCTTTGTTCTCTCTGATTGGCCATCCTCCTATGAAGTGTTCTCCATCCTTTGCTTGTATCGTGCCCTATAAGGTCCATGTCCACCTGTTCCCTGGGGTATACTGTAGTGGCCTCGCCTACTCTCATGAGGCTCTTTCCACTCCTTTCCTCCTCATTCCTCCCCCCTCATGCCTTTCAGCTTTCTTCTGATCCCCTCAACCTCCTCCCTAAGTCCTGTCAGCTGAAAACACACTAGACACCCTCCAAACTTCCATACCCAATTTAAGATGATTGCTGTCTGCACCCCATACACCCAATCACCCCACCAAAGAGTCCCGGTCTGGCCAGCCCCAAGTCCACCCTCATTTTGGTGTGAGCAGACAAACCCTCTTGCAGAACCAATTTAGGCAATAGCACACAAGGACCCTAGTTGTTTGTCCCCTTTCCCAGCAGAACTCAGATTACAATAATTCACTTTCTTTCCCTACAGCAGCCAGTTTTTCAGCTCTAGTTCCCAAGCAGAAATTTTGCCCACCCCAACAGTGATCAGTAGCAATAAACAGTTCACAAAATGTCCCTACTTCCTCAACTGAGGGCAGCGTACACAATTATACAATCTGCTATAATATGCCCCCTCTGATAGCAGTAGACATTGTTGCCCATACAAACCAGCATACAGGACCCTTGTCCCCCAATCAGCTGTAACCAGTTCACCAGCCGTAGTATTAATCAGTTCACAGTTGTCATGTCCTTCAGCTGTAGGTAGCAGGTAGTCAATGGTGCCCAAGCAGGCACAGCATACAGTACCCTTTTCCCACAATCAGCAACAATCCAGATCACCCACTCTCAGCTTGCCCCTCTCCAAGGTAGCAGGTAGTCAGTGGTGCCCAAGCAGGCACAGGGTACAGTTCCCTTTTCCCCTAATCAGCAACAATCCAGACCACCCACTCACAGCTTGCCCATCTCCAAGGCTCCAGCCCCACAGACCTTTTAATAGAGGTTAAGGTCAGGGCAGGTGGTGTGGAACAAGAACAGCTCTCCTGATTGCGACTGGACTAATGTCCTTTATAGCCCAGTTGCACAGTCAAAAATTTACACCCTTAGTGCTGATTGGCCCCAGCACTCCTTAGTGGCCGGCAGCCCTCCGATCAACTCCCCTGCTTGCTCCCCCACTGCCGATGCAGCTTCGGTCAGCCCAGTCCTGCTCCAGCCAACAAACTTCTTCTCTGACCACCGATGTGGTCACTTGCTCTCCCGCCGCCGATGCAGTCCTGGAATTGCCTGCCCTGGCTTCCAACAGCAACAAAACAGCTCTCACCCCATCAATAAGAGATTGGACATAAGTAATGCTATATTGCACAATTGTAATCTGTTCTTGGAATGTCCCTTGTCTGTAAATTTATTAGTGCAATATTTGAAATAATTATCATTAGGGTTAATTGTCTGCACACTATTGCATATAATGTCATACTGTACTATGTACAAAATTGACGAATTGATATGTAAAGAAAGGAATTGTATTTTTTGTCATTTGTCATATTGTATCTGTATATTGTTGTAATTACATTGAGGTGAATAATTAAACTTGAACTGAAGTGAACTGATAGTAAACGGCATGTGTTTGTGGCAGGAAGGTCTTGTCAGATCAACCTGATAGTTTTCTTTGACTGGGTAACAAAGGTAGTCGATAAGGGTCACACTTCAGATTTATTCTTCTTCTTCAATTCCAGCATGTCTTTCAACTAAGTGCCACGCGGAAGATTGCTGAAGAAGCTGGAGGATCCAGGTGTGACAAGGGACATAGATGGGTAGGACACTGGTTGAGGAAGGGACAGAAGAAGAAGAAGAAGAAGAATCAGAATTTATATAGCACTTTGCATACACAGTGTATCCCAAATCACTACAAGCAATGCTAGACTGGTAGTGAAGTGACTGAATGTGTAGTGGTGGTCATATCGCACATCAGCACCCACACACAGCCTGTACAACTGCATGAAGCAGTTTATGGGAATGGTAATGTTGGCAAGGACACCGTGAATGTCCCCTATTCTTTGTGAAGAGTGCCCTGGGTTCTTTTACTTCCACCTGGACACCCACCAGGACAGCACCAGGATGCGTAGAAGGGACCTCGGTTTAATGTCTCATCCAAAGGATGGCACACCCCAACAGTACAGTAACCCCCTAATACTGCACTTGGATGCCAGCATTTTACGTGCAAGTCCAATCCTGCTGTGGGATGAGAACCCATGGCTTTCTGGTCCAGAGGCAGATGTGCTACCAACTGAGCCACACTGACAGCAGGGATTGGTGGTAAACAGGGTCAAATCAGGAGAGGGGAAGACATGAATAGGATGGTGCAGGGACCTGTCATGGGCCCTGTCCTCTTCAATATGTTCATCAATGATATTGGAGAGGACATCTGGGGCAAGCTGTATGTCTTCACAAATGACACAGAGCTATGAAGTATGGTAGATAGTTATGAAGTGATCGGGGAGATGCAGAAAGATCTACAAGATTAGAGCTGGTCTAAGATTTGACAGTTGAAATTCAGTGATAAAAAATGAAAGGCTATTCACCTTGGGGGTAAAAAAATAGGAAATAATACCAGATGTGAGGTGTTAAGCAGCATTGTGGCAGAGGAAAGGGACTCAGGAGTCTTTATTAGTGGCTCCCGCATACAATCAAACTATTTTAACAAGGCATATAGTAAGGCTAATTGGATGCTGGGGTGAATTGGAAGGATACTTGACAGTAGGAAGAAACTCTGGCAAGAGCCAACAGGGCTGCAGATCAGGGGGTTGGGTAAAAATATTGTGTGTTGGACCCTGGGCCTACCAGACACTTTTTAGAGTGCTGGGATTTGCTTGGTCCGATTGTGGTTGAGATAGTTCACATCTGGAGAGTGTCTTTCCCCTGTAAAAACACAGTGGTGAGACTGCTTCTTAAGACTTCTTTGGACCCTGATGATCTTACCAATTATAGACTTGTCTCTAACCTTCCCTTTTTAAGGAAGGTGATCAAGAAGGTGGTGGAATCAAAGCTGAAACAAGACTTGGAGAGGTATGATAGCAATAATCTCTTTCAGTATGGGTTTCAGCCTCATTATAGTATGAAGCATGTCGCAGTCAGGGTATTTCATGATCTGCTGTCAGCAAGAGATAGTGAACAATGTTCTATTCTTGTCCTTCTAGACCTTTCATCAGCATTTGAAGTGGTTGAACATGGTGTGCTTTTGGCTTGCCTCAGGCAATATGTGGGTATCTCAAATACTGCTTTATGATGGTTCAAGCCCCACACAATTGGTAGAACACACAAAGTGGTACTTTGCTCCTATATAATGAGCACTGGGCAGAAGCTCTTGCAGGTAACACAGCCTCTGTCCATGTAGGGCTTTACTGGTCAGCAAGCCAACCTTGATGGGCCACTGAAGAGGCAGCCAATGCAGATCATGCAGCAAAGGTGTGACATGGGTAGATCGAGACACACCAGTCAACAGTCTGGCACTACATTCTGCACCAGCTGCAAGCAGCAGGAATTAACCCCCAGTAGCCCTAGGTAAAGGGAGTTGCAGTAGTCAAGGTGGGATGTCACAAAGGCATGGAACAGCATTGGAAGGTCATCAGGTGGTACCAGGTGCTTAATCCAAGTGATATTCCTCAGATGGTAAACAAAGGTCTGGATGATGGATGACACCTGAAACGTGAACTGATATGGTGCAGATGGTTTCCTTAAGGAGAATCATTGCTGCCCTGTCCTAAAAAAAATGTCCCACTTTGAAAATGGGAGCAGTTGCTGAAGTATGCTTCGCTGGAACTGTGCCATGGTTAACAATAGTGACTTACAGTACATCATTATTTGATTTAGCATAAATAAGCCCCAAGCAGAACTCCTGGTACCCATAACAGCTTACAAATTCCAGCCCCACCCACAGTACAGTTTGAAGCTTCCTGAAGAGGGGCCCTCCAGGTCAAGAGGATATAATATGCAAAGAACCTCACACACTGTGCAACTCAAGCTGCTGGCATTTTTTGGTCACAGACCACACAAAATGAAGTGGATAATGTAAACTTTTTATTTATTCTTTTGTGTTGCAATCATATTACTTGCCCATGTGCAGAACTGACATGCAGTGGAAGTAATATGTAGTTTAGCAGAGAGCCATACAGAGAGCACAGAATGCATTTTTGTTAGAACTGCTGTTTTCACTGCTTTTGTGTGGAGGCCCCCCCATCTGGCTGTATCCCAGTGATGTTTCACCCCAGCATTAACAATCTTATGTAGCTAATTAGCACAAAATGGATTCCCTAGGGCATCCATCGACATTTTCCCAGTACAGTAACCTAGAACAGGTAGGGTGGAATGTTCTGAGGCACTGGGATGCCTTTTACAATAGGTATGTATTCAAAGCAGGGATGGGCTGCATCTAATTCAGCAAAATCTGGCAAGAGCTGATAGGGCTGTGACAAGCTGCCAAGTGAGAAAAGTTACACATGTGCTTAGAAATTATTGAATGCCCGGGTGTAACTTGGCCATTTTTTGGAGGTGTTGCACCAAATTTTCAACATGGCCTTTTTGGAACCCCTCATCATGAAGAGTGACAGTGTCATTTTGTTCACTTTTCCAAAAGCTGATTTTGCAAAGTGACCATGCCATTCTGTGCCACAGGTGCAAAAACACATTTTGGGCAGGATATGATAAATGACAGCTGTGCTTTTGAAAAGGAGGTGTTCAAAAATGGCAATGTTGAAATGTGTAGGGAAAATATTAAACATTGGCAAAGTTAGGAGTGTGCACAGAAATTGTACAACACACATTCGTAATGCAGTCATTTTTTGGAATTTGTTTACCAAATTTGCAACATGTCCTTTTTGAGACCCCACCTCATGATGAGTACCACTGCCATTTTGTGAATCATTCCCAAAAGGTGATTTACGCAGCGACTGCAAAATCACCTTTCTGGACCGAGTAGAGAAATGACAGTAAAAGTTTTCACTAGGTGGGGTCCCAAGAATCCCATGATGAAAATTTGCAGCCAAAATTCCCCCATTATTTATCAGCATGAGTTGGAAACCCCATTGAATGGCATTACAGCATGCTTACCTTTGATTGTTCAGTTTGTGGTTCAGCTTTGATGTTCTGTGTTCGTGTTCTGTTCCAGAAAAGATGACAGCACCAACCTCTGGTGGTAAGTATAGGGTAAGGGGGTGTAGGGAGGTGGGTACTCAGTGGGAGGGTGGGAATGGGGAGGAGGACTGGGACAACAATGAGGGACTGTTTTCTTTTTTACAGATAGACAAAAAACACATTGGGGGACTGTTTTCTATTTTTACAGATAACCAAAAAAAAAAAGCAGAATTTGGGCACACTGGGGTAGGCTTCCAATGTGCCACTTGAGTGGGGGGTGGGAGGATACATGATGCCGACATGGGGATTGGGCATCCCGATGTCAGCAGGAGAAAAAAATACATTTGGGCACACTGAGGTGGGCTCCCAGTGTGCCACATGAGTGGGGGGGGTTACATAATTCTGACATGCAGATTGGGGATCCCAAAGTTGGCAGGGGAAAAAATACATTTGGGCAGACTGGAGTGGGCTCCCAGTGTGTCACATAAGTAGGGGGGCTATATAATGCCAACACGGGGATTGGGGTCCCCAATGTTGGTGCATTTTCTTTGTTGCCAGTGCTGGTGGCAGTGATGCAACTGCACATATGCGGCACTCATGCATGCCCAGTTGCAGTAAATGGCATTTTGCCATTCACAACATGATGGCGCCAGCAGAACTGTGCATGCGTGCAAGTCATACATGTGCAGTTCATGCCCTGGAATGCTGAAGTAACAGCCTAAATAGTGCAGCTGTTATTCCATAGTGACCGATCATGGCATAGGGTTTCAAGCTCTGTTGGACTTTTGGAAGGATACTTCCAAAAGTTCAATGGAAGATTCCATGATCAGCCATTTTTAGAGCTACTGAGCGATCCTAAAATGGCTGTAGGTGTTGCCCACAGCCCTAAAAAGGATGCAGGGCACTCAGTTTAAAGATAAAACTCATCTTCAGAGCAGCTTTTAAACCTGTAAATGGGGTGACATCAGTGACTGGAACCAAACTCCAATTCCTAAAAAGTGTGTCCATGATTGGCCTGTTGGTCCAGCAGTAATGCTGCCGCACATGACACCGGTGACCTTGGTTCAAAAGTAAGCCTGAGTCATTGGGGTCTGGCTGGGGGAGGAGGATTGTGTGTCCCAGAGGCTAGTCTCCTTCTTTGGGGAGGGAGGCAGCCAGGTCCAGTACTAGACTGTCACCAGACTGACCACATGTGGCAGTATACCTCAGAGCAGTTTGTCAGTTGAGGAGATGCCATTGTATGACATTTGCCATGCTTGCGTATATGCTTGCATCACTCCCCAAGGCTAGCATCTTGGAGACAGGGACAAGATGGAGGAAGAAAGAAGTAGCAGGCCCTGGACAGAATGAAAGACATAACCTTTGCAGGCCCTGCATCGGTGATGTGGCAACTTCCCCAGAAACCAGATCCTTGAAGTGGCAGTTGGGGCCCTTCTGTTCCTGCCATGGATGAAGACCAGGGAAAAGGTAAGTCCATGAAATATCGGGTGATGCAGCTGGGGAGTCGATCATTGGGGGGCACAGGCTTAACATGAGGTCAAAAAAAATGGAGACTAACTCTTGCTCTTTCTCACCATCTGCTCAGGTGTTCCCCAGAGCTCTGCTCTGTGCCTGAGCCTCTTTATATTTCTTAATGACCTCCTAAATGCCTGTACATTTGTAGCTATCCTCATGTACATGGACAATATGGTGATCTATGCTTCTGCCACCTCTATACCTGACCTGGTTACTCAGTTCTAACTAAATTTCTTCAACATTTAACATTGGTTTCAGAATAATCAACTATCCCTCTATGCCAAAAAAGGCCTTCATGACCATCAGCACCAGGCAGAGGATGAACAGACTATTATACTGCCTCTCCTTCCATACCCTTGATGGTGGGTAATTGAGGAAATTTGCTCCTTGAACTACCTTGGGGTTATAACCAGGATTTATCCATACATGTGAACACCATCCAACAAAAACTCCTTCTCAAAGTAGTGGCATTCTACAGGAATAAAGTATGCATGCCACTTCCTGCACAAAGAGAAATCCTGTTGAAAATTATACTTCCAGTTTTTGACAGTTGTGAAAATATCCATGTCTACACTAGCCAGACTGGACCGTGTCTTTAACTCTTTCTTCTGCTTTACTCTGGACTGTCCTCCTTTGACTTACCTTTGCTCTTTGTATTCCTCTCTCTTGCTCCCTTCCCTTGAAGCTAGGCATCTTTCTTACTGTGCTTTATCTCCAAAATTTGGCTTGGCTCCCTTCCTCTTTCCTTTATATATTGGTGTGTTGTTATTTTTAGCATGTGATTTTAAAAATATTGTATAGATTGTACAAATTCAGCACAGCAATTCTTAAATAAACATCTTCTTTTTTATTAGAACTTGATTATCCACCACCCTCAGTTATCTGCTTATTTTTACCTATACTGAAGTGGGCAGATGATCTAGGGAGCAAGGTCAAAAGTTGTAGATCAGGCTTCTTTATTTATCAGAAACTGATAAAATGTACTGATTCTGGAGTTATTTAATATTGACTGGCTGTGGATCACTAAATAAAATCTAGTTAGCACTACATATAGGCAGATGGCTTTAGATTTTTGAAGGGATACTTGCCAATATCAGTTAATTTAGTGTTCATTTTAAGAACACAAAATGTTCATGATGTTCAATCTGCCTGTGCAGCTTGTTTCATGCTTGTGTAATATACGTAAACTTTAGCTGTTCGATTCTCTATCCATGGGATCTACAGTACCTCCCTGCAGGGATCTGAAGGCAAGAAACCCTATGTAAGGGTTCTACCCCTCGAGGTGCCATGGTACTGATTCCCTTGGCTAAAGGTACCTTAGAAAGAAGCCCCAAAGGATTGTCAAGCAAAGCAAGGTAAAGAACACTTTTCAGGGTCCAAGACATGTATGGAGGTCGGTTGGTAGTGTGGGTTCAGTTGGTAGCATGGGTCAATTGATCGTATTGTTTGAGTAGAGTAGGCAGGAAACAACAGGCGAATAGTGACCTGCTCAGAGGTCTGACTGTAAGGCATGGAGGCCTGGCTTCCTAAGGAGAGAGATAACAGCCAAAAGGGGAGAAGGGACACATATGGGGCAGCAACCCAACTCCATCCAACAGTAGAAATCTAAATAAGTGACCTAGAGACTACAACTATGCCTAACTAGTATTGTGACCATTGGCACAGAGGAGCAGAAAAAAGATTGTCTTCCCTTCAGGCTCTGGGACAGTTTTGTTTAGTGATGGCTCTGCTACTGCAATTTAGTAGACCAATCCAGGGGAATTACAATTTCTGAGAACACTCTCATTCTGTCACTAACAGAAACTCTATGGAAGGTTCAAGCTAATGCTACAACAACAGGCAACCAAGGTGGGAGGAGAACAGTAACGACCACTAAGACACCCATCCAGACTATATATCTCAGATAAAACCAGGTGAATCGGAGGTGCTTCTAGGGAGAATAGCTTGAAAGGGTGCCTCCAAACTCACTCGGGCAGTTAAAGGGGCCCTTCCCATGAGAGCCTCACCCCTTTTCTGCTGAAGTCTTATATGCTACATCAAGAGGTGCCATCAGTATTGTTGACAACTGAAGGTCTACCTGGAGTGAAGACATCCCCAACTATGGGCCAGGTGAGAAGGACCTCACCTCAAGCTTTGCATGTTCAAGATGCAGACTTTGGGTTGCAGAGAGAGAACCTCGGCTACATGGCTAGCTACATGGTTAGGCATCCTGGATTAATGGATATGGTCACAGTATCTCCAAAATGTGGAAAACTGAGTTGTAATGAGTCCAGCACATGATAAGGAGCATGGGATCCATACGTGGGTTGTGATGGAAGATAGATATATGGGGAGACCTGTGCATAGGTCAGATTGAGCACTATGGACCCTCTTGTGGATCGTGACTGGATGAGACCTGTACATAGGTCAGGTTGAGCAATATGGAACCTCTCATTGGTCTAGGTAAGGCAAATGACAGTTGTCAACCACAGGAATGCATGCCAACCAAGTCCATTAGAAAGAAAAATTGGGAGTGAATTGGATTGTATATTATGAGTAAGAGACAGGCAAGGCCAGGTGAAGCCCAGGGCTGATGGTTGGAGAAGAGGCTGTGAAGCCAGTTAGGTAGGAGAAGACTGCAAAGCCAGTATGGAAGGACATGCAGTTTGAAGCAAGTAAACATGATATGCTCTCAAACATGGAAGGGGATGCCAGTATTGAAAGGAGAGAGGTCCTGGAATTAATGGACTAGCAAGCTGATTGCATTAGTGCTAGGATGGCTGGTATATGATCAATACTGGTAGTGCAAAGGACAGGAAGGCAGGGAAAGGATGGTAGAAGACTGGCTGAAGCCAGCTGCCCTAAGGTAGAGAGTTGCCTGGAATAGCTGGTTATAGAATGCCATAAAGGCTGTGTGGAGGAACAATAGAAAGCCATGTTGAGCCAGTGACCAATAAAACATAAGAAGTTGAAAGCTACTCCCACTACCTAGAACCACAGTTCCTGCTGCAACAACACAGTCCCCAACCATGTGCAAAATGGAGAAGCCACAGAGAGGCACCATGATGCCAAACAACTAATTAAACCAGTAGGATAAAATAATTTACGTACCAACAGTTGCGTTAAACTAGCAGATTAAATTAATTTGACGAATAACAGCAGCTGTAGCTGGGCTGGCAAGTGTTTGAGCAGATTAAGAATCCCAAAAGGGCTGTACTCAAGGGGCGAGCAACATAGAAGGGCAAGAGATTGGGTGGGATTCTGTTGCATAGCTAGTAACACAGAATAACCAAGCAAATTGAAATAGGTTTGTCTGCACAAAAAATAAGGAAGTACAATTGTAAGCTGAGTAAATGCACTGGATGGGCAAAATAATTTGTAAAGATAATGAAGACTGTAGCGAGAAATCCCCAAGGAAAAGAACGAAGGAGCAAAAGCAGCACAAATTATCTGGAGTTGCAACAGAAATGTAGCAGTACCTGTTGCCACACCCTGCAGCTAGCTGAGAGCAAGAGATAAGATCAGGTGCAGGCAATTACGTGGACACATCAGCAGAGGGCTAGAATGAGAGCTGAAATATACAACAAAATGCAGGAAACTAAGGATGTTAGGTAGCTGAGGAGGACAGGGAACCAGAGCACAGCAAAAAAGCAACACAGCACAAATAAAGGGCAACTAGAAAGCCCCCAAAGGAAAAATAAATACACAAAATCAAAGCATAAACACTGTAGAACAGAAAAACAGCACACAGCAGTCAGAAGCAAAACAAATACCAACCAGAGTAAGAGAAACACAGGAATACATCCAGGAGAAACTTAGCAGAGTCCAGAGCACAAGCAAACTAGATATGGGGAGGGGCGGGGCAAGGCCGCAGCAGGCCCAAAGTGAGAAGACAGACAAACAGAGCCTCCGGCTGGCAAGGAAAAATGCTTGTGTGTGGAGTGATGGGAATAGCCATTAAATAGGCTGAATGGGGGTGTGGCCAGTTGCACTGCCCCCTTGAACAACAGGCTGTAGCCTTCCAATTGAAAGCACGTGTAAGTGACAATATGTTTATTTAAAAAATTAGGCTGACCAATACATCCTGCAGAAAACAGTAAAGGATTTATTGCAGAGCACTGAGGATGCACAGTACAACTCCTACAATTTCTCCACATTTTCAGGTAACCTTTTCTACAGTATCCCAGTGACCCAAGACATGTCCTAGGCTTCGCACACTAAATAAGTGCAGTGAAACAGGCAGTTCTGCAGGAAGTACAAATGAGAACCAACTACTGTGTGCAGCACATGAAGTATGTAACTATTGTTGCCAACCAACAAAGGCCCTTATGCTATAACATGATAAAAACATTAAAACAAATTCCATCTCCATCACATGAGACAAAAGGTGAACATTTGATTAAGCCCCAGTTACTAACTGATAGATATGCTGCTGGGTCAACAAAATATAATAAATATACAGTGGTCAGTGGAGCATACTGGTAAGGGAGAGAATGATATCAGTGTACCCTTCTTTTGTTACATGCTACATAATTTTCTGTATAGTTTCTGCAGTTTTGTTGTGCGGGACTTGCTAGTGAATGAGATGAAACAATTATTCAGCATATTTGGCAGTTAAGTACATTCTGAGGCTTTTTTTGACGTGGGCTTTTGCTCTTGCCTTTTCTTTTGCATAGTTTCTGAAATGGAACTAAAACTGCCAGTGTTTGGGGTAATGGACAGAAGACCCTCCATGCTGAACATGTACATGCACTGCTGGTGTTGCTAGGAACCATCATCCTTGCTGTACTACTCGGATGCAGGTTCTGTGAGGTTTTTACACTGACGGAATCCTTCCAATTGCTCAGACTGCAACTGAACTTAGAAAAACAGGCTATGTGTAGGAAGTTATCCATTTTTCCATGGAGACCTACAGTATCATTTTATAAAACTTTTTTATGCACACATACAAAAGTTATATATTCTTAAAAAATTTAAAAAATAATAATTGTCCCAGTTTGCCATTAGTCCACCAATGAAATCTTCCCGTATGCAAAAATGAGGCTAGTTTCAAAGCTCCTTTTAAACACCAAAACTACTTAAAAAAGGTTTTCTCTGTTACCACTCTGTCCTCCTGTATTCTGAATAATTGTTTCATCTCATTCTCTAGCAGGTCCCGTTCAACAAAACTGTGGGGAGCAGCTTAACTGTATATAATACTAAAACCACAAATGCAGTAGTTCATTTCTGCATCTGCATAGAAATCGTTAAGCATAATGTGTGTTAGGTTTCCCTTTTTAAATACACTATACTGTTAAACTGGTAACTGCAAGTTTGTCGAGCAGGACCTGCTAGTGAATGAGATGAAACAATTATTCCACATATAGGAGGAAAGAGTGATGTAACAACAGAGGAGACATTTTTGACATAAATGGCAGTCCATGCTGGGAAACTATTGATATTTCTAAAGATATAGCTACTGTAAGTGGATTTTTTAAATCCTGATTCTGCTAGATTGCTACCAAATTTCAGAAAGTCTGCTGAATTCTGTGGAATTCTAGTGGAGGTGCAATTTTGAAGTACAAAAACCCCAACTGTGCCATTTTGTTTATCAGAAACCAACCCTCCCACCCCAAGCCTTTTTACATAGGCTTTACAGTTTAATTTCTGTCAGCAAGCAGGTCTAAAATTGCCTTAATCCAGGGCACTTCACTTCACTCTGAGAAAACCTCAGAGAATGGATGATGAGCTCGGTTTCTTGCTGCTAC
The DNA here is from genome assembly GCA_016271365.2 of Neoceratodus forsteri. NCBI lineage: Eukaryota > Metazoa > Chordata > Ceratodontiformes > Ceratodontidae > Neoceratodus > Neoceratodus forsteri. The sequence goes on from CM057454.1 coordinate 800,479,898, forward strand.
AGACTTGCTTACTTTCAGTTTGATCAAATTAATTTGCCATGTTACCACACTTCAGTTTGCATGGATGTTTCCTGTGAAGGGGATTTACCTCTCCTTCTGGATCCCTGATAGTAAGTAGATATGATACTGTGTTACTGTGACATGTTAACCAAAACTAAAAGTAAAAACACTGTGTCAGTAAGTATAAAAGGGGTTGCTCAAGAACAAAAGTTTAATTTGAAACATATTTTGTAAGTTTTTCCCATTATAAAGTGTTTTTTTCTACCTACAGTACATTTCAATGAGCCTGCGTGACTGGATGAGATGTATGCTTGTGTGACGTTGATACATTGTGGCTGTTAGCCTCTCTATCCATGAGATATACCACCCGGCAGGGGTACAATGCAACGAACCCTAGAGAATGGTTCCCCCCCAAAGGTGCCATGGGAATAATAATCTTGGCTAAAGGTAGCTTAGGAAGAGAAGCCCACAGGAAAGAGAGATGAGCCACTGGAGGAGCAGGGGTGGATGGTGGGGCAACAAAGAAAACAAATAAAGACTGGACCGGAGGAGGGCCTTTTAAGGCATGGTTGGGAGAGTGTTTGTTGCTCCACCCTTTGAACTCTGGCCAGCCCTCAGTAGTCAATTTCAATGGGCTTGCGCAACTGGATGTGATGTATATTTGTGTGACTTAGATACATTGTGGCTGTTCGCCTTTCTATCCATGGGATACACCACCCTGTAGAGTTATGACACAAGGAACCCTAGAGGAGAGCCCCCCATAGTCCTGTGGGAATAATTTCCTTGGCTAAAGGTAGCTTAGGAAGAAGCCCAAAAAGAATACCCAAAAGTTGGTTGAGCATCGAAGAGGCAAGAAATCAGAACATATCAAGACCAGAAATTAAGGTGATAGATGTAGATGGGAAGGACAGGAAAAGAATGAGATATGATGAGGACAATGAATGAAATGAAAGCAGACAAGATGCAGAAAGGCAGACTTCCTAAAGAGAGAGGGAACGGCCAGGGCCACCATCCAACTCCATCCAACTGTGGAAATAAACTATGGAACCTAAGAAAACTCCAACCCTATCTAATATTATGACCATTGGCACAGAGGAGAGGGAAAAAACCCTTTCAGGAGGAAACCTCTGGGGATCCAAGGCCTACGTCACCTTCCCTCCAGGTGTAAGGACATTTTGATTAGTGACGGTTCAGCTACTGCAATTTAGAGTCGAGATCGAGGGAGGAGAAAAATGTTCCAATTTAGAGGAAGCACTCACTCTGTCCTTCTTATTGGACAGCTGATGAGGGTTGTGAGTGATGCCTCTACAAATAGATGCTCAAAAGCAAGATAGGAGAGAGAGATGACTGCTGAGGCACTCAGCTGGCCTATGCAAGCCTACGAAACAGACTAGGTGAACCAGAGGCAGTCTTGATGGAGAATAGCATAGAGGGTGCCTCCAAACCCACGCATCTGCCAAAGGGGCTCCGATGATGAGAGCTCCACTCCTCACAGCTGAATGTCACAAATTCTACATCCGGAGGTGTCATGGAGATGAAGGATGACTGAAGGTCCACCCAGAGCGAAGACATGCTCAGTATGGGCCACGGAGAATGACCACACTCCAAGTTTGGCATGCTCTAGATGCAGACTTCATGGGTGCAGAGTGAGACCATCGGCTACAATCTAGCACCAAGCCAAGGAGCAATGGACATGGAAGGCATGTCTCCAAATGGAGATCAGTTCAATGAGGTAGCATAAGACCCAATGGCATACATGCTTGATTAATCAATGTGGATGAGTAGACCCTGAGGTTGGTCTGAGTGAAAGAGAACCAGACTCATGTCATGAGGAAGCTTCCCATGATTGGTAACTATGGGAGTACATGCAAACTGGATCAATTGAAAGCCAAATTAGGAATGGATAGAATTGCACAAAGGTAGGAGTGAGAGTGACCAGGTGAAGCAGGCAGCTGACGGTGAGGTAGGTGGTACCAGGAGGACATCTGAATAGGTTTGTCTAGAATGAGGAAATAGGGTTGGAGGAGGAGACGAGGTGGTAGGGCAAAATGCAGGAGGGAATATTAGGTGATGTGAATGAGTAGGGTATGGTGGTATAGGAGGGAATAGCAGGACAGCAGAATAGGGAAGTCCCCAAAAGAAAGCTGAGGTCAAAGAAGGAGAGGAATGGAGGGTGGAGGGAATGGGAGGAGGAGGGCAAGCACCCACCATGGGGATCAGGGAACAGGAATGCTGCGAACATGAGGCAATGCCCACAGAACAGAAATGGAGGTTGACAAGCTGAGCGAGGAACAGGATGGAAATCTGAGGCACAGCTCAGCATGATATGAGAGTTACTTCAGGTGGAAGGAGGTTCAAAAATGAATGAATCAAGAAATGGCAGTAGTGGAAAGTGTGGCGGTTGCCACAGGAGCTAGAGTCCCCCTGAGGTTGTATAGAAGAGGGACAAGGCAACAAAAATAACTTCCATTAAAGGGCTTGAAGTCCCTGAATATGGGAATCCAGGAAGATATGGAAGCTCTGAGGATGAGGCAGAGTCGGGAATGAGCAATGGAGAAGCACCTTAAATAGACATGCCAAGGGCATGAGAGGTTCACATGAAGTGGTGGTAGCTGCAGCAATATAGTATAGCTGCAGTGCTGAGGGAGCACTTGCTCAAGTTGGGGAGCTGGTACAACCAAAAGAGGAGAGGAAGTCGACACTGAAAAGCTGATACAGGGAGGCAGTGGCAGTGCAGAGCATGGGCTCCGAGGTCCCCCCCCCCCGAGGAAGACCTGGAAATGCAGATGCGCTAAGAAAGTGGAGCAGCAGTCAGTTAATTTGCATGTCATCACTGAGTGAGAAACAATATTGAAAGGACATGGAGATTCCAGAGCGAGCGACCAAAAAAGAAGAAAGGGGAAGGGGCGAGGAGCCAAGGAGGAAGGGTAAAAGAAATGCCGTGGAGCACCAGCAGAAGAAAGCACTAGGAGAATGGGTGGTGCTGCACTTACAAAAAAGAGGTAAGCAGTTTGACAGGGGAACTAACGAGGAGCAGAGGGTGAGGAAAACAGAGTAAGGAGTGAGAAGGTGAGCCCAGAACCTCTGTAGAGTAGTGGGACATGAGAGGGTTCATCGGGAGGAATGAACAGGAGAAAAAGGGATGAACTGGAGTTGCAATGAGCAGTAGACACAGGAAACAAAGGAAGGGGGAGCAGAGATGGCCACAAGCAACAGCCAGGAAAACAGAGATGGGGCATGAAGCAGTGACAGAACGCTGCAAATCAAAGAGGGAACATAGATGAAACTTGAATGGGACAGCAAGGAGGCAGCCAGAGGTAACCACAAGGATGGAAGGTGGAGAAGCTGGGAGCATAGAGGAGCAGTGCCTCTGACTGCAACGAAGAAAACAAATGAGGTCTGGCCCGGAGGAGGGCCTTTTATTATGCCTGGTTGGGGGGAGTGGTTTGATGCTCTGCCCATTGAACTCCAGCCAGCCCTCGGCCATCAATAAGCAAATCAAGTTGGCAGTTTTTAGAAGTTTGATTAAGTCAGGACTGCTACAGTGGTCTGTTCTGCCATTAGCATGCAGCTGTCTTCGATGCAGTCTCTAAAACATTACATCATACAGAGATTTGTAAAACAACACTTAAGAAAATCATTGTTGTAGCCAGATCCACCCCCACCCCCCCAAACACACACACACACACACACACACACCCAAGACATGTTCTGAGACAAGCTGACACCCTCACTGTGTAACCCTGAGCAATTAGTGAGAGTGCAGAAAATAAGAAATTATTAAAGAAATTAGGTACAGTTATGGTCTTAAGTAATGTATTTTTTGTAGCGTTTGCCAGGTAAGACATACCATTCTCTATGTGCTGATGCTGACTGTCAGTATGGCTGAGTTGGCTGAGTTGAGTCAAAGCACTGACTGTCTATAGGGGGGATATGACTGATTTTCAAGTACGTTAAATGTATTAACGGGTGAATACTGAGGGGCTTTCCTTTCATAATGGGAACAAGCCCACTAGAAAGCATAGCCTAAGGCTAGCAGGGAAAAGATTCAGGAAAGAGATGAGAAGGCACACTTTCACTTAAAGAGTGGTTTCCAAGTTAAATGAGTTGCCAGAGGAGGTGGTCTCTCTGAAAATAGTGGATAGCTTCAAAAGATGATTGGCCAGAGTGAAGGGAAAGGGGAATGTTTCTGGTGGTGGAGGGTGAAGGAGGACTCAAGTGGGGGTCAGGTGAGATTTTGGGAGTAGAATCAGGTCCCTCTGAAGACACAGGTGGGGCCTGCACACTCGAGCAGACTAGACAGAGTATAAGACCTTTATCTGCTGGCATATTCATATGTTCATATGTATGTTCGAAACTGGCATGGTGAAGTTTTAAGAGGGATCTGAGGAAGTCCTATTTCACAGAAAGGGTGCTGGAGCTGTGGAACACTCTGCCAGTGCAGGTGATGGGTGCCAAGACTATAAATGGTTTCAAGCATGGCTGGGACAGAGTGAGGGATATGGTGGTTACTCAGGTTGGTAGCATTAGGGAAGGCAGCAAGACGGTGGACCTGGAGGGACAGAATCGCATATGGAGAATACAGGGCAGAATGGGAACTCTGGACAGACTAGATGGGCCTTTGGTCTTTTTTTTGCCATTATTTTCTATATTTCTGTGTTAAGACTGCATCAGCATCATATTTCAACTGCATTGGTAAGGTTCATGAATGATGCGTACTTGACCATGAATAATAGTTAATTAACAGGTGCTATCTTCGTGGACCTTTTTTTTTTTATTCTTTGTTAACTGGGTAAGGCCCAGTAGACACAACTTTCTGTTTTCATGGGCGACCAGGGACCTGCCCAAGTCCTTCGATTTTGTTTATCATGACTTATGCAATGCAATGGTTTTTGGTTTTTACCAGAAAACCCTGTAAAATTCCAGAATTTAGACTGCCTGAACAATGGTAAAAAGAAAGTATTTCATGGAATTTGACGTTTTATACTAGATCAATGACTCTTCAAAACTTGTATTTTTCTTATAATTGATTCCTTACTATTTTCAATTTGCTTCATTTAATGCTCTGTATGTTAAGCCTTTTATTCTGATTATTTATAGTCATACTAAAAGAATGACAATGGAATTCCAATAAAATATGGAAACTGGAGTAACAATTACCAGTGCAAATCCTGGAATTTCAAGACTAAAAATGGAATTTCATTTTAAATCAGTGGCCTTGATATTATTACATTGTTCATCATGAAGATTTCCCAAAATGCCCCGATGTGGTTTAAAAATGATCTGCATAATTGGACACAGGTGGTGAAATTATACAATGCTAAATCTAATCTTCTTTCTTTACAAACTGGTGTGCCACAGGGCTCTATCTTGGGCATTGTGCTGTTCTCTGTGTTTGTCAGCGTATTGCTACAGTTAACACATTGAAAAAAAAATCTGCTTTATGTTGACAACAACATTATTATTTACAGGCAATCTAACAATCGAAGTGAACAAAACTGTTGGTTTTGCTACTTTTTCTATCTGGTAATCAGAAAGTACACAAAACATGTTTTTTTCAGCTCAGAACAAAAACTAGCTTATATCAAGTGTGACATCTGTATTTACAGAGTGCAGGTGGTGCTCCTGTAGAGAATGTATCTACTTTCAAGTATCTTGGAGTCTTGTTAGATCCCTCATTAAATTCTCTTTAAAGATAGTTAACGTTTGCCAAATGGAAAATTGTAAATTAGGCACCACCTACTGAGCACAACAGTAGCTAACTATGGAAACAAGATTATCCACTGGGAAGAGTAATTTGATGTAAGTTGACATATTGTTCTTTTGTTTATATGAATGTGAGGAAGACCTGCATAGGTGGTACACCACCCACCATATTGTATGCAGGTCTATGTCACAGTCATGTTGATTGACACATCAAAGTGATTTATACAGCAATCTTAATTGGTTATCCACAAAAATAGAGGGTTTGATTTAGGAGTCTTCATGTTTAACATAATTTATTGTAAACAGCCTCAATACCTTGAGCTTACATTCTTGCACTCATATTCAGCTAGATTTGTGGCTCTCTGTGAAGCAGAACACATGATAATTCCCTTCATTAAACTGCATCAATGGCAAAAAGAGTTTGCTTATACTGGCCCTGTTACACTGAACTCCTTTCTCATTGATGTTAGAATGTCTAAAATCAAAAAAATCAGTTTAAATAAGGCTAACAGACTATTATTCCAATCATATTACATTTGTTTGGAATAAAGGAAAATAAGATTGCATACACATTTTAATTAGTTATATACAGTATGCAACTGTTTATGTAAATTGGTTTCATATTTTTGTTATGATGTATGTTATATGTATGTTTTTGTTTATTATTTTAATATTTCCTCACCTAAGTTAAATGTTTTCATATCATGAGTTTTTGTATGTTTTAACAATCTGAAAATACACCCTGTGGCTAATGTGTTTTAGCTGGCTCGGTACTTCCAGTAGGGATGGCTCTTGAATGGAAGGAGCAGGTGTACTGTCAGCCAAGAAATAACAATAAACCAAAAAATAATAACAGTTAATGTAATCAATACTTTGAAAAACATAAGCCATAAATAAGGGACACAGTTTACAAAACTAGCTTATGCAAGCACTAGGGGCACCAGCTTTAGTGAGAGAGGGAAACAAGGGAAATGGGTGTTTACTCACCTGGTAAAGACGATTGCGCTGGTTGACATCCATGGCACTCCAGACGTTATATCATGGGTTTTAGCCCACCTGATAGGCTAGTGATGCACATGACCCTAGGATCCACTTTACACAGCTCATTGAAGCCCCTGCTAGGAACAATTACAGAATGGGTACTAGATCTCTGCTCGACTGGGTACTCACTAACAGGGACACTGGTTTACCGGGATTGAGAAAGAGCATATTCCATTTTGCACATTGTAAAAAACTGTATTGTCACCGGTGTTTGTTAAGCCTAAATCCGGTTTTACTGGTGTTTGGTTTTGTGTACTTTGTTTAACAATTTTTAACTCTGTTAACATGCATTTTAGCAATTTTGACCTCCACCATTACACTTCCTTCCATCCTTGTACTAATTTAAAGTTATTTTAGGTACAAGATGTGATGGCAGCAGCAACACTACAGCCCCCATCCCTAAGGTGTGATGGAAGCAGCATTACGGCCCCATCCCTCAGGTGCAATGGCAGCACCAACATAGCACTACAGCCCCCATCCCTCTGGTGTGATGACAGCAGCAACAGCACTATGACCTCCCTCCCTCAGGTGTGACAGAAACAGCAGCACTGTGGCCCCCATCCCTTAGGTGTGATGGCAGCAGTACTACGTTCATCATTCCTCAGGTGTGACAGAAGTAGCAGCACAGCGGCCCCTATCCCTTAGGTGTGATGGCAGCAGTACTACATTCCCCATCCATCAGTGGTGAAGGCACAAGCACTACAGCCCCCACCCATTTGATGTAATGGCAGTAGCAACAATGCAGTCCACATCCCTCTGGGGTGATGGCAGTAGTGACAGCACTATGATCCCCTTTCTTCAACACCCACACCCTACATGCACAAGTTACAAATGACTTGATCTCTTTGCGTGTAGAACTCAGATGTGAATTAATTGGAACCATCACTGCTAAGATGGACTACCTTTGTTTTTTCCTATCTATAATTTAACTGCCTGAATTGGATTTCTGCCTGTGACACCACTGACCAGGTTTAGGGAACTGACTTGGGTGTTAGAGGGCCAGCTGGTGGGTGAACGTTTGAGTGTCCAATGACCACTCACCTTCTCCTGGGAGGGAAGGTAAGTTCACAGCTCAGCATCTGCTGGCCCCTGATGGAGACCAGAGGCATGACAACATGTCAGCCCTCACTGCAGGAGAGAGCATGATGGACATTGGCTTGTGCCTTGACATCATGTGGCCTGTCACACTCTCAAGAAAATGGAAAAACACCTGCTGACCAACCGAAGGACAGCTGTTGGTCCCTCCATAAGCTGGAAGCCAGCAGACATGTGTCTGTTCTGACCCCTGCCATGCCCAGGATACACAGGAAGCTCTTTAGGGCAATTCTCCTCCCCTGGTAGCCTCCCACAGGGGTAGGGGACCACTCAGTGAAGGGTTACGTTGGGTTACCTGGTAGCACAGCAATAAGGGGTAGTGGATGATGGTTGGGACTCAGCAGCAGTGGTAGGGGGCCTTGGCAGGCCAGAGGGAGTGAATGGCCAGGGGGTAGGAGGAGCAAAAAAACTGCTTGAATTTGCTTCTTTGAAATACAGTGTCTTCACCTAAAAAATTCATAAGTGATTAGTGGAGGACGTTCAAATGGATTTATGCATCTCCCAGACATGTCAATGCTTTTTTTTACTTGGTGTCCATGAAAAGGGTGTCTCCCAGTTTTCATGTCTTTGTTCAGATGTGAATTGAGCACTACTCTGCCCACCAGCATCATACAGCCCCTGGGGTCTTACCTTCTGTACGTCATTGACTGTGCTTTCAAAATCCACTGGCCAAACATAAGTACACTTAAATACTTAACATTTGCTTTTTGTTGAAGCAGTCTATCAGAAAACTTTTTGTTGTCACAGAGACTGAAACAGCAGGTGGGAGAAAAGGTGCAAATTATCCAGCTCACCTAAATGGGGTGCTAACTGTGAAGTCTTTTCATAGGTAGTAAGGCAGTTTCTTCTTTGTGAACATACTTTCATTCAGACTAGTTTTCATTCAAACAACTGAGGCTTTTGGATGGCCCTACTGATTATAAACTTGAATAAGCTAGTTGGTAACAGTGATTCTGCGTTTAGCAATCTACAACCTAGATGCTTATATGCAAAGAATACAGTAAAAACCTGACTAAAATCTAAAAACAAGCTTATAAAACACATAAAATGTATCTGAACATTTATCGTTACCTATACAAAATCATTGCAGCCCAAGTAAAACTCAGGTAAATTGCACGGTACCCTGACTACTATTCTATGATGTAGTAAACATATATTGGTATTTTTTTTATATTCTTTGTAAAGCAGGTAAGGCCCACTAGGCATAACTGTCTGTTTTCAGGAGTGACCTAGAAGCACTGGGAAGGTTATGTGACTTGCTTGGAATCACACAGTATGCAAGTGGAAGATGTGGGAATCAAACCCACGTCTGCTGGATGTACCCAGTTCATTCACTGTTTGTTACTCTAACCACTAGGCATGGGTGGTTAAACTGAATGGCTGATTACAACAAAGCAGTGCAGGTGATTTCCTTACTGACTCTATATGCAGCAAAGCAGAAAGAATGCAAAGCACAGCAGCATTCATTTTAAGATGCTGAAATCTGGGCCGGCCCGCTGGTGCTGCGGTAGCACTATTGCTTGCAATGCCAGCGACCCAGGGTCAGAAGCAAACTTGAGTTGCTGGAGGTCTGGCCAGGGGAGTAGGATCGAGCACCTGGGGGACTGCCCTCCTCCTCCAGGGAGGGTGAGCTGCAGCTCCTGCTGCTTTACCACCACCTGTGTGACCATGGGTGGTGATGCAATGGTGCTGCAGAGTGATCAGGAGGGGAGGAGGCTAGCCAGGATCGGGAGCAGTGGCATGTTTCTATGTGACCTACTCTTGACCTCCCAGAAGCGGTGCCCTCAGGGACAAAGACCAGAAACCAGGAACAATCACCCCACATTGGCCACTGGCAGAAGGAACCCAGGTGCCCCAGACTTCATAACCAGGCTCCATGAGGGACCCACTGAGCTGCCCAACACACACTAAGGGAGTGTGGAGGGGTGACCTGGGGTCCCCTCCCTTCCCACCTGGGGGGGAACAATACAGGCTGAATAGGGACAGGACCACAGGAGCTCCTGAGCATTAGCTGGGGGTGAAGCTAAGGGATAGCCAGCCTAGGGATCTCTGAAAAGTGGAGACTGATGCTGTGAGAAGGGGACATAGAAAGAGAAAATAAAAAAAATGTAAAAAGATGCTGAATTCTTAGAGATTCTGTGCAGTGACATGTGATTTCCGTGAGGCACCAGTACAAGAATTCAAAATCCGCAAACCAAGCAGGATTCCGTGATTGTTACCGGTGTTACCGGTAAAAATGGAAAACCAGTGTCCCTGCTCACTAACTGATCTGAGCATATTTCCAGTGCCTGTGTTCTCCCAGATGAAATCAGTGACCACTCCCCTGTCATGCTCAGTTGGGCTAATAATTTCATCAAACCCCCTCCAAGAACAGTCACCAACAGGGTCCTCAAGCCTGGTCACTTGGGCTGCTTTAAAGCAGGTCTCCTCAATGCTGACTGGTCAGCAATATTTGGGGCTTCTGACACTGATAGCGTATGTGACCACTTCAACCTCCTTTTCAATACGATTTGTAACACTCACGCAGCCTTCAAAAAGCGTAAAATCAAAGGCCATTTCAACCCCTAGATGAGCCCCAGACACCTTTGAACTTATGAAAAATAGAGAGCATCTCTGGCATGCAGCCAGGGCCACAGAGAAGCACTCTGACATTCTGAATTACAAATGGGCCAGGAATAACAGTACCAGGATCATCCAAATAGCCAAAAACTTATACTAGAAGGAGGCCCTAGCCAAGAACTGGAATGATGGTCATAAATTCTGGACAAACTTAAAAGAGGTCATCGGACATGAGCCCAAAACAGCCCCCACCGTGCTCAGCATTGATGGATCCCCCATTCTTGATCTTAATTCAATAGCCAACACCTTCAACCTTGCCATCACTGACCTCCATAATGTCCTCCCTACTGACTTCTTCTCCCTCACCAACCCTTCTGCTCCTTCACCGAGCCCAGTGCATCCCCCTTTTTGCTTCAAGACTATTGCTATTAGGGAAGCCAGGAAATACCTGCATAACGTGCTCAGTAAGGGGAGATACAGTAGAGATGACCTAGATCTGAACCTAATCTCACTCTCTCTGGAAGAAATCCTGTGCCCCCTTACCCATATCCTCAACCTATCACTCCAGTTCACAGTATTCCCTCAAAAATGGAAAGCCGCAGCAGTTACCCCTGTATACAAGAGTGGGGACTGGGCCATGCCCGAGAGCTATAGACCCATCTTTATACTTCCATCACTTTCAAATGCCCTGGAATGAATAATCACAGACCATCTTGTTGAACACCTGGACAAACATAAGCTCCTATGCCCTGAGCAGCATGGCTTTAGGGCAGGGCCAGCACCACTACAGCCCTCCTAGAATTTATGGGCTTCATCCGTAAATCACTCGATCTTGGACAGCTTGCTGGGGCAATCTTTATTGATCTAACAAAGGCCTTCGATACAGTCAATCATGACCTCCTAGTTGATCAACTCACTGCTACAGGGCTTGCCCCCAAGGCAGTTGCATGGTTCCATAGTTACCTGCACTGCCGCTCCCAGTAAGTCAGGGTAGGTACTGTCTTCTCAGACAGCAAACCTGTCTGCTCAGGAATTCCACAGGGGTCAATACTGGGTCCCCTCCTATTCAGCTTATTCTTGAATTGTCTCCCCCAAGCCAGTCAGCGCCATATCCTCTTTCATGCAGATGATGCAGTTGTCTTCTCAAATGGCTCAGAACCAAGTGCCCTTAAGCAGCAACTACAGAGTGACTTCACCAGTGTAGAGATGTGGTTCAAAGATTATAAACTGAAAATTAACTACAAGAAAACAAAAACCATGCTGTTTTTCAGCTTTAAACAAACACAAAAACTACCCACTATCAATATGCAATAGTGGCGGGGTTTCCCTTTAACTTGTTCAACACTTTAAATGCCTCAGTATCATTACTGACTACTCACTCTCCTATACTCTCCACATTGACAACATGGCCAAAGCTATCAACAAGTGCATAGGGCTACTTTATCATCACAAGCATAGCCTCTCCCCTGAAACTCTCAGTATAGCTGTTCACAGTTGTGTGGGTTACCTGGTGGACTATGGGCTGCCTATATATGGTTCTGCCACAGATACTGCTCTCTGGCACATAAAAAATGCGCTCAACAAAGTCTGCTAGCTCACTGTAGGTGTGCACCAACAGACTCACACCTGTGATCTCTATGCCAGGGCACTCTGGCTCACACTCAATGGCCAACTAAAATATCAATTCTGCCTTCTGACCAAAAAGATCTGCCTTGGTAAGATGCCACCAGGGGTTCAACAACTTCTGGTTCCCAGCAATAATCCATGGCACACCCGTAACTCTGAACACCAGTCCTTCCTATCTCCAAAATGTCGAACATCTCAAGGACAAAAGTCCTTTGCTTACCATGTACCGCTGTGGTTCAGCTCCCTTCAGGAGAACGTTGTGCACCTGCTCACATTGGGTGCCTTCAAAATGAACTTGAAGCTCCTTATGAAACGCAAATCTCAATGTGCCTCCCTTCACTAGCACCACCTTTCAACACCCTCATTACTACTTCCATCCCCTGCCCCCTCAAACCTTCCCTCTCTCCCCTGGATAGGCCCTCCTGCTCCCCCCACACACACCTAGCACCCTCCCCCTCTGCCTCCAATCTAGTCACCTCCCTCTGATCCCTACTGCTATACTGATATTATGCTCTCCTTTTGCACATTGCACTTGGGCCCCTCCCCTTCACCCTCTTTTTTCCTTTTTCTTTAGCATTTAGCAATGCTCCAAACAACCTCTTGTTTTCTGACAATGGACACGTTTCACTGTTGGGTACTGTAAATTGTCTGTTTTCCTGTGTCCTGTACTGTGTTTGATATATAATCCTGTTTGTTTACCTTTGTATTGCTGCAATCCGTTGTATAATTTCACATATATGTTGTACTGAAATGTCCTGACATGGTTTTCTGAGTACTGAAATAAATAAATAAAACTGACAAGGTAGGTAGAATTTTGGCTATGTGGAAGGACTCAGAGGGAGATAAATAATAGGGAACAGTCTGACCTCAAAGTGGTCTCAAGTGTATTTCCCCGAAGATTGGTTCTGGGACCAGTATTGTTTAATGTGATCTTCTATGACCTAGGAGAAGTAATCAAAGGAAAACAAAAAGGGGGTCTTTGCAGACAACAATAAAATCAGGGACAAAAAAGATTTCATGTGGGGGATCATTGCAATGAAGAGAGACCTAGAAAGTTGAAGTGGTGATTCCAGGTATGGCAAGTGATGTTTACCACAAAGTAATGCAAAGCTACACACAAACAAATTTTACCTGAAAATTGATCATTAGCTAGGGGATACAAAAACCAGTCTGGCCCACGAGGAACATTATTGCTGGACCATAATCTGTGATAGCCTCATGTCAATGACTTAGTGCACTGGAGCACTCATGATGGCAAACAGGGTGTGGAATTGTATAGGAAGAGGGTTCTACCATGGGGAAAAGAGGTATTATTGCCCCTCTATAAATCACTGGTAAGGCCACATCTGCAGTACTGTTCCCAGTTCTGGAATACACACCTGAAAAAGGATAAAGACAACACAGAATGGGTCTAGATGTGGGCTACAAATATGATGCATGGTCAGCACGGAAAATCATTTAAAAAGCAATTAATCAGCCTGAACATGTACTCACTGGAACCCAGAAGGGAGATGGAGACATGATAGAAAACTTTATCAAAAAGGAATAAACAGGTACAGAGTCATGACCTGCTTAAGCATAGCATGGAACAGTAGCTTGGAGACACATAGGTGCAGGACGTACATGAGAAAGTTCTTCTTAACAAAAATGGTGCTGGATAGAGACAACAGTGTGTCATGGGCCAAGTGTACACCAGTGGGGGGGGATGCTACAAGTCTCGATGGCAGAGAGGGACCTGGGGGTGGTGGTGGATGTCAAGATGAACAACTCTGAGACTTATAGGAGGGCAGCAGCAAAGGCCAACAGGATGCTTGGATGCATCGCTAGGGGGCTCCCCTCCAGAAGGAGGGAAGTGATGCTCCCACTGTATAACTGCTTGGTGAGGCCACACCTCGAGTACTGCATGTAGTTTGGGAGGCCACATTTAAAGAGGGATATTGAACTCCTGGAGAGGGTACAGAGGAGGGCAACAAAAATGATTTGGGGCTTGGGGGATAGGACCTATGGGGAGAGGCTCGAAGAGCTAAATATGTACACATTGGAAGAGAGAAGGGACCAGGGGGACATGATAGAGGTCTTCAGGTACATGAAAGGGATAAATAGGGGCGGAGCAGTCAGGGTGATCTGAAGGAGGGGGGGCTACTAGAGGGCATGGGTGGAAGCTGGAGGGGGAAGATTCAGGAGAGCAAGAAGAAGGAGGTGCTACTTCACTGAGAGGTTGGTGGAGCCATGGAATGCACTGCCCAGTGGTCTGGTGGGGACAGAAATGGTGGAGGGGTTCAAGAGGAGGTGGTACAAGTACAGGGAAGGGTTCTGGAAGCAAGAACCAGTGCAGCAAGAATATCCAGGCCTGGAAAGGGAGAAGCCAGAGAGGGAGAGAGGGGTCAGCAAGGTCAGCTCCCAGGGTGGGGGCTGACCAAACGAGCAGACATGAAAGGCCATTAGCCCTATTCTGCTGGCAGTTTAGTATGTTAGTATGGGAGGTGGTAAGTTTTAAAATGGTGAAAGGTGTCAAGAGATCATGGGACAGAGACTGCATAAAAGCTTGGTAAAATCATAGACATTGAATGAGGTTCAAAAATAACAGGAGAAGTGCAATATGCTTAAATGCCAGGAGATTGGAAAACAAAGTCATTGAGTTCCAGATGAGCTGAGACTTTCCTAAAGATTGTGGCTGTAATAAAACATGGGCATCAATAAATAATACATAGGATCTAGCAGTCCCAGCTTATGTCATGTCCAGAAACAATAGCTTAAGCTGGAGGGGGTAAATTCAGGAGGGATTTAAGGAAGTACTTCTTCACAGAAAGGGTGGTTGATACCTTCCAGTGGAGGTAGTAGAGGAGAAAACATTGTAGGGGTTCAAAAATGTCTGGGAGTTGCTCAAGGGAATAGTAGTGATAAGGAAGGGGGGGCGGATTGCACCATAGATCAAGTAGGGTCTGCAGCAAAGAAAGTACAGTAAAAAAGTGGGTAGACTGGTTGGCCCAGTGACCCTTATCTGCCATCACATTGTCTGTTCCTATGTTTCTATGATACAGGGAAGGATAAAAGGGGTGTGGTGGCCCTATATACATAAAGAAAGGGATGAAGTTCACAGAAGACAATGCAGTTAAGAGGGGGTGGGGTGCAGCAAATTTAGGTACTGTTGAGAACAATGGAGGGTAAAAAATTTACACTGGAAGAAGCTTACAGGCCACTGGATCAGAATGAGGAGGGGAATAGACATTTTAGTTAGGCGATCACAAAGGGGTCTGAAAAGGCAAAGTGGTGGCAGTATGTGACCTAAACATTCTGGATGTGGATTATTTAGCTCTGGCAGCTAAAAGTTCAAGGAGTCAGTCACTGTTGGATATCATACAGGACTGCTTTTTGGTACAGTGGGACAGTGAGCCACAGTGGCAGAAAATAATATTTGATGTGTTACAAACCAATTGTGAGGCAGTGGGAGGGGTAGAGTTTAGAGAACCACTGGAGTCCAGTGACTACAACACAGTTTGGTTAAGTCAGAAAGTCATCAGTAGTAAAGGTTTCTTGTACTTCAGGAGGGCAGACTTTCAAAAACTGTGGGAACTGATCAGTGACAAGCTGGAAGGGGGTGGGAAAGGCTATAGGTGTTAAGGGTAAATGGTGTATAGTTAAAGGGATCAAAACAGAGGTAACAGACTCAAACATGAGGAAAGTTACCAAAAGTAAGAAACAAAGTAGGCCAATCTGGATTAACAAAGAGGTGCAGAAGGCAGAGCAGAACAAGAGAAAAAGGCCTTAAGATGGTAAGTGGAGAAGTGGGGGAAGTAGGATGACTTAAATAATCCAGTGCCACCAAGTGTAGATCACATAAGAAACAGCTGGTGACACGTCCTGAAATATGAGGGGTAGTACTCTAATTACTCTTGCTCCTTGCTCTATTTGGTTTGGTATTCTGGGGATCCCTTTTGGCATGTTGGACTGGTTTGCATTAATACTCAAATTGGGGTCAGAAGGGTACCCAGTGCGGGCTTTCATTACATTTATTAGACTCTATCAGGTTAGTGGTATTGAGGGTAGTTACAATGGGGTACTTGTGGGCTCTCTACCATTGAACAAAAGGTAGTTTCCTTAATGGTGTCAAAAACTAGGTGGAGGGATATTTGTAAATAGTTAGTTGGGGGGATTGGGGGTTGGTAACTATGGTGTTCCATTGTTCTTTATTGATGATGATGGGGTTTCCCCATATCCTGCAGTTGTCATCATGGTCAATAGCATGCTCTGGGGTTCCTCTTGGCTCTTGCGGGAATACCAATTTAATAAAATGTATGTAAGATTGGTGGGGGAGGGTTTAGCAGTACACTCTCATAGTATATTGTTTTGGTTATGCATTGTTCGGTATAATACCCAATGGCTACAGGTCTAAAAAAATGTATATCTTGGAATGTAAGAGGGGCTCGTGATCTCAACAAGAGAATTCAGATTTTAAAAAACTTATCATTGCTGAATGCCCATATATCTTTCATTCAGGAAACTCATCTGCTCCCTGGAGAAACGGGGGGTTTGCGCAGACTTCGGTTTGGGCAAGTTTTTGCTGCTGGTAACTCATCCATCAGTGGTGGTACTGCTATTTTAATTCACAAGGCGATAGCCTTTCAACCCAAAACAACAATTGCTGATCCACAGGGGAGAGATGTTTTAGTCCAAGGATTATTGGACTGCACTGAATTGGTCCTGGGGAGTGTGTATGGGCCTGTGGGGGGAAATCCTATATTTTTTCAGGAATTATCTACCAAATTACAGAAGTTCTCGATGTTCCCCTTAATCCTTGGAGGGGGCTGGAACCTGCCACCCACACAAAATTTGGATAGATCTAATTCCTTGCCTAAGCCCCTTACTCAAACCCAAAGGGCTCTTGCTGAATTTCTTGATATTAACATATTGTGTGATCCCTGGCATCTCTTAAATCCTGAGACCCGCATTTTCTTATTTCACTCTATGGTGCATTCCACTTGGTCTCAACTGGATTATATCTTACTTAATGATTCTCTCATACACGGTCTTAATGATTCCGCCTAGAACCGATTGTTATATTGGACCATGCTGTAGCATGGGTTACAGTTATGTTAAATCAAAACCTCCAAAGGGACTCAATATGGCGTTTAAATATGCAGCTTCTAAAGGAGGATTACGTCATTACCAGGATCTCAGACATGATTCAATTTTTCTTCGCAAATAACCAGGGTTCGGTTGCTAGGATGGACCATGAATGGTGTGCCCTAAAATGCTTTTTGCAAGGTGAGATTATCAGGCTCTCCTCCACTCGTAAACGAAAGAGAGAGGCGGCTACTATTTCCCTTCTGGGTCAGATTCGCACACTTGAGCATTCTCTTACCTCTTCCTCTTCTCCTGATGTGCTAAAATCTTTGTTGAATTTAAGGAAACAGTATTCTCATCTACTACAGGAAAATGCAGAATTTCTTATTTTAAGAACTAAGGCACAATACATAGAGCAGGGGGAGAAGGCAAGTCATCTTCTAGTGTTGCATCTGAGGAAACTAGAGACATCCAGATTTATTCTTTCGATCAATGATCTGGATGGAACCACTAAAACACACCCAAGAGACATAACTGCCATTTTTAGACAGTTTTATCTTTCCCTCTATAGTCAGCATCTTGTATCCCCATCTCATGCAGAATTATTGGAGTATTTATCTGCCTTACCATTACCTACTCTCTCTCTCCCTCACAACAATCTCGTCTATCAGCTCCTATATCTCTTCAGGAAGTCTTGTCTGCTATCCATAAGCTTGCCTCAGATAGGGCCCCTGGTCCAGACGGTTTCCCTTTGAACTTTTACAAAGCTTTTGCTAAAGATCTTGCTCCCTACTTATTATGTTTAGATCAATATATGCTCTCAGGACAGGCTTTAGATCCATCCCTATTAGAAGCCTCTATTATCTTTCTTCTTAAACCAGACAAACCAGCCCAATCTCCCGCGAGTTATCGTCCCATCTCTTTGCTAAACTGTGACATTAAAATCTTGGCTAAGATACTCGCTAGCAGAATTGAACAGGTTTGGACTCCGCTTCTTAGCCCAGAGCAAATTGGGTTCATGTCAGGTAGAACACCTGCTGACCACCTTCGTAAATTAGCGTACTTGGTTCAGGTGGCTAAAACCTCCCCCTCTCCCATGGCTCTTATATCCCTCGATGCTGAAAAAGCATTTGATAGGGTGGATTGGAACTTTCTGTGGGCCACGCTGCAGACAATGGGCTTTCCTAATACCTTTATCAAATGTATTCAGACTCTATACTCCTCTCCTCAGGCAAAAATAAACTGTAATGGAGTCTTGTCCGAGGCTTTCCCTCTTTTTTTCAGGCATGCGACAGGGTTGCCCACTCTCCCCTTTTCTCTTTAATATATATCTCGAACCCCTGATTAGGAGATTAAACTCCTCCCCCTTGATCACTGGTATTCCAATAGGTGATAGGACCCCTACCCTTTCGGTTTATGCAGATGACATATTGCTTCACCTTTCAGATCCGGTCTCCTCCTTAACAGAAGCATTGCACATTATTGATACTTTTGGGAAATTCTCAAATTATAAACTCAATATTACTAAAACTGACATTTTTCCCCTTAATTCTTTATAGCTCAGCTTTCAGTGATTTCGGCATGAAATGGACTCCCAAGTCCATTAAATACTTGGGCATTTATATTACCTCGGATTTACCATTACTCCGCAAACATAATTTAGAAGATTTATGGTCCAACATTCAACAAGACTTATCAATATGGAAGAAGCTCCCTCTCTCGCTTTGGGGTAGAATTAATACCGTCAAGATGAACGTTCTACCCAGATTGTTTTAACATTAAATATGTTGGATGTCTGGTTACCCCTATCTTTCTTCCAACGCATCCACTCTGATGTTAGTTCCTTTATTTGGCAGGACAAGGCAATTAGAAGATCCTACAGTAAGCTCTCTTTACTCAAGGAGATGGGGGGCTTGCGTCTCCCTAACTTCTTGTTTTACTACTGGGCCTGTCACCTCTATAAGTGTGGGAAATGGCTTTTGTTAACTGATCTCTGTGCTCACCATGACTATGTTCTTATTTGGTTACTTCTAGAGGCTGACATTCTCGCTACCCATAATGTAGCCCCCTCATCGCTCTTTTATACGGCTTTTAAAAAATTGCCAAAATCCCTGCAGTCCTTCCCGTTCGGTACCTCGCTAAGAGTTCTCTCTCAAATGTTCAGTTTCTATAAGGTATTTCCTAGTTCAGATCCTTCTCAGCCACTATATGCCAATTTGAATCTCAAAATAGGGGGAGCCCCCATAACTCAGCATTGGCTATCTCTTCCCCCTGAGCTCACAGTGGCTGATTTCTACTCAAATGGTGCCATACTATCTACCGAGGAGATTCTCATTAAGCTGGGTCTTAAGTCACGGGCTGTCTTTCAAATTTTACAGCTTAAGCACCTACTAATTAAGGTAATGGGGAAAGAGTGTAACCCCTCTCGTATTGAAGCTTTTTTCAACAAATAAAGACTTTGGCTTGTAAATCCCATGGCATTTCCATGGTATATAAGCTGATCCTCACTTTCTTTCAGTCTCATTCGATTGCCAGTTCTCGGGTCTGGCAGGTTTCATTCCCTGATGAAGTTATTAACTGGCATACAATATGGACAGACCTATTCACATATCTCACCCAGGACCGATACAGACTTACACAATACTGTATCCTAAATAATATGTATTATACTCTGGTAAAACTGGCCCAAATGAAGAGGCTTACCTCCAGCATGTGTTCTAGGCGCAATAAAGAGAAAGGCTTGCTCCTTCATATATTGTGGTCCTGTGAAAGGATATTCCCATTGTGGAAGCAAATTGAATCCACTCTGGACCCTTTGTTGGGTCTGCAGGGCCTCTTCTTCTCTGTCATATGTATCTTGGGAGATTATTCCAGAATTCCGGTGAAGGAGAGACGGTTTCACGTGGCTCTAATCCCTATGGTGGTCAAAAAGCTAGTGCTTAGACACTGGATGGATCAAGTTCCCATTTCCTATGTGGAATGGTTGCATGAAATATCATTTGCACTCCGCCTTGAACACTTAATTGTGAGTGTGCGCCATCGCCTCTCATCTTTTAACAAAAAATTGGGAAAGCTGTATGCTCTGTATTTATCTTGAAATGATCTCTCCTGTTGTTTTCTCAAACCTCTCCTCCCTCTTTAACGATATCTCAATGACTGATCTTGCTGCTCCTTTGTTAACTTTAGGATAATAAGTATAGGAGAGTGCACCGTGGGGGGGGTGGACTTTTGTGGGAGGATTTTTTTTAATGTGGTTTTTTGATTTTAATTTCTCCAACTTTTACATCATTTTTCTATGTATGGTCTTCTTGGCAGTGTACATTGATAGTACTGCATTCATTCCTCAAATGTTGTTGTACTGCAATATGTTTAATAAAGTATGTTGAATTAAAAGAAACAGCTGGTGGATCTAAACATGTATAGGCTGGAGGCTGGGGGGGGGGGAGAGAGAGAGAGAGAGAGAGTCAGAGTCCTACAAAACTATTTCACAAAATATATGAAAATCATATGAAAAAATAAAATTAAATACACATACTTCATACATACTATAAATTATTTAGCATATTTCTTTCTCACAATACATATTACTATTAAGAAACATGCACATTTATAGAAAAGATCCATCTTCATACCAAATAACATTTTGTATACTAGCTTCTGATGAGTATCCAAGCAGGCTGTTAGATAACGTGCTTACCATTTTTTCCTAAATGTATCAAATCCTAGACTGAACAAAACTGCATGCACTGTGTCTTCAGGGCAGCGTAATCTGCTGTCACAGAGAATGCCCTCATAAATATATGATTTTCTAGAAACCATGATTTCAAAAGATTTGATTCATATGTTTGTAACATAAATTTTGTGATGTGCATTCTTAACAAAGGCTTGATAATATCTATGAAGTATGTCTCTTAATTATGTTTGTCTTCACTGAGACAGCCATGGGCTAAATTTAGATTTTTTTAATGTATCAAAATGCTTGACTTTCCATACATTTTCCAGTTCCCATTATACATGTTTTGTAAACTGCATTAATCAATATTCCTTTCTCAGTCTCAGTAAACAGATTTCCCAAATGCACTTCATTTAGAAGTGAGAGTAGGTCTGATAGCTATCCAGCTTGCAGGCTCCGATTTTCAAAGGTAGACAGTTCCACATAAGCTATGGTATTTAAGGAAACCTATATTTTTCTGTCTTTTGAAACTTTGCCAGTAAGTAAATAATCTTGCTGCGGCCTGTGATGCAACAGAAGGTTGCATAATTCTGCCTTAACTGCACATAATATTATGCCCACTGCTAAGCAAAAAAGCCTCCTCCAGAATGTTTCCATTTTTCTATTTAAGAGATCAAGATTTTTCAACCCCCACTCTTTCCCAGATAATATCTTATGTAAGAGTTTAGCATTTGCAGCATGAACTGTTGCATCAATGGCATTTCCCCATAGCTCTTATTAAACCTAATCAAACCCCAAACTTTTTCAAGTTTGCTTTTTATTATTATTAATATGAGATGCTCAATCCATTTGATGTTTTGCATGAAAGTAAGACTAAGATAAGTATAGATTTTAACTTTATCAATACCTTTTCATACATTTTCCACTGATAAGAAGAGGTGTCCTTTTCAATGAGGCCAGATTGAACTATTTTTATTTTCATTAGTCTTTAAACATTAAAAATCACAAAAATCGTGTAACAGATTAATCAGAAATTGAAAACTTTTTTTTAATGAGAGGCAGTAATAAAACATTATCTGCATATGCCAAAGAAGGGACATTTGTCTTTTCTGTTCTCTGTGCATCCATGCTTTCCTTTTGCATGTTGACTAAAACACCATCTAGATAGATGTTGAATGGTATTGGGGCAAGCGTACATCATTGCTTAACCCTCTTATTCATGATATTAGATGTAGTAAGTGACCCCTCTTGTGCAAATATTATATGTGTACATGTGTTAGTATATAATCATTTTACACTACAATTATTGCATCATGATCTATATTTTTTATTGGATCATCTCCCATAAAATATCTTGTGCAACGGACTCAACAGCTGAAAATAAGATTATGAAAACTGCAAACACTTTATGCTTGTCAATATTTACATACTTGTGTCAAAAGGTGTCATTAAACAGTGATCAGAAATGGAACATCCCACATCAGGCACATGGGTTAAATCCTAATACTGACACTGTAGTGCAGCATGGGAGGGGGCTGCACTCCTGAGGTGCCGTCTTTCGGATGAGAGGTTAAATCGAGGTCTCGTCTGCCTGTTCTGATGGTTGTTCAGGTGGATGTTAAAGATCCCATGCACTCCTTGGAAAGACTAGGGGAGTTTTTTATTAAGGACACTACACTTTTACAAGGTAAGAGATTTAAACAACAAAAGCAAACATCAAAAATTAAACATCATTTAGAAGTAGACTATAGAAACTGGAAACAAAACATTAGAATACTTCGAAGATATACAGTACAGAAGTAAATTAGGGTGGGTCAAACCATCAGTTCTCACAGTTTTTCCATAAGGATATCAATTGTTTTGTAGAACCGTGATTTTGGTCATGAACATAAAGATGTTGTAATTGCAATAATACAAAATGAATAACTTCTGACTGAGTCCATAAAGTCTTTTGAAAAATCAATTTACATCTTGCCAACCAAAGATACTACTACAAAATACCTGTAAAAATGCCTGTTGTACTGGGGTGGTAATTCAACCAAGGACCTGAATATACTCCTAAAACAAGGGTATCATAATTAATGGAACCAAATTCAGCTCTTCTTAAGGTCTGTGCTAATAAACCCCCAAAAGTGACAGCAAATGGGCATTCTAAAAATAAATGTGATTGTATTTCCAATAGAGTGTTGCAGGTGTCCCTAGGGTAGAACCTTTCACTCACTTGCTTATGTTTATGTGAGTTCTGCACACCACGTCTGCCATAGCAAAACAGATAGGTTGATTCCCACTTATGTTCCAGCAATCTAGGGTCAGTTAATAATTTAAGGGTGAATTCAGAATTTCCCTGGGTTCCTAAAGGGAAAATTAGGGGTTCACAAAAGTTAGAATAGAGGAGATTATGGTAAAATTCTTTTTTTTTTTGAAGAGAATAACTTCTTCTTTAGTGACATTCCACTGTTTGAAATTTTTAAATATAATAATCATATAAAGTGGAATAGGCTCCTTTTTCCAAATGCTCTGGAAATGTTTCTTTCTATTTTCCCACAAATTTAATAAGGAAAATAAATATGTATGGAGCCAAATAAGCCAAGTTTTAGTATGAGATCTAAAGATGGGTTTAATGTTATAAAAAATAAAATTGGTCATGAAAAAAGCCACAGGGTTCACCATCCCTAGGTCACCTTTTTCACAAGGAAGATGGGTAAAATTTATTTTTACAGGGTTTAACCTGCTGCCCCAGAGAGCTTGGAAAAAAAGACTATATAATCTTGTTTCCATATCCCACAATAAAGAAAAAAACTGCACTAAGGTACAAAAATAAAGGTAAAAGTAAAGTTGTTATTAAAAGAACCCCTTTTTTTTAAATCTGCATGTATTTCCATTTCTCTATTAATAATTTATTTTTTTAATTTTTATCATATCATATTCTATCCTCCCTGCAACCACAGCCCCTGCTTACCTCCAGCCACCACTCGTCCTTCACCTCCAACCCTGAAGTTGGATGTGCCCAGCTGGCATATGCAGCTATGCCATTGAAAGGGAGTCCCCATATTTATCTGCACCCAGCAAGGAACCAATACCGGCACACGCCTCCAATCCAGGCATTTGTCGGGCAGTGAAGTTGTGGCTATCATGTTGCTGTGGACCCTGTGCTGCCATTTTCCTCTTAAGTTTTTCTGTTCCCTGGAGTGTGAGCATGCAATGATGTCAGGCACAACACCAACGTCTGCTGCACTCCACCCCTCATGCTTAACCCCACTCCAGTAGTGCCCCAGGTCATCACCAGGGGCCACTACATAGTGATGGTTCCCTAGATCCCTCCCCAGAGATGGGAGAGCACTCTTAAGATGCTCAATCCCATCCCTCCCATACCAACCCCTGGCACCCCGGGCTCACGTCCAAACCCAGGTCACCAGTGTGGCATGAGATGTGGCATTCAGCACCTCAACCCTCAGTGCCACCGGGCTGGCAAAACCTAATTAATTTTTAAAGTCCAGTTTAGTTTTTCTATATCAGGTTGCCCAAAATGGATACCTAAAAGTTTAAGTCCACCATAGACAAAGGAGATGCCTGCCACAGACATTTGTTGTAAAGATGAAACACCTAGCTGTAATGCTTTACTTTTTTGAGCATTAATTTTAGCCTTAGATGCAGTGGAAAATTCCTGCAAAAGGTGTTGTAAATGTGGCCCAGACAGTAAATCAGCTAAATAAAAACTAAAAATCTTGGGTATTTCATGGTGTCGTAATGCTTGATAAAGAAACTCGTGTGACATATGATCAAAAGCTTCTTCCTGATCTATAGAAAGCAGAAATCCAGATGACCCACTAACTATGCTTTTATGGAAAATTTCTCTAATTTGTATAAGGTTATCTGTAATATTCCTCTGTGGAATAGAACAGGTTTGAGAGGAAGATATGATTATAGGTGTAATGACATTAAGACATTTAGTGAGTATTTTGGTCAACATTTTCTGTTTGAATTTAGCAAAAAAATGGGTTTCCAGTTATTCAGATCTGAGGGGTCATCTTTTTTATACAATAGACTCATGCAGGCCTGAAGCCATTCACAGTTTAAGCTGTTTGTTTCGAGAATTTCTTTAAATAATTCTGTTAGGACAATTGAAACAATGTGCTGTGATGTTTTATAAAATTCTGAATCAATATCATGAGGATCAGGAACCTTATGTAAGGGAGGACTTGAATGGCCTCAGTAACTTCAAGTATGGTGATGGGTTGTGTCAAGGAGAGCTCCTCTGAGGGAGTTAAAGTAGCTGATGGTAAATCTTCTAAAAAGCAATTATGCTTACTGGTAGTGGTATCAGGTGAAAAAAGTTGTTCATAAATATTTTCCACATATTGTAAAATCTGATCACTTTGCTGTAATAAAATGGAATGATTATTTTTTATACCTTAAATGTTTTTTGTTCTATTTAGTTCTTGGTTATATTTAAAAACATCAATGGATCCTTTCTTTAAACTGGTGCCAAATCTCTGCTCGGTTAGTAAAGTTTTAGACCTATCATATACAGTAAATAAAGTTTCAGATCTAATGTAATCTATTTGTTTTTTATAGGATTGTTTAGTAGTAGATTACAAGATGATAAGTTTAAAGAGTTGTGCTCTCAACTGTAAATATCGTAAATAATCCTGTTTTCCTTTGTTTTTCCTTTTGAAGAAAAAAAATTGAAAAATTCCTGTTTTGTATCCAGCCACCATTCCAAGACAGTGTCATAATAAATCTTGACATACATTAACTTCACTTAATAAGGAGGTGCTTAGCTTCCAATAACCTTTTCCCAGTTTACTGGTGCCCAAGAGGTTCAGGGACACATGTAATTCAGCATGGTTAGAAAGTGCATTAATATGGGTCTTTGCTCCCTGGACTTTACCACGACAGGATATAAAAATAAAATCAATTCTAGTAGATACAGAATTTCTAAAATAGATATGACCTCCTTTCAAATGAAGTTGCCTGAAAGAATGTAACATACCAGCAGTTTGGAAAATAAATTTCAAAGCATTTGTGTCACAAAATTATTTGGGCGTAAGACCAGTCTTATCCTATAAATCCAAGGGGCAATTAAAGTCTCCCCCTATAATAGTGAATTTTGCTGAATGCAAATATGGTTACAGTACTCTAAATAATGCTATTCATTCACTCTTAGACTGGGGGGCATAGATGGTACCTAATCTTAGTGGCATGTCCCCTAAGAGAATGACAAGGAGTCAAAGTCTCCCAGGCTCAATATCCATGACTCTCATGACCTTAACCTGAAGAGATTTTAATAAAATTCCAACCCTAGAACAGGGTTCCACCCCCAAAGTCCCAAAAAGACAGTCCCCATGGCCAGGATCTTTGAGCATGTAGGAGGTCATGTACAGTTCTAAGTCCATTATCCTGTAAAAAAAAAAAGATATGCACATCTGCTAAATGTAGGGAGGAAAACATTGTATGCCTAAGAGCCACATTTTGGAGACTTTTAGCATTTAAAGAAAGTAAATTTAAATTAGCAAGTACCAGGATGATTTAAACAAGCCAAGTTTGTTTTTATGGGTCCTTTTGTAAGTTTTCTCTTTCTGCACTGGTGTGTCTTCCAAATCTGATACATCTTTGAGAGAGGAGACAATAGAAGATAAATCAGACTCTTCTCCTTCATCCTCTGTATTGTTCTATGAGACAGCATAGCTATTCCTGGTTTTGATGACATCCCTTCTTGATATCTTGGGCTTTGGCTGCTGCTTATCTTGTTTCCTTTTACCTCCCACATTGGTAAAATCATCTGAAGAGGCTGCGGGGGCATGTCAGGTAGAACTATTATGGAGGGTGTTGCGATGTTGGTTTGTGTGTCCAGAGATACTTCAGGTGCTGCAAGGGGCAGCAGGTCAGGCTGAGGTGGGGTAGGTACAACCTGTACAGCTACTATAGTGGTATTTTGGGCTGTAGTAGGAATAAGGGATTGAGACTTTTTTTTACATTGTTGGGCTTCCAAGACCATTTCCTCTTGATCATAAAAGGAGCCTTTGTTATGTGCCGCCCAGGAGCACATTTTGTAGGAGTGACTTTTTTGTCACATAAGTTGCAACTAACTGAATTAGTGCAAAAGTGATTAGAATGTCCAGTTTCCAAACAGAAATCACAAACCTGAACATCACAGGCATTACTTATATGTGACAAAGAGCCAAGATTGTGGCTGCCCAGGATAAAAGCAAAAACCTCTGTCTCTTCCAATGTAAAAACTGCTCGGCAAGTGCTGTATTCCTGATTCAGAATTTTTAAGTTTCACTTAATATGCCAATCCCCCATCCAGATATTCTCAGAATCCAAAATAGGTTGAGGCCTTTCTATTGCTTCCATCCTTTGTTTGACCCAGTGCAGAATATCGGAGATTTCCACACCCTCATTCTTGAATAAGATATTAATAATTTTCCAAGTAGGTTTTGTCAAGGGGATAACTACAAAAGGAGACCATTTGATAGAATTATATTTCAGTCAGAATCTGTCCAGTAATACAGAAGATCTGAAACTAACATCAAATTGGGAGTCTCCAGAGGTATAGATAAGTGCAAAAACTTCCATTGCAGCAAAATGCATAGTTTCTTTCTGGAGTGTTCTGGCAATATAAGCTCTGTCAGGTGGGACTTCCAGATCCCCAACATATTTTAAACAAGTGGCATTTTTTCTTGGCTGGCTCCCCCAGATTAGAAAATAAATCTGATAACTTGGAAGTACGAGATGAAGTGTTGTGATCCTTCTGCCTGCCTCCATCTATAGTATTCGGGGCATCGATTGTAATTTCTCTGTATTAGTTGAAGTTTATACTTCCATAACTTCGGCCCAAGATATGAAAGGGAGGGCAGGAGCATTAGCCTTTAAGTCAAGTAAAGCGATCGTAACATTTGGTACATCTGTAGAACATGGAAAAGCAGGTTCTGACACTGATTTAGCTTTAGTTTGAGAAACAAAATCATGACTTACATTTCTGGAGTCAGACTGGTTCTGCAAAGCTGAGAAGTGGAACTGACCTGCTGTGAAGCAGGGTGTTGCTGTGTACATTAGATCTGAAGTCGTTTGGGTCTTGGGTGTGGTCCTTCTTCGTCACCATTAGAGGTCTTTGTGACAGTGTTTATAGTATCTGACTAACAAACTGGCTGCTGTAAATGACAGGAAGCAGTGGTAAGTGGAGCTTTGTGAACTAAACCTTGAATTTCTTTCTATGTCGAGACAGAACCCAAAAACCATGTACAGGTAGCTCCGTCTGCAGTTTGTTTCCAGCCTGCAGCATGAAGCGCTCATTCTGGTGTCCATTGCTGATCAGCTGTAGAAAAAGTAGGATCACAACCTGGAGATGAACACTGAGAAAATTCTATATGTTGGGTTTCCGGCGGTGCAAGCGGAATATTACTCTCGATGTGTTCCAGGTGTTGTAAAGTATCTTCCTCTTTTTTTAACAATTGCAGAACTTTATCTCATTTGGTTTTAACTTCTATGATTTTCTGCATTGAAATTGACTCTGGTTTTCTACTTGTAGCTCTTAATGGTTCCTCCAGATGCTATTTAGCAGCAAGAGCAGCAGCTGTCTATGTCTGAAAGGCTAACATTTCAGGATTTACATGTACTTCTAAGATATTCTAGTATACAGTGCCACTCCCAAATCTACCTTATCCAGACTGGACACACTTTTCCATGTCTTCTGTCACTTCGCCCTCGATGCCACCCCCCCCGACACCTGTCACTGCAACCTCTACCATGTCCTCGCATTCCCTTCCCTCGAAAATCATCGCCTGCAGCACTGCACTTAATTTGTAGCCAAATTCTGGCATGACGCTCTGCCCTCATACCTCTCTACCTTACTTACCCCAGCTCCCTCCACTTCTCATGCCCTCAGATCCCTTGATGACTGGAAGCTTCAAATCCCTAGGCGGAAAACTACTATTGGGCAATCTGTCTGCTCCTACCACTTCCCCAAACTCTGGAATGAACTCCCTCCCCAAATTCGCCACTCCTGCTCTACCCACTCCCTGTCTTCAGCACTAACAAACTTCCTCTCGGTAAATTGCTCCTGCACTTAATACACAAAGGTGTCCCCATTATCCTCCCCAATTGCCTGACCAGTGGCACCTAGCTTAGTCTATGGAAGCTGGCTTATCTATACCAACTTCAGCACTTCTAGTACATGGGCTTGCCCTGTCCTTAACCCTCCTTTATACTGCCTGATCCTCACATTTTCTCCACTCAGTGTCACATCTCATCTATCAAATGCTATCCCATTCTGTAATGTAATATATGCCAGCCAAGTGTTGTTGTTGAACTGTACTGTTTGTCTTGTCCCTATTCCATCACACAATTGAATCCTGCAACTGCATAACTGAAACGTTCTCTGTAAACTGTTCAACTGAATCTGTCTACTGCATTGCTGTAATTGTGCTCTGCTATGTTCTACTGTTTTTCCTTGCACATGTAACTCTTGATAACCTGAGAATTATCTCCCACTGTACCCTCATCCCCCAGGCCGCACCAGAAGACAAGCATCTTTTTGCTCAGTGTGCCATCCTGGTGAAACAATTTCAATAAATAAGTAATTAAATATTAGGTGCCCCCAAAGGCTGGGAGATTTCTAAATGTTCAGGTATTTCCATATCCACATCTTCTGGCTTAGGAATAGTTGCACACAAGGCATCTTGGTAGTCAGAATCCACCACACAGTCCTCTCCTCCTGCACACCCAGCTCCCTGGTCGGCCAACATGCCGATCAAGAACTGGGCAGGGGTTCCCCCTACAGTACAGTAGGAGTACTTTTATTAAGAAGGACTACAAATAAATACAATAACAAATACAATACCCATCAAATCATAATACAGTGTACATACATCAGAAACATACATAAGATACTTAATTTCAATAATCCAAACTAAAAAGGTTTTTCCTTACAAATACAACCTTTTCATGGAGGTTTAAACCATCTTTCACTATAAATCCATAGATGCTTAACTTTCTCATCATTGTACATTTTCCCCATCTACAGCCCATACTTTCTACGTTGCTAATTGAATATTATTAATCATTTCCCTCTAACGAATTACTCTTTGCTGGGTCACCCACATGCTTCTGGACTGCCATATATAATAATGAATTATTGCAAATATTACATATAATGTCTCTTGATGATATTTACCCCAGCCTCTATAATTTTTTCCACATATTAACACTGGATACTTTATCTTTTCAAAAAGAGGTTTCTCCCATTCCTCTGGTAAGAAAGACCAAAATAAATGTACATAAGGGCAATCAATAAATAGGTGCTCCTGAGTTTCAAGTGTCATTATACATGTACTCCTTAAACAATATCTCTCCTGTAGCTGCTTATGCTTACTATTATTCCTTACATATAATTTCTCATACAACCCTAACCATACTGTATCCCACAAGAATTCTGGTAACCTTTTGGATGACAGCATTTTAATATTTTTATTTATCACATTCTGTGAACACCCAGGAAAGGACACCTCCTCTTTTCTTTCTGACAGAATAATGTTATCATATATTGTTTGCTGATCTTGAATTTGTAGCTGTTGGCTTGTGATTCCCCATTTCATGGCATTCTTAATCTGCTGTAAGCCATAATGTTGCAGTCCAGTAATTCTCCATATTACAGTACATTATTTTTCTTCTGAGTCTAGGCTTCTAAACTAGAATTTACCCAACCTAAGACTTGAGATTTCCAAATATTTTTTCCCTGGCTTTAGTGTGCCTCCTGTATTGTATACTAAAAAGATACTTTTAAAAAAAGCTATGGGGTTCACCATACTTACACCTCCTTCTTTAAGTGACCTATAAGTGATTTCCCTCTTGACTGAGTTCAGTCTATTTCCCCATAGTGCCTGGAAAAAAATGCTATATAGTGAGGTGTACAAGTTTGGGGGCAGGAGGATTACATAGCATAAGTATAAAAAAATTGGTATCAGTAATGTTTTAATTAATATTATCCTCTTTTTTTTTTTGCAGTATGATGGCCCCTCCATAGATCCACCATTCTATTTGCTTTCTGAATTCTAATGTCCCAATTATATTTTATCCAGTCTTCCCCTCCAAATCTAATCCCTAATATTGTTATTGGGTCTCTAGAGATCCCAATTTCTGCATATATTCCTTCTTTGGGTATTGGGGTATCCCCTAAAGTGATTTATGTGCTCTTGTTATAATTAATTTTGGAGCCTGAGGATTGCAAGAACTTAAAAAATACTTCCCAAATGATTTTTTCATCAGTGGGAGATGAAATGCACAATACAAGGTCATTTGCATATGCTAAGATTTTTTTGGGGGAGTCCTGCTCACTATATTGTATCCCAAATATACAGCTATTATTATTTTTATTTATTTATTTATTCAGATTACACCTGTGAGCTAGAAGCTCTTTTAAGTAGGTTCCACAGCAGACATACAGATACTTTATACAGACAGGATTGGTAGACAGGTAGTTTTATAAAGTGTGCATTTGGTTAAAGACCATAAAATAACATATGTATTTTCATAATTAGCCCATCTGTACAAAAGACACATAAGAGCAGACTAAGGGGGCACCCTTGCCTATCACCTCTTTTGATGGCCATTTCTCTCTCTCTATCTGCCCATTTACATTTGGTAAAAAGACTGCATTATCACATAATAACTTGAGCCATTTTATAAATGTTTCTGGAAGGCCATAAGATTTAAGGTAGGAGGTGAAAAAGATAACTATGTGAGACCTGGTAGAAAGCCTTCTCCTGATCTATGCTTATTATGTAGCCTTGTATTTCATTTTTTGAAGCCTTATAAAAAATTTATCTCAGCATAATCAAGTTATCATGTTGATACCTTCCTGGAATAGCACAGGTCTGACTATCATCTATCAATTTGTCATTTACCACCAGAAGCCTATTGAAAAGAACTTTACTTAATATTTTTAAGTCTGTATTTAAAAGGTTCAATGGCCTCCAGTTTTTCATATCCTTCCTGGCTCCTTTTTTGTATAGTAGAATCAATATTGCCTGATTCATAGTTTTTGTTAGACCTTCCCCATTGAGCTTATTATTGAAAACTATTTCCAGAGATGGCACAATTTCTTCTATGAATGTTTCATATTTTTATTTTTATTTTATTTATTTATTTATTAAACTCTAGGATTACAAGTACCTTTGAGCAGGAACTGCTCATTTACAAAGGTTCCACGTCAAAGGATGTATGGTAACATGCATACAAAGGAAAAGGATAGATATATACTTTACACTTAAAGTTGACTTAAACAA
Source organism: Neoceratodus forsteri (assembly GCA_016271365.2). Classification (NCBI taxonomy): domain Eukaryota; kingdom Metazoa; phylum Chordata; order Ceratodontiformes; family Ceratodontidae; genus Neoceratodus; species Neoceratodus forsteri. The sequence goes on from CM057454.1 coordinate 800,511,947, forward strand.
GGTATATACAGTAAGTTGCAGAGAGAGTCAGCAAAGCCAGCATGAGTCAGTTTTAAAGGTGAACTGCATATGGAGCAGAGGGAGTCAGAGTGGAGTCAGCAGGCAAGGGCCATTGTCCGATGGTAGAGGTGGATAGCAAGAGATTGGTGTGGGTGGCTCGGAGGCCTAGTGTCAGCTGAGAGGGGAGGGGTGAGTAAAGGGTGGGGGTAGGGGCACCAATGGCTCTGGTAGGAGGTGAATACTATTGATTAGGGAGAAGCAGTCACACTGTGTGGTTGAAGTGAGGGATAGACAAAGTACCCTTTTAAAAGGACCAAGAGTTACAGCTGTAAGTGCTTCTTTGTTAAGGGTATTGTACCACTGAGGAGCCCTGTGCAGGAATGACCTCTGTCTCATAGTGGTCCAGCATCTGGGGACCTGGAATGTCTGTTGTTGAGCTCTTCATGTAGGTTGGGTGCTGCTGTGAGCAGTAAGGAGTTTTGCCACTCCTGACAGCATATGCCCAAGGAGAATTTTTTTGGTGAGTAGACAGGTCTGGTATTGAATTCTACTCAGGAGTGGTAGCCATCCAGCCTGGGCATATAGGTCACAGATGTGCGTTAGGCAGACGGCACCCATTAGGAGCCTACAGGCTTTGTTGAGCATCACACATATCCTCTGGAGAGCAGTAGGGGAGGCAGAGCTATAGATGACTAGACCGTAGTCAATAATGGAGGTGACAGAGCTATAGATAGCCAGTCTAAGGGCTTCGGGTGTCAGGCAATGCTTGTGCTTGTGGAGCAGGCCAATTCGTATATTGGCCACCTTTGCTACATTACCAATATGATGCAAGTACAAAAGTGAGCTGTCCAGGGTGATGCCAAGATATTTAAACTCAGAAACATGCTCAAGAAAGGCCCCTGCATGGTTCTTGATGTTGAGGAGCAAAGGTTTGTATTTGCTCTATGGGTTGTAGAATGTCATGACCTTAGTTTTGCTATAGTTCAGAACAAGTTTATGTGAGCTAAACCAATCTTCAATGTACCTGAAGTCACGTTGTAGGTGACTCTCAAGAAGTCTAGCATTTTGGTCCCTGGTAAATAGTACTGCATCATCCACATAAAGTAATATTCTCTGTTGGCAGATGCATGGGAGACCATTAAGAAAGAAAGAAAAAGAGTAATGGTCCCAATATTGACCCCTGAGGAACACCTGAGAGGACTGTTTTTTTCTTCAGATGTGACTCCAGCAATCCTGACATGTTGGATCCTATCCGCAATGTAGCTAGCAAACATGAGCACTGCATCATTGGAGATGCCAAGGGTGGTCAGTTGATCAAGAAGAAGTGGATGGTTAACGGTGTCAAAGGCCTTCGTTAGATCCATGAATACTGCTCCCCCACATATGCCTTAGTTGATGGTGTCATGGAGGAAATCGGTGAATTCCAACAGTGCCATGGTGGTACTATGCCCTTTCTGGAATCCATGTTTTAGCAAGGCATTTGATACAGTCCCACACAAAAGATTAATACACAAGTTAGCCAGCCTTGGAGTGGGTCCCAAGGTGGTAGCCTGGATAAAAAATTGGCTGACAACAGGCCTTAAGGTAGTCATAAATGGAGTCCACAGTGAAGAAAGGAGGTTACTAGCGGGTGCACCGAGGTTCAGTACTGGGACCGGTCCTTTTAATGTCTTTATAAGTGACATTGTAGAGGAACTGGAAGGAAAAGTATGTCTCTTTGCAGATGACACAAAGATCTGCAACAGGGTTGATACACCAGATGGAGTGGAAAGGATGAGAAGGGACTTGGCAAGGTTGGAGGAATGGTCAAATGATGGCAGCTCAGATTCAATGCAAAGAAGTGAAGGTAATGCACCTGGGAAACAAAACCCAGGGAAAAGTACACAATGGGGGTGAGATACTGACAACAGTAAAATGGAAAGGGACCTGGAGTAATTATATCAGATGACCTAAAGGTGAGCAAGCAATGTGAGAAGGCAGTAAGGAAGGCTGGGGGATATTGGGATGCATAGGAGAGGCATCAATAGTAGAAAACAGGAATTTGTTATCCCTCTGTACAGACAGTTGGTGAGACCCCATCTGGAGTACTGTGTGCAGTTCTGGAGACCCCATCTCCATAAAGACATAGACAGAGTGGAGGCTGTCCAGAGAGGCAACCAAAAATGGCAGGGGTCTGCACCAGAAGACATACGAAGAAAGACTAAAGGAGCTTAATATGTATACCCTTGAGGAAAGGAGGGAGAGAGGGGACATGATAGAAACTTTCAAATACCTCAAGGGAATCAACAAAGCCCAAGAGGGTGGCATCTTTCAGAAAAAGAGATGTGCAAGAACAAGGGGGCACAATTTGAAGATAGATAGGGGACGGCTCAGAGGTAATGTGAGGAAATATTTTTTCACAGAGAGGGCTGTGGATGCATGGAACAGCCTCCCTGAGGAGATTGTGGAGTCATGAACAGTGTGAGAATTCAAGAATGCATGGGACAGACATAAGGCAGTCCCAGTGGGGGGTAGGAGGAAGTAAGCTGTTGGTTAATTAGGATCTACAGCATATCTGTTAGGTAGGAAAGTGGGCAGACTAGGTGGGTCAAGCGGTCCTTATCTGCCGTCAAATTCTATGTTTCTATGTTGTTCTGGGCAATAGATTTCATATTTGTCCAGGAACTCTACAAGTTGATCAGAGACTATTCATTCCAAAACTTTTGATAAGGGGGGGGAGGATGGAGATGGGCCTGTAGTTGGTGTGCAGCGACTTGTCTCCACTTTTGTGCACAGGTGTGATAGTTGCCTGCTTCCAGAGTGATGGGAATTGACCCAGTCTTAAGGATAGGTTAAAGATCTTTGTCAGGGGTTCAAGGATCTCATCCTGGACTAGTACAAGCAACTTCAGGTCAAGAGAGTCACCACTGTACCCAATTTTGCTGATGGCCTTGCATATATAGGGTCTGGCTTGGTGCATAGGGATCTCTTTGAAGAAGAACTGTGGGGCAGGGTGTGTTTGGGATGCTGTTGTAAAGGTGGAGTTGGAAATGGGGGCATTGAAAAAATCAGGTGGTAGGACACTGCTCAGTTTAGAGAACGCATTGTTGAACGTGCTAGAGATGGTATTTAGGTCAAGCGTAGGTGTACCATCAATGTTAAGCATAGTGGGTGGTGTCTTAGCATCCTTCCTTGTGAGGTCCTTCAAGTTATTCCAAAATTTTTTCCCATCATCCTAGGAGTTGGAAAGTGCCTCTCTAAAGTATTTGCATTTGGCTTTCTGGATAGCTCTGGTACAGCCATTTCTTGCTGCTTTGTATTGTTGGATGTCCCCTTTCGCTGCTGTAGCTCAAGCACAATGCCAGAGGTGGTCCCTTAGTTTGAGCTGCGCTATGAGATCAGAGTTTATCCAGGAGTTGGACCAGCCTTTGACTTTCTTCTTTACAAGTGGTGCATAGATATCACAGGCTGTAGTGAAGTAGCTAATGAACAGTTCCAGGGCTTTGTTTACGTCCTTGAGAGTGTCTATTTTAGACCAATCTAGCCTGCTTAAATGAGATTTTAGCAGGTGTAAGTGTCCCTTCTTGAGAACCCTGGTGTATATTATTTTCTTGGGGGGGCTTGGTGACATTATTAGCCCAAGAGCAGATTACAGGTGAGTGGTCACTTAAGAAGTCCGGGAGGACAGACACTTTAGTGATTTTTTCTGGGCAGCTTGACAGTATCCAGTCAATTAGGGTGCTGGCCCCTGTCCTGTAGTTACTTCTAGTGGGTGAGGGGACGAGCTGTGTGAGGTACTGTGCAGTGACAGTATCCTTATAGATGCAGGCCTCAGGTGCTAGCCAGTTGATATTAAAGATCCCCATAATTATGTTCTCCATGCTATGGCGCAGTCCCTTGAGGCATTCCATTAGGTTATTGAAGCCGATGTCCTGGTCCTTTGGGATATATATATATATATATATATATATATATATACACACGAGACTACTGTAATATTTTTGTTATGGGCCCCTAGAAGAACTCTGATAGCGAGGACCTGAGATGGTGAAGCCGGGCTTGGAAAATGGATGGCGTGTCCCATGATAGTTTCTCTCAGGTAGATGGCGCAGTCACCACCCTGCTTCGAAATCCTGTCCTGCCTGAAGATTGAGTATTACAGGAATTGCTACCACAGAGTCAGGGATCTTGGGGATAAGCCATGTTTTGATGACAGAGAGGATATCAGGATTGTGTTGTTTGATCAAGGTTAGGAAGTTATCGAGTTTGCTAAGGACATTGCTACAGACATTAATGGATGCCAGACTGAGAGACCCCGTTGCTCTGTTCTGGGGGTAGCAGATGGTCCAAGAGGTTCAGGGTTAGGGTGAACGTTTCCTGAGAGGAGAAATAGTATTAAAAGAAATCTCATGAGAGAGGTTTTAAGAATTTTGATGGCTTGCTTGTTTTTTAGGCATCTGTGTGTCTTGGTGTAATGGTGCATGGGGTAACTAGTCTTGTTGCAGAGGGCTGCCACTGCAAGTAGGTTACCCGGTGGGCTAGTCATGAGGCTTCAGAAGATAAGGAGTAAGCCATAGTGGGAAGCAGTGGGACATGGGCTAATTATGTTGGATCCCCGTTGTCATGCCAGGAGTGTAATGCAGAGCAGTGGTTGGCATTAGCTGGCACATAGGGTGAGAGGATGTAACTTCAAGAGAACTGGGGCAGAGCAGCAGTATTATAACTGCAGCTAACACTGCTGGGAGCAGATTTAAAGCCACCATGGTTTGGGATAGGAGGGAAGCACAGTTATGCAAAAGGGGGAAGAGAGAGAGAACAAAGAACAAAACAGGAGATCTGTTATGATGCGTATGATTGGTTGATGCAGAGGGTGCTGACCGAATTAGTGCAGCAGCCCAATGTGGGAGGGGTGAGAGTGTATTTAATGGAGGCCTGGGATGGGGTGGAGGGGGTAGGACAAAATATCACAATGTCCCCAAAGACCCGAGTAGCTGAAATGCTTCGAGAGGTTGAAATAAAGCAGTTAAGCAGCAGTCTGAGTGCGCACCAATGGCTGAGGTGAAAAGGAATTGTCCTGACCAATCACTGTGCACTGTCAGCAATGCCACACCAATCGGAAAGCAGCCGCAAGTATGGAGCTTTTCACAGCTTTAGGCTCTCGTACTTGGTGTCAGGATCTTCCACAGGGTTCCAGAGAGGCAGCCTGAAGATGGGACAGGAGTCTGCGAGGTGGCAGTGGTGCTGAAAATTCCATCAGGGATCCTAATGGGGCAAGAAGTAGAGGAGGATTAATTTAACCCTAGCAAATTAGCAAGAATGGGTGGGAGGATGGTGGCAGTCTGTCAGCAGGGACGGGGGTGCTAAACAAGATTAAAATATGAATGAGTCAAGGTAGTTCAAGGTGAGGTGGACAGGCAAAGGAGCTGAGGTGCAAATTAAGAGAGTGGGAGGGCAAGGTTACAGATGAGGGAGGATAGAGGAGGCAAGAGCTGAGGTGAGAATTAGGGATAGTCTGAGTGAAAGTAGATAGAACTGGAGAGAGGGACAGGAGCTGATTGGGGGAGGGTCAGGAAAGTACAGCGGTTCACACTGTGGCAGAGTTTTGGGAGGGATACAGATAGAAATGCAGGGGGATGAGAAAGAGAGAGAGAGAGCTAGCTACAGGGTCAAAATTACACAGTGAAATACATTAAATACCAAGGCAAGCAGGCAGCTTAGGTTAAATAACACAGTGGTCATGCATTAGGCTTAAACAGTAAAATATCATAATGTCCCCAAAGACCCAAATAGCTGAAATGCTTTGGGAGGTTGAAATAAGGCAATTACGTGGCAGTCTGAGTGTGCACCAATGGCTGAGGTGAAAAGAAATTGTCCTGACCAATCACTGTGCACTGTCAGCAGTGCTGCACCAATTAGAAAGCAGCCACAAGTTTGGAACTTTTCCCAGCTTTAGACTCTCATACCTGGTGTCAAGATCTGCCGCAGGGTTCCAGAGAGGCATCCTAAAGATGGGTCAGGAGTCGACAAGGTGGCCGTTGAGCAACACTTTCGGCGGTGGTGCCAAAAATTCCACTGGGGAGCCTGGTATCAGGATCCATCACAGGGTTCTAGAGTGGCAGCCTGAAGATGGGGCAGGAGTTGGCAAGGCAGCCATTGAGCGCTGCTTTCAACAGTGTCGCCAAAAATTCCACTGGGGATCCTGGTATCAGGATCTGCTGCAGGGTTCCAGAGACATGGCCTGAAGACAGGGCAGGAGTCGATGAGGTGGCCGGTGGCACCAAAAATTCCACTGGGGATCCAATGCCTGAGGTGAAAAGAAATTGTCCTGACCAATCACTACGTACTGCCAGCAGAGTCGCACCAATTGTAAAGCAGCCGCAAGTATGGAACTTTTCCCAGCTTTAGGCTATTGTACCTAGTGTCAGGATCTGCTGCTGGGTTCCAGAGAGGTGGCCTGAAGATGGGGCAGGAGTCAGAAAGGCAGCCATTGAGTGCCGCTTTCAGCGGTGGCGCCAAAAATTCCACCGGATGTAATTCCATCAGTACCTGATGCTGAACCATTTTTTAAGGATTTTATGTTTTTTATTTCTTCCTTAGTAATAGAGGAAGCTAAGGCCTCATCATCCTCTGTTGTAAGTTTTGGCAAATTTAATTCCAAAAAGTCCTCTTTATTCTCTATTGCAGAATTACAGAATACTTTTTCCCAGATGTTTTTCAGCTATCGCTGAAATTTCCTCTGGCATGAATTTCATCTTCCAGTTTTCAGATCTTAATTTAGTAAAAACCCTATGATCTATCCTGTTCTTACATTCTTTAAAGGGATATGTGGAACCTTTTTATTTTGGCGCACGTGCGCAACCAACATCTTGCGGCAGTGGGGATTTGGAGGTGCGGTCGCTGTTGGGTGAATGCAGGGCACACACCAGTAGGTGCATCCCTTATTCCCCAATCAGTGATGCCACACCATGCATACTAAGCTGGCCAGCACATCTAAGGAAAGGCCCGCTGCAATCCGAGCAAAACTCGTCACACATAGCGGGACCTTCCTATGTGCTTGCCAGCTAGCCAGCATGTGGCACAGTGGCTGCCTCTGCCAACAGCGCCAACTTGAAGTGCCCAATCTCCCGGTTGGATTCCACCCCTTGAAGTATGTGCTGATGAGGCAGCCCCTCCCCGTCGGCAGAATATGCCCCCCGTCGTTGTTTGCTGACGGTGCCCTCGGCATTCGCCCCATTCCCGCTGTACTGTGCTGATGGAGCCCTTTCTCCCCATTGGCATTATGTCTCCCTTCTTCTGTGCTGATAGGGTGCCCAATACTCCATCAGCTACTGGCCCTCCCCAAACAATGTTTGCCCGATGGGGTGCCCAATCCCCATTGGCATCCGCCTTCCGTCATACTGTGCGATGGGGGAGCCCACTCCCTGTCGGCATCATGACCCCCACTTCTTCTGTGCTGATGGGGGTGCCCAATCCCCCATCAGCTACTGTACCCCCAAAAACAAAAGAAATGACCTGTAAAAAAAGAAAACCGTCAATGTTTTTTTTTCTTGCTCCCTGTAAACTGAAAATGGTCCCTCTTAGTCTCCTACCACCACCCGCACCCACTCACTGCACACCCTGCCTCCCCACACCCCCACCCCCATACACTTACCTCTGGAGTCCAGCGCAATGATCTTCACTGGACTGGGAACACGTCTGCACTCTTCAAAGCCGACCATGAACTGAGGAAATGCCGGCAAGCTGTATAATGGAATGAATAGGGTTTTTTCAACTTTGCTCCATATCTTGGGCATTTTTTGGAATTTCTGCACCAAATTTTCAACATGGGGATTTTGGGACCCTCCTCATGAATTCCATCACAGTTTTGATGTTAGTCGGTCCTGAAAGGTGATTTCGCAGTCACTGTGTGAAATCACCTTTTGGGACCAGTTAACACAAGGACAGTGGAAGTGTTCATGAGGTGGGCTCTCAAAAAGCCTATGTTGCAAATTTGGTGGAAAAAATCCAAAAAATGGCTGTTTTATGAGCGTGCATTGCGCAGTTGCTACACAAGCTTGTAACTTCATGAATTTGCAATATTTTCATGCTAGATTTTCAACATTGTCATTTTTCTACACCTCCTTGTGAACAGTACAGCTGTCATTTTTCACATCCTGGTCAAAATGTGTTTCTGCACTTCCGGCGCACAATACCGCGGTCACTGTAGGAAATCAGTGTTTGGGCCAGATTGCAAAAATGACAGTGATGCTGTTCATGTGCAGAGGTCCTACAATGCCTATGTTGAAAATTTGGTGATGATACTCCATAAAATGACTGTGTTATGAGCGTACATTACGTAGTTTGCACTCACACTCGTAACGTGCATTTGTAATATTTTCACTCTGGATTTTCACCATTGGCATTTTTCCACACCTCTTGATGAACAGTAAAGCTGTCATTTTACATATCCTGCCCAAAATGTGTTTTCGCACGTCCGGTGAAGAATAGCATGGTCACTGAGTGAAATCACTTTTTGAGACAGCTTGAGGACATGACAGTGATACTGTACATGAGTAGAGATGCTAAAAAGCCTATGTTGAAAATTTGGTGACAAAACTCTATTAAAATGCCCGTGTTACAAGTGTGTGTTGCACATTTCCCAAGCACCCTTGTAACTTCGCATATTTGCAATAATTACATGCCACATTTTTACTACTGCCATTTTTTTACACCTCCTTATGAACAATACAGCTGTCGTTTTTCACATCCTGCTAAACATGCGTTTCCACAGTGCACTACCAAAGGCAATGCCAGTGCAACAACATTCGGTATTGACAAATGCCTTGTTTTAAACTAGTGCCAAATCTCATCTCCTCTTCTAATGATTTTGCTCTATCATATTGCAAAGAAAACATTTATGTTTTTTATGCTTGCTATTTGGGCCCCGTAATCTCTCTTTTCTGTCTTTGTTAGAATATAAGTTTCTATAACTGTCCTCCTAGCTTTAAGTAAGTTAAGTATTCTCTATTAGTCTCTCTTTTTGCTTTAGTTTGAAAAAAGGTTTTCCATGCAACTTTCATATCTTCCCACCAGGTGGCGATATCCTCCTACATTCCTGCAACAGACAACATAGCAAACCAGTCTTTTTTCTACTCTATTTTCACTTTTTCATTCTGTAGCAAGGAGCTTTTAAGTCTCCACATATTCTTCTTGCATTTTGGGGTCTGTGCCCATCTAATACCTATTGTTACTGATCTATGATCAGTGAATTGCCAAGCTCTTAGTGATGCTGCTCCTAAATCTAATATTTTGGAGGAAAATATGAAGTCTAGCCTGGTGAACATTTAAGCTTTAAAGAATGTGTTTCCTCCTGTGGGATATAAAGCTCTATATGAATCTATTAAATTTGCATCTTGTTCTATTTCTTTCACTGCATTAGTGTCACAAAAAAGTTTTTCAGTTCTTAAACCTCTGTCTGATTTCTCCATTCCACAGGTAAAATCACCAACCCATGCAATAAGTTTAGAAGTGCGCAAATAAGGCCTAATCTGTTTGTATAAGGATACTCTAAGGGCTTTCATCTGCGGGGAGTATGTATTACTTAATCTAAACCTGTCTGGGCCTAAAGAAAAATCTAAAAGAAGAGCCTGACCTGGGACTATTTCTGTTAACCTGGATACTTTTAAATTCACATTGATAAATAATATCCCCACATCATCACAAACCTCTTCTCCCACCAACCAGAAAGAGGGCCCTTTATACCAATATTTCTTCCCTAATTGTAATTCCAGCATAGTTTTTATTGTAGCATCTTGTAAACAAATTATATCTGATCTGATGGTTTGCAAAACATTTAATATTGTCAACATTTTCTAATGATTCTTTATACTACTTACATTTAAAGAAGAAATATGCAAAGAATCCATTTATTCAAATTATGACTTCAGTCCTAGGGAGTTTTAATAATTCACCTGCGCCTTGTACGCTGAGCTATAAGCCTTTCTATTTCCCCCTCCATCCTGGTCTGATGTTACCTCCATAGTGGTTGAAGTCAGTGAGGAGGAGTCTGACCCTTCCCCATCCATATATTTATCCTGGTTTTCTGTACTTAATGCTGAAAATTTGTTCCCTATCCTCCAATCCCCTTTGCCTAGTGTGGTTTCCTTACTACTAGCTTTGTCCATCAATGTCTTCCCACACCTACTTTCTTTTTTTTTTTGCTTGGACTTTCTTAAATGGCTGTTCTACCGGGGGTGGGTTGGGGAGGCATTTCCTCATCTTTGGTTCTATCTGCTTCCTTTTCCCTTTGATCAGCTCTCTTACTTGCAGTTCCCTCTCTTTTTGCTCCTTCTGGCACTCCTTGGGATAATGAATTTGTCTCCTGATTGTTTGTGCTGATTGCATCCTCCTGCTGTGTCTCTGCCTCAGATGCCACCCTAGCTATTCCTTTTGCTTGCACCTGTTGTGCCCTGTTGATCAGTCCTTCATGAGAGGGACAGTCCTCCAGATTGTGTGATGCTCAAGGGCATTTTCTGTACTCATGCCCTTTTGTTTCACAAAGGTTACATTTGAAAAGGTTCACACAATTAGGAGATGTGTACCCACATTCAAAACAATGGCTGCAGTGGAGAGTATCACATGCTGAGCTTAAAGGCATTCTTGATCCACATTTATAACATGATTTTGGCTGGCCATTGTAAAACAATATACCTCTGTCCATTGCCAGAAAAAACATGCTTGGAAGATGAACTGGACCATTGTTGGTAGAATACAGTTTAATCTTAATCTTCCATCCCCCATTCCAGATCTGTTCACTGTCTAGAATGGGGGAGGGTCTGTCCAGTACCTCTCACTTTTGCCTCAACCAGAATAAAATATCCTCCACATTTACCCCTTCGTTGCAGAACATAACAGTAATTATCTTAATTGCAGGCTTGGTCAATGGTACGGCCATGTATGGTATCCAAACAGGAGTATTTTTAAGATTCTGGTATTGCATCAAAAATCTATCAAGACGAGAGACAGTTTTAACACTCATATCATCGTTCCCATTCCCCAAGTGTATCAGAGCAAAAATCTCTGAAAAGAAAAACCTCATTGATGCCTTTAACAAATTTTTTGCAATTCGTAATCTGTCAGGGGGTTTCTCCAGGCTGCCCTTATATATCAGCCTTACAGCATTCTTTCTAGGGGTTGGCTCACCCTTGTTTTGAAATGTCAGCTAGGTGAAACATTGGGTTTAGCCAGTCCCTTCTTGATGGATCTGTTAGAATATTATCTGGAGGCCCCATCCTTTGTTCATCATTATTTTGTTGTGCAGTGTCATCTGCATTACTTGTATTTTCAAGTGCACGGTTGGGCCCCTTAGTTACAGTGAGAGTACTCTCAGAATCCTGTACATCATGATTGTTATCTTTCTCATTATTGTGCACAGTTTCTGTATTGACCTCAGTTTGCTGCATTTTAGAATTTGTTTTGGTACCTCTGCACATTCATATTTTCTGGGTCTGGAACCCATTATTTGTCCTGTGATAAAATCCAGCCCGCTCCTTCCAGAGCTCTTGCTGGGGTCCAAGCTTCTGTATCCATAGCATTTACCACTGTATCTCCTGTTGCGATGACGTCTTCATTAAATAAACCAGCTGTCTCAGCAGTACGTGCTGTTTGAAATCCACCTTCTTTATCGGGGATTTTCTTAATTTCCATTTTTGGTTTTGTGATGTGGGACATGCCGAAATGTTTTGCTTTACCTTTTGATCTTGTGCTAGGTTTGTCAGATATTTCTGGCTTTTGCCTCAATAAGCTGCTAGCCAATGCTTCCTTATCTCTTACAACATCTTTCGAACAGCATGCAGTTTCCTGTGATGTTGCTACCTCATTTTGCAGCTGTGTTAACAGCACTGAGTAATTTTCTGTAGCTTACATTTTTTCTGACTGCATAGCCAGGACTTCAGCTTACAAAACTTCCCTCTGTTTTTTGCATTTAGCTTCCTTAAGGGACAGTTCTGTAATTAAAGTTTTTTGATCAGAGATAATAACTGAAACAGTCTCACCATACTTTTTCTTTTGTAACCTGTTTGCAGCATCTTCTTCTTCTTGCTGAATTAAATCTGGTTCAGATTCAAAGAATTCTTCAGGCACATCCATGTCCACACTTTCTTGTTCTTCTATCACAAATTAGCCTCTGTAGTGGACATGGCCTACCTAGACTTTAGCAAGGCATTTGACACAGTCCCACACAAAAGATTAATATAGAAGTTAGCCAATCTGGGAGTGGGTCTCAAGATGGTAGCCTTGATAAAGAATTGGCTGGAGAACAGGACACAGAGGGCAATAGTAAACAGAGTCCACTCTGAAGAAAGGGGGGTTACTAGTGGGGTACTGCAGGGTTCAGTACTAGGACTGATCCTCTTCAATGTCTTTATAAGTGACATTGCAGAGGGAATGGAAGGAAAAGTATGTCTCTTTGCAGGTGACACAAAGATCTGCAACAGAGTTGATACACAAGGTGGGGTGGAAAGGATGAAAAGGGACTTGGCAAGGTTGGAGGAATGGTCAAATGTGTGGCAGCTTAGATTTAATGCTAAGAAGTGCAAGGTAATGTACCTGGGAAACAAAATCCCAAGGGATGAGCACACAATAGGGGGTGAGATACTAACAACAACAAAAATGGAAAGGAATCTGGGAGTAGTCATATCAGATGACCTAAAGTTGGACAAGCAATGTGAGAGGGCAGTAAGGAGGACTGGGGGGATACTGGGATGAATAGGGAGAGGCATCATCAGTAGAAAACAGGAAGTTGTTATCCCTCTATACAGACAGCTGGTGAGACCCCATCTGGAGAACTGCATGCAGTTCTGGAGACCAAATCTCTGCAAAGACATAAACAGGATGGGGGCAGTCCAGAGGAGGGTAACTAAAATGGTGCAGGGTCTGCACCGGAAGACATATGAAAAGAGTCTTAAGGATCTTAATATGTATAGCCTCAAGGAAAGGAGGGAGAGGGGAGACATGATTGAAACTTTAAAGTACCTCAAGGGAATCAAAAAACTCCAAGATGGTAGCATCTTTCAGAAGAAGAGGTGTGCAAGAACAAGAGGGCACAATTTAAAGATAAAGGGAGATGGCTCAGAGGTAATGTAAGGAAGTATTTTTTCACAGAGAGGGTTGTGGATGCATGGAACGGCTTTCAGGAGGAGGTTGTGAAGTCAAAAACAGAGGTGGAATTCAAGAATGCATGGGACAGTCATAAGGCAATTCTATGGGGTGGGGGTAGGAAGATGTAGGCTGTTGGTTAACTAGGATCTGCAGCTTATCCATTAGGTAGGGAAATGGGCAGACTGGGTGGACCAAGCAGTCCTTACCTGCCATCAAATTCTATGTTTCTATACTTCTATGTTAGGGGTAGAGGAGGAGGCCATATCCTCTTCCTCCACATCACTTCCTCCTCCACCTCTGTCCAGTACCAAAATGGGTCCCTCCATCCTGTTCACAGGAAGTGATAGCATTCCTGCAAGCAGAGTAGGGGAATTTTGATTAAGAAACATAAAAGTTACATCACATTATTCATACATGATATCAGAAATTGTACAAAAGAAGAAAACACAAAAAAATAAGAAACATTGCCTAGGTATACATCATGAACATAAAAGATATTAAACATTTCATATCAGAGAAAACAAAACCTAACAAAGGGGATCCCTACACATTACTCTGTTTAAACTAGCACACTAAAACTAAGGCTAAATATTCCATTAAGAGAACATTTTGAAGAGTCTCCATAAATGGGCCACTTTATCTGGTGTAAATCTCTGTGTATCAAGTTCTTTTACTCTAATCATTTCAGAGTCTATCTGTGTAATTAACACACTGTTTAAAGCTTGTTGCTGTTGCAGAACATGCTGACAGCATGCTTGCCATAGAAAGTATTGAATGACAGCGAAAAGTACATGTGAAGTACTTTTGTGAAAGATTCTCCAAACACCAAAATAATCTCCAAGTATTAAAGTAGCATTCAAAACTCTTGTAAAAAAGGGCAGTTTCCACCTATTGGCCAGTTCTGCCCACACCTGATTGCTAGAAGGAAAATCAAAGAAAAAATTAAAAATACTTTCTTCTATGTTCACACATGTTAATTTAGGACAATACTGTTCAGCTAAGGGTTTGAGTTTTAGATTACCTCTCACACCTAACTTTCCTTGTGAGCATAACCAATGTCCCATACCTTAACTGGGATTCTGCTGTCATTAAGTTTATTTAAGGCCCAATTCATTTTGGCAGGGGTACATTCAGGGAAAATTAAAGCCACTTGCTGCACACTATGAACTGTGTATGAATAGACACCTTTCTTATTTAAAGCCATCAATGTCTGTTTCTCTATTTTCCATTGGTGTAATTTTTTTAACTGAAGGACCAGCATAGGTTGGAACTGCAAATTGTGACAACAGTATGGGGGGTGGTATTAACCCATTTTGTAAAATGTTTCTGTAAGGCCCACTGTATCCATGACTGCCAAAGTGACCCGTTTGTCTCCCAAGCACATTTAAAGGTACTGTATAAAAAATGGAATGAAAAAATACCACTGGGTTTATTATATTATGCAATCCTTTCCTCTGTGGGAGGTAAGTAACGTCCCTCTTAACTGGGTTGAATCTGCTGCCCCAGGGCATCTGGAAGAAAATACTAAAAAGTCTAGTCTGCAAGTATACCAGGATGGCATAAATATAACTGACATATAGAAAAATGGGAATAATACTTTTTTTGATAATTTGTACATGCTTTTTCTTTCCAAACTTCCATGTTTTCCAAAGGCAAACTTTGCTTTCACTTATGTTGATTTGTTTTTACCAATTATTGGTGGCCATATCACAAGGCCTACCCATATACCTAAAATTTTTTGTGGCACAGTGGAGATGCTGATTCCACTTACATCTCTGATCATAGTGGTTGGCTTATTCAGGCTATAACAGTGCTTTTGTCTTTATTCAGTTTAGCACCAGAGTATTGTGCACAGGCATCAAAGGAGCTGATCGCCTTTTCTATGGAGCTGATGTTTTGAACAACTAGAGTAACATCATCTGCATATGCAGTTACTTTCCCTGGAGTTAAAGTCTCATGAGGAGCCAGACCTATAATTTGTTTATCCCACTTTATCTGTCAGATGACTGGGTCTAGAGCAAAGGTATAAAGTAAGGGGCTTAGCGGACAGCCCTGCCGTACTCCTTTTAAAAGAGGAACATCCCCCACCAAATAAACCATTAACTGTTGGAATAAAATTAACATTAGATTATAATAGTTTAATCCAATCTACAGTAAAACTGTTTTTGGGATCTCATATGTCTCTAGTACATTAAATAGAAAATTATGCTCAATTCGATCAAATGATTTAGATTGATCTACTGCAACTATAAAGTCTTTAAGACTTTGAGATGTACAGACTTCACAGAGCTCTCGTAAAATAAGGAGATTATGTTGGATCTTACATTCAGGGGTAGTGCATGTCTGGGCCGTATCAATTAATGTTTCAGCTACTGTTATTAATCTATTGTTCAGAATTTTTGCCAAAATCTTATAGTCACTATTAAGGATGCTGATGGGCCTCCAGTTAGATAATTTCGTATCCCCATTTTTAAATATGTAGCATATGAGAGCTGTACTAAAATATGTACACTTAAATTCTTTGACTGTAACATAAAATTAAAAATATTTGCTAGCACAGAACTCAAAAAAGGTTCATATTTTTTATAGAAGTCATTAGAGAGACCATCTATTCTTGGTGAGGTTCCTGTCTTTAACTTTTTAATTACCCCACAAACTTCTTCAGAGGTAATTGGATCTACCAATGCCTCACCAGCATAATGGCTCAAATGGGGTACTGGTGCAGTTAAATAATTTTGTACATTACCCTTTTTTAAGGGGTATTGGGAAAAATTTTCAGTTAAGTTGTGTTGCACTAATGACAGCATTCCTAGATTGGTGTCTATCAGCCTATTGTCCTATATAAGTAAACCTTCCATAATGGTTTTATCCAGTCATTGTTTGCACATCTTGTAGGGATCCAAAGCTGGTTGATTATTTGTGCAAAATCTCATTTGCATGTCCAATGATTTTGCTCTATCATATTGATAGATTTTCATTTGCTTTTTTATTTCCAAAATTTGTGTTTTATATTTCATGTGATCCTTTAGTGGAAAAAACATAAGTTTGTGTAATTGATTTCTGTAGTCTAAATATTTAATATACCTTGAGTTTGCAGAATGTTTACCGGATGATAAAACTATTGATTTTAAATCTTGCTTTGTATCGGTCCACCAGTCCCAAAGATTATCATAATAACATAGGGTCAAGATTCTGGTACCAAAAAGAACTTCCACCTGCTTTTGTCATTCAGTTGATTCCAATAAGGAGATGTTCAGCCTCCATCTGTGTATATGGGAATAAATCTTAGGGGGTACCGTTGCTAGACTTAGCGATCCTAATAATATACAACGATCAGAGAATTCTGTGGGCTTAACTTCTATTTTATAGGGTTTTACATATTTACACACTAGAATGTAATCAATGAGTGTAGCATAGATGTGTCTGAAATAGGTTACCCCTACATCATTTTTCCTCAGAGTTCTGTATGTATCTGATAATGTTGTATCCAGCATGATTTGTTTTAAGGCATGCGTGTCATAATATACCTTTTTGATTATGTCACCTGCATATTTCAGATCCAAACTGCAATTAAAGTCCTCACACCATATAATGTTCTTCTGTGTGTATAAATACAGTTTTATTTCCTCAAAAAGATCAATTCTAGCAGATTTGATCTGGGGGGCATAAACATTAATAAGATGAAAAGCAACTTCTTTGTACATGCAGCCTATGGCCAGAGCCCTCCCAGGATGTATATCAATAAGTCTAGATACTCTGAAATTAGGGGTTTTAAATCAAATTTCTATTCCATTAGCAGTCTCTGTGCCAAATGTCCAAGAGGAAGGACCCCGTGTACAATTCCTTTTAACCTGATTTACATCAACGATAGAGGATAGCCTAGTTTCTTGGACGAAGATGATGTCCACAGCAAGTTGTCCCAAATAGGCTAAAACAGATAATTACTTTTTGTAGTGTTTCAAACTACAGATATTAAGTGAAGCAACATGAATCGAGGCCATGTGTCATGTACATAAAAAGCATTTTTGGTACAAACTCCTTATATTCAGGGACCTTCTTCGTGGCTAGCTCTAGTTTTCCTTTTTCTACCTTTTTTCCCTTTCCTTTTCTTTGCCAGTTCTGTAGTCTTACTTTCCTCCTCTTCAGTGATTATATCAGACCTATGTGCTGCATCAGACTCTAGCTCAGATTCTCCCGTGTCTACTTGTAAAGGGGAGAAAGGATTTTTCATCCTGAGTGGGGTGGGGCAGGGGGAGGGGGAGTGGGGGGGATGCTGTCTAGCAGACACCCTAGTAAATCTCCTGGCTTTATCAACTTCAAAGGGGGGGTGGCATACTAATACTTGCTTTCTCATCCCTAGAGGACTGGGACATCTCTTTACATTCTTGATTATCATGGGTTTCCCCATTTTCTTTCCATTCCTAGGGAGGGGGTCAGCAGTTGTCAGGGTGTCAGTAATAGCTTCCCCAGGGTTATTTTCTTGAGATGCTGCATTTTGAGATTTATCCCTGCCAGCAGTTTCATGAAAGGAGTGGCTTGTTTTCTCCTGGGATCAGGTCATCTTGATCCGACCCCTCAGTTCTGTTTCTTTTAGCCCAAGGACACTGGTGAAAGCCGTGACCTTTATCATCACAAAGATTGCACTGGAATATATTGTCACATAGATCAGTGGAGTGGCCATACTCACCACATAAGGAGCACTGAGCATATCACAGGTGCTGCTCAGATAAGTTTTAGCCCCACATTTATAACAGGCCCTTGGCTACCCCTCACAAAAGCAACCCCACCTGTCCTTGCCTAAGAAGAAGCTATTGGGGAGGTGGATAATTTCTGAATTGACTTGGAAAAATTTTATTTTAAATCTCCACCCTCCCATCCAAAATCCCTCTGTATCCATAATTTCCTCTTGGGTTCCAGAATATCACATCATTTCTGCAACCAGTGATATATATCACTAATGTTCACTCCTTCATTTCTGAACATGATGGAAATATATCTTACCTGGGGTTTAATAAGGGGGATAGCATAAAAGGGTGTCCAAAGAGGCATCTGCCTAATGTTATACTTTTCTCAGAATCTCTCAAGGCTGATGTTAGTTTTAAAGCTAATATCAAAGGTATCGTCCCCTGATATATGAATTAGAGCATAAACCTCTGCTGGCACAAATTTCATGAATCCCATCAATAGATGTTTTGCAACAAAGAACCAGTCCGAATGCTCTGGTAGCTATCCCCTATACCTTAACCTGACAGCATTTCTTCTAGGGGCCTGCTCAAGTTTATTCTTAAAAAGTTCTGAGATGGGAGTTTTTTTGGCATATCAGTATTATTATCTTGAGATTTAGATTGTTCTTGCTCAGCAGTAAAACGTGCAATATTACTGAAACCTGACTTCACATTCCCCTTACCCCAGATGGGCCAGGCACTGTAGAGGCCTGGGTGTCATCATCTAAAAATCTGCACAGTAAGTTTTATAGGATCCTTTTTATCAGAAACAGTTTTACCTGAGCTCAGGGTTTGTGCTGCAGCCCTTTCTTGTCCTGTTGTAGGCCCAAACAAAATGTCCTCATTCCAATCGGGGTCAGAAACCCATTTTCTTGTTTTGTCCAGTTTCCAACCAGATGAATTCAAGGCATCATCGGCTAACCAGTCACCCCCAAAATACTCCACAGTGTCTTTTTTCAATCCAAATTGTTTTCAGACTTGTTGTGTCACTGAAATGTCTTTTGCCTGTTCAGACATGCTGTTAGCATCTCCCAGTTGCTGCACATGACTTGCAGCCCTCTCAGTAAAACAAGTTTTCCCTGGATCATCCAAACTACTACTAGGGGGCTCTGCAGAGGCCCAAATCACTTTTGACTGTGGATTACCAGTAACAGCAGGCTATAGGTTTTCTCCGGTAACATCCTCCACCATATCGTGATTATCCAGATGAGTTGAAGAATTATCGTGCATAAATCTAGTGGTTTCACAAGATTGCTCTGTTGCTACCACAATTTCTTTCACATCCAAAATCTCAGGCACCTCTTCAGACACATCCACCTTCATCACTAGCTCAGTCTGCTCTGCCATCAGCACAGCACTTGGGCTCCCCCTACTGACAAAGAGTAGGGGAATTTTTTATTGGATAAAGCTTCATAAACAAAAGAAGGGAAAATACAACAGAAAAATCATAAAATACAGGAATCAATATATAACATCAGAGTCCAGAAAATAAGTAACCATTCATACCCTTCAAAAGTCCGAAACACCAAAGACAAACCCAAAAGTCCAAGAACAAAACCCACTCAAAAAAAAACTATAATAACCAGAAGCAAAAAAAAACAGCTATCCAACAGCCCTTCCCATCCCAGTTTATAATGGAAAACAAAAAACGGTTCATAGAATTGCCCAGCAAGAATCCACTGGTCAATCAAAAACCCGTAAAAAGGGGAGAGAACCCCAACCTTTCCACCAGTCCTGCATAAGAGCGCTAGAAAAGACATGCCTTTCTTTTTTAAATAACATTGTGATTTCAGACTCAATTTTATTTTGTAAGCCCAACAAAGATAGCTGTTTTTGTTGCAACCCAAATTGACATCTAGTTTGCCAAATTACCCATTTAATGAGAGCAAAAATTACTTGAGTTGTCCCTAAATGGAATCCACTCCAAAGAATGTTATCATACTGACCATACACCAAGGTATTATAATTCATAGACCTTAGATGAGGATATTCCATAAACAGGCCAACATAGGCCATAAACCAGAAATATATGGGCATTGTAAAAAAAAGATGTAACATTGTTTCAATCTCCAATCCACAACCCTCCCTTAGACAAGATCTTTCCTGAATAGATTTGTGAAAATGATTTCCTCTAACATTTAGTCTAGAATGACAGCTAAGACATACAGAATCCCACACTTTAGGAAGGAGACTGGTTTCTGTTACTTGGTGAAGGACATCAGCAAGGACTACAGTGTCCAGTAATACCAGATAAGGATCTTTAAAATAGATCTCCTGTAACAGCTTACGATACTCCAATTTTCTGGTAGTATGCAAAAGGTCAGAGGTCATGATATGCCAACGTTTAAATTTTTTACAGATTTCCAAAAGATAAGGAGAAAAACCTTGTGGGGTGTTCCAAAATCCCCCCCCCCATTGCTGGGTTTCCCACTTCTGCCAAAAATAGCAGCATCTATCTTTAAACAAGGGAACCCAAGGCAATTGACTGAACAACAAAACAGGAACAAAATTTGCATAAAGAAAAATAGTAAAAAGAAAAATCACAGGATTGATCATGTTCAAACCACCATCACACACAGGCCAATAGGTACTATTTTGCTTTATGGGATTAAGCCAACTCCCCCATAATAATTGAAAAGCCATGCTATACATCCTAACCTCTAATTTGACAGGCAAAGGATACAGATAACTAACATTCAGAAAAATAGGCGATAAAAAAGTTTTAAACATAAGGACCCTTTTCTTTTTCATCATAGAAAAACCTTCCAGTCTTGCAACTTTTTCCTCTGCTTTGGCCAAGGCTGTTTCCCAATTGTAACAGGCCAGGTCAGAGCTCAAACCAGCACCCAAATTTTAATCGGTAATGCAGATACCCCAACACGCCCTATAGCCTGCGGAACCTCTTCTAAAGTACGAATCCCCACAGCCGTACTCTTCTGTCTGTTGATCCTTGAACCAGAAACAACAGAAAAAGAGTCTACAACCTCCATAGCCTGCTCCCCAGATACTTGATCGGTCTCTAGTATAGTAGTGTCATCTGCATAAGCCAGGGAAATTGGAAATACACCATCCTCAAAACCCCGAAATGGTGCAATCCCTGTTGTCATATGTAATGTTCTTAATAAAGGATCTAAAGAAAAAACATAAAGAAGTGGATTCAGAGGACAGCCTTGTCTGACTCCTCGCTGAATCAGCACAGATCTCCCTAGCCTGCCATTTACCAAAGACCAAGATGAGGCATGTCTATCAATGATTTGAAGCCATTCTATAAACCCAACTGGAATACCATAATGTTTTAACACCTGAAACAGTTAGACATGGGGAACCTAGTCAAAGGCCTTAGCTTGGTCAAGGGAGAGTAAATACCCAGAACCACTCGACCCATCAAAGGCTTCTCTTAGTAATTTGGTAATGTTTTCCATACCCTGGTGGGGAAAGGCACAAGTCTGACCTAGTGAAATCACTTTCTGAGCTACCCAGGACAAACGCTTACACAAAACTTTACATAGAATTTTCCAGTCGACATTTAACAAACTAATGGGCCTCCAATTCCTAAGATCCAATCTGTCCCCCTTTTTATAAAGAAAAATCAAAATACTGTCTGTCAAAGCTGCAGGAAAAGGAACTAAACCAGATAATATAGCATTATAAACTTTCACCAAATAGGGACTTAAGAGATTAACTGCTTTCTTATAGAGTTCCCTGGTAAGCCATCCGGACCAGGAAAAGAACCAGACGGTAATCCAGCAATAACCTCCTTCACTTCTTTCTGGGAAATAGGAGAGGTCAATAGGGATTTATCTGATTCCAAAAGATCAGGTATTTGTAATGTATATAAAAAGTCTTCCATCCCAACAGTAGGGCGAGAGTTGGAACAACAGGAAGCTTCCACCAACTGATGAACCACTTCCTCAATATCGGTGCTAGAATTTACAGTCTGACCTGTATCAGACCTCAAGGCATCCATATATTTAGAGTCCACCCTTTGTGTACAACATTCATAAGGATTAACTCCTTGCGCTTTCCCCTGAGTGCCAAACTTCTGTTCTAAAAAGAGAGAATGGGCCCTATCATACTGATACTTACACATCTCAGATTTAATCACAACAGTATCATCTGTGAGATCTTCTCCAGTCTCTACAGCTCAAGAAAGTAGCCTCTGGAGCCTATCCCTGAACTGGAGGTAGGTTACATATTTAGAATTTGCTGCCCGTTTTGCCAAAGAGCTACATATGGTTTTCAAATCTTGTTTTGAGTCTTGCCACCATAAAAGAGAATTATCACATAAATCAAAAACAGAAAACCTGGCCTCCAACTCATTATGAATGAGAGCCCAGGTATCTGTATCTGACAAAAGAGCCAAATTCAACCTCCAGACCGGATTCGGGCCAGGTTTGTTTACAGGAGTTCCAACAAAAACAGTAATCAATCTGTGGTCAGAAGTCTCAACTGGAGAAACTGAAAAAGAACACACAGGGACCCAATGGGAGGCAAACCAGAAGTCAATTTTAGTAGGCAAGTGACCCCTAGAGTAAGTATGCTCTGGTAAGCTAGAAAAACCATCCACACAATCCCTAAGCTTGGTCTGAGTATACATTCTGTACATAAAGTTGGAATCAGAACATAACTTTTGTGATCTACCTGCTTTTGTCAGGTAAAGCAATATACAATTGAAATCATCTCCTAAAAATACAGATTTTATGGTATACAAAAAAGGCAGAACTTTCTGCAATAAAGTAACCCATTGGAATTTCGTCTGGTAATTATAAATATTAATAATACGTAATTCATGTGCTCCCAGCCAGGCATCAAGAATGCACATACGACCAGGAACTAGGTCCATCAGATGAGAAACATGGAGGTCAGGATTCAAGATTAAAAACCCCAGCCCTGAGAATGGTTTCTCCCCCAATGACCAAAAAGAAGCACCCCTAAACCAGTCAGTAGATGCCCGGTAGGTCTCTCTAGTAGTATGTAACCTGGTGTCTTGAAGTAAACAAATATCAAGATGATGACCAGAAATGATAGAAAAAGTGGTGAGTCTTTTTTTCTGGTTCTTTATACTATTGACGTTTAAGGATCCCAAGGAAAGGTACCACATCATGTTCAGGTGGGAGCGACATCTGCCATAGGGGAAACCAGAGGTTTAACAACTTTAGTCCCCAATCTTTTGGATTTCTTTTTCTTCTTGCCCCCCCCCCCTTGGTATCTATGGAGGGAAATGCAGAATCAGTTACAAGTTCCGGCTGTGAGGAAATTAGTGAAGAGGAATCGAATCATCATCCTCTGCATCCCACTGCTTCCTCTTAGCAAGTGGAAGGAACCTGTTGAACATGGGAAGACCAGCCTCACCTCCATCCATAGCTTCTTTGCCCAGTTTTTGGGATACACTGCATGTCATCTGTCTATTTTTTTGAAATTCCCAATCCATGGAGTGGGGAGGCGGCATAGCAGGGTCCTGCCCGGAAGGCCCCGGTAGCTCAACAGAACAAGGGTGAGACTCCGTATTCTCAGAAGGAAGGAACAATACCAGAGCAGCAACCACCTCCGGGGCTATGGTACTTGGGGAAAGTACCTGCTGCCCTGGGAGCTACACTGGAATAGAGGAGAGAGAGGGCACATGTTTAGAAGGGGAAGGATCAACAGCAGAAATGGTTACAGAGAGCGAAGAGGGCCGGGGAAGGGGCACTTCAATAGGGTAATCATCTCCTGGTTCCCCTGCTGTATTTTCAGTAGAGTCATCCCCTCCCAAATTATGTAAAGCCCAAGGACAATCCCTGAAAGTGTGGGTGGTGTCTTCACAAAGATGACAAATAACAGGAGTTTGGCAGGCAAATGTGACATGGCTGATCCCTCCACAAAGGGAACATTTCATTTTATCACAGGTATTGCTCAGATGAGTATGAGCCCCACACCTGAAACATGAATGAGGTTGCCCAGCATAAAAGATAATACCTCGGTCCCTCCCCAAGTAGAAGCAACTAGGTAGATGCTGAATTACACTTCAAACCTGAGGCAATTTGACCCGAATCCTCCACCCCCCAGTCCAAATATCCTCAGAGTCAATAATAGGGTCTGGAAGACCTAAAACAGAACATTTAGCCCTTAACCAGAACAAAATATCCGATATTGCCATCCCTTCATTCTTGAACAACACATTCACTGTTCTGTAGGCAGGCTTAGTGAGAGGAATAACAGCAAAGACCTTCCAGTCAGGGTTGTTATGAACACCTTGGTAACATTCCCAGAAAAGCTCCAGACCTTCAGCAGTTTTAAAGCTGATATCAAAATTTGGATCACCTGAGGTGTGAATTAAAGCATAAATATCCTGAGCAGAAAAACCCATGCTGTCCTTCAAAAGCGTACGGCCCACATATATTCTGTCAGGATGTAACTCTAAGCCTCCTTTATATTTTAGCCTTACTGCGTTACGCCATTTAGCACATTCATGAGGAGCATGAAATAATCCAGCATATGTTCTGCAGGATGAGTTCCGATCACATTCAGGATCAACTCTAGCAGTACTCACAGAAGGATGTGGGTAGGGCAGTATGTTCTAGGCCAGGCCCAGGAACATCAGGCACTGGTTTCAGGGCACTAGGGTCTTCAGGGTCATGATGCTGCCCAGAAATACTGGGCAAAGGAGAGGTTTCCATAGGGTTTTGTTGTTGAGGAAAAATAACCGGGGGGTCAGACAACTCAAAAGAAGAGGAAAGTTTCATAGGGTCAGCAAGAGCAGACCCAGGTCATTGAGGCAACACCCAAGGCTGATTTGGCCCAGCTTTAACCCACCCAGCAGCCTGCAAGGCATCAGCAGCAGTATGCCCCGTAACCAACACATTGTTATCAAAGTTAGAACTTTCCCCAGACAATTCAGTACTGCAAGAAACCGTAGTGAGTAATGCAGTACCAGTCACAGAATCTGACAGCTCCCGAGGATCAACTGTTCTAGAAGCAGTGTCCACTCCCAAACCCTCTCCAGCCTGTAAATGTGGAATTAAGGCAGTGTCAGAAGGAACAACAAAAATCTTAGTAGCAGGTTCCCGGCATGACATACAGGAACCATTCATGTCCATGGAGGTCTGTAGCTCACTGTTTACCATGGCTGGAGTTGCAGCAGACCCAGCACCAAACTCCGTCATGCATACTCTGGGTGAACTGACAGCTGTTGTAGAAAGTGGAGCTTCAGTAAGCAATACTCCTGTTGCAAGATGGAGGGATTGGCTGTGACGCTCGTGGGTCTCTTCTGCAGAAAGAAGGGCTCTCAAATACTCACAATGGGACCAAAACGAATGACAGCTTGGGAAGTCCATCTGCAGCAGTGAGTCTGTGGAAAAAATAGGAGCCTCAGAGGAAGCCACACAAGCAGGAGAGGTAAACAAACGATCCTCAGCAGGAGCAAGAACAGTAACAGTATCCAGACTAGGCAGTTCAGATGCAGGCAACTTAGGAGCAATATCCACATTCATCTTCTTAGAGATGGAAAAAACCTCACACACAGGAAGAACTGAGGAGGAGGCCAACTCCTCAGCTCCAAGGACAATCTCACCTCCACCAAGATCAGTGGGAGCCGCCATCTTGGTCCCACAGGAAAATGGGTCCCCCCTGCTCACAGGAAGCAAAGTAGGGGATTTCCCCTGGTGTCATGGCCAACTTTTTCCCATTCACTAAAAATATCACCAACAGCTTAATCTGGTTCAGTTTCAGTTGGTTACCATCTGTATCCGCCCCTCCAGTCACCTCTGAAAAAGGGACTTCTAGTCTCAGTGGGCCTAACAGGTCAACAGAATTAAATAAATAAATAAAACAAATAAACTTGTGTAAAATGTGTGTTTAAACATTGCAGAGTACCGGAATATCTCACATACAGTACTTGCTTAAAATGTGTCTTAAAACACTGATCAGAACTGAAATATCTCTCTCTAAAGCCAGCTTGAAGGCTTCCCAGACCCCCGTTGTGTTCCAAATTTAATTGCAACCTAGCGAGTAGTATTTTGGTTAACATTTTTGCCATACAGTAGCATCAATTATGAGGAAGACTTAATTCTACTTTCTTTTCAGGGCTGCATTGGGTGGAGCCCTGCAGACCTCTTGCTTTAAGAAAAGGAATCAGCACTTTCCTTCCAACCAAAATGTTTGTGTTGCAACAAAGTTGTCTCCTCATCCATGGAGGACTCTGCTTGTTGTCCCCAGCTACAATGCACTGTTTTTCAGTGCATCCCCAGTGTCACTTTTATGTTTCTGGGGAGAATGTGGGGTGCAGAGAGGGAGGGTCGGGTGTGGGGGGTAGAGATGAGTGAAATGTGCAAATTTTGTTTTGCTAAATATTTCGAGAAATGTGTGCATTTTGCAAAATACTTTACTGGTGCGAAATGCAAAATTTGGCTAGCAAAATGTGGAATTTTGCCAATGACAAGCAGAATTTCGCTACTATCTAGTGAAATTCTGCTGCTCATGGGCAGAATTCCATATTTACATGTGAAATTTGTGATTTTAATGGTGGAATTTCGCTTTTCACACCCGCTAAATTCACTGGTGAATTTTATTAAATGTTTCAGTTGGCAAAATTCATGATTTCATCAGAATTTTGCCAGTGAAAATTAAATTTCACTGCAACACTAGTGAAGGATATGAATAATTTAAAAGAAAAAAAAATCAAATGGTCATGGTGGAACACAGCACACTCTGTTGTGTCCCTGATGGTTACTGCACTCTACTGCGCATGCACTAGTAGTCATGCATGTGCAGTGGAGTGCAGCAGTCACCTTGGAGATGGAGGAATGTGCTGTGGTCTGCTGTGATCCACTGATTTTTTTTCTTTCAAATTATACATATCCCTTGCCACCCAATCCTCCCTCTCGGCACCCACTACTCTGCCAGAAACATAAGATTGACACTGGGGGTATAACTTAATTAAAAAAAAGCATCCTCCTGTTCGAAAAAAAATATTTAAAAGACAAAGAACCTCTGTGCGCTCTTTGTCTTTTAAATAGTTTTTTATTTTAATGGGTTCACCACAACATATCCAAGACACACTGTCTTAGGGTAGCTGGTCCATTCCACTGGGGTGTCAAACAGACAAGGCACACTGATGAGTCCTGGTAGAACGAAACACATGTCTATGTCATCTGTTAGCACCCTTTGCAAACTGTGTGAGAGGCCTTTCAGCACCATACAATTCTGCTTAAAGTTGGACCAGCATAACATTCTGTGGTGATTTGCATATGCAGCCCATGATGCTTTGCATTGTGTGGGCATGTGTGATTTTGTATTTTCTTGAAACTTGGCTTCCCAGCCAAATGCCCTTTGGGGTAACCCTTGCCTCAGTGTTTGCGCACAGAGGTTCTTTGTCTTTTAAATAGTTTTTTATTTTAATGGGTTCAGCACAACATATCCAAGACACACTGTCTTAGGGTAGCTGGTCCATTCCACTGGGGTGTCAAACTGATGAGGCATACTGATGAGTCCTGGTAGGACAAAACACGTGTCTATGTCATCTGTTAGCACCCTTTGCAAACTGTGTGAGAGGCCTTTCCGCACCATACAATTCTGCTTAAAGTTGGACCAGCATAACATTCTGTGGTGATTTGCATATGCAGCCCATGATGTTTTGCATTGTGTGGGCATGTGTGATTTTGTATTTTCTTGAAACTTGGCTTCCCAGCCAAATGCCCTTTGGGGTAACCTTTGCCTCAGTGTTTGCGCTGAGAGGTTCTTTGTCTTTTATATATACTGTATATATATATGTATATATATATATATATATATATATATATATATATACATCAGCAAAACATAGTAGAACACAGATCCCAATACCTATGCTTATACAACAAGTGTCTTCACCCTAGTATCTATACATACATAAGCTACTGTCCATGAGGTGGGGGCACCATCAGGGGTGCTGGACCATGAATAACATTTCCCCCTTGTTGCCTTCAAAAGAAAAGGCAAAAAACACAGAAAAGTAGTGGGATGGAGCTACATAAGCCATCATTTACAAGCACAAGGCATAAGCCTTGTAAAGGAATTCAAGTTGTTTACAATGTTGTCTAAGAGTACGTTGCAGACAGCAAAGGGTTAGTATCTGAAACACTATCAAAAATACTTGAATAATAACAAAAGCTTTAAAGGTTATTTCTAACCAAGTATGGGAAAGAGCAGTACTTAAGTTACCATCATGAATACACATATTAAGAACATCACCAGCTTTTGAAATGCTATTGTTAATATAGATAAGATGTGCTTCTTTCTTCTCTAATAGTGTTTTCAATGAAAGTGTCAAAGGGTTGATATGTACATTGAAAACAGGCAAATACTGAGACAAGGCAAGCAAATATTGTGCATCAGTATCAATAACATCTGGTTCAGGGATGGCAACAGGAGTAATCACAGTGTGACCAATAACAGTTTTCTGCTGTGGAGTAAAGCAAAAGTTAGGAAAGTTTATACAGCAGGTTTTTGCACCATATGAAACATAAGCATGATTTGTCACTACACAATACTGCCCATCAGAATTATAAGTAAGTCTCACAGATGGAATTCTTCATTTTTGTAGACAGACAGGACAGGTGAAGAAATGGTTGGTGAGCCATGTCATGAAACGATGTACCGCCTCCAGGTAGCTTCGGAATACAGCTGTTTTGGCATCGGGCACTGAAGATGCAGCTTGCTAAGACTGTTCAGTCAGGCTAGCCGGTAGATCATCACCCAAGGTAAAGGACCAGTCAAGGTTTTCCAGAGAAGTAGCCACATACTGTTTTAACTATGTCAAAAGCATCACTACGGCAAAGATAATGGTATCCTTTCTTGGCACAGCAGTTGGTATGCAGTGTGACCCAAGCTTCAAGGACAGGTTGCTAAACCAGCAAGGATAGTAGGTCAATTCCTTCTCAGTAAATGTTCTCTTCAAGATGTCCAATGGAATTTATAGCAGCCAGTTTGTCAAAGACAGATGTTTGTGGATCAAAGTGAGGTAGTGACACAATGAAGGTAATGAATATGTTGTCATGGATTGTACAACGATTGTTAAAATAACAGGGTGCTTTGTTTGGATAATGTAATGTACCCAAGATTTCTATTAGTAGACATAGAAATATTGACAGAATTTGGCATATACAGTGTAATGCAAGTAGTAGATCTACAGTGAGGACAGCACCATTTCAGCATCTTCCTATCCTGAATAATAATATCTGGAATACGTCCTGATTCCAAATCCCTGAAGAAATAATTAACAGGAGCAATTACATATGAACCATAAGCAGAACATAAGCGTTCATGTGCAATATATTGCTTGTCTGCCTCCTTGTTGTTTTAAAGATTAATTGGTTAATTTTATTTTTAGTGTCATCGAAACCTTTTGCAATTTCTTGTATGTTATAAACAGTAAATGCTCTTCCCTACTTAAAATATCTACACCATGTCACAGTGGTGATAACACATAATTTTTTATAGCCTGTTGAAATTTCAGTGTTTGTGCTTAAATAGGAGCTATAGCTGCTGTATTCCAGATTGACATTCCTGAGCCAAAAATGCCAGTGATGGTACCTACTTCACCAGTAACATTAGCAGAGGTGGCACACCTATTTTTATGCTTATTTATTTATTTAATTTTTATTTATTGAGATCTTAGATTAACACCTTTGAGCAGAATGCCCTTTCATAGGTTCCACATCAAGTATGACACAAACAAGAATACAGATACATTCCACAGATACAGATACAGCAAGAAACAATTGAAAACTGTCTCCAGGCATACATTCTAACAAAATAATTACACAATCAAAGCACGTACAGGGTGCAGAGTCAAAACAAAAGCTAATGTTTCACTAGGTAATGGTAACATAACAAGAGGACGCTTGTTTAAAAAGGAGATTTATACAATTAACAACACAGGCAGATAAATGGATTGTGCCTGAGTCAAATGAAGAAGGAAGGTCTAGTTCCAGTAGAGAGGGACAGGGGAGGGAGGAAGAAAGCGCAGAGAGAGAGAAGGCAAGTAGAGGTGGGAGGTAGGCTGGGGATAGATAGGAGGGAAAGGGAAGAATAGCTATGTAGTCAAAGTGGAATAAGGGGGAGGGGGTTGGGGAAAGAGGGGTGGAGGAGAGTAGGGAGGAAGAGGTGGTATAGGTAGTGGGGTGGTGATGATGAAGATGTAATTAACGTGGTAGGGAGGAATGAGGTGTGGAATGATGGAGGGACAAAGAAGGAAAGAAGAGGTGGAGAGCGGTAGGAGGAAAAATAGATAATTTATGCAGGGATAGAAAGCCCATGAAAGTGTTAACTTGACAAGTTGCCCAAGAAATGGACATGAAGCGTAACATTTTACTAATCAATAGAGATCACAGAGATTGCAAATGGTAGGAGCAAGGTAAAGGCAAATTAGCTGTACCAGTCACAGGTTGCCAGTGAGATTAGTTGCTGATGGAGTTTTTTCTTAAAGGAGCCCGGCAAAGTAGACTGGTTATGTCAAGAGGTAGGGAGTTGTACCACTGCAGAGCTCTGCGTGTGAATGCACATTATTCAAAGGTGATGTGGCACCATGGGATTCTGAAAGTCTGCTTGCCAGTGCTTCTGGAACTCCTTGGATTATGTACAGGGGAAACAAAGACCATTACAACAGGGGGTAGCAGTCCCAAGGTGACTTTTTTTGCAAGCAAGCACGATTGGTATTTGAGCCTGCTGTCAAATTGTAACTGTCTAACCTGGGCATAAAGATCACAGATGTGTGTCAAGCTTGTGGCCCCAATAAGAAGGCAGCATGCTTTATTTAAGGACATTTTGATACATCAGAGGGCAGTGTCTGTAGCTGCACCGTAAATTAAAATAATATAGTACGCGAGAGAGACCACAGAACTGTGGATGACCATGTTTAGTGCTTCTGGAGTGAGATTTTGTTTGTTCCTGTATAGAACTCCTAAACACTGGTTAATACAGTAGCTTTGGTTGTTCGGTCGATGTGCTGGGTGAAAGACAGGGTAGAGTAGATAGTTATAGCTAGGTACTTGAAATGGTGAACCAGTTCAAGAGGGGAGCCAGTGTCATTAATGATGGTAAGCGGGAAGGTTTTGTGTCTGCTTTAACAGGTCAAAAACAATATTATCTTAGTCTTGTTATATTTAAGGATGATCTTATTATCCCAAAATCAGTTATCTGCAGATGTAAAGGATTTCTGAAGTTGGTCCTGGAGATGGTGAGGGCCCATGTTGCTGATAAAAAGTACAACATCATCAGTGCATAGAAGTATGTGGTTTCAGAAAGCTCCTGCTAGTGAATTGAGGAGGATGCTAAAAAGGAATCTACCCAAGATAGATCCCTGCAGGACTCCAGAGCATACAGGCCTACTATCAGACAGGGCATTACCAATTTTTACCTGCTGCGTTCAGCTGCTTAAGTAACTGGAGGACCAGCTTGTAATGTCAGAGGAAAGACCTGTAGAGGAGAGTTGTCTGATAAGGAGACTGTGGTTGACAATGGCAAAGGCATTGGTATGGTCTATGAAAGTTGCCCCTACCAAGAGCCCTTGTTCCAGATAGCATTGGGTATGGGTCTAACAACTCCTAAGTGTTAAGTGAAGGATACTCTTCTGCCCCAACAGGGTCGGGAAAAGTAATTAGTCATCTCTATACAACTTGAGCTGATTTGCATGGAATCACTTGTCAGTGGTCTATTTCTGATGCTTAACTCTCACCTGATTAACTGTAGGGCTGAGTTTTTTGACAACGGGGAATGGACCTTCCCATTTGTTGGCAAATGAGTGAGCCTGTGGCCTGTACTGGAAAAGCATGACTTGATCTCCAACTTGCCAGTCGACTTCTTTGGCACACTTATCAAAATGGGCTTTGCTTGTTGTTGAACCTTATTAATATGATTTGCAGTGAACAAGTGTGCCTTCATAATATCATCCCAATGTTTTTAAACATATTTGTCCACAGATACCCTGTTTGCTGTAGGGGTGTGGAGGTCAATCGACAGGTGCTCAGGTAATCTCATGGTTCTACAGTCATAACATCATTTGGTATGCACTGAGTAGCTGCTGCAGAAGTGCCTCTGATTGCCATCAAAAGTATTGACAAGAGGGAATCCCAGTCCTGGGGATTGTCATTGATGAATTTGCATAACATCTGTTTGATTCTACTGTTTGCTCTTTCTACCTGACCTGAAGATTGAGGATGGCATGGGATATGAAATTTCTGATCTAATCCAAGTATTTGGAGTGTCTCCTTCATCAGCTCAGCTGTAAAACTGATTCCCTGGTCTGAGTCAGTAGCAGCCCAGGATGGCGACACTATTGCAGTGAAAATGTTGATGCTGACAACATCAGTGTTTTCACTGTAATAGACCGCCCAAGACACCAGCATACTTTCTCCCGGTTCTGCACACCTTCCTGGATCCAACTCCGACTCGGAGTTAGAATCCTAGAGATCGGGGGGGGCAGTAGGCAGAGCACTGCACATGGGGGGGGTGAAGCCCCCCGATGAAAACCTGGCTGAGGTATCAAGTCAGATTTATGTCAGCTGCAAGTCGTGGTTGACATATATCCATCACTTTTATGAAGGTCGACAACTTAGTTGTCGAACCAGCATTGTAGAGCTGTCTGAGTCCACCTTAAGGGGATGGCCCTACCTGGAGAACAATTGATCTGCCAAGATCTTGGCAGTTATCTTTGCCATGTTATGCCGAGTAGGGAATGCCTCAACCCAACTAGAAAACAAATCAGTGACAAGTGCCTACTTGTTGTTCTTACTGGAGTTGGTTAGTGAGCCAATGAAATCAATATGTATTGGTCCAGATTGCCTTTGTGGCAATAATTTGGCATTTATTTTCATTGGAATTGGATTGTTCTGGGCATACACTATACAGTTGTTCAGATAGTGCTCCATGTTCTTGGTCATACCAGGCCACCAGATCATGGTTTTAAGTCTCTGGATGGTGTTATCTGTCCCCTGGTGTCCACCAGCGGGGGTGTCATGAACCATATCAATGAATTTGGTTTGTAAGGATTGGGGTACAATCCACAGTTTGTGACCTGAATCCTCCTTTCTATACAAGATCAGTTTCTGATCAAGAGATAGGTGTAAATTGTCAGAGTGCATTTTGTAATGACTACCCACAGGCAATTCCTGTTCAATTCTTTTGTCCAGGTATTTGAACACATCCTTTAGTTCTGGGTCAGATTTCTGTGCAGCAGAAAGGTCCAGTGGGAGCCCAAGTTGTGGTTTCTGCCTGGTGTTGGCAGCAAGGAAAATGGTTGCCACAGCTACATGAGCTAGGATGGATGGCAATTTTGCAGGTAGTACTTTAATGTCCCAGTCCTGTGAAAGCAAATACCAGTGTGTGAGTCTGGTATTGGAAACTGAACTATCTTTTACTTTGTCTCAAAGTAAGACATTGGTTGGGGTGTGACAGGTATGGAAGACAATAGGTGTATATCCAATGATGTACATGAAATGTTTGACAGCCCAATAGGTTGCCAAAAGTGTTCTCTCACAGGGACTGTGCTTTCTCTGCACTGGGAATAGCATTTGAGAAGCATAGGCAACTTGTCTGAAGTACCCATTTTACTTTTGTGCCAGCAATGCAGACTTGGCTGCACTGGATGTGGCAGTTTCCACATGAAAAGGGAGACCTGGGTTAGGACTGATCAGTGCTGGGGCTGATTCTAAGGCCTCATTGAGCTGTGCCATGGCATTAGTATGAGTAGGGCCCCATGTCCATGGGACATCTTTCTTCAGAAGTTCATACAAAGGAGTGGCCTTCAAGGCAAAGTCAGAGATGAAGTTGCTGGAGTAGTTAACCATTCCTAGGAAGCATCTGAATGTTGCCACACTAATAGGAAATAACAGATCTTACAAGTCCTGGATCATTTTGATAGCTGGGTTCCTGCCTTGGTCTGTAATGAGTAGCCCAAGGAAGATTACCTACTTGTCACACAGTTGTGCCTTAAAGGGGTTACACTTGAGGCCTGGTCTCTTTAAGAGAGACAGAAGCTCAACAAGAAGGACCAAATGGTCTTCTTTTATGATGGTTGCTAAAAGCAAGTCATCCACATACTACAAGAGGCACTGTGGAGTGGAGAACCCCTGCAGAGCATCCATCATGAGGAGATGGAAGAGGTAGGGGCTATTGTGAACCCAGTGTGGGAGGCACGTCCAGGTATATTGACATCCATCAAATGTGAAAGCAAACTTGTATTGGATTTCCTGTGCTAATAGGAGTGATCAAAACCCATTAGAAATGTCAAGAGCTGTGAACCACTTTTGTCAGGTGTCAACAGCTTGAGTACATCAGGTGCTTGTGACAGGTTTAGTCCCTGCCACTGAGACTTGGGACCTTTTCCTCTTTCTCTTTAAAAACTCTGGTTGCAGCCACTATGTTTCCCTTCTTTATGCTATCCCTTTTATTCTATAGGGAGGCAGGTCACCTCCTTACAAAAACCCTTCTACCCCCTTTCTTATCCCTTCTGTTTGTTTTCTCTTGTTTTCAAGGTCCCTAGTCCTCTTTGTGCTCCTTAAGCTACATGGAATTAGTGGTGTGACAGATAAGCTGCTGCTTAGAAATAAAACAATAAACACACTTCACCAGCAGTTACCCCATTTGTTACCTTTGTGCTCTAATAAAAGCTTCCTCAGCTGAATTTGGAGTGCTGCTAAACAAAAATAGCTGGTTTAGTTATTAAAGAAAGCCAGCAGTCTGAAGAAAAACCTTTTCTGAGAGAATTTCTTCTCTGCCTGGTAAAAGGGTCTCTAAGAAGGAGACTTAGCCCTGTATCAAGTGCTGGTGTTTTAAAAAAAAAACTCTCCTGTGTTCCAGGAGAACACCTTTAAGTCTCAAATGAAAGCACAAACAAAAGTAAAAGTTCAGCTGACGGCTTGACTCCCCCCCCCCTTAAAGCTGCTTCATTTGTTTCTTTCTTCTCAGGGATATCCTGTAAAAGTAGTCTGTCCTGGGTTTTCCTCTCCCTTTAACAGAATTCTGGCTCTGTTCTATTTATTTATTATTTATCAAGTCTAGGATTACAAATACCTTTGAGAGATGGCTCTTTTACAAAGATTCCACATCAGAGAAATACAAATTATGGGGAACATCAAGACAGACATTACAACAATGTGGACATTGCAAACAGAGTACAGATTAATACAGTTCAAGGGTAGCATTGTAACAAGGCAGCCAGCGGCATTTGTCAGAGAAAATAGACAACAGATAAGAAGTGCCAGAGTCATAGGGAGAGGGAAGAGGGGGGGGAGAAGGAATGTAGGAAGAGTGGCAAGAGGGTGAAAAGTACAGCATTGGGTATACCAAGATGTGAGGGTAGAATCCAGTGAGGAGGGAGGAGGGGACAACTAGAGCAGAAAGGGAAGTGGAGAAACAAGGTTAAATTGGGCAGTCACAGGAGCTGTTGGTAGTGAGATAGTCCCAGAGCCTAGTTTTAAACATACCAATAGTTGGGGCAGAGGAGATGGTTGGGTTGAGGCCATTGAACCAGAGTGGCGCTCGATAAGCAAAAGAGCATTGTCCCTGTGAAGTGTGACAGTGGGGGACTTTCAGTAGCTGTAGCGTGGATCTCCTAAGGCACTATTTGTTAATTCAGTGTTGTAACAGAGTTGACACCCCAGAAGGTGCAAGGCCAAGGTAGATTTTTTCACCATGGAGCAAGTGAGAAACTTTATGCAGTTTGATAGTTGGAGCCAGCCAGTCTGAGTGTACAGGTCACATGTGTGGGTGAGACGGTGAGCACCAGTGATGAGCCGACATGCTTTATTTAAGGTAGTTGAGAGGCATCTAAGGGTTGTGGTTGTGGCTGAGCCATAAATGATGAGACCATAGTCTATTACAGAGATCACAGAGCTCAAGACCGCAACCTTCAAAGCTTCTGGCATGAGGTGTGGTCTGTGTTTGTAGAGGAGACCAAGCCATGTATTAGCAGCTCTAGCTACATTATCTACATGAAGTCCATAGGAGAGATTAGGGTCAAGCTGTATCCCTAAGTATTTGAAGGACCCCATCTGATCTAGAGTGTTCCCCTGGGTGGTAGAGATAGCCAAGTGGTGTAGCTTGTGTGGGTTATGAGAGCTGCAGAAGAGCATAGATTTGGTTTTCTTGTCATTGAGGACCAGTTTATGATTAAGAAACCATGTCTCTACAGAACTGAAACCAAGTTGAAAGTTGTGTTGAAGAGTTGCAGGATCTTTGTGAGTGGAGAATACAACAGCATTGTCAGCATATAGTATGATTTTCTCAGAGCAGAGGTAAGAGAGGGAGTTTAAGAAAAGGCTAAAAAGGAGGGGTCCCAGTATGGATCCCTGTGGGACACCCGAGCGAACAGGCAGGGTGTTAGAAAGAGCGTCTGCAATTTTTACTCTCTGTGACCGGTTTTCTAAGTAGCTTTTAAACCAGAGAGAAGAGTCAGGTGATAGCCTGACATTCAGTAGTTGGTGTATTAGTAGTCCATGGTGTACTGTATCGAAGGCCTTGGAGAGGTCGATGAAAATGGCCCCTGTGAGAAGGCCGTTGTCAAAGGATTTGTGCAAAGCTCCAGTAAACTCAAGAAGGGCTGTGGTGGTGCTGTGACCTCTCCAGAAGCAATGTTGTTGTGGACAAGGTATATTGTATTTATCCAAGTGGTCAGTAAGTTGATCAGCCACGATGCGCTCGAGTGCCTTAGAGAGTGGGGGCAGTATGGAGATAGGGCGATAATTTGAGTGAATCGTCTTGTCCCCACTTTTATGGACAGGTGTCAACATGGCTGTTTTCCATAGGTCTGGGAATTTTCCACAGCTGAGAGAGAGGTTTAGGATTTTTGTTAATGGATGAATTACCTCATCGAGGGTGAGCAACAGAAGCTTAAGGTCCAGGGTGTCAATACTAGATCTAGATTTAGAGATAGCTGCAGTAATATAGTAGCAAGCTTCATTCAGCCTTACCTTCCTGAAGTAGAAGAGGGGATGGTTAGACTGAGGGGCTGAGGTATTTGGGGAGTAGGCCCTGTTTTTGAAAAAGTCATGGGGTAGAACAGCACTAAGGTCTGAAAAAGCCATGTTAAAGATGTTTGCGATCACCTTGGGATCAAGGGTTGAGGATCCATCAACCATTATGGCCAGGAGATCAGAGGGCTGTGGGTTCAGTTCCCACATCTGGCACTTGGGTTAATATCCCAGTACTGACACTGTAGTGCAGCATGAGAGGGGTGCTGCACTTCTGAGGTGCCGTCTTTCGGATGAGACTTTAAACCGAGTTCCCTTCTGCCTGGATTGGTGGTAGATCAAATGGATGTTAAAGATCCCATGGCACTTATCGTAAAGAGTAGGGGAATTTCCCCGGTGTCCTGGCCAAATTTCCCTCATTCACTAAAAATACCACCATCAGCTTAATCTGGTTCAAAGTCAGTTGGCATTCATCTGTATCCCCCTCGTGCCTGAAAATAGACAGGATTTGTCTAGAGCACTTACCCGGTCAACAAAAGCTAAATAAAAATAAAAAAAATAAATAAATTAACATGGCTGGAGAGGTTTTTGGCTGCTTCCCTGTGACATCCTTGATATTGTCCCAGAAAGCATGACCATGTCCCCATGTATTGGTGAGAGCGTCTTTGTAATAGGTGGATTACATTAGCCATATGACTTTTGTGCAGGCATTTCATGCTTGTTTGCAATTTTGGATGTCCAGTTGTTTGCCAGTGGCCCTGGCAACTGCCCAGAGGTGATCCCTTGGTTTCAGCTGTGAGAAATGAGCCACGGTGACTCATGGGTTAGAGAGAGAGATTTTGTTTTGCTACTTTTCGCAGGGGCAAAGAGGTCGCAGGCTTTGTTGAAAATTGAGATGAAGTGATCAAGAGCCAAGTTAATATCTGTTGCTTCATAGATGGGTAGCCAGTCTTGTAGAAGCAGGTGTTGCTTGAGATGTTGAAGATTTCATGAGGAAGGACTCTGCTAGCGATAATTTTGGGGGGGGGCCTAAGGAATTTGTTAGACCATGAACACATGACTGGGGAGTGGTCACTGAGTGAGTCTGGGAGAATGGTCGTATGAGAAATCCTTGTGGGGTGAGTGGTGAGGAGCCAATCCAAGAGGGTACTGGTGACAGTCTTGTAGTTAATCCTAGTAGGGGAGTTTACCATTTGCGTGAGGTTAGCAGCTGAGATGGAGTCTGTATAGGCACTGGCACTCGATGCTAACCAGTTTATGTTGAAATCCCCTAGTAGAATAAGTTCAGCTTCGGGAGGATGAGAGTTGATAAAGTTTAGGATGTCATTGAATCCATGTTTAGGGTCCCTGGGCTGGATGTATATGGAGACAATAGTCAGGGCTTTATGGTTGGGGACCTAGGACAATTTTTATTGGCAGAATCTGGGCTGAGGCAGAAAGTGATGGAGTTGCTACAGGGTGCCAAGACAGGGAGTCTTTGATATAGATTGCACAACCACCACCTTTTTTGGATATCCAGTCCAACCTGTGGACATTGTAGACCTGTATTGTTACTGCTGAGTCAGGAACTTTAGGTGTCAGCCAAGTTTCCACCACTGCAAGGATGTCAGGGTTGTGTTGGCATATGAAGGTTTGGAGTGCATCCAGCTTTAGTAGTAGGCTGCAGATATTAATGGTTGCAAGGATAAGAGCACCTGGAGTTTGTGTGTGGCCTGAGATTCTAGGGCCAGGATTGGGAGGGACGCTGCCTGAGATGAGAAGGAGGAGGAGGAGTAGGAGTTTTAAGGGGAATAGTCGCAGCTCTTTGAGAGATAGTTTTGATTGTTGTTTCCTGGAGTAGAAGTTGCAAGGTTCCAGGCAGTGTACCATATGGACTGCTAGGTGGTACAGTGTAGAGAGGTGGCCACACTTGTTGAGAGTAGTAGTTGGGTTAAGTAACCAGGAATATCCAAATGGTGCACCAAGCACAAGTCTCAGTGGAAGTGGAGAGTTCCTTGGAGTAGGAGTGGAAACCAGAGTAGAGGGTGGTGGGGTGGGGTGGGGTGGGGTGAGGTGGCTAGGACCAGGGAGAGAGAAGAGGGGCCAGGGCAAGAAGGAGGAGGAGGAGAGGTGAGAGAAAGGCAGAGAGAGCCCACATGGCTTACGTACTAGATAAAGAGATAGAGATATAGCCATCTAATGGTGAGAGGATATAATCTGCTAATGGAAAAGTCAACAGTTAAAAAAAAAGCTCTAAATTCACTTCTAATATTAACTCAGAACTTAAAATGAATGTAAGGATTAAACAAATTATTAAACCCTAGCACATAAATTCAACTAGAGACACAGAGGGAGATACAGTAGTTAGAGGTGTGTTCAGCAGGAGATAGTGTGGGCCACTTGGAAATCAGCTTCCACTGGTACCAAATCCAAAAGTCAGGGCTAGTACCTTGCAGTACAGAGGATTTCTGAAAAACTGTTTAAGTTCCAGAAACTGAGGGGTCCATGGCCTGGTCAAGGCACGCTGGATCCCTTGCAGTGCAGAGGATTTCTGAAAAACTGTTTAGGTTCCAGAAATTGAGGGGTCCATGGCCTAGTCAAGGCACACTGGATCCCTTGCAGTACAGAGGATTTCTGAAAAACTGTTTAGGTTCCAGAAATTGAGGGGTCCATGGCCTGGTCAAGGCACGCTGGATCCCTTGCAGTACGGAGGATTTCTGAAAAACTGTCTAGGTTCCAGAAATTGAGGGGTCCGTGGCCTGGTCAAGGCACGCTGGATCCCTTTCAGTACGGAGGATTTCTGAAAAACTGTTTAGGTTCCAGAAATTGAGGGGTCCATGGCCTGGTCAAGGCATGTTGGATCCCTTGCAGTACGGAGGATTTCTGAAAAACTGTTTAGGTTCCAGAAATTGAGGGGTCCATGGCCTGGTCAAGGCACGCTGGTTCCCTTGCAGTACGGAGGATTTTTGAAAAACTGTTTAGGTTCCAGAAATTGAGGGGTCCATGGCCTGGTCAAGGCACTCTGGATCCCTTGCAGTACAGAGGATTTACTTGGTTTACTTGGTTATTTTGAGAAAAAAGAAGGCCAAAGCCCATCTAGATTTTCTCCCCACTTACAGTGGGAAAATTTGGAATTATAATCTCATTGCTAACCATTTATCTACAGCCTTTTTAAATAATTCAATGAATCCACTATTTCTTGTGGTAACCTGTTCCATAATTTCGGTGCCCTTAATGAAAAAAAGTTTAATCTTAAATTAGTCTTAGCTTTAGGTACCATTAGTTGTTTAGTATGGCATCTTGGGACAATACATTGGGTGTCATGAGCTAGTCCACATTTATTCATCAAATCAGGGTTTTTAAGTAGTTTATATATTAATAGTAAATCCCCCCTAGCCCTTCTTATCAGTAGAGAATGTAAACCAGTCAGTGATAGTCTTGATTTGTAAGGTAGCTTAGCTAATCTGGGAATCATTCTAGTTGCACGTCTCTGAACTCTTTCTAAACAATCAATATCTGTTTTTAGATGTGGGTTCCAAAAGGGAGACCCATAATCGATAAGAGGTCGAACGCTTGATCTGTAAAGGGCCGTAATACACTGCTCAGATTTATTTGCAAAAGAACGATGGATTTGTCTTAATAAGCCATTTGCAGTATTTGCTATCTTTGTACAATGATTTTTTGAGGACAGCTTAGTGTTAATTAAAACACCCAAATCCCTTTCCACACATGATGACTTCAATAATGAGTCATAAATGTAATATTTATTTCGTGGATTATGGAGTCCAAAATGCAGGACAACACACTTGTCCTCATTAAACTCCATTAAATTTTCAACAGCCCATTTTTCAATTGACTTTAAATCAGAGTTTAGTGAATTAAATTCTGACAAATTGTTTACTAGAACCCCAAGCTTCGAGTCGTCAGCAAATTTAGACAGCCAGTTGTTATTAGTTACCTGCATATCGCTCATGTAAATAAGAAACAAAACCGGACCCAACACTGAGCCCTGAGGCACACCACTAGTGACTGCTCCTAATTGAGATTGATGGTTATTTAATACTACTCTCTGGGTTCTATTTGTTAACCAAGCAGAAACCTAGTTGATTAATTGATCTGAAAAACCTAATGAATACATTTTATTGATCAAAATATTATGGGGTACTTTATCAAAGGCCTTGCTGTAGTCTAATAGGATAACATCCATTTGTTTTTTGTTGTCTAGGCCCTTGCTAATATTGTTATAAAATGAGATCAGATTTGTTGTACAAGAGTGGTTTGTCTTAAATCCATGTTGGGTATGATCAGTAATTTTTAATTCGATCATTTCTTTTTCCTGAAGTGATTTAATCAATTTTTCTATTATTTTACAAATTATAGAGGTAAGGCTTATTGGACGATAGTTTTGGACTACAGATCTACTACCCTTTTTATAAATTGGCATAACAAAAGCTGTTTACCAATCTAGAGGAATCTCTGCATTGTGAAGAGATTTGTTAAATATTAATTTTAAAGGAAGTGCTAAAGTCTTAGCAGTTTGGGTTAGGAATCTGGCATTAATTTGATCCGGACCTGGGCTTGTAGTTTTCTTTAATTTTGTTATGAATGGCAATATGTCTGATACCTTAATATTATATACATAAGTTAGTTTAGTATTGGCACTTGTAGATTTTTGGGGTACAAAAGAATCTTTTTTTGGAAAAAATGAACAAAAATAAGTATTAAAGAGATTAGCTACATCTGCGCCTGATTGTATAGTACTACTGTCATGAGTTATTGGCCCTATTTTGTGCAAATTACCATTTTTATTATTTAGATATGAAAACAAGGACTTGTATCCATCCTTAGTATGTGCTAACTTAAATTCTAATTTTGATTTCGCTTGTATAATCGTATGTTTAAGCTTTTGTAAAGTTCTTTTATACTGAAGAAATATTTCGTTTTTATTGATACTAAGAGTATTTTTTAATTTTTTGAACAATTTTCTTTTTTTTTTATTTGTAACCTAATAGAATTATTAAACCACCTAGGTATTCTACTCTTACTATTGTATTTGTTTTTTATTGGAACATACTTCTTTTCCAATAAATAAATTAGATCTTTTAATATAATCCAGGCCTTATTTGAAGAAAAAGCCTGAAAAACCTTATCCCACTGTATTTTTTTTTATTTCCCTATTTATACTGTTGAAGTCTGCACTATCATAGTTTTTATATGTTGACTTGTTGATTTAATTATATTTTGCTCCCATTAGATTGAACAATATAGAAAAATGATCACTATTTCCCAGGGGATCCAAAATTTGTTTATTGGATATTTTGTGACTAATGTCAGTAATATGGAGATCCAAAATATTAGTACCTCTAGTGGTGGATGAGAGTAGTTGAACTAGTCCATTATCTGTTAATACCGATAAAAATTCACTGTCATGATTGTTATGTCCCGAATTTGTGGTCCAATCGATTTGAGGCATATTAAAATCGCCCAATATTATTACATCCTTTAAATCTGTAAAATGGATTAGATCATTCATTAAGGCTTTCCATGTGTTTGAATCACTTGCTGGGGGGTTATAGCAATTTCCAATTATTATTTGTTGGAGTCCCTGAGGCTGTATTACCACCCAGATACTTTCTGAGTCATTTGGGGCTGGTATTTCATAGGAGGAGATATCATCTCTAATATATAGACACACACCCCCTCCCCTCTTCTGAACTCTGTTTTTGTGATAGAGTTGATAACCCATTAAATGTTGTCTCCACTGAGAATGAGAGTCCCACCAGGTTTCAGTCACTGCAATTATCGCTAAATTCAATAATTTACTTTTTGCTTCCAGTTCTGAAAGTTTAGATATATTAAGAGAACGAGCATTTAATGACAAGATTTTAAAAGTTGTTGGTGACTGATTCTTGGATTTATTTAGAGACGTGGGTTGATTCCCATTCTCCCCCTTTTTTATTAGTTTAAATGATTATTTATACTATTCAGAAAGGATTTACCCAACATAGTACTACCTCTTCTACTCAAATGTAGACCATCCCAACAATACAAGGGGGATTTGTCCACAAAGTTTTCCCAATGGGTTAAACATGGAATATTCTGTTCAATACACCATTTTCTAAGCCAGTTGTTAATGGATTTAATTTTATCAGTCAAATCCTGAGTAGCTCTGGGAACTGGTAAAATTTCTGAAAAACAAACTGTACAACCCCTGTCTACAAGCAAATTATTTAATGCCACAAAATCCTGTTTAAGTTTATTGAGAGTGGAATTGTTCTGAATATTATTTACACCTGCATGAATTATAACAAAAGAATTTGGGCCTACATCTTTTAGAATGA
This sequence comes from Neoceratodus forsteri, assembly GCA_016271365.2. NCBI lineage: Eukaryota > Metazoa > Chordata > Ceratodontiformes > Ceratodontidae > Neoceratodus > Neoceratodus forsteri. The sequence continues at coordinate 800,555,030 of CM057454.1, forward strand.
TAGGGATTCTGGTAGTAATGTCATTTATCTTTGCCCCCTTAAAAATTGAGCAAGTTCGATTTAATTTATCTGGGTTGCAAATAGCCCTATCTAGGTGTTTAACAAGGGAATCACCAAGAACAAATATCTGCTTTGGAACATCTTCAAGATTTGAAGCCCCAACTGATAGGCATTAAAGGTGAAGTTTTGGAAACTGGTAAATGTGAAAATGAAGTATCCAAAGTAGAAGAAACAGCTGGTACAAGATCGTTTTGTCTTATCTGAGTTTTATTTTTTATCATGGTGGTTTCCAAAGGTATGGGTCTCAGGAGATTATTTGTTTTTAGCCATTAACTCTTTATTCATTTTCAGTTACAGGATATGATCCAACAATTATAAATACAGACACAAGAAAGTACATACATATATCTGTTCATACCAAAATAAAGCAAACCCTGTAACATACCCCCAAACCCTCCCCACCCAAACCCAACCCCCCCTAATCCTCCGGCACAAGTCCAATGAGATGGCATACCATCAAACCCTAGTAAATCTACACTCTCCTAAAGAGAAAAAGAGCATAAAAGGGACCCCAAATCCTGTCGAACCTGGAAAGCTTATTCTGGAGGATAGCTGTCATCCTCTCAACCCTCAAACAAGCTAGTAACTCCTCCAGCCATTCAGCATAGCTTAGCACAACAGAATCCTTCCAGTGTCTAAGAACAATACTTTTAAGCATGGCAGCAATCAAGACTATATGGAACCTCCTATTCTTAACAGGAATATGAGATACATCTCCCAATAAACATATTTCCGGAGTAAAGAGATCCCAAGTACTAATAACGGATTCACTCTACTTTAATTTCTGCCCACAAAGAGGTTACCTTGGGCAATGCCAGAAAATGTGCATCAAATCCCCAACCCGCTTGACACCTGTAACATGTAGAACTTGTAGCAATTCTCAGCTTTACCAGTTTTTGTGGGAATAATAAATATTGTGAAGGATTTTGAACTGCATCAACCTTAACCGATCCTGCAAAAGAATTTATGACAGTTCATCCATAAAGCCTTCAGTTAAAGCCCCGAATCAGGAAAGACAGAGGCCCAATATAAACTTGAGCTGGGTTTGGAGAATAAGCCCATTCAAAAACACAGGTATATTTTAGAAACTAAGTGCGATAGACCACTACTTGACCCAATTTGTCATAAAAATCCAGCCTAGGACTCGAATTGTCCCACTACCCATCTTGGCAACCAAAAGGTGCCTAATCTGATATATCTTAAAGATTGTCGTAGTGGGCATCACAAATTTATTCAGAATCTCAACAGAGGTAAATTTTTCCCATCAGGCGAAAGAAAATCTTCACACAGCATTCCTCAGGTAAGGGCAGCCAGGCCGGACTAAAATTTTATTACCTATTACAAACGTGGATTACCCCAAATTGGCTGAACCCAATCATTAAGGTGATCATATTTCAAAAAGCAACACAGTTGGGCATGGGCTCTCACCGCTATCCCGATTGGAGATCTACGCAACTGGAGGGGCAACAATTTTGGCTTAAGGTGAAACAAAGCCTCAGGCCTCAAGCCATATTTCTGAATCAGGGCCAACTCAATTTGTAGCCAAAGCGGGACATAGAAGTGTTGTACTGAAACCTCCCTACCCTTCACCCACCTCAAATACTTGCTGGCATGGGCTGCCCAGAAATATAGGGCAAAGTGTGGAAGCCTTAATCCCTCCAGTAGTTTGGGCACCGTCAACTTTTGATAGGCCATACGGGACTTCTTATAACCCCACACAAAATTAGCTATCATGTTATGTAACTTCCTGAACCAGGCAAGAGGTATCCAAATATTCAACATACTCAAAGGGTAAAACAACCTAGGAAAAACGTTCATTTTAACTAAATTAATCCTCCCCCATGAGGAAATTGGCAACCTCACCCATCTTTCTAGATCCAACTCAATGACGCGCACCAAGGGGTCTAAGTTCAACTGAAATATCTTAATCCTGCTTCTAGTTAGATTCAGACCAAGATATCTTATAAAATCCGACTTCCAGGACAGACCCAATTCCGCTATCTCCTGCTTAAAAACATTTTTATTAAGGGGAAATACAACTGACTTGTCTAAATATAACCTATAATTAGCCAGTGTACTAAACACCCGAATAACCTCTAGGAGAGCAGGAATGGAGACCCTCGGATTAGAAACATAAATCAACAGGTCATCTACATATGCAGTTATTTTCACCATATAGTCCAGAATTCTAATACCCTCAATTTCTTGTTTATGTATAATTGTCCTGATGAGAGGTTCTAGGTATAGATTAAAAAGGAGAGGAGACAAGGGACATCCTTGCCTAGTACCTACATAAAGATTAAACGGGTCCGAGGTGGCACCATTGCAACTAACCCTCACAGTAGGGTTTGAATAAAGAGAACTAATCCATTTTAGAAAAGGCTCAAGAAACCCAAATTTCCCCATCATAGTTAACAGAAACCCCCAGTGAACCCTATCGAAAGCCTTCTCGGCATCTAAAGACAGCAAGGCCATGGCAGTACCACAATCCTCAGACATCGAGAAGGCATGAGCCAGGGTCCACAGGTGATCGGCAGACGACCGATCCTTCATAAAACCAACTTGCTCTGGAGATTATTTGTTTTTAATTTTGGATAATTTTCCAGAGTATTTGGAAGAATACTGAAAAACTTTCTGAAAAACTGTTTAGGTTCCAGAAATTGAGGGGTCTGAGGCCTGGTCAAGGCACGCTGGATCCCTTGCAGTACAGAGGATTTCTGAAAAACTGTTTAGGTTCCAGAAATTGAGGGGTCCATGGCCTGGTCAAGGCACACTGGATCCCTTGCAGTACAGAGGATTTCTGAAAAACTGTTTAGGTTCCAGAAATTGAGGGGTCTGTGGCCTGTTCAAGGCACGCTGGATCCCTTGCAGTACAGAGGATTTCTGAAAAACTGTTTAGGTTCCAGAAATTGAGGGGTCTGTGGCCTGGTCAAGGCACGCTCGATCCCTTGCAGTACAGAGGATTTCTGAAAAACTGTTTAGGTTCCAGAAATTGAGGGGTCCGTGGCCTGGTCAAGGCATGCTGGATTCTTCTTCAGATCAGGACAAGAATAAGATAATTATGTACCCTGAAGTCTGGAAGTTTACCTGACAGTTTGATAGGGCAAGTCTTGACCTTGTTTCTTTAAAACACCTTTTAAAAAATAAACCAAAGCTTCTGTTGTGCAAAGAAAACATCTTTTTCTGTGCCTTGTTTAATAAAGGTGAAATATGTAAACAGTCTACAACAGGAAGTTAGCTAAAATATGAAAATATTACTTGAAGAAGGTAACATTTTAAGAAAATGGAAGCTTGTAGTCTGTTGCTAGAAAACAAAAGGGAAAGTCTGGTTGCTAGCAGTTCAGGCAGCATAATGAGAATCACTATAGCTGATCAGCGGCCCCGGTGGCTCATATTTAAAAATAGACAAACTGTCAGTCAATTGTTGGAAAGCCTGATTGTTGTTTAAAATCTCTTAAAAGAGTTTATTATGTATATAAAACCATTTAGGGGTTTTGTGCATTTGTATAAATGACAGCAATGCCTACAAATATTACTTTTGGAAGTATATTAAACAAATTTACTTTAAAAAAGGAACACTAGGTCGCCTGACCAAGGAAGTGGGTATATAAACCCTACCTCTCCAAGTTGCAATTTAGATAATGTCAGTTCTTCCTGACCTAGCTGGAGAGAAGTTCCAGTCAGTATGTGGAGAAAAAGTCTTTGGAATTGCAATTAATTGTTTTATTATTTTGTTTACTGTATTTATTTTTACTGTTTGGTGCTGAAGATTGTTTATGAAGTAATAAACATCCCACCAAGCAAACAGTGGGTTGCACCTGAATTTGCTGCTTTTGTATACATTATCTGTCTGCCTGTAGACCCACCTGGTGATAGTACTGATGTTACTGTTGGTGAGCAGCAAGGAGTGACCTGATTAAGTTTTCTGTAATCAATTGCAAGCCTCCAAGCTCAATTTTACTTTTTCTCAGACCAAATGGTCAAGTTGACAGTAGAGACTTAGGTCCTAATCACTCCTTGTTGAAGCAGTGATTGGATGGTTTCCCTTAGTGATGACAAGGCTTCAGCAGAAACAGGATACTGCTTTTGCCTCACAGGATCAGGCCCTGTGATTTCAATGGTAGTGTGCATTCTACACAGTCATGTTTGTTGGTGGCAAACATGGCAAGTTGTATTTGCAGCAGAGGTGCAAGGTCAGAAAACAATTCATGACTCTGAAACAAGGCCATGATGCCATATCCCTTGTTGTTATGAGAGATGGCTGCCACCATGTGTGTGTCTGGGATCTTGATGGCTTTCTATTGTCCTTTGATCTGAATGAATAGCCTGTTGGCTAGCTCCACTACACAGCCATGTAGTGCTAACAAATCAATTCCCAGGATGCTGGGGTGATGACGTAAACTCATGAGATCAAAAGAAAAATCTGTCCTGATGTGGTCTACTACCACAGGTAGAGGAATAGTTTGGTAGGTGTGTAGCTGGGTACCATCTACACCCTGTGCATTGGTCTTCCAGCCTGTAGACCAATCAAATGAGTCTGGGTCCTCATCATGGAGGACTGACATGGCAGCTCCGGTATCCAGAAGCATGGTAAGTTTGCTGCCCCTGACCATGGCCTTTACACAAAACCATCCATTCATGTCAACAATCAGGTTACTCATGATCTAGACTGGGTCCTGTAGTTGTCAATTCATGCATTCAGAATCAACATCATCTTCCTGTTCCTGAAATCGATGGCCTGCAGGATCTGCTAGGGCTTCTTTTATGTCTTGCACTGGGTACAAGTATACTTCTGACTAGAGATGTACTGTACAAAACTGGAAAATTTTGCCTTGCAAAATATTTTGCATACTTTTCGCATTACACAAAATTTGTCACTTGGGCAAAAAGAAATTTCGCCTCTAATGGCACTTTCGCGTAATGCAAAATTTCACCAAATTCGCTTGCGAAATTGCAATGCACTGTGAGTAAATAGCTGAGATATCATGTGCAGGTTGTTTCCTGCACAGTACTGTATATTGTCTGTTGAGTCAGAGAGCAGTTCAGTGTGGTGCATCACAGCCAGTAAACCCTTCAAAAACCTCTTTATTTGTCATTTTTGAGAGTTAATTGCTCCCAAAATCTCAATTTAGTTCCTAGTGCTGCTAGTGAACATTTTTGTTTTGTTTTTGTATCTTTGAATAATACTTAGTTAAACTTAGGTAGTGTTTTCAGTTTTCTCTGTGTCTGTGTCTGTGAGGGAGTTGAGTGGGGGTGGGTCGACCGTGTGGTGTGTGTGTGTGTATGTGTGTATGTAAAAGCTGAGCAGGCTAGTTTCTAATATTTGACAGATTTCTCACAAGTTGTGAGTGAGTTTCAGTAATTTCTTATAAGTCTTCATATTTTTGTTGATGTGCTACTTATTTGTTATATTTTTCTTGCATATTGACCCTTTTTTGGGTAACTTTATCTGAACAATTACTGATTCTGTGTAGTTCTGTTCTTGTTTCCCTTTGCTTAATCACTTTTGTGCTTTATTTTTTTATTGGAAGTATTTGTGTACATTGACCACTTGCCCATATCCAGGTATACTACATTGTTGAACTGCTCAAAGAAATTAAAATTGTGATCTAGCCTCTGCATTGCAGCATTCCTGTTTTTCCTTTTCTTTTCCATCCTGTTACACCACAGGTGTTTACTACTTGACCTGTACTATATAAAAAAACAACATTGTTTTCAAGAGAGTTCTGGTCCTTGCATGACTGTTGGAGGCAACTTTGTTTGCTCTTTTCAAATCTTGCTGTCTTTTCCATCTGATATATCTATAAGCCAAAACTGCATTTACTAAAAACTAAAACATTGCAGTACTTGCTTTCTCCAGACACCACTTATCCAGACCGTAGCTTATTTTTTGACTCTTAGTTGTTCTGTGCAGTTGGTTTACAATTTAGTTTGCATAATCCTACCAGTACCTACCTCATTATTATCAAGTTGTGTAATAATCATTCTATTTAAAAACTGACATTTAATAAAGAACTACAGTACTTGAGTAATTTTTCAGAGTTACTGCACATCCTTATGGTGGTGTTCTCTGTTGGTTTTGTATTTAAAGTCTCTTACTTTTGTCCTCCTGTTACCCCATGTTACTTAACTCATGTTTTTGTACTTGAAAAAAATAAAATAGTGTTTTAACGCTCGAATAGGCTATGGTAGCAATTGAGGGTAGTTGTATACACTACAGTGCAGCTTCCTGTTCTGATTTCTGTTTGCCCTTTGCAGATAGTACTGCAGGTGTCAAATCACACTTATTCAATAGAAATACATAATCATATGTTTCCAGAGGAAGCCAAATGGAACAAGCATATAAATATGCCTGCCAAGAGATGTTTCACTTCAGGGAAAGGTGCCCAGGTGGGAGGTGGCTCAAAGAAGTCTGTTGGAATAAGCAAACCTATTTCTGAATCACTCCCCTCTGTGGGCTCTGCTGCTGCAGCTATGGCAGCCAGTAGCAGCAAAATTGAAGTTAGAAGTGGCTTCAAATCTGGGACTCCTTATTTTACTGCCCAATCTGTAGCTAGCATGCTTGTTGGGATGATACTGGGAATAAGAGAGACACACCAGTGGAAGCACAGCGGCCCAGGAGGAGGTTGAAAAAGTTGCTGGTGTGACTGTTGTTCCTGCTCAAGATGGAACTGATGGTGGTGAGGGTGACAGTGTCTGGCTTCAGTCTGTTTCTCCTGGAAAAGGAGATAAGGAAAGTCACCCCCCCTCACAGTGAGGAGATGCCAGAGAAGGGAAAAGTTTCTCTGGAAGTAGACAGTGATAGGGAGGAGGAGGAGGATATAATATGTTTCAGAACAGATGATGACGAGGTGTTGGATCCCCTGTGGGAGCCAGAAGTGAAAAAGCTGAAGGATGATGATGTACTGTAGCCCATTTAGATGACAAGCCTGAGGGTAAGTATATTAGCAAGCCTACAATAAAACAGTCCAGTAACTCCACCTCCCAAACATAGCACAGTGGAAGTCATGCAAGCAGCCCAAAAAGCAAAATCTTCCACACCTTTGGCTCCACTGTCCAAGTCCAAGTACCATGTCAAATCTAAAGTTGCAAAGTCCCTAGTTTGGGATTTTTTTATGCTTGATGCAGCTGATGACACCATGGTGATATGTCAGCTGTGTCAAGCACAGGTATGTCATGGAAAAAAGGGCAGTCACATAGGCACCGGTGGCTAGCACGCTCACTTGAAAAACAAGCACCCATTGTTCTGGCACCAACACCAGAAAGATACCAGAGCTATTGATAGGACTTCCCTTGTCAAGCTTAATGTTAGTGACAGCAGTGCAATAGAGCAGGAGGAGGGAGGGAGGGCTGAGAGGGTCAGTGGAGGAGGAGTGTGAGGAATACTTTTCTCTCTCGAGCAGTGGGTATAGCAGCAGTGGAGCTGCCATTCCCTTGAGTTATAAAAGTATACCACTGGGCACCAAATCCACAAAAATAACCAGTTTCATACATGCTGTGCATCCCAGGCCCCAAGACTCATCTGGTACACCAGCAAGAACAACATTTAAAAGCATTTTTGTTGACCCACCCCCAAGATGCAGCCCACATTGAAGAGTGCATTTGAGCGGCACTCAAAGTACCCCCCATCATGCTGCTGCCAGTGAGCTGAATGCAGCAACTTCTGAAATGCTCACCATCAACCTGTTGCCCTTCTCATTTGTGGAGGATCCAGAATTCCACCGTTTGATGGCCCATGCCTGTCCCAAATGGCAGGTACCATTATGAAAGTATTTCTCAAAATGTGCCATGTCTGAACTGCACAGCAGAGTTTCACAGTCTGTCCTACATGCCATGAAGCATTCTGCCTCCAAATATATCCTATGTGGACAAGTGGAAAAACAGCGGGCAGCTTGTATCACTGCATAATAGCACACTTGGCACTGGTACCTGGAATAGTGATTGATTTGGGATCTGGCAAAAGCTGTTTAAAGCAAAACTGTGGTGGTAGTAATATACCAGGTATTCATCAGAATGCCACCACCACTATATAAAGTGTTACGGGGTCTCGCACTGGTGAGAAAATGCTTAATGTATTGCTAAATCAGATTGATGAGTGTCTAAATGCACACTCACTTACAGCGGGGTTTATTGCCCTTGACAGTGACTCCAATGTGGTGAAGTGCAATACTGACAGTGTTTGTTTTTTCCAGAGTGCCCTGCCTGGCACACTACCTTAATCTAGTCATGCAGTAACTTCTGAATCACACTGAAATCAAAGAAACTGTGTCTGTCACTTGACGCATCTTTCTGCTCTTAGCCCATTAACAAAGGTCCATGAACATCTGCGTGAGCTACAGCACACTAACTATTTGCCTCAGCACCATATGAAGCTTGATGTTGTTACCAAGTGGAACTCCACACTGTACATGCTGTACTGGCTGTATGAGCAGTATAAGGTGGTTTCAGATTACCTACTGCTGCACACCACTCAGGACAGTGCTGGAGTGTCCATTGCTCGAACAACAGAGGAGTGGTGACAAATGGATGGCATAATACACATTCTGCATCCATTTGAGCATACAACACAGGCTGTGAGTGGGGACACTGCCTGTATAAGTCAGTCAATATCTCTTATACTTGTGGTTAGGCAGACACTGGTGAATGTCCATCACCAGATGGAGGCAAGTGATGATCACAGTGCTGTTCATGTAATGGGTTACATGCTCCATATACTGGACAGCAATACCCATGTCCCTGGCATTATGCAATCTAATGAGTTTGCTATTTTTACCATGCTGGATCCATGGTACAAATGTGGCTTGCCTGCCATGATTGAAGGGGGTCATGTGTGACTTGACAAATTGACCAATTACCTTGTCAGACAGGTACATGGTGCACAGATGAAAAATGCAGACAAGCAAAGGGCACATATACCAGGTGTTGCTACCACCACCACCACCAGCAGCTCATCACAGGCCACCAAATCTGAAAAAAAGCCTAAGTCACAGCAGAACATGGCAGGCGATCCCATTTGGGGTGCTCTGTACCAGGTGGGCATGGAAGAAATTGAAGACAAGGAGGAGGAGCCTGATGAGGCAGCAGGACTCAGGGTAGTACAATGTATTGTGGATGCCTGCATGGGAGACATAAGCATTTTGACATCACTGATGTGCCACTGGTGTACTAGAATGGCAAAGTGAGTGACTGGCCTGCACTGGCATCTGTTGCTTTTAAATACCTCAGCTGCCCACCATCAAGTGTCAGTGTGGAACGGGTGTTCAGTTCTGCTGGGGCCATTGTGCGTGACTGGAGGACAAATCTGTCACCGAAGAATGTGCCCATCCTAACATTTATAAAAATGGATGAGGCTCACATTCCACATAAAACAATTATTTCAATGGTGTTGCTACAAGAACTATGTGTCAGAGACGATGGTGACAATGAAGATATCCACACTGGTAAGGCTTCTACAGCAGGAAGGTAGATGAAGCAGCAATGCTGACCAGATTTTCACCTGGTGATGACTCCAGTCTTGAAGACTGTGAGGGCTGCTTCATGGATGATGTGTCACTGGAAGAAGGCTAAAAGTATTATGCCTCCCTCACCCCAGCATCCCCCAGCCATTTCCACTGAGTATGTTGGTTTATGTTATTGTTATAGCATTTTAAATGTTATTTTGATGGTTATTCTGTGTTACACATCCTGTTAATCCATTTAATTTGATTACCCTACCTAGTAACAATGTTTACTTCAGTTCATTTTTGGAAAATTAACTGCCCCTGCTATACTAACTGTAATGTATATGTCAGCAATGCACAATTGCCCCATTGAGCAACAAATACTGAACAACATCTTCCTCCTTTCAACATATACTGTAATTCCCCCATGAGACCCTGAATGTGTGTCTAGTGAGTCTGCATCACTGTATATTCAATGTAACAACTTAGTAGGACAGTGCACAGCCAGTACTATGTTAATCAGAAATGCATGCATATTCTATCCCCATGTATAAAATTAACCATCATGCAATCTGCCTCCTTGTCATCCATCCTAATTTGTATAACACAGACTTAGACAGTGTGGGCCATCACTTTCTTACTGCCAAGAAATATAGCTAAAAATCTATGAAGCTGAGAGATGCATTCTCCAGCATAAACAGCAGTCATAGACCAGTAATTCAATGCTGCCTCTGAGTCCAGCTAAATTAGTCCTCCTCCTCCAGCAGTCTTCCCCAAGAAGAACCATAGCATTGCCAGCACATTTTGGGACAGTACCTCAACCAGCATGATGCAGCACTTTCATCCCAGCAAGCACACTTGGTGTCATTTTCCCTCCTGCCGACCACCCGTGATGACAGCACTGCCAGCACATTTTGGGTCAGTACATCAACCAGCATGATGCAGCACTTTCATCCCAGCAAGCACACTTGATGTAATTTTCTCTCAAGCCAAACAAACAGCCACTCAGAGAGCAACACAGATAATCATCAAGCCAAAAATACATATGTTCTTCCTTCATGTCCTGTCTTCTGGTCAAGTGATTCATGGTAATTAGATTTAATTTGTTGTCTTCTTATTACTTATACCTCCATTGTGATGTGCTACATGCCTCTATTGCCATAGACAGTCAAGTACACATGCATGGCAGCACACCTTAATGTATAAGTTATGTTATTTATTTCCATTTTACTCTATACGGGGTTTGCCATAATCACGCCATGTGAGGCCAGGAACTAGGAATAAGACTGATGCACTGACATGGCACCTTCAGAGTCTAGTCAATCTACATTGCAAGCATCATTATGTACAGGTCAGTACTGTAACTGTAACATTTTTCACTTGTTAGATTTTGTGTATTTCATTCCTGGTACTGTACGTCCTGGTATGTTTCACCATAGGATCATAACTGAAATCTTTCGGTGGTGGAAAATGTTTTGGGACGTCACCAACATTGATGGTAAGTATCACCCCAGGTAAGAATCAATTCTAATTTTTTTTTCTTTTCATATTTTTTCTCCATCTTTTTACAGATGACATTGGTTCAAACAACATCTGTCTTGAGTCATGATTGGCAAATGCAATTTTCTGTTCAAGAGGAATTCATTCTTTAATATTGGTAACAGTGTTAGCTCAGGTTGCATCATAGTGCAGGTGATGAGTGGTTATTCCATCATTTACAGTGTCAGTTGTGCATTCTTGGATAAAAGTAATATGTCCTTCATCATTCTACAGTGGTTCAATCAAGGGACGTCTTTAAGTGCCGTATGGGTGATTCCACAGTGGCAATGGCAAAAACACGTGAGGATACAATCCAAGGTCACAATTTTCAAGTTAGCACAGCAGTATTTATAATAGGTTTGTTTTCCTTCACAGGTGTCAGTTGATGGTGATGACATATGTTTTTAGTTGTGAGAAGTGGCCCACACCTCGCAGCTGCAGCACCTCGATCCAACGTCCACAAACCAGGATGGAAGACTTGCATTTAGTCACCTATGCTGTATAGAGATGGAATGCATCACCAAATGACCACCAGAAAACTAAACAACCATTTCAATTGAAGTACTTTGTACCTGGCAATAAGGAAAAATGAAGAAGACATTTTTAGCATTGTTACAACCAGGTGCCCAACCCCCCCCACCACCACCATTACATGATTCAGTACTTACCTCAGGGAATGGCTTTTAAATTGGAACCCTTAACATGAACAGGCTATGTTTAATGAGCACAACCAGCAGCCAGATTGGGAGGTAACAGATGCACCACAGCAGGGGAATTCCTGAATATTGACAGAGTCATATAGAACATTGTTACTGTCAAAGTCAGACATCGCTGGACTGCATTAACCACACATAAAAAATCAATGAAAAAGTTAATATTTACCCACCTCCACCAACCCTACACCACCCCTCAACCACCTCCCACCTGCCCACCGAAGACCATCACAAATTAAGAAATACTTACCACAAGTTAATGAATTGCACACATGTTGAGCAGCTGCAGCAGCAGGAGTGCACCTGCAGGTAACATCACCTGAATTCCTTCATGCTGATAAAAGCAAAAAGAATACAATTACAATCCAATTCAGATATCGGAACTGCAGTCCCCTACCCCAGTAATGAAAAATACAATACTTACCTTGTGCATTGTGAAATGTGGTGCATTCCAACATCCCATATCCAAATCCTGGCATGCATGTCATGATGATGTAATACTCAACATAATGACAAGTAATAAGAAAAGCAGTACAAACATATTAGAACTCAAGACATCACAATAGCAACCAACCATCATCCTTATCTTGCATCAGAAGTCATAAATACAGACAGATACAGTACTTATGTGTGCAGCATCAGTATTGATCAACTATGTGAAGAGGATCCACCATTAACCAGACAAAGCAGTACTTCTTGTGGCAACTAGTCAGAGCAGCAGGCAGCAGCTACAGGCAACTGCAGCAGCACACAAAATGTCATTCAATCCACACTGACTTAAAATCAGAGAGCCAACAGAACAAACCAAGACAGCAGAATTGCAAAATTATAATTCCACAGTTCTCAATAAATTAAGGAACCAGCAGCAGGAGGAAGCAAGTGCAATTTAAGTAGCAGGACCACTTTGCAGGTGATTTATTTTTCGCAGCATGGCAAACTGACTGTGCCACCCCTTTTGCCTAATTTTTCATAATTCACTAAATAATTGCATCTCCCTTTTTTCACAATTTTGCCATGTGGTTGTTTTCAACTCACTGTATAAGGCCAGTTTTGCACACACAACAGCAGCAGCAGTTAGCAGTAGCAAAAGTAGGCCTGAAATACTTGGTAAACAGTGTCTGAATTTACTGTAACATTTTTTGGGAAACATTTTGGACTTGAGGGCCATATTAGGCAGTGGCGCCACCAAGATTTGGCCTGAAAACAATTTAAAAAGGTGCAGAAAACTGCAGATTTGGGTCCTGGTGGTGGATGTCAACTATGTAACTTCAAGACTGTGACCTGATTTCAGTCCGAATTTACTGTAACATTTTTTGGAAAACAGTTATGGGCATCAGGGCCATATTAGGCAGTGGCAACACCAAGATTAGGCATGAAATCATTGGTAAACAAGGCCAAAAACAGCAATTTGATGTCTGGGTCGTGGGGAAGGGGACCACATCACATCATGACTCAGACTAGTTTTCTTACTCAACTTTATCTACCATTTTCCTGTAACATTTCTGGACATGTACAACCAGTTCTGCACTCGCAGAAACAAGATTCAGCATAAAATCAATGTAAATAGTGAACCAAAGACCATGTTTTGGTTATGGTGGTGGCTTGGGAGCCATAGAACAACATGACTGAGATCTGATTTCAGTATGAATTTACTGTAACATTTTTTTGGAAACATTTCTGGATTTCTGGGCCATGTTGGTCAATTACAACACCAAGATTAGGCATGAACACAGATTGAAAAGGTGTAGAAAACAGCAGATTTGGGTCCGGGTGGTGGATGGCGTGCAACATTTAACAACATGGCTGAGACCTGATTTCTGTCTGTATTTACTGTAGCATTTTTTTGGAAACATTTCTAGACTTGTAGGCCGTGTTTGATGCAAGCAGAGCCAAGATTCACTCTAACATAGCTTTGGAAAATATATTTGTTCATAGGAACAATTTACAATACTTGATAGTTGTGGATAAAAGATAAAAGAAGAAAGGTACACAGTTTATGGGCATGGTACTACAACAGGGGAATGGGGAGGCAGGGACACGCATGGTCAGGCCAAAGGTATTAGGGGATGGGAAAGGGAGGGAGCATAAACAACTAGACAAGAAAAAATAAACATGAGGATATAGAACAGAAGACAAAGAGGATGGAAAAATATATATATATATATACAGTATATATATATATATATATATTTGTAATTTTTTTTTGCCTTTTTCTTTTTAGGGAGGGGGTGTAGCGGAAGAATAGTAACAACAACAAAGAAAGGAGAAGAAAAAGAAAAGAACACTGGTCCACCAAAGGCCATTAAATTAGGCACTGCTACCTGTGCCACCACCACCACTATGAATCTCTGCCAGGAGGTCCAAAACCTTCTTCTGGTCTGCCATTATTTTTTGGAGGTCCCCCTGACCTCCTGGTGGAGCTGGTCAGTGTCCTGATGGACACTTTGGACCTCAGCGCACACAGCCTCCATGTCTGAACTGGAGACCACCCGACTTGGGTGGCTGCAGGATGCTCATGGTGGGGGTAGCACCCCCTGGTGTGGCTTGCTTCACTGCTGGGGTGGGGGATGGTCTTTCTGTCTCCTCCAGGTGCATTCTGGTGCTAGACCTCCTCCTGGTATGGTACCCCCTAGACTGGTGCCGCCAAGCCACAGTGTTGCCTCCTGCTGCTGTCTCTCACTGTTTAGTGAGCCACTCTAGAGCATGGTGGCGCTGCATGTGGCTTCTTTGACCTTAAGTCCCAAAGTGGGACTCTGATTTCCCCCTTTTCACATTTTTCCCCACAAAGGCTGCAGACAACCACACTTTTATCATCTGCCTTCGTGGTGAAAAATGACCACACTGATGATCTTTGGTGGGGGGATGCAAGTTGATGTCCCAGCAGGGGCCTCACCCTCTACATCATCCTGTCCTTGCTGGGGGGGTTAGGCACCACATGCTCCTCCTGCGGTGGATGCCAATGAGCTCTTAGTCTGAGTGCTGGGTGGTGATGTTGGGGGTCACATGCCACTGCTGGGAGGGGAAAGCTGCTCCTGCTGATAGTGCTGGGGCCCTGGGGTGGGGGAACCTACTGCTTCAGGGCCAATGACCAGCACCTGTTGCTGGGTGACAGAGGCCAGGGCCACATGCTCCTGCTGCTGGGGAGGCATCACTTTTAAATGCTCACCTGTCAAGGTGAACTCGTCCTCCCCTTCCACTCTGTCCAGATTCAGACCCTGTCCCTTCCATCATTATGTTAAAAGAGAAGTTTATTAAGAAGCTAGTAAAGAAACATGAACAAAGGGGGAGTGAAACACACACGGTAACTATAAAGATAAAGAGAAGAAAAATAGAACACAAGAGAAAGATTACGTTTTTTAAATTAAAGAAATGGGGATGAACAGAAGTTTAACACACACACACACACACACCACGAACTCTCACTCTCTCACTCACAAAATTATATTTTTTCCTCTCTCTCTCTTTCTCTCTCTCTCTCTCTCGCTCTTCTATCTCTCTCTCTCTATCTCTTTAATTTCATGAAATGTTTCACGAGGCGAAGTTGGTGGTTTTGCCGGAATTTCACTGGCAAAATAACATTTTGTTCCTTTTTCTACTTGTGACATCACAGGTGCAGTGATGGTTTGCACTGACTGTTCTGCCTTAGATGTCGCATCAGACTG
The DNA here is from genome assembly GCA_016271365.2 of Neoceratodus forsteri. Taxonomy (NCBI): domain Eukaryota; kingdom Metazoa; phylum Chordata; order Ceratodontiformes; family Ceratodontidae; genus Neoceratodus; species Neoceratodus forsteri. The sequence goes on from CM057454.1 coordinate 800,570,444, forward strand.
TCCAGTAACTGATTCTACATCTCCTCAGCTGCAATGACTCAACTGCTGGGGCTAGGGCAGCTATCTGTTGTGCAGTAGTGGTTTCTTTTCCCATACGAGCTTCCTCCAGAAGTTTTTGGATGTTTTCATTTTCCTCTCTCATTTGTCAGTACATAGGACAATTTTGGTATTGGTTCTGGCTATTTTGTTGGGCATTTGGATTTTTCCAACTACCTTTGTTGTCCTTATTATTCCTGTTATTTCTGTAATTTCAGTTCCCCCCTTGTATGACGGTTTGCCATCAGAAGGGGTATTAGTTTTCTGGTTGTTGCCATTCACCGTGTAATGGGTGGGGGTGTCAGAGGAAGGCTGAACAGCAGCTACCTTTTTGGACTTGCCGGAAGAGAGGGTACTGAGATAGACCTGATAGGCTCATTCCATCTTAGTGAGGATAACCTCAAACTTGTTAGTTTCCGGGAAAACATCAAGTTCAATCTTTTCCTGCAAGGCTGGTTAAATATTTTGGATGTACAAATCCTTGTACTCAATTTGGTCTACACTGAAGTCCTCATCTGCACAGGCCTTCCTAGTTTTGTATACCAGCCACAACAATTGATGGTAGGTGTCTGGGCTTTCCTTTGTGCCTTGCTTAACTTTGTAGGCCAAGCGCATCCCCATGATTCCTAAGGAATTTGCACAGATGAGTGCAGATGCGATCTCATCAAAAGTCATGTCCTCAATGCTCCATGCTGTCTCTGACAGCATGGCCCAGAGGGTTGGTTTGATTGTTTGTCGCAAGACTTGTACCTGGTATTGGGGCTGGAGAGAGAGCTTCTCGCGAAGAGAGTGCACTTTCCCCAAGTGGCAACTGAGATTGTCAGTTGGGCCCATCTGCCCGATGGTCTGCGCGATTTGCTGGACAGAATGAGCAACCTGTAGGGGGTTGGAGGTAGGTATCATTGTTCTAAGCACAGTCTGTGTCAAGGCTCCGCGGAGCGCAGCCCCTGCTGCTGCATCAGCAATTGCCTTCTACATCTGATCCTTAGTGACCGACTCTTTAAGCATAGTCTCTATTTGGTCCCGAATGGCCTTCTTTTCATCCTCTGGGACAGTGATTCAGCTGATCATGTCATTGATCATGCAATGGATCTCCCGACTCAGCACTTCTTGTGATGGGAGTGAGCGGAGCTGCATTATGGTATACAGGCCCTCTGCCTGTGTCATGGGGGCTGCCATCTTTTTATTGTATGTGACTCCCCCATGTTGGTGGGGATATGGTGATGCAACATGCATGCCAACATTGGTGCCATCTTGGGAACTGCGAGTCGAAGTTGCTTCACTACTGGGGTTGGCCTGGTGTTTGACGTGGCATGCCTCGTCATCAGAATCGTTATCACTGAATGACGCCAATATTAATCGGCATATACTGGAACCCATTGATAGCCTTAACATGGCTGGCAAGAACCTACCAGTGGTGGTGCAATTTCGCCATCATTTGTCTACAATTTCTGTGACAAACTTTTGCAGTGCCCTGCTCAATACCTTTCTCAATTTCTCTCTGCAACACTCTATACGCGGTACCCAATTCAACTTTTGCCTAAGCTCTTTATTCAACTCATTACTTACACACTTGTAATCTTCTTTTAACTCTGCATTCTTTTCTCTAAAAGTCACATTTGTACACTCAAAATATCATTCAGATGCGTTAACTGTTTCTTATCATATTTAAATCATTCACAATCATCTCTTAACAAACATAGCTCTCACCCAGTGTCTTGGGCAGTACAGTGCAGAAGCCTGGAATTAGCATCATGGAGTGACTGTGTCTCCTCCAACAGTCTTCTTTCTTTCTTCTGTAATTCCAATGCTTTCAAGCCCATCTCTTTTTTTAGAGACACATTTTGTAGTTCAAGGGAGGCACACCTCACTGTGAGACTGTCAACAGCGATATGTACTGCCGTAACCAAAAGACCTTTAAAATTGTATTTTTTTGGTTGTTGTATGCACGCCAAGTATTGGTTTGAAATTAGCAGCAATGGTTTGTCTGCAGATTTTGCGTCAGGTGCAAAATCTGTCCATCCTCCATTGGATGTGAATTAATTTGAGACACTGAGTCTCAGCTATGTGCACAGGTCAGACATAACAAATAAGGGACAAACAAACATAAAAGCAAAGTGTGAAAACCTGGTAAAATACCCTGGCACTGTGACCTACCACTTTCCATTCCAATGTGGTTGATCGTTTGTGCCAGGCGAAATGCTATCACTCGCAAAAGGAGTGTAAAGGGTCTGGTGGGGGGTCTACCACACCTGAGACCAAGGACAGCTTGAGTCTTCCCCAACCACTACCACTGAAAGTATGAGCAGGTCCAAGTAGGTCATATAAAGGTTAACTATTCTACTCAACAGTCAGAATAAATAGAATAAAAATCTTTTGTGCATTCCACCTGCACACGGTCACCAATAATGCAAGGGTCACAAAATCCCTTTGTCGGGTTCTTGATGGAACTACACAACAAAGAAGAGATGACAGGCAAGTGGTACTCATGTAATAAATGAAATTTATTACACATAGATAATACAGACTTATTACCAGCACAGTGTAAACACTGAGAGAAGTAGGTTTCCTTACCTAGGTAAAAGCAGTCTCTCTCTAAGAGCTATGTGTTACAAGATGTCTTACACTCTGATAATTACAACAGCAATGGCTAAAGAAGATACATAAAATGAATATAACTGGACAAAAACAGGTGGTCTAAGCAACTGACCAAACTAGTGTAAGAAGTTACATTACTAAGCAGATAACAGTACAAAGAAGGTACTCATCTCCAAGGTCAGTTGTAGTAGTGCACAAATATTAAAGATGGTACTGTTGCCTTACATATAGTAAACAGCAAGAATAGAGCAAAAAGCAAAAACATTTCTCCTAGTTAATATATATATATATATATATACAGCAAAACATAGTGGAACATAGTAGAACACAAATCCCTACACCTATGTTTATACGATAAGTGTCTTCGCCACAAGGATAGTACACATACATAGATAAATTGCTGTCCATGAGGTGGGGCACCATTAGGGTGCTGCTCCATGGGTAACAACTATCTGATAAAAATTATAATCTAGACTAATCAGTACCAGAGAGTTATTAGCATTGATATCCATGAATAATCTTTCAACATACATGACCATGACATCTGGTGTATTATAAGACTCAAGATTTCTGGAATAAGCATTGGTATCCTTTGCTGCCTGTTTCCAGAATAAAGATGTACTGTTATCCATAAATGCTATGCATTCTATTCCAATTTTCTTTTGTATGTTCCACAAGTATCATCATACACCTTTTCTGAGAGAGAGAGAGAGAGAGAGAGAGAGAGAGAGAGAGAGAGAGAGAAGGGGTATGATTAAGGCTTACAAGTACATGAGAGGATAAACAGAGTGGACAGTGAAGACATATTCACCAGCAAAAGCATCACAGTAATGAGGTATCATGAGTGAAGATTACATATGGATGTAAAGAAGTTCTTTATCTAAGGGGTCTTGTGGTGCAATAATGGAACAGATTGCCAAAATGTAAGCATGCATTTATTTATTTCAAAGGTTTTACCGACAAACTTACTTTCAGATGCGTCATTAGGGGAAGTTGTATGCGGGATAGTAGAAGAGGAGAAAAAAATAGTAATTACAGTGTTACAGAAAGTATAGTCATATATAAGTAGTACTGTATATAAAAAGAAGCATAATCATAAACATTGCAAGGCATAACTGTAGAGCAAGACATTTGGGTAGATAAAAAAGTGACTTTGGACAGTACTAAATATATGAAATTAAAATTGGGAATCTTATATGCAGAAGACATCTAGGGATCCTCAAATATTAGATCTTTAGAAATTATCTTAAATAAAATATTATGATACATCCTATCAGTTTAAAATGCAGTTCCTGCTGGAACAGAGAACAAAGCTGTGGAAATGTTCTTTATTTTCTCTTATAAAAACAAGGCATCTAATGTTTGCATTGGACCTCATCCCCTTAACAAAAGAACAATTTCCCACACAGGGCTTGGAAGAACAAATCAGTTACGACCATCAGAGTTTTAGTTTCCCAATTATTAAAGTTATTAGAGAACAATTGTTACCAAAGGCAGTAGGTAACTTGCTATATGGAATCTATAATAGACCCAGAAAGGAAATAGAGAAATTAAAACTAAGAGTATGGCATGGTTCAATCTTGAATTAGTAGCCTGAAGTTATAACAATGGTATAGAAACCTCAAGGTTCATCACTGATAGAATTTTAATTGATCTCATCTTACAAATCCTCATGATTGGATTATTATTACTAAGTTTAGACTGGAGCTATGCAAAGCAAATAATATATTTTAGACAAAAAATACCTGTTATAGTTTTGGAATTCTGTAAATGTGGGATGAAAGTACATGACAATCTGAAACATGGTATTTTATGTCCTTTATATTGTAGTCGAACAGAGTTTTGGATTGGGCCCACACTGCCCAACCTGTCTCTTCCTCCTGATCAAATTATTAATATATTGTTTAACTTTACTGACATAAACACATTACTACAGCTGGCTCATATTTTTTTCCCCATAGGGAAATGGGGATATAATTTTGTCATTATAACCAGCTCATTACAATGCCAGACATGTGCCCGGTTTCCCCAGCTGGACGCATGCATTGACCACGATCCTCCTTATCTGTGCTGTACTCCGTTTTCCAAACTTCTCAGCAGTGTACAGGTCAGTTTTCTGACAGAAGGAGTTGGTGGTAACTTCTTTTTTAAACAAAAATATCACTGGCCCGAACAAAATTTACCTTTTCTGAAATAATAATAATAATAGTTATAATAGTAAAAAATCTAAACACTGCTTCAGTTCAGTAGCCACCACCATGGACCACATTAAAATCCCCATGGTCTGCAGTTCGACTTGGTACACACATCCATTTATTTTGTGTAACTGTTGTGAAAAAAATGATCCCCAGCAATTATACAAAGAAAGGATGAACAGGGGTAAACTGGATTTACACTTCTCCTGAGGGTAGGATGCCTTATAAACCCCTTGCTTTGCTCTCAGAGTTTATGTGGCATCCCACCCCTCGGGAGGGGGGTGTAAAATCCTTGTTATAACCTCCTACCCATCCATTATTCTCTATATAATGTCTATCTAAATGTTTGAGTACTCTTAATTTATAATGAATTACCAACATTGTTTGGATAGCTAACTGGTAATATTACAGTCTCAGTAAGCTCTCATAGTTACCGCTTAATGTTGTAAATTACTGGAAATGTGCAAGAGATGAATGTCTTTATTGCGTTAAATGGCCCCTTTTCCAGTTTGACATAGTCTTTTGGAATATTGAGATTACAGGTTACAGTAACTTGAATAGAGGTGGAGGTAACCAGACCTAAACCCAGACAAGTCCTGTTTACTCATGCACATTTATATGATTTCTAAGGACCTTCCTCTCCATAATGCTTCATATCTTCTAGACTATAATGATGAAAATTTATTAATACATCAATCTTTCATTGTTATTTTAACTTTATCTTAACTTTGTATTGGAGCCTATGATAGAAAGGTGAGCTATAACTGTTAATGAATGTTGCTGATCTTTTATAATGTGTGTATTCTTTCATACCTATTTGTTATGTATAGTGGTGGGTGAAGTGGGCTCAATCCGCTCCATGAAGTGATTCACAGAGCAAAGGTGAATTCATGGAGTACTCCGCAACGCGACGCGGAATAATTCGCGTTATGATGGGTAACGCAAAGTCCATTGAAAACAATTACTTTGCTTTACTCCACCTTCCCAAACCACTACTCCACCAACTCTTAAGGTGAAGTACATTAAAAACAATGTACTTCGCCTCACTTTACCTTGTTTTTAAGCTCCAAAGGTAAATTGTGCAGTGATTCATGGATTTCAGGTCACATGGGCTCTATATTGATCTACACAGCCTCAGTTCGGGGTAGTGTGTGTAGGAAGCTGTAGAAGACGGTGTGCTCTGAGAGCTGTTGGTGATTCAAACCTTCTAAAAGCTGTTAAAAAAGCCTTTTTGAGTAATTCTTTTTGCTCAAACTTTAGTTCATTGATTGTAGGAAACCCTCCTGTGCTCATATCATCGAGCGTTTTTGTTTGTGTGTGGATTTTGAAAGTTAATGTACAACATTGAGTGTGTGTAGTAAAAGACAGTGAAAGTGTGCTTTAGGGGAGAGGTGTATCTGTGGTGTTGGTAGATTTAAGTTGGAGAAATAGGGAGTTCTTTGTTTTTTGGTTATATTTTTGTTATATAACTAACTGTGTTAATGTACACACAGTAATATTGTCAGTAATTGTTTAAATTTTCTTGCTGATTGTGTGTTGTGTGGATCTGGTGCTGCAGTTCATAATTTCAGGTTGTTTACAATACGTGGCATATTTCTGAACTTTTCAATTTGCTATGCATTACTCGTTGTAGACAAACTGTGTGTGAGTGTGTGTGCAGTGCTGCATGACTTCAAATAATACACTTTTTATTGTGCCACAGTGTAATCGCAGGTGCAGCAGTGTGAACCTGCTATCCACTGCAGCTGTGTGATTTTGTACTGCCACGTGGCATCTGTTCTTTGTTTTGCTGTTTGTACTTCTGTAAACATCTGCAGTCAGTGCTTCCCCCCCCACCCCCACAGGCAAAAGGAATTATTTTCCAGATTGGATTGTTTGTGGCCTCAGCACCACTGGTTAGTTAAGGTGTTGTTTTCACTTGTAAATTTGCATCTCTATCTATTTGCTGAAGCCACAGTTGTTTTTTGGCTTCACATCCAGCATCCCCCCATGCAGAGTGAACGTTCCAAAATCTAAATTTGTTTAGAATATTGTTGTTCATCCCCAAAATGCCCACAAAGAGATGTGCAAGCCAAGATGGTTCTAGCCATGACACTGCTGCCAGTGGTAAGATAGTCTGTGGGTGTGGTAGTACGCAGATGCAGAAGTGCATTGCTGACATGAGGAAAGGTATTTCCCCTGCAATGTTTTTTTACCTCCCAATCAGTAGCTTCACTCATACTTGAAAGAAATGATGTTGTCCCAGACAGTGGTGGTAGTGCAGTTGCTGGTGGTGGTAGTATGAGTATTGCTGCCTCAAGTTTGACTTCTGACCAGTGTACAGTGTCCAAAAATATAGTGCTGTGTGAAGCAGTGCAAGTGAGTGGCAGTGCAGATGATGTCATACTTCCCAGTAACATACCCAGTAACTGAACCTGAGGATTCTGGTAATCATGTCAATGATAGCATGTAATGTGACATTTCTTCCACCGTGGTTCATGTCATGCACTGATTCACAGTGTGATGAAAAAATATCAGGTGATGGTGGTGTTGATGATGATGATGAAAGTGATTATGATGATGTTGCTGTGGTTACAACATGCAGTCCACATGCCAACATCCAAGCAAAAGATGTGGATGTGGGTGATGTTGATGAATATGATGATGATGTAATTGACCCCAGTTGGGAACCGGAGAAAATGAAATTCAAGGTGGCTGTGTCTGGGTCTCTTTGCATTAATCCCCCCCCCCCCGTAAAAACTTGTGATTTACCAGTTTTAGGTGATGATGACCCAGTAAAAATGACAGGTAGTCATGGAGGTCAATTGCAGTCCAGGTGTGCACTGCCTGAAAATCATGTAGCACCCCCCACTGCAGTGCTTAAAAGAACGGAGTTCAATCAGCAGCATCATGGACATGTAAAAAGTAGAGCATCATAATCCCTTTATTTGGATTTTTTTGTTCAAGATGCAAATGATGAGTCAGTTGCAATCTGCAGGTTTGCCATGTGCGTGTGAGTTGAAGTAGAAAGGGGAGCCATCTGGACACAGGAGGACAGCATACGCATCTTACGAGTAGGCACATGGCACTGTGGACCCAGCGCAAGATGGCAGCTAATACCACAGTTGGGCATTCACCCTCATCATCAACCATTACGCGTATGTTATCCTGTTCCTTGATGTTAAGTCCAGTGGGAAATTAAATGTGTGCTGTAGTGAGGAAATAAGAGCAGAGGATTACTACAGGCATGCCGAGGTAGAGAAGTATCATGATTTTGAAATGTTGTCCAGTGCTGGTGAGAGTAGCAGTTTTGGTGGTGGTGGTGGTGAATGCAGTATGTCTAGTGTAAGTGGTACATCAGCCCTGGTTGGCAAATCTGGCAAAATAACAGCATTTTTGGGTTAGTCATCATCACCTATGCACCTGTCTTCATCAAATGTTCACACTCCACCCCCTGCCATTTGCAGAGCAGAACCATTTGTCATCACACCCTATATAAAACATTTAAGTCAGTCCACATTACAGAGTGTTTTTGTGCATAAGCTGAAGTACCCACCCAATCATACAATGTCATGTGAACTTAATGCTGCTGTAACTGAAATGCTGGCAATTGATGTTTTGCTGTTCTCCTTTGTGGAGAATTCTGGCTTCCGGCAGTTTGCTGCACATTCCAGTCCGAAATAACAAGTCTCATCCAGGACATATTTTTTAACCCCTGCTGTCCCTGAGTTGTTCCGTACTGTGTCCCACTCAGTAAGACATGTCCTTCAACATTCCTCCTCTCCATTCCTCTATTTAAGTATGGCTATGTGGACAAGTGGCAGAACAGCGGGGAGTTCATATTTGTGTATAACTGCACACTGGGTGCAGGTGCCGTTGGTTGTTTGTGATGTTGGTAGTCTGAATAATCAGTGCAGTAAGGTGGAGTGTCGTGGTAGCAGCCTTCCAGGAATTCAACAGCATGCAATGATTCCTATGCGCAATGTAACTTGTTCACACACTGGTGAAAACCTGTTGGATGTTGTACTGACTGAAACTGACAAGTGGCTGAACCCCCTGTCCCTGAGAGCTGGGTTCATAGCAAGTGGCAATGGGTTAAATAAGGTGAAATGCATCATAAATGGTGGCTTTTTTCATGTTCCATCCATAGCCCATTGTTTAAATCTTGTGGTGCAGGAGTTTCTGCAGCACCGTGATGTAAAGGAAATGCTGACAGTTGCTCGCCATATCTGCTCTCACTTTTCACGATCTGCAAAGGCCCTTGACCAACTTCAGCAGTTGCAGATGTGAAACTGCCTCCCTCAGCATCGCTTGAAGCTAGAAGTTGTCACCCAGTGGAACTCCACTTTACATATAGCAGAGAGGTTGTATGAACAATACAAAGCCATCTCAGAATATCTTGTGATGCACACTAGCCGTGACAGTCCCTGAGCCTCCATGTCTATGATGACTGAACAGAGGTGTCTCTTGGACTCTGTAATAACTATTTTGCATTCTTTTGAATTGCCACACAGGAAGTGAGTGGCAAGTCTGCCTCCATTAGCCAATCAATTCCACTGTTGCTGGTGCTGAGGCAGACATTGGTGAATGTACAACATGGCCTGGATGTTACCGGAGACAGTGCTAGCAGTATGTTGCTGAAACACATGCTGACAGTATTCAACCAGAATCATCACATTTTGAGCATTCAGCGTAGTGACAACTTTGCTATAGCAGCAATGCTGGACTCATGATACAAACAAGGAATTGACTCAGTACTGGAGGGAGGGCCTGAACAGGTAAAAAATGTCAGTGAGCAACTGGTGCGCTTGGTTCATGGGACACAGAAGTCACGTGCCAAGATCAGCAAACCTCAGCGGCATAATCCAGCTGACGATGTACCTGGAGGATCATCAAGCATATCCAGGGACCCTGGTTTTCCATTTTTACAGGTAACACCGGTAACAATCACAGAATCCTCCTTGGTTTGCGGATTTTGAATTCTTGTACCGGTGCCTCACGGAAATTGCATGTTACTGCACAGAATCTCTAAGATTTCGGCATCTTTTTAAATTTTTTTTATTTTCTCTTTCTATGTCCCCTTTTCACAGCATCAGTCTCCACTTTTCAGAGATCCCTAGGCTGGGTATCCTAGCTTCAACCCCAGATAATGCCCAGGAGCTCCTGTGGGCCTGCCTCATCCTGCCTTGGTTGTACCCCAGGTGGGAAGGGAAGGAGACCCCAGGTCACCCTCCACGCCCCTTAGTGTGTGTGTGTCGGGCAGCCCAGTGTGTCCCTCTATGAAGCCTAGTTATGAAGTCTGGGGCACCTAGGTCCCTTCTGCCAGTGGCCAATGTGGTGTGATTGTTCCTGGTTTTCTGGTCTCTGTCCCTGAGTGCACCGGCACTAGAGGAGATCCAAGGAGGTAGGTCACATACAGATATGCCACTGCTCCAGATCCTGGCTAGCATCCTCCCCTCCTGATCACTCTGCAGCACCATTGCATCACCACCCATGGTCACACAGGTGGTGGTAAAGCAGCAGGACCTGCAGCCCACCCTCCCCAGAGGACAGCAGTCCCCTGGGTGCTCGATCCTACTCCCCTGGCCAGACCTCCAGCAACCTGAGATTGCTTCTGACCCTGGGTTGTTGGCATTGCAAGCAGTAATGCTACTGCAGCACCAGCGGGCTGACCCAGATTTCAACATCTTAAAATGAATGCTGCTGTGCTTCACATTCTTTCTGCTTTGCTGTGTATACAGTCAGTAAGGAAATCACCCACACTGCTTTGTTGTAATCAGCCATTCAGTTTAACCACCCATGCTTCCCACCAACATCTCCATCACCTGAGGACTGCTTTCCTTCCTGGAACCACAGTTTTCATGTAGTATGTGCTAAGAGTATTTTACTATTTATATTACACTGTATTATACAAAAAATTACAGGTATCAGCACACATGGGCAGGGCCACTGGAAAATCGAGGAAAAGTAACCTGAAATTGCATAGATTTTTACAAAACTTGCTGGGAAACTGCAGGAGTTCTATTATAGATCCTGAGTGCTTACAATAAATCCTTTACTAATCCTTTACTGTTTTCTACAGCATATATTAGTCAGCATAAACTACTAAATGAATACACTTACACTTGAATATGTTTTAAATATGAAGAAAAACTTCTGTTTCTAACATGAATCCTAAACGGATAAGATGTGTTGCCTCTTCCAACATGTAAAAACATGCCTCTTCCAAAATGTAAAAACATTTGCCTCACACAATACTGGATTCTGTATACTGAGCCACAGAAAATAAATATTAAATAAATCCAGAATAAACAAATGTTATCTGTTTCTGGATGTAGAATAATAAAGCCTGATCAAAAGCTATTTACAGTACTCTGTCAAGTATTCACTGACTTTGATGTAAGAAAAAATAAGCAGATGGAGTGGCAGTTCAGTTTTAGTAAAATGTTGTAAAGTGTTTCATGTTCATAATTTGTACTGTAGGTACTGTGCACTACTATTAAAATCATATATTAAAACATATTTGGGTGTTATAGCTGGCAGTATAGCCTAGTGGTTAGAGTAACAAACAGTGATTGAACTGGGTACATCCAACAGACTTGGGTTTGATTCCCACAACCTCCACTTGCATACTGTGTGACTCCAAGCAAGTCATTTAACCTCCCTAGTGCTTCTAGGTCACTCCCGAAAACAGGCAGTTCTGCCTAGTGGGCCTTACCCGGTTTACAAAGAATATAAAAAAATACCAATATTTGTTTACTACATCATAGAACAGTAGTCAGTGTACCATGTAATTTACTTGAGTTTACTTGGGCTGCAATGATTCTGTATAGGTAAAGATAAATGTTCAGATACATTTTATGTGTTTTATAAGCTTGTTTTTAGATTTTAGTCAGGTGTTTATTGTATCCTTTGCATATGAGCATCTAGGTTGTAGATTGTTAAATACAGGATCACTGTTGCCTTGTTAAATACAGGATCACTGTTACCAACTAGCTTATTCAAGTTTATAATCAGCAGGACCATCCAAAATCCTCAGTTGTTTGAATGAAAACTAGTCTAAATGAAAGTATGTTCACAAGGAAAAAACTGCCTTACTATTTATGAAAAGACTTCACTGTCAGCACCCCATTTAGGTGAATTGGATCATTTGCACTTTTTCTCCCACCTGCTGTTTCAGTCTCTGTGACAACAAAAGTTTTCTGATAGACTGCTTCAACAAAAGCAAATGTTAAATATTTAAGACTACTTATGTTTGGCCAGTGGATTTTGAAAGCACATTCAATAACATACAGAAGGTAAGACCCCAGTGGCTGTATGATGCTGGTGGGCTGAGAGGTGCTCAATTTACATCTGAACAAAGACATGAAACTGGGAGACACCCTTTTCATGGACGCCAAGTAAAAAAAGCATCCACGTCTGGGAGATGCATACATCCATTTGAAGGTACTCCACTAATCACGTGTGGATTTTTTAGGTGAAGACACTTTATTGCAAAGAAGCAAATTCAAGCAGTTTTTTTGCTCCTCCTACCCCCTGGCCATCCACTCCTTCAGGCCTGCCAACGTACCCTACTATCACTGCTGAGTCCTGACCACCATCCACTGCCCCTTACTTCTGTGCTACCAGGTAACCCAGAGTAACCCTTCATTGAGTGGGCCCTACCTCCTGGGAGGCTACAGGGAGGAGAATTGCCCCAAAGAGCTTCCTGTGTATCCTGGGCATTGTAGGGGTCAGAACAGACACATGTCTGGGGCTTCCGGCTTATGGAGGGACCAGCAGCCATCCTTCGGTTGGCCAGTGGGTGTTTTCCCATTTTCTTGGGAGCATGACAGGCCACATGATGTCATGGTACAAGCCGATGTCCGCCATTTGCCCTCCCACAGTGAGGACTGACGTGTTGTCATGCCTCTGTCCTCCAGCAGGGGCCAGCAAATGCTGAGCTGTGAACCCACCCTCCCTCCCAGGAGAAGTGAGTGGTCATTGGACACTCAAGCCTTCACCCGCCAGCTGGCCCTCCAACACCCAAGTCTGTTCCCTAACCCTGGTCAGCGGTGTCACAGGCAGAAATTCAATTCAGGCAGTTAAATTATAGACAGGAAAAACAAGGTGGTCCACCTTAGCAGTGATGGTTCAGATTAATTCCCATCTGAGATCTAACAAGCAGAGAGACCAAGTCATTTTGTAACTTGTGCATTGGGCTGTGGGTGTTGAAGAAAGGGGATCATAGTGCTGTCACTACGCCATCACCCCAAAGGATGTGGACTGCATTGTTGCTACTGTCATCACACCAAGGGGTGGGGGCTGTAGTGCTTCTGCCATCACCACTGGTGGATGGGGAATGTAGTACTGCTGCCATCACACCTAAGGGATGGGGGCCGCAGTGCTGCTGCTTCTGTCACACCTGAGGGAGGGAGATCGTAGTGCTGTTGCTGCTGCCATCACACCAGAGGGATGGGGGCCATAGTGCTGATGTTGCTGCCATCACACCAGAGGAATGGGGGTTGTAGTGCTGTTGGTGCTGCCATCGCACCTGAGGGATGGGGGCTGTAGTGCTGTTGGTGCTGCCATCACACCTGAGGGATGGGGCCATAGTACTGTTGGTGCTGCCATCGCACCTGAGGGATGGGGGCCGTAGTGCTGTTGGTGCTGCCATTGCACCTGAGAGATGGGGGCCGTAGTGCTGTTGGTGCTGCCATTGCACCTGAGGGATGGGGGCCATAGTGCTGTTGGTGCTGCCATCGCACCTGAGGGATGGGAACTGTAGTACTGTTGGTGCTGCCATCACACCAGAGGGATGGGGGCCACAGTGCTGCTGCTTCTGTCACACCTGAGGGAGGGAGGTCGTAGTGCTGTTGCTGCTGCCATCGCACCAGAGGGATGGGGGCCGTAGTACTGTTGGTGCTGCCATCGCACCTGAGGGATGGAGGCTGTAGTACTGTTGGTGCTGCCATCGCACCAGAGGGATGGGGGCGTAGTACTGTTGGTGCTGCCATCGCACCTGAGGGATGGAGGCTGTAGTACTGTTGTGCTGCCATGCGCACCAGAGGGATGGGGCATTAGTACTGTTGGTGCTGCCATGCACCTGAGGGATGGGGCTGAGTACTGTTGGTGCCGCCATCGCACCCGAGGATGGGTCGAGTACTGTTGGTGCTGCCATCGCACCCGAGGTATGGGGCTGTAGTACTGTTGGTGCTGCCATCGCACCTGAGGGATGGAGGCTGTAGTACTGTTGGTGCTGCCACCGCACCTGAGGGATGGGGCCGTAGTACTGTTGGTGCTGCCATCGCACCTGAGGGATCAGGCCGTAGTGCTGTTGGTGCTGCCATCGCACCTGAGGGATGGGGGCTGTAGTGCTGTTGGTGCTGCCATCGCACCTGAGGGATGGGGCTGTAGTGCTGCTTCCATCACACCTTAGGGATGGGGTCTGTAGTGCTGATGCTGCCATCACATCTTGTACCTAAAATAACTTTAAATTGGTACAAGGATGGAAGAATGTGCAATAGTGGAGGTCAAAATTGCCAAAATGCATGTTGGCAGAGTTAAACATTGTTAAATAAAGTACACAGAACCAAATACCGGTAACACCAGATTTTGGTTTAGCAGACACCGGTGACAATACCGTTTTTCACAATGTGCAAAATGGAATATGCCCTTTCTCAATCCCGGTAAACCAGTGTCCCTGAGCATATCCTGTAAGGGGAAGGGGACTGCAGTTCCAGGTGGTCTGTCATCCAAAGTGGTTGGCATCAACCCGCTTCAGGAGGCTATGTCCCAAGTGGGGATTTGTGAAATAAATGATTCGGGAGAACAGGATGATGCATCAACCAATGGACTTAGTGCAGCACAAAGTATGGTTCAGTCATATTTGTCTGAAAAAAAGCATCTGTCAATAACTGATGATCCTCTTTTGTACTGGAGTGGAAAGGTCAGTGAATGGCTGGAGCTGACTGCAATGGCACTGAAGTACCTCACATGCCCACCCTCCAGTGAGTGTCGAGAGGGTATTCAGCTCAGCAGGTGCAGTAGTCAGGGATCGTCGGACAAAACTTTTTCCTGCAAATGTTAGTTTGCTAACATTCATAAAAATGAATGAGAGGCACATACCAGCACAGACTGCAACCTAGGTAATCATACCCTGGCCTAGTCATGGTGGTTTTGGTGATGTAGAAATGGATGACCCTGGTGTCACTGGCAGTGGCAGCATGAAATGACCCACTACTAATATAGATGATGACACAATGGAAAAAGAATTTCCCAGTGGTCAGACTTCAGACATAGATGACTGTAAAGGCAGCTTTCTTTATGAGGATGATTATGTGGTTAATGTTGGCAGGTTTTAACTGAAGTTGTTAAAATGCTGTGTGCCCCTCTGGAGTCAGACCACCACCAGGACCAATGTTAGCCACTGCCACCACAGAGAATGAGTTTGTCCACCCCCCCCAGACCACCACCACCGGGACTGATGTTAGCCACTGCCACCACAGAGAATGAGTTTGTCCGTCCCCCTGGACCACCACCACTGGGACTGATGTTAGCCACTGCCACCACAGAGAATGAGTTTCTTTTCCCCCCCAACCACCACCACCAGGACTAATGTTAGCTACTGCCACCACAGATAATGAGTTTGTCTGCCCCCCTGACCACCACCACTGGGACTGATGTTTGCCACTGCCACAATAGAGAATGAGTTTGATTGCCCCCCCGGACCACTACCACCGGGACTGATGTTAGCCACTACCACCACCACCAGATGCAGGAAGATGTCACAGGGAATGTCATTATGTGCCGCAGCTATCACCACCAGCACCTACCACCAGTGTCATTCAGACAATGTTCCCCCATTACACTGACCATGCCAAAGCAGAGGGAGTCAAACAGGAGATGACATCCATCAGCCACAAGCACAAAGTTTCTTAATATTAAAACTATAAAGTGAGTATGTGTACTAATGTTTTTTATGCTATTTAACTTCCTTTAGCTATATGTTTTGTTTTCTGTAGCTTTTCTGAGCTGCAATGGTCAAACACATAACAGTAAACTTATTTAGTTTTTTTACAGGTTAACAAAAAAACTCTCCTCTGAAAGTTGGTTTGAATGGTACTGCAGCTGTACCATACACAGGAACCTGTGGAATATCCATTTCAAATCCATACTGGTAAGTATCAAGATTTAATTTCATCTGTTCGATTTTTTTTAAAAGACTGCAGCAAATGCAACTGAGTACAATTCATAAACTTGGTGACATGTGTACGTTGCCAAAACTATTTCTGCAAGATATCATGCACTGTATTTTGAACTTGCAGCTGTGCAGCCATGACAGTGTTGAAAAAGTTGCACACAAGTTGTGTTACTTGACAAGATGTGGTTCTGAAATGTAACTTGACTTGAGATTGAGAACCAGGGACAATCAAGTTGTCAGAAGTCATGATACCAGGGAGCGAGTGGGGGCGTGCTCCGTTATAGTGAATGTCCATCAGCTTTCCAAATGTTTCTTTATGTTATAATGGTCAGTTTGTGGTGAATTGTGGGCACGTTTCCACTAACAAGGCTCTTGCTACTGGAAATGTGCCCATATGTTTCACCACAAACTGACCATTATATCATAAAGAAACATTCGGAAAACTGCCAGACATTCACTATTATGGAGCATGCACCTGCTCTCTCCATGGCATTATTTCCTAACGTTGCTGAGATCAGTGGTCAGAATTTAGGTGGTTTTTCAGAATGGGAATTCCTCCGTGATGTGACACACTTTAATGAAATTACGGGTATTTTTGGCAGAAATGCATTGCACTATGTAAGGACATGTGGAGCAAGAAATATTCCCCTGGCGCCCATATATCGGATGCAATGCTGTAAGCTGGTGAATCTCTTTAATGTCTATTTCACAAACAAAATATTTATGAAGCCTCAGACATGTTTACTTTGTGTCAGGACTCATGAATCGGATTTGAACTGTTTTGCAAAAACTGACTGAGCAGTTCAAGTATGTTTTGCTAAACTGCATGTGTGCCATTAGTGTTCTTTCCTGTGTGTGCATACACTGTCCAGCTTCATGCAAACATATATATGGTGTGACTTGCTGTAGTATCTCAAGAATAAAGATAACAAAGAATACATGACGTATATTTTATTGGTACCATCAGCACCAGCAGAGTAAGTGATGTATTTTTTCAGAGGTATCGGGTCACTGTGCACCTCAGTCACTCACAGTGCACATGTAACTTTGCTAAGATCATAGCACAAAGAACACATGGTCTCCTAAAAGTTATGTGTGCAGTATGAGACTAAGGTGCACTCTGGCCAGACACCTCTGAAAAAGTATCGTATAACTTTGTCCACTGATGGTGACGGTGACAATAAAATATACGTTATTCTGCTCTTTATACCATAAACACTGCAACAAGTCAGCAGTATATGTTTGCAAGAAGCTGCACAATGTCTGATCTCACACACACACACACACACACACACACAAAACAACACTGACTGCTCACATGCAGTTTAGCACATCATACTTGCACTGCTCACACCAGGTTTTTCACAAGCAGTCCACAACAGAAAGTCAACATTACTGAGGCACTGCATTATAACAAAAGGGCAAGTGTCTATTATTAAACAAAAAAAATCTAAAAACACTACAACACAGCAGTGGGGGGGGGGTGTTACAAAAAAAAATCCCTTAATGGGGGATTCCATGGTGTTCCACCAGCAGGTGGTGCATTGACAGTATCTGCAGCTGCTGTTGCTGGATCTGATCCACTTGCTGCTGCAGTGCACCCACCCCTCTCATTGCTTTCCTCAAGGGCCACCCACACCAGTACAATGGAAGCCAAGTAGTGGTGGTGGTGGTGGAGCAGCTGCTGTTGCCCTCCTCCTGCTGCAGCGGTGAGGCACAACACCCCCAGCATCCTCTGCCACTGCAACAGAAGGACCAGCTGGTGGATGCCTGGCCCATTCGGTGGCAGCCTGCCACTCCACCTTGTGGTGGTTTGCCATGTGTGTGCACTGGCCATCGGTCCTAAAATCTGTCCCCTGGGGGCCACAGTGCACCTGCACACCACACAAATGGTAAACCACAATGGTGCTATCCCCCCACATAGTTAAAAAACTGCCACATGAGGAGCTGTAGGGGGGACCAGATGTACTGCCGGAAGCACCTTCATTCACCTGGGGCTCCACCTGTGGCTGTGGAAGTGGTGGAGGGGTGCTGCTGGAGCCTCTACAGCTCCTACTGGTGGTAGTGGTGGTGGTGGTGGTGGACTCAGTGGATGTGCTGCTGCCAGTGGCACTGGTGCTGCTGCTGCTTCCATGGGGGAGATGCAACACTAAACAGTTAGGAGCAGTCCAATGACACCCAATCGCCCCCATGTGTGTTCTTTCCTCCCCTCTGCCCATGCCTATGGGCCACAGACTATCCTCCCAGTCTATTGTGCACAAGTCCCTCAGACTGTGACCAACGCCTCACAATACTCCTTCACATGCACTCACAGTCTCATACACATGCACACACACAGTCACACAGTCACTCACACACACACAAATATACACACACACAACAAAACTTAAAAAAAAAATCAGTATCAAAAAAGAACTGAAAAAACACACTACAAAAAGCCCTAAAGATTTAGCTTTTAAAAAAGCTGTTTTTTTGTTAAATTGCAAGATACCAACTACAAAGCAACAAACTCTCCTCTCTCAACACCCAAAAGGTTTCCTCCTTCTACCACTGCGAAGGAGAAAGTGAAACTAACTGCTTTTCTGACTCACTTCCTTCCTGCCTTGCTAAAGCATGTGACTTACAGAACTGTAAGCCATGTGATGTGTGGGGGGCTGCCTACAGTATATTGTTGTCACTTTGCCTTACTTCACGTTAAGGTGGAATGACAACAGGAAGTCAGAATGGGAAGACGAAGTGAGCACATTGCAGTGCTCACTTTGCATAGCTTTATGATGATGCAAATCCACTTTGCTTGCAGATTTTAAATTCGCTGCATCTCTAGTTATGTAATGACTTGATGTCAAACAATTAACATGAACTTGAACTTGACTTTGGATAGGTATGGGTAAATTACCCATCCAGGTAAAGGGGGTCAATATGGTCAGAGGACAGTGAATAGGGGAAATGAGATCAAAAAGGTAAGAGCTCATAGACAGTTGCAGGTAGAAGTAGAAAAGTCAAGAGAATAGACTTAAGGGAGAAGGAAACTAGAGCAGACTGACAGGATGGGTGAATCAGAGTTGAGGAATGCATTATGAGAAGGCAGCTTAACCAACATTAGATTTTAGATGGAATAGAAAGGGAATGGGAAGCACTGCTGTGGCAAGCGTAGGAGGAAGGAGGGGGAGAGGAGAGGATGGAGGTAACATAGGAAGGAAATTAACCAAACCACAATCTGGATATAAAGAAGGCACAGTGTTAAAGGTGCATGGCATCAAGAGAGAGGGAAGGGTAGTGTGTGTAATTATGGGTAAAAGGGGGAGGAGGCAGTCTAAGGTAAAATGACAAAAGGCATGAAAGAGGAGGTCCAGTTTGTCAAAGGATGATACAAACATAGAGGTAACATTAGAGGCAAATCTTGGACCTATGCAGGATAATTTATTTGACAAACAAAACCTGGTTTAACCAAACAGACATTCAAATTGATCATTTGAATATCTGTAGCCTGACTTCAAAATGGGATGTGTTTTAGGCATGGATGAGCATACAGTATATGTCCCTGAAATAATGACAATTAGTGAAGAATGGTATGAATGGTTAACTATGCAGACTGGCTAGGACAAGTGGTTTATATCTGTTGACAAATTTCGTATTCTATATAATTTATAATATTTTAGATAGGGAAGTTTTTGTGCCTGGATATAAGATTTTCTGCCATGGTAAGATTAATAAAAGGGGAAGATGAATATTGTTTCATGTCAAGGAACAGACAGAGGTGGTAGAAGTTGACAAGCCAGAAATGGACGTAATATGTGAAGTATCTAGAAACACAGAAACATAGAAGTTGATGGCAGATAAGGACCACAAGGCCCATCCAGTCTGCCCATTTTTTCTACCTTATGAATGTGCCATTGACGTTTACTCTGTCAATGGCCTATCTATTCACACTCATCTGTATTGCTCCATTATGCCTATCCCATACCTGTTTGAAGCCCTGCACTGTATTCATATCCACCACTTCCTATGGTAGGCAATTCCATGCATCCATCACTCCTTCTGTGAAAAAAAAACTTCCTCACATTACCCCTTAATTGGCCTTCCTCTAATCTCATGCTGTGTCCTCTTGTCCTGCTATTTTCTTATATTGAAACATGTTAGTGTCTTTCACCATGTTAATGACCTTAAGATGTTTGAATGTTTCAATCATATCACCACTCTCCCTCCTTTGCTCTAGGGTATACACAGGGCCCCATGCTTACTGCAGCAAAGTGGACCTACATTCTGTGGTAGGACCTCATACTTTCTGAGGCAGAGCAACTGCTGATTCTGTGGCTATTCTGTGGCACATAAATTGTGACTAAACAGCATACCTTTAAAGGGATTAAGTCTAAGTTAACCCTTTGACTGCCTTTGTGCAACCACCCTGCTACACTGAAAGTGGATCAGGAGGCTATTAAAAAGTATGTAGTCTTCTTTTCACAAATATTGAACAGCAATAACCCAAACCTGTCACAGCCATGGGCATCAGAGTTCTCATTTAATGAATTTTTCCTCCCACCCTGAATTTGAAGGCTCATCTGTTCTTCTGGAAATTGGTGTCCTTTACTGTTCTACTAGGTTATAATCAGTGGAGGACATACACACTTAGCTAAAACTACACAGAAGGCAAAACCTGCTTGGATTTCTTCTGGTTTATATTTACAGTTAGCAGATATAAAGAGAGACTCCAACTTGAAGGCCAGTTTTTCTGATTTTGATCAATGTTCTTTCAAATTATTATTTTTGTAAACTAGGAATACTCCAACTGCCTTGCAAGAAACATGTTGAGTGCAGTGTACAAATCTATGTTTTGGTGTGGGGGTGGGAATTGTCTTCCTATAATAGTGAAGGAGGGTGTAACTTGCAGTGTCTGTAACATTTGTTGACCCTGATTTTTCTTTTGGGGGACACACTTAAAAAATGCAAGCAAGTCATTCTTATTAAGCTGGAGTAACCTTGGTTAGCACGTTCTCTTCTGCTCACAGCTCAGGGGCTGGTGGTGTTCTTCAGTCAGTGACCCTCATTTCACTTATGTATAGCAGCAATCAAACTCACAATTCTGATTTTTTTCCATATCCGCTTGCTCCAGTTCAAGTATACCCTGGTCCCCAACTCTGCTGCAGCTGGTCAACTTGACCCTACTTAAGAATTGAGCTTGATGCTGCCACTTAGGCTGCAGGTTCAGATTTGCCAAGAAATTACTCTCACACTTGAAGGTACAGAACTGCAGCCCACAAATCAAGACTGAGATAGTTGTCACCATGGCAACTGAGTCTTCTGCTCAGTCTGCTGCCAGCCCTATGTTTCCGAAATAAGCTTCTCCTCCAATGCTTGTCACCGCACTGAGATTAGTTCCACCTCCATGGGCATCACTGAATCTTCTTACTTCTTGACTGCAGTTTGCCTTCCAGTTCTTCCTTCCAAATTCATTTTCCAAGGATTTAGCATGCACCATGAGAAGCCTCAAAATGAAAAATTAACATGGCTGAGCTACCCACACCTACTCAGCAGCAAATCATAACTGCCATGGACCTAATCAAGCTCTGCTACTATTGTGTCAGTTGCTCCCCCACACACACAATATTGGCTGGAAGGAGTTATGTAACAAGAGACAGCACAAGTCAAGATGCTATGTAGCCACTAGCTTTTTGGCTTTGTACCAGATTGCATCAGTTTGCTGCCCCTTCTAATGAGCATGTCTGCCATGGCATACTTAACACATCAATAGCTATGCCCTTGCCTTTTGTGACTGCATAACATAGCAAGCATTTCTGTGGCTGTGTGGCTGGTTTTCCTGATTTCTGAGGCAAGCACTGATTTCTGCAGTCAGCCCTGATTTCTGTGGCCACTGCTGCAACTGCAGAATCACTGAAAACATGGGGCCCTGGGTATACATATTGAGCTCCATTAGCCTGTCCTCATATGAGGGGGAGGCATCACTGGCTGGAGGGGGGAAGGCTAAGCAGGGAGAAGAGGTAGCAGAAGTGGAAATCACAGCATAGAGAGTGAGGGAAGCCCTCAGGTCCCTTAAGATGGAGAAAGCACTGGGACTGGATAAATTACATCCCAGAGTGCTGAAGGAACTTGCAGATGTCCTGGCGAAACCCCTGGTGGAGCTTTTCACCATCTCTCTGAGTACAGGGTGGGTGTCCCAGGACTGGAAGGTGGTGCATATAGTGCCTATCCACAAGGGGGAGATCAAAGGAGGTGGCAGGGAACTACAGGCCTGTCAGCCTAACATCACTGGTGGGCAAGGTGATGGAGGGCATTGTCAAGGAGAGGCTAGGGGGGACCTGGAAAAGTCAGGGTGCCTGGACAATAGACAGCATGGATTCATCCCAGTGAAGTCATGTCAGACAAACCTTGTGGAGTTCTATGACTGAGTGACGAGTGCCTTGGACCTGGATAGACCAGTGGACGTCCTCTTTCTAGACTTCAGCAAGGCATTTGACTCTGTTTCTCATGAGGGCCTGTTGGATAAGCTGGGAGAAATGGGGGTGGGGTTCCAGATGATCAGATGGATAGGCAATTGGCTTCAGGACCAGACCCAGAGGGTCGTAGTTGGTGAGATAGTCTCATCCCCAAGGAGGGTCATTAGTGGGGTCCCACAGGGATCAGTCCTTGGGCCCTTCCTGTTCAATGCCTACATCTCTGACATAAGGACAGGTATCAGGAGTGAGATGAGTCTCTTAGCGGATGACTCAAAACTGGGGGTGATGGTGGATGGGGAGGAGGGGAGGGTGGCCCTTCAGGGGGACCTGGAGGCTCTGGAAAGATGGTCTAGAAAATGGAAGCTGAGTTTCAATGCAGGGAAATGCAAGGTACTGCACCTGGGGGCCAGAAACCCGGGCCAAGAGTACACCCTGGGGAATGCTACAAGTCTTGATGGCTGAGAGGGACCTGGGGGTGGTGGTGGATATCAAGATGAACAACTCAGAGACTTGTAGGAGGGAAGCAGCCAAGGCCAACAGGATGCTGGGATGCATCACTAGGGGGATCACCTCCAGAAGGAGGGAAGTGATACTCTCTCTATATAACTGCTTGGTGAGGCCGCACCTCGAGTACTGCTTGCAGTTTTGGAGGCCACTCTTAAAGACGGACATTAAATTCCTGGAGAGGGTCCAGAGGAGGGCAACCAAAATTATTTGGGGCTTGGGGGACAGGGCCTATGAGGAGAGGCTCGAAGAGCTAAATATGTATTCATTGGAAGAGACAAGGGACTGGGGGGACATGATAGAGGTCTTCAGGTACATGAAGGGGGTAAATAAGGGAGGAGCAGTCAGTGTGCTTCGAAGGAAGGAGGAGGGGGCCACTAGAGGGCATGGGTGGAAGCTGGAGGGTGAAGATTCAGGGGAGAAAGGATGAGGTGCTACTTCACTAAGAGGGTGGTGGAGCCATGGAATGCACTGCTTAGGGGCTGGTGGAGGCAGAGATAGTGGAGGGTTCAAGAGGGGTGGACAGGTACAGGGAAGGGTTCTGGAAGTAAAATCCAATGCAGCGAGAATATCCGGAACTGGGAAGGGAGAAGCCAGAGAAGGCAAGGGGGCAGCAAGGTCAGCTCCCAGGGTTGGGGTTGACCAAATGAGCAGTTGCGAAAGACCATTAGGCCTATTCTGCTGGCATTTTAGTATGTTAGTATGTTTTCTGATGCAGACGCTGCACCATTTGGGTTGCCCTTCTCTGGATTACCTCCATTTTGTTAATTTCCTTGTGCAGGTGCAGCCTCCAGTACTGCATGCAGTACTCCAGATAGGGCCTAACCAGTGTCTTGTAAAGAGGGATTATTACCTCCCTCTTATGACTTGTGATACCCCTACTAATACACCCCAACATCCCTTTAGCTTTACCTACTGCTTTAGTGCTCTGCTTGGATGATTTCAGGTCATCTGTGATGACGATGACCAAGTCTCTTTCTTTTCTTGTGATTGCCAGCAACTCTTCTCTCAACCTATAGGTAGCTTCAGGGTTTCTCTTCCCTATGTACATGATCTTGCACTTCTTTGCATTAAACCCCAGTTGCCAATCTTACAACTATTTTGCAGTTTTTACAGATCTCTTCTCATTCTGCCCACCCCATCTGGATCATCTACTCTGTTGCACATCTTGGTGTCATCTGCAAACAGGCAAACCTTTACCCTTCAGTAAATCTGCAATGTCACTGATGAAGATATCGAAGAGGACTGTCCCCAAGACTGATCCCTGAGGTACCTCACTTGTGACTTGCATCTCTTCTGACTGTATACCATTTACCACTACTCTCTGTTTTCTGCCGTCCAACCAGTTTGTCACCCAGTTGACCAACCCCTGACCCACCCCAAGCCAACCCAGCTTATTAATCAATCTTCTGTGTGGAACAGTATCAAAAGCTTTGCTGAAGTCAAGGTAGGCAACATCAACTGCACCCCCTCCATCCACCACTCTGGTTATCCAGTCAAGGAACCCTATGAGATTAGTTTGACAGGACCTTCGTGTTGTAAACCCATGCTGTCTTGGATCCTGTGCTCCTATGGATGCCAGATGTTGCACTATCCTTTCCTTAAAGAGTGCCTCCATAATCTTGCCCACTACTGAGGTAAGACTGACTGGTCTGTAATTCCATGCCTCCTCCCTGCTGCCACTCTTGTGGAGTGGGATCACATGAGCCCTTTTACAGTCTTCTGGGACCTCTCCTGTGCTCAGAGACTCACTAAAAAGTTCTGCTCTGTTCTGTCAGGCTTTGGGGATAGTGAGGAGGAGGAGGGTGGTGGCTGGGTCTGGTGGGGGAATGGAAAGGAGTAGACGGATTGGGATAGTGGGAACAAGGTGACACCCAGGAGTTGAATGGGTCCAGGATAGGGGTCCTCCCTGACTGGTTCCCATAGCCAAGGACTCTGCTTTCAGCATGTAAGAAACCCAGTCTCCTCCCATTACCCATCCTACTTGGGTGGTGTTATGCAATGCCAGGTCCATTAAGAAAAAGAGTGCTTTAATAGCGGATCTTGTGGGGTCATTGGACCTAGCCTGCATCACCTAGACCTGGCTGGATGGAAATGCTGGCCCAGTACTGACTTCAGCAATTCCAGCTGAGTATTCAGTGATACATCACCCGAGGATGGATCGTGGGACAGGGGTGTAGCTATCTGCTTTAGATCGGAACTGAACCTGGTGGAGGTTCCAGTGGGGACTACCAACTCCTTTGAATGTATCATGGGTGATTGTGTAGGGTGCAGGATTCTTCTCATCTACCATCCACCAGGAGATAGCTTTCTGCAGGAAGTCATGGATTTCATTGTCGACCTGGCATTGGGATCCACCAGATGGTGGATCCTGGGGGATTTCAATGCTTGGATCAACAATGAACTCTGGAAATTTGGTCAAGAATTCCCCCAGATAATGAGTTTGCTGGGCCTTACAAAGGTTGTTACCTGCTTGACCCATAGTGGTGGTCATTCATTGGACTTGATATTCTTCCAGGGGATGAAGATATTGATTTGATGGTGGAGCCAGTTGGGTAGTCTGACCATCATACCATTGGGTTCAGTTTCGTGGCTCCCCCAGTAGGAAATGATCTGGTACCACCCTTTGAGGGGTGTTACCCCAGATGGTCTAATGGTAGCACTGGGTCTATCAGGTATACAGGGTGAATGCATGGATCCAGGATATCTAGTACTCATCTATAATAAGGTGGTGGTGGTGGCCCTGGATTCCATAACTCCTGTTCATGCTCATCCCCTCACTCTTCGGTCAAGGTCTCCTTGGTTTTTGGTTTGATGAGACCTTGAAGAAGCTGAAAAGAGAGGGGAAAATGCTAGAGAAAAGATGATGGAAGTCGGGTCTGGAGTTTGACAGACTTAGATTGATGGACCATTATGTGGCCTATCAATCAGCAATCACCCGTAAGAAGGTAGAATTCCTGTCCAGGAAGATTGCTGCTGCACAGAATCTACCAGTTCAGCTCTTCTAGACTGTGAACAGATTGTGTAATCCAATCTCTCTTCAGCCTGGGAGAGCTTTTTCACAAGAATGGTGTGATGAGTTTGCCCAGTTCTTCGCAGATGAGGTTGCCACAATCAGATCCGGCATCTGTATGGCCCCCTCTAATGGGAACTGGAGTGGTCAGCAGGAGATGTTGGGCCCTCAGTTTAGTTGGTTTGACTTCAGCTGACCTGCAATCACTGACATTGTGATGGTTATACAGATGTCGTGACCAACTTGTTGTAGTTTGAACCCTGGCCCCACACGCCTCCTTGTAGGATGCATCAAGGAATCTGGCCCGGTACTCACTGAGATAGTCTGGAGATCATTAGAAAGGGGGCTCTTTCCAGATCCCCTGAAGGAGGTGGTTGTTTGGCACCTTCTTAAAAAACCCTCCCTTGACCCTGACTGTCTGGCGAACTACAGACCTGTCTCTGACCTACCTTTTGAGGGTAAGGTTATTGAGAAGGTGGTTGTGTCGCAATTGGATGATCATTTGATCAGCCACAATGTCTATGATTCTCTCCAGTCAGGATTTAGGAAGAGAGACAGCACTGAGATGGCCCATGTCCGAGTACTAAATGACCTCCTGATAGTGAGAGATCATAAGACCCATTCCATCATGGTCCTTCTTGATCTCTCTGCAGCATTTGACACTGTAGACCAAGGTGTATTGTTCCTGTGGTTCATTTGTGGACTGTCTGGTATGGTCCTCAGATGGTTTTGATCTTTTCTCAAGGGTAGGACTCAGAGAGTGGTGTCTGGGATTTATTCTTCAGCCCCTCTCCCTCTGTCCTGTGGGGCGCCGCAGGGTTCAATCTTATCTCCCATGGTGTTTGCAGTGTATGCTGCCATTGGGAGAGATTATTAGGTGATAGAGTCTGAGTTTTCACTGCTATATAGATGATACTCAGCTGTACATGTCCTTTGTACCCAGTCAGGATGTGTTCCTCTCAGTGTTTAACAACTGTATAGCTGAGATCCAAGACTGGATGAGTGCAAGCTGGCTGAAGTTGAACCCAGCTAAAACTGAGGTGCTGATCGTGGACCCAGATCATCGAGAGGTGAGTTTGTCAGCAGGACTACCCTCTGGGCTATGGATTGGGAGTGTACAGCTGACTATATCAGACCAGGTGCGGAACCTGGGCATTATTTTTGACGAGGGCCTAACCCTGAAATCTCAGGTTATGGCAGTAGTCAAAACCTCTTTCTACCATCTGAGGAATATTACCTGGGTGAAACATCTGGTTCCTCCTGGTGATCTTCCAGCTCTGGTCCACGCCTTCATTATCTCCCACCTTGACTACTGCTATGCTGTTTACCTAGGGTTACCGGGGGTTGATATTTGCCGCCTGCAACTGGTGCAGAATGTGGCAGCCAGGCTATTGACTGATACTTCTAGGACTAGTCATATAATGCCTGTGCTCTGCAAACTGCACTGGCTGTCAGTGCAGTGAAGGATCACCTTCAAGGTCGGTTTACTGACCTATAAAACCCTACATGATCAGGGACCAAGTTACTTGTAAGATCTCCTTTGCCCTTACTGTCCCCTCTGCCCTCTCCAATCCACTGACGAGGGATTGCTAGAGATTCCCAGGCTCCATTTAAAGACATCTGGGGCCCGGTCTTTTGGTTTTGTGGCACTGACCCTGTGGAATTCTCTAACTCGTTGGGTGCGAGACTGCCTGACTGTCCAGAGTTTCAAAACTGCACTAAAGCCTTATTTAGCCTAGCTTATTCCAGCTGTTAGGCTGCCATTGTAATTTATATTGTTTTAACTGTGGGCGTTTACAAATTATGGCTTTTGCAGTGTTTTATTATGTTTGTTTTATGTACAAGTGCCTTGGTTGTAGAAAGGCACTTTTTTTACAAATCACATTTTGATTGATTTATTGATTGCTAATGGCTCTGTTAGTTCCACCCTTAACTTCTTTAGTACCCAGGGATGTATGCCATCATGTCCTATTGCCTTGTCCACCCTGAGCTTAGTGAGCCCTTGTAGGACCATTTCTTTTGTGAAGGGGCTTATGCACACCTCCCTCCCTCCTGGGTCCATGGTGCTAAGCTGTGGGCCCTGCCCTACCTTCTCCTCAGTAAATACTAAGCAGAAGTATCTATTTCAGATAGTTGCTATTCCTTGTTCCTCCTCCACACACTCCCCTTTATCCCCTTTGATCTTAGCAATACCCTCTCTGGACTTTGTCCTTTTACTAATGTATCTATAGAAAATCTTGTCCCCTTCTTTTACTGTTTGTGCTAGTGCTTTCTCAATTTAGGCCTTTGCCTGCCTTACTGCCTTCCCTGCTTCCCTTAGGGAAGTTTAGTATGCCTCCCTATCTTCATCCCACTATGTTCCCTTATATTTCCTGAAGGCCAATCTTTTGGCTCTCATCTTTTCTGCTACTGTTTTTGAAAATCAAACTGGTTTCCTCCTTCTTTTGCTCTTGCTTTTCTCCCTAACACAATGGGATGTTGCTTCAAGTATTACATCCTTAAAGAGCTAGTGTACTGCTTGGGGTTAATAATAATTTTCAGATGCAGTCAGCTATCACTTCTTATATCTCAAGTATTTTTTTCTTTTCTGTTTGCTAATTAGAACATTTTCCATCTGGCAATATTGGGGTAATGTGTGGAGCAGCACTCTGTCTGGAGGGGAAAAAAGTCAGTTCTGTTCCTCCCACTACATCCTCAGAAATGAGACCAAACACCTTGAGGCACCACAATCCTTGTAGCCTAAGCAGTGACCTCACAAGCTACCAATCAAAATGCAAGAAATTATGACATCACTAGTAACCAGTGTGAGCCAGTCCCTGCTGCTTCACATGAAAGTGAAACCTGGCAGTGAGAAATTATTTCTCATTGGTTACTAATGATTTCATAGTCAGTGTGGTCTCAGTGCTGATGCAGTGGGAGGAACAGAACTGGCTTTTTTTTTCCTCCAGACAGAGTGCTGCTCCACACATCACCCCAGTACTGCAAGGTGGAAAATCTTCTATTTAGCAAACAGAAAAGAAAAAAAAAATACTTGAGCTATAAGAAATGATAGCTGACTACATCTTAAAGTTAAAATTAATTGCAGGCAGTTTCCAGGCAATACACTAGCCTTTTAATGCTTGCCCACTTTGCCTGTACCCCTCACCTGTATTTCTTCTCATCAGGGCTAGCTTAACTCTGTTGGACATCTTATCAAAGTCAGCTCCTATGAAGTCCCATATTAGTGCCTTGGAATGGGATGATTTAGTTCTACAGTAGTGGCCAAATTGAGCCATGCCATGTGACAGTCACTGGCCCCCAGGTATCCTTCTATCTGGAGATCTGTTATCCTTTACCTGTTAGTCAGTACTAGATCCAGGATAGCCCTGTATCTTACAGGTTGTTATACCATTTGTTTGAGGCCCTTCCCCTGCAGGGAATCCACAATGTGTCTAGTTCTGGTGGATTTTCCTGTTGGTATTGACCAATCTGTATCTGGCATGTTGAAGTCTCCCATTATCAGAACCTCCCGTTTAGCTGTCATGTTTTGTATGTCTTCTAACAGTAATGTGTCTATGCACTCTCCCTGGTCTGGAAGCCTGTAGACAACCCCAGTTTGTATGGCTGTCCCATTTCCTGTTTCCAAGGTGACCCACAGTTCTTCTGGCTCCTTATGTGTATTCTGAATTTCTGTAGCTTTGATATTTTCATTGACTTAAAGGGTCACTCCCCATCCCCCTTTTTGAACCTCTGTCTCTTCTGAACAGTACATAGCCGGGTACTGAAGTGTCCCAAGTCTGGTTACTGGTGAACCATGTCTCGCTAATGGCTACTATGTTCAGTTTAGCCTCTGTCATTATTGCCTCCAAGTTTGAGATCTTATTTCCGAGACTGCAGGCATTTGTGTACATTATTTTCCATTGGTCAGATTTTGGTGTGTTAGTTGTTGGGTGAGGTCGGACGTTTCCCCTGAGCATCGTGTGTGCAATTCTAAATTTCAATTAATTTTTTTCTTGTTTTATCACGCTTTAGTTTCTTTTGTTCTGATTTGTATTTAGTAAGAGAAGTTGCAGATTTGTTAATTATGACTTTCTTGAATGCATGTTCTTTTTTATTTATTTGACTCTTTATTTATTTTATTTATTTATTTATTTAGCTTTTGTTAACCGGGTAAGTGCACTAGCCATAAAATGACTATTTTCAGGCATGACCCGGGAGAGTACAGACATGCAGAAACTTAACAGGATAACAATTTATAAGTGCTTTACATACAATGAGTTAGAGAGGATACAATATATCTGAACATACAAAGTAAAGCGCTTTACATACAATGAGTTATAGTGGATACAATATATCGGAGACATACAGAGTAGACCATTCATAAGTTCATAGGTGCCTATCTATGCAATGAATAGAGAGGATCTTGGACAATAAATTTTCAGGTGGCACTTCATATGAACAGAAACAAGGTACACAAAAACCAAAACAGGTAATACAAAAGGAAAAAATAACCATTGAGAGCAGGGAGTGTCATTAAG
The DNA here is from genome assembly GCA_016271365.2 of Neoceratodus forsteri. Classification (NCBI taxonomy): domain Eukaryota; kingdom Metazoa; phylum Chordata; order Ceratodontiformes; family Ceratodontidae; genus Neoceratodus; species Neoceratodus forsteri. Next base: position 800,600,920 of record CM057454.1, read on the forward strand.
GAAAAGGTTGGTAAGTGAGGAAAAGGGGAGCAAGCCATGAAATTAGATTATATGAGTGTATGTAAGTGCAAGGGAAATGCCTGCAGTGCAAGATTGTATATGGGCAGGGAAAGGGAGCCGGGACAGGCTGAGGCAGTAAGAGGGTTATATAGAGGTGAGGAAATACTATTGTGTGGCCAGAGACATCAGTCATTAGGTAGGGTGAAAGCAGGAACAGGTATCAGCAATCAGCAGATTTGAGCGCAGTTTTCTTTTAAAGCATGTGTGGGAGCTAGAAAGTCTAATGTTGAGGGGAAGGAACCCACAGCTGTGGAGCCACATGTTCAAATGCAACAGTTCCTTTCTCTGCAGGCACCTCAGCAAATTCAGAAAGGATTTGTCAGCTGATCAGAGACCATGGAGTGTGTCTTGAGGAACAAGCATAGCTGCAAGACACCTAGGGGTTTGATTTCGAATTATCGAATCAATAAGAGAGCCAAAGTAGTATTTCCTACTAGCTAACGGAGACAGCCAACCAAGATCATTATAAAGCTGACAGTGGTGTTTAAGCCAAGGAGCAGAAGAGGCATAGCGACATATGTTGTTATACGTAATATCCCATCTGAGTAGGTCAGTTTTATGAGCAGCCCCAAATAAAGAAGCCCCATAGGTTAGGGTGGGGAGCAGAATCCCCCTCACAATGGCCATTTTAGCTGATGGCATGAGCATATAACTAGTCTTATATGCAACACCCAGTTTGGAGTTGACAGCTCTGCAAACAGACTGTACATGAAGATTAAGATCAAGAGACTGATCTAGCAGGATGCCCAGGTACTTGAAAGAGGTCACACATTCCAGTAATTGACCTTCTAAGTCCTGCACTGTCAGTGCTGTTGTGCAAGCCCAGAGTTTTGGTGCCGATCCAAGCAGCATGGCTTTAGTTTTGTTAGTGTAGACAGCCAGTTTGTAGTCATATAGCCAGTTTTGGATATTGTTAAAGTCAGAGGAAATGGTTGTGTTGATAATGTCTATATTAGTAGAACTTGTATAGATGACAAGATCATCAGCATATAGAATAGCAGCCTTGTTTAACCACAACGGAACTTTGCATTTGGAGTTTTATATCTTTTTTGGGGGTATGTACATTTTTTCTAGATTTAATATTACATTTTTCATAAACATCCAGGAGTCCTCTACTGTTAGTCTGGACATAGTTTTTTTCTCTAGTCTATTTATCAGAGAGGTCTTTATGCTTCTAAAGTCAGACCTGTTGTAGTCTGTGATATAATGTATATCAGTTCTTTTGGACCTACATGCAGTTAGACTTAAGTAAATCGTGTTACGATCGCCGCCTCCAAAGGGGCAGCTTATTACAGTATCAGTACTTCCTTTATCCAGATTGGTTATGATTAAGTCTAAAATAATGTCTCCCCTGATAGGGGTCGCTACCAGTTGCTGAAGACCTTGGTTTGCTAGTAGGTCTAGGAATTCGCTCTTGAGGTTAGTTCTTCCAGCTAGATTTTCCCAGTTAATCCCTGGGAAGTTAAAATTAACAACTTTTAGTATATCTCCCTCAGCAGAAACTGTCTTGATTTTGTTAATTAGTTTGATGTTGTCATCATAACTGGAGTTAGGGGGTCTGTAATAGTTACCATAACAAAGCTTCGGTCATTTTTTAAAAGTTATATTTAACCAGACATTCTCAATATCATTCTCATCACCCACTGATGGAAAAAGTATGTGACAGCTGATGTTATCCTTGATGTACAGTATATACACACCCCTCATCCTTGTTTATTGCTCATATTATTATTGAACAATGTGTTACCCTTTATTTCTTTGTTCCAATCAATGTGATCCTCCCACCACATCTCAGTCACTGCCTCTTTATCTAGCTTGTCTTTTAGTATGATGGCTTCCAGCTCTGATTGCTTTATTAAGTTTAGACTTTGTGCATTGGTAGCAATAATAATACAGTGGTCATTTATTTTGTCTATCTTTGAGAAAGGTAGGTTAAGGAGATTTGAAGCTCCCAAGTCCCCCTTTTTATCTAGTTTAAACAGTGATCAATGAATGATACAATTTGTTTCCCCAAGTGCAAATTCCCTTTTCTATTTAAGTGCAGCCCATCCCAGGAATATAAGCTGTAGTTATTGTGAAATGTTTCCCAGTGAGTTAAACGTGTGTACCCATTTTGCAGAGAACATTTCTGTAACCACTTGTTTACCATTTTTATTTTGTGTTTTTTTTGGGTTTCCCATTGTAGGCACAGGTAAAATTTCTGAGAAGCAGATCTGGCTCAATTTTTCTTCAGGTTTTGTGCTGAGATAAATGTATTCCCTTTTTATATCTTCCACATCCACCCTATTAATGCTGTTAGTACCTAAATGTGCAATTACTTGTAGGTTTGGTCCTGAAAACCATGTGGCCTATTCATGAAGGTGCAGAGTGGGCTACACACCACGCAACTCAGACACGTAGCTCATTCTGCACCTGCCCAGCCCCTGCGTACATTCATAGACCATGTACACCCCCCTCCACATGCACCAGATCCCCTGGCTGATTGTCGAGCTTCACATGGGGGTGGGCCTGAGGACGGTGCAGTGGAGGTGAGCCAGCATTCCACGCATTCACTACAGTGTGGAGTGCTGTGTGTGGCAGCTGTCAGCTCTGCATTTCAAAGGCAGCCATAAACCACCGGGGTCACTTACTGTCCCCTGGGGGAGCTCCCACCAGATGCGACACACACAGTGGGGGCAATGGCCCCCCAATATTGTTGCCCCTGCCATTGGGGCACACCAGGAGGTCAGGTGGCAGGGGTTCTCCCCCACAATGGCATGGTCAGTGCTCTGCTCACCGGCTGACAACATGACACCCCATGGGTTCAAGGAATCCACTGCGGGTCCCTGTCAGGGCAGTGAATTGCCTGCCTGCCCAGATCCTCTACTTTGCACCCACCTGCCCCCCATGGACCTGTGCACCTGGGGGCAGGATGGTGTACAGGAGATGAGTGGGGACCGGTGTTTGTGAATGTGGCCACCACGCAGAAATCCCATGTGTGCTGAGCGCTGTACCTGGATATGCACCTTTGGGGTGCAGTTTTATGAATAGGGCCCATAGTCTGTAATGTCTTTTATCAAAGCTCCCTGAAAGGAGTTGCAGGTGCCATTGGCATTATCTGTTTTGCAAACAACTTTTTCAGTATAGCACAGTGGTCAAAGGCTCTGAGCTGCAAATCTGATGACATCCAGCAGACCAGACCTGGGTTTGAATCCCACAGATTTCACTTGCAAACTGTGTGACCCTGAGCAAGTCACTTAACTTCCTTGTGCTCCCAGGTTGTTCCTGTAAAAAAGCTTTCAGCTTAGTGTGCTATTCCTGGTTAAACAACTAAAAAAAAAATTAAAATAAATATACTTAGTTATTGAGTCTCCTAAAACAGGTATCTCCCTTGGAGAGTTAGTACATTGTGTGGTGTCCATTATTGAGTTAGACTGCATAGTCAAATTGCCATCTCTATTTCTTTTAGTTGGAGATTCACTGTTGTCCTCAGAAGCAGAAAGAAAATTATTAGCATGTGACGAGGTGTTATTTTACTCATTTACATTTGTTTCGGGGACTAATACTTGCTGACTGTTGACTGGAACCGAACATACCGGGGGGAAGGTGTTTGTATGGGGTGATTTATTCTTTGGGGTAGAATGGGAGGGACCCAGTTGTGGGGTGCCTTGAATACTCGGAACATAATTTATTATGGGGGTGAATTGATTGCTTAGTGACAGAGTAAATTCCATAGCCCTTCTTCCATTTTTGTTTGTGTGTCTATTTTTAGGTATGGACCACCCATCTTCCTCTGAGATGTTTGAGTCAGAATTTTTGTTGTTTTTTCTCTTTGTTTAGGTCAGACTTGGTTCCACCACTGTACAGTGACACCATCAATATCGATTGCCCCGACATCAATGTGCACAATGCCAACAGTTGGCATTGTACCCAATTTGGGAAATAATTTTTATGTGGGGGGCTTTGCCCCCGCACCCCCATCTTTTAGTAACCAACTCTGGGTCAGAGTTGGTTTGGGGTGGGGGTACAACACCAGGAGTTGCAGTGTTGGGTAACAGTGGACCACCACAGCAAAATATCTTGACCCGATGAGATTTGTCACTGTGGTGGTATTTCGCTGTGAGGTTGTCATTGTTCTGACATGATACTATCAGACCTTAGGCTTTTTACCAGGTGGTTTGCAATTGGGGGTAGATTGGTTAACAGCATAGGGTGCACATTATGAGCTACACTGGGATGGTTTAGTGACACGTTTATCATGCAGTTTGGGGTTATCTTGTGTTTTATTATTTGTGGTAATTAATCTCTCTGCCATCTCCTGTTGGCCTTTTTCAATGTTTTTTAGTTTTGTGCTGAAAAGGGAAATATCTGCTTGCAAATCTATATTGTGCACACATTTTATGTAGGTGAAATCTTCCATAAGTGTGGCAGTGAGGAACAGCATTTACATTCCACAACTCTGACACTTTATAACAATGCCTTTTTCCAAGGTCTTCATTTTGTTGGCCATGTTATGTAGTGGTCCAAGCAATTGTAATGCTTGGCTAGGCTTAAGAAATAATAAAAAGAAAAAGAAAATACTTTTTTTAAAGCAATCAACACAATAGGTTTACACAAGAGATTGTTTATTATGGTACACTAACTAGCACACTTGTGAGTTCCTATGCAGGATGAAGTCTAGTGCTACAACTTAACCATGGCCCTGCCTGGTGTGACCCAGCTGTATGCTTGCTTTCTGTAGTCCTTAATGGAGCAACTACAATAAAATCCAATAGTTTACTAGTAAATGTTTTCAGGTTATGTGAGAAAGATTTTGAACTTATTGGCACAGATTCTTCCCTCCAGTCACTTCAGACACTTCAGACATGCGCAGATGCATTTGTCTCTGTGCACATCTCCATGCACATAGCCACATGCTTGCCTTATTCATGCTCACCCCACTCACAGAAGGCAAGGTATTTATGTCCAGTGACCTGGAAGTAAAGTTCCTGGGGTCACTCCTCCCACGTGCTAATGAGCGCTATATAAAGATTTTAAAACATATAGACTTCAACCAGCCATTTAAAATATAAGCTAGAGTAGCCAAGTAAAATAAATGTCAGGCTCTGGTGAAAAAAGTAGCTTTGTTATACATTCTGTAGTCCCAGTCGTTCACCAGAAGACTACTGACTCCCAGCACTTCTTGTCAACTTCCTCGTTACCACAGCAATAAAACACACAGCTCCATTTTAGAGTAAAATAATAAAAAGACAAATGCAGACAGCAGTGTGATTCTCTGTGCTGTCTCACAACAGGGACTGTTGCACAGCATAAGAAGAAGTACACTCAGTCTGTGATTAAGATTAAGATGGATAATACTGCAAAGTTGTGGACGATGGCAGGCCCAGTGGCACAGAGGGTTGAGGTGCTGGATGCCTTATCTCATGCTACGCCTGTGACCTGGCTTTAGGAATGACCTCAGGTCATTGGTAGTGGTAGGCAAAGTGCCTAAATTTACCAAGCGTAGTATTTTGCGTTGAACCCAAATTTTGCTTACTACTCCACAAAGCGAAGCAAATAACTATGCATCTCAAAGTAATGTGTTGTTCCCATTGTTCTCTATGGACTTCACATTACTTTGCCTTGTTTTCTATTGACTTTGTGTTACTTCAACTTATTTTTGTGCTCTTTAAGGTGAAGTTTGCAGTGAATCATGGGATGTAAGATCACATGGGTTCTATATTGTCTTGTGCAGTCTCAGTTCACTGTAGTGTGTGCAGTGGAAAGCTAGAGGCAGTTTGATCTCAGAGTTCTGAAATTCAAACCCTCTAAAAACTTTTAAAACTCCTTTTTGCCAAGGAATTTTGTGAAAAAAATTAGTAGATTGATTGTAGTAAACTCTGAAGTATTTATAACATTGAGCATTTACTGATGTTTTGTGAAGATTGAAAGTTAATTTGGTTGATTCAGTCTCTGTACTGAAAGACACTGTAGAAGTGTGCTTTGGGGGAGGGGCTGACCTGTGGTGTAGAAGGGAGAGTAGAGAGAGAAGCATTTTTTCCAACCATTGTTGGCTATTGCTTTATTATTATTGTGTTCAGGTAGACACAGTACAACGTCAATGAATTTTTTATAAACATTTTCTGTATTCTGGACAGTTTTTCAGTATTTTTACAGGACTGTCTGTGTTGTACTGTACTGAACAGTTAAGGTTTCTGTGCCCGACCTTTAATCTGTGTGCGTGCAGTCAATTGATATGCATTTTACTGCAGCACTGCAATAGCAGTAGTCTGAATTTCTAAGCCTGTCTGCAGTTTATTTCTCTGCTCCTGTGTAGCTAGGTACTGTGTCACCCCCCCCCATCAAAAAAAGTTATTGTTTTATGACTGTCGGCTTTTTGAAGATTGGTTAAGGATTCAAGGACAGCTATTGTGTTGTGCCTGTGCTACTGCATTTAGTGTTTTGCTTCCCAGCCACCCAAAAGTGCCAAAATATCAAGTTATTGTAAATTGTCTGTGTCATCTGAAAAAATGCCCGTGAAGAGAAAGTTAAGCAAAGCAGTTTCTGGCTGTGGTGCTGCTACCAAGAATAGTATTAGCAGTGGAAGCTGTTGTGAAGATGAGTCAGGTTCATTATGGGCTACTGATATTAGCAGTGTTAACATAGAAACATAGAAGCTGATGGCAGATAAGGACTGCAAGTCCCATCCAGTCTGCCCATTTCTTTTTCTACCTTATGAATGTGTCATCGGCCTTTGCTCTGTCAATGGCCTATCTATTCATACTCATCTGTATTGCTTCCTTATGCCTAACCCATGCCTGTTTGAAGCCCTGCACTGTATTCTTATCCACCACTTCCTGAGGAAGGCCATTCCATGCATCCACCACCCTTTCTGGGAAAAAGAACTTCCTCACATTACCCCTTAATCAGCCTCCCTCTAATATCATGCTGTGTCCTCTTGTCTTGCTATTTTTCTTATGTTGAAGCATGTTAGACTCTTTTACCTTGTTAAAGCCCTTAAGGTGTTTGAAAGTTTCGATCATATCACCTCTCTCCCTCCTTTTCTCTAGGGTATACATATTGAGCTCCATTAATCTGTCCTCATATGTTTTCTGATGCAGTCCCTGCACCATTTTATTTGCCCTTCTCTGGACTGCCTTAATTTGGTTAATGTCCTTGTGAAGGTGTGGCCTCCAGTACTGCATGTAGTACTCCAGATGGGGCCTAACCAGTGTCTTGTAAAGAGGGATTATTACCTCCCTCTTCTGACTTGTTATACCCCTACTAATACACCCCAGCATCCCCCTAGCCTTACCTACAGCTTTAGTGATCTGCTTGGATGATTTCAGGTCATCTGTGATGATGATGCCCAAGTCTCTTTCTTCCCTTGTGACTGCCAGCATCTCCCCTCCCAGCCTATAGGTGGCCTCAGGGGTTCTCTTCCCTATGTGCATGATCTTGCACTTCTTTGTGCTAAACCACAATTGCCACTCTTCTGACCATTTTGCCAGCTTATTCTGATCTCTTCTCATTCTGCCCAGCCCATCTGGATAATTTACTCTGTTGCAGATCTTGGTGTCATTTGCAAACAGACAAACCTTACCCTCCAGTCCATCTGCAATGTCACTGATGAAGATATTGAAGAGGACTGGCCCCGGGACTGATCCCTGAGGTACCCCACCTGTGACTTGCACCTCTTCTGACTGTATATTATTTACCACCACTCTCTGTTTTCTGCCCGTGAACCAGTTTGCCACCCAGTTAACCAACTTCTGACCCACCCCAAGCCAACCCAGCTTATTAATCAATCTTCTGTGTGGAACAGTATCGAAAGCTTTGCTGAAGTCAAGGTAGGTGACATGAACTGCTCCCTTGGTCCACCACTCTGGTTGCCCAGTCAAAGAAATCTATAAGATTAGTTTGACAGGACCTTTCTGTTGTAAACCCATGCTGTCTTGGATCCTGTGCTCCTATGGATGCCAGGTGTTGCACTATCCTTTCCTTAAGAAGTGCCTCCATAATCTTGGCCACTACTGAGGTAAGACTGACTGGTCTGTAGTTCCCTGCTCCTCCCTGCTACCACTCTTGTGGAGTGGGATCACATGAGCCCTTCTGAAGTTTTCTGGGACCTCTCCTGTGCTCAGAGACTCGCTAAACAGTTCTGATAATGGCTCTGCTAGTTCCACCCTTAGATCCTTTAGTACCCTAGGAGGTATGCCATCAGGTCCCATTGTCTTGTCCACCCTGAGCTTAGCGAGCTGTTGTAGGACCCTTTCTTTTGTTAAGGGACTAGTGCACACCTTCCTCCTCCCTGTGTCCGTGATGCTGAGCTGGAGGCCCTGCCCCACCTTCTCTTTGGTAAATACTGAGCAGAAGTATCTATTTAGGATAGATGCTTTTACATTATCCTTCTCCTCCCACACCACCTTATCCCCTTTGATCCTAGCAATACCCCCTCTGGACTTTCTCCTTTCACTAATGTATCTATAGAAAGTCTTGTCCCTTTCTTTTACTATTTGTGCTAGTATTTCCTCAGTTTGGGCCTTTGCCTGCCTTACTGTCTTCCCTGCTTCCCTTAGGGAAGTTTGGTATGCCTCCCTATCTTCATCCCGCTGTGTTCCCTTTTATTTCCTGAAAGCTAGCCTTTTGGCTCTGACCTTTTCTGTTACTGTTTCTGAGAATCAAAGTGGTTTCCTTCTTCTTTTGCACTTCCTTTTCTCTCTAACACAATGGGATGTTGCTTGAAGTATTGCATCCTTAATGCATGCTCACTTTGCCTGTACCCCCTCATCTGTATTTCTTCTTACCAGGGTTAGCTTAACTCTGTTGGCCATCTCATCAAAGTCTGCTCTTCTGCAGTCCCATAGTTTTGCCTTGGAATGGGATGATTTAGTTAAGAGTGGTCTTGGCCATGGTAGTATGCAGCAGAAGGGAAAGGTAGTAGTTGGTGCAAGTAAAGAGATTTGTCTGACTATGATTTTCACAGTTTTATCCATCACTTCAGTGCTGGTTGGAGGTGGTGTTGTCCCTGCTGTTAGTAAAGTTAATGAGGGCACTGTTGATAAAAACATGAGTATTGCTAGAAGTTCAACCCTGTTAAACTTAGCATGTGGGAAAAATGTTGTTGAATCTGCAGACTTGAGTGCAGTTGATGTACCACTACCTACAGTACTTGAACATGATTCTGATCATGATGATGACTCACATTCTCATGTTTTCATTGATGTTGAGGATAGACCATTCAAACGTTCAGATATTGATGAAAAAGGTGTGGCTGATAATATTGAGGCTGCTGTTGAACTTGGAATGTCTCCACAGGAGGACAATCTCTAAAGTGAATTAGTGGATGATGATTATGATGAACATGACGCTAGTGACCTGATTTAGGAACCAGAAAAAAAGAAAGTTAATGTGGCTGTTTGTAAACAGTCTGTTTGTCAAGTGCCCCCTCCTCAAAGTTTTGCTGTAGCTGTGTCTGTTGATGATGATGACCCTGAATTAATAGTCATAGACTGTGATGTTCAGACAAAGTCCAGTTGTGCACAACAGCATAAATCATGCATTATACCCCCTATTTCATCACCACCAAAAGTGCAGATACATATGTAGCAGCAGCAGCACCAGCAGTGACATGTGAAGAGTAGGGCATCCAAATCCCTAGTTTGGGATTTTTTTGTACAAGATGGTGACAATGAAACAGTGGCAGTCTGCCAGCTTTGCCAAGTGTGTGTGAAGCATTGCAAAAAGGGTAGCCTTTTGGGCACTGGGGGCCAGCATATTCATCTGAAGAGCAGGCACAAGGCACTGTGGAAGCAGCACCAGAGGGGAGCTAATGCCATAGTTGGGTGTTCACCCTCGGCCACCTTAATGAGCATGGTGTCCCCTTCCATCAGTGTAAGTAGCCATGTCAGTAACAGCTGTGAAATAACACCAGAGGATTACTACAGCCATGAAGAGGAAGATGATTTGAAATGTTGAAGCAGTGGTCAGAATAGCAGTGGCTGTCCATGTAGTAATTCTGTTACATCAATCCCTGTGCTTAAAACAAGGAAAATAATTGCATGTCCTGGCTTGTTACCTGTCCACCCATAATCACACATCCAAGGTACCCCATCCATGTCAATTAGTAGAGTAAAGTCATTTTGCACACCACGTGTAAAGCAACAAACTATGCAGCCCACACTGCACAGCCTTTTTTTCATGCTACACTAAATACCCACCCAATCATGCAGATGCACATGAACTCAATGCTGCCATAGCGGAAATACTGGCAATTGACCTTTTGCCATTTTCCTTTGTGGAGAATGTGGGCTTCTGGCACTTTGAGGCATGCACATGACCTAAATGGAAGATCCTGTTCCTGACATACTTTTCCACTCGTGCTGTCCCTGAGTTATATCGGACAGTGACAGAGTCTGTAAGACATGCCCCTCAACATTCTGCATCACCTTACATTCACTTAAGCATGGATATGTGGACAAATGGCAAAACAGAGGGTAGTTCCTATCTGTGTATTACTGCACATTGGAAGCAGCTACCTGGGGTTATCTGTGATAGTGGGATGGGAAAACAGTGTAATAAGTCAGACTGTAGTGGTAGTAGCAACCTTCATGGCATTAGACAGCATGCCACGCTTGCAATGCATAGTGTAGCAGGGTTGCATACAGGTGAACACATTCTAGACTTGCTACCTACAGAAACTGATGCACCCCCTGTTCCTAAAAGCTGGCTTCATAGCTAGTTATAATGGATTAAACATTGTGAAATGTATAAGCAATAGTGTCTTTGAGCGGGTTCCCTGTGTGACCCACTGTTTAAATCTGATGGTACAGGAGTTTCTGCAGTACCCTGAAAAAAACAAATGCTAGCTGTTGCATGCTGCATCTGTGCTCACTTTGCACTTTGAACACTGACTTCCTGCCTATTTGACAGCCTCCCTGAATTATGTGACCTGCAGACCTGCAGAGACAGTCAGGCGTGCGATCAGTGGCTGTTTTTTTAATGATTTCACCTTATCAAACTAACTCAAAGTGAACTTGAAGTGGACAATGCAAAATAAGGTGAAGTAAGGTGAATTTCAAATTTTTAATGGACAATTTGTATAGTGCTATGCGAATTCTAAGTGGACCATTTCAGGTTCACTTCTCCTGTGAATTAAAACTTCACTGTATCTCTAGTCATCGGGGTGCCAGTTGGGGGGGGAGGTGGAGTAAAATTGAGCATGCCAGTGGGTAGTTCTCCTCTTCTGAGGTTGGTTAGGGTGGGTTGGCACCCCACCATGGTTCTGCTCCTACTGGGTGGAGGTCCAGTGGGTAGCGTAGGCTGAGACGGGGGTGGCAAAACATCAGGAGGTGGAGGGGGCTGAGCTGGCACCACGGGGTGTGAAGTTGTACCTCCACATGCTTGCATGGCCATGTTCAGGGCCTCGGAGGGGGGGTAGGAGAGAAAAATAGTAAAAATACATATGTGTCCCAGTTGGAGGGAGGAGGCAACCGGGACCAAAAAGTTACATTAAATAAAAAAGTTGTGGATGAGAGGTATTTATAACCCTCCAAAAATGGTGAATAAGACCTAAACGAGTTACTTCATCTTTTAAGTAAGAAAAAAAATACAGGGAACTGAGTCTGTTAGGAGATATTAATTTGAACTGGGTGGAAGCTTATAGCGAGAGGCAAAAAAAATCTACTGAGAGTAAATTTGCAACCAAATATTAACTGACACAATGATACACACCAATAAAACTAATGAGAAGGAACTAGAAGGGGGACAGGATCAGATCTACAGTACAGTAGCTTCTTTTTGTTGTTTTTACATTGTTTCTAGTGGATTCTGTTTGGTAGAAGGTTATTTCTTTCCTTTCTTACTACTAATCGGCCAGCAGGGTATTGTTTGGGGCTGTTGGAATTTTGAAACCTGCTTTGGTAGCTATAAGTGGGCTCATTTGTTCGATGATTCACTGTGTGGCAGGCTGCATTTGTAGAGGCCTATTTCTTCTGTTTTAAAATATAGTTGGTGTGATTTAATTGGATCTGTTTCTTTGAATTGGAAACCTATATCTTCTAATTCCAAGCCTATTTTGATGTGTTGTTGGTGAAGCTGTTTGAATTGGAGTCCTGTTTCTTTGGGTAGGAAACCTATTTGGGGGGCTTTGAGTAGAATTGTGATTCATTGTTGCTGGCTTCACTAGCTGCAAAGTTTTAGTGCAGAGTGGGGGAAGGGTGCTAATGGTCTGGCCAGGTCTCACTCAGTTAGGGAGGCAGAGCTGAATCATGTGTAGTGTCAGTGCTTTGGCTTCTCAGAAGGAACTAGAAGGGGGACAGGATCAGATCTACAGTACAGTAGCTTCTTCTTGTTGTTTTTACACTGTTTCTTGTGGATTCTACTTGGTAGAAGGTTATTTCTTTCCTTTCTTTCCTTTCTTACTACTAAGGGGCCAGCAGGGTATTGTTTGGGGCTGTTGGAATTTTGAAACCTGTTTTGGTAGCTATAAGTGGGCTCATTTGTTTGATGATTCACTGTGTGGCAGGCCGCATTTGTAGAGGCCTATTTCTTCTGTTTTAAAATATAATTGGTGTGATTTAACTGGATCTGTTTCTTTGAATTGGAGACCTATATCTTCTAATTCCAAGCCTATTTTGATGTGTTGTTGGTGAAGCTGTTTGAATTGAGTCCTGTTTCTTTGGGTAGCAAACCTATTTTGGGGCTTTGAGTAGAATTGTGATTCATTGTTGCTGGCTTCACTAGCTGCAAAGTTTAGTGCAGAGTGGGGAAGGTGCTAATGGTCTGACCAGAGGCTCAGCTACCTGATTGTTTCTGGAAGACTTGGGCTGGTCCCACCCCCAAACCCTCACCCCACCCACCCCTGGTCCATGATTTCCTTTATACCAGGGGTTCTGACATCACTTCTCAAACTGGCAAAGGATATGCACCTGTCATAGCAGAAGCAGACATCCAGGAAAGGAACAGCAGCAAGTGAAGAGGTGACTGCTATCTCAGTGGAAGGGAAGTAAATGCAAATCTAGGAGCTTTCATTATTACTTCTTCGCATTGATATTGCATTTGGGAAAGGAGGAGTAGGAGTTTGAAGAAGGTTGTGCAATGGCTACTTAAAGTCTCTTTTTGAGTGTGGATAGGAAGGATAGGAATATAAAAAGCAGTTGCTCAATATATCTAAATGTGTACAACAAAGGAGGTAAGGGAAATAAAGAAAAGAATGTTTTGCACTGATAGAGGGGAGAGGGGAGACTTGGGGGAGTGTTTGGTATCCTGCATCTGGAAGGGTGGGGGGTCGTTGGTGGGCAACGACAGCAATGGGTAGGGTGGTAGGCTGCAACAACTGCAGTGCACCAATCTTTCTAAAAATTGCCTGGAGTGTGGGAGGATGTTTAGTGTGCAACCACATAGAAAAACTTAAAAAGGAGATTGAGGGTCTGCAGGAGGAACTAAGACAGGCAAGGCAGATTGGGGTGGGTTTAGCCCAATACTGGAGGGAGGAAGAAGGGGAGATGAGGGAGGGTGATTTAAGCCAACAGTGGTGAGGAGAGGGTCAGAAGAAGGGAAGCAGAGACAAAGGGGCCTAGGCCAGGAAGAACGATTGCCGGGGAAACCAGGTCAGAAGACAAAAGACAAATGGAAGGAGGAGATAGGACTTGTGAGGGGAGGCAAAGAAGTGGCAAAAGTCATGGAGTGGAAAGGAGAGAACAGGTTACTATGAAGAGAGAGGGAGCGGGCATTTGTGAAGGGTCTTCAGAAAATAGTTTTGCACTGCTAGAGAGGAAGAAGGTGGAGGAGGGAAATGATGAAATTAGGAGTAATTGATAAATGCCTGGACCAAACTGGAGCAGGGGAAGTTCTGCTGGAGAATTGCAACAGGGTAAAGGGGAAATAATGTGCAGGAGGAAGAAGAGGAGCTGGAAATGAGAGAGGGAGATGAATGGAAGCAAGCAGGGAGTAAGGGTGGAATCTTAGTGCTGGGGACTCAATACTAAGAGGAGTCAGGTGGGTAGCAAGGAGGAGAGGCATAGTCACATTTGGGTGAGGCCATGCCAGGAATGACAGCGGAAAGGGTGGGACAATCTGTTCTGAAATATGCTAGAAGGTAGGCACAAGCCTCATTTAATTATACATCTGGAACAAAATGACCTGGCTGACAAGACAGTAGATATAGTCCAGAGGAGGTTTGAGGAACTAGCACAATTATGTGAGGGGCAGGAAGATCAGTAACTTTTCAGAGATACTTCCGTGCCAAAGGCAAGCACACAAGAAAGCTGAGAATAGAGGAATTTAATGGATGGCTAAGAACCTGGTGTTGTGCTAAAGGGTATGGGGTGTTGGGGGGTGGGGAGGGACCTGGGAGGACAGTAGTCTCTATGCCAAGGACAGACTACACTTGAGTGAGGAGGGAAAGAAAGTGTTGAAACAGAGGATGGAGGAGTACATAGAGGAAGTTGGGAATTTAAACTAGGAGTGGGAGTGGCAATTGGGGAAGAGATATGCAGAGACCACAGGTTGGGAAACCATATGAGCTTACCCCCCATAACAGTGACAAAGGACAAATGGCAAGTACTATTGGTGATGCTAGGAAAGGGGCAGGATGGGAAGGGGGAAGGGTGGAAGGTGGTTACCCTTAATGCTAGGAGCCTTGGGAGGAAAACTGCAGAGTTACAGGTTCTCATGGCAGAGGGAGAGGTGGACATTGCAGCCATCACAGAAACATGGCCCACCCAATACAATGACTGGGACCTGTCTGTACCAGGGTACAGGTTATTTTGTAGGGACAGGGTGATTGGGAAAGGGGGTGGCACTATATGTGAAGGAAGAACTGAAGTGTGTAAGGGAGGAAGGAGGAGGGTAGTACGGAGTCACTTTGATGCAAATCCAGGATTCCAAGAATAGAATTCTTAGAATGGGAGTGGTGTACAGGCCACCATCTCAGACAGAGGAGTTAGACAGGGAACTAGCGGAACAGATCAGGAGGACCTGTGAGAAGGGTAGTGGTGATTGTGGGGACTTCAACATGCCAGGAGTGGACTGGAGTACCCCAACAACCAGGAACAGAAGGGAGCAGGTACTGCTGGATGCCTTCCAGGACAGCTTCCTGCTGCAAATGGTCAGTGAACCAACCAGGTTAGGGAATACCCTTGACCTTGTGCTGGCAAATGGGGACTTTGTGAGAGAACTTACAGTGGAGGAACAGCTGTCAGGGAGTGACCACCACTCAGTATGGCTCACATTGGATATGGGCAAGGAAGGAGTGGAATCTGGCACAAGAATGCTGGACTTCAGGAGGGCCAACTTTGGGAGGATGGGGGAAGTGGTAAAAGGGTACCTGGCCAGAATTCAATCAAGTATGGACATTAACCACAGGTGGGAGCTTATAAAGCTGGGGATAGTGGAGGCAACCAAAACTCTGCTGCAAAGCCCACAGCAAGAAGGCTAGGGTTAAGAAACCGAGCTGGTTGAGCAAGGAGGTCATGGAAAAGGTAAGGAAGAAAAGAGCCTTTAGGAAGTACAAGAAAACAGGGAGGGGAGGACAGGAGGAGTACTTGACAGAATCAAAGGAGGTGACAAGGGCAGTAAGGGAGCCAAAGCATCTACGGAACTCAGGCTGGCACAAGGCATTAAGAAGGGAAGAAGGACTTTTAAGTACATCAGGAGAAAAGGAGCTGTAAGGACCACATAGTAAGAATTAGGAAGGAGGGGTTGGGTGGAAGCAGGTAGTGATAAGGCAGAAGCACTAAATGAGTACTTCTGCTCAGTATTTACTAAAGAGAAGAGGGGTGACACCCAAGGTGGGAGAAATGGCAGAAACAGGGGGAAGTGGTGACAGATGGGGAAATCATGGAGGCAGAGTTCGAGAGGTTTGAAGGCACTGAGGGTGGACAAGGCACCAGGCCCAGATGGCATCCACCCAGGGTACTGAAGGAGCTGGCAGAGGTCCTTGCAGGACCTTTGGCAGACCTATTTAATGCCTCACTACATTTGGGGTGTGTACCTCAGGACTGGAGGATGGCTCATGTGGTGCCCCTCCACAAGAGTGGCCCCAAGGATGAACTGGGAAACTACAGACCAGTGAGCCTCACATCCATCATAGGTAAGCTAATGGAGACTATCCTGAAGGAGAGGCTGGTGGCCCTCCTAGAGGTCAAAGGACTACAGGACAGCAGACAGCATGGCTTCATACATGGCAGATCCTGCCAAACCAACCTGGTGGAGTTCTATGACTGGGTAACTAGGCAACTGGACAGGGGCCATGCAGTGGATGTCCTGTCATCTGGACTTCAGTAAGGCATTCGACCCGGTGCTGCATGGAAGGCTGGGAAGGAAGTTAGTAGGCACAGGGCGGTGCAAAGCTGGTGAGATGGATAGGAAACTGGCTTCAGGAAGGCAACAGAAGGTGGTGGTGGTGGGGAGCTCACACCTAAGGGCAGTGACGAGCGGTGTTCCACAGGGCTCAGTGTTGGGACCAGTGTTGTTTGGGATATTCATTGCAGACATATCATGGGACATCAAGAGCAAGATCAGTCTGTTTGCTGATGATACAAAGGTAGGCGCTGGTGGTGGATGACCTAGGGGGATGGCAGGGGTTGCAGGATGATCTGGCAAAGCTTGAAACCTGGTCAGACACCTGGCAACTGGGGTTTAATGCCAAAAAGTGCAAGGTGCTGCATTTTGGGATGAAGAACCCAAGGAGGAGTTACCAGCTGGGGGAGTGCAGCTAGCCCAGACAGAGGAGGAGAAGGATCTGGGTGTGCTCATTACAGGGTCAATGAACAACTCGGCACAATGTAGGAAGGCAGCTGCAAGGCCAACAAAATGCTGGGTTGTATTGCAAGGGTATATCCTCGAGGAGGAGGAGGTGATTCTGCCACTGTATAGGTCATTAGTTAGACCACACCGTGAGTACTGCGTGCAGTACTGGCACCCATATCTGAAAAGGGACATTAAGTTACTGGAGGGGGTGCAGGGAAAGGCGACAAAGATGATCAAGGGGCTGGGGGACTTATCATACGAGAGGAGGTTAAGGAGTTGAACATGTACTCACTGGAGGAGAGGAGGGACAGGGGTGACGTGATTGAAACCTTTAAATACATGAAACGAATAAACAAGATGGCATGGAGGGGTTGTTCAAAGTAAGGGAGGGCAGGGCAACTAGGGGCATGATATATATATATATATATATATATATATATATATATATATATATATATATATATATATATATATATATATATATATATATATATATATATAGAGAGAGAGAGAGAGAGAGAGTGAGCATGATATAGCAGTGTCACTGGCTCAGTAGGTAACACTCTCTGAGGCCGGGAGATCAGAGGGGCTGTGGGTCAGTTCCACATCTGGCATTTGGGTTAATATCCCAGTACTGACACTGTAATGCAGCATGAGAGGGTGCTGCATTTTGAGGTGCCATCTTTCGATGAGACATTAAACCGAGGTCCCATCTGCCTGGATTGGTGGATGTTAAAGATCCCATGGCACTTATCGAAAAGAGTAGGGGTGTTTTTATTTGCAAAAATAAACATAAAATACAACACGTTTTCACAGAAATCAAATAATAGCCAAAAAGACTACAACACTATATCCATTTAACTTCTTAGATCCACTTCTTGAACACCTGCTATCAATCTGTTTTTCACATTTATTCTTGCTTCTTCAGTTTCTATATTTATACTTAATAAAATGAAAAAAACCCTTTCCATAATTTCTTTAGTAATCCTGGGGATACTCTTAACATATCAGAGGCAAAAATGTTCTCCAACTCTTTAACAATTAGCCTACTAATGCAAACATACGACATTTTCTTTTGATATATAACCCATTGTATTCTGGCTTGCCACAGGTAGTATTTGAGACATCCCAAAAATAAAGTCAAAGTCCCCTTATGCAATCCGAATGAACCCACTGGAGATACTCCTAAAGCTAAGAATTCATATGTCATATTTTTCAGCCATGTCAGGTTCCATACATCTGCTAAAAAAACCCACAATCCTGAAGCATAGGAACAATCTAGTAAAAATGGACTATGGATTCTCCTTATTAATGCATTCAAGGTAAGGGCTAAACCTTTCCTGTAAGACTTTATATTTCGCATTCCCCTAGCATTCAGTCTTCCATAGAAAATTAACCACTGTACCTCCCATTGTTTTTGGGCAACCTAGGATTATTCAATTGAGCCACTATGATGGGGTTCAAAGTTAATGGGCAGTTTTAAATTCCGCTCTTGTGGGTATAGTTTTTCATTAGATGGTGATACAAGTCCCTTGTACTATATGTGAGTGCTACTGTCTTCTGTATTTCCCATTTATATAATTTTGTGCCGTGAGAAAAGTGCTCTGGAATATGTAGATATTTATTAAGTTTAGGGGCTAAAGAAGTCCAACACTTAAAGTATTTCCCATAATTATTAAATTCCATGAATTTTCAGATCTGGATTCGATATCAACCCTTCTTTCAAGGAGTTGGTAATAAAGAAAACATGTGTATACCACTGGGTCTATCATTCCAAACCCACCTGTTTTATTGTTAGGTAAGTAAAACTTCTTTAACCGGTTTAGAGCGTTACCCCAAAGCATCTGAAAAAGATGCTATATAACTTGGTTTCAAATTCTGTTGGTAGTGGAAATATCATTGCCACAAATTGAATAATGGGCAAAAGGAATTGTTTAATTATCTGAACTCTTTTAATTTTAGACAAATGCCATTGCTTCCATCTAGAAACTTTATTTTCAACATTCCTAAGTATCCTCTGCCAATTATCATTAGGAACATTCTGAGGACCAAAGGTAATGCCCAAAATTCGAAGCGGGTCTCTAGAAAAATGAATTTTCTCCAGCCATAGTTCCAAAATCCCACACCCCCCAATAATCAGTCCTTTTGTTTTATTTATGTTTATTTTTGCATTAGACACTGTAGTAAATTCCTCAAATGCTCTCATAAACCCCGTAACTGATGAACAGTCCTCCAAATATATAACCAAATCATCAGCATAAGCTTGAATATGTAGCTGTGCTAGACTATTTTCTCTATACTGTATCCCCTTCCATTTCTTTGCCTCCAATGCAGTTCGTAAAAAGGGATCAATAGCAAATGTATATAAAAGGGGGCTTAAAGGGCACCCTTGCCGAACCCCCGTGGTTAGGGGAAATCCAGCCGCCGTTTGCCTCTCTACAAAAGGAAAACCATCCCACTCTGGTACAATTGCTCAATTAAATTTGTCAGCTTAACCTGCACCCCATAATGCCTCAAAGTTTTAAAAGAAATGGCAAATGGACCCTGTCAAATGCTTTATCCAGATCAGCTGCTACTAAACAACCTGTTAATCCCATCTCATTGAAATAGTCAATTACATCTCTGATCTGCATGATGGCAGATTGAATTCTTTCTCTGGCAGGCCACAATATTGATTCGCGAAATCACTTCCCATGGTGATGTTTAAGCCTTTCATTCAATATTTTGGCAAAGATTTTATAGTCAGTATTTAGTAGGTGATTGGTCTCCAATTCCCCATATCTTGCCTGTCACCTGATTTAAAAATATAAGTTAATAGACCTTCTGAAAAGGAGGGTAGATGCGATTCTTGTCTAGAAAATCTTGAAATAATAGGCCCAGGCATTGACTTAGTTCATCCGAAACTGTTTATACAAGTTATTTGTGAGACCATCTAGACCAGGTGAAATATTTAATTTTAGAGACCTGATAGTTTCCATAATTTCTTTCTGGGAGATAGTATCCCATTCTGCTTCCTTGTTATGCCTTATACATGATACCGAATCTTGTTTAAATAATCCTCTATCTCTGTTATAGAAATAGTTTTTTAGGATTAAGAGAACCAAAATGTTCCTTAATTACCTCTCTTAATTCCTGCTCTGAAGTTACTACACCCCATCAGATCTTTTTAGCTCCTCCAAACCCATTGAATCTCTAAGTTCTTTGCACATCTGAAAGGGGTCCCCAAGAGGTGATTTCTTTACTCCATTAAGTAATATGGCTTGCATTGTTTTACTTGTACTGATATTCTTTCATAGCATCTTTTAATAAGGAGATTTGATCTGAGTAATCCCACCTAGATGTGAGCTAAGGACAAAATTCTCTGAAGTTGCTGTCTCAAACTTAGATAGCGCAGAAATTTTTCATTTTTAATTTTCCTCCCAGTATTTTTGAACAGGTTACGTAGATCTGCTTTTGTGTCTAACCACCATATACATATATCTGTGTATAAAAAGGCTACTGAAAGCCTAGCCTTCAATAGGTTTCTTATCCTAATCTGGATAAAATTTAGTTCTAGCACTGAATTATTAAGCTTCCATCTTATGTGTCTTATTTCTGTCATCTCTGGAAGGAAAAAGGTGCTTACCAAAATGAATGATCTGAAAATTCACAGGAAAAATTTGGAATGAGTTTATGTGAATGTTTGAAGAAACAAACATATGGTCGATGAGAGAAAAAGATTTCCTTTTGAAAAGAAAACTTATTCTTAAGATTTAAAGAGGTATTACAACTCACTAAACCTGCATTTCTAAGGATTTTACCTAAAGCGTTAGTATCGAGTAGGTTTTCTTGCCACTTTGTTTACCATGTATAAGATCTGGAACTGTGCAATTAAAGTCCCTCCCCATAACACTCTGACCGTCGTGAATAAAAAGGCTGCACCAGTGTTAGGCAGTTCACCCTACCTGATTTAGTTTGAGGATTGTAGATATTAATGAAACGAAAACAAAACCACACCATTTCCCATCCAAAATCAAACTCTCCTGGTACCAAGTCTATCAGATTATGCAACTGAAATGAAAAGAGTTGAATAAAATCCCACTCCATCCGCAACATCCTCCCCAAAAGACCAATAGGATGGGCCCCAAGCCAATCTTTTTAAATGCTAACCTTTGGTCAATGGTGGACATCCATGTCTCCTGTAAAACCAGACTGACAAAGGAAAATCATGTATAAAATTAAACACAGCTAGCCGTTTAGCTTTATTTAATAAGCTATGAGTGTTTAATGAACCCCAGGAGCACCATAGTCCTTCATAATGGTCAATACCCTTCATTTTTTCTTTTTTTTCTTTTTTATCCTTATAGTTGTCTAGTATCTGAGATTTGGTTGAAATAGTGGATTTTTGGGAGTCTGATTTGTCCCCTTCTGTCTTACTCCAAGATGTAAACAGAGCCGCATAAGTATTGCTAGTCTCCATCTGGCAATCTGGGGGACCTCTTAGCATGCAGATTTCTTGCTGATCTGCGCTCATGGAACCGGTACAAAAGTATCCTCTGACTTTTTACCATTTCCGTTTTCCTACTTTCTCATCAGAAAACAAACCGGGGAATGTTTAAGATATTCAGAGGACCCATTCCATCCTTTTAAATGTCCTTTTGCTAACATCAGTACCCTGCTTATTTCTTTGATTTTCAGGAAACACTTTTTCCCCTGGTACCACCATTTTTGAAACCAAGCTAGTTTTCCTTTCTGTTGTACCTCTGACCTCAGGGAGTTGTACCACAGAACTAGGAACAGAAATGGAACCCTCCTGCAAGGGGGTGGCTAGAACCACAGCTTCCTGTGCTTTCTGTATATAAGACTCAGAACCAGAACTATGTGACAAATTATGTGCGTCCCAAGGGCAGAATTTAAACACATGACCTTTTGCCTCACATAAATCGCAGCAAGATGGATTACCACAAAACATAGTTAGCGTGCCCTACCTCCCCACAATTATCGTATCTGTTGGTCACAAACGCTAGACAGGTGAGTCTTTGCCCACATTTATAGCAGGCACGTAGGCTGTTCACTGTAAACGCACACCCTCTGTCCTTTCCTAACAAAAAGAGTTTGGAATGTGCTCAATTCCTGCTTCATTTTGCTTAAGCTTAACTTTATATTTCCACCCTCCGTCCAAAATTGTTCTGAGTCTAAAATAGGCTCAGGTTCACTTAAAACATCACACCTTTTTTAGCCAGAATGTAATATCTTCTACCCAGACCCCTTCATTCAAACATTATAGTGACAAATTTAATCAAAGGCTTTGACAATGGTATCACAATAAAGGGGGTCCATGTTGGGAAAATTTTACTTGCCCATAGCGTAAACAGAAGAGGTCAAGTGCTTGTTGAGACCTAAAGCTGATATCAAAATTATCTTCACCGAAATGTGTATAAATGCATAAACATCCTTGGGAGAAAAATGCAAAGAATCTTTCAGTAAAACTTTCCCTACGTATATGTCTGTCGGTCTGACTTCCAATCCCCCTTTATACCGTAAACGCACTGCATTCCTCCTTGGAGCAGCTTCTCTTTGTGCATTGGAAAAGAGCTCCGACAGCAAAGGTTTTTTATCTGGTTCCTTTTGGGGGGGGGTTACTGACAATTCCACTGCAGGTTTAGGTAAGGCCTTATGAGACACAGCAGCCTCAGCTGAATCACTCAAGTTATTCAGGTTACCTGCAGTACCTAAAACCATACACTCCTCTACCTTCTTATCTGTACCTGAAACATTTTCCTGCAGTTGCACCTTTGGAGCCCACTCAGGAGAATCCTGAGAAAAGGATAACTTCGGGCTCCAAGTGGGGTCAGGAATCCATCCACCTGATTCCAACAGAGACCAACCTGCTCCACTTAGAGCTTTTTCTGGTGTCCAGTCTTTTTGCCCCTCATTATTTATAATAGACGCTGCTTTATTACCTAAACCTAATGCATTTGGCATGGGAATTACATTTTTCCTTGTGTGCCCCTCAGAAAAAGAAAATTCTGTAACCCCTAATTGAGAACCTACATTAGACTGATAAACCACATTTTTATTTGCCTCTACTGCATCCCCTGCTTCATATTATTATTCAACACAAAACCTTTTATTTTATCCATAGGGACAGCAAAGTCAGTAAAATCCATAGGCAAAGTGGTATAGCTCATTTCAGCATTAGTTGAAATAATGTCCTGTTCCTCCTTCCTTTGTGCAGGCTGAAAAGACAGGTTACAGTTTTTTTGAGGCTTTCAGGCATCCAGACTTTTCTTCTTTTAAATCCTCCCGACTATATTGCAGCAGAGCGCTTCAGAGCTCGGTCGTTCATACGCTATTTTCTGTCATTAAAAGCCGAGATCTGAGTCTGCTTTTACACGCAAACAGTAGCAGTATTAATTTTGGAAAACGAGCTTATGCAAGATGACAGGTAATTCTACCTCTTGGACAACTTTACAGTCATTTCTGGAGCTAGAACAGGCAAATTCTCGATGTTGGGAAAATAAAAGTACCTGTTTGAATTGTGCGCTTTTCACCTGGGCACAGTTCCATTGGACAGCCGCCAGCTCACAGACTCTCCCAATCTCTTCCTTCTTCTTCTTGCTCCATGACCACCTCTGGTTGCCTTGTTTCCATTTTTTCGTCCTTCCTTGTATTGCCATTGCAAATCGTGAGGTTCCAGGTTCAAATCCTGCTGCAGCAAATAAGGAATTCACAACCCAGTTGTAATCTTGTGCTCAGAGCCACTCTCTTCCTCAAGATCTGCAGATGCCATTACAGGCAATACCTCTGGCTGTAGTTCTTCAGTAAATTCCTTAGTAAGCTCCCTGAAGATTCTCCTTTCGAGAGCTTAAATTTGAAATAAATTCAGCCAAACACCGCTGCAGCCTCTAACATGATAATAGTAGGAGACGAGGCTATCTCTCCTACCAAGCAGACATCCTCCTCCTCCTCCGCCATCTTGGTCCCACCAGAAAATGGGTCCCCCCTGCTCACAGGAAGCAGTCAGTAGGGGAATTTCCCTGGTGTCCTGGCCAAATTTCCCTCATTCACTAAAAAATACCACCAACAGCTTAATCTGGTTCAAAGTCAGTTGGCATTCATCTGTATCCCCCTCCCCCGGGTCGTGCCTGAAAATAGGCAGGATTTGTCTAGTGCACTTACCCGGTCAACAAAAGCTAAATAAATAAATATGAGACTGGAGGGAGGCTGGTTCAGGAGGCAGATGAGGAGACACTTTTTTACAGAGAGGGTGATGGCTGGGTGGAATGCGTTACCTGCAGAAGTGGTATCCAGTAGAACAGTGGACTGCTTCAAAAGGGGACGGTACAGGACAAGGGGGAGGGTTAATGAAGGGGAAGGGTGGAAGGGAGGGGCAGCTGCAGAATAAGGGGTGCTAGCTGCACATTCGAGCAGACTTGATAGACCTCTAGGCCTTCATCTGCTGGCAATTTTTGTATGTTCGTATGTTAATATGTTTGAGGGTAAATTAATTTATTTGGGTAATGGTTAATAAGAGGATAAATTCTTGGGCATGTGGCACAGATAGTGAAGACTAGAGGCAGAATAGAAACATTGAAGTTGACAGCAGATAAGGACCACAAGGCCCATCCAGTCTGCCCATTTCTTTTTCTGCCTTATGAATGTGCCATCAGCCTTTGCTCTATCAACGGCCTATCTATTCATACTCATCTGTATTGCTCCCTTATGCCTAGTCCATGCCTGTTTGAAGCCCTGCACTGTATTCATAACCACCACTTCCTGAGGTAGACCATTACATGCATCTACCACCCTTTCTGGGAAAAAGAACTTCCTCACATTACCCCTTAATTGGCCTCCTTCTAATCTCATGTTGTGTCTTCTTGTCCTGCTATTTTTCTTATATTGAAACATGTTAGACTCTTTCACCTTGTTAATGCCCTTAAGGTGTTTAAATGTTTTGATCATATCACCTCTCTCCATCCGTTGCTCTAGGGTATACATACTGAGCTTCGTTAATCTGTCCTCATATGTTTTCTGATGCAGTCCCTGCACCATTTTGGTTTCCCTCTCTGGACTGCCTCAATTTGGTTAATGTCCTTGTGAAGGTCTGGCCTCCAGTACTGCATGCAGTACTCCAGATGGGGCCTAACCAGTGTCTTGTAAAAAGGGATTATTGCCTCCCTCTTCTGACTTGTGATACCCCACTAATACACCCCAACATCCCTCTAGCCTTACCTGCTGCTTTAGTGGTCTACTTGGATGATTTCAGGTCATCGGTGATGATGACACCCAAGTCTCTTTCTTCCCTTGAGACTGCCATCAACTCCCCTCCCAGCCTATAGGTGGTTTCAGGGTTTTTCTTCCCTATGTGCATGATCTTGCACTTCTTTCATTAAATTCCAGTTGCTACTCTTCCAACCATTTTGCTAGTTTATCCAGATCTCTTCTCATTCTGCCCATCCCATCTGGACCATCTACTCTGTTGCAGATCTAGGTGTCATCTGCAAACAAGCAAACCTTACCCTCCGGTCCATCTGCAAGATCACTGATGAAAATATATTGAAGAGGACTGGCCCCAGGACTGATCCCTGAGGTACCCCACTTGTGAGTTGCATCTCTTCTGACTGTATACCGTTTACCACCACTCTCTGTTTTCTGTCCGTCAGCCAGTTTGCCACCCAGTTAACCAACTTCTGACCCACCCCAAGCCTACCCAGCTTATTAGTCTAATATTGGAACAGATTGCCAAAATGCATGTATGTATGTATGCATGTAGGTATTTATTTATTTCAAAATATTTTCCTGGAAAGACATAATCATCATAAACACTATAAGGAATACCAATACAATAAGACATTTGTGATAGATAAAAAAGTGAGATTGGATAGGCAAGGGGAAAGTACTCCTACAGGCAAATAAAGGGGGAGAGCAATATGGTCAGGACATTATTACTGGGGGGGGGTGGCAAAATATAGGAAGTCTTGGACAGTTACAGGTGGGAGTAGAAAAGTCATGAAGAAGAGACTTAAGGGAAAGGGAGACAAGGCACAGCGGATTGACATAAGACCGGTGGACTAGGGTTTAGGAAAGTGATATGAGAAGGCAGCTTGACCAACTATACGGCAATATGCAGCGTCATTCCTACAGTCTGGAACATGAAACAAAATTCTCTCAGACTCACCAAACTGGTCAGATATACTGTCTTCAAATCTCTTTTAGAAAAACTATGTAATGAATCATGTAAGTGTAATGGCACAAACAAATGACTGTTGGCAAGGGGTTATAATGTTTCTGACAATAACAGTGCAGCAGTAAATGCCTCAAGCAAAATGTCACACTCCAACATAACACTGGGCTATTCAGCAACCATACAAAAAAAACCATAGAGCCTTTGAAATCAGTGGCACTTTTTGTTTTTGCTGAAGACTTCACACCTCACACCCCACAACATGGGGGGGCTTCACCCCTGAACTTTAAATAACCAGCTCTGAGGGGGTGTGGACTTCAGGAATGGGGAGAAACTCAAAAGGGGGGGAAATTATTTTTTCTTTCAACAAAAAAATTGCAACACCAAGATACCTGGGAGGAACCGAACTGCAGTCCTAGGTTTCCATTGCTGCTGTGTGCTGGTGCTTTAGCCACTCCACCATGGGAGTGGCTTGACTAAATATAGCACAACAGGCTTCTTTAGCCCTTCTTCCACTTTGCAGTCAGTGACAGAGGTTCCAGTAATTCCCTACTGCTGTTATACAACTGTCGCTGTAAATGTTTCTGTGCTTTGCACAGTGTGATTATTACTGCACTGTTTTTGTAGTGCTATATTGAACCTGTATTTGAGTGTTCATTGCTTTCTGTATTTAAAGTTATCACAGGTGGTAAGCAGCATACATTCACCAAATGTTCTCTCTAATGTACTCAAGTTCCTCCTCTTTGTATCTTTGTAGTATAGCATGTATTCATAAATTATTCTATTTGTATGTTACATTGCTAGTCACAGATCTGTAACATGGTATAATGCTCTATCTGACTGCTGCATAATGGTGTCTCTTGATTTCTATTGTATGCTGTCCTACCCTGAACCTCCTTGTAAATGAGCTTGCTAAATATAGCCTTATTCTGGTGAAATAAATAAACTAACAAAAAAAATTGCTGTGTACAGGGTAGGAGGAAGGAAGGTGGGTGGATAAAAGGGACATAAGGTAGGAAGGAATAGAACCAAAGCAAAATAGAGATATAAAGGAGGCACAGTAAGAAAATGTTCCTGGCATCAAGAGAGGGGAAGGAGAGGGCAGGGTAGAATGGGCAGTGAAGGATATGAAAGGGGCAGTTTAAGGCAAAATGACAAAAGATATGAATGAGGGGTCCAGTTTGACACAGGATGACAAAAACATAGAGGCAATATAGAGACAATCTTGGGCCTATGCAGAATAATTTATGTGACCTAAACAAAACCTGGTTTAACCAATCAGGCACGCAAATTGCTAATTTGAATGGCTATTGCCTGACTTCTGAATGGGATGAGTTTTAGGCATGGATGAGCATATACAGTAAGCCCTTGAAATAATGATAATTAGTGAATTATGGTACAAATGGTTAACTGGGCAGTCTGGCTGGGCCAAGTATTCCTGTTTTATGCTGACAAAATTTTATGCATGAAAGATTTTTCTCCCCCGAATATAAGATTTTCTGCCATGACAAGATTAATAAAAGGGGAGGAGAAATATTGTTTTATGTGAAGGAACAAACAGAGCTGACAAATGTTGAAAAGCCAAAAATGGATACATTATGTGAAATACTGTACTTATTATTCAGATTAAGCTTGGTAATACTAAAAAGTTGTGTTTGGGAGCTTCAAAAATGGCAAATGAGAGCTGAATGAGTTAATTAATCTTTTATGTAAGAAGAAATACAGGAAACGGATGTTGATAGGAGATTCAGATTTGAACTGGATGGAAGCAAACAGTGATAAATTTTAAAAAGCTGATAATAAATTTGGACCACATATTAATTGAAACAACAACATACAAATAAAACTAGTATGGGCAAATTGATTGGACAATGGTTATTAACAGGATAGATTTTGGGGCATGTGGCAATTCAACAGATCAGCCTTTGATAATTTAGAGTATGTGAATAACACTTTTGACTTTTTCTTGAAATATTAAATTGGGCCTTGAATACATATATACCCTTTTACAAAGATGGCTGTGAGAGGAGATGCATATAGGTGGCTAAATTCTGATATTGTAAAACAGATAAAAGAAGGGTACAAGTCTTGAGAAAATTACAAAACTACATATGATGTGAGGATATGGCAACAATAAAAAAATGTATAAAACTGGTATAAAAGAGATTAAAAAGAAGAGAAGTATTATGAACATCAACTAACACAACATTTTTCAGATGGTAAGTTGGGGTGAAGGAAGACTCTAAAGCTCTAATAAATTGTACAAATATGTTATTTTTTTTTTATTTTTACAAATGCTTGAATACCACCAGTACAAAATGGATATATTATGTGAAATACTGTACTTATGATTAAGATTAAGCTGGAAATACTAAAAAGTTCTTAAGAAAAATTATACTTTAAGATTATGACTACCAATTTGTTTTGTTTTTTCTGTTTTATAAAACAGGATCTCCATGGGCCCTGATGAAGTTGCCCCTTTGGCTACAAAACATAGGCTGGACTTATAGGTGGCATTCAAGCATTTGAATAATAAAACCTATTTTTACTATTTTGTGGAGATTTAGAGTTTCTTCACCCTTTACTTGCAGTACTGATTCGATTGTTTGTTTGTAATTGGTGTGATTATGTGAAACTTGGACATTTTGCACAGGACTGTCTTGAAAACTGGATTGTATTATCCAAACGACATGTACTTTTCCTGTATAAAAATAAAGTTTTTACTACTACTACTACTGAGACTTAGCATCGCAAAGGGAGACTCCTCTGCATTACCTTCATTTCAAATAGAGGTTTAAGCAAACAGGATCCAACCATCCCCCCCCCCCACACACACACACACACACACACTTTTTCAGATGGTAAGTTGTTCTGGAAAGTAGTAAATGGCTTAATTAAAACAAGTATGAGAACCTTAATAAATAGAATAATAAACAACAGTATAGAATGATTTGACATAAAAGAGACTGCTGATGACTTTAACAAGGAATTTACTAATTTAGAATGGTACATCAGTCATCTAAATGGGGCTCAGCAAACTGAGGTTATGAAGACACTTCTAGATAGGGAAAGTTCTATGTGCATGCTGTATCTTAGCTGCCTAAAGTCTATGGATACTCCAAAAGGTTCTGGGTTGGATGGAGCCAAATCGAAATTATTAACATTAGGTGCAGGGAATTGGCATATCCATTAATTAAAATAATAAACCTGTCTCTTATGACTAAAAAGGTCCTGGAACCTTGGAAAATGGTGTTTGTTATTCATTTACATAGACACATAGACAGTGTCAGCAGAAAAGGGCCTACGGCCCACCCACTCTGCCCATCTGAGCTTGTAAGTTTACTTTATGTTTTCTTAGAAGTCTGTTGCTCCATAACCCTGACCTCCAGAATTCCTTTATATATACCCCATGCATTCTTAAATCCCATGATAGTTTCAGCCCCCACCACTTCCTCTGGCAGGGTGTTCCACTTGTCCACCATCCGTTCTGTGAAGAAATTCTTCCTCATGTTTCCTCTGAATCATCCTCCCTCCAACTTCATCTCATGCCCTCTAGTCCTGGAACATCTTTTTCGCTTAAAAATAGTGTGTTCCTGCACCCTGTTCCTCCCAGTAAGATACTTGTCTGTCTCTATCATATCCCCTCTTTCCCTCCTCTCCTCCAGGGAGTACATATTCAGTTCCTTCAACCTGTCCTCATAGGACTTGTGATGCGATCCATGTACCATCTTTGTTTACAGCATATAAGGAGGGGGTTAAGAGGGTATAGATAACCATAGACCAATTTCACTGATATCTCATATTGGTAAATTTCAGAAGAAGCTGGAGCACAGCCAACTCATGAAATATTTGGCAAGGCATCATCTCCTCGCTGAATTTCAGTTTTGGTTCAGGAGGGAGTTTGGGACTACCACTACCTTGATCAGGTTCACAAGTGACCTGCACTGGAATATGGGAAAGGACTTCCTGATCAGTGTGGTCTTCATGGATGCGGCCAAGGCATTTGAATTGATGGACCACTCCATCCTGGAGACCAAGTTGGGGAATCTTTTAGACTCACCAGCTTTTAAATGGTTTGGTGACTATTTTAAAAAATGAAAGGCAGCAGGTTAGGGTGGATGGTGCCTTGTCTTCTTCCTGGCCATGCCCTAATAAGAATAACCCATATAATAGCATTCTGCTGGATCTTATTTTAATAAGCACACCTCATCTATTTTCTCATGCTAGTGTGTTCTTCTCTGATATCAGTGACCACTGTTTCATTGCCTGTGTAAGATCTGCCCAGGAATCACCATCCACATCCAAATTGACCATCAAGATGTGTAATTGTAACTTTGACCCCTGAGCATTTATCTCTGACCTGTGGGATTCTCTGAGTTGGCAGGACTTCTACCTAGCAGAATCAGTGAACACAGCATATGATAATTTCCAAGAAATTGTGTTAAGGGCACTGGATAAGCATGCACCACTCGTTAAAGTCCATTCCAAGAAAAAAATCATGCCGGTGGTTTATGGTAGACTTGATGACCACACTGCATAATAGAGACTTGCTTTGGAAAAGAGCTCAGAAAACAAAGCTCCCAGCTGACTGGATTTCATTTAGGAGGGCAAAGAATCTCTGCGCCAAGATGGTCAGAGAGGTGAAGGCAAACTATTACCATGCAAAACTTGACTTTTCCTCTAATTGTTCCTCCAAATTCTGAATAACCCTAAAGGACATAGAAGATCATGAGTTCACAAATTCCTTACCCACAAGAATTACTATTGGTGCCACTACAGTCTCAGAGAGGCCGACAATCCTTGACTCTCTCACAACCATTTCGCTACCGCAGGTTTAGCCATTGATACCTCCCCCACCAGTAACCTCCGCTCACAAATTGACATACAGGAGCAAGAAGCCCCTGTCTCTAGCATTGCATTCTCCCTTCAGCCTGCATCTTTGAAAAATGTTGAGGACCTTCTGCTACAGCTGGATACTAGGAAGAGTGCTGGTGCTGACCTCTTACACCCTTTTTCCTGAAACTTGGTCATCAAGTCTTGGCTGTGCCAATTACGCATCTCTTTAACCTATCTCTATTGCAGGGTGATCTTCCTCCCTTATGGAAAACAACTCATGTGATTCCCCTTCTCAAATCCAGAGACCCCAGTGATCTAAACAACTACAGGCCAATCTCTCTACTCCTCATCTTGTCTAAACTGCTGGAGAAAATGATGAGTGCACAGCTCAGAAACTATCTAGAGTCTGCAAATCTGCTTAACCCATTACATTCAGGCTTTAGACAATGTCATAGCACCAACTCGGTACTTGCAAAGGTGATCAATGACTGGAAGTGTGATCTGGATACAAGAATTTCACTTACACAGTATGTTTAGACCTAAGTAATGCATTCTACACTGTCAACCATGACCTGCTCCTTACATACCTTTGGAACACTGGCCTGGACCCCCTGTCCTTGACATTGTTCTCTAATTACCTCACAGGTCATATTCAGCAGGTAAAAGCAGAAGGGGAACTCTCACTACTAAAATCTTTGTTGGGTTGTACTGCAGGGCTCCATATTGGGTCCACTCTTTTCACAATATATATTAATGGAATCAAAGCCAGTATCAAATCTGCCAACATGCATCTTTTTGCAGGTGATACGGTACTATACATTGGCAGACCTACTCCTGACGCAGCATGCAGTGACCTTCAACAGGAATTCAGTCATCTGCAACTACAGCTATTGAACCAGAAACTTTTTTTGAATGCTAAAAAACAAAGGTGATATTCTTTTCACCCTTTGTACATGCAGTGAACCCTGCCACCCAAGGAACCTTGCCTCAGATCACTACACTTCTAGGCTAACCTTTGGAATATGTAACCAAGTTCAGATACCTGTGGGTTTGGGATCGACCATAGACTTTCCTTTAATGACCACATTGAAAAACTGATAAAAAAGTTTAGACAGAGGTTTGGTCACTTTTACGGGATCAATCACCATCTTACACGGGATGCTAAGAAGAGACTGGTCCAAGCCACTTTCCTCTCATTATTAGACTATGCAGACTTCCTCTATAGCCAAGGCGCCTCTACTGCACTTGACAAACTTGATACGCTCTATCATAGAGCTATAAGGTTTATTACCGGTCTTCCTTACTCTATGCATCACTGCTCTGTACATGCTGCTGTGGGATAGCCATCCCTCAATTATAGAAGACAGAGAAAAGACACCCTTTGGACCTTCAGAGCTATTACCAAGAAGCTGCCTCAATATATCTTGGATTGTCTACCACTAAGCATGGTAGGCAATTATGCCCTGAGGAGTGCCTCCTATATCTCTCTTACTATACTTAAGGTCAAATCGCTCTTTGGTAAGACATCATTAAGTTACGTACTGCCCCTACTCTGGAACAAGCTGAAAAAAACTTTGAAATTGATCCACCCCATCAAATTACCAGTATTAAAACACTCCGTGCTCATTCTTTCAAGGAATCCTGTAATTTTTTCCCCTGATCTTTGCTTTATCTTCAGATAGCAGAGTCTCCTACATGCTGTCTTCCCAGACCCTTTAACATTCTGCTCCCCTTAACTGCCTTTCCTCCAACTGCATTTTAAATCCTGTATTCACTCTCTGTCTGTTGCCTCCACACCAGACAATAAAGTCTGCATCATTTAACATTGAACTTATTTGCTATTGTATGACTTCTCCTACTATCTGCAATTTGGAGCCTTGTACTGTCCCCATTCTGCTGTGCCACCAGTCCCCAGCAATCAGTGGCCTTCTCATGGGTACCCCTGCCTCCTAAGCTTCTGTCCCTCAAAACCCTTCCCTCCTACTGGTAATAACCTTCAACTTTCATACCTAATCTATGGACAGGGCCCTGTGTTTTCTGTGATTCTGCGGTTGCAGCAGTGGCCGCAGAAATCAGGGCTGACCACAGAAATCAATGCTTGCCGCAGAAATCAGGAAAATCAGCCACAGCCGCAGAAATGCTAGCTATGTTATGCAGTCACACAAGACAAGACAAGGGCATAGCTATTGATGTGTTAAGTATGCCATGGCACACATGCTCATTAGAAGAGGCAGCAAACTGATGCCATCTGGTAGAAAGCCAAAAAGCTAGTGGCTGCATGGTATCTTGACTAATGCTGGCTCTTGTTACATAACTCCTTCCAGGCAATATTTTGTGTGTGTGTGGGGGGCGACTGACACAATAGTAGCAAAGCTTGATTAGGTCCATGGCAGTTATGATTTGCTGCTGTGTAGGTGTGGGTAGCTCAGCCATGTTAATTTTTCATTATGAGGCTTCTCATGTGCATGCTGAATCCTTGGAAGATGAATTTGGAAGGAAGAACTGGAAGGCAAACTGCAGTCAAGAAGGGAGAAGATTCAGTGGTGCCCGTGGAGGTGGAACTGATCTCAGTGTGGTGAGAAGCATTGGAGGAGAAGCTGATTTCT
Organism: Neoceratodus forsteri; assembly: GCA_016271365.2. Taxonomy (NCBI): domain Eukaryota; kingdom Metazoa; phylum Chordata; order Ceratodontiformes; family Ceratodontidae; genus Neoceratodus; species Neoceratodus forsteri. The sequence goes on from CM057454.1 coordinate 800,634,298, forward strand.
GAAACATAGGGCTGGCAGCAGACTGAGCAGAGGACTCTGTCCCCAGTGGTGGACACCTATCACAGTTTTGATTTGTGGGCTGCAGTTCTGTACCTTCAAGTGTGAGAGTAATTTCTTGGCAAATCTGAACCTGCAGCCTAAATGGCAGAATCAAGCTTAATTCTTAAGGATGGTCAAGTTGCCCAGCTGCAGCAGAGCTGGAGACCAGGGTATACTAGAACTGGAGCAAGCAGGTATGGAAAAAAATCAGAATGGTGAGTTTGATTGCTGTTATACATAAGTGAAATGAGGGTCACTGACTGAAGAACACCACCAGCCCCTGAGCTGTGAGCAGAAGACAACAAGATAACCAAGGTTACTCCAGCTTAATAAGAATGACTTGCTTGCATTTTTTTAGTGTGTCCCCCTAAAGAAAAATCAGGAGTTAGCAAATGCTATGGACACTGCAAGTTACACCCTCCTTCACTGTTCAAGGAAGACAATTCCCACCCCCAACCCCAAAACACAGATTTGTACACTGAACTTAACATGTTTGTTGCAAGGCAGTTGGAGTATTCCTAGTTTACAAAAATAATAATTTTAAAGAACATTGATCAAAATCAGAAAAACATGGCCTTCAAGTTGGAGTCTATCTTTATATCAGCTAACTGTAAATATAAACCAGATGAAATCAAAGCAGGTTTTGCCTTCTGTGTAGTTTTAGCTAAGTGTATATGTCCTACTCTGATTATAACCTAGTAGAACAGCAAAGGACACCAATTTCCAGAAGAACAAATGAGCCTTCAAATTCAGGGTGGGAGGAAAAATTCATTAAATGAGAACTCTGATGCCCATGGCTGTGTCAGGTTTGGGTTATTGCTGTTCAATATTTATGATAAGAAGACTACATACTGTTAAATAGCCTCCTCTTCCACTTTCAGTGTAGCAGAGTGGTTGCACAAAGGCAGTCAAAAGGGTTAACTTAGACTCAATCCCTTTAAAGGTATGCTGTTTAGTCACAATTTATGTGCCACAGAATAGCCGCAGAATCAGCAGTTGTTCTGCCGCAGAAAGTATGAGGTCCTGCTGCAGAATGTAGGTCCACTTTGCTGCAGTAAACATAGGGCCCTGAGTATACCCTAGAGCAAAGGAGGGAGAGTGGTGACATGATCGAAACATTCAAACATCTTAAGAGTATCTTAAGGGCATTAACATGGTGAAAGAGATTAACATGTTTCAATTTAAGAAAATAGCAGGACAAAAGGACACAGCATGAGGTTAGAGGGAGGCCAAATAAGGGGTAATGTGAGGAAGCTTTTTTTCACAGAATGAGTGATGGATGCATGGAATGGCCTACCTTAGGAAGTGGTGGATATGAATACAGTGCAGGGCTTCAAACAGACATGGATAGGCATATGGGAGCAATACAGATGAGTGTGAATAGATAGGCCATTAACAGAGTAAATGCCAATGGCACATTCATAAGGTAGAAAAAATGGACAGACTGGATGGGCCTTGAGGTCCTTATCTGCTGCCAGCTTCTATGTTCCTATGTTTTACTTTGCCACAGTAAACATGGGGCCCCATCTATGGATCCTCTCTTTCATGCTTTCTGACATACTCCATGTATATTTTGTATATACTGACTTCTTTCATGCATTCCGGCAACTCCTTGCATATTTTGTACATACTGAATTCTCAGCATTTGTCACTGTTATTCAACTTGTATATAGTAAATTGCTTCTGGCTGAGTTTATATTTGTATCAGGGTTCTATTGTAAACCATTGTATATGTAACCTTACTATGTAATGACTACGTATTCTGCCCATGTCCATCATGAAAATGAGAATTGCTCAATGGTGTTCACCTGAAACATAAATAGAAACATAGAATTTGACGGCAGATAAGGACCGCTTGGCCCATCCAGTCTGCCCATTTCCCTACCTAATGGATAAGCTGCAGATCCTAGTTAACCAGCAGCCTACTTCTTTCTACCCCCACCCCCTAGAATTGCCTTATGACTGTCCCATGCATGCTTGTATTCAACCACTGTTTTTGACTTCACAACCTCCTCTGGAAGGCCATTCCATGCATCCACAACTTCTCTGTGAAAAAATACTTACATTACCTCTGAGCTGCCCCCATCTTCAGATTGTGCCCCTTGTTCTTGCACACCTCTTTTTGAAAGATGCTACCCTCTTGGACTTTGTTGATTCCCTTGAGGTACTTGAAAGTTTCTATCATGTCCCCCCCTTCCTCCTTTCATCGAGGCTATACATTTTAAGCTTCTTTAGCCTCTCTTCATATGTCGTCTGGTGCAGACCCTGCATCATTTTAGTTGCCCTCCTCTGGACAGCTTCTATCTTGTCTATGTCCTTGTGGAGATTGGGTCTCCAGAACTGCACAGAGTACTCCAGATGAGGTCTCACCAGCTGTCTGTATAGAGGGATAACAACTTCCTGTTTTCTACTTGTGATGCCTCTGCCTATGCATCCCAGTATCCCCCAGCCCTCCTTACTGCTCTCTCACATTGCTTGCCTACATTTAAGCCATCTGATATGACTACCCCCACTTCCCTTTCCATTTTTTTTGTTAGTATCTCACCCCACATTGTGTACTCTTCCCCTGGGTTTTTATTTCCCAGGTGCATTACCTTGCACTTCTTAGCATTGAATCTAAATTGTCATATATTTGACCATTCCTCTAACCTTGCCAAGTCCCTTCTCATCCTTTCCATCTCACCTTGTGCATCAACTCTGTTGCAGATCTTTGTGTCATCTGCAAGGAGCCATACTTTTCCTTCCAGTCCCTCTTCAATGTCTCTTATAAAGACATTGAAGAGGACCGGTCCTAATACTGAACCCTGCGGTACCCCACTAGTAATCCCCCCTTTCTTTAGAGTGGACTCCATTTACTATTACACTCTGTATCCTATTCTCCAGCCAATTCTTTACCCAGGCTATCATCTTGGGTCCCACTCCCAGGCTGGCTAACTTGTATATTAATCTTTTGTGTGGGACTGAGTCAAATGCCTTGCTAAAGTCTAGGTAGGCCATGTCCACAGCCCCTCCCTGATCTACAACTTTGGTCACCCAGTCAAAGAAATATATTAGATTCATCTGGCATGACCTTCCTGCTGTGAATCCATGCTGCCTTGGGTCCTGTGCCCCTCTGGCCTCTAGGTACTCGACAATTCTTTCCTTCAGAAGTGATTCCATCATTTTCCCTATCACTGAGGTTAAACTAACAGGTCTGTAGTTTCCTGCTTCAGCCCTGGTCCCACTTTTGTGAAGGGGAATCACATCTCCCCTCTTCCAGTCCTCATTTGTTAAAGAGGGTAGTCAGTGGTGTCACTAGTTCTACACTTAGTTCTTTCAGAATTCTGGGATGAATCCCATCAGGCCCCATTGCTTTGTTCACCTTCAATTTTAGCTTAAATAAAGATTTTGATTGATTGATTGATTGAATGATTTATTGAGCAGTACATTTCAGTGTATCCCAAAGTTCAGCCTTGGGTCAATTATTATTTATAACTTTTGCAGATGATGTGTCTGATCTGATTAGTGTTACTGTTAAAGTTAGTTCTGAATACTGATGATTCAGTGTTATATACTGCAGACACTAATGTTGATGAATTGAGCAACAATTTGACATTTGAGTTTTCCAAACTACAAAGATGGTTTGAATCTAGCAAACTTCTACTTATCTAGAAGAAGATGAGCACCAGGGCCCAGATATTTAAAGGGGTTGCACATGGTGCAACAGTGTTGGTACCATGTGCAACCTAATGATGTTTCAGCGATATTCAAAAGGGAAAAGTGCGCAGCATAAATCCCGATGCGCTGGAGCGCATCAGTAATGTATGCAGTCACAGGTAGGAGGGGCATGCCCATGCATACTTTGCACTGCCCGATATTCAGCCTGGGATGTGCAGAATCATGAATGCGCAACCCCTACCTGCGCCAGCACAAAGTTGATCAAAAAAAATAGGAACAACTGATGGCCACTCACAGTTGGGCTGCAGCATTGCAGGGCACAACATGGCAGCTGCCACCTGTGGGTGGCCACCCGAGTTCCAGCTGCACCTGGTGGCACCCCCTATGCCCAATCGTGGGCATTTTAAAAAAAGATTAATGTCCAATATCCCTGGTGGTCCAGTGGACCACTGTCTGCCTGATCGTGGGCATCTGTATAAAAAACAGACTTCATCCAATATCCCTGGTGGTGCAGTGGACCGTTATCTGCTCAATCTCAGGCATCTGTATTAAGCAAGACAAATCCATCTTATATCCCTGGTGGTCCAGTGAACCGCTATCTGCCTGACCGTGGGCATTTGTAAAAAAAAAATGATTCCAATATCCCTGGTTGTCTAGTGGTACCCCCCACTCGCCAACTGAGCCCCACTGCCCCACTCCCCCACTGTCAGCTGGCGGGCAGCAGCATCCCACCCGCCTGCCACCCTGCCACCTGCCGACTGACACCTTAGTAGGGCTGCACACCCATTGGTTCACAGTGTGAGCCACTGGGCATGCAGCCCCTACCGTACTACACATTCTCAGAAGATATGTACCAAGAGTTCTTTTCTAATAGGAATGTAATGCTTTTTCTCTGATTCCATGCCTTGTAAGCAGGGTCAGAGAGCACAAATATGGTGATGCCCATATTGGCTGCTTTGCAAACTTCATGGGAGTCCAAATAGTAGTAAGCTGGAGCAGTGAAAGCAGTGCACCAGCACTTCTAGGATGGAGTCTGTCTAGAAAGACAGTCTGGGGATAGTCAGCAGAAACAACAAGAAGGATCAGACTGGTTGAGTCAGAACAGAATGACAGCATGATAAAATCAACCAAAATGAGAATTTCTTGGTATTACTTGGTATGAAAGAACAGAAGAAGGCCAGAGCCCATCGAGACTGTTCCCCATACGGTGTGGGACATTATTTATCTATTATCCCTCAATCAAACATCTAATTTGTTTTTAAAGACAGTGGCACTAGTTGTCTCTATCAATTCTTGTGGCAAGGTGTTCCATACAATGGATGCTCTTATTGGAAAAAAGTTTCCCCTTTTGCTGGTTTTATAAGTTTTTACTTCAAGCTGTTTATTATGCAGTCTCAGAACATGTCTCCTTTTGGAGAGTGTTAGACCACATTTTTCCATTAAATCTGGTGAATTTATTAAATTAAAAACCATAAGCATATCACCTCTTAATTTTCTAGTTTGAAGAGAGAAGAGAGAATAGACCAGTAGCTGTTCTGATAATCCAAGTTTGTTAATCTTGGAATCATTCTAGTTACTCTCCTTTGAACCTGTTCAAGAATTGCTATGTCTTTTTTTGGTTTTGATTCCAGAAAGGGGAGCCATAGTCTAGATACGGTCTAATTGATCATTTGATGTAAGTTTATTATAAACATATATCCCTAAATCTTTTTCACAATTTGATGAGTGAAGTGGTAGTCCATTTATATGATATATCGTTTTTGGATTATTTACACCAAAATGCACTACTAAACATTTGTCTTGATTAAACAGCAAATGATTTTCATTTGCCCAAAGTGTTAATTTTTCCAAATCCTTCTTTAATGCAGAAATATTTTCTTGATTATTAACCTTGCCCCCAATTTAGTATTGTCTTCAAATTTAACTATGAAGTTATTTGGCCATGTTTGTAAATCATTGATAAAGACGTTAAACAATGTTGGTCCCAAGACTGTCCCCTGTGGTACACCACTTGTCACACTACCCAAATCAGACAAGATATCATTAATTCTGACTCTCTGAGAATGATTTGTCAACCAGCTTAAAGTCCAGTTGACAATATCAGGTGACAAACCTAGATTGTGCATTTTAGTAATGAGTTTTTCATGTGAGACTTTATTAAAAGCTCTACTGAAGTCCAAAAGAATTACATCAGTAGGGATACCCACATCTAGTAGAGTACTTGTATTATTGTAAAAAGATATCAGATCGGTGGTGCAGGAATACTTGGGAGTAAACCCATGCTGATTTGAATCATAAATTCCTAATTTTTTACAATCTTGATCTATTAGAGACTTCATTACTCGTTCCATTAAGTTACCAGCCACTGAGGTCAGGCTAATTGGATGATAATTTAGCATAGAACCTCTATTGCCTTTTTTAAATATGGGAGTAACTACTGCTGAATGTCAATCATTTGGTACAATGCTTTCTTGAAAGGATTTATTGAAAATAACTGACAAAGGTATAGAAATATTTATAGAGGTTTCAATCAGAAACCATGGATGAATACTGTCATGGCCCGGACTAGTATTTGTTTTTAGTTTTTTGATAGCATGTATAATGCCAGTTGGATAAAACCTATGATAATCTACGTGGTGAACTTTAAATGTACTAATAGGTGATGTTTTGAGAGAAGACAGAACAAAAGTACTTATTAAAGAGATTCGAGGTTTCTATATCAGATAGAGAAGAGCCATTGGTTATAATGGGACCAATGGTCCTTGATACACCTTTTTTACTATTTATAAAGGAGAAAAGAGATTTGTGACAGTCTTTTGTGTGAGCTAGTTTAAATTCTAGCTTATTTTTTGCCAATTTAATAGAATGTTTTAAGTTTTTCACAGATAGTCTGTATTTATGTAATAGAGTAGTTTTAAATGGAACAGAACTATTCTTAAGTTTCCAAAAAATTTTAATTTTTATTTTAATCTGATTTTTAATTGTCTTGTTGAACCAAGGGAGAATGTATTCTTTATTATTAAATTTCCTCCTAGATGGAATAAAGGTATTTTCCAACTAATGTGCAATGCTTTTAAAAAAGTCCCAAGCTTGTTGTGTTGTACAATTAAGAAGATTAGATTCCCAGTTTATGTTTTGTAAGTATTCATTGATTTTTGAAAAATTTGCTTTGTTACAATTTGTTGTATAGTATAACTTCCTTTGTGTAGTTTTAAACTGTTGAATTTCAAAAAGAATAGATGAATGATCACTGGTCCCAAATGGATCCCAAATTTGTAACTTGCTAATTTGTTGCTGTATGTTAGTAAATAATAGATCCAAAATATTAGGACCTTGAGTGGGTTCAGTAACAAGTTTTTGTAATCCAGTACTAACTACCACATCTATTAGTCCTTTCTCGGCATAGGACTGTCCTGAGAATGAGTCCCAGTTAATATGAGGGAGGTTAAAGTCACCAAACACTACAGTATCTTGAGATTCTGAAAAATGTGTAATTTCTTTTTTTTTTAGCAAATAACCAAGCTTTATTGAAACTTATCCAACATAACATATATACCAAACAAGTACATAATACAGAGAAACCATAAAACAATAAATAGGAAAGGAATAACAAAGCAAAACAAGACTCCTAAAACCCCCTCCAAAATAAAAGGGAAAAAAGGTACCTATCCCACCCCCACCCCTGCCCACCCCTGGCAGCTAGCCCTGTGGCTGACTCACTTATTTAATGAATATAATCATAATGTAACCTCAGAAAAACAAACAAAGTAAGACCCAACTATATGTAGTTTAGCTGAGTCTTCAAAAGGAGGCACCAAGGAGGAAAGGATACACCAAATTAATGTGCCAAGCTGGGGTCGATATCCTTCCAATAGTTAGAAGTGAGAATAATGGACTTTATCTCTAATACCCGTACCTGTCCTTCAAACATTGGAATAGCTTCCCCCAACACAGTAGAAATATTGGTGAAGCATTATAAAAGGAAAGAACCGATCTTTCTGCATTCAATGCACTCATAAACTCCTCCCACCACTCCGCACATGATGGAGTCCAGTCACCTCTCCAGTGGCGCAAAATTATCAATTTAGTTACCACTGCTACCATAGCTAATCGACATTTAGTTAACTTGCTTTGTATTTTATCAAACACACCGAATATACAAGCCTCTGGAGTGAAGAACCTGTCCAGATCGTAAAATTGACCAATCTTTTGCTTCACCAAATGCCACAATCCCATCACCTTGGGGCAGGTCCAAAATTTGTGGTAGCTGGTAGCCAGAGAATCATTACACTCAGTACAATTCGCTGTAAAGCGACTGTCTATCCTTGAAAGCTTAGCTGGTGAAAAATATAGATTATGAAGTAACTTAACTTGAACTTCTCTTAATCTATCCTGCTTGATAAATTTATAGATATCAACCCAAGCCTTTTCCCAAGTTTCTGCTGATTTGCCCAAGGACAAATTTAATTCCCAATGTATCGGGACTGGTGATGCTTTCGAATTCCCTTTGACTATTATATACTTGTAAATTTTTGATATTACCTTGCCTGCTTGCACAAACCCTTTCAACTCCACAAACATAGGTCCCAAAATGTCTTGCCCCAGCTTTTTACCAAAATACAACTTAACGCAGCTTAGAATTTGACTTAGTTTTAGGTAGGATTGAAATTTACCTCCCAATTTCTCCGCCAGAGCCTGAAATGAAAGAAGGCTATTATTCTGAAAGAGATCCTTGACCCGTCACTTTGTTTCCCCTTCAATTCCCCGTCTAGATATAGGTTGTTTCCCAATGATCAAATTCGGATTTCCTACTATGAGTTGGGATAAATCATATCGTTGTGAGATTTGAAATTTCACATAAAACTGTTGCAAAGCTTTAATATCCCATCCTAATGGCGTATCCCTTGCCCTCTTGGGAATCTTAGCCCATGAGACATAAAGTAAAGACTCTAAATCCAACTTAAGGCCTTTAACAAATAAACAATCTAAATGAAGGCCAGAGTATGTTAGGTCCTCGTCGCAAGTCCAGGCACCCAACCTTGCCATGTGGATCACAAGGTAATAAGCATAAAAGTCCGGTAATTGAAGCCCTCCGAGTCGCCACTGCCGAGTAAGTTTGAGGTAACTCCTCCTAGGGGGTTTCCCATTCCATAGGAAAGCCACACATTGTTGAAATAGCAGCTTGAAAAAAGACTTTGGCAAGTAAACATTTAAATTAGATAAAGTATAAAAAAGTTTGGGCACAACCACCATTTTTATCGTATTGGCTCTTCCCGAAAAAGTCAGCGGGAGCTTTGACCACCTAACCAAATCTTCCTTGATGGTTTTAATTAACGGTTTAAGATTTAAATCAGTTAAGTTCTCTAAATTCTTAGATATTTGAATCCCCAAATACGTTAGTGATTTGGTTTGCCAACGAAGTCCCAGAGAAAGGCACCAACTTCTCTGAAGAAATGGGGACAAAGAATAGACTGACGTTTTGGCCCTATTCAGATTATACCCTGAAAACCTACTAAACTTATCGATTAAATCAAGGGCTTTAGGAAGGAAGAAGTAGTGTCCAAATGTAACAGTAGGTCATCTGCAAATGCAGATAGTTTAAACTCAGTGCCTCAATCCTTAGCCCTTCACTTCTATTGGACTTAATGGATCGAATTAACGGTTCAATATATAAATTGAAAAGGTATGGCGATAAAGGGCAACCCTGCCGAGTACCTCTAGAGAGAGGAAAGGCCTCAGAAATTAAGTTGTTACATTGGATTTTAGCTACGGGGCAAGAATATAAAATACGAACCATGTGAATAAATCTATCTGGAAGGCCTAGTTTTGACAGGGTAGTGAACATAAAAGTCCATTCCACCCTGTCAAAAGCTTTGTCTGCATCTAATGAAACTAATGACGATCCAACGCGAGGGTCCGAGACTCAGAAACCAGGTAAAACAACTTAAAATGATCAGCTGAGGAGCAACCCTCCACAAAACCGGCTTGTTTGGGCTCAATAAAGTCCGCCATACTCGCTTTAATCTGTTGGCCAGTATTTTAGCAAAATTTTACATCCAGATTTAACAAAGAAATCCGCCTATAACTACTCACTTAATCGATGGGTTTGTCTGGTTTTGGCAACAAAATAATCTTGGCCTCGAATGGTGTCTGGTCCCTGATCCCTTGATCACACCAGAAAGAAAATAGCTCCTGCAATAAAGGTGCAAGAATATTTTTAAATTGCTGATAAAAAAAAGCTGTAAAACCATCCAGGCCAGGTGCTTTATCTGGGCAAAATGAGTCAATAACATTGTCTATTTCTTCCACAGAGATGGGAGCTATCAATTGAGGGCCAACATCCTTTGACAGTTTCGGTAAAGGGATGGTTTCTAAGAACTCTTGGGTCTCATCTAATACCTGGGTGGGGGGCTGCTGGCTTGTATAAAGCTTTTGATAAAAGGACTTAAAAATTCTTAGTATTTCAGCCGGATCCGTGATCACTTGCCCTGATTCTGGGTGGTTAAGAGCAGTCACCCACCTTGCTGAAGATTTTTGTTTTAACTGCCAAGCCAACAGCCTCCCTACCCTACTACCTTGTCCCAGGTATAAAGCCTTGACTCTGGAGGCTAAACTAATAACTTTCTCTCTCTCTGCTTGTCCGCATACCAATTTCTTAAGAAAATTAGTTTATTTTCTTGTTCTTCCATTCTTTGATTGTCATTTAACTTTTCTAATTCCTTTATCTCCTTTAAACATTCATCTAGTAGTGTCCTTGACTTCGTCTTGCGGACTGTTGCCAAGCGTATTAACTCACCACGCCACACAGACTTAACAGCCACCCACGTTTGGTCAATGGCGTTAATGGAACCCCAATTACTGGCAATAGAACTTTCTAAGAACAATTTAAATCTGGCTAATGTCTTGGATTCTTTTAAAATACTGTTATTTAATGACCATGAGTATGACCTACTTGGTAGAAGTGGTAGAGAACATATAATTCTTATAGGTGAATGGTCAGAGATTACACGGGGCAAAGTTGTGTGGCACCCACCACCCAAGACAAACTAAACTGGCTGACCAGAAAAAAATCTAATCTCAAGTGTGATTTATGCACTGTAGAAGAAAATGTATACTCACGGAGACTGGGGTTGAGGGTACGCCAGGGATCTATTAGACCTATTGATAACATAAGCTCCCGTAAGGCCTTCTGAGCTGGAGCGAGGGAAGAGCCTTTACAATGTGATCTGTCTAGTCGGTTAGCCTGGACTAAATTCCAGTCCCCACCTATGATTATTGGGACGTTCCTGAAAGAAGCCAAGGTCAATCCTAACTGTGTAAAAAAATCCGGTGAATCTAGGTTAGGCCCATATACTGAACCCAGGACTAAATTAATCCCTCCAATACTACCCAAAACAAATATAAAACGACCTTGCGGGTCGGATATTATTTGAGAATGCGTGAATGGAATCCCCCGAGCAACTAAAATAGCTACTCCCCGGCTATTGGAGGAGAATCCCGCTCCAAAAGACCTGATTCACCCACTTCTTCTTGAAATGGGCCAGTCGGTCGGCGAGAACATGGGTTTCTTGTAGAAATACTATCGCTGGTTTCAAGCGGGCAAGGTGGTTCAGAATGACAAATTTTTTATAGTTGTCCTTTCCTCCTTTGATAGTCCAAGAAATTATATTCAACCTATCCTCCATTTATTGTACAGACTATAGAAATCTTGGGATAGCTCTCCCCCCCCATACAAATTCCCTCAAAACAAAAAAATTACCTTTCCGAAATGCCCTCCAACCCCTAAACAAAACAGTAACACACCCATAAATAACTTATAACTTACCCTCCTGGCCTGAAGCCAACTCCCCGTCCTCCGGTACATGATGCTACATAGAGACGGGTATATCCACCCCGCCACAATTATTATTATGATTGAATATATAGTCGTATCAGACTCTATCCATGAGCCAGGCTACTAAAAGAAAATTAACCTCCTTCTTTAGATCTATAATTAAGACACATAGTAAAACACTAATAAACAAGAATTTTCCAATAAGAAATAGAAATTAAGGGGTATAATGCAACCATTGAACTAATAAATCATACATTAGGCCATTAAGTACCTCCAGCCTTCCAGACATTAGCGAACAAAATTATAAGCATTTCCATGGCACACCAAACATTAGTCCCTGTAAAGGGCTCTGTCTAAGTCCACAAAATCGAGGGCAGGCCGAACTATACCTAACAGAACTATTGAGTAATCAAAACAAGGCTGTCCGGCCTACCATAAAATCATGGCTAGCATTATACCCCTTGGCAATTCGGTTCTAACTTGACCCTTTTAACTAGTTAGGTCCCCCATCTATAATTTACTATTAAGAAAACTATTGTTATTCATCAAACACCATTTATACAGGTGTCACAGAAAAGGGGAACAAAAGTATTCTCCCAGGCGTAGATGCAATCATTATAGCCTGCCTCCTCATTAAAATATTAACCTTAAGTTTATAACTGCAAGGACTAACATGAAACCCTCCCCGTACTCTATTTGTGATCCAAAGTACTATAATACTTCTAACCAACATAAAGCAGTTATATAGTTGGTAAAGCGCCCTTGCCCATCTTTATAGGGGTTAAGTATCACACACAGCAACAGACATGATACCTAACCCAACTTGTCGCTAATTTTGGGCATTCAGAATTACTTATTGCTCCAATACCCCAATCAAAACCAGATAATGATTGTTAATAGCAATCCAAGAATCTTGGTCACCAAACATGCTAAAACAGAAAGTTCCTATATGTTGTCCATATAGTCAGACTTATCTCTCATCCCTTGGGAAACAGGTCAGGTAACAAAGATCTCAAGGAGTCGAGTGCTTCTTCCGCTGAGTTGAACCTCTTTGGGCCTCCCTTAAGTGTAACCTCCAGCCTTGCGGGATAAAGTAGATGGTGCCGGATCCCTACCGCCCAGAGCTTCGAAGTAATCGGCCTGAAGTTGGCACGAGCTTGCCTCATCTTCCAGGTTAAGTCAGGCACCAGACGCAGTTTTTTACCCTCCCATTGGAAAACCTCCAGTTTCCTCACTCCATTTAAAATGTGCTTCCTGTCCAAATAGTTCAATAGTTTGAAAATAACTGGCCTCGGTGGCTCCGGAGGTGGAGGTTTGGCTCTAAGGGCCCTATGACCCCTCTCTATAATATATTCCGGCCCATTGGGTGAGGGGCCCACCAATTTCTTAATAAGCCTCTGTAGAAACTGAATAGTATTCGGCCCTTCCTCACCTTCTGGAAGGCCCAGCAGGACCAGATTATTACGCCTGTTGCGGCCCTCCAGGTCATCTAGGCGATCCTCCAATTTGACAATATTTCTTTTGCACTCCACTATATTGGGGCCTGATTTATCCATAGCTCTCTCAAGGATGAGATTCTGGCCTCAGCGTCAGTCACCCTTCTACGCTAACTGTGTCAAGGCTGGTTTTATCTCTGCCACTTCCTCTATGAGTTTGAATAAGGCTTCTTTTATAGTAGAAAGGTCATTGTAGATCTTCTCAGGTTTTAGCTCTTGTTCCTGGAGTGATGGCGATGAGCCCCTTCGTGACGTTTAGCTTCCGATTCTAAATCGGCTGTCTGCATCTTCCAAAACGGGCGTTATCGCTGGTTACCCCAAAATCCACTCTTGCAGGCACCCAATATTTCCCAGTGCCAATTCAGGTGGCTTTGCAGTGCAAAATGTAAGATTTAGTGTGCAGAATATAGTTCCTGCTGTCAAGGAGAGAAAGGCCCACAGGCTGCAGCCTTACCGCGGACGTGCAGTTACCAGTTCTTGCACTGGCTGCTTTAAAATTCCAGAAGCGAGCGTTATCACCAAATGCCCCAAAACCAGTACTAACAGACTCCTACCAGTGTCCCAGAGTCTGTTCAATGTGTAATGCTGCACAAAAATAGGATTTATGCTGGCAGGGAGCAGTTGAATCACACGTTGCTGTCTAGTCGCGGGCGGACAATCTCCGATGCTAAATTTAGCTGCTCGAATTCCAAAAATGGGCGATGTCACGAAATGTTGCGGGACCTGTTCTTACAGGGTCTGGCTAGCGTCCTAGTGCTTGCTCACCCTGTTTACCCTTGCAGAAATAGTGTTTGTAGTGGCAGGGAGCGGAGAACCCTCAAGCTGCTGCCATTACTCCATGAGCGTCACGTGATCTCAATGTGTAATTTCTTTAAACATATTAGTTGTGTAATCTGAATTTGCAGATGGAGGTCGATAGATGTTACCAATAGTTATATAGGACTGCTACTTCAATAAGATTTTAACCCATATACTTTCCAAAGGAAAGGGAGCACACACTTCAAAAGAAGGAATATCACTTTGTATGTACATACAAACTCCACCGCCTTGCTTATCTAATCTGTTTTTATGATATAACTTATAACCTGAAATTTCTCTGGACCAAACTGAGGATGCATCCCACCAAGTTTCAGTTACTCCCACCACAACTATATTTAAAGTTTTACATTTGGCTTCGAGTTCTGCTAATTTGAGTTGGTTTGAAGATCTTGCATTCAAAGCTAGGAATTTACATTTAGTTGTAACGATAGCTTGGTAAGTATTCAGAGACTGGGGAATAGACCCATTCTCACCCATTGTTTTTAGTTTAAACAATGATTTATGATTTTAGTGATACTTTTCCCCATAAGTGTACTACCCCTACGACTGAGATGTAAACCATCCCAGCAAAACAAGGAAGAATGATCTGAAAATGATTCCCAGTGGGTAATACTGGGTATATCCTGTTTAAAATACCACTTTCTCAGCCATTCATTTAGGGCTTTCATTTTCTGCATCATGGTAAAGGTTGCTCTTGGGACAGGTAGAATTTCAGATATACATACACAGCATCCCCTATCAAGTAAAAGGTTACATAATGCCACATAGTCCTGTTGTAACTGATTAAATGAGGTGTTGTTTATATCATTAACACCTGCATGTATGATAACCAGTGGATTTTCCCCCTCATTTTGTAAAATTTTAGGCATCATGGAGGTAATGTCAGATACCCTGGCCCCACAGAAGCTAGAACAAGTGTGGTTGCTCTTGTCACTATTGCATACCGCCCTGTCAATGTGCTTAATGGCTGAATCTCCCAGGACTAACACTTGTTTTGAGACAGTAGGGGTACAAGAATTAGAAACAGGTGGTTGTTTAACACACTCTGGAGTGAGTAACTTAATAGGTGTTGATTTGGTAGCTTGAGACTTACGAGGACAAGTATTCATGGGCATTAACTCCTAATTGAAAAGTGTTTTTGAACCATTATTATCAACAGAGGGTGATGCACAGGATAAATCATGTAGCACTTCATTATTTGATACAGTCAATTGCTCAAACCTATTACGAGTTTCAATAGGGGCACTATTGTGTATTTGACTGCCTCTCCTTTTTTTAAGAGGCTTTGTGACAATGGTCCAGTCATCATTATCATGAGAAGAGGGCGGATAATCATCCACCTTATAAGAGGGGGCAGAGGCAACAGGTATACTAGTACTAGTCATTACAATTGTCTCCTCATTGGGAGGCATAGAAATGCTACCTAAATGTGAAGGAAAATGTTCATTAGAATGAAGTTGTTCATCCATAAGATCAATGTAACTTTCCAATTCCCTAATATCAGTAGAATCTGGTTTAATATTAAGCAGAAAAGCTATCTCTGCTTCATGAGTAGTAATCAGATGGCAATTAGCACATAAATACTTGCTCCCATACTTTCCCTCACTGTACATCAAACATTGCATACACTTACTAAGTTCCTTTTCCTTTATTAAAGGTATATATTTACTAAGTAGAGGATATGCTAAAATTATCTTATCCAAGTTTGTCTAATGCCAGCAGTTTCAGCGTGCCCAGCAGACACAGCAGACACGCGTAAATGCAATTGTAGCTTCTTTTAGTTAGCTGCTTTCTTATCTACAAGTAAGGCTAGCAACAGGAAGTTGTAATTTGAGTCACCTGCTTTCATAGTGTCTAAGCCACGCCCCCAATTAAGCTCTCTCTCCTCCTATTGGTTTAGCAAAGTAAGTTGATACAGTACCCTTCACAGCATAGAACACACACTGACTTTCTTTCTTTTCTTTCCTTTTTAACCCTAAATAAGACCTCTTCTACTTCTATTAAAGTATCTGTCTTGCTTAATCTCAACAGACACTGACTCCTGCTGAGATATAAGCATTAAATTAATAAGAATTAAAAACATATTCAGCAGAATTCAACACCTTTACTTTTGATGTAGATATTAAGTAATCTGACAATCTTAACTTACTGTACACAAAAGGGAAAAGCACCTGCTTTCAGTTTATTAAAGGAGAACAGTCAGCACTTTGAGTCCCACAACCTAATGTTGGCCTTGTCTGAATTTGTAGCTTGTGTGAAAAAAAATGTTTTCACTTACTGCTTACTGTGGTAATGTAGATTGTAGCAGGCTGCTTCTGATGACTCAGCTGACTTGCAGTCTAACATTTTCTGTAACTACAATTCCCAAAGTCCTCTGCAGTTGACAGAGGAGAACTGCAACAGTGGGAGAGTCTACTGCTTACAGTCAAGGATGTAGGCATACATAATCACTGAACACATTCGTGAACATTTTTTTTTTAGCACCTGTCCCAAATTATAGGCCTTTTTGTTAGGATTACCTTTCTTTATCTGGAATATTTTGAGTCATTGTAGACCACCGAGTAGCTTCTGTGTCTGTTTCAATGTCTATTGTTTAGGACATATATATGTTTACACCCAGAGATGAGATTAGACTTTTGACAACAATTTGATTTGTTTTGTAGGGGGAGGACAGCAGTTGGAGATAGGGTGTGCATTTTTTTTTAAATAGGGGCAGCAGTTGAATGGAGTGTGTATAAAATAGAAACATGTGGCTACACCACTGCTTACAGTACATGTTAGAGTTTTATAAACTCTGATGTTTTGTTTGATGGTCTCACTGTCCTACCTGGAAAAAACAATGTTTGCAAAAAAAGTGCATACTTGGACAGCCCAGCACTTGTGGGGCTCTCACTGCTTGCTGCTCTCCTTTAAGGCTCCTACATAATTGAAGAAGCATACCTATACTGCATAAATAATTTACAAGATTCCACAAACAAAAGTGCCCAACATTTGAGTGGGAAACAGTCCTATACATTGTGGTAATCTGACTTGTCTAGCTTTTTTTGATCTGATACATGCTTGGCAAAAGAGGATTATTTGACAATTACCATAGGCCATTTATGAAATTGTAAGGTAGGAAATGGTAACCTTGTTAAGCTAAACCCATCATGAGACAGTGCATTAAAATGCTATTAATGCACAGATAATTGTAAGATTTCCATTTTATGATAAAATATATTTTTCATTGAATACAGTAAAAGTCACACTTTTTTCAAATCAAAGCAACATAGCCACAGTCTTGAGTCCCCCAATTTCTCTTTACAAGTATCTAATAAAATATGTACAAAGCACATTGTACATTTTATTTTATTTTATTTATTGAGATTTTGGATTAACATCTTTGAGCAGAAAGCTCTTTCATAGGTTCCATGTCAAGTACTGTATGACAAACAAGAAAACAGATATGTTCCACAGATACAGATACAGATACAACAAGAAACAGTTGGAAACTGTCTCAAAGCATAAATTCTAACAATAGTTACACAATCTAAGCACGTAAATGCAGAGTCAAAACAAAGGCTAATGTTTCACTAGGTAACGGTAAAATAACATGAGGACGCTTGTTTGAAAAGGAGAATTGAACAACTAACAGCATAGGTAGATAATTAGATTGTGTCTGAGTCAAACAAAGAGGGAAGGTCTCATGCCAGTAGAGAGGGGCATGGGAGAGAGAAGGAAAGTGTGGGAGGAGAAGGCAAGAAGAGATGGGGGGTAAGATGGGGATAGATAGGAGGAGGGAAAATAGCTATGAAGTCAAAGTGGAATAAGGGGAGGAGGGTGGGGGGAAGGAGGGGTGGAGGAGAGTAGGGAGAAAGAGGTGGTGTAGGTAGTGGGGTGATGATGAAGGTGTAATTAAGGTGGTAGGGAGGAAAGAGGTATGGAATGATGGAAGGGCACAAAAGGGAAGAGCAGGTGGAGGTAGGTAGGAGGGAAAATAAATAATTTAGGCTGGGGAAGAAAGCCCATGAAAGTGTTACCTTGACTGGGGGCCCAAGAAATGGACATGAAGTGTAACATTTTATTAATCAATAGAGATCATAGAGATTACAAATGGTAGGAGCAAGGTAAAGGCAAATTAGTGATAGCAATCATAGGTTGCCAGTGAAACTACTGTAGTTGCTGACAGAGTTTTTGCTTAAAGGAGCCCAGCAAAGTAGCATTGGTTATGTCAGGAGGCAGGGAGTTGTACCACTGCGGAGCTCTGTATGTGAAGACATGTTGTCCAAAGGCGGTGCTGCACCATGGGATTCTGAAAGCCTGTTTAGAAACATAGAAACATAAACTTTGATGGTAGATAAGGACCGCTTGGCCCACCTAGTGTGCCCATTTACCTACCTGGAGGATAAGCTGCAGATCCTATTTAACCAACAGCCTATTTCTTCCTACCCCCCACAAAAATTGCCTTATGTCTGTCCCATGCATTCTTGAATTCTCCTTCAGTTTTAGACTGTACAACCTCCTCAGGAAGGCTGTTCCATGTGTCCACCGCCCTCTCTGTGAAAAAATACTTCCTCACATTGCCCCTGAGCCGTCCCCACTCTATCTTCAAATTGTGTCCACTTGTTCTTGCACATCTCTTTTTCTGAAAGATGCTACCCTCTTGGACTTTGTTGATTCCACTGAGGTACTTAAACATTTCTATCATATCCCCCCTCTACCTCTTTTCCTCAAGGGTATACATATTAAGCCCCTTTAGCCTCTCCTCGTATGGCTTCTCTTGCAGACCCTGCACCATTTTAGTTGCACTCCTCTGAACTGCTTCCATCCTGTCTATGTCCTTGCGGAGATGGGGTCTCTAGAACTGGACGCAGTACTCCATATGGGGTCTCACCAACTGTCTGTACAGGGGGATAACAACTTCCTGTTTTCTGCTGGTGATACCTCTCCCTATACATACCAGTATCCCCCCAGCCCTCCCTAATGCCTTCTCACATTGCTTGCCAACCTTAAGGTCATCTGATATGATTACCCCCAGGTCCCTTTCCATTTTTGTTTTTGTTACTACCCCCCCTTGTGTAATCTTCCCCTGGGTTTTTGTTTCCCAAGTGCATTACTTTGCACTTCTTTGCACTGAATCCAAGCTGCCATACTTCTGACCATTCCTCCAACCTTGTCAAGTCCCTTCTCATCCTTGCCATGCCTCCTTGTGTATCAACCCTATTGCAGATCTTTGTGTCATCTGCAAAGAGGCATAAATTTCCTTCCAGTCCCTCTGCAATGTCACTTATAACGACATTAAAAAGGACTGGACCCAGTACTGAACCCTGCGGTACCCCACTAGTAACCCCTCTTTCTTCAGAGTGGACTCCATTTACAATTACCTTCTGTGTCCTGTTGTTCAGCCAATGTTTTACCCAGGCTACCATCCTGGGACCCACTTCAAGGCTTGTTAATTTGACAATCTTTTTGTGTGGGACTGTGTCAAATGCCTTGCTAAAGTCTATGTAGGCCATGTAGACTGCCCCTCCATGGTCTACTACTTTGGTCACCCAGTCAAAGAAATCAATCAGATTCATCTGACATGACCTTCCCGCTGTGAATCCATGCTGCCTTGGGTCCTGTGCCCACTGGCCTCTAGGTACTCAACAATTCTTTTCCTTCAGAAGTGATTCCATCACTTTCCTACCACTGAGGTCAAACTGACAGGTCTGTAGTTTCCTGCCTCTGTCTTGCTCCGCTTTGTGAAGGGAATAAAATCAGCCTTCTTCCAGTCCTCAGGTACCACACCATCCTCCCTTGATTTGTTATAAAGGGTAGTCAGTGATGTCACTAGTTCTCTGCTTAATTCTTTTAGAATTCTGGGGTGAATTCGATCTGGCCCCATTGCTTTGTCCACCTTCAGTTTTAGGAGTTCATTCAGAACCCTTTCTTCTGTGAAAGGACTGGGATCGACCCCTTCTCCAGTGTGCTTCAGTTAATTGGATTAGGCACCTCCCCCACTTCCTCTTTTGTAAATACTGAACTAAAAGGTTTTATCCCCCTTGTTAACCAAGTTGGCTATCTTTTCCTCAGTTTGTGCCTTTGCTACTCGGACTACCCTCCTTGCTTCCTTCTGCCTTAACTGGTACAGTTCTCTGTCCTGCTCCTTCTGTGTTTCCTTATACTTCCTAAATACTATCTTTTTCTCCCTAACCTTCACCGCCATTTCTTTTGAGAACCACAGTGGCTTTTTTTTTTGTTTTGATTTTTTTATTTGCTTCACACAAAGGCTTGTTGCCTCGGTGATGGCAGTTTTGATATTTTCCCATTGTTGCTCCACCCCTCCTTCTAGCCTGTTTGTTAGTGCTTTTCTAAGGCACTCTCCCATCTTGCCAAAGTCAGCCCTCCTGAAGTCCAAAACCCTCAGATAGGTATGGCTTGACTCTGTAGCTGAGTTTATCGTGAATCACACTGTTTGGTGGTCACTTGTTCCTAAATGGCTACCCACTTCTAGATCTGAGATCATCTCTCTGTCCCCATTTGAGAGTATGAGGTCTAAGATTGCTCCCTCATGAACAGGCTCCAAAACTAGCTGTCTGAGGCATGCCACCTGAAGGGCATCAAGAATGGCCCTGCTTTTGGATGTGGCTGCAGCAAAGGTGTTCCAGTTAACATCTGGCATATTAAGATCCACCATCAACAGTATCTACCCTTTCTCTGCCATCCTAAGTATGCCTTCTATCATATCCTTGTCCATTCCCTCCCCCTGACATGAAGGTCTGTACACAACCCCTGTGCAGATTGTGGTACTATTTCTAGTCTCTAAGGTGACCCACAGTGCCTCCTCTCCTCCCCATTTACTCTTTTGTTCAGTTGCTTTTATCCCTTCCCTTACATAGAGAGCTACTCCTCCCCCTTTTCTGCCCTCCCTGTCTCTCCTGTAGGTTGTGTACCCTGGTATGTTAACATCCCAGTCATGGTTCTCTGTGTACCATGTTTCTATGACTGCTAAGATATCCAGGCATCCCTCTTCCATCAAGGCCACCAGTTCAGGGAGCTTGTTGCCAGACTACGGGTATTGATACTCATTACCCTCCATTTCTTGATGGCTTATTACCCCTTTTTGCCCCATCCCTGTCCTTATTGCATTTGTCACTTTCTCCATTTACCCCTGCGCTTCCCCCCATTGATATCTCTATGTTGGTGTCTACCTCACTTAGTACCCTGACCAGAGCTTCTGGCACTATGTGGGTTATGTGTAGGGGAAAGAAGGGCCATTACACCAGGGGGTAGTAGTCACAAGGTGACTTTTTTTACATGCAGGCATGACTGGTATTTGATCCTGCTGTCAAATTGTAACCAGCTAACCTGGGCATAAATATCGCATGTGTGTGTCAAGCATGTGGCACCAGTAAGAAGGCAACATGCTTTATTTAAGACCATTTTGATACATTAAAGGGCAGTGTCAGTGTCTGTAGCAACACTGTAAATGACAATACCATAGTCTGCGAGAAAGACCACAGAACTGTGGATGGCCATGTTCAGTGATTCTGGAGTGAGATTATGATTGTTCCTATACAGAACTCCTAAACATTGGTTAATAGCTTTGGCTATTCAGTTAATGTGCTTGGTGAAAGACAGGGTAGAGTCAATAGTTATACTCATGTACTAGAAATGGTGAACCAGTTCAAGAGGGAAACCAGTGGCATTAATGGTGGTAAGTGAGAAGGCTTTGTGTCTGCTTTGGGACATTGAGAACAACATTGTCTTAGTCTTGTTATAATTAAGGATGAGCTTATTATCCTGAAACCACTTCTCTGCAGATGTAAAGATTTGCTGGAGTTGGTCTTGGAGAATGTGAAGGTCCATGTTGCTGGTAAAAAGTACAGCGTCATCAGTGTATAGAAGTATGTGGTCACAGCAAGCTCCTTGTAGTGAACTGAGGAAGATGCTAAAAAGCAATGGGCCTAAGACAGATTCCTGCAGGACTCCAGGGCATACAGTACATGCCTACTATCAGACAGGGTGTTACCAATTTTTACCTGTTGCATTCAGCTGGTTAAGTAGCTGGAGAACTACCTTGTAGTGTCAGAAGAAAGATCAATGGAGGAGAGTTGTCTGATGAGGAGATTGTGGTTGACAGTGTCAAAGGCCTTAGTAAATTATATGAAAGTTTCCCCTACCAAGAGCCCTTGTTCCAGAGAGTTATTGATAAAGTTTGTTCACTCCAGGAGCTCAGTGATGGTACTATGCCCAAGCCTGAACCCAAGCTGATGGGGACATTGGAGTTCTTAGTTATCCAGATTCTTTATGAGTTGGTCAGCCACAATGTGCTCCAGGGCCTTAGTGATCAGGGGAAGAATAGAGATTGGGAAGTAATTTCCCTGCAGTGCTCGGTCGCCACTCTTGTGCACCGAGGTGACCACTACTGATTTCCAAAGACATGGAAATTGTGACTGAGAGAGTGACAGGTTGATTATTTTGGTAAGAGTTGTGAGGATTTCCTTGAGGGTAAGGGTAATAAACTTTAAGTCCAAGGAGTCCTCACTGAGTCTAACTTTCCCCAGTACCTTCTTAAGATAACATTTTGCTTCAGTTATAGACACTGCTTTGAAGTAAAATGGTGGGTGATCTTGGGGTGGGTTCTGGACTGCAGTGTTCATACTTGAGGGGGCAACCAAGAAGTAGTCGAGGGTGAAGAACATTGCTAAGGTCTGTAAATGCTTTGTTGAAAGCTACATCACTAATAATCAACGTACAGTACTGTTCTTGAACATGTCATTCTTCTCCCCTGACTATGTGAGAACATAGAAAAGACACCAACACTCAAGTGTGACTTGTGAGTGTTGGCATTTTATTCCACCACTGGCTTATGTAGATGTTAACTGCATCATGTCTTGTACTGTAATAAACGGTAAAATTATTTAAACCATTTTTGTGTTTACTCTTTTTGTAGTGGGTGCTTCAGTGGTGTTTTTCCAGGGTATTTTTTTACTTTATCACCACTACCTTTTCCTAGTGCTGACTTTGATACTCCTTGGATACTGTGTGAGAATAGAGAGAAAGAGCACATGTAGATGCATTACAAAACAGTGCTAATCCCATTGTAGCCAAGGCAAACATGAACCTCACAATGGTGTAAGCAGGTAGAAGCAGTGATACTGCACATCCACACATCCCTATTGTCAATAATGCAAAATGGAATAATCTGACCACTAACAACTAATACTGACCTCTAAGAAACATCCAGCACATGATGACACACCACCAGAATGAAAATGTACAGCACATCAGTCAGTAAATAGAACCACAAAGCAGAAATAGGAGTGACAGTCCTAAGAGCAAGCAGTACCAGCATTAGCAGACAGGTAGGGGGAGTGGCAAGCACCACAGTGGAAGTAGCAAATGCATGCACTAATGGCACTTTTATTAAATATAGCGTTAACACAGAGCTGGACAAGGGAGTTCCTATATGAACACCACATAAAAGCACACAAATATCTATAAAACTGGTTGACACTCTCAGCACAGTGGAAGGGCTACTGCTCTCATTGCTTATAACTAGAGCTCTGGAAAGCGCTTGGGTCATTTGGTGTCAGAAAGTTTGAGAATTTCAGGATATGGCTTTCCTTCCTTGGGGGGGCACTGAGTCTCGTTGCCTGATGCCGTGGACTATGGCCAGATGCCATGAACACGTGGTTTGCCACCCTAGGTATGCATGAGCATCACTGCATACTGATACCCAGAGGAGAAAACCAGAAGAAAATGCCCCCCCCCAGTCCAATCCAGTTCACCCTTGCGGATCAATGAATTACTCATCATGAATGGCTCATCATGAATGGCTCATGTGGGATCCTGGGTAAGTGGAAAATAACTGATAAGTCCATGAAAAGGCTCTGGGCATGCCTCTGGTTCAGGAGTCAAAGGGGCAGAGAGAAATAATGGGATAAAAGGAAATATAAAATAAAACAGCAATATCAACTTTTAGCACAAGTTGTCAACTGTGGAATGAGGCATGGGAAATTAAATACAATTTTCTGCAATTCCTGTAGTAGTAAAGTCTTTATTTTTAAAAAGAAAAAGGAGACAAAACATTATTAGGGTAATGACAGAAACACAGAAATAGATTATGTCAGCAGAAAATTATCTTTAGGCCCATCCAGTCAGCTCCTTGTCCCTGCTTATTCCATCACCACTGACCCTAGTTGGTCATAGGTGTCACTACTGCCCCCTGTTCCTCTGTTTAATATGCCACTGTGCTGATCCCACACATGGCAGAACCTCCCCACAGTCCCCCCCACCTGTGCTTTTGTGCAAAGGTGTGCTCTTTGTGGATGATACAAAAAGCTGCACATGGAAGCAAGACCCAGGAGTCTTCTAAGCACCATTACATAAAGCACTGGGACGGTGTTCATGGACCTCAGTAAAGCTTTCAATTTAGTTCAGCATAGAAAATTATTAGAAAGACTTTGGATGGTTGGAGTGGACGAGGGGCCATTGACATGGATGGCATCATACTTGGCAAATCGTAGGCAGTGTGTTATCAATGGTAACTCAGTGTCAAGCCTTGAGGAAATAAATTGTGGTGTTCCTCAGGGGTCAATACTGGGCCCATTGATGTTTAATGTTTATGTTAATAATTTGGTGCAAATAATGAAATATGGAGAGACCAGATTACATGCTGATGATACGGTCCTACTGGTCTCAGCAGATAATGTAGAAATTATGGAACAACAGTTACAGAGGGATTTGATTCAATTGGAGCAGTGGATGAGTGACTGTGGTCTTCTACTTAATGCGAAATAAAAACCCAGTGTATGAAGTTTTGCTTGAGGCATAAGTTGAAATCTGAGCCACAGTTACACATCCACTTATCTAATGGTACACAAATTGAGGAAGTAAAAGGTTATAGGTATTTGGGATTGTACTGTATATAGATTCTCGTATAATTTTTGAAAATCATATTGATATTCAGGTAAAAAAAGTTAATCAAAGATTGGGTGTTCTCAGAAGATTATCTGGAGTTTTGCCTAAAGTAGCTAGAGAGAAACTTATTAAACAAATGTTGATTCCAGTACTTGAATATGGAGCATTGATTTATATGAACTCCTCTCAGAGAGTATTGAAGAAAGTTAATCAAATAGTTTACAGATTGGGAACATTTCTTGTTAAGGGTGAATATAAGATGCATCATTGCATATTATATGATCAATTAAATTGGTTACATCCTGATGCTCAAAGAAATTATACATGGTTAATTAATTTTCATAAGATTATATATGCAAAAAGTACTCATCCTTTGGCTAAGTATGTTATGTTTCTGTCTTCAGATAATCAAAGTTTTTGTACAAGGAATTCAGAAAATAGAATTCCAACAAATAAATAATGTAGTAAAATAGTGGAATCGGAGCTGCAAAATAGATTTGCTGCTTCTTGGATTAACTTGCCTGAACACTTAACATATGTAGCTAGCCTGTCCAGTTTTAAAGCTAAACTATTTGAACATTTCCAGATTGTATGTGTATGTTTTGGTTAATGTTATTTAAGTATGTTTATTATTGTATGTGAGTAGTTTGTTGTTGTCTTTTATGGATTCAACTCACAGGACCTTGATTGTAAAAAGTGTCTGTGGCACTAATCATTTGTTCCTGTATAAAAATAAAGTTTTAACAAACAACAAACATATGGTGATGGTGAGACATTGGCGTTTCCCCCGGTTTTCTTCCTTCCCCCCACACTTGGGCATGCACATAGTCAAGTGCATTTGAAGGCATGTGCATGTGCCAAACTCCTGCAGTCCTCCCTTCTACTGCCATCCTAGACTCACACTGCCACCCAGCCTCCACTGGGTGGCACTCATTTAGCGGAGCATGCAGGTCCATCACTCTGGAAAGTGAGAGCAGCCATCAGGTGTTCAATCCTTTCACCCCCCCCCAACTTATCCCCAGCAATCCACATTTGCCACTGAAGACTGGTCACCGGTGTGGCAGAGGTAAGGCACCAGCACCTCAGCCCTCCATGCCACGGTGCTGGCTTTGCCCAGCTACCTTGAGGTCACCAGATATGATGAGCACTAGGTTTCTTTTTTACTTAGTGACTGTAAGCTCCACTTACCTCCCTCTTATACACAGCCCTTGGTTTCCACAGCCCCAAGTGCATAGCCTTGCATGTTTTAGCATTAAAACCCAGCTGCTACCCCAGATCATTCCTCTAATTTTCTCAGATCCCTTTGATTCTGTTAACCCCTTCCGAGTGTCTGTCCTGGTATAGAGTTTTGTATTATCTACAAAGAGACATACCTTACTGTTAAGCTCCTCTGGAATATCACTTATAAAGACACAGGAGAGGGCCAGTTCCAGTACTGAACCCTGTGGCACACCACTAGACAGTTTCCTGTTGCCTGAGTGGCTACTGTTTACTGCCACCCATTGCTTCCCATCCCTTAACCTGTTTGATATCCAGCTAATCACTTTCTCCACCACCCCCAGGCTGTGCAGTTTCTTAACTAGCCTCCTGTGTGTCATAGTGTCAGAAGTCTTACTGTGGTCCAGATAGGCCACATCCACTGCTCTCCCTTGATCCACCTCCCTGTTAACACTGCCAATGAAATCTATGATATTAATTTAACCTGAGCTTCCCCCTGTGAAACCATACCTCTGGTGGTCCTGCAGCTCTCTTGCCTCAAGGTGCTCCACAAAGGTGCTCCTTCATTATTGTCTCCATTAACTTTCCTAACACTGATGTGAGACCAACTGTCCTGTACTGTAGTTGCTAGTGTCTTCCCTACTGTGGCTTTTGTGCAGAGGGACCACATTGTCCCCCCACCAGTCTTCAGTAACTTCCCCCATCTCCACTGAGCTGCTAAGAAGTGCTGTCATAGAAGTTGCCAGCACCGTGTTTAGTTCCTTTAGTACCATTGGTGAATCCCTTCTAGCTCATCACCTTATTTTCCTTTAAGGCTTCCAGTCCCTTCTGGCACATATCCACCAAGTACGAACTTGAGTCCACTCACCCCCCCCCCTTGGTGCTTACTGCAGCATGCTTGTCCATCCTCCTTGCCCTATACCTTGAAGACTCAGCACATATAATCATTTAGTATTTCTGTTTTCTCTTGATCTTCCTCTGTGCAGTTCCTCTGCCCTCCTGATTCTCATTACACCCCCCCCGTATCATCCTCGTCACCTACATATCTGAAGAAGGTCCTGTCCCCTTTTTTTGACTACCTTAGCTGTCCACTCCTCTGTTATTGCTTTAGCTTCTTTCACCATTCTTCCTGCCACCCTTTTTTGCCAGATATATCTACCTGTCTCTTCTTGTTCACTGTCTTCACCACCTCCTTATAGAAACATAGAACACATAGAATTTGCTGACAGATACAATAAGGCCCAGCTAGTCTGCTCATTTTTCCATGCCTATTGTATCACCACAGATCCTACTTGATCTCCAGCCCATTCACCCTCCCCCATTCCTTTCCCTAAGATTCTCTTATACCTATCCCATACATTCTTGAACCATAGCTTTGTTTTCATCCCAATCACATCTGCTGAACGACTGTTCCAGGAATT
Source organism: Neoceratodus forsteri (assembly GCA_016271365.2). Lineage (NCBI taxonomy): Eukaryota > Metazoa > Chordata > Ceratodontiformes > Ceratodontidae > Neoceratodus > Neoceratodus forsteri. The sequence continues at coordinate 800,661,669 of CM057454.1, forward strand.
CATCACTCTTTCTGTGAAGAAGTACTTTCTCACATTCCTCCTGAATCTACCCTTGTCCAGGTTCTTATCATACCCCCTTGACCTTGATGCACTTTTTTTCTGTAAAAAATACTTCCTTCATGTACCTTATTTACCCCCATGAGATATTTAAAGATCTGTATCATACCCCCCCTCCTATCTTCCAGGGTGTACATATTTAGGTCCTTAAGTCTCTCCTAGGGTTTCTGATGCAGGCCCTACACCATTTTAGTTGTTTTCCTGTAGACCACCTCCACTCTGTCTATGTCCTTCTAGAGTTGTGGTCTCCAGAACTAGACCCAGTACTCAAGGTAGGGTCTTAACAGCAATATATACAAAGGCAATACCACCTCCTTCTTTCTGCTGGTGATACTCCTCCCTACTGTATGTACCTCAGTATCCTACTAGCGCTCCAAACTACCTTGTTGCACTGCCTGGCCACCTTTAGGTCATCCCACAAGTTCCATTACAAAACAGGAAAAAAGCACATAAAAAAAGTAATAACAATATAAAACAAAAGTATATTGAAGGAAAAAACATGTAAATGTCATGTTGTTTTGCTAGTGTTCCAATAATTTAAATACTACTTAAGAAAAAGAACAGTACAATTCAGTATAGTATGTGCATTTCATTTAATGCAAAATCATCAGATTTTAATTACACCTGTGGGATAATGCTTGTTTTATTGCTGTTTTAAAAGCTTTTGCAGAAGGTAAAAGCAGTCTAGGGGTTTATGATTCATTATTCAATGTGCTGGTAACTGCATATGCAAATGCCAATTTACCATAAGGAGGTTTTACCTTTGGAACAAACAACTTCCTGTCTCCATAATGTTTTAAGACAATAATTATATTCAAGTTTTGACAGATGTTGAGGTTTATGTTGAGTAACTATTTTCTCAGGTGGAAGTCGTCTATATTTTTATATTTAATTCAGTGGTGCATATTAAAGTTGTGCATTAGTGTGAATCTAGCATGTTTGTTGTATAGTACATGTATGTTTTATACTGTACAGCATAAGTGAGCAAGGACATGACAAATTTATCATATATCTGTAAGCTCTCCGGCTTTGATTGCATTTGGTCTGATCACTTAAGGAAGATTAGTTCAGGGCATGTAACTGGGTAGTATGAGTTGCTATAATTAACAGTTCCTATTACCCAGGCAAATAACTTGGATTTTAATTTATTCTGTTGTTTAAAAGTCGTATAGTATGACACATTATTAATCTATCAAACTGAGAAGTATTTAGAACAAGGAAGACAGACGACTATTGGAGCTGTATATATTACTTTATGCAAACTTGTAATTACCCTTTGGTACAAGACAGGACTCATTAGAATAGAAATTACATTTCATATAATAAATCTATCTAAGAAGCCTTCAAGGCATAATAGACAAACTAAAGTAGTGTGGGAATTATCAGATATTCAAAGTTCCCTACTGTCAAAGAGCTGGTGACACATTCAGGAGAACTTTAATAAAACATAATATTTAGGCACTGTCCAGTTTGTATTTCCCTTTAGTTCTGTACTCCTCCTCCTCCCCATTATTAAGTAGTGAGGTCTTTTGCTAGAAAGCAGGATCTTTTCTCCTGAAGAGTTCATCTATTCCTGCTGCTTTCTCCTTACCTGAAGTCATAGAGCACTGCTTGTGGCCACACAGTTACTCCCATGGCTACAGACTGTGATGTCACAACAGAGGATTATAATTTGGAGTAGGGAGCAAACTACAGTACAGAGACAGATGAATTCAAAATGAACTCTAAGGGACAACAATCATATATTCAAACACATTTCTTTAGTAATAAATTATTGGGAGGAGAAATATGTAAAATATAAATGGAATGCCTGCAGACTTGTACCTGATTATTTTTGTTTTAAGTTTTCTTTGAGGCATCAGTAGTTCTTTAAGGGTTTGTATTTCCAGCCTAATAAGTGCACTAACATTGTTTTTGGTGATAAATGTCCTTTCTTTGAAAAGGGAAATAAAAAATAATATGCTATGCCCAATCATGGTACTGCACCTAATCCATAGCTTCATGGTTGGTAACTTCCTGTCAAATCTTTTGAATTATTGTCTAGGTTTAAACCTGTAACTGAATAAATGATTAACAAACTGCAGGCACATTTTTATGTTTTTTATATTCTGTCAGTTAAGCCACATCATGATATTTCAGTCTGATAGGCACAAAAGGCCAGTAGCAGTAATTAAGTAAGCAAGACATTAATGCATGCTCTAGGTGAAATTGAAGGCCTGAAGCAAAGGTCTGAGTATCTTTGACACACACACACACACAGCATACATACACACACACACACACACACCAAATAATTAATTCTCAGGAAACCCAATTCTCAAGAAACTCATGTCCTGTAGTGGGTTATCGCACTTGTAGAATGGAAAAAAGTATTTCTTTTTTTAATCAGTTTTTTTCTTTAGTTAGGTTGTTGCTAGGGTTGTCAGAACTAGTTCGGGAAAGATTCGAACCCATCACAAATTCTGGTGCTCGAGTTCTAATTCAGAACTCGAACACTAGAGGGTTTGCAAGTAGGTTCAAATCAATTTGAAACAAATCTTTTTTTTTTTATTCGTTAAGAAGCCGCAACACAAGCAACATGAAGCAACCTGCCTGATTTAGCAGCCCCAGAGTGAAAAAAATCTCACTTGCCTATGCATACTGTCAGCTCCCTCCAGTCCCACTTCAGCTCCAGTATGATTGATGATGATCCCATCATGCCATGCCATTAGAGTAGTTGGGGGCTGAATGGTGTGGAGTCAGACTGCGTACCTGCGTACTTCATCCCAGTCCTTGTTACCACCTGACCATCTGCTCTGTGGTCAGGTGGTGGTAGAATATGTAAACCATATGGCTGCAGCTCCGTTCATTTAGTCCCACTATAAAGGAGTTGCAGTAGCTTGTGCTACTCGCTCTGTCTGGGCTAGCTCTGGTCTCTGGCTCTGGCAATTGCTAATTGTGAAATCGTTGTGTCCGATTGAGTTGATTTAATGCAAAGAAAAGGAAAAAAATAAATAAAAAAGCTAAGGGGTGGGTGGGGGTGAAAAGGTAGGGGGGACTCGGGGAGTGGGAACCGAGGAAAAGAAAGGGCCCGAAGAAACAGTTGGTGACAGGCTCAGCCTCAGGATGAGACAGAGGGAAGTTAAAAAGTTGCTGAATATTTGAGGTAAACTGAGAATTTATCTTTCATTTTCAATCTCAATTCAATTATCAAATCAACAGTTCAAACTTCATTTCTGTCTGGCATTATTTGTTTCACGCTGGGAAGGAGCGATCATCATCACCCAGGCTGGGGAAGGGGTGAAGAAATTAAAACAAACAGATTTACTAATTGTGAGGAAAATTAAGTTTAACTTTAATCTGTGAGAAGTTGAAACATTTGAATTTAATGGCATTTTACTTACTACTTTATACCCTACTCCACAAAACAAAGTAAAATAATAGTCAGGAGGACAGGATTCTGTCTAAGGACTGCAGTACTGTGCTGCTGAGTGTTCTTCTATTCCACCCTATAAAATTCCTGATAGAACAACACAGGCTGTTTTTAGTTTTTTTTACACAGTACTCCCTACTTGTGTGTTGTGTGTGTGACTCCACTACACTGCATCTCTCTATTCTCCTGTGGTGTTATCCCATCACCCTGCTGTGGCTGCTGTGTACCCTACCCATTGTGTGTTACTGCAAGAAGCCCATTGTTGGGCAGTCATGTGGTGACATTATATTTAAATACATGACAGAAGCATATAAATAAATGTTAGTGTTGGGAGGAGAGACAGAAAAATCTCATTCCTTGGGTTGTATGTGTGTGTGACTCCGTCTCCTGTGGTCAGACCATCTCCTTCTGCTGTGTGCCTTTTGACTGCACTGTACCCTACCCAGTGTGTGTTACCGAGAGAAGCCCAGTGGCCAGTTGTTGTGTGGTGGCATTATCCTTAAATACATGACAGAAGCCTAGAAATATATTTCCCTGTTGGGAGGAGAGACAGAAAAATCTCTTTCTTTGGGTTGTATATGTGTGTGACTCTGTCTCCTGTGGTCAGCCCATCTCCTTCTGCTGTGTGCCATTTTACTGCACTGTACCTTACCCAGTGTGTGTTACTGTGTGAAGCCCAGAGGGCAGTTGTGTGGTGGCATTATCCTTAAATACACGACAGAAGCCAAAAAATATATTTCCCTGTTGGGAGGAGAGACAGAAAAATATCTTTCCTCGGTTTGTGTGTGTAACTCTGTCTCTTGCGGTCAGCCCATCACCCTGCTACTGTGTGCCCCTTGACTGCACTGTACCTTACCCATTATGCAATACCGTGTGAAGCCCAGTGGCCAGGAGTGTGGTGGCATTATCCTTAAATACATGACAGAAGCCTAAAAATATATTTTCCTGTTGGGAGGAGAGACAGAAAAATCTCTTTCCTCGGTTTGTGCGTAACTCTGTCTCTTGCAGTCAGTCCATCACCCTGCTGCTGTGCGCCCCTTGACTGCTATGCGTATGCCTATGCCCAGCAGCCCAATCATTCTGTAAGCCTTGAACCTGGGATCCTTTAGTTGCAAACCATCATATTCTTCAATTACTTTCAGTCCATTGCATCACAGTGTCACACAGCCCAAAAAAATTTTGGAGTTGTAGCCAGCGATCATAGATCACATTGCTTTCTTACACAGGAATTGTGTCGGTGTATTCACTGCAGTATACTGGTACTGTTATGGCTGACACCAGCATAGATGAAGCATCTAGTGCTGGTGTTGGAGCAGGTGTTTGTGGTAGTGGTAATCCTGGTGCTAGCAGAAATAACCAAAATGTTTCAGGTGATAAAAATTCAACAAACAGCAAAAGAACAACAGCGAAGTGTGGTAAAGGGAGACCTTTTAAGAAAACCTGTGCAGCTGCTGGGATCACATGGAGAGGCACCATAAGGTATGCTTTTCATGCTGTTAAAATCCCTGTGACTAGCAGTAATAATGCAAGTGACAGTGAGTCCTTCTCTGACTCAGACAGTAGCTCTTTGTCTCAGTGTGACACTGTTGTGTCGTGTGACATATCATTACTTCCTCAACAAAGTGAAATGAGCAAGTCTGCTGACAATGAATCAGGTAGTGCACTTACAAATACATCCAGCATTGTTGGCAATGAAAAGGACATATCCATTGAATCCACCACGTCTGTGTCAGACAGCAATGAAAATCCATCAAAGTCCTCTGCCCACTCTTCTAGCACCAAGGAGCATGTCCCAGGTTCTGTTAGAACAGGTGAAAAGACACAAACAGCCTTTAGCTATCTTCCTAGCACTCAAACAAAATCTGTCACACCTGAGGTGTGGAATTACTTCTCTGTCAGTAAAACTGATCCATGCAGAGCAATTTGTTCCCGGTGTAAACAAAGTGTAAGCCGTGGTAAAGTTGTGTCATGCCTTGGCACTACAGCTCTTAAATGCCATCTGAAAAAGCATTCTGTTTTGTTTGCTTGTCCAAAACCCATGTCCTCCATCTTCCAGACCACATGTGAGAAGAGTCAGGAATCTGAAATGGATACTGAATTGTCTGAACTAGATGCGGACAGAACCAGTGCCAGCCCAAGGATCACTGTTATCACCAATGCCAGCACCATTAGTACCAGTTGCACATCCAGTGATGGCACTGAATATATAAGTCCTAGTCCACCATCTCAGCATCCATCTGCCCATCAAAGCACAGTGTGTAATAAACCAGCAGGGACATGTTGTAAACAGCTAATACTATCTCAGGCATTTGAAAGGAAGAATACCTTTACCAAAAATCATGCAAAGACCCTTCATCTTAATCACAGAATTGGTGAACTGTTAGCTGGAGCCCTTCTCCCATACTCTTTTGTAGATCATGAGGATTTTAGGGAGCTCATAAAATTAGCAGAGCCTCATTACAATGTTCCTCATCGAAGGTACTTTTCCTATGTTGAAATACCAAACATTTATCAGGCTTTAAAAGTGACAGTGATGCTTGCACTTAAAACTGCAGAGGGTGGTGTTATTCATGTCACAACAGATATGTGGACCAGCACTCAAAACATAGATTACATGCCTCTTACCACTCATTGGGTCATGTTTTCTTGTGCGTCTTCAAAAACAAAGCCACCCCAAAAGATGGCTCTGCTTCATATAAAGAAGTATGGGCAAACATCTTGCAGGAACTAAATGACCTCCTTGATGAATGGGTTTATTCTCACGGTCTAAAATGTGGCTAAGTGACAATGGAGCCAACATCTTGAAAGCAGTACAGGATGGAGGATTTATGCATGCTTCTTGCTTTGCACATTGCTTACATTTAATTGTCATGGGATTTCTCAGCAACGAAACACAAGTGGATGGTATGATTGCTGTTTGCAAAAAAAATTGGGACTCACTTTTCACATTCAACCAAGGCTATATGGACATTGTCCGAACTGCAAAAAAAACCACAAGCTGCCCCAGCAAAAACTGATTCAAAATGTTTCCACTCATTGAAACTCAATGCTTTATATGCTGCAGCACCTCTTGGAGCAAAAGCAAGCAGTACATGAGTATTGCTCCAGTTACATTATTGGAGATGGCATTATGCTGTCTGTGCTGCAGTGAAAATTAATGGAGACAGTGGGCTGCATCCTAGCTCCTTTTGAGACAGCTACAAGGGACATGTCTTCTGAAGGTGCATCTGTGAGTCAGGTTATCCCACTCATAATGCTGATTTCACATCATCTTAGTGTTCTAAATCTACAAATAGAAAAACACAGATCTGAAGCTCAGACAACATGTCCCCTGTATCATGGGAATCTCGTAAAGAGAATGATCGAGCGCTTGAAAACCAATGATAAATTAGTTGCAATGATGAAATCAAAACACTACATCCTTGCAACTCTCTTAGATCCCAGGTTCAAGGCTATACATCTTCCAAAAACTTATGATATACAGCAGTATAAATGTCTGTTGCTAGATGAGCTGCAACACTCACAGGAGTCAAACACAGACATGCACAGTACCCTCAGGTTGTCATCACCACAACATGCAGGCTCATCTTCACAAAGGGATACAGAACTGGACAAGTCAACAAACATTAACGGTAGTTATTCCACAACTGCCACTTCTTCAACCCTTATTAGCAAGCTAAATCTGTGGCAAAACCTTTCCCAAATTGTTGCCATACCAGCTTATGCTGATTCCTCTTCTGAGCAGTCTCTGTCCATCATAGTAGACAGTTACCTGCAAGAACTGCCTATTCATATTGATGCATGCCCTTTTGAATACTGGAGATCAAAAAAGTCAATTTGGACAGAGCTGCATGATAAAGCCTGTAAATATCTTGGTTGTCCTGTAACAAGTGTTTCTTCAGAACGCATGTTTAGTACAGCTGGCAATATTGTGACAGACACCAGAAATAGGTTGCTGCCAGAAAATGTACACACGTTAACTTGTATTAAAGTTAATAAGTCAAGATTTTCGTATCCCTACAAGAGTATACAAACTGATCCTGAAGTGATTGATGTTGTGGATGTTGATGGTGATGACAAGTCAGATGGTGGTGGCTGGTAAATACTGTGTGGGACAGAGTCTCTCTGCACCAAAAATGAAACTTTTACAGACTGTGATGACTTTGGTTGTCTCTCTCCTTTCTCGATCTACTACCATGGACTATATACCCCCAAAAACGTTCACCATTTCATGGCAAACTGCTTTGTAGCTAGGGTTTAAAGTCAACAAGTTTTATATACAGGGCAATTTTAACATCAGTGGGAACAGGCCCAAATTTGGCATAAAAGGGACACTGTCATGTCAATCATTTCTGTATCATATTATTTATAGTTAAAGTGCAAACATATATTTTTGGATTTACCTTCTGTGACTTTGTGGTGCATCAGTATGGACTGGGACCGGGGGTGGTCTATTTTTCAATTTTAAAGTGGACAAAACAATGAGTTCTAATTGGTAGGTGTTAATTATTTTTTCAATTACAGAAATGTTAGCCATAAACCAAAATGATCCATATGTAACTTATCTCACTGAATAAAAAATTATGGGAAAAAATGTATTTTGTAATGTTATGTTTCTGTGGGCAGCATCCTGTTACAAATCTCTTCCAGGAAACAGAGTCATCTGGAGTTTTACCCATGTCATGGTTGAGCACATATCATTCTACAAGCATAGGTCTCATACCAAAATAGCTTGTGTTTAACATTCTGTTGTGCACAGACCATGGCATAATAGCAACAACTCTCAAATTACTGGTTCCATGAAGACGACTGTAGAGAATGTTGTCCATAAGAAGAAAGCAATTGAAAATACAGTTTTTCACATAAGTGTTGTTTATTAAAGAACAATTAAGTATGGCTCATTTGAAGGCAAGAATTTCATTTTTCTTGAGTAAGCATGTGGTAGTTTTAGCATTTGAGAGAGGGAGGAGGGTAGAATGGGTGCTGGAGGGTGGGAAAGGGCTGGAGGTTGGTTTAACATGGATGCAAGAGGGAGAAAGATGGCATGGATGCTAGTACATGGGTGAGGGTTGGGGGTTGGTTTTAATATGGATGCAGGAGGGAGAAACATGGCATAGTTGTTAGTACAAGGGTGATGGTTGGGTAGTGGGTTTTAACATGGGTGAGGGACAAAGAAGGGTGACATGAATGGTAGTTCATGACTAAGTGTGGGGGTAGTTTAAACATTTGGGTGAGGGAAAAGGGTGGGATACATGCTTGAGGGGGTGAGGGTTGTGAGTTGGTTTTAACATGGGTGTAAGGGTGGTATGCGTGCTACTACATAGATGAGGGTGGTGGAAGAAAAGTGGAATGGGTGCTGGGGTGAAAGGTGGATGTTGTTTTAGTCCTTTTGTTTACAGATTCGTGATCAGCTGGGGATGGTGAGGAAAAAGATGATGACAGACTGATGGTATGAGAGGGCTGTACTGACTGCCCACTGTGGAACCTACTATAGATATAATATATATATATATATTTTTTTCTTATTAAATACATTGCAAACTGCTGCCACCTAGCACAAGTGTCCTGTTCCCTTTAAAAAAAGAATAAAGGAATCAGAATTAAAAGAAAATCTGCATCAGCAGTTTTCACAGAATGTGACCTATCATAAAGTGTTTTTGCTTTACAAGTAGTGATAATTTGATACATAATAGGGTTGATGGACGCTGTCCCTTAAACATCACATGCCAATTGCTGCAGCTACATTAAATGTTCCTTAAGTTAGTATGTGGTGAGAAAACCACTTTTTTTATTTATGTGACTGAAATACAGATTTTGTTGATGTACCAGCTGGAAAAATGCATCATCTTAGAAAGTTGTATGTATTACTTCAATTTGCCAACAAGAATGTTGGTATATGTATGCATTATCTTAGAGAATTGCATGCATTTTTTGCTAGCAACAATGACTGGCATATTTTTTTTATTCAAATGCCTTGACTGACTACGTTATGATGTAATATATTTTGCAACAGTTCCATGTGATGCGGCTGCAGTACCTTGACTTGACTTTGTTATAAAAGCTTTCTTTAAAACACAGCAACTTTTGATTTACTCATTTAAACCACAAAGCAGCAAATAGCTGAGATTAGGTAATATCAGTTATTTTTTCTAATAATTCATGACGATGAGTATATATAACTGGTACATAAATGGCTAATGTGCCTCTTTCTTTCACTAAGGAACTATGATGCAGCTGCAGCAGGAACACTTTTAACATATGGGTGGGTGGGTGGCTGTTACTTATTAAGTTGCTGGCTTTAGCAAACAGAAACCTTAAATAAACCTAGTTGTATTCCTATCAGTGTCACACATGATCATTTCTCTCCCCTTATATTAAACAGTTTTTCCTTTACATGTATTTCATTACTATCTTCGTTACTGGCAGCACAATTAAAAAATAGGGTTTGAGTTCTAAAACATTCTAAAAAAAGTTTAGAACCCTAGAACATTTGCAAAAGTTCTAGACTACAACTAGAACCCAGAACTTCAGAGGGTTCTGACAACCCTAGTTGTTGATAGACAGAAAGTGTGAGTTTGGTAACAAAGATCGAATGCCTCTAAATGAATCTGGAAAATGCATTTATTTTTAAGAAACCTATGCCTTGCTGTTGATTTCAGTGTTTGAAGAGTGACAGACTTTTCATTTAATGGAAAAGCACTTTGTATTCAATTAGTTAGCTTGTTTGGTAGATTTGTATACCAGAGATGAATTAGACCAATGAAGTCACTGTGATTCCGATAGTTTCTAAAACCCAGTTTATAACAGTCAGTAACTACCACCCCATTTTGATACATGAAAACAACACAAAGTCTTTAAAAACTGTTATCCTGTTATAAATATGCTAATTCAAAAAATGCCAAATGGATCATAGAACCAGTTTCAAAGAGTGTACATTCTGCCACCTATATCAGCTCCTGAAAATGTCAGTGTGATCCATCTGAAGGGTGAGTAAATAGAGATTGGTAATTAATGACTCATTTACAATATGTTCAACCAATCTAAAATTGTGTAACTTTTATCTTAGCATGAAACCTGTATCTCAAAAAGTGTTAAACAGAGCATAATAACATTTCCAGAATTTGTAGGATCAGTCATTTCCAGCAAATACTACAAACTGAACTTTCTGAACTGGCTTTGTTACTACAGGTTATTACAGGTCAGTACTGTAAGTACTATACAGATCCAGTTCAATTCATGAAATGTCACACATTTTAAACTGTTATCACGGCATGAAACTAGAGATGTGCAAAGCTGAAAACCTTCACTTCATCAGAACTTCGCAAAGTTGGCCAACTTCACTAAGTTTGAAGTGCTGACATCACAAATTTTTTTGCCATGCAGAGTGGCACTTTATCCATGAAGTGATCAAACTTTGCAGGAAAAAATACTCCTTTGCCTGAAAAAAATGTTGCAAAGTCAGCAGAGTCTAAATTGATGATGCCATTAGGAACTTTGTGAAGCTTTGCAAAGTTGAGATTTTGCAATTTTGTGTTAACTTCACCAATGAAGTTTAACTTTGCTCCATCTCTACATGAATCTTTTAAGACAAAGCTATTTAATACATCATAATTACATCTTCAGGGTTTGTAGACTTTGTCACCTCCACCAAATCCCAAAATCGTCTTCCCAATCGGTCTACCATTTCTGTAACTATAGGTCAGCAACTTACCAACCTATTGAAATACATAGAAAACAATGTGTCACCTAGGTATGAAACCTGTAAAACAGAATCTGCTTAATGGATCAAAATGAATTTTCAGGGTTTGAAGGTTCCATCAGCTGCACCTAATCCCATTAATTCCATAAGTAGAGGTCAGTAACTAACAATCTATTGCAATACATTATACAATGCAATGATGTTAACATTTCTAAACTGACATCTTGGCATACTGTATACATTCCCACAGCAGGCATCTCTGCTGAGAAAAACCTACTGTATGTCCCACCATGTAGAATGATAGCACAGTGGCAAAGCACCAGAACAGTATTTGGAGGGCCTGAGCTTGATGCTTTCTCACTACAATATCTGTTGTGGTCAGAAACTGTTAGATGTCACTGCTAATGTCAATAACAGGGTTTCAGCAGGGCTGGAAATAGGGGTTAGAATATTAGAATATGGAACTGTTAGTTCCATGTTGCAGTTAATAAATTATGGCTAAGGCTTTGAGGACTGTGTAGGTATGAGTGAAACAGTGTGGGAAAAAATTAATTCCAGTTGGCAGATAGATAATTACTAAATTCTGCTGCAGCTGTCTATGGGGGATCTGCACTCATTGCAGGATATGTGATCCTACAGCATGCATCAGAATGCAATTATGTCTAGAAACCCTATGTTCAAAAATGTGAAATAATAGCAAAGTGTCATCAGGACAGTATTGGGGAGAGGGATTGGATCCATTCCCAGTGGGACACATCTTTTTTTCTCTCCACAATTTATACTGTATGAGAGATTTTGCTAGATGTCATGCTGATGTCAGTGATAGGGTTTCATCAGGGCTTGTAATAGGGGAGCAGAGTATGGAAATGCTTGTTCCATGTTGCTGTGAACTTAAATAGTTCCCAATCAGGCTTTGTAGTTTGTGAAAGTTTGATTGCAATTTGGTGAGAAGCATTATTTTCAGTTGGCAGAGAGTTAATGCAGGATAAGCATTTTCATAGTATGCATCTCTATCTATGAACAGTATTTCCAACTATAGGGAATCAAAGCACAGAGTACCAAGACCATATTTGGGGGGCCTAGGTTCAATTCCCAGTTTGACATATTTTTATTGCTACAATTAATTTTGTAAGGGAAGAATTGTTTGATGTCATTGCTGATGTCAGGATTTGAGCAGGCCTTGAAATACATTTACAGAACATGGAACTGTTAGTTCTGTGATGCAGTCAGCTTAATTAGTGCTGGCTCAGGCTTTGAGGCTTGTGTAGGTTTGAATTTCACTTGGTAGGAAGCATTCCTTCCAGTGGCAGAATTCCTAACCAAACTCCACTGCAGCTTTGTTTGGGAGGGAGCTGCACAGGATATGTATATATATATATATATATATATATAGACTGTATATATATATATATATATTATGGTAGCACGGTAGTGCTACCATAATTAGGGTTGAGGAGCCATTTCTATGTTAAACCCCAAAACTTTGCACCTTAATAACTTTGCAACTGTTTGATGGATTTGCCTGAAATTTGGAATACGTGATCAAGAACCATAGGCCTTGGGATCTGCCAAGTTTTGTACTGGTCGGATATACGGCTGTGGAGTTATTAAGTGTGATCTGTGCACACGTTTACGCTTTTTCTGGAATTCTATGGTCACGCCTACAGGTTGTACGGTTTGTGCGACTGGCCCAAAATCTTCAGGAAATGTGTGGCCAGGGTCCCCGATGTGCCTTTTGAAGATTTGGTGAAAAAATATTAAACGGTTCAAAAGTTATTCAAAAAACAGTTTCCCATTATAAGTCAATGGGAAAAGTTAACAAAAAGTTCGACAGTGTCGCAAATGCATTTTTACTTTCGCAGATGGGCTTGTTACTTTCGCAAATCGGCCATTTTGTTTTCAGTTGGTGATCAGAAAAATGGTTGGCATTTAAATTTGAGATCCTCTAGCAACCTAATTCTTTTTGTATTCACCTAGTCGGGCCCTGAGGATGCTTGCCATGTCTTTATTTTGTGGTAAATTACTTTCGTGCTCACGAAAGTGTCAAACATTCATGCAAAAGCTTTCGCAAATTGCGACAGTAGTTTTCCATCTGTGGGAAAGTGACAGCGATTCTTTGGTAAGGCCATGCAACTACTAAGTGTGGTACGATGTGTGCAGCTGCAATCAGGGATGTGTACGTTTGGTGTACATGGCCTCAATTTTGCTGTTGATCTCCACTGAGCATGCAGTACCTGGTCAGGTGGGTGGGGATGTCTCGTAGTACATTTAGACAATTGTTTGTTATTTCTGTCACCTGCTGCTGGATGTCTGTCATTGGTTGTGTTGACTTGGTTCTCCCCCATACTTGCATGTGTATGTGTGTGTGTGTCTGTGTGTGTGTGGTGCTGGGGGTGAATTCGGAGTTAGGGTTTTCAACCCTAACAGTGAATTTCCTCACTTTTGTCACTGTGGAACAACCCTAACTAATGCATTAAACGGATTTTTTGCCTCTAATATATATATATATATATATATATATATACTATCTATATATATGTATATATTCATTGCAAAAAACATTGTTAATGCATCAGTTAGGGTTGATAGTACACCAACAAAAGTTTAGAAATTCAGTGTTAGGGTTATCAACCCATACCACCCCATCCCCACCCCTTCTATCTTTACACCAACAGACATCAGGATATGTGAAGGGGTCATCAGCCTAACTCTCACCCCATTCCATGTGTAAACAAGCTGAGGTGGTACAGTATAGGAGAATGGGGTGAGAGTTAGGCCAAATGACCCCAACAAACCCCCAACGCCTGTTGGTGTGAGGAGGGTGGGGTGGTAGGGATTGTAACCTTAATACTGAATTTAAAAATTTTGTCAGTGTACTATCAACCCTAACTGATGCCTTAAAAAAGTTTTTTTGCAAATTAATTACCTTTCTTTTTGAGAAAGTGTAATGTAACTAGTAACTGGTATGTGGTTGTTAGAACGTGGGCCCTCTGGGCCACGCACTCCCCTCACACTGCTCATTTTTGCATAATTGTATGTGTAAGTTGGGGTGCAGGCCTAGCAGCCCCATAGTACTCAAAATAAACCCTTGTAACATGTATTTGGCAATATCTCGGTAATTGTAGCAACTATGAAAAAAATGCCACTGCAGTGGTAGTCATGAATTTGAATCCTCCAAGCATGCTTAGTCCTAAAGTGGACTAAGCTGTGGAGAACAAAAATATGTATCTCTCACCGTTTCCAAGATACGGGCATCATGTGTCACTGCAGCACCGCAATGTTAGACTATGGGAAAATTTCTCAATTTGGGGGCACTGTAACTATGGTCCCATTGAATGTTTTGGGAATGAACTACCAAAAGGCACATCTTTGTGACCAGGGCTTGCCACACAGCAAATCTGAGCCCAAAAGCCCCAACCGTTGTGATGCAGAGACATGGCAAAGAATTGTTATTTTTGGGTGATGTTCTGTCACAAATTGTGACAGTTTTGCAAAATGTTGTGACAGAATAAGCATGACACTTTCATGATTTGTGAAAGTGTCACATCCATTCTGTCACAATTTGCAACACTACGGGGGGTCTGATCTCCAAAAAGGCATTTTTGGGGGGGAGGCAAAGAAAGATAGTGCTGTGATCCTCAGGCCCAACTAGGTAAACACAACAGTCAGTGTTTACCTAGTGGTTCCCAATTTTAAACACCAAGAATTTTTGTGTCTCACTAACTGAAGACAAGATGGCTGCCACATGACAGTAAAAGGGCCATTTGCGACAGTAAAATGTAGTGGCAGCAGCTTTCGGGAGACACATATATTTTTTTCCCATTGACTATAATGAGAACCTTGTTTTTTGAATAATTTTTGACTGGTTTATTATGTTTTCACCTAATCTTTGAAAGGCACATCAGTGACCCAGACTGCATCATCCCTGAAGATTTCAGACCAAACTGTCAAATCAAGCAGGCTGTGGCCATGAGCAAAGAAACGCACAAAAACCCTGTTTTTGCTGGGTTTTTTTGGTGCTCTGCTGCTCCATAACCAGTCATCCAACTGTAAAGCAACTTGCCAGATCCAGAGATCTATGGTACTAAACCATGCATGCATAATTTTAGGCAAATCTGTTGTACAGTGGAAAAGTTATTAAAATGCAAAATCTGGGATTTAACATAGAAGTGGTCAGGTAAATCACAGCATGACCGCCTGTTTTCTCCATTATCTCCATGGCAGAGAAAGCAGGAGGTCATGCTGCGCTTGAGCAGAGATAATGCGCATAAAACAAAAGAAAAAAACAAGCACCAAAATAAGAAAAGAACTGACAAGAAAAACAAATATACTAAGCATGAGGAGAATGCAGTATTTCTGGAAATGCATCTAAAAAATAAACAGATTAATTGAAAGGGGTCACATGTAGTAACAAACCAAGTGTGCCGCTGATGAATGATAACAATCTGATAAGTATGGCAGCAACTACACTGTTTTGAATTGCATAAATATTAAATAAAAATACTTGGCGAGTGGGCTCATTATGTTCCAGTCAGCTCAAGACTGTTTAGCTATGCCATGACTGGAATTGGGCTACTCCCTTTAAACTATTAATTTTTGTTTAAATCAAGGTTGGCTGGACTGGAACAACACAAGATGTTTGGGGTTGTTTCCTATTGGGACACTTTTTTAATTATTGCAATTTGTGTTGTATGACAGAAATTGTTAGATGTCATTGTGGATGTCTGTGATAATGTTTCAGAAGGGCTTGAGATAGGGTTCACAACATGGTATGGTTAGTTCTGTTTTGCTGTATGCTTAACTAGTTCTGGTTGAGACGTGAGGCTTGTGTAGATTTGATTGCAACTTAGTGAGAAGCATTCCTTCCAGTTGGTAAAGAGTTCATTACTAAACTCCACTGCAGCTTTGTATAAGGAAAGTTGCACTGAGTGCAGGATATTCATTCCCACAGCATGCATCTCTATCTAGAAATCCTATATCCCACAATGTGGAATGAAATTACACTGGCAGAGCACCAGGGTAGTGATTGGGAGGCTTAATTTCATTTTCAAAAGAGGCACCGTTTTTTCTTTCTCACTGCAATTTGTGTTTTATGAGAGAAATTGCAAAATGTAATTGCTAATGTTATTGACATGACTTCAGCAGAGCTTGAAATGAGGTTTTGGAAGACAGACCTCTCATTTCTATGTTGCTGTCAAATTATTCAGTTCTGGCTGAAGCTTGTGTAGATTTTAATGCAACTTTGTTGAAAGCATTTCTTTCATTTTGCAGAGTTCAATACTAAACTCTGCTGCAACTGTGTAGTGGGGTCTTCTATCGGTGCAGGATATACAGTCCCATAGACGGTACCTCTGTCTTGAAACCCTGTGCCCAACTATCTGGAATGATAGCAGAGTCTCAAAGCACTGGGACAGTCTTTGGTGCCTATGTTCTCATTACAATTGATGTTGTTAGTATACATCTTTCTGTAGAAACCATCAGTAACTTCATGTTGTATGATAGGAAAGTAGCAGACCACCAGATCAAAAATTGAGAGAGGACCTTGGTTTGATTCCCAGTCTGGAAACTATTTTTATTTCTCTACAGTTTATGTTATTAGCATGCACATCTCCAGAAATCTTTTTAATCTTGTGGAACAAAACCACTGTAGCAAACCTTCAGGACATTCAATTTGCAATAGTGAACATTTTTCTTTCTCACTAAAAGTTTGCTGTTAGCATGCATCTTTCATTAGAAACCTTCTGTCTTGCCATGTAAACTGATTGCACATTGTCAGAGCACCTCTGGGTTCTATTCCCTGTCTGGAACCCTTTTCCCCTTTTCTCTAAAATTTTCGTTTTTTTTTATTCAACATACTTTATTGATTTTCTGCAGCATATGAAAATGGTTAACACATTAATATCACTACAGCTGCAAACAAACATAAAAAAAAAACAACTAGACACAGTACTAACAAAGAACTAAAAGACCCCCTCCCAAGCCCGCGTGTCAGGGATACTAGGAAGTGAGTAGCGTGGAGACAGGTATTCAGGGCTGCCAGAGGGATAGCAGAGTCAGGAGAGGCTCCCATAATGATCTGTAAACATCCAATCTAGGCCGGATGCTAGCAATGTGCTTCTCCAATTGAATGGCAGTTAAGATCTCATGGTACCATTCCAAGATCGAGGGAAGGGATTTGTCCTTCCAGTGCATGATTATGACTAGTTTGGCAGTGGCTACTACTAAGGTTAGGTGGACTTTCCAAACTTTAGGTGTGCCCTGCAGGAAAAGAAATAATAAACAGGATTCTGGAGTAAATAAGGGGTCTAAACCCAGGATCGGGTCCAGGGTATTTTGGATGTACTCTCCAGAATGCTTGGGCTTTTGGGCAGTCCCACAGCATGTGAAAAAGGGATCCTATATTTTCCCCACATCTATAACAAGAGGGGATACTAGCTTCCATACAGCATGCAGTCTAATGGTGTATAGTACAAAATGTGCATAATGTTAAATTGGGTGAGTCTTGACCTATCATGTTTAATAAATCTGTAAACAGTTTTCCAGGCTTTGCCCTAGTAGACTGGATCCTCAGGAAGAGAGAGTGTTTGCTTCCAGTAGTAACAGACCTCTTTGGAAAGCTCAGGATAAAGGTCTTGCAAGAACTTAAATACACCAGAGGCCGTGTGTGGTTGCTTCACCACCCAAAGCACAACAGGAAGTCTTCTCAGGGTGGGAAAGACCAGGGTTTGGGGCCTAAGAAGGCCAGGGCAGCCTGTCTTATTTGTAAATATTTAAATATGTCAGTATTGGATAACTGAAATTTCTGTTGCAATAAGGAGAACAGTAATATGGAGTCCTCATTGCAGAGATCCCACAATTACTATGTTGTAATCTATGGAAGAAAGAAGGTAGGATTATGCAGTTTCCTATCAGAAAATGGGGATTATCAAAAAGGGGTTGGCTCATTGAGTTATGCCAGTTAAGAGATAGGTGTTTCTGTGACTGATGTAGAGCACGGAGGGACCATCCAATGGGAGAATTTTTGAGGTGGCAAGGGAGATGGTGGGGAATTTGGTACACCAAAGCCAAGAGGGAGCAACGGGTTCATTGCACTAATCCCCTTTCAATTTCCACCCAGGTAAGAGTGTACGAGTAAGCCCGGTCTGTGACTAGGTCATCCGTCCATCTAGCCAGCTTGCTGATGTGTTGGGCCCCATATTAGGTAAAAAAGGATGGGAGGGCGAGACCCGCCCCGCAGCTTAGGTGCAGTAAGCTTAACATATCCCCTTCTGACACCTTTGTTTCTCCATAAAAATTTATTGAACATTCTCCGCAACTGGCTAAATCAAGTTTTGGAAAGAAAGAGTCCCAACATACTCATTGGGTACAATACCCGCAGGAGGACATTCATTTTGAGGAAGCTTAAGTGTCCCCAAAGGGACATTGGCAGGGCACTCCACCTATCCAAGTGCACTTTGAGAATGGAAATCAGTTTGATGAGGTTCTTCCTCATCATTGAAGGGACATCCCTGACAACCTTAATCCCTGAGTAAGTCTGGGTATGAAGCATCCATGTCAATCCCAAACCTGAAAGCTCCTCCCTCATGAGACGATGGTTAAGAGGGAAAATCTGTAATTTTGAGAGATTAAGTTTATAAGAGGAGACTTTGGAAAATGAACTCAGTTCATCAAGTAGAGAGGGTATTGTGGAAGTAGGATTTTCCACATGTAACAATAGGCTGTCCGCATAGGCTGAGAGGATACATAGACAGTGTCGGCAGATAAGGGCCTATGCCCACCCAGTCTGCCCATTTGAGCTTGTAAGTTCAGTTTATGTTTTCCTAGAAGTCTGTTGCCCCTTACCCCGACCTCCAGAATTCCTTTATGTCTATCCCATGCATTCTTAAATCCCATGATTGTTTCAGCCCCTACCACTTCCTCTGGCAGGGTGTTCCACTTGTCCACCACCCGTTCTGTGAAGAAATTCTTCCTCATGTTTCCTCTGAATCGTCCTCCCTCCAACTTCATCCCATGACCTCTAGTCCTGGAACATCTTTTTCACTTAAAAATAGTATATTCCTGCACCCTGTTCCTCCCTGTAAGATACTTGTATGTCTCTGTCATATCCACTCTCTCCCTCCTCTCCTCCAGGGAGTACATGTTCAGTTCCTTCAACCTGCCTTCATAGGACTTGTGATGCAATCCATGCACCATCTTTGTTGCCCTCCTCTGAACCTTCTCTACCCTGTCTATGTCCTTATGTAGGTATGGTCTCCAGAACTGTACACTGTACTCCAGGTGGGGCCTCACTAGAGTCTTGTATAGTGGAATTATGACCTCCCTTTTCTGCTGGTGATGCCCTGCCTATACATCCCAGCAATCCTATTTGCTTTACCTGCTGCCTTGTCACACTGTTCTTTACCTTGAGGTTATCAGAGATGATAACCCCAAGATCCCTTTCCTGCTTGGCATGCTATATCCTCACCCCCAACATTGATATATTGTGCCAGGGTTTTTGTGCCCATATGCATTATCTTGCACTTTTTGCATTGAATTTCAACTGCCAAACCCCTGAACCATTCTTCAAGTTTCTGCAGGTCCCTTCTCATTCTGTCTACACCTCTGGTGTGTCTACTCTGTTACAGAGCTTTGTGTCATCAGTGAACAGTGAAATTCTGCCTTCTAGGTCTCAGCAATGTCACTGATGAAGATGTTGAATAGGACGCGTCCCAGCACTGATCCCTGTGGTACCCCACTGGTCACTCTTCCCTCTGTGGAGTGACAGCCATTTACCACCACCCTCTGTGTCCTGCCACCCAGCCAATTACCTACCCACCACACTACTGTCCTGCCCACACCCATATTCCCCAGTTTGTGTAATAGTTTCTAGTGGCACATTGTCAAAGGCCTTGTTGAAGTCCAGATAGGCCATGTCCACTGCCCTCCCTGATCCACCTCCCTAGTCACCCAGTCAAAAATTCAACGAGGTTGGTCTGACATGACCTCCCCTGGTGAAACCATGCTGCCTGGGTCCTGTAGTCCATTGACAACCAGATGTTCCACCAATCTCTCCTTCAGTAGTGCTTCCATGATCTTCCCCACTACCGAGGTGAGGCTGACTGGTCTGTGGTTCCCTGCTTCCTCTTTGTTCCCACTTTTGTATAAGGGGACTACATCTGCTGTCCTCCAGTCTTTGGGTATCTCCCCTTTTTCCAGTGATCGGCTAAACAGGATAGCCAGAGGTTCAGCCACCACCATTCTTAGTTCTTTAAGGACCCTGGGGTGCATCCCATCTGGCCCCATTGCTTTATCAACTCTTATTACTTCCTGTTCCTTCAGGACCCTTTCTCGTGTAAAGGACTTGTGTCCATTTCTGCACCATTCTCACCCTTGTACTCCTCTTCAGACCCATTACTCTCCTCTTCCTCAGTAAAGACTGAGCAGAAATACCTGTTCAATATGTCAGCTTTTACTGTTGTCATCCTCCACGCTGCCCCATCCTCCCCTTCAATCTCACTATCCTCCCTTTGTCTTTCTTTTTCACTTATGTACCTGTAAAGGTTTTGTCCCTCTACCCACTGATTTTGCAATGTGTTTTCTGTCTGAGCTTTGGCTTCCTTACTGACCTCCCTGCCTCCCTTTTCTCCTGGTACTTCTCCTATCCCCTTCTGCCTGTGTCTTTTTGTATTGCCTGAATGCAATCTTTTGGCTTTCACTTTCTTTGTTACCTGTTTGGAAAACCATAATGGTCTCCCTCTCCTTTTCCTCTTGCTAACCTGCTTAATGCATAATTCTGTTGTTCTTTGTAATCCCCATTTTAAATACTGCCCA
The DNA here is from genome assembly GCA_016271365.2 of Neoceratodus forsteri. Classification (NCBI taxonomy): domain Eukaryota; kingdom Metazoa; phylum Chordata; order Ceratodontiformes; family Ceratodontidae; genus Neoceratodus; species Neoceratodus forsteri. The sequence goes on from CM057454.1 coordinate 800,682,647, forward strand.
CTGTTCCTCAACCCCTGATTCCTGTCCCATTCCCTTAATGCCTCTTTCAAGTATCTCCCCATTTTACCAAAGTCTGCCCCCCTAAAATCCAGGATACATGTTTTTGTGTGGTTCGGTTCTGCTCTTTCTGTGATTTCAAACCACAATGACTGGTGGTCACTGTTCCCCAGGTGCTCCCACTGTTATCCTCATCACATTATCCCTGTTTGAGAGCACAAGGTCCAGTATTGCCTTCTGCCGAGTTGGTTCCATGACCAGTTGCTTGAGGAAGGCACCCTGAAGGGAGTCCAGGATAAATCTGCTCCTAGTTGATGCTGCTGCTGAGATGCTCCAGTCCACGCTTGAATATTGAAGTCTCCAACCAGTACTACTCACTCTTTAGTTGCCATCCTTGGATGGCTAGCATCTGCTCCCTATCTGTTTTTTCCTCCTGCGCTGGTGGTCTATAGACCACACCTGTGCGGATGGCTGTCCCCATTTTCCTTTTCTGCTTAACCTATAGTATCTCTCCCCAATTTCATTCCTCCTGGATCTCTGTGGCCCTTATGTCATTTTTCACATACAGTGCCACTCCTCCTCCCTTCCTGCCTGCTCTGTCTCTTCTGAATATGTTGTAGCCAGGTATGGCCATCTCCCAGTCGTGGTTATCATTACACCAGGTTTCAGTGATGGCCACAATGTCCAGATCTGACTGCACCATGACAGCCTCCAGATCTTCCATCTTGTTGCTAAGGCTCCTGGCATTTGCACACATGGCTTTCCATGATTTGACCTCCTTAGACTGTTTCGCTGTTCTACTCCAGCCCCTTCCTTGGTTGTCCTTTATCCCTGGTTCTCCTTGCTGTCTGCCCTTCTGCTGAATTTTGCCCCTTTTCTGCCTATCCACCTCTTGGGCACTAATCTCCATCTTTTGCACACTGCTTTGCAGAGATAGCCACTCCTCTGGTTCACTGGTTCCACTGCTAGCTGTGGGGGGTGAGCTATCTTTTACCTTCAATTTGGGTACCGGTCAGGCTAGCGGAGCTAACTAGTTTATGAATAAGGGGTTCCAAATAAAAATTAAACAAAAGAAGAGAGAGCGGGCAGTCCTGGTAGGTCCCATACTGAAGAGGGAGAGGGGGTGAGAGGAGACCATTGCACCATTCTCTGGCAATTGGGCCAGAGTACAGTACTGGACCTATTTAATCAAATCATCAGGGATCCCAAAACTGGTGAGGGAAGAAAATAGAAAATTCCAGGAGACTCTATCGAAGGCTTTCTCGGTGTCAAAGGAGACCAAGGCCAAAGGGACCTTGGATTCCCTCGACACCAAGATCAGATGCAGGAGTTTTCTCATATGATCTCCTGAGGAACTATCTGACATGAAACTTTCCTAGTCAGGCCCGATTACATCTCCCATGAGCAGGGCCAGACGAATAGCGAGAATTTTAGACAGAATTTTAAGGACAGAGTTGAGTAGGGAGTTTGGATGATAATTGTTGGGAAACAAGGGATCCATGCCAGGTTTGGAGATTAAAGTTATTAGTGCCTCTGAGAAAGATTGGTCACTCATCCTCTTATAAAATCAAAAGTTATAGACCTCAACTAGGAACAGTGCTACCTGGGCACTGCATGTTTTGTACAGGTTGTTTGGAAGACCATCCAGGCCTGGAGCCTTGTCAGAAGGAAAAAGTTTAATGGCATGTTCTACCTCTGCAATGGTGATTAAGGATCCTAGACCCTCAACCTGCTGGGGTAAGAGACTAGGCAAGTTAACCAAATTCAGATATTGGGAGATACTGGGAACTCCAGGGTCAAGTGAATCTTCAGTTGCATAAAGGGTTTTGTAGTAGCTGCCAAAAAGTGCTACAATATCTTTAGAATCAGATATAATATCCTCTTCAGGGGATGGACGTAGACTAGGAATAATTCTGGCAACCTTGGTCTGTCAGAGCCCGAGGGCCAGAAGCTTTCCTGCTCATTCACCTGACTCTAGGTATCTCATTTTAGTGTGATGAAGAGAGAGCTTTGCTTTTTGGACCATTATGTCTGTGTATTGAGACTTGAGCCAGTGTAGCTTGGACCACTCTGAGCCAGGGGAAGCACAATGCAGAGAGTGTTCAAGGTGTTTTATATCTCCTAAAATAAAGTTCAGCTGGGCCTTGCCCTGCTTAGCATGGATAGTCGCCAGATAAATAAGATCTCCCCAAAGCACACATTTAAGCGTGGCCCAGACGAGATCAGTCCCAGCCACAGCGCCTTAGTTAGACTCAAGGAAAGAGGTAATAAAGTTTTGGACATGTTCGACGAGAGAGGGCTTCCATAACAACTGCATGTTAAGGTGCCAAAGGGAGTCCCTCTTAAGCCCTGGTCCAAGAAGGAGGGAAATGCTAGCTGGGGAATTATCAGACAGGACTCTGGGGTGAATGTCAGCTTCCAAACCCCCCCAGGAGGGAGGCAGTGCTAAGTAGATAATAGTCTATGTGGGATAATGTTTTATGTGGTGGAGAGAAATATGTATATTGGTGACTCGAGGGGTTCAGAGTATGCCACACATACAGCATCCCAGTGCCTTCCATAAGGTCCCTTAGCACTCTTTGGGCCATGGATAGGCTCACTCTTCTACTATCTGAGTGATCAACTTCAGATTGGAGTACTACATTCCAATCACCACCGAGTATGGTGAGCTCAGGGGGATCAACTTGTATCAATGACATCAAATCAATGAAGAACTGCGGTGTCTCTGCATTTGGGCCTTAAATAGAACTTATAATTGTGGGAAATGACTCTTGGGTGCCCTGGAGGACAACATAACGTCCCAATGGGTCCCATCATTCCTGTGTCATAACAAATAGGACCTATCCGGCCACTAAGAGTGCCATGCCCTCCCATCTACAGGAGGATCTGGCCCCAAAGACCTGCCCCACCCAGAGCCTCTGTAAAGTAAAACATCCTCTCGCTTAAGGAGTGGCTCTTGAAGACAAACAAAGTGGGCCCTCAATTGATGGAGATGTTTTAGTATCATATGTCATTTATGGCGGTTCTGAGACCCTTTAATATTCCAGCTAATGAATTTGTACTGACAACCCATAGTGTTAATTCAGCCAAGGATTACAAGAGGCCATTCCCGTATTCCCTCTGAAACTATTCCAAGTAAGGAGAGCTGTCCTATCATAGTCCACTGACATGCCAGGCTTTCCCACCCTCCCACCCTTGTCCCAACAAAAGTAAACAGTAGAAACCAGAACAATAACCCCCCACTGCAGCAATTAAGAACAGTAGGGTCCTGAGCAATAATTCCCACCCAGAGTACAGAACTAACGTTCACCCCCCCTTGCCCCCAAACTTTAAGAAACAACAGATAATAATTAACAAACCAACATACCCCAAACCCATAACAACCACCCCTTCCCTTACCTTAACCCCCAGTCCTCTAGACTGAACCACCATGCGATGTGGGATGTGATTCACCTACGCTGCCCAGAGCGCATGCCCCTCCCTACCCCGCCTTTATTCCAGCAAATGTAACTAAAATATTCACATTCGTTATGGGATCTATTCAACCCTTAATGAGGGAAAAGGAAAGATACTTATAAGTCTGCCCTAGCCTCTAAACACAATAAAAAGAGGGCGTAGGAAATCCAAACTAGGTTGAATTGAGGGTTAAAACTAAAGAAAAAGTCAGTGCCCTCTGTGTCCCTGGAAACTTGGGATATAGACACACAACAAAAAGAAAGGGAGGGACTCATTTTTCCAAGGGGTCTTTTCAAAATTAGAAGCTTATAATTTTAGTATAGAAGGCCCATGAAGTAGAAGTAATCAGGAAAGACAACTATTGGCTATATGAGCCTTTTTCAGATAAATGAGTAATAATTGAGAAGGGAAAATAAACAATCAGAAACTCCATTGATCCTCCTGAAACAGTCCATAAGATTAATATCAGCATCAAGAACTGCGAAAAATAAAGTACTTGTCCATCTTAAGTAAACTTAGTCCTCTAACCTAAAAAAGAAAAGGAAAGTAAAAAGGAGCCCATAATCAAAGTGTGCAACTACATCTAGTATTGTCCCAGAAATGTCCACTAGATGGAGTCAAAGCCATTTGTAATTGGGCACACGGTTATTATTTCACCCAAGCCCTTGCATTTATAAGGTTAAAAGAAAACAGAATCAGTTCTCCCTGGAAACCTGGGATATAGACACACAACAAAAAGAAAGGAAGGGGCTCATTCTCCACAGGGATTTTTTCAAAATTAGAAGCTCGTAATTTTAGTATAGAAGGTCCATGATATAGGAACAATCTGGAGTGACAACTGTTGACTATGTCAGCCATTTTTCAGATTAATAAGTAATAAATGAGAAGGGTAAATAAACAATCAGAAACTCCAGTGAGCCTCCTTAAACAGTCCATAAGATTATTATCAGCCACGAGGACTGAATAAATAAAATACTTGTCCATCTTAGGTAAACTTAACCCTCTAACCTAAAAAAGAAAAGGAAAATAAAAAGAAGCCCATAATCAAAGTGTGCGACTGCATCCAGTATTGTCCCAAAAAATTTCCGCTAGATAGAGTCTAAGCTCTTTGTAATCATTCACATGCATTTATAAGGGTAAAAGAAAGCAGAGTCAGTTCCAGAACTTATAGACATAGAGATTTCCTCGATACTGTCCTGTGCTCAAAAATCAAATAGCAGAGATTCTTAGCCAAATGTGAGCTCACTGAGGCAGTCCCAAGTGGACTCCGAGGTGCACAAAACAAAGGGAGAAAGACAAGATGAATCCTGACCTTAGACTGATCCGATGCAGAGTAGAAAACCCCCTTGAGGTAGCTTGCTCATATTTAAGCATCTGTAATAGCAAAAGTAAGAGTGACCTTCGCTATCCACACTGCATGGCGTCTGAACTGGCAAAGCACAGGAACACCATCCATGAGTATTACAGGAATCAAACGATCCACAGTTTCATTTGTTTCTCATTTAAATATGTCTGGCAGCAAGTCCAGGAGACCAGTCTTTGTCTGCTCGACTGAGCCAAAGGAGTACCATTGATCATTCAGGTAGGCTTGCAGTAAAGCGGGATATTTAACTTGAAATTTAATACCTGCTGCAATTATTTTAATAATCACAGGGTGTAAGGCAGATCTTTTTTGCTGGACTGTGTACGGGAGATCCTGGGCAATCCGATGCTTCTTGCCCTCCAACTGCACCTCTTTGATAGCTTTACTTGTGTTCAAAATATGTTGCTTATCCAAAAGGTTTAACAAATGAAAAATCAGTGGTCCTTGGGGGGTGCCAGGTGGGGGTTGGACAGAGGGCCCTGTGCACCTGCTCGATAATGTAAGAGGGCCCGTTGGGAGAGGGCCCTGTGAGTTTCTCACACAGCCTTTGGATGAAAAGAATAGTGTCTCCACCCTCCTCCCTTTCAGGTAGGCCCAGTACCACCAAATTGTTCCTTCTGGACCTACCCTCAAGATCTTCCATATTTTCTTCCATTTTTTTAAGTCTGTGGGGTAAGGTAGTCATCTCTGGTTCTGTTCTGTTGTGCCAGTCATCCAAAGATGAAATCCTGGTCTCGTTGTCCCCTGTGTGGGTAGCAAGCTGTTCCACTGTGGATTTAATCATGTGAAGATCTGGTGACAAATTGGTGAATATTTCCTTAAATGAATTAAGGCCTTCCTGGAATTTGCTTTCAGTAAGTGTGGCCTGGGATGCTGGTAATGGCACTGCAGGGTCTGGCTGCACTTTCGCCTGCTTAGCTTGTTTATCCCTTGTCAGGGTTGTTGGCGGAGTATGCCGTGGTGGAAGATCCTTCATTTTCACCTCCATATAGTCGCAGTCTGGGGCCCAGATATTCAAAAGTGTTGCACCATGCGCAACCCACTGATGCGCCCCGGTGCGATATTCAAAAGGGAAAAGTGCGCTGCACAAATCCTGATGTGCTGGAGCGCATCAGTAATGTATGCAGGCACAGATGGGGGGGCGTGCCCATGCATAACCTGCACAGCCCGATATTCAGCCCGGGATGTGCAGAGCCATGCATGCACAACCCCTACCTGTGCCAGCACAAAGTTAAGCCAAAAAAAAAAAGGAAGAACTGATGGCCACCCACAAGTGAGCTGCCGCATTGCTGGGCGCAATACGGCAGCTGCCACCTGTGGGTGGCCATCCGAGTTCTGACTGCACCTGGCGGCGCCCCCTTACCCGATCGTGGGCATCTGTTTAAATAAAAAAAAAAATGTCCAATATCCCTGGTAGTCCAGTGGACCACTATGTGCCTGATCGCGGGCATGTGTTATAATAAAACAGACTTCCTCACCCAATATCCCTGGTGGTCCAGTGGACCGCTATGTGCCCGATCGCAGGCATGTGTTATAATAAAACAGACTTCCTCACCCAATATCCCTGGTGGTCCAGTGGACCGCTATGTGCCCTATCGCAGGCATGTGTTATAATAAAACAGACTTCCTCACCCAATATCCCTGGTGGTCCAGTGGACCGCTATGTGCCCTATTGCGGGCATGTGTTATAATAAAAAAAGACTTCCTTGTCCAATATCCCTGGTGGTCCAGTGGAACACTATTTGCCCGATCGTGGGCATGTGTTATAATAAAAAAGACTTCCTCGTCTAATAGCCCTGGTGGTCCAGTGGACCGCTATGTGCCTGATCACGGGCATGTGTTATAATAAAAAAGACTTCCTCGTCCAATATCCCTAGTGGTCCAGTGGACCGCTATGTGCCCTATTGCGGGCATGTGTTATAATAAAAAAAGACTTCCTTGTCCAATATCCCTGGTGGTCCAGTGGAACACTATTTGCCCGATCGTGGGCATGTGTTATAATAAAAAAGACTTCCTCGTCTAATAGCCCTGGTGGTCCAGTGGACCGCTATGTGCCTGATCACGGGCATGTGTTATAATAAAAAAGACTTCCTCGTCCAATATCCCTAGTGGTCCAGTGGACCGCTATGTGCCCTATTGCGGGCATGTGTTATAATAAAAAAAGACTTCCTTGTCCAATATCCCTGGTGGTCCAGTGGAACACTATTTGCCCAATCGTCGGCATGTGTTATAATAAAAAAGACTTCCTCATCTAATAGCCCTGGTGGTCCAGTGGACCGATTGCTGCCCGATCGTGGGCATCTGTTTAAATAACCCCCCTGGCCAATATCCCTGGTGGTCCAGTGGACCGCACTCTGCCCGATTGCGGGCATCTGTAAAACATAAAGCGTCCTATTACCCTGGTGGTCTAGGGCACCCCTCCCCACCCGCCCACTGAGCCCCACTGCCCCGATCCCCCCCATGTCAACCGGTGGGCGGCAGCATCCCACCCGCCTGCTGCCCCACCGCCTGCCAACTGACACCTCGGTAGGGCTGCATGCCCATTGTTTCACATTGTGAGCCAATGGGCGTGCAGCCCATACCGTACTACACATTCCAGATATGTGGTACACATCTTTTTTTCTCTCCACAATTTGTACTGTATGAGAGATTTTGCTAGATGTCATGCTGATGTCTGTGATAGGGTTTCATCAGGGCTTGTAATAGGGGAGCAGAGTATGGAAATGCTAGTTCCATGTTGCTGTAAACTTAATTAGTTCCCGATCAGGCTTTGTAGTTTGTGAAAGTTTGATTGCAATTTGGTGAGAAGCATTATTTTCAGTTGGCAGAGTTAATGCAGGATAAGCATTTTCATAGTATGCATCTCTATCTATGAACAGTATTTCCAACTCTAGAGAATCAAAGCACTGAGTACCAAGATCATAGTTGGGGGGCCTTGGCATACCTCTCAACCTCCTGCCTCATAAATCAGGGACAAGGCTAAAAAAAATCAGGGTTAAAGGACCAAAATCAGGGACACATCTTTAGAATCAGAGATATCCACCCACAAAGCTGGTATAACATGGGACTTAGTGCAAAATGCATTTTCTAAAGAAGAACAAGTCTGTAACTTTAATGCCTGACATTATTTTGTGCTTACAATCCCCACTGTTTAGCTAAGTAAACACAAATTTTAGGAGGGACAGAGTAACATTTTGAGGCAAAATCAGGGACGTCCCTAAAAATCAGGGATAGTTGAGAGGTATGGGCCTAGGTTCAATTCCCAGTTTGACATATTTGTATTGCTACAATTAATTTTGTAAGGGAGGAATTGTTTGATGTCATTGCTGATGTCAGGGCTTGAGCAGGCCTTGAAATAAGTTTACAGAACATGGAACTGTTAGTTCTGTGATGCAGTCAGCTTAATTAGTTATGGCTCAGGCTTTGAGGCTTGTGTAGGTTTGAATTTCACTTGGTAGGAAACATTCCTTCCAGTGGCAGAGTTGCTAACCAAACCCCACTGCAGCTTTGTTTGGGAGGGGGCTGCACTCAATGCAGTATATATATATATATATATATACATATATATATATATATACAGTATATATATATATGTGTGTATATATATATATATATATATATATTCATTACAAAAAACGTTGTTAATGCATCAGTTAGGGTTGATAGTACACCAACAAAAATTTAGAAATTAAGTGTTAGGGTTACCAACCCATACCACCCCATTCCCCCCCCTTTACACTAACAGGCATCAGGGTATGTAAAGGGGTCATCAGCCTAACTCTCTCCCCATTCCATGTGCAAACAAGCTGAGGTGGTACAGTACAGGAGAATGGGGTGAGAGTTAGGCCACATGACCCCAACAAACCCCCCAATGCCTGTTGATGTGAGGAGGGTGGGGTGATAGGGATTGTAACCCTAATAGTGAATTTAAAAACTTTTGTCAGTACACTATTAACCCTAACTGATGCCTTAATAAAGTTTTTTGCAATTAATTACCTTTCTTTTTGAGAAAGTGTAATGTAACTAGTAATTGGTATGTGGTTGTTGTAGCGCGGGCCCTCCGGGCCACGTGCTCCCCTCACACTGCTCATTTTTGCATACTTGTATGTGTAAGTGGGATTGTGGGCCCTCTGGGCCCTGCACCCCCACTTTCAAAAAAAAAAAAAAAACGGAATCAGCATTCACAAACAAGGTAAAGAACAGACCGTAAGGATTGCTGCTGGAAGCTCACTCCGGGTGCGTCCTGTGGGTGGATGAGTAGACAGTGTGACTGCTGGAGGAGAAGGGTAGTAGCCAAGCGCCATTTTGGGTCAGCGTACATGTACTGACAGTTTTTTGGATGGCTTTTTTTTCCAAGGGATGAATTGCTGGGCACTATTCTGGTTGCTCTCTACTGTGTACCTTAAGTAGTATAAAAGCAGCTTGAAGGACTGGGAACTCTGAGACTAATGCCATCTGGTGCTTTAATGCTAATTACCATAGCCTGACCCATAACTATTACTTTTAGGATATTACTGTATGCATTTGTTGGGCTTCAATTTTCCTACTGTGTTGTGCTCAAGGAATGTGCAGCCTAATTGACCGAGTGCCTTCTGATTCTGTTCTGAATTTCTCCTACTGGGCATTAGCTTGCTAAACTGTGTAGTGAGGCTGTAATTTAGGATAGCTGGGCTGAGGATGCATGCAAAATGATGGGTTTCCCTCTGGAGTCGCCTCCGAGTTGCCCTGACTGTGAGGTTGATATGTTAGAAAGGCAGTCTCTACCTGCACTGCTGTGATTTTACTAAGGCTGGTTTGTGATGTAAAATAGTTGTCTCTACCTGCACCGCTTCTTGCCTCATCTCGCAGGCCTCTGCACCCTCCCCCCTACTTTCCTGACTACTTAAGCCCACACTCACCACTCACTCTGTCTCCACAGGTCTCCGCTGGATTAGGTCATGAGGGTCTCGGCTCGCTTGCTCCCTCCCTCCCCCCCAATTGGCAGCGGTGGCGACAACGACAACAAAAAATGCAAAAAAAATGGAATCAGCATTCACAAACAAGGTAAAGAACAGACTGTAAGGGAAAAAGAAGGTGTTTAAAGGGAGTCACGTGATGCAAGCTGACTGAAAGCTGCACCTGCCCTGGGCTCCTACCAACCATCCTCTACAATTCGTTTTAAATTCTGTTTTATCCCTCTAAAGGGCACAATAGCAGCTGCTGGAGACCTTTTAACTTCTGCCTATTGATCTTATTCACGTATTTTGGCATCGAAAAGCTTTATCGCGGCGATGGAGGCAGAGATGAAGCAGGCCACGATCCGGCACACACCACTGAGTACGCCTGAAAAGCTCTCGAAGAAAGCGAGAAATCAGGGCAGCGGGAGCCTGAACAAGGTGGGCAGTGCCAACCCCCCGGTAGTCCCTCTATCTGAAGAGCGATTCCTGCAAGAATTATCACCTTTTCCAGAGGCACTGGAGAATATAACCGCAGAGCTCAAATCAATCAAAGGAGACCTCACCACCTTAAAAAGTAGAATGATCGATTCGGAAGCTAGAATAACTTCTCAAGAGAGATGAGAAGACAAAATCGACCCAGAAATCACCCTCTTGAAGCAGCAGATCCGAAAGCTCCAACTTAAAACGGAAGATTTAGAAGGGCGAAGCAGGAGGAATAACCTCCTAATTATCGGGCTACCTGAGACAGAAGAGGGCTCGGACACTATTACTTTCCTCCAGAAGTTCCTTCACAAGGTCATGGGGCCTTCACCACTGAATCCTCAATACCACATTGAGAGAGCCCACCGATCTCTGAGGCTGAATCCCCCACCTGATTCCCCTCCTCGCCCTATCATTATCAAGTTCCTCAGCTTTATAGAAAAACAACATGTCCTCAGTAAAGCTAGAGAGCTACAGTCCATAACCTGGGGACCATCCAAGATCAGAATTGCACAAGACTTTCTGATCGAAACCAGACAGAAAAGAGCAGCCTTCCACCCAATCGTCCACAAACTAATTGCAGCAGGTATCCGGTTCAGGATGCTGTATCCAGCCAATTTAAGAGTTACAATCGAAGGATCATCGCTCACCTTCGAATCTCCTGAACAAGCTACCAAGGAGTTAGCCTCTAGGCTTCCCAACCTATTTAAAGACGGTTGAAATATGTACTTTACTGACAAATAGTCACATCGGGACAGTTGCCCTATTGTTAAAGTTTAGATAACTTCTTATTTGTTACCTGTTTGCTCTTGTTGTTAGAATTATGGCCGCGCGGCCTGGTGGCTGGTAACGGGCTTGTTTGTCTCGCTCTCTGAAGGCCGCAAACACCTTAGCTCTCCCAGGGACTGCCGCAGAACCTTTGTGCAGGGTCTCAGTTGTGGCTCGCCGCTTTCGCCACTGACCGACTTCGGTCCTGCAGCAAATCGTGCCCCCCTGTGCATTCCGTTAGCGAGGGGATAAACGACCGCCTAGCCTGACGGTGGGTTTAAAATACATGCTCTCCACTCACAACTTGGGAAAGGACTCGCCATAAGGGCCTGAACACGCATGACATGGTAAGCGGCCTTTCTCAAAAGTTTAAAGATGGTGAGAGATGTAAACCCCCAAGCTTACGTTGATCGTTGCCTCTGAACCTGGCAATCTATAAGGCCACTTTCCTTGGCCATTACTGGGGATGGTCCTCAAGCTGCTACTGAAGTGAGAGGGTGGGAGGGGGTGCCCAGGGGCGGGATATGCTCATAGGAAGCTGCCTCACGAGCTAATGGGGGGCAATGACGATCCGCAGGGGAACCCTATGAGGGTCAGCCTTACAGGTTGTTGCGTGACACAGTTCAGCAGACTACCCCCAATTCTCATAGGTATACCTCACTAGGAGGGTCTTGATCCATGAAGCTCCTGGGATTCACCATTAGGATCTTAGTTTCAAGTGTTTATTGCTGGCTTATCCGGGCTACACTCGTCCAAGCTTGGAACTACTGTGTACATAGTTGGTTGGGTTATTTTCCTTTTGGGGGGGGATGGATGGGGTTGTTTCTGGATCCAGGACCTAGTTTCCCAATGACTGATCAAGGTCACTAGCACTTTCCTGGTAGTACTTGTTTATCATGGATTTTGGGGCTTTTTTCTGCGTAGGGTGGGATGGGTTAAAGGGGGTGCTAGAGTGTGCCTTAATAATTTCTCATCTTGGATATATAATAATTCTCATTTTCTCAACTTAATTACTCATGAATGGTTATGGCATCTATTAAGATAGCTACTTGGAATGTACGGGGGCTCAGAGACAAAACTAAGAGACACCAAGTTTTTAAACACTGTGACTTACTTAAGACTGACATTCTCCTTCTTCAGGAAACCCATTTGTCAAATAATGAATTAATCTGGTTACATAGGTCTGGGTTTTCTCAAGCATTTTCTGCTAGTGGAACAGCAGCAAGAAAAGGGGTTGCCATTTTAATTAAGAATCACGTCTCTTTTCTGGCAGAAGAGAAACTAAAGGACCCAGAGGGCAGGTTCATACTGGTCAAAGGCTGTCTCAATAACTGCAGTATTGTGTTAGGCTCTGTCTACAGCCCAGTGGGAGGGGACCCAGAGTTCTTCATGACTCTGGCAGACAAGATTGGTAATCTTCTGCCTTCACAGTTAATATTAGGAAGGGACTGGAACATCTCACTAAGTCAGGCTCTTGATAGAACCTATATACCACTAAAACCCGCAACCACAGCCCAAAAAGCTTTACTGGACTTCATGCAACTTTTGGGATTATGCGACCCTTGGTGGCTTACTAACCCTTCACTCCGGTCTTTCTCTTTCTTCTCTCAGGTACATAACTCATGGTCTAGACTAGACTACATTCTGATCAGTGCTTCACTTCTTCCCGGTTTCCTCCAATCGGGTATGGAGCCGATAGTGTTATAGTGTTATTGGACCACTCAACAGTCTGGGTAAGGATCTCCCCTGATCCTAATTTTCAGCAGGACACTGTCTGGAAATTAAACACCCAACTCCTCAAGGATAATCAGACTGTCTCCCATATTAAAGACCTAATCTCTAACTTTATGGAACTCAATAAGGACTCTACCCCGAGAGAAGACTCAATATGGTGCTCTCTGAAATGCTACATTCGAGGAGAGTTAATTAAACTCGCCTCATTGAGGAAAAAATGTAGGGAGGCTCAGGCAGCCTCACTGCTAACCAAAATTAAAGAACTAGAGTACTAACTACCCCTATCCTCCCCCCCCCAACTCGCTAGAATCTCTGCTAAAACTAAAGAACGAATACGCGGACCTGTTAAAAGAAAAAGCAGAATATGCTACTTTAAAAACCCAATCTAAATATATCGACCAAGGAGAAAAGGCCGGTAGATTACTGGCTCTTAGATTGCAAAAAAACAGAGAGCTCAAGACTGATCCCGATGCTACAAACACCGGATGGCTTAGTTAAAATGACACCCAGAGACATTACTCAGACCTTCGAGGAATTCTATAGTAAGCTCTATAGCAGACACCCTTCCCCAACGCCCCTTTCGGACATCTCAACCTATTTAGAGGACCTCAATCTCCCTCGCCTTCACCCACACCATAAATCGACCCTCACCTCTCCCATCACTCTGCTCCAGGTAGAGGCGGCGACTGCCTCTCTAGCTCCTGATAAATCACCTGGTCCCGATAGATACCCATCCAATTTTTACAAAGCCTTTAGCAAGGAACTAGCCCTTCTCCTCCTTAGGCTTTATGAGTATATGTTCAAGGCCGATACCATAGATCCTACATTATTAGAAGCCACGATCGTGCTAATCCTCAAGCCAGACAAACCACCAATAGACCCTGCAAGCTACTGTCCTATCTCTCTCTTAAACTGCGATATTAAGATTCTAACCAAGATCTTAGCCGAGAGGATTAAAAAGATTTGGATCTACCTTCTGAGTCCAGAGCAGGTGGGGTTTGTGCAAGGCCACTCCCCTGCTGACCACCTTAGAACCCCCTCTCATATTTCCCATGCAGCTCAAACATCGCATATTCTGATGGCACTAATTTCCCTAGATGCTGAAAAAGCGTTTGACAGAGTCAGTTGGGACTTTCTATGGGCGACTCTCGCCAGAATGGACTTCCCAACCTCTTTCATTCGGTGGATCCAGACAGTGTATAGATCCCCTTCGGCTAAGATCTACTGTAATGGTGTCTTTTCCTCGCTGTTCTACGTTTTTACTGGTACTAGACAAGGTTGTCCCCTTTCTCCCTTTTTGTTTAATCTATACCTAGAGCCTCTCCTCCTTAATATTAAATGATCCCCACATATCCAGGGTTGCCCGGTGCTACAACAAACATTGACTCTTTCTGTTTACGTGGATGATATCCTCCTTCATATTGCCCACCCTGAAATATCGTTAACACATGCCCTTCAGATTATTACACAGTTTGGCCTCCTTTCTCACTACAAACTGAATCTAGCTAAATCAGAGATATTCCCCTTGAATGCCTTCACACATAAAACTAGCTTTACAAGATTTGGCATGAAATGGTCTTCTCAATCGATTAAATACTTGGGAATACACCTTACCAATGACCCACTTCTACTCAAGAAACTTAATCTGGACGACCTAATGGCCAATATTCAACTGGACCTCCAAAGATGGTCCAAACTCCTCATTTCCCTTTGGGGTAGAATTAACATCATTAAGATGAACGTCCTACTCCGAGTTTTCTACCCCCTTAATTTACTGAATCTCTGGTTACCCTTATCTTATTTACAGAACCTGCATTCCACTCTCTCTCAATTTATCTGGAAAAGTAAATCCCACAGACACTCTTTCTCTAAACTCTGCCTCCACAAAGATAAGGGAGGACTCCGCCTCCCTAACCTAATATTTTATCACTGGGCTACCCATCTCTCTAAACTGGGTAGATGGCTCCTGAACAGGGCTGAGGGACCCCTTCTGATCTGGCTTCAAATCGAAAGACGAATACTTGGGGAAGCCAATCTCTGCTCTCTGACCATCTTCTTTCTTCCTAGTTCAGCAGTTCCAACTTCAATACAAAATCCGACCATCAGCACCTCCCTTAATGTCCTCGCTCAATGTCTGCACTACCTCAAAATCTCCCCAAAAAGAGACCTGGCACAGCCTCTTATTCTAAATCCTAATATTCGTTTAGGAGGCTCAATGATCACCTTTGACTGGCTTCCTCAACTACGCGAAGTCCTGGTGGAGAATTTATACTCTCAGGATTCCCTTCTCTCTTCTCCGGATATTATGGCCAGGCTTAATGTTCCCAATAATAATATTTTTAAAGTATATTAGCTGAGACACCTCATCAGCACTAATTTTGGTATTGAATTTCGTAATTCTCAAGTCAGTCCCTTTCTCTCGCAACTTCAAGATCTAGCCACTAAATCCCATGGGATCTCATCTATATATTCCTATTTGTTGGGTCTCAAGTATCCGGACACCCTCTTGGGCTCCAGTGTTTGGTCTTCTCTTCTGCCAGATCTCACTCCTAACTGGGCACGAATCTGGAAAGACCTATATAGATATCACACTCAAGATAAGTTCAGACTTATCCAATACCATATATTAAATAAAATGTACTATACACCAGTCAAACTAGCATGATTAGGGAGGCTTCCTCTCCCTCTCTGCTCCAGATGTTCACAATTGGAAGGGAATCTGCTTCACATCTTCTGGCAATGAGAGAAAGTGGCCCCCTTGTGGCACTCTATTCAGTCCAATTTGGATCCACTTTTGGGTCTGGATGGATTGTTCATCACAGAAATATGCATTTTAGGTACTTACTCCAATGTTGAAAACCATGAACGCAGATTCCATATGGCGCTAATTTCCATGGTGGTCAAAAGGCTGGTGCTCATACACTGGATGGACCAACTAACCATAACAGATGCTGAGTGGCTGAAAGACTTATCAGCCTGCTTTAATATTGAGAGACTTGTTGCTATTTCTCGTAATCGCATTGACTCGTTTCATAAAAAATGGGGTAAACTATACACTTTGTATTTACATTATTGCTCATCTGGATTTGTCTCTGATGCTCTTTGCCCCTCCAGTTTCGCCATTGAACTTTATTCTTTCATGGTAATATGATAAAAACAATATACTGTATCAAGTATGCACACTCAGGGAGGGTTAGGGTTGGGGGGAGGGGGGCATGGGGATACCGGGATGTTTTCTTTCTACTACATTTCACACTTATGATTCTGGTGTATAAGGAGGTTTGTTATTTGACTCAATGACAGTACAGATGTAAATCCTGTGGTATTGTGTAATCCATAAAATCAATAAAGCTTAATTTCAAAAAAAAAAAAAGAAGGTGTTTAAAGGACCTACTGGATTGCTGCTGGTAGCTCGCTCTGGGTGCGTCCTATGGGCGGATGAGTAGGCAGCGTGGCTGCTGGAGGAGAAGGCTGTACCCCGCCACCACCACCACCACCCTTCATCGACACTCCCCTTTATAGGCGATTGGATGGTCATGTGAGCTGAATTTACCTGTCAGTTCACTTTGCCATCTGCAAGCTATACCAAATCGCCACTAGGGGTTTCCCTGTATTTACTGGGATAATTTTTGATTGCTTAAGCAAAGCTTTACTAGAATTACATGCTGGCAGGCTCACCTCAGCAGCAATTAAGCAACACTACCTCTCCTCTTGGTGATCCCCTGTTGTTTTTTGGGGCGAATGAATATTCAGAGAAGTATCTCCATCTCAATATCCAAGCCACTCAATCCCTACTGGCTTGAAGACTAGGTCACTCATAATTTGAGGCCCCTCACAGCTATGATGGACAACAGGATCCACTCATATTGGCCTCATCTTAAATTACTTCTGCTAGTTCCCACCTCCGAGGTATCGGTGGGTTCTCAAGCCTCTCTTCTGTGAGGGTGTAATGGGCGGTGGTCTCTACCCCCTCCCTATCTCACTCCTGCTCACCTCGGTAGGATGCTTCTCACCTTGGGGGGGATGTAAAACCTAATCCAGGCCCCTACTCCCCTAATCTCTCCCTCAACAATCCCTATGACCCCTTGTGGGTTGCCTCATATGGGCTCAAACTTGCCCATATGAACATTTGCAGTCTAAGGCACAAATTCCATGAGCTTGAGGCATGGACGACACTCTATAAACCAGATGTACTAGCCATAACAGAAACCTGGCTTAAACCACAGATCCTCCCCCATAAGGCAGATCTTGTGGGCTACCTTACCTTCAGAAAAGATAGGGTAGTGAAAAGGGGAGGTGGAGTTATTGTCTATGTCAGTACGGCCCTCCAAGCTCCGTAGCTGAATTTCCCCTCTCTCAGTGATTCCCTAGTGGAAACACTATTTGTCAAAATCCTCCTCGGTAATACCAAATCCCTTACCATAGGGGGAATTTACCTCCCACCTCAAAATGCTGCCTCCTCTCTGGAATCTTTAATGGATAACCTAGAGGACTTCCCCTGTGGGGAGACCATACTCCTAGGGGATTTCAATCTCCACTGGCCATCCTTTCTCTCCTCCGCTACAAAAAAACCTCTACTAGGCTCTCCATTTATTCAGGTCATTGATCGCCCCACAAGGCATAACCCCAAGACTGGAAACCACTCTCTTATTGACTGGATCCTCGTCTCCTGCCCGGGCCATATCTTGTTGGCTGGGATTATGGCTGACTCCATGAGTGACCACTCACCGATATTCTGCATCTGGTCCAATAAGCCTCCAAAAATCTCTGCTAAGGTCATTGAAGCAAGAAATTACAGCAGGTTCGAGGTGGCCGACTTCTGCTCTAACCTGAGGAAAATGGACTGGGCTCTTATTGCCTCGCTGCCCCCTCTGGACGAGGCCCTTGAATATTTCATATAGTCCTTCTTGTCAGTCTCAAATAGGCATACCCCAATAAAAAAGCTTAGAGTGCAGGGCAAATGCCATAAATGGCTAAACCTTATCCTCAAACAAAAGATGCTTCTCCGGGACAAAGCATGGGGCACCTACAAGTCCTCTGGACACTCTGCAGACTGGGAGAAGTATAGGGAGCTGAAAAATCTATGTAAAAAATTCTCAAAACAAGCCAAAGCTCAGTACTTACATGACGTCCAAACTAGGCACCTACATGATCCAAAAAAATTCTGGGGACATATAAACATGCTCCTCAAGGGAACTGCAGGTAAGCAAACTGACTTTATCCTAGTAGGTGATTCACTGACTAATGAACTGTCCAAGGTTGCTGAGGCCTTCTGTGCCTCCTTCTCTACCACAAACGGGACCCCCCCCAGCTCTCCTCAGGCTGGACCCTTCCCAGGGAGGGGTGTGGGACCACCCCAGACCTCAGTTTCACCTAAAGCTGGTCACTCAGTCTGAGGTGCTACCTCTTCTGTGAAAAATTAATCCTACTGCCTCTCTAGGCCATGATCGGCTTGAACCCCGCCTACTGAGGGATGCTGCCCCCGCGATCGCCCATCCTGTCACCCTCCTCATAAATAGGTCACTCCGGGAAGGAATAGTCCCAACAATGTGGAAGGCCATGACCATCATCCCCATCTACAAAAGTGGGCCCCGTGACAAGCAGGGAAACTACAGACCTATCTCCCTGCTCAGTCCTCTTGGAAAAATCCAGGAAAGGCTAGTATATAAACAGCTGCAGGACTACCTGGAGCAGCACCTACTTGTGGCAGCTGTGCAGCATGGTTTTAGGAAGGGTCGCGGTACAGACACTGCTCTTATCTGGCTCACAACTGACATCCTTACTTCCATGGATCAAGGATCCCCAGTGGGTGCTCTCTTCATTGATCTATTGAGGGCCTTCAACCTTGTCAATTACAATCTCCTGCTCGCTAAACTATAGCTTCTAGGTCTAGATGACCACTCTCTCTCATGGTTCGAGAGCTGTCTTAGCGAACGTTTCCAAAAAGTCCGCTGGAAGGGTACACAGACTGGACTTAGGCCAGTCACTGTGGGGGTACCCCAGGACTCAATCCGGGGCCCTTTACTTTTCTCACTCTTCCTCAATAATATTGAGAGTAACTGTTCCCTCAGCAAACTCATTTTGTATGCGGATGACACGGTTATCTACTACAGCGACCCTCAACCTAGTGTAATCAATGCAAAACTGCAGGATAGTGTCTCTCAACTCTGGAGTCCTGGTTCTCCTCAAACTCCCTGAAGCTAAATGTGGAAAAAACAAAAGCCATCCTGTTTGGCTCCAGACATCTGGGCCCTGACAGAAGTCAGCTGCTCCAGATCAACACAAACCAAGGGAAACTTGTTGAGGTCACGTCCAGTTTCAAGTACCTTGGGATCCATCTTGACCAAGAGCTGACCTACAGACCTCATATTGACTCCATAACCAGGACCATCCATCAAAAGCTTGGTCTCCTCTATCATCTGGGGAACTCACTATCTTGCATCACACGGCAGCAATTGCAAGCTCCAATCTTCTCCCTTCCATTCTGTATGGGGCTCCTCTACTGCCATCACTCTGAGAGACAGAATTCAACAAACTTTCTGTCCTCTATAACAGGGTGGCCTGTTTCACCTCAAAATCCTCCCCAAGGAGGCATCACTGTGAGGCACTTAAGGAACTGAACTGGCCATATCTCCGGCACAAACTAGCCTACCCAGTCACCTGCCTTGCATTCAGGTTCTCTACCACAGGTCCCCCCCCTCATCTAAATGGACTTCTGTCTACCAAAACACAATGCAGAACCCTACAATCATCTGCAAATCACCCACTGGACATCTCTCAGTGTTGCTCAAACCAAGGCAAATGATCTTTCAAGTTTGCTGCCTTCTACCTTTGGAACTCCTTACCAGCCAGCTTAAATGGCACATCCACCATTAGCCAATTCAAGTCCAGGCTTAAAGTATATCTCCTCAACCTCAGCCTTTGTGGCTGTAACCGTTAGCTCCCAAGCCCACTTCTCCTTATGCTCGCACTGCCTTGACCCCTCCTTCCTCCAGTATGTATCTAATATGACATCTTCCTGACTGTCTCACATTGCAGACTAAACGGAATGTGAAATCTGACATCAAGTACTGCTAACAAAAGCTTACTACCCCCATGGCTTGATGCTACAATATACTTTGAGTAATTATTGTAACTACAGTTAAGATTGCTGTTATGTGTCTTTGCTCTGTAATGAATGCGATTATGTGTCTTGCTCTGTAATGAATGCTATTATGTGTCTTACTCTGTAACATAGCTGGGTCGTCCCTTGCTAATATTGGTGTTAATTATTGTAACTACTGTATGGAATGCTAGTATGAGTCCTACTCTGTAAAGAATGCATTTGTATTGTCTCTCCCTGTAACTAATTCCGGGTCGCCCCTGAAAAAGGGACCTCTGGTCTCAGTGGGCTTACCCGGTTACCAAAATGCAAATAAATAAATATAGCAGCCCCATAGTACTCAAAAGAAACCCTTGTAACATGTATTTGGCAATATCTCAGTAACCGTAGCGACTATGAAAAAAATGCCACTGCAGTGGTAGTCATGACTTTGATTCCTCCAAGTGTGCTTAGTCCTAAAGTGGACTAAGCTGTGGAGAACAAAAATATGTATCTCTCACCGTTTCCAAGATACGGGCATCACGTGTCACTGCGAGCACGACAATGTTAGACTATGGGAAAATTTCTCAATTTGGGGGCACTGTAACTATGGGCCCATTGAATGTTTTGGGAACAAACCACAAAAAGGCACATCTTTGTGACCAGGGCTTGCCATACAGCAAATCAGCCCAAAAGCCCCAACCATTGTGATGCAGAGACATGTCAAAGAATTGTCATTTTTGGGTGATGTTCTGTCACAAATTGTGACATTTTTGCAAAATGTTGTGACAGAATAAGCATGACACTTTCGTGATTTATGAAAGTGTCACATCCATTCTGTCACAATATGCAATCTGATCTCCAAAAAGGCATTTCGGGCGGGGGGGGGGTCAAAGAAAGATAGTGCTGTGATCCTCAGGCCCAACTAGGTAAACACAACAGTCAGTGTTTACCTAGTGGTTCCCAATTTTAAATGCCAAGCATTTTTGTCTCTCACTAACTGAAGACAAGATGGCTGCCACATAACATTAAAAGGGTCATTTGCGACAGTAAAATGTAGTGGCAGCAGCTTTCGGGAGACACATATTTTTTTCTCATTGACTATAATGGGAACCTTGTTTTTTGAATAACTTTTGACTGGTATATTATGTTTTCACCTAATCTTTGAAAGGCACATCAGTGACCCAGACTGCATCATCCCTGAAGATGTCAGACCAAACTGTCAAATCATGCAGCCTGTGGTCATGAGCAAAGAAACGCACAAAAACCCTGTTTTTGCTGTTTTTGTTGGTGCTCTGCTGCTCCATAAGCAGCCATCCGACTGTAACGCAACTTGCCAGATCCAGAGATCTATGGTACCAAACCGTGCATGCATAAGTTTAGGCAAATCTGTTGTACAGTGGAAAAGTTATTAAAGTGCAAAATCTGGGATTTAACATAGAAGTGGTCAGGCAAATCACAGCATGACCGCCTGTTTTCTCCATTATCTCCATGACAGAGAAAGCAGGAGGTCATGCTGCACTTGAGCAGAGATAATGCACATAAAACAAAAGAAAAAAAAAGCACCAAAATAAGAAAAGAACTGACAAGAAAAACAAATATACTAAGCATGAGGAGAATGCAGTATTTCTGGAAATGCATCTAAAAAAGAAACAGATTAGTTGAAAGGGGTCACATGTAGTAACAAAACAAGTGTGCTGCTGATGACTGATAACAATCTGAAAAGTATGACAGCAACTACACTGTTTTGAATTGCATAAATATTAAATAAAAATACTTGGCGAGTGGGCTCATTATGTTCTAGTCAGTGCAAGACTGTTTAGCTATGCCATGACTGGAATTGGGCTACTCCCTTTAAACTATTAATTTTTGTTTAAACTAAGGTTGGCTGGACTGGAACAACACAAGATGTTTGGGGTTGTTTCCTATTGGGACACTTTTTTAATTATTGCAATTTGTGTTGTATGACAGAAATTGTTAGATGTCATTGTGGATGTCAGTGATAATGTTTCAGAAGGCTTGAGATAGGGTTCACAACATGGAATGGTTAGTTCTGTTTTGCTGTATGCTTAACTAGTTCTGGTTGAGACTTGAGGCTTGTGTAGATTTGATTGCAACTTAGTGAGAAGCATTCCTTCCAGTTGGTAAAGAGTTCATTATTAAACTCCACTGCAGCTGTGTATAAGGAAAGTTGCACTGAGTGCATGATATTCATTCCCACAGCATGCATCTCTATCTAGAAATCGTATATCCCACAATGTGGAATATTACACTGGCAGAGCACCAGGGTAGTGATTGGGAGGCTTAATTTCATTTCCAAAAGAGCCACAGTTTTTTCTTTCTCACTGCAATTTGTGTTTTATGAGAGAAATTGAAAAATGTAATTGCTAATGTTATTGACATGGCTTCAGCAGAACTTGAAATGAGGTTTCGGAAGATAAAACTCTTATTTCTATGTTGCTGTCAAATTATTCAGTTCTGGCTGAAGCTTGTGTAGATTTTAATGCAACTTTGTCAAAAGCATTTCTTTCATTTTGCAGAGTTCAATACTAAACTCTGCTGCAACTGTGTAGTGGGGTCTTCTATCAGTGCAGGATATACAGTTGTAACCCCCTTGTTACCCGGGGTTACTAGAATCCCAGTAAGGCCTAGTGGTAGGCAGGGAAGGCAGCTTGTGAAACTCCAGTTAAATGGGTTTCACACTGTCTCACTCTGTTCTCAGTCTCAGCTGAGACTGAGGGATGACTTCACCAATAGAACTTTCACAGCTGCATAAGCCACATTGGAATCTGCAGCAAAGGGAGTTAGATAGAACGTTGGGAATTTTAAAAGTGAGAGTCTGCAGTTTGGTTAGAGATAGTGAAGTTTGTACTCAAGTGGTGTAGACTGCTGTTTTCGGGTCTCAGTGCCCCCTCCCTCGGGGGGGGGGATTTAAAGATTCCCAGCAGACTACTGGGGCAATCTCCTTAATTCTGCTAGTGGAGGAAAAGCTGCCTGTTTAGTCCAGGATTTATTTTGGAAGATGGAAGATTTGTGAGTCGCCTGTAGGGCACCTGCAACTTAAGGGTGAGTGTCTGCTCTGGCTAAAAGGGCATATGTTTTCTTCACCCTGGGACTTGTGTGAAAATGTAGGGATTGAACTACATATTGGGAAGCCTAGAGAAATGGGCCAAGCACGTAAAAGTAGTGTCAAATCCCAAGGTTTTGTGAGATGCAAATAATATGTAGAGGAGATGTGACCGACGTCTACCCTTAATCTACATTTAGAAGTTCAGCAAAGGAATTGTTCAGTTTTCCAGAGAAATGGCTGGGTATGGGCTGTGGGAGCTGGAGGTGGGTGGCCCCCCATCTTTAGTGACCAGGTCCACCTCTACGGATTTCTTCTGTGGTTTTCTACTTTTCCTCAGACACTTGGCCAGTGATGGGGGAAGTACCCAGATGCGGGGTTGTAAGGAAAATTCTCTCTAAGAGTTGCAGGCTCTAGTGTGGTGTGGGAAGCCATGACAGAATAATTGGTTAATTCCTCAAATGGACTGCGGATCAAGTGGCCGGCAGGGGAGCCGGGCCGTGGGGAAAACCCAAGTGTGTACAAGTCGGGCTGTGTACCCAAAGCTGTGTGCAAGTCTGGGCTGTGTGCCTGGTGGATTCAGAGTCTGAGGGCTGGAAATGATAATTGGTTCATTCTTCCAATGGACTGTGGATCATGTGGCCGTCAGGGGAGCCGGGCCCGTGGGGAAAACCCAAGTGTGTACAAGTCGGGCTGTGTACCCAAAGCTGCGTGCAAGTCTGGGCTGTGTGCCTGGTGGGTTCAGAGCCTGAGGACTGGAAATGGTGATAAAGTATTCTGTAGTCTCCAATCTGCATTACCAGGAAATGTAGCCCCATGGGGGTCTGTCTATGCTTTGTTTGTTCAGCTAGTATGTGAATAAAAGCCACACTGAAGAATCGCATTCCTGGTTCTGGACATTACAGTTGTTGATTCCTGTGTTCGGATTTACTTGGGTGCCCCTGTGCAGAGTGGCCAAACCTAGGTCCCCCTGTGCCGAGTAACCTCATCCTCCCCAAACCCAACCCCTACCAGGTACTGCTGTCAGCTTCAACAGCATGCCACCTGTCATTTTGACAAAAAGGCAGGGGTGAGGGGTTACAAAAATGGAGTCACCACTTTGGATTTTGTTCTGAGATGAACGTACTTGGACAAGGGGGCTAGCATTTTGGCTATCTGGCAGAGGGTAGCCCAAAAAGCTGAAGCAATTTCTCTAGTGTGTTGCTGTTTGCTGTGGATCTTGTGCTGCTGTTTAAAATTGCCAGCTGTTTACCAAGGAGCAGTAAAGCCAAAGAGTGTCCCTTTGTCCTCCATCAAATTGTTTACGGCGTTTTTGCCTGCTTTAAAAATGAACTGTGGTAAAGAAAAGTGTGGAAGACTAGGGGTAGCAACTGGAAAATTGTGCCCTGGACATTTGAAATGCTTTTAAAATGAACTATTGTGAAGAAAAGTGTGGAAGACTAGGGGTAGCAACAGGAAAATTGTGCCCTGGATGTTGGAAATGCTTTCTGAATTAATTGAGAGACTGCAGTGTAAATGGCTATGTTAAATGGCTGAAATGGGCTCCCGCCGTGGAGTCAGTTAAAAAAAAAAAGTTGCATTCTGCAGTCTAAATTTGTCTGCTCAACAATCGCCGTGAGGAGAAGAGCCCTCACGAGGAAGAAGAGGCTCATTTGCATGGCATCGTGTGGTTGGTCAGGCTGCAATCAGTCCCGTCCCTCAGCCAGCTCTACAGAGTCTGCCCCAGCATTCGAGAGGGAGTGTGAGTGGAGTGCGTGTACTGGCAGTGGAGGAGCATCGCGGAGTGTTAAAATCGCTGTAAACCTTATAAAAATTGACTTTCTTGTTTAAAATCGGGCTCAACCCGCTAATCGATCATTGAAATTGCAAGAGTGGTGGTTGAAAAGACGATCGGTAGGACTGCCTGCCCATTTCTGTTCTGAGGCCTCCAAGAACTGGCTGCAGGCCGTTTTTCCCCTTCGCAGCAAACTGCTACTGATAACAGTAAGTAACAACCAAGAAACTGCTCAAACAGTGATTTTCAGCCCTATGCCATATAAATGGGTGTGCAGCAGTATAGTCGCTTTGCAAGTAACAACTGCGTAAAGTCCTGCCAGCAAGTGCAAGTCTGTTAAGCCATTGACTGTGTGCATAGTAATGAATTTAGCCTCAGTTTAAAGTTTGCAGCCAGAGAGAGACTGTGGGTTGTAACAAAGTGCAGCACTAGAAATACAGGCAATCCTGTGCTAAAAACCTGAAGCTTTAAGGGACTGTGAATAAAATGAATGTTACCAACATGTAAAAAGTCCTTGGAAAATCCTGTAAATGTGTTTAAAGCAAGAACAGAGCAAGTTGTGCAGTTTGAGCAAAAGTTATCAGTAGTTTGTGTAAATCGGATGTGTAGTGGCTTGACCCAGATTCTGAATGTTGATGCACAGGAGTGCTGCCTCCGCCATTACAGGATGGGGTAGTAAAGTAAACACAGCAGCAGAGGAGCCATTTTACAGCTAAAGAATGTGTTCAATAAAGTGGGACTTTCAGTTACAGTGAACTTTTGTTTGTTTGTCTGCAGTTATGGCCTCAGGACCAGCTCGTTACCCGGATCATGCCCAGGTTGCAGTAACAGCATCAGTAAATAGACTGAGGGATATTGAAAAGTGGTGCTATGGTGGGCAACTGCCTCCTCATGTGGCAATTCCTAATTTTCCAGTGCATGTATGCCAAATATGCTTGAGAGCTGGAAGGAACTTCTTCATGATTCCTCACTGTGCTGGATGCCTAGAAAAATACGGCTTGTATAAAGTGCCTCCAATTCATTTGGCTCCCACATGGACAAAGGTTCAGGAATCTGCAGTTGGCATCACACAGCAACAGGCGGAGCCTGTGGAGGAAGGCCCCTCGGGGGAGTGTGGCACAAAGCTAGAGGGTGCAGAGTTAGAGACAAAACCAGAAGTTGAAGTTTCGGATGCTGGATCCCAGAAAGAAAGTTTGAATAAAGCATCAATAGACCCGGGGGGCCTAGCCCAAGTCTCTTAGGTGAAGATGAGATGTGGGAGGCCTTTGAGTGGGAGGTGTCGACCTCCTCGCCTAGTGATGAGTGGTAGTCTCAGGAGTGAGAACGACTTCTCACTCCTGGGCTCAGATCCTCAGTGAAGAGGAAGATGAGGGGGAACCTATGTGGCCTTGTGAAAAAGGAACGGGTACACAGCCTCAAGATCTTGCCTCGGAGGAATGTATGGAAGAAAGTGGTGATGCCACTGCCCTGGCTTTACAGGAGGAAGAAGTCAGGGATCCATTTCTAATTTCCTTAAGGATGCGTAGCTGGCAGAACCAGGACTGGCTACCCCCAAGCCAGGCCAGCGGTCTCAGATTGACCAAAGCAAGTAAAGAGGAGAGACTGGTTCGTAGAAAGGCAAATGTGATCTATGGTATAACCTTTCCTACCTTTCCTCGAAAAGTCTGGGAAGAGATTGAGAACTGCAGGAAATCCTGGATCTGGGATGAAGCAATGAAAAGTGTGCATCCAGGGGCCAACAAGCATGTAAAGAACAGACTGTTCTACGAAAAGTATACCCAGTGGAAGAGAGGCAGGACACTGTTTATAGACAGAGTGAGAGTGGTGGACGGAGAGGGACGTGAAATCTTCCACTGTGTGAATTAGGTGCACCCAGATGGGGTAATAATTCAAGCTCCTGACCCCCGGTACTATTGGCCTCAGTGCAAGGACCTCTCAGCAAATGTGCCTGTGACTACAAAATGGAGAGCCGAGCAGTGGTAGTCAATACTGCCACACCAGACTGTGACGTGCCTTATTGATCCACCAATATAAATATCCAGGACTCAGGTGCCCCACATTCATCAGTCTACAGTGTACTGGCCTTTCCAGCATCCATCGACTGGCCCACCAGATGACTTCAGATCCAGAGAGGACACCAGCCCAGCTGTATCCTGTTCATCGCCTGGTAATCGGATGACGTCGGACCAGTTGTTTTCTTTTTGTTCCTGTTCTAAGGTTCCATCTCCAGAGATGATATCTCCCCAGCTGTTCCCAGATGTGCCCTCCTGTGGTTCCCGGAAGATGTCCGTCCAGCTGTATCAGAAGAAATGCTGCCAGGCAGAGTCTTCATCAGAGGTGCAGGTCGGTGCTGAATTTCGTACTACAAGTGGCTGCTAAGTCCAAACTTTTCTATCTTTATGACATTGCAGTACACACCCTACACCAACAGACTTCAAAATGTGTGAACTGTCCACAAAAACTCTCCCCTTCAGGACTTTGGCCTGTTAGAACTGTGCTTCACCGGGCTCCAGCCCAGGAGAGACTCTTTATTGGACTAGCCTTCGGGCATAGTGGTCACTAGTTGGGACTTTTAGGGCACTCCATCCCCCCAAATGTATATTGTAAATAACGTCGTTGTTTTCTAATGTAAATACTGTTTTTTTTTTCTACCTTTTTTCTAAAAAATCTTTTTGGGATTTTTCAGTGTTTTGATGGTTGGGGTTTAGGTAAACTGTGTATGCAGATTAGGAGAGCGTGTGTTGTCTTTCTTTTTCTTACAGGTGTTCCTGGGAAGACAGAAGAGAAGACAAGAAGAGGAGGAGGGGCTCATCGGAGTTCCTCATTAGTACTTAAGTGTTTAGAAATTTAAAGTACTGTAGTGTTATTGTTATGGTTGTTATTGCTGTATTAACCCTTTCCTTCCACAGGTGTGGTTGTGGGGGTAGGGAGCAGACAGTAATGTGGTATTTTAATGGTGTGTGGTTGCAGGTTGCCCAAGGTCGGGGAGGTCCCCGGGTTGTTTTTTGTTTTGGGGTATTCAGTTAAAGGCAGATAGGTTTTCCCTAGAGGGTTAGGGGGGATAGACAGGCTGTGGCCCTGACCTGCAGCAGGGACCACAGTGCTGATCTATCAGGGCTATGCTCTGGATAGTTCTACTAGAGCCACTAGGTGTCCATAGTAAGTAGTGTAGAGGCTGATCTGTCAGCTACAGGCCTCTAGGCCCTTAGTGTTGCCTGCCTGTGCTTGCACATGGTAGTAGGGGGCCTGATCACCCCCCCTCTGCAGGTAGCACATAGGGTGGGATGGCCTAAGGCTGGGTAAATAATTACTGCAGACAGTCATTTTCCTGGTCAAGGGCGAGTGTAACCCCCTTGTTACCCGGGGTTACTAGAATCCCAGTAAGACCTAGTGGTAGGCAGGGAAGGCAGCTTGTGAAACTCCAGTTAAATGGGTTTCACACTGTCTCACTCTGTTCTCAGTCTCAGCTGAGACTGAGGGATGACATCACCAATAGAACTTTCGCAGCTGCGTAAGCGACATTGGAATCTGCAGCAAAGGGAGTTAGATAGAACGTTGGGAATTTTAAAAGTGTGAGTCTGCAGTTTGGTTAGAGAGAGTGAAGTTTGTACTCAAGTGGTGTAGACCGCTGTTTTCCGGTCTCAGTGCCCCCTCCCTCTTGGGGGGGATGTAAAGATTCCCTGCAGATTACTGGGGCAATCCCCTTAATTCTGCTAGTGGAGGAAAAGCTGCCTGTTTAGTCCAGGATTTATTTTGAAAGATGGAAGATTTGTGAGTTGCCTGTGGGGCACCAGCAACTTAAGGGTGAGTGTCTGCTCTGGCTAAAAGGGCACATGTTTTCTTCACCCTGGGACTTGTGTGAAAATTAGGGATTGAACTATATATTGGGAAGCCTAGACAAATGGGCCAAGCAAGTAAAAGTAGTGTCAAATCCCAGAGTTTTGTGAGATGCAAATAATATGTAGAGAAGATGTGACAGACATCTACCCTTAATCTACATTTTGAAGTTCAGCAAAGGAATTGTTCAGTTTTCCAGAGAAATGGCCGGGTATGGGCTGTGGGAGCTGGAGGTGGGTGGCCCCCCCATCTTTAGTGACCAGGTCCACCTCTACGGATTTCTTCTGTGGTTTTCTACTTTTCCTCAGACACTTGGCAAGTGATGGGGGAAGTACCCAGATGTGGGGTTGTAAGGAAAATTCTCTTTAAGAGTCGCAGACTCTAGTGTGGTGTGGGGAGCCACGACAGGATAATTGGTTCATTCCTCAAATGGACCGCGGATCAAGTGGCTGGCAGGGGAGCTGGGCCGTGGGGAAAACCCAAGTGTGTACAAGTCGGGCTGTGTACCCAAAGCTGCGTGCAAGTCCAGGCTGTGTGCCTGGTGGGTTCAGAGCCTGAGGACTGGAAATGATAATCGGTTCATTCTTCCAATGGACTGTGGATCAATTGCCAGCAGGGGAGCCAGGCCCGTGGAGAAAACCCAAGTGTGTACAAGTCGGGCTGTGTACCCAAAGCTGCGTGCAAGTCTGGGCTGTGTGCCTGGTGGGTTCAGAGCCTGAGGACTGGAAATGGTGATAAAGTGTTCTGTAGTCTCTAATCTGCATTACCAGGAAATGTAGCCCCATGGGGGTCCGTCTATGCTTTGTTTGTTCAGCTAGTATGTGAATAAAAGCCACACTGAAGAATCCCATTCCTGGATCTGGACATTACAGTTATTGCTTCCTGTGTTCATATTTACTTGGGTGCCCCTTTGCAGAGTGGCCAAACCTAGGTCCCCCTGTGCCGAGTAACCTCATCCTCCCCGAACCCAGTCCTCACCAGGTACTGCTGTCAGCTTCAACAGCATGCCACCTGTCATTTTGGCAAAAAGGCAGGGGTGAGGGGTTACACAGTCCCATAGACGGTATCTCTGTCTTGAAACCCTATGCCCAACTTTCTGGAATGATAGCAGTCTCAAAGCACTGGGACAGTCTTTGGTGCCTATGTTCTCATTACAATTGATGTTGTTAGTATGCATCTTTCTATAGGAACCATCAGTAACTTCATGTTGTATGATAGGAAAGTAGCAGACCACCAGTTCAAAAATTGAGAGAGGGCCTTGGTTTGATTTCCAGTCTGGAAACTATTTTTATTTCTCTACAGTTGATGTTATTAGGATGCACATCTCCAGAAATCTGTTTAATCTTGTGGAACAATACCACTGTAGCAAACCTTCAGGACATTCAATTTGTAGTTGTGAACATTTTTCTTTCTCACTAAAAGTTTGTTGTTAGCATGCATCTTTCATTAGAAACCTTCTGTCTTGCCATGTAAACTGATTGCACAGTGTCAGAGCACCTTTGGGTTCTATTCCCTGTCTGGAACCCTTTTTCCCTTTTTCTCTAAAATTTTCATTTTTTTTTTTATTCAAAATACTTTATTGATTTTCTGCAGCATATGAAAATGGTTAACACATTAATATCAGTACAACTGCAAATAAACATAAAAAAAAACGACCAACTAGACACAGTACTAACAAAGAACAAAAAGACCCCCTCCCAAGCCCAAGTGTCAGGGATACTAGGAAGTGAGTAGCATGGAGACAGGTATTCAGGGCTGCCAGAGGGATAGCAGAGTCAGGAGAGGCTCCCATAATGATCTGTAAACATCCAATCTATGCCGGATGCTAGCAATGTCCTTCTCCAACTGAATGGCAGTTAAGATCTCACGATACCATTCCAAGATCGAGGGAAGGGATTTGTCCTTCCAGTGCCTGATTATGACTAGTTTGTCAGTGGCTACTACTAAGGTTAGGTGGACTTTCCAAACTTTAGGTGTGCCCTGCGGGAAAAGAAATAATAAGCAGGATTCTGGAGTAAATAAGGGGTCTAAACCCAGGATTGGGTCCAGGGTATTTTGGATGTACTCTCCAGAATGCTTGGGCTTTCGGGCAGTCCCACAGCATGTGAAAACGGGATCCTATCTTTTCCCCACATCTATAACAAGGGGGGATACTAGCTTCCATACAGCATGCAGTCTAATGGTGTATAGTACAAATTGTGCATAATGTTAAATTGGGTGAGTCACAACCTATCCTGTGTAATAAATCTGTAAACAGTTTTCCAGACTTTGCCCTAGTAGACTGGATCCTCAGGAAGAGAGAGTGTTTGCTTCCAGTAGTAACAGACCTCTTTGGAAAGCTCAGGATCAAGGTCTTGCAAGAAATTAAATATACCGGAGGCTGTGTGTGTTTGCTTCGCCACCCGAAGCACAGTGGGAAGTCTTCTCAGGGTGGGAAAGACCAGGGTTTGGGACCTAAGAAGGCCAGGGAAGCCTGTCTTATTTGTCAATATTTAAATATGTCAGTATTGAATAACTGAAATTTCTCTTACAATAAGGAGAACAGTAATATGGAGTTCACATTGCAGACATCTCACAGTTACTATGTTGTAATCTATGGAAGAAAGAAGGCAGGATCATGCAGTTTCCTATAAGGAAATGGGGATTATTAAAAAGGGGTTGGCTCATTTAGTTACGCCAGTTAAGGGATAGGTGTTTCTGTAACTGGTATATGGCATGGAGGGACCATCCAATGGGAGAATTTTTGAGGTGGCGAGGGAGACAGTGGGGAAGTTGGTACATCAAAGCCAAGAGGGAGCAACGGGTTCATTGCACTAATGCCCTTTCAATTTTCACCCAGGTGACAGTGTAGGAGTAAGCCCAGTCTGTGACTAGGTCATCTGTCCATCTTTGCTTGCCAATGTGTTGGGCCCCATATTAGGTAAAAAAGAATGGGAGGGCGAGACCTGCCCCGCAGCTTAGGTGCAGTAATCTTAGCATAACCCCTTCTGACACCTTTGTTTCTCCATAAAAATTTACTGAACATTCTCCGCAACTGGCTAAATCAAGTTTTGGGAAGAAAGAGTCCCAACATACTCATTGGGTACAATACCCGCAGGGGCACATTCATTTTGAGGAAGCTTAAGTGTCCCCAAAGGGACATTGGCAGGGCATTCCACGTATCCAAGTCCACTTTGAGAGTGGAAATCAGTTTGATGAGATTCTCTCTCATCATTGAAGGGACATCCCTGACAACCTTAATCCCCGAGTAAGTCAGGGTATGAAGCATCCATGTCAATCCCAAACCTGAAAGCTCCTCCCTCATGAGACGATGGTTAAGAGGGAAAGTCTGGGATTTTGAGAGATTAAGTTTATAAGAGGAGACTTTGGAAAATGAACTCAGTTCATCAAGTAGAGCGGGTATTGTGGAAGTAGGGTTTTCCACATGTAACAATAGGTTGTCCACATAGGCTGAGAGGAGATATCTTTTACCTTCAATTTGGATACCGGTCAGGCTAGCGGAGCTAACTAGTCTATGAATAAGGGGTTCCAAATAAAAATTAAACAAAAGAAGAAAGATCGGGCAGCCCTGGCAGGTCCCATGCTGAAGAGGGAAAGGGTGCAAGAGGAGACCATTGCACCATTCTCTGGCCTTTGGGCCAGAGTAGAGTATCTGAACCCATTTAATAAAATCCTGAGGGATCCGAAAACTGGTGAGAGAAGAAAATAGAAAATTACAGGAGACTCTATCGAAGGCTTTCTCGATGTCGAAGGAGACCAAGGCCAAAGGGACCTTGGATTCCCTCGACACCAAGATCAGATGCAGGAGTTTTCTCATATGATCTCCTGAGGAACTATCTGACATGAAACCATCCTAGTCATGCCCGATGACATCTCCCATGAGTAGGCCAGATGAATAGCCAGAATTTTAGACAGAATTTTAAGGTCAGAGTTGAGTAGGGAGATTGGATGATAATTGTTGGGAAGCAAGGGATCCTTGCCAGGTTTGGGGATTAAAGTTATTAGTGCCTCTGAGAAAGATTGGTCACTCAACCCCTTATAAAACCAAACGTTATAGACCTCAACTAGGAACAGTGTTACCTGGGCACAGCATGTTTTATACTGGTTGTTTGGAAGACCATCCGGGCCTGGAGCCTTGTCAGAAAGTAAAAGTTTAATGGCATGTTCTACCTCTGCGATGGTGATTAAGGATCCTAGACCCTCAACCTGCTGGGGTAAGAGACTAGGCAAGTTAACCAAATTCAGATATTGGGGGATACTGGGATCTCCAGGGTCAAGTGAATCTTCAGTTGCATAAAGGGTTTTGTAGTAGCTGCCAAAAAGTGCTACAGTATCTTTAGAATCAGATATAATATCCTCTTCAGGGGATGGATGTAGACTAGGAATAATTCTGTCAGCCTCGGTCTGTCAGAGCCCAAGGGCCAGAAGCTTCCCTGCTCATTCACCTGACTCTAGGTTTAACTCATTTTAGTGTGATGAAGAGAGAGAGCTTTGCTTTTTGGACCATTATGTCTGCATATTGAGACTGGATCCAGTGTAGCTTGGCCCACTTTGACTCAGGGGAAGCTCAATGCAGAGAGTGTTCAAGGTGTTTTATATCTCCTAAAATAAAGTTCAACTGGGCCTTGCCCTGCTTAGCATAAATAGTCGCCAGATAAATAAGACCTACCCGAAGCACACATTTAAGCATGGCCTAGATGAGATCAGTCCTAGCCACAGTGCCTTTGTTAGACTCAAGGAAAAAGGTAATAAAGTTTTGGACATGCTCGACCGGAGAGGGCTTCCATAACAACTGCATGTTAAGTCGCCAAAGGGAGTCCCTCTTAAGCCCTGGTCCAAGAAGGAGGGAAATGCTAGCTGGGGAATTATCAGACAGGAGCCTGGGGTGAATGTCAGCCTCCAAAACCCTAGGGATCTAGGCAGTGCTAAGTAGAAAATAGTCTATGTGGGATAATGTTTTATGTGGTGGAGAGAAATATGTATATTGGTGACTCGAGGGGTTCAGAGTATGCCACACATACAGCATCCAAGTGCCTTCCATAAGGTCCCTTAGCGCTCTTTGGGCCATGGCTAGGCTCACTCTTCCACTATCTGAGCGATCAACTTCAGATTGGAGTACTACATTCCAATCGCCACCAAGTATGGTGAGCCTAGGGGGATTAACTGGTATCAATTACATCAAATCAATGAAGAACTGTGGTGTCTCTGCATTTGGGCCTTAAATAGAAATTATAATTATGGGAATGACTCCAGGGTGCCCTTGAGGACAACATAACATCCCAATGGGTCCCATCATTCTTGTGTCATAACAAATAGGACCTATCTGGCCACTAAGAGTGCCATGCCCTCCCGTCTAGAGGAGGATCCGGCCCCAAAGACCTGCCCCACCCAGAGCCACTGTAAAGTAAAACATCCTCTCACTTAAGGTGTGTCTCTTGAAGACAAACAAAGTGGGCCCTCAATTGATGGAGATGTTTTAGTATCATAGCTCAGTTATGGGGGTACTGAGCCCCTTTAATATTCCAGCTAATGAATTTGTCCTGACTACCCATAGTGTTAATTCAGCCAAGGATTACAAGAGGCCATTCCCGTGTTCCCTCTGAAACTATTCCAAGTAAGCAGAGCTGTCCCATCATAGTCCACTGACATGCCAGGCTTTCCCACCCCCCCCATCCTTGTCCCAACAAAAGTAAACAGTAGAAACCAGAACAATAACCCCCACTGCAGCAAATAAGAACAGTAGGGTCCTGAGCAATAATTCTCACCCAAACTACAGAACTAACGTTCACCCCCCTTGCCCCCCAAACTTCAACAAACAACAGATAATAATTAACAAACCAACATACCCCAAACCCATAACAACCACCCCTCCCCTTACCTTAACCGCCAGTCCTCTAGACTGAACCACCATGTGACGTGGGACGTGATTCACCTAGGCTGCCCAGAGCGCATGCCCCTCCCTACCCCGCCTTTATTCCAGCAAATGTAACTAAAATATTCACATTCGTTATGGAATCTATTGAACCCTTAATGAGGGAAAAGTAAAGATACTTATAAGTCTTCCCTAGCCTCTAAACACAATAAAAAAGGGAGTAGGAAATCCAAACTAGGTTGAATCGAGGGTAAAAACTAAAGAAAAAGTCAGTGCCCTCTGTGTCCCTGGAAACTTGGGATATAGACACACAACAAAAAGAAAGAGAGGGTCTCATTTTTCCAAGGGGTCTTTTCAAAATTAGAAGCTCATAATTTTAGTATACAAGGTCCATGAGGTAGAAGTAATCAGGAGTGACAACTATTGGCTATATGAGCCCTTTTCAGATTAATGAGTAATAATTGAGAAGGGAAAATAAACAATCAGAAACTCCAGTGATCCTCCTGAAACAGTCCATAAGATTAATATCAGCATCAAGAACTGTGAAAATAAAATACTTGTCCATCTTAAGTAAACTTAGCCCTCTAACCTAAAAAAGAAAAGGAAAGTAAAAAGGAGCCCATAATCAAAGTGTGCAACTACATCTAGTATTGTCCCAGAAATGTCCACTAGATGGAGTCAAAGCCATTTGTAATCGGGCACACGGTTATTATTTCACCCAAGCCCTTGCACTTATAAGGGTAAAAGAAAACAGAATCAGTTCTCCCTGGAAACCTGGGATATAGACACACAACAAAAAGAAAAGAAGGGGCTCATTCTCCACAGGGATCTTTTCAAAATTAGAAGCTCGTAATTTTAGTATAGAAGGTCCATGATATAGGAACAATCTGGAGTGACCACTGTTGACTATGTCAGCCATTTTTCAGATTAATAAGTAATAAATGAGAAGGGTAAATAAACAATCAGAAACTCCAGTGAGCCTCCTTAAACAGTCCATAAGGTTATTATCAGCCACGAGGACTGAATAAATAAAATACTTGTCCATCTTAGGTAAACTTAACCCTCTAACCTAAAAAAGAAAAGGAAAATAAAAAGAAGCCCATAATCAAAGTGTGCGACTACATCCAGTATTGTCC
This sequence comes from Neoceratodus forsteri, assembly GCA_016271365.2. Lineage (NCBI taxonomy): Eukaryota > Metazoa > Chordata > Ceratodontiformes > Ceratodontidae > Neoceratodus > Neoceratodus forsteri. The sequence goes on from CM057454.1 coordinate 800,718,149, forward strand.
CAAAAAATGTCCACTAGATGGAGTCTAAGCTGTTTGTGATCATGCACATGCATTTATAAGGGTAAACGAAAGGAGAGTCAGTTCCAGAACTTATGGACACAGAGATTTCCTCAATACTGTCCTGCGCTCAAAAATCAAATAGCAGAGATTCTTAGCCAAATGTGAGCTCACTGAGGCAGTTCCAAGAGGACTCCAAGGTGCACAAAACAAAGGGAGAAAGACAAGACTAATCCTGACTTTAGAGTGATCTGAGGCAGAGTAGAAAACCCCCTTGAGGTAGCTTGCTCATATTTAAGCCACTGTAATAGTAAAAGTAAGAGTGACCTTCGCTATCCACACTGCATGATGTCTGAACTGGCAAAGCACAGGAACACCATCCATGAGGATTACAGGAATCAAACGATCCACAGCTTCATCTGTTTCTCACTTAAATAGGTATGGCAGCAAGTCCCAGAGAGCAATCTTCGTCTGCTCGGCTGAGCCAAAGGAGTACCATTGATCCTTCAGGTAGACTTGCAGTAAAGTGGGATATTTAACTTGAAATTTAATAGCGGCTGCAATTGTTTTAACAATCACACGGTGTAAGGCAGATCTCTTTTGCTGGATGGTGTACGGAGGTCCTGGGCAATCCTAAGCTTCTTGCCCTCCCACTGCACCTCTTTGATATCTTTAATTGTGTTCAAAATATGTTGCTTAGCCAAAAAGTTTAACAAATGAAAAATCTGTGGTCCTGGGGGAGTTCTAGGTGGGGGGGTTGGACAGAGTGCCCTGTGCGCCTGCTCGATAATGTAAGAGGACCCATTGGGAGAGGGGCCTGTGAGTTTCTCACACAGCTTTTGGATGAAAAAAATAGTGTCTCAACCATCCTCCCTTTCAGGTAGGCCCAGTACCACCAAATTGTTCCTTCTGGACCTGCCCTCAAGATCTTCCATTTTTTCTTCCATTTTTTTGAGTCTGTGGGGTAAGGTAGTCATCTCTGGCTCCATTCTGTTGTGCCAGTCATCCAAAGATGAAATCCTGGTCTCGTTGTCCCCTGTGTGGGTAGCAAGCTGTTTCACTGTGGATTTAATCATGTGAAGATCTGCTGACAAATTAGTGAGTATTTCCTAAAGTGAATTAAGGCCTTCCTGGAATTTGCTTTCAGTAAGTGTGGCCTGGGATGCTAGTAATGGCGCTGCAGGGTCTGGCTGCGCTTTCACCTGGTTAGCTTGTTTATCCCTTGTCAGGGTTGTTGACGGAGTATGCCGCGGTGGAAGATCCTTCATTTCCACCTCCATACAGTTGCAGTCTGGATTTTTAACTGTTCTCTGACAATATAAGGATAAACCCTCAGGTAAAGTTAAACAGCTGAACTAGGCTGAGAGGTAAGAAACTAGTTAAATTAGTTAATTTAGAGGCAGGGGTGCGGGAGCTCTCTCAAGGCACGTCTTCACTCCTAGGCAGCCATCACATGATCCCCTATAATTTACATTTTAATATATCTGTCTCTATAGAAACCTTCTGTCTCTCCCTGTGAAATGATAGCAGAGTGACAGAAAACCAGGACAGTTGTTGCAAGGGGGTTGGGTTCAGTTCCCATCTGGAATATTTTTTTTTTTCTGCTACAATTTCTGTTGTTAGCATGCATCACTCTCTAGAAACCTTCTGTTTCACCATGTGAAATTATACCACAGTGGCAGAGTACAAGGACAGTACTGTAGCTGGGAGATGAACCAGCATCCAGTTCCCAGTTGTGACAACTTTTTCCTTCTCACTACAATTTATGTTGTTAGCATACATCTTTCTTTAAAAACCTTCTTTCCCGCCATATAGAATAGTGCACATTGTCAGAGCACCTTTGGGTTTTATGCACTGTTTGCAGTCTTTCTTTCTTTCTACAAAATACATTGTCAGAATGCATCTCTCTCTCTCTCTCTCTCTAGAAACCTTCTGTCTCATCATGTGGAATGACAGCAGTGTGGCCGAGCACCTGGACAGTAGTTGAAAGTGGAACATGTTTGATTCCCTATCTCTTGACATTTGTTTTCTTTCTCGCTGCAATTTACGTTGTTAGCATACATCTCCTTCAAGAAACATTCTGTCTCACCATGAGGAATGATTGCATAATAGTAGAGCCCTAGGACAGTAGCTGTGAGGGGACTTGGGTTTAAAACCAGTTTAGTAAATTTTTTTCTTTCTCTCTACAATTTATGAACATATGAACTTGCCATCAGAAAAGGTCCTTACAGTCTATCAAGTCTAATCGAGTGTGCAGCACGCAGTTTAACAAACTGTTGCAGTGCCCTCCCCTTCACATTGCACCCTGACTCTCCCACCTTGACTCTGTCCCACCCCCCCTTGAAGCTACCCACTGTCCTTAATGCTACCAATTCCTCATACAATGCATTCCACCCTGTCAACACTGTTTGTGTGAGATAGTGCATTCTCATTTCCCTTCTGAATCTTCCGCCCTCTAGCTTCAGGCTATGTCCTCTGGTTTCTCTCCCAGTTTTCATCCTAAACAAACCCAGAATGCTAACCCTGTTAATGCCTTTTAAGTACTTGAAGGTCTCCATCATGTTCCCCCCCAACCCTCTTTCTTCTATCCTCCAGGGAATATATGTTGAGCTCCCTCAGCATCTCATGCAGCCCCTGGTTCATTTATGTTGCTCTTCTGTAAACCCCCCTTCAGCAGTGTGATGTCCCTTTTCAAATAGGGTCATCAATACTGCACACAGTACTCCAAGTGTGGTCTCACAAGGGACCTGTACAAGGGCAGAATGACATCCTCCTGTCTGGATGTGATACCCCTAGTGATGCACCCAAGCATTTTGTTCACCTTTGCTGTTTCCCTCCTGCACTGTGCAGAGTGGTTCATTCCCCCAGTTATTGTTAGCATTCATGGTAGCATGCCACCACAATGACATTTTAACAGTGAAGACCATCACAGCGACAAATCTTGCCAGGTTGCTGTGATGGTCAGCTGTTAGCCAATGCTGTGACTCCCGATGTTTTTCGCCCCCAGCCTGAATCAGTTCCGACTCGGAGTTAGTTATTTTGAGATGCGGGGTGCGGTGGGCACAGTCACCCACATGGGGGTGTGTGTGGGGGTGAAGCCCCCCACAAAAAAACACTCCATTCCTGATGGGAACAATGCTACAGTCTGCATTGTTCCCGTCGCTGTTCAGGATGTTGGCAACATTGTCCCGGATTTCCCCTTTTTCTCACAAGAGACAGACAACAGAGTTGTTGTTGTGCTCAGATTGGCAATTAATTTATTAATTTTTCACACTTTCTTTTCATGTACCATCACCATTTTCCTTATTTAGTTTCACAATCTTTGTTCATATTGTCTTAACATATCAATATCTGGTACACCGTGATTCTTGTTCGCTTCTTCTGGCCTCCCCATGTGAAAACCTGGGAGCCTTCTTCTTCTTCTCTCTTTCTTGTAGGTTACAGTGAGAACTGAGACCACTCTTTTCTCCTTCTGTTCCTTCTTCTTCTTCTCCTCATATTCCCTTATCATTACCCCCCTTTTCTCATCCCCCATTTTCCCTCTCTCTCTCTGCCATCCCCTTTGGCAGTCCAGCATTGTCCATGCAGACCCCCCTGCCATCCACCTTTGGCAGGCCGCATCCTTTACTCCTTTCCCTGCTCTCCTTTGCTGGGTGGGTTGGGTGGCATCAAAATCTCCAGCAAAAGAGGCTGAAATGCTACAGTGCAGGGGATTATGTACCCTGCACTAAACCCCTCCCCTTTCTCTTTTTTCCTTATCCCTGTCTTTTCCTGCCTGAGCTCCCCCCCTTCCTGTCCCTTCCCCTCTGTCCTGCTCTTTGGCCCTCCCTCTCCTCCCCCCCCCCAAGGGTCCACCAGGACAACTTGGTCTGCCCCTTAAAGGGCAAACTCCATTGTCCCAGATTTCCCCTTTTTCCCACAAAAGACAGACAACGGAGTTGTCGTGCACAGATTGGCTATTAACTTAGTAATTTTTCACACTTTCTTTTCATGTAGCATCACCATTTTCCTTATTTATTTTCATAATTCTTTGTTCATATTGTCTTAACATATCAGTATGTGGTCCACCTTCATTCTTGTTCACTTCTTCTGGCCTCCCCAGGTGAAAACCTGGGAGCCTTCTTCTCTCTTTCTTGTAGGTAACGGTGAGAACCGAGACCACTCTTTTCTCCTACAGTTCCTTCTTCTTCGCCTCCTCATAATCCCTTATCATGCCCCCCTTTTTCTCCTCCCCCCCCCCTTTTTCCCTGCAGCCTGTCTCCAGCTTGCATTGGATGACTGGCCTTCCCAGTTTATGTCTTCCTCTTCCTTCTATTGTCTCCCTACCTGCCTCCTCCATGCCTCAATAAAACCCATCATCTCTGTATTAAACATGTTGATTGCTATATCCAACAAGTGTACCCCATCTGCTCTGTAAAATTCATCTACCTATTCTTCCACCCCCCTCAATATTTGACATTTCCTCCCATAACCTTTATTAGTGTCACCACCCTTCTATTCATCTTCTTCCTGGCCCTATCTATTGCTACATGGCTGTGTTCGTGTCTCCATACCCTCCTTGGTATCATGTCTGACCATGCTATGCTCACTTTCGGCCACCATTCCTTTATCTTTATAAGATCCTGTTTAGACCTCAAATAAGTATCAACCCACGGCTTCCCACCGATGTCATTGACCCCAAGATGTAAAATGATTAGATCAGGGATGGGCTTCCTTTCTTTCATTTCTCTTAGGGTGGAGAGTAACTGTGCCCATCTCATCCCTCAAATACCACGACATACCAGCCTACATTTCTTGATGTCTTGGTTAAGCTGTTTTCCACCGGCCTTCTTCTCCACTATCCTTTCTGCCCAGTAAATATAGGAATGCCCGCATATCCATATTTCCATGATACTCCCTTGTCCTATTAAACCGAGCATATTATTAATCTCACCACACCATTTCTATTTTTTTTTTCCTTTTTGTTATTACCCCCCACTTTCTGCTCTCCATCCTGGAAGATAAAACACATTGACAGGTTAATCACCATTTTTTAAAGCCCTAATGTACCTTTTATAACAGGCGGACCGCCACCTTCCTCTCTCCATCATAGCAGCCACTGTCTCACATTCTACTGCCCATTTTGAAGCAGCCCCTATCCGAAAAGAATGGGACGAATAATCACTTGGGTCCTCCCCCAGGAACTCCATGCCTTTTATGAGTAAGGCTGTTACTTGGTAACTCATCACCTTCTTCCTATCCCGTGCACAAATAATCTTCCTTGTTTGTTATAGTGCTCTGTGGTGTAAGCCCACAAAGCCTTTACCGGGCATAAGGCATTGTCCGAGTGAGCCTTAATGGTTACTATGCACCCTTTCCCTTCTTGGGCTGTCTTGGATCTGCTAATCTTTAGTTGTATTTCTTGTATTCCCCACTTTATGTCCCCCCATTCTAAACCTCCCTCTAGTTCTTCCCATTGTGTCCCACCACCTCGCTCACCCTCAAAGCTCCTGCAAACATCACTAAATAAATTGTCTGAAACAGCTGGGCCTCATCCTTGGATTTACAAATGGCTAGTAATATCCCCCCAGTCTACTCAGTCATTGGTCTGCTATTGGCCTACGCCCATCTTTGTTCTCCTGTTTTAATCTGCTCCACCTCTACATCATTCTACAAATCAGCATTGACCTTGTAGGATCTTTCCACCTCTTTAAACTGCACACCAAGCTGATCCCTGCTAGGTACACTCCCATTGTTGCGTGAGCCGTCCCTTTCTGCCACTGCTCTATCATGACTTTTCCTAACTACTCTTCTGTTACTGGCCCACTTACCTCCATGTGGTGTGTTTCCTTAAATGTTTGCAGTGCCTGCCATGCCCCTTCATACGCCCTCAAAGTCTGTGGCACCCATGAGCTGTGGAGCAATGTTTCAGCTCCCTCTTGCCAACGTCCCAGATGTTCATTGGGATGGCCGTTTTCCGCTCCTCCACTGTTGATGCAACCATCTGGAAACGATCCAGCTGCAGACAGGAAAGGCTATCAGCTAGTATATTTCTCACTCCGTCTATGTAACTGGCCTTAAAAGACATGTTTAACTGTAAACTCCGCAATACTAACTGCCTCAATACTCCCATAACTGTCTCCGACTTAGCCCCTTTTTGTTCAGCACCTCAACCACTGCTTTGTTATCGCACCAGAAAGTGACCTTCTGGTTCCTCAGATCTCCTCCCCATACCATGGTGCATGCCAAAATAGGCATGATTTCCAGCAGTGTGATGTCTTTTACCTTCCCCTCTCATACCCAATCTCTTGGCCATGGTTCCGAAAACCATTTTCCTCTCAAATATCCCCCCATTCCTAGCCCTCATGCCGCATCCATGTACAATTCCAAATCTGTGTTATAGAGCCATTCATCTTGCCAAAAGGAACATCCATTATAATCTGCTAGAAATTTCTCCCACACTTTGAAGTCCTCTTTTATCCCTTTGGTTATGTCCACCCAGTGGTGTGGCCTTCTTACCCCAGAAGTAGCTCGTGCTAATCTCCTTGTGAATGCCCTTCCCAGCCCAATTGCCCTGCATGTGAAATTCAAATGCCCCAGAACTTGCTGCACCTGCCTTAATTACACCCGTGTTCTGCTAGTGTGCATCTGAATTAATTATCTTAGTTTTTGTACCTTCCCATCTGGTAACCTAAAGAATTCCCCCAGGGCATCTATTTCAATCTGTAAAAACTCCATAACCCTGCTGGGGCCCTCAGTTTTTCTGGGAACTAATGGCACTCCTAGCTCCTTGCACAGTTCTTGAGACTGTGCCAACATCTCCTCCGTCTCCTCCCTTCCATTACCTATCAGCAGGAAGTCATCTAAATAGTGTATTACTGACTTGTGCCCTGTTTTCTGTTGAATTATCCATTGCCGGCAGGTGCTAACTGTTTCAAATGTGGCTCATGCAATGGAGCAACCCATTGACATAGCTTTATCGAAATAATACTGTCCGTCTACCTTGAATCCCAATAGATTTCAATCTTCCCTCCTCACCGGGAGCAGCCTAAAAGCAGCTTCTATATCGGTTTTTGCCATCCATGCATCCGGAGTTGCCTGGATAACCTGCACTGCTTTTTCCAAAGTCGCATAAGTGACCCGGCTGTGTTCCTCCCCAATGAAGTCATTCACTGAGTGTCCCTCTGGGAATGACAGATAGTGTATCACCCTATATTCCCCTTCTTGTTTTTTGGGCACCAGACCAAGAGGGAAAATACGCATGTTCTCTAATGGGTGAACCACATACAGTCCTTCCATCCTCCCTGCAAAATTTTCTTTTTCTATTTTTCACCTTAAAATGTCCTCCTTTTCTTTGGTCGTTGCTAAGTTATTGGCCTCTCTTGCTTGCCTCGGGTCCTCGCAGTGTAGCAAGAATCCCGATCTAAATCCTTTTTGCATGCAATTTGCCACCTCCCTATCTAGGTGATCCCTGAGCCATTTTTCCCGTTCATCAATTTTGATGGGGGTCTTTGCCAATTGGAATCGTTCCCTAACAATGCCATTCCTCCCTCCACTGGTCCCCCTTACCCCCTCTGACTATCGTTCATCTGACCTTTCCGTCAATAGGCCTGTGCCTCCCTCCTCCCAAACCCCTGCTTCTCGACCCTCTATTCCATGCCTGCCCCCTAAATCCTGGCCCTTCTTAAAAGGGCAGGTGCCAGGTCCCTTGGTCCCCCACGCTGGGCCCATACCATCTGTCCTGCACCTTGATGCTGGGTGAGATCCCCCACATTTCGAACAGGCATGTCTAAAGCAACATTGTGGCCATGAGCAAAATGACCAATTATATCCCCAACAGCACTTCTGTACATCTCCCCCTTTTTCCCATCTCCCTTTAGGGGTGGATTAGTCGGTGACATAATCAGTCCACAAATCTAACTGTTTGTGTTCCATCTCACATCCCCATAGGTGGCCATCCTTTGGTGCAAAAACTCATCATAATATATCCAACCCACCCCCCTTTTGCTTTTGCTGTCCTTATAATCAGGAATGAGTGATAAGTGGTATGCCAAGTTCAGGTTTCTTTTCCATCACAATGGCTGAATATGTAGCAAAGCCCATGAACCACCCATCCCAGGTCTTTCCTTTTGTAAACTTATCTTCCTCTTTTTTCCCCAATAATACCACGGCCGCTGCCGTATCACTTTTTCCTATATTTTCTGTCTCCTCGTACTTTGCTGCCACTTTCTTACTTAACAATGCAAATATGTCTACGTATTCCCCCTTCCATATCTTTTCTTTTGTGGCCAACAGCACGTGTTCCCCTATCCTCATGCTAGGAGCTACTATGTCCCTCATTCTTTTTCCTGTCCCTTCCGCCACCTTGCCTATTCCTCCCGTTGGTTCTTTGTCCATCTTAATCTCCGCTAGTGCATTTTCCATTTGGCCTAAACCGCCACTCCCTAGGGCCGCTATAATTTGCCCAATGTATTCTTTTATGCTGTCCCCAACCGTACCTGATACACTACCTGTAAGCTTGTCCCCTCCTTGCGTCCTGCTTTTTTCGGGCTGAGGCTGTCCATTTTCCACTGGTGGGGCTACTGGCAGTGGCATCACAGTAGGAGGGTTCGGTACCACTAAAGGTTCCTGTCTGGGTTCTGGCAGTACTAATGGTTCAGGCAGCAGGGGTTGTGGAGGTGCTGGACTAACTGCTTGTGGTGGTGGCCCATTTGGGTTGCACGGCCTTTCGGTCAGTCGCTTTCCATTGCCCCCTGCTCCCTTTTCCACCTTCCGCTTCTTCCCTGACTTCCCCGTTTCCTCTCCCTCCACCATTTGCCACATCAAGTTGGCCTTCTCTGCCAGCTCAATGATGGCCTTGTGCGCCTCTTCCTTTGTTGGTTTGCTCTTCCTTGGTGCCATCCTGCCACCCGGTTTCCTTGTACCTGTGGATAAACTGATAAATTGCTTTCATTATTTAACTATTCAGTAGATCCCTACCCATCTCCCCCCCAGGCTAACTTTATTGTTCAACTGCTATTCTCCCCATATTCTGTTCCTGCTTCAAGGCCTTGTGATTATTTAAACCATGGTGCCACGCGGTGGCCTCTCCCCTTAGTCCTCTTGCTTCACCCCCCCCCTTTTTTTTAATTCCCTTTCATATCACTTTATTACATCCTCCTGCCCTCCAGGCCTGCATCATTCAGCCCTGGTGTAACATCAGCCAGCCTTCGACACTGCCAGGCTTCTCAGCTATTCCCTTGCTAATCCCCTGCCCTCCATACTTGCTGAAAGAAAAAGCTTCTGCCCTTTGGTTAGGGAACACAACTTGCCAGAGCATATCTTTTCTTATTTATTTATTTTATATTTTAAAATTATCCACTTTCTGACCCCAAAATAGTCCCCTTAACCTGGATCTCTTTCCACAGTAACGCTACACAGCGTGACGTCACACTCTGTTCATAGAGCATGTCTTCCTCTGCTGAAACACCCCTTCTCTTTTTTTTTTCATAACTACAAAACTTCTTCCTTGTTTCCTTAGCATACCCTTAACAAAGAGAAGGGGGGAGGGCAGCGATTCAGTGCGGCGAGAAGTCCGCATTGTCCCCTATCCCACTACCCAATCGCCACTTCTCTTTGCGAGGTGGTGAGGGGAGGTGGGAGGGACTGTGCCCCCCTCCTCTGGAGTTACTGGCCCTCGAGGCCTTCGGTGTGTCTCGCTCTGTGACCAACTGGCCCACACTGCCTTTTATTCTTAGCCTCGAGGATTACTAAAAATTGCATGGTGAAGCTCACCCCCTGCTCCCTGAAAACTGCATTACTAGTCTACTAATCGAGGCTATGGGTACCCCACGGCTTTCAGCGTATCCCAACCTGACCCAAGCTGCCATACTGGCCTTCTCTACCGCTAGAGTTGCCATGTGGTCTTTGGCGTATCTTGCCACAAAACAAATGCAATGCTTTTTACTTGAATGCTGCAGGTATCAGCACCCCTTGGCGTGTCTCTCCACAATCAAAACTGCACCAATGGCCCTCTCTCAATGCTCTCATTACCACGCAGTCTTCAGCATGTCTTTCATGAGAAAATGCAAAGCTTTTACTCAAATGCGTATCTCCCCCCCCACAACTTTGTTCTCCCTGTTCTTAAACACTGGGAGAAGTAGGCCTCATGCTTCATCCTGCCACTAGAGCCTCGCTTCCTACCAAGCACCACAAAAAAGGGGCTGGCAATTCATAAACACAACAAATGGGGTAGCTCACCACTCCTTTCATCTATCTATGCACCAAGTGCGCCTTTTTGCGTTCCACAATTCTAGGCTACCTTTCCTCCTGGCAACAATTCGTTCCAGATTAGTAACCACTTTCAAAAGCTACATAATACAATTGCCTTACCTTCTGTTGTTTCAGGTAATAAAACCTTACCCCTGGTCTTAATTGGGAATGCCACAATGAGATAGTTCTGTTTTTTTTAATTTTGCCAATCTAATGTGCTGTAGTTTGTAAATCAAAAACTCCAGCAAAAGAGGCTGAAATGCTGCAGTGCAGGGGATTATGTACCCTGCACTAAACCCCTCCCCTTTCTCTTTTTCCTGTATCCCTGTCTTTTCCTGCCTGAGCTCCCCCCTTTCCTGTCCCTTCCCCTCTGTCTTGTTCTTTGGCCCTCCCTCTTCTTCCCCGAGCACAATCATCCGAGGGGGTGTAAAGGGTTCACCAGGACAACTTGGTCTGCCCCTTAAAGGACAAACTCCATTGTTATCGATATTCTACCATGGAACCAGCACGCATAGCTCTCTAGAAACCTTCTATCTCACCATGAGAAATTATACCTCAGTACAAGAGTACTGAGATAGTAGCTGGGAAGGGTTCTGAGTTCAATTCCCAGTTATGAACAGTTTTTCATTCTCACTACAATTTCTGGATCCTATGCACTATTATGCCTAGTATACACCTGCAGGGATGTGTACTGATTCACACAATTGCACACTGACTAGACAGCCCCTTGAAGAGGTATTGGGCCAGTATGCATAATCCTATCCTGGCCCACTGTGCACCACATAGATCCACATAAGGGCAGGGCCAGCCATGATTGGACATGGGCCATACTGGTGGGTTTCATTCAGAAAACCTGACCAGCACCACAGTGGAGCCCCTGCTCTGCAGAAGCAGAGGATCATAGAACATACTGGCCCACCTTCAGACTGCTATGTCTCCTGGTCTACCATGGACCAGTACAAAAGATTGGAATTCCAGCAATTGGTACCCCACAGCCAGCTGTCACCCGTCAGCCCTCTGTGACATGCATTGGGGGTTGCAAGGTCTATTGCTGCAGGGTTCTGTGTGACATTGTGAACTCTGGTCTGAGGGTTGCACAGCAATTACAGTAGCCCACTGGCTGGCATAACAGAAGGTTTCCCCCAACACTGGCAGAGCAGAACACCAAGGGCATTGTGGCATGACCTGCTGTGCTAGCCCTCCACATATATGTACAATCCCAGCCAATGCTCTGGCCAGCTACGTGATTGCATGGGATCTGGCGTACATGGCCCTGGGCAGGGATATGCATGCTGATACTGAATCCATGATTGTCTGTTGGACACCAGGAATGCACATATCCCGGCCATACACACCACAAATCAGGGTATGTATGGCTGGGATACCATTAATGCATAGGGCCCTGTGATGGTAGTGTGACTATTTCTCTAGAAACTTTCTGCCGTGCCATGTTGAATTATAGCACAATAGCAGAGCACCATGACTAAAGTTTGGAGGGGGCCCGGGTTTCATTCCCCTCTGTGAACATGTTTTCTTTCTCAGTCTACTGTTAATGTTGTTTGCATGCCTCTCTCTCTCTCTCTCTCTCTCTCTCTCTCTCTCAACCTGCCTCACCATGTGAAATGATGCCTTAGTGGCAGAGCACCAGGACAATAGCTGCTAGTGAGCCAGGGCTTAATGGCCAGTTGTCAGCATTTTGTCTTTCGCACTACAATTTATCTTATTAGCACGCATCTATTGTATGAAAGACAGACGTATTTGTTGACTTTAATTGTAGGACTTTCAGTGCTTGGTGCAGGTTGTCAGACAATGGAACTGTTAGTGACTATGGGAACAAGAACATGGAAAGCATAACTGTCCCACTCCACTGAGATTAATCAATCACAAGAGAGAGTAGTGGAGATTCATCAGTTATTGTTCATGAGACTTTTGTTTTAAAAAAGGTTATGCTAACTCCAGAGGTCCTAATGCAGTAAAGGATTTGTTTAAATGTTCATAGTGTGTGTACTGTGTATTGCATTGTATTGTATTTTATTTTTTTCAGTCATTTTAAAAAAGATCATTACAACGATTACAATAAACATATTACATAAAATATACATCAGTTAGAATAGACAAACTGCATAGACAAACTATTGCATTTTATCCTAAAGCATCATTACTTTAAAAAAATGCATCTCATATAGTTAAATAGTACAAGTTTTCTTTCTTCTAATTTTTTGTATATTGCACAAAAAGAGCAGTTCTTTTTATAATGTATTCATCTTCTGCAGTGAACACGATTTTTACCATCTCAACCTCATCACAGGAGCCAATTGAAGTAAAAACAAAGCCAAGCCATTTAATTCTTGCTGAATTGTACCATCTGCATCTTAATATTACATGAGTTAGGTCCTCAGTTTCATTACCCTTACAATAGCACCGAGCATGCATTGGGTCATGTTCCCTATTAAGTCTCGCAGACAGAGCATTTTAATTTAAAAAAATGACCTATTCTAAACTTCGTGTAAGTTCTTCGAAGAGTTTGATTTTTGACGAATTTCCAAATAGTACTGAAATAATGTTGACAATCATTGTTAGTATACCAATGTGCAAATCTAGATAAGGCTACATTGTCCCTGGATCCCCACCCAGAAATAACTCAGACCATTCCTTGTTACTTTTGGATGCCCACTGGCAGTATTTATTTATTATAAAGGCATGGCTAAATTTATACATTTACATCCCATTTTATGTCTAACAATTCCATATTCACAATTTGGACATAGTCCCCAATCTCTTCTCAGACATAACAGTCCCGTCTTCCCTCTCATGTGGTTCTTCTTCTGGCTCTCCTCCTCTTATGACACTGCTTCTCGGGGTCCAGACACCGTGATCCGCCCCCCCTTTTCATCACCATAACCAGTTACCACACTTACCCAAACCCTTTTCCCCACCACTAGGAGTGGACACAGCTGATCCACCCCCTAGTTCTATATCTGTTCCCCTCCCCCATTACTCCCATGCCTGGGTTCTTTTTGTCCCCAGCCCGTGGTACCTACCCCCTTCCCCCCTCTACCTGCCCCTTTCCTCTTGCTCCAACCCTTCCCCTTATTCCCCAGTCTCCTCTTTTGACTCACATCCCTGCCGGTGGGGCTCCACCTAGCACCCCGGACCCCAGCCACCCAGCTGCGGCCCCACCTGGCCCTTGACGGGCCCCCTTGGGGGTACTTCCACCTTGCACCTCTCCGTACAGTGCCTATACCACCTTTCCCTCCCTTTGTTGCCAGGAGGGTGGGTGGGAAAATTACAGCAAGAAAGAGGATGATTGAGGCTTTACTTGGCATTAAATAGCCCCAAGGACCCCAAATCAGGACCCCTATTAGCCCTCCCCTTGGCCAATAGCCAGTGAGCTCCAGCCAGGTCATATGACCCTTCTCTGAGGTCATTACCCCTCCTCCTGCCCTGCTGACCCCACTCCCCCTTCCCCTTCCAGCATTCCTTTCTGGCTGGCTACCAGGACAACCTGGCTTGCCTTTTAAATGGCAGGCCCCATTATCCAAGTCTATATGTAAGCAATAAGACATGACAGGGTGGTGGTTGTTATGTGATAACTGCACACCTAGGTGCGTGGCGAAGCATGAGGCCAAAGGCCGAGTGTCCTTCCACACCTAAGTGTGTGGTTATCACATAAACACCACCACCCTGGAGTGTCTTATTGTGCTTATAAAATGGGTAATAACTATGCAAGAAAATGACAATAACAAGGCTTTTTATTTTGTAAACTTTGTAACATTTATTTAAATACAGAATAGAGAATTAATTGAGACATTGAGAAAAAATAGTCCCTTGGTAAACTTTTTGAATGGTCAAAAATAATAACTGGAAACAGCGTCAGGAAAATCTGGTTGCTTTTTAATGTTTACAACCATCTGGGGATGAGAATTTATAATGTTGAATTTAAATTTGCCTCTTGTGCAGCGCTGTCACTGTTGCTTTAATTTCTGCTGCTTACCAGCATGCAACACGTGCACAGCTCGCAAATACGGCCCTGCTTTTAGTTTCATGCCTCTGGGCTACAGTTATCATGTCTGGGTTACTTTTTAAGAGGATTTGCTTCACAAGATATGTGGCTGTTGGGGGGGATCATGAGGCGACTGTTGGAGGGACTCGCTAGCGATGGTTTGGCTGTTTTTAAGGAGGGAGGGAGGGTAAGTGATCGTGCAGTTTGTGGCACGGTATGCCGTTTCCCCGATTGAGTCCTTGGCTTCTGAATGTACTGAGAACCAATGGATCTGTGGCCTTGAACAACTTGTGGTGAAGGAGCACTTATATTAGGTCAGTGAACAAATGATTATGTTCCAATGGGGTTATGTTTCTTTTACTTTGCTGTCTGAATAGATTCAGACTATGGATTTAGCTGTTATCTTTTTTTTTTACGATGCTGGCAGTTATGGGTGAAAGAAACTGTTTTTACATGACAAATATGTTGGATTTATATTCTGAGTGAGAATGTTGAGGAGCATTGATATTTATGCGGGCTCTGTACTAATTGCCTAAAGGGTTCCCAATCCAGTGGTTGTCTTCAGTTATACGCTTCAGTTCTAAAGCCTTTCGACCAATCACATTGCATGATATTTCCCACCATTTTATAAGTTTATATTTGTTCACTAGTACATTTTTTATATATGGCCTATATTGATCAGCAATTACAATGCTCTGTTTTGTGAGACCAAATAGTGACAAGAGTCCAACTGAGTTCAATATCTCCTTAAGAGATGTTAACCATTTTGATTTTTTACAATCAGTTGTATCCCAGTAAATTTTTTCTTCCAGGCACTTTCTGGTCAGATGCTTTTTCAGAAGTTTATTTAATTTAACCCAAAGGTCTAATACTCTGGATTCAGCTAGTGCATAAATGTTGGAGACACCCAATTCAGCACACAGAAAACAGGCTGGAGTATATTTATGAAAACTAATTGGCCAGTGCTGCACCTGCATATCTGCTTTATCTAGATTTTTCTCAAATGTTTGTGGTCCCAGTTCTTAGAACCTCAGTCTTGGCACAGTTCATGTATGACCAGATAAGGACTTGAAGTCATTCAAAATAGAGAGGGCCAGATATTCAAACTGCGCTATTTTGTGGAGCAACCCTTGCGCTGCACAAAGTAGTTGCGCAGGGGTGTGGCCTGAGCGATATTCAAAGGAGTTGCGCCCTTGAACAACTCCTTTGAATATCACCCCCTGGCCACAGCCACTGTGCATGGCGCAGTGAACTTGCACCACCGCAAGTGGTCAGAGTGGTGCATTCAACTTGCGGTGGCGCAAGTACCATTGCGCCATGTGCAAATTTCCGATATTTAAAAGGTGACATGCAAATGGGGCCATAATTCATGCAAGGCGCAGGGGGGGCTATTTGCATCTGATTATGGCCCCATTTGCATGCCATTAGCATGCAGGTGCGCCGATCCCCGAGGACTTGCGCCTGGCGCCCTGCCAGACAGCAGCCATCGGGGACCGATGCCCCCTGCAGCCCAATCGCGGGCAAAAGAGTGAAAATCCCCACCACCACCCCCCACTGGCCCAATCGCGGCAATAGCAGAAATGTCCCCCCAGCCCGATCATGGGCTGCATTGGTTAAAAACAACCCCTCTCCTCCGACTACATCCCTGGTGGTCCAGTGGACGAGTGCCGATCGCTGGTTGTGATCAGCTTGTGAACAACCCCCTCCTTTACCTACTTGGTGGTCCAGTGGACTCGGCCCGATCGTGGGCTGTATCTGTTTAAAACAACCCCCCAAACATAGCCCTGGTGGTCCAGTGGACTGAAACTCCCGATCGCTGTGGATGTACACTTCCACTCAACATAAGCTTGGTGGTCCAGTGGACTGAAACTCCTGATCGTGGATGGGTGTAACACCCCCAACACATCCCTGGTGCCTGTGTCCCCACCCCACCCACTCCACGGCCCCACCACCCCGCCCCCGTAGCCGCGGGCAGCATCTCACCCGCCTGCCGCCTGTTAGAAGCCAGCCGACTGACCGCTCAGGCCGCATGCCCATTGGTGCAGAGCAAGAGCTGATGGCTGCAATAGCCCGATACGCATAAGATGTCTCATTTGTGAATGAATATATTCATTCACAAAACTGGACTGTCTTTAGTATGCATACGGCTTGCCCATTGGCTCTGCTCTGCACCACCGGGCATGCACACTACCGGCAGTCAAGTCGGTGGGCGGCTGGGCAGCAGGCAGGTGATGCTTTTGCCGCCAGCCGGCTGCTGTTGGGGAGCGGGTGGTGGGGCTCGTGGGTGGGTGGGTGGGTGGGGGGGGACACATAGGCACCAGGGATGTGTTGGGGGTGTTTACTGCTTACATCCCTGATCGGGAGTTTCAGTCCACTGACCACCAGGGCTATGTTCTGGGGTTGTTTTTAAACTGATACAGCCTATTTATCGGGCTTTTTGGTCCACTGACCACCAGGGATGTATTTGGGGGTTGTTTTTAACTGATACAGCCCACGATTGGCTTTTGGTCCACTGGACCACCAGGGATGTATCTGGAGGGGGTTGTTTTTAATTAATGGCCCGCGATCGGGCTGGTGGGGGGATATTTCGCTGTTGCCCGCGATCGGGCCAGTGGGGGGTGGTGGTGGGGATTTTCACTCTTTTGCCCGCGATCGGGCTGCAGGGGGGGCACAGGGAGTGGGTTGGAGGCCAGCCACAGGTGGCAGCTGCTGTGTTGCGCCCTGCAATGCAGCAGCTCACCTGTGGGTGGCCCTCGACTTGAGCCTTTTTTTGGCTCAAAGTTGTGCAGGCGCAGGTTGGGAGTTGTGCCTGCACAACTCTGCACAGCCCGGCTGAATATCAGGCTGTGCAGTTTATGCATGGTTCCTCCCCCTCCAGTTCAGCATGCATTCATTTGCATTGCGCTGTTGCTCAGCATATTTTCTGTGACGCAGCTGCCTCCTGCTGAATATCGCAGAATGGAGCAAGTTCAGACTTGCGCAGGCACAACCCTATTGTGCATGGTGCAACCCTTTTGAATATCTGGCCCAGAGTGTTGCAGGCAGTGATACCATTGGCTTCTATAATGTGAAGAGAAAATCATCTGCAAAAGATAGGGTTTTAACTTGCCTCAGCCCACATTTAATACCTACAAATTAGGGACTATGCTTCAATTTGGAAAGAAAGGGTTCCACTGCAATAAGAAATAGTTACACCAAGAGACAGCAACCCTGCCATGTATCCATTTGCAGTTGGATTGGGCCAGATACCTCTCCATTTGTCACAAGTCTTACTGAAGGAGAGGCTTATAAAATTTGGAACTGGGAAATGAAAGTTGGAACCAGATCCATTCATGTCATTGCTTGGGAAAGGTATTCCAATGCAATGGAGTTGAAGGCCTTTTCTGTGTCAATACTGGCTAATGCACTTGGGTTGTCTGACTGTGCTGTCACTGACATGACATCCACAACCACCATGATGTTATCCATGATCAAACTTTCCTTTACAAATTCCTTTTGATTTAGATCAATAATATATGAACATGCGAACATATGAAAATGTTTACAGAAAAAGTCCTAGAGGTCTGTCAAGTCTGCCTGAGTGTGCAGCTCACAGTATATCTTTATTGTAGCTGCCTCCTGCCCCCCTTATCTTCCCTGCCCACCACTGTTACCCTCCCTAGCCTCCTTTCTGAATTGACCTTTCCTTTTACCCTATCTCACCCCCTTTTAAAACTTCCCACAATCTTCGGCAACATCACTTCTTCCAGTAGTTCGTTCCACTCTGCCACCACCCTTTCCATAAAGTAGTGTTTCCTCATTTCCCTCCCTTACTTTAAGCTGAACACACCCTTCCTACTAACCCTATTTATACCTTTTAAGTATTTGAAGGTCTCTATCATGTCCCCCCTCTCCCTTATATCTTCCCCAGGGAATGCATGTTGAGCTTCTCAATCTTTCCTCATAGGGGTTTTCCCCCAGTCCTAGTATCTTCTTTGTTGCCCTGTGCTGCACCCCCTCCAATAATGTGACATCCATTTTTAGATAGGGGTACCAGAACTACCCACAGTACTCCATGTGTGGTTTCACCAGTGATCTGTACAGTGTCAGGATGACTTTCTCCCTCCTAGAAGTGATTCCTCTGGCTATGCACCCCAGCATTTGTTTGGCTCTTGATGCTGCTCTATAGCACTGCACCAAAAGCTTCATGTCCTCAGTGACTAGCAGCACAGGTCCTTTTCCTCTGTCAAAATATATTCCTGGACTACCTCCAGCCAGTAGCTAGTCCTGGGGTTTCTGGCTCCTAGGTGTATGACCTTGCTCTTCTTAGCATTAAACCCCAATTGCCATATATCTAACTTGTGCTCGAGTTTTGCCTGGCCCTCCCTGAGTTCTTGCCTCCCTTTTTCACTGTCCACTGCTACACAGATCTTTGTGTCATCTGTGAACAGGTTGATCTTACTTTTGATCCCTTCTGCTATGTCTCCAATAAAGACACTGAATAATAGCAAACTGAGCACTGAGCCCTGAGGCACCCCACTGGTCACAGGTCATCGTTCTGAGTGCCCCCCTTACAATTACCCTTTGCTGTCTGTTCTACAGCCAGCTCCTGACCCACCCCATTAGTTTCTCGCTGGCCCCCAGGTTCATCAGTTTGCCTAGTAACCTTCCATGTGGAACCAAGTTGAAGGCTTTGCTGAAGTCCAGATACAGGACATCCACGTCATGGCTCCTGTCAATTGCACTTCTGACTCAATTGAAAAAGTAAATTAGGTTGATCTGACAGGATCTCCCTGAGACAAACCCATGTTGCCTTTTGTCCTGAAGGCCATTATCATCCAGAAAGGTTAAAATTGGGAAGCCAAGCACTTATCCAATTGATCAATATTTTTGCTAAAATCTTAACGTTAACGTTAAGGAAATTGGTCTGTAGTTGGACACAAACTTAAGGTCTTTGTCTAGCTTAGGGAGAGAGATAATCATCACTTTGGACATGGAGGAAGGAAAAGATTTTCTATGTAAAGTCTCCTGGAATACCTCCAATAGGCACTTATCTATTTGTGACATGAAGGCTTGGTAGAACTCCTCTGCTAAACCATCTGGGATGGGGTTTTTCTTCTTAAGTAATGATTTTATTATGATTTGGATTTCTGATAAGAGGATTGGGAACTCTAAGGAAACTGCTTCTTGGGGCATAAGGCCTTTAACGGAGGTGCACCTCTGAAAGTTCTGTTGGTTTATGGGGGCATCCACTCTCTGTGACAGTTTCAGTGGTTTGATAAGAATCTTACCTGATACGCGGTGGATCGACATAATGTGTCTACACTGTTGCTTAGTTCTGACTCTGTAAGCTAAGACACTACTCCCCCCTCCCGACTCCCAATATTTATGAGAGATTATTATTACTGCTTTATGAGCTTCATTATATGACAGGGTATTAATTTAAAATATATATATATTTTTTATTTTTGCTTTTGGGGGCCACCTACCACCATTACCTCGGCTTGGTCATGGACCCCCCCAGGCTACCACTCCCACATTAGCTGCTACTCCCCTGATATCCCCTGACTTGCCCCCCCTGGTGGGGTTGTGGCACCCAGCCCTAAGGTGTTGCAATTGATGGGCTAGGTCGGGGAGCCGTCCTAGGAGCTGATCGCATCCGAGGGGTGAGCATCATCTAGACAGATAGGTTACCATTTTTCTGCTATGCTCGAAGGGCAGGGATGTGCAACAACATCCGGTGTCCACCCCACCTCTCAATGTTTAGGTACCAGTTGCTTCGTGGTTCCCCCAGCCTCTGCCAGGGGTCCCTTGAGTGCCGAACACAAGGCCATCCCTCCTCCCCGCTGAAGGAGAGCAGTCCATGGGACACTCAATCGTTCTCCCCTCGGCCGGCCCTCCAGCTCCCTGGATCCATTCCTGAACCCAGGTTTCTGGCGTCACAAGCAGAAATCCAACCACTATGCTGATGGGCCGGCCATTAATTTAAAATCTTACCTGCATAGTATTCCACAGTTATTGGGGCAAGTGATTTGGAAGAGAATTGTATGCCTCCTATTTGTGTTTTAGAGACTGCTCAAGGTGTGGAAGTTCTTGAGCTCTTTGTTTTTACTGTTTGCTGCAAAACTAATGAGGCTCTCTCACATGTAAGCATTAGAGGCATCTTACAGAGTGCCCTAGACACCTCAGGTGAGTCGTTGCATTCAAAATACAGGGCAATTTCCTTTTGTTGCCATTCTGGGAAGTCCTTGCATGAAAGTAAGAATGTGACCATACACCATCTAGAGGATATAGGGGCATCAGGTACCAGTAACAGCTCTGCTGCCAATGGCCCCTGATCAGGTGCACTGTCCAGAGTGGACCTCCATCTTCCAGGACCATGGCTGCTTCCCCTGCTGCCCTTCGCTAACCACTGGTCCACCAGCAAACTCCTCAGGAATGCCATAGGCTCAGAAGACGCAGCATCTCTTCTGTTGGCCGCTTCCTTCCTCAAGCTTGTTCACCATTTGTTGCACTCATTGGATCAGACTCCCCATTGGCCCAGCATCTGAAGCCCATGTAGTGGCTGAAGCTTTGTCTATGTAGTTTCTTTGCTACTGTTTTTAGTGGCATATTACTAGAATTTCACTGCTCGAATTTGACCACTTGAATTTTAGGAACTGCTAATGTTAGTTTGGTCTGCTTATTTTGTTTAACATAGCTAAAGGACACTGTTTGGCCATAGTGAGCACTCCCACTCCTGTGCTAGTGGCATTTTAGCCTTAAATTGACTGTATGTAGCCAGCCTTAATTTGATTCTTGCCGTGGGTGGTTCTCCACTCCTGTTTCAGACAGATTAGCCAAACTGCTTCTTTTTTGCTTTTTCCACCTGCCTCTGTGTTTATGCCCTTTTGTGATTCTTTTTCCATCTGCCTCTGTGATTTCACTCATTTGAGAACTTGCTGCTCTGTATTCTCTCTGACTCTCCCCCCCCCCCACACTGCTCCTAACTCAAACTTCTCTCTCTCCTTCTCTTGCTGTCTCTCACACTTCAGCCCCACCTGTTATCTGGGTGACTCCCACCAATTTTACTTGCCCCTGTGGATCTCTTCCCTGTTGTTCTACTGTCTGCTGTCCTTGTCTCCTCTCTGCTCACCAATTTGCTTCTCCTTTCATCTGCACTACTCTTATTGTCTAATTTTGTCTTTATCTTCTCTCTCCAACTCTGCCGTCAGTGACCCCATGATCAAGTGCACTGTCCAGAATGGACCTCCATCTCCCGGGACCATGGCTGCTTCCCCTTCCACCCTCGTCTAACCACTGGCCTGCCAGCAAACTCCTCAGGTATGCCCTAGGCTCAGAAGACTCCCCATTGGCCCAGCATCTGAAGCTGGTGTAGTGATTGAAGCTTTGTATATGTAGTTTCCTCGCTACTGTTTTTAGTGGCATACTAATTGAATTTTCTCACACCTGCGTACCCCCACTCCAATACTTTTTTAAATAGACTTTCTCACTTGTTCCCACCCACTCTTCCCTATCACCAACTGTCTTAAAGGCTTAACCACTGCTCTTAAAGGTGTAACCCCCCCTTATGCCTCTGCTCTCCACTATCTACCCAGGAAACATGAACCTCTTTCTCGCCAAATGACTACTACTATTTTGTGCCTCCCTGGCTGGTTTCCAGCTTAACATAG
Organism: Neoceratodus forsteri; assembly: GCA_016271365.2. Lineage (NCBI taxonomy): Eukaryota > Metazoa > Chordata > Ceratodontiformes > Ceratodontidae > Neoceratodus > Neoceratodus forsteri. The sequence goes on from CM057454.1 coordinate 800,740,031, forward strand.
TAAATATCGGGGGGACCCTAAACCCACCTCCCTCCAGTGGCCATTCAAGTGTCTGTTGCCACGAACATTATGATTCACTTATGTTAACATCACCTGCTGGCTACTTGACCTGGAGCCAGCACAACAAAATGCTACTTTGGGTATCACAGCCTAGGTCCATACACAAATCACCTTTTCTCCCTCTCCTCCCTCCTTCCATTGCCTGGCCTGTATTATATTATTATCAAGATACATTGAACTGAATTCTGGCCCTGGAAGGAGGGCTACGCCAAGCACCCTCTCATCAGTCCCTCACTGGTCCAACACAAAGGGGCTCAAAATAGCACATATGACTATCCAAAGTCTCAGGTGGAAAATGGCAGAACTTGAAGCCTGGGTCAGGCACAATAATCCTGATGTCCTATGCATAACTGAGACTTGGCTTAAGTCCTCCATACTCTCACACAAGATTGCCTTACCTGGTTTCATCTCTCACAGGTGTGACCATACCTCAAAGAGAGGTGGAGGTGTGCTGATCTATATGAGGAACAAGCTTGCAACCTCCATTCTACCTGGTCTTACCACAGAATCATCAATTGAGCATCACTTCATATCTGTTACGCTGAGTCAATCCAAACAAATTACTATAGATTGCATCTACCTACCCCCAAACCTTGCTACCTCCTCCTACCATGAACTCTGTAGTACCATTGAATCTATCCCTCAAACTGATTCAATACTCTGTGGCGATTTTAACCTTGACTTCTTAGGTCCCAACTGTAAGACCTATCATGTCATCTTATCAGATGTAAATCTGGAGCAACTTATTGATCAGCCTACCAGACGTAACATGGAAACAAGCAACCACAGTATTTTGGATTGGATGCTGACCGATAAGAAACACAACACCATGGTTGCTGGAGTATTTCCTGATGCCCTTAGTGACCATCTTCCCACCTATTTTGTTTGGAGGAACAATTTCCAACCCTCTCACCCTAAAACCATAAAAGCATGGGGCCTGGCAAACTTCAATCCCACCGCTTTCATACTTTGTTTAAAATCTGTCAATTGGTCACCCATTACATCCCTCCCTGACATTAGTAAAGCACTAGAATATTTCATCCACACCTTCACTTCCATCCTGGACCTACATGCCCCTTTCAAATTATGGCATGCCAAAGTTAACCACTCCCCAGCTATCCTGGGACATTAGACAACTAATGCATGCTCGTGATAAAACATGGGAAACCTTTAAAGAATCCAGAATACAATCTGACTGGCAGTCATATAAACAATTATGGAATGCCTGTAAAACTAAATCTAACAAAGCCAAGCTAGACTGTTTCCAATCCCTGCAGACCACACATCTAGCTAATGCAAAAAAACATCTGATCTCATATTCACTCCCTACTCAAGGGTAAAGAATGCACTGTCACCTAAACTATGATCCTTAAGGGTGAAACACTATCCAGCCCCTCTAATATAGCCACAGGCATAAACAACTACTTCACTGACCTGGATAAATACAAATCTGATGTGTCTTCCACACCCCATCATTCATAAACCTCAAACCTAATGGTCTCAGGACCCCTTTCCAACTAAAACTCATAACATGTTCTGAGGTTCGTAAGTTGTTAAATGGCCTCAATCTGGACAGCTCTCCGGGATTCGACTCCCTCCAACCTAAATTCCTCAAAATAGCAGCTCCTGCAATAGCTCACCCAGTATCATTTTTCATCAATAGATCCATCCTCACACAAAGCATACTAGACAAATGAAGACTGCGGTAGTCGTCCCCATACACAAAAGTGGTCCCATTGACCTAATAGAGAATTAAGGACTGATCTCTATCTTATGCCCTCTAGCTTAGATACAAGAAAGAATACTCTACAAACAACTTTATTCCTATCTTGAGTAGACCAGTTCCTTAACCATACATCAGCATGGTTTCCAGAGACTGCATGGCACTGAATCTGCCCTCCTATGTGTCACAACAGACATTCTTCAGGCCATGGATCAAGGACTTGGAACCAGGGCCACTTTCGTTGACTTAACGAAAGCCTTTGATCTAGACAATCATCAACTTCTAATAACAAAACTAGGCAATAAAGGTCCTGCTAGCCTCTCTATCTCTTGGCTCAACAACTATCTAACCAACAGGTTACAATGTGGCAAATGGTCAGGCTCTATGTCTTTCCTATCACCTATCATGGATGGGGTTCCCCAGGGCTCTATACTGGGCCCACTGCTCTTCTCCATCTTTATCAATAAGCTACCATCAAATTGTGGAGAGGCATCAATACAGATCTATGCTGAGGATGCCATACTCTGTACAGCCTTTAATGATATCTCCTCCCTCAATATCAAACTAGAGAGTGACTTCCGGCAGCTGGAGGTGTGGTTTAAGAACAACCTATTGGTGCTAAATATCCAAAAAATTAAGACTATTTTGTTCTGCCATGCCACTTTTGACAGGTCTACTCATCCTGCTTTGGTAATCAAGACTTCTACCTGTGAATCTCTAGAAGGGGTAAACTCCTTCAAATACCTCGGTATAACACTCGATGAAAACCTAACTTTTGAAACACATATTGACAAGGTCATAAAGTCCACGTATCAGAAGCTAGGTCTCCTTTACTGGACTGCATCCTACCTTTGACCTCAGACCAGGAGAACCATTGCCTCTGTTACCCTGCTTCTGGGTCTTCTCTATGGTGCTACTCTATTGTGCTCAGTTAAGTCTACTAACCAAAACTGATTAAGACTAGCTTACCATAGAATAGCTCAGTTCACTGCTTCAGTCCCTGCATGTACCCACCACAGCAATATGCTTCACACCCTAGGGTGGCCACCCTTTGAAGCCCATCTTGAATTCCCTTTGCTCTGCTTCACTTTTAAGCTCATCCACCTGCCCTACCCACCCAGCCTCCCCAACTTACTCAGATTAAAACCCTCTACCAGATCCCTTCGATCTCTCAATATCCAATCTTAAAACTACTCAAGACTTGCCTAGCTATTTGCAAAAGATCCTTCCATGTTGCTGCCCCACAAAAATGGATTAATCTTCCACTGGGCATACTCTCTTGTGCGTCTGTTATGCAATTTAAAAGATTATACAAAGCATTATTCTTTCCACCTCCCTCTGTGACTGTAAATAATCCTTACTATCTTCTTCATGCCCTCACTCAGCCAGGTCTCCCCCCTTTCTGTGCTTATCCTCTCTCTCCCCAGTCCTCCTCTCCTTTCTCTACCCTATAAGGTTTACTGAGTTTGGCAAATGCAACTCTTCTCTTGTGGGATTATTCTCTTGTTATATCTCCTACAGTAGATACATGTATAGAATGTTTAATAGACACTAATTATCTGTATGTACCACACTGTCTTTACTAAACCCACCTAGTACTCTAACCTGTGCAGATTTGTTTAGCTCCTCTATTTTGTAATCCTTGTCCTGATATAGTTTGTCTGATATTTTAGTATAACCACAAGTTACAACAAATCTCTGTACATTATACTGTATGTTTAATTTTCTGTACATATATGTGTAATTTGTTTCCTCCATTGTATAACAATGTTTTTCTTATGTATGGCATGCTTTTATTCCCTGGCTCGCCCCATGAAAAAGGAACAACTCTGCCTCAGTGGGCCCACCCGGTTAACAAATATCAAATACATAAACTAAATAAATAAATAACAGAGATATACTTATGCAGGCATGGTCTGAAATCATTATAGGGTCTATGGAGGCTTGCTGAACCTTTTGAATCCTTGACCCTTGCATAAGGAAAAAATCCAGAAGACTGCTCATTTAATGGGGGAGCTGAATGACAAGTGAAATCCCTGGTCTTTGGGTATAAGTTACACCACGGATCTACCAGCTTAAATTCCTGGGCCATGGTCTGTAATACCGTCCTGCTTCTATTTGGCAGGAAAGAGTGGCCTCTCAAACTATCCAGTCAAGGATCCCAAACATCTCTGAAGTCCCACTGAGAATAAGCCTATCTTCCGGCTGGAGCAGAGTAGAAAAATGTTTGGCTAGATCTAGGAAGAAGTAAGAGAAGTTCTGTATGGAGTCATAGCTATTTATCAATAATACAGGTTCTGAATGTATTGTTTCCTTAGATATCATCTATCTAACTTCTGGGGAGAAGGCAGATTTTGTAACTTGTACCTGGAGCTTCTTGTGAAACAGAATGGCCGCCCACCTTGCCTTTTTGGAATACAAGCTGCTAAGGCAAGGCAAGGTAAGTTTTATTTAAAAGACACCCAATCCTGGAGGCTCTGGGTGCCATACATAAAAATTCATATAAAACAAATTTCAATAAATATACATTACATAGAAACATAGAAACATAGACTTTGATGGCAGATAAGGACCACTTGGCCCACCCAGTCTGCCCATTTCCCTACCTATTGGATAAGCTGCATATTCTAGTTAACCAACAGCCTACTTCCTGCAACCCCCACTATAATTGCCTTATGTCTGTCCCATGCATGTTTGAATTCCCCCACTGTTTTAGACCCGACAACCTCTCCAGGAAGGCGGTTCCATGTGTCCACCACTTTCTCCATGAAAAATAATTTCCTCACATTACCCCTGAGCCATCCCCCCTCTAACTTTAAATTGTGCCCCCTTGTTCTTACACATCTCTTTTTCTGAAAGATGCTACCTTCCTGGACTTTGTTGATTCCCTTGAGATACTTAAAAGTTTCTATTATGTTCCCCCATCTCTCCTTTCATCAAGGCTATACATATTAAGCTCTCTCAGTTTGTGTTCATATGGTTTCTGATGTAGACCCTGCACCATTTTAGTTGCCCTCCTCTGGACTGCTTCCATCCTGCTATGTCCTTGCGTAGATGAGGCATCCAAAACTGCACGCAGTACTCCAGATGGGGTCTCACCAACTGTCTGTACAGAGGGATAGCCACTTCCCTTTTTCTACTTGTAATGCCCCTCCCTATGCATCCCAGTATCCCACTGGCTCTCCTTACTGACATCTCACATTGCTTACCCACCTTTAGGTCATCTGATATGACTACACCCAGATCCTTTTCCATTATTGTTGTTTTTAGTACCTCCCCTCCTATTGTGTACTCTTCTCCTGGATTTTTATTTCCCAGGTGCATTACTTTGCACTTCTTTGCATTGAATCTAAGTTGCCATATGTCTGACCATTCCTCCAACCTTGCCCAGTCCCTTCTTATCCTTTCTACCACCCATTGTGTATCAACTCTGTTACAGATCTTTGTGTCATTGCAAAGAGGCATACCTTTCCTTCCAGACCTCTGCAATGTCACCTATAAAGACGTTAAAGAGGACTGGACCCAGTACTGAGCCCTGTGGTACTCCACTAGTAACCCCCCTTTCTTCAGAATGTGTTCCATTCACTATTACCTTCTGTGTCCTGCTGTGTAGCCAGTTTGCTACCCAGGCTACCACCCTGGGACCCACTCCCAGCCTGGCTAACTTGATTATTAATCTTTTGTGAGGGTTACTGTGATTCTGATTATCAGAATCACAGTAACTAGAAAGTAAAATAGCTAATAAAATTAATAAAGAAAATCAGAAAAATAACGATATACCAGGTCAGAAACAGGACAATATTTACATAACTGTGTCTGGGAAAGCATGCTCCAAAAAGAAGGCCTTGAGGCATGCCTTAAATACCTCCACCGAAGGGGCCCACCTAATAGATGGTGGTAATGAATTCCACAGGACGGGGCCGGTGACGCTAAAAGCTCTATCACTGGCAGTTTTTAACCTCATCCTGGGAATTGCCAGGAAGCCTCTTGAGGAGCAACGGAGGGAGCGGACTGAGATAGCAGGTGTAAGAAGGTCCGCCAGGTAACCAGGGCTCAGGCCACATAGGTCCTTAAAGGTGAACAAGCTCACCTCAAAAAGGATCCTCCATCTGACTGGCAGCCAGTGCAGTTCACGCAGCACTGGGGTAATGTGGCAGTACTAAAGTTGCCCCGTCAACAACCTAGCAGCCATGTTCTGCACTAGCTGAAGCCAACAGAGGATACCTCCCAAGACCCTGAGGTAGAGCGCATTACAGTAATCAAGCCTTGACATTACAAAGGCATGCACCAAGGTAGGGAGGTCTAGGGGCGGAACCAGGGGCTTAATCCTAGTGATATTCCTCAGATGGTAAAAACTGATATGGACCATGGCAGATACCCGAGCTTCAAGTGTCAGGCTGCTATCCAGATTAATGCCAAGGTTACACACCCTGGAGGAGGCCTTCAAAGACAAAAAATCCAGGACAAGTCCTGTGTTTGTGCCCAAGGCCATCCTATCACACCCTCTGATTGACTCCACTACCAGTATTTCCTTCTTATCGGGGTTCAGTTGCAATCAGTTGTAGGCGATCCAGACATTGATTTTGGGAAGGCAGCTGCTAAACACATCCACTGCGCTGGATGTTCCAGGTGCAAAGGAAAGACACAACTAGGTATCATTGGCATAACAAGGAAAACACAAGTTGTATTTCCTAATGATCCTTCCCAGGGGCAGCATGTACACGGCAAAAAACATTGACGACAAGATCGAGCCCTGAAGTACTCCACAAAACAGGGGACTAGGGGAGGAGGAGAAATTCCCATCACTACCCTTTGTCTTCTGTTTGTGAGAAAGGACTCAAACTAGCGGATGACTGTGCAGGCAAGTCCACAAAATTCCCTCAGGCGGTCAAGCAACACACAATGGTCCACCATGTCAAATGCTGAGGAGAGATTGAGAAGAATGAGAATGGCCCCTTCTCCTCTATCCCTCACCCTGAGAAGGTTATTGTGCACCTGAACTAATGCAGTTTCTGTGCTGTGTCTAGCCCAAAATCCAGACTGGAAAGGCTCATGTAGATCAAAGGCCATGAGGTGCTCTTCAAGCTGAAGCGCCACAATCTTTTCAACAACCTTACCCAGGAATGGAAGGTTGGAGATTGGATGGTAATTTTCCATGACATCAGGGTCCAGAGATGGCTTTTTCAGAAGGGTTCTCACCAATGCCTTCTTTAAGGCATCGGGAAAGACCCCCTCAGACAAGGAGCACGAGACAATCAAGGCAAACACCTGGCCAATGGAGTCAAAACATCCCATCAAGAAATGTGTCGGCACTGGGTCCAGTTCACAATATGTGTACTGCAGCCTGGAAGCAACCCCAATGACCTCCGCTGCCTCCACTGGTCTAAACTGCCCCCAACCAGATGGAGTGCTCTCTGGGCATCTGATGTGATCACTGTCGGTCAAGTAACGGCCTACTGGCGGAATTCCATGTCTGATGGCAGACACTTTGCCTGAGAAAAACTGAGCAAACTCTTTGCATAAAGCATTCGAAAAAGCTTTCTTCAGCTGCAGATAGGCTGGGTTTAGCAGCCTATCCATAGTCTGAAAAAGCACTGTTGGTCAGTTCTTCCCAGTTGCAATCTCTCTGGACAGGAACTCTGCCTTCTTACTGTTGATTGCCCCCTGGTACTCACCGTAGTGAGCACACAGGACCAGCTTGTCTGCCTCCAGACTGGTCCTCTGCCAGCAGCACTCCAACCTCTGACCCTAGGTCTTCATCACCTTGAGCTCCCCATCAAACCACAGAGACCTCAAGTGAGAAGATTTGGGTCATACACAGACTGGTGAGAGGGTGTTGAGCACCTCAGACAGCACCTTATAGGCAGTGACCACTGCACACATACCCCCCCCACGTGCAGTGTCCACACTAGATAGACCATCCACCACCAAAGACCCCTCTGGGGTCACACCCCTCAAAGGGCAGTAGCTGACCATCTCCACAGGGGAAGGGCTCTCGGGGGGGTGCCCCGAACAAGAACTCCACTGTGCAATGATCTGACCAAATGACCCAATCAGTCTTGAGGTTTTTAATCTCAAGCCCAGTGTGAAGACCAGGTCCAACATGTGGCCGCCCTGTTGGGTCCCAGAGGAAACTTCCTGCTGCAGACCCAGTGATGACATCATCTGAAGGAAGCTGTACTCCAACCCAGAAGATTCATCATTGGCCCAGACATTGAAGTCCCCCAGAATTAAACATCTGGGGGCCTCCAACGTCTCATTGGCGACCAAATTGGCTACCTTCTGCAGAAATTCTCCCGACACCCCAAGGTGGCAATAAATCAGGAGAATTATGCAGCTTGTGCCCAGACCCCCCTGTACAGACACTAACTACCTGCCCCACGCATTCCCTAGTTAGCTTTTGTGCCTTTCTTTCTAGGAGGTATGCTTCTTGAAGAAAGGCTATATCACATTTTTTTTTCTTTAAGTAAGAAAGGATTTTTCTAATGGGAAAATATATAAAATGCAGCAGTATGACACTTATTGAAGTCTTTGATGATATGTGCAAAACTACAAGAATTTATTAATTGGTAGAATAGCAAAAGAAATTTAAGGTGGGCAGTAAATAAGTAAAAAAAAATGGATGTTTGATAAACTGATTATTTCATAAAGACATTTTTGAAGCCCATGAATGATGGATTTGGTTTGCTAATATTATGCCATTTTGAGAAATGGAAAAATACTTTAAATTTAAGTGTGGTGATAAAATAATAAAAATAAAGATTTTGAACAAAGAACACCACAGTTTATAAGCACTTTTTTTACAAAAGGCATATTGGTGCTGACCCCTATCTGTGGCGTGGGTCAGTTGAATCCTGTGGTTAAGTGAGTGGATCCCTTCATGTGGTATGTGCACAACCTGGTGGAGCCACTTATATTGTGCTATTTAACATTATGAACTGACTCGAGCCTGGTATTTAAAGAAAGTAACTGAATTTAAGGGGTCATAATCAACAACTGCTGATACACTCTACATGCCAAAAGGAAAACAGGAGCCACTTTCATACCCTAAGGGCAGTCAATATATGGAATTTATTTCCAGATTATATTGTGGAGGCAACAACACTAGACATCTTTTAAAAGAGACCGGGCAGATGTATGGCCCTAATACCAGATAATAAAATACCTCTCTGGTACTGTGAGACAGACACAATGGGCACATGCCTTCTTGTCTTTTATCAAGTATTGTACCATGTATATCACCATCACTGACAGGCATTACTGTTTTCACTGCACAATCAGCCAGCAGCAACCATGTCACACAAAAAGGCTGTAATAAGGAATGTGGACTAGAGCTGTGGAATCCAGAATTTGAATGGTGGGATAAATACAGAAGGGCAATTCTGCTATAAAAATGCTTTTTGGAATTTCTTTTTGAATCCCACAGAATTCCAAAAAAGCATTTCTATGTGAATCACGGAATAATGTTTCACAGATCAAGTAAACCATGAAATAATTTTTCTCCTGGTTTTGGAAAAATCATCAATATTTTATGAAAACTGAGGATTACTAATCCATGAAAATCATTCAGCTTTAAAAATGTTAGAATTCCACCACAGATTGAATTTCATGGCATGAGGTGGAATTTCCAGAAGTTCTGTGAATGTCCATTCTGCCAGAATTTGAAAATTCTACAGAGCCCTAGAGAAGTCATTTCCAAGGTAATACAGCAGGATGCTGTGGAATGTATTATAGCAGTGAAAATATTGACTTGTGCTTTTTATTATAATTTAGACTTGCGCAGCGGTTTACCCGCAGCTGCGGGTCTTTCAAGAGCTTCATGAATCCTGCCTGAGGTGTTTAGTTAAGAAAATGCTTTTTGCTCAGTTTTCAATTGGTACATGGGATGAACCAATGAAAAGCTTTCATTTGATTTTATAGTACTGTCAGTTTTGCACACACGAATGGCTGCACCACAAACTACACCTCCACAATTTAGAATGAGATGTAGACTGCTCTAGGAAATTAGCTTTCGGGTATCATCAGCTGGCAGGTCTTTTACCCTGTACAAGACCCCAGTTTTAATGTACAGTAAATTTACAGTTACCTGAGTAATATGTTACTCATATGACAAGTAGGGATCCAGGATGACTCCCAATTATTCAAAATCCTCAGTGCAATCCAGGAGGGTACCATCCTTCATGTTTGTTTTAAAGAAGCCTACTATATGCTATTTCTGTTTTTCTGTGTGGTACTGAATAGCATGTTTTTTTGTTTTTTTCTTATTTAAAACCAGATGATTATACCACTAAACCTTATAACAGTTCTTCTGAATTCATACTTTAATTTTTCATTTCATGGAGTCGTATCAATTGTATAAATAACTGCTTCATCAGCATAGAACACTAAATTGGCATTATCACTAGTCAGAGATAGACCATTTGTGAATAAAGAAAACAACAAGGGGGCCGATGTGGACCCTTAAGGGAGACCATGTGTTATTTTACATAGAGAGGAAATAATGCCATTAATATCTCTCTTTTTAGCAGGCTGTATTAGCTGAAACTGATCTGTCACAACTCAGTTTGCATTTTTAGGTCAGCAATTACAAATATAATAATTATTAATTAATATGTAGCTGACCACCACAGGCATTCCTATATACCAGGCAGCTTGATAATATATCCTAGATCCACCTCAGTATTGCTGAAGTGCTCCCTTAGAGCACCATCTTCTCTCCCCAGATAAAGATTGAAACCCATGAGCCTAAAACTTACTCCATTAGTTCTTCTCACATTTGGAAAGATCCATTTAATGTTGTCTTTAGCAATTACTTCAGAACTACTGTCCATATGTAACTATCTTTCTTTCTTTCTTTCTTTCTTTCTTTCTTTCTTTCTTTCTTTCTTTCTTTCTTTCTTTCTTTCTTTCCTTACATAGATACATAGACACTGTCAGCAGATAACGGCCAATGGCCCACCCAGTCTGCCCATTTGAGCTTGTAAGTTCACTTTATGTTTTCCTAGAAGTCTGTTGCCCATTGCTCCTGACCTCCATAATTCCCTTATGTCTATCCCGTGCACTCTTAAATCCCCTGATTGTTTTAGCCCCCACCGCTTCCTCTGGCAGGGTGTTCCACTTGGACACCACCCATTCTGTGAAGAAATGCTTCCTCACGTTTCCTCTGAGTAGGCCCTCCCTCCAACTTCATCCCGTACCCTCTTGTCCTGGAGCATCTTTTTCACTGGAAAATAGTGTATTCCTGCACCCTGATCCTCCCTGTAAGGTACTTGTATGTCTCTAACATATCCCCCTTCTCCCTCCTCTCCTCCAGGGAGTACATATTCAAGTCTTTCAACCTGTCCTCATAGGACTTGTGATACAATCCCTGTACCATCTTTGTTGCCCTCCCTCTGAACCTTCTTTACCCTGTCTGTGTCCTCATGTAGATAAGGTCTCCAGAACTGTACACTGTACTCCAGGTGGGGAATCACTAGTGTCTTGTATAGTGGAATTATGACCTCCCTTTTTCTGCTGGTGATGCTCCTGCCTATGCATCTTAGCACCCTAGCTACTTTACCAGCTGCCTTGTTGCACTTTTTCCCTGAATTGAGGTAATCAGAGATGCTAACCCCAAGGTCCTTTTCCTGCTTGGTGCATGCTATATCCTCACCCCCAACTAATATATTGTTCCTTGGTTTTTGTGCCCCATATGTATTGTCTTGCACTTCTTTGCATTGAATTTCAAATGCCAAACCCTTGACCATGATTCAAGTTTCTGCAGGTTCCTCACCATTCTATCTACACCCTCTGGCATGCCCACTCTATTACAAAGCTTCATGTCATCAGCGAACAGGGAAATTCTGCCTTCTAAGTTCTGTGCAATGTCACTGATGTAGATGTTGAATAGGACCGGTCCCAGCACTGATCCCTGTGGTACCCCACTGGTCACTCTTCCCTCTGTGGAGTAACAGCCATTTACCACCACCCTCTGTGTCCTGCCGCCCAGCTAATTACCTACCCACCGCACTACTGTACTGTCCACTCAAATATTCCCCAGTTTGTTTAATAGCCTTCTATGTGGCACAGTGTTAAAGGCCTTGCTGAAGTCCAGATAAGCCACATCCACTGCCCTCTCTGATCCACTTTCCTTGTCATGCAGTCAAAAAATTAAATGAGGTTGGTCTGCTATGACCTCTGCCCTGGTGAAACCATGCTGCCTTGTGTCCTGTAGTCCATTGGCAACTAGATGCTCCACCAATCTCTCCTTCAGTAGTGCTTCCATGATCTTGCCCACTACCAAGGTCAGGCTGACTGGTCAGTACTTCCCCGCTTCCTCTTTATTCACGCTTTTGTATAAGGGGACTACATCTGCTGTCCTCCAGTCTTTGGGTACCTTCCCTGTTTCCAGTGATTGGCTAAACAGGATTGCCAGAGGTTCAGCCACCACCTTTCTTAGTTCCTTTAGGACCCTGGGGTGCACCCCATCTGGCCCCATTGCTTTATCAACTCTTATTCATAGAAACATAGAAACATAGACTTTGACAGCAGATAAGGACCACTTGGCCCACCCAGTCTGCCCATTTCCCTACCTACTGGATAAGCTGCAGATTCTAGTTAACCAACAGCCTATTTCCTGCAACCCCCCACTATAATTGCCTTATGTCTGTCCCATGCATGTTTGAATTCCTCCACTGTTTTAGACCCACAACCTCTCCAGGAAGCGGTTCCATCGTCCACCACTCTCTCCGTGAAAAAGAATTTCCTCACATTACCCCTGAGCCGTCCCCCCTCTAACTTTAAATTGTGCCCCCTTATTCCTACACATCTCTTTTTCTGAAAGATGCTACCCTCCTGGACTTTGTTGATTCCCTTGAGGTACTTAAAAGTTTCTAGCATGTCCCTCCTGTCCCTCCTTTCATCAAGGGTATACATATTAAGCTCTCTCAGTCGAACTTCATATGGTTTCTAATGTAGACCCTGCACCATTTTAGTTGCCCTCCTCTGGACTGCTTCCATCCTGTCTATGTCCCTTGCGTAGATGAGGTCTCCAAAACTGCATGCAGTACTCCAGATGGGGTCTCACCAACTGTCTGTATAGAGGGATAACCACTTTCCTTTTTCTACTTGTGATGCCCCTCCCTATGCATCCCAGTATCCCCCTGGCTTTCCCTACTGAATTCTTACATTGCATACCCACCTTTAGGTCATCTGATATGACTACACCCAGATCCCTTTCCATTATTGTTGTTGTTAGTACCTCCCCTGCTATTGTGTACTCTTCTCCTGGATTTTTATTTCCCAGGTGCATTACTTTGCACTTCTTTGCATTGAATCTAAGTTGCCATATGTCTGACCATTCCTCCAACCTTGCCAAGTCCCTTCTCATCCTTTCTACCCCCCCTTGTGTATCAACTCTGTTACAGATCTTTGTGTCATCCACAAAGAGGCATACCTTTCCTTCCAGACCCTCTGCAATGTCACCTATAAAGATGTTAAAGAGGACTGGACCCAGTACTGAGCCCTGAGGTACTCCACTAGTAACCCCCCTTTCTTCAGAATGTGTTCCATTCACTATTACCTTCTGTGTCCTGTTGTGCAGCCAGTTTTCTTCCAGTTCCTTTAGGACCCTTTCACGTGTAAAGGGACTTGTGTCCATTTCTTCACCATTCCCACCCCTTGTACTCCCTTCAGGCCCATTACCCTCCTCTTCCTCAGTAAAGACTGAGCAGAAATACCTGTTCAGTATTTCGACTTTACTATTGTCATCCTCCACGTAGCCCCCATCCTCCCCTTCAGTCTCACTATCCCTCCCTTTGCCTTTCTTTTTTCCCTTATGTACCTGTAAAAGGTTTTGACCCCTCTACCCAATGATTTTGCAATGTGCTCTTCTGTCTGAGCTTTGGCTTCCCTTACTGACCTCCCTGCCTCCCTTTGCTTCTCCTGGTACTTCTCCCTATCCCCTTCTGCCTGTGTCATTTTGTATTGCCTGAATGTAATTTTCTTGGCTTTCACTTTCTCTGCTACCTCCTTGGAAAACCATAATGGCCTTCTCTATGTTTTCCCCTTGCTAACCTGTTAATGCATATTCTGTTGCTCTTGTAATCCCCATTTTAAATATTGCCCACTGTTTCTCAACCTCAGATTCCTGCCCAATTCCCATTAATGCCTCTTTCAAGCATCTCCCCATTTTCCCAAAGTCTGCTCTCCTAAAATCCAGCATACATATTTTTGTGCGATTTGGTTCTGCTCCTTCTGTGATTTCAAACCACAGTGATCGGTGGTCACTGTTCCCCAGGTGCTCCCCCACTGTTACCCCCATCACACTGTCCCCACTTGTGAGCATGAGGTCCAGTACTGCTTTCTGCTCAGTTGGTTCCATTACCAGTTGCTTGAGGAAGGTACCTTGAAGGGAGTCCAGGATAAATCTGCTCCTGGTTGATGCTGCTGCTGGGATACTCCAGTCCATGTCTGGAATATTGAAGTATCCAACCAGCACCACCTCACCCTTATCTGTATCCTTTGGTTGGCTAGCATCAGCACCCTATCTGTTTTTTTCCTCCTGTGCTGGTGGTCTGTAGACCACCCTTGTGTGGATGGCTGACCCCATTTTCCTTTCCAGCTTAACCCACAGTATTTCTTCCCCATATTGTTCCTCCTGGATATCTGTGGCCTTTATGCCATCTTTCACATAGTGTTCCACTCCTCCTCCCTTCCTGCCTGCCCTGTCTCTTCTGAATATGTTGTAGCCAGGTGTGGCCATCTCCCAGTCATGATTATCATTACACTAGATCTCTGTGATGGCCACAATGTCCAGGTCCAACGCAACCATGACATCCTCCAGATTCTTCATCTTGTTGCTAAGGCTCCTGGTATTGGCACACATGGCTTTCCATGATTTTAACTCCCTGGACTGTTTAGCTGGTTTACTCCAGCCCCCTCCCTGGTTGTCCTTTATCCCTGGTTCTCTCTGCTGTCTGCCATTCTGTTGAATTTTGCTCCCTTTCTGCCTATCCACCTCTTGGGTGCTTATCTCCATCTTTTGCTCACTGCTTTGTGGAGATATCCACTCCTCCTGTTCACTGGTTCCACTGCTAGCTGTGGGGGGTGGGAAATTAGGTACAATCCTTGCTGGCCTGCCACCCCCTCTTGGCTAGTTTAAATTATTGTCCATGTAGCATTTAAACTTATCATTGAGTGTTTGTCTTCCCCTACAGGATATATGCAGGCCATCAGGCTTAAACAAGACTCCATCCCTCCAGGTGGGCCCCCAGTCACCAATGAATCCAAACCCTTCCTCACAGCACCAGTTCTTCAACCATGAGTTAAAGTTCCTGGTGCATGCTCCCCTTCTCTCTCTCATGCCTCTTACAGGTAGTACTTCCGAGAAGGTGACAGAAGTAGCTACTTGCTTGAGACCCCCTCCCCAATTTCCTAAATTCTTCCTGAACTTCCTTAGGGTCCCCATTTGCCAGGTCATTAGTACCTAGGTGGATAATGACATCCAGCTCACCCTCCCATCTTGACTTCCCAGTGATCCCCAGGATCTTCCTCCCATCCCTCCATGCCGTGGAACCTAGTAGGCACCTCACTTCCCTGTCCTCCCCCTCCTGTGTTCCTAGCTGGATCCCTCTTGCAATAGAGTCCCCTACCAGGATTTACTTTCTCCTCCTCCTCTTGGGTCCACTGCTATCCCCACTGAGGTCACCTCCTTGGATGACCTCCACATCCTTTCCTTCCACTTCTCTGGGTACCTCTGTTTGGTTATCCCTGTTTGCCAGTGTGGTATATGAGTTCTGGAGTGGAATAGGATTTGGAATGTGCCTCTTCCTGAGCCCACCATCATCCAAGTGCTCCTCATTCTTGGTATTCTTTGAGGCAGCAGCATTGGACTGGATGGTCTCTGGATTGAGGTGAAGGTACTCCTGACCCAGTTTACTTCCACTCTGAGTCTGGCTACCTCATCCCGAAGTCCAGAGAGATGTAGACAGATAGGGCAGCACCTCAGTATCCAGAAGTTGTGCCTGAATATGGCTTCCCCGCATCCACTGCATTGCACCACACCCCACATTATACTGCACTTATACTGCTATTTCAGTGCTTGTCTATCCTTCTAGTTCCCTCTTTATTAATGTACTGTCCTGAAAATCCTGTCACTGATCCTCAGATACTTTTTTTAAAGAAGGAAAACAAAACAAAAAAACACTTGTGCCAAGGGCAGGCTTCCTTCATCACCATTATGCCCCTCCTACTCCATAACCCCTGCTATTTCCTGTGATGTGCTTATTTCTTGTCAATCAGATTTAACCAGACATATAATTCAGAGTGGGGGGGGGCAGAGCAGGAAGGGTGGGTGAAAATTTGCAGCAAGTAAAGACAGCAAAGAAAATAGCACCACTATGAGCACACCAAACTAGCTTTTACATTTTCAACAGCCCAAAATCAATTCTAAGAAAAGACAGCAAAGAAATAACAGTACCACTAAAAGCCCACACATCTAAGTTTAAAACAAAAACAGCAATGAGCAGTTACTGCACTGTACTGAAATGACTCTGGATCCTTCCCCTTCTGGTCTGTTCTGAGAAACCAAAAATCAATTTGCTACCTCAAATATTACTTAGCCCCACCTCCAGTTCCTTCCTTCCTTTCTTTCTTTCTTTCTTTCTTTCTTTCTTTCTTTCTTTCTTTCTTTCTTTCTTTCTTTCTTTCTTTCTTTCTTTCTTTCTTTCTTTCTTTCTTTCCTTCCTTCCTTCCTTCCTTTCTTTCTTTCTTCCTTCCTTCCTTCCTTCCTTCCTTCCTTCCTTCCTCCAGCAGAAAGAGGGAGGTGGTGTTGTCTTCATATAGATCCATGGTAATATCCCCACCTACCCCACCTAGAGTACTATATCCAGTTCTGGATATCCCATCCCAGAAAGGACATAGATGTTGTGGAAACGGTCAAGAGGAGGGCAAACTAAAATGGTGTAGGGTTTGCATCAGAAGCCCAATGAGGATAGATTAAAGGACCTAAATATGTTCACCCTGGAAGAGTTTGTGCATGATACAGAACACTCCGACCACTTGGACTGAGACTGCTGACTCTAGCGCTATTCTAGCCCTGCTATAATTTGCAGGAAGAGGAGATGAATGAAACAGCATGTAGCCCTGTACAATCGGACTCAGTTCAAGGAGTTTAGGGCAACAATTTGTGGCATATATTGTCTAGGAACTCAGCGTGCTAAGTCCTTGCATTAAAGGACTTTGCCCTGCCTTGAAGTACCTGTAATTATTTTAATTTTGTCTTTATTTTAGTAGTGTACTTGATGTTCTTGGGTCTGACCCCTGTCTTCACTTCTGGGTGACTCCCAGTTATTTTAACAAAGTCCTGCTGCGAGCAGGGTGAGTGAGCGACTTCGCATGTGAAGAGGTGCACCAAGACACACGTGTCTAGTGCGTCTTGCGTGACTAGCATGACTGGTGGTGTATGAATCCTCAAACTGTTAAATAAAGACTGGTTAACTATTTTAGCTGGATTGGTGATAGATATAAAAGTCTATATACCATAGAAGATCTAGTAAGTACACTTACTCTTGATTCTTAATAAATTAATCATGGGGTGCTTGTTACTATGGAAGGTCACAAGTTAATTGGGTGCACCCAATGTAACATGTTTGTAAAAAAAACATCCAAGAACAAGTAGCAATAGACTTCATATGTCCTAAATGCATTGAAAATGCTAGCCTCATAAATGAGGTTAATACATTCAATGTTAGACTTAGGGCCTTGGAAGAAAGCCAGAAACAAATGTTGACCAGATTTAATGCTGGTTTGGACAGCACACCTACTAATTCCAAGGATTTGGTAGCACAAAACACTTCACCTCTAAAACGTGGTCAGAAAGGAAAAAAAAGAAAAAGTTAACAAAGCAAGTCAAAAACACTCATGTTTTAAATAAACCTAAGGAAAAAGCAAGCAAGGAAACTCATGGCACATTATATGTTTCTGCACCTTGTATCTCAACTAAAACCCATAAAAGAAATAGGGAAGTTTAATTTAATAGTGATGATGAGTGGTATGAAGTTCAACATGGCAAGGCCCCAAAGAGAGGAAGAAGGGCTGATCAATTCCCTACTCCATTACTTAATCAATTTGACCCTCTTCTCTCATTTCACAATGTTCAAGACCAATCTACGAATGAGACTGAAGTGATATCAAATGAACTTAGTACACCTAACAGTACCACAGTACATAAAAGATCAATTGTATCTGATGACTTGATATCTTTAATGCAGTTTGATATTCACAGTAGTAACCGGCTTCATCAGGATTCAATTAATAAAACAATGCCCACAATTTTTGTTGTACTGGGGGACTCGATGGTAAAAAATATAGATAGGATCATTTGTAACCCAGACAAAGAGCACAGAACTTTATCTAGCTTCAGAGGGGCTAAAATCCAAGATATTACATGTATGTTGGATAATATAGTACCCAATTCCTTGGCTGCACCTATGGTGATCACTCATGTTGGTACTAATAACATCTCCTGTAATTCAGAACAAAACATTAAAGACCATTATGTTTCTCTTACTAACAAAATGATTCAGTTAGGTTGCATTCCCATTATATCTGAAATTTTGCCAACACCTAGGGCTAATCACATGCAAATTCTTAAATAAAGAAGTGTGAACAACTGTCAAAGAGGCTGGTGTTTTAAACAGGATATTGCCATTATAAAACACTGGGAAGACTTTATAAATAGACCTGATCTCTATGCTTGGGATGGTTTACACCTGAACTCCAGAGGAAACAAATTACTTGGGGAACATTTAATTACAACCATCAATAAACATTTAAACTAATTGGCAGGGGGGAAGTGTTAACTGTACCAATGACTTCAGAATTGAACAAAAAAAAAATTATAGTAGCACCTAACCCTAAGGTAAAGAAAAATAACTCTGAAAAATCCCTAAGAATATTGTTACTGAACGCTAGATGTTTGAAGAATAAGAAGGATGAATTACACAAATTGTTAGTTTCTAAAGATATACATATTTTTGGGGTTAGCAAAACATGGTTCAAGGACGAGGACTGGCATGCCGATTTAGCAGGCTATTTAAAATTATGTAAAAATAGAACAACAAAAAAAGGGGGTGGTGTTGCCCTGTACATACAGAATTCCCTCACGGCCTATAAATTCAATCACAATGAACTTAATAACGAGTCCATATGTGCCAAAATTAAGACCCACCAGTCCTTCCTTAACATTGGTCTTATATATTGGGCCCCCAACACAGTCCAGGAACAGAACAATAATCTGATAACTGAGATAATTAATATTAACACAAAAGAAAATATGATACTTATGGGAGATTTTAACTTCCCTCACATAGACTGGAATTAAATGTCAGGCAGCAAAAACATTGAAAATCAATTTATTGGTGCCATGGTACTACAGAATTTAGAACAAATTATTAATTGTTCCACAAGAGGGAATAATATCTTAGATCTAGTGTTCTCTAATAACCCTGATTCTATAAAAAATGTCGAGGTTATGACTCCTCTGGCTGATAGTGATCATAATCCTATCCTTTTGGAATATAACGTTAAACATTATATAAATAATGGAAAACTATAATATTGGATTACAATAAAGCAAATTTCCAAAAGATAAAAAATTACCTGAATAATATAAACTGGGAAAATGAACTAAGGGCAAAATGTCACAATGAAACGTGGAAAGTAATATATAACCATATTAAATTCTGTATTAAAACTTGGGTTCCTTCCAGATGTAAATACACCAATTCCAGGAGAGTCCCTCTCTGGTGGACTCATAAGTTAAATAAACTAATAAGGAGAAAGAAAAGGTACTACATGGCCTATAAAAAGAATAAGACACAAGACAGGTGGCTTAAATTTAAAACATTAGCTAAAACATAAAAAATCTATTTAAGAAAGCTAAGAAAGACACTGAACTTAATCTAGTGAATGATTTAAAGGACAATAACAAGAAATTATTTAGCTACATAGGTAGCCTCAAAAGCAAACAACCATCTATAGGTCTTTTAAAAATTGGTGAGAAGATTGTAAATGAAGAGACTGATATGGCAACTGTATTTAATTCATACTTTCTGAGCGTGCACAATCCCACAATTTACATTCCACGACATTTTAAATTTAATAGTAAAAATATAAAATTTCAATTAACTGACATCACTACTGTTATTAATGGTCTTAAATCTAACGGTTCTCCAAGGCCAGATGGCATTACACCAAGCTTCTTGAAAAAACTAGTCATCCAGCTGGCGGAGCCACCAACATTCCTATTTAATAGATCCATCCTCAAGGGTAAGGTGCTTAAGGAATGGAAAATAGCAGAGGTGATCCCAATTTTCAAGGGGGGGTTGAGGAACAGAAGTGGGAAATTATCGTCCCATAAGCTTGACCTCAGTAATTGGAAAGCTCATGGAAAAACTAATTCATAAGCATATCTCTTCTCATTTAATAGATAATGGGCTGGTTGATCCGTCTCAACATGGCTTTACCACTGAAAGACCATGTTTATCAAACTTAATTTGTTTCTTTGAACCAGTTAGTGCAGCTCTAGATAAAAATTTCTCAGCTGATGTCGTTTTTCTAGACTATTCTAAAGCCTTTGACAAAGTCTCTCACAAAGTTTTAATAAACCAACTTATTCATATAGGGTTGAACAATTATCTCACTAGTTGGATTTCTTCATGGTTAAATAATAGAATTCAGCGTATAACCATAAAAGGTTACTCTTCTGACTGGGGGTGTGTTACTAGTGGTGTTCCTCAAGGCTCTGTACTTGGTCCAGTACTGTTTAATATTTTAAAATCATCTCTCCCACACTCAGACAGAGTATGGGTTGGTAAATACACTGATGATTATAAACTCGGTTGTCTGAGAAATAATCAAGAGGATGCCAGTTTCTTACAATCCACTTTGAACTCAATAGCACACTGGGCTTCAGTGAATGAAATGTACTGTAACTTTGATAAGTGCAAAGTTATGCAAATGGGGAAAAATAACCCCATGTACACATACCAAATAAATGGCACCAATTTGTCTATAGTCAAAGAAGAAAAAGGTCTGGGTGTATTGGTTACGGATGACTTAAAATTTGATACCCATGCATTAATCAAGGCTAACAAATGTCAAAAATTGATAGGATGTATACTTGGGAATATCAAGAGTAGAAAGACAGAGGTGATGGTTCCCCTGTATAGTGCATTGGTGAGACCCCATATGGAGTACTGTTCCCAGTTTTGTGCTCCAACCTCCAAAAGGACTCAGAAGCTATACAAAAACATACAAAGGAAAATGACTAGAAGTACAAGAACTACTAAGAATTTGAGCTATGGAAACAGGCTCCTTAAATTAAATCTTTATTCAATTAAATATAGGCAAGAAAGAGGAGACCTTTGTCTAATCTATAAAACATTACAGGATGTGTACATGACAGAAACTCTTGGGTTTAGGAGGAATCCAGGTATCGAAAGTACTAGAACCCACAGACTGAAATTGAGGGGTGGATCAAATAATACGGTTAAGCGAAGTAACTACTACACACAATGTGTGATATCTAAATGGAATAAGCTTCCAAGCTTTGTCGTTGATAGCCCCAATATAAGTACATTCAAGGCTAATTTGGATAACTTTATGAAAGGTAAGACATTTTTATTCCACCAATGAAGTGGTTTTGAGTTCACTGAAGGTCACTGAACTCGTAACTCACTATGAAACTGTAGAGTCCTTTAAATACCTCATGGTGGTAAACAAGGTACAAGAGAGAAGTATTTTTCAGAAAAAAGGTGCACAAGGACAAGAGGGCATGATAACAAGCTGGGGGTTAGATTCAGGAGAAATGTGAGGAAGTACTTGTTCACAGACAGAGTGGTGGATTCCTGGAACAGTCTTCCAGCCTAGGTGGTAGGGGAAAAAATGGAGATGGAATTCTAGAATGCATGAGATAGGCACTTGGGAATCTTAGAGAAAGGAAAGGGGGGAAGTTAATTGGCCAGAGATCATGTAGGATCTGCAGTAATATTAAAGGTAGAGACAAATGGGCAGACTAGGTAGGCCAAGCAGTCCTTATCTGCTTGCAAATTCTGTGTTTTTGTATTTCATGTTTCTTTTCTCTTTTTTACTCACTTAGTGTTTATGAGAAACCATTATGGATCCTCTGCATTTCTTTTTCAACTTGGCTTCCTTTTCTGTCTCTGAGTTCTCCCTCTCTTTGCAAAACTGGCCTCCAGCTTAACATTTTTGCAAAGGTAGCTTACTTCCATCCTTCTAGGTCTTTTCCTTCTGGAGGTTGGTTGCACTGCATTACCTCTCTTTCTGTACCAAGGTGGTAATAGTAGAACTCATCACTGGGTAACCAGCAAAGCCAAACCTGTACTTCAGCCTTCGTGAAGTTTTTCTGCCCTGCTCATGTGATGGCAGCTTCTTAAATTTAGCTGCTTTGCTGTTGATTCCTCCCCTGGACACTGAACCCAAATTTGCATCTGTGCCACACCCGGAAACTTATTACTTGCCACCACTCAAAATCCATTGGGTACACCTGGCACAGCTGCAGATTCTGGGTCACAGCACTAAGGCTGGAATAGCTTCTCTCAGCTGCTCTCTAGACTAGGACTCTTCACAATAGTCTACCTCTTCTTTGGTCTACTTTAATTTCTTAGTCACTCCCATATTTCCTGTGTTGCTCTATCCCAACTCATGTTATAGTATCCTTTCTCTCAGTTTTCCTTTTATCACTTTAGATTCTGGAAGCTTTTATCATGACTAGATTTACATTGTCATGAGCCCTATGCACAACAGTAATCATTGGCCCCCTTCCATGTTTCCTCATCCTCAAAAGTGGTACAGCACTGCCCCTGAATAAGTAAGATACTTAAATTGACAGTACCAGGTCAATACCACACATAAAATAGAGTGTGGCACTAACTGTGCTGTGTACAGTGTACTTGTGATTACAGCAACAGGGGTATAACAGAGGTAGGGAATTACCAATATCCCTGTCTCTGTACACTGTAACTGTGTAGGGATCAGGTTGCCATGTGCTGAGTGTCTGGTCGAACTGCTCCCATGGCAGTGTGGCTAAGGCACCAGCACATGGTGGAATTGGGAGACATGGGAATTTTGTTTGATTCCCTCACAGGTCTTCCCATGTTACTACTTTTGTGGTCCTTTTTTTTTTTTCCAAAACAAAGTTCCCCATCTCAAGTGTCTCCCCATCCCCTAAGTCCACCCCCCCTGGAGTTTGTTATATAAATTCTGGGGGTGAGGGAACAATACCCCATGTTGGGGGTGTTGAAGTGTAAACCCCAGCAAAAATGCAAGGAAACCCATTGTAGTGAATGGCGTGTGCTGTTTGTGTAATTCGGTGTTTTACCTGACCTTATTTCAGCGCATGCCATTTTGCCTGCAGCATCTATTGCCACACTGTTTTTGTTTTAAGTGACATGACTCAAGCCTAAATTTACTACCAAAATATATGTTCTGGGAAACCAAACATTAAAATCTCATGAGCTTATCAGTACAACAGCATCACTCCTGTAATAATCTTCAAAACTGTAACATAAATGGACATTCTGCTATAGTGAAACATAGAATGTGTTGATGTGTTGGCAGAAAAGGACTGGTAGGCCCATCTAGTCTACCCTATTTACCCTGCATAATACTACACCTGGACTCTATTTGGTTGCAGGTGTCTCGCCTTCCTCCCTTAGCTCTAGTTATTATACCCATGTGCCTATCCCACATTTGCTTGAAGCTCCCCACTCTCTTTGCCCCCACCATCTACTCTGGCAGGCTGTTCCAGATGTCAACCACCCTTTCTGTGAAGAAGTATTTCATCACATCACTCTTAACCCCCCCCTTCAACCTTCATGGCATGCACTCATGTTCTGGTGCTCCTCCTCCTATTTAAGTGACTCTCCTCCTTTACCTTTTTCACTCCCAGGAGGTACTTATAGGTATTGGTCATGTCCCTTCTCGCTCTCATCTCCTCCAGGGAGTAAGTGTTGGGCTTCTGCATCCTCTCCTGGATGGTTTCTCATGTAACCATGGCACCATTTTAATAGACCTCCTCTGGATCATTGCCACCCTGTCAATGTCCTTGCAAGTGTGTGGCCACCAGAACTGGACACAGTATTGCAGGTCGGTTCTCACAAGTGAGCGATACAAGGGCAGCACCTCCTCACTTCTCCTGCCTGATATCCATCTCCCTATCACCCCAGCATCCTGCTCACCTTGCTTGCTGCCCTGTCCCATGGTCTTGCAACCTTGAGGTCATCAGATATAATTACACCAAGCTCCATTACTTGCTTGGTAACTGCAAGTACCCTTATCTTACACACAGCCCCCAGATTTCCCTGTGTTAGTTGCATGAGTTTGCACTTTCTGATATTGAAATCCTGCTTCCACTCCCTAGACCATTCCTATAGTTTCTCCAGATCTCTTTATATTCTGTCAACCCCATTCTGGGCATCTACAGTTTTGCAGATTCTTATGTCATCTACAAAGAGACACACCTTCCCCTTCCGTTCCTCTGAAATATCATTTATGAAGACATTAAAGAGGGTAGGATCCAGTACTAATCCCTGGGGTACTCCACTGGCAATGGTCCCATCCTCCAAGTGATTGCCATTTACCACCACCCTCTGACTTCTATGTTTCAAGTAGTTTGATAGCCAGCACACCACCTTCTCCACCACTCCCAGGTTACTAAGTTTGTTTATCAGCCTCCTATGTGGAACAGTGTTAAAGGCTTTACTGAACTCCAGATAGGCCACATAAACTGCTTTCTCCTGACCCACCTAACTCATTACCCAGTCAAAGAAATCTGTGAGATTTGTGTATGCTGCCAGAGGTCCTGCAGCTTATGTGTCTACAGGTACACCTTCAGGCTCTCTTTCAGCAAGGACTCCCTTAACTTCCCCACCACTAATGAGATACTGACTGGTCTGTAATTACTGTCCTTCTCCCTTCTACCACTCTTGTGCATAGTGACAACATCAGCCCTCCTCCATTCCTCTGGAACCACCCTTGTCTTCAATGAGATGTTAAATAGCACTGGCAGAGGGGCAGCCAGCACCTTACTCAGTTCCTCAAATGCGGGGTGTCCTGTATATTCGTGGCCTGATAAAATGACTGCCAAAAAGGTATCGAGATGTGGAAGTGCCTGACCACAGAATGGCACAAGGAAACAATACTGAATACAAAGGATGAAAGAGACTCAGATTCCTAAAGTACAATAATTCCAATAATGTATTTATTTGGATAAGTATGCAAAGCTACATATTGAAAGAAAACACCAATGTTTTGTGGCCTGGGGTCACTCTCTCATGGTCCACAGAGGTCCTAAATATACAATATATAACATTATTATAGTATCTTATTAAATATTCAGACATCTCCCCTTTCCTTAGATTGTCCATTATTCCTAAACTTAGTTCATTACTATGCAGGGCTAGTACGCCACTGAGTTCCCACTATAGAAAACAACTCGTAGTGTAATCCTGTCTGAAAAAAAGAGTACATCCTCATAGCACATAAACACATTCACTGTGTCCAATGGTGGCTTAAATAAGTATTGCTAACAAATCTGTATACAGTGAACAATATATAGAAATGACTGTTTTAAAACTTTAAAGACATTTTTTACACTCTATGCTGTTTAAAATGTTTGCTACAGATGCATGACAATATAATACATAGGACACTCACTCTAGACTATGTTTTATATTTTTCCTCCTAGACTGCTTTTGCTGGTGCTTTTTGCTTATCTGTCTAGGAGAATGGAGTCATGGGAATGATCTTATTATCAGCTTTATGGCACATAGATATGTTTCCTACTGTAAGCCCATAAATGTAATCCTGAAGCAAAGAAAAAATAATAAAAGTGTATCTGGTTTTCAAAATGGGTTTCATAGGCCACCTCAGTTGTCCCCAAATTGTTCACACATTTTTAGATCTATACATAAAACAACAATTTTTACTCCTTTTGTATTGGTCATAATGCTTCACATCTAAACAGCAATGTTATACATAATCAATGCACACTGTAAAACCCCTTCAAGAGCCACACTGAATGACTATTTACATTTGTTGTTAGTGTCCCTTTAATACTGTCTACAAAAGATGTTTTATGTTAGTGCTTCTTATGTAAACCAGTTTTACTGAAAGCCAACTTTCTTTACAATTGCTTATTCACAATGACACTTTTATGTTATGTAATCCTCTTTTCATGCTCCAACAGTGGTTTATAAAACTGGTGTGCTAGTTTGCTGGCTTCATACAAGTATGCTCTGCCTGAAATCATGCCTACTGTAATTACAGACTCCTAGCAGGTAAACTGTGTGAACTATCTTCATGAAAAGCTGTTTCAGTATGTCCTAAACTTAACTGTTTTAGTGGTATTGTTTCAAACAGTAAGTGTGAGTGACTTCACTAACAGCAGAATATGATAGTTTATATACCTCCCAGTGCAATAATTACATTTCTGATGATCCAGCTGTCTACTCCACCCTGGTAGCAACAGTTTGGCTTTTTGTTTGAGCTGCTTTTTTGAAGTCTGCTCCCAGTCAGCATGAACTGATGTCAGAACATGTAAACTGTCATGACATCACCAGACGGAGCATTCCTACTCAGTGCTCACCCCAGACTAGCAGTGGAATTTTGTAGAAAAAATGGCAGGTACATCAAGTGTCCTGGAAGGGTGGATCCTCCCAGGGAGGTGTTGTCCTGAAACAAATATGTATGTTTGAATAATTTACTGAATGCTCCTGCTGGTATGTGTTGCAGCCTTGGTTCTCCTTTGTGTCTGAATCACAGTATGAACCAACCTACAAAGATGGTTACTAAGTCAGTGTTACTCTTTCTGTGGAAAAGGAAAACAATGTGGCAGAGACATAAAAGTGTGGGGGGTGAAAATATATATACATAAACTTGCTCCTATATGATTTACATTGGAGATCTATGTCACTAATATAATCATTGTCCAGCTTTACATTTTTTGACATACTACATCAGAAAGAATATGCTACCCGTTCTGTTCATGTTATCTACTGGCATTACTTTCTGCAACATTTAAAATACAGTTCTTTCACCCTGGCTAAAGCAAATACCTTATGCTATCCACACCTTTATTAATTCAGAGGGTGAGTATGTCGGGAGATTGGGGTGAACCAGTGGCAAGAAGTGGGACAGGGAAGAGGGGAAAGTAAGACCTTAAAATATACTACATACTAGTTAGGAGGGTGGAAGGCAAGTGTCACCCATTAAATCCATTCCCCATTTCAATGGGTCCATACTTTCTTTTCTTTTAGTGATGATATACTTATCCAGTTTTATTTTGTATGTACTGAAGTTCTGTACTTCTACAATGCCCCTCAGTAACATCTTTCAGTTCTTTCCTGCTCTCTGTGTAAAAAATCCACTTTTGTTGTTATTGTTATTGGCATTGATATTGTTGTCTAAAAAAATCAGTCAGTTGTGAGACCTTAAATTTCACATCCTTATAGGTTATTCTGATTTGTAAGTTTGTCATTAGGCCAAAATCTGTTACTATTTTAAACATCTCCAACATACTGTATCTCATTCTCCTCTCTTCCACAGAAAACAAGTCTATGTCCTGGAGTCTCTCTTGATACGTTAGGTGTTTCTATCCGGGTACCATTT
This sequence comes from Neoceratodus forsteri, assembly GCA_016271365.2. Classification (NCBI taxonomy): domain Eukaryota; kingdom Metazoa; phylum Chordata; order Ceratodontiformes; family Ceratodontidae; genus Neoceratodus; species Neoceratodus forsteri. The sequence continues at coordinate 800,767,485 of CM057454.1, forward strand.
TGGATTTTCTATGTTGAACTTGTTCAATCTGAATATTATCTCCTTTTTGATTGGGATTCCCAATCTATCAGCCATGGTCCATAATAGGTCATATGTGTACTTGATATACCTGTATTATACAGTGTTCTAATTTAATGTTTTTAATTCATCTGTTAGCTACTCCAGTTATTTTGTTATAATGTTTACCAAATTTGAGATCTTGATTATTATTCCCAAATCCCTCTCATACTCTACTGCATTAATTTATTTTTCCATCACATGATATTTTTGGGTTACATTGTTTCTTCCCAAGTGTATAACTACACACTTATCAATATTAATTTGTGTCCTGTTTTCTTTAGCCCATCTTTCTATGTCTTCAACACTCTTCCTCATGCTATCTCTATTTTCATTATTACCTAACTTCCCACCTAATTATGGAGACACTCCTTAAGGAAAGGATAGTACAACACCTGGAATTCATAGGAGCACAGGATCCAAGACAGCATGGGTTTACAAAAGGAAGGTCCTGTCAAACTAATTTCATAGATTTCTTTGACTGGGTAACCAGAGTGGTGGACCAAGGGGGAGCAGTTGATGTCACCTACCTTGACTTCAGCAAAGCTTTCCAAACTTTTCCACATAGAAGATTGATTAATAAGCTGGGTAGGCTCAGGGTGGGTCAGAAGTTGGTTAACTGGGTGGCAAACTGGTTGATGGGCAGAAAACAGAGAGTGGTGGTAAATGGTATACAGTCCGAAGAGATGCAAGTCACAAGTGGGTACCTCAGGGATCAGTCCTGAGGCCAGTCCTCTTCAATATCTTCATCAGTGACGTTGCAGATGGAGTGGAGGGTAAGGTTTGTCTGTTTGCAGATGAAATGAAGATCTGCAACAGAGTAGATGATCCAGATTGGGGTGTGCAGAATGAGACGAGATCTGGATAAACTGTCAAAATGGTTGGAAGATTGGCAACTGGGGTTTAATGCAAAGAAGTGCAAGGTCAAGCACATAGGGAAGACAACCCCTGAAGCCACCTATAGGCTGGGAGGGGAGTTGCTGGCAGTCACAAGGGAAGAAAGAGACTTGGGCATCATCACCACAGATGACCTGAAATCATCCAAGCAGATCACTAAAGCTGTAGGTAAGGCTAGGGGGATGCTGGGGTGTATTAGTAGGGGTATCACAAGTCAGAAGAGGGAGGTAATAATCCCTCTTTACAAGGCACTGGTTAGGCCCCATCTGGAGTATTGCCTGCAGTACTGGAGGCCACACCTTCACAAAGACATTAACCAAATTGAGGCAGTCCAGAGAAGGGCAACCAAAATGGTGCAGGGACTGCATCAGAAAACATATGAGGACAGACTAACGGAGCTCAATATATATACCCTAGAGAAAGGAGGGAGAGAGATGATAATATCAAAACATTCAAACACCTTAAGGGCATTAACAAGGTGAAAGAGTCTAAAATGTTTCAATATAAGAAAAATAGCAGGACAAGAGGACACAGCATGAGATTAGAGGGAGGCCAATTAAGGGGTAATGTGAGGAAGTTCTTTTTCACAGAAAGGGTGATGGATGCATGGAACGGCTTACCTCAGGAAGTGATGGATATGAATACAGTGCAGGGCTTCAAACAGGCATGGGATAGGCATAAGGGAGCAATACAGATGAGTATGATTAGATAGGCCATTGACAGAGCAAAGGCTGATGTCACATTTATAAGGTAGAAAAAGAAATGGGCAAACTGGATGGGTCTTGCGGTCCTTATCTGCCATCAACTTCTATGTTTCTCTGTTTCTATGTTTCTAATTTGGTATCATCTGCCAATATAGTGATAAATCCTTTAATATTATGGTGTAAATGTGAGTTGAAAAAACAGAATCATATTGGCCCCAGTACTGATCCCTAAGCACCCCATTCATAACTCCCCTCTCTCCTGCTGTTACTCTTTTTTTTCACTTATTGTGTTCTGTTTTCTAGCCAATTATGAATGCAGATAGTTATGTTTTTGCTTATTTCTTCTTTTTTTCCAAGTTTTTGTAATAGTACTAATGAAATTACACAACCTCTGTTAACAGTATGATTTTTGATACAAAAATGTGGGGCTCAGCAGGAAAATGTGCAATCCAAGAATAACAGGTGCCTCTCCTCTTCCTTCATTCATTCCATGATTGGCATCAGCACTATTCAAAGTAAAAATCCACCACATTTCTTGTTTATTTAACTGTAGGTCCCAATCTGCCCCCTGTTTGTGGCTGTCTTACATATCCCAGTGCTCAAAACTTTAATGAGACTGCATTGTGACCCGCTGAGTTAAAATGTTTTGCCACAGAGGATTTAGGATCTTGTTAATGAAGTTTTTATGTTCTTGTATTCGTAATTTAAGTTGTCTTGTGGTCTTCCCCACATACATTTTGCCACAGGGGCACATTATTACATATACTACAGTGTATGGTCACTTTGACATGTATTGTGGCTGTAGATCTGAAATTCTTCCCTTGTTAAAGTGCTCTTGAAAGAAATATATTTGTTTGTGTGCAAGCACACCGAGCATCATCCACAGGGATAGATTCCATTTCTGAGAGGTCCCAGCAAAGCTGCTGTTTTTCCCTGGTTTCTGGCATCTTGTGAGCTGTACGGGTCAGAGTATCTTTAATGGTCGGATTCTTCTTGGTTTCTACCAGCGGTTTCCAATGAAACTTCATAACTGTCACAGACTTGAAGGGTATTCCAGTGTTTATTTATTCCAGGAGCAAAAAAAGTGAAAGACTGGCTCACTTCACTGGGGCAAGGTTGGAAATGGGATAAAAAAAGAAGAAAAACACTCTGCTGTCTCCATGAAGTCTCACGGAGCCGGAAAATGGCATGTCCCAGGAATGACATCAAGGAGGGGTAAAAACAGACGACTTGATCTCGGATTAACACCTATGAGCTAGAAGCTCTTTTACATAGGTTCCACATCAAAGAGGCATGACATATTTGCAAATAACACACAGGAATAATACAGATAGCACTGAAAATCAAATAACACTAATAACAAATCCAGTGGCATTGTACAATGTGTGCCAGGATTACAGTTAGGGAGACAGTCAAGAAAGTACATTAAAATTTAATCAGCCAAAGGCATTGTCAGTGTAGAGTAGGGAAGAGAATAGTAGGTAGGGTAGGGAGGGAGGAGAAAGAGCAAGGAGGAGAGAGGTGGGGAGAGGGGAGAGGGGAGGGTGAGGAGGTGGGGGAGTAGAAGGGCCTTGAAATAGAATAAAACTGGTGTAGAACCTTGGGAATCAAAAGAGACAAAGAGGGGCACACAGAAACTACTCCAGTGGGTGGGACACACCACCCTCTAGCATTTTGCCTAGAAGCACTTCCCCAAATCCCCCACATGTGGGTCAGGTGACATGCTTATGCAACATTCTCTGTTAAAAACTCATAACTAGAAAGACTAGAACAGCAACACCATAGAACTAGAAAAAAATTACTAGACTGGCAACGCCCCCTCTGAAGGCATGTAAGGCATGTCACATTCTGTGGATGGCAAGATGTGGTACCTCTGGGGGGAGAAATTGCTGCTAGTTGATATTAGCTGAGGAAAGCACAAGAGGAAATCAATCTTGCCAATGAAACTGATTCCAGACAAACTGTTGTTCTACTGGCCCTACCAAAGACTGGCAGATTTATTTTTATTTTTGGGAAATTTTATTAACTGGGTAGGTAGGTCTCATGAGCATTCAATGCCTATTTCAAGTTGGACCTGGGGATGTAAACAGGGCCAGAAAGTACTCATAGCCCAACAGCATGAGTTCTCTGTCACTAAAAGCTGCATGTACATTCCACTCCCTGGCTCACTAAGGAACAGCAGACTGGTGCCAGGAACTGCAGTGCCAGACTGTTCATCTACAGGGGTAGTCTGAGGGGTGGAGGGGTGGCCCAGATGAAGGGAGATGGTCAGCTAGGGGTGGCACCAGTCTGGGTTTGGAGGAGTGGTCCAATTGTAGGTAGGGTCATTGGCTTGGGTTTGGGGCATTGTGATCCAGGAACAGAGGAAGTTGGTGTTCTGTAGAAGAAAAGTGAATCTGAAAGCTTGAAGGGTGATCCAGTAATAGGAAGGTTTGCTGATTTGGGGGGTGGGCAGTCCAAGGGCTGGATTGGTGGTCCAGCTGTGGGAAGGTTGGTTGGCAGGGAGGGGGTATTAATTCAGGGTATGGAAGAAATGACCAGCTCCAGTGTGGGTTGTCAGTAGGGGGTCTAGTCCCAGGCTTGAGGGGTGTCCCAGCTTTTGGTAGGGCAGTTGAAGTTGCTGGCCAAGGGGCTGGGGGGGGGCCAATTGCTTAAATATTGGCCTGCTGGGGAGGTTGGCTTGTCTGGACACTTGAGGGACATTCAGCTGCAGGAAGGTTGCTTGATATGGGTTTGGAAACTGGTATGAGATGCAGGAAGGGTAGTCGGCTGGAGGGGAAGAGGCTGAACCTGGAACTGGAAATGTTTTCCAGTGGCAGGGAGGGTTGTACAGTAGGCCATGTGATGTGACTGATTCTGGCAGTGCAGTGGGGGGTGGGAGCTAATCAGAATTGTTTCAGCATACAGTGGGTGACCCTGACTTCTCAGGTTGAACTTTTGTAGCCACTTTAATTATACAAGAATCTTTGTTCTGTACAGCACAAGTGACTGTACTTATATGAGGTTGTGCCCAGAAGAGAAGGGTGTCAGCTACCATCTCATGGAGAGGGATGGTGAAATCTGAGAGATACTGGCACCAAGCGGGAGATGGGACCACTGGACTACCAGAATTTTTTTTAAATCTGAGTCTAAAAGATGGAGGGGCCTATGTGAATAGTAATCTTACAGAAACTGACAATCTGACCACCTAGATAGTAAATCAAGCTGTAGCTCTACTTTTTGAACAGAATAAAACAGAAAGCATGTTTGCCTATTAACTGCCCCCCACCATAACACTGAGCATCAGTTGTGTGACTTTTCTTTTTAATTAAATTGGCTGTCCCATAATTAAAAATCTATAGCCTTATATCAGAATCAAAACTCTTAAAGAGTTGCAACATTTCTGGGCCCCAGTCACATCTCTACATGTGGTATTGATACGTGAACTCAGGCAGGGAGGAGTGGGTTTAACTCATTCATTCTTTGCAAGACTTCTAAGTAGAACAAGGTTTACAGAGGCAGATGACATTTGAGATCCTTCTTGAAGAGAGGCAAATGACAACTGAGCTCCCTATGCAGGCAGCCACATGACAGCACCCCCCCCACAGAGAAATACAGTAACATGACAACCAAGCTCCCCAAACAGTGTGGCACATGACTACTGATCCACCCCATGCAGTGAGATACATGAGAGTGGAGCAACCCCCATGCAGTGGGACTCATAACAGCAGAGCCCCTCGATGCACTGGGCCACATAAGCTGAGCTGTCTCACCCCACAGAGAGACACGCAGACAGCCAAGTCCCCCCAGCAGAGAGAGACAAGATAGCTAAGGCCATCACATGACAGCATTATCCCCCCCAGAGATACATTACAGGTGATGCTCCCATGCAGTGAGCCCATAACAATATACAGTACATATTACATTGTCACCATCACCATTTCCTCAGTTCAGCACTCCCTGGGAGTTCTAACCCTGTCTTCTTGACAAGCAACAACAGCACAGCAGAAACAGAGAAAAGGAGAACTTCACTCCTTTCTGTTGGTAACAAAACAAGACGGCCCTCGTAGGTGAGCACAAATGCTATGTGCTAGTACCCTGACTGTGGTCATGCTTCCCAAATTACTCCAGTTGGGAGGTTGGGCATGGAACAGGAGTAAATTAAATAAAAAAAACTGGGATAAACAGCAACTCCCAGAGGCATGCTGATAGCACTAGTATGTGATCAGTACTCAAGTGGTAGCAATAGAGGCCATGTTTCCCAGTCCTAGAGAGGCTCAGAACAGCTGTGCTGGGCATCAGACTGGTCTCATCAACACTGTACACCCTGGGCTCAATTTTGTCGCATCGAAGTCAACAGGGCCACCAATTAGGCAGTATGTGCAAAGGCAATATCACCGCAGCCCCAACCCCTGAGCTGCTGATTGGGCAGGAACTCCAGGGTTCACCGGGATCACAAGTCCTCTCCCCTCAGTACTTAGTTGCAGGGTCAATGACCCCCCCCATATTGTCTGGGCAATGTAACTTGGCTTGAATGATATGCCCGAGGCCATAACTGCAAAACTGCCAGTTACTGTAACGTGTATAGGCTCGTTATTTTTATCTACATAACTTGGCCAATATCATAAATATATAGCTCGAAGATGCAGATTTGCTTTGAATTTACAAAGATCAAGACAGCTTCCTTCCACACTTTCTGTTTAGTGTTCCTGAGGTCATTTCCATTTTGAAAGGCATTTCCCTTGACAATTATTTTGCATGCCTTTTTTGGAGGAATTTGCCGACTGATTTTTTTGTGTGCTATGTTTTTGTTTTTACTTTACTATTTTTGGTTTGTTGTTTACATTGTTTTAGGTTGTAGTTTTGCCATTTTTCTAGCCCCATACTGTATTGCTTGATTTCCTTCTTTGTTGTTTTACTTTAGTATACTTAGTTTGTCTTAATTTTTGGTTGTTGCTTTAATTTTTAGTTTTACTTATTTGATTGGTGAACAGTACATGTGTTTTGTTTGTGTTTTTGCATTTCACGGCCACCATAGTCTCATATTTAAGTATATTAACCAAAGGTCTGAGGAACTCAGTTTTGAAATCCATATAAGCTTGCACTACAGCCCTTCCCCCAGCCTTCTTAACTGGTTTTACTATATTATTCTAGCATCACAATCCAGATTTTTAGTGTGTCTTTTTGTGCTTTTCTAAGATTAGGTTTTGGTTTTTGAGTTTCTTGGTATTTCAGCTGCTCTATGTCTTTGTTTACTGGCTTGACAAAAGTTTCATCTGTATGGGAAGTGTTTCTTGGCGGGTTGTAACATGACTTCACCCCTAGTGCTATACTTAGTTCTTTTTTGTGCTGCCTTTCTGGCCTGTCAGTCTCTGCAAATTGATACTCAAGTCATATTTTCATAAAAATTGTCTCCCAGTCGACTCTAATCTTAAAAAAAAAATTGTTTTCTGTAACTGGAGAAAAGAAAGACATTTTGATAAGACATCAGTTTCTACTTTAAATACTTGTTTTTTGCTAAGGTTATAAAAACTATCTTCTTCTCTGACCGCTGTACACCCCCTAGGGCTAATAAGGTATCCTGCCCTTATGTCCTGTTCCTCCTCCTCTTCCATCTCTTGGGCCTCCTTTATACTGGGGCATTTGCTGTGACTGAAGTGTGTAGTGATGGGTGTCTCTCTAGGCCTCCCTGGGTCCTTATTCTCTGTGTGGTTCCCTCTGAGGCCCTTGTCTCTGTCTGGTAGATTGTGTTTCCTGAGATGTTTCTTAAAAAGATTGATCTTGATTTGTATGTGTATCCTGGCTACCATATTGGTGGCTGGCATAGCTACAAGTACTATCACTAATCAGAATTCTCATCCCTATAAGGGTTTAAAAGCCTATGGAATATTTTGAAGGTGTAAATTATATTTTTTCAATAGTCTGTCAAGTTCCTCTGGAACTTGAGTATCTTGATGTTTTTTATGTTCTCTTTAGACTCATTTAAATCTGACTGTATCCTTTCTACGATAGACTTATATTCATTTAATTCCACCTTTATTTTGTACTCTTCTTTTTGCTTCTTAATTTCTTCCCCAATCAGCCTCTCCCATTAACTGTGGCCTCAATAAGTGCGATAATACAGTTGTGAGAACAATTATTTCATATTCCACTCTAGGGATGGGTGAACCAGCTCTGCCGCACTTCTGCCCCCCCCCCCCCAGTCAGTCCAACTCGGCTTTGACCAGGAAAACTAAGCCTTTCATGGCTTGACCTGAGTTGCAGATTTGGTCCAATTTGGAAATAGAGTCCGGTCCACAAATAACACTCTCACCACCAGTACTGTATGCAAATCACTAAAGAAGGCAGGACAGTCTGCAGAAATAATAAAAAAATTGATTTTTTTAACCGCTATCTAAAGAATACTGCAGAGTCCCTGGCCCATCACATGACCAACAAAGGCAAACATTTGTAATACTGGGGCACTGAAGGGAGCCAACCAATGAGGGTCTCTGTTCTGTGACTGAGTCATGTTCTAGCCAATCCTGCATGTCACCCACCACAGAACATCCCTAGGAAATAGTGCATCAAGCACATTTGGACATTTGCACTGAAAGGAGGCAGTCATATGTGTGTGTGCAGAGAGATTTAAAACAAATGGCAAAAATAAAACAACGCTTTTCATTTTCTTCTTTCCTTAGTCAGGAAGAAGGAGAGAGAGAAGGAGAGAGAGAGAGAAAGAAAGACCGAGAAGGAGAGTAGAGAGATCAACAAATACAACGGCAGAGTGCAGACATTGCAGCAGAGTACTCTATAAAGAAAATTGTTAGAGAAGGAGAGAGAGAGAGAGAGAGAGAGTAGAGAGATACCAACAAATTCAACAACAAACAAAATTAGAGTGCACTGTAGATAACAGCATAGTGCAGATGTTGCAGACTCCATAGTAAAAGATGAAACACCCATTTTTAGGGCTGTAGTGGGCATAGCCCTGCAGATCTCTTGCTGCAGAAAAAGGACTCAGCACATTCTTTCTGCCCAAACAACATGTTGGACATCGAGCATAGTCACCTCCATATTCTTAGCATCCATGGAGCACTCTGCTCCTTGTCTCTAGGAGCACTGCACTTTTTTTTGTAAAACATGGCAGTATTCTGATTGCAAAACTGGGAAATTGAGCACCCCCGTGTCACTCTTATGTTTCTGGGGGGGGGGGGGAATGCTAGAGAGGATTGGGTAGGGGGAATTCTAAAATTTAAAAGAAAACAAGAATTGGCGGTCACAGTACAATCTACCATTTTCAAGATGGCCATCACTGTCTACTGTGCATGCACAACTATTAGCACATGGGCAGTATCCTATGGTGGCCATCTTTGAAACAGCAAACTGTGCCATGACTGTCGAGTCTTGTTTTCTTTTTAAATTATAGATATCCCTCCCCGACCCTCCCTCTCAGTACCCACCACCCCACCCAGAGAAATAAGAGTAGCAATGGGGGTGCCTAATCCCCCAGTATAATGATCAGGATGCTGCTGTGTTTTCATTAATATTACGCCACCCAACCATCCATCTCAGTGCCCCCCCAGAAACATAAAAGTGACACTGGAAGGGTGCCCAATTCCCCAGTGTCGCAATCTGGAGACTAAGTTTTTTTTTTGTTTCACTATTCCCCCACCTGACCCTCCTTCTCAGCATCCCCCCCAGAAACATAAGAGTGACACGGGGGGTGCCCAATTCCCTAGTGTCACGACATGGAGCAGCAGCTTTTTTTTTTCTCTTTAAATCCGTTAAAAAGAAATCTGTCCATCAATTTCTTTTGCAGCCATTCCTGTCTCCCACCTGACCCTCCCACTCAGCACCAACCACCCCACAGTACCCAAGCCCTTACCTACCCATCAAGGATCCAATGCCATACTCCTCTCTGGATCACAGATACATCTTCACTCTTCAATGCTGGACCACAAACTAGGAAATCGGGTACGCAATTTAATATATTTCAATGCAGTTTTGAACTTAGTAACACAACTTGACCATTTTTCAATATTTTTGCCCCAAATTTTCAAAAAAAAACTTTTTGGGGGCACCATCTCATGAACAATGCAAGTGACTTTAGGTAAATCTGGCCTGAAAGCTGATTTTGTGGTTGCTGCACAAAATCACCTTTGGTGCAGGAGTTGAACATTTTCTCCACCATTATTCATAAGGTGTGGTCATAAGATTGCTGTGTTGAAAATTTGGTGTAAAAATATTAAAAAACAACATTGTTATGAGCCTATGTTGAATTTTGTGAAAGCAAGCTCGTAACTTCAGTAATTTTCAATATCTGTTCCCCGTTCCCCAGATTTACAACATAGCCATGTCCTGATACCATCTCATGAATATGACAGCTGTAATTTTTCAAATCCTGGTCAAAATGTTTATTTTTGCATCTCGAAAGGTACTTTTGAAGTCCTGGTGTGAAATCACGTTTCAGGAATAAGTTAAAAAAATTGCTATGCCGTGGTTCATGAGGTGGGATCATTAGATGGTTATGTTCTAAATTTGTGTAAAAATATTAAAAAACAACAAAGTTATGAGGGCACATTGAATTTTGTGAATGTAGGCTCTTAATTGTGGTAATTTTCAATATTTTACCACAAATTTACAACATAGCCATGTCTTTACAGCACCTTATGAATATGATAGCTGTCATTTTTCAAATCCTGGCCAAAATGTTTTTTTACATCCTGAAATATGTCTGAAGGTCATAGTGCCTCAGTAATCATGAGGGGGGCTGCTTGTGCCATGTGGATTTTAAAGGGGGGGGTCACCCACATCTCAAACTCTGTGCGCCCATCTCTCTGCTGCCCTAAAAGATCATACTGCCATAGACTGTGTTGCCCATATTTGTGCTTGAACTACTACTAGGTCATAGTGCCATACAGATTGTAAAGGGGGGGTCTCTCAACAGAGTGTCTGTGTTGCCATCTCTGTAACAGAACTATTACTAGGTCATATTACCATAGCATAGACTCTGTGTTGCCCATCTCTGTGCCTGTTTCTGAACTACTATTGTGTCAAAGTGTTATACAGATTGTGAAGGGGGGGAGTCACGTCTCAGACTCTGTGTTGCCCATCTCTGTGATGGAACTACTACTAGGTCATAGTGCATTATGTATGATGAGAGGGGGTTGTCACATCTCAGATTCTGTGTTGCCCATTTCTGTGCTGCCCTTAATGGTTATACTGCTTAAAACTCTGGGTTGCCAATATCTATGCCTGAACTACTACTAGGTTATAGTGCCATACTGACTGTGAAGGGCGGGTGATGTCATGTCTCAGATTTTGTGTTGCCCATCTCTGTGACTGAACTACTACAAGGTCATAATGCCTCATGTACTGTATGTTGAGAGGGAGTTGTCACATCTCAGACTCTGTGTTGCCCATCTCTGTGCTACCCTGAAATAAATCAACTGTGTATTGGGAAACAGCTTCAAAAATTTGCAGGAATGGTTCATTCTAGACAAAATGGTCCTGAACCTACCAAAAACCCAATCAATGTTGTTTGATTCTAACTACAGTTTGAAAAACATGGCCCCTAAGTTTTGCATTAATGCAAATAATGGGAACTGCCTGGAAGAAGTTAGCTGCTTTAAATATCTAGGAGTACACTTAGACTCTACCCTTACCTTCGATACCCACATTCAAAACACTACCAATCTGCTTCACCAAAGCCTGGTTCTCTGTCCAGAATCCATAAGTGCCTAACACCCAAAACCACACACAGAATAGCACAGGAAATGTGCTCCCTGTACTAGACTATGGCTCCTTGGTCACTGACGCTGCTAACAAAACAATGCTTCAGAAGAAGCACACTCTTTATCACAAGATTGCCAGGTTGGCAACAGGTAATGATAGCAAGATAAATCAGTGTCATTCTCTACACACTCTAAATTGGCTCTCACTAGAGCTCAAATCCAACCTAATACCAGATTTATTAAATGAACTATGATTAAAATCTCCCCCATCTATTTAGCTGAACAATTCAAGTTTGTCAACTTGCCCTTATCTTGATCAACCTTGAAAAATAACCTAGAAATTCCTTTTTTTCAAACAAACACCGGACAATGCTCCTTCAGTTATTATGTCTCCGCACTGTGAACGACAACCCCCATTAGAGAATCACCAGTTGTTCCTGCTTTGTCAAAGAATTTGAAAGAATTTTACCTAACTCTCAGTGCCTGTGACTGCTTTGTGTAAATACCCCATGTAAATACCTCTGTGCACCTGCACTCAATATAGTATCCTCTGCATCTGTGTTCAATGTAGTATCTGCACTAATTTCCTTGCAATTAGCTGCACTTTCTATGTGCCTCAAGTATGTAATTTGTAATCGCTGAGAGGATGTTTACATTTTTTTAACCAGCACTCAAACATTTGTATGTATGTCCTCAAATGTCTGTGCTAATGCACCCGAGTGGTAACTGAAAAAGGCACTTGGTGCAAGTGCACTTACCCAGTTACCAAAGTGCAAATGAAATAAATAAAATAAAAAAAATGAGTCTGATATGTCGAGCAGACCTGGGTTTGATCTCACAACCTCCACTTGCATACTGTTTGACTCTGAGCAAGTCACTTAACCTGCCCAGTGCTCCCTGGTTGCCCCTGAAAACAGATACTTCTGACTAGTGTGCCTTACCCAGTTACTAAAGAATAAACATATATTATAGGGGTGCAGTTGCACCCCTATTGTTTGGCTTCAATGGTCACTTCTATGTTAAACTCAAATTTGACACTTTCATATCATCACAACCCATCAACTGATTCACATGAATGTTTGCATGTGCCATCAAGGACCAAAGATACATTTATGTGGCAAGTTTCGTTCTGATCAGATGTGCAGGTACAGAGATACTGAGTGTCAAAAAGTTTGAAAATAACCATGTTTTGTCAAATTCTTTGTCATGCCATTGTGCAGAAATGGTTTGGAATTGTGGCCTGACCTTTTCAGGGTTAACAGGGATTGATTCACTAATGTATCTTTTGAAGATTTGGTGATAACATATTAATCCCTTCAAAAGTTATTGAATTACGAGTTTGCCCAGTGATGCTGAGGGCTGAGGCACTGAATGCCTTACCTTGCACTATGCCAGTGACCCATGTTCAGGAATGAGCACAGGCCACTGAGGGTCGGCAAGGAGGAGAAAGACTGAGGGTCCAATGGACTGATCTCCTTCTCTGTGGAGGGGGGGCACCAAGGATCACTATCCAACTGCCCCCTAGTGGCGACTGGGGGGGCAGTGCACCAATGCAATAGAAAGGGGAGGATATGGGGCAGATGCTTGGAGGAACATGTGTGGACATGCACATGCTCCCTGTGCGGGCATCATTGCACACCTCAACTTAGGAGAAAATGGAAAAGGTCCTGGCCACACAGCATGACACTGTCCCCTGCAGGCCCCACCCCTGAGAAGGCATCTCCCTGGCTGGATCTTTTTTGGGTGGCTTAAGATGCTCCCCACCACTCTACCATGAAGGGTAAGTCATGGGAGCACAAGGAAGGGGTATGATCCTTGGGGGATGGCACTGGGGGGACAGCAGTTGGTACTAGAAGAATCTGGCCAGGATGGGGAGAACTATCATAATAAAAAAAAAGTTATTAAATTGTAAAGTATCCCATTGTTTTCAATGGGACCAGTTAGATATCAAGTGTGAAAAAGGAAACATTGTTGCAGTTGGGAAATCCTTTTTTGTGCTTCTGCCATCTTGTTTTTCAGTTAGTGAGGGGGATAAAGATCACGTATAAAGCTTTAAAAGTGTCTGTTTTGGTAATGCTCTCTTTAGTAAATGGCTTTTCATACCTATGTATTTATAGCTCACTGAAAATTTTCTTTTAATAAATTAGTTTGATGACTTTGTGTTTGGTCTGTGTTTTTCTGTGGGTAGCTCTTTCTGTTATGGCAGTGTCTTCCAGACTCTCGATGGTACCTGCTGCTTGCTGATGTCATTTGGTGGCAGTCACCCCACTCAAATATACACATTTTTGGATGTAATCCAACCAGCTGTAACCATTTACTTTTGGACAGATGCAGAAAAAATAAGTCTGATAAAAATCAGTTGTTTTAACCTTGATCCACACCTCCTCCCACCTGGTTCCTGGAATTCATGCTACAGTTTTAGGGAAAATTGTACCAAACTCCATCTTTATATTTTTTTTACTGGCAACATGCATGACAATTTCTGGGACCTGTCATTTTATACAGTTCACCCATATCTTTACAATAGGCATTTCTGTGCCAGGTGTTGCAGCTCTTGGGATGGAGAGCACCAAATCCCCATCCTGGAAAAAGTTATTTTTTGCATGGGCTTTGTGTGGTGCCTTGGGGTTGTCAATCCTTGCGCCCATCTCATTCTCTTACACTGTAACCATGTCAGCTCACTTACACATGGAATGGGGTGAGCATTAGGGTTGACAACCCCAAGGAACCCCTCCAAAGCCTGTTGCTGCCTGCATGGTGGGGGTGGGGTGTTAGGGTTGAAAACTCTAACAGCACACTTCCCATCTTTTGCCACTGGAATCCTAACTGATGCATTAACTAACTTTTTTTGCCAGGACTATATATATATATATATATATATATATATATATATATATATAATACACAATTTATTTATTTATTGAGATATTTTTGGAATAACACCTTTGAACTGGGAGCTCGTTTACAAAGGTTCTAGGTCAAATAAAAGAAATAACACAATACATACATTTCATGAAGTGGAACAGTGCAAACAGTAGAAATGCAGTGTTACAGGGTACAGTAACCGAACAGGAGAATACAAAGATTACATACAATTTGATTTCAGAGTTACAAAACATGAAGTATTTAAGTAGAATAAGTATTTCTTTGTCTAAGCTCCAAGACAGAGGAGTTGGAAAAAAGAGGTTGGGGGGATAAGTGCCTCATTGAGAAAAGGAGAAGATGATAATGCAGAGGGTTAGTAGGGCTTATTGGGGTAAGGGGAGGAGGAAGGAGGATGGCAGAGGGTAAAGAGGGCTAGAGGAGAGCGGTCAATCAAGGAAACAAGGCTAGCAGTCACAGCTGTTATATATGAATACATATCTGTAAGCAATAACCCATGACAGGGCATGGGGTTATGGGGAATAATGCACTCCCCAGATGCTGTGAGGGTGCTCAGCTGTGTTAAATATACACTCTCAGTAAACTGTAGTGGGAGAGCAACTCATAAGCCTTATAGCAAAGGCCGATAGTGCCTGTCAGATCTTGTCCTTTTCCAGCCAGTACTCAAGACAGTCATTATCAGTAATATTAACCAATGAGTGGTTCTCATAAATAGCCATCCCCAATATCAGACAAAGATAAAGAAGGTGGTCCCACAGCACACACATCTGAATGAACAGTTTCCATGAGTTTTTTTGACCAAAAAGTATGAGTGTCATCATCTGTGTGCTTTTCAGAATGACATGCCTTTTTCAAGGGCTAGGAAAGAGGACTTTGTGTGGGACTACCCAGTGTTAATGAAGGAGTACATGGTGGCACTAATTGCAAATTATTGCTGTCAGCACCAATAGATGTTGCATCATCAGATGCAGTAGCCACATTACGTGATTCACTTGTATTGTCAAATACAGTACCTTCCTTTTCCTGTGCAATTGCTGAAGTCAGCATGTTTTTGTATTCAAGATAAGTGTAATCAAAATCTGAAGAAAGCAGCTGTTGGAACTTAAACAGGGGGTCAAGAAGAGTCAAAAGAAGAAAAGTTTTGCCTGTTGTGAGATTGTGAAATCTTCTGCAATTTTAAAATTGGTGTATTAGTCAGTTTGTAAGAGATTCACCAGATGTGTCTCCTTTTTGTTCAAAACCTATATGCAGCCTCCTAAGTTTCTTGTTCAATATATTTATGATGGTAATAATCTTGCTTAGAGTAGCATTTTCTTTGCCAATCTGTTCAGTTGCTTCCTCAAAGGGAGTCAAGTGCAATGTAAGATGCACCATGAATCCCCTCTAGAATGAAAAAGCACAACCCCATCTGCTACATTGTGCTCTTTGGTATATTCATGGACTGGCTTCTTTTGTGTGAGAAGTCTCTCATACATGTAAAATGTTAAGTTCCACCTTGTTGGAACATCTTGTTTTAGTTGCTATATTTGCAAGCCATTTTTGGGGGTAGGTCAGCCAGGATACCACGTGATTTTACAGAGTGGCTGAAATAGCCACAAATTTTCTTTGCAGCACGAACAAGAGTTACTATACTGTTGTCACTGGACATGCAGCTCATACTAACAGACTGAATCAGTGTGCAGTGGACAGAATGTGAGTAAAAACTACAACATTTCAATGATATAACAATATTGGCACCATTGTCTCAAACCACAAATCCAGTATTGAGTCTCAGAAATGGTGTCATGCAACTCTTCCAAAATATTGTCAGCAGTGTGATGCTTACCAAATATGGTAATGCAATGAGCTACCATTCTTTGTCTTCCTTCCTATACAGTGCTACTTGTGGTGGTGTTTGAGGATGATTGTGACACCCAATGTGCTGTGATGCACATTTAATCAGTGGTTTTAGAACTCATTCACATGTCTGTTGTCAGGTACACAGCACCACATTCACTCTCTTTAAGAGCCAATTTTATTTTACTTTGTATACATTCGTAGTCGTACATTTTGGGGACAGCCACAGTTGCAAAATATTTACTGCTTGGTATGTTATAAGTTATGTGGAGCAAAATATTATAAAAGGGCTTTTAAAACTTTATTCTCCACTACAGAAAATTGTTGCAGATCCTTGGCAATAAATTCAGCTATTAAAGGATTACATTTTAATTATACTTGATTGATGTGATATACTGTAGGCATAAATTCAGCTAATAACCAAAATTATTAATGTTACTTGATTGACATTATCTACCCTAAGCATAAATTCGGCTATTAACTGATTAGTTTGTAATGTTACTTGATGTGATGTACTGTAGGCATAAATTAACTAGCTATTAACTGATTAGTTGTTAATGTTGCTTGATGTGATCTACTGCAGGCACTTTTTTGTTTAGGAATTGCAGTAATGGTCTGCTGTGTAGCTGGTGAAGGGGGGGGCCAAAACCACAGGATTGCAAAGCTGTAGCTTGTGCAAATACTTTTGTCAGTGAAGTCACACATGTTTTTTTTCTGCCCTGTCTCTTGATCTCTTCACCATCACTATTGCCTGTAGGATTATTTTCATCACAGACATTTTCCCCTTGCTCAGAACTGCTGCTTAGCCAAATGGTTGGATGTGCTCTTTGCAAATTACTTTTTAGTGATGTTTTCCTGAACTGGTACATCATATCCCCCCTGCTAACTTCCCGATGACACAAAGTGCAGATAGCACAACATTCATTTTTGGGACTTATACGAACATAGCTCCACACAACTGAGGTGGAATGTTTTATCATAATGTCAGGTAGGAACTGCAGCCATTTTGGTGGCTGGTGTTTCTGACCATGATCAGGGTTTTAAATAATTGATTAGCAGTTTTTTTCTTGGAACAATACTAACTGTAGAGAAAGCATTTATGTAGGTTTTCTAGAAGTGTTATGTTTGCTAAACATAGTGAGGCAAGTGCTATGCATTTTTACAATGTTTTAGAACTTTTATGAGCCAAATGCTAATCAATTTTTAGAGTTAAATAAAACCCTGATGATTCATGCACACTGTGGCTATCCCCAGAAGAGCTGCTATGATTGTTATTGATTTTTGTTTCCACTACTGTCTATGCATAGTGGTTGGTGCTTGCTGTATGTGTTTTTGTTTTCTCTGTTTGGGTTCAGGAACCCAGGTGGCCTCCACTAACTCATTGGTATCACATTCTGATTCATCACCTTTGGAAGAGCATAACTGGGATATATCATGATCATGAGTTTGTACTTGTTCTTGATTCTTGTGTACATTTACAACATCTTCATCAGAGGCACTACTTTCTGATGAAGGAGCCAGATATGCATGCATGGCATATCATGGAGTGCCATATCTAGTGGTACTAGAGAAAGCCATTTACATAATCATTGAATTTTTAGGTCTTATTGTTTTGGCTATGTCTTTTTGTGTTTTATCTGATTTTTCTGGGCAATTCTGCCAGAGCTGCAGTACTTTGCTCAGGAGATTTACCAGCATGCTTTTTTTATGGTTGTGTTGCTTCATTATCATCAGTTGTATTAATTATATTATCTGCAGCAGTGAATTTCTCTTTTCTTTTCTAAATTTCTTTTGGGAAATATTTTGATTGTTACATGCAGTATCGATTTCAACCATTGGCCACATGTTCATGTTCCATAACAGATTCTGATACTGAATCCACTTTTTAGGGTCCAACTTAATTACTTAAGTAGTGGCATTAGTTAGGACGCAGAGATGTGCAACACAGATTCTGAGACTTTACACCCCCTCTCAAAATATGTGAGGCACTATGACCTAGTAGTTGTTCAGTTACAGGGATGGGCAACAAAGAGTTTAAGATGTGAAACCCTCATTAGAAATGTAGTATGGCATTATGACCTAGTAGTAGTTCAGGGACAAAGATGTGCAACACAGAGTCTGAGACTGACACACCCTCACCCTTTCAAAATCAGTAGAGCACTACTATAACCTTCCTACTAGTAGTTCAGGCACAGAGATGGGCAACACAGAGTCTACAGCAGTATAACATAGTAGTAGTTCAGGCGACATATTATGAAAACTACAAAATCATTTGTCTGAGCTTCACTTCCCCGACACAGGTACCGGAGATTGGAATTCTGCCTGCGGCAAACATTCTTTCATGTTTTTTTTTTTGGGTGGGGGTGAAAGCTTTGTCCCCCTTTTTAGAACAAACTCCACTGCAAGCAAAATTCCGATGTCGGGCAACCATGTTTTGGGCAGCCGGCATTGGTACTGTGATTCTCGGGCAGCATAGTTTCTAGTTTTCAAATAGATACCATTCAGGCTCAGAGATGGGCAATATGAAGTTTGAGATGTGGATAACATCCCCCCCTTTTCAAAATCTGTATGGCACACTGGCTGACTCACAGCACTGACCAGAACGAGAGTCAATCAAACAAAAAAGAACAACATTAGTTGGCTCCCTTCCATGCCCCAGTATCATGAGTGCTGCCTTTTATAGTTTGTTGGTCCAGGGAGTATTCGGTAAGAGATTGGAAAAGCAATCTATTTTTTTTTTTAGTTATATTTTGGTACCCTGTACTAACCTCATTGTTCAAGTGACTCACTACTGCAGAAATGGTGAGTGTTATATATTTATTTTTAATTGTTGTTGGCTGCTTGCTGACTTGATGGTAAAAAAATTACAGAGGAAACATTTTATTTTAAAGTAAAATATTTTTTTTTTAACAGAGGGATCTAAAAGAATAATACTGATGCATTTCTCATATTTACATTGGCTAAACATAGGTCTACAGTTCATTAGAGTAAATCAGAATATTTTTGAAATAAAGCAGAGTCAGAATCAGAACTGGGTCACAGCCAACCTGTTCATCCCTATCCCAATTTACCTACAGTATCTGACAATTTCTGAGTCATAAACCCTAACTTATGATCCACTAGATTCTGAACCCCTTCAGAATTCTTTTGTTCATAATGTACTGGGCCCAAGTGAAGGAATACCAAAGAAGTTTGTTTTTACCTTTTTGTAGCAGATTTTTGATTTTTATTTACTAGTGTTTTAGTCATAACCATGTCTGTCCAATATCTTCTAAGCTTAGTTTCACTAGTGTAGAGTTAGTCTGTTTTTCGCTGAATGCAAAATGGGTTAATACTGTACTGGAACCAAAAAGCACTTCTTGGAAGGGATCCATAGAGGCAAATCCAGTCTGTGTTAAGGTAGTACATCGAAGGTGACCACATCTCTGTTTTTTTCAGGTAGCATTCAAGTGCATGTGTGGATAAAAGGATGGATATGGTGAAAGGGGTAAATATTAGTGGGCATATAAAAGTAGGAATGTATTGTACAACAATGCAAGAAAGTCAGTAATGTTAAAATTGGACAAGCTATGGAAAAGTGTCATGGTGGGCAGTTACAAAATATAGTAAGGTTGGCACAGAGGAGCCTGAACCCTTAGTGCTGAGACTACAGGACCCTGTGAAGAGGGAGTTCCAACCCTCAAAGAGCTAGATTACTAGTGGGCGGGATCCCTGGATGCTCTTTGCCTTCTAAAATGGCTGCCAAAAAGTTATGGAGATGTGGTGGAGTCTTACCTCAGAATGGCACAAGGGAACAATATCAAATGCACAGGATGAAGGAGACAAACTCCTAAAGTAGTTCAAATAATGTGTTTATTTGGACAATTATGCAAAGCCACCTATTGAAAGCAAAGGCCAACATTTTGTGGCCTGGAAGCACTTCATCAGGGTCTGTAGTAGTCCTAAAACTACAATAAATAATATTAATTACATTTTGTTTCATTAAATATTGGACATCCCCCTTTAGGTTGTCCATTATTTCTAAACATTTAATAGTTCATTACTATGAAGGGCTATTAATGATACTGAGCTCCCACTGTGCAAAACAATTAAGAGTGTAATCCTAGCTCACAAAAGCATACATAGTGGTGGGTGAATTTCCTAAACTTTGCTATGTGGAGTACTTTGCATATAATGCTGAATTTGCATAGTACTCTAAAACGAGAAGTATATAACTCTGCCTTTAATTTTAATGCAAAGTCCCATTGGTTTCAATGGACTTCACGTTAACTTCAACTTTTTTATTGCTTCACCTTTAATTTTAATGTGAAGTTCCATTGATTTCAATGGGCTTCACATTAACTTTGCCTTTTTATTGCTCTTTAAGGAAAATTTTGCAGTGATTCATGGGATGCAGATCACATGGGCACTAGATTGTGTTGCACAGCCTCACTTCAGCACAGTGTGTGTATTGGAAAGCTGTAGACAGTTTGCTCTCAGAGCTCTGAAAATCAAACCATCGAAAAAGCTTTAAAAAATCATTTTTGCAACAAAATGTTGTGTCAAAATTTAGTACATCAATTGTAGCAAACTCTTGTGTATTTATATCATCGAGTGTTCATTGATTTTGTGTGCATATTGAATGTTAATTTAGCAAATTTGATCTCTGTACTGACATACACTGCAGAAATGTGTTTCGGGGCAGGGCATATCTGTGGTGAAGAGAGATTCACCTCTCTATGGCAAGGGTGATACTAGAGTACTCCACACCATGGGATTAAATGAATGGTTGAAAAACTAGTGCAGAGCTCAGGGTTTTGGCTTCATTGTGAACTGGGGGTCCACCTGGAGTGACACAGGGCTATACTGGCATGATGGTCTGCATCTGTCCAGGAGGGGAACCAGAATCCTAGGAGGTGGTTTAAATGCATCATTGGCAAGCATTTAAACTAGACAAGGGGGGGAGGCACTGAAAATGAGCAGGGAAAACCCAGCTTCCCCCCACAAAATACAGTAGTTAGAGAGGTAAACATCAAGATAGAGAAGTTAATGGGGAGCAGGACAGGGGTAAATGCAGAAAAAGTCAGTAAGGACAGGGATGGGGCTAAAAGGGATAAGACCATCAACAAATGGAGGGTGATGAGTACCAATGCCCGTAGTCTGTGTAACAAGCTCCCTGAACTAGTAGCCTTGACAGAACAGGGACATCTGGATATTGTGACAATCACAGAAACATGGTACACTGAGAACCATGACTGGGAGGAGGAGTAGCTCTCTATGTAAGGGAAGGGATCAAAGTAATGGAACTAAAGGATAAACAGGGAGTAGAGGAGGCACTGTAGTTTACCCTGGAAACAGGATATGGCACCACAATTCACAGGGGTAGTATACAGACCCCCATCTTGGGGGGGGGCAATGGACAAGGAAATGATAGAAGGCATCCTTAGAATGGCAGAAAAAGGGGAGTTATTGTTGATGGGGGACCCAAACATGCTCGACGTTAGCTGGAGCACCCTGGCTGCAGCCACATCAAAAAGAAGGTTCATTCTTGATGCCCTGCAGGGGGCATGTCTCAGACAGCTAGTGGTGGAACCCACTAGGGAGGGAGCAATCTTAGACCTGGTACTGTCAAATGGGGATGGAGAAAGGATCTCAGATCTAGAAGTGGGTAGCCATCTGGGAACAAGTGACTACAAAACAGTATGGTTCACAATAAACACAGCCATAGAGTCAAGCCATACAAAAGCAAGAATGTTGGACTTTAGGAGGGCTGACTTTGGGAAAATGGGAGAGTGCCTCAGAAAAGCGCTAGCAAACTTGCAAGAAGGAGGGGTGGAGGAACAATGGGGGAAAATCAAAACAACCATCACAGAGGCAACAAGCCTTTGTGTGAAGCAAATCAACAAAGCAAAACAATGGAAAAAAACACTATGGTTGTCAAAAGAAGTGGCAGGGAAGGTTAAGGAGAAAAAGGTAGCATTCAGGAAGTATAAGGAAACACAGAAGGAGCAGGACAGAGAACCATACCAATTAAAGCAGAAGGAAGTGGGGAAGGCAGTCAGAATAGCAAAAGCCCAAACTGAGGAAAAGATAGCCAACTCAGTTAAGAAGGTGGATAAAACCTTTTATAGGTACATTAGGGAGAGAAGAAAGATGAAGGAAGATATAATAAGGCTCACTAAAGGGAAGGGAAGGGAGGGTAGGCAGAGGATGACAGTGAAAAAGCAGGGATACTGAATGAATACTTCTGCTCAGTATTCAAAAAGTAGAGGAGGTGGAGGTACCTAAATCAAAGAATAGAAACACTCTGGATAGGGAGGTCGATACCAGTCCATTCACAGAAAAAAGGGTCCTGAAAGAACTCTTAAAACTGAAGGGGGACAAAGCAATGGGACCTGACAGGATTCACCCAAGAATTCTAAAAGAACTAAGGATAGAATTAGTGACTCCACTGACCTCCCTTTTTAACAAATCAGGGGAGGATGGTGTAGTACCAGAGGACTGGAGCAGGGCAGATGTGATTCTCCTTCACAACAGTGGGAGCCAGACAGAGGCAGGAAACTATAGACCTGTTAGTTTGACCTCAGTGGTAGGGGAAATGATGGAATCACTTCTAAGGGAAATAATTGTTGATTTCCTAGAGGCCAGTGGGCACAGGACCCAAGGCAGCATGGATTCACAGCGGGAAGGTCATGTCAGATGAATCTAATAGATTTCTTTGACTGGGTGACCAATGTGGTAGACCAGGGAGGGGCAGTGGACATGGCCTACCTAGACTTTAGCAAGGTATCTGATACAGTCCCACACAAAAGATTAATATACAACTTAGCCAGCCTTGGAGTGGGTCACAAGGTGGTAGCCTGGGTTAAAAATTGGCTGGAAAACAGGATACAGAGGGTACTAGTAAACAGAGTTTTCTCTGAAGAAAGGGGTGTTACCAGTGGGGTACCACAAGGTTCAGTACTGGGACCGGTCCTCTTTAATGTCTTTATAAGTGACATTGCAGAGGGACTGGAAGGAAAAGTGTCTCTTTGCAGATGACACAAAGATCTGCAACAGGGTTGATACAGAAGGTGGGGTGGAGAGGATGCAAAGGGACTTGGCAAGGTTGGAGGAATGGTCAAATATATGGCAGCTTACATTCAATGCAAAGAAGTGCAAATTAATGCACATGGGAAACAAAAATCCAGGAAGAGTACACAATGGGGGTGAGATAATAACAACTACAGAAATGGAAAGGTACCTGGGGATAGTCATATCAGATGACCTTAAGGTGGCAAGCAATGTGAGAAGGCAGTAAGAAGAGCTGGTGGGATACTGGAATGCATAGGGAGAGGCATCACCAGTAGAAAAGAGGAAGTTGTTATCCCTTTGCATAGACAGTTGGTGAGACCCCATCTGGAGTTCTGTGTCCAGTTCTGGAGACCCCATCTCTGCAAGGACATAGACAGGATGGAGGCTGTTCAAAGAAGGTTGCCTTTCTCACTGCGAATAGAAACATAGATACATAGAATTTGACAGCAGATAAGTACCACTTGGCCCGCCTAGTCTGTCCATTTCTCTACCTAATGCATAGGCTGCAGACCCTAGTTAACCAACAGCCTACTTCCTCCTACTCCCCACTAGAATTGCCTTATGTCTGTCCCATGCATTCTTTAATTCATCCACTGTTTTTGAGTCCACTACCTCCTCAGGAAGGCTGTTCCATGTATCCACAACCCTCTCTGTGAAAAAATACTTCCTCACATTACCTGAAAGCCATCCCCCCTCTATCTTCAAATTCTTCCCCTTGTTCTTGCACATTTTTTCTGAAAGATGCTACCATCGTGGACTCTGTTGATTCCCTTGATGTACTTGAAAGTTTCTATCATGTCCCCCCCCTTTCCTCAAAGGTATACATATTAAGCTCCTTTAGTCTCTTTTCATATGGCTTCTGTTGAAGACTCTGCACCATTTTAGTTGCCCTCCTATGGACTGCCTCCATCCTGTCTATGTCCTTGCAGAGATGGGGTCTCCAGAACTGCATGCAGTACTCCAGATGGGGCCTAACCAACTGTCTGTACAGAAGGATATCAACTTTCTATTTTCTACTGCTGATGCATCTCCTTATACATCCCAGTAGCCCCCCAAGCCATCCTTACTGCCTTCTCACATTGCTTGCTTACCTTCAGGTTATCTGATATGACTACTCCTTGGCTCCTTTCTATTTGTGTTTTTGTTAATACCCCCCTCCCCATTGTATACTTTTCCCCTGGGTTTTTGTTTCCCAGGTGCATTACTTTGCATTTGTTTGCATTGAATCTTAGCTGCCATATTTATGACAATTCCTCCAACCTTGCCAAGTCTAGTCTCATCCTTTCCACCCTCCTCCCACCCTGTTGCAGATCTTTGTGTCATCTGCAAAGAGACATACTTTTTCTTCCAGTCCCTCTGCAATGTCACTTATAAAGACAACAAAAAGGACTGGACCCAGTACTGAACCCTGTGGTACCCCCTTTCTTCAGAGTGGACTCTGTTTACTATTATCCTCTGTGTCCTGTTGTCCAACCAATATTTTACCCAGGCTACCACCCTGGAAATCACTCCCAGGCTGGCTAATTTGTTTATTAATCTTTTGTGTGGAACTGTGTCAAATGCGTTGCTAAAGTCTAGGAGGGCCATGTCCACAGCCCCTCCCTGGTCTACTACTTTGGTTACCCAGTCAAAGAAATCTATTAGATTCATCTGACATGACCTTCCCAATGTGAATGCATGCTACCTTGGATCCTGTGCCTCGCTGGCTCCTATATACTCAACAATTCTTTCTTTCAGAAGTTATTCCATCATTTTCCCTACCACTGAGGTCAAGCTTACAGGTCTGTAGTTTCCTGCCTCTGCTTTGCTCCCACTTTTGTGAAGGGGAATCACATCCACCCTCCTCCAGTCAGTAGGTACCACACCATCCTCCCATGATTTGTTAAAAAGGGTAGTCAGTGGTGGTGTCACTAGTTCTCCCCTTAGTTCTTTTAGAATTCTGGGGGGAATCCCATCAGGCCCCATTGCTTTGTCCACCTTTAGTTTTAGGAGTTCTTCAAGAACACTTTCTTCTGTGAAAGGACTGGTATTGATCCCCCTATCCAGAATGCTTCTATTGATTGGATTGGGTATGTCCCCCTCCTCTTTTGTGAATACTGAGCAGAAGTATTCATTCAGTATCCCTGCTTTTTTACTGTCCCTCTCTGCCCCCCCACCCTCTCCTTCATTAAGCCTTACTATCCTCCCTCCCTCCCTCCCTCGCTCCCTTGGTCTTTCTTCACTACCTAATGTACCTATAAAAGGTTTTATCCCCTTCCTTAACTGAGGTGGCTATCTTTTCCTCAGTTTTGGCCTTGGCTATTCTGATTGCCTTCCCTACTTCCTTTTACATTAACTGTTACAGTTCTCTGTCCTGCTACTTCTGTGTTTCCTTATACTTCCTGAATGCTATCTTTTTCTCCCCAACCTTCCCCTCCTCCTCTTTTGAAAACCATAGTGTTTTTTTCTGTCATTTTGATTTGTTTATTTGCTTCACACAAAGGCTTGTTGCCTCTGTGATGGCAGTTTTAATGTTTCCCCATTGTTCCTCCACCTCTCCTTCTTGCCTGTTTGCTAGTGCTTTTCTGAGGCACTCTCGCATTTTGCCAAAGTCAGCCCTCCTAAAGTCCAGTACCTTTACTTTTGTATGACTTGACTCTGCGTCTGTGTTTATCATGAACCACACTGTTTGGTGATCACTTGTTCCCAGATGGCTACCCACTTCAAGATCTGAGATCCCCTTTCTGTCCCCATTTGAGAGTACCAGAACTAAGATTGCTCCCTCCTGAGTGGGTTCCAACACTAGTTGTCTGAGGCATGCCTCCTCTAGGTCATCGAGAATCACCCTGCTCTTGGATGTGACTGCAGCAATGGTGCTCCAGTTAATATCTGGCATATTCAGGTCCCCCATCAAAAATATCACCCCTTTTTCTGCCATCCTAATGATGCTTTCTATCATTTCCTTGACCATTTCCTTCCCCTGAGATAGGGGTCTGTATATAACCCCCATGCAGATTGTGGTGCCATTTCCAGTCTACAGGGTGACCCACAATGCCTCCTCTCCTCCCTGTTTATCCTTTTATTCCACTGTTTTGATCACTTCCCTTATGTAAAGAGCTACTCCTCCTCCTCTTCTACCCTCCCTGTCCCTTCTGTAGATTGTGTAGCCTGGTATGTTGACATCCCAGTCATGGTTCTCTGTGTACCATGTTTCTGTGACTGCCATGATATCCAGGTGTCCCTCTTCCATCAAGGCCATCAGTTCATGGAGCTAGTTGCCTAGACTATGCACATTGGTACTCATTATCCTCCATTTTTAGGTGGCCTTATCCTTTTTTGCCCCATTCCTGTACTTACTGCCTTTGCCTTTTTCACCATTTACCCCTTCCCTTCTCCCTATCAACTTCTCTATCTTGTTGTTTACCTCACTAACTACCCTGAATTTTTTTGGGGGGGGCAGAATTTCCTTGCTCCTTTTCAGTACCTCCCCCCTTGACTAGTTTAAATGCTTGCCTATGAAGCATTTAAACCTATCTCCTAGGATCCTGGTTCTCCTCCTAAACAGATGCAGACCATCGTGCCAGTATAGGTCTATATCCCTCCAGGTGGACCCCCAGTCCCCAATGAAAGTACCTCAAGGGAATCAACAAAGTCCAAGAGGGGAGCATCTTTCAGAAAAAGACATGTGCAAGAAGAAGGAGGCACATTTTGAAGAAAGAGGGGGGATGGCTCAAGGGCAACATGAGGAAATATTTTTTCACAGAGAGTGGTAGATGCATGGAATTGCCTTCCTGAGGAGGTTGTGTGGTCAAAAAACAATTGGGAAATTCAAGAATGCATGGGACAGCTATAAGGTAATGATAGTGGGGGAGTAGGAGGAAGTAAGCTGTTGGATAACTAGAATCTGCAACTTATTCAATAGGTAGGGAAATGGCCAGACTAAGTGGGCCAAGTGGTCCTTATCTGCCATCAAAGTCTATGCTTCTATGTTTCTATGAAGCCAAAACCCTGAGCTCTGCACTAGTTTCACAACCACTGATTGAATCCCATAGTACGTAGCACTCTAGCCTCACCCATGCCATAGATAGGCAGCACCTTTGAAAAGGTTACCATTCATGCTACTTGTCTAAGGCCCCTCCCAAACTCCACAAACTCCTTCTGCACTGCTCTGATCCCTTTCTCAGCCTGGTCATTTGTCACTAGGTGGACAGAGACATCCAGCTCCCCCCTGTGCAGCTGCTCCCTTGATCCTGAGGATTCTCTCCCTGTCCCTCCAAGCCATGGTGCCAGACAGGCACCTTACCTCCCTCTTCTGCCCTCCCCAGTTCTACACTCCTAACAATAAAGTCCCTCACCAGGAGTTGTTTCCTTCCCATTTGGGGTCTCATGCCACTATTCTGTAGGTCTCCTTTGTGGAGGAGGCTCCCAGCATTCTCCTTGGTTTCCACTGTGGGTGCCTCCATTGAAGAACCACACTCTGCCAGAACAGCATATGAATTGTGAAGAGGTACAACTGGAGGGATGTGCCTCCATTCCACCACCCTCAACCTCCTTTAGCCCACTGTGGTCCAACCACTCCTCTTTCTTGGCAACCTCTGTGGCAGCAGCGGTGGCCCTGGTGGACCCTGAGTGGGAAAAGAGGTCCCTCAATCCTAGTCAACTCAGCCTGGAGATGAGCCACCTCCTTCCTCTGCCCAGATAGGTGCCTGCAGTTGGGACAACACTGCATCCTCCAGAAAGTCTGTCAGAAGACTGCCACTCCATAGCCACTGCTTTGTACCACTCACATCATGTCTTATTTGTGGCCCCTCAACTGTTGCTTTGTATGCTTGCTCTTTCCTCTCTCTGTTTATTTTTATTTTATTTTTTTCTCCCTACTTTCCTACTGCCTCCATGCCCTTAAAGGTCCTGCTGTTTCTGTTCTGGGACACAAAGTTCCTGTATTCCTCAGTAGTCTCCTTCTTACTTGCTCAGAGTCAGACCTCCAGCAGTGGGGGGGATGGAGAACTACTCTTTTCCTTCTAGGATGGTGAATCTTTTGTGCCTCTGGGATCACTCCCTTTCTGCTCCCAACAGGAAGTTCCTGTTGTCAGTCAAATCCTGTACCAATAAAAGTGGAACTAGATAGGGTGGGGGTGGGTGGGAGGGAGGGAGGCTGTATAGTCCCATTAGAGTAGTACAGTTCTAACAGCACCTCCTTCCTCTTGCTGTTCTCTGCCAAAAGCTATCTAGGGCAGTTCTAAATCCAAACACCTGGCTTCCTGCTGCCTAAGCCACTTCCCCTAAATCACAGTTCCCTTCTTCATCCAGCTAACTGCACAGATAACAGTTCCCTTCACCCAATTCAGACAAACACACTAACTCTTATTTTCTTGTTTGTTTGTTTGTTTGTTTTACCCTAAATTGAAGGTCCCAGTAGTAGATATCTGGGGGCCAATTCCCAGATGAATGTCACAACTTGCAGTCATATGCGAGTTGCAACATTCACTACTACCCCAGGGACCCTGTGCCATATTACTGAAGCAGCAGGGTCTCAGCACATACAACTTGCAAGTTGCACCATGTGGAGGCTAATGCCATGGGCATTGCGTAACAGTCCTGCATGTCACAAGTCACAGCCCACTGCAGACTTTCCCCCCGGAGCCCCCAACCTAAAACACCATGGCATGCACCAGGGGCATGGGGGGCTGGACAGGTGGCACAGGGGTCCAGGGGCACAGTGGAGAATGGACCCCCTGGGGTCACCGACACTCAGGGGGTTGGGGCATGGTCATGTTCATGGGGGCATAGGGTGCACAGTGGGATGTTTGCTGCAGTGCTGCAGAGTGGGCATCCATTGGATGGCACCAACGGATGCCCCTTAGAGCATCTCTGAGATGTTCTAAGTTAGCTCTGCCAGTGCTGCTCCTGGAATTGTGGTAGTGGGTTATGTCAGCCACCCTTCTGAAAAAGGGCACAGTTGCTGCCGTGATCCACCCTTGCGCAATGTCATTGTGGGTTGTGGCATAGTGGATGGCATATCCCATGGTTTGCGTTGCCCGCAGACTACATGGCGTAAGGCACCTTTTGAATAGGAAACTGCATAACGCATGGCGCAAGTCATGAGTTACGCTATGGGGTTTGGTGTAATTCAGCTTGCACCAGAGCAAGCCATCTTGGAATCGGGCCCCTAGTTCTTAAGTCACAGTAGAGTAGTAAAGTTCTAACAGCACCTTCTTCCTCTTGCTGCTCTCTGCCAAAAGGTATGTAGGGCACTTTTAAATCCAAACACCTGGCTTCCTGCTAAGCCACTCCCTCTAATACACAGTTCTCTTCTTCACCTAGCTAACTGCACAGATAATGGTATAGCAACTTGAGAGTGAAACTCCAACCACAAAATCCCCCACAGTGACCATTTCAACAGGATTCAAAATTGTCACTTTGAGGGACCCGCAGGCAAAATTTCACCCTGCTTCACATTAATGCCAACTCAGAGTTAACAATCCTTAGAAGGAGGTGCGGTGGGCACAGCCCCTGATAGAAACTTGCTCTATATCTGACAGGTGAAATTTCACCTGTCAACATTGGGGATCATGGTATGCTGAACCTCGACAACACTGTTGTCGAGTTGGCATAGGTAAACCACAGATAACAGTTCCCTTCATCCAACTCAGACAAACACACTAACTCTTGTTTTTTTTGTTTATTTGTTTTTACCCTAAATTGAAAGTCCCAGTAGTAAAGTTCTAGTTCTTAAGTCCCAGTGGAGTAATAAAGTTCTAACAGCACCTCCTTCCTCTTGCTGTTGTCTGCCAAAAGCTATCTAGGGCAGTTTTAGATCCAAACACCTGGCTTCCTGATACCTAAGTCACTCCCCCTAATTCAGAGTTCCCTTCTTCACCTAGCTAACTGCACAGAAAACAGTTCCCTTCACCCAACTCAGACAAACACTCTAATTCTTGTTTTTTTTTGTTTTTACCCTAAAGTGAAAGTCCCAGTAGTAGAGTTCTAGTTCTTCATTCCTAGTAGAGTAGTAAAGTTCTAACAGCACCTCCTTCCTCTTGCTGGTCTCTTCCAAATATATAAAATATATATGGAATGCAAGCAGAGTTGTACCTAATTATTATGCTTTTTTAAAGTTTTCTTTGAGGCATCGATAGCTCTTTAAAAAACAACTCTTTAGTATGTGCTTTTGTATTATTTATTTTAAAATAAAAAATCTTCTACCACAACAATGTCTCGTTGTTTTATTTTTATTTCCAGATTAATACTTTTATATTCTATCAGTCCACATTGTTCAATGTGTCATTGATGAGACAAGCTGTCCACACTGGAAAAAAAAATCAGTATAATTTTTTTTTCATGAGTCTAAACAGTCACCGTGTCAGTAGGATAACTCACAAGCTCAATGGAATGCTCATTTTCAGGCCAGTCCACTGGCACAGCGGTTTTACTACTGCTTGGGATTCCAGCAATCCATGTTCGGGAACGAGTCTGGATCACTGGAGGGCCAGCAGGGGGCAGGAGGATTGAGCATCCTAGGGATGCTCTCCTCCTCTGGGGAGGGAGGGATGCCATTACTACTGCAACACTGCCACCTGGGAGCACACAGGTGGAGGTGCAGCTTGGAGTACCATGTGGAAGGGGAGAATGTCGGCAGGGGTCCGGAGCAGCACCACATCTCTGCATGTGTCATCTCCTTGGACCCCACTGCACATTGCAGTTCTTAGGGAAGGGAGCAAAAAATGGACTGAACTGTACTTTCGCTTTCTTGCAGGCAAGAAGAGCATTACACACCCATAAGATGGTTCATTAAGCAACGCTAATATGTCAGATGCTCCATGTTAAAAGGAAAACCAGATTGCTTATTTAGTGACTTAACCTTCCATGCATCAGTAAAAAGTACATCAATTATGATATAATAGAGAATGAAAAAATATTGGACACATTAAATCTAAGATCCTTTAAATTTTTTCTATTGAACACAACTCTTTTCCTCACACATGATGTGATTTTTATGTTATGTGAGGAGATTCATTCTGTATTTAAATCATTCTGATGATAATTTTATGTCTCCTGTCAAGGTAGGACTTGGCCATTGCTGACCATGATGTCAGGTAGAGAAGACCAGAGGTTGCTGGGAGTTGTAGTTCCCTATGGTTAATGAGGGAACTTCTATGAGCTAAAGACATCTTTTATAGTACTAGGCTGCATACTGTATATGGATTGGGAGACTGTCCATGTATTCCTTTTAAATAGTTATTCTTACTGCATGTATGTCCCTGTAGCACATAGTACATGACAAGCTAGTGTTCCAGGTCCTAACTGGGTTAGTTGGGAAAGCAGGCCAGAAACTCTGCATAAACCAGGTTAGATCATTTTTAAAATGGAATCAAATGAAGAAACAACAGAAAAAAGGGAAATGCTGTAATGTAAAAAATGTACCATGTATGCCTGACTAACACCAATGGCAGAACATTATAGGGGTGCAGTTGCACCCCTATAGTTAGGGTTCAACCTTCACTTCTATATTAAACTTGAAATTTTGCACTTTAATAACTTTGCAACCATTCAAGCACTTCACATGAAAGTTTTCATACATCACCAGGGACCAAAGATCTCTTGACGTGGCAAGTTTCATTCCAATTTAATGTGTTTGTGTGGTGATATGGAGTGTCAAAAAATATGAAAATGAAATTTTTTTGGTCAGTTGTTTTGTCATGCCATTGCTCAAAAATGGTGTGGAATTTTGGTATGAACATCTTGTGGTAGAAAGGTCTTGGGTCACATATGTTCCTTTTGAACATTTGGTGAAAGAATGTTAATCCTTTCCAAAAAATATTACATTTATAATTCCTCATTATTTACTATGGGACCTGTTAGATGTGAGCCTCAAAAAAAGGATTCTTTGTCACAAATCTGGAATCTTTTTCACAAATGTGGTATCCTTTTCTGCAAATGCCGAATCTTTTTCCATGCATCCGCCATCTTGCTTTCAGTTAGCTGTGGCAACAAAATTAAATCACTAAAAAAATACACAGGTTTAGTAGACAACAACATATGTCTTTAGCAAATTAGGAAATATAGAATCCAATTCTGGGGTTAGTTTTTTATTAATTTACTTTGAAATATGTTTTTAACATGTCAAAATCCTTTTTTGCAAAGTGCGGAAAAAAAACCCAACATGAAACAG
This sequence comes from Neoceratodus forsteri, assembly GCA_016271365.2. Taxonomy (NCBI): domain Eukaryota; kingdom Metazoa; phylum Chordata; order Ceratodontiformes; family Ceratodontidae; genus Neoceratodus; species Neoceratodus forsteri. The sequence continues at coordinate 800,799,758 of CM057454.1, forward strand.
GGTCTGTAGGGCCCTACACTCCCACAGGAAAATAAGGATTAAATTACAATCTCTCAAAAATTAAGAATGGATTGAAGAACAGGGCCTTGCAAGCAAATAAGGGTAGAATTATACCCTCTCAAAATGTAGGAAAATTTATTGCAAAAAACTTCATTAATGCATCAGTTTGTGTTCCAGTGACAAAAGATGGGAATTGTCATGTTAGGGTTCCCATCCCTAACACCCCAACCCCATCCTGCATGTACCAACACATGTTGAGGATGTGCTTTGGGGCTGTCAGCCCTAATGCTCAACCCATTCTCCTATACTGTACCCATATCAGCTTATTTATGCATGCAATTGGGTGAGCATTAGGGCTGACAACACCAAGGCACACCCACAATGCCTGTTGTTGTGGGCAGGATGGGGTGGGGTGTTAGGGTTGGAAACCCTAACACCACATTTCCCAGCTTTTGTTGCTGGAACCCTAACTAATGCACTATCAAAGTTTTTTACAACAAAAATATATATATATATTTGCAACAAGTGTTGTCTAAGTGAAAAGCTAGAAGCAGAGATAAGTGAATTGAAAAGCAGCTAAAATTTAATATAGAGATGAGGAGGCTAGAACAATCTGTGAGCACCATCAGCATGATACTTCATGAAAATGTGAGAGGCTAGTAGGAATAATGTAATGAGTCACAGGACAAGCAGATGCATGGGGGGACAAAAGGAACAGAAATCTGAGGGAAGAGGCTGTGAATGAGACTGATTAGATATGGGGAGAAGAATGGTATCTGGTACAGGGAGGTGCAAAAAGAAGAAGCAGACATAAGCAACAAAGTGCATTAATAAATTTACCAGATAGATTTAATACACTTCATATGGAGGAGGGAAACCAGCAAGAAGATAATGAGACTACGGAGAATGTACAGAGGGTAAAAGTTATGCAGCAAGAGCAACCCATTCAGATAACTACAGATAATGGACTCTGTGCACTAATGTGTATGAGGTATGTGTTAGAGGCACATATTCAGAGCATGCAATTCCATACCACTGGACAGGCATGAACTGGCCCACATTCATGATCACTGGTTCCCTGTCTGCAGGCCCGACTCCCTTGGCATGCAGTTGCATGGGGGATAAATTGAAGGTTGCAGGTGGGAATCCAAATTGAATGCCTGTCATGGGTCCTGAAGTGGATCCCCTTCTGTGTGTGAGCAGGGTATCCCAGGAAGGTGCAGGACCCTTCTTTAAATGACAGTCAAGTGTCTGAATAACTGCTCCCAGCCTTCTCTGTCAGTACAGTGGGCTGGGGTGGCATGGTGGATGTGAGTCCTGTCCTATTGCTGCTGACGGCTGTCCTTTGGGGGGTGGGCATGTGCAAGGTATGGCAGGGTCCCCCTTTGCAGTAAAAAGCATCCTTTTGTACCTGACACTCCACACCTTAGTGAATGGCATGGAGTGGAGACTTACCTCTCTATGTGTCTCCAGACTGCCCATGGCAGATAACTGCAGGATCAGCTGGGGGAATGTGCACACAAGGGGCTTGCGCCCATGCTGTGAATGCCACCAGGGATCTGCTGGACTATAGCTGCATGACTTTCTCACTTAGGGTTGCCTATGCACCTCTTTATAGACAACATGCATCATGATGTATAGAGCCCAATGATTTAATTACACAAACACTGCAAACTCAGATTCTGTGGAGAATACACATTTGGGAACAGAAAGGGTGATAGACAAAAACAGGTATATTGTTGTAATAGATAATTTGATTATAAAATATACAGATAAATACATATGTAATGGACAGAAAGAATAAACAATGGTTAGCTATTTATCAGGATGTAAAATAAAGGACATTAAAGATAACTTAGATGGACTACTGACTAACAAGAATGTTGTTGTAATACACACAGGTATAAATGATATTGGAAGGAGAACAGAACTTGAAATTCAAAGACATTTTGATGAAGTGGGTAATAAACTGAAAGCTAGACGTTGCTCAGTTAATTATTTCAGAAATATTACCAGTTCCAAAAGCAGGCAGAAGTGAAATCACAGTAATTAAGCAACTAAATGACTGACTGAGAAGATGGAGTGTGAGGGAAGATTTTTATTTTCAATGACATTGGGAATGCTTTGAAAGATATCTAAATCTGTGCAATTCAGATCGCCTGCATCTTAATAGGGATGGAACACATTTTTTTTTTCCGCAGAAAGGATAAATTTAAACTGACAGAAACAGGGGGTTGGGGTGGAAATAGAAAGACTTACACCTAACAAATAAAGAAAGGAACTTCCAGTAAACAGAAGGCTAAGCAATATTGCAAAGTTTTATTATTGAATAGTAGAGGTTTGGGAAAAATTAAAGGATGAACCTGAGCATATTTTAATTGAAAGAAATAGAAGAATCTGCAGCATAATAGAGACATGGTGGCAGGAAGAAGACATACTCTATGGGGCAAGCAAATAAAAAGTTATAATGTCTTTACTGAGACAGAAAGGGAAGGATGTGAAGAGGTGTAGCCCTGTATGTTAAGGACACTATAGATGCAGTCAAGTATATTAAGAAGAAGAAGAAGAATCAGCATTTATATAGCGCTTTTCATACATCCAAAGCACTTTACAAGCAATGCTAGACTGGTAGTGAAGTGACTGAATATGTGGTGGCGGCCATATCACACATCATCACCCACACACAGCCTGGATAATTTCATGAACTGGTTTATGGGAAGGGAAATGTTGGCCAGGACACCAGGAATGTTCCGTACTCTTTGCGAAGAGTGCCCTGGGTTCTTTTACTTCCACCTGGACACCCACCAGGACAACACCAGGATGGGCAGAAGGGACCTTGGTTTAACATCTCATCTGAAGGACAACACACCCAAACAGTACAGCACCCCGCAATACTGCACTCGGATGCCAGCGATTTTTAGGTGCAAGTCCAATCCCGGTGTGGGACGAGAACCCACGACCTTCTGGTCCAGAAGCGGATGTGCTACCAACTGAGCCACATTGACATCTCAGAAATTAAACAAGTGTAGGTTAAAATAACACTTGTAGAAGGAAATAAAAAAGTTAATGATATGTACTGTATAGTGTATAGACCACCATTAGAGACAATGGGCTGGATATTCAAAAGGGTTGTGCCATGCGCAATAGGGTTGCACCTGCGCAAGTCCGAAATTGTGCCATTCTGCCATATTCAGCAGGAGGAAGTTGCGCCCCCCAAGTCAAGCTGAGCAACAGTGCAATGCAAATGAATGCATGCTGAACCAGAGGGGGAGGAACCATGCATAAACTGCACAGCCCGATATTCAGTGGGCTATGCAGAGTTGTGCAGGCGCAACCCCCAACCTGCGCCTGCACAACTTTGAGCCAAAAAAAAAAGGAGTAAGTTGAGGGCCACCCACAGGTGAGCTGCCACATTGCAGGGCGCAACACAGCAGCTGCCACCTGAATTCATTCACATATCTGACTGCCTTGTATGGTATGGGCTGCACACCTATTGGCTCTTGCTCTGCACCAATGGGCATGCAGCCCTACTGGGCAGATCAGTCGGCAGGCAGGCGGGCAGGTGGGATGCTGCCGCCCGCCGGGCTGCCGGGGAGCGGGGTGGCGGGCTCGTGGGTGGGTGGGATGCAGGGACACTAGATCACCAGGGATATGGTCTTAGGGAGAGGTTTAAACATTTTGCAGCCTGCGATCGGGCTTAGCGGTCCACTGGACCACCAGGATATGTTCTTGGGGTTTAAACATTATGCAGCCCGCGATCGGGCTTAGTGGTCCACTGACCACCAGGGATATGTTCTTGGGGGTTAAACATTATGCAACCCACTATCGGGCTTAGCGTCCACTGGACCACCAGGGATATGTTCTTGGGGGGGGTTGACACTTTGCTGCCTACGATCGGGCCAGTCGGGGGGTTGGGGGATATTTTACACTTCTGCCCACGATCGGGCTGCAGGGGGCATCAGTCTCCGATGGCTGCTTCCTGGCAGGGCGCCAGGCACAAGTCCTTGGGGATCGGTGCACCTGCATGCTAATGGCATGCAAATGGGTCCATAAATAGATGCAAATGGCCCCCCCTGCACCTTGCATGAATTATGGCCCCATTTGCATGTCACTTTTTGGAAATGGGAAATTTGCACATGGCGCAATGGTACTTGCGCCACCGCGACTTGAATGCTCCACTTGACCACTTCGGTGGTGCAAGTTCCACTGCACTATATTATGGTTGTGGTCGGGGTAGATTCAAAGGAGTTGCTCAATAACGCAACTCCTTTGAATATCGCCCCGGCCACACCCCTGCGCAACTATTTTGTGTAGCTCAAGGGCTTGCACCACAAAATAGTGCAGTTTGAATATCCAGCCCAATGGATTTGAATCTAGAATTGTTAAATTTGTTAGACAGATTAAATATGGAAGATAAAATGGTGATAATGGAAGACTTAATTTTCCAGGAATAAACTGTATAGAAATGGAATAGAAAATGAATTTATAAACAAAATGATGGGTTTTAATCTAGAGCAGTCTGCAAAACAGGGAACAAGGGGAAATAAGATCCTGGACTTAATATTAAGCAGTCTGGATTACCAAGTCATAGACTGTCATGTTAGAAAACCTCTTACTGGAAGTGACCATAACATGGTATTGTATAGTATTATAAACTGTACGCTCAAGATAAAACGGAGTGCAACAATTAAATATTATAACTGATAATTTTGCTGCAGTGAGGCAAGAGTTTAGAAACTGGGACTGGAAAGAAACGTTTGCAGGGAACCGTCTGGATGAGAAAGAAGAAATTTCTTCATACTTAGCATAATTTCCTTTTTTGTTAGATCCTACATTATCAATGAGTGATCATTATAGATGGATATTGTGCACCCCTACTTGAGGAAATGGCACAGCCCAAGGCTGTTAACAGGATAGAATGTTTGACACAAGATTATTCCGGACAGCAGCAACTCTTCAGTCACTATTGTCTACACAGTGCCTCTAAATATGGAAATAAATGCCATACTAGATGTCATGACATGAAAAGCACCTTAGCTGTCTATGCAGAAATGACTCAAGCCAGAATAAAATACAATAAAAAGCATCCTACCACATCAGATGATGAAAAGTGAGTGATCAAGGCTCATCTTCCATTTTGGAAGGATCTGCAGAACTGAATCAACTTGAAAGAAAACACACTTATTAAAAAGGAAAGCACTCCATGCAGTGTATGCACTCCTCTGCAACAATGGAGGCATACTTGGTTAACATCAAATTTGAACCTGTTAAATCTGTGTGCTAGCAACCAACATTCTAATGTGGAACTGCTCTCTTCTTTTTGTTAACATATCTATATAAACAGAAGCACAGCAGGTAAGCTATAGAGGGATGTCCAGATGGACTTACAATCAAAGTTTACAACAGAACAACGGACATCCCTGCGCTGTCATATGGGACACTATTATCCTGCAGGAGCGATACTGCTAGGTGGGTCCCATTGACAATGTAGGAGCTAACAGAAAAGGAAATTATGGTAAATGTGAAGACATTTTTTCTTTGTGTAGTGCTCCACATTTTCAGTGGGTTTTCATTACAGATGGATTCTAAAAATCAGTATCCATAAAAAAAAACTGGGAGGGAGAGAGTATTGTCCCATACATCAACCATGTACAGGAAGGAATTTACCTGCGAACTGCTGCATGCAAAACTCTGCAACCAAAGGCTACATCAGAAGAAGTTTGAACATCTAATCTTCATTGAGGACCTAAAGGAGAATGCAGGGTTGTGTTGAATGCCATCAAATGATAGAAGTACAAGATCTCACCATATGCAATTAAGAGATGACTTATGTAAAATATCATGGATAGTGGGATGGTTCAGTCAAAGGATTGTAGCTAGTTGGAATGCCTTACTAGAATCAGTGGTACTAAGTGGTACAATGAAATCTTTAAAAAAATTCCTTGGCACTCACATGGGTGACGGTTTCTTATCTCATTAGGATTACCACTTGGGGGAGGAGCTACAACACCGCATGCTGTTTTGTTGAGGAGTAGCAGGAGAAGCAGGGCAGTAAGAACACTCTACTCCTATTTTTAAATGGTATGCCACCTTTGCCTAATATACTAGCAAGGATTATTGTTAGTTAGCTGGTCTGACTGCCTTTCCCGACTTACCTGTGTCTGTGTTTGGTGCTGCCTTTTCCTGCCACAGTTTTTTTCTCCTTCAGGAGCTTGGAGTTATGTGATGGCTAAATTAGTCCATTAAGCAAGAGACTTATCAGGGATCCCCACGGGGGCCATCTGCATGAAAAAGCTGCACCCAGAGGAAAACAGAGGAACATATTGCAGCCAACTTTACTCCTACAGTGAGCATCTCATTGCTCTTAATCCACAGACCTAAATGGGTTTCCATGTAAACCTGTCTCAAATGGGAGTGTTGCTGTGTTTTTATTTTCCAAGTTTCATACACTCAGGCTTCATGTTTCCATGTTTTAGACCAAGACATTTTCAATCTGTCTCCCTAACCCCTGTTTTCACCTGATTTTTATGTTGTCTTGCATGTGCGTAAACAACATCTTCTGGTAGTAATAGCACAGTGAGAGGTGTGTCAGTGTTGGTGAATGCAGGGCACAGTTTAGTAGGTGCGTTTCTCATTCCCCAATTAGCCAGCATGCTAGCGCTGTTGTAAGAATTATGTAAAGTGCCACCAACTTGAAAGAAATGTGCTGCTGCAATCAGAGACAAGCCCATCATGCAGTGACAGAGATGACACACCTCCCGTACGTGCCTTTCCTGGTGAAACATTTCAATAAACATGGCAGTGGCTTCTGCCACTGCCACACAATCCCCAAACAAAGCCAACATCTGGGTGCAATCCCTGTGTCGGCATGTTCCCCACCCCCCAACATTGTGTGGCACACTGAGAGCCCACCCAATTGTGTCACCGCTCACTCAAAGCTAACCTTGTCAGCATGTTCTCCAGCCCCCATTGTGTGGCACACTGGGAGCCCACCCCAGTGTGTCTAACAAACCTGGTAATGTCTGTTTTATTTTACCTGAAAAAAAGAAAACGGTCCCTTGTTGTGCATGGGACCCCCTTCCCCAACCTGCACCCACCCTCTGTGCACACCATCTCCCCCCCCTCACCCCATACTTACCATCGGAGGTCAGGTGCTGCAATCTTTGATGGCGCGGGAACACATCTGGAATCTTCAAAGCCGAACTTCAAAATGAAGAAATGCCGGTAGGCTGTATAATGGCATCACTGTGGGGTGGGTTCAACTTAGCTGGATATCTCAGCCATTGTTTTGAATTTTGGCTCCAAATTTTCAATATGGGGTTTTTGGGACCTCACCTTGTGAACACATGCACTGTCATCTCATTATTCATCCCAAAAAGTGATTTTGTGGTCACTGCACTGAATCACCTTTTGGGACTGATTAATGAAATGATAGTGCCACTGTTCATAAGGTGGGGTCCCAAAAAGCTTATGTTGCAAACTTAGTGAAAACATTCAAAAAAATGTGTTAATAGCATACATTGCTCAGTTTACATGAACGGTCGTAACCTCAACAATTTCTAATATTTTCATTCCAGATTTTCAACATTGCCATTTTTTCACACCTCCATATGAACAGTATAGCTGTCATTTTTAATATCCTGCCTGACATTTGTTTTCACACAGCAGATGCACAGTGACGTGGCTGCTGCTGGAAATCAACTTTTGGGACAGATTAAAAAAATCACAGTGCCACTGTTCATGAGCGGAGGTCCCAAAATGCCTACAGTATGTTGAAAACTTGGTTAAAAAAATCCCTGAAATAATTGCGTTGAGGGCGTGCATTGCACAGTTTCTATGCATACATGTGACTTCACCAATTTTTCATATTTTCACTCCAGATTTTCAACATTGCCATTATTTTACACCTGCTTATGAACAGTACAGCTGTGATTTTTCACATCCTGCCCAAAATGTGTTTTCTCACCTGTGGTGCCAAATGGTACAGTCGCTATGCAAAATCACCTTTTAGCTAACAGACTGATACTGCCACTGTTCATGAGGTGGGGTCACAAAAAGCCCATGCTGAAAATTTGGAGTGAAATACCAACAAATGCCTGGGTCATTAGGGTTTCCAACTGTAACGCCCCACCCTGTAGAGACTGACTGGTGTCAGGGGTGTGACTTGGGATTGTTGGCTGTAATGCTCACTCCATTTCACACCCACCCCCATTTTGCAGCAAGTGACAGGCATCAAGGTGCGCCTTGGACTCTTTGGCCCCAAAGTTCACCCCATTCTCTTATACTGCACCTATCTCACCGTATTTCCTTATGGAATGGGGTGAACATAAGGCCCAAAGACCCCAAGGCACACTGTGACACTTGTCAGTGTCTGCAGGGTGGGGTGAGGTGAAATGGCATTAGCGTTATGACTGATGACCCAAAGGCACACCCTAATGCCTGTCAGTCTCTCCAGGGTGGGGGTGGGGTTGGTGTCAGTTCAATACTTCACTGACATTCCTATTAAGCATCTTTCTAACTCCTGCACTACCAATGCTAATGCCAGCAAGAAAACATTCGGCATTGACAAATCCTTGTTATATATGCGTTCATGTTTTTCTTACACACACTTGGCCCAAGTGTTTTTATCTTAGAGACTTTACTCTTTACTATTTGTCTGTAGTTACTGTATTTAATTTAGTGCTCAGTTTTAATATTAACTGCAGAAACATGTTAGGATTAGCAGGGTATAAAGGAAAGGAGTTTCCTAACTTTTAGATTTTCACATGCTGAGCAGTCACATGACTGGACCCCTTATAGCACAGGTATTGCATTCTCTTCTCAGAATTACCATTTTTGCTGAGATCTTAAACAGACCACAATGCTCATTGTCCATCGCCTTGCTGTTCTGATTGCTATTTAACTGAAGCAGCGGCATTTATATTTCTAACTACACATTTTTACCTCTGTGCCTTCTTAACATTTTGGTATTAAACACCAGAAGTTGAAAACAAATTCTGGTACTTCTGGTGGTAAGAGCTTTGATATTAAGATGAGACCTACTTGTTTGAGATACCTGAAGGTCTTAAGATAAGTCTCACTTGTTCGAGATTCCTAAAGGGCTTTTTGGACTCCTATCAAGGGCAGAATCTCAAGTTATTTAACCATCAATTTGTGATATATTAGCAAATGGACCTCGCCTTGTAAGTAAATTATATATACTAAATTTTCGCCTAGCCAAAAAAGGTACAGGTCTCACTTTAGATTTTTGACTTCTGACTTAAAGTCTGCATGCTTGTGCATTTATCTTACTCATTAAGGTTAACTAATTTGTGCCTTTGTCCTTTACATTTTGTCATACCCAGCTTTCTAATTTTCCATTTGGGCTCATGGGCCTGTGTAAATTCAGCCAACAAACTTTAGTAATACTACAGAGAGATAGTAGGTCTTAGATAAATATTAGTTATTAAAACCAATTATATTTAAAGCAGTCTTTTCTCCCCTGGTTTAACATTTCTGCTCTGGAATTCATCATCTACAACTTACTTACCCTCCTTTTTATTATTATTATTACAAGGTTTAATCAGGGATTTTTTCCCAATTCCACCATTGATTTCAGAACATTTATCTTCCGGTACATGCTTATATCTTTTACGTGACAGCAAGACCGACATAAGAAGAATAAGGGAAGGTCAAAAGCAAAGAACGTTAACACAGTGACGGGACCCTGATGTTTGCTAAAGTGAACAACCTATATGACTTTTTTAGTTTATTAGCTTATTATCCAGGAGACAAAGCACTAAATAAGAAATTCCACAATCAACTATAAAATACAGGTTTAGCAGTCAGATGACACCCAATAAAATGGCCTAAAGGATCTGAAAGGAGTTGCACAGCTGATAAAAGAACTGAAACATGTAACGCAGCCCACCACATAGAGACATTGTGGTGGCAAGTTGCATATTCTTTACTGCATATCTTGGTATATAATTTTGATTTAACTGTAACTAAAAACTTTACTAATTTAACCTCCCAGCAACTAACAACTTGATTTTCGTAAGACTTGTATGCTTAGTCTACATTTAGCCCATATTATCACTGAATGGTCTGTACCTGTTCCTCTTCTGCATAATTAAAATTGTATAACTGTACATTTTCTTCATTCACAAGGTAACTTATAACCACCTATTAGGTGGTAGATTTACACTTGGGATTAAGAATAGACTTTTGATTTCCTTTGCAGTTTTTATCCTAGCTAGTATGTCTGATAGAGAACATTCTTAGCTAAGAGGCAGCTTTAAGTTCACTAGAAGTGTTAATAAAGTAACCAAGAACCCCTAAATGAAGAACTGTGTTTCTACAGGAGAACTCACCACAACACTCATGACCTCCACACCCAGAGAAATCTTCAAAACTTTCTACCTATGTAGATATATCAAAAAGGGATATTTAGATGAACAATAAAACTGAAACGAGCTTAGAGAAGGCTCAGGATAATGGTCAAACAGAAATAGAAAGGCAGAATAAGTCCAAAATGATGGAACTACCACCTATTCCATTATCAAAAACTAAGAAAAAGAAAACATTGCTGAGAGACCCAGGCAACAGTGAACATGTAACAAAAAAACTGAAAGAAAGACTATCAATGATCCTCTCAAAAATAAACTCAGAACAAAAAAAAAAAGAAAAAAAAAGGTAGAAATGTAATGTGCAAAACAAGGAATGATCACTGATTAGTTCTTTCCAGTAATAACTAATAGTAACCTAGATGTAATAGAACTTGAGGAAAACAGGAATAACTATACAAAGGGAAATAAACCTCATAATGGACACTTAAAAACACAATGTACACCAATAGGTCAGGACATACTTGTAACCAAATTAGATTTTTTTAGTCCCTTGGAAATTGACTCTAAAATAGACTTACAAGAAGAGGCTGATTTGCATTGTCAATCTTGGCTGGATCTCCCAATGCAGTGCTTGAGAAATTAGACAGAGCGGTAGAGAATATAAAGCTAGATGGACAATTTTTGTCTCAAAGCCCTGAATGGCCCGATCATTTATCTAGATACACAATAAAAGACCTGGCTCACATGATCATGGCCTACATTGTGCTTCTAGTGTCTGAGCTATTTAGTCTATTTAATGACTTAACCTTTTGAGAACTGAATATGTGTGAACGTATATAGATTCTGGACGTATATATACGTCCACAGTCTTATAAGGGTTTTAAAACATGGAATGGAAGGACTTTCCAAAAAGAACAAGGAACAGGCTGAGAGCATCAACAGGTTTACTGAATAACATAATTGCCTTTTAAACACTAATGCAAGGAAATTGTCTTTTCCTGCAATTATAATTCCAGATACCCCAAAGGGTAAGAACAGAAATACAAAAGAGAAACATCAGAGGAAAAATAAAAGCAGTATAAAGAAAAAACAAAGAAAACAAATAAAGGGAAAAAGAAAGAGGATAATTCCCCAGTCATAACACCCACACATATTCCATATGTCCCTGAAGTAATTATGAAGGGAAAAAATAATCATATGCAGAATCAGGGAAATAAAACTAATAACCACCACTCAAAGCAGAATAATACAAGCTCAGAAGCACAAAGGGAAACTAGCTCACATTCTAATGAAGTGCCAGGGGAAATAAAACAGAAAAAATAAACTAAAACTGTGGAAATTGCTCATGATAGCCCTGAGATTGTATAAGAGAGGACTCTAAGAGTACCCAATCCACTAGCACAAGATATCATAACAATCTCAGAGCAAGAGGTGGTAATGAGAATTACTGGTATTTTTGAAAACTTATGAAAATTTAGAAACCTTGACTGAAGTAATTTATCATTTGTTAGAGGCTAAGTGTGAAATTTCTAAGGTCAGAGGCACTATTATAACACTATGTAGAGATAGAATGGAAACCCTGAAGCCAGTGTACATCTTAGCCAAAGATATGGATGCAGCTAAAAGATTATGGTCTAAACAAAAACAAATTAATTATTTAGGCTTAAATTGAACTCACCAGTTTCCTTGGCAACAATTTTAAATCACTCCAGGAATGGCATAACTACCAATGGCCAAATGAAGCATAATGACTTTACATCAGCCCTAAATAAGGGGTCTTGCCTGACTAAAGAGACAAGACTATTTCTCCCTGGCAGACCCTCACAGAATGCAGTAGGGGTCAGCTAGCCCTGGGAAGGGGGGGAGAGGGAGAGGGAGGGTAGGGGGCATGATTGACAAGGAAAAGGGAAGGGCATCAGAAAAGGAGGGTAGGAGAAGGGGAGACTGACACCAAGAAACATCTGCTAGTCCTTTTTTGTGGCTGGGACAATGATGCCATATGGCTGGCCACCATCTTAAGATCTTGGCATAGAAACATAGAAACATAGACTTTGATGGCAGATAAGGACTGCTAGGCCCATCTAGTCTGCCCATTTCCCTACCTACAGGATAGGCCGCAGATCCTATTTAACCAACAGCCTATATCTTCCTGCCCCCCACAAGAATTGCCTTATGTCTGTCCCATGCATTCTTGAATTCTCCTACAGTTTTAGACTCCACAACTTCCTCAGGAAGGCTGTTCCATGCATCCACTACCCTCTCTGTGAAATAATACTTCCTCACATTGCCCTGAACCGCCTCCTTCTATCTTTAAATTCGTCCCTTGTTCTTGCAAGTCTCTTTTCTGAAAGATGCTACCTCTTGGACTTTGTTGATTCCCTTGAGGTACTTGAAAGTTTCTATCATGTCCCCTCCCTTCTTTCTTCAAGGGTATACATATTAAGCTCCTTTAGTCTCTCCTCATACGGCTTCTCTTGCAGACCCTGCACCATTTTAGCTGCCCTCCTCTGGACTGCCTCTATCCTGTCTATGTCCTTGTGGAGATGGGGTCTCCAGAACTGGACACAGTATTCCAGATGGGTCTCACCAACTGTCTGTACAGAGGGATAACAACTTCCTGTTTTCTGCTGCTGATGCCTCTCCCTATACATCCCAGTATACCCTGGCCCTCCCTACTGCCTTCTCACATTGCTTGCTAACCTTAAGGTCATCTGATATGATTACCCCAGGTCCATTTCCTGTTTTGTTGTTGTTACTACCTCCCCACCCATTGTGTATTCTTCCCCTGGGTTCTTGTTTCCCAGGTGCATTATTTTGCACTTTTTTGCATTGAATCCTAGCTGCCATACATCAGACCATTCCTCCAACCTTGCCAAGTCCCTTTTCATCCTTTCCACGCCTCCTTGTGTATCAACCCTGTTGCAGATCTTTGTGTCATCTGCAAAAAGGCATACTTTTCCTTCCTGTCCCTCTGCAATGCCACTGATGAAGACATTAAAAAGGACTGGACCCAATACTGAACCCTGCAGTACCCCACTAGTAACCGCCCTTTCTTCAGAGTGAACTCCATTTACAATTACCTTCTGTGTCCTGTTGTCCAGCCAATGTTTTACTAGGCTACCACCCTGGGACCCACTCCCAGGCTGGTTAATTTGACTAATAATCTTTATGTGGGACTGTGTCAAATGCCTTGCTAAAGTCTAGGTAGGCCATGTCCACAGCCCTCCCTGGTCTACTACTTTGGTCACCCAGTCAAAGAAGTCTATTAGATTCGCTGACATGACCTTCCCGCTGTGAACCCATGCTGCCTTGGATCCTGTGCTCCACTGACCTCTAGGTACTCAACTATTCTTTCCTTCAGAAGTGACTCCATCACTTTCCCTACCACAGAGTCAGACTGACAGGTCTGTAGTTTCCTGCCTCTGTCTTGGTCCCACTTTTGTGAAGGGAATCACATCCGCCTTCCTCCAGTCCTCGGGTACCACACCATCCTCCCATGATTTATTAAAAAGAGTAGCCAGTGGTTTCACTAGTTTCTTCCTTAATTCTGTTAGAATTCTGGGGTGAATTCCATCAGAACCCATTGCTTTGTCCACCTTCAGTTTTAGGAGTTCTTGCAGAACCCTTTCTTCTGTGAAAGGACTGGGATCGACCCCCCCTATCAAGAGTGCTTCTGTTAATTGGATTAGGCACTTCCCCCTCCTCTTTTGTGAATACTGAGCAGAAATATTCATTCAGTATTCCTGCTTTTCACTGTCCCCCTCTGCCCACCACGTTTATTCTATTCAGCCTCACTATCCTCCTTAGTCTTTTCACGCTCGCTGATGTACCTAAAAGGTTTTATCCCCTTCTTAACTGAGTTGGCTATCTTTTCCTCAGTTTGGGCCTTTGCTATTCTGACTTCCTCCTGCTTCTTTCTGCCTTAACTGGTACAGCTCTCTGTCCTGCTCCTTCTGTGTTTCCTTATACTTCTGGAATGCTATCTTTTCTTCCTGACTTTCACAGCCACCTCTCTTGAAAACCATAGTGGCTTTTTCTTTCATTTTGATTTGTTTATTTGCTTCACACAAAGGCTTGTTGCCTCTGTGATGGCAGTTTGATAATTCCCATTGTTGCTCCACACCTCCTTCTAGCCTGTTTGCTAGTGCTTTTCTGAGGCATTCTCCCATCTTGCCAAAGCCAGCCCTCCTAAAGTCCAGTACCCTCACTTTTGTATGGCTTGACTCTGTAGCTGAGTTTAACGTGAACCACACTGTTTGATGGTCACTTGTCCCCAGATGGCAACCCACTTCTAGATATGAGATCCTCTCACTGCCCCTGTTTGAGAGTATGAGGTCTAAGATTGCTCCCTCATGAGTGGGTTCCGAAACTAGCTGTCTAATGCCTGCCACCTGTAGGGCGTCAAGAATGGCCCTGCTCTTGGATGTCGCTGCAGCAAATGTGCTCCAGTTAACATCTGGCATATTCAGGTCTCCCATCAACAGTATCTCCCCTTTCTCTGCCATTCTAAGAATGCCTTCCTTCATATCCTTATCCATTCCTTCCCCCTGACATGGGGGTCTGTACACAACCCCTGTGCGGATTGTGGTGCCCTTTCCAGTCTCCAAGGTGACCCACAGTGCCTCTCTCCTCCCTGTTTACTCTTTTGTTCAGTTGCTTTATCCCTTCCTTTACATAGAGAGCTACTCCTCCCCTCTTCTCCCTGCCTGTCTCTCCTGTAGGTTGTGTACCCTGGTGTAACATCCCAGTCATGGTTCTCTGTGTACCATGTTTCTGTGACTGCTACGATATCCAGGCATCCCTCTTCCATTAAGGTCACCAGCTCAGGAGCTTGTTGCCCAGACTACGGGCATTGGTACTCATTACCCTCCATTTCCTGATGGCCTTACCCCCTTTTGCCCCATCCCTGTCCTTCTTGCCTTTGTCACTTTCTCCATTTACCCCTGCCCTTCTCCCTATTGACACCTCCATGTTGGTGTTTGCCACACTTACTACCGTGATTGTTTGGGGGCTATGATTTTCCTGCTCCTTTCCAGTGCCTCCCCCCTTGGCTAGTTTAAAAGCTTGCCAATGAAGCATTTAAACCTATCACCTAGGATCCTGGTTCCCCTCCCGGACAGATGCAGCCCATCATGCCAGTATAGGCTTGCACTCCCAGGTGGACCCCAGTCCCCAATGAAGCAAATCCTGAGCTCCACACCAGTTTTCAACCACTGATTGAATCCCATGGTACGGAACACCCTAGCCTCTCCTATGCCATAGATGGGTAGCACCTCCGAGAAGGTTACCGTGCTTGCTACTTGACTAAGGCCCCTCCCCAATTTCACAAACTCTTCCTGAACTTCTCTAATCCCTTTCTTAGCAAGGTCATTTGTTCCTAAGTGGACAATGACATCCAGCTCCCTCCCCTGTGCAGCTGCTCCGGCAATCCTGAGGATTCGCTCCCTGTCCCTCCAAGCCATGGCGCCAGGCAGGCACCTTACCTCCCTCTCCCCTTCCTTGCCCAGTTCTACCTTCCTAACAATGGAGTCCCCCACCAGGAGTTGTTTCCTTCCCCTGCAGGGTCCCCTGCCATGGCATGTGCCCAGTCATAGACAGGACAACCATAAATTTTCCTTAGGCTTCTTTCTGCATGCTGCTTGGGGAGAACTGCAAGAGAGGGCTCCTGAAATAATTTCACCAGGCAAGGGGCTTTTCTGCCAGGTCGTACAACCTAGGCAATGAACCAATAAGCAAAGGAAGCTCAGGGCTAGAAACAAGCTCAGCAGATGGCCTCCTAAATTGGAGGATCTCCATAGTATGTGGGATGTGTGTTTTAAACTACAATCATTGTACCTGACCATTCTGCTCCTCTTTGCCTTAATCTTTCTCTGGTCCTTCCTTTGATTGATGTCTCTAGCTCAGCTCCATTGGCAGCATGGGAGCACTGATATTTGAGCTTATTTCATGTTTATGCAACCAGTCAAGGGTTGGGGTTAATTAAATATTGATGCTGGAAACCATTTTGCAGATGTGCAAGCATAGCAGTAAGTATGTGGAAACAGAAAAATCCAGAAAAACCAAGACCATGATTTTATTAAGATGATACCAGAACAAATATATAGCATATTGGGCAAAAGATGTGGTCACTTTAAAGCGATGGTTACAAATGTACAGTGCATTGAGCCGAGTCTAATGCCACACTGGACTCAAAAGCTCAGCAGTAAGTGCCTAGACCTCCACCGTCATGCACTATAATTGGTCTTGGCCTCTGTCTTGGGTAAGTTTGGCTGTTAATGCCCTGCATGCCCCCTTAATCACAAGGGGATAAGGCCACTGATGCCTCCCTGATTTTGGTTTACTTACTAGGAGCATATAGGGTATAATCAACTCAGTAACAGTGCCACAAGCTGAAAGGGATGGGGGATTTTGGTTTAATTCATACCGCTGTCTCAGGTTCATTCGTTACTTTTGCTATTTGATTTGGTTCAACAGCTTACTGTTACCACTTATTAATGCATAGCTTGATACATAGGTAAACTAGTAGACAGATATGAGTAATACTGCAGAGAGACAGTAGGTCTTAGATAAATATTAGTTATTAAAACCAATTATATTTAAAGTAGTCTTTTCTCCCTTGGTTCAACATTTCTGCTCTGGAATTCATTATACCCAGGTATAAAGGGCAACTCCACTTGTAACAGTTGCATCGGCATACAGGGACAGCTAAGCAGGAACCCCTAACCCCTCCCCATTAAACCTGTTGTGGCACCAGCACCTTGTGAGTTGTAAGTCAGTTTGTGATGTCTACACTGGACAATTTATCAATAGCTACATGCATTCAAGAGAAAATGCATATGCAGGGGCACGGGGAATCCTTACTATTCGATTCAAAGTTAATTCCTTTCATTGAGTTTTCCCCCTTCTGCATAAAATACCAAACATCACACAAATCCCAAGCTCTCCTACCCTCTCAGTATAGTCACTTATTCAAAAAAAAAATGTATGGCCTTCGGTTTCTTTAAATAATCAGATTTTAAATAAAAATCTTCTCCCAATGTCCCCATACTCATTTCCATGTTTACTGCAAACTGAGTGTGGTGATAGGTAAGTTAATAACAACAAAAGACACCTTGCACTATCTCTGGTGCTCCTCACTATGCCGTGCAGTATTCCTTTTTGGGGGGCAGAATCAATAATTCTCTGTCTGGTTTGTCCTTCTTTTCCTGTGTTGCCTCTTGACTGTTACTGAACTCCTTTCAGGTTATTAGCCATAATTGAGGCTAAGGGAGATGTACACATCATTCACATAACAGATGTACAGTACCTTTTAGTGACACAAGTCCCACACATTGAGAAAGGGCTATGCCCATCACAGTTTGGTTCTAGGATACCCAGATGCAAAGTAAAGCTTTCTTCAACATGATATTACTGTTCAACCTGCATCACTAGTGAAGCCCAGACAAACAGTAAATGAAATAAGTGGCTATGCTACCTGTCAGGACCCATTCAACAAGACAGTCTGCCATAGTAGCACCATTGGAAGTCTGTCTCCAAAATTCCTCCCTTCCTCAAGAGGTATGAATATGCAGGGATGGTATAATATGGGTAATCATGGCTATAAAAGAGGACACCAAACACAATATGGGCCTTGACAAGTTTTATGAACATTCCCTAAACCAGATCCAAAGTGTCCCAAAAATCAATTTGATAAAGAGAATTTGATAGGGCATCTAATCCTCCAACACAAAGCTGCAAAGAGAACCTCTTACAGTACTTTGCAATTTTCAGATGACACATATGATAGCATCACACTTTTTTCCCATCTGGTAGCCCTTAGGTGAATAGAGCAGTGCAGCTAGCCTGTTCAAAGGTGAAGCTTTACCCATGCCACCATAATATTTTGGAATGGATGGAATTAAGGTGTCACTAGTTATTACTGGCACTGGGATGTTAAAATAGTCCCCCCATACCTGAGATGATTCAATAATAACTAATATCACTGCTTCAGCATTTAATTTCCTATATCTCGACACCTTTGGGCTAAGAAATTACACAGTAGCAGACTGCTGTATATTGATGTGCACAACCCCCAAAGAGGCAGAAAAGTAAAACCACAGTTAAATAATACAGGGTGACCAGTTAGAGCTATGTTATAATATTTGGCATTGCAATTGGCACTGCAATTGGATAGTGCTGCTTTTTCTCTGGAAATTACTTTTTTGATTCACTGCTTCACAGTGCGTGCTTTGTGTCTCATTCTCTTTGGGCTAAATTGTTACCCTGTAATGTTCTTTATTTTACAGAACATATAATTTATTTTACTTTTCTAATTGTATTAATTCGGCATAACATGTTTATTTTAACACGTTTACTTGTCCATGGGTCAGATTTGTTGCCCAAAGTACCATGCATCACCAAAGCCACATCACTGCACACTGTTAATAACCAGTTAACTTGTATTTTCCCTTATAAACCCTCAACAGGGCTGTGACAATTAAAAGTCCATCTGAGAATAGCATGTATGAAAAGTGGCCAACATATTTGAAAGCCCATGACAAGTCGCCCAGCGGAGAGTTTGGGCTTACCTATAGTTAGTCGTAGTCCAGCGATCTGGGTGATTACATTTGCACTTGACTGGCACATTTTTACCAACATCTCTAGAACCGGTGAGGTAATTGACTGTGAAGCTGTGCAAAGGCCACAATTCAGTTAGCACAGATTAAGCCTAATACATACTCCCAGGTGGTTTCTTTATCAGATGCTTTCACTCTAAAATAGACCCTTTTAGGCACACATACAGATATTGGTCTATAAGTTACAACCATCAGGACCAGCTTAAAGTACAATTTTTTTCCATGTCTGTGGATGGGTGGTATCAGGTCTCTTTCCTATTCTGAGGAAAGGAGTTTGTCTCAGCCAACCCTCTCAGTGGGCACTAAGAAGACCCAGAATCACAACATTTACAAGTTGTGAGATTAATCTGAAGAATAGCCATCAGGGCCTGGAGCCCTCCTCCTGTCATGTACATTGATGGCACAATATGCCACAGATTACTCAATAGACTTATTAACATGCCCTTAAAGTCAACTGGAACCCTAGATAGCTGAACATTCTTAAGGGACTCAGTGGGGCAGGTGAAACTGGTATGATCATACCACCAGATAAATATTGATAGAACTGCCATAATTCAAAAGTTTTGTGCCACTGACCACTTAGTTAATGAATAAGCTCCTAATGCTAACTGCAAGGGAGGAGATGTCACCACAGTTCTGCTTGAAAGAGTGGCCAGCCTCAGAGTTTTATTTTATTTATTTTATTTAAACAGCAGTTTGGAAAACCTTTGAGCCATAGGCTTATTTACAAAGGTACCTTGTCACAGAGTAGCCTTTGGGTCCAAGTCTCCAGTGCTACATGGTGAGCTCCTTATTACTAGCTTGGCTTCCATTTAAGTTGAACAGAGCTCCCAACTCTTATATGAGGTACCAAAAGTAAGTGGGTTTTAACTATTCTTTAGGCTATTCAAGATTTCAGCTATTCTGTTCTTGCCCCCCCCCTTTTTTTTTTGGTTAACTGCTGAAGAAGGACTAGTGTAATAGCCCTTTTTAGCCACTCCTGAGACAGCAAGTTCCCAGTAAGGGCACACATCTAAAAGAATGTCCTTATGCAGTTTGCTTACCTATGCTTCATCATGTTATTGGTATTTTGCCAATTGCAAGTGGGAGAAGACTCCAATGGAGGCCCTGTTGGTAAAAAATAAACAACGAATAAAAAAAATTGACAGCTAGGCTCCCAGTATATTCCAAGGGGAACCTTGGAGACCTAGCTTTCAGGTTCCATGAGGGCGGGAGAGTTAGCCTGAGGATGGACATGGGAAAAATCCAGCATCAACAGGTGGAGTATGGGGTGGTGTAATTAATATTGAGGGCTCCCTATATTGTCTATGCATTATCCTGTTCAAATAAAACATCAGTATGATGTCCTCTTGTTCTCCTCTAAGGAAGCATCCCTAATTTGGTCAGCCCTTATTCACCACTCATAGCATCTAATCAGTTGATTTTGCTCTATGAGGCAACTTATATGCCTGTACACCTTGCAGTGGTAGCATAATTAATCTCACTGTTGTAATTGTAGAACGTTACTGTATATGTACTATGTTCAGCTTGGTGTCTCCATAATAGCCAACCTTAGTACAGGGAATTAAGATGGGTGGGATAGTCTGAAATGCACTTGGTGTGCACACAAGTTTGGATTAGGACTAGGGCCTGAACAGGGATATTGATGGTTGATCTCGGGAATATGATTGAATAAGTACACTACTTTAGAGTACAGTGGGACAGACACAATTGCCTGCAGGCTATTATTAGTACTGTGTGGGGAGACATGTTCACAGTACTTGGGTACAGAACTTCCTTTTATGAGCCTTATAAACAAGGTGCACTCCATAAGCAATCTTACAGTGGGGAACATTGCATCAAAAAAAAAAAAAACCAGCAAAGTTAAGCTTTAAAAAAAAAAAAAGAAAAAGAATGGAGGGGGAGAGGACTATGCCAGGCCTACAGGCAAGGGAAGGAGATGACTGTATACTTCACTCTCTCACATGTCTGTCCTCTTTCTTTCACTCAGGTCAAGGCTACAAGTTGGAGATGTGGGGCTGTGCCACTCCTTTTTTCAAAGGGCAGAGCAGAGAGTGGCAGTGCGAGTAAGAGGTCAACAGCGAGACCAGGACTGGCATTAGGCACAACTGCGATTGACCAGGCAGAGTGTGATGAGGTGGGCTCAGATACTGTCTATGCTGCAGGACAGGCAAGGGACACAACTTCCAGTGGAACTTCCTATCATCTGGGCAGGGGCAGTGGTCTGAGGTCATGCCCTTTTTGATTGGACGTTTATAGGCAGAACTAAAAGGGACATGAGCATGGTACAGGAATGGTGTCCTAGGTCCACCTTAACAGGGTCAAGAGGTTACCTAAAAAGTTGAATACAGACACAGGGCCATCAGACTTGGGATGAGCTACAAAAGGGGACAAAGCAAAGGGAGGCAGGACAGCCAGCCATGGAGGAAAAAGGGAGCTTAAGACTTGGGGGCATCAGGGAAGAAAAATAGAAGGTTGTGGACAAGATGGGGCACACCTCCCTTACATGGGCTTAGGCAGGCTCATTGCCAAAATTGTGGGGGGTCTTGCAGAGCAGGGGGCACAGCAGGGGGGCAAAGAAGTGAGGGGGAAGCCAGCATCCAATGCAAAGCTGGAGGTGGTCTAGTGGCCCAGCCTGGGTTTACACCAGGGCTGAGAAGAGTGAGGGCCCCAGGGGGTACACCCTGAGTCCCCTGATAAAGAGAAGGGCCCATGTCTACACACTGGTTCCAACAGATACAAGCAAAAAGAGGGTGGGCCTGGGATGTACATCCTGGTCATTGCTCATGATTTTAGGAAGTGGTATGAACAGAATGGGTCAACCCAGGTATACACCTGGGCCAAAGAAATGTGTAATTACCAACAACATCTGAAAAGAAATGGTGATTTACTGGATGTTTATTGATGATTGAAATGGAATGATGTTGATAAGTGATAAAAAGAAGGTTATATAATAAACATAGCTGCTGACTGAGCACCAAAGAAAAAGTGTGTGGTATGAATTTCTGGGGGGAATGATCAGGAGACACAGGGTCTTGCCTGACTAAACAGGCAAGACTATTTTTCCCTGCAGACCCTCCCAGAATGCGGGGGGGGGTCGGATAGCCATGGGAGGGAGGGGGTAGAGGAAGGAGAGGGAGGAGGGAAGGGGAATGACTGACAAGGATAAGGGAGGGGCATCACACAAGTAGGATAAGAGATTGGCTGCCAAGGAGAGACGGGGAACAGAGCAAACGGGGCTATATCAAGGGGCCTCTTAGTAGGAAATGCCCTCTTTCTATGCTGGATGGTGGTGTTTTCACCCACCCACCCACCCTGATCAAGGTAGGAGAAGGAAAGAAGAGAAAAAGGGGACCATAGAGGGGACTCAAAAGGGCCTGCTGATAGTAGACAACAGGGCTTGATGAAGGACCTGCCGAAGGTGGATGGCAGGGATTAAAAAAGTACAGAGAAAGAGGAGGAATGATGGGAGGGATGGGAGACAGAGGATCCTGGCCTTTGTTTACACTAGGGTACCTGGCCTGGGTTTACACCAAGGCTGGGAGGTGCTGGGGCCCTGGGGGGTTGACCCTGAGGCCCCTGATGAAGAGAAGGGCCAATGCCTACACACTGGTTCCAACAGATACAAGCAAAAGAAGGTGGGCCCAGGATGTACATCCTGGTCATTGTTTATGATTTTAGGAAGTGGTATGAACAGAATGGGTGGTCCCAGGTATACACCTGGGCCAAAGAAATGTGTAATTACCAACAACATCTGAAAATAAATGGTGATTCACTGGATGTTTATTGATGATTGAAATGGAATGATGTTGATAAGTGATAAACAGAAGGTTATAATAAACATAGCTGCTGACTGAGCACCAAAGTAAAAGTGTGTGGTGTGAATATCTGGGGGGAATGATCGGGGGACAAGCTGTAGTGATACTTTAAAGCAGAGAAGACAAAAGACATAGACTCTCTAAAAAATGTGTCTGTCTTTGGTATTAACCATCTTGATAATGAAAATGATGGCATGTTGAGGGCCAGCCTCCAATCTCCCAGTCAAAAAGCTGCATACTTGGGACCCCAAAGGCTGGCTTCCTGTTTACCCATGTATCATCCCCCTCCCAAGCTCCAGCTACCACGACCCTCACTTCACTGCCTCACTGATCCCCAGGAGATCTCACCCCCTCATGCCCTCTGATCACGCCACACTCAGCCCCCATCCCTTACTCCACCCTGCACTACTAGCCCATCTCATAAGCACCCTCCCTATACCTGTAGGACCCTCCAAAAACTGCACCTCTCCCACAGCTGGGCCAGGCCGCAACTCGGGAGGTCATGAGGGTCCAGAAGCAGCCCTCCCCCATGTCTAAACGCTGAAGCTGGGCCGGGCCGCAACTTGGGAGGTCGTGAGGGTCCGGAAGCTGTCCCCCCCACGTCTAAACAATGAAGGTACAGACCGATTTTGTGAAGCATCAGAGGAGCTGGTAGCCGTGCTTCTCGCCAGATAGCTGACTCGCAGCTGTATAAAATTAACTTATTTAAAGGGGATTAAATTTATGTCCCCACACTTGTACTGATAGCTTTTTTTTTTTACCTTACTTTTTGATCCCCTGAGCTTTTCTACCTTCTTTGAGCTCTAATTTAAGAAAAGCTGCATGGACTGTTTGTTGAAAATCCCTAAGCCAGTTGCATTGATCGGGAGATGGCAGTTTGGAGCCAAAACTCAATTCAAATATTTTTTATATTTTCCCTTATTATTCTCCCCTTTCTGATGGTGCTTTAATGGTATCTCGACTAAGACTCCCACTGTAGACTGTAAAACGCTGCCTATTTAAAAAACAAAGAAACAAAGGAAAAAAACAACATCGGAGAAAAACACTGAAAATCTAAAGCAAAACTTGACTTATGTTGTAGCATGTCTTATAGAAAATCAGCCCGGGAGTAGAGTGCTGCAAGTTTAAATCCATGCTAGATTTATTTGATGCCTAATTTACAGGAAATCTGCCTGGGAGTAGAGCACTGCAAGTTAAATAAATGCTAGACTTACTTGCTGCCTGTTTCATAGAAATCAACAAGATGAAATCTAAGTTAGTGTTTTTTGAACTGCCTGGTGTTGAAAACAGTCTGGGAGTACAGTGCTGAATGTTTAAAGCATAGCTAGACTTACTTGCTGCCTGTTTCATAGAAATCAACAAGTTTAAATCTAAGTTAGTGTTTTTTGAACTGCCTGGTGTTGAAAATCAGTCCGGGAGTACAGCGCTGCATGTTTAAAGCATAGCTAGTCTTACGGTTCCTCCCATGTAACTTAGGATCTTAAGCTGGCCCTCCCCCAAACCTCTTACCTCTGATATAAATCTCTGATCTCTCCCTCTCCTTCTCCACAGCTGGGCCGGGCCGCAACTTGGGAGGTCGTGAGGGTCCAGAAGCTGCCCTCCCCCACATCTAAACACTGAAGGTATGGACCGATTTTGTGAAGCATCGGAGAAGCTGGTAGCAGTGCTTCTCGCCAGATAGCTGACTCACAGCTGTATTAGCCTGCCGGTGCTTTGCGCTGGCTGCCCCACCACCCCCACCACTGCCCTTGGCCAACATAGTGTTATATAGTGAAGCTCAGGTGATTGGTAATAACCAATCAGCCAACTTTCCCACCTGCAGCCTATACTCTCTTACCACTAGTGGCCACCACCCTTCCAATTCCAGTCCTGTCCCTAAGAACAACATGCTTATCTACCAGCTACTTGTTGTTATTGCCACGCTGCTCCCTTTCTCCAAACTGCCAGCCTCCAATCTCCCAGTCAAAAAGCTGCATACATGGGACCCCAAACGCTGGCTCCCTGCTTACCAATGTATCATCTCCCCCAAGCTCCGGCTACCACAACCCTCACTTCACTGCCTCCCTGACCCCCAAGGGATCTCACCCCCTCACACCCTCTGATCACGCCACACTCAGCCCCATCCCTTACTCCACCCTGCACTACTAGCCCATCTCATAAGCACCCTCCCTATACCTGTAGGACCCTCTAAAAACTGCACCTCTCCTCACTCCAATCGCCTTCCGCCCAAGCTGCTACAAAAAGCTTTTCTCCATCTCACCCTCCTCCTCCTCCTTATACTGTCAGGCAATGTGCACCCCAACCCAGGGCCACATACTCATAGAAACATAGAAACATAGACTTTGACGGCAGATAAGTACCGCTTTGCCCACCTAGTCTGCCCAGTACCCTACCTACAGGATAGGCCGCAGATCCTAGTTAACCAACAGCCTATTTCTTCCTACCCCCCCCCACAAGAATTGCTTTATGTCTGTCCCATGCATTCTTGAATTATCCCACAGTTTTAGACCCCACAACCTCCTCAGGAAGGCTGTTCCATGCATCCACTACCCTCTCTGTGAAAAAATCCTTCCTCACATTGCCCCGGAACTGCCCCCCCTCTTTAAATTGTGTCCCCTTGTTCTTGCATGTCTCTTTTTCTAAAAGATGCTACCCTCTTGGACTTTGTTGATTCCACTGAGATACTTAAAAGTTTCTATCATGTCCCCCCCTCTCCCTACTTTCCTCAGGGGTAAACATATTAAGCTCCTTTAGTCTCTCCTCATACGGCTTCTCTTGCAGACCCTGCACCATTTTTGTTGCCCTCCTCTGGACTGCCTCTATCCTGTCTATGTCCTTGCGGAGATGGGGTCTCCAGAACTGGACACAGTACTCCAGATGGGGTCTCACCAACTGTCTGTACAGAGGGATAACAACTTCCTGTTTTCTGCTGCTGATGCCTCTCCCTATGCATCCCAGTATACCCCCAGCCCACCCTACTGCCTTCTCACATTGCATGCTAACCTCCAGGTCCCTTTCCTTTTTTGTTATTGTTACTACCTCCCCCCCATCGTGTAATCTTCCCCTGGGTTCTTGTTTCCCGGGTGCATTATTTTGCACTTCTTTGCATTGAATCCTAGCTGCCATACTTCTGACCATTCCTCCAACCTTGCCAAGTCCCTTCTCATCCTTTCCATGCCTCCTTGTGTATCAACCCTGTTGCAGATATTTGTGTCATCTGCAAAGAGGCATACTTTTCCTTCCAGTCCCTCTGCAATGTCACTTATAAAGACATTAAAAAGGACTGGACCAAGTACTGAACCCTGCGGTACCCCACTAGTAACCCCTGTTTCTTCAGAGTGGACTCCATTTACAATTACCTTCTGTGTCCTGTTGTCCAGCCAATGTTTTACCCAGGCTACTGGGACCCACTACTAGGCTGGTTAATTTGACTATTAGTCTTTTGTGTGGGACTGTGTCAAATGCCTTGCTAAAGTCTAGGTAGGCCATGTCCACAGCCACTCCCTGGTCTACTACTTTGGTCACCCAGTCAAAAAAATGTATTAGATTCATCTGACATGACCTTCCCCTGTGAACCCATGCTGCCTTGGGTCCTGTGCCCCACTGGCCTCAAGGTACTCAACAATTCTTTCCTTCAGAAGTAACTCCATCACTTTCCTTACCACAGAGGTCAAACGGACAGGTCTGTAGTTTCCTGCCTCTGTCTTGGTCCCACTTTTGTGAAGGGGAATCACATCCGCCTTCCTCCAGCCCTCAGGTACCACACCATCCTCCCATGATTTATTAAAAAGAGTAGTCAGTGGTTTCACTAGTTTCCCCCTTAATTCTTTTAGAATTCTGGGGTGAATTCCATCAGACCCCATTGCTTTGTCCACCTTCAGTTTTAGGAGTTCTTGCAGAACCCTTTCTTCTGTGAAAGGGCTGGGATCGACCCCCTAGCAAAAGTGTTTCTGTTAATTGGATTAGGCAGTTCCCCCTCCTCTTTTGTGAATACTAAGCAGAAATATTCATTCAGTATCCCTGCTTTTTCACTGTCCCCCTCTGCCCACCCACCATCCATTCTATTAAGCCTCACTATCCCTCCCTTTGTCTTTCTACGCTCTCTGATGAACCTATAAAAGGTTTTATCTCCCTTCTTAACCGAGTTGGCTATCTTTTCCTCAGTTTGGGCCTTTGCTATTCTGACTTCCTTCCCTGCTTCCTTCTGCCTTAACTGGTACAGCTCTCTGTCCTGCTCCTTCTGTGTTTCCTTATACTTCTGGAATGCTATCTTTTTCTTCCTGACTTTCACAGCCACCTCTCTTGAGAACCATAGTGGCTTTTTCTTTCGTTTTGATTTGTTTATTTGCTTCACACAAAGGCTTGTTGCCTCTGTGATGGCAGTTTTGATAATTCCCCATTGTTGCTCCACACCTCCTTCTAGCCTGTTTGCTAGTGCTTTTCTGAGGCACTCTCCCATCTTGCCAAAGTCAGCCCTCCTAAAGTCCAGTACCCTCACTTTTGTATGGCTTGACTCTGTAGCTGAGTTTAACGTGAACCACACTGTTTGATGGTCACTTGTCCCCAGATGGCAACCCACTTCTAGATCTGAGATCCTCTCACTGCCCCCGTTTGAGAGTACGAGGTCTAAGATTGCTCCTCACAGTGGGTTCCAAACTAGCTGTCTAATGCCTGCCACTTGTAGGGCATCAAGAATGGCCCTGCTCTTGGATGTCGCTGCAGCAAATGTGCTCCAGTTAACATCTGGCATATTCAGGTCTCCCATCAACAGTATCTCCTTTTCTGCCATTCTAAGAATGCCTTCCATCATATCCTTGTCCATTCCTTCCCCTGACATGGGGTCTGTACACAACCCCTGTGCGGATTGTGGTGCCTTTCCAGTCTCCAAGGTGACCCACAGTGCCTCCTCTCCTCCCTGTTTACTTTTGTTCAGTTGCTTTTATCCCTTCCTTTACATAGAGAGCTACTCCTCCCCTCTTCTCCCTGCCTGTCTCTCCTGTAGGTTATGTACCTGTTATGTTAACATCCCAGTCATGGTTCTCTGTGTACCATGTTTCTGTGACTGCTACGATATCCAGGCATCCCTATTCCATTAAGGCCACCAGCTCAGGGAGCTTGTTGCCCAGACTTTGGGCATTGGTACTCATTCCCCTCCATTTCCTGATGGCCTTACCCCCTTTTGCCCCATCCCTGTCCTTCTTGCCTTTGTCACTTTCTCCATTTACCCTGCCCTTCTCCCTATTGACACCTCCATGTTGGTGTTTGCCACACTTACTACCGTGATTGTTTGGGGGGGGCTAGGATTTTTCTGCTCCTTTCCAGTGCCTCCCCCCTTGGCTAGTTTAAAAGCTTGCCAATGAAGCATTTAAACCTATCACCTAGGATCCTGGTTCCCCTCCCGGACAGATGCAGCCCATCATGCCAGTATAGGCTTGCATCACTCCAGGTGGACCTCCAGTCCCCAATAAAGCCAAATCCCTGAGCTCCACACCAGTTTTTCAACCACTGATTGAATCCCATGGTACGGAACACCCTAGCCTCTCCTATGCCATAGATGGGTAGCACCTCCGAGAAGGTTACCATGCGTGCTACTTGACTAAGGCCCCTCCCCAATTCCACAAACTCTTCCTGCACTTCTCTAAACCCTTTCTTAGCCAGGTCATTTGTCCCTAAGTGGACAATGACATCCAGCTCCTCCCTGTGCAGCTGCTCTCGCAATACTGAGGATTCGCTCCCTGTCCCTCCAAGCCATGGCGCCAGGCAGGCACCTTACCTCCCTCTCCCCTTCCTTGCCCAGTTCTACCTTCCTAACAATGGAGTCCCCCACCAGGAGTTGTTTCCTTCCCCTGCAGGGTCCCCTGCCACCCTCCTGTGGGTCTCCTTTGTGGAGGTTCCCAGCATCCTCCTTGGTCTCCACTGTAGGTGCTTCCAAAGAGGATTACATGGACTTCTGGTGACATCAGGCACTTGAATGGAAGTGTGAAACTGCTGCTGTGCTACCTCTGGCTATTTCATTTAGTTTTTTACTTCATAATCCTACTGTACAGTGGACTGTCTAATTTCAACAATTCACCTACTTCATGGGTGGCAAGAAGAAAATAAATAAGTCTGCGAAGTCACTGGGAGTTCTTTCTACCTTAGATCCGACCTGCTTACCTTCTCCGCTGGCTGATTTGGTCATGGTGGTGACTCCCTCTGAACTTCCTACACAGCCAACTAATGTGGCCATCCTTGCTGAACTCCAGGAGTTTTGGGTGGAGTATCGGACCCTCCAGGCTGAGTTTAAGGCCTCCTTAGCTGCTTTTGATAATTGGCTGGTGGTCCTTGAGCAGTCACTCACTCAGAAGGATACTAGGGTGGACTGGTTTGAAAGGCTGCTGGTGAGATCACTGCAAGACCTGCAGGAGCTGCTGGACGATTGTGAAGATTTAGAAAATCAGTCCCGTCGCAACAATGCCCAGATATACAGAATATCAGAGGGAGCTGAAAGTAAAGGGATGATCCCATTTTTGCAGGACTTATTCTGTTCCCTGCTGGTTGTTGCTGATTTAGCTCCCCTCCAAATAGATAGGGTGCATCGCTGTCTTGTTCTTAAATTTGTTACATCAGATACCCACCCAAGGTCAATAGTTGCCCACTTTCTCAGCTTCTGTGACAAACAAGAACTCCTCCTTTGAACTTGGCACAAGGGTCCTCTATTTTTCCAGGGCAAAAGGATTTATCTGGACAATGATTACTCTCTCTTTTACAATCAAAGAGGAGAGCAAATGCTTGACTTTTGCGAATTTTATGGGAGAGGAAAATCAGATTCATGACCCCTTATCTGGCATGCTTGAGGGTGAATTTTCAGTATGGCCCCATGATTTTTGACACTCCAGAGGTGGTGTTTATAGAACTGAAGGCTAGAAAGCTGGTGCCTGTGGAGGAACAGATGGAGGCTGATAGCTTTAGGGAAAAGTGAGCTCTTCAATGTGCCCAATGGCAGCAAGTCTCGTCCCGCAGCAAGAAGCGGTGACAAGAAGATTTCCTGGCTGAAATTAAGGCACTTCCTCAGACCTTTCAACAAAGAGCCATTTTGAGGATTCCTGTTGCCTACTTCGGACTTCTGATTTGTTGCTGGACTAAATGGAACTACCCAGCCCGAAGTTGTATGTTGGCCTTTTGGGACATTCAGCTGGACTATAAGAACTTACTGATCACTTTTTCTTTTCTTTGACAGACTTTCACCCACCTGAGATTTCTTACTTTTTTCTGGCATTCCCTCCTCTCACACCTCCTCTTTTCTGATGTTTGTCCTTTCTTGTCCTTTACTATATTTGTATTGCTCTTTTTTTAGTTTTCTTCCTGGTCTAGTTCTTTTGTTTCCTCTGCTTTTATGTTTTTTTGTCCTTGGATTCTATTTTTAGCTCTCTTTTCGGTTATTCCTTTTCTTATTTAGCTCATTGCTTTCCCTGTTTCTTATACTGCTATCCTTTCAGTTTTCCTTTTGATAACATTAGCCCATTTTATTTGTTCTATTTTTATCTTTCTCAGTGAGCCTTTTCCTTGTTTGCTTTTCTCCCGATTTCTTCATACACGCTTCTGTTTTATATCTGTGTTATTCTGGCTTTGCACTTCGGCAATCTCATGGTCTCTGTCTCCATCTAGTGGTCTATTTGGTGTACTGCTTTTCTAATTATCTGTACTTTTTAGATTTTGATTCTTGGTTTTTAGCTTTTTGGTTCATCTTTCTTTTTTGTTTTCCTCTTGCTTCTTTCTTGCCATGAGCAGCTAATTCCTTTTTTATGATTGTTATTTATCTGAGGCAGAGGGAGAGCTGGGATAGCTTTTGTTGGCATTGTTTATAATGGCTCATTTCTGCTTTACAATTTATCCTTTTGGTGTGTGGTTCTATATTACCTTTAAGGTGTTCACTTTTTCACTTTAGGGTAGCCGGCTGGGGGAGTGGGCATTTTAGTCTTGTTTTTCTACTTTCTGTTTCAGGATTTACCCAAGGTTAGACATTTCTGTATGTTCGCTAGTTAGATGGGTCTTCGGGAGATGGGGAGATTGCCCCCAAGTTTTTCCTGATGGTTTATTACCCCCTCAGTCCTATTGTTCTTATTCTTCACCACCACATTAACTGATACTGGTGGTGATGGGGGCCAACATTTTTTTCTGTGGCTTTACCCCCTTGGGAACTTATTCTGACTTCCCCTTAGGAGGCCTATTTTTTGCCTCCCTACCAAGGAAGTCATTAACATGGGCACTACGCCCTTCGTACTGGACTGGTTCTGTGTTCAATGTCATGTTAAGTGGGCTAGGTTTTTTCTAGTAGATTGTTTTCTACTTGTTATTGGTTGTAATGTTAATGATATATATATATATATATATATATATATATATATATATATATATATATATATATATATAGTTACAGTAATTTTCCTTGCAGTTACTATAGAAATTTTGGCTCTACAGATTATAGTAGATCAGGTTTTGGTTCTTTTGAAAGCCTTCATTTTAGGCTGAGGGGAAGCCAGATAGAAGAAAAAATGCTGGCTATTCTTTTAGTCGTTTGTCTGTTTTCCTCTAATTCTTTTAATTCTTTTGATATATTGCTTGATGCTTGGAAAGAAGCCTCAGGTAAGATCGGTGTTTCAATGTTTTGGAACTTAATTCTGTCATTTTTCATGGCAGTATATTGTCTAATGTTGTGGCTCCCATGTTATAGGATTTTGTTTAACTTCTACTTATAGTACATATTATTGCTTTCATACTGTAGTAGAACATATCTGTTTGGCAGACACCAGGTTTTACACATGACTTTAGGAATAGGTTTTTTACATTATGTTCTTGCTGTATTATTAATATTATCATTTTTTAGGGAAGAGGTTACTAATTCACTTAGTGGTCATTTAGAGTTACCAAATGGCTAAATAATCATTAATAATGTCCCTTAATATACATTCTCGCCTTATGCAGTTGTTTCAGATGGAGAAACCAGAGGTTATTTTCCTTCAGGAGACACATTTGTCCCCTAGTGAACATGATAAATTTACAAAATAGTGATTTCTGACTGTCGTGGCCTTTTCATATGGTTCTGGCCTGAGACATGAGGTAGCTATATTGATCCCTAGGGGAACTTCTTTTGAATTACAGGACCAGTTTTTGGACCCTAAGGGATGGTATCAGTTTTCAGTTCAGTTTATTTATTATACAGGAAAGGCACATGAGCAAAATTTGCCCATTTTCACAAGTTTTTGACAAAGACGTAAGTTATGTTATTGCTGCTGGCAGGTTGCATACGTAGCCTATCACATTGGCATCAGTGTACTTTCCCTTAGGATCCTCCAAGGGGTTAGCACAGAAGTTTTTTAATGAACTGCTCTTGGTCTTGCAGGGGAAGCTAATTATGGGTGGTGATTTCAATACCATGCTTAATCCATCCCTAGATGCTTCCAAATCTCTCCCCCACCAGATTAATTCCTTGCAGAAATATTTAAATCATACAGTTTCCACTTTGGGCTTTACTGACACTTGGAACCATTGCTTTCCCACAGTTAGGGAATATACTTACTTGGCAACCCAGACAGAAGTAGCTTCCCACTTTGATTATTTGTTTACCACTGCCGAGTACATGACACCCTCCAGGATGTTTGGCATAGCAGGACTTTGCTATCCTATCATGCCTCAGTTTATGAAAAAAATTACTTGGGTGGCATTCATAGAGTATCCCATTTGTGGTTGAATCTTGCTTGCCTAAGAGATCCTGAATTTATGCAAATGGTCCAGGAGGCAGTACTCAGGATCCTCATTGAGAACTCGTTCTCTGAAATCTCACCTACAGTACTTTGTGACACCTTTCAAATGGTTGTTTATGGAATTATCATTAATTACTCATTAAAAAGAAGAAGGAAAGAGAGGCTATATTTAGGGAGCTACACAAGAATTCCAGATGATGCAGTCATTTTATATCCAGGGGGTTAAGACAGAAAAAACGTAATTAATGGTGTTCAAGCAAAAGTTACAAAAAATGATAGATCAAAATGTTGAGCAACAACTTTTTATTTAAAACACCCATGTCCTAAGGGGTGCCTAGTGGGGCAAGGAATTTGACCCGTAGGCTGTGTATGCATAAAACTAAGGAATGCATGAAGAGCTTGTTCCATCCAACCACAGGGGCTCTGCTCTCTCACCTGCAAGAGATAAGAAATGCTCTGGCTCAATATTTCCACACTTTGTATACTTCAGACTCTCATCCAGCCAGTTTACAAGTAGAGAATTATCTGCAAAAGATACCCATACATAAATTGACATGGGAGCAGGCCAAATCCCTTTTTGCCTCTACTTCTTGGGGAGAAATAGAAGGAGTGTTTTTAAAAAAAGTGAAAACATCTAAAGCCCTGGGCCTTGATGGATACCCCTTTGAATTTTATAAGCAGTTTAGGGAGGCCCTACTCCCTATGCTACTCTTGGCTTATCATGCAGTGCAAAAGGGTGACTCTTCTTCCCCAACTTGGAGGTATGCAGTCATTGCAGTCATCTCCAAACCCCAGAAAGACACCAGATTATCAGATAGCAGATATACTGCATCTTATCGACCAATGTCTATGTTGAATTTTGATTATAAAATATATATGACTGTCCTGGCCCATAGGCTGGTGGACTTAGTTCCTTAGCTAGAGTTCCTTAGCTAGTTGAGTTGGACCAAGTTGGATTTGTTAAAGGACATCAGGCCCAGGATGCGGTCAGGTGTATCTATCTGTTAATAGATTATGCCATCACCCAGAAAATTCCCCTTGTCCTATTAGGACTTCAGGCAGAAAAGGCCTTTGACAGGGTTGTCTGGCCTTTTCTCTGGGCAACCCTGTCACATTTTGGTTTCCCACAGGGATTAATATAACAGCTTCAAAATATTCATGCCACTTAGGCCTATTTAAAATTGAATGGTTCCCTCTCCGACTTGTTTCCACTTTCCCAGGAAACAAGACAAGGCTGTCCCCTTTCGCCACTGTTGCTTGCCCTGTATCTTGAGCCATTAGCTGAGGCAGCATGACAACATCCAAACATAGAGGGCATCCCTATGGGAGGACGATCACATAAAATTTCCCCCTTCAGAGATGATAGTCTGCTTGCCTTAACTGTTCGTGAGCAATCCATACTTGCAGTTTGGGAACAACTTAACCTATTTGGAGCCTTGGCCAAATACAGGGTAAACAAGCCAAAAAGTTAGATCCTTTTAAATAATTATGTCCCCTCTGCAACTTTAAAGCAGAACTTTCCTTTTAAGTACCATAAGATGGCTATATGTTATCTGGGAATTAAATCAGCCAAACATCCCTTGCATGCAGAGCTCCTTAATTATGAACCCCTGACCCAGCAGCATATAGAGAACTGGAAAAGGTTGTCCCAGATTCTGTTAAGTTACTTAGGAAAGGTTGAAGTAGTTCAACAAAATGTATTTTCCCATCTTTTACTCTTTTTGCAAACCATCCCTGTAGTTCCAAGCGAAATGTATTTTCTGGCCAGGGACAAAATAATTTCTCATTTTATTCGGACGGGGAGACCGCTAAGAGTGATTTCTCTTCCCTATCTCCTGGGGTGGGTGGGGTGGTTAAATGGTTAAACTTACCCAACTTATGACAATATGCAATTGCATCCCAGCTGCATGTTCTTTAATGCTGGTTGAATCCATTACATAGTGCTCACTGGAAACAATTTGAGATCACGTGGAGTTATTTATTTGATTTGACAGAATTCCTTTTTGGATTCCCTCCAAAATATTCCCTTCTAGAAATTTCCTTTTCATACTAGGGAGCCTTTTCGGTGTTGTCACTCGATTCTCCATAATTACCTTACCTCCTCCGAGATATTGTATCTTAGGGCCTTTGTGGCCAATACTTTTTTCCCACCTAACAAAATTCACATGGCCTTCAATAGCTGGGTGCAGCTGGGTTTAAAATATATTTTTCAGCTGGTGGGACCCCCTGATATTCTTCTTTTTGTATCCTTCCAATCTGAATACCAACTTGCACAGGTGAATTTCTACAGTTATCAACAGCATAAATCATATTTGAAACCATCTGAAGAGGCAGTTTCTTCCATAGCTGAAAAGCCTTCAAGATTTGCTTCCTTAATTAAGCCTCTATTAGTTGAATGCCTAGTGAACACATGTATAGTTTGATATACAGTATAGGGCACTTTGGGAAAAGTTGGTAGACTGGGCCAAATGTATTTCAGCAAAATGGTCCAAGGAAATAAGCACAGATATTCCTCCTTCAACCTGGGAGGCCTCAGCTCTTCTGGGTTATAAAGTCTCTAGCTCACCTTATTGGAGGGAATATATGTGTAAACTCAGAGTGTGTTTCTTTCGTACTCCAGCTGTTGTGGCAAAATTCACTGATTCCGCACTGGGAAGATGTTGGAGGGAGTGTTGATGCTTTAATGTGGATCAGACTCACATTCTGTGGGGCTGCACCCACTTTTGAGCTTCTAATGGAAGGGGATTATGTGGGAGCTGAAAGGTACTTATGAATGCCCAGACTTGTTAACTCCACCTTGCATATTGATGGCTACACTTCCAAAGGGGATCAGGGTGGACAGGACCACATACAGACAGGTCACTCTGCTTGTCCATGCAGCCATAAAAGTCATCACTTGGCTGTGGCATATGAAGGTGATCCAATAAAGGAGGCATGGTGTGGTCTGGTTAGAGAAATCTATGCATTGCAGTGGCTATCTACAAGATTAAGGAACAGAGTGTCCACTTTTGATTTTAGGTAGCGTAAGTGGGTTATTTATCAATTGGACCATTACACTGATTTTATCCCTTAATCTCCTGTGGGTTCCATAGTTTAGGGGCATTAGAAGTATTGTGTTTTGTTTGGGAGAGAGTGGGGGTGGGGCGGGGGAAGGCTTCCCTACTTTTAGGTTGGGGGTCTTCCCTTGCAGCCCTACCTTCCCCATTCCTTTGCACTTCTGGTGGTGAACCTCTTCCCCAGTAGTTTACGATGGTTAACTCTTGCATTAGATGAGCTTGGAATAATGGTGTTTAATGCAGTATTGTATTTATTTCTTATTTTAAATCTGGATGGGTTAATTCCCTTTTCCTTTACATTTTTGTATTTAATGTTTTTTTTACTTGTTTGTCTGCCATGAACTGTGTATCTTCTGTGTCTTTGTATTTATATGCAACAAAAGCTAAAATATACAAAAGAAAATCACTTTGTGGGTCTACCCCCTGAAGAAGGAGACAGCTGTGCTCTGAATGAGCACAGGGAATTGTTTGCAGGAGTTTGTTCATATTTTCTGTACTTTTTGTTTGTAGTACTTAGCTTATGTATTTTTAGCTATTGGCTAATTAAATTGGTAAATAGGGAAAAAAAAAAGAAAAGAGGCTTGCATAACATAGAAGTGTCATTGTGAATAAACATTTGAGAAGAAAGCTGGCTCCGAGTAAAATTTGCCTACATAAAAAAAAAGTATTTTTACAGGCAGTATTAAAGGGGCATTAACAAAAAACTGTGAACTGGCATAGACAACATGCTGCTGTCAAAGAGATTTTATAGTGTGCACTGAGGAAGCAATAAGACATGACAGGAGTGTAGTTGTCCATAGTTCATGCATGCCCAGTTGCGTAATAAGGCATGAGGGGCTTGAATGAGTGCTTTTAGCACCTGAAAGTGCATGAACCACAGACAACCATCACCCCTGGAGTGTTTTATTGTGCTTATAAAATTAGTCCCCATTAATAAATTGTAAGAATGAAGGGGTAAACAATTATATAAAAATCATCATTGTGTAGTACTAAGAGAAAAAGGGAAACAAATGAGTCCTTCTTTCTGACAGTATAGGGTGAAGCTGAGATTGTGATCAAGTCAATCTAATTGTCAAAATTATAAATGACAGTTTTTTCCGCAGTTTTAGAGAGACTGCATTATCATGTGTTGAGTGGCTGTTGTTAAAGAAGCTGCTGGATGGTGAGGAATGAAGAGTGAGTTAGCACTGTGAGGCATTATTTTAAGTAGTGACTGGATGGTGCAGGATAAAGAGAGCAAGTGAGTACTATGAGATGCTGGGTGGTTTGAAGAGACAGAGAGCAAGTGAGTGTCATGAGCTGTTATGTTCAGTAGCAGTTGGGTGGTGAGGTAAAAACAGAGGGAGGGAGCTCTTTGAGCTTATGTTAACAGCTGTGTGGAGAGTGCAAGCAATCATTGTGAGGCACTGTTTTAAGTAACAGCTGTGTGGTCAGGAAGAGAGAGAGAGAGAGAGAGAGAGAGCACAAGTGAGCCATATGCAGCAAATGTGGTGAGAGAGAGAGAGAGAGAATGAGAGAGAGAGATGCACTATGCATGCTACCATGGTTACTGGCAAGGGGTCCATGCTCATTATTTCTGGCTCCAGAAATACATCAAAAAGGAAAAACAAAATGCTAATTGAGCAGTGCAGCAGGAGGGATGGCAAGAGGGTGGGACTGCTGATGAGCTGGCAGGCTGTTCATACTCAGATAAGGGAAGGAGGGAGAGCAAAAGGACAAGATGCTATGGACTTTACTGTATAGCAATAGATGGGGGACAAAATCAAGATCAACGATATGAAGCCTCCTAAAAAAAAGTGAGAGAAGACAAAAATAAAGCAAGAAGATGGGTTTCAGTTTTATTTTAGCATGCTTGGGTTATGCTATTTTGCTGTTGGGTGGGGAGTTTTTTTTAAAAACAAGTAGTTAACTGTATTTATTTACTCATGCCAAGGCACAGTTGCTAAATAGGTCTTTTACATTACAAACATGGCTGCCAGAAATCCCTTTTCAAAACATTTTAGGGAGGCATTGATATATAGGTGCAGTGTGTCCTGGATGTCAAAAGGATTCCCAACCTGGTGATTCTCTACCTGTAAGGCCCTGGGTTCAGAACCCTCTTCACCAATTAGGAAGCAGAATGTTTCCTACTCATTTTATAATTAAATATAACAATGATGTTTAGAGTTGAGTTATTATGGCCTATACAAAAGCAGGAAAACTGTTGTTTTATGTATAGATGTATCCATGAATGAATAATTTGGGGACAACAGAGGTAGCTTGGCAAGCCCATTTTCAAAACTAGATACACTTTGGTTACTGTTTATTTGCTGCAGGATTAAATATTAAAGTTTACAACACACTTATATGTCAGAAAGCTAATAATACAATTATTTCCATGGTGCTTCTTTCCTATGAAGGTAAGAAAAAGGGCATCAGCTGAAGCAGGTCAGGAGTTGACATATTAAGCAGATAGCTTAGAGTGAGTGTCCAGAGTATTATGTTGTCATGCATGTGTAACAAACACCTTAAACAGCTTACTGTATAAAAATCTTCTTTAAAGTTTTAAAACTGTTGTTTCTACATGATGTTCACTGTACATATATTTCTTTGCAATACTTATTTAAATAGCAGATCTGTATTGTGAATATGTTTTAAAAAACACACACATTGGGCAAGTTATTTGTATATAGCTGAATAAAGTCTTACTCTGTTCATAAACATAATTATTGTTTCTGCCTTTTTTTTTCTGTCACCACCAAGTGGAGCCAAAGCCCAGTTGGTGAAAAGCCAAGACGAATGCCTACCCTGAAATTACATTGATGGGGGTTATTTGAATAAAGTGCTCCAAACCAGACTGTTGAGTGTCAGTGATCTGTAACTGTAAATTAGTCGAGCAGTCAAATCACAGTAAAGCATTTCCTAAAGATCCTTTTACTTGAACTTCTGTTATCTGTACTGGATTGGTTACTATTTTTATATTAGCTCATAAGCAATTGATGTGCTCTGCATTGTTGGTTTCTAATTAATAAGTTTGGTTTGATTAGAGGGAATTCGGTAGGGATCAGAAGAAGTAGCCAAACAGCAAAATCTTGAATCAGCATTTCTTATCCCTAGGTATCACTTCATAACCATGATGGATTTAATTGATAAGAAAAACAAAACATGTTTTTACACTGTCTAATGTTTGTCATATAAACTGAACCATTTCTAATAGACTGCATAATTTCAAGATACTATAGAATAAGTATAAAATGCATTTCAGCGATAATACTGACAGACTTCAAGTTTATGTGGATTTTTTTTATCATTTATGCCCAATGAAACCAAAAACGTAGCCTCACAATAAATAAGTAATGGAGTGACACATTTAGAAAACAGGATTTTGATGTTAACGAAGAGCAAATTATTTAAAGCACATTTGTATATCAGCTTTCCAAGAGTCAATGTGTCTGATCATGTTTGAGTTTTTGATGATGTTGTGTGCTTCTGTGTGCATGTGTGTGTTAGGGTGGTGATTGAGATAGATGGACATGAGATACTCCAGACATGAACCATTTGAAATAATGCCCCATGTGTCACTGCTCCCCAAAACGATTAATGTACTCTGTGTACTGGCATCAGCAACTTATTTTGCTGAAAATCCTAGTATCACTGCAACCTTTTATTTTTACATAACGCTGCCAGAATTAGACCTGTAAAATCATTTTACTTATACATTTTCATTGGATTTGTAGGAGATGTTCATGCCAGGAAGGCAATTTGCCCATACTGGCTTGCCATTGTTCAATTGTTATAGCCGATTATATTTAATTTTTAAAGTATTTATCTAGTCTGCTCTTAAAATCTTCTATGTCATTAATCAGCAAACTCCCAGCTGCTAGCTCATTCCAGAGTTCCACCATCCTCCGTGTTATTCATTGCCACCTTATTTTTGTTCTGTAGATCTCACCTATTAACTGATGAACGTGAGTTCTGGTATCATGTTATATTTCTTTCTGTTGTAACACAAAACAAACCCATAAATCTATATCCTGAAATGCTTTATATAGCAAAGATCCTTTCTTAACCATCTGCACTCCAATGTGAACATGTCCAGCTTCACCAGCCTATCATTATATGGCAGTTCCCTTACACCTGATACCATGTTTGTTTCCCTCCTCTGAACCGCCTTCAACTGCTGTATTTCCCCTTTAGATTGTGGTGACAAGAACTGGCAACTGTACTTCAAATGAGGCTTCACAAGGACAGCATAGAGAGGCATTAAACACCCTGCTATCTTTGCTGGTTATATGTTTGCTAAAACAGTCCAATATCTTAAAACATGTTTGTGCAGTTTCCCTACAATGTTTGTTGAAATTAAGATCCTCATTCACCATTATTCCTAAGCCCCTTTCTATTTTACATTCCTTAATTTCTTTCCCTAATAGTGAATATGTGTTCCTTTTATTTCTACTACCCATGTGTATCACTGCACCTTTATCAATACTAAATTCTCAACTGTGAGCTTTTGCCCTGGTCTCCAGGTTTCTTAATTCTGATTTGAAATGTCTTATTACCTCTTCTGAGTCAGCCACCGATCCTAACTTATCATCATCAGCAAATTTTGTTAACCAGACTCCACTGTTACACTGCATTGATGTTACATAGATGTTAAATATTGTGGGGCCCAATACTGAGCCCTATGGAATCCTACCCTAGTCACTCTACCCCATTTTGATTTACAACCTCTTAAGACAATAAGTTGTCTCCTATCCTGCAGCCATGATCTTCTGCAGCTTACCAGCCTCTGATTTAGTCTCATCTCTTTAGCTTAGACATAAAACACCAAATTTGGTACCTTATCAAATGCCTTGCTATACTCCAGGAAAATAACATTCACAGTTAGACCTTTGTCCAATGCCCTGCTTATGTTTTTTTTTTTAAACTTGTTAAATTTGACAAGTGCGTCCCTTTATAAAACTATGCTGCATTTGATCTGTTAAATTATTTCCCTGAACACACTTTTCTTTTTCCTCTTTGATAATAGCTTTGAGAACTTTGCATCTCTCCAAGGTTAAACTAACTGGTCTGTAATTCTGATGACTGGCTCTTTCTTCCTCTTTATGACTGAAGTGGACATAGCCCTGCAAACATCTTATGAGCACAGTAGAGTAAAAGGGAACTTACCAGAAACCAGCTGGATTTTTAAATAGTGGAGGTGGAGTCAATCACTGTGCTGTCCACTGCAATACTTTGTCTTACAAAAAAAATCAGCCCCATGCACAGCCACGCACAGCCCTATTAACTGTAGTACTGCACATTCAGACACCAATTCATTGACACTGGCAATATGTTTCAATGCAAGTTTCCTCCTCTCTGGACATCCTGGGGTTTAAAGATCAATGGGAAACACCTGAGCTAGTCATGACCATAGAAAAGTATCTATCCAACACCTATATCATCTGACTGGTGGGTGGTAGAAGTATGCTATTGGACTCCTTAAATGTTAATAAGAAGCATAGACTGCTCAGAACATGACTGTCCCCATAAAAATCATTAGTACAAATCCTGTAATCTATTTGACATTTACAGGCACCAAAAATAAGTGTATCATGATAGTGGGAGATAATGGGAGCAAAAACCAATATCTCCCCATGTTAGTGCTGTATTTGAAATCTATTTGCACAACATAAAACAAAATTCAAAAGGGTATTGGTTTGCCAATTTATATTTGAATATTAATGATGGATGCTCTAAACCCCAATTCTGGATGTCTGCTCAATTGTTCATCCTTCCAAATTTTACAGTCTCTAAGAGATTATATACACAACACCCCACCGGTAACACGTGAGGTAGGCACCTGAATCATGGTGCCATCTGAAACGGCAACGAGATATGGGTGAAAGCCTGAAAGGTGAGGGGCAGGGAGGGTGACCGGATGTGGTGGGGTGGGTGACCCTAGTGACAGGATGTTTCTACATGTACATGCGTGTGGGGGGGTGGAGCAATCATGGTGAGCATGGTCTGGGAGGGGGCGGAGGGGATGTAGCGGGTGTCGCTGTGGTGAGCTGAGCTGCACTGAAGCATCGGGGGTTGACCACCACTTGTGGTGCTGGGGTTCCAGGATCGGATCTGGATTCGGGTGCTACTGTGCTTTTCTCACACCCAGCCCAAAACTTGTCATTTTTTTTGCTTTTGCACCCCCCCCAACATGCACCCCCATGGAGTTGAGAATCCTTAAGTAGAGGGGTGTGGGGGGAAGCCCCCCCATATGGGTGTGTGTGGGGGTTGTGCAGCCCCCTCAAAGAAAGCAAGTGGCACCATTCTTCCATGTGCCGAGGATGTCAGAGTGACAAAATTGTTTTTGCCACCCTGATGTCACGATAATGCGAGTTGCCATTCGACACTCACCATTATCACATAGAACCCACCCCTCCCCACTAAGAGTTTGTAAAATTTGGAAGGATGGACAATTTTTAAAGTTTTAATTATATTTTGCATGGTATAAATATTATTATTATTATTATTTTTTTTTTTACCAGGAGAGACACTAAGCTGAAAGCTTGTTTACAGGTGTGACCTGTGAGCACAAGGAAGTTAAGTAACTTGCTCAGGGTCACACAGTATGCGAGTAGGGGCTGTGGGATTCAATCCCAGGTCTTCAGGTTTGCAGCTCAGAGCCTTAAATCACTGTGCTATACTGCCTCCTAAAATTTGAACTGAAGAAAAAAACCTAAGTGCATGAGCAAATCAGACACTTGCTGGATGCACTTTCACTGAGCACACATAGACAGCACTCACATGGAGGATGGCAGTTGTGATTGCAATCCAATCCAGGAAGCATAGCCACAGAGACCAGGCAGCAGCTCAGCCAATTGTTTCAAGAGCTAAGTTCTCAGGTGATGGGTAGGCACTGAAAGCCAATCAGCTGTTTGCTGACCTGGTTTCATGCAAGTCAGAGGACTGAAGCCTTCTCTGATTAGAGTGGCTTTGGGTCCTTAGAAATACATGAAGTTTTAGTGCTGCAAGCATCGAGTAATGTCACTGCACAGAGCCTGATTATTGGTCTAGACTGACAAGTCCCTGCTATTTTGAACTGCGTTGGGCTTGGCACAGACACACCCCTGAAATCTCCTTTCAATGTTGCAAAACATTTGGTACACACGCATGCATCAAATGTAAAAAAAAAATGCTTCACTTTAAACAATAGCAATGACTCATCATCATGTATTGATGGCACTCTAGCTTACAGAACATGCCAAGACTGTTAAGGGCCTAGCTGAGATTCCTCTCAAGTGAAAGATAAATTGTACAGCAACAGCAAGAAACAGAAGATGTGAAAAGTAGTAACAATGCTGTCCAGCGTAAATGCACTTCCAAATGATGGCTAAAATACACTAGATGAAACTA
Source organism: Neoceratodus forsteri (assembly GCA_016271365.2). Lineage (NCBI taxonomy): Eukaryota > Metazoa > Chordata > Ceratodontiformes > Ceratodontidae > Neoceratodus > Neoceratodus forsteri. The sequence goes on from CM057454.1 coordinate 800,842,689, forward strand.
AAAACAGTCATATAACTGCCCAGCAAAAAAACTGTGACCTGCCAAAGACATAAAAGGAAAGACCATCTGTCAGAGCTTTTCACATTTACCATGCAGGAAGTACAGTGGTGACCAGTTTTAGGTTCTTTCATGTCTAGCCATGTCAGTCATTGACTTCAGACATGGACTGGCAACAACAGACAGAGCCATCACTGATAATTGTTTAGTTGCTATATGTTTCCAGTAAATATGTATAGTCATCGCTCAGCACTGTGACAATGATGACACAACATGATAAACAAGAAAGAATCTGATACTGAGCACAACTGCAACATTAATGACAGAAGCCTACTTTTGTAGGTCACTGGCAAGAGAATATTTTGAACTTTTGTGGTGGGTGAATTAAAAAATATGAAATAGGAAAATGTATTTATTTATTCAAAATGTGGTGACTGGAAATAGTACACTAAACCAGAGCTCATTTCTAGGTGCAGTCTGCAGGGTGTGAAACAGCAATAACAAAGTGACACAAGCAGGTGCATGTATATGAACAATAAAAATCACAGTACAAGTTATTAGTTTCAAAGAGATATAAAACAATGCAAATATGTATCAAGTAGAACTGTCATGGGGGTACCCAGATGAAAACTAAGTGAGTGTGCTGCCAATGCAAGGCAAGGCATGTAACAGAATCATGGTGGCATAAAATTCAAACGGCAGATTACTCTGAGTTTAAGCTATTCAGTGGAGTAAGATATAACACATGTAAAATATTTGGTGGGGATAGGGCATGGGTTTTTGTAATGTAGAGAGAAGAGAAAGAAGCTTAGTTCCAGGTATATACTTGTATGAATTTTGTCAGTAAAGAGAGATTTGAGTGCAGGGAGAAAAATATATGAATGTGCAAAGGGAGACAGTATCATGGTGTTGGAAAGTGGTTAAAGGAAGTTCACTGGCTCACTACAGATTTACTGCAAGAGATATGAGGAACAGAACAGGGGATAATCAGAGGGAGTAAGAGGAGGACATGGCAGGATAAAGGAGAGAGGACAGGTAAGCAGGAACAGTGGCAAACAAGTATTTGTTCATGAAGGAGGAACAGTGTGAGAAACACTAGGACTCAATGGAAGGGAAAGAGAGAATATAGAGAGCAGTGATGAGTGAGAGATGGAGCACTAAGAGCAAAACAGCAGAAGAAATGAAAAAGGGGTCAAGCTGGGCAAGTGTAGTCTTTGAGGAAGCACTGTAGACTACATCTGTGTAGTCAAACACTGGCAAGATAATCTCAAATATCACCTCAGCCATGATCTCTTGGCAGACCAGGAGAGGAGATAGTAATTATTTTTGCACAGCACACCATGTTGTATTGTGAGGCTCCCTGAGCCTTTTGGAAAGGGTAATGTACAAATAAAGATTTCCTTGCTTGCCTTGTCTTAGGGTGGTTTGGTATGTATGGCATCAATGTCGGTGGAAACACTGAGATTCTGGTCTAGCTATACCCCTAAGTACTTGTAGTGGAGTATCGTTAATTTAAAGATTTAGTCATTAACAGATACATAGTGGATATGTGATGGGTGGCTGTCAGATATTGCTTTTATCTTCATGAGTGGTCAGTGACCTCTTGACTGTCATGTGTGGCAAAGCTATTAGTGAGGGCTCAAGAGGTCCCTGGCAGTTCATGAAGATAAAAACAATGGGATTGGTTTTCAGAGCCCTGAAATTGAGGCAAGCTGCCTGTTGCATCAACATTTGTGGCATTTCCAATTTTCAAATGCAGGTTGGGATTAAATTGAGTGCCTTTGCACCAAACTGGCCCTGTGACAGCCCTGCACCTGAAATGGAGGTGCACAATATCAGAAGGGGGCATGCACCGTGGAAGTGATGCAAAATCCCAACATGTGGGATTCTCAATGAGCTGCAACCAGTAAAGGGCCCACCAAGATTTTGGTCAGTCCCGAGCTGGTCAAAATGCCTGTAAACCACTCCAGGGCCCCAGGTGGGAGGTGCTGCCACGCCCACCTGTGGTATTCAGATAAATGAGGAACAATGTAGAGAATAAAGGCAGCACAGTATGGAAAGGACTTCAAATTGAAATCTCTTCCCATATGACATCCTTTGTTTCCTAATGACCTAGGTATTATTGGAGGGGGGCAGTGTGATGTTGTCTACCATCTTGATATAAGTTATATACTGTAAGACACAGAACCCTGGGTATCCTGGTAAAAGACATATTGTAGGGTCTGTATACATTTCCTGACTCTGGCAGTAAAATTCCTTTTGCACAATGTTGATTAAATGTACAGTATTTGTATGGCACATGAAATAAATTCCAGCTCAAAAATGTCCCCGTTATGTCTCAGGAATGCCAGTATGGCAGAGACCCTCTGGACAACTGCTGTGTGACAAATACTCTACAGAAAAGAGACAGATCGCTACTCTAGGAAGGAAAGAAGAGCAGAAGGAAGTCTAATAAATTCACAGGGACCATTGTTATGGCTATCATGACCACTAAGGACAAACTGTAAGAAAACTGACCAGTCATTCAACTGCCAGCAGGAGGTCATCCCTGAGTAATTGAAAGTCTGCTGCAGTTTCTGTGCCACTCATATTTCCAAACCCTTGATAACAGTTGCTTCCAAGCATCGTTCATTCCTTTCACTTTAATTACTTTTCCCTGATTGTCTCTTGGCAACCTTGGCTCCTTGCCCTAAATTCACTCTTTGCACCCATCATGTCATCTTCTCTTCCTCTGCTGTTCCTTCCATGCCTCAGCCAGTGTATTTCAGTCTCCTGTTCACTTGAGCTTTCCAGATCATCCCCATGCATGTGGTGAGGCTGAAGATGCTTACAGTGAGCTGGACAGTGTGCCCAATCTGTCTTCATATCATGCTGGGCTGAAGGTGCGGACATGAACCAGGGACCCTTGCAATCATCAGAGTATAAGGCATCAAGAGACAGAGCCTGCTCAACACCTAGAAGCAAATCATGTAATTGTGATGCTGGAAAGGAAAACAAAATCTACTTTATGAGTCTCTGATCTGGAAAAAGGAACTACAATACTTTGTCTATCGTCATATGGTGCCTACTATAAACGTCTTAGGGTGTTTTCTCAAGAACAATTTAATAGCCACTTTTTAAAAGAATATACCTGTATATAGAACATCTTAAGATGAGACTGCTCTCCCTGCTCTCCCCTTCTGAGGCATGCAATTATGTGGCTCATTCATTAGTGCAAAAATTGCTAGTTTACACATTTCTCACTCTACACAATACTGTTATTTTGTAGCCATATTGGCTCTTGTTAGAGTTTGTTATATTGCGGTGTTAAATTTGCATTTCTCCATCTTTTTTTTTTTTGAACCTCCTGTGCAACTCCCGACCAGCCTCTCCTTCCACCTAGGTGCACCCTGCCACCATTGTACACCTGCTGCCATCCACTGTCTCATATTACAGCCCTCAAGGAAACCCAACATATCCCTTCATCGGATGGATCCCCCCTTCCAAGGGAGAAGGCACCGGTAGGCACATCCTTATTGACCAAGGTGCTGCTGGGGTCAGTACAGGTGATCCAGGGCTTTGTGGCAACTGGGGACCGGAGACTGGAATTCAATTGATTGGGGGGGTGATTTTCCATTTTCTGGCCCGCCCATACTCAACCCAGATTGGGCCTATGTAGGATGGTGACCAGAGGCAGGGACAAGTTGCGGCATGTAGATGTTGCATGCTCCATGCATGTCACCCAATCCACCACCAGGTGCTGAGGCCCTGTCCAACCCCCTGGGAGGGAAGCATCCAATGGATGCTCTAGATTCCCTCCCTGCTGGTCTCCAGTCCTGACACATGGGCTCAAGACATGGACCCATTTCACCAGCATGCCAAGCTCTCTCCATCTTTTAACTACTTCCCCTGTATCAAGACAGTGTTGAAATCTATTAGTAATCAGGCCAGCTATTTGCTCACCCAGTTCCCTAACCAATCGTGTGGATTTCACCAGGATCCAGTGCCTTATTTGGGTTTATCCCCTTCAGCCTTTTGACACTGTTATGTTCCTTAATCCAGGCTTTAGGGCAACAAGTTATTTCATCCACACTAGTATCAATGTTTTCTTTTTCACAAATGACACTTCAGAACAATCTGTTAAACACCTTAACCATATCACCCTCTAATGTCAGTAGATTACCGTCATCCCCTAAGGGTCCTACCTGATTAGTTGTCCCTTTTTTCATTTTAATAAGTATAGAAGGATTTGTAGTTATTTTCTACCTTAGTTGTTAACTTTAACTCATATTCCCTTCTATTCTTTCATATTGCATTTTTTATTTCCTTTGCTAATGTATTGTATAATTTCCATAACTGCTGAGTGTTGCCCTTCCTTGCTGCTCTGTATAACATTTTCTTTTTTTTTTCATTATCTTCTTAATTTGTGGCCGAGGTTTGTGGGAAGCATGCAAAGAAGGAGGAGAAGCATGACAGTGACTTGCTCAGTCTGCCATGAGGGCTAAAACATTGCAGAACTCCCTCCAGCTAGCTCCCTCACACCCACTCCAAACAATTTGTATTTGGTGTGATGAATATAGGCATTGAACTAAAATGCTGTGAAGAAGAAATTGAAAAAAGTATTAAAACCATACTAGCATTTGACATGATGATGCCAAACAAAATAAGAGCTCAAGCAAACATCCAATGATGCACAACCTAAAATGTTTAAAGCTTCAGCAATGCTGACTAGAGAAATTGACTCTCTAATCCAAAATCGAAAACTTACTACTCTCTTTTGATGATTCAACAGGCAACAAAAACAATGCCACAGCATTCTTTCCATTGTTTCGATATCTTGAGAAATCCATAGACACTATTCTAGAGAAAACAATACCTGAAACAGGTATGACATCTTTGCCAAAGGTCCAGCAATCAGTAGAAAAAGAAGGGACCAAAAGTAGGCAAGGAGGAAAAACAGAAACCAATGAGGAAACAGAAGCTGTGTCCAAACAGAGGATACAAGAATAAAAAACTGAAACTTCTGTTGATGGAAAAATACAAAGACAGATACCAGACAGTCAAACAAAATGCCAGAATGAGAGCATAAACAGCCTGGAGAAGTACACCGATGCTGATGATTCAAGACAAAACTCAGACTTACAAGAACACCAATAAGAAGCAAGTTCTGGGGTAAGCAAAACTATAAAAACTTATAATATTGCCCCACTGAATGCAAATGAAAACAAAAATGAAACAACAATTAATACTGAGGCTGTACCTAAAAACTAACTGAGAATCATATCATCTTAAAAACGGAACAAAAAAGAAATAAAAAACCCTTATATTAAAAAAGACAAGGTACAAGAGATTCCTTCACACACTACTTATATAGCATCCAGTGAAGATGAAACATTTGAAGAATCAGATAAAATGGATCCACCCTATTGGGCACAGATGCTCTTTAAACAAATTAACAATATAGCACAAAAAATAGAACAGATGTTAGTTATGCAAGAAAAACTTGACAACTACTATAAAATGACTCAATACTTAATGAAAGAAAATTCAGAAGTGAAAGAAGAATTGCACCAACTAAAACAATCATTAATCAGCATATTGGATAAAAATATCCCTATTTCGAGATGATTAAAAAACGTGTAGACCTCTAATACAGAGATAAAAGTGAAACTCCTTGATTTTGAATTGCGATCAAGGAGAATGAATTAGAAAATATTCTGCGTTCCTGAGGCATGGAACAACATGAGAGGCCTTAATGAAACCTTTAAATTGATTGTAGTAACCTATTTGGACACAAAGCCTGTAAATATAAATTTTGAATTAGACCACATTCACCATGGTTTACGAGCCAAGCCCTTAGACGTAGCTCCACCCAGACCAATAATTTAAAATTTTCTCTGAACAGCAGACAAAGAAACCTTGATAACTGCAGCATATAATAAGAAAAAAAAATCACGTTGATGGGTGCAAATACTGTATCTCCATTTACAACAATTTACCCCAGAGATATTGCAAGAAAGAAAAAAGTATGACTTTCTGAGAAGCAAACTGTGGTCCCATGGCTACAGAGTCACCATAACTTTTCCAGCCAAACTGAGAGTTATTATTAAAGGAAAATGCTATACTTATGATTCAGTACAAGATGTCTTGAAAGAGATGAAAGAAAAACTACTACATTTTTTTATATAGTGTAAGTCATAATAAGTACTGTAGCAAGTATTCATGTACTAAGTTAATACTGTGATCTGATGAGGACAGAGAGGGGTGGGGGGAGAACCTGCAGCGCTTCCAAGAGTAAGCGGCTAGCTCAATAACATTTTTACTACTCTTGCAAGTTGTAGATGGTTAAGAAAATTGTTGGTATATGTTATGCATACTGTTTCATAAATAACATAGGAATGAAATGGCATGACTTAAGAAAGAAAAGGGAGGTTGTTAAAGGAGGGAAGGAACAGTATGAGTTTAACAAGGGAGGGAATTGTGTGGGGGTGGGGTAGATATTTCAATAAAGATAAGGCAACAAGATTCTATGGCAGACAGGGAAATCACTTAAGTTATTCATATAAACTTTGCAGAAGGAAAGAAGCAGAATATTGAAAAAACTAACATGTTGTACGTTCAGACAGACAGGATAGAGTTATTACAGTTTTACAGAACTCTTGGAATTAGAGTCCTTAACGAAAGGTTAATTATTTTTCCAAGTTAGATCCAAGACTGAACAGTGTATGGGATTAATAGGATTAAATTGATTTCTCTGAACATTAATGGAATTAACGCCCCAATAAATTGCTTAAAGCTATTAACTTACTTTAAAAAATCATATGGGAAAATCATTTCTATTCAAAAAACCCACCTGGATAAAAAAGGAATTTCAAAAGCTGCATAGAAACATGGAAATTGTCAGCAGATAAGGACCACTAGGCTCATCCAGTCTGCCCTTTAGAGAGTTTCAAGAAGAAATAGCTGGACCATTAGCTGAGTTATACAACGAATCTCTGGAAAGTGGCAAGGTGCCACTTGACTGGAAAAGAGCTGCAGTGGTACCATTGTAAAAAAGTGGCAGCAGGGAGGAGGCAGGAAATTACTGTCCAGTCATCTTGACCTCGGTGGTGGATAAAATCATGAAGACACTACATAAAGAATAGATAATAGAATTCCTAAAAGAGGCAGGAAAACTTGACCCCAAACAATATGGATTTCAATCAATCAATCAATCAATCAAATTCTTTATTAAACCAGGCGATCACTGTTGAGTAAGCTCATTTTCGAGGTGCACCTGGAGGTGGATTTGCTGCAGGTAGATCATGTCAGACTAATCTGATCAAATTCTTCGATTGGATGACCAAAGCAGTAGACCGGGGGGAGGGCAGTGGACTTGGTGTACCTGGACTTCAGCAAGGCTTTTGACACCATCCCATATAGGAGGCTGAGTAAAAAACATGAACACACAGGTGTTGGTCATAAGATAGTATGCTGGGTAGCACACTGGCTGCAGGACAGAACTCAGAAAGTCACAGTAAACATTGCCATGTCCAAAGAGGATTTTGTAACCAGCAGAGTCCCTCAGGGATCAGTGCTGGTCGAGTCCTCTTCAACATATTCATCAGTGACATTGCTAATGGTCTTGAGGGTAAAGTCTGCCTGTTCACAGATGATACAATGCTATGTAATAGGGTGTACATTCAGGAGGGAACCTGCAGTATGAAAGAGGATCTCAAGAAACTTGAACAGTGGTCCAATGATTGGCAAAGTAGATTTAAGCAATAATGCCCAACAGGGTGTGTGTCATGCTGGGATAACGTCACGCCTCAGGTGGTTGGGCACAAGGTTGCAGGCCGAGTGCATCCAATACCTGAGGCATGATGTCATCCCAAATGACACACACCCTGGAGGGCATCATTGCTATTATACAATGGCTCGTTGTTATATATAAAATAAAAAAAAAATTTAAAGATTGTTTTTATTAGTGTGAACAAATATTTTTGTTTCTCAACAGGAGATGCAAAAAAGGAGATGTTGTGCTGGGATAACATCACGGGTCCTGCCCCAGATTGACCAATCAGAATCCAGGAAATTTTCTTGCCATTGTATAATTAATGTTAAAAAATGCAAAGCGATGCATCTTGGAAAATAGAACCCAAGAACTCAATACTTCCTAGATGGGCATTGATTTGAAGAAACCAGGATGAATGAGACTTGGGCATAATATGTAGGACGACCTTAAAATAGGAAATCAATGCAAAAAAGCAGCACAAAAAGTAAGCAGCATCCTCAGATACATACGCAGAGGAATAACTAGCAGGAAACAAGAAGTGATTATTTCACTCTATAGATCTCTGGCGAGGCCACACCTGGAGTACTGTGTCCACTTCTGGAGGTCCCACCTATGAAGGACATAGATCATTTGGAATCAGTTTAGAAAAGGGACACAAAGATGGTGCAGGTCCTCCTTCACAAGTCATATGAGTCTAGACTCCAAGACCTAATCTTGTACTCCCTAGAACAGATAGGGGACAGAGGGGATGTGATGGAAATGTTCAAATCATCAATGGTATAAACACTATTCAGGCAGACAACCTCTTCCATGCAAATGGAGAGGGGCATACACGAGGGTACAACCTACGCTTGAGAAGGGGAAGGCTCAGAGGCAATATCAGGAAGTACTCTTTTGCAGAGTGGGCAATAGACACATGGAACAGCCTGCACACAGAAGTGGTTGCAACAAAGATGGTGAATGCATTTAAACATTCATGGCACCAGCACTACAGTGTAAACAAAAACAGCAAAATATAGGGAGGGGAGGCAGGTTCATGGGCAGATTAGACTGGCCACTTGGTCCCCATCTGCTGTTAAATTCTTATTTTCTATAGTCCTACATTTGTTTTCAACCTGTGACCTTAACTGGTCACGGCTTATCATCACTCCTATCCACCTCTGAAGGTCCATTATGCCTATCCCAGGAATGTTTAAAATCCCTCCACCATGCTCACTCCCACCACCACCTCCAATGGCAGACTATTCCATGTGTCTACCACCTTCTCTGTGAAGAAAAATGTCCTCACATTACCACTTAACCTGCCTACTTCCAATCTCATGTCATGTCCTCTCATTCTTATTCTCTTTTATGCTGGAACATATCTACTCCTTGTGGGTGCACAGGCAGTGGTATCACTATCAGAAGGCGGGAGGTAGTGATGCCATTGTACAAAACACTAGTGAGGCCTCTCCTAGAGTACTGTGTGCAATTCTGGAGGCCACACTTTCATCCATATTGTTTGTGGTCAAATGTTCCTGCCTCTTTTAGGAATTCTATTATCCTTTCTTTAAGTAGTTTCTCCTTGTTAGAAAGTAATTTTTCACAGACAGGGTTGTGGATGCATGGAACAGTCTTCCTGAGGAAGTTGAGGAGTCAGAAACAGTGGGAGAATTCAAGAATGCATGGGACAAGCATAAGGCAATTCTAGTGGGGGGTAGGAGGAAGTAAGCTGTTGATTAACTAGAATCTGAAGCTTATCCATCAGGTAGGGAAATGGGCAGACTGGGTGGGCCAAGCGGTCCTTATATGCTGTCAAATTCTATGTTTCATCAAATTCTATTAATTCCCCTGAAGTACTTAAATGTTTCCATCATGTCCACCTGGTCCCTCCTTTCCTCCAGTGAGTACATATTTAGGTATTTTAATCTCTTCTTGTAGGTTTTCGGATGCAAACCCTGAACCATCTTAGTTGCCCTTCTGGACCACCTCCACCCTGTCAATATCCTTATGAAAGTGTGGCCTCCAGAACTGCACATTGTACTCTAGGAGAGGCCTCACTAGTGTTTTGTACAATAGCATCACTACCTCCCACCTTCTGCTAGTGATACCTCTGCCTGTGCACCCCAGCATGCCACTGGCCCTCCAAACAGCTATGTATTCTGCATGGATACCTTCAGGTCATCTGAAATGATAACCCCCAGGCCCATTTCTTCCCTGGTGATCAAAGATTAAAAATAAATGGCTCAACCATTTATATTTTAGTATTGGCACAAATAAAAGTTGGGGTATAACCATCATGATAAAAAGGAAAGGTGTGAGCATTAAAATTTTACAACAGTATGTGGATAAGTAGGGTAGAATAATTTTAATTAAAACACTTAAATAACCAATTTATTATTATTGGATCCCTATATGTCCCATTTGCAAACAATTCTGATTTTTTAACAAAGATTTCAGAGGGGCTACACATATTACAAGTGAAATAATAGCTGGAGATATAAATGCTTTAGTGAATCCCTATCAAAACAAATCATCACCCCCAACAAGAGGTAACATATATGCAGCTAATAAATTAAACAAGTGTCTTCTTTTTGAAAATGTAATAGACACATGGGGCACGATTCTAAGACATATATTACAACTCACAGGTGTATGCGAGTTGTGACATTTGCTGCTATGCCGGGGACCCTTTGCCATATTCCAGAACAGGCAGGGTCCCTGGTACTTATGCCCTGCAACTTGTGGCAGCTCCAGGGTTGTGCCACAGGAAGGGTGCACCCCACCTGGGAGCTGCAAGTCAACGATGGCAGGACACAGGCTCCTTAGCCCCCCCAGCCCCAAACATGCCCACAAGCCTCCATGGGCCATGGGAGGTGTCAGCTGTATGGCACAGGCATGAGAGTGGCAGGGCATGACAGACCCGAGTGCCAGCGTATGGGATGTTCTGTGGTGGAGGTCCATGGGGCATGGCCATGTGCTGGATTTGGCACTGCAGGGGGACAACTGACAGGTTGTCAGGATGGAAGCCCCTTAGACCAGCTAAAAGCTGGTCTAACCCTGTAGTGCTGCAGTGGGTCTTGGAATGGTCTAGTGGTGTTACCGCAGAAACCCTTTCAGAATAGGGCACAGATGCTGTTGTAATCCCCCCTTCCACCACACTGTAGGAGCCATGGGAAGCAGAAGCCCCCTTGGGCACAACCCACCCACACTACGGCTCAGGCCACCTCTTAGAATCCCTACCTGCATAATGCATGTCGCAAGGTGCGACTTGCACCATTGGGTTTTGCGCAAGTCATCTTGAGACATGCATAACCCAACTTAGAATCAGGTACTATGGCATCATTTCCATATAACAGCTAAAGATTTTACTCACTTGTAAAAAAAATCCAAAACTTTTACCCACATTGACTACATACTAGCATCAAAAGATTTGATAAAGTTACTTATTCAACAGATATTGATTCCATATTTCTGTCTAACAATACACTTATTAGTATAGAAATAGACATAATTAATCCAGACAGGAAATTCTCCCCACAATGGTCATTCAGAAATGAATATTTAAATGATAATAAATTTATATCCTTAATAAAATAAACAATCTGTCAATTTTGGTATTATAACTATTCCAGTCAATGCACAATATCTAAATTAAGGGACACTTTTAATGTCATGCTATGGGGCATAATGATTATTGTATCAAATAAATATTCATAAACAAAAAAAAGAAATATCAAGATATAGAAGAAAATTAAAATAACTGCATAAATTAATATTACAAGACTACAAGGAATATAAAGAAGATTGGCAACATTAAAAACTAAAGAAACAAGAAATAATTACCCAAGAAAATACACAAGTGTCATCTATGATAAAAAAAAGTTAAATACTTTAATACTGATTATTCTGCAAAACTATTAGCTTCTCTGTTATGAAATGATAAACAAAGAAATAATATAACAGTAATAAGAGATACAGAAGGTAATAGAAAAGGCTCAGATGAAGAAATAGAAGTATTCTAACAATATTATTAAACAATATATCAAAATGACTTCAAGCCAGACAAGCAAAAATTGAATTTTTTTCAATTTAATAAATTTAAAATCTACACCGTTTGAATTTGCACAAACTATCCAAAAAGAAATCAAGGATCCAATTAAAGCATTACCCAGGAAGAAAACACTCAGGCTTGACAGTGTTTCCAACAAATTCAATCAAGCATTCGCAGAAGTAGTCCATTGGATTGAAAAATAATTTTGAAAAATTATTAGATAAGGACATTGAAGCAGATTTACCCCCTTCAATGCAAATTATTCAAATTATATTTATACACAAAGAGGATAAACCTTTGGATAATCCAAAACATTACAGACCTATCGCAATGCTTAATTCTGACTATAAATTAATAGCAAAAGTAATAAACACCAGGATTCAAAATCATATTTCATTAAACATACACCGTAATCAATATGGCTTCATTAAAGGTAGAAGCATAATGTAGCTCAAGCTAATAAAAAAAATCAGGATATTATAGAATTGATCAACTCAAAAAATCAATACAAAGAAAAATTATTTTATGTAATAGCATTGCACGGAACAAAGGCGTTTGATTTAATTAATAGGAATTATATTTTTCATAAGTTAAAGGAATGGGAAATCATTCAAGAATTAATAACACTAATAAACTATTTATATAAAGCAACATTAGTTAAATTTCAAATAAACACATATTAGACAGCAGACATTAATATGCTAAACCTTTCCAAATATAGCCTCCTGTGCCCTGAGCAGCATGGCTTCTGCTACAACCACAGTACCACCATAGTCCTTTTGGAGTTTACAAATGCCCTCCACACATCTCTTGACACTGGCCACATTGCTGGTGCTGTTTTTTTTCAGACATTTCCAAGGTATTTGATACAGTGCACCACACACTACTCCTGGATTCCCTCAGACAGCTAGGCCTGTCTCCAGAGACCACCGGCTGGTTTGCCAGCTATCTGTCTGAGAGAACCCAGACAGCCAGGCTTGCTGAAACCCTATCCTCTCCCCCTCCAAGTCAGGTCAGGAGGCCCCCTACTTTTCTCCCTGTTCCTCAACTCCCTGTTCAAGGACTCCTCCTGGGAAACTACTCCTGAATGAGGACAATGCCATCCTCTACAGCTCCCACACTGATCCCACAGCCCTCCGTTCTGCACTCCAAAATACTTTCACAGAAGCTGAATCCTGGTTCATTTAACATATGCTAGTCTTAAATTCCCCCCAAAAAACAAAGTCAATGATGTTTGCACACTCCCAAAACAAGAACTTAGGACAACCCCTGCTCATATTGAACTCTCTAAATGACCCCCTTGAACAGGTTACCTTGTTCAAATATCTAGATATCACCTTAGAGTCTGGGCTCACCTACCATGACCATGTCCTAAAACTGAGCACCGCTGTCAATGTGCATATTGGCCTACTTCACTGGTACAAGCATTACCTCACACCAGAAACTATCCACCTAGCTGTCTCAGCATCAATACTATCACTCATAGACTACAGAATCATTATCTATGGGACAGCTGACAACACACACCTAAACAAAATTAGGCTGGCGCTTAATAAGGTCTGTAGACTAGCCACTGGTTGTGCCAGACTCACACATACCTGCACCCTTTACCCCTCAGCCAACTGGCTAAACTTTGACGGGAGGCTCAAATATCAGGCCTGCCTCTTTGCTAAAAAAATAACAGAAGGGTTAGTCTCACCAGCTTTCACCCCCCCTACTGCAGGCACCATTGTCCACTCGCCTCACTCAGCAGTCGGTGACAACCCACTTCAGGGAACCTCACTGCAAGACCACTTTGGGTCAAATAAACTTTTAGGTACCTGGCCCCTAGTTGGCTTAACTCCTTCCCAAACTCCCTCCTTGCAGAACCCAGCCTTGGACAGTTCAAGTCCCAGCTAAGAGGCCTAACCTCTCATGACTCAGTCTGTGACTGTCCTTGATTTCTAGCTCTACCCACTTCCCCAACCCCATGACAATGGACTTTACTCTGGTCCAGCCATCCCAAGGTGTGCCTATATTTGCTTTACTGTGTTACCTGTAAACATTGTGTAACCATTTCTGTAATTATTGTGTCTAATTGTTGCTATTGTCCCTGATGTCTCTGTTCTCAATGATGTGGAACCTTTGTAAAGGAGTCTTTGACTCAAAGGTATGTTATCCGATATCTTCAATAAATAAATAAATGGAATCCGACAAGGTTGCCTGTTATCTCCAATCTTATTTATAATGAGATTAGAACCCTTATTAAAAATTATTAGGAACAATCCAACAAGAGAAGGACTAAAAATGAAACATGAACATATCAAATTAAGCATTTTTGCAGACCACATATTATTAATTGTTAAAAATAGACAAACCTTCCTAGAACCCTTTCTTCAAGAAATAAAAATCTACTCAACTATTACAGGGTATCAGTTAAATAAAAATAAATCAGTAATAATAAAACTAAAGCAAAAAAATCAGCCTATAGAAACATACGTAAAACATTTTAGAATAGAGAAAACAGTAAAATATTAAATATTTGGGGATCCAATTAACAGTGGAGCAAGCCACTCACATTAAAATAAAATATAATAATGCAAAAACAAAACTAACTTCTTTCTTAGATAATTTGAGAAATTTATCTTTGTCTTTTTGGGGTAGATTAGACAATAAAATGATGGCTATGTCTCACTATATATATGTCTTACAAAATATATTAGGATCACCAACCCAAAAATGTTTTTCAGAATTAAGAAGAACATTTACTAAATTTTTTATGAAGAGTAGGGGAAACCACAAATTGCATGGAAGACCCTAATTATTCCAAAAGGACTGAGAGGCTTAGGATGTCCAGACTCATCAAGATATATGGAGTCTCACATTTTTCTTTGATTTATCAATGGTCTTTTTTTCCAGATGAAGATAATTAGTTGTTCCAAGAAATCGTATCAAGCAATTATAACATAAAGATTCATGATTTATTTATAGATCAGGATATTTATTTAAGGAAAAATCATCTTCTCTCCTCATGATTTTGAACAGCTTATAAAATGATTAAACAATTTAACAAATTACAAATACCCCGGTTATACTTAAATATATGGACCAACAAAAAGATTTAGTGAAATACCAATGCATTTAACTATAGAATATTTCAAGAAAAAAATATTAGTTCATGGATAAATATCTTGGAAGAAGGTAAATTTCCATCATTTTAACATTTAGCAAATAAGATGTAAAACCAGAAATGGAATACATTACACTACTTCACAATGTATAATAACTTTAAGAAAATACAGAACATCTTTAATACTCATTCAAGAAACCTAATGTCAACAATCAACAAACATAATAAGATCATGAAAAAAAAGAATTGTTAAACTTCTTGCAAGATTTTATGAGATTGTGACAATCATGGGAAGAGAAAATACAAAACAATTGAATAACAAATGGAATAATGAAGCCAAATTGAGCCTGACCCACCAACACTGGGAATTATTAAGAATACAAACAAATAGGAATTATGTGTCTGCAAAAAAACAAATCTATACAAAGGAAAATAGTGAACAGAGCATATATTATGCCAATTCAAATAACCAGAATTAATCGGAAATACTCAGAATTATGTTGGCATGATTATGGCTTTAAAGGTACATTATTCCACTGCTTATGGGAATGCACAAAGATAAACAGTTGGTGGATCAGACTTAATCAGATATTACACAATCTGAGAGCATAAAATATTCAATTCCACCTGGACATATTTTTATTTATTAATCCACCTGTATACTATAATTATTACAAAATTATTTCCAACTGTATACACTCAAGATCAAACAAAAAAATAATAGCACCTGCAACAGTGGCTATTAAAAAAATTAATTCTTGAAAAACAGAAAATAAAAGAAATACCAGAATTTTAATATGTCAGATGGTTGAATATTTTTAAAGGAAGATTAATTTTTGAGAAATGTATATATAAAGTAGATTAAACCAAAGATTATATATTTGGAACAACATGAAAAGATGCTGTAGACAACTTATCTCCACTGATAAAACTAGGATGAGAAAATAAAAAAAAAGTCTTATGAAATACTCTATACCCCATCTGTTCTAAAAGCTTTTTCCAATATGTTGTAAATTAAAAAAAAATATTTAAAAGCTGAACTATATTGCCACATATTTACATTCTGTTATGGGGGGGGGGATATATTGAGGACAACATAGCCAAACTCTGTAGCAATATGTCATACACAGCATGGTGAATGTGTGAGAAATATATGTATACAGCCATGGCAAGAATGTATTTTATTTAACAATAAAGATGATTCTATAAAAAAAAATCTTCTTAATTTCGTTATTAAACCAGCTTGGATGTTTCACCTGCATATTGTATTTTGCTCTTTCTGGTACATGCTTGTATAGCAAATCCCTTAACTTATTTTCTATAATGTCCTATTTCTGTAACACTCCTCACTGTAAATGGGTAATCACTACAGATGGGTATTGTGCACCCCTACTAGGAGAAATGGCACAGGCCAAGGCTGTTAACAGAATAGAATATTGGGCACAAGAGAATTCCAGACAGTAGCAACCTTCCAGTCTTAGCTGTGCCATCAAAGGGGAAACATCCCAAGTTTTCTAAAGAACAAATCAGCTTCTAGGCCTTGGGACTGCAATTCTGTCTAGTAGGTTGGGGCTATCTGGTAACAGGTAGCACCCCTAAATTAAAACTGGCTAACCTTCTCTTCCCATTTCCACTGCATGAACTAGGATTGGTGGCCATGTCTAGCACATAACTCTTGGGTGTTTATTTAAAAGGTTCTCAGATATGACATAAAAAAGAAAGGGTGCCTCAGGTAAGTACCTGTCTTTTTGTTGGGGTTTTTAGTTTAGGGAGTTCTCAAGGGTTCGCCAACCATCTTTGGTGTCAGTACCCTTTAACCCTACCCCCAGTCTTATAATAATAATAATAATAATACATGTTATTTATAAGGCACCTTATCAAAAACCAAGGCACCTAACAATTTTAAAAACAGTTCAAACATCAATACATTAACATTAAAATAGCAGCATACTATTCATAAAAAAAAATCAGTCACTGAATGCCTGTTGCCACAAAAAAGTTTTTAAAGCTTGCTTGAACCCCTCCACAGTTGTGCACTCCTGTAACCAACGGGGCAGAGAGTTCCAAAGGGTAGGGGCTGCATACATAAATGCTCTTGACCCTGATGATTTCAAACACATCCTTGGAATCTCTAGCAGCCCCTCATTGGCTGAGCAGAGTGATTGCTCAGGGCAGTAAGGAACCAGGAGCTCTTTCAGGTTATCCAGGCCCAGTCCGTGTAGGGCTTTGAAAGTCAGCAAACTGACTTTGATGGTGATCCACCACTGTACTGGCAGCCAGTGCAGTTCGTGCAGGACAGGCAAAATATGACAGGACCAAGCAGATCCCGTCAAAACTGGGCTGCCACATTCTGCACCAGCTGCAGGTGGTGGATTTCCACCCAAGGAAGCCCTAGGTATAGGGAGTTGCAATAATCCAAGAATGAGGACACAAAGGCATGGACCAAAGTAGAAAGGTCACCAGATGGAACCAGATGCTTAATCCTGGCAATATTACTAAGATGATAAAAGGAAGATTTGACAACAGCCAACACCTACAAATGCAGGGTCAGCCCTTCATCAAAAATTACCCCCAGGTTACGCACCCATACAGAGGTGGGGAGTGAAAACAGCACCAAGAAAAGGTCCCGAGGGTGAACCAACCTCCAACTCCCCCATCCGGTGACCTGGGTCCACAACCAGCACCTCAGTTTTTTCAGAGTTCAACTTCAGCCAGCTGGAATCCATTCACTTCTGGATTTCTTTCAGACAGTTATTAAAGACCGAGAGAGGCCTATCCTGGTGGGGTGCAAAAGAAAGGTAGAGCTGGGTATCATCAGTATAGCAGTGAAACCTCAGCATATACCTTCTTACAATGTCTCCAAGGGGTAGCATGTACACTGCGAACAACATGGGTGACAGCACTGAACCCTGAGGAATCCCACACAACAGAGAAATAGGGCCTGAGGAAAAGACACCAGGCATCACTATCTGTGTTCTTCCCATGAGGAACAATGTAAACTACCTGAGAACTGTTCCTGACAGTCTACAGATGTGCCTCAGGTGACCAAGCAGCACCCCATGGTCCGTGGTGTCAAATGCTGATGAGAGATCCAGAAGAAGCAAGATGGAGTGGCTCTTCTGATCTCTAGCCATCAGGATATCATTGAGCACCCGAACCAGCGCTGTCTCTGTACTATGTCTCTATCGAAAACCAGACTGGAGTGGTTCATAGATGTCATGGATGGTCAAATGGTCCTCCAGTTGTGTTGCCACTACTTTCTCAATCACCTTAGATTATTCTGTAGTTTGCATGGCAGTCTTGCTCCAAGGTAGCTTTCTTCAAGAGTGGTGTCACCACTGCCTCCTTCAGGGAGCTAGGAAACTCTCCAGATTCCAAGGAGCACCAGACTATCTGTGTTAGGACCAGACATGACATCAATACAACCCAAAATTAGGGAAGTTGGTCCAGGGTCCAAACTACAGCACATAGGGTGCACACCCTGGATGATCCGCATGACATTCATGAACTCCAGTCTGCTGAAGGTACTCCAGGAAAACCGAGGCGCAGTGACCTCATACTGATCAGAGGCAATGCCCATAGAGTGTGCTGGCTGGAGTACCATCCTGATGTCAGCCACCTTATCAGCAAAGAATCGAACCAGTTTTTCGCACTCTAATTGTGAAAAGGCTTTCTGGACTTGTAGACAAGCTGGGTTGCACAGTCTGTCCACAGCTCGGAAAAGCTGAGCTGGTCGATTCTGAGCAGCCACAATCTCCCTGGACAAGAATTTTGCCTTCTTATGGGTGATTGCAGATTGATAGGCTTGATAATGGTCCATCAATCTAAGGCAGTCGGTATCAAGGGCGGACTTTTGCCAGCAACGCTCTAACCTTCGTCCTAGTCTCCGCATCTCCCTCAAGGTCCCATCAAACCATGGGGATTGAGGACGTAAGTAGAGAGGATGAATACGGACTGGAGCAATGTAATCCAGAGCCACCGAGATGGCTGAATTAGAGGCAATCACGAGGGTTTCTGGGTCAGTGCTTGCCAATGAGAGGGACAAAAGATCAAGCACCGCCGCAGGGCTATGGGAACTTATGTCTCATAAAGGACGGTATCTAACCATCTCCACAGGGGTAGTCCTATGAAGGGGGTACTAAAACTGAACCCCACAGTGTAGTGATCAGACCATCCAACTGGTTCCACCCCCAAGTCAGATGTTTCGAGCCTTAGGAGGAAGACTAAGTCAAGGGAGTGTCCGTGTTTATGAGTAGCAGTGGTAACCACCTGTGTAAGGCCCTGAGATGTTATCAACTGGAGGAAGTGCTGACCAAACTGCGAAAGGTCGTCATTGACCCAGGCATTGAGATCACCCAGAACCATCAGTCTGGGCAACTCAAATGCCATGTCGACGACGAAGTCCACCACTTCCTGAAGGAATGGCTTTTTATCACCGGGTGGACAGTAGACGAGAGCGATCCGATAACCTACACCTGCTACTATGGCATACTCGAATGACTCAGCCTCCTCAACTAGTACACTCGAGAGGTTAAGTTCGGTCTTGAAACAGACCGCAACCCCACCACTGTCCAATCTCGGGCAGTGTATCACCGAGTGCCCGGCTGGAGTTAAAGCCTCCAAAATGGGGCCAGAATTTTCATCCAGCCAGGTGTTGGTGATGCATACCAGGTCCACCATTTCAACAAGATCTGCAATAATTGCAGTCTTGTTTTTGATGGACCTGGCATTGCACAACACCACCCAATTTGGACGAACCTCCCGGGCTGCCCGAACCACCTGCCCACCGCAATCGGTAGTGCCCTTGGGTATGGATCCAGACATGGAGGACCATGTTCTGGGTTCCATTTTGCCCCAGGGTGTCTTCTGAACCCTGGATCCTACCACCCCGATATGATGAATGAAGTCATTCACAAAACTGGACTGTCTTGTACGGCATGGGCTGCACGCCCATTGGCTCTTGCTCTGCACCAATGGGCGTGCAGCCCTACTGGGCAGTCAGTCAGCGGGCAGCGGGGCAGCAGGTGGGATGCTGCTGCCTGCAGGCTGTCAGGGGCCGGGTGGTGAGACTTCTGGGTGGGTGGGTGGGGACACTAGGCACCAGGATGTATTGGGGGGTTCTCTTCACTTCCATCCACACGATCGGGATTTACGGTCCTTGGACCACCAGGGATGTGTTGGGGGTTTCTACTTCCATCCCTGATCT
The DNA here is from genome assembly GCA_016271365.2 of Neoceratodus forsteri. Classification (NCBI taxonomy): domain Eukaryota; kingdom Metazoa; phylum Chordata; order Ceratodontiformes; family Ceratodontidae; genus Neoceratodus; species Neoceratodus forsteri. Next base: position 800,862,787 of record CM057454.1, read on the forward strand.
GGATTTACAGTCCACTGGACCACCAAGGATAGGTTGGGGGACATTTGCTGCCTGCGATTGAGCTGGTGGGGGGAATTAAACTATGCCCACGATCAGGCCAGTGGGGGGTGGTGGTGGGGATTTTACACTGTTTTGCCCATGATCGGGCTGCAGGGGGGGCATACCTCTCAACCTCTTGTCTCATGAATCAGGGACAAGACTTTAAAATATCAGGGACAAAGACCCCAAATCCAGGGACACATCTTAAAATATGGTAGTATTCACTCAGGAAGCAGATAGAATTAGGGGATTTATGTAAGATGCATTTTCTGAATAGGAAGACATCTGTAACTTTAATATTTAACATTATTTATGCTTACAATCCCCAGTGTTCTGTCACATAAATTCAAATTTTATGAGGGACAGAGAAATATTCTGAGGCAAACTCAGGGATGTCCCTGAAAATCAGGGACAGTTGAGAGGTATGAGGGGTGCACAGGGAGTGGGTTGGGGCCAGTCACAGGTGGCAGCTGTGTTGCCTGCAATGCAGCAGCTCACCTGTGGGTGGCCCTCGATTTAATCTTTTTTGGCTCAAAGTTGTGCAGGCGCAGGTTGGGGTTGCGCTTACACAACTCTTCACAGTCTGGTTGAATATCGGCTGTGCAGTTTATGCATGGTTCCTCCCCCTCCAGTTCAGCATGCATTCATTTGCATTGCGCTGTTGCTCAGCCTGTTTTCAGTGGCGCAACTGCCTCCTGCTGAATAGCGCAGAATGGAGCAAGTTCGGACTTGCATAGGCGCAACCCTATTGCGCATGGCGCAACCCTTTAGAATATCTGGCCCAATGTTTTCAGTACTCTTTGGCCCCCCTCTCAAGGGGCTGAATTGTAAAGGTTCCTGCAACTAAAAGGAAAGTGCTCAGAATATTATGTCCGGACTAAAGTATATAGCAAACGTCAAAAAAAAGGGAAATTGTACTTCACCAGATTATACAGGAACTCAGATAGGTATTAGTCCACATATTGCAGGTGCCAGACCCCTCTCATCCAGCTGTTAAACCACCTTCGACCTTTATGTAGGGCACCTCATTCAAGCTTCCCCAGAGCCTCCTTTCCATGGATCAGGCTTCCCCAGACCATCACCTCAGTTGCCCAAGATCGACCCACCCTCCGGTGGGCCCCTTGTTCCACCTAAGGGAAGCAAATCCACTTCACCACCCTCCAGTATTGACAGCTGCCATCCCTCTGTCTGGGCTGGGGGTCCTAATCCCTCTTCAAAAATCCCAAGACAGTTCCTCCAATAGCTCTCACTACGTGCACCCCTTCAGAAACATAGAAACATAGATTTTGATGGCAGATAAGGACCGCTTGGCCCACCCAGTCTGCCCATTTCCCTACCTAATGGTTAGGTGCAGATCCTAGTTAACCAGCAGCCTACTTCTTCCTACCCCCACCCCCTAGAATTGCCTTATGACTGTCCCATGCATGCTTGAATTCCACCACTGTTTTTGACTCCACAACCTCCTCTGGAAGGCCGTTCCATGCATCCACAACCCTCTCTGTGAAAAAATACTTCCTTAAATTACCTCTGAGCTGCCCTCCTTCTATCTTCAAATTGTGCCCCCTTGTTCTTGCACACCTCTTTTTTTGAAAGATGCTACCCTCTTGGACTTTGTTGATTCCCTTGAGGTACTTGAAAGTTTCTATCATGTCCCCCCTCTCCCTCCTTTCCTCGAGGCTATACATATTCAGCTCCTTAAGTCTCTCTTCATATATCTTCTGGTGCAGACCCTGCACCATTTTAGTTGCCCTCCTCTGGACAGCCTCCATCCTGTCAATGTCTTTGCAGAGATTGGGTCTCCAGAACTGCACGCAGTACTCCAGATGGGATCTCACCAACTGTCTGTACAGAGGGATAATAACTTCCTGTTTTCTACTGGTGATGCTTCTCCCTATGCATCCCAGTATCCTCCCAGCCCTCCTTGCTGCCCTCTCACATTGCTTGCCCACCTTTAGGTCATCTGATATGACTACCCCCAGGTCCCTTTCCTTCAGAAGGCTTCCTCCCAGCAGGTCCTTTCCGGAATAGATGCTGATGTATTTCCTCTTGCTTGGTCCAACTGGGCTCTCACCCCAGCTAGAAACTGCCACTGAAAACAGCATTCCTCTGCTCATCTTGCCTTCATGACAGCCCCAGCAATCAAGTCTTCGCCGATATATCCTCCACACAATTCTCTGGCTACTATCCCACTCCACTCCACCTTCAACACTACTCCTTCAACCTCTGCCAAATCAGGGAAGTATTTTCGTCTAAATGACAACGTTGAATAAGGAAACAACAGCTCTCCTACATTAGTTGTTATATTGTTCGTTATACTATGCTATGCCGCATTTACTATACGGGGTCCACACAGATGCTCCAAGACGCTCAAGTTTTCTAACTATCTCACTGTGGATCCCTGACTAATTCTTAATAATGCTTTCGACCAAATTTCATTAAAGAAATACTAAAAACTAAGTACTAAATAATACTAAAACATCTCAAACTGGAGAACCAGCTCTGCACTAAACTTCAGACACACCCAGCATGGCAGCCATCTTCTGTGATCTAGGGTCCATTTAGTGGTGTGTAGGTTTCTGGCATGTGCTTTTTATTGTTTTCTTCTCTTATGTGACCTTGCCCTTTTAACAGGGGCTTTCCTCTTTAAATTTCATCTCTTGTGGTGTTAAAAAAAGCCACAGCCTGCTTGCAGCACAAGTTTTTGGGTCTGTCAGCATTAGAGTCCCTTTTTCTATCTGAAGGGCTTATTTCTCTCAGGCATGGTGGTGTTTTTCTATTTCTGACTCCACTGAGCCACACTTTTCCTCTTGTTTTGATTAGTCTGTTGGGTGCACACCTCTTTTGGTATTCTGAGGATTTCTTTGCCTCAATGCATGTTTTCACACACTTCTGTGGTGAGCTCACACCCCTCTCGAGATGCCAACATCATGCTCAGCATCATGACATCATGCAAGTTCACCTGAACAGGGTGCGCCCATAGCGGCACATTTCTTCTGCACTAGACATGAAGACACTGTGTTTTCTCTGCTATTTTGCCTGGCTGGCAGTTCGCACTTCCTGAATACACAGCCAGCTAAGTGGATAAACTTTTTTGCATTCAGCAGCTTGCTTTTTTTCCCACATTTGGATGTGGGCATTGTGGCAGAAACTTAGATTTCTTCATTTGGCAAGACCTTGTTTTTGACATGGGGCAATTGCAGGGCTGTTTATCTTTTTTCCTTTTGGCATCATGGCTTATTGAAGACCCCTTACTTTCAAGAGATGTAAGACCTGCAAAAGGGTAATGAGGCCCATTCGTCTGGGTTCCTATGGCCCCATTTTGTTTCTCAAGCTAATATGTCTTGTACGGCTCCCCCAGTAGGACTTCCTATCTAGGATGTCTGCACCTGGTGTACCAGCTGGCAGCTGCAGAGCAGAATTGCGTACATTCTTATTATTACTCTTAGGAGAGCTATTGGTCCCTGAAGTTCTGCAGGACATCTCATCAGACACACCTGACTCCAAACTGGACACCTTAGGTCAGGCAGGCCCACATAGGCATGACTGGGTGTGCCACAGCAGGGAAGGGCTGCTATTACAAATCTGCAGGCAGACCAAGACCCTAACCATACAGAGGGTCTTGATGGGAATATCAAGGGTCTTTGGGAAAATCCTGACCCAAAGAAGTTATTTGATGAGGAGGAGGATGAACCCTCTGAGGAGGAGGGAAGGGACTGGATTGCGCAGAAGAGGAGGATTCCTATCCCTCCCCTGTTTGATACCAAGTCTTTGTTCTATCTAATAACTGAGGTGTGTTAGTCATTACAGCTCAAGAAGGTGCTATCCATGGAGGCAGTGGATGTCAGTCCTATCCTGCTCACTTCCTTCTCCACTCCAAAGTGTTTTCTGAACTTTATTCACTGTGACCAAATTACTGAACAGGAATGGGCAGGTGGGATGAAAGAAGATATCTGCTGAAACCTAAGATTCGGCATTTCCCTTTTTGGAAGAAAATACTTGCAAGTGGAAGCATCCTCCTCTGAAGGGGTGAGTGAATGTTGGGTTTTCTGCCTCAGCAGAACTTTTGTGAAAATTAGGTAACTTTTGCTGAAGTTTACAAACTTTCTCTGTGGCCAAGCAGGAAACATCTGTGAATGTTAAAGACAAAATTTCATCCTTTACATTATTAAAAGCCCTGGTGTCTAGTGGTCCCTCCCCCCACCCACTCACCCCACAAGTACATCAACTATCCCTGGTGGCTAGCTGTCCCTCCCCCACTGTATCACCCACCACGGACCAAAAATAAATACCCTGCCTCAGTGGTTGCAAATACAATCCCTCCCCACCCCATCCCTGCCCCACAAATCCCCTGGTAGCTAGTGGTCCCTCCCCTCCACCTCACCTAAAGTGTCCAGTTAGTAGTAGTCATCCCATCTCCATCTCCATATGTAAAAAATTATCTTTGTTTAAGTTGGTTCAAAGTCAAGAGGGACAACCCCCCTCCACATCCCCAGTCTGACCCCAGTGCAGTTCCTAAATAAAAAATATTTCCCTGGTGGTCTAGTGCCCCCTATCCTCCAACCCAGCAGGTGTCCCACCACCCCAATGTCACCCCATCCTGAACCCCAATGGGAGGACTGGCACAGCCCTCTTCTCTCTATCACGGCCAAGGCCAGCCCACTCACTGAGCTGTTAATGAATGGGCACTTATGTAGAATAAAAGAAGAGGCCTCTGACTCTCATCAGGACTCACTTCACCAGGGATATGGAAACCTTCTGGGCAGAGAGAGGTGAGGCATCTGTTTTAGAGTTGTGCAAGGCAGCTATGTGGTCCTCCATCCACACATTCACCAAGCACTACATAGATTCATAGATTTTTGGACCACGTCCAATGGCTTACACCTTTGTAGGACTTGCCACTTTTCAGTGGTAATATCTTCTTCTTTTGTGGATTAGATGGGATTAATAAATAATATTCTATACCATGCACCAATTTAAGAGAAGAATGAAATTTAATTTAGCTCGCCCAGGAAAAAGGGCTGGTAGTGCCATGTTACTGCCAATTTTATAATTAAAATTTATAAGGGCTTTGGCTAAGTGTTTTGCTTTGGTACATTGCTGTTTACAGTGTGAGTTCCACTTGCCTTTAGAGGTAAACTTAATGCCCATGTGAGTATATTGATTTAGTAGCTCTATAATCTCATTATACAGCATATACTGTATAAAATGTATATTTTGGTATAGTTTTATGGAGAATCATAACCTTGGTCTTATTAAGATTAATGTGTAGGTCCAGATCTTCTCATTTTGCAAGTATTTTGTCTATTTGTTTTTGAAGACAATTCCTGGTAAGGAAAAATAAGACAAAATTGTCTACATATGCCATTATGTGACATTCTAAGGATCCATATTCAAAGAGAATCAATATAGATATTAAAGAGAATGGAGGTAAGAAGGCATCCCATTTTTACTACCCTTGTGAAATTTAAAAAGTCTGTGATGTTCCCTTCATTATTATATCTTATGGCCGTGCTTGTATTTGTATAAAGTAAATAGATACAAATGAGTAGATCCAAGATAAGACCTTTGTTTAAGAATATATGCTGAAGTTTACTCCATTTACTGAGTTAAATGCCCCTTTGAAATCTACAAATAAGGCAAAGTTCTTCGATTTTCTGATATTTAAGTATGTTTCTATAAAATGGATATAAAAATATATAGTCTATTGTCGAAGATTTAGTTATAAATCCCACCTGATATTTGGATGATGGTGCATTGTTCTCCAACCAGAGGAGTAATCTATTTAGGAGTATTTTGGTAACTATTTTAGAACTAACATCAAGTAGGCTGATAGGCCTATAGTTATTCAGGTCATAAAATGTGCCTTTTTGTGTATAGGTACTATGATATTGTGGGTCCATGATGAAGGTATGAGTTTTTGTGATAGGCAGACAGTTAAAAGATTTGCAAGTATGGGAGTCCAAAAAATCTTGTATGTTTTGTAGATTTCACCCAATACCCAGTTAGGGACTGGGGCTTTATTATTTGCCAGGTTTAAAATGGCATCTTCTATCTCTATAGATGTTTTTATAAGAGGGGAGTTCTCAAGGTCCTGCAGTTTATTTAGATATGGATCAATTATGCTTAGTGGATCTACTTTATTGAATATTATTTTAAAATGCTGTATCCATGTTTCTTTTGGGATAAATGTTGCTAATGATGGTTGTGATTCACAGCTGCTAGTCACCACCATCTTCCAGAATTTTTTTTGTGTCATTTTTCTGGATTACATCATATGTGCAGAGCCATTTTTTTGACTAACCCACAATATTTGTGTATTGTTTTCTTTTTTTATTTAGGGCATTAAAATGATCTCTGTGAGGGTTTTTCTTAGCTTCTTTTATGTGTTTCCTTAAGTTCTTTTATTCTTTTTAGCAAGATGCATCAAACTAGATTTGCTTTGGGTGTATCCTCAGTTCCTTTAGATATATTTTATCTTTAATTCTTTCTTGGATTTGAGAAAAAATTTCTTGTGGGGACAGAAGGTTAGTCAAATTGTTAGTTAATAGACAGGGGTCCAAGTTGATTTGAATCTGATCTGCATCCTAAGTTCTTTCTGACAGTGCTAATCTATTATTTCCCTGTATGTGCAACGTTGCAAGTGGACAGTGTAAAACTTCACCTTTTGCTTCATCCTCTTGAGGAAAAAGTGAAGACACAGTGGGACATAATCACTGTCAGGTCTCATTATTATAGATAGTGATTTAGAGAATTAATAATTTTCTAGGGAACATGGTACATAGTCTATCATACTCTGTCCATTTGGGTAAAATATGCAGTATTTCCCACTTTGTCTTCATGTAGTGTCCCGTTCAATATAAGCTGGGTATTATTTTCAATGAACTGAATGAAATTCTTACCCTGTTCATTCATGTGCTTATCTTGACTTAACCTTTTGTCTGAATCATCCAGATATATCAGTTCCTGCAGAACATCTATGTTGTCAAACTCTGCTACTCTAGAATTAAAGTTATCAGCAATCATCAATATACCAGTGGGACATTTTTTTTTGGGGGGGGTGTGTGTTCTATGTCATTAGATAATGTGTTCCAGATATCCTGATTAGTTGTTAAATGGGTCTTTGGGGGATATAAACATGAACCACTATGAAAGTAAGGGTTGCCCATTTTAATGCTGTAATAATATAACTTTGGTCCAGGATTTTAAAATCCATGATTCTTGTATCTTTACCATTGTTAAAGTAGATTGCTACCCCCCTCCTTAGGTATACCACATTCATTAGTTTTGATTGCTGGTGAAAACTGGTTTTCATAGCCATTAATGTTCATTAGTTCTAGGGCCCGTGTTTCTTGGAATAACAACAATTCATAACTACAAGCAAATAGTTTCATTTGGGATAAGCTAGTTTTTGAGTCAGACCAGAAATATTCCAGATTAAAATGTTAGACTAATCTGAGCGATTAGATATCATAATTTCATTGTTTATTGCTTCAGTGTCTGAGCTATTTAGTCATATGATCACATTTCCAATAATTTCCTCATTCATGTCTATTCCTAAAATCTGTACTCTGTCCAGTTTATGAGACATATTCAAAATATGTTGGGGGAGCATTTCTGATCTGACCAGTACATCAGTTTGGGTTCCTGCTGCCCATGTACACTTTCTAATTACAGATGAGATATCTTGCTCTGCAATTTCAGGATCTAAAGTACAAGCTAATAACGTTAGTACATATTTTATTTATTTATTTATTGAAGACAATCAGAATTACAATCCTTTGAGTCATAGACTCCTTTGCAAAGGCTCCACATCAGTACAGAAAGAACAAACATAACATATATTGATATTATATATAGGTACATTATATACACTGAGTCAAGGATCCTGAAGTGGATTTTTTGGTCTAAGCTGAGACCAAAAAGGTTGATTACAGATTTGGGGGGTCCTAGTTGAACCCTGAGTCAGTTTTTATATAAATTGTGATTGTGGGACCTGAGGATGTTTTCAGGGGTAAGGGTGGGCATTTATATCCCTGATATTATGGCTTTACTGCATTCATTTGCACTAGATAAACTGTAAGCAATGAGCTTCCTTTTGTGGTCTGGAGATGATGGAGACATTTCGGTTGCAGTCACAGGTGGCTGATACAAGTAGGAGTTCCTTGAAGCCAGATTTAAATTGGCCAAGACTAGGGGCTAGGGAAATAGAGGCTGGTATGCTGTTTAGCCATAGGGGAGTCCTATATCAGAAAGATCTTTGTCCTAGGGTGGTCCTACAGTGGGGGACTAGGAGAGAGGTGCCAGTGAATCCTCTAGGAGCCCTTCTGTGGGAGATAGTCTGGATGAGGGGGAGGAGGCCTTTTGGAGCTAGATTCATGAGAATTTTTTTTGCTTGGAGGGTGGTGTGGTATTTAAGCCTATCTTCAAAGGTGAGCCAGTTAGCATGTTTGTACAGCTCACAAGTGTGGGTGTCTCTATCACTCCCAGTGACCAGTCTGCAGGCTTTATTGAGAGCAATGTTGATGCTGCATAGGACCGTTTTGTCAGCAGAACCATAAATAATAATGCCATAGTCCACCAAGGATAGGACAGAGGAAGTTACAGTGACATGTAGGGCCTGCGGGGGTAGGCAGTGCTTATGCCTGTATAGGATCCCTAATCTGGTGCTTACAGTGGCAGAAAGGTGTTGAATATGTGTGTGTGTGGTAGGTGAGGGAGGTGTCCAAAGTGACACCCAGGTATTTGAAGCTCGTGACCTGTTCAAGAAGGAGACCCAGGGAGTTTGAGATGAGTAGCAGAGCATTGCTGAGTGGGCTTTGGTGGTGGGCAAAGATCATTGACTTTGTCTTGTTGTAGTTGAGTACTAGGCAGTACTCATAAAGCCAGGATTCAATTTCACTAAAAAAGCCTTGTAGGGTGGATTGTAGGGAGTTAGGATTGGGGTGTTTTCAAAGCAGTACTACATCATCTGCATAGAGCAAGAGTTTCCCAGTGCATGATTGAGGGAGGGAGGGAGTTTAAGAATGGGGTAAAGAGCAATAGACCAAGAATGGACCCTTGGGGGACACCCGATTGAACTGGCCTTTCGGAAGAAAGGGTGGTTTTAATTTTAACCTGTTGTGTCCAGCCAGAGAGATAGTCCTTTAACCAGGGTGTGGCCTCAGGGGAGAAATGCTGGGAGGGAAGGGAGCAGAGCAGAAGTGCATGACTGACAGTATCGAAGACTTTGGTCAAGTCTACGTAGATTGCTCCTGCTATGGACCCCTGGTCCAAGGCCTCATGAATGTATGAGGTAAATTCCAGGAGGGCAGTGGTGGCACTGTGCCCCCTCCAGAACCCATGTTGCTCACAGCAGTTCAGCGAATGTTTGGTTAAGTAGTCAGTGAGCTGGTACGACACAATTTTTTCAAGTACCTTTGAGAGGGGTGGAAAGATCGAGATGGGTCTATAATTGCTGGTGGAGGTGGGATCACCACTTTTAAGTATGGGGTAATTATACCTTTTTTCCATGGTGCTGGGAACTGGCTGAGGTGTAGTGACCAGTTAAACATTTTGGTAAGGTGTGGCAGAGTTACATCCAGAGTTAGCCTGAGCAATTTGAGGTCAATAGAGTCACTCCTATAGTGTGCATTCATCAAGGCTTTGTTGAGGTAGCATTTAGCCTCACTGCAAGAGATGGTTCTAAGCCAGAAAGGTGGAGGGGCTGTGGTGGCAGAGGTGACTATGGGGCAGTTAGGGATAGGGTCAAAGAAGTTATGAGGGAGGATGTGACTGAGGTCAGAGAAGGTGGTATTAAGGGCATTAGATATGGCAGTGGGGTCCTGGGTGAGGGCTCTGTCCACTGGAATCTGTGAGGGTGCTGGGGAAGTGGTTTTCCCACACAGCTCTTTTATATTGTTCCAGAATTTTTTCCCTGCACCCCATGTAGTGGTGAGGGCATGTTTGTAATATGTAGCCTCGGCTAGCCAGATGGACCAGGTACATTTGTTTCTGGCCTCTCTGTAGAGTTGTCTGTCCTGGGGTAGCTGTGAGTCCAGGGCTGTATGCCAGAGGTTGTCTCTATGACGCATCAGATTAAGCAGGGACAGTAAGATCCAGGGGGTGTCCCTAAGTTTTAAAATATACTTTGTATATGGGGCAAAGATGTTACAGGCAGCATTAAAGATGGTGTAAAGGAGAGGAGGGCAATATCAACAGAGTGAGCATCATGGATGGGTGACCAGTCACAGGAGATTAGGTACAATTTGAGGCAGGAGAGGGCACCTTTTTTGAGGCGCCTCTGGAGCATACCTTTAGGGGGATAGGTGGGAGTTTATGTGACCACCAGCAGGTGACAGGGGAGTAGTTACTTAGCACATCAGGAAGCACTTTAACCTGGGAGAGGTAATTGGGGTGGTTGGTGAGGATGAAGTCTATAAGAGTGGAGGATCTAGTTCTGGGGTCAAGTCTGGTGGGGGAAAGGACCACCTGAGTGAGGTCAATGGTTCAAACAGTGTCTTTGTACGTGGCAGATGTGGAGGATAGCCAATTCACGTTGAAGTCTCCCATTGTAATTAGCTCGCTATTGGGAGGAAGATGGGTGAGGTTGGAGAGTATTGAATCAAATGCTGGTTTTTGGTGTTAGGGAATGTAAACTGCCACAATGTATAGTGTTTTCCCATGATTGCTAAGTGTGATTTTAATGGCAGTGGACTGGACACCATGGGTCAGTGGAGGAAGGGAGACAGGTAGGGCTTGCAGCATGATTTTGACGTAGATCCACCTCCCCTTTTGCACAGTCTGTCTGAACGAAAGATGGTGTAGCCACTGAGGGTAACAGAGGCATCAGAGATGTTTTCTGAGAGGCAGGTCTCTGATAAAGATAGGATGTCAGGGGCATGTTGAGTGATCCAGCTCTGGAGAGGGGTAAATTTAATAAGGAGGCTGCAAATATTGAGGGAGGCTAGTAGCAGGCTGCCTAGCTTGTGCTCTGTTTCGGTACCAGGAGCAGTAGAACTCTTGTACTTGGACCTTTAATTTAGGATAAGAAACCAAACTAACAAACAAAACAAAACAAAAACATTAGTGTGTTTGTCTAAGTTAACTGAACTGAATGGTTATCTGAACAGTTATCTAGGTGTAAATCTCAGGTGATTGAAAGGGCTTGATAGTGGTGCAGTTTAAATTACTTGTAGAAAGATCTAGTAAGTAGGGGGAGTGGCTTAGCTGGAAGGAAGCTAAATTTAAAGACTGCCTTAGAAAGATTCTGTTAGTAGCTTGACAGAAGACACCAGGAGGAAGGAGTGCTGTGTGACTGGACTTCTCTACTGGGACTATACTGCCCTCCTTCCCTCCCTTCCACCCTCCCACCCAAAGCTAGTTCTACTTTTATAGGCACAGGATTTGACTGACAACAGGAACTTCCTGTTTGGGAGCAGGAAGTGAGTGATCACAGAGCCACCAAAGACCCACCATCCTAGAAGGGCAAGAGTAGCTCTCCAGCCCCCTCTAGCTGCTGTAGGTCTGCCTCTAAGCAAGTAAGGGGTCTACTGAGAAATATAGGATATTCTTGTCTAAGAACAGGACAATCAGGAGCTTAAAGGGCACAGTAAGTAAGAAAGTAAGTATAGAGAGAAGAGAAAGAGAAAAAAAACAGAGGAAAGAGTAAGGATTCCAAACAACAGTTAAGGGGCCAGAAATAAGACATGATGGGAGTGGTGCAGTGCAGTGGCTGTGGAGCAGCAGTCTTCTGGGAGACTTTCTGGAGGATGCGGTCTTGTCCCATCTGCAGGCACCTCTCAGGGCTAAGGGAGGAGGTTGCTCATCTCCAGGCTGAGTTGGCCAGGATTTGTGGGACCTCCTCCATCCAGGGACCACCAGTGCCACTGCCGTTGCCTCAGAGGTTGCCAAGAAAGAGGAGTGGTTGGACCACAGTGGGCCAGGGAGGGTGAGGGTGGTGGAACAGAGGAGCATCCCTCCAGTTGTACTCTCTCCACATTCCTATGCCATTCTGGCAAAGTGTGGTTCCTCTGTGGAGGCACCTGCAGTGGAGACCAAGGAGGATGCTGGGAACCTCCACAAAGGAGACACAGGATGGTGTGGGACCCCACAGGGGAAGGAAACAACTCCTGGTGGGGGACTCCATTGTTAGGAAGGTAGAACTGGGGGAGGAAGGGTAGAGGGAGGTAAGGTGCCTGCCTGGCGCCATGGCTTGAAGGGACAGGGAGCTAATCCTCAGGATTGCCAGAGCAGCTGCACAGGGGAGGGAGCTGGATGTCATTGTCCACCTAGGGACAAATGACCTGGCTAAGAAAGGGATTAGAGCAGAGCAGGAAGAGTTTGTGGAATTGGGGAGGGGCCTTAGACAAGTAGCACGCACAGTAACCTTCTCGGAGGTGCTGCCCATCTATGGTGTAGGAGAAGCTAGGGTGTTCTGCACCATGGGATTTAATCAGTGGTTGAAAAACTGGTGCAGAGCTCAGGGATTTGGCTTCATTGGGGACTGGGGGTCCACCTGGAGTGATGCCAGCCTATACTGGCATGATGGCATGCATCTGTCCAGGAGGGGAACCAGGATCCTAGGTGATAGGTTTAAATGCTTCATTGCAAGCTTTAAACCAGCCAAGGGGGAGGCACTGAAAGGAGAAGGGAACCAGCCCCCAAACAAAATCAAGGTAGTGGGTGCGTAAACACCAACACAGAGGTGGCAATGACGGAGTAGGGCTGGTAAATGGGAAAGTGACAAAGGCAAGAAGGACAGGGATGGGACAAAAAGGAGTAAGGCCATCAGGAAATGGAGGGTAATGAGTACCAATGCCTGTAGTCTTGGCAATAAGCTCCCTGAGCTGGGGGCCTTGATGGATGAGGGATGCCTGGATATCGTAGCAGTCACAGAAGCAAGGTACACAGAGAACCATGACTGGGATGTTAACATACCAGGGTACATAACCTACAAGAGAGACAGGCAGGAGAGAAGAGGGGGAGGAGTAGCTCTCTATGTAAAGGAAGGATAAAAGCAACTGAACAAAAGAGTAAACAGGGAGGAGAGGAGGCACTGTGGGTCACCTTGGAGACTGGAAAGGGCACCACAGTCTGCACAGGGGTTGTGTACAGACCCCCATGTCAGGAGGAGGAATGGACAAGGATATGATAGAAGGCATTCTTAGGATGGCAGAGAAAGGGGAGATACTGTTGATGGGAGACCTGAATATGCCAGATGTTAACTGGAGCACATTTGCTGCAGCCACATCCAAGAGCAGGGCCATTCTCGATGCCCTACAGGTGGCAGGCCTCAGACAGCTAGTTTCAGAACCCACTCATGAGGGAGCAATCTTAGACCTCGTACTCTCAAATGGGGGCAGTGAGAGGATCTCAGAAGTAGAAGTGGGTTGCCATCTGGGGACAAGTGACCATCAAACAGTGCGGTTCACGTTAAACTCAGCTACAGAGTCAAGCCATACAAAAGTGAGGGTACTGGACTTTAGGAGGGCTGACTTTGGCAAGATGGGAGAGTGCCTCAGAAAAGCACTAGCAAACAGGCTAGAAGGAGGTGTGGAGCAACAATGGGGAATTATCAAAACTGCCATCACAGAGGCAACAAGCCTTTGTGTGAAGCAAATAAACAAATCAAACGAAAAGAAAAAGCCACTATGGTTCTCAAAGAGAGGTGGCTGTGAAAGTCAGGAAGAAAAGATAGCATTCCAGAAGTATAAGGAAACACAGAAGGAGCAGGACGAGAGCTGTACCAGTTAAGGCAGAAAGAAGCAGGAAGGGAAGTTAGAATAGCAAAGGCCCAAACTGAGGAAAAGATAGCCAACTCAGTTAAGAAGGGGGATAAAACCTTTTATAGGTACATCAGCGAGCGTAGAAAAACAAAGGGAGGGATAGTGAGGCTGAATAGAATAAACAGTGGGTGGGCAGAGGAGGACAGTGAAAAAGCAGGAATACTGAACGAATATTTCTGCTCAGTAGTCACAAAAGAGGAGGGGGACGTGCCTAATCCAATTAAAAGAAGCACTCTTGATAGGGGGGTCGATCCCAGTCCTTTCACAGAAGAAAGGGTTCTGCAAGAACTCCTAAAACTGAAGGTGGACAAAGCAATGGGTCCTGATGGAATTCACCCCAGAATTCTAAAAGAATTAAGGAAGGAACTAGTGAAACCACTGGCTACTTCTTTAATAAATCATGGGAGGATGGTGTGTAGCCGAGGACTGGAGGAAGAAGGATGTGATTCCCTTCACAAAAGTGGGACCAAGACAGAGGCAGGAAACTACAGACCTGTCAGTCTGACCTCTGTGGTAGGGAAAGTGATGGAGTCACTTCTGAAGGAAAGAATAGTTGAGTACCTAGAGGTCAGTGGAGCACAGGATCCAAGGCAGCATGGGTTCACAGCGGGAAGGTCATGTCAGACGAATCTAATAGATTTCTTTGACTGGGTGACCAACGTAGTAGACCAGGGAGGGGCTGTGGACATGGCCTACCTAGACTTTAGCAAGGCATTTGACACAGTCCCACACAAAAGATTATTAGTCAAATTAACCAGCCTGGGAGTGGGTCCCAGGGTGGTAGCCTGGATAAAACATTGGCTGGACAACAGGACACAGAAGGTAATTGTAAATGGAGTCCACTCTGAAGAAAGGGCGGTTACTAGTGGGCACCGCAGGGTTCAGAATTGGGTCCAGTCTTTTAATGTCTTCATCAGTGGCATTGCAGAGGACTGAAGGAAAAGTATGCCTTTTGCAGATGACACAAAGATCTGCAACAGGGTTGATACACAAGGAGGCGTGGAAAGGATGAAAAGGGACTTGGCAAGGTTGGAGGAATGGTCAGATGTATGGCAGCTAGGATTCAATGCAAAAAGTGCAAATAATGCACCTGGGAAACAAGAACCCAGGGAAGAATACACAATGGGTGGGAGGTAGTAACAACAAACAAAACAGGAAAGGGACCTGGGGGTAATCATATCAGATGACCTTAAGGTTAGCAAGCAATGTGGAGAAGGCAGGAGGGCCAGGGGTATACTGGGATGTATAGGGAGAGGCATCAGCAGCAGAAAACAGGAAGTTGTTATCCCTCTGTACAGACAGTTGGTGAGACCCCATCTGGAATACTGTGTCCAGTTCTGGAGACCCCATCTCCGCAAGGACATAGACAGGATAGAGGCAGTCCAGAGGAGGGCAACTAAAATGGTGCAGAGTCTGCAAGAGAAGCCGTATGAGGAGAGACTAAAGGAGCTTAATATGTATACCCTTGAGGAAAGAAGGGAGAGGGGGGACATGATAGAAACTTTCAAGTACCTCAAGGGAATCAACAAAGTCCAAGAGGGTAGCATCTTTCAGAAAAAGAGACTTGCAAGAACAAGGGGACACAATTTAAAGATAGAGGAGGGCAGTTCAGGGGCAGTGTGAGGAAGTATTATTTCACAGAGAGGGTAGTGGATGCATGGAACAGCCTTCCTGAGGAAGTTGTGGAGTCTAAAACTGTGGGAGAATTCAAGAATGCATGGGACAGACATAAGGCAATTCTTGTGGGGGGCAGGAAGATATAGGCTGTTGGTTAAATAGGATCTGCGGCCTATCCTGTAGGTAGGGAAATGGGCAGACTAGATGGGCCTAGCGGTCCTTATCTGCCATCAAAGTCTATGTTTTCATGCTCCAACAATGGTTTACAAAACTGTTGTGGTAGTTTGCTGGCTTCAAACACATATGCTCCACCTGAAATCATTTCCAATTGAAGACTCCTAGCAAGTAAACTGTGTGAACTACCTTCATAAAAAGTTGTTTTAGTATGTATTAGAAAATAGGCTTAAAAATCCTAGACATGTGATTGGGTGACAGGGGTACATTAATTTACAGTGAGAGCACGGTATATAACAAGTGACATCATTTTCACCTACTCACATATCTTTGTGCTCAGCAAGCTTTCTGACTGACTGGCTGATTTAATTCCAAATTGCCACCATATTTTTCATTCGCTTACTGAGAGTTGCACCCCCTCACAAAATGCTCCTCAGTTCAGTGCCAGCTCTCTACGTTTGCTTTTTTTTAAATTCATTTATTTTTTAATCAGCAATATCTTATCTAATGTCCTCTGATTCCCAATAATACATTTCTTGGTGAGCCGACGGTTCTGTACCTGCGCTGACGGGCTGAATCACTTCTCTTCACACTCCTGGTCCTCAGAGCAGGCAAAGAGGACTGGGAACCAATGAAACAGTTTAAGAAAAAAAGAAAATGGTAAGAGCTCAGTCCTGGTCCTCAGGGTTGGCAGCAAGGACCATGAAATTATAAAAAAAATTACTAGAAATCCCATGGACAAGCAGCCTACATCGGAATGCACTTCCTGCTTTTACGTGCAGGGTCATATAAGGTCACGCTGAAAACAGCTGCAAGTTCCGAGATTGAAAAAAAAAAACACTATTTAAAGAATAGTGCAAAACCATTTGTTTTCTTTTTTTTTCCTTTCTACAATGATGATGACAGCACTCTGCTGGATGGGAAAACATGTTCTACAGGTGGCTGCTAGGGGGAGAGCAAAAGTACAAGAGCATGGTTCTGTACAGGGTGAGGCAGACTACCACAGAAACGAGGACTACTTTACAACAAAATTACTAAAACTTCATTCTTTGTAATATTTTTTTTTCCTTAACTTTTTAAAATCCCACATAAAAGTGCCACAGGTAGCCCATTTTCTAAGCTCAGTAATACCCTCCAGGGTGGGCAGTATGGGCAATGCCAGACCTTCCAGGAGCTATAAGGCCCTCCACCTGCGGCATCAGGCCTCATTATGCCCCTGGGTGGTCCAGTATTGCCCAATACCATCCACCCTGTTGGGTATTATTGCTTGCTTAAACCTCACTGTTTTAGTAGTATTGTTTGAAACATTAAATGCTAGTGGCTTCACTGATATGAGAATATGATAACCTGTTTGCCTCTCCACTGTAGTAATTACATTTCTGATGGCCCAGTTGCCTACTCTGACGTGGTATTAGCATTGTGGCTGCAATAAACACTGAGAAGATTCGAGACCACGTTTTTCTGAGAATCCACAGACCATAATAACATCTTACATGGAAAAAGTTTTCATAGCCCTAGATTAAAAGAGAGCATCCCATTTTCCCAGCGTTTGTGTGTGAAGCAAAACTGCAGTATGGAAGAATTCTATCAAAAAAGAGGAAAACATTATTAGAAATAGATTTACAAATTTGCAATAAAGCAAGTCAACACTAAACATGCCACTACAAGAGATCATTAGAGAGCAGGCACTAATAGGCAGAAGGACACAACAGGCACCAGAATGCATAGTCTTTAAATACTTGAGACAGCACTTATATGGACAAAGTCACCCAGATAATAACTAAACACTAGCATATCATTCAGGTTTGTGATAGATATGTCACAAAGTTTCATCAGAAACTCCTGGCAGCAGCCAAGACAAATGCCACCATTAAGGATTTTCTGGTCCATACCATTCACAAGATGCCAGAAACCATGGAAATACAAGAGCTTTTGTTGGGACCTCTGAGGAATGGAAATTATCTCTGTGGACGATGCTCGGTGTTGCTCACACACTAGCAAGAATATTTATATCAAGAACATTTTCACAAGTGAAGAATTTCAGGTATGCAGCAGATCACATGCCAGAGTGACCATACAATATGTGTAATAATGTTCTCCTGTAATAAAATGAATGTGGGAAAGGCCACAAAGTAACTTACATTACGTATACAAGAACATAAATGCAGCATAAGCAGGAACAACCCTAAATCCTCCATATCAAAACATTTAACTCAGCAGGCCACAGTGTAGCCTCACAAAAGTTTTGGGCACTAGAATATATAAGACAGCCAAAAAGGGGTTCAGATTGAGACTTACAGTTAATAAAATAAGAGATGTGGTGGATTTTTACCTTGGGTACTATTGATGCCACTCAGGGAATGAATAAAGGAGTGGTACCTGTTCTTCTAGGAACAAACATTTTCCTGCTGACTCCCAAATTATTGCATTCAAAATCATACTGTTAACAGAGGCTGTGTAATTTCATTAGTATGTATTTAGATTTTACTTCCCTCCACCCCATCCCACTCCTTCCTACTGGTCCCCCCCCCAACTTCCCATCATACCACTCTCCACATTAATGAAGCATGGATTGCATAAGGCACTTCTTTTGGGCAGGATGAAAGAATAGTATTTTGATATGTCACATGATGTAATGTCAACCGAATGGGTAGCACACACTTGCAGATGTAGTATGTTAAAATGTAAATCTGGATGATGATTATATTAGTGACATAGATCTCCACTGGAAATATATAGGAGCAAAGTTATGTAAAAATATTTCCCTACCCTCTCCCCTTTTTCTGTCCCTGACCCGCTGTTTTTCTGTTTCCACAATACCAGTAATACTGTCTTAGTAACCATGGTTACAGGTTGGTTCGTATTGCGATTCAGACACAAAGGAACACCAAGGCTGCAAAATGTAACAGAGACATTCAGCAGATTATTCAAACTTACTAAGTTTGTTAAAGGACATCAACTGGTGTACCGATGGAAGAGTGAAACCCCATTGGTGAAATCCCCCACAGCAACGTTTTCAACAAGTTTTGAAAATGTCACTGTGGGGGAACCTGCAGGCAAAATTTTGCCCTTTCACCAACTTTCACCCCCGTATTTGAGCTAACTCTGAGTTGGAGTTAACAATCCATAGAAGGGGGGGTGCTGCTCACATGGGGGGTTCGGTGGCATAGCCCCCCAATAGAATTATGGATCGATTTCTGACAGGTGAAATTTCGCCTCTCGACATCAGGGATGTCACTATGCAGAACATCGACAACAGTGTTGTCACATCAGTATAGGTAAACCCATCAACTCCCCCAAGGGAAATCACCCATCTAGGGCACTCGATATACCTGCCATTTTTTCTACAAATTGCTACTTCTAGTGTGGGTGAGTACTGGGCAGGAATGCTCCATCTGGTGATGTCATGACATTTTACATGTTCTGACATCAGACCATGCCCCCTGGGAGCAGACACAATTAAAGCAACTCCAACAAACAGACACACTGCTAATACCAGGGTGGAGTAGACAGCTGGGCCATTAGAAATGTAATTACTGCAGTGAGCAAGTAAATAAGCTATCATTAGGGCTGTGCAAAATTAAAATTCTACCAGTGGAATTTCTGCAAAAGTCAGAATATCATTTCTGCAAAATTTCAGAATGCACTCTGGTAATATTCATGGAAATTCTGACTTAGAATGGCAGAATAAATGTATGAATTGCAGATTAATATATTAAACTGTGGAAAGGTATTCTAGTGATCAGTTCTGAAGAATTCTTTTCCACAGCTTAAAGGGACACGGTCAACCTCATTTTCTGAAAAATCTGTTATATTTTTCCTTTAATAAAAAATGTAATTGTAGCATTACAAATACTGTGTGTATTTTTTAAAACAAGGCTAGTTTCACTTTTTTAACTGAAAAATGCATTCACAGTCACACTGATATTACCATACAACCACAGTCATGTTTGCATTTTCCCCCTGGAATGTTCATCAGCTGTTATGCCATTGTAGAATGTGTTGATTCCAAACAGATCTCATTGGCATGATAATGGGGCTTGCCACTAAAAGGCAAGCCAAGTTGTCTAATGATCTCTGCCAGGAAGAGGCACAGGAGGGGGAGGGGTCGATGGAATAGAAGAGGTGGGGTCTAGTGACATCACCAGGCAGGTAAAGTGTAAAATGACAAGGGCATGCCAGAGCCCCAGGGATTGGCTGGGGGGTGAAGCCTGAAGGGGTTCCTGATCAGGGTCCTGTAGGGGTATATTAGGCCAGGATTCAGGCAGGATGACCTGTTTTGCTGGGAATTTTTCAAGACTGAGATCTCAGCACATTGTTTGGCAAACTAACTGGTAAGGCACATTGGGACAACCAGGCCTACTAGGCCACATGGCCCAGTGTGTTTAGCTCAAGTGGTTATTTCTATGTTTCTTAGTTCTATTGTATGGCATTTATAGGGAGAAAGCCTGGGTTTAAGTTGCTGTGTACAGAGCGCTTGTTACATTTGCATTTAAAACAAAGAAAGCCTGTTATTTTAAGCTGCTGTGTACTTTTGTGCTGTTTGGTTATGTTGATATGTGAATTGTCCTGGTTACATTGCATTGATACAAAGAAAGCTTGGGTTAAGTTGCTTTGGGCATGGTTCCTGTTGCATTGTGTTTAATGCAGAAAACACCTGGTTTTAAAATGACATGTTTTCATGGTGCAGGATCCTGGTGTAGGGATAAGGTTTTGAGAACTGTAAGAGAGTTTGAGCAGTATATTTGCATTGTTTATGGGGAGCGCACCTGAAGGGCTTATGCTGCAGAGCTCCTTCGCAGTGCGATTACAGGAAAGCGTGGTAGCATATTTGAAACTGTTTTGTGGGAGCACTTGGTATTTGTCTGGAAGGGGCTTGTCCTGCAAAGCTCTTTACGATTCTTTTTTGGCGGTGGATCCAGGCATCGCATTGGAATGGTGAGACCTACACAGCAAGCAGGTTTTCTGTGGACAGGAGGGAATATCCTCAATCCGTGTGGTGGAAGTTGTGACCCAGCAGCAGAGCACAAGGGGAAGGGTGCCTCCCAGGGCACTCAAGTGGTGAGATGGAGAAGAGGATCCAAGAGACACATGCGGCGCTTGTTTCAACTGGGCTGAGTCGGTTTCCGGAAGGCATTGAGGGGCCTGGTTCTGGTGTGCAGGGCGAAGTGCCAGCATGTGTGGGGGGCCCTGGTCAGCCTGGTCTGGCAGCATGCTGGTAGCGGGAGGCCACACAGACAGTTGGTTCTGCAGCCCAGCCCAACGAAGACTGGGACACCTCTCATCGGAAATGGCAAAAACTAAACGCAAAAATGAACAAAACCTAAACAAAACAAAATGCTGCACAGCAAGGTCGGTGCATTTTGGTGGGGGTGAGGAAACCCAGGAGACGACTGCTGTATGAGACAGGGGGCGAGCCGGATGCGCTGTTTGTGGAGTTGGGCGTTTTTCCTGCTGGAGCAACCTGATGTTTCTTTTTGGGGCAGGACGTGAAGCCACACGGCATGTATGGGAGGGTATTGTGAGGGGGGAAGGGGCAGCAGTTGTTTGTGACATGGGGGAAAGCGAGAAGCACCGTTCTGGGCCTGCTTGATATGGGTGAGGTGTAGGCCCAGATGGTGAGCCAGCGTGGGGGTGTGTGCGGCTGAGGAGGCACCTGCGAGCGTTATTTCTGGCTAGCGCGTGTGAGTCTGGATATCTATTGAAAAAAAATATTTAAAAGATGGCTGGAAATAAGCACATGAGCTGCAAAAGCAATCCGGGCCGGCAGTGCGCTTGGCAACAAACACGGGGTTAGGCATTGTGGCCTGTGGCTCTGTTGGGGGGACACAAGCATGCAGTGGAGCTGGGCAGGCCCGAAGCTAAGGAGCCCCCTTTGGGGAGCCTCAGTAGAGGAAGGGCAGGCACCAGCTCGGGGGAAGGGGGAAGAGGTGGTCCCATGATGCCGGTGGGGGTAAGGGCTCTGGGGCGATTCCAATCAAGGGGCCAAAGGGCAAGGTGGCTCATGAAAGGGGTGTGAGTGCAAACTGGGGCCTGAGTTCATAAGGCCTATAGAGGGCAATTGCAGGCCCCTCACTTTCTTAAGCAAAATGGGGGTGGCCAGGGCGGGTGGCTGGAAGGTGAGGGGCAACCAGCACATGACAGCCACCGCCCGGCAGTCCTGCACTCATTTGAAGGGTCCAAGAGCTGGTGGGTGGCAGCTTGTTTCTGGGCAGGGAGAGGGAGAGGGCCACAGAGGCCGGCAGGGAAAGGGTCACCAGGAAGCAGTATGGGTCATAGGCCTGGACCCAGGGGACCCGGTGGGTTGGCCCACAGGGGGCGATTGGATGGTTGGGCAGCCCCAAAGGGGCTGATGTACTAAAAAGAAAAAGGATAAGGGTGGCCTGGTTGTTGAAATGCATGGTTGAATGCTTGTGTTTTGTTTCTCTGATTATAGTGACATAGGAACACCATGGCACCCAAGCAAGCCCAGCTGTTCAGCAAAAAGTTGATGCAGAAAGTATCCAAATTGATGGTTCAGATGTCAGAACTGGTGGCAGTGGTGAAGCAGAGGGAGGCAGAAGAGGAGGCACTGAGAAAGCGAAGGAGTGAGAGGAGCACCTGGGCAGGGAAAGAGGGTGCAAGAGGCTCAGATGGGAAGCACCGCACCCTGCACCTATCCCTGTGCCCCTGCCCGCAGCAGAACCAGATGATGGGAGCCCAGATGGTGGTAAGGATGACATGGATCTCTCGGATGAAAACGGACTAAAAGAGGACTTAGAAGTGATGTTGGGGGATATGGGTGACTCAGGGATTGAAAAGATGGAACAGGCCATTTAGGCCTTAAAATGTAAAGGGGCTTGGGTGGAAAAGGGTGGGGGGGCCAAGACGGCAGCCAAAAAATGATACAATGGGTCTCTGGGCTACTCGGTCGGGGACCACGTCCTGGTTTCAATCAAAGAAAAAATCTGGAAGGGGGAGTATGTGGACATCTTCATGCTGGTGGACAAGGACACAGCCACAAATTATGAATAGAAGGAGTTGGTGGGGAAGTCAGACATGGCAGTGGCTTTGGCAGTGGAGGGCCACAAAATGGAGAAAGCTAAGTACAAAAGGAAAACCATTGAAAACTGGCTTCATCATATACAGCGTGCTGGTGCTGGAGAAGCAGCCGGAGCTTGACATCCCAGTACTGACGTACATGTCCATTGTCGAGATAAGTACAAGGCCAAAGTCAGGTATGGCTGGCTTAAGTATGAAGAGGCATTCTGAAAGAGAATGGCGGCCAAAGGGGATCTGAGATGGGACTGTACCCACATGGAGTTGTGGAAAAGGACCCTATCTGGGGAAGTGGGTGGGGCCGGGGAAGGGGAGGGAAGAAAGGCCGCATCTACCACAGTGGCCAGAACATGTTGGGTTGCAAAAAGACCACATGTACGTGGGGCAATTGTAAGTTCTGGCAAGTTTGTACCAAGTGAGGGGATCACACCCAGTCTCCAACTCCGACAGGGGGCAGATAGAGGGGGGCATGGGGACAGTACCATAAGCAGTCCTTTCGGGGCACCTGGAGGGGTCAGGGCAGGGCTGGGGGGGTGGTCAGAGAGGGCAACACCATGCTTCCGGGGAATGGCGTTAACAAGGTACACAGTGAGGGGCGATGGGGTTATGCGCTGGCGAGCACCCCTATCTCCCTAGCAGTAATGGAGGAATAGACTGCAGACTACCCAAATAGGGATGTGGCGCAGCTGTGCAGGGCAGTTTTCTGGGCAGAATTCTTGCTGAGGTTTCAAGGGGGTGGGCAAAGATGTGGCCCAAGAATCTAGGGTCAGTGAAGGGGAAAGAGGAGATAGTAGGGGCCAAGATAGAGAAGGAAATCAGGGCAGAAAGGAGTGAGGGCCCATTGGGGAACCCCTCTTGTGAGCATTTCTGAGTTTCCCCTTTGGGTATTGTCCCCAAGAAAGTGGCAGGGGAATTCCGCTTGATCCATCACTTATCCTACCCTAAGGGCTCATCGGTAAACTAGGGCATATCCGATCACCTGAGGGCAGTGTCGTATGCCTCTGTGGAGCAGGCAATAGTGCTAATCAGGGCTCTGGATGGGGCATGGCTTGTGAAGACGGACATAGAATCAGCATTTCAGCTTTACCTGTCAGGCTCAAGGATTGGGACCTGTTGGGTTTTCAATTTCAAGGTGGCATGTATTTCAACAAGACCATGCCCATGGGCAGCTCAGTGGCTTGTTCCACCTTCGAAGCATTCAGTACCTGGGTGCAGTGGGTATTCAGGGTCTGGTATTGGCTCAGCAGGGTGGTGCACTACCTAGATGATTTTCCCCTCATCGGGGAATCCAGGGCAGAGGTACGTGGGGATGCTGCAGGATTTTAAGGTGATGTGCTGACAGTGGATATACCATTGGCACAGGGCAAGACAAAGGGCCCCGCCCATAAATTGGAAGTCTTGGGCATAGAGGTGGACACAGAGCAGGGCTGTTTTCAGCTTCCTGGGGACAAAGTGGCACAACTTAGAGGACTGCTAACCCAGGATATGGGGAGGTGGAGGGTGCCATTGGTACAGATGCAATAGCTGCTGGGGCACCTTAATTTTGCCTGCAAGGCCATCAGCCCAGGTAGAGCATTCACAAGGAGGCTGGGAAGGGCCACTGGGAAGGCTCAGCTACCGCACCACTGGGTGGATGTGTTGAGAGGAGTACGGGAGGACTTACGGGTGTGGGAGGAGTTTTTCGACAGCTAGAGTGGGGTGACATTCTGGCAGGAGGAATGGGAAAGGAATGTGGACTTGGAACTGTTCATGGACGCTTCCGGTGCCCTGGGAATGGAGGCGTACTTTGAAGGTGAATGGATATTAGAGTCTTGGCTGGCATTATGGGAAAAAAGGGGTTATTAAAGGATATCACATTCCTAGAGATCTTCCCGATATGGGTGGCTCTGGAAGTGTGAGCCTATAGGATACAGGGGAAGCACATCTTGTTTTGGTGTGATAACAAAGGAGTGGTGGAAGTCATTAATAGGCAAGGGGAGGAGGATGGAGATGGTGGGAAGGATGCTCAGGTGGCTGGTTTTGTTGGGGCTGCAATTTAATATATCGTTCAAAGCGCAGCACATTGAGGGGCTGAAGAACGAAGTGGCTGACAGTCTTTCCCATTTATAGCTCGACAGGTTTTGGGAGCTGAAGCCTCAGGCAGTACCACACAGGACCAGGATCCTGGACCAGATGTGGGAGACTGGAGGGACACAGCCAAGGTGCTGTACCAGGGATCTTGGGCAGCCAACACATTGAGGGCCTATGAGGTAGGATGGGTGAGGTTTCAGTGTTTCAGAAGGAAGTACGGGTGGGACAGGGCTGAACTGGCCAGGGACAAACAGGTAGGGAGGTTCATGGTGGAGCAGTGGGAAGAAGGGCTGGCCCACACCACAATGGTTGTGCACTTAGCTGGCATCAGTTGGGTATGCCAGGACAGGGGCTGGCCCAATGTAGGGGCCAGCGGGACAATAAAACGCATGCTGTCGGCATGGCGAAGGGTCAAGTGGCCAGGGTTGCTAGGAGGCATCCCATACAAAGGGAGTTGCTGGAAGAGGTCTTAGGGGCAACCCAGAAGGTATGCACATCAGCCCAATAGGGAGCGCTATTCTGGGCTGCGTTTGCGGTTATGGCAGAAGGGGCATTCCTGGTGGGGGAAGTAGTGACCCCATGAAAGGCAGCTGCTGGGCAGGCTTTGCAGCATGAGGATGTCCTATGGGGACACGACAGGGTGGTCATTACCCTGGCCAGGTCTAAGACAGACTGGGAGGGAGGAGGACCCAGGAGTCATTGGTGAGGCAACTGCAGTCTACCAGCTATGCCATAAGTGTGCTGGAGACATAAGGGAGTACTTGGGGGAGGGCTGGAGGAGTTTTGTTTCGACATGGCGATGGCTCCCTGGTCACAGGGTTTCAGGCAGGGACAATACTCAAGAGGGCTCTGACGTTCCTCGGAGATGATCCAAGTAAATTTGCCCCACATTCATTTTGGATTGGGGCAGCCATGGAGGCAGCAGAAAAAGGGGCTGCAGAGGTAGAGGTACAGAAGGTGGGGCACTGGAAGTCCAGCTGCTATAGGAGGTATGTCAGGTATTGACAACAGCAACTCACACTGTTATTTTGTTTTCCAAGGCAGGATCCAAGAGGAAAATCTGGATAGTGGGGCATTCCTTCGTATACTGGGCTGAAAGGTTTGTGGTCACCACCTCCAGATGAGCAGAGATGAGATATAACACGGAGCATACAAGGGTGCTGTGGAAAGGCATTAGAGGGATGAGGTGGGCACAGCTCTGCCTCTGATGGAAGAATTAAAGTTGCAATGGGGCACACTGGGTTGCCTTATTATACACCTGATGGCAATGATTTGGGGGGCCTGCCATAGGGTCATTGGGGCAGAGCATCTTGGGAGATTTAGAGAAATTGAGAGGGTGGTGACTGAGGGTGGCAATCGGCTGGTCCAGCATCACCTCCTGGGGGGTTTGGAGGGGTGTGAAGGATGTCTGGCTGAACAAGAAAGTCAGGAAGCATTTAAATAGATGGGTGCCAAGGGAAGTAATTAAAATGGGGGGGGTGCACCTGCAGCACAAGGACATCTCCTTTGACCAGTCTGTGGTGTACAAGTCTGATGGGGTCCACCTGTCGGAGTTTGGCATATGCTTATTCCTAATGCCTATCGGGGAGTGCTAGTGAACCAGATAGCCAGCAAAGGTCATGGATACTAGCCCAAATGGGGGGAGCCTCTCCATCCATCACAAGCTGGAGGAGGGGCAGGAAGAAAGAAAAAGGGGAGCAGGGGAAGGAAGGGGGGAGGTGGTGGATACACAGGTTGGGACAAGGAATCCAGACCGATGGTAAAGGGAGGATAGGTCCAGGCACCAGATTCAGAAGTGTCTGGGCCTGAGGGTGAAAGCACTGGTAAGTGGAACAGGCCTGGTTCTGGTGTGGAGGAGGGGGCTGGATTCACAGTGTCTGGTCCCTGAAAGCCAAAATGGAAGAACGACCAGAAGAAGAACAGAGGATGGAACCAGGAAGTTTTGAAAGAAAACTTTATGTGGAATTGAATTGTGAAGTCATAAAAATCTATGGGTGTAAATATATTCTTTGCACCATAAATAAATTTACCAACGAGCAACCAACAAGTTAAACTGTTGTAGTGTCCATCATTCCTGGAGGGATTCAGGGGCAACCGAATGTGCTGTTAGCTCACATTGTCAGTAATAAAACTTGAGCTTCAAATCCATTTGTTAGGCCCTGAGGTAAAGTGTCTTGCTGTCAAAGCTGAATGATATTTTTTATCTTTATGTTTTTTCTGATACATCGCATTACTTTGGGTGCAGTTTCTCACATGTATTGCAGTATCTGTATCTTTTGTCAAAGTTCTCAGGATTTCTTATACAGCATACTCAGGACATGAAAACACAGAATAACAAATGCCCATTTTGATGATCATATCTGACAAACATCATTACTACCCCACCCACCAAGAGCTAATTGTCTCATTATCAGTTCTTGTGAAGATCGTATTTCAAACTTAAATGAAATAAAATCAGTCCTTTCCCACCCTCTGAGCACTCTACAGCTCACCTACTCCCAACTTCCTCACATATGTTTTGACCTTCTTGGTCCCTCATGGCAACTTCTCATGTATTTGGAAGTTGAATCCTCACTGTCCCACAAAAAGCTGTTTCCCTCATATCCAACCACATTGAAATAAATAGAGTCCATTCATTTCAATGTTTTTTCTTTAGTTTGTAACTTGTTTGTTTTTTAATATTTATATCTAATTTTTTTCTCTTGAGGTCTTTTTTTAGCATCACTCTGATGAAAAATACTGGTTTCAACATTCAAATCAACCCCAGAAATGGTTAAATCAGAGTCAGTTTGAATGTTGACACCAGTATTCTTCATCAGAGTGATGCTAACTAAGACCTTGCCAGAAAAAAAAGATAAAAATATGAAAAACCAAAAGTTACAAAATAACAAAAAAATATTGAAATGAATGTGTTCCATTCATTTCAGTGTGGTCAGAAGTGAGAGAAGCAGCTCTTCATGGGACAGTGAGGATTCAACTAACAAATACAAGATATGTTGCTACGAGGGTCCAAGAACATTAATACATATGTGAGGAGGTGGGGGAAGGTGGGTGGTAGATTGCACAGAATGCAGGAAAGGGTTAGTTTTATTTCAGATTGAAATATGATCTTTACAGGAACTGAAAATGAGACATATAGGTCTTAATAGGGGGGAGGGTGAATGTGCACCAACTTCGTTTTTTGGCACCAAGACCACAGGACTTTGACAGTGGGGGTAGGATAGTAGTGATGTCTGTCAGATAGTGATCATCTAAGATGGACATTAGTTATCCTCTGATTTTACATTCTGAGTGCACTGCATCAGAAATCATTTGAACTTCAACAAAAAATACAAGTACTGCAATACATGTGAGAAACTTCACCCAAAATAACTTGACAAATTAGAGAATATGTAAAGATAAGATTAATATTATTCAGCACTAACTGCAACATCCTTTACCTCAATGCCTCAGTGCCTGACAAATGTATTTAAAGCTGGAGTTTCATCACTTACAATGTGAGCTAACAGTGCATTCAGTTGTTATGCTAGTGAGTTTTGTCACAGATCAGCACATACTACAAAGGCACAGTTTGTAATGGCATAATATAATATTTTATTTTATTGGAAGAAAAACATGACAAAGAAAACAAAGTTGACAGTGCCCCTTTAATACCTTAATCTGCTATTTATACATTCATTTAGTAGTTCAGTGAGTCACTAAACTGCAGAATTCAATGTATAAATTGTAGATTAATTTATTATACTGTGGCAAGAAATTACTCAGAAATGATCGATGCACTGCAGAATGATTATACAGTATGTACTGCAGAATGATGTAATAAACTGTGAAATAAAATTCTTCAGAACTGTCATTCCATAGTTCATGTGTATTATTCTGAAGTGCAGTCAGAAAAGCCTGTGGAATGGGGCAAATAATCACCAAACACATTCAGAAGATTCAGATTTCACAAAAGTCAAACTTTCAGAAAATTTCATGAACTGTTTGCAAAATTTCCATGGATTTGGAATTTAGAGATTCTCTCCAGCTATGGCTCTCATATTTTGTTATCACTGAAGCCAGCTGCACTTAATGTTTGAAACAGTACCAATAAAACAGTGAGATTAATGCATACTAAAATGCATTTGCATGAAAGAGGTTCACACAGTTTACCTGCTATGAATCTACAATTAAGAGTGATTTCAGGTAGGGTATAATTGTTTGGAGGTAGCAAATTAACACAACAATTTTATAAACTATTGTTGGTGCATGAAAAGATGCTTATCAAAGTGTAATTGTGAATATTCAACTGTGAAGATGCTGGCTTTACGTAAAACTGGTTTACATAAGAAGTGCTAAGATAGAAACATAGAATTTGATGGCAGATAATGACTGCTTGGCCCACCCAGTCTGCCCATTTCCCTATCTAATGGATAAGCTGCAGATCCTAGTTAACCAGCAGCCTACTTCTTCCTACCCCCACCCCCTAGAATTGCCTTATGACTGTCCCATGCATGCTTGAATTCCACCACTGTTTTTGACTCCACAACCTCCTCCAGAAGGCCTTTCCATGCATCCACAACCCTCTCTGTGAAAAAATACTTCTTTAAATTACCTCTGAGCCATCACCCCTCTATCTTCAAATTGTTCCCCCTTGTTCTTGCACACCTCTTTTTTTGAAAGATGCTACCCTCTTGGACTTTGTTGAGTTCCTTGAGGTACTCGAAAGTTTCTATCATGTTCCCCCTCTCCCTCCTTTCCTCGAGGGTATACGTATTAAGCTCCTTAAGTCTCTCTTCCTATGTCTTCCGGTGAAGACTGTGCACCATTTTAGTTGCACTCCTCTGGACAGCTTTTATCCTGTCTATGTGTTTGCAGAGATTGGGTCTCCAGAACTGCACGCAGTACTCCAGATGGGGTCTCACCAGCTGTCTGTACAGAGGGATAATAACTTCCTGTTTTCTACTGGTGATGCCTCTCCCTATGCATCTCAGTATCCTCCCAGCCCTCATTGCTGCCCTCTCACATTGCTTGCCCACCTTTAGGTCATCTGATATGACTTCCCCCAGGTCCCTTTCCATTTTTGTTGTTGTTAGTATCTCACCCCCCACTGTGTACTCTTCCCCTTGGTTTTTGTTTCCCAGGTGCATTACCTTGCACTTCTTAGCATTGAATCTAAGCTGCCATACATTTGACCATTCCTCTAACCTTGCCAAGTCCCTTCTCATCCTTTCCACCCCACCTTGTGCATCAACTCTGTTGCAGATCTTTGTGTCATCTGCAAAGAGACATACTTTTCCTTCCAGTCCCTCTGCAATGTCGCTTATAAAGACATTGAAGAGGACTGGCCCTAATACTGAACCCTGCGGTACCCCACTAGTAACCCCCCTTTCTTCAGAGTGGACTCCATTTACTATTACTCTCTGTGTCCTATTCTCCAGCCAATTCTTTACCCAGGCTGTCATCTTGGGACCCACTCCCAGGCTGGCTAACTTGTATATTAATCTTTGTGTGGGACTGTGTCAAATGCCTTGCTAAAGTCTAGGTAGGCCATGTCCACAGCCCCTCCCTGATCTACTACTTTGGTCACCCAGTCAAAGAAATCTATCAGATTCATCTGGCATGACCTTCCAGTTGTGAATCCATGCTGCCTTGGGTCCTGTGCCCCTCTGGCCTCTAGACACTCGACAATTCTTTCCTGCAGAAGTGATTCCATCATTTCCCTATCACTGAGGTTAAACTAACAGGTCTGTAGTTTCCTGCTTCTGACTTGCTCCCACTTTTGTGAAGGGGAATCACATCTGCCCTCCTCCGGTCCTCGGATACCATCCCATCCTCCCATGATTTGTTAAAGAGGGTAGTCAGTGGTGTCACTAGTTCTACCCTTAGTTCTTTTAGAATTCTGGGATGAATTCCATCAGGCCCCATTGCTTTGTCCACCTTCAGTTTTAAGAGTTATTTTAGAACCCTTTCTTCTGTAAATGGGCTGGTATCAGCTTCTGTATCCAGAGTGTTTCTACTGTTTGTTTTAGGTACCTCCCCCTCTTCATTTGTAAATACTGAGCAAAAACATTTGTTTAGTATCTCTGCCTTTTCACAGTCACCCTCTGCCCACCCTCCTCCCTTTATTAAGCCTCACTATCCCTCTCTTGGTCTTCCTTCGCCCCTGATGTACCTATAAAAGGTTTTATCCCCCTTCTTAACTGAGTTGGCTATCTTTTCCTCGGTTTGGGCCTTTGCTGTTCTGGCTGCTTTTCCAGTTTCCTTTTGCTTTAACTGATACAGTTCTCTGTTCTGCTCCGTCTGTGATTCCTTGTACTTCCTGAATGCTTTCTTTTTCTCTTGAACTTTCACTGCCACTTTTTTTGAGAACCACAGTGGTTTCTTACATCATTTTGTTTTGTTTATTTGCTTCACACAAAGGCTTGTTACCTCTGTGATGGCAGTTTTTATTATTCCCCATTGTTCTTCCACCCCTCCTTCCTACCCATTTGCTAGTGCATTCCTTAGGCACTCACATTTTTGGCAAAGTCAGCCTCCTAAAGTCCAGTACTTTTGCCTTTGTTTGGCTTGACTCTATTGCTGTGTTTATTGTGAACCATACTGTTCGATGGTCGCTAGTTCCCAGATGGCTACCCACTTCTACATCTGTGATCCTCTCTCCATCTCCATTTGAGAGAACCAGGTCTAAGATTGCTCCCTCTCGAGTGGGCTCCAATACTAGTTGTCTAAGGCATGCCCCCTGTAGGGCATCTAGAATAACCCCACTCTTCGAAGTGGCTGTAAAAATGTATGTAAAAAGTTTCAAAGGGGCAGTGACAAAAAAATGTAAACAGGCATAACATAGAGGATAATGCCAGAGTAACAGTGATTAGCCATGATGTAATCACCTCAAGCAGTTGCCAGGACAACCAAGTAAACCTCGAGAGCACAGATTGAAAGGTTTACAGTTGTCATGGCAACCATGAGAGGTGATTATGTCCATGGTTGACCACCGTTACTCAGGCATTGTATTTTACAGTGTATGGAAAACTTACCACTATGGAGAAAAAAATACATAGAGGATAATGTATGGTCCTCTATCGTTGTAACAGGTTGTTGTATGAGAGGTTGTGGGGTGACCATATGAAGCCTCGGCAGGCGTAAGCTCGAGAGGTTTACATCACCATGGCAACCTCGAGATGGTTAACCAAACCTGTTAATGATAGAGTGACCATACATTATATTTTATAGTGTATGGTCCCAATTAACTACCAAAACAAACTACTATGGCTTACTTTTAAGCCCCACCGCGGACATTCTGGGTCATTTTCTGGCCACTGCACTGGTTTCAGGAATGCCGTCGGTGCGCGAGATCGCAGGTACACGCATGCGCAGATGGGCTCCGTTTGTAATCCCATCACTATGACGTACTCAAACGAGGTTTATAACCATTTACGTCATAGCGATGGGATTATCGAGACATAATTTTGCCACTTTTTAGCGGTAAGAAGGCTGCACCATACATTATAGTTTATTTCAATGTGTGTTTGTTCTCCTGCTAGACTATAAATGCCTCCTGGTTTGAATGTTGAGCAACTGAAGTGCTGAAATTAGCCATTGTGAGCTATACTGTACTGGGTCTGTAACTGTCTGAATGGAATGTGTGTGTTTTGAATGAATGTCCAAGCAGCAGATCACCTTTCCTTTTCAAGAATTTTGACAGGCGGTGACATTCTGTCCAGTAAACCCATCATTATGACATAGTTAAGCAAGGTTCACAGCACACTGATGTCATAATGATGGGATTATCAGGTTATAAACTGATTGAAAAAGGGGGTTAATAGACACTGTCCATACATTATAATGATGTTTAGAGCGGAGGCATTATGGGCAGTATAAAAGAAGAACAACTGTTGTTCTATGTATTGGTTTATCAATGCATGAATCATTTGGGGGCTACTGAGGTAGCTTAACAAGCCCGTTTTCAACAGCTGGCACTTTTATTATTTGTTTTCTTTACTTCAGGATTAAATGTATGGGCATACAGTTTACAACACACTTATGTGTCAGAAAGTTGATAATAAGATTGCTTCCATGACTCCTCTCTCCTATGCAAATAAACAAAAAGCACCAGCCAATGCAGGCTAGGAGGCGAAATATTAAGCAGATAGTGTAGAGTGAGTGTCCTGTGCATTATGTTGTCATACATGTGTAACACACATCTTAAGCAGCATACTGTATAAAAATGTTCTTTAAAGTTTTAAAACTGTCATTTCCACATGGTGTTCAGTCTAAACAGATTTGTTTGCAATATTTTTTTAATCCACTACTGGAAACAATGAATGGGGGTTATGTAGTATGGGCATGTATGCTTCTTGAAATAGGATTTCACTGTTAGTTACTTTGCATAGTGGGAGCTCAGTGGTGTAATAGCCCTACATTGTAATGAACTATTAAAAGCTTCATAATAATCAATGCCCTAAGTGGGGACATCTTAATATTTAATGAGAAAATATAATAATGTAATATACTGTACTGTAGCTTTAGGAACACCGCAAACTCTGAGGAAGTTGCCCCAGGTCACAACACATTGACCTTTGCTTTCAAAAGGTGGCTTTGGAAAATAAAATCAAACTAAACACATTATGCAAACAACTTTAGGAGCCTGAGTCTCCCTCATCCTTTGCATTCAATATCAGTTCCCTAAGTACTGTACACTTCAGTGAATCTTCCCTGACCTTATTGCTTTCTTTACCTTAAAGAGGACAGGAAATTATTTCTAACTGGCAGCTCTTTATAATTAGTGATGGGCGAAGTGGCCCCAATTCGCTCCGTGAAGTGATTCGCAGAGTGAAGGCGAATTCGCAGAGCGCTCCGCAGTGCAAAGTGGAGTACTTTGCGTTATAATGGGTAACGCGAAGTCCATTGAAAACAATGACTTTGCGTCACTCCGCCGCCCACTTCGCCTTGTTTTTAAGCTCCAAAGGCAAATTTTGCAGTGATTCATGGGATTTCAGGTCACATGGGCTCTAGATTGTTCTGTACAGCCTCAGTTTGGGGTAGTGTGAGTAGGAAGCTGTAGGAGACAATCTGCTCTGAGAGCTCTCGGTAATTCAAACCTTCAAAAAGCTGTTAAAAAAGCCTTTTTGAGTCATTTTTTTTGCTGAAACTAGTTCATCGATTATAGGAAACCCTTCTGTGCTCATATCATCGAGCATTTATTGTTTGCATATGGATTTTGAATGCTAATGTACAACATTCACAATGCCTCAAATGTTCCTTATTTTCCTTGTTCATTCTTATAACTTGTATTGTTATCCCGGGTCGCCCCTGAAAAAGGGACCTTCGGGGCTCAATGGGCCTACCCGGTCACCAAAATTTAATAAATCAATAAATAAATACATATTTTCAATATTTCTTGCCATTTTTTGCTGATTGTTGTGGTGCAGCAGTGCATAATTTTCGTTTGTTTAAAATATGTGGTTATATTACTGAAGTTTTCAGTTTGCTATGCATTACTTAGTGTGTGTGTTTGATGATATGTGTGACGCGTGTCATCAAATCAGACACCTTTTATTGTGCCACATAATAATTTCAGCAATGTGAACCTACTATCCACTGCAGCTGTGTGATTTTTGTACTTCTTTGTGGTATCTTTACTGGTACTAGTACTAGTGACTGTTACTGCAGCAGTACAGTACACTGCCCCCCCGCCCGCGTGGCCCGCCCCAACCAGCAAAGGTATTCTTTTCCAGATTTGAATTTCTGATGGTGAGCACTGGTTAGGTTTTGTGCCTTTGTGTCTGCATCTCTTCAGTGCACAGCGTGATCTTAATCTGTCTGTACATTTGCATCTCTTTAGGGCCCAATCTCCATCTGTAACTTAAGTCACAGTTGTTTCTTTGGCTTCCCTTCAGAGTACTGGACAGGTGTGGTGCTTAATTCTGCATGAACATTGTACTCATTAATATCTGATTGGAAGTCAGGACCATCATCACTAGTCACTCGTGGTACAAATCACATTCTTCATCATCACATCTAGTTACTTGGATGTATTGTAAGCCTGTTTTGTAGTATCTCTCTCCAGGCTTCACCACCCCACCATTGTACTCATTGATATGTGCTTTTAAGACTGGTAGCTTTAAGCTACAGCTCATCAGGGAAGTACAGCCGTAGGTGGTAGGCATTCACGTTTCTTCATCATCATGGTCACAAATGCAGTCACAAATCACGATTCATGATCATTCACGTTACAAATCACAACATTAATTTTATTTCTAGTTACTTGGATGTACTGTAAGCCTGTTTTGTAGAATGTCTCCAGGCTTCACCACCCCACCATTGTACTCATTGATACGTGTTTTTAAGTCTGGGAGTTTTAAGTTACAGCTCATCAGGGCCCGGGGAAGTACAACCATAGGCATTCAAGTTTCTTCATCATCACGGTCACAAATGCAGTCACAAATCACGATTTGCGATCATGTCATGAATCACAACATACATTTTTTTTAATAGTTACTTGAATGCATTGTAAGCCTACTGGTCAAGGTGCTGAATAGGGATGGGATCCACACCTGGGCCCGGGGGAACAGGCACATCCTGCTCCAGAGGACCTGGTGCTGGACTTGGTGGTGGTGGCTCAACTGCTTTAGAGTCAGAACAGGAGGTTGTGCTGGTCCTGCGTCAGTGGGGCACTCACAAGTTTTGAGTGGTCCAACAGGAATGGGCGCCCATGCCTTCCACACATGCACACAGTACAATGCTTACCACTACCACGCCCTTCCAGAGCTGCTCCTTCCCAGACATTCCCTCACCCTGTTCCATCTCTCCTACTGAGCTCCCTCAGTCCGAGCAATCACTACTCACACTGTCACACAACACACACACACAGTCACACGGACACAAACAACTAACTACTTATAAGGGTAAGAAAAATAAAATTTACAGAAAGAGCAAATTAAGTAAAAAAGAGTACAGAAAAGACAAAAAAATGTAGCTTTTAAAAAAGCTGCTGGGTCTAAATCAAAGTTTAAATCTTCTCCTCGCTCTGATCTAAAAGTATCAGCAGTCACAAAACACACTACTCTCTCTCCATCTGCACAGGAAAAAGTAAAAGTGTCTGCTTGTATGACTCACTTTCTTCCTGCCTAGGTAAAGAGCATGTGACTTACAGTACTGTAAGCCATGTGACGAGTGGGAGGGCTGCCAAATCTGAAACACCAAGTGGATCACTTAGAATCTTAATGAGGAACATGAAGTCCATTAAAAAACAATGACTTCTGCCGTAACACGAAGTGGTAATGACAAGGCAGAGTGAGCACTTTGCATTGCCGCAACGCGAAGTGCCCACTTCGTGTTCACTATGCCGGTGGAATTTAAATTCACTGCATCTCTATTTATAATGTTCACAGTTGAAGAAAGTATATGCATAAGCCTAACTAATCTATATGTAACTGTACCTGAATAAAAAGTGATGTGAAAAACTGTATTTTTGCCAGCCTGGTGGCGCTGAGGGTTGAGGCTGGACGCCACACCTTGCACCACACCGGCGACCAGGGTTTGGGAGCGAGCTGGTCGACGGGGTCAGTAGGGAGGGAGAAGGATTGAGCGCCCAACGCAGCTCTCTCCTTCTGTGGGGGGAACCTCGCCTCTGCCTCTATACCGCCACATGTTGGGAAAGCTCTGGGTGGTCGGTGTGGTTGAGGAGAGCCGGATGCAAAAACAGAGGTAGACGTTGGCGGAAGGCCGGCTTCGACATGCGCCTCCTCGCACGCCGGCAGCCTTGCTCCTCATTGCACGCCGACATTGGGGGAAAATACGTCTCAGAGGAAAAAGCCCTCCAGCCTACCTAGATGATGTCCTTCGGAGCCAGTCTCACCACCCACCGACCGAACAGGGCAGACCTCGCTGTACAGCTCACTGCAGGACAGAGGGAGGTAAGGTGGGGGACCTCTCCTCACCCCGCCCGGGGGGGCAATCCGGGCTGTTAATGGAGGTCCATCGGGCAGTGAGGGTGGTACTCTAGAGGCAGACCCTGAGTGGTGGTAGGGTTGGGAGGGTGATACTCCCTGGGGGACCGAAGGAGTGGAAGGTTGAGGGACAGTAGGTGGAAAAACAATAAGTAAAAAACAAAAAAAAAAAACTGTATTTTGCATTGTTTTGTTTTTATAGGCAGCATTCTGTTGCAGTTCTTTTCATGGAATCAGTTATCTGGGGTTTTAACTATGTCACGGTTTGTGCACAGGACTCTGAACTTGATAGGCCAGTAGTCATGTTTAGCATTCTGTACATAAACTGTGACATAGTAAATACTCTAAATTTCTGGTTTCATGGAGAATGTTGCCCATAAAAGGAAAACAATTGAAAACATAGTTTTTCACATCTGTGTTTATTCAGATGCAGTTAAATGTGGCTCATTTAGAGGCAAGTCTCTCATTTCACTTACTAGGAGCATTACTAACTGCTGTAAATTAGCACAGATCTCTTGTACCCGTTAATGGCTTCCTTCCAAACCCTGGTAGACTCTCTCTTCTGTAAATGGAACTTGTGTCCACTCCCCTGGTGTCTGCTAATGCATGATGGCCTGTCCCCCCTTCCCTGTCAAGATAGGGCAGAAGCATTTGTTTAAAATTTTACTTAGAAACAGAATTTGAAAACAGATGAGGACTGCTTGGCCCAACTAGTCTGCCCATTTTTCCCTGTCTATAGTATTACCATAGATCCTATAAGATCTCTATCCCATTAACCCCCCTTCCCTTACCCTAAGATTCCCTTTGGCCAGCCCAATGCATTCCTGATCCCACCACTGTTTTTGCCCCCTCCCACCACTTTCCACTGGAAAACTGTTCCAGGAATCCACCACTCTTTCCGTGAAGAATCTCTTCTGAATCTACCCCTTCCAGCTTCTTATCATGCCCACTTGTCCATAAGAACCTTTCTTTTCTGAAAAACACTTCCCTCTTGTACCTTGTTTACCCCCCCAAGGTATTTAAAGGTGTCATTTATATCCCCCTGTCTCTGCTGTCTTTCAGGGTGTACTTATTTAGATTCTTTAACCTCTCCTGGTAGGGCTTCTGATGCAGATTCTGCACCATTTTAGTTGCCCTCCTCTAGACCACTTCCACTCGGCCTATGTCCTTTCGGACATGTGATCTCCAGAACTAGATACAGTACTCTACATGAAGTATTACCAATGATCCATACAGAGGCAACACCATCTCCCTCTTCCTGTTGGTGATACCCCTACCTATGGATCCCAGCATTCCACTTCCACTCTCAACTGCCCACTGCCTTGGTCATACTGCTTGACCACCTTTTGGTCCTCCGAAATGATCACCCAAGGTCTCTTTGCGGCTTGATGGTCATCAATACCACTTCCCCCCAAATTTTATACTCTATTCCTGGTTTTCTGTGCCCCAAGTCCACCACACTGAAACCCAGCTGCCTTAGCCTTGACCAATCCTCTAGTTTTCTTAGGTCACTGTGCATCTTTTCCACTTACTTCCAGGAGAGTCTATCCTATTGCTGAGTTTGGTGTCATCCACAAAGAAGCAGACCTTCCCCTTCCAGCTCCTCAGCAATATCACTTATAAAGACATTTAAGAAGACCAGTACCAGCACTGATCCCTGAGGCACACTGCTGGCCACCCTTACTTCCTCTGAGTGAACTCTGTTTACCACCACCCTCTGCCTCCTAGCCCTTAATCACTTTCGTGCCCAATTTATCCCCTTGTGACTCCCCCTCTTAAGCTATGCAGCTTGCCTATTATTCTCCTATGGTATTTTAGGTTTTTCTTGGTCTTCCTCAGCACATTCCCTCTCTTCTGGTCTCCTGATCTTCACTATACCTCCCCTTGCCTTCCTCCTTTTGCTCATGTACCTGAAGAAAGTCTTATTCTCATTTACGACCTCCTAGATGATCTTTTCTTCAGTTTGAGCCTTTGCTACCCTTACCCGCCTTCCTGCTTCCCTTTGTTTCAGTAGATATACCTTCCTTTCTGCCTCTGTTTGGTTCTCCTTGTATTTCCTAAAAGTTATTTTCTTTTCTTCTTTACCGCTTTAGCCACCTCCTTTGAGAATAAAAGTAGCCTCTTTCTCCTGTTATCCTGGCACATTACCTTTTAACAGCTTGCCATTGCTTACCTTTAAACAGCTTGCCATTGCCCTAGTTATTCAATCCTTTATTCTGTTCCATTGTGCCTCCAACTCTGCTATCCCCCCATTCAAAGTATTTCCTGAGGCAGTCTCCCATGTCTTTAAAGTCTGCTTTCCTGAAGTCCAGGACCCTCATCCTAGTGTGTTTTTTCTCTTACCCAATCTGTATGTCAAAGCGCAGTGTACAATGAATGCTTGATCTCAGGAGCTACCCACAGTCACGTCTGCAGTGATGTCCCTGTTTTTAACTACCAGTTGCAGAAATGCCCCATCCCCAGTAGGATCTGTAACCAGCTTTCTGAGAAATGCCTCTTGCAGGGAGTCTAGGATAACCCTGCTCCTAAATGTAGCTGTGATCCGAATGTTTCAGTCCACATCAGGTACATTAAAGTCACCCCTAAATATTACTGCCCCTTTGCTTGCCATTTTACTTATTGTCTCACCCAAAACCCTGTCCATATTGTATTTATTTATTTATATTTATTTATTGAAATAGTTTCACCAGGAAAGGCACACTGAGCAGCAAGATACTCACCTCCTGGTGCGACCTGGGGGGAAGGGGTACAAGGGGGTTGGATAGCATGCAGGTTATCAACTGAGCAAATAACAGAGCTAAGTAGCAGCATATGGATACAATTGCATTAAACAACAAGCAACAACACATGGAGTACATTGGATATTGTATGGCTCATATAACAATTACTTGACATATAGCACCAATACAAGGGAAAATTTAGCACACAGTAATATGCAGGTATAAGCTACAGGAGACATAGAACACACAGTGCAGGACAAAAAGGCACAGGACAAAAGTGCATAAGTTGGGGCTATATGTCAGCCTTTATAGCAAAGCTAGGGCCGCTGGTCGGGCAGTGGGGAGGGGAGCAACTGGTACATTGCCGAGTCAGGTGCAGGAGCAATTAGTGGTGAGGAAGTTAGCTAGGGTGGTAGAAAGAGAGTGGGCAGAGGAGGAATGCCGAATTGGAGGTGGAAGATCATTACATAGCTTGGGTAACCGGTGTGAGAGAGCGGCTTGCCTGGTAGTTGTCTTCCGCCTAGGGATTGATAGTTGGCAGTAGTCGCAGGATCTAAGATAATGGGCAGGGGAAGAGGCAGCTGAGAACACAGAGGAGAGGTAGGAAGGGATGGTGCCAAGTCATAGATTAGATACATATTTGGCACAGTGTGAAATGCACCAGTTTCCGAGGATGGTAGTGTCAGGGAACGGTAAAGGTCCAGTGGTGGGTAATGGGTGAAGCATCGAGAGCAAAGCGGCAGAAGGCATTAAAAAGTGTGTCCAGCTTAGATAGGGTGGACTTAGGGGCTGCACCATAAACAATGTCACAGTAATCAAAGGAGGGAAGTATCATTTTCTGGACCAGTTTACATCAGATGGGTGGAGGGAGGTTACTGTGGTTCCTATAAAGTGCACCGAGCATGGGGTGCAGTTTTTTTGAAATAGCATCAGTGTGGTCTGAGAAGGAAAGATGTCAGTCGAGCCATACCCCCAAGTAGTGGAATAAAGAGACATCTTCGAGTTTTTGACCATCCAGGGTGTGGAAATAGGGAAGGGATGGGAGTCTGGACAGGCGTTGTCATGTGCTAAAAGTCACTGTGACAGTATTTTTACATTTAGGGAGAGCTGGTGAGAGCTGAACCATTGCTGTACTTTGTTGAAGTCAGCTTGGAGGTTAGTTTGTACCACTTCAGGGTCGGAGCCTGAGGAGAAGAGTACAGTGGCATCTGCATACATGTGGATTGAGGTAGTAGAGCAGATGAACGGTATTCTCCTCCTGGGCTGGTGGCCTATACACTGCCTCCACACATATAAAGACTCATTCAAGCCAACCCAAAGAACCTGCAGTTCATTGATCTCCCTGCTGTAAGCTTATGTTTCCTTGCCTTAATAATTTTCTTTACATATAAAACCATCCCTCCCTTTTCTCCCTGCCTTATCCTTTGTACATATGCTGTACACCAAAATGGCCACTTCACGGCTGTGGTTGTCAGTGTACCATAACTCTGTTATGGCCACTAGATGCAAATTTGCCTCTGCAATGGTAGCCTAAAGGTCATGGATTTTGTTTCTAAGGCTCCTTGCATTTACGCACACAGCAATCCACTTCCTTTGTCTCTCCCTGCCCAGCTTTTCCTCCCTCCCTTCTTAATATTCATCCTTCTTTTTCACTGACACTGTATTTCCCCTATTTATCCTTCCTCTGCACGCCCTCCATAGTAGTTTATTTTGACTGAATTCCACCAGTTGAGTCTCTTATCCTTTCCTCCCCCGTGCCTCTCCTCCCTAATACCCTTGGGGAATTAATTCCCCAGGGCTATCCATCAGTGCAATCATCTGGGGGGCATTCACTGCCTCCCACATTTCCTCTGCCACTCCTCATGCTAAGTATAAATGCGCATTGAAGTAACATTTAAACCTACCTCCCAGGACTGCCATTCCCCTCCTGGATGGATGGAGGCCATCCCATTGCACAGGCCTCCATCCCTCCATGTAGGACCCCAGTCTCTGATGTAGCCAGTATCGCATTGATGGAGCAATGGAATTAGGGTTATGGAATGAGGGCGACACGATAAGCTTGCCTCTCACAGTGGTGAACTGATTCAGGCAGGGAAAATGGTCAGACTAGATGGGCCCAGCGGTCCTTATCTATATACCCTGAAAAATTTCAGTAAAGATGGCGACCGTGCTAGGTTGACCATCAGATCAGGGGAGCAGTAGCAGTATAGTTTTATTATTTTACTTTGTTTTATCTTTTGTTAAGTCATGTTCGTAATATTATTTTATATAGCGATTAGCATTAAAGTTATTGCAGTGCTTTTTTCAGCTTAGTAGCAGCAGCTTATGAGTGGCTCCTTAGTTTGGGGGTCTTTTATTTAAGAGTTCTCTAGCTCATGAGAAACGAACGAGGTGGAGGAGGTGGTAAAATTGGATAAATTTAATTACCAGCTTTTATCCATTTTGTCCATCTGGCTGTTCGATCTTATGGCTTAACGACTTGTGGTTGGACTTTCACGAGGAGTTCATCTTTCCTTATGCCCCGGTCCAGAACTGTTATCAGGGGAGCAGCACTGGGTCAGTGCTGGTGCATGGGGGAGCATGCAACTGGGACTTGTTTCACCACTGGACTGTCTGTGGGCCTGGAAATGTTTCGAGTGACTCCAGGTTTGATGTGGATATCAAGGAAATCGAGGAGGCCTGCGGTGGAGTAGTTTTAGGCTTATTGCCAGCTACGATATCTGGGGCCCTTTCCTCTTCCTTCTCTTGATGCTGGTGCTCGCTCGTGGGTTGGGTTCAGGGTGTTGCCTGAAGGCTGACCCTGTGCCCATTATCCCTAAGCTTTTCGTGGATTCAGCCGGTGGGCTGTGTCCGACAATAGCTGAAGAGTGGAGTTGCTGGTGACTGGAGAGGAGGGGGATCGTGGTGGAATACTTTGGTCCCAGTTTTGGAACGACTCTTTTTTGAATTTACAGAAGGCTGGAGGTTCCTTGTATGAACTGTTAGAGATTTGGGAAGCCTAGCCAGATTTGAACTGAAAATTGGACTACATTCTGGTTTGGCTTTTCCCTTATTCCTTACTGTTTTGGCCAGAGTACTACTATTATTATTATTATGGGCAGTGAGAGTGCCTAAAGTTTAGATCTGTACAGTGAAAATGACTAAGACTTATATCATTTTAAAATTTTTTTAACTAACATATGTGAGAGGTAGTGCTTGGGAAATATAATTGAATTATTTTTGGGGGAGGTGAGAGCTCCCTAAATAGAGAAATATAGGTCTTGGACTATTTTTCTGCTGCTGCTTTGAAGCTGTTGCATCCTACTTTAAATAGTTTTGCTTTATTTTAGGGGTTGGGGTTGGTATTTGTTATATGGTTATATATTATTTTTGGTTTGGCTTATTTATTTTCTAGGAAAATGTGTTGGTCTGGGCTGACAGTTAGGCAGTATTCCCCCTCCAGGCTGAGGGACCTTCACCCTTTTTTGTTGTTCCCCTCTATCCCTGGAGGTGTATAGACTGTGTAGGGGATTGGGAATAGCTAGGAGGGTTAGGGCAGGAACTCGGCCTGTTGGGGGAATGGGGAGGAGTGGGCGGATTGGGATTGTGGGGACAAGGAGACACTCTGGGGTGAAATTGGTCCAGGAAAGGGGTCCTCCCTGTCTGTTTCCCATACCCAAGGTTTCTGCTTATTGCAGACAAGAAACCCAGTCTTCCTCAGCTGCTCATCGCTCTTGGGAGGTGTTATGCAATGACAGGTCTATTAAAAACAAGACCGCCATAATTGGGGATCTTGTTAATTTGACTGACCTGGCTTGCATCACCAAGACCTGGCTGGATGGAAATGCAGGCCCAATTCTGGCTTCAGCGATTCCACCTGGGTACTCAGTGATACATCATCCGAGGATCGATCATAGGGGTGGGGGTGTGGCCCTATGTTTTAAATCAGAACTGAACCTGAGGTAAATTCCAGTGGGAGCCACCAACTCCTTTGAATGTATCATGGGCGAGGGTGTGGGGTGCAGGATTCTTCTCATCTACCGTCCACCAGGAGATGGGAATGTTTTCCTGTGGGAAGTTGCAGACTTCATCACCGACCTGACATTGGGATCCCATAGATGGACGATCCTTGGGGATTTCAATGTGTGGGTCGATGATGAACTCTCGCAGCTTGGACAGGACTTCCTCCAACTAATGTGCTCATTGGGCCTCACACAGGTTGTTTCCTCCTCGACCCACATTGGTGGTCATTCATTGGACTTGGTGTTTCTCCTGGGGATGGAGATATCCAACTTGGTGGTGGAACCAGTTGGATGGTCAGACCATCAGCTTCAGTTTTGAGGCTCCCCCTAAGAGGCCTGCCCCTATGGAGATGGTCCAGTGCCACTCTTTGAAGAGTGTATCCCCAGATGGTCTGATGGCAGTGCTGGACCTATCGGGCATGCCGAGGGAATGCATGGATCCAGGGGATCTGGTATTTGCCTATAATAAGGCAGTGACAGAGGCCCTGGATTCCATTGCTTCTGTCCCAGTTCATCCACTCTCCCATCGCCCTAGGTCCCCATGGTTTGATGGGTCCTTGAGGAATTTAGGAGAGTGGGACGAAGGCTAGAGAGGCAATGGCAGAGGTCCGGCCTGGTATGTGACAGGCTTAGTTTGATGGACCATTATTTGGTTTATCAATCAACAATTTCCCATAAGAAGGCAAAATTCCTGTCCAGGGAAATTGC
Source organism: Neoceratodus forsteri (assembly GCA_016271365.2). NCBI lineage: Eukaryota > Metazoa > Chordata > Ceratodontiformes > Ceratodontidae > Neoceratodus > Neoceratodus forsteri. The sequence goes on from CM057454.1 coordinate 800,906,847, forward strand.
TGCCACACGGAATCGACCAGCTCAGCTTTTCCGGACTGTGGACAGACTGTGCAATCCACTCTGTCTTCAGCCAAGAAATGCTTTTCACAAGAGCAATGTGAGGAGTTTGCTCGATTCTTTGCGGATAAGGTTGACATGATCAGGTCCGATATCCGCCTGACCCTTTCTCTAGGGAATAGCAGTGGTCGGCAGGAGATGTCTGACTCCCAGTTTGAGTGGTGTGACTTTGCCCAGTCTACAATCAATAATATTGTGATGGTTACCCAGACTTTACGTCCTACCAACTGTAGTTTGGATCTGGGCCCCATGCACTTGCTCGTTTACTGTGTTGATGTTATCAGCCCGGTCCTTGCTGAGATAGTCTGGTTATCCTTGGAGAGGGGAGTTTTTCCAGCTTCCCTTAAGGAGGCCGTAGTTCGACCTCTCCTGAAAAGCCTTCCTTAGATCCCGACTGTCTAGCAAACTACAGGCTGGTCTCTAACCTTCCCTTTTTGGGTAAGGTTATTGAGAAGGTGGTGGCATTGCAGCTGGAAGACCATTTCACCAGCCACAATATCTATGATTCTCTCCAGTTCGGTTTCAGGAAGAGACATAGTACTGAGATGGCTCTTGTTCGGGTACTAAATGACCTCCTGATAGCTAGAGATTGAAGGGCGTGTTCCATCTTGGTTCTTCTTGATCTCTCTGCAGCATTTGATACTGTGGACCATGGTGTGCTGTTGGATTGCCTACGGTTTATCTGCAGACTCTCAGGAGTTGTTCTCAGATGGTTTCAATCTTATCTCATGGGTAGGACTCAGAGAGTGGTGTCAGGGGTTTGTACCTTGGCTCCATTCTCCCTACCCTGTGGGGTTCCACAGGGATCCATCTTAGCACCCATGTTGTTTGCAGTGTATATGCTGCCGTTGGGAGCGATCATTAGACAGTATGGATTGAGTTTTTACTGCTATGCAGATGACACTCAGCTATACATGTCTTTTGTCCCAGAACAAGATGATGCTGTCTTGGTGCTCAACAGCTGTCTGACTGAAATTCAGGCCTGGATGAATGTGAGCTGGCTAAGGTTGAATCCTGAAAAACGGAGGTGTTGGTTGTGAACCCAGATCATTGTGAAGCGGGTATGTTTGCAGGTTCACCTTCGGGTCTATGTCTCGGAGGTGTTCAGCTGGCTACCTCAGACCTGGTGCGGAACTTGGGCATTATGTTTGATGACTGCTTGACCCTGAAATTACAGGTGTCAGCAGTTGTTAAAACTTCTTTTTACCAACTAAGAAATATCGCCCTGCTGAAACATTTGGTTCCTCTCGATGATCTTCCGACATTGGTTCACGCCTTCATTTCCTCCCTTCTTAACTACTGTAAAGCCCTTTACCTAGGGCTGCCGGGGATTGATATCTGCTGCTTGCAGCTGGTGCAGAACGCGGCAGCCAGGCTACTGGCTGGTGCATCAAGAACCAGTCATATGATGCCTGTGCTCCGCGGTCTGCAATGGCTGCCTATACAGTGGTGGATCACCTTTAAGTTTGCTTTGCTTACCTATAAGGCCCTACACGAACAGGGGCTGGGTAACTTGAAAGATCTCCTTTGTCCCTACCATCCTCTCCATCTACTCCGATCCTCCGATGAGGGATTGCTAGAGGTTCCCAGGGTACGTATGCAAACATGTGAAGCAAGGGTGTTTAGTTTTGCTGCCCCGTCCCTGTGGAACTCTCTACCTCATCGGGTTTGAGACTGCCTAACTGTCCAGAGTTTTAAAATAGCTTTGAAAACCTATCTCTTCAGCTTGGCATTTATTCATTGAGGTTTAGTTTGCTTTCCTATGCTGCTATTATATTGTTGTCTGTTGAATTATATGTTTGTGTGAATAATTTATTCTGTTTTATGTATTTATTGTACAGGACCTTGGTTTTAGAAAAGCGCCTTTTTATAAATACAATTGATTTAATTTAATTTGATTTGAACTGGTTGTCAGAGCACCTGCAGGGAGAGCTCTGCATGGGTGTTGTGCCCAATTCCCAGATTCACCTCTGCCATGGAGGCGATTATAGTAATTTTTTGGGGGTGCAGGGTGTGAAGCATTTGCCGTGCTGTATTGGGTTTGATGGTAGGTGGGGGGCACAATTGCCAGTTGGCATGATTGCCAATGGCATTGTGCTGTCACCCTAATGACAGTCATCCTGTGACTGTCGCACAGAAATGGGTAAGCTGATGTAGCCAAGCTTCTCCTCCCTGCACCATGCTATCAACCAGTCATTGCAGTGCACACTGCAGTATGCCCTCTCCTATCCCAGCCATGCACAAGAAGCATCTTATGAAGGCCACCATGCATGCTACTGCTTTACACTCATCCCAGCTCCCTATCCTGCATTGTACCACACTGGCTGCCTCATCTGCCAGATAATCTGTTCCCAGATGGACATTGACATCAATCATCCACTGATGTTCTGATGATCCTAAGGATCCACTCCCCATTTCTTAATGCTGAGGCACCAGATAGGAACCTCACCTCGATCCCTCCTTCCCTCCTGTGGTGTTCCAAAAACTATCCCTCTGATGACTGAGATCCCAACCAGAAGTTACTTTCTCTTCTGCTGGGATCCTCTTCCTGCCCCTTGGGGCCTTCTCTCTGAAGGACACCCATGTCATACCTTGCCTCTACCATGGCTGCCTTGTCTTGGCAGTCATGTCCTGCCAGAGTGGCAAAATAATTCTTTAGTGGCACAGGGTGAGGAATGTGTTCCCTTACCCCCACTCACACCCTCCAAGAGCCCACCATAGTTCAGCTGGTCCTCCTTCCAGGCAACTTTTGAGGCAACTCCAGTTGCCTTGTTGGCCTCAGAATGGGGGAAGAGGCCTCCTGAATCCAAACTAACTTGACCAATAGTCTAAAGAGCTCCCTTTAGCCCAGAGAGATGAATGCAAATAGGGCAGCACATCAGTCTTCAGAAAAGCCTCCCTGAACACTGACACTCCGTAGCCACTGCACTGCACTGCACCACTGCTAGCATTTCCAAATCTACTCCTCCTAAACCTTCAACATAATTTATACCTTAACATTAAATAGACTGTATATTGATTTTCCTTTTTTGTCCTGATTACCTCTTACTGCTGTACCTGAGATAGGTACCAGGCTGCTTCACCGGTTAAGAAAGAAAGGAAGAAAGAGAGAAAGAGAGAAAGAGAGAAAGAAAGAAAGAAAGAAAGAAAGAAAGAAAGAAAGAAAGAAAGAAAGAAAGAAAGAAAGAAAGAAAACATTAATTAATAACTTTCTTTTCTCCACAGCAAATCATATGTCCTTAGCATATCATAATAACTAAAAAATAATGTATTATAAAAATACATAATATTATATGTCTTTACAGGAAGCCTCTTCCACCTTTGATAGTGTCCAAACAGACATTATTGTTGAAACTAATAACCTTCCCATACTGTGGGCTTCTGCTCTTTGGGCTCAGATATTTGAGCCTACTGCCCATACAGTAGACCTTATGCAAACGATTAGTGCTTTTGGCAAAGTTGGCTAAGTATTCTGTGTGTAATACTTATCCTTGGGATACTAGCAAACACCAGCCTTGTTTGGCAGTACCCCCTCTGAAAAACATCATTTATGGAACTGGTAGCCTTCATTTTGGTCTGCTGTACGTTTTTCCTCTTTTATTTATTTATTGAAAATTTCAGAATTCCAATCCTTTAAGTCATAGACTCCTTTGCAAAGGCTCCAAGTCAGTACAAAGCATAAACATTACATTTAGATATATTATACATAGTTCACAAATTACATTTAGACATATTTTACAGTACATAGTTGACAGTACAGTGTATTTACATAGGTTGATTACTGTCACAAAGGTCTTTAGAGGACCCTGGGTCATCAAGGTGGAATGAGTCAGGTTACCGATTTGGAGGGACTTTAACGAGCCCCGAGTTGAGGTTTAAGTACAACAAGGTTGTAGGCCTAGGTTTGAAGTCATGGAATAAGTTAGTTTTCTATCACCTTTAGACAAGGTAAGGAATGTTTGAAACAGCCACAGAAGAAGGATCTTGATACCAGTTTTAAATTGGCCAAGACTAGGGGCCAGGGAGATGGATGATGGTAGGTTGTTAAGCTAGAGAGGAGCACGATAATGGAAATACCTTTGCCCTACTGAGGTCCTACAATGGGGAACTATGAGGGAGGTGCTAGCCAGGCACCTAGGGGTACTCCTGTATGTGGCTGGCTGGATGAGGGGGTATAGGCCCTAAGGTATCAGATTCATAAGTATTTTTTCTGCTTGGAGGCAAGTGTAGTACTTAAGTCTCCCTTCAAAGGCCAGCCAGTCTGCTAGCTTGTAGAGCACACTTGTGTGGGTTAATCTATCACAACCTGTGACCAGTCGGCAAGCTTTGTTGAGGGCTAGATTGATGCAGTGTAGGGCTGTTTGGTCAGCAGTGCCATAAATTATTATCCCGTAATAGACCAATGAAAGGACTGAGCAGGTTACAGCCAGACATAGGGCCTTGGTGGGTAGGCAGTGTTTATGTCTGTACAGAATCCCGAATCTGGAGTTAACAAAGAAGGAGAGGTGTTTAATGTGTGTGTGGTAGGTGAGGGATGTGTTCAGTGTGACACCCAGATATTTGAAATTTGGGACCTGTTCAATGTGGAGGCCCTGTGAGTTTGAGATGGATAGTAGGGCATTACTGTAAGGGCTTTGGAGGTGAGCAAAGATCATGAATTTCATCTTGTTGTAGTTTAGTATTAACTGATGGTCAGTGAACCAGGATTCTAGTTCTCTAAAAAAGCATTGTAGGGCATTTTGAAGAGAGTTAGGATTGGTGTGCTTCCAGTATACTACGGCATCATCTGTGTAGAGCAGTAGCTTTCCACTGCAGGACTGTGGGAGGGAGACTAGGAAGAGAGTGAAAAGTTGAGGGCCTAAAATCGACCCTTGAGGGACACCCACTAGAACTGGTCACTTGGAGGAGAGGGTGGTGTTAATTTTGACTTGTTGTGTCCAGTCTGTGAGATAGTTGTTGAACCAGGCAATAGCCTCAGGGGCAAAATGAAGGGAGGGGAGGGACTGGAGAAGTAGTGTGCCACTAACGGTGTCAAACGCTTTGGTTAGATCAACATAGATTGCTCCTGCTATTGATCCCTGTTCCAGTGCCTCGTGTATGTAGCATGTAAATTCGAGTAGGGCTGTGGTAGTGCTGTGTCCCACACTGAAACTGTGTTGTTCATGGCAGAGCATATTGTGTTTGGCCAGGTAATCGGTGAGCTGGTCCGACAGAATTTTTTCCAGAGCTTTTGAGAGGGGGGAAGTATAGTTATCGGCCCATAGTTACCAGGGGAGGTGGGGTCACCATTCTTTAGGATCGGAGTGATAATTCCACTTTTCCAGAGAGCAGGGAATTGACTTAGGTGCAGTGAGCAGTTTAGGAATTTGGTGAGGTGAGGTAGGGTCTCATCCAGTGTTAGTCAGAAAATGTTGAGGTCTAGGGAGTCACTGCGGTAGCGTGAGTTGTGCAAGGTTTTGGATAGGTAGCATTTAGCCTCCTTGCAGGATGATAAGCAGCTGGAAGGGAGGGTGGGTTGTTGTGGAAGGGGTGACAGAGGGGCGGCTGGAGATGAGGTCAAAGAAGTTATGTAGGAGGATGTGACTGAGGTCAGAGAAGGAGGTGTTTAGGGCAATAGATATGGTGGTAGGGTTCTGGGAGAGGGCTCCCTTGACTTGAAGTTGTATCATGGCAGGTGAGATGGTTTTCCTGCAGAGTTCCTTGGCATTGTTCCAGAAGTTTTTCCCAAAGCCCCATGAGGAGGTGAGTGCTTGCTTATGGTAGGTTGTCTTAGCTAGCCAAATGGCACAGGTACATTTGTTTCTCGCCTGTCTGTAGAGTTGCCTGTCCTGGGGAAGCTGAGAGTTCAGAGCCCTATGCCAGAGGTTATCTCTGTGGTGCATCTGTTCAAGGAGGGTCTGTGAGATCCACGGAGTATCCCTATTTTTTATGACCTGCTTTGTGACGGAGGCAAATATGTCACAGGCAGTGTTGAAGGTGGTAATAAAGGAGGTGAGGGCAGCATCTACAGTCTGGGCAGTGTGGATGGATGACCAGTCACAGGAGGAGAGATACATTTTGAGGTGAGAGAGGGCACCTTTTTTGAGTCACCTATGGATGGTAACTTTAGGGTAGCTGGGAGTGATTTTATTTGACCACCAGCAGGAGATGAGAGAGTGGTCACTTAGCACTTCGGGGAGCACTTTAACTTTGGAGAGGTAGTTGGGAAGGTTTGTAAGGATGAGGTCGATAAGAGTGGAAGACCCTGACCTGGGGTCATGCCTGGTGGGGGACTGGACAACCTGGGCTAGGTTATAGGCTCAGACGGCATCTTTGTAGGTGGCTGATGCCGGGGATAGCCAATTCACATTAAAATCACCCATAATCATCAGTTCGCTCTTGGGGGGGGGAGATGGGTGATGCTGGATAGAATAGAATCAAAGGCGTGTTTTTGGTTCGAGGGGGGGATGTAGACCTCCCTAATGTATAGTGGTTTACCAGGAGTGCCAAGGGAGACTTTGATAGTTAAGGCTTGGGCACCATGGGTAGGCAGGGGCAGGGGGATGAAGTGGGGATGCAGATAAGTTTTGGCATAGATGGCACAACCACCTCCCCTCTTGCCTGTCCTGTCTGCTCTGAATAGTCACTGAGTGTGACAGAGGTGTCTGAGATATTTTTAGAGAGCCAGGTTTCAGATAAGGCCAGGATGTCAGGGTTGTGTGGGGCGATCTACCCGTGGAGCAGAGTGAGCTTCCTAGGTAGATTACAGATGTTGAGGGAGGCCAGTAGTAAGCCACCAAGCCTGCTCTTCTTGGGAGCACTAGTCGAGGGAGGTCCTGGATTGGGATGTACATTCCCTGGGAGAAGAAGGAGGAGGAGGAGAGCATGCCATAGAGCAGCTTTCTAGTGCAATTTGGATATGGAGGGACAGAAGTGTGGATTAGTGGGTATTTTGGTGAACCCGACTGGTATAGGGATGGTACGGACAAGTTGGGATAACAGGGCTGGAGATAAGGAGTGATGGGGGCTACTTAGTGAGTGATTGTATGGGGGGGGGTAGTTCCAACAAGGTCCAGCTTGCAGTGTTGCTTAGGTTAGGGATATAATTATTGTTGAGAAGAACTGGGGAGAAGGAATTTAGGTGATATGTGATGGGGTAATTCTGAGGTGGCAATTAATGAAGCATGTATGGGGTCCCAGAAAGGGGCTTTCCATAGGGAGAGTGTGGGGAGTCAGTATTATGATGGTTTGGGTAAGGACCCAAAGGAAGCTAATCATTAGGGTTAACCCTCCCCACCCGGACCCAGCAATCATCCCAAGATTGACAGATGATGGGGTGTGTCATTGGGGTCATGAGGCCTAAATGTCACCCCATTCTTTTTTGCTATCCCTTGTTAATATGATTACACATGGAATGGGGTAACATTTAGGCCTCATGAACACAATGACGAATCCCGTCATCTGTCAATCTTGGGATGATTGGTGGGTCCGGGGGGAGGGGCAACCCTAAAGATTTTTCATTTCCTGACTTTTTGTGCTTTAACCCTAAATGATGCATTAAAGCAATTTTTTGCATAGTATATATATATATATATATATATAAAATGAACAGTACTGGGACCAATATTGAGCCCTGTGGCACCTCGCTCATCACCTTAATTGGTTTTGACAGGCATCCATTTATTCTTACCCTCTGTTCTCTGTTCATCAACCATTCCTCAATCCACCCCAAGAGAGTGGGGTTAATTTTGAATGTCTGTAATTTGTTCACTAATTGTACATGTGGGACCATATCAAAAAACCTTTTAAAATCTAAATAGATAACATTCTGATCGAAGTCCGTTGTTCAAGTTATTACTGATGTTATTATAGAAACATATTAAATTAGTTATACAACACTTCCCACTCATAAACCCATGTTGATGGTTGTCTACCAGTGTTAACTGCTCAATATCTTGGTTCAACATATCCTTAATAAGGCTTTCCATTGCTTTACCAATATACTCATTAGGTTAATTGGTCTGTAGTTTTGACGGTCCCATGTTGGTCCTTACTTTTAAATAGGGACTATTGTGGTGGATGTCCAGTCATTTGTTACCTCAGAACTGTTTATAGATTTATTTAAAATATGTGTTATTGGTTCAGCTATTTCAGCTGCTAGTTCCTTTAGAACACTAGAGCCTATACTGTCTGGGCCAGGTGATTTAGTTGAATCCAAGTTACGTAGTTTGTCAAGAACTGCTTTTTTATTGATTTCCCTAGCATTAGAATTTCTGCCTGGTGTTCTACTATTCTTATTTAATGTGTTACTTTGGTATATGTTTCCAAAGTAATTATTCTTCAGTTCTGCCATTTTCTTGTTATTATTTATTTCTATTCCATCTCTCCTCAGTGGTCCTACAGCTTGCTTTTTATTATTTTTCTTTTTTTCTTTGCTCCTCTGCTCCCCCTGGCCAGCCTCTCCTTTGAGCCTCCTTGGTCCTTTTCTTCTGCCTGTCTCTCCCCCGATGCTGACCCTTACCTCACATTGTGACCCCCCCAGAGGTAGCCCAGCATATCCCTTTGCCTTGATGGAAGAGGGTTGCCTGGATATTGTGGCAGTCACAGAAACATGGTACACAGAGAACCATGACTGGGATGTCAACATACCAGGATACACAATCTACAGGAAGGACAGGGAAGGTAAAAGAGAAGGAAGAGGAGTAGCTCTGTATGTAAAGGAAGGGATCAAAGCAACAGAACTAAAGAGTAAACAGGAAGCAGATGAGGCACTCTGGGTCACCCTGGAGACAGGAAATGGCACCACAGTCCACATGGGGGTTGTATACAGACCCCCATCTCAGGGGGAAGGAATGGACAAGGAAATGATGGAAGGCTTCCTTAGAATGGTAGAAAAGGGGAGATATTGTTGATGGGGACCTGAATATGCCAGATGTTAACTGGAGCACCTTTGCTGCAGGCACATCCAAGAGCAGGGTCATTCTTGATGCCTACAGGGGGCATGCCTCAGACAGTTAGTATTGGAACCCACTTGGAAGGGAGCAATCTTAGACCTGGTACTCTCAAATGGGGACGGAGAAAGAATCTCAGATTTAGAAGTGGGTAGCCATCTGGGAACAAGCGACCATCAAACAGTGTGGTTCACGATAAACACAGCCATACAATCAAGCCATACAAAAGCAAGAGTATTGGTCTTTAGGAGGACTGACTTTAGGAAAATGAGAGAGTGCCTCAGAAAAGCACTAGCAAACAGGCAAGAAGGAGGGGTGGAGGAACAATGCGGAGAAATCAAAACAGCCATCACAGAGGCAACAAGCCTTTGTGTAAAGCAAATCAATAAAACACAACGAAGGAAAAAACGCTATGGTTCTCAAAAGAGGTGGCAGGGAAGGTTAAGGAGAAAGGATTGCTAGGAAATATAAGGAAACACAGAAGGAGCAGGACAGAGAACTTTATCAGTTAAATCAGAAAGAGGCTGGGAAGGCAGTCAGAATAGCAAAGGCCCGAACCGAGGAAGAGATAGCCAATTCTGTTAAGAAGGGGGATAAGAATTTTATAGGTACATTAGGGAGCGAAGAAAGACCAAAGGAGGGATACTGAGGATTGATAAAGGGGAGGGAATGTGGGTAGAGGGTGGCAGTGAAAAAGCAGGGATACTGAACGAATATTTCTGCTTAGTATTCACAAAGGAAGAGGAGGGGGAGGTACCTAAACCAAACAAGAGAAACACTCTGAAGATGGGGGTCTATACCAGTCCATTTACAGAAGAAAGGGTTCTGAAAGAACAAATAAAATTGAAGGTGGACAAAGCAATGGGTTCTGATGGGATTCACCAAAGAATTCTAAAAGAACTAAGGGTAGAACTAGTGACACCGCTAACTACTCTATTTAACAAATCATGGGAGGATGGGGTGGTACCCGAGGACTGGAGGAGGGTAGATGCAATTCCTCTTCACAAAAGTGGGAGCAGGACAGAGGCAGGAAGCTACAGATCAGTTAGTTTGACCTCAGTGGTAGGGAAAAAGATGAAATCACTTCTGAAGGAAAGAATTGTTGAGTACCTAGAGGCCAGTGGGGCACAGGACCCAAAGCAGCATGGATTCACAATGGGAAGGTTGTGTCAGACGAATCTAATAGATTTCTTTGACTGGGTGACCAAAGTAGTAGACCAGGGAGGGGCTGTGAACATGGCCTACCTAGATTTTAGCAAGGCATTAGATACAGTCCCACACAAAAGATTAATACACAAGTTAGCCAGCCTTGGAGTGGGTCCCAAAGTGGTAGCCTGGATAAAAAAATTGGCTAGACAACAGGATGCAAAGGGTTGTAGTAAATGGAGTACACAGTGAAGAAAGGAGGGTTACTAGCGGGGTACTGCAGGGTTCAGTACTGGGACTGGTCCTTTTTAATGTCTTTATAAGTGACATTGCAGAGGAACTGGAAAGAAAAGTATGTCTCTTTGCAGATGACACAAAGATCTGCAACTGGGTTGATACACAAGATGGAGTGGAAAGGATGAGAAGGGACTTGGCAAGCTGGAGGAATGGTCAAATGTATGGCAGCTCAGATTCAAGCTAAAGAAGTGCAAGGTAATGCACATGGGAAACAAAACCCAGGGAAGCTGATAATAATGGGGCGGAGATACTGACAACAGTAAAATGGAAAGGGACCTGGGGGTAATTATATCAGATGACCCAAAGGTGGGCAAGCAACCGTGAGAAGGCTGTAAGGGAAGGCTGGGGATACTGGGATGCATAGGAAGAGGTATCAATAGTAGAAAACAGGAAGTTGTTATCCCTCTGTACAGACAGTTGGTGAGACCCCATCTGGAGTACTGTGTGCAGTTCTGGAGACCCCATCTCCGCAAAGACATAGACAGAGTGGAGGCTGTCCAGAGGAGGGCAACCAAAATGGTGCAGGGTCTGCACCAGAAGACATACGAAGAAAGACTAAAGGAGCTTAATATGTATACCCTTGAGGAAAGAAGGAGAGAGGGGACATGATAGAAACTTTCAAGTACCTCAAGGGAATCAACAAAGTCCAAGAGGGTAGCATCTTTCAGAAAAAGAGATGTGCAAGAACAAGGGGGCACAATTTGAAGATAGAGGGGGGACGGCTCAGAGGTAATGTGAGGAAGTATTTTTTCACAGAGAGGGTTGTGGATGCATGGAACAGCCTCCCTGAGGAGGTTGTGGAGCCAAGAACAGTGGAGGAATTCAAGAATGCATGAGACAGACATAAGGCAGTCCTAGTGCGGGGTAGGAGGAAGTAAGCTATTGGTTAACTAGGATCTGCAGCTTATCTGTTAGGTAGGAAAATGGGCAGACTAGGTGGGCCAAGCAGTCCTTATCTGCTGTCAAATTCTATGTTTCTGTTTCTATGTTAATAACTTCTGGATTGTGCCTTAAAATAGTCATTTTTTGGCTACGGTACCTACCCGGTAAACAACAACTAAATAAATAAATAAAGTTACATGCCTTAAATCATAGTTGTTACCGCAGTTTCTTCCATTGGCATCCCTTTCCCTTAGCTCTACAGTCATTCTCCTTCGGCACTTACTGCTGACAAAATATGCCATCACTACTGCCACCATGTCAGCCACATATGCCACCCTACTCATAGTTTTGTCACTAATAAGTTTATTATGTTTTATGCTCACCATGGGTTTAATTTTTGGAAACAGCAGCAGCCTCACTCAGAGCAGCTGCACCTCTCATACCTACTACATTAATGCCTGACATAGGTATCATTTTTGGAAACAGCAGCAGGCTCATTCAGAGCAGCTGCATCTCTCGCAACTGCCTCATGAATGCCTGACAAGGGTATAATTTTTGGAAACAGTAGCAAACTGAATCAGAGCAGCTGCATCTCTCATATCCACCTCAGCAATGCCCACCATGGGTATCATTTTTGTTAAAAGTAGCAGGCTCGCTAACAGCAGCTGCGCCTCTCATACCTACCTCAGCAATGCACACCAGGGGCCCAAATCCAAGTTGCATGGTGCAACTTGTGGGCATATGTGAGTTGCACCATGCAGCGTTATGCCAGGGACCCTGCACCCTCTTCCAAGATAGGCAGGGTCCCCGGCAGCTATGACCTATGACTTGCAGCAACCGCAGGCTTGCACCATGGAAATGGTGCAATGGACCTAGGTTCTGCAAGTTACGGCCCACATTTAACTGTCCACCAGAGCTCCCCACCCATAACACTCTCACAATCTCCTGGGGGCCTTGGGGGGGGCTGACCGGGTGGCACAGGTGCAGGGGGACACATCAAAAATGGACCCAGGGGTTCCCTGACAATCGGGGTGGGGGCAGCACTGTGTTGGGGGTTTTGTGGGGCCTGGCAATGTGTCTTCCATTGTGCTGCGGGGGGGGGCATCCATCATATAGCCAGGACAGATGCCCATTAGATCACCTCCGTGCTGGTCTAACCCACAGCACCACTGCAGGTCTTGTAATTGTGTATTTGTGTCATGGCAGCCACCTTTTTGGAATAGGGCACAGGTGCTGCTGTAACCCACCATTGCACCATACAGCAGTGGGCTGCAGCTGTAGTCAATGGCATAGCCCACCTTTGACACAATCCGCATGTGGCATGGCATAAGCCACATCTTGTAATTGGGACTTGCATATCGCATGATACAAGGTGTGGTTTACGCCATGGAGTTTGGCATAAATGGCCTTGTGCCAGGCATATGATGTCCTGGAATCGGGCCTCATGGGCATAATTTTCTGATACAGCAGTAAGCTCCCACAGAGCAGCTGCCCCTCTTATAATTACCTTTCTCACCCAATGGTCCAATAGCCAAATTACTTATTTAACCGTTAAACAGCTGTTTCACTAACTACCGCAGACAATCTGGCTCTCAATGTCACATTAATAAAGAAAAGGCAAGGCATATCACAGTGGCCCTATAGAAGAATGCCTTATATAGCTTTAATGCTAAAGACTGCATTTTGGAAACAGTTGCAGGCTTGCTCAGAGCATCAGTGCCTATCTTGCCTAACTTGAAAAATCCTTTTGAGTAGTTTTCCCTGTTTAAAGCAGTCAAAAACAAAATCTTTCACATTTTGTTGTAGTCAGGGTAGGGTAATAGGGTAGTAGAAAGATCAGGGTAGTAATTACCCTACCCTAATCATCTACCTGCTTTGCATTAGGGTATTTTTAGGCTAATTTAGAATAGTTTAGAGGTACCTGTAGGTAATGTTTAGGGCTGGGTATTTTGCTATCTGTCCGTTCCTAAAATCCTGCCATATGTTAGTGGCATGCTCTCTTAGCTCTTATCCTGGTTACCCCTCCCCCCAACAATTTAGTTTTTACACCTTTTTACATTGTTATTTTTTTCTTTTCCCAAAATTAATTTCTTGTACTGTGATGTTATAGCTCATGTATATGGGCACCTGTTGTGAAACTGTTACTGCAGTTTCACTCCTGTGCTGTATCCACCCCCATGCACCTGGAGACAAGTCCCCATTCAATGGGCATATACAGGTAAACACCTTTTGAATAAATAAATTAAACAACTGTACATGATATTTTCCAGTACTCATCAGAAATACTGTATCCAGTTCAGTTAAGGATGTATAGAATAGGACATAGAAAAGTTAAAAAGAGGGCTATTAAAATGATCATTGTTATGCCGGGAATATGGTTAAGAGGATACATAATATCAGTTATGCATGATCATGCTTGAAAAGATCAGGCTAAATGAGATAGATTAACAGCTTAAAAAATCATAATTGGCATGACAAAGGTTAGTAAAGAGGATTTGTGAGAGCTCATTCAAGAGAAATGCACTGGGAGGCACATTCAAAAGCTTATTTGTGGTGCATAAAAAAGGATCTAAACAAAACACTACTTTTCTAAAAGAGTAGTCTGGCTTGAGAACAACTTTATGATATTGAAGTTCAGATTTGGCAAGTGAGGACATTTTAAATGATGCTGATCATGTTTATGACCAAGTGAAAAATATCCAGGTGCACCTACTGTATGTACCTGGTGAGTGTTTGTGTCGAGAGACCGGACAGACCACAAATCTCATAGGGCTCAGTCCACAAAACATCGACATCCCCTATGACACTGCATAGAGGAAGTGTATAGAGTACTGTTAATGAATTGTCTGAATGAGCTGTGTATACACATCCACAGTAGGCTGCACTCATTATGCACAATGGAGATGCAGACACCTTAGCATAACAGAGATAAAGAACCCACATAATGGGCATACCAGGTGCTATACACATGTGCAAGGTGCAAGCATCAGTCCAGAGCCCCACACATGTATCTGTGTGTTTGGAAAGCAGAATCATCAAGTATGTGTGCAGAAGGGCTGCTGGACTGATGATATGCACTGCACTAAATATTACATACAGATGACTGACATACCGTGCCAAATGAATGCACAACACACAATTGGCTGCAGCAACATGACTTAACTAGCTAACCTTGCATTCTAGGCACATGGCATACACTGAGCCCTTTGACTCTGAAAACCCCTGTCCCAACTCTCCAATAATGGCAGTGATAATGTGTAATGCAACTTTCCAAACTACATTTTTAGCAGGTAACCCATGAACTAACATCACAAAAACAGATGCTCTCCAGATAGTAAATGTGAAAACAAAAAAGTAGTTGCAAAACAAATTAATTAAGCTAGACGCACATGCATATCATACAAAGAAGTAGCAAAAGAAATCCAGGTACTTTGCATTTTAGTGCATGATGCTTCATGAGGTGGCTACCCCTGCTGAAGCATCATGCATTAAGACACTAGGGGCCTGATTCTCCAAGCACTGCATCTGACGCAAGGTGCTCGCACTGAACAGATATGGTGCAAGGTGCACCTTGCATCCAGGGCTGCTTCCACGCAATTCACAAAGGGGACCTGTGTTGATCGGAGGCCGCTTGCCCCAAACAGGGCTTGCACTGTCCCTGTGCCCAGAGATGGGTGCAACAAGGCGCAAGAGGCACTGTGGCAGACACAAGCTACCACAGCCCGGGCATGGGATTCATAAACTGTGCCCTGAAGGCAGAATTCTAAGAACCTTTAGACAGGCCAGGGCCAGTCTAATGGAACTTAGAAAATGCTCTGCTGGGCGCAACCCCTGTATGCAGCACTATGCCGCAGTCCTCCAGTGGTGCCAAGGCCCATGTCATGCCCATGGTAATGTACACTGCCCCATCCCCTATGCTGCCCATGGTATGTAGTACTGTACCCTTCCCACACCAAACCCTGATGCTGCCCCAGTACAGTTACTACTAGTGCCACCCACATGGTGGAATAGTGCCCTCCATCCCAGCAGGTAGTGCCCACCTCATCCCCAGATAGAGTAGAAGACCAGCATAGCCCTCCTCACACCTCTGCAGAGGTCCCCAACTGACCGGAATGTGCAGCAGACTGTACAGTGTACAAGCTAATATTAGCATGTACACTGTACAGTCCGCTGCACATTCTGATCAGTCGGAGACCTCCACAGAGGTGTGTGGAGGATTATGCTGGTCCCCTGCTCTATCTGTGGATGAGTGGGCACTATCTGTCTGGGTGAGGGGCTGGACCACCACTGGTAGGGTCATTGGTCTGCGTTGGGGTCATCAGAGATGGGGGTACCAGCTGGGCATCACTGCAAGGGGCTTGCAGCACACCCTGTCCATGCGCCATGCGTTAGATGCACAGGGGATGCTGCCACACATAAGGGGACTTAGGCTTCAGGACATGTGCCATGCCTGATTTGGGTGCAGGGTCCCTGGCACAGGGGGCTTTGGTGCAAGCTGCAGTTTGCCACAGCTTGCACCGAACACAGCACCCTTTGAGAATCGGGCCCTAGGTGTCAGGGTTTTCCTTACTACCACCACCTCCATTGCACTGCTGCCATTAAGCCACATCACTGCTGTACCTGAGGGCCCATAGATGGGCAGGGCTGCAGGCATAATGCACATAAACCCCACCCTGACATGGCTGAAGGAAATTGTTTGGGGTGAATCACTATGGTATTTAAAGGGGACAAACATTAGGAGGGCCATGACATGGTGTGTATATCAAGTGGAAGCATACAGCATACAACACCAAGCAATGATGTATCCTTGTATCCTGACGGGCATGGTCCTACAAGAGTTCTGATGGTGGAAGGACAGAGTAACTGTGCCATCTGACCTTGAATATAGTGGCCAAAGACTGACATAGCCAGACTAATGAAACAGCAGTACATAGGCAGGCAATGCTTTGACAGGGCAGCATAGGAACTATGCAAGCTACTGATACCACATCTGCAGACCAGGACATGAATGAGCTGTGCTCTGAATGTATACACACACATGTACTCATGGCTCTGGCCAAGTATGGTACAGGTAGTTTCCAGAGCATGACAGTGGCCATTATTGGTATGAGACAACGCTTCACCAGCAATGCCAGTGGCAAGTGACTGATGCACTACTGGAAAACAAGAACAACTACATCGTGTTCTCAGAGATGGACCCAACAGTGAGGGATGCCAAAGCAGGCTTCTAAACTGTTGCAAACAGGTCCGATGCTAATGGTCCCATTGACTGTACCAATATGACACTATCCTGTTTCCAAATCAAAGTGCTAGTTCTTCAGGCATTAGATTTGTTCTCTAATCAGTTCTAAAAGCTGAGGAGCAGCAACCTTTGTTACACTTTTTCAAGGCTGAACCATTTTTTTTTCACTTTGCTGTACTTTCTTGAACTGAGTATTACTGTACCATTATTCACTTTCTTTGTGGCCAAGTTGATGCTCCAAGTGCACCATATATTTCTGTGGGTTATTTTCATTATCATCCTCTTCCTGGCTATGCCTAGCAATCCAACTCACAGAATCATGAGGCATGCAGTTAAAAAGAAATCCAAATGTGCAATATTTTCCTATGTGCTCACAGTGCAAGCAATTATTTTCTGTTAGTTTTTCTTCCATAGGTGCATATCAACATTAAAGTTGTATGCTGCAATATTGAATACCCTGGTGGTATTCACTTGACTGCTCCCTGTGCTTTAAACAAGTCCTGCTTGATAATTGGCAATATTGATCCCACAAAGTCATTTCTAAACTTTTTGGCTTAATCTTCTTTTTTACCGGATATGAAAATTAATAGATGAACAACGTTTTTTTAATATTTTAAATTGCTGTCAAGCTCATTTCTATTTTCTACATCACTTCACTGATCTTATGATGTATCTAGTAAAGATAATATTTTTAATATAAGAAAAAATTTTTCTAATTTGTGTCTAGTAAAGTTAACCTTTTTAAATATAAAAGTCATTATTTTCTAATGTACATTAATCAAGTTGATTGTTTTCAACAAGTGTAAAAAATCATGTTTTTTTCACCAGACATATATACAGTACTTATGAGTAACAAAAAATAGACAGTCTTTCTGGGATTTTCATAAACAACGAATGCTGAAAAACAATTATTCATTAATAGTCCTGTCATTAACAGTCTTGTTTTGTGCCTATATGGTCAGGAATCCCAGATATCACAATCTTGTTTTCATTTTATGGAGTATTACTGTATATTTCTGATATTTTATTGTTTGTTGATAGTACTGTATATTCCAAAACTGTACATTATCCTATTATTTCCATGTCTATTTTATCTCTTTAAGTGTTGAATATGTATGGAACACATTCAGATTCTAGATACACACACACACACACATATATATATATATATATATATATATATATATATATATATATATTATCTATCTCTCTCTCTCTCTCTCTCTCTCTCTAGCTCACTCTCTCTCTCTCTCTGTGGTAGCATCCCTATAGTCAGGGTTGAGTATGATGTTCAATGTTAAACTCCTAATTTTGCATCTTAATAGCTTTGACACCACTTGATGAAATCAGGTGGAATCTTGTCTAATAGGCAAGGTCTAAATCTGTGGAACATTTTGTGGTGGCAGTTTGTGTGGTTTCTGAGAACTGCATATGTAGTTTTTTCTGTAGATGTCTAATTTTTTTCCAATATTTAATATGTGATTTTTTTTTTTTTTTGCTCTCAACACTTACCAACAGCATACATGGAATGGATTTTCCCCCAAACATTCAGGGTACAAGTTTTCTGCAAATATATTAAATGGTTCCAGAGTTATAACACTTTACAGTTTTGAATTTTTCTGTTCTGAGCATGCTCAGTAGGATTTTTGGGATAACAGTCCGATACAACACCAAAACTTATGCATCACAAGACCACTTTTTGGTTTCTCATCACTTGCTTCTCCTAGCACAAAACTCATTTTGTGCTGTGAGAGAGGCAGTCTTGTTTCTTTTTTCCTAGAAATAAAAGACATGGTCATTACATAAAATGCTGTAATTTTACAAACAAACAAACAGACAAAAAAAAACAACAACTGAACCTAGCTAATTGGGACCTGTTTAGCTATATCCTTTTTTTCCATTTTTATTTGCCAGAAATACCTCTACTGGGTGCCGCAAAATCCAGGGTGCCCAGCTTAGTGAGAGGCATTGTTCACCCACCTTCTCTGTATGGGAAAAGTGGGATTTTTCTGAGTTCTGCAGCCATAGCTTGAGTTCTACTGTGGGCTGCAGTGAGAGGAGTGAGCCTACCTATCTGTCTGTCTGTCTGTCTATTTATCTATCTATCATCTGCTTGTTTTATTAAGTGGACTGTGATTCCCACCCCTGGTTCCACTTCTTTTTGCCCCCTCCCTTCTAGGTGTCCCACCCACCTTTCACAATCTTTATTTTTTTTAAATAATATATGTAGGTAGACAGGGGTGTCCAACCCCCTTGTACCACTTTCCTGGACCTCACCCCCTCCCAGTAACCCTACTGCATTTCTGTACAGTGCTCCAACACTGGAGTGCTCAATCAGTGTCAGAGTTTAATCTGAAATAAAGAAAAACTGTACCTTTTAAATGCAAAACAGAAAATGGTCCCTCACCATTCTGACCTGGCCACCACAACCTTCCACTCAACACCCACCACCTCCCACACACATTACCTCACTCACCTGAACATATCCAATGGTGTAGATCCACTCTGAGATCAAAGACATGTCTTGCTGATGGAATTAGTGATTGCAATATGAGAAAGTAAGGTAAGTGCAGTTTAATGTATTTCAGTAGTGTTTTCAATTTTGACGCATGGCTTTGCCATTTTTGCATTATTTGAGCCCAAATGTTCAACATGGCTGTTTTGAGACCCTACCTCATGACCAATGGTGGTGGAATTATGCAAATCAGGTCCAAAAAAGGCATTTTCATGGTCACTTGGTGCAATCACCTTTCAGACAGGATTTGAACATTTTCACCATGGTGAAATGGCAAAGTTATGAGCGGACATTGAAATGTTGCAACACATGCTCATAAAGTTGATCATTTTAAATATTTTGGACCCAAATTTTCAACATAGCCATTTTTTCACATTACCTCAAGACTGTGACAGCTGTTATTTTTCAAATCCTGGCCAAAATGTGGTTCTGCACCTGTGGCACAGAATGAAGTTGTAGCTCTGTGAAATCACAGTGTGTGTGATTTTGAAAATGCTGTCCACCCCTGTTCATAAGGTGGGGTCATAAAAAGACTATATTGAAAATCTGAGATAAAAATATAACAAAACAACAAAGTTATGAGCATATGTTGAAATTTTGCAACTCACACTCATAACTTTGGTTATTTCAAATGTTTTGATCCCAGATTTTCAACACAGCCATTTATTCACATCAGCTCATGAACATGACAGCTGTCATTTTTCAAAACCTTGTCAAAATGTGTTTTTCACACCTGTGCCACGGAATGACATTTTGGCTGAGACTGGAAAATGTTCACCTACCAGATTCTTGAGGTGGGTTCATATCAAGGCTATGGTGAAAATTTGATGTCAAAATATTTTAAAAATAGCACAGTTATGAAGGTCTATTGACATTTTCAAACGCACATTCATAATGTTGGTAACTTTTGACATCTGATGCTCCATAGAAAGAGGAGGGAGAGCAGGGCCCTGCACTTCCATATGAAGTTGGGGTCTTTCCTTGGTGCATGGCCCAGATGACTGTACATGTTTGCATCTGAATGAGGATATGATTACACTATCTGAAAAAGAAAGGAATTTATTTGCAAAAAACTTCATTAGTGCACTAATTAGGGTAACTTAACACCTCAAAAGTAGAGAAATGTGGTGGTAGGGATTCCAGCCTGAACTCACCATCCCTACCCACTGAGCAGCAAAAGGAAAAAACATTAGCATTTGGAGTCTCATTAGTCTTAGCAAATCAGTGTGGGGGACTCTTCCTTGGAGTTGTCTACAATTTAAGACTAATCTTTAGGTCAAGTCTGACACTGGAAAATGGTGGTGCATACTGTAGTTATGTGTCTTCTCTTACTATTGTTGGGTTGTACCCTGCTCCTGTGATAACCTGAATGCACTGGCACAGACATTTGTTGGCTCAGGTTACATGGTGAACTGTACAAGTGGCCTACCTTGTGGCTAGATTTGACCCTTCTGGATAGTGTGCTGTGCTGCTGTGTCAGTGGCTCAGTAGGTAGCACACTCACCTCTGAGGTCGGGAGATCAGAGGGCTTTGGGTTTAATTCCCAAATCTGGCACTTGGGTTAATATCCCAGTACTGACACTGTAGTGCAGCATGAGAGGCGTGCTGCACTTCTGAGGTGCTGCCTTTCAGATGAGATGTTAATCCGAGGTCCCATCTGCCTGGATTGGTGGTAGTTCAGGTGGTTGTTAAAGATCCCATGGCACTTATCAAACAGAGTAGGGGAATTTTGTATTGGAAAATAATATAATAAAACAAAAACTCAAGACAAAGCACAAGAAAATCATATCAGTATACTTAAATGCAAAAACAGAAACAAAAACTACCTTCAGTGCAGGTTAATAATAAGCAGAAAAAAACAGAAAAAAAATACAGAAAACGATTCTCAAGACCCGATCCCCCCTCAGAGAACACCATTCAAGTAACTCCTTCAAACAAAATTAAAGGCAGTGCTCTCCACCAAAATGCCACTAAGGCTGCAGGCTTTTTCTCTGAACAATAAATACTAGAAATTTCTTTCGTAATGTGCTCCCTTAGGTCCTTCAAAGAAACCATAATTTGTTGAAAGACAAATAGACATTGGTTGCGCCAAATACACCATTTGCAGACTGCAAACAGAACCCGTAATGTACCCGGAAAAAAAATTTTCCAACTAGGTCCAAATTCCCCATAAACTAAGTCTGAATAAGTTAAAGCAGAGAACATAGGTAAAGCCCATTCCTGACCAAGCTGAGTCCACAATGGTGCTATATAAGGACAGTCAAAAAACAGGTGTGACATAGATTCAATTGTACATATACAGGTGTCCCGAACACAATACCTTTCAGACAATTGCTTATGAGCTTGGTTACCCTTAACATGTAATTTGTTATGACAACACAACCACAAGGTATCCCACATTTTTTCCAGAATCCTACCTTCCAGTAATGGTTTTGTCAAACATTGAGTGTCACACAGTACATCAAAACAGGGCAACACCAGGAACATTGTTTGCAGAATTGAGGAATATAAACATTTTATATTCTGTAACAGGTCCATATTGTAGGACATTTTCCACAGTTTTATCTTTCTTAAAAATTGCAATAAGGTATCCAGACGTCCCGGTTGGAATTTTGGTAAATGGTTTCCACACGGGGCCTGCCATTTATCCAGAAAATACCAAGAACGGGAACAAAAACTAAAGATCCAACAATCTGTCAAGTTCACAACACAGGGAAAAATATTAGAATGTACAAAAACAGAAAAATAAAACAATACTGGGTTTACTATATGAAGACTTTCCTGTTTAATAGGCCAGTAAGTAATAACTTGCTTGACTGGGTTTAGTATGCTGCCCCATAGTAGCTGAAAAAATAAATTATAAAGACGGGCTTCAAGATGTATGGGGAGGGGAAAAATATAACTAACCAATCAAAAAATAGGCAGGATGCAAGTTTTAAGCAGATAAATCCGCTTCTTGAGGGACATGGGGAACCATTTCCAGTGAACAATTTTGGATTCAACTACCTCCATAGAAGAAATCCAATTAGGCGGGCCAAAAGAAAGACCTAAAATACAAATCTTTTGTGAAAGAATAACTATTCCTCCTATGTCAGGAGACACCATCTGTGAGGGAATGTGAACTGAGATACCCACACTTTTCTCGGTATTTAACTCAGAACCAGAAATCAAGGAGAAGGAACAGACAATCTCAATAGTCCTCTCACCAGAAGCTTGGTCTGCTACCAGAATACAGATGTCATCTGCATAAGCCAGAGCACTGAGAAAGGCGAAGTCCGGTTGTACAGAGATATGTCTAATGGTCCCCTCCTCATTCAGTTTCCTGAGAAGAGGGTCAATAGAAAAGACATACAGCAGGGGACTCAGAGGACACCCCTGACATACCCCTCTCTTGATAGGGATATGGGAGACTTTTAACCCATTAACCAACGGCATTGTGTAGGCAGACTGATAGAGATTCTTGATCCAAAGCAGAAGTTCCACAGGTATCCCATACTTTGCCAGGACCACAAATAAAAAACTATGTGGGACTTGATCAAAAGCTTTAGACTGATCTAAGCTGAGAACATAACCTTGCATGTTACTTCCATCAAAGACTTCACTCAAGATTTTCAAATTAGAAAGTATAGTACGATTCAGAATCGCACAAGTTTAAGTGGAAAAAATCACTTGAGAGGCAATCTGAGAGAGTCTATTTGAAACAATTTTACATAAAATCTTCCAACTGGAGTTCAACAAACTAATGGGATGCCAGTTATCCAACCGTTCTTTATCATTTTTATGTTTAAATAAAAAAATCAAGTTACTGTCAGCTAAGGCAAGAGGTATGGGCAAGAGTCCTTGCAAAATGACATTATATACCGCTGTTAAATAGGGTAATAATAAGGGTTTAGCCTTTTTATAGAACTCATTGGGGATGCCATCAGGGCCAGGAGTCACAGTAGATTTTAAATGACTAATTACAGAGTCCACTTAAGCACAAGTAATAGGCCGACAGGAAGCATTAATACAGTCAGGGGATAATTCAGGAACACTTAAAGAACCCAAACAACCTTCCCAGGCCCGTGGGTCATAAGCTTGCCCATATAAAGTCTGAATATGGTAGGAAAACTCCTCCAAAATGTTACGATTATCACTAATCCGGGTGCATTATGGAAAATCAAAGAGGGCATATATTTAGATTCAGCCTGTTGATGACTATTGTCATATGGCTTGACTACTTTGGCCATTCTTTTTCTCCCATATTTTTGTTCTAAAAAAAGTGATGTGGTCCTCTCATACTGAGAGGAGCGCATCTCAGTTTTGATGTGCTGAATCTGTGCAGAATAATCAAGTCCCCATTCTGTTTGCCAAGATAGTAATCTTTGCAAGTGCCGATGACACTTAAGGTATTGAAAATAGCGATCCAAGGACTTTTGTTTAGAAAACTGCATACAGAATTTCTTAATATCAGATTTAGTATCCTGCCACCAAAAAGTTGAGTTATCATACAGGTCAAATACTTAAATCTTGTCCTGGAGAAGACTATACAGGTCCTGCCACCCTCCTTCTTCCCCCAAAACAGAAATATTCATTTTCCAGAAAGTATGAGACACAGGTTTGTTACTGGGACAACCGATGTTCAACAATAACACACAATGATCAGAATATTCACATTGATGAACTGAATACTGAACATTAGTCAACCAATAGGAAATAAAAAAATAATCAATTTGTGTGGTAAGTCTATCCCGGTGAAAAGTGTGTACCAGAAGGTGTGTACCAAAAGAAGCCCCATCACGCAGATTAGCAGTGACATACAAAGTGTTGAGAAAGTTAGAATCCGAATATAAGTTTTGGGTAACTCCAGTTTTATCGGACAAGGCCAAAATACAGTTAAATTCCCCTCCAAAAATAACTGATTTTGAAGAGTGAAGAAAGGGTTGGATAGCTTTCAAAGTCTGAATCCACTGTGTTTTAAGTTGAGTGTTGTAAATATTGATTAACCACCATTCTTGTTGTTGGAGAATGACATCTAAAATAAGAACCCGACCCTGAATCAAGTCAAGCAGTCTAGTAACATGAATGTCCACCCCATTAACAAGAATCCCCACTCTGGAACACACATCCTCAGCCAAGGACCAGAAAGACAGGCCATCCCTCCAATCCCTGGAGGCCTGTCCAATTTCCCTCAGGGAGTGGAGCCTAGTGTCCTGTAAAAAAATAATATTCAATGGTAAGGACAAGAGGAGGGAAAAAATAGCCCGTCTCCGTTTAGCATTTTTAAGGCTATTTGCATTTAAGATTCCAAAAGACAAGACATCCCCCATAGCAGACATTTCAAAATTCAAAACTTCTTTCTACCCCTTCCCTTGCCTGGAGACTTCATCTTACACCATTTTTTCTTACTAAGCTGAGTGTCACCAGAAACCTGCTCGTTGTCAGTTAACATCTCGACCTGGGAGGATGCAACAGAGGAGGCATCAGACTCCTCCTCAGTTTCAACTGTCTGTTTTCATTTATGAAATACAGCAAACCAGTTTTTCAGCACCAAATCGGAGAGCGGAGAGGCAGAAGGCAGGGGAACCCCCTTCAAGAGAGAGCTTCTCGTCTGCCTCCTGTTCCCCACCGGAACCCAATCTGTATCTTTGGGGTGGTATACTGTCCTTAGAGGCACAGGGCATAGCCGAAGTGCTAGGAGCTGGGGGGCTACACCCCAGCAATAGCCAGGGTGGAAACCTTATCAGGGGGCACTGTACCCATGTCACTGGAAAGAACCTCCGGAATGGAAGTGGGCACAATCAGGGGTGTTGGAACCAAAACCGTGTCAACCCGTGAAGAAGAGGGACCAGACAGAGAAGTGGAAGGTGCAGTAGCAAAAGGCCAAAACTGAGGCCTAGCCTGAGTAGACCATTGGGCCTCAGTAACAGTCTCATCCTGAGAGTCAGAAGGCATCGCAGGATTATTATGAGAGACCCACGGACAGTCTTTAAAAGAATGTGAGATTGCTTCACACAAATTGCAGTAGGATGGGTGGGGACAATTAATACTCACATGTCCGGAACCCAGACACAAAGAGCATTTAAGTTGATTGCAAGCACTACTAAGATGTGTATGGGCCCCACACCTAAAACATGATTTAGGCTGACATGGGTGAAAAACAAAACCTCTATCCCTGCCCAAATAGAAGCAGCTCGGCAAATGCTGAATAACCCCATTAACAATTGACAGTTTTACCTGTACTTTCCACCCCCTTGTCCAAAAAAACTCGGAGTCAATGATTGGATCGGGTAAACCCAATACCGTACATTTAGTAGATAACCAAAGCACAATATCATCTATCTCCACCCCCTCATTTTTAAACAGAAAAGTGATATTCTTAATAGTTGGCTTAGTAAGTGGAATGGCAAAAAAAGGTGACCATAATGGAGTGTGACAAACTGCCTGGTAACGATGCCGAAATGTATCTAAACTTAAGGCTGTTTTAAAGCTAATGTCAAAATAATTATCACCAGAAGTATGAATTAAGGCATAAATTTCAGATGAAGAAAATTTCAGACCGGATTTAATCAACGTTTTTCCAACATATAAACGATCAGGAAACACTTCTAGCCTACTCCTGTAGCGAAGTCGAACAGCATTAAGCCGTTTGGCCTGCTCAGAGGGGGAATGAAATAAACCGGCAAAAGTTTTAGGCTTCTGTGGGCCAGCAGACAATCCAGGTGCCAGAGCAGTAAAGGCTGAGTTCTTGCCCTGGGCAGAAGCACTAGCAGATGGAGGTCTAGGGGTCTCACTAGGTATGGCTGCCTGAAGTGAGCTGCCCCCCATCCCCACCATGGCAATGGAGGGCTCAGAAGTCAGTGGCAAATCGGAATCAAGAGCTGGCAACAAAGGGGCAAGAGGCCCATCCACAATACTAGTCCCCTTAGTATAAATAGGCAAAGTCTTTTGCAGGAATGACGCATGTTCTAAACCCTGAGCCCCTCCAACATGCCAGGAAGGGGGCTGTGAAAGGCTTAAGCCCGAGGGCACTTCCAGAGGGTCTGAAATGTCTAATAAATCCCCTTGTGGAGTTGGGCTGGGCCGTGCAGGGGAGGTCCAGGAATCATCCAAGGGGGACTTCTCCCACCTTGTGCCCCGAAGAGCTGCAGCAATAGTCAAGCCCAAAGCAGACAGGTGGGAATCAAACCCATGACCAGGGGAGCTGTGAATGGCATGTCCCACCATGACCTGCTGTCGGGGTCCCTGAAAACCGACATTCATGCATTGAGAAGCCACAGTACCTGGAAGCCGGGATGGCAACACTCCTGACTGCTCCATAGCAAAAATCTGTGGAACTGCAAGACAGGAGCCATTTTCTTGTTGAATCCTGGTGCACTCCACACAGGAAGGCAAAGCACTAGACACCACTGCTGTCTTGGAGGAGCACAGGGGAGACTCCTGACACTCACTTGTAAGGGAACAACTGCCAGTCTCCCCAGCCCCCGTAAACACAGAGCTGTACTGTGCTCACATGCTGATGTCCTCTGAATCAGCTGCCGGCTCCAGAATACACTGCTGAGCCCTGTCAGACCACATCACTCCGTGACTGACAGGACTCGAAGGAGCCAGGCGGAGCAAAGCCCCTGCAACACTGTCACCAGCCGCGTTTACCACAACATCTGCCTTCAGACAAGTAACTTCAGGAACTGAAGCTGAAGGAACATTCTCCTGACTTTCCGGGGCTTGAACTGTGCCGTCTTTGGTAACAGTAGGTCTACCTTTTGTGTATACTAAGTCTGTCATCTGTGCAGGAGCCCCTGCCAATTCTACAGCGGTCCTTTCCTGGTCAGTCTCCCACAAATAGGAGTTAGGGAGGGAAACCAACTCCCCTACCTCCAACACGTCCTCCTCCTCTGACGCCGAGCACCAAGTAACCATCGCAACGGCTGAGCCCCCTACTGAACGAGTAGGGGAATTTCCCCAGTGTCCTGGCCAAATTTCCCTCATTCATTACAAATACCACCAACAGCTTATTCTGATTCAAGGTCAGTTGGCATTCATCTGTATCCCCCTTCCCCGGGTCATGCCTGAAAATAGGCAGGATTTGTCTAGTGCACTTACCCAGTCAACAAAAACTAAATAAATAAATAAGTAAACATTGCTATGGTCATAGCATGTCACTCCAGCATTCCGCATCTTACTGCTGTGGGTTTCAGTAAGAGAAAAGGTTACATTTAGTGTGCCTGTGGAATAGTCTGAATAGTGACATGGTAGCAGAAGGCAGTACCAGTAGAGCTATGTGCTATTCTGTTTACCCCCCTTCCCTTTAGTATTTCTATACCTAAGATGCTGTGTGCAGGATTACAGGCTTTGACCTACATATATGTTTACATAAATCAGCCAAATTCAAAACTGTCTGGCTTCTTGTAGCATACATCTTACATGTTGTCCTTCTTCTTTCTTATCATCCTAGATTATATTTTCTCTTCCCACTAACTAGAAGAATTGAAAGAGTTACAGTATAATGTATCTGGTTATGTGCTCCCAGTGAGCTGAAGAAATTGTTGAACTTGACTTTGAATCTTATTACTAGGGAAAAACCTTTAGACACAAGTGCACATTTTCAAAGGTGACCAAGTCAAATTACACTAAGACAAATGCATTACAAATCATTCAGAATCAGTTATGCAGTATATAAAGATATTTCACAATATATAAGACAAAATCACAATGAAATAGTGACTATCTAAAGTAGTTGCATATCTTATAATCATTTAAGTGCACACTCAATTTATTTTTAAATTGCCCTAAGAATTCACTGTGCAATACATATGTTGGAGTACTAGCCAATGCTTGATTTACATGTACTGCAGTTCATTTCTAGACAATTGAGCTTTGGCATGTCACAGTACCATTTCTACTTTAACTAAGTACTGGTTGTGCCTGGAATGAAGCATAGCATAAAATCTGCAGCTTATCCAGTAGGTAGCAAAATGAGCAGACTGGGTGGGCCAAGTGGTCCTTATCTGCCATAAAAGTCCATGTTTCTATGTATGTAGTACTTTTTCATACACTATATGCCAAAGTTGGCACTGGGTCAGAACAGCGCTGACCACAATGCCATTGGCAACAATAGCACAGCAATAATGCCCCCCACCCCCCAAAGGATTCTCACTCTGGAGGGGAGTGGATCACAGGGGAAAGTTAAAATGTGTGGGGCCATGAAATACTGTTTCCACAGCCTCGTGTCAAAGAAACAAAGTCCAGAGTGCACAAACATGTTGGAGACCAGGATTAGAGTGGGGAGAATTGCTGTGTGAATTAGTATGTCTTGACTTCTCATCTCAATGTGTCCCTGCCAATTTGCAGCCATTTTCTATCATATCTTTATTATTGCTAGGTGGGCCAAGTGGTCCTTATCTGCCATCGAATTCTATGTTTCTATGCTCCAGAATAATTCCCTGGTGTTCACCCAGTTGATATCATTCAGCTATTTAAAGGGCTTCATGCTGTGCAGAATTTTCAAATTTCATCGGAATGAAATTTC
Organism: Neoceratodus forsteri; assembly: GCA_016271365.2. Classification (NCBI taxonomy): domain Eukaryota; kingdom Metazoa; phylum Chordata; order Ceratodontiformes; family Ceratodontidae; genus Neoceratodus; species Neoceratodus forsteri. The sequence continues at coordinate 800,935,424 of CM057454.1, forward strand.
ATGAAATTTGTGAAATTCTACTGAATTTTGCTGGAAACAGAATGGTGGAATTCCACAACAGAAAATGCTTGTGGAATGATTTTCCACAGAAAAAATGCTGTTCTGCTTAATATTATTCTGGGGTTATCAATATGTTCTGTAGCAAAGGTTGTGGAATGATTTTCTGTGGAAAAATGCTGTTCTACAGAATATTATTCCATGGATAACAGCAGGCAGAATTCTGCAGAAGAACCGGAGAAATTCCAGCAGAAATTCCACTGGTGGAATGGTCATTCCACGTTAATTTCACAGATGGAATTCTACATTCCACCAAGCACTAAACGTTCTCTTTCATGTCCCCAATCTCTCCAATTCTCCAGTGATGACATATTTAGGTTTCTCTGCCTCTCTTCATATGAGAGCTCCTTCTGTCCTGAGTCATTTGGTGTGCCTTCTTTGCACTTCCTCAAACTGATTTATAAGGGATCCAGAACTTTACACAACATTCCAGGTGCAACCACACCAGTGATCTGTACAGTGGTAGTTTAACCTCCCTCCTTCCACTCATGAACTGCCTGCTTATGTTTTTATGTAGAAGGCTTTATAGTACTTGTAATTGCAACCCCACGGTCTTTCTTATCATTTGTCACTATGATAGTTGCCCCTCCCCAATCCTGTACTCTGCTATTGAGCTGTTTCATCACACATGCATAACTTTCTGAACTTCTTTGCATTGACCACCAGCTACCAGGTTCCCGATCATGTCACTAGTTTTTGTAGGTTCTCTGTAATGTCTCTGATTCTGGCTTCTATGTCCACCCTCCTGCTTAGCTTGGTGTCATCCATGTAAATGCACATTTTGCCCTTTATGCCATTCCCAGTGTAACTTATGTACACATTGAACAGCACCAGTCCAAGCACTGATGCTATGGTACCCCACTGGTGACCTACTGCATCCTTAATGCTGCCTCTGACCATGACACTCTGTGTTCTCCCCCTTAACCAGTTAGACACCCCCTTGATCATTATGTCCTCCACTCCTAGATCATCTAAATTCTTGATCCTTCTTTTAGGGAGACTATGTCTAAAGGCCTTTTGCAGTTCAGGCCTAGTATGCCACTGCCTGGCTCCTATCCACAGCCCATGTGACCCAGTCAAACAAATGTATCAAGCTTATTTGGGAAGGTATGGTGGACATGACCAGAGGGCCTTGCCTAGCTGGCACACCACCACAGGTGTGGGCAGGGGATGAATGGAGGGAGAAAAATATTGAAGGAGGCACTTGTTGGAGGTTAATGTCCACTAACATGAGGAGCATGGGCAATAAACTGGCTGACTTGGAGGCCACAATGATGGATGAGAGACTGGACCTGGTAGCCATTACAGAGACCTGGTGGACAGAGCTCCAGGACTGGGAGGTGGTTATCCTGGGGTATAGTCTTTTTACGAAGGGTCAGGACAGGTAGAAAGGGGGGAGTTGCACTTTATGTGAAGGACAGTATGCGGGCAACAGAAGGGCAAGAACAACAAAGGGAAATGGAGGACCTGTGGGTCATACTGGAAAAGTGGTCAGAAGCAATACTACCCATAGGTGTGATCTACAGGCCTACTATGCAGGGGGAGGAAGTGGACAGAGGATCAATGCAAAAGCTGCAAAGGATGACCCACCAGGGGGAAGTGTTGATGGTGGGGAATCCCAACAGCGATATTAGCAAGAAGTGGGGAGGTTCCTTTAGCAGCTGGTTCTGGAACATACTCAAGGTGGGATGACACTGGACTTAATGCTGATAAATGGGGATAGTGTAGCTGATGTTTCAGTGGTGGATGTTCAGTGGTCCAGCGACCACCAAATTGTAAGGTTCAGGGATTAGGATTAGGGCAGAAGTGAGTCACAGTAGCACTAGGGTACTGGGCTTCAGGTAGGCGGACTTCAACAAAATGAGAGAGATCATCAAGAAGGCTATGGAGGGAAAGGAGAACTAGGGGACATTGAGGAGCTGTGGGTTGCAATTAAGGGGGTATCTTGAGAGCCATGGAAAATTGTATAATGAATAACAACAAAAGCAAAAGAAGAATGAGGTCACTCTGTTTCTCCAGTGAGGTAGTGAGGGCAGTGAGAGGAAACAAGCATTCAGGAGGTAGAAAAGAGCACAGAGGGAGGAGAACAGAGAGGTATACAGGGATAAACTGAGGGCGGCAGTGCAGACAAATAGGAATGCTAAGGCAGATACAGAGAAGAGGAGAGGAGAGAAGAGGAGAGGATTGCCAAGGAAGTCTGTAGGGGGGATAAAATGTTCTACAGATGCGTCAGCCAGAAAAGGAAATACAAGCAAGAGATAGTTTGACTTGGGGATGGGGAGGGTTCTAGTGGAGGTGGATCTCCAGATGGTGGACTTGCTGAACAGGTACTTCTGTTTAGTTTTTATAGTGGAAAGAGTGGGTAAGGGACCAGAGTTACATGGAAGAGGCAATGAAGGCAGGGAGGTAGACTCTAGTTTATTCAAGGCAGATAGGGTGGAGAGTTGGTTTAGTGGCAGATGCTAGAGGGTGGTGGTAAATGGGGTTCACCCAAGGGAGGAAAGAGTGACAAGTGGGGTACCCTAGGGATCAGTATTGGGGTCCATCCTCTATAACATCTACGTAGGTGATATTGTAGAGGGACTGAACGGGAAGGTCTGCCTGTTTGCAGATTATACAAAATTATGCAACAGAGTGATCACATGGGGGGGTGGAAACAATGAAGGAGGACATAAGAAAATTGGAGGGGTGGTCAGAAACTTAGCAATTGAGATTTAATGCAAAGAAATGCAGAATAATGCAGATTGGGCACAAAAATCCATTGGCCATGTACAGACTGGGAGGGAAAGAAGTTATGGTAATGGGACAGGAGAGGAATCTGGGGATTATCCTTTCAGATGACCTAAAGGTAGCTAATCAGTGAAACACAGCAGTAGGTAAGGCAAGTCACATGCTGGTGTGCATAGGGAGGAGTACAACTATCAGGAAGAGGGAGGTGTTATTGCCCCTTTACAAGTCTCTAGTGATACCCCACCCTGAGTATGGGGTTCAGCTCTGGAGGCCTCACCTTGGTAAGGATATTGATAGGGGGTAGAGTATGCAGAGGAGGGCAACCAAAATGATGCATGGCATGCATTGGAAGACTTATGAGGAAAGGCTGCAAGAGCTGGGTCTTTCCCCCCTTGGAAATAAGGAGGGAGAAGGGGAACATGACTGAGGCATTTAAATATTTGAAAGGGATTAACAAGATGTAGAAAGGGAGCATCTTTGGTAGGAAAACAAGTCCAAAAATTAGTGGGCACAATTTGAAGTTGGATGGAGAAAAGTTCAGAGGGAACAGGAGAGGGTACTACTTCAAGGAGAGGGTGGTGGCCTCCTCGAACAGACTGATGGTGGAGGTGGTGGGGGCCAAAATGGTTGGTGATTTCAAGATGGCATGGATAAACACATGGGAATGGCAAAAGCGTGAGGGAGAGGAACCTGCAAGTGGAACAGCAACTGGTGTCTTCATCAGGGAGGAGGGCTCAGGGAGGGAACCAAGGGGGGGATTGGCTAAGTAGAATCTAGTGTTCCCTATGTGGCTGGGTAAAATGGGCAGACTGGATGGGCCATGAGGTCCTTTTCTGCCATAAACTTTTTATGTTTCTATTTTTGGCATGACCTCCTTACCACAAATCCATATTGTCTATGATTCTGTTGCCAAGTTGCCTTGAGAAACTCTACTAACCTTTCCTTAAGAATGGTTTCCACAGCTTGCCAATAATTGATGTCAAGTTGACTGGTCTGTATTTCCCAGCTTCACGCTGACCCCACTCTTACATAAATGTGCAATATCATGGTTCTCTACTCAGATTGCACTTCATTTGAGTTAAGAGAGCTGTTACATGATGGATACCAGGAGAAACAGGTTCAAGAAACAATAAGGCTCTAGGAAAAGGTCAGTGAGGCAGTGAGGGCCTAACGTCTCTGCTCCACACTTCTGTGTTCACCCTCCCACTTAGCTTGGTGTCATCCACGTAAAGCTGAATTTTGGACCTTATGGCATTCACAGTGTAGCTTATGAACCCATTGAAAAGCACAAGCAATGACTCTCACCCTACTGGTGACCTTCTGTATCTCCTAATGCTGCCACTGACCCTGACTCTGTGTGTTCTTCCCCTTAACTAATTAGTGATCAATCAGGTCATTATGTCATTCACCTCTAGATCATCCAACATTTGTGCCATCTTTAATGGGGACTCAGTCAAAAGCCTTGCTGCAGTTCAGGCTCAGTATATCTACTGTCTGGCCTCATCCACAGCCCCTGTTACCCAGTCAAACAAATTTATTAAGATAGTTTGGCATGACCACCCTACCAATAATCAATGTTGTCTGTCATCCTGTAGCCAATTTGCCTTGAGAAACTCTGCCAATCTTTCCTTAAGAATGATTTCCACTAGCTTGCCAGTAATTGATGTCAAGTTGACTGGTCTGTAGTTTCCCAGCTCCACTCTGACCCCACTGTTATGTACCAGCACTAAGTCCATGGTACTCTACTAACGTGGCACCTCGTCTGAGTTGAGAGGGCTGTTATATAATGGTTTCCAAGAGAAAAGGCACAACAAATGATACGGTTTTCTGAAAAGGTCAGTGAGCCAATGAAGGCCTAAATGAAGACCTTCTTCAGGTACAAAGAGAATCAAGGGGATGAGGAATGGAAGGATCACAAAGTAAAAACCTAGGGAGGCTAAATGGATAGTCAGAGAAGCAAAAGCCAGCACTGAGCTGCCTCCCCCGGGTCGTGCCTGAAAATAGGCAGAATTTGTCTAGTGCACTTACCCGGTCAACAAAAGCTAAATAAATAAATAATAAATAAATAAAATAAATAAATAAATACTATGGGGAACATCAAAACTGAAATCACAGAGGCAACAAGCCTTTGTGTGAAGCAAATAAACAAACTAAAATGAAAAAAAAAGTCACTATGCTTCTCAAAAGAGGTGTCTGGGAAAGCCAGGGAGAAAAAGATAGCATTCAGGAAGTATAAGGAAACAGAAGGACCAGGACAGACAGCTGTGCCAGTTAAGGCAGAAAGAAGCAGGGAGGGAAGTCAGAATAGCAAAGGCCCAAACTGAGGAAAAGATAGCCAATTCGGTTAAGAAGGGGGATAAAACCTTTTATAGGTACATCAGAGATCATTGAAAGACAAAGGGAGGGATAGTGAGGCTGAATAGAATGCACGGTGGGTGGGCAGAGAGGGACAGTGAAAAAGCAGGGATACTGAACAAAAATTTCTGCTCTGTATTCGCAAAAGAATAGGAGGAGGAGGTGCCTAATCCAATTAACAGAAACACTCTTGATGGGGGTCAATCCCAGTCCTTTCACAGAAGAAAGTGTTCTGAAAGAACTCCTAAAACTGAAAGTGGACAATGCAATGGGGTCTGACAGAATTCACCTCAGAATTCTAAAAGAATTAAGGGGAGAACTAGTGAAACCACTGACTACCCTTTTTAACAAATCATGGGAGGATGGTGTGGTACCTGATGACTGGAGGAAGGCGGATGTGATTCCCCTTCACAAAAGTGGGACCAAGACAGAGGCAGAAAACTATATACCTGTCAGTTTGCCCTCTGTGGTAGGGAAATTGATGGAATCACATCTGAAGGAAAGAATTGTTGAGTACTTAAAGGCCAGTGGGACACAGGACCCAAGGCAGTGCAAGTTCACAGCGGGAAGGTAATGTCAGACAAATCTAATTGATTTCTTTGACTGGGTGACCAAAGTAGTAGACCAGGGAGGGGCTGTGGACATGGCCTACCTAGACTTTAGCAAGGTATTTGACACAGTCCCACGGTGGTAGCCGGGGTAAAACATTGGTTGGCCAACAGGACATAGAAGGTAATTGTAAATGAAGTCCACTCTGAAGAAAGAGGGGTTACTGGTGGGGTACCACAGGGTTCATTACTGGGTCCAGTCCTTTTTAATGTCTTTATAAGTGACATTGCAGAGGCACTGGAAGGAAAAATATGCCTCTTTGCAGATGACACAAAGATCTGCAACAGGGTTGGTACCGAGGAGGTGCAGAAAAAGATGAAAGGGACTTGGCAAGGTTGGAGGAATGGTCAGAAGTATGGCAGCTTGGATTCAATGCAAAGAAGTGCAAAATAATGCACCTGGGAAACAAAAACCCAGGAGAAGATTACACAATGGGGGGTAGTAATAACAACAACAATGGAAAGGGACCTGGGGTTAATCATATCAGATGACCTTAAGGTTAGCAAGCAATGTGAGAAGGCAGTAGGAAGGGCTGGGGGTATACTGGGATGTATAGGCAGTGGCATCACCAGCAGAAAACAGGAAGTTGTTATCCCTCTGTGCAGACAGTTGGTGAGGCCCCATCTGGAGTACTGCGTCCAGTTCTGGAGACCCCATCTCTGCAAGGACATAGACAGGATAGAGGCAGTCCAGAGGAGGGCAACTAAAATGGTGCAGGGTCTGCAAGAGAAGCCATATGAGGAGAGACTAAAAGAGCTTAATATGTATACCCTTGAGGAAAGGAGGGAGAGGGGGACATGATAGAAACTTTTAAGTACCTCAGCAGAATCTACAAAGCCCAAGAGGGTAGCATCTTTCAGAAAAAGAGATGTGCAGGAACAAGGGGATACAATTTAAGGATGGGGGGCAGTTCAGGGGCAATGTGAGGAAGTATTTTTTCACAGAGAGGTTGGTGGACACATGGAACAGCCTTCCTGAAGAGGTTGTGGGGTCTAAAACTGTGGGAGAATTCAAGAATACATGGAACAGACATAAGGCAGTTCCTGTGGGGGTAAGAAGAAATAGGCTGTTGGTTAACTAGGATCTGCAGCTTATCCTGTAGGTAGGGAAATAGGCAGACTAGGTGGGCTAAGTGGTCCTTATCTGCCATCAAAGTCTATGTTTCTATGTACAGTTGAGGGGGTCAAAGGTGAAAAAAAACCTTTTCAGATACAGTAGGGAAAAAAGAAAGATGGGATGGAAAATTGTTAGGCTAACATAGAGAGACAGGGTAATAGAGGAGCTTATAGATTTAAGGCAGCTATTCTTAACAACTACCTCTGCTCGGTATTCACAAGGGAGAACATCAGGCCTTTGCTGGTGAGTGGAATAAAGGCTGCTAAAAGTGGCATCCCAGAAATGAGGCAGCAGTTATTAACAAGTAAAAGATTGAGAAAAAGGCTTGCTATCCTGAAGACAGATTAGGCCATGGGACTGAATGGCATCCATCTGAGGATGCTCAGGGAACTGACACTGGAATTAACTGAACCACCTGGTTAAGCTATTTAGTAGCTAATTCAGACAGGCATGGTTCCAAAAGAACAGACCAGCGGGGTTCCACAAGGCTGTCTGCTTAGCCCAGTGTTGTTTAATGTATTCATAAGTGAATTCGTGGATGGGATTAGAGACAGATATGCCTGCTCACAGATGATACAATGCTCTGTGCAAGGGCTGACATGGAGGAAGGGAGACAGGAACTCTCTTTGCAAAGCACATGCATGCACAAAGTTGAGATTACTCCACCACAGTTGTGTCCTGGAGCTGGAATGCTGCTTTCTAACTTGGGGGGGGGGGGGTGGATGTTTCTGACAGCATCTTCTGTCTACATTGAGTCCTTTTCCAGCATTGTGAGCTGTACCAGTTTTCTTTCTTTGAACTCAGAGGGAAAACCTGGCTGGCTAGGAAAGTGGTCTGACATTTGACAAATAGGGATCAATGCTAAAAATTGTAAAGTTATGTACTTGGGGACAAAAGCCCAGGAACAAAATATGGGTTAGGTGTTGTGCAGGTAAATACTGAGGCATGAACCTTTTTAAAGACTTTTCAACAGTTAACAGCTGACTACTGATTCAGTTGTGTCATTTAAAATTTAAAAGCAGCACCTTCTGACTGAGAACTATACCTCTACTAATATACCTAAACTCAGGAAGCAGCCATCAGTGTTGTAGTTCTTATGCCTTCGGGAGGAATCACAACACGTTATTGAGCTTGATTTGTGTAGCTGCAATCTTTCTGAGGGAAGGGATCTGTGCTTTTTTTAATTAATTGCACTATTTAGTGCATGTGTTTGTGGCCATATTTTAATTGTATAGGCTGACCCACTTCTGGGTCGCAGGGTATAAGTGCTCGTGCTTTGTGAGTGGGCAAGCACAAGTGGGCGAGCTTGTATTTTCACATGTGGAGATGTATGCAGAGACACGCACGTTTGTGAGTGTCAAGCATGTCTGGCATGTCGGCATGGGAAATATCTCTATCGTACAGGTCAGTCAGTGGCTGGACAGGTGTTAGCTAAATTTCATATTAAGTTTCTGTGAGTATTCCTTCATACATTGTTTATGTTTGGTATTAGACTAGGTAGACTACGTAAGTTGGTTAATCTTCAGTATTGCTTCACTTGTGAATAAAATGGCAGACTCTATTTTTACTCTAGATGGGGATGTTGGGGTTAAATGTGTCTCTTGTTTAATGTATAGTCTATTGTCTCCCCATTTCCTAAGTCAGAATTTACATGCAATAAATATGTGGAAATTAATGATTTAAAAGCAGAAATCTTGCTATTCAACAATAGGATGCTGGATCTGGAGGCTAGTCAAGCAGTTATGTTTGATCGCTTCCATTGTCATGCTTTGGATGACAATATGGTCCTCCCACCTGTTAACAATGGGACAATTACTGATCCCGTCACTAAAATTGCCCCTTTGGTATCGTTAGAATATCTCCATCTCCTGTATTATCAGGAGCAGGGGTCTCTCCAAAAAACAAGAGTTCTTCAAACAAAAGAACTAGAAGTGAATCAGGGGAATATGAGATGTCCGATGATTGGTGTTTGGTTACTAATTGAAAAAAGAAAAAAGAAAAAAGAAGTAGAAAAGCTGATCTGTTTACATTACCTTTATGCAATAGTTTCTGCCCAGCCTGCATGAAGTTATTAATTTGGCTACTGAATCTGAGATATTGTCCACACCTTCCTTGCTTCATGTTAACAGCTCTACTGTTCCAACTAAATATTTAATAAATCCTCAATCAAATGACGTCCTTAGATCCTTTGCATTGTAATTCCGAAGTTACCCCATGTATGTTTCGCCATCAATATACACATGATGACCAATTATATGGAATCTACAATGCAAGGCAGCATGGTTATAGACCATACCGGGAAACAGCAACTTTATGTGTTAGGTGATTCGATTATCAAGCATTTAGGTAGGGCAGTGTGCAATGCTGATAAAGAATATCATACGTGTTCCTCATTTAAGGGGGCTTCAATATCTGATATTACATGCATGATTAATGACATTATCCCACCCTCTGATAATAGTTCTATGGTAATTATACATGCTGGCACTAATAAATTATACAGAAGTTCTCTCTTTTCCATCAAGCAGGACTATGTTGCCCTTACAAACAAAGTAGCTTCTCTTGGCTGTAACATTTACATCTCTGAAATATTACCTTGCTCATCTGCACCGAGTTTTATTAATAATAAAATTGAAAGTGTGAATGAGTGGTTGAGGAAGTGGTGTTTACACCAAAATATTAAATGTATTACCTTTTGGGAAGAGTTTTTTAATCAGAGAGAATTGTTTTGCAGAGATGGTTTGCACATAAGTAAAAGAGGTAATACTTTAATGGGTAACATTTTTTCTAATCTCATTAAGTGTAATTTAAACTAAAATCGGGGGGGTGAGAGTTTAAAATATTAAGAAGTCAGTTAATACTAATCGTCATAACAATCTGAATTCTTTAAAATATCTTCAGTTCTTGAGCCTCAGTACTAGAAGCTTGAATAATAAAATGAGTGAACTATGTTCTAGAATCTCCTTAGCTAATGTTGACATTGTATCTATAACGGAAACGTGGTGGGACAACAATGCTGAATGTAATAGTAATATTCCAGGTTTTGATATTCATTCTTGTAATAGGTCCACTAAAAGGGGAAGAGTTGTTTCTCTCTTTTTGAAGAAACAGCTCAAAAGTCTGGACATATCCAGTCAAATTAAGAAGCATAATACTGCTACTGAAAGTACAGTGGCGTGAAAAAGTATTTGCCCCCTTCCTGATTTTCTCTATTATTGCATATTTGTCACACTGGATGTTTTCGGGTCTTTAGAGAAAATGTAATATTAGATAAAGGGAACCTGAGTGAACAAATAACACTTGTTTTTTTTTTAATTTCACTTATTTAATGAAAAAAAGTTAACCAACACCAACTGGCACTGTGTGAAAAAGTAATTGCCCCTACACTTAATAACTGGTTATGCCACATTTAGCTGCAATGACTGCAACCAAACACTTCCTATAATTCAATATCAGTCTTTCACATCGCTGTGGAGGAATTTTAACCCACTCTTCCTGCAGAACTGCTTTAATTCAGTAACATTTGGTAGGTTTCGAGCATGAACTGCTCGTTTCAGGTCCTGCCACAGCATCTCTATTAGGTTTCAGTCTGGACTTTGACTAGACCACTCCAAAACTTTAATTTTACTTCTTTTTAGCCATTCTGATGTGGACTTGCTTTTGTGTTTTGGATCATTGTCTTGCTGCATGACCCAACTACGCTTCAGCTTCAGCTGACGGAAGGATGACTGGACATTCTCCTTAAAATTTTCTGGTACAGAGCAGAATTCATGGTTCCTTTAATTATGGCAAGTCATCCTGGTCCTTAGGCAGCAAAAGCATCCCATACCATCACACTACCACCACCATGTTTGACTGTTGGTATGGTGTTCTTACTGTGGAATGCTGTGTTTGCTTCTACGAGACATTAAGGGATCTATGTTGTCCAAAAGTTCCACTTTGGACTCATCTGTCCATAGAACATTTTCCCAAAAGGCTTGTGGATCATCCAGGTGCTTCTTGGCAAATGAGAGACGAGCATTTATGTTCTTCTTGGTTAGCAGTGGTTTCCACTTACTACTCTCACATGAAGCCATTTTGCCCAGTCTCTTTCTGATTGTGGAGTCATGAACACTGACCTTAGCTGAGGCAAGAGTAGCCTGCAGTTCTTTGGATGTTGTTTTAGGATCCTTTGAGACTTCTTGGATGATTTTACACTGTGCCCTTGGAGTAATTTTGGCAGGCCGCCCACTCCTGGGAAGGTTCACTACTGTTCCAAGTGTTCTCCATTTGGAGATTATGGCTCTCACTGTGGTTCAATGGAGTCCCAGAGCCTTAGAAATATCTTTGTAACCCTTTCCAGACTGATAGAGGGCAACAAATTTTTCTGATCTTTTCAGGAACTTCCTTTGATCATGGCATAATGTGCTTGTTGAATCTTTGTGCTGGCAACGTGACTCTGATGGTAAGGGCCAAAATAAGTGAGGTTTATATTGAGCAGGGCTGGCTGTAATCAAGCCTGGCTGTGTTCAATCAGCTGACTCTAATTATCCCTTTAATTGGGTTGATTTAACTAGGGGGCAATTACTTTTTCACACAGTGCCAGTTGGTGTTGGTTAACTTTTTTCATTAAATAAATGAAATAAGTAAAAAACAAAAGTGTTATTTGTTCACTCAGGTTCCCTTTATCTAATATTATATTTTGTCTAAAGACCTGAAAACATCCAGTGTGACAAATATGCAATAATAGAGAAAATCAGGAAGGGGGCAAATACTTTTTCACGCCACTGTATATGAGTCAAATTTATTAATTCTACCTCAGTACCCATTATTTTGGGCACTTGTTACCGGTCACCTAACTTCTCTGTGGAATACATGGATGCTATTCTACTCAAAATGGAAACTGCTTGTGAGTTGGGGAATACTATCCTTCTTGGCAATCTGAATTTACCTGATATTAACTGGTGTGCATTAAATACTACAACTTTCAATGGTAAAAAACTCTTAGCCATTATTTCTCAGCTCCATCTAAACAGAATGTTGATTTCCCAACTCATGGGAAAAATCTTCTGGATGTAATTTTACATGCAGATGATTTTAATGTGTATGATGTGGATAAAGAAGACCCTCTTGAAAACAGCGATCACTGCACTAGTTCCTTCAAACTGAGGTGCCCAATTGAAATTAAGCCTGAGTCTTCCCTTATTTATAATTATGATAAAGCCAATATTGATGGTATGATACAAGTTATTAACCAGGTTGACTGCATCTAAGAACATTCTAGACTCACTGCTAAACATTTTTGTGAGTTACTTTATAACAAATTAGCATCAGTCAGAGATGATTTTATTCCTTGTATAAAAAAACACAATAATGGTAAAACTCAGCCTAAATGGTTGACACCATCCATAAGGAAACCTTTTTAGCAAAAGAATAAGAAATATAAAACATTAAAAAAATATGACTTCTAATAATTGGACAGTATATATTCTGATACAAAGGGCATGTAAGGTAGAAATAAAAAATATCCAAAAGAAGTTATGAATATAATTTAGTGAGAAAAGCCTCCAAATCAAATAGTAAGACATTTTTCTCATACATTAATTCTTAAAAAAAAACAGTTTGTAAGGTGGGTCCTATACAGGAAAACAATAAGATCTATTAAGATTCTAAATCTATGGTGGATTTATTTAATCAAAACGTTCGTAAAAATGTTTCACCTGAGAACACCTTTGATGTTGACTTGGATGTCCTTGGTACAGAACCAATAACATTTGAAATTTAAGACTTTGAAAATAAAATCAAACTTCTTAAAGGCAAAACATGTTTAGGACCAGATGCCATATCAGGGCATTTATTGTTCCTGCTGTCTACTAGTTTATTGACCCCCTTAAAATTATTGTTTGAGTCTTGCTTACTTAGTGGTTTTGTCCCCAAACTAGAGAAGAGTGGAGGTAGTACCTCTCCATAAGGAGAGAAGTAGCAAAGAGGCTGGCAAAGAGGCTGGCAACTACAAGTTAATCAGGCTTACATCTATCTAACATCTATCATGGAGAAACTAATGAAATCCCTCATTAAACAAGTTATAGTGCAATATCTGAAGACAAACAATATACAGGATAGCAGACAACATAATTTTGTAGTGGGCAGGTCATGCTAGATGGACCTCATTAGGCTGGGTAACGAAGGAAGTGATAAGGGACACCCAGTGGACCTCCTCTACTTCTATTTTAGCAAGGCCTTCATTAAGTATCCAATAAGTGCCTGCTAAAAAAGTTGGAAGACCTAGGCATTGCTAAGAACTTAATCAGGAAGGTTGAAAGCAGCTTAAGGACAGAAGCCAAATGGTTGTTGTCTATGGGGTAAGGTCAAGTGTAAGTAGAGTCACCAGTGGAATGCCCCAGGGATCGGTTTAAGGCCCGGTCCTGTTCAATGTGATTATCTGTGACATACTGTAGGTATTGACATTCAGGGCAAGCTTGTACTATTCACAGATGATACCAAAATGGGCAGTAGGGTTGACAACATAGAGGAGATTAGGGAACTTCAGAATGACTTGCAACAAGAAGAAAGATGGTGTAACATCTAGCAGCTGAAGTTCAATGAAAAAAAGTGCAAAGCACTACATTTGAGGAAGAGGAACCCCTAAGATGTATTACTGGCTCAACAGGGTCAAACTCAGCACCTCTCAGAAAGAAAGGGATCTGGGGGTCATCATGTGTGACACTCTTAAACAATCAACTCAATGCAACAAAGCCTATCTCAAGGCAAAGAAATGCTGGAGTGGATTGAGAGAGGATTCAATAGCAGGAGCAGGGAGATGATCCTTCCACTCTGCATGGCCCTGGTGAGATCCCACCTGGAATACTGCACCCAGTTTTGGAATCCATACCTTATAAAGGACAGGGAAAGGCTGGAAACTGTGCAGGATGAGCGACCAAGATGATACAGGGCCTACATGGTCTCTAGTATGAGGAACACTTTAGGGAGCTTAACTTGTTCTCATTTGAAGCAAGGAGGGAGAGAGGGGATATGATTGAGACCTTCAAATTCTTGAAAGGTGTTAACAAGATGCCATACTCAGAACTATTCCAAAGGGTCACCAGCTCAACCACTGAGGGCACAAATGGAAACAAAGGGTTGTGAGCTTCAGAAATTATGAGAGAGAGTATGTTTTCACAGAAAGAGTAGTGAAGCCTTGGAACAGCTTACCAGTGGAAGTGGTGAGTGCTGAGATCATATCAGCTTTCAAAAAGGGGTGGGATAGAAAAAGAACTCAAGGGGGATCTGAAAGACTGGGTAGGTGTAAAAAGCAAAAGGGTGGCTAGATCCTGGGACCCACATCAGGTCTTGGGAACCATTGGGCAGACTTGGTGGACCTATGGTCTCCTTCTGCCATCACTTTTCTATGTTTCTATGCAGGAAAAACAGTTACACAAGGAAAGGTTTCCTTCTGCAGCCACATTTCTTTCTGCATGTGCTTAATTTTCAAAAAGGTTGTCTTTTGCAACACTTTCTATAATTTAGGGTAGCTTGTGCATATGTTTTTGCATAGTTGCAGAATAATGCTACACCTGATATTACCAGACATAATATGTTTTCTATGCTTACCACAACAATGGAAACTGCACTGTAATACATGACATGCTGAACACAGCATTTTCATTGGTGCAGGGATTTTTCCTTGTGCAAGGGAGTTGTGCAATGTGATATAGTCCTGGCCATGTCAGGACCTTTGAAATTGTGGCCCACTGCTTCTAAGTCAATGTTCATCTGGGCTTGTTCTCGTTGAAATACATGGGGTCTTATACGGATACTGTGTCTCTTGATAAGTATGTATGTGATGATAATAATGATGATCATTTAATTGTGGCACATGAAGATGAGCAGGGGAGAAAAGTGCAGACGCAAGAGGTAGTGCAGGTACAAAGGCACGATGACTTGGATCAGATGGACATTAATGAGCATGCATAAACATGGTCACCTGTAGCCAACAGAATTCCCATATGTGTCATGGCTGCCTCTAAAAAGAACTAATCTGTGACTCAAATGAAGCTCAGTCAATGCAGGTGATTCTAACACTGTTTTGACAGCTTTAAAACATTAACCCTGAAACACAGCAAATCTAGGCTGAATGATTATACTATTGTTGTTCATGACAGTAATAGTAAGTATGGTGCTTATCAACCTCATTTTTCTCCTGTAAATGATACATTTTGTGAATCATCATGTCACAAAATGAAAGCAGCAAAGAAGCCTCATCATGAACCTCTTTGGTCAAACACATGCTGTTAACGTAATATGATCTGATAAGAATGTTGATTATCGTACTTGGTGCAATGTGCAACATTTTCTTCAGGAATGCATCACCCTTATTGATGCACCATAAAATGCAGAATGGAGCCCATGTATGGGATTCCTCTCAACTTCATATGATAGTAAAGTCAGTCACGTGTGGTCTTAGTAAAATTAAGTCAGCACAGGAAAATTAGAAATACACTTTGTTGCAGGTGTTCACCTGAAGCACATGCAGAATCCTTACTGGAATAATTAGCATGAGTGTTGAATGGCCACACAGTTATCTGGGTCAAGATCAGGTGGAACAGGTCATTTTGGTCAATAAATCACATCAAATGACACATCAGTGTCATTGCTTCATATTGTTAAAAATGTGTTTATGATGGTGCATATGAGAAGAAAGAAATCTGTGCAGGAAATATAGCACAGTGAGAAAGGCAGGGCATGCTAGAGTGATTCAGTCATCTCAAAATGCACAAGGTCAACATTTTTCTCACACCCTTAAACCACATCAGTAATCTATAAAAGCAGCCCATGCCCACACCACCTGATCTTTAGCTTAAAGTGGAATTTAGCTTAAAGGTTTCTGTGGCTGGGGGGACTGTAAAAGCCCTCCCAACGGTCTTTCTTAAATACTGAAATGCCACTGGGGTTGGGTTTGAAGGCTGTGAAGAGGGAGCAGCTTGGGGAGCTGCAAACTGACCTAAGCCCTCAGGGCAGGTCAGAAGGGAGGAAACAAGGAACAGCCATATGAGCTAATTCTTAAAGATATATATATCTAACTTATGACTAGGACTGTGGTGTACAGTTAGTACTGTAGGTCTTGTGAGTAGGATTGTGGTTTCCAGTTATTACTGTATTTGGCTGTCTTAGGCTGCATGCAAGGGCATTTGGTATTACAATTTCAGCTAGAGGCTGGGCTAAGATTAATTAATTCTACTTGCCGTGGAGAGAGTTAGTGTGGAGAGGATTTTTGTAAATTTTGCTGTTGTTTATTTTTAATTTAGCGTAAAGGTTTCTGTGGCTGTGTTTTTGGAATTAAGAATAAAGGTTTTTGTGGCTGTGTCTTTTAAATTTATCTTAAAGGTTTCTGTGGCTGTGTTTTTTAGTTAAGCCCAAAGGGGGGCCCAACAGCCCAACTTAAAGCCTGGGGGAGGGCCTAAAGAGGACCCTGGCAAACATCTAATTTCTGGAGTGTATGTGTTTGTGAGACTTGGGAATGCTATTGGTGGGTTTGTAATTGTGTTTGTAAACAATTGCAATCAGTATAGAGAGACTGTATTTCATTGTCATGTATAAGTAGTGTGAACAATGGGTAGGACTGTGGCGTGCAATGGTTGTGGGGCAACAGTGTGAATGAACCTTCTGTGGAGGCTGGGAGGGTGCCCAATATGCAACAGGCTAAGGAGGCTTGAGGAAGCTGTTCAGTGACTTGGCAGGGATTGGGGGATGTTGAGGAGTGATGGGATGGTTGCTTTGGTGGAGGGGCTGACATCTGAGAGTATCGGAGGGCAACACAGAGAAGGAAGAGTGAGTCAAGAGAGGGGTCAGGGGGAGGGACAAACTAGACACAAAGTCAGGTGAAGAAGGGTGGACTCTAGGAGGGCCCAGCAAAAGAGGAGCAGCAGTAGGCAGGAGGGAGGAGAAAACACATATTAATGCAAGAAGGGTAGGGAACATGTTTGCTGTACTAGTGACACATGGGAAGAGGATGCAGGAGGAGATTGCACAAGGGATAGTACTCACAAAGAGGAGGGAGTGAGGGGTATTACTAGTGCAGAGATTGAGCAAGGCGTGGCAGAGGGAGGGATAATACATGGAGATGTGAGGAGGGAGAGGGAGGTTGGCAGTCAAACAGGAGGAGTGCGCGGGGTCTCAACTGAGAGGGACAGGAGGGAAGACACTGCAGCAAATGTTAAAAGCACCACCTTGAGTGTCCCCGGGAATTAGAACCTGGGTGGGGGGTGGTGAAGGGCACAAGGAAAGAGGAGGGGGGTGTACTGATGTTGGTGAACTCCATGCTCAAGGTGATCAGATGGGGCAGCAAGGGGGAGAGGCACAGTGGGATATGGGTGGAGTCCATTCCAGGATTAAAGGCAGACATAGCAGGACAAGCAATCCTATGGTGCACAAAGAGGGACAGGAGGAAACCACATATTGTGGTACATGTGGGGACAAATGACCAAGCGGGGGAAATGGTGGTGGTGGTAACAAGGGAGAGGTTTGAGGAAGGGGAAAGGTTGTGCAAGGAGACTGAGGAGTGTGTCACCTTCTGAGAGGTGCTCCCAGTACCCTGCACAAGCACAGTGAGAAAGGAAAGGCTTGGGGAGTTGAACACATGGTTGGTAGAATGGTGTTGAACTAAGCAGTACGGGGTTGTGTGTGGCTGGGGCAGTACCTGGGATAACAACAATCTGTGTGCAAGGGATAGGCTGCACCTGAGCAGGGAGGGGAAGGAGGTATTAAAGCAAAGACTGGCGAGGTATATTGCTACAAAGGTAGATTTAGATTAGATGGGGGGTGACAAGTGGACAGCAGGTATGCGGGGTTCCAATAGAGTGGAGTCACAGCCTACCCCCCAGGCTAGCAAGGAAGGACTCAGGGTGGATGATAAGGGAGGGCATAGAAGGGAGGAAATGGAGGGAATGGAGGGAAGGGGGCAGGATGGACAGTGGCCTCGCCGAATAAGAGAAGCTTAGGTAGCAAATCAGCTGCGCTAAAGGCACTCTTGGCATTGTGGAGGATAGATATTGTAGCTGTCACAGAAACGTGGGCAACCGAGCATGGGGACTGGGATCTGGCAATCCCAGGGTAAAAATTATACAGGAAGGATCGTAAGGGTGGGGTGCGGTGGCAGTCCATGTAAGGGATGGGATCAAATGCACAAGGAACGAGGGGGAGGAAAGGAGAACAGAGGCAATCTGGCTGCAGCTCCTAGACTTAAGGGGTAGGAAACGGAGGCTTGGGGTGGTATACAGACCACTGTCCCAGTCTGAGAAGCTTGACAGGGAATTAGCAGGACAAATCAGAAAGGTATGTAGAAAAGGGAAGGTGGTCATCATGGGGGATTTCAACTTGCTGGAGATTAACTGGAGCTTTCCGGTCACATTCTGTTCTAGGGAGCAAGTGCTCCTGGATGCGATCCAGAATAGTCTCCTGACGCAGTTGGTCAGTGTACCTACTAGGCTAAAGAACACTTTAGATCTGGAATTGCCAAATGGGAAAGACAGTAACGGAAAAAAGGGTGAAGGACCCACTAGCCCATAGCGCTCACCAAATGGTGTGGTTTAATATCATGATGTGCAGGGAGCCAGAGAAATCAGTAACCTGGGTGATAAACTTCAGGGGGGCAGACTTCGGGAGGATGCGGGAAGTACTGAAAGGGGAACTGGAGGGCATAAGGCAGGAGATGAATGCAGAACAGAAATGAGACATTATTAAAAGGGGGATTAGAGAGGCAATGGAAGCCTGCACCAAGATGCAGAGTAAGAGGAACAGAGCAAGAAAACCATGCTGACTGAACAGCGAGATAGTGGAGGTGGTGAGGGCAAAATGAGAGGCACACCAGAGGTATAGGAGGACGGGGAAAGACAGGGAGTAGTATGCAAGATGGTGCAGGGAGGTGACCAGAAAAGTGAGAAAAGCCAAGGCCCAGAAGGAACTGAGATTAGCACAGGGAATTAACGGGGAGGAAAAAGACTTTTTCAGATACATCAGGGAGAAAATGAAGTGCAAGGACACAATAGTGAGGATATAAAAGGATGGGGCATGGATGGAAAAGTGGGAGGATCAGGCAGAAGCACTGAATGAATACTTTTGCTCAGTGTTCATGGAAGAAAAGGAGGACCGCTACCACCATGGGTTGGGAGGGTGGGGCGGGGAGAGGAGGTGACAGATGGAAGAATTGAGGAAGGTAGACTCCAAGAAGGACTGAGGGCACTGAGGGTAGACAAGGCATCAGGGCTGGATGGTATCCACCCCAGGGTGCTGAGGGAGATGGCAGAAGTGTTGGTGGAGCTGCTGGTGGATCTGTACAGCACCTCACCGGAGTCAGGGTGTGTGCCACTGGACTAGGGGATGGTACATGTAGTGCCCTTACACAAGAACGAACCAAGGGATGAACCAGGTAATTATCACATGGTAAGTCTCACCTCCATAGTGTGCAAACTCATGAAAATGATACTAAAGGAAAGACTGGTGTTGTACCTGGAGGACAATGGTCTCCAGGATATGAGGCAGCATGGGTTCGTTTCAGACAAGTCTTGTCAAATCAACCTGATACAATATTATGACTGGGTGGCAGGTGAGCTGGATAAGGGTCATGCAGTGGAAGTTCTTTTCTTGGACTTCAGCAAGGCCTTCAATTCAGTGCCTCATGGGTGGCTTGGGGGAAGCTAACTGGTGTAGTGGTAGGGGCAAAAATGACAAACCAGATTACAAACTGGCCGAGTGGGAGGCTGCAACGGGTGGTGGTGGCTGGGGAACTCTCAACTCCGAAGCCGGTGATGAGTGAGGTGCCACAGGGCTCTGTGCTGGGACCAGTATTATTTGGGCTCTTCATATCAGACATTATGCATGGGGTGGTGAGCAAGGGAGCCTGTTCACAAACGACGCCAAAATGGGGGCAGTGGTAGATGGAGGGGAGGGATGGAAGCAGCTGAAAGGGGACCTAAGCAAGTTAGAGGAATGGTCAGAGAGGTGGCAGCTGGGGTTCAATGAAAAGAAATGTAAGGTTATGCACTTTGGGTAAAGGAACCAAAGGAGAGAATACTGGCTGGTGGGGGGGGGGTGTTAAGCTGGGGATCACAGAGGAGGAGAAGGACCTAGGGGTAATGGTAACAGGGACCATGAACAATACTGGCTAGTGCAGGAGAGAGGCTGCACTAGCGAACAAAATGCGGGGGTGCATAATGAGGGGGTTTTCATCCAGGCAAAGAGAGGTGATCCGAACCATCTACAGGGTGCTGGTAAGGCTGCACTTGGAATATTATGTGCAGTTCTGGAGGTCATACCTGAAATGTGATATCAGGCTACTAGAAGGGATGCAGAGGTGGGCAACAAAGATGATATGTGGAAAGGAGGGGAGAGAGACTATGAGAGCAGGCTGGGGGACCTGAATATGTACACCCTGGAGGATAGAAGGGACATGATAGAGACATTCAAGTATTTGAGGGGAAACAATAATAATGGGGCTGACGGGGTCTTTAAGCTAAAGAGGGGGAGGGTCAATAGGGGGCATGGTCTAAGAATAGAGGGAGGAATATTTAGGAGGGAAATGAGGAGTCACTATTTCATGGAGAGGGTTGTAGAAAAATGGAATGCACTACCAGAATGGGTGGTATCATGTAAATCTGTGAATACCTTTTAAAAGGCATCGGACAGGGAACAGCGGAGAATGAGGGTGGGGGAGGTGGGATGCGGCAGTGGGATGACAAAGGGGAGGGGGTAGGGCAGCTGAAAACTAGGGGTGCTAGCTGCACACTCGAGCAGACTTAGATAGACCGGGTGGTTTGTTTCTGCTGGCACATTCATATGTTCGTATGTTCCTATGATCACACGCCCGCTGTTTCATCAAGACCATCCCTCTCTAAAAGAAAAGAGTCCAACTATCCCCACAATATCCCAATAGTATGCACCCTTAAAATTACAGTAGTGAAACAGATATCTTTTAATCTACTTTTTCTTTGTTTTGTAGTGAGGGTGAGTACACAATAATTAGTGAAAACCGCATTTCTTAAGTTACATATTCTCAGCAGAATTTGTTTTCCCAAAGTTGCAGTACTGGATCAGTATGCAAGAAAGCTACTGTCAATATCACTGAAAGAGTCAATGGTTCACAAGGTTTATCTGCCCATTCAGAAAATGAAGGTCTTCAAATTCAAGTATTCTTCATTTTTTTAAAAACTGAGACATAGAAACATAGAAACATAGAAGTTAACGGCAGATAAGGACCGCAAGCCCCATCCAGTCAGACCATTTCTTTTTCTACCTTATAAATGTGACTTCCGCCTTTGCTCTGTCAGCGGTCTATCTATTCATACTCTTCTGTATTGCTCCCTCATGCCTATCCCATGCCGTTTGAAGCCCTGCACTGTATTCATAGCCACCACTTCCTGAGGTAGGCCGTTCCATGCATCCACCATGCTTTCTGTGAAAAAGAATTTCCTCACATTCCCCCTTAATCGACCTCCCTCTAATCTCATGCTGTGTCCTCTTGTCCGTTATTTTTCTTATATTTAAACATGTTAGACTCTTTCACCTTGTTAATGCCCTTAAGGTGTTTGAATGTTTCAATCATATCACCTCTCTCCCTCCTTTGCTCAAGGGTATACATATTGAGCTCTGTTAATCTGTCCTCATATGTCTTCTGATGCAGTCTCTGCACCATTTTGGTTGCCCTTTTCTGGACTGCCTCAATTTGGTTAATTTCCTTGTGAAGGTGTGGCCTCCAGTACTGCATGCAGTACTCCAGATGGAGCCTAACCAGTGTCTTGTAAAGAGGGATTATTACCTCCCTCTTATGACTTGTGATACCCCTATTAATACTTATAATAATAATTATGGGTTTGAATCCCACAGCTTCCACTTGAATACTGTGTGACCCTGAGCAAGTCACTTAACCTCCTTGTGCTCCCAGGTCGCGCCTGTAAAAAAGCTTTCAGCTTAGTGTGCTATACCTGGTTAAAACAACTAAATAAATAAATACACCCTAACATCCCCCTAGCCTTACTTACCTACTGCTTTAAAGGTCTGCTTGGATGATTTCATGTCATTGGTGATGATGATGCCCAAGTCTCTTACTTCCTTTGTGACTACCAGCAACTCCCTTCCCAGCCTATTGGTGGCTTCAGGGTTTCTCTTCCCTGTGTTCATGATCTTGCACTTCTTTGCATTAAATCCCAGTTGCCACTCTTCTGAGCATTTTACTAGTTGATCCAGATCTCTTCTCATACTGCCCACCCCATCTGGATCATCTACTCTGTTGCAGATCTTGGTGTCATCTGCAAACAGACAAGCCTTACCCTCTAGTCCATCTGCAATGCCACTAATGAAGATATTGAAGAGGACTGGCCCCAGGACTGATCCCTGAGGTACCCCACTTGTGACTTGCATCTCTTCTGACTGTATACCATTTACCACCACACTCTGTTTTCTGCCCGTCAACCAGTTTGCATCCCAGTTGACCATCTTATGACCCACCTGAGCCTACCCAGCTTATTTATCAATCTTCTACTGTATGTTCAACAGTGTCGAAAGCTTTGCTGAAGTCAAGGTAGGCGACATCAACTCCTCCCCCTTGGTCCACCACTCTGGTTGCCCAGTCAAAGAAATCTATGAGATTAGTTTGACAGGGCCTTCCTTTTGTAAACCCATGCTGTCTTGGATCATGTGCCCCTATGGATTCCAGGTGTTGCACTATCCTTTCCTTTCCTTAAGGAGTGCCTCCATAATCTTACCCACTACTAAGGTAAGACTGACTGGTCTGTAGTTCCCTGCCTCCTCCTTGCTACCAATCTTGTGGAGCGGGATCACATGAGCCCTTCTCCAGTCTTCTGGGACCTCTCCTGTGCTCAGAGACTCTCTAAACAGTTCTGCTAATGGCTCTGCTAGTTCCACCCTTAGCCCCTTAAGTACCCTGGGATGTATACCATCAGGTCCCATTGCCTTGTCCACCCTGAGCTTAGTGAGCTCTTGTAGGATGCTTTCTTTTGTGAAGAGAGTGGTGCTCACCTCCCTCCCCCCTAGAAGTCACTACAGTTCTCTCCTTATCCTTTCTGCTGCCTTCCTCTTCTTCTCTAATCTCTACTCCTTCCTTTCCATCTCCTTCTCCATTGTCCCACCATTGTCCCCTTGCAAGCCTCAAACCCTGTACCCCCGACTCCAAAGTCTGTAGCCCATCCACTAAGCCAACGAACCAGTTATTTTCACTTTTTGAAAGTAATTCAAATTGACCTCGATTGTACCTTAAACACCAGTTTTTATCCATTGAAAATGTCTCAAGTAGTTCTCAAATGCCCTTCAAAAAGTGCACAAAAAATGCTAATTAGCCTTCAAAAAGAAGGTTAAAAGACTGGTAAAAAATTGTGAAAAAGCCCTTCAATCCCACCCAGAACACCCTTCTTTTCCACCTAAAATGAAGGCCTTCTAATTTACTTCAGTTTTTGAAGTAATTCAAATTGACTTTGATTGTACCTCAAACACCAGTTTTTACCCATTGAAAAACATCTTAATTTGTTCTCAAATGCTCTTCAAAAAGTGCACGAAAAATGCTAATTAGCCTTCAAAAAGAAAACTGAAATAATGGTAATAAACTGTTTTGAACAAGACCTTCAGCTGTACCTAAAATACCTTTTAAAGTGCAACAGTCCCGAAACATAAGAATCAAATGGCCATCAAATCTGAAAAACTGTCTGTCCCACTGGTAGATTCCATTTTCTCCCACCCAGACCAGCCCTAGAACCTCTGACTAGCACCCCTACCGACATGTCTCCTCTCTGTCCACCCAGACCAGCAACTGGAAACCAAAACAGTCATTCCCCACCTACATTCTCCCTGTCCTCCACCCCGAGTAATCCATGGGACTGCTGGACTGGTCTGCCTCACCTATGTCCCCATGGTATCCCCAAATGGACCAGCCTTGGGATGACTGGCCTCCCATGTCTACATTTCCATTGTCCGCCCACTCGGACCAGCCCTGGGAGCACTGGATCTTCCACCACACCGACTGTACATGTGAAGCTCATCAGGATTGAACCCAATTCTGTAGTATGCTGCAGCAGTGTTACTATAGTAAACAATGTAATTTCATTGGTAGCCAATCCCTTTTGTCATGCAGGAAACTGTGACATTGCATTTTATCTTGGTGGTCTTCACTGTACGTCCTCCTTGTCCCTCGATTTGGATCAGTGTTGGGATCCAAGGTCTAGCTTTCCCTAGGAAAATTTCCCCTTTTTGCCCAATTAGACTATCCCTGAGAACCCATACTGACTGTCCCCATGTATGTCATCATGTTCCATCACCCAGATAACCCCTTTGACCACAAGACTAGCCTTCCACATCTAGGACTCCCTGCCTGCCCACCCAGACCTGCCATGAGACCCCTGGAGCAGCTTTTCCCACCTATGTCCCAATATGTCTCTACCTGGACTAGCCTTATGACTACTATACTGCCCTCCCTTATTTAAGCCCCTCCTCTTTAACCACCCAGACTAGCTCTGGAATCTCAAACTGGCATTTCTCACTTACTGTATGTCCGTCCTGCCCACCAGGACCAATCCTGCAAATCCTAGAAAAATATTTGACATTAGCCTCCACATTCATCTCCCACACTGTCCACCCCTTGAACTCCCAGACAGGTTTCCTAAACCCACCTCTACCCTCTTCTTCTAGCAGGACCTTGTTTTCTAACTGGACCAGCCATAGGACTTGTATACAAGGGTCCTACACTCACCTTCACCCCCTTCTCCCACCTGGAGCACCCATGGTCCATAGAACTTGGGTCTGAAATACATTTGCTTATACTTCTTCCACTCATACCATCCTTAGAACCCTAAAACCGGGGACAGATACTCATATGCACCTTCATCAGATTGACTACAGCATAGCGAAATGCCGAATCCCAACACCCAGGAGCCCATAAATTATAGCCCAACAGTCGGCATCCCGAAAGTCTGGAATTGCACACAGCAGATGTTTTTTCTGTGTTTTGGGGGAGGGGGGCCTTGCCTCCTCCCGCCCCTTATTTACGATTGCCAACTCTGCTGCGGGCAATTCCAGACTGTTTGGATACCGACTGTTGGGCTATAATTTTCAGGCCCCTGGGTATCGGGATTCTGCAGTTCGGTATGCTGAAATACTACCCTTCATCTTCCACTCAGGCTACCCTTAGGGTCATCATACCAGGATTGTGACATCACCTGCACCTTCTTTCACACCATTGCTAGAACCCCAGAACCAGGAGTCAATAGCCACCATACTCTGCCACCCACAGACCACCAATAGTCCCCCTTGGAGCCTACTTACTCATCTGTATCACCAAAGGGACCTCCCAGTAAGGCTTCCCCAGCTATGATCCCCTCTTCCTCCACCTGACCCTCCCAGGGCACCCACATAATGAAGTCTCCCACATACATTCACCCTCACCTCCCATCTGGACCACTTAGGGGACCACATGAACCATGCTACCCACACCTAGGACACTGGAGGATTGGAAACCCATGGCCATGATTGGGGGCAGTCAGGAGACTAACAACACGGCTATGGGAGTGGCGAAGCCTGAAGCTGGGGATGGGTCTCGAGAGGCTGCTGTCAGAGCCAAGAGGGACAGAACAGGGAATATGACCATGGCTGGGGGGGGGCTCAAGAGCTAGGGGCCACACCTTCGGCATGTAGTGGGTGTTGGCACAGCAATACAGTCAACCCACCCAATACAGATTATGCAGAAGGTCTTACCTGAGCACTATAGGAGCCAGATGTAGGAGTCTTGAAGGTGTGTTGTCTACCACACCTTTAATAACAAAAGGGGGGGTCACAAAGGATCCATAGCTCTGAGGGGGTACAGTAGGAGTACAAAAGACAGGTTAGGCATAGAATTATACTTTTCTGATATGTAGGCATCCATGTCCTGTCAGACATGTCAAATAAATTAAAATTAGGTTAGCTGGGGAAACAAATAGTGGAGCAGAAACAGATGAAAGGAAATGTGGTTTGGGAGGAGGCTCAGCCAAAAAACCCGGTGCTCCTATTGGTGGCCCAGTGATTAGTATTGTACCTGGTCACCTGGTAGCCTTGTGGAAGCTCTTCTGGGACCAGTAGTCCTGTTGGTAAATAAAAGTACTGGTAGTCATGGGGTCTAGGAATGCCATGGGGGCTAAAAATAAAATGGTAGCCCTTATGGTCTAGAACCCTGTGGCCAAGGCCAAGTTTCCACTGAAATTAATTGCTACCCTTCTTGGAGGTCTAGTGGGGGCTCTTTGAGCCCTAGTATTGTGTGGGTGCTGCTGATGTGGAATGGTGGCAGGAGGAGGATATGCTTGGGTTACGCCTGCAGCCAACCACATAGCACAATCATGCTACAGTGACAATTCCTGCAGGCACTTGTAACTCGCAGACTACACAGAGCACAAGCTTCGGAGCACTCTGCACAGGTGTGGTGGGGGGGGAAAGAGAGAGAGAGAGAGAGAGAGGAGCCAGCTGGAAGTGGAGGAGGCAATATTGGAAGTGTCCCCCCCCCCCCACCTTTCCCACCACTTTGGTGGCAGAGATTGTTTATGCCCTAAGGGGCTGAAGCAACAGCAAGGTGGAGGCCATGGAACAGCCACATCCCATGGCTGCAACAGCTGTTTTAGAAATCATGACTGGAAGCCAGCAGGAGCTGCCATTGAGTGAAACCATTCCAGCAGTAATGCTGAAGTCAGGAAGGGAGTGCAGAGGTGGCAGGAGCTACAGGGAGCAAAGCCAATCTCATGACAATAGTAAAGCCTAGTGGGGGGGTTGTAAGAATGGGAGAAGATGGGATGGCAACAGCAGCAGGTGTAGCACAGTTTAAGCTGCACTACAGTTTTAGGAATGCCAAAGGGCTACATTTCGTTGTAAAGGTCTGCAGGATGCAGGCAAGACTGAGCATTCCCCAAGAGGAGTAACAGACAAGCCACATGTAATCAAGCCTAAGAGGGTCAAGTACATGAGCCCGGGGGCGGGGCACAGAAATGCACATTAGGGCTGGAAGAGCCCAGAGATAGCCACAGCAGCCACAGCAGAAGCCCAAAAGGACGTTAAAAATACAAAACAAAAGAAAAAACATGAACAATAATACAGTATATAGATTTAATTAAGTGGCTTCCCGTGTGTGTGTGGGGGGGCAGTGCTCCAGGTTAACTCCAGGCAGGCCATGAATGGAACATGCTGGCTGGCGCTGATGTAATTAGGACAGCTTGAAGTCAGCAGCAGGAGGCAAGATATATTTAATAAATGGCTACCTGGGGGTGGGCAAGCAATGCTTTATAACTCCTGGCAGGCCATGTTTGGAGCATGCTGGCTGGCATGGATGTAGTTAGAACATCTTGACATCAGCAGCAGGAGGCAGGATCAGCCAGATAGTAAATGAAAGTTTTTTTTTGGGGGGAGGCTGTTATTGGGTTGTTCCTGACAGCTAGACAACATGACTTGAAAAGTATGAGGTAGGGTGTGTAGGCGTCGGGCCTCATTACGCCCCTGGGCGGTCCGGTATAGCACAATACCGCCCACCCTGTCGGGTATTATTGCTTACATAACCACCCTGAGTAGCCACTAAAACTGTCACTCTGTCTCAGCTATGCTTGAAATCATTGATGGTTTTGGCACCCACCACCTTGGCTGGCAGATTGTTCCATGGTACTGCTATCCTTTATATAAAAAAAAAATCCTTCTTGTATCTCCTTTGCATAATTTTCCACTCATACCTCCACATCCTTTAACTATTGTCCAGGTTAAATAGTTCATTGTAGTTCACCTTGTTTATTCCTTTCAAGTGATTCCCTAATGAGAGGCACAGGGATGGACATTAGTCTAACACCACAAGATTAAGAGGCGGTATGTTGCATTCTAGGTTACAGGCTTTTAAGCAGGGTCTGAAAAGCTTATTCGCTCATGGTTTGGGGGCTTAATTATTCCCACAGTTATGTCAGGTGTCAGAAGTATGGCAGTTTAGATTCAATGCCAAGAAGTGCAAAGTAATGTACCTGGGCAAGAACAATACCCCTCATGAAGCCTTAATGAGAAGGCAAAGTGCCTGGGTGTTCAGTTTGTGTGTATGACCAGAATTGCTATTATGTTTTGAGCAGTTTTGCGCAAATAAATTAACAAAATTTCAAGCATCAAATCTGCTTTGCAATTCTGTTTCTCTAAGTGCAATTTTTATCCCCCTCCTGTAATTTGATCAGGTCCCCCTGCAGCCCTCTCCACCCCTCGATGTCATCCACTACAGCTCTAATCTTAGTATAGTCTGTGAACAGACTGATCTTACTCTAGGTCCCATGTGAAATATCTGACATGAATCTTCCAAACAGCACTGGCCCCGGTACCGATTCCTGTGGCACCCCACTTGTTACTGCTGTTGGCGATGAGAGTTTCCCTTTCACCACTACAACCATTTGCTGCCTGCCCTTTAGCCAGTTCATGATCCATCTGACCATCTTCATACTCATCCCTGCATCTTCTAGCATCCCTCCTAGCCCCCTATGTGGCACAAAATTGAAGGCCTTGCTGAAGTCCAAATATCGGATAGCCACTGCATGGTCCCTGGTCACCCAATCATAGTACTCAGTCAGGTTTGTCTAGCAGGACCTGCCTGAGATAAACCCATGCTGCTGCCTGTCCTGGAGCCAACTGTCCTCCAAATAAGTTACCAGTCTCTCCTTAACGATTGCTTCCATGAGCCTACCCACAATTGATGTGAGTCTCACCAGTCTGTAGTTGCCTGGATCATCCTTGGGCCACCTTTGTGAATGGGCACCACATGGGCTAACCTCCAGTCCTGTGAGATGCATCCTATATGCAGAGAAATATTGAACAGGTCAGCCAGTGGTCCTGCCAGGCTCCATGCCAGTTACTTGAGTACCCTAGGGTGAATGCCATCTGGTCCCAGTGTCTTGTCCTTCCACAGTGCTCTCAGCCCTAACAGTACTCTGCCCTCCATAATTTCTCCAGCTGTCACCCCCTCCCATCCCCATGAGGTATCTGCACCCCCCACTGTGAATACAGAGCAGAAATACTCATTCAGTGCCTCTACCTGCTCCTCCTCCTTCTCTACCCACCCCCGTCTTTCTTAATTCTCACTATCTGGCACCTGTTCTTCATTCTTTCACCTATGTAGCTGAAGAAGTCCTTCTCTACATCCTTAATGCCCTGTGCCAGCCTCAGCTCTCTGGATGTCTTGGCGGCTCTGACTAGTTGTTGTAACCTCCCTGGACTTCTTTGTATACTTCTCCCCATCTTCCCCCCGTCCCTGATTTCTTGAACCTTTGGAAAGCTCTCCTCTTGACTCTCACCCCCTCCATTTCCTCCATGGTCAGCCAGCTGGGCTTCTTTGCCCTTCCCCTTCTTGCTCTGTAACCTAGTACATGCCTCAGTAGCCTCTGCCAGCCCTGCCTTAATAATACCCCAATTTTGATTGGCATCCATGGTGGGTTGGATTACCTCCAGCTGCCGTATCAGGATTTCCCCCATCTTGCTGAAGTCAGCCCCCCTGAAATCAATCATCCTGGTACCTGAACCTCCAGTTTGCTTCTCCATTGTGAGTGTGAACCACACTAAGTGGTGATCACTCCCAGCCAGTGGGCCCTCAACCTCTAGGTCTCTTATGGCTTCCACATTTGATAGCACTAGGTCCAGAGTCCTTCCCTACCAAGTTGGCTCATGCACCAACTGCATCAGGAAGCGAATGCCCCCAGTATAACCTGCTCCCTAGCACATGCGGTTGTTGGTGTGCTCCAGTCCACCCCAGGTAGGTTGAAGTCCCATACCACCGCTGTGTTTCCCTTCCTGTAAACCCTAATATTTTGAACCACCAACTCCCTGTCCAGTTCCTCCCTTTGATTTGGTGGCCTACACACGACTGCTATCCTCAGTACCCTGCTCTTTGGATCCTAAAAGTGCATCCACAGGCCCTCTGCCCTGCCTTCCTCCCCCTCTTCACTTATGCACTGTATTTCTTCCCTTACACTGATCACCACCCCTCCACCTTTCCTGTTTTCCCTGTCCTTCCTGAATAGCCTGTATCCAGGAATCATCATATCCCAGTCCTGGTAAAGGGTGGCCCAAGTTTATGTTATGGCTGCAATGTCCACCTCCCCACTGCCAAGAGAGTCTGCAACTCAGCTGATTTGTTTCCCAGGTTCCTCGCATTTAGTGACACTACCCGCCATCATTCTCCTATCCCTTCCCCACCCCGATTTACCTCCACCCATTGCTTCTACCCTGATGCCATCCCCTGTAGCTTGGGAGGTAGGCTTATCTGGCTCCCCTCTTTGGAAGACCTGCCTACCAGCTTTCCACTTGTCACCCCCCTTTCCTAGTTTAAAGCTACCCTTTTTGCTATGTGCCCCTCCATCCCCTGCTTTTCAGCTGTACCTCCTCTCCCCCTCTACCCTCCTCCAACTGCCTGACCCCATGCCCTCTGTTTCCCATCCCCCTGTCTCCCTTTCCTGGTGCTCCCCCAACTCCCCCTCTTCCACCATTGTTGCCAGCATCCAAGCCTGTTGCCTGCCACCACCACTGTACTGTTCTGCGTTGGCCTCTTCCCCCTGTCCCTTAACCTGCCTTCAACGCTTGACCCCCTATCAGATGTGAACCTGCACTCCCTCCCTCCCTCCACCTAATGTCCTTCTCCTGATGCTCACTTGTGTTACCACCTGGGAGAGAACCTCCAGCCCCTTTCTCATTCTCTCTGCCAGCATCCTATCCAGCTCTCTGCCAAGCCACTGCAATCTTCTCTCTAGCCTCTTTAGCCATAGGGAGATTGAACACCCTCCTAGTCTCCATAATATGTTCATCTCAATAACTTAGTAATAAGTAAAATATAGGAACTTACCTGCCATAGGGAGCCATAGGCAGGAGTTCAAAGTAGTGACGTACACTGTGCCTTTAAAATAAAAGATAGAAAAGGGGTCACAAAGGATCTGCAGCTCTTTATGGGGGTTCAAAAGGGAAGAAGAGACAGGATAGACATAAAAAATATACTTATCTGATGAGATTTAGGAACCCTCATCCTGTCAGACCTGTGAAAAATAAAATAGAAATACACGTTATAATAAAAAAGGAGTCATCATCCTGTCAGACCTGTTAAAATAAAGACAAAAAGGTTAATATGAGGAAAACACAGTAGTGAGGGCTAAGGCTGAGAGATATGAAAGGGGTATATGACAGCATAGGAGTAAAGAGAAAGAGAGCGTAAATAAAAAGTTACAGTTAGGAAAAAGCAAGAAGACTACTACAAAGGAAATAAAGTCAGAAGCAAATAAGAGATGGCCCACAGACACAGCGGAGAGCTTGCACAGTCAGAGGATCAGCCCAGAAGAGAAGAATAGAATGCTTTTTTCCTTTGGGGGGGTCTCTCATTTCACTGCTCTAGCACTACCTGGGAGCCCACAGGTGGAGGTGGTGCACAGAATCCACGAGTGACTGGCAGGGCCACTGGAGTGTGCCCACCGGTTGGCTGTACCAGGTCTTGCCAGCAGCCAATCCTGATGTGTGCTCCAAGCCCCTGCAGCAGGCTTCTCCTGCATAGGACCCTAGCTGCAGCACTCCTGGATCAGATCCACACCTTCACCTCACCTCCACCCCCAGTCAGATGACTGCAGGGAAGAAATTCCAAAGGCTGATGGCATAACCAGCACCAGGGGGTAGGCGGAGGGGGGCAGTACAGGGCTGATTCGCAGGTGGGTGTAACTAGCAGTAAGGTCTCAGTAGGGAGGGTATATGGCTTAGGAGAAAAAGGCCTGTAGGTTGTCAGGAAACAGGGGGGTTCTTTTTTGGCTCAGGTGGAACTGCAGGTGCCAGGCAGCACAAATCTGGAGTGAGGAATCCCTAAATCTCAGCTTGGGACCAAATGGAAGCTCATAGCAGTACCGTTGGGGATTAGTTGAAACTACGCTAGCAAACACAAGAACTTAACTACAAGGATCTGTCATTAATGTTCTGCCTAACTGGGATGCATTTCATTAATTTACAATTCTGTATACAGTTTTACAGCAGGCTTTAGCTTAGCATTGTACTTCCTTTCCACTCCCACAATGGCTGGTTCATTTTCAAACAAACAGCAAAATTATGTTTTATGTGCTCATGAGCGCAGGCTCCCATGCCTCAGCACACACCATTGTCTCTCTACGTACTGAGCCTGTCACCCCCTCACTCCTTCCCACCTTGGGGGTTCTTTCCTCACAGGCTGTACTGGGCCACAGATTCCAGCAACAGGCCATAACAGAAGCATATGACTAAGTTGGAGATAAGGTCCCCCCAGGCAGCTACTGTCTCTCTTGGTTTCCTCCACGCAGCAGCCACAGGCTCCCTCCAACCCTCCTTCCACACAGAACAATATAAAACTTTGAAAAACATGCTTATGAGAAAGCCATGGGACAGAACTACCTTTCAGCATGCTTCCCTGTACTGTATATGCAAACTAGCTGGGCTTTCAACAACACAAAAGCTTGAGAATCACTGCCTTCACCCCTAGCAGAGACTGAAAGCATGCAAAATCATTGCTGCAACTGATTCCAGATTAGAAGCTTCTCTCTGGAGCTATGCAAGAACAGAAATAGTGGCCAAAAATTCTGGCAGGCAATGGCAAACACCAGCAATACAAAAAGATCTGCAAAGTCCTCTACCCACATCACATCTTCTTGGAAGTGGACCACAAATCAACAAGACAGAAACCAGATGTGCAAGTCCCCTACCCCAAGCTTATAGGAGGGAAGCATATTTCAGAGATGGAAATGCACAAGGACAAGGGGACATAATATGAGGCTGGAGGGAAGGAGGCTTGGGGGAATGCTAGAAAGTACTTTTTCACAGAGAGGGTGGTGGGTCATGGAACAGCCTACCAGCAGAAGTGGTGTAGGCGAAAACAGTACAGGGATTCAAAAGTACATGGGATAAGTATAAAGGCACCCTACTGCACAGCGGAGCAGGGGAAAAGCAGTCCAGATATGAGTAGGGATTGCCAAACCAAGGAGGGAAATCGGCAGACTAGGTGGGCTGTATTGTCCTTATCTGCTGACAGACAGATTCTGTATCTTTTTTTGATATTTAGAAATGTTTATTTTATTTTTTCAAGAACCAATGACAAACGGTAAATGACAGATGGCAAGACAGCACATTACATTACAATACATTACACTACCATACAGTACACTACACTTTACTATTTCCCTCCTGCCACCCTTCCCTTCCCTGCCCATGGCATCGACTAAACATAAATCTGTAGTTTCCAGTCTTGTCAATAGCACACCATATTCAAATAGAGTACAGAGCTTGCAATTTGCTCCATCGTTTGTCAAATTTGGATAAATAATTATTTTGCTAGGTATAATCATTTCCACAGACAAATTAAATGGTAGCTTTTGAAGCCATTCAGTATAAGTTATTTCATCCCCATTCAACCAGTGTCTGAGTACCAACTTTTTAACTGACATTGCAATCATATCTATATGAAATTTCTGCTCAGTAACCTTTATGAGATAATAGTCCCATACCAAGCAAGTTATAGGGGCTATATGATCCGATATACCTAATAAGGGGTCTGCCTTTTGCTTGATTAGGGACCAAAGGGGGCTATTTTTGAGCATTCCCAGAAGATGTGGTATAAGGACTCTACTTCTGTCCTACAATGGATACATGTTGCTTCAGCATCTTTACCCATTTTAACCAACTTTTCTGGGGTGTAATACATATTATGAATGATCTGATACTGCATTAATCGCAGTCTATCTTGAGATGTATATCTGTGTGTGTCTTTCCAAATTATATCCCAGTTAAATGTTTTTTCTGGAAATTGCTTGACCCAGTATTTAGAGGATCCTTCCGTGCTCAGGAAAGCCTTCTCTACAATGGTGGAGTATATCCCCAAAGACGGCATGTTGTTCTTTAACTAGTTTGCTAATATGGCTTATAAATTCCCTTTGTGTCTCTGATTCACTATTTAGTTGGGCCTAGGTTATCATATGTCTAAGCTGGGATACCTTAAAGCTATGTGTAGGCTCTAAGTTATACTTCTTAATGATATCTTCCTTTGTATGGACTTTTCCATTATTCCATAGATCTGCTACTTGTGCTCCGGATAGTTGCTTAAGTCAGGTGTTTGAGATCATCTGGTTTCCAATTCTGAAATTAGGGTTTCCTACCATCTGTTGATTTAGGTCCTGAGAGTGCTTATAGGATAGGGAATTTCACATCTGTGTGTGCACTCTTACCAAATTGCCTGTTGGGGTTTCCCTGAGTCCCGGGGGGAGTAACTTGGGTGTAATATGCAAAAGGGATGTAAGTGCTACTCTTTGAGCTTCTATTGGTTCCATTTCTAATGAAAGCCAAATGGGTCTATATTGAGGTGGATCTGATTCCTCATTTATGTTTGTCCATCTCAAATATTTAGCCACTTGACTTGCCCAATAATAGAATTTAAAGTGTGACATTCTCAATCCCCCTCTAGATTTGGGGGGTGTTAATTTGTTATAGGGCCTATGGGCATGCCTGTTTTTCCATATAAATGCAGTAAGTAGGGAATATAATTTAGCAGACCATGATTGTGGTAACGATACATTCAAAATGTTGATGGGATAGAATAGTCTGGGCAAAATGTTCATTTTAACCAAATTTATTCTTCCCCAGAGGGATAATGGTAGCTTATTCCACTGTCCAAGTCTTATTTAATGACCTGTACTAGAGCATCCAGATTGCTGACCCTGGTGGATTTGGTGCTCCTTGTTAGGATGATTCCCAGATGTTTTAGCTGTTTAGGTGCCCATTGTACTCCCATTCCTTCTTCCTCCTTTTTGTTAGTAGCCATATTCAAAGAGAAGACCTTAGATTTCTCCAAATTGAGCTCATAATTAGATAATGTCCCAAAGTCTTGAACTGCTTGTAAAGCTTGTTTTATTGAGCATCTCGGGTTCCTTAGATGCAGAAGTATATCATCGGGATATGCCGAAAGTTTGAGTTCCCAAGTCCCAATGTTTATTCCCTGAATCTCTGGGTCCATTTTAAGCAAGGTTAAAAGAGGTTCTAGGTGTTGGTTAAACAGTAAGGGAGACAGTGGACAGCCTTGTCTGGTGCCCAAGAAAAGAGAGAATCTTTGTGAAAAGGTTCTGTTACAGTATATATGGGCAGTTGGTGTGGTGTATAGGGAATTAATCCATTGTACAAAGAGAGAAGGGATACCAAACCTATGTAAAACTCTGAACAGGAAATTCCAATCCACCCTATCAAATGCTTTCTCTGTGTCCAGTGACATCAATACTGCAGGTGCTGTGCAATCCCTGGATGCCAAGAATATGTGGTCTAGTTTCCTGAGGTGGTCTGAAGAAGATCTACCTGTCATGAAGCCTACTTGTTCCACGCAGATCAGAAAGGTCATTACCTGGCTCATTCTGCTGCCTAAGATTTTTGCCAGTATCTTGATGTCATAGTTTAACAGAGATATTGGGCTGTAGTTTGATACCAGCTCTGGGTCCCTCCCCTCTTTGTGCAGTACTACTATCAGGGCTTCAAACAGATTGGAGCCAATACTTTCCTTGTTTAATATAGCGTGAAATAATGAAAGCAGCCATGGGGACAACTCTTCCACCAATTCTTTGTAGAAATTGGGGGAGAAGCCATCAGATACGGGGGCTTTGTCTAATTTCAAAGTGTTGATAGCTAGCTGAATCTCCTGCTCTGTGATGGGAGACATCAGCCCTATTCTCTGTGCTTCAAAGAGTTTAGGTAGAGGAAGTTCAGCCAGATATTTGTCAATGTAGTCTAACTGAGGAGGGTTGTCCCTGGTCTTGTGTAGGTCTGTATAAAATTTCTGAAATTCTGTCACTATGTCTCTGGGATTTTTCTTGAGTGTGCCATCCTCCGATGATTTAACGCTATTGCTTGACCCTTAGAGCTAGCAGTTTCCCAGCTTTATCCCCTTGGTCTATGTAAGATGACTTTATTTTATTAATTGTATATTCAGCTTTCTCCCCCAGCAGGTCATTAAAGCAAGCTCTCAGATGAATAACTTCCTGCTGGTGTGCTTCACTAGTTGAGGGGATAACATTTTGTTCCAGTTCTCTAATACTTTTTAGTAACTTAAGTAGGTGCTGTTCCCTTTGTTTCTTCTGCTGAGAGGCCATCTTTATAAGCTGTCCCCTTAAGAAGCATTTTAGACCTCCCCATTCCACATCCACGTGACCAGTGGGATTGTGGTAGTGACTTGTATAGTTCTTAATACTAGCCTTTAACCCTTCTAATATGTTTTTATTTATTTATTTATTTTATTTTTTATTTATTTATTTGTGTCTAGGATTACAAAGTACCTTTGAGCCAAGGCTCTTTCACAAAGGTTCCACGTCATGCTGGTTACAGGGTAACAGACACTAAAACATAAAACAGTTACAGGTACATGGTTTTAGACAGTAACTTTGCTGACAAAATCAGACTGAGTGATGAGTAACTCAAGAAACAATAGGAGGAAGAGGGCAAGAAGGAGAGAGCTGAGGGTAGGGGAAGGCATAGATGTAGAGGGTCAGAGTGAGGCAGCCGAGGGGCCTTGTCAGGACAGACACAGGGCAAGTGCATTAGAAGTTGCATTGGACAGGTAAGTGCAAGAAGAGAGGGCAGAAACTGATACCTATAAGGTCAGAAATAGCATAGGGAATGAAGATGTTATGGGGTGCATGCACAGGTGGAGGTGCCAGTTATGGAGAGGTGGGGCTTTTTTTGAATGCTCCAAGCATTGCTGTGGATGAGGTGTCACTAGAGAGCTCATTCAGCCAACTCAGAGCCCTGTATGCAAATGACCTTTGGCCTTGGGATGTGTGGCAGCGGGGGATTTGAAGGATTTGGAGCTTAGAGCTTCTGGTGTTGCAGTTGGTGATTTTGGGTTTGAGGAGGGTGCTGACTCCTGGTGGTGCCTTTCCCATCATGATTTTCTTAGCAGTGATGCAGGTTTGGTATTTGATTCAGTTTTTCAGTTGCAGCCAACCTGTTTTGGAGTAGAGGTGCAGGTGTGGGTGAGACAGTGGGAACCAGTAATGAGTCAGCAGGCTTGATTGAGGGAAGTCGAAACACGCTTGAGAGATGAGATTGTGGCAGATCCATAGATAATGAGACCGTAGTCAATGACGCTGATGATGGAGCTCTGGACAGCTATGGACAGAGCATCTGGGGTTAGATGTTTCCTATGTCGGAACAGTAGACCCATCCTGGTGTTGGCTACTTTTGCCACGTTACTGATGTGTGGGACATAGGAGAGATTACAGTCGAGGGTGAGGCGAGGTATTT
Source organism: Neoceratodus forsteri (assembly GCA_016271365.2). Lineage (NCBI taxonomy): Eukaryota > Metazoa > Chordata > Ceratodontiformes > Ceratodontidae > Neoceratodus > Neoceratodus forsteri. The sequence goes on from CM057454.1 coordinate 800,972,567, forward strand.
GAAGGTATGAACTTGTTCGAGGGTGATTCCTTGCTTGGTTTTAATGGAGAGCTGATATTGTTTTGTGTTTGTTTTGGGAGCTGCAGAAGATCATGGTCTTTGTTTTTTTCTGGTTAAGTATGAGTCTGTATTTTGTGAACCAGTTTTTGATTGCAGAGAAGGCCTGTTGGAGGTTACCGTGTAGATGGACTGGATCATGGTAGGATGCCAGGATGACAGCATCATCCATGTAGAGTGGGATATGTTCAGGGCAGGATTCTGGCAATGAGCTCAGAAAAAGGCTGAAAAGGAGGGGGCCCAAGATTGAGCCTTGTGGGACACCGGACCGGACTGGTCTTTGGTCTGAGTGTGCCAGCAATTCTCACTCTTTGGGAGCGGTTGTCCAAGTAACTTTTGAACCAGTTCACCGAGTTAGGTGAGATCCCTGCTAGTTGAAGCTGGGCAAGTAGGAGATTGTGGTTGATGGTATCAAAGGCTTTAGTTAAGTCGATGAAGATGGACCCAGTAAGATGACTGTTATCGAGTGAGTGATGGATTGCTCCAGTGAATTCAAGTAGCGCCGTGGAGGTGCTATGATCTTTTCTAAAGCCATGTTGCTTCTTGTCCTTCAGTAGTCTATTGCTAAGCTTCCAGGTGGTTTCTATCTTCAGATTAGGGGATAAAGACACGGTACAGATTACTGGCGAATGGTCTGATATCACTTCTGGAGAGATCTGGCATTCCACGAAGTCTGAGAGTAAATTTTTACTGAGAAGGAAGTAGTCTATACATGATGAGGTGCCATGGATTGGTGAGCGAAAAGTGTATTCCTTCCCTCCTGGATGTAACACCCTCCAGGGATCGCATAGCCCCAACTTGTCTATCTTGTCCCTGACGGATCGCTGTACCAGGGATAGTCCCATTTTGGCTTTATCTGTTCTATCCACATCTAGAGAGAATGATAAGTCCAGTCCCTACCTAGAATCACAGGTGCATCCAAAAAAGGCAACATCGTATTAAGCAACTCCATGAAAAAGGAGGGTGTGTCCATGTTAGGGCTGTATATTGATCCCAATACAATGTCAGATCTCTCTCCAGTATGCCCCTTACTAACACATATCCTCCCAATGGGTCACAGATACACTGGTTACATTGAAAATCCAAGGTTTTTGTCAGGAGAATAGCCACTGCCTTAGTCTGGGTGGAAGACCCTGCCATATAAACTTGACCTATCTGCATTCTTCTTAGTCGATTAGCTTCCGTATCTATTAAATGCATTTCTTGCAGAAATATTATCTGACCATTAAGCACCTGTAGGTGCTTAAAAACTCTGTATTGTTTGTTCTTACTGCGTAACCTCTTCACATTCCAAGTAAGAATTCTATGTCTATTAGCCATTCCATGATACTGTGGTAGGTGATGCCTGGTTGAGGGTTATACTAATAAGAGTCCTACCTGTAGATGTCATGGTGCCTCTCCCCTTTCCCCTTCCAATGTCCATAACAACACATATTTCTCATACCCTTCCTTTCCTCCCTGCCTCCTGCCCTTCACCCTCCTTTTACAATTATTTATCTGAATTTCTGATTTATGTGAATACCAAGTTCTACCCCTTGTTTCATTGATTATTACTCTGCTTTGAGTAGTTTGGGCAGGTGACTTAAGGGGCCCCTCCCTCGATATGGTGCATGATGCTGTGAGGGTCAGTTGTTCTTTTCCCCCCACTTTTCCTTGTTCCTAGTATGAAACCAGCAGTTGACTATGATACAGTTCCCGTATAACCCCTATCCCTTTGAGGAAAAATGTGAAAAAAGGGAAAGATATCTATCCTAATGGTAAGCCATTTATTCTCTGATTTTATCCTTTCAAAATTAAATTCTGGGGCAGAGATTCACCCTACCTCTGGACAGAGTCTGTATCTTTTTATCAAAGTCAGCACTTACAACTATGAACAAGCAATCTAAACAACTCAGTAAGCTGTGCTATGTCTGATCAGTCCAGTAAAAGAAAATGAAAGCACTAGTTTACTGAAGCTGCTCCCTTCCCAACACATATCTAGCAAATAGCAGCCAACAGCAAAATACAACCTCCTTTCAACAAGAGCAATAATGCTCTTACCCCAAACCAAGAATGGCACTTACCTGACCCAACTTCAGTCCTGTATGCTGTCTTAAAAGAAAGCAAACTGGAAAGCATATAATAATGCACATAGACATTTGCTCATCTCAGCAAAACCCCTTACACTAGCATGGTAAAATATTAAAACACGGACACAGTTTTTATGTTGTCTTGCATGTGTGCAAGAAACATGTTGTGTTAACTTTAGAATAGCAGGTTTTGGAGGTGCGGTCATGTTGTGGCCAGTGACACCACTGCTTTTTGGGGCTGGGCTTCATGGCACAAATTAGATTGCATGCTGTCTATGACAGCAGTGCAAAAGCATTTCACCAACTTAAAACGTTTTAGCCGCTGCAATGAGGGAGCTCCAACTCATTGCAGGGCATGCCTTTCCTGGTGTAACATTTCAATCAGACATGGTGGTGGCTGTGCCATCCACCTCACACAGTCCCCATACAAGCTCACATTGGGGGTGCCCAATCCCCCTGTCAGCATCATCATGCCCCCCTCCTGAGTTCATTTGCTGATGGGGAGCCCAATCCCCATTGACATAATATCCCGTGCCAGTTGTTTGCCGAGGGGGGCACCCAATCCCTCTCAGCATCATCCCCCCAACACCTTTTATTTGCAGATGGGGTGCCCAATCCCCATCGACTTTAGTTCCCCCACCTCAAAACATGCAGGTGGCACACTGGGAGCCCACCCCTGCATGCCAAAAGCACCTATTAAAAGAAAAATCCTTCCTGTGATGTTTATTATTTTTTTTAACCCTGTAAAGTAGAAAACGGTCTCTCGCTGTATGCGGCCCCCTTCCCCAACCTGCACCCACCCACTGCTTACCCGACCTCCCTACACCCCCTCACCCCATACTTGTCTCTGGAGCCTGGCATGACAATCTTCAGTGGACCAGGAACATGTCTGCACTCTAAAAAGCTGACCGCAAACTGAAGAAATGCCAGTAAGCAATACAATGGCATAAATAGGATTTTTTCAATTTTGGTGCATATCTCAGGCATTTGGGGGAATTTTGACACCAAAGTTTCAACATAGGGTTATTGGGACCCCTCCTCTTGAATTCAATCACTGGCATGGCGTTATTTGTCCCAAAAGGTGATTTTGTTGTCACTGTGCCAAATCACCTTTCAGGACCGATTAACGACATGATTGTCCCACTGTTCATGAGGTGGGCTCTTAAAAAGCCTATGTTGCAAATTTGATGAAATATATCAAACAAATTACTGTTTTATGAGCATGTGTTGGGCAGTTTCCACACACCCTCATAACTTCACAAATTTGTAATATTTTTACTCAAGATTTTCAAAATTGCCATATCTTTATACCTCCTTATCAATGATGCAGCTGACATTTTAATGTAGTGCAGAATGGTGCAGTCGCTGTGGGAAATCAATGTTCGAGACAGATTAACAAAATCACAGGGACACTGTTCATGAGCAGAGGTCCCAAATGCTTTCATGAAGTGGGGTCACAAAAAGACCATGTTTTAAAATTTGGAGTGCAAATACCAACACATGCCCAGGGCTTTATGGTTTCTAACCATTACGTCCCACCCTGTACAGACTAACAGGCATCAGGGGTGTGTCGTTGGATTGTCTGATGTATTGCTCATGCCACTGGTCCTCCACCCCCACCCTGCAGCCACTGACAGGCATAAAGGTGTACCTTTGACTCTTCAGCCACAAAATTCAACCCATTTCCTATGCTGCACCCATCTCAACGTACTAGTCTGTAGCTTAATGGTTAGAGCACTGGAACGGCATACCAGAGATCTGAGGTTTGAATCCCAGTAAACCACACTTTTCCTTTCTCATTTCCATCCTTGATTTAAAAAAAATATGCATACCTTGCAGGGGTTAAACTGCACTGAGAGAAAGTGGTATTTCTAACATTGGTTCCTAGTTGCATAATTGCACAACACTAGAGAAAGGAGTGCATGTGGCTGTAAGGAAATTCCTCAGACGCTTTGACCAGTGAGCTTGTAGCTTAATGGTTAGAGTGCTGGAACAGCATACCAGAGATCTGAGGTTCGAATCCCAGTAAGCCACACTTTTCCTTTTTCATTTCCATCCTTGATTTAAAAAAAATATGCATACCTTGCAGGGGTTAAACTGCACTGAGAAAAAGTGGTATTTCTAACACCTCTTTCTAAGTAATTCAAATCCAGACTGTCTAGCCCAGGAACATTTTGTTTTTCTTGGTGATCCTGGGCTCAGTTACAATAGTTTGCTGCCTGTCTTTTACACACCACAGCACTGATTGGCTTTATTGAACAGTTGCAGGATGGCTGTTGTATAGTGCATACATCTGCTAGCACTCACTGATTCTATGTACAACACACAATAAAAAAAGTTATAGGTCAGGTGTTTGTGCGTGTCATAAACAGCCAGCAATCTTCCTAATTTATCATAGGTTAATGTTTTGCATTTTAACTCTTATAGGCAGTAAACAGCACTGTTTTTGTACAGCAGCAAGCACAGAAGTTTTAAACAGAGGCCTGCCCAAGTAAATCAAATAGTCAAGGCTCACTAGAAGGTCTAGGCAAAGATCGCTGCAAACAGAACCTCAAAGCAACTATTTTCTTCCTGTTTGGAGCCCGAATGTTGTGCTATGGGATTTATAAGTACATCTGCAAACTCTAAAAAGTCAGTCAGCTGGCCCGGTGGTACAGAGGGTTGAGGCACTGGATGCCACACCTCGAACCACTCCAGCTACCCTGGTTCGGAAACAGACTCCTTGCACCAGGGGTCGGCAGGGGACGAAGAGGACTGAGCATCTGGAGGACTACTCTCCTCTTTGGGGGTTGGGGATCAGGTTGCCTTGCTCAACAGTGGCTCTTAGTGGAGACTGGGAGCACTGTTCAGAGTGGCGCAGTATGGAAACACAAGGAAAATGGGAAAATGGCTCCTATGCTCACCAGATGATGGCTCCCCCACTCTGCCACAACAACGAAACCTCCGTAGGCCTCTTCTACCTCAGCAGCATTCTGGGGCACCTAATAGTTAGTGCACTGGGTAAGCTCCCTCCTGGTGCCTTCCCCCCTCGGACAAGGGGGACCCACAAGGTGAAGGGATATACCGGGATACCCCTCGGAGGTCAGCTGCTATATGGAGGATCAAGGTAGCCTGTGAAGAGGATGGCTGGTAAGTTGGGAGCATTGTGGAGCCTGAAGGAGAGGGGAGCACTGGAGCTAGAGGCGAGTAAACAGATAAAAAAAAAAAAGTCAGTCTATTAATCACTTGGGATCAAAGAAACAGTGACATTTACACACTCCCATGGTTATACAATCTCTGTCTTACCCAAGCTGCAAAGTGTGTATCACTTAGCACACAGCACAAAACAGACCTTTTGAAATGTTCTCCATTTTATTCTCCCTCCCAGCTGCTCAACTCAGTAATTGATTGATCTTACCTAAAACCTGCTCCATGCATTTGACATGAGAACACAGTATTCCACTAACAGCAATTTACACCACAGGCTTGTACAGAGCAGGAGAAAAACTGCAGTACATCTCTCCAGATTCTATTTGAATTTTACTATCTCTGCAGCCCATACCATGGCTAATCTCGTGAGACATTTAGAGATGGGAAGTCTCACGAGACTAGCACTTCAGAAGTCTATGGTGCTGGAGTCCTAGAATACAGAATAAGTGTTTGAGGAACAGAGTCCTGTGTTTAAAAAAAATGCTGTTTCGCACTTTGCAACCAATGTCAGATGGACTGCATATCTTGCTGAAGGGAGAAGCTACAGAGAAAAAAACCTGTCTGAGGTGCAACTGGGAGGGAGTGTAAAACAGGAACGGTTTAAAAAAAACAGTAGTTGTACAGCTGTAAAAGTAGAATTTGCAATAATTAAAGAACAATATGTTAATATAGCCAACTCTTTGCACTGAAAGAAACAGGAAGTTTATGACAGTGCCCATTTTATTTTTTTTTTTTGCTATAAACATTTTATCCCCTTTAGCTCTTACACGTTGCCTTCAGCTGTCTGCCACTCCCCCAGCACTGTCACCAGGGGAATTTCAACAGTGCGCATGGGTGGGGGGTGCAGGTACCACTGGACAATCAGGATATGACAGTACAGGAGTGGTATCAGAGGGTAGGGGTACCACTGGGTAGAAAGGAAATACTGTTTGCTACGGGGGGGTGGTGCTGGGGGGAACAACAAGGGATAGCACTCTGGGACCAGGCAAGTGGGGTGGGGGGCATGCTGAATAACTCAAATGTGGCCCCCATGCAAATGATAATGGGCATGCAAATTGTCCCTTATGCCTTACATGCCCAATGGACTCATCTGCTTGGGTCTTTTGAATATGTCAAATTGCACTTGGGCACGAGACATTTTGGTACCTTATTTCAGGAGTGCAGTAGAGCATTCATTCCCTGGTAGTCTAATGAATTCCCCTCCCTTACCCTGTTGGAAATGTCAAAACTATGTCAAATACTCCCCGCTAGTCTAGTAGCCTTTCACCCCAATTCCTGAGAGATAGCTGTGCAAAGTCTTGGTAGTCCAGTATCACCCCTACCATTGCAGTCAACCCACATAAAATATGTAAAATAGAGGGAGTTACCTGCCCTTGGGAGCCAAAAGTAGGAGACCAAAGGGGTTATGCACACTGTACCTGTAAAATAAAAAATAGAAAAGGGGTCACAAAAGATCCGCAGCTCCTAAGGGGGTCCAAAAGGGCAGAAAGGACAGGACAGATATAAAAATGTATTTATCTGATAAGGTTTCGAAGCTCTTGTCCTGTCAGACCTGTAAAAAATAAAATAGAAAAATAGGTCAGAATAAAAAAAAAAAAAACAATAAAAGAGCAAAAGCAGGGTAAAGGGAGTGCAGTTTGAGGAAAGGGGCCCACCTAAAACCCCTTTGCCCATAATAGTGGCCAAGTGGCCAGTATTTTACTTAGCCCATGTGTGCTAGTGAAGAGTAAGGGGCTAGTAGCCCTTTTACATAAATAAAAGTGGCACTGGTGCTCTTGGGGGCTAGGACATGCCCGATGGGCGGGTGCTATGCAAAAAGACAGCCATGGTGATCTAGTGGGCTAGTCTCTCTAATGGATGAGACCACAGTTTGTTTTTTTAAACAATCTGAACCCTTTTCCTGGGGTCTAATGGGGGCTTCCCTAAGCCCTCTAAGTAAGCAATGGATGGTTTGAACACCATATGGAGCTACCTGTAAGATAGGGAGAGGGAAAATTCTTTAACCAGGAAAGGCACACTAAGCCAAAGCTTGTTTCCAGGTGCGACATAGGAGCACAATGAAATTAAATGATTTGCTCAGGGTTACATATTATGTACTGGGGGCTGTGGGATTCAAACTAAGTTCTCCAAGTTTGCAGGTTAGTGCAAAAGGTGAGGTATGGTGTATACTTTCAGGGCCCTACTCAGCACACAGAGTGCTGAGCATGGCTATTGTGTGACCATGCCATGCAGACCCTGACTCAATCATTTGCACAGATGCATGGACCAGGTTGGGAATAAGGCTCACCCCCCCGGCAGCTACTGACTCCCTTGGACCTCCCTACCCCCAGCAGCTACCGGATCCCTTGACCCCCCCTCCCACTGGCACCTACAGGCTCCCTCAGCCCTCTTCCCCAGCAGCTGCAGGCTCCAACACCCCCACCAGCTCTAACCGAGTTGCAGAGAACAGCTACCCCCTCTCAGCTCATGTCTTTCCTTCCCAGGCTTTGAGCAGCTGAAGGATGTGGCTGATCAAGGGAAAGGTACTGATATTTCAAGATTATAGCTGAAACCCTTAAGTGAAACTCCAAAATTTGGTGACCTGAAAGTCAAACTACATTGAGGAGGGTTGGAATTCATCCACCTTTATCTTTCCTGCCTCTGTTACCCAGTTGGGTATAGCTTCTTCTTCCCAGTTTGTACTGGACTTGAAAATTTTGTAAATCAGGAAGAAGCAGCTTCTGATGGCTGCCAGAAAAAAAACTACTGAACCTGCCACCGGAGGTACTACAAGGCCTAAAGTTAGTAACACAGCCTTAAGTAAATGCTTGACTTTATGTTAGGGCCAGCCCCACACCAGTACCACCACCACCACCACAGTATCCCCCTGTCCTGGTCACATCACAACACATCTGACATATACCTCTCAACTGTCCCAATCATGAAGGAGTTGTTTTGGGCTTGAATTCATAGGCTTTACGGCCCCTCAGAGCCCAAGTCTTCCCCTTGCTCAGGTTTAAATTTGCAGAATTTGCCCCTTCAGAGAAAATCCTCCCCATTCTCTAATTCCCCTCTTCCTCCATAGGTCCCAAGTTTCATCAGCTGGAATGCTGGTCCAGCTGTGGTGGGGGGAAGGGTGGAAAATTTATGTGATCTTGTAAAAACAACAAAAAAAGACTTTTTCCTTTGCCCGCATTTCATTTCTATGCACACAATTGCAGCTGACTAGGAGGAGGCCTCCCCTGACCAGAATGCTTTTCTACCCAAGACAAACTAACAGCTTGCTTAACGCAGTGTCAGTTTGTAAATTTGTAGCTGTTCCACTAAGAGTAAGTATAAAGCAAATTCATCTGTCCCTGGCATGTACATTTACTTCAAGCTGACTATGTCTTCTGCAGATTGGATCAACTGGCGCTATCTTGGTTGTGTTAATTTTTTCCCTTATGCCTAGCATTCTATATAAAATGGCTCAAGAATAAGTAGTGACTGGAAAATTATTATGTGCCTTACCTGAAACATTGGGATTTACCAACACCAGGCTTGTCTTTCACATGCTGCATGCAGGGCCTCGACCACTACAGCTCCTGGTAGAATTACATTCCACAACTTATTGGCAATGACCGGCTCACCAGTATTGTCTTTGTTCCACACGGTCATCACTAGTTTAAAAATAAAAAAGTCACTTTCCCACAAGTATGGCAATTCAAGATACATGTCTACATGGATTCACTCCAACATACTGCAACCTGCTCAAACTAAAATGTAGTACAGAGATGCAGCCATTGGGCAGCTGCACTCTGAGAGCCAGGCAGGGAATGAATGCCATGAGCATGCACTCAGAGCTCACTTCTGTGCAGATAGGGAGGACAGCTGACGTATTTTGTGAGTCTACCAGTAACTGTGTCAAGGAGCTTATTATTTTACAGGTCTGGCCTGCAAAATGGGTCACTTTGGGGGGGGGGGGAGTAGGTCCTCACTCAATTGAAATATTGGGCTGCAGTGTCCTCACTTCAGAACAAAATTAAAGGGACACAAAAGTGGCAGAATGCAAATTGTTCCAAACGGCAGAATAAAACAAAATCCAAGGATCCAAATGGGGAGGGGGGGGCAGTGACCTTATGGACCTGACCTGGCAACACGGTGGAGATGACCAGTGCTGGAGACAGGATTTTGGTCCTATGGTAATATATGAAGGACGAGAGGGATATTCAGCAGAATGTTTCCGTCTGTGTCCTACTAATATTGAAAACTTTGGTCATGTAAAGTGGATTTTCTTGTGTAAATAACTTACTGTATTTATGTTTTTTGTGTCATTTATGCACAGAAGGATATTGCTGCCTCAGGATCTTTATTGCTGGATCCGCCTCTAGTACTTGCTTTGGGGTGGCTAAGAGACACAATGGGTGTGTGCTAGGCACTTCTAGAGCGTGGCCAGGGATGTAGTGAGGCATGATCAGCTCTTGACCATATGCTAGAAGTGTCTAGACTCTAGCACCCATCCAGAGTGTCTTGTGCTTATGAAATGGGCATATATACAGTATATATATATATATAAATATATATATATATATATATTTATATATATATACATATAAATATATATATGTGCATGTGTATGTGTGTGTGTGTGTGTGTGTGTGTGTGTGTGTGTGTGTGTGCTCATGTGAGAAAATTAAAAAAGTGTGTGCAGTACTACTACAGTGTGCATCTAGAAATAAATGCAGTCATAAAGAAGTGTACAAGACAAATCGTTAAGTGTTTGCAGTAGTACCACTGAGTGCATCTAAAACTAACAAATATTGCAGTGGTAAAGGAATGTAACAGAAAATCAAAGCAGTGTACGTACAGTGCAGGTAATAAAAGAATTGGTATTCAGTCTACACCAGCCGTGAAATGGGATAGATTTTAGAGTGCATTCCACTTCCCTCTGGGTTATCTCTTTAGTTTTATGCTTCTCCCATATATAATGGACACATGCCTTATACTCATATCAGCCCAGTATTAGGTCTTCTAAGTCCCACCCTGGATTTGTTTTCACCCAACCATTGATTTTACTTACGTAAATTGAGAAAAAGCAGTAAACTGAAGCAGCCACAAAAAACAAACAAACAAAAAAAAAACAACGTGTAATGGTCAGAATATTTAACTGCTACAAGATGGGTAATTTCAAGGGTATTTGAATGGATACTGGGAACAGTTTTGACACTGAAAGATAAAAGAATGGAAAATAAATGACTCAGAATAAACTGCTCAGAATGATGAACCATTTGAAGGGATACCAAGAGCAAACAAGCATTTGTCAATGCTGAATGTTGATTGCGTTGGTCTGTTGAGCATGTTCACTGGCCCTCTGTCAGTCGCTCAGTCTGTTTCGTCCGGTGCTGCAGGCTGCTGTTTTGTTCTGGGCTCCTACCTGCATTGGCATCTTGTTCTGCCCACTAAGAATTCTGCAGCTGTCCCAACAGAACTCCGTTGAGGTGGCTCACACCCCCTCTGTCACTCGTTCATTCTGTGTCTCCTGGTGCTGCAGGCTGCCCTTTTGTAATGGGCTCCTGCCTCTGTTGGTGGCTTTTTCTGCCCACAATAAAATCTGCAGCAGTCCTGACACAGGTCTGTTGAGCCTGCTGACTCCCCCTCTCTCACTCACTCATTCCATTTCTGCTGGCGCTGCAGGTTGGCCTTTTGTACTGGGCTCCTGCCTGCCTTGGCACCTTCTTCTGCCCACAAAGAAATTTGCAGCAGTTACAATAGAGCTCTGTTGAGCTCACTCACTCCCCCTCTCTCACTCGCTCATTCTGGGTTCCCCACCAGTGCAGGCTGCCCATTTGTACTGGGCCCTTTCATGCACTGGCACCTTTGTCTGTCCACAAACAAATCCGCAGCAGTCCCGACAGAGCTCTATTGAGGTCGCTCAGTCTCCCTGTCTCACACACTCATTCTGTTTGTCCTGGCTCTGCAAGCGGCTCTTTTGAACGGGACTCGTGCCTGCATTGGCACCTTTTTCTGCCCACAAAGAAATCTGCAGCAGTCCTGACAGAGCTCCATTGAGCTCACTCAGTCCCCCTGTCTCACTCGCTCATACTGTTTCTCCCACAGCTGCAGGATGGCCTTTTGTACGGGGCCCCTGCCTGCATTGATGCCTTTTTCTGCTCACAAAGAAATCCGCAGCAGTCCTGAAAGAGCTCCGGTGAATTCGCTCAATCCCCCTCCATCACTCGCTCTCTTGTTCTGTTTTTCCCAGTGCTGCAGGCTGCCCTTTTGTACTTGGCTCTTATGTTGCGCCCTTTCTCTGCCCACAAACAAACCCACAGCCATCCCCACAGAGCTCTGTTGAGGTTGCTCAGTCTGTCTCTCTCACATGCTCATTCTGTTTGTCCTGGCACTGCAAGTGGCCCCTGCCTGCATTGATGCCTTTTTCTGCCCACAAAGAAATCTGCAGCAGTCCTGAAAGAGCTCTGGTGAGTTCGCTCACTCACCCTCCCTCACTCGCTCTCTCGTTCTGTTTCTGCCAGTGCTGCAGGCTGCCCTTTTGTACTGGGCTCTTGCATTGGGCCCTCTCTCTGCCCACAAACAAATCTGCAGTAGTCCTGAGAGAGCTCAGTAGAGCTTGGTCACTCTCTCCTCTCACTCGTTTGATCTTAGTGTGTCCCACACAGTGATTTCCCACAGCGACTGTGCTATTCTGTGGCAGGAGTGCAAAAACACATTTTAGTCACAATGTGAAAAACGGCAGCTGTACTGTTCATAAGGAGGTGCGGAAAAATGCCACTGTTGAAAATCTGGGGTGAAAATGTTACAAAATTGCGAAGTTACAAGGGTACGTGAAAACAGTTCAATGCACGCTTGTAACACAGTCATGTTATGGAGTTTCTTCACCCGATTTTCAACATATGCATTTTATGACCTGTGCTCATGAGCAGTGCCACTGACATTTTCTTAATCTGTCCCAAATAGTGATTTCCCACAGCGACCGTGTTATTCTGCACCGGAACTGTGAAAACACATTTCGGTTAGGATGTGAAAAATGACAGCTGTACTGCTCATTAGGAGGTGTGTGAAAATTTCACTGGTGAAAATGTGGTGTGACAATATTACAAATCTGTGAAGTTACAAGGGTGCGTGGAAAGTGCGCAACGCACACCTGTAACACAGTCATTTGATGGGTTATTATCACCAAATTTTCAACATAGGCATTTTAGGACCTCTGCTCATGAACAGTATCACTCTCATTTTCTTAATCTGTCCTGGACAGTAATTTCCCACAGCGACCGCTGCATTCTGTGCTGGAAGTGCAAAAACACATTTCAGCCAGGACGGGAAAAATGACAGCTTTACTGTTCATAAGTAGGTGTGGGAAAATGGCACTGTTGGAAATCTGGAGTGAAAATATTATAAATTCGCGAAGTTACGAGTGTGCATGCAAACTGCGTAACACACGTGCTTAACACAGTCATTTTATGGAGTATTGTTACCAAATTTTCAACATAGCCATTTCAGGACCTCTACTCATGAACAGTGTCACTGTGATTTTTTTAATCTGTCCAGAAGACTGATTTCCCACAGCGACCACGCTATTCTGTGCCAGAAGTGCAGAAACACATTTCCGCCAGGATGTGAACAATGACAGCTATACTGTTCACAAGGAGGTGTGACAAAATGCCAATGTTGAAAATCTGGCATGAAAATATTGCAAATTCACGAAGTTACGAGCGTGCATAGCAACTGCACAGCACACGCTCGTAAAACAGTAATTTTTTTGATTTTTTCCACCAAATTTGCAACAAGCCACCACCATGTTCACAAACAATCTCAGGGGTTTTACATCTTACCCTGCAATGATGGGTCACTCCCTCATTGCAGCGGATGGTTGATGCTGCAATGACAAGGCAGACCCTGATTTCAGCGGTTGACTTTTTAGAAAGTTGTGGCACGCTGGCTGAACTAGTGTCAGCAGCAGCATGCCACAGCATTGGGGGATGCGGGGCAAGCCTTTGCAGGCTGTGGGGGCATTGGCCACAACAGTGCCGCGCCTTCACAACCTGCTTCTGGAGAAACCTGTCTCAACATGTTTCTTGCGCATGCGCGCAATCAACAAAAAATAAAGGGTAAAGTTAAAAAATGGAAAATGAATGGTGGAATGGTACAGATACTGAGAAATGAAGGGACTTTGAGAATAAAACAGCTGGAATTCACTAGTATTTTTCGGTATGGGTGGCAATCAAAATGCAAATCACTGGTCAAGCCACTGATGATGTGTGTTAGGCACATTGGCGTCCATATCAGGCAGCCAGGGAAAAGTTTGGCGCAGAGTAACACCCTTTCTAATAACCCTTAATAATTATTATTCTAACAATGAAGAATAATAGTAATAATGGTACTGAGAGGCATCTTGCTGTTCCAAGCAAAAGCAGGACCTCACTGAAAATGAAATGTTTCATCTTAGCTGTCATGTGCTGAAATTCTGTGCATGTAAAGCACTAGATAAGTGGCAATTCTGTATTTTTCTGTGGTCTATGCAGTACCAATATTCACTCAAAATACCAGTGGTAGAGAGATGTTTCAAATAAATATCTCTTTTTTTACCTTACTATTTTCCTCAGTAACCTCAGTTCTTACTTTTCTTCCACTACATCTCTTTGATTGCAGGACCAGTGGGAGTGTCAACTTGTTTCCTCAGATACAGCCAAATAAAGTGCCATATACTGTAAATCAACATGATCGCTTCATCACTGCCTGCCCCAGAGGACCAAGGCAATTGTTCACATGAGGCACACACTCCTTCATCAAAATAATGAGTCATGCACTACAGATCAAGGAAGGAGACACCCATTACAATTGGAAGTAACATATCCAAGAAGCAGCAAAATACAGAATCAGTTTGAAAGAAGAGTAGAATTTACAGTAGGATGTCTAAGCAATAAAAGAAAACAGATTGATGTCCAGGAGGACCAGTTTGTTTGGTTTCTGTAAATCTCTCCAAGACATATGCTTACACTGTGAAGCATAAACCCCAATTTCAAAACATCAAACTGTATACTGTTTATGCAAATCTCTTATGTGTATTGGGGCAGGGGTAAGTTGTATAGGAAATCTCAAAAATACTCAGAGGTCACAAGCTGTCCCAAGAAGGAGAACCTGCCAGAAAATGGGATCGTGTCCTGATTGGAGACAACAAAACATGCAAAATGGAGGGGCATGGTTTGCCCTAGGCAAGATGGCAGCATAGATCCTTAGCTCTGCAGCCCTCGAGGGAATACATCTGACATCTTCCATCAGAAACATCAGCAAACTACATATATTCAGGCACAAAAGGTAGCTTGCTTGTCGGACATTACAGAAGTGTATTTATTTTTACTAACAATGGCACATGGAGCAAGCATAGGTGAATACAACAAAATGCCCTCAGAACTTGTTCATGATGCCTGCAAAGAACATCTCTGCATGGGACCTAACAATGGTCAAAAATATGTTTGGACCATTAATGCAACAGATGGCTCAGGTTACTATGGCATCAAATCAAATGACCCAGGCCATTTAAAACAGAGATACAAAATATTTCCAAAACAAGCACAGGGTGAGCTTGCATGAGGCAGCCATTCAAGATCTCACTTTCACTATGCAGGAACAGCAGCAAATAATCCAAATAATGCAAAGCAAGATTGATGTCCTAGAAAACTGGAGTCTCTGGAATAACCTCTGGTTCCTTGGTTTCCCAGAAGGTGCTGAAGTACATGAAGCAGCTGGTTTTCTACAAAAATCCCTGCCAGCAATTTTTAACCATGACGGACATCAGGCTCTCCAAATCGTATGAACACATTGTTCCCTGGGTCCTCCACCTAGCTAGGGCTGGGGAAAAATCACTGACTATCAACTCTGATTTTCTGGACTTTTAGGTTAATGAACTGATAATGTCCCAGGCAAGAGACATCAGCCAATTGCATTAGCAGGAGCACAAAATTTATAGTTCAGTATTACTCCCATAAACTGTCTGACAGGAGAAGGGCCTACACTGATGCCCCATGCCATGTACCAACTTGAAATGCCATTTTTCTTCAGGTATCCGGTTACTGTGCAGGTAGTCCACAATGGAGTTCTGCTTCTCTTTTCCGTGCCAGAGGCTCTCATGGACATTCTCAACTGCCCATGGCCCCAGACAATGAGGAACATAGAAGCCTCTAACACCTGCCCCAAATGCAAGACCAGGTCCTATGGGCAGAAGGTGCTCTTTGAGTCAGGAGACAGTAGGAGAATGTCAAACTGATCTGGAGGGGAAGTTGTCCCCGCAGAAAAGACACTCATCCCATAAGCATGGGAGAAAGGACTGCCCATTCCACAGTACCTGCTCTAGGAGCCCCAGAGGAGGAATGGTGACTCAAGCAGTGACTGAGGACATGGCAAACCTCTACACTGCTAACCAGTATGCTGCTTAAAGACCAGTCTCCCTGGAACCCCATCAATGGAACTTAAACACCTCAGGAATCTAGCACAACTTTCTGCTCTCAATTCAGACATCTCTTTAGCAGCCAAAGTTACAGTGGGCCCTGATAACAAACATGACTGACCCTCTGCTTTGACTCCCACAATGCAGCAACCACCATCAGAAAGCTGGGAGATGGAATCCTGGAATAAAGATGCCACCACATCTGATCAGGAGCAAGCATGATATGGACATCAGCTAAGTGAGCTTTCCTTTTTGGGGAGAAAGTGGAATGAAGTTAGATGGGGGGGGATCCTTAGTGATATATGAGGCAGCAAACCCTCCATAGGATACGTTGACATGAGGTAAGACACTAAGGAGTCTGTGTCTCCCCCAAAGCCTCTGATGCCTAACATGCTCCCCTTTCTCCCCCACCTGCTCACTCAGGCAGGCATATGACACTAACAAAGTAGAAGTGAAAAAGTGTGCAAAGGAAGAGGGGGAGGAGGGTAGGACAGAGGCCATGTAGATGCAATTCCAGGACTTGAGGAATAGGATTCTCAGGATGGGGGTAGTATACAGGCCACCGACTCAAGGGGAAGACCTGGACAGGGAGCTGGCAGAGCAAATTAGGAAGGTGTATGGGAAAGGTAACACAATGATCGTGGGGGGCTTTAATCTACCAGAAGTGGATTGGGATATCCCAGCCACCTCAAGCGCTAGGGAGCAAATACTCCTGAATGCCTTCCAGGACTGCTTCCTGGCACAGATGGTCACTGTGCCGACTAGGTTGAGGAATACACTGGATCTAGTTCTGGCCAATGGGGAGGCTATAAGTGAGGTGGTGGTGGAGGACTCGCTGTCTGGGAGTGACCACCACTCGGTGTGGTTCATACTTAATATGAGCAGAGAAGCAGTGGGTACAGGAACCAGGGTGGTGGACTTCAGACATGCTGACTTTGGTAGGACGGGTGAAATCTCAAGGTGGCATTTGGAAAGAATACAGCCACACTGGGATGCAAATCAGAAATGGGAAAAAATGAAACTGGGGATATTGGAGGCTACTGAGACATATACCAGATTGCAGAGCAAAAAGGTAATTGCTAAAAAAAAAAAAAAAACTGGTTAAGTAGAAAGGGTCGTAGAAATGATGAGGGCTAAAAAAGCAGCGTTCAAGAAATAGAAGAAATCTTGGAAGGGGGAGCTTAGGGAGGAATATGTGAAGAGGTCCAAGGAAGTTATCAGGGGAGTCAAAGTAGCTAAAACCTCCAGGGAATTGAAGTTGGTGAGGGCATAAGGGACAGGGAAAAGGACTTCTACAGATATATATGGGTGAGAAGGAGCTGCAAGGACCACATAGTGAGGATCAGAAAGTATGGGGTGGGCAGAGAAAGGTGTGGATGAGGCAGAAGCACTGAATGAGTACTTCTGTCTGCATTCACGATGGAGAAAGGAGGGCAGCTACCACAGGGGGTGGCAGAGTGGGCAGGGAGGAGAGGGGGTAATGGATGGGGTGATCACTGAGGGTAGGGTATTGGAGGAGTTAAGGGCTTTGAGGGTGGATAACACACCAGGACCAGATGGCATACACCCCAGGGTGTTGAAGGAAATGGCCGAGATCCTGGCTGGACCGCTAGCAGAACTATTCAGTACCTCCCTGGACACAGGGTGCATACCACATGACTGGAAGATGGCCCACCTGGTACTCATCCATAAAAGTGGACCAAAGGATGAGTCACATAATTTCAGGCTGGTAAACTTAACTTCCATCATGGGGAAGCTGATGGAGACTATACTTAAGGAAAGGCTGGTGACCTTTATTTAAGACAATGGGCTCCAGGACAGTCACCAGCATGGGTTTGTCTCCAGAAAATCTTGCCAGAAGAACCTAGTTGAGTATCACGACTGGGTCACAAGGGAATTGGACATGGGTCATGCAGTGGATGTCATATACTTGGAACTTCAGTAAGGCCTTCAATTCAGTGCTGCATGGGAGGTTAGGAGGGAAGTTGAGATACATGGGGTGGGGACTACTATGGTTAAATGCACTGTGAATTGGCCACAGGGGAGACAGCAGAGGGAAGTGGTAGGGGGGAATTCTCATCTCCAAGGGCTGTGACTAGCGGGGTGCCACAGGGATCAGTACTGGGGCCAGTGCTGTTTGGAATAGTCATAACAGACACCTCATTTGGCATCTGGAATAAGGTCAGTCTATTTACTGATGATACCAAATTGGGGGCTGTGGTGGACAATATAGCAGGTTGGTAGGGGCTGCAGGATGACCTGACCAAACTGGTGGAGTGGTCAGAAGCGTGGCAGTTGGGGTTCAATGCAAAAAAGTGCAATGTCCTGCACTTTAGAGCAAAGAACCCAGGAAGGGTTTACCAGCTGGGAGGGATGCAGCTAGGTTCCACCGAGGAGGAGAAGGATATAGGGGTGGTTGTAATGTGGAAGATGAACAATTCAGAGCAATGTAGGAGGGTGGCAGTGAAAGCCAACCGGATACTGGGTTGTATCATGAGAGGGATTTCCTCCAGGAGCAGGGAGGTGATCCTGCCTTTCTACAGGGCACTAGTCAGGCCACACCTGGAGTATTGTGTTCAATTATGGTGCCATATCTGAAGAAGGATGTGAAATTACTGGAAGGGGTATAATGCAGGGTAACAAGGATGATCCAGCGATTGGAGGACAGACCATATAAGGAGAGGCTGAGTGAGATGAACAAGTACTCTTTGGAAGAGAGAAGGGACTGGGGTGATATGACTTGAGACCTTTAAGAACGTAAAGGGGATAAACAAGGCAGGCACTGAAGGGATACTCATGCGGAGGAGGGGGAGCGACATGAGAAGGCATGGCCTTAGATTGGAGGGGGAAGATTTAGGATGGAAATGAGGAGACAAGTTTTCAAAGAGAGGGTCATAGCAGAATGGAATGCTCTACCAGAGGAGGTGGTAGCCTGTAAGACAGTGGGTAGTTTCAAAAGGGGATGGGACAAGGTGAAAGGGGGGTCATTGGGAAGGGGGATGGGGCAGCTGCAATGTGAGGGTGGTAGCTGCACACTCGAGCAGACTTGATAGACCAGGTGGCCTATTTCTGCTGGCAAAGTCATATGTTCATATGGTTGTAGTGATCTAAGGAGAAATTATTATATGTACCCCCTAAGCCAGCAGTCCCTTCTGTGGACAAGAAAGACAGAACTCAGCTCCGTTTCTTTTATTCTTCTTCTTCCTTACTGGGACAAGGGCATCAGTTTACTGTGAATGTACATACCCTGACCCCTCATTCTTCCACCACTGCAGACATTTTGAAATACTTTAGAGATAGGGAGGAATGAGAGAGACAGTCACATCTGGTAATCATCAGATCTTGCAAGAATTTAAATGTAGACAGTAATCATATACAGTACTGTTTATGTCTCTATAAATTATTATAATAAAGCGTTAGGCTGGCTGAGATTCCCTGTGTGGTTTAATGCAACCCCAGTGTGGGACATAAATGTACAATGATCCCCATTTTCTGAATATCCATAAGGAATTGTGTATGACCTGGGGGGGGCGCTAAATGAACACAGGGAGTTGTCCAGTCACTAGGATGATGGATGTACTGATCAAAATATGTACCAGCACTCTTGGCTAACCCAACACCTCTGTGCTGATGCTTCCTGCAAGGCATATGACCATTGTCACCAGTAGTTCAGAGAACTGGGTCTAGTCTGATATTTCCCTTATGATAAGGCTGGGCAGCAGTCCCATTTTGGAGTAATGCAGGCTCTCTAGGGAAGTACCACAGATGGTACCTACAGTAGATATCTTGAGCCAAGCTTGGGAAGAACAAACATGGTAAGCATACCTAATATTTTTATTTATTTAGTTTTTGTTGACCGGGAAAGTGCACTAGACAAATCCTGCCTAATTTCAGGCATGACCCGGGGGAGGGGATACAGATGAATGCCAACTGACCTTGAACCAGGTTAAGCTGTTGGTGGCATTTTTTTTTTTTTTAGTGAATGAGGGAAATTTGGCCAGGACACCGGGGAAATTCTCCTACTCTGTTAGCGCTTGCTAACGAGGGAGAGTGTTGCTGGGTAATCCGGAGGGGTTGCTCAGTTTGCTCTCAGTGCTTCATGGAGGAGGACGTTGTGTTACCTGGCTCGTTGGACCCCGATGCAGGACGACTGAATATTGATGTTTCCTTACCTCGAGAGATGGAAAGTATGCCTTGTTCCCCGGAGAAGCCTCAGACTGACTCGCGGTCTGAATCGGGAGCTGTTCTTTTTCAGACGGATTCTGCTGGCATTTTTTCTCCTTTGTCTGCCGCGATGTCTGCCGACCAGGCGCGAGATTCTAGTGGGACCCATTTCGTGGATACACCGCAGGAAACACAGGAAGGGACTGCTTGAAAGCGCAACTGAGGTCGGAAGCCACAATGGACCAGGAAACGCGGCTGCTGGATTCTCCTACTGCTCTACAACTTCTCAAACTTTGAGAAAGCAATTCGGGCTGCCAACACGGAAATCATCTTATCCTACTATGGACTGGTCCTCGGAGGAGGTTTTGAAAGACGCTGGGTGGACTAAATCTACATCAGGCACATGGATTCCAGACCCTACATGGACGGATAGTTTTCAGACCTCAACTATGCATGCCAACGATTCTACAAACCTGAGCTCAGGTATGGACATTCAGGATAAAGGGGGGGATGTTGTTGTTATTACTCAGAGCTCTGAGGCACGTTCTTTGGCCTTACCTGGGCCAAGTTCGTTGCGGGGTAATGTACCTATTCAGGATTCAGCTCAGATAGAGGCACAAACCTGTTCTCAACAGCCTAGAACAGTAATGTCTGACTTATTTAAAAATAAATTGGAACAGGCACCTAGAAGAAATGCTGTTCGTCTACGTTATAGGGGTGGCCTGCAAACTCACCCGGATAGATACTATATTGCTAATTCTCTTCTGAAAGGCTCCATGAATTTTCTCCCTGTAGATATCTTTGCCTTAATTCATATTTCAGGGGAAGATTCCTTTGATATCAGTTTCAAATCTTTCAAAGGTCTAGAGAAATTCTGGGATGAATATTCCATTTTGAAAAATACCCCTTTGTGGGTTCCATTTTATGCTATTCCCCTTACAAAACCAGTGTTTCGATATGTTACAATTATGTTCCGGAATGAAGGTGTAAATGTTGGTAACATTCATTTATGGTTGAAAAACAAATGTGAGGTGATGGGACCCCCCGAAGCTATCCTAGATTTGGAAGGTATTTGGACAGGGAGCTGGAAATTTAAGGTGCAGTTACCCCAAATAAACGGTGAAATTGTCCATTTGCCCAATAGTTTTTTCTTAGGGAAGGACAGAGGAGTCTGTTTTTATAGTGGTCAGCCTCGAGCCTGTTATAAATGTGGTGCTCATACACACTTAAGTAGCTCCTGTGATCTTTTGAAGTGTCCATTATGTGGAGGGTTTGGGCATGTGGCTGAAAGGTGCCAGAACATCTTTCAATGTAATCTTTGTGGTGATAAAGGCCATGCTTTTCACCAGTGTCCATGGGCTTCTCATAATTAATCTGGCGGTTGGGATTCTGATATCTTAATTAACAAGGCTCAGGAGAAAACAGTTATTGATTCGGGACCCATACATACATCTGGCAGTCAGGCTGACTCTTCACCTAACTTGGTGGATAAGCCTCCTTTTTCTGACAATAAGGGAACTCCCTTGGCTTCAGAAGTCTCTATTTCATCCTCTCCACTTGATACTTCTGATTCCCAATGGGCATCTTCCTCTATGCCCCCCCCCCTTTGAGATAGTGAAACCCCGCAGGTTTACTAGAGCTTCAAGTAAATCCTCCTCTGCTACCTCTATTCCTGTGGAAAATTTTTTTTCTCCCTTACAAGTGGAAGGGCGGGATTCTGATTTAGAATCTGATACTTCTCATATTTCAGAGTTAATTTCTGAAGATGATGATAGCAAAGCAACAGAACTAACTAAAGAGAAAAAGGGAAAGAAAGGAAAAAAAAGGAAAGCAAGTCATTCCCAGAAGTTTGGAACCTGATTTTAATACCCCCTCATCATGGCAACTTTAAATAGCCTCCTATAATGTCTGCAGTATAAAGAATTTCAAAAAGAGACTTGCAGTCCTTTCTTTTCTTAGTACTTTACAGGTAGACATAATTCTCTTACAGGAGACTAGGCTATCTTCCCTTGCTGAAGTTAAACAAACACAAAAGAGATGGGTTTGGGGTCCTTCGTTCTGGACTTTTGGGCCTGATGCAGCTGATGGGATTTGTGTTCTCTTTACTTCCACTGTTTTTCGGGTTCCTAAATTGGTTGATATCTGTCCTGGGCGTGCTTTGCTTTTAGATTTTTCCTGGCATGATTTCGATTACAGATTACTGAATATTTATGCCCCTCAAACGAAATCTGTGCGTATTCCATTATTTGAGGATGTTAAGCCCTTTCTCTATACACAAAAACATGTTATTTGGGGGGGCGATTTTAACTGTGACATCGATGTTAAATTTAAAGGGGGCTTTAAGCAGAAAATGTATTGTGATTCCCTAGCTCTACGACATATTATTAAAACTGCTGGGTTATCTGACGTTTACAGGACATTACATAGTACGGGTGGTTCTTCGTAGCACAGAAATATATTTTCCTCCCGTATTGACTATTTTTTTGTATCTAAATTTCTGAAACCTTATCTCACCTATGTAACGCCAACAGAGTTTTCGGACCATCACCTTTTAATAGGGGTTTTAAGTTTATCGGCTATTCCTCCTAAACTACTATCAGCTGGCCCCAGATGGCGTTTAAATGTGTCTACCCTGGATGAGGGTGATTGTATTTCTGCCTTACAGGATCTATTCATTGCACGTTATTCTACACTCTGTCTTTATGAGAACATTTTTTCTTGGTGGAGGGATACTAAAACTGAGATTAAATCTCTTTTAATTTCTAGAGGGAAACACAAGGTCAATTCTAGGTATCTTACATACCTAAACTATCGGGATCAATTCTATAAACTGATGTCATTACCATCTGGTGACAGACTTCCTTTGTTATCTCAAATTTCAGAATTAAAAAAACAGATGTCTAAATTCCAATATAATAGGGCTAGGTCCCTTGATATGGAATTTAGATTTGGTGTTCAGGCACAACCTGCTTCTGATCCCTATTTGGCATGTAAAGATCGTCTTGATCGAACTTTAATGTCTAGACTGACTTCCTCTACTGGTAAAATAGTAACCTCTGACATGGAGATGATGTCTGTGGTACACAACTTTGTTTCGGATTCCTTTGGGGGAGCTCCTGATATTAGTGGGAATTTGCCAGAGGCCTTTTTGCCTTATCTTCCAGCTATGGATACCACATATCAATCTCACTTGTTAAAACCCATTTCTTCTTTGGAAGTTGAAAAGGTTATACGATCCCTTAAACTTAAAACATCCCTTGGTTTGGATGGCATTCCAAATGAATTTTATAAAACTTTCATGACGTATATGTGTATTTTTCTTCCTATAGTATTTAACTTTCTCTTAACCTCTGGTTTAAGTTTCCCAGAGTTCAATGTAGCCTTATTAAAATTTATATTTAAAAAAGGTGATTCCTCCCTACTAACTAATTGGAGGCCTATTAGCATACTTAATAGTGATTATAAGATTTTTGCCAAAATTCTCACAAATAGGTTGTCCTTTGTTTCAGATTCCCTTATTCATCCTGCTCAATCCTGTGCAGTTCCACACAGGAAGATTCAGCATAGCCTATATTTGCTACGGGATTTATTTGACAACAGTAGTAGGGGAAGAGGGTCGGGCTATATTGTTGCCTTGGATCAGGTTAAGGCATTTGATAAAGTATGCCACTCTTACTTGTTTAATTTACTAATAACTTATAAGATCCCTAAGCTTTTTGTGTATTGGATTTCTATTTTATATTCTGAAGAGGTGATACATCCCTTAGTAAATGGACGAATGGGGCCTGCTGTTCCTGTGGTTAGAGGAGTTCGACAAGGTTGTCCCCTGAGCCCTCTCTTGTATGTGTTTGTCTTAGATCCTATTGTTCAATATATTCAGGAACATTCAGGTATTATAGGTCTGGCCCCTGATATTTCCTTACCACAAGTGAAAATAACTGCTTATGCAGATGATGTAACTCTATATGTTAAGGATAAGCCCTTCCTTCAGAGGGCCTTGCATTGTTTCCGGAATTGGGGAAAGATTTCTGGATCAGAACTTAACGTTTCTAAGAGTTTTATTCTTCCTTTAAATCCCGAACAGGATAACCTTTTTGATACTGGGGGCATCTCATTTTCATCACAACCAAATAAAATTTTAGGCATCTGGTTTGGGTTGGGTGCCATGGCCACTTTTAACTGGGAACAGCAGTTAAAAGTAGGGGAATCTAAAGTCAATATTTGAAACAGGAAATTTGGGAAAAGGAAAAGGGTTTATATCATCAAACAATTTTTGATTCCCATATTTTTATACCTCAGCTACTTATATCCACCACCTGTTTCATTAGAAACACGACTTTACAGTGTTTTCTTTCAGATGATTTGGGGGAACCGTCTCAATCCAGTTCGCAGAGATTTCCTTTATTTACCAGTAAAGAAAGGTGGTTTGGCCATGATAAACCCAATAGTTTTTTTTATTCCATTTTTTTATTTAATTCTTTTGGTTTCCTTTGGAATCGCACCTGTTCGCTTTGGCAATCTTGGTCTCATTTCCTCTGGAATCCTTATTTTCAGAAATGGACTACGTATCCTCCAAAGGTTTTAACACCAAATCATTTACCTCTTTATGGAGTATCAACCTTAAAAAAATGTAGGCAGTGGAATTTATTATTTTCTGTTCTCACCTCACATTCTAGAAAAACCTTTTATAATTATATTGTATTTACAGTTCAGGGCTCTATTTTGCTTTTTCCAGAATGTGTACCAACCAAAATGTCTTTTGCTTTACGTAAATTAACTGACTATAGAATACCATCTTTATATGGGACATTGTTTGGATATCATATGGGAAATTAAAAGGGGGAATCTTAAATATAAACCGATAACTGAAAGACATTGTTTAAGGCCTTCCTGTATTTCTCTTGAAGAAAGCCTTACTCATTTTTTTCTTGATTGTCGTTTTGCAAAAGATTTTTGGTATGAGGCATCAGACCATTGGGAGGTCCCTATGTTACAACAGGTGACATATAATGTTTTGATTTTAGGGGATTATACAGGAATGTGGCAGTCTTATCACCCCAGCACTCTGAATGTTTTTTTTTCCTTTATTCAATTTTTTCTTTGGCAGGCTAGATGTCAATTTATTTTTCAGCAACAGTTGGTTCCTGTATCTAAAATATTGTCTCAAGTGGAGACTGGTTTATTACCTGTTCAATCTACGGACAAACAAAAGTGTTCTGAAGTCAAATTTGTTTCTCTTTGGAAAGCTTTTTTTGTTTAACACGTGTATTCATGCATATAATTTCTGTAAAATTTTGTAAATATGTTTGATTTGGTGATGTTGTGTTCTTTTCAATAAACTTCCCCTACTCTTTGGTAGGGGGCGCTGCATCTCCCTTGGCTTTCGGATTCTGCTTGCTGCTGGAGGAGAGGTTGGACGTGTGGGAGGCTGAGAAGCTGATCACCTCCTTTGTCCCCCTTTCTTCTAGTGATCACCATGGCTGATGCACGTAAGGAGGAAAATGTTTCACCTCTTGAATTTGTTTCAGGAACTTCTGTCCCTGTTGTAATGGACTCACTGACTGTGTCTGCTTCGGATTCCATTTCCAATGGAGCCTGTGATGCCGCTTTAATCCGCCAACAGCTTCAGGATGAAGAGCGATGGATTCTGCTCATCAGGAACCGTGTATTGCACGAATTGAATCGAACATCGGATGCCTCGATGGAGGTAGAGGAACCGGATGTTGCCCGGTCTCCTGTTTTGCTGGATGGTGCAGCACTTAGATCAATGGTTCCCAAAACTGCACCAGTGATTACCCCCATGGATTCCCTGTGTTGTGTGACATTACCAACAGAGAATGTGAGTACTATTGATGCGGGTGGTTTACTTGTTTCAGAACCAGATGGTTCTCGGTTGCTTTGACTGTTACAGAATCTGCTCCAGTTGCACTAATAGAGACAGTTTCTGCTGTATCGAGTATCGTGGGTTCTTCTCAGGTCGGTCGCTTTACTATTGGACTCTCTCCTAAGGGGACTGGGATTCATTCTGGGAGTACTGTTGGTAAGGATAAAGAGAAAAAATCTAGAACTTCTTTGCAACCTGTGGTGTGTTCTCCTTCTGTTTCTGCTATCTCCATGGACATGGAACCCTCTGATGGAGTTATTCAAGCCCCTGCCGCATGGGTTGTGAAGGCATTAGATGCTGCTGATTGGGTTAAAAATATTGATGGACAAGGCTGGGATGCTAACTTCTCTGGAGCTTCTAGCTTGATAGAACCTCCCAGAGATGCTATAGGCCATATTTCAGGCCCAGAACAAACTACCTCTGCTGTTGAGACCATTCCTGTTTTGCTGCTCCCTCCTGGGCAAGTCACTCTTTATTAGATGTTCACATTGCCCCAGATGTCTCTCAAAATCCTATTCTGGATAATATTAGATGTCTCAATGGTGACTTACCTCTTTCTACTGAACCCCCCCCTTCCCTAGCTGTTGGCGTTTTGGTATCTGATACTACACGGCAGGATTCCCCCTCAGTAGCTGATTCCGAGCGCCTGCTTCCTATTCAGCAAACTCCTACTACTATATAACATGATAAGGTGAATGAACGTTTGTTTCCTGATACTTTTGGTTTGCTTTCTGAATCTGCAACGAGATGTAATGCTGTTCGTCTCAAATTTAAAAGGCCATTATCAGAGGTTCCTAATAGATGTTTTGTTGGGCGTGAACTTCTTAAAGGTAGTATGAAGTTTTACGCTTATGAAATCTATGCTCTAATTTATATGCCAGGTGACTCGGTTTTTTTTATGTCAGTTTTAAACATCTGGTGGGCCTGGAATGTTTCTGGAAGCAATTCCAGGCCCTTAAGCATATGCCTTTGTGGAAATCTTTCATGGCTATCCCTCTGACTAAACCAGTGACAAAGAAAATAACTGTGTTATTTTGAAATGAGGGAGTAAATGTTGCTGATATAACCTACTTTCTGCAATAACATTGTACAGTTAAAGGTCAACCAGAACCTATATTAGACGATAAGCACCTTTGGACTCGGGGTTGGCATTGTCTTGTTGACCTGCACTTAGATCAGGGTCTCACAAACATCTCCCTAATTGTTTTTTTGGGGGGAGGAGGGATAGAGGGGTGCTTTTTTACCTTGGTCAGCCCAGAGCGTGTTATAAATGGGAACTTTAGGGCACCTCAGTAATGTTTGTGACCAGCAAAAATGTGGCCTTTGTGGAGACTTAGGGCACATTGGTGCACACTGTAGGAGACCCATGAAATGTAACCTATGTGATGAATATGGCCATACATTTCGTAATTGTTCATGAGCTTCTCATAATAATGCTGATCCTACTATACGTGCTGAACAGGACATTTTTGTTGCCAATGCCCAAAAAGAAAAACAACGGTTGCATGATTTGCATCACCAAATGCCTCCCTCTGCCTCTCAGCCTCAGGGAATGGAGGAATCACGTTTTGAAGCACTTGTTGAGAGTACTGATAATGTGCACTCCAACATGGACACTTCATATTTGACCACTGCAGACCCAGAGGTAGTAATAACCACTTCATGTGCAGCTCCTCCACCTCAGGCTGCTCCCTCGTCTATACCCCCACCTGGAGCTGCTATTATGATTGAACTGGTAGAAGGCTCTGTCCACACTCCTGGGACTGATATTGATCAGGCTAGTATGCTTCCTTCGGATTTGCAACAAGAAGCTCCTTTTTAAAGGGTGACTCACTCTAAATCAACTAGAGTTGTGTTTTGTACGTACAACAGACCTCTATGGACCCTCCCCCGGTTCCTGTTCATAACTGTTATGCCATGTTATTTGAACAGGATGGGGAAGAGGATGGTATTAATTCTGACATTTCATCTGTGGCCTCCTCATATACTGAGACTGTGCCTGATGTGGGTGTTGGAGATAAACTGAAGCCCAAAAAATGGAAAAAAGAAAATATGTTTTTGGTTTTCTTTTTTTTCCCATTACTTAAGTGGTTAATTACTTGCCTCTGTAGTGTTTCCTTCTCTTTTCTACTTTGATGGCTGAGAATATTTATTTTCTTACTATTAATGTTAATAGTATTAAGTCAAGCATAATGAAGAGGGTCACCTTTGCCAGCCTACGGAAGAGTCGTGGGAATGTCATTTTGTAGCAAGACACAAGATTATATTCCTTGTCAGACCTCAAAGCAGCTGAAAAGGACAGGAGGTGGGGTGTTTCTGTTTGGTCCTTGGGAGAAGACCAATGTTCGGGTTTGGATTTCTTTTTTGCTGATGTTGCTGTTATTATTTTATGTGTTCTGGATGTTGTTCCTGGTTGGGCTATGCGCATTGATGTTGTTATCTGTGGTTGTGTGTATTGTATTATTAACATTTATGCCTCTCAGCCGAAAGCTGATAGAGCTTCACTTTTTAAGCGAATAGCCCCTTACTTACATGCATCTAAATTGGTATTGTGGGGAGACGATTTTAACTGTATTCTTGCTCCTCGAGATTGGGGACGTAAAACACAGAAACTTTTTTGTGATACTAATGCATTTCTTCAGATTGTTGACCAAAATAATCTTTGAGATGTATATGACATATTATATACATTTCCTACCCATACCTTCCATAATAGTGTTTTATCCTTTCAGATTGATTTGTGGTTCCTCTCTGATTGAATTACTGTCTCAGGGGTCTCAGTATTACCTCTTGAAACTTCTGATCATATGGTGGTTAGTGTATTGATAGGTCAATACCAAAAGCTTCTGATCGGATGGGCTTGGAATGGTGGATGGAAGTTAAACCTTGCTTTGTTACAAGAAGAACTTACTAGGGTTCATATACAGTCCCTTTTGGAATTACGTTCTACTCTTTGTTGTTTATATGGTAGTCCCACTGAGTGGTGGAAAGATACTAAACAGGATTCAAAACTCTTTTTTACTCAGTTGTCTAAATTAAACGCTAACGGTAAATAATTGTTATATCTTAGTCATAGAGCTCAATATTTAAAATTATTAGCTCTACTTAAGTCTCCAGATGGTTCAGTACAGCAGAAGCTTTTCGACATTAAGGGAAAAATGTTTGATTTTCTTAAATTATGGGAAGATAGAAATTTTTTTCAGCAAAAATATTTGCTATGGGGTACAAGACAACAAGTTAATCCATATGATTTATCATCCTCTGAGTCTAAACGGTATGTTATGACAGTCTTATTGGATGGTACAGGTACTATAGTTATAGATATTTGGGGTATTTGTCAGGTAGTCTAGACGCATGTGGCAAACACTTTTCAGAATACTACTTCTAGATCTAATTACTTATTTTTTCATCATCTTAACATTCCTTCGTTATTGCCTGAGGATGTGAAGGGTTTAGAAGCTGCATTTAGTGATACTGAGATTACAGAAGCAATTACTAAGCTGTCAGTTTGTACTTCACCTCATATTGATGGTATACCTAATGAATATTATAAAATTTATCTTGACTTATTGCTACCCTGGTTATGGCTCCTTTTTGATGTTATTCTGACTGAACATAGGCTTGGCCATAGTATGAGGAATGGAATCATGATTTTTCTTTATAAAAAAAGTGATCCTGCTCTTTTGAAAAATTGGAGACCTTTAAGTTTATTGACCTCTGATTATAAAATATTGGCAAACATTTTGTCCCATCGGTTGTCTAAGGTTGCTCAGAAGTTATTAATCCCCACCTAGTCTTATGCTGTCCCAGGTAGTAATATAGTTAATAACCTTCTTTGTCTTTGGAAACTTGTTGAGCAGGGTTTACAGTGGAAATTATCAGGTTATCTGTTATCATTAGATCAAGAGACAGCATTTGATGCAGACAATCTTATATTTGGGCTGTTTTGCAACATTGTGGCATACCACCATTTTTGCTTGATCTGTTAAAAACATTATACTGTATTCAGATGCAAAGGTTACTCCTTTGGTGAATGGTCACTTGGATATTCCTGTTTCTTTAAAACTTGATGTTAGGCAGGGCTGCCCTTTGAGTCCTCTGTTATATGTTTTTGGGTTGGATCCATTGTTGCAATTTAGTGCAGAGGATGATCTGGTTTTGCCTATTGTGACAACAAAGGGCTTTGTCTTTCACAAAGTTTTAGCATATGCAGATGACTGCATATTTTCTGTGGCAGATTTAGAATCTGGTAGGAGGGTACTACAGATGATTGAACGTCTCCAGTATGTTACTAGTATTAAGATTAATTAGACTAAAAGTAAAATGTTTATTGTGGGAGGTGCTGAGTTGGTGGATGACTTTGATATTCTGGTTACCAATGACAATATGAAGTTGTTAGGCATTTTTTTTTTGTACATGGGATGCTATCCAATTGAATTAGGATACAGTTTATGATGTGGCCTCTCAGAATGTCCTTAGATGGCAATCCCAGAAAATGACCAGAAAAAAAAGGTTTACCTTCTCCGTGCTTACATTGCACCTGTTTTTTTATATGTTTCCCGTGTGTCCCCCCTGCCCTTTACTATGCATGCTAAAATTATGAGTCTTTTCTTTCAGTTACTCTGGGGTAGTCAATTGAATCCTGTTAAGAGAGTGCATACTTATACTTCATGGAAGTCTGGAGGTCTTAATATGATACAACCATTGGTATATTTATTTGGGAATTATTTTTATAGTTTAATAAAACCTATGTTGTTAGGGACTATGGAGAGGGGTAATTTTTGTATGCAGTTGATGGGCTCCTTTTCTAACAGCTTGGGATCAGGGTAAGTGGCATTCTACTGAGAAACTTCTCCCCTCCTATGTCAGGGATACTTTGAAATATATCAGACTGTGGAAAATATAACTTAGCTGGTTTATTTCTCATGGCAAGAAGTCCTTTTATACCTTTGTTGTGGATGCATCTCCCTCCTCCCTATTCTGGAAAAAACTGCAGGAGCGTCTTATTCTTGCACAACTCTCCTCCTATCTAGACGCATCCTCCTTTCTCACCCCCTTCCAATCAGGCTTTCTCAAATCACACTCAACTATTACCTTCTTACTAAGGCTCACCAGTGCCATACACACCGGCATGGACAAAGGGCACATCACCTCATCCATTTTTATCGACGTGGCAAAGGCCTTCAACACCGTATCCCACACCCTGCTCCTAGCTAAGCTGAAAGACACCAGTCTCTTTGGCCAGGCCTCCAGCTGGTTTTGTGCTTACCTGGTAGGCAGGTACCAATCTGTAAAAATTGGTACTCACAACTCTAGTCCTCTGCCAGTCAATACCGGAGTCTCCCAAGGCTCCGTCCTGGGCCCGCTACTCTTCTCTGTATTCTTAAATGGTCTTCCATCAGCCTGCCTACAGTCATCCATCCACATGTACGTAGACAACACAGTTCTGTATGCCACAGGCCCCTCTGGTGGGGATGTGGCCAACACACTCTAACAGGATTTCAACACAGCCTAGCACAGGTTCCGCGCCAACCAACTGTTCCTAAACC
This sequence comes from Neoceratodus forsteri, assembly GCA_016271365.2. Lineage (NCBI taxonomy): Eukaryota > Metazoa > Chordata > Ceratodontiformes > Ceratodontidae > Neoceratodus > Neoceratodus forsteri. The sequence continues at coordinate 801,003,899 of CM057454.1, forward strand.
CCAAGCAAACCATTTCGCTAACCTTCATCTCCCAGGTAAGACTCTCCTACCAAACCACTTGCCCCTTTTTCCAAACCCTGGATAGGACCCCCCTTGAAGAGCATACATCCTTCAGATACCTAGGTGTCTGACTTGACCAGCACCTAGATTTCTCTACCCACATAGATTCCATCCATAAGAAACTGCTCCCTAAACTTGGCACCCTATTCCGCAACAAGGGTAGTATCCCCACACCGGCCTGGAAGGAAGTTGTTCAAAGATGATTCTCCCATTACTTGATTATGGAGTCATAGTCTATGGCTTTGCACCCTCCACCTCCCTAGCCAGCCTGTATACACTTCCACGCCTTCTGCCGCTTCATTCTGGACTGCCCACAAATGACTCACTACTGTGCCTTATACAGCACCCTGGCCCTGCCTTCACTCCAGGCCCGTAAACAGATTCACTGTGCTAGGACCGCAGCCAAATTCTGAACACAGTCCCTTCCCCCTTACCTCGCTGCTGACCTCTCAGCACATGCTCCACCTGCCTACTCCCTTAGACGCATGGACTCCAGGCATCTCCATGTCCCTTTCATGAGCACAACCAAAGGTAAACCCGCCTTCAACTACCACATTCCCAAACTCTGGAATGCGCTGCCCTCCACATTAGACACTCCACTAATTCTCACCACCTCAACCTACTCTTCAGTGCCCACTTCTCCACCAGATGTATTTGCTTTAGCTAGTACCCACTACTGACTGGAGCCAACTAATGTGGGCTCTGTGTGCCTCACATGCTTAGTCACTGTGCAGGAATTCCAGTTCCATTATTATTTCCAGGCAGTTCTTGAAGCTACTTGCTCTCTCTTGTATATATGTACTACTTTTGTCTCTCTGTAAAACATGTTTGATTCTGTTTTATTGCATTGTAATTGTAACTGTCGGGACATGTCCTCCAGGACGCATCTGGAATCGAGCATCCCCTGCTCAGTATGCTTTCCTAGTTAAACTCTTAAATAAATAAATGCTACATTGAGGAACCTTTCTTTCAGATTTCTGATCATGTTGATGCTGCTTTGTTATTAGCTAGTATAATAGACCCTAGGATATCTTTAAAAATGCAGGATGTGAATTGGCTTTGTGGTCACCCAAAGCCGAATGTTAAAAATAATCAAAAACATAAACAACTGTCTGATAGAGGTTGCCCTGAACTACAGCGTTTAGGTTGCTTAGAAACTATACGTCATTTATATTTTGACTGTATACATGTGCAAGGTTTTTGGCACTCCCTAGCGAATTGGTGGAATGAACCTTTTTTTTGTAATATGTCTTATGACCTTTTACTAGTGGGGCAAATACCTAGGGTCTCGCTGAAATGGCACAAAAGTAAGATTTTTGTTATCTTAGCCTGCCTCAAATGGTGATTTGGCAGGCTAGGTGCCAGAGATTCCTACAAAATAAGGTGCTTCATATGCAAGATCTTTTTTTCAGATTCGATGTGACCTGTATAAACTTTATGACTATGAATCTGAGACTCTGGGACTTGATGTTTGCACTCATTTATGGAAAAATGTTGGTTGGGTTGGATAATTTACTTTGTTTTTTATTATATGATTATGTCTGTATTTAGTTTCCCTTTTTTTCTTTCTTCTGTTTAGCTCATGTTCTAATGCTGTTTTGCCTCATGTTGTATTCTGTTTTTGTTTACTTATAAAGATTTCCCCTACTCTTTTAGTGGGGGGGGGGGTTCTTTTCTGTCTTGGGATTAGATTTGAGTTCTATTTCTATGTTAGACAGCCTGTTTGGATATTTATGACAGTAATACATATTTGCTTTTGTTATGATTTGTAATTTTTCTTTTGTGTGAGGCAACACTGTTTTGTATTCTTTTTATTTTCTTATTCTAATAAAAAATTCCCCTAATCTTTTCAATAAGTGCCATGGGATCTTTAACATCCACCTGAACAACCACCAGTCCAGACAGATGGGACCTCGGTTTAACGTCTCATCCAAAAGAAGGCACCTCAGAAGTGCAGCACCCCTCTCATGCTGCACTACAGTGTCAGTACTGGGATATTAACCCAAGTGCCAGATGTGGGAACTGAACCCACAGCCCTCTAATCTCCCGGCCTCAGAGGCGAGGGTGCTATCTACTGAGCCACTGACACTGCTGACACCCTCAAGAGCTGGCAGCTTATGTTGACACATTTTTTTTGTCTCCCTTCAGACATCCCAGTGGACCCACACTAGCCTGGAGAATTGCAGTTGCAAACTACTGCACCCCAGAGCATTAAGATGGACCTTGTGCAGTTGTCTGAGTCTGGTCTCACACCTTCTCTGCTCCCAGACGCATCAATTACTTCGAAGTGTAATTAGTTTATGGTTATGTTTGTTGCACATCGTTATAGTTAGAAACAGAGAGATGCTTCTGTTTTTGTGATACAACATTATCTACAGTATGGTTAAATGTGACACCGGTGTGTCATCAATAAGTGCCCTGGTGCCCCAAGTCCCAAGACTAATGCAGGAATGGCTTAGTTTGATGTCAGCCTCAAACACCATTGAATATAGGCCAGTAGTAATTGACATCCTGGAATGGAACTATTGATGACATCAACTGCCACACCTGAACTGTGCAGTGGCTAAATACCCCAGCAAAGCACAAACAGGTGATCACCTATCTAAAGAAGCTGAAGATGAACTTAGCATTCCTGCAGGAAAACAATCTGAAAGGTATTTCATAACAAGAAGTAAAACTTGCAAAATCCCTCTTTATAAAACATGCATATGACCACACTTAGATTATGCAGCTTTTTTGGACCCCCATTTGGTCAAAGAGAAAGGGTTATTCGATAACATTCAAAGGAAAACTACAAAATGAATCCCTAGAGTCCAAGGGTTGCCACATTCAGAAAGAGCACATACCCTTAAACTTTATGACCTGCAACTAAGAAGGGATGGGGGGATATTCTAATGATTTTTAATATCTTAAAGGATCCTCAAACATCAAAGCCAAACAATCTACAATGCCATAATAAACAGCTCTTTATACCTAGGGCCTCAACAAACAAAATAAAAAATTATTTTACCATAAGGGCCTGTAGAATGTGGACTGCCCTCCCACAGTCTATAATAGATATCACCTCCTTCAACAAATTTAAATATGAACTTGACATCTTTGTCATGGGAAATAATTGGTAATACACCCCATGCTGAGTGGGGATGGCAGTCTCTATGGGTCTTGTGCCTCCTTCTGCCATTACAAAATCAAGTAATACCGAGTAATTCTGTAGACTATGTTAAACTCACTAAAGATTGGATAGGGCAGGAATTCCATGCATTAGCTCCCACATGCAAGTGAGGAGTAGCAATACTCCTACACAAAAACATCCATTGGACCCCTACCAAGACCACTAGTGACCCTCATGGCAGGTGGGTCTTTGCCCTGATGGATACACCAATGGTGCTCTTATTGTTAGGCAATATATATGCCCCAAATGAAGATGATCCTGCATTCTTTCATTCTGTAGCATGTGAAATATGACAGTTGGCCAACATAACTATGCCTATACTTCTGGGGGAGGGGGTAATCTTATGCTAGAGCCAGTGCTAAACAGAAGCCCCACAAGTATGGAACCCCACACCAGGGGAGATCTAGCCCTGACCCAACTAATCAATGATGCAGGCCTAACAGACATGTAGAGAACTTGCCTGCTCCGAGATTGTGACTACTCCTATTACACCCCAGTACATGGCTCTTACAGCAGATTGGACTTCTGGCTCACCTCCCCCCAAATTACACAAGCTACTCTAAGGTCAACAGTACTCCCCATGTGATATCAGACTGTGCCCTAATTCAGCTACAGTTCATATGGGGCCCTCTATGCCCACATCAACCTCCTGGCAGCTAGATCCCCTCCTGTTAACAGACTCAGAGTTTATACACTGGTTACAGCAAAAGGCTACTTATTTTTTCAAATGAACCCCATTGAAGATACCACTGCTGGGAATACCTCTGAGGCATTTAAAGCTACAATGAGGGAGGAGATTATAGGGTACTCTGCCACAGCAGGAAAAAGAGGGAGCAATATCTACAAAACCTGGAGTCACAGCTAAAAACAGCTGAAGTACAATTTAAAGCCTTACCCTGGGTTAAACAATGTTCACCATTGGGCACACTACTGTGGGGCTCTGAATAGAGATCAATGAGCTCTTCCACTGGAAGGCCGAGATCTCAGTCCTCTGTATGAAACATTAATATTGGGAGGGGGGAGAGGCGGAAAAGAAGTAGAAAGGTATTAGCATACCAATTAAGGAAACAGCAGGCTGAAAGATTTCTCTCCGGCCTAGCAGACAGTAATGGGCAGGTTCAAACCAAAACACAAGAAATTAACCATATAATGACAGACTTTTATTCCAAACTGTATTCCACAACAAGGACCCTGAACTCCATGGGGATAAAGACTTTTCTACATTCCATTGACATCCCTCTAATAACCGATCATCAAGCCATGGTAATGGACTTCCCCTTACAAAGGAAGAGGTGGCACAAGCACTAGAATCACTAAAGACAGGCAAAGCCCCAGGTGGGGATGGGTTCCTGGTATAAATGTGGCAATCCTCTACACCCATAATCTCTCTGGTCCTCTGCTCTACCTACACCAAAGCACAAAGAACTGCCCCCCACCTTTGGAGAGATGGTAGTGACTGTACTTACTAAAAAAGGGACAAATCCCACCCAGGCTGCAAACTTTAGGCCCATCTCCCTGTTAAATGCTGATAGTAGGGACTTTGCAAAAATCCTAGCTACCAGACTTAAACCCTTATTACTGACCTCATACACCCCCTTTTAAGTGGGATTTCTGCAGAACCAATAAGCTCTGACCATATCTGATCCCTACTGATCATTATCAATGTTGCTAAAGACATCGCCTCCTCAGCCGCAGCCTCAGCTGTAGACTTTGAGAAAGCATTTGGTACACTCAAGTTCAAGTTCAAGTTCAAGTTTATTGCAGGAAAACTCCATTGAGCAAGCTCATTCACAAGGAGGTCCTGTGACATAAACACCTAAAGTACAAACACAGATAGGTAATAACAGTATATACATGAAATACACGTTACATGATGCAGGCTGGATATACATACAAGGGTACCACACAGGGTGACCGCAGGTGGTAAACATTGATATGAGACAGGGAAGCGACTTATAGGTCGCATACTGATAAATGAAACATGATGACTGGTGTGATTTGATTTAATCAAATCAAATCAAATCAAATATACAGTATTTTGGCAGCTAGAACAAACAACAGTCTACAACTGATATGAGAGGGAGAGATTTGATAGAGTAGCAGTGGAGCGTAAGCAAAGATAAAGCCAGGAGTAGAGGGGAAGGGAAAGCAGTTAATATGACAAATCAATTATACCTTACCAGTGGATAAATATGGCACACATGGGGAAGGAAGAGACTTAATGACAGTTACAGGTGTCTTTTATTTTGGCTGAACTTAGCGATTTGTAGAAGTTTATTGAAACTGTGCTAGTTAGTTTCATGAACGGTTTGTAATTGGTTCCAAATGGAGAGAGGAGCATATGCAATAGCAACGTTACAAAAGGAAGTCACGTCCTTGGTATGTCAAGCATAATAAAGTCAGATTTTCTCAACGAGTATGCACTATGTGAGATACTAATAAGGGAAGAGAGATAGCTTGGCAATTTCTGCAGGAGCAGTTTAAGAGTCCATAGCCCAGCATGGAGCAGGCGTCTAGTAGTAAGGGATGTCCAACCAACAGCTGCATATAAGTCACAGTGGTGCGAACGGTAAGGGGAGTTGGTAATGAACCGTAACGCACGGTGATAAAGGATGTCCAGTTTACTTAGATTTGCAAGAGTGGTGGAGGAATAGATTACATCGCCATAGTCGAGTAGGGGAGAAAAAGTGGCCTGTACAAGCTTGTTTCGAGTTTCAAGGGGAAAAGGGCCTATTTCTGTAGAAGAAACCTAACCTTGCTTTTAACCTTCTAGAGACATCTTCGATGTGGTCCACTGAAAGATAATTTATTGTCGATCCAGATACCTAGATATTTAAATTTGGTTACAACTTCCAGAGGCTCGTTTAGCATGGTGACAATGAAGTCTTGGGCAAGAGTATTGGGGGGGCCTGAGACAACACTGCGAGAGAATATCATCGCTTTAGTCTTCTTGGCATTGAGCAGAAGCTTTGCCTTTATTAAATTATGCTCAAGTTGTGCGAAGTCCGCTTGAAGCACTCCCTTGACTTCAGATAACGATGAGCCAGAAGTTTACAACACAGTATCATCTACAAAAAAGTGCAGATTGGACGCAGATATGTTAGCATCTAAGTCATTGATGTACAGAGAAAACAAGATAGGGCCTAAGATGGATCCTTGGGGGACTCCTCTTGCAACTGGCAAGGCAGCAGAAAAAAAGCCTTCCGCCTTTACTTTTTGGAATCTTCCAGTTAGGTAGCTAGAGAACCACTGGGTGGTATGGTATGTGGCACCCAACTTTGCAAGGCAATTGACTAATAGTCTGTGATCAACAGTATCAAAAGCTTTGCTGAGGTCCAAAAAGACTGCACCAGTTACCTTCTTAGCATCTATAGCAGAGATCCAATCATTGGTTACTTTTGCTAGCACAGTGATTGTGCTATGATTAGCCCGGAAGCCAGATTGAGCTGGGTTAATGAGAGAGAAGGTTTCCAAGTGAGATTTTAACTGAATATGGATCAGTTTTCGAGAACTTTAGAAAGGATAGGCAATATGGAGATAGGCCTATAGTTGTTTACATCGCATGGGTCACCAGATTTAAATAGAGGAGGATATGTGCTGATTTCCAGCAGGACGCACAGCAGCAGATGTAATGGAAAGATTGAAGATGTGGAGAATTGGGGCAGTGAGATGGGCATAGCCTGACCTTAGGAAAAAGGGTTCCAAGCCATCATCCCTGCACTTTTTGGTGTCTAAGTTAAGAAGAGATCTTCTACTTCTTTATAAGTTATCTCACGCGAGTTGGAAGGGACTGGGTCCAGGACTAGATGTGGCGGGAGGGTATGCTGGCTCACCGCAGCACCAGCATAAGGTAACGAGTCAAAGCTAATCCAGCTGTGGCAAAGTGGGAGTTAAGTTCCTCCAGGATTAGGGACTTGTTTTCCACAATCTTGCCACTCGACTATCTTTGTTGGACAGAGGGGCCATGGGCCGTCCTTCTATAGCTTTGATAGTCTTCCATATTTTATGAGGGTTACCTTTAGCTTGTTCGAGTAGAAATATAATAGTTAGCTTTAGCAGGCGAAGTTTTTCACACAGTTATTCCTGGCTGTTCTAAAGGCCTGCCAATCCGAAGATTCTTTGGAATGTCTAGCTTTAGCCCAGAGCTTATCTCGAGCTATAAGGGCTGCCTTGAGATCCGAGGTGAACCAGGGATTGGAATTGTTCCGTACCCTTACTTTGATGAAAGGGGCATGCTTATTTATTATTGTAGTGAGTTTGTCATTAAGGATGCAAGCTGCCTTGTTGACATCTTTGGCTAGGTAAAGATCTTGCCATCTGATCATGCTCAGGTCAGATAAAAAGTTTACTGCACTGAATTTGCGAAAGGATCTTTTTGTTATAAAGATGGGTTGTGGCCGGGCCTTAATTTGAGATCTTATGCAAGCAACAATTCCATGATCGCTCATGTCGTTGTGAAACACTGCCAAATGAGATATTTTGTGTGGATGGGTGGTTAGTACCACATCTAGAATGGAACTGTTGGCAGTATTTAGAGTGTTGTTCCTAGTAGGTTCTCTGACTAATTGCCCAAGACCTAGCTCATCACAAAGGGATTTGAGGCCATGTGATTTAGGTGACAGCCAGTCCATATTTAGATCTCCTAGAAATATTGTTTCAGTTTTTGCATCTGCGAACATGGATTTCAAAAGATTAAGGACTTCATCACCACCAGATGGGGGTCTATAGCCACCTAGGATAGTGATACATTCCGAGGAGGGGAGATGAAGGCTCAGCGAAACTAACTCAAATTCCTTGGCTAGAGATTTGCAACTAATATTGGTGACCAAGTACTTAGATTTGGCATAGATAACCACACCCCTGCCTCTAGATTCTCTATCTGCTCTAAATAAATTGTAGCCCTGCAGTGATATTTGTTGATCAGTGTTCGTCTTTTTTAACCACGACTCAGTAATTATGATAAGGTCTGGGTTAACGTGTGCAGCCCAGGCTTGCAGCTATACAAGTTTTTAGGCAGGCTTAAAATGTTGACCATCATCATTTTGAGACCTCGCGGCCTCAACAAAATCGATAGGCGAGGTAAGTTGTGGGGGCAGGGTTGAGCTCCACATTTCCTGAGCAGAGAAGAAGCAGAAGTATAACTTTCTTTAAGGAGCTTATAAGAATGGAGACTGCTTTTTATTTCTTTGCGGCAACCCATATCGTGTTGCAAGCAAGAGGCTGCGCCACTGTAATGACAGTTGATTGTGATCAATGTAAGTGCTTGGGTAGACATAGGTGAGGACAGTAGCAAAGGGTGTAGGCTAACTGGGGGAATAGGCTAAAAGGGAGAGGAGAATGACAGAGTGTCTGCACGGTAGACTGTTATAACATTAGGTATTGATAAGGTACATTGGAGAACTGAATTGCATTGAGGTACTTAATTGCACTGTTTTGCTGAAAACTCTGCACCTTAGAGCAATAAAAACACAATAAGGAGAGCCATGGTCCCAGATTGAGTGGTCTCGTGATTTGTATTAGTGCAATATTTTCGAGGCAAGAAATTAGCCCACCTAGGTACCCATTTAAAACCTAGATGAGAAAATACAGCAGAAAGGGGAACAAGGAGATCAGGATCAGCTTAGTTAGTGGCCATCCACCCTTCAGACTCAAGTCCCTTGTAGCAGAACCGGGAAAGAAGTAGAATGATAATGCAGGCCATATTGCCCACGAAAGAATACGGTGATTTATGTAGAAGACCAAGAATCCCTCTAGTGGCAGGTCTGTATAACCTGCTAATGGAAAACTAGCCACTTAAAAAAAAAAAAAGGTAGTTAGACTTATCGGAGCCAAGGCAGAGTGCTTGGATTGGGGGCGCTGCAGGAATAGCAGTCACACAGAAGAGGTGTAAGCAATTTAAAACAGTAGTAGAAATTACAATCCAGCTAATACAGTAGAAAAACTCCTAATAACACAGTAGAAATGTGCTTAGTTCTATAGAAAGTCTAACAAAGTGCCAGGTGTCTATAGCAGGGAAAACTCCTGCCAATCAGAGTGGGTTTGCTGGAAGCACCCGTGTTCCGATTGGCTGCGCTGTCCCGTACCTTCCAAGGAGCTGCAGGCGGGTGTCCTGGTCTTGGTCGGTGGCTGGCTGGGTGCCGGCCGACCGTGGGTGAGCTGGAACTGCCCTGTTCAGGGACAAGCAGCTTCCAAGGAGCTGCAGGCGGGTGTCCTGGTCTTGGTCGGTGGCTGGAACTGCCCTGTTCAGGGACAAGCAGCTTCCAAGGAGCTGCAGGTGGGTGTCCTGGTCTTGGTCGGTGGCTGGCTGGGTGCCACACTCAAATGGGACTAGGTGCAGCAAGTCCTAGTACATGTGGGATTTGGGGCTCACTTCCAATCTTGGGTAAGTGGCATATATACGCTCCCGACTGCAATTGTACTGACCAACTCAATGCTGTCAGCCCCTTTCCAACTAGAGAGGGGCACATGGCAAATGATGCCCTCTGTCTCTGCTACTCTTTGTTTTAGTAGTGGAGCTACTGCCAGCAGCCATTAGGCAACACCCTGAGATTGTAGGGGTACACATTGGCCCACAACAATATTCAACACTTATGTACATTGACAACCTCCTGGTCCTGTTAGCAGATATTGACACATCCCTCAAACCTTTATTATCTGTCCTATCCAAATTATCTGAATACTCTGCCCTAAAACTTAATCAAACTGAAACTGAAGTCCTCCCCCAGAACTCGAGATGCCAGTCAAACAAGGTCTACCACATGGTCTAAGATGAGTACCAAACAGGTATCACATATCTTGGCATTAAAATAGCTCCCAAAATCTCCAAAGTCTGGTATCCAAACCTCAAACCACTTCTTTCTGCTATACAAATAGAACTTAGAAGACGGAAACTACTCTAACTCACATTGGATGGGAAGACTGCGGAAATTAAAATGATTACTGCTCTCAAGTTTTTATTTGTAACCCCCCCCCAAATTATCACCTAGTTGGTACAATAAGATAGACACAATTACAGGCCACTTTCTGTGGGAGTGTAAGAAGCCAAGATACAACTGCAACAAACTCTGAGTTCACTGACAGGAGGGAGGATGGTGTCTATCTTGAATTGCGGGATACAAATGGGCATTTCAGACAACCCAAACTTTAAAATGGTTTATGCAGAAATCCCCCAGTACACCCCAATGGCTCAGTAAGGAAGAAGCTCAAGGCAAAGTAAGTATCTTTCATTATTCCTATACAACAATCTCCCTAAGGAGCTAACCTTCCACCCCATGATAGTACCCATTATAAAGTACGGGACCAAGCTCCACAAGAAAGCAAACACAAACTCACTCCCCTCAGTCAGGCCCCATTGTGGGGTAATGCACATATCACATGGGACTGTAAACCCCTTTCCTGGAGCCAGTGGGCCACTCAAGGCATCCACAGCCTACAAGACATACTGGATCAATGGGACATAAATGTAGCCTCCTTCACAGACCTGCAAACAAATAGGGTTTCCTCAAGATGGACCTCTGGTGGTATCTCCAAATTAGAAGGGCCATACTGGCCTATATTCATAACCTTATCCTGAAAAAAACAAACACATTTTATAGCCTAGTGGCTAACACACCCGAAAGGTCTTGCCAGTAAAATCTACTCCACAATAACGGACAAAATCCCATCCCAGTCCCAAGATTCTAAGTTTAAGTAGGAAAGGGTCCTAAGAGTCCCTATCACTGGTCAGCAGTAGCATGCTTGCTGGAGGTTGGCACATCAAGAGTACCCATACACCAGAAGCCGTTTGATACAAAACAAAATTTTACATTCCTGATATAGAACTCCAGTAATACTTCAGGCCACCAATCTCGTCAAGGACAAACTCTGCTGGAGATGTCTGGCCCATAAAGGTATGGAGGCAATATGGCGCAGTGGGTTAAGGCTCTGAGCTTCAAATCTGGAGACCTGGGTTTGAATCCCACAGCCCCCTAGATGCATACTGTGTGACCCTGAGCAAGTCACTTAACTTTGTTGTGCTCCCAGGTTGCACCTGCAAACAAGCTTTCAGCTTAATGTGTCTCACCTGGTAAAATAATTGGTAAAAAAAAAAAGAAAAAAGGTGATATACCATATATTATGGGACTGTCCCTTAATCCAACCCATCTGGAAACAGTTACGTACCATGGGTTCAGCTATCCTTTCAAACATGTAGCGTAATCTGCCCTGATGCTGCTAGGAATAACAACAGACACTCCCCAGCTGAATGCATATGACCAAAATTGAACAGCCTCTTGAGAATGCAGGTCGAAAGACTTCTCCTGTGTAACTGGAGAATTGCTGAAGTACCCACCATCCCTGAAGTGCTAAAATCTCTAGCACAAGTAGCCAACTTGGATCAAATTACACGTGTGATCGTCAATACCCTTTCAACTTATTAAAGATGTGTGCAAGCATTTATTAATTACTATAAGCCAAGGACTGACAAAGGATAAAACTTCTCCCCACCATATGCCTTTAGCTTTTGCCATTTAAGTCTGAAGGGATTGTATGACTTATAGATAAGTAGTGTTTCACACATATGTTTAGTACTGCATCTCTCTGTATTATATAGTTTGTTCTCTAGTTTCTTTGTGGGTTGTTGTTGTTGTTTTTTTTCAGGATTGGATGACCATTCACATTTTCAATTTATATAGTCATACCTGCTTTGGGGAAGTCTTCTTTTAGAGTTGACTAAGCAAGGCACCACAGGGTAGTTCCCGCATCCCCTTTACAACATAATGTTGGTCACACTTTTCAGTTGTTTTGGATGTCAGGTATGAAATGCATAATTTTTGTATCCTTTCTGTTTGTTCAGTTTTTAATGAAAAATAATAAAAAGTTTAACTGAAGAAAAAAACATGCAAAATGAAATACTTTGATTAACTGATGTGGACTAACAACTAAATTGTTGCATATGAATATTGCACCAGATCAAATGTTTGTAACCATTTTTCAACATGTATTAAACACCTATGACCACCAATAAAGCTGAGTTTAAAGAAAAGAAAATGGAATGTGGCAACTCAGCTTAGCTATCATGTAAATAAACTGCATGCAAGACATGTACTGATACAGTTTATGAAAAGCACTTCATAACTGAAAATTCTATACTTCTTCACAATCCAAACACAAAAATGTATTCATTATTCTGCTGCCCTGTTTTTCCTCAATTAACTGAACACTTACTTTTCTTCAACTACACATCCTGGATTGGAGGACCACAGGAAGTATCAACTTTTTTTCTCATTCACTGACCTATACAGCCAGTATAGTGTTATGCTTGTGCAACTGTGTTAGTTTGGTTTTTGCCATTCGCATTCTCTATTCCAGAGGAATTACCACGCTGTAGGGGTACGAAGGCAAGGAACCCTCAGAAAGGGTTCCACCCCTAGTAGTGCCACGGGACTATTCTTGTGGCTAATGGTTCCTTAGTAATTCCCCTAAGGAGTGCATGCTGCTGCTGCTGGAGGAAGAGGGGAGGATGGTATGGCAAAGAAAAAATACTTCACAATGAGGCTGAGAGGAACTGCTTATATAGCTCAAGAAGTGGGAGTGGCTGGCTGCTTGGCCACTGAACTCCAGGCAAAGCCTTTCCAATTCATTGACCTGTGCAGCCAGTATAGTGTTATGCTTGTGGAACTGTGTTAGTATAGTTTTGGCCATTTGCACTCTCTATTCCAGAGGAATTACCATCCTGTAGGGGTATGAAGACAAGGAACCCTCGGAGAGGGTTCCATTTCTAGAGGTGCCACAGGATGATTCCCATGGCTAAAGGTACCTTAGGAATCCCCAAAAGAAATGTAGTATCATCCCCATAAAGGAGGCAACACAAAGCATATGAGAATGTTTACAGTTTCTTTAGCTATTGGGATGATTTGAAACACAGCCTTTTTTCTATAGGATGCACAGTACATCATATTAGACACTGAGTAACTACATGGGTTAAACTACCTTGAAATAGACTCACACAATTTTTTTTTTACATACTGTACACTTTGTCCTCCCTCATTTCCATGTCCTGTGTTAAAATTCTCCTCAGAACAAGAAAAGGCAGGTGAATTTTATTCTCTGATTTCTTTAAAGCAGCAGTATTACCAAATCAGGAAGTGAGCTATCAAAACTCTGCTTTTCAGCTGTAAGCATGTGGTCAAAGTTCCAGTTTCCATACCTGTAAATGTTTTTTTCTGTCATCTTTACTTTTTTAGATATTTGCAATTTATTTGAATTGTTGTAGCTCTACAACAAATATGGCGGCTGACTAATTTTCAGCTGTGATTTTTCTACAGGTCACATCACATCTTTTGGCAACAGCAGAGAAACCCTCTGCTGACTATTCCCAATGTCCCTGCAAGTCATTCACATCTGCAGTTGGCAGCAGAGGGGGTTCCAGTGCAACATGCTTAGTGGCAGAAATGTAAATAAAAGCAGAGAATAACTGAGCAAATTACTCAGCGATAGTACAATGCTGGTGAGAAAGAGTACCAGGTATATGATGATCAGGGCACAGGGAATAAACTGTCAAAAAAGCACAATTTTGTTTTCGTAGTACTGCTGCTTTAAATCAGAAGCAGTATTAGACGAGGTGTAGATGGAGTTGGGGTGTCACCTGAGAGCTAAATAAATGCTGATGTTTGTTTAATGTAGCAGATATACCCAACATTCATGTTCTGTCTGTTGAACTTATGAACACTGGGGCGAAATGGTAGTTTGTATCAATTTTGTACTGACACTCTGACAAATTTTGCGATTTTCATCTCCATGAACTTAATGTAGATTCTAGAGCCATTACATGGACTGTAAGTGAAATTTACAATCAAGTGTGGTCTCAATGAATAAGCAGGAGTTAGAGCTTTAAAAAGCATACCCATAAATTACCTCAAAAGATTAATGTTAAAAGTTATAGGGTTAAATACCAACCACCACCCCTTAATTACTTGTGAAATTGCAAAATATTACTATATTTAATCTTGCCAGACAGGATTTATTGCACTTTATAATACAAATTTATGTTGTCTAATAGGGTAAGGATTCTGCTTTGAAATGCATTTGTAGTTATAAAGTTTTAAGGTAATATAAGAGGATAAATTGGTAAAAGTGAAACCATTATTAGATGAAATTTTAGCAAGTTTATACTTTTTGTGTTCTTCATGCCATATCTTCTGTGGTTATATATATGTATGTATATAAGTACCGTATATGTGTATATACAGTATATAAATTATAGTGGTGCGGTCGCGCCAGTATAGTTAGGGTTGAGTAGGTGCTTTAATGTTAAACCCCAAATTTGTATGTCAATAACTTTGCAACCATTAAACAGATTTGCATGAAATTTGGAATGCATGGCCTGGTATGATTGATCTCTTTATTTGCCAAGTTATGATTAGGTCGTATGTACAGTTTCTGTGCAGCATAGTGCTGAAAAACAAATTTTTCACCACTTCTGTCATGTTTTTTGCCCATCACGCTGCTACCACACCATTTAGTCATTTGGTCTGAAATTTTCAGAGTAGAAAGAGTTTGGGGAAAAAGAACAATCCAGCACTAGTTTAGTTAAAAAAACATGAATCTGCTCCAAAGTTATTTAATTTTTAATTTTTGGGTTCTGCTCCTGTTCAGCTCACTCCAAGATTTATGTGTATGTTTTGCGAAAGGTGATTTGGCTTATGGTCAAGGATTTTATCAGCTCATGAAAGGGGACTTAAAAAATCCCAATCTGTAAGGAAAAATTCCCCTTTTGTGAGCCATCATCTTGTTTTCATTATTTCCCCCAAACAAAATGCCATAGCTTCCTCCACTGGTGACTTCTTGTTGCAATAAGGCTTGGGTTTGTTGAGGCTGAAGCCCTCTACAAACCTATACCTTTGGTTTGCTTCATTTTGGCCAAAAAACATCAATTTCAAATTTTGAAATACTTCTTTCATGACTCGCTTCCGATCCTCTTTCACAAGCTAACAAAATCCCAGCTCGCAAGCCGATCCCCTTTTCATGAGGCAACAAAATCCTTGACCTTCACTTAGGGATCAGATGGCCCTTCTCACAGACGTGGATTGACTCACGATCAAGGATTTTGCAGCCTCATGAAAGGGGATTGGCTCACAGACTGGGATTTTGTCAGCTCATGAAAGGGATTGGTTCTGAATCCCTTTGTGAGCTGACAAAATCCCAGTCCACAGGGGGGTGTGGCCTGAGTGCTGGTGGTATGACTGCTTGAATCCCTAACTCCATTCCTTATGGACACAATCCATGCACAATTGAAATAATCTGGGACCATCCCACTGCTTTCTTGGTGGTATAGTCTTGTGTGGCACCCAGTTGACAAGTATTCATGAATTCGAGGCATCCAATGGTCAGTACGGTGGCTTAAATCTGGAATTTAAGCAGTGTCGTATACAGTCTGATAGGCAGCATAGGACTTACTCCATGACCTGGCTCACCATTCAAGGAGGCAGCCAAGACACTAGTGTGGGGCAGCCCGCGACACTTCAGCTCAATCATCTACTTACCAGTGATAGCTGCAGCTCCCTCCCCAGACATTTCTCCATGAATAATGGTGACAGCTAATACCCTCCAGCAACTCTCGATTCCTGATCCTAACCAGGATCCCCTGACCCGCAGGCTTTAGTAGGGGATTCACTGCAGTACATAACTAGGATGCTGGAGACCCTGGAGACCCTGTTATCGAGAGTGGATGGGATCAGCACAGCCCTGTCGGAGAATGTGACAGATGTTAGGCAGCTAGAAGAAAAAATTAATGTAATGGAGTAGAAGGCAGAGGAACTGGAGAGGCACCAGAAGCAGATGTATCAGCTTCTCTGGGCCCATGAGTTTTGGCTGGATAAATTATGGGACCACGCAGAGGACCAGGAGAATCGGGCATGCCTTAACAGCATATGCATCTTGGACATCTCTGAGGAGGCTGAGGCCCTAATATGGAGCATTTCTTGAATGACACCATCCCTAAAAGGCTGGATGACAGATGGAGAGGCCCTACCAAAGAGGAGTGGGCCCATAGGCTTCAAGGCAGAACTGGTCTACAGGGTAGCTCACCTAGGCCCATAATCGCTTACCTATTGAGGTACCGTACCAAAGAAAAGGTCCTTAGGGCTGTGAGGGATCTGGGGATATGGCATGGCTCTTGTATCTCCTTCTACTGGGACTACTCTCAGGAGGTTGCTGCCAGGAGGAATTCCTTTGTCCCTATTACAAAGTTTTTACAAGTACATGGTTTTAAGTACCACTTCAGGGGTCTTACCTTGCTGTATGTGGCCAAGGAGGGAAAGGATATCCTGGCTCAGTATCCCCAAGATATTGATTGGTGGCTTTTTTAGCACTGTCCTGCCTTGTAGCAGTGAACTTTATCTCCCAGACATCTGTGGGTGCCAGAGGGGTGGGACTAGCACAGGAGGAACAGAAGTTCTGAGCTGCGATCCCTGAGGGGTTCCCCAAGGGAGCAGACTGGTCCAGCTAAATCTGAGTCCCCCAGGCATAGCTCTAGGAAACAGCTTGAGTTCAAGGCCTCCTCACCCGTACAACCCACTCCTGGTGCATCAACCTCTACCGACTCAGAGAATGTAATAGGTGCTCAGAAAATGGGCCACTCTTGCACTCAATCCAGAAGTTGTCAATGTTCCTCTCCTCATCAAGATCTTGTTTTCCTACCTGCAAAGTGTCCTTTGGAAGATCCCTTCTTTAACGATGGTGCTCCTAGTCCTTCCCTTATTGAGTCAACATCTATGGACATTGTTGTACCTCTGGACTGGGCGAAGGACTCATCGGATACTACTGTGGCCAAGGAAGAGATCTATCCTCTGGGCAAACCTGGACTGAAGTCCTTCATTGCTATAGTAGTGCAAGGTCTACTGGCTGCCAGAACCTGGGCACTATAGGTGACACAGCCATGATTCAGAGTGCTGTCAGCTGACAAGGAGACTTCTATTTGCTGGTTTTTCCTTTTCTTACAAACTGGGGTGTGATTATGTGTGCATCTGATGGTTTCTATTCCTTCTTTATATATGAAAATAAAACCCTGGTTTTTGATCTTGGCCCCCCCTGGGTACAAGGTGGAGGGGTGGCCTTGATCCCCTGCCCCACTGCTGCCCTTATGCATCCAGAGGCCTGGACCATGGGTGGGAGAAAGGAGCTTGCCAATCTCTCTTTCCCCTGTTCTCAGCTGAGTACCTGCTCAGCTCCCTAGAAGTACGGCTATGGGTGAAGCCAGGTTGGTCTCCCCTTCCCCGGAGCAGCCCTCTTGATCTTGCTCCAGTATGAGGGGTTGGTGCTGCGCTGGGGTACTTATGGCCATTGGATTCTCCTGGATGTGATGAGCCAACCTGTACCCCTTCCTCCCATGCAATGTCTTTAGCCCATACATTATCCATGCTGGTATTTTGACCACGAGGTTTACAGTTTACAGTTAGGTTTCTGGCTCAGCTGGTTATTTTGTTCAGCTGGATGGTAGACAGGGGTCTCCCCCTTCCCCACCTCTCCTTTTCATTTCTACCACCCCACTGTATACATTTTTTTGCGTCTATTTTTCTCCCATTCTCCCTGATCAACACTTAAGGGAACCAAGTCCACGTTAGGATGGCTCTCTCTGGACTGATCCCTTCCACAGCCCATTTGGGTGGGTGAGCCATTATGGCTTGGGACCCTCAGTTTGGCTGGGGTCACCTATGTGAGTCTATCTTTCTGCTATGGTTGTTATATTCCTACAGTTTAGCCTTACCTGGGTTGCAGATTAGGGCTTAGGTTGTTGGTTCTGACCTGACATTTTTTCCTTGTTGAAGTTTAACTTACTGTTGTACAACTTTTTCTCTGCAGGGACTCTACTTGTGCACTTCCTCAGACTGGTGGGACAATTAAGTAGTATGAATTTTTATTCCCGATCCTTACATAGGTACTTTCCTTATCTAGTCTGACACTGAAGAGGTGAGCAGTATTTACACCTACTTACTCTTGTACCCAGATGCCAGTCATTACACAAACTGCTCTGAGATGCATCTCCTGGAATCTGAAGGGCCTGAACCACTCTGCCAAATGTATGAAAGTACTGCAACACCTCCACTCCCTACAAGCTGATGTGACCCTCACCCAGGAAACCACCTCACTGTGTGGACAGTACAGTGGCTTAAGAAGAGCTGGCTAGGTCAGGTCTTAACGAGCTCTGCCCCTACTAAGGGAATGGGCATTTTAATACATAGAGCTTGTGCATGGTCTGTAGAAGCAGTTAAGGCAGATACTCAGGGCCACTAGGTTGTGGCAAGCTTTGCCATTCCTGGGGGTAAAGTACTGGTGGCCAACAGGTATGGCCCAAACATAGATTCTGCTGATTTGTTTGCCTCCATCAGCAAAACTGTAACCACCTTTTTATTTTATTTAGTTTTTGTTAACTGGGTAAGTGCACTAGCCAACAGGTGACTATTTTCAGGCACTACCCGGGAGGCACAGTTACAGTACAAATAGGACAGTTCAGGTTTATACAGTACAGGCAAAGGTGCATTGGTACAAGTACAGGCATACAATTCAAGGGCAGAGGGTACTGGAGGGAGCACAGATTTGGAGGGGGGCAAGAATAGGAGAGGGAAGGGAAGGTGAGGGGGAAGTGAAGCAGGGAAGGGAGGATGTATGTCTCGGTCGAGGGGTGAAATGGACTAGACAGGGAATGAAAGATTAGAAACGGGAAAAATTTCAGCAAATACGGCATTGCGGTGCAAGGAATGATCTGCAACCGGGCTTGTGGAGCCGAGGGACGGCAGGGAAAAGGGATGCTCGGCAGGTAGGGGGAAGAGTACGGGTTAAGCGAAAGGGCGCGAGGATGAACCAGAGCTATGGGACTGAAATTAGGTAGTAAAGAGGGTTGAGTGACAGGCAGGGGAGAGGAAAAGGAGAGAGACCAGTACCTACAAATAGAAGAACAGTCTAGGATGGCAGAGGGTAATGGAGGAGGCGTGGATAGGGGAAGAGGAGGAAAGAATGGAATGAGTAGGATAGGGTGAGCACTTAACTAGGAGGACAGCAAGGACTGAAGTCAGGGAGGAGCAGCCTTTAGGACCATAGTCCGGCAGGAGAGGGAAAGAGGGGTCGGTAATCAGGAGAAGGAGTTTAGGTAGCGACGGCTTATGCAGGGGATATCAAGGTCTGCACACCGGGTTTATGGAACTTAAGGACCTGTAATGAAAAGGAAGGAGACTCGGTCAACCTGAGGGTGCTTTACGGCAAACTAAGGCTTTAGCGAGAAAAGGCGCAAAAAGACCCAGAGCTATGGAACTGAAACCCGGCAAGGCACAGAGGAGGTAGGGGAGCAAGCGGGAGTGGGGAAGGGGAGTAGGAAAGGACCAGTACCCACCTACATTAAGTAAAACATAGGTTTTAGTGCAATATAGTAGGAAAGAAAGAGGATCAAACAATAATAAGATTATTGCTAATTCATACATAACGTCATAGAGAGGACTATTGTGGACATTCATAGCACAGCAAGATAACATTCAAAGAACCATCTAAGCGAGATACCATACATATTATAGAAGTCAAAGTGATTAGGCATTCTTACAACATTTTTAACGGCATGTTTAGGATAGAGTAGTCATACAGAATACATTGTAAACATTACACTAAGGTGCAGGTAGTCAAAGAAACAATAGTTACAAATGACATCAGACTTTAGGAGAGGGTGGGCTAGTGTACATAGGCAAGAGAACAGGGAGGTAGACTTAGGTAGGGGGAGTACACAGTATCAGGATTTAAGTAGGATCAAAACAAGTGCATTGGTCCATAGAGGTAAGGTGAGATCGTAGTCCATGCTTGAAGGCTAGGTGTGAGGGGGTACTTCTTAGGTCCATAGGCAGCGAGTTCCACGTATGAGGGGCAGCATGCCTGAAAGCACCAGCGCCCTTGGAAGTACGGCAGAGGGGAACAGTTAACAAAGATTTATCGGACGACCTCAGCTCACGAGATGGGATCACAGGCTGGAGCAGTTCAGACAGTGCAGCTGGTTTCGCCACTCTAATTATGGAGTCTGAGAGGCAGCAGAGGTAATATTGCCTAGTGGAGGAGGGGGATAGCCAGCCTAGCTCTTTATAGAGTTGGCAGTGGTGTGTCAGGCGCGGCGCTTTTGCTGTGTATCTACAGACATTGTTAAAGGTAGTGTCCCATTTTTGAAGAACAGTTTTATTTGCCATTGTAAGGATGGAGGCACAATAGGACAGAGTGGATAATAGGATTCTCCTGGCGATGGCAAGTTTGGCAGTGGGAGTGAGCATGTAATTTGTCCTGTAGGCAGCCCCCAGTTTGCAGTTGACAGTTTTACACGTCTCTTGGATATGCCAGTTCAAGTCGAGGTTTTGGTCCAGCTGTATTCCCAGATAGCAGAACAAGCTTACAGTCTCAAGAGGGCTTCCGTTTATATCAAGAATGTTGAGTGGAGATGTACAGGTTCTGAGTTTATGGCATGATCCAAAGAGCATGGCTTTAGTTTTGCCCGCATTGAGTACGAGGCAATGAGAATCTAGCCAGTGTTGTGCCAAGTGGAAAGCTGATGACAGAGTGGCATTGAGGTGAGAAGCATTGTCAGAGTGAGCATAGATAACTAGGTCGTCAGCATAAAGTAGCGAATTACCTGATGTTATTATGTTAGGCAGGTTGTTTATAAATAGTGAGAAGACGAGAGGTCCGAGTATAGAGCCCTACGGTACCCCAATATTGATTGTGGTACTGTCAGAGATAGCCGAGTTAAGCTTTACTGCTTGTGACCTATTGGTAAGGTAACTACTGAACCAAGTTGTTACTGGGGATGAGAAGCCCAGGTTTTTGAGGGTAGTAAGCAGCAGTGGGTGATCTACGAGGTCAAAGGCCTTTGTGAGGTCTATGAATACAGCCCCGGTTAGCTGCCCTTTGTCCATATTTGTGAGAACATCCGAGGTGAATTTTGCCAGTGCAGTTGTAGTACTGTGGTGTTTCCTAAAGCCATGTTGAGCTTCACAGAGCACATTGGAGGAGTCAATGAATTCGGTGACCTGGGTAGCTGCTATTTTCTCAAGAATTTTGCTAAGGACCGAAAGGATGGCAATAGGTCTATAGTTTGATAAATCATTTTTGCTCCCTTTTTTGAAGACAGGTGTGATTCTGGCGGCCTTCCAAATCTCAGGGACAGTGCCTGTGGAGAGGGATAGTGTGAAGATCCTGGCAATCGGATGGGATATTAAATGAGCCGCCGCTTTCAGTAATCGTGGTTCCAATGTGTCAGAGCCAGGGCTAGTGTTATCAGAAATGACAGACAGGAGGTTGTGAACTTGATTTCCAGTAACCGCTTTTAAAATAAAACGATCTTGCTGAGACGTGTTGGGGGTCAGTGCTCATTGTGGTAGAGTGTGGTTGTGAAGCAGTAGGCAAAGATTTTAGGGAGGATGTAAAGGCAGATAGGTCAGAGAATTGCTGATTGAAGGCATTAGCTATGGTAATGGAGTCATTGCAGTGGACCCCTTGGAGTATCATTTCCGAGGGGGTGACGGATTGGGGGGTTCCAAGGAAGGATTTAATGTGACTCCAAAATTTATGCGGATCATTTGAGGAGGTAGTTAATAGGTTCTGGCAATATTTGCTCTTTGCAAGCCTGATATGTTTCTTGCAGTCACTTCTATGTCGCTTGTATATATGATGATCCCTGGGTAGGCCAGAGGTTTTGTATTGTTTCCCAAAGTTTGTCCCTGATTTTAAGCTTGTGCAGAAGGTCTTTGCTCAGCCACCTTGTTTGTTGCCCTCTGACCCTTCTCTTTATCTTTGGTACATGCCTCCTTTGTACATCTCCAAACCTAGTTAGGAATACATCCAGGGCGGCCTCAGCACTAGTTGCACGGAAGATTTCAGACCAATCCGTGTTAGAGATGTCCGCAAGAAAGGCTTGTATATCCAGCGCTGCAAAGTTGGTGAAAGTGACCAGGCAGGATCGAGGAGCAGGGGGCGGACAGGAGCGCCAGTGACAGACCGTGGGAGAGTGGTCCGTCAGAGAGTCCGCTAGGACAGCTGCTTTGGTTACATGGTCCGGTCTGTTGGTAAGAATCCAGTCCAGTAGCGTTCCTGCCTGCGAGTTAGTCATTCTCGTACACTCAGTTATGAGTTGATGAAAGTTATACCTTTGAACTAGTGATGCAAGGTTACTGTGATTTGGTCCTAGCCAGTTCAAATTGACGTCCCCTAACAGGATAGTCTCATTCATATTCACGATTTGTGACACATTTTGAAGTAAGTTCTGGAGACTTTCCAAACCACCGGTGGGTGGGTTATATAAACATAGGATGTGCAGGTATTTCGCTCCTAGGGACAGGGTTGCATGTAGCGATTCACAGCGCATATTGGGACCAGGATGGGAACAACTTTAATCGAAAGGTGATTTTTGTAGTAAATGGCAACACCCTCACCCCTTTTAGAACCAATTCGGTCCTGCCGAATGATGGCATACCCAGGTAGGGTACAATGTGCATCCAGGATATTAGGTTTGAGCCAAGTTTCGGTGAGGCACAGGATGTCAGGATTAACCAATCTTGCCCAGACTTCAAGCTCAGCCAAGTGTCCCAGGAGACTCCTAATATTCATATGGGCTAGTACTAGGCCTTTATTTACTCTGATTGTGGCTGTTGATGGGATATTTGGTTGTGGACCTGGGTTGTATTCAATGTCACCAGCCAGCAGGAGTAGCCTTTGAACTAGGAACTCAAGCAAGGCTCTGGGGAATATTTTATGTTTTTTCTGCTTTTCACTATGCTGCAAGTAGAACAGGAGTGACAGGTAGGTACATCCTTTCTTCAGGAGTGCATAGTGAATAATAGGTAAAGGGTGACAGTATGAGATAAGGAGATTAGAGAAGCTAAAGTCATTGATCAGTTGTACATTATGATTAATGGCAAGATGCAGGGACAGGGAGATACTGTTAAATCCAAACAGGAGAAACAGGCAGAATAAAGGAGTCAAGCCAGCGCGACAGATGCTCAAGTACGGGGTCATTTTAGTGGAGAAGGAGCAGGGCATACAGAAAAGAGGAGTACTGCATGGAACAGTGCCAAGTACGGCAAAGCGTTTAGGGTGAAGATACTCATAGACCTGATCTTAGTGCGTAAGAAGGATGAGACGTTATGGGACAGCCCAGGGAGGCGGGTTTTGGCAAGGGAGATTAACAGAGCCGTTAGATTGCAAAGATAGAAGGCTGCCCCTAGTGGAAGAGGAGTATAAGGAGCCAATGGAAAAGTGGACACTTAGTCATATGACCCACTGGAGCCTATATAGCTAAAGGGTCGACCAGGGTGGGTGAGGTGGGGAGAGGGTGGGGAGCCGGCGCAAAGCACCGGCGGGACGAGTGTTCAGTGAACAGAGCTATTAAATTAAATTACTCAGGGAGCTGTATCACTTAGCCGTGATGGCGGCGCTCACAGTCCCAGGGACTTCTAAGTTACAGGTAGATTCAAAAAAGAAAGTGAGAACAGCCGCTTTCTGTGCAGGATGGTACTAGCTATAGTCCCAAACCCAGCAGGAGAGAGCCGGCGGGAGGGAGGTCAAATTAATGTACCTTGCAGGCTATGCTCCTTCAGTAGTACAAGGTACCAGCGAGCGGCCGAGCTCCTGGTTCCCTTCCTCGGCGAGCGTGCGGTTGGTACGCCCCTATCAACAGTCGAGCTGGAGGAGCGTGGCTTGTCTTCAATGGGGGCCGCTGGTCTAGCGGGGACCCCAGAGGTTTCTTTAAGTCCGGTGGCTGGTTCCTGGATCCTGGAGGAGGGGGCCGAAGCCCCGGTGGGCTTGGAGGAATCCTAAGGGGGTAGCAAGGAGAGACAGATTAAGTAGGAAAGCAGGACAAAGGGAAGGGGCGGAGGTGACAGAAAGGTGGAGATTAGCTGGCAGGGGAGTAAAGTTGGAGGTTAGGCAGGTAAAGAAGACAGTAATTACATAAGTTTCAAGTTAACAATAGCTGGCAGTAATTCAAACAGGAAAAGGGCGGGAAGACAGAAAAAGGCAGCAGATAGCGGTTTAAATTTACTAGAGCAGGTTAGATTATTTTAGCCAAGGTTTTACAGGTTGAGAGAGTCTATAATTAAAGTGTTCAGTGAACAGAGCTATTAAATTAAATTACTCAGGGAGCTGTATCACTTAGCCGCGGTGGCGGCGCTCATAGTTCCAGGGACTTCTAAGTTACAGGTAGATTCAAAAAAGAAAGTGAGAACAGCCGCTTTCTGTGCAGGATGGTACTAGCTATAGTCCCAAACCCAGCAGGAGAGAGCCAGCGGGAAGGAGGTTGAATTAACGTACCTTGCAGGCTATGCGCCTTTGGCGGTACAAGGTACCAGGGAGCAGCCGAGCTCCTGGTTCCCTTCCTCGGCAAGCGTGTGGTTGGTGCGCCCCTAGCAACAGTCGAGCTAGAGGAGCACGGCTTATCATCAATGGGGACCGCTGGTCTAGCGGGGACCCCAGAGGTTTCTTTAGGTCTGGTGGCTGGTTCCTTGATCCTGGAGGAGGGGGTCTGAAGCCCCGGTGGGCTTGGAGGAATCCTTGCAGGCTATCGCCGCGGTACAAGGTACCAGGAGCGCCGAGCTCCTGGTTCCCTTCCTCGGCGAGCGTGCGGTTGGTGTGCCCCCAGCAACAGTCGAGCTGGAGGAGCGCGGCTTGTCTTCAATGGGGGCTGCTGGTCTAGCGGGGACCCCAGAGGTTTCTTTAGGTCCAGTGGCTGGTTCCTTGATCCTGGAGGAGGGGGTCCGAAGCCCCGGTGGGCTTGGAGGAATCCTTGCAGGCTATGCACCTTCGGCGGTACAAGGTACCATGGACGGATGAGCTCCTGGTTCCCTTCCTCAGTGAGCGTGTGGTTGGTGCGCCCCTAGCAACAGTCGAGCTGGAGGAGTGCGGCTTGTCTTCAATGGGGGCCACTGGTCTAGCGGGGACCCCAGAGGTTTCTTTAGGTCTGGTGGCTGGTTCCTTGATCCTGGAGGAGGGGGTCCGAAGCCCCGGTGGACTACCTGTTGGCCAGTCTCAGCTGCCAGTCCTGTTTGGAGGAGACTTTAATTTGGTCCTGGATGCTTTCCTGGACAAATTTCACCCCTCATCCCAGTCACACCCCCCAGGCAAGGGCATCATCTCAAGAACTTATTGAGGAATGGGGCCTCATAGATGTATGGAGGAGGGATAATCCCACCGGTAAGACTTCACTTTCTTTTCCCTGGTTCATAACACCTATAGCCAAACTGATTTTTGCCTTGCCAACCATGAGGCTGCTCAGGGAGTCTTTGACTCTGGGATAGGCAACGTCTTTATTTCAGATCATGCCCCAGTCCTGTGCAGCTGTATTCCACCTGGGCAGGGTCCCAGGAGCACTAGGTGGAGGTGTAATCCCCTATTGCTTAAAGATGAGGAATTCTGGAAGGCTATGATAGATGAGGTTAAATTTTACTTCTCAGCCAACTCTAGAGATGAGCTCAGTGCTGGCACGGTCTGGGAGGCCTTTAAGGTGGTTATCCGGGGTCAAATTATTTTGTACACTGTGGCCAAGAATAAAGCCTGCCAGGCTGAGCTCTCCCAGTTGCAAGCAGAACTCACGGCACTGGAGTCCTGTTTTAAGGAGTCCCCACCTACATAGGCAGATCAATCTCTCCTTACTGCTATTATTGTGGTTAAAAATCACATTAACACAATCTTGCAGTATAAGGTGGAATGGAACCTCATTAGATCCAAACACAGGTATTGGGAGGGGGGAGACAAGGGTGGGAGGCTGCTCGCTTACCAACTGTGTAAGCAATAAGCAGCAGCTCACAACCGTGCATTGAGAGACCCCTCTGGGAAAGTTGTTTCTGACCCCAAGGAGATTAATTCTGATATGAGCAGACACTACCAAGCCCTTTATCAATCTAAAGCTGTTCTGAGCACTGGGGATTTACTCCAGGAACAGGATGCCCTTTGTAGGTCAGCTGACATCCCTTGCCTGCCACATGAGGCAGTGGAGGCCCTGGATAAGCCCTTCACCTCTGCAGAGCTGTGGTGTGTGCTTTATTCCAGCTAACTAAAGGGAAGGTGCTGGGTCCTGACAGCATGACTGTTGAGCTGTATTAGCTCCTGAATGAGGAAATCACAACCCCTCTCCTTCAGGCCCGTCACGAAACTCACTTCACAGGTATTCTGCCCCCCACCATGTGGGAGGCTTTAGTCTCCCTCCTTCCCAAAAAGTCACACGACACCTTAGACTGTGCTAATTTTCACCCCATCTCTCTCTGGTCTGTTGACACCAAGATTGCAGTGAAAATCTTGGCCAGTAGGATGATGGGCATTCTACTTATGATAATCCACCCGTTCCAGGTAGGCTTCTCCAAGGGCAAATCTGGAGCGGACAATATCAGGCTGGTATTCAACCTTAAGTAGCTGGCCTTTCAATCCCAGACACCAATGGTGGCCCTTGTGGAAGATTTTTCCAAGGCATTTGATTCCGTGGAGTGAGCTTACTTGCACGATATATTAAAAATGTACGGCTGTGGTCCCTACTTTCGAAGTTGGATTTCCACCCAATACAGTTCCCCATTGGCTAGCATGCTGATCAAAATATATATCTCTCCCCCTTTCCATCTGCAACGGGGCACTCAGCAGGCCTGTCCACTTTCCCCTCTCCTGTTCCTGGTTGCCCTGGACCAGCTTGCCAGAAAGCTCCTATCAGTTAAAGACATCACCGGTATCCCAGCCACAGGGGCTACTTACTTAGTCAGTACTTATGCTGATGATATTCTGCTCACTCTCTCTGACCCTGCATGATCCCTGCCTGGTGCCCTGGCAGTGCTCCAGGATTTTGCCCAACTATCAGGATTGTGGGGGGACCAAAAGAAAACTGCTTTGGCTCCCTTGAACTCGGCTTGCTCTGATGACTGTCTGAGGGTACTGACATTAAATGCCCCCCCCCATTGATTTCTCCTACCTTGGGGTTATTATTCCATACCAGTGGAAGGAGTTTGAGTTGGTGAACCTCTCACCACTTCTTACTTCTCTGGCTGCTGAGACCGACCGGTGGCGTAAACTTAATTTATCACTGAGAGACAAAGTGGAGGTGGTACGGATGTTTTTCCTTCCTAGGATAGCCTTCTTTCTGAAAACACTCCCCATCTGTCTTTCCTCCAAGCTGTTCCATTCCTTGGATAAGTTGATCTCCTGGTTACTCTGAGAGGGGAAAGCACCCAGATGGAGTTGATCTAAACTCTGGGCTCACTGGACCAGGAGAAGCCTTGGCTTCCCATGGTTCCAGGGCTACCATCCAGCATACCTAGTAGAGTATGCTACTAAGTTGTTTGTCTACCCTGTTTCTAGTCAATCAATCAATCAATCAATCAATTAAATCAATCAAAATCTTTATTTAACCAGGCAATCACTGTTGAGCAAGCTCATTTTCGAGGTGGACCTGGGTTTGTTAACAAGGAACAAGGGACAATATACATGGGATGCAACACACAAGAAAATAGTAATAATACAAAGTGAGATACAATAATACAGTATATACAAAGTATCAGCAGGTAGCATTTACAGTAGTATATGTTTGGAACAGAAGATACAGCTAGTTTTGGGTAGGACATGATTTTTCATAAAAGTAAAGAAATATTCATATCAGGTGCACCAAACACAAATAGAACCTAATATAAAAAGATATATAGTGATATGGTATGGAGAATTTACAGCTGGAACCAGGGTCAAAGGAATGTGGAAGGGACAGATATGGGGGTAGAAAAAGGGGATAGGGAAAAGTCGATTTTAGATGTGATCAGTCTTTTAGCAGTAGCAATTAGAGTGTGCCTGGACTTATAGGAGTCACTATTTAGGGTAGACAGGCACAGGACTCTCTATTATGATGTAGCTATAGAGATTTAAAAGCTGCTAACCTGATGGGGTGAGTTAATTTCAAAGTTTTTTCTTCTTGTTCCACAGTTGAGGGAGTACAAAGTTGATGGCTGCTCTGCCAATGCGAGCTTTTGCTTTGTAAACATAAAGGTAGATATATGAGGTGCTTCTCAGGGCATACTTCCCCGGGGTGCACAAAGGTAAACAGACAGAGATATACTGGGGCAGTTTATTTGAGATAGCTTTGTATGTCCAAACTGCAGCATGTGTTTGCCATCTGTAAGCAAGGGATGACCATCCCACTGCCGTGTACAATGCACAGTGTTGGGCTGAGTATGGAAGACCTGTGATAAATCTTATGGCTCTGTGATAAAGCGTATCAAGTTTGGCTAGGGTACCTGCAGGTCCCTGACTATATAGAAAGTCTATGTAATCCAAAAGGGAAAGAAAGGTAGTTTGAACCAGTTTCAGTTTAGCGTCGCTTGTGAGGAGATTATTAATCCTAAAGAACAGACCAAGTCTTTGTCTAAGTTTCTTTGCCAGTTCTTGTACCTGATCTGTGAAAGTAAGTCTATGGTTTAACCAGACCCCATGGTACTTGAACTTTGGTACATAGTCCAACTGCTCACCTACAGTAGAATGGTTGTGATCTGTGGGAGTGTCCCAGCAATTGCAGGATTTAGTGCATTTTGAAGGGGCGAGAGGAACGTTGCTTTGTTTTGTTTTTTTGCATTTAAGAGCAGTTTCTGGTTTATAAACTGATGTTACAGCAGATTAAATTCATTTTGAAGGGCTTTACAGGCTGCTTCAGGTGTGGGGCTACTAGTATAGAGTACTGTATCATTCGCGAATAGGTGTATTTGTGCTTCTTTGATGGGGGCATCTATGTTGTAAATATAAATGCTGAAGAGCAAGGGAACAAGAACAGAACCTTGTGGTACACCCCTCAATAGGGG
Source organism: Neoceratodus forsteri (assembly GCA_016271365.2). Taxonomy (NCBI): domain Eukaryota; kingdom Metazoa; phylum Chordata; order Ceratodontiformes; family Ceratodontidae; genus Neoceratodus; species Neoceratodus forsteri. Next base: position 801,032,942 of record CM057454.1, read on the forward strand.
TTTTGGTGGAGAACCTTCTCCTTCTGCATTAACTTGTTGAAGTCATCCTGAGAGGTAGTTGGAGAACCATTTAAGGGATAGGGAATCCAAACCAATGTTCTGGAGGGACGACAGAATCAGTCTGTGATCAACAGTGTCAAACACCTTGCTTAGGTCCAAGAAAACTGCACAGACAACATTTTTTTTTTGTCTAATTCAAGCTACCAGTCATTTGTCACCTTGGCTAGAGCAGAGATTATACTGTGCTGTGCTCTAAAACTGGATTGTAATGGGTTGAGCAAGTTTTCTGATTCCAGGTACTTCTGAAGCTGGGAGTTCACTATTTCCTCCAGCATCTTTGACAGGATTGGAAGTAGGGAGATTGGCCTGTAGTTACTGAGGTCACTAGGATCTCCTGACTTAAACAAAGGGACCACAAGTGCATTTTTCCAAATGGACAGTAGGTCATCCTGGGACAAGGATAAGTTGAAGAGATGAGTAATTGGGACTGCAAGAACTTGGTAGCTGACCTTTAAGAAGTACGGGTCAGTGAGGTCGGCCACAGCACTTTTTCTAGTGTCCAGTTGAAGGAGAAGATCTTCGACTTCTTTCAGGGAGGTAGGCTGCAGAGAGAAGGATGGACTGGGGATGGGTTTTTCTTGTGTATCCAGTCTAAGTTGTTGGTGGAGGATATTCACAGGAGAGTAGTCAAAGGCTAGCCCTGCAGTGGCAAAATGATTATTGAGAGCATCAAGGATAGACTGTCTGTTGGAGATGACAGTATTGTCGATCAATAATTTAGTAGGTAGGGAATTTACAGTGGTGTGACTTTCAATGTCTTTGATAGTCTTCCAGAATTTGGAAGCATTTCTTGAGGAGCTCCCCAGCTGAGAGCAGTAAAAATTAGCTTTGGCTTCTCTGACCATTTTGGTGTAGAGGTTCCTCTCCCTCCAGAAAGAATTCCAGTCATTTATTAAATTAGTTTTCCTAGCAGTTCTCCAGAGTACATCCCTACTCCACAAAGCATCTTTCAGGTCTTCTGTAAACCACCAACAGGATTTGTTTCTGGCACAAACTTTTACTATGGGAGCATACTTGTTGAGATCCCCTAGCACAATTTCTGAGAAAATATCATAAGCTGTAGTCAGGGACTTGGCTAGATAGAAGCCCTGCCATCACATGGAGTCCCTTAGGTCTGATATGTACTTATGTCAATCAAAGTTGCGTATGCACCTTTTAAAGGAGAATTTTGGTACAGTTGATGATTTAAGAGTGGATCTTACACACGCAATGAAGCAATGGTGGCTAATATCAGAGAAAAAGATGCCAGCATGGGAGAATAAATGGGGTTTGTTAACTAAAATGATATTCAAGAGAGTACTGTTATTAGGGTTGAGCTTGTTAGGATGAGTAGATTCATTTATTAGCTGTGACAACCCAAGGGAATCACAGAACATTTTAAGTGGGGTGGATGCATTGGAGAACCAGTCTAAGCTGAAGTTCCCTAGCATGATACACTCTGAAGATGCTGAACCCAGGGTGTTTTTGAGATGTTTTAACAACTGTAGTCCAGCTGATGGGGGTCTGTAGCATCCTATTATACATAATGAGACACCGGTGACAATTTCAATCTTTAATGACAAGCTTTCAAATTCTTTTGGAACAGAGATTGAGTCAATTATGGAGGCAGGGAATTTATCCTTGATGTAAATATCTACTCCATCACCTCTGGTTTGTCTGTCGGCTCTGAACAAAGAGTAGGAGGGGATGTTAACTTCGTTGTTACTGGTCGTTGGTCAGAGCCAGGACTCTGTAATCACCAGAACATCTGGAGCAGTATGACATACCCAGGCCTGAACATAAGTGATTTTTTTTTAATAGGCTACATACATTAACATACAAGAATGTAAGCCCCTTGAGGGTTTGTAGCTCTGCTGGGGATTCTATGGGTGCCAAAGGGTCTGGATTAAGCTCTACATTTCCTGAGCATAGTAAAAGCAGGAACTAGAGTTTCCTGCAGAGTCCTAGGAGAAGTGTGGGTGGCTGGGTCTTCTTTTGGTTAAGTGATTTGTCTGCAGCAATATAGGGAGTTCTGAGGCTAGTTCCCAGTTTTCCTGATGCTGCATACTATAATACCCTGACCGAGAGAGTCAATGGGAGTAGGGGGAAGTATGCAGAAGGTGGTGTAGCCCTGTAGGCAGGCACTAGGAGAGTTCCTGTTTGCCAGTGCAGGTGAAAGACCAGCAGAGGGCTAGGGGAAGTTAGAGCACATACAAGTTCTTCTATTTGATAGAAAAAGTCCCGGTTGGACAATGTAAAAAGAGAGCCATTCTCCACTCTAGGAGTTATTTTTTGATTCACGTTCCAGTCCAATACATGTAAGATGAGCAGAGACAAGCATAGAAACAGGTAATATGCCCTCATTATGAGACTATTACCCTATGGGCACTGCAAGTGCGGGCAAGAGAAGGGATTCTCAATGGAGGAGAATTTCTTAATCCCTGCAGCATACTACTATAGGCAGTGGAGGCCTGAAGCAGTAATTCTTAAGTATGGCTCCTGGTCAGGCTAATAAGAAAAGAGTTCACCTGACTATAGAGTAGAACTAGGGGCAGAGAGGCTTTGAAGCACATTTCTTAGCTACTACTCTGGAGCAGACTAAGTACTAGAGAGATCACCTGACCTAAACCAACTGCCTTAGCAAGACAGGATATGCTAGTCAACAATAAGCAAACCTAAAGTACCAAAATGGTATGCCTCAGCAAAACAGAATGAGATAAAGCTGCTAGAAGACTTAGTTGCAAAAAGGGGATGGGAGAAATTGCAGTTGTTGACAGTAAGTAACCAACAAATTGAAACATCAGATAGGAGTGGGTGGAGACTGTGTGCATTTAAAGGAGGCTTGGGAGGGGGAAGGGAGGCCTGGGAGGGGGAGGGGGTGAAATGAAAAATCAAGTGGAAGTTTGCAGAGCTAGCACTGAATCAGTCCACATACATTTGGAGTGAAACTGCAGTGGGGGGGATGGTAATTTACTTTCCACAGGCCTAGCAGAACAGGCTAAATTTAAATATATAAATTAGAAGCCAAGTACAGGGATGCAGGCTTATATTAAGCCACACATCTCAGATGCTCCTGTTTCAGCTGAGTGAGACCAGCCAATCAGGGAGCTTTACACAGGCATGGAGCCAATAGTGCTATCCTGAGAAGGCGCTGAAATTGAAAACAGCAAATTGCAAGTGATGATCTGATCAGTGTTCACACAGCCCAGAGAAACTGTGGCAATTTTTAAAATGTCATACCATATCTATCTCTTGGGGGGGGGTGGATCAGGCTCCTTACACCATAGTGGTGCTATGGCTGGATCAATACCGCTGCCTGTGGGGGCCAGTGGCACCATATCTATCTCTTTGCGGTGTGGGTGGATCAGGATCCTTGCACCATAGAGGTGCTATGGCTGGGTCATGACTGCTGCCCATGTGGGCAAGTGGCACCTTATCTATCTCTTTGGGGGATGGGTGGATCAGGCTCCTTGCACAGTAGAAGTGCTAAGGTTGGATCGTGACCGCTGCTCCACTGTGGGTTGAACTTGAGTCTAACTAAGCTCATGAGTATTCCCTTATATCCTTGCTATTAGCCAGTCCTCCCTCCTCTTCTCAGGGTACTCCTGTTATGCTGGAGATGGAACTGGCTTGGTGTAAACTCACATCTACCTCTCACACCCCCTTAAATACCTGGCATCCTCCCATACATTACCCCCCCTCTATGGAACAATAAGAACATTTCCAAAGACCGGAAACCTATATACTGGTCTGGCTGGTAACCCATAGTATTAATACAGTCCAGAAATTATGTATCCCAAACTCTACTGAGCTGATGTCTTTAGACCAGCTGAAGGCTCAATTTGCATTTTCTGTGTGCGACTTTTGGAGATACCTCCAGATCCAGAGTGCGGTCGGGGCTTATCCAGCCCGGGTGAGCTCTGATCCTAAATGTCATTGGTTAGGCAAGTTATACAAGCCTGGGGGCAATGAGGACTGGCCAGAAAATGTTATAGTACCTCCAGGACTCTCAACTCGATTCCACTGAGTCATGTAAATGGAAATGGGAGGCAGACTTGCAGGCACCCTATCTCCGCAGACACCTGGGGGTCTGTGTATTGCAGCTTCCCACATGGCCTACAGGGACACCAAATGTCAGCTTATCCAATTAAAAATCCTGCTTATATGGTATAGAACTCCTGCCATTCTCCACTTGTCAGGCTTAATGGGGCAGTTTCAATGCTGGAAATGCCACCAGAACTTCGCCCATGTTCTCCACATTCTCTGTCAATGCCCGAAGCTTATCGCCTTCTGGACCTCAGTCTCCTTAGACTGTGCCAGAGTACTGGGATAGCTTCTTAGCCTTTCCAACCCCATGATACTTTTGGGTAATCCCTTATCTCTGGAGCATCTCTCCCCTCTACCGCAGGGATGGGTCCCGGTGGCAATTCCCGAAGCTTAGGGAGTTATTCTAAAGCAATGGAGACAACCTCAATCTCTCTCAATCTCATCCTGGTGCACAACCATAACACAGCTTGCTGTCCTAGAAAGGGGCAAATCCCCAAGTACCATAGGAAATGGGATGAGTATTTGAATTAGCATAAATGCAAAGATCCACCACCTCCACCAAGTAACCCCCTCCCACTTAACTGATCCCATCATCCTGGCCTCTCTTAGATACCCTCCACCTTTTTTCCACTCCCCAGGATACCCTTAACAGTAAATGGCTGTCCTGTGGTTGGAAGGGTCTTTTCTCCTTCCAAATGGTGTATGGATGAGCGTAAGTCTCCTCAGTCTTTGGAAGTGCATGCAGTGGTAAATTTATCTTTTCTTCCTATTTGGCTGGACAGGATATGTATTTGCTTTTTGCTGTTTCTCTTTTTCGCTCTAGTGGTAATTAAATGGCAGATATATTGATAGGCCTGTTCATATCGGGGTTAGTTTGTATCTATCCATGGAATGTTCATTATTGTTGTATTACCTTTGAAATTGCTACTCCTGTCTCATGCACTGATGTATCCCTGTGAAAACTTGTATATTGAAAAAATTGAAACTAATAAAATTTGTTATGATGAAAAAAAAATCCCAGTCCGTAAACTGACAAAATTCCAGTCCGCGAGCAATCCCCTTTAGTGAGGTAGCAATATCCTTGACCATCACTTAAGGACCAGATGGCTAAAATCTGACAGTCAAGGATTTCTCATGGACAGCGATTTTGACAGCTTGCGAAAGAGGATTGACCTCACAGTTGGGGATGTTGCTACCTCGTGAACTAGGATTTAAAAAAATTTGCCATTGCACTGTAAATAAACAGTTTGGTCTTTTGACTTGAAATTTGCAAGGTATTAAGGGAATGCCCCAGAGTTATGAATTGTGCTATTTAGGTGTTGAAAAGTTAATTTGTTTCATAGATATGGTATCACAAAGTTTAAATTTTTTCCATAGGATAACATTACAGCACCCATAGCAACGTTCAGCGCCCAAATCTTGAAAATGAAGCAATATACAGATTTTTCACTACCCACAGCTGAGATCACAGCTGCAGAAACAAGTTTGGAAATCATAGATTACACCAACAATGTTATTTGCTTCCTACTTGCTGTGGTTACAGAGATATTGGCAAAAACGTGTTCCAAGGGTGCCTTTTCAGTGCTTTTCGGTGCCTGTATCTTGCAAATGATGTAAAAGACAGATTTTGTTGGTTTGTCTTGTTTGGAGGTCTCACTGTCATGATTACACTTGATTTTTTTTCATAGCTGCTACAGTTGCTGAGATATTGGCAAATTCATGTTACAAGTGTTCCTTTCCCTATAGGGCTGCTGTATGGGTCCATACTGATGTGTACTGTAAGTGGGAGTGCAGGGCCCAGAGGGTCCAGGCTCCCACAGAAATACATCATTATGTACAAATGGGCAGCTTGGTGGGAGCAAGGGGCCCTACCAACACATAACATTTAATAGTTATATTACACTTTTTCAAAAAGTAAGGAAATTCATTGCAAAAAACTTCATTAATGAATCAGTTAGGGTTAAAGAGACACAAGAGGGGAAATGAGCAGTTAGGACTGAGCACCAATCCCCCCACAACCCCACCCTTTCATCCTCCATAGTCTGAAGATGACGGGGTGTGCCATGGGGTTATGAGGCCTAACTCTCACTCCATTCTCTTTTACTGTAGCATGTCAACCTGTTTACACATGGAATGGGGAGAGAGTTGGGCCTGACAACCTCATGACACATCCCATCGTCTGTTGGTCTCTGGAGGATGAGGAGGTGGGGGGTTAGGGGCTCAACACTAACATCTCTTTTCCCCACTTTTGTCCCTTTAACCCTAACTGATCCATTAATGACATTTTTTTGCACTGTATATATATATATACAGTGTATATATATATATATATATATATATATATATATATAGAGAGAGAGAGAGAGGAATGAATAATGGATGAGCAAGTGTGTGTTATGCATATTTTTCACACCGAGGAGTGACCCATAAACCTCAAGAGTGAAGCTCGAGAGGTCAATGTGGGCTTCACACACCAAGGGTGTGAAAAAAATATGCATAGACACACACTTGCCTATCTTTTATGTTTTATAATAATTGGTGACTCCCTTTAATATCCTGAACGTTGGTGCTGAATTACATGCTGAGTACTGTTTTGTTAGATTACATTTTTGTATTTGATATTCATATAACAGTTTAACTGTCTTTGAAAATGTTTTTTAAAATGCTTCAAGTTGCTAAAGTTATTGTACTATTTATCTACTATACAATAACTTTTTAAAAGTCCAAATACCAGTTGAAGCATCCTCTAGAAATCCATTGTGGTGTCATGCAGAATCTACTAGAATTGTGATAAAACTATGGTAAAAACAGTAAGATCGAACAAAACATTGAATTTGTTAGTATGCATAAATACTGATTTCGTTGCAGCAATCATGGTTTTCCCAACACACCGTGAAGGAAGTGACTGCATCAATTCAGATCTTCCAGTTGCTGTGGTGATCCTGGGGAAAAGAGAGAAAAAAATACTGTAAAGGACCTGGTTCAAGTACTGAAAGTCGACATTTTTTTTGACGAGGATAACTGTTGAAACGTAGCTGGTTTTTTTGGGGGGGTGGGGTTGCATTTTGAAAAGTAGTTTGTTGGTCTGGGGGTACTCACATGCTGCTTCTTTAGTCAGAGTCAGTGTCATGGATGATCCATGGCCTGGTTTTTTTCACTGCTGGACCATGGTTTGTGATATTTATCATCACTTCCTCGTGGAAGACACAGTTGGGACCGAATATACTGTGGAGGTTTTTTGTGGTGTTGTCCATAGAGAGTGTCATGGGTGCTATTCTTGCTGGCAATGGAGATCTCTGGGGCACTAGTACTGAACACAGGAACTTTTTGGAGGTTCTTGGGGTGGCATCTGAAATCGGCACTTTATTTAGAATGTTTGAAATGTGCCTTTGCTTTTTCTCACTGAGAACAGAGTACTTGTTGATGATCTGTAAACCTTTATGTCTGAAGACCTGCTGAACATCTGTCGGTGGCACATTGGCATCTATGAGATGCTGGATTGATGTTTTACGAGTGCTGTGGTTAGTTATATGTTTGTCTTCTGGTATTCCAGCAGACAGTTTCATGTTGAACATCATCTTTCACAATTTGTTCATTCCAATTTTCATGGAACAGAACCACAGTTATTTGCCAGGGACATAATTTATGTTAGGAGGCAGATAAAATGGTGACTCTGCTGTTAATATTGATTTTGGATGGTTGGTTTTATAGATATCATAGACAGTGACTGGGTCTCTGTCTATATTGCTGGGGTTCTCGTATAGTCGTGGAAACATAGGTCGGACATCACGGGTTTTTTTTAACGTTCTTGTCTTCATCTGTCTTTTGGTATACTCTAGATAGCGGTGCCCATGAGTCCTTCCCTTCACTTGTATCTCCCCACCTTAGATCATATTGCTCCTTTGTTCGCAAAGCAAAATGTAGGCCAGTATGGAAAAATATAAAATTAAATATTGCTGTTGGTGTTCGCATGGATATGGTACCAGATGTATATAGGAGGTTTATGTCTTCTTCTGAGAGAGCTTGTGCTTTTAGTGGTCTGTTTTCCTTTCCTTGCTTTTTAAGAAACCTTTGTCTGGCTCTTAATGTTTCTGTTGTCTGTATGAACTCAAAGTCAGTGCTTTGAAATATGGACATGGGGTACTTCTCGTTTCTGAGGTGCCTGTCAATGCTGGCTAATATACCTCGTAGTGTGCTAGGTTCATATTCGGAACCATCTGTTTTCCTTACACAGAAAATGAATTCAGCCAACAGGAGATCTAACTCTGGGGGTGTTATTTCTTTGAGCTCTCTTGTTTCATTTTTCTACGACAAAAATGTAGTTGACAGCTTTAAGTCACTACCTGTCTTTTGGGCTGTATTTTGATTCTCTTGTTCAAGAATGAAAATTTCTCTCTTTCATTTCCCATTGGTAACTGAAATCTCTGTGCCATTTTTTTCTTTTTCACAGGAGATGTGCTGCTAGAGAGGCAAGAAACATATGGAGACTGCTTCCTTGAAACTAGCGGTAGTAAGTGAAAGAGCTTTGCAGTTTGAAGCTATTGTTTTACCACTCAGAATGTCTCATGCTCAGGCATGCTTGAGAGGTATAGATGTGGATATTTTGAAATGCCAGAATAACTCGATTTCAGGGGGTTGTTACGGTGTTTCAGCTGTGTCTGAAAACAGGATATTAAAGGGGGTCACTAGTAATTTTATATATATACAGTATATGTATGTGATACATGATAGGCAGGAGTGGGATATGGAAAATATTTTCCCCTATCTCATGATCTGCACATCATGTGTGCGATTTATACAATAGGGGAATCATTTATGTTAGTTTTATTTGTGTTTCTAGTTAGTTTAGTATGCTTTTTCCTGTGGCATTTTGCTTTGTGTTGTGAATGGAGGTGATTGCTGCTATGTGATTGGTTGTAGGTATAGATGGGAAGTAGTTCTGTTTTGTTATTGGTTGGTATTTTAGGTTGTTGTTTGTGACTGGTTAAGTTTTGTTTGTGTGATGCTTTGTTTGGTTTAGTACGTTGAGTGGGTGGGAGCTTGATTGCCATCTTCGTGGAGGGTGTTTTTGTTATATTTCTTTTTGTTTCATGCTTTATTGTTAATTTGGTGTGCATTTTTACCCTGTGATGCTTATTTGGCATCAACTATGCTGTGCAGTCTGGTGGCTCTGTGTTTTATTTCTGAGTTGTGCATTTTGGTAGCGGTGGTGCGACTGCAGGAGTTTTATTTTCACAGAGTGCTTTTTTTACATTGAGATCTGTGATGAGGACTGAAGAACTGAAGTAGTGAAGAATTTGCGGACATTCTGGGAAAACTTGCAATGGGGTATAGTAGATAGTGTGGGAATGTGTTAAATTCATTCAGCATTTGTTTTCTGGCACAGCTTCAATTTCGGGTTCAGGTCTCGTACGATTTCTGGAAGGCTGCACTTCAGTTGAATGCAGTGAGCGTGTGTTTGAAATATGTTGAAATTTAGTATTTAGTGTTTATTGTAGTGATGTGAAGGTTTTGTGTGGATGCTTTTTATACTGGGTCATTTTTAGAAAAACTTTGATGTACAAACGTAATGTGGTGAGCTTACTCCTTGTAGTGACATAACTAGAGTGAGAATATCACTTGGTGACATAGCAACTGTGTGTGTAAATGCAAATAATCTCACAGTTGCTATGTCAGCAGCATTTATCTCACTCCAGTGAGAATGTCTTTTTATTTGCAATGTTTATCACCCACCCCATTGTATAAATAAATAAATAAATTATATATATATATATATATATATATATATATATATATACACACTAACACATCATTTTCTTTTATTTCAGACTCTTCAAGGATGTCACTAAACTTTTCTGTCAAGCAGAAACGTGGAGATCAAAATCCTAGGACCCTGCAGAGTGTAGTGCATTACCCTGCCCTGACAACAAGAGACTCTGAAGTAACTCCTTTGAGTGACAAATGTTACAGCACAATTATAGTGAGAAAAGATATTCAAACCTAGTTAGGTGGTGAAAATCGTCATGGTGAGAACTCAAGAAGAGAATACTGGCTGGGAGGGGTTAAGCTGGGGATCACTAAGAAGGAGAAGAACCTATGGGTAATGATAACAGTGACCATGGACAACACTGCTCAGTGCAGGAGAGCAGCTGCAAAAGTGAACAAAATGTTGGGGTGCATAGTGAGGGTTTTTTCATCCAGGTAAAGCGAGGTGATCTTGCCCCTCTACAGGTTTCTGGTAAGGCCACACTTAGACTACTGTGTGCAGTTTTGGAGGCTATACCTAAAGCGCAATATCAGGCTACTGGAGGGGGTGCCAAGGAGGCCAACAAAGATGATATGTGGAATGGAAGGGACAGACTATGACAGCAGGCTAAGAGACCTAAATATGTACACCCTGGAGGAAAGAAGCGAAGGGGGGTACATGATAGAGACATTCAAGTATCTGAGGGGAATCAATAAGGATGAGGCAGATGGGGTCTTTAAGTTAAGGAAGGTGAGGGCCACCGGGGGCATGCACTTAGAAAGGAGGGGGAAGATTTAGGAAGGAAATGAGGAGACACTATTTCACAGAGAGGGTGGTAGCAAAATGGAACACCAGAATGGGTGGTATTATGTAAATCTGTGAACAGTTTCAAAAGGGCATGGGACAGGGGACAGGGAAACACAGAAACATAGAATTTGATGGCAGATAAGGACCGCTTGGCCCACCCAGTCTGCCCATTTCCCTACCTACTGGATAAGCTGCAGATCCTAGTTAACCAGCAGCCTACTTCTTTCTACCCCCACCCCCTAGAATTGCCTTATGACTGTCCCATGCATGCTTGAATTCCACCACTGATTTTGACTCCACAACCTCCTCCGGAAGGCCGTTCCATGCATCCACAACCCTCTCTGTGAAAAAATACTTCCTTAAATTACCTCTGAGCTGCCCCCTCTATCTTCAAATTGTGCACTCTTGTTCTTGCACACCTCTTTTTTTGAAAGATGCTACCCTCTTGGACTTTGTTGATTCCCTTGAGGTACTTGAACGTTTCTATCATGTCCCCCCTCTCCCTCCTTTCCTCGAGGCTATACATATTAAGCTCCTTTCGTCTCTCTTCATATGTCTTCCGGTGCAGACCCTGCACCATTTTAGTTGCCCTCCTCTGGACAGCTTCCATCCTGTCTATGACTTTGCGGAGATTGGGTCTCCAGAACTGCACACAGTACTCCAGATGGGGTCTCACCAGCTGTCTGTACAGAGGGATAATAACTTCCCATTTTCTACTGGTGATGCCTCTCCCTATGCATTCCAGTATCCCCCCAGCCCTCCTTGCTGCCCTCTCAAATTGCTTGCCCACCTTTAGGTCATCTGATATGACTACCCCCAAGTGCCTTTCCATTTTTGTTGTTGTTAGTATCTCACCCCCCCATTGTGTACTCCTCCCCTGGGTTTTTGTTTCCCAGGTGCATTACCTTGCACTTCTTGGCATTGAATCTAAGCTGCCATACATTTGACCATTCCTCTAACCTTGCCAAGTCCCTTCTCATCCTTTCCACCCCACCCTGTGCATCAACTCTGTTGAAGATCTTTGTGTCATCTGCAAAGAGACATACTTTTCCTTCCAGTCCTTCTGCAATGTCACTTATAAAGACATTGAAGAGGACCGGTCCTAATACTGAACCCTGCGGTACCCCACTAGTAACCCTCCTTTCTTCTGAGTGGACTCCATTTACTATTACTCTCTGTGTCCTATTCTCCAGCCAATTCTTTACCCAGGCTGTCATCTTGGGACCCACTCCCAGGCTGGCTAACCTGTATATTAATCTTTTGTGTGGGACTGTGTCAAATGCCTTGTTAAAGTCTAGGTAGGCAATGTCCTCAGCCCCTTCCTGATCTACTACTTTGGTCACCCAGTCAAAGAAATCTATCAGATTCATCTGGCATGACCTTCCCGCTGTGAATCCATGCTGCCTAGGGTCCTGTGCCCCTCTGGCCTCTAGTTACTCGACAATTCTTTCCTTCAGAAGTGACTTGTCGAGTATCTAGAGGCCAGAGGGGCACAGGGGAGAGTGAGGATGGGGGAAGTGAGGGTTGGCAGTGTGATGATGACAAATGGGAGGGGGGGGGTAGCTGAAAACTTGAGATGCTAGCTGCACACACGAGCAGACTTAGATAGACTGGATGGTCTGTTTCTGCTGGCACATTCGTATGTTTGTATGAGCAGTGTGCATCAATTCCATAGTCTAACTATGACCCTGCCAAGCATGGCTATCATAGACAATGCTATCAAAGGTTCACAAAAGCCAAGTGTATCAGAAAATCTGGAGAAGATGCATATGCTGGTTAATGCAGCTCACATCATCATCTCAGTGGTGGGTGTTCCTTGTCCCTCATCATCTAAAGTGTTCTTTCCTGATACATAAGGAATCTGTAACAAATATGTAATCGTGAATGGGAAGAAGCAATATCCAACTACTGTTGTTAAAGAAACAGCTGAAGCCACAATAAAAAGGGTGGCAGAGTTACATGATGACCACAATATGCTCACAAAAATAAAGACTGAGGGCCTCATTGCAAGGGAGTTTCTTAAACATGACAAGTGCTACGTAAATTATACAGTAATCACAAGCGATAGGACCCCAGATGATCAGAATTGAAGTGATGATGAGGATGAGAATGAGCAGTCAGATGGAACTGGGTTTGAGGCCATTTGTTGTGTAATTGAAGGCAATGTGCTTCAAAGACAGCGAGCCATTGCAATGTATGCATTAAATGAAATCTCAAGCATTGGAGTAGGAGATTGACAATATCACTATAAACTTAGAAACCAGCTGAAAAAGAAATATTGGGATTCACTTCTATTTTTAACAATTGATCCTCAAAAACCACTAGTCATAATCAGTGCTGAATCATTAACAGGTGGTGCATCAGTCACAGAGCTTTTGTAACGGATGACGATCAAGTCATCAGGCATGCTGCTTCCTTGTTGTATAAACATATCTTAAGATTTGTATAGACAGCACCTTCACTACCATGGCCACCAACGATGAATGCTCTCCTGAGTAAAGAATGACAGCCCCCAGAGACAATTCAATCATTTTCTTACGTGTACTAAAATCCCCCAAATATAGAGAGTGAACAAGTCTCCCAGCTGTCAAAGTCCTGCTCAGAAGACCTAATTCATGGTGCTACATCTGGCGAGTTTCTCACCACCAAACATGCACTTGTTGTAGTTGTGTTGCACATTATGACTGGACAGAACATGCCCATGAACATCTTGTTTCATTTAGGAAATAGTTGCAGTTATGACTAAGTGTGAGAAATTGAAACTGGTTTACTGGAACTTTTACAGCATTTTCAAGAGCAAGTTCTGTTACTGCCACTTTGGCCAACATCAGAGTCTGCTGTTGTCTTAATAGTTTTCTTGGTGGACAACTTTGATCAGAAAATTGAAACAGCAGTTGGGCATGGAACAATACACAGTACATATTGTGTTGCATATCAAGAAGAATCTGAAGGCTTGGAGGAGAGGATGTGCTACAATGTGCGCAGTTGCCGAATAGCTCATCAAGCTGCAGCCTCCTCTGAAACACCTGAACATACCTGTAAGCAGGGGCGTCATTTCAGCAAAATCATAGGGGTAGCAAGGTGGGGGAGCTACGGTGCGGGTGGGGCTACAGTGTGGGCAGGGCCAGAGAGGGTGGCATTTGTCAATGTGACATATAGCTAGTCACCAAGTAATTTAAAAATGGGTATGAACTGGATAGTGAAGTTTGACTATAAATCTGAAATGGGTCATTACAGATGTTGATTCAAATTAAATAGCTAGTTTTCATCAAATTATGGAATCAGTATAGTGAAAGGCCCATTCCTCAACTGTACAAATATTAAACAATATTATAAGGTATGGGTATCCCTTATTACCCACTGAAGTCAAACAGATTACAACCTTATAGTGTATAGTGGAACTTCGTTGTTCACTGAAATCTAGCACTCTCAAAATGCTGTTCTGCTGCACTAGTGACATCCGCAGGACAGCAGAATGAAAAAGACTTTTCATTCTGCTGCAGTGTGGACATCACACATGGTGTCCTCGAGCAGTAATCTGACAGTTAGTCTTATTTAAAAAAAAAGATGTAGTATTTTTTTTTTTTTTGTAGTCAACGACAGTCCACTATACACTATACAGAACAGTGCTCGAGTACCAGTTAACAACAGGGTTGTTCTTTCACCTCATTGGTACTATGATGACTGATTACCTCTTGAGCTGCGCTCTCAAGGTAATCTGTCATCATAGTACCAACTCAGTGAAAGAATAGCCCTGTTGTTAACTGGTACTCATGCACTATCCTATATGTAAGCCCACTTTTGTAATGTCAGAACCTTATAAACCTATCTCATCTATGTCATAGCAGTGGGTTTACAAAATGGAATGCCAGTGTTATTCAGTATTGACACCCAGAATGTGATTGTTAGTCTCAGTAAGGTATTCAAATAACATTCCAGTTGTCACAATTTACTGTTACTGAGCCTAGCAATCACTATGTCTGATAGAGATTTTAACTCTGGTGCCATTCTGGCCCACTGTCTGTTTATCCTAATAATGTAGAAATGCCTGGCAGGACAGAGGAAAAAGAGTATTTGGGTCAGACAAATGACAGAAATGTGAATCAACGTATTTGGAAGGACACATATTGGGAAGGCAAAGATGACTAGAACAAGGGTTACCTATTAAGGCACAGAACAAAAGTCAGGAAAATAAAGTAATTTTTGTTCTAATATAAGCAGCCCTGTGCTGGGGAGAATTATTGCCTAAAAATACACTAAACTGCACCATTTAACTCATAATTTTCAAACTTTTATGGAAAAGCATGCCCCTGGACCCCCCCAAGAAATATTTGGAATCCCCCATCAAATCCTGGCTATGTCTCTTGTTTAACCTTATGCACACTCTTGGGCCTATTGCCAGTGAGAAAAAAAAAACAGAATGATAGAAGATGCAGGAAACTTTTATTTATAAAAAGCAAAATGATTGAAGTTTTCAGACCTGCCTTTAAGGGTTTGTTCCGCTTTGAAAATGTATGAAATTTAGATATAAATTTCAGAAGTATAAGAGCAATTTCTATTACAATTTATATTTTGAACCCAGCTTTTAGAAAACCACCATTAAAATTAAATTAGCTAATTCTGGCCTCACACAAACATGTACAGTATATGATACCAGCCTTTGAAGATATGTCTCCTAGAATACAAAACTGAATTATGTTTTACTGATCTAAATATTTATTTATTTAAATATCGGATAACAGCTTTGAGCTATGCTGGCTAGCTGTGCTGATGGACACTTTCCTCTGCTACTGCAGCTACTCACCTCGCTCCCACTCCTCCGAGGCTCCTGCTGGCTGCTCTGCTGCCTGGTGCGGTGCTGTGCCACTGCTCGGACTGAAGAGGACACTTAAACACCACCACACCACCCGGAGAGTCTGTCTGGCCACTTGTAGGCCTCAGCCTGCCACCTGTCTAATAAACCAACCTCCCTCCCAACCCTAACCCCACCCAGAGTGCTTGAATTGCTGCCCAGCCCATTCCACTCACTCTACTTAACTCCCCCCAGCCGTCCCCCTCTACAACAGCACCGCTAGTCTCTCTGCTGCTCAGCCTGCAGGCCAGCCACTGCCAGGCCTTCTCCCCTTGTAACCCTTGCTTGCTGAGGCTGCCTGATGGTGTGTGTCTCCCGTCGGACACCCAACTCATACTACGACAGTCCACAGACAACAGGATAAAACCACTCGGTGCCCTCGCCTCACCTGATTCCCAAATCCCGCCAATCCTCACTCACAGAATTGGCCAGATTTGACGCTCATGTATCATACCTAATTAGCTCTCCCCTCCCAGCCAATCACAGTGTTGCAAGGGGGACTTGCCAACCCCAACCAACCAGTCAGAATGATTTTCGGGGGGGGGACCAACCAAGCAGACAGAAGGCACCATCCGTGATCTGTGCCTATTTTAAGTAATGTGACACCAACACAGACAGAGTACTCCCTGAAACCAGCACAAGCGCACGGGCATGTAATGCCGCTGTGGAAGCAAAAAATAATAAAAAAAAAAAAATTCAGCTAGCCAGTGGCGGCCAAGCGTGTCCATTTTAACTAAGCCATGGCAAGGGCAGGCAGGGGTCACAAGCCCTGTTATAAGGGTCGCACAATTTTCATAGGGGTCATGAATATGACTCCTGGCAACCTCTAAATGACCCCCCTGCCTGTAAGCCCTGAATCTGGAGTCTTTGAGACCTTTTCCTCATAAGTGAATGATGAGAGGAACGCTGGCATTTTCTTTCTAATTTCATTGGAGTGATGTTTAACAGTTTCAAAGGAATATAATAGCATGGGCAGCCAAAAGAGTTGCATCACAAATTGGCACAGTTATTTTGTTATTTCCCCGCCGACTCCGCCATTCGAATTCCAGATTAATGGCTGGATTGATTTCAATCAGGGAGTAGAGTTCTATGCTCTTAAAGTTGGGAGTGTCTTTAACTGCCTGTCATGGAATCTGAAAAGCAGAAGTCTGTTTTGGAGACAGGCAGACCATTTTCAGATCTTCGGGGTGCCTTTGCAGAACTTTCCTTTTTCCTACTTATACCAGCAAGACCTTAGAACAAACAACAAAGTTCAGTATTCATTTAATACTTGTGGTTATGAGCTATACTAAGGTTTATTCCACGAACCCATAAGAGGTTAAGTACTGAACTGTGTTTTGAGTCTTTTCTTCTTGATATAAGCTGAAGTGGTCTTATTGAGGTGGGCTGGAGACGGCTTTCTTTTGAAGTAGATTGGACCTGTGTAAGAGCCTGGGTAGCAGGGTAAAAAGCTTTGGAAGATCCAAAGCAATGCATGCATATTTTTTGTGATTTTCTTTTTCACAAGTTTGTTGAGCCAGAAGTTTTAAAGTCAGAATGAACAGTGACATTTAGAGACATTATATCTGTCAAGAGAAGCAGATATTCAAGAGGAAAAAAGACTAAGCAAATTATTTCAACAATCAATTTGAAACAGAACAAGAGTCCCTTAAAAAAATAACTACACAGTCAGTTCAATCTGCTAGCAGGTCCCCTAAGAGGAAGAATAAACATTTTCAGTTACCCTATAAAACCTCTAATGGAGGGAAAAAACTTGTCTGCCTCCAAAATGCCACCAAAAAAAGATACAGAGAAAATAAAAAGATAAACAAGGAAAACAGGCCCCCAATGCTGCTTCAACAAGCAAAGCACCTCAGTCAAACCAAGACACCAACTGGGCATGAGGAATCAACTCCTATACAAGAACAAGAACCTGTAGATAACTTGGAGAAGAAGGCCACAACAATTCCATGAATAATGTTACAAAAAGCAGTTATTCCCCACCACTTGACTCTGAGGTTCCTCCAGAATTGACAAGTCAGTTAATTTCTAAAGTGCAAACAGTTCAAAATTATTTAGATAAGTTACAGACTATTCTTAATACAATGGAAAACCTGAAACAATTTTTACTTAGTATTGAAACAAAAATTGAACAAGGCAAAAAAAAGAATAAATGAATTGGAAAGTCGGTAATCCCAGTTAGAAGATTTAGTTTATCCTTTACTTAAAGAAGTTAAAGTACTACAAAAACATCAAGCAGAAATGCAAACTTAAACTGATATGCAAGAAATCATGCAAGGTGTAAAAATATACATGTTTTGTGGATATTACAAGACTGAGAAAAAAGGAACATCACACAGAGCAATCATTATAGAACTTCTTTCATCTTTATTTGGTGAAGGAATAGAGATTTCTATTATAGACAGATTACACTGGCTGGGGAAACCTAAGGAGGGATCAGGGGTAAGGCCAGTAATAATAAAAATGTTAACAATGGATGTGGACGCAATATAATGACTTCATATTACAAAATGTCAAAATTTAAATTCAAGGACTAGCTGATTTCCACGAGGCATGATTTTTCAAGAACTCTGGGGAAAAAAGGAAACTTTCTTCATGGTACAACAGTTTTTGTGGAAGAAAGGGTTAAAGGCTTACATAATTTATGCTGCAAGGCTGAAAGTCTTTCTTAATAAGTAAACCCTCCTTTACAATTCAGCCAATGTAGCTATCTTGGATTTAAAAAGAAGATTACCCAAACATTTCACCTTTTTTAAAAATGATTAAAGGTCTAATTAGAAAAATAACTACTGAATGTTGAAAGGGGTTTTTGTATAGGGAAGATTTGTGGAAAATAATATGGTGTGTGCAAAGGTGGGGGGGCTTGGGTTCACATTCACACATTTGGACCTCATGTGTTTCTATGGGTTGCCAGACTTCTGTGTATGACAATGTCAGGGGTAGGGTAGTAGCGGAGAGTTAAGGATAAGGGAAAAACAGACATATTCCCGCTTTTTGGATTTAATTTTTCTTTGGGTCATTTTTTGATGTGTATTTTTCTTTCCTCACATTATACTGGTACAAAAAGTAATGCATATAAATTTAAAATGCAGGTTTGGTCTTCTTATTTTAAATCATTTTCCCAATAAAAGGAGCGACATTGAACGTTAATAGAATTAACTCCCCCATCAAAAGATATAGGATCCTTACTAGAATTAAAAGACTAAATTTGGACATAGTGATGTTGCAGGATATTTTCTTAAACCAAAACAAAATAGAAAAACGTTAAAAAAAAGTGCCCATGGTCACTGAATTATTCTTTAGGCTCCCCTTCTAAAAAAAAGTGCTGGAGTGTTGATTTTGATATCTGAACTTATTAAAGGTACAACATTGGGTTTTAAAACAGATACACAAGAGTGAATTGCAGTGGTTAAAATTAAAGTAGAAGATCATACAATAACGTATTGTTCAGTATATGCTCCCTTTGCTGGATTTAGTAATTGTTTAGTAGAAACATGTATTATACATAGCTTAGAATGTTTCAACATAGTCATTGGAGGAGACCTGAATTGCTCAATTAATGATCCTTTGGACAAATCTACAAGGTTTTCCTTATGGAACAAACATAAAACCAAACAACTAAAGAATTTTTTAGAGTCTAATAATTTAATAGATTTATGGAAAGAGCTGCATGAGAATACTAGCAATTATACATATCTCTTAGCTTGTCACACAATGTATTCCTGTTTGGACTACATTTTTATTTCAAAGGATCTTTTAATTACATCTCTAGCCTCACAAGCTCAAATAGAACCTATGTTGATTTCTGATCACAATATGGTCACTTACGACTTGATTATTGATACTGCTACAAAAAAAATCCAGTACTTGGAGTCTAAATAATTTTCTTCTTCAAGATCAAGATTGCATAATAAAGATTAAGAAGGCCATACCCAATTTTATGACAGATGATCAAATCACAAATGAAAATATTATAACAAACTGGGATGCACTAAAAGCAACTATTCGGGTATCCTAATATCAATAGCTTCATAGAAAAATAAAATTAGAATACAAAAATCACCAGCAAATAATGGAGCAACTTAAAGAGCTTGAATTAGAGGTTAAACATTGGAATACAGATAAAATGATGGAGCTTTCTGAAATAAAAAAAAATTATTTCATTAACAGAAATTTTTCAAACTAATTGCACTTGGGCTAAAAAGAACAACATTTTGGAAACAATATAATGAACAGGTAGGGAAAACACTTCCGAAAAGGATTCAAGAACAAGAAAACAAGACTGACATTACTTTAATCCAAAAACCAAATGATCAAGTATGTGTCTCTCAAGAAAAAATTGAACAACAAGTTTTTGACTTCTATTCTGCTTTGTACACCTACAATGTAACCCCACAGTTCAGGAGATACTCCACTATGCCAAATCTGTGATACCAAGATTTCAGACCAAGATGGTGAAAGCTTAATTAACCCCATAACCATACAGGAAGTCTATGGCACTATTCAATACATGAATAAGGGTAAATGTCCACGGCCTGATGGCTTTACTCTTTAATTTATAATACTTTCAAGACAACTTTAGGGCCTTGGCTTTTAATTCCCATTAATCAAATTCAGACCCAGTTTGATCTTCTGGACTCTTTTAATCATGCTTACATTTCACTAATACCCAAATAAGGGAAGGCTTTATCTAAAATAGAACATTACAGACCCATCGTAATATTAAATGCTGACTATAAAATATATACCAAAATAATTAATAATAGAATACTAGATCATTTAGGGAAGATTATTAACTTAAACCAGTCAGGTTTTATTCCAGAAAGGTCCATTCAATCAGGGCTCATCAGAGTTCAGTTTGCGGTTGAGTATCTCCATAACTCTGGGACCCAGGCTTTTTTTCTTTCTTTAGAAGCAACCTAGGCATTCAGTGTGCTTGAATGAAAATACCTATATCAAGCAATGAGAAAATTTAATTTTGCACTCAATGTATCAGATACATCCAGACTATAGCAAGCCTTATGCGCACATTAATATTAATGGCCATCTTTCTAAACCTTTTAGACTCTATTGTGGTGTCCGTCAAGGTTGTCTTTTGTTCCCTTCATTATTTTGTATCAGACTAGAATTATTATTGAAAGAGATTCAAGCAAATCAGATGGTTGTGGGTATTAGGATTCCTCCAATGGAACTTCAGTTTAATGCATATGCAGATTATATACATCTTTTGGTACAAGAACCTGAGCAAAGTCTAAAAGAACTAATGCAGTTGATTAAAAGATTCTCTAGTGTAGCAGGGTATCAAATTAATTAGACAAAATCAGAAATTATTTCCTTTATTATCCCCATCCAGAAACCTGTAAATCTATAATTAATGCAACAATTCAGAATTAAGGGATGTCCTATTTAGTGGTGGGTGAAGTGGCTGAAATTTGCTCCATGAAGCGATTCATGGAGTAATGCAGAATCCGTGAAGTACTCTGCAATGCGAAGAGGAGTACTTCATGTCATAATGGGGAACGTGAAGTCCATTGAAAACAATGACTTTGTATTATTCCACCTTCTCCAAACCACTTCTCCACCAATTTCAAGGTGAAGTACATTGAAATCATTGTACTTCACCTAACTTAGCCTTGTTTTTGAGCTCCAAAGGTGAATTTTGCAGTGCTTCATGGGATTGCAGGTCACATGGGCTCTAGATTATTCTGCATAGCCTCAGTTCTGTGTAGTGTGTGTAGTGGAAGATGGAGACAGTTTCCTCTCAGAGCTCTGTGATTCAAATCCTCTAAAAGCAGTTAAAATGCCTTTTTGAGGTATTTTCTTTGCTCACAATTTAGTACATCGATTGTAGAAAATCCTCCTGTGCTTATATTAATGAGTGTTTATTGTTTGTGTGTGGATTTTGAATGTTAATTTAGAACAGTCAGTCTGTGTACTGTGAAGTGTGCTTTGGGGGATGGGTGTATCTGTGGTGTAGGTATATTAACTGGGAAAAAAAGGCAGTCTTTCTGTTTTGGTTATATGTTTCTTGTATAACTGTGTTAATGTACACAGTACTATTTTCAGTAATCCTTGACATTTTTTTGCTAATTTTTGTGGTGCAGCAGTGTATAATTTAAGTTTGTTTAAAACATTTGGTTATATTACTAAAGGTTTTCAATTTGCAACGCATTACTTGTAGTGTGTGTGAGAGTGTGTGTGTGATGCTTGCCATTAAATCAGACACCTTTTTTTGTGCCACAGAGAAATTGCAGCATTATGAACCTGCTATCCACCACACATGCATGAATTTTTGATACTGCTTTGTGGTATCTTTACTGGTAGTGGACTGTTACTGCCATGTGCTATCCCTCCAACATGCAAAAGGTATTCTTTTCCAGATCTGGATTTGTGACTTGTGAGCACTGATTAGGTGCTGTTGTGCCTTTGCTTCTGCATCTCTTGAGTGTGCAGCACAATCTTAATCTCTCTGTGCATTTGCAGTACACCATTAATTCTGGGAGACTGCATTTCTTGTTACGCTCTCATTTCACTTCGTCAGCACTATGGAATTTTCTAGACACAAGACAATAACATTTTGGGGATGCACATTAATTCTGGTGACTATGTGTGAGCACTGCATGCATGACGGAGTGCACAATTAGTACTGGGAGACTTTGCATTTTTTTGTTACCCTCTCATTTCACTTCATCAGCACTGGGGAATTTTCTGGACACAAGACAGTAGCATTTTGGGGATACACATTAATTCTGGTAACTGTGTGTGACTACTGCACGCATGACAGAGTGTGCCATTAATTCTGGGAGACTTTGCATTTCTTGTGCTCTCAGTTTACCTTGTTAGCACTGGAGAGTCTTCTGGACACAAGACATAAGCATTTTGGAGATGCACATTAATTCTGGTGACTGTGCGTATAAAGCACTGCCAGTATTGTTGTCACTTTGCCTTACTTCACGTTAAGGTGGAATGACAACGTGAAGTAATAATTACAAGGTGAAGTAAGCCTTTTGTGCTGGCCACTTCGCATAGTGGAATGACAACTCAAAGTGCCCACTTCACCGGCACTTCGCTGCTGAAATTTAAATTTGCTGCATCTCTAGTCTTATTTGGGCATAATTACCTCAAACAACAAAGAAGATTGGTACCAACATTTTTTTGAGGATCTATATAAATCACTTAAATTAAAATTTTCAGGCTGGAGTAAATTTCCATTATCAATCTGGGGGAAAGTGCAATTAATTAAAATGGCTGCAATTCCATTACTTTCTTATAGTCTACAATCTATTTTATTCCCAATTCAGTCCCATTGATTTAAGAAAGTAAATAAACATTTCAGTAACTTTATTTGGAACTATAAAACACCTAGAATTTCTTGGTAAAATGTATGCATGTCTAAAGAAAATGGCAGGTTAGCCTGTCCAGATACACAATATTGTTATTATGCTTTCATCATTAAATTGGTTCTGAAATGGGCGTTCAAAAATGTCAATTTGCAGTGGGAAAATCTAATTCTAAATAAGCAATTTAAAGAGCATTATGATATAAATAATCCATTTTTTTCTGTCTTCCCATAGTATTAAATCCAAATGTACCATTATTACAACTCTTTGCTCAATATGTAAAAACGTGTTCCATAAAACTAAATGGTCAATATCTTAATCCCCCCTGAATTATATTTTGAATAATCCAGACTTTACCTCTCAAGGGAAACAACTGTTTAAGAAATCATGATCACATCAAGGAATTATGAAATTGGAAGATATATTTCAAAATGGGTCGAAGTTATCCTGAGATGATTTTAGACAAAAATATAGCT
Source organism: Neoceratodus forsteri (assembly GCA_016271365.2). Classification (NCBI taxonomy): domain Eukaryota; kingdom Metazoa; phylum Chordata; order Ceratodontiformes; family Ceratodontidae; genus Neoceratodus; species Neoceratodus forsteri. The sequence continues at coordinate 801,056,249 of CM057454.1, forward strand.
TAAGGAATCAAGACTTTTTCTATTTTAATGAACTGAGCAGTATTTATAAAAAAAAGATTATCAGAGCTGGGAAAGAGCTCCCAACAATAAATTGTTGGAATCCGAACTGAAAAAAATGTTCCATTCAAAGTCCCAACCTAAGAAAATATATGCATGGATATTATCTAAATTTCATAAATCTCCTTTGGTGATATATAAAGACACAACACTTAAATGGGAAAAGGAGATAAACCAACAGAGAACTGAACAAAAATGGTGGATGATTTTGTCTCAAATTCAGATGTATAAATTAATACAAGACATAACTATTCAGTTTAAGATTATTAACTAAGCCTATTATACTCCATATCGACTCTCTAAAATGAAATGATCAGATTCAACTGCTGTTGGCATTGCCAATCCTGTCTAGCAGATTTTGCCCATATGTTTTGGGAATGTATATGAAGTAAAAGTTGACGGGAACAGTCCTTCACCCACTTAACAAAAATGGGCCTCCAGCTAGAAAATTGTAATCTATACTTCGGTAATACTGGAGATGTACAATCAATAACAAATAGATAAAAATTATAAAATTATTTTCAAAGCAAATATAATGTCTGTCAAAAGACTAATTTTAAAATATTGGAAATCCTTTGGGACTAGGTTAAGATTTCCAAAGTTGGAATAGAAACAGCTTTTTTTAAGCGCATTTTATAATAACAACCATTTTTTTTATTATGATTCCATCTGGAGGCTCTATAATAAGAGGATGAAGGACTGGGCAAAAATAGACTTTTTTCCTTGATGACACCTTCTAGGTTTGACCGCTTAAGATTTAATTAGTCTTGCATAATTGGGATATCATACATGTATTTTTAAGATGCTACATGTACCAGATACATATATTATTGTAATCTTTTGGAATATACCTAAATACAATTCTTTTGCCAAAAAAAAGAAGAATCTGAAGGCTTGCCGGCCTGGTGATGCTGAGGGTTGAGGCGCTGGACACCACACCTCACACCACGCTGGCGACCCAGGTTCTGACACAAGCCCAGGGTGTCAGGGGTTGGCAGGGGTGGATAGGATTCAGCATCTGGAGGACTGATTTCCTATCCTGAGGTGGGATCCAGGGTGCCACCACTCTGCAGTGGCACCTGGTGATGACCGGGGGCAATGCTAGAGATGGTGCAGCAAGAATGGAGTGCAGCAGGTGTAGGCACATAATGTGCCTGACGTCATTGCACGCTTGTAATCCCGGGGGTGAAAAAAATGGAAAATGGCATCACAGACCTAGGCAGCTTGATGGTCACTATTCCATCAACCGACGATGCCTGGACAGTTGTGTGCCAGTATTGGATCCTTGCCTGGAGTGGGGGTAATGGGGGGTTCCCCTCTCGAAGGTATAGCTGCATATGCCAGCTGGGTGTGCAGCTCTGGGGTCATGGTGTAGGTGGAGCGATGGCTGGAAATATGAGGCAAGTCAGTGGCTGCAGGTGGAAAAATAGTGATATGATAAAAAAACAAACTGAAGACTCCATTCTCTGAGAATATTCTATTGAAATTCCTCACTCAAAGTGAAGGGCGATTGTATCTAACAAAAAGGAATTTGAACATCGACATGTGACTTCAAAGAAGGAGCCAACCACATTTGTCAATATGCCCAAGTCTAGTTTGCCAACTTCAGTGGTAAATATTGGCAAGGCAAAGCTACTGTTGTGGAAAATCAGTTGGGAAGCACACAAAGAGGATTAGCTTGTCCCAAGGTTTATTGGTTGGCTGATACTAGTTTGTAACACTCATTTAAGTTCACCAAAGATGGTGGTTATCACATATCTTTCACCTAACCACAAACCCATCACTGATTACGCCACTAAAGTTGAATACCTCACACAAACACAAGAAATAGCTCAGCAAATAAATATGCCCTATGTTCACCTGACACTTGATGTTGGAGCGATAGCAAAGGCATATCATGTTGTGTGGAATTTCCCTGATTAGTTCTACAATGTCATAATTCATTTGGGAGATTTCCACCTCTTCATGGAAAACATTGGCATTACATCATCATCATTATCATCATCATCATCATCAAATCTTTATTTATCCAGGTGATCACCGCTGAGCAAGCTCATTTACAAGGTGGACCTGTTGTTGTCAAGGACAGTTATACATACATAGATTAAAGGTGCAGTATACAAAATGTGCAAAGGTAAAAGCAAACTTACAGATAAATGGTAGGTGCAATATATACATTCCAAGTATTCATGTGGGAACATACATGCATCACATAACATTATTGTGGTATATACAACCTTCATGGACGTAGAAGTTAAGGTAACATATTTATTCAGACCTCTATAGAAAGGTACAATTATTAACATTTCAGCCCTCAGTGACCGTTTATATGCTTGGGTGGTGTCCTAGGCTTCAGATGGGCCCATGATGAAGACTGTATCATCTATTTGAGTGGTGGGAGGGAGCAGTTAGAGAGAAAGTAGTGCCAAGGGTTCCGAGGGCCAGCATGGCAGCTGGCTATTGAACAAGTTAGATAGGGAAGAGAGGGGTTAGGTTCATGGCTGCATATGGTAAGGCTAGAGAGAGAACCATCAGCTGGACAGCTAGGTACTATGGAAACATTTACAGATTTCAGCGAACGTTTTGTCATAAAGAGTCCTAACACAGCAGTACTGACAGGAGAGCTAAGTTTCAGAGATCTTTGTATCCTTTTCCAGAGTGTGGGCAAAGCATGGCTTATGGCAGCCCTACCAAAGTGGTTACTGATCCTGGGGATTTTTAGGGAAATTAGCGAGTGGCTTCTTAGGGCATAGCTACTTGTTGGGCTTAAGGGTAGGCAGGCAACAATGTAATCAGGGAGTTTGTTGGTGAGTGCTCGAAGTGTCCAGAGGGCTGCATTTCTATGCCGTCTGTATTGCAGAGAAGGCCACCCTACTGCAGCGTATAAAGAGCAGTGGTGTGTGGAGGATGGGAGGCCAGTTATGAATCTTAAGGCTCTGTGGTACAGTACATCCAGTTTTGCAAGGTGTGAGACAGAGCATTGGCCATAGATAATGTCAGTGTAGTCGATTAATGAGAGGAATGTAGATTGAACAAGCTGTCTTTTTGCGGCTGCAGTCAGGAGGTGTTTAATTCTGTAAAAGAGGCCAAGCCTCTGCCTAAGCTTTTTCATCAGTTCTTCTGTGTGCTCCATAAAGGAAAGTTTGTTGTCCAGCCATATACCCAGATATTTGAATTTAGACACGAATTTAAGCTTTTCGCCTAGTAGGGTGGTTATGGGAGGAACTGTACCAGCAGCCGCAGTGTTGGCCCCAGAGCTGGATGGTGAAAACAGCATGGCCTTGTTTTTTTTTTTGCATTTAGTAGTAACTTTTTGTTGAGAAGCTGGTTCTGCAGCATATTGAATTTGGCTTGTAGTTCTGAGCATGCGGCTCCAGGAGAGTCACGACTTAGGTAGGGCACCGTATCATCGGCAAACAAGTGGATACTGGCTTCCATGATTCCTAAGTACAAGTTGTTAATATAGATGGCGAACAGTAGGGGCCCAATATGGATCCTATGGGACTCCTCTTTTTATTGGTTTGAGTGAAAGCTCTCCTTGACCTTGATTTGTTGCTGCCTATCAGAGGTAGTCCTGGAACCAATTCAATGAGATTGGTCCATGCCTATGGTATTTAGGGTGGAGAGAAGTAGGCAGTGGTCAACGGTATCAAAAGCCTTGCTGAGATCTAAAAACACCGCACAAACAAATTTTTTATTGTCGAGGTCCCGTTGCCAGTCGTTAGTGACTTTGGCCAGCACCGTAGTAGTCCTATGCTTAGCTCTAAATCCGGACTGCATGGGGTTAAGCAATGTAGAGTTGTCTAGGAATGATCTCAGCTGTGTATCCACAATTTTTTCCAGCATTTTCGAAAGTATAGGTAGTAGAGAGATTGGCCTATAATTGTTTAGGTTGCTTGGGTCCCCTGCTTTAAATAGAGGGATAACATGAGCAGTTTTCCATTCCATGGGGAGAGAGCCTTGGGCTAGAGACAGGTTGAATAAGTGCGATATAGGTGCGGCAAGTATTTGGTATTCTATTTTCAGAAAATATGGGTCGAATGAGTCGGCTCCTGCGCTTTTTCTAGTGTCTAGTTGTAGCAGAAGGTCTTCAACTTCTTTTATAGTGGTTGAGGAAAAGGAGAAAATCATATTTTTGTTACTTGGTTCGGGTGGCTGGGCTTTGAGCAGCGGACGGAGACTTCTTACTGGTGCATTATCGAATGCCATGCCTGCTGTGGCAAAGTGGTTATTGAAGGCTTGGAGAATCTCAGATTTATCAGTGACAGTGACATTGTCAATGGTAATTTTGGATGGTAGCACACTACCTGGTGAGTAGCCAGACAATTCCTTTATAGTGGACCAGAATTGGTAGGGCTGTTGGATGCAGAGAGCAATTCATTTTGATAAAAAGTGGCCTTAGCCTCCCTGATCATTTTCGTACAGGCATTCCTAGCTGACCTAAAAAGACACCAGTCTGCATCGGCATGCGATTTCCGGGCCTTTTTCCACAGCTGGTCTCTTTTGAGTAAGGCTTTCTTCAGGTCTGGCGAAAACCAACGGCAGGTTCTGGTTTTTATTCGAGCTTTGATCAAAGGAGCATGGTTGTTTAGGGTAATGGCTATGATTTCGTGAAAAACATCATAGGCATCACTCACTGATTTATCCAGGTAGAAACTCTGCCAGAGCAAAGAGTTTTTTAGATCATTGAAGCAGGCCAGAGGGTCAAAGTTCTGTCTGGATCTTTTGGTAGAGAACTTTGATGTGGATAGTGGTTTAGTGATGGTTCTGATGCCAGCTATGAGGCAGTGGTCACTAACATCAGCTGGAAGGATACCGGCATGTGAAAGTAGTGAGGTTTGTTGACAAGGAGGACATCAGGAGGGTGCTTCTCATTGGATTTTTATTGTTGAAGCGAGTTGGTTCAGTTATAAGTTGGGTGAACCCATGGGAGTCATAGAATCATTTTAGGGGTAGTGATCCGTTAGTTAGCCAGTCGTAGTTTAGGTCGCCTAGTAAGATTGTCTCCATAGGTGTTGCGTCCATTTGTGATGACAGATGAGTCAAGAGCTGTGGTCCTGCTGCAGGTGGTCTGTAGCAGCCTATTATGCAGAAAGCCACAGATTGAGATGGTTCAACTCTGAGGGACAGGCATTCGAATCCTCCAGCAACGGAAGTAGCATCTAATACAGATACTGTGAATTTGTTTTTAACATAAATGGCTACTCCTCCCCCCCCCCGGTCTGTCTGCTCTGAAAAGTAGATAATTGGGGATATTGACCTCGCTGTCTGGTGTGGATGCCCGAAGCCAGGATTCTGAGATCACAAGAATATCTGGAGCGGTATGAATAATCCAGGCCTGGACAGACTCCAGCTTCTTTAGAAGGCTGCAGACATTGGCATGCAGGAAACTGATTCCTTTCAGAGTAGTAACTTCAGACGGTGATGAGAGCAACCTTGTGAGGCCAGGATTAAGTTCGATGTCTCTTGAGCACAGTAGTAGAAGGAGGGGAATTCTTCTCAGGTTGGCAAGGAGATTTTTAAAAGCACGGGTCTTGTTGCATTTGTTGCAAGCTAGATCGCATGGATCCAGGGATCGAGTCTTCCTCTTGTGTTGCCCTGTAGATGCGTAGCTTAGGATCCAAGCAGGGTAGCAACAGCCTATGCATTGTTTAGGTGTCTGAGGTTTGGGGGCATGCATAGCAGAGTAGAGTAGATTGCTGTCCTAACACCCATGGACACATTACAGGACAGTTAGTTGCTGGCAGCGGCTTTGAGGACATAGTATTTCAGGCTAGTTTTTGTGTCTCTGGCAGCATAAGGGGAGTTTTGCATGGGAAGAATTATAATCGGGCATGGAATTTACATGAGCATTTTGCAAATGCCTTAGAGCGATTGCTTGAGGTCAGATTTCTAGAGTATTCAACAGAACTGAATGCCACTCCTGCAGTATTGCTTGACCTGACTGGATCCTCACCTCAACAGGGGGACATCCATAAACTGCTTCAGAAAGATGAGATTGTCACTTTCTAGACTAAGTATGAGGCCTTCAGGCAACAGATTCATCTCAGTGAGCTGGGGAAAACCCCACAGCCCTGGATGGCATATCTGGATATAGTGGATCAGCAGCATTTGCTTCACACAGCAATAAAAAAAAACAACTTTGATCTTAGACTACTGTGTTGGAAATATTCACTGCCCCTATTCTTCACCTTCAACAAGTTAAATTATGCTCGATATGGGGTTTACTATGTGCATACTCTTGAAACTCTTGAAGTTTCTCATCCAGGGTTCAGGACATTAATCAAAAAGCAAGGGCTTTCAGTTCAAAGGAGCCAGCACACAGGTTCTAGAGAATCAGCTGACCAAGCTGGTGAGCAGACATACAATCGAAGTGTCAAAATTCCCATTGGAATCAAACACTTTGCTGCAAATCAAATAGCCTATGATACATGGGTGTTAGATCAGCCACATCTAGCAAAATTCATAGAGGCACTTTTGGAGATGACTGGTTTTCACAGTTCAGCCAGTAATCCGCAAAAAGCATGTAGGCTATCTGAAATCATCAAGTCAGAAGAATGCAACACATCAAAGTCATATTGACTCTTCTCAATCAAGAGTTTATCAAGCCATTCAGTGCTATTTTAGATGCTGAAAGATTGTATAATTTGTCTTCAGGAGCACCTGTTGCACCTGATATTGAAGAGAACCTCACCAGTATCATTGAACAAGGTACAGAAAAATATGAACAGTGTGTCAAAGAAAGACTGAAAAGTGGTAAAAAGAAATATTTTGTTCCAATTCCAAAATCCACAGTGAAAACATTCAATGACGCAAACAAAAAAGCACAAGTAACTTTCAAAGGAAAAGTTACAGAACTTAAATTTGAAAGAGATATATTGGGAAACTTTTTTGCACTTTCAAACAAGTTACTGTAACATTATTGTTTTATTTACTGTATTCTGTGTTTGCTACTTCTGTGTCCCATTTCCCCCTCCCCCTGGGTTGCATCTGGAAATGAGCTATTTTCAGCTCAGTATGTCTTTCCTGGTGAAACTCTTCAAATAAATAAATAAATAACTTCCCTGTAGATACTAACAAGTTATGAACATATTGTTTGGGCCCAGTCCAGCTGAGTCTAGTCAATGCAGTTGGAACTTGACAGACAACACCAAAGAACAAGTTACTTGAGGTGTTAGCAGAATACTGTCCAGTGTTAGACACTTTGGAGCTTCCCCCCAGGAAATGTTCCTCAGCATACAGTACATAGTTGATCTAATGGCAATAGTGTGGGTTATGACAGAAATGTCTGAAACCTTCAGTGATCTGGCAATGAAACTCCTGAATAGTCTCCCAAAGGGATTTGCAAGAGTGGATCCTGTTGCAGATGCATACAGGGAGCACTCAATCAAAGAGGTTAAGAGATTTCAATGAGAATTTAGTGAGAAGCATGTTATCAAAGGTCCCAACACCAAAGAATGTCAGTTACTTTCTTTCTAATGGATCTAACAAGGAGCGCCTGATTGATTTGAGAATGCAGGTCAAGGGAGAAAATTGCAGGAGTTTGCCAGAGGGCTAAGTGATCTATTTTTTGAAGAGATAAATGCAACATGAGCAACAAAGAAGGATCTGTAGTTGTGGATGATTTCTGTTCAGACCAAGAAGAAGCAGACACAAAAATTGACCTTCCTGTGCAACATACAATTAGAATACGTCTACGTCCTGTCATCATCTGTTCACCATTTGGGGATACTTGTATATATAACAGTAATTATACTGTCACTGTTTTCAGAATGTGAGCAAAGTATATACAGTACCTGGACAATCTAAATATTAGCAAGTGTGAAATGACCACTACAACAAAGAAAGCCTTAATCGGTTTCCATGCATTCACAGGCAAGGATGATGTTTCTGCGTTCTTCAAAAAGGATAAGAAGGTTTGATGGAAAGTTCTTCAATAGTACCCAAAACTCTGGGATGCCCTTCCAAAACTTGGGAGTGATTGGCCAGTGGATAAGGGTGTTGTAGCTTTGTTGGGGATGTACAGTATGTTTGTAAACTGTATGAAAGGAAGCAAGTTACTAGTATAAATATAGAGAGACAGCAGATCTTCTGGGAGAAATATAACAAAGACAACAGAATAACTGATCTGTCTCTGCTACCACCCAACCAGAAAACCCTGAAGTAACTTATTCTAAGAGCCAACTACATCTACCGATTGTGGAAGCTTTCTTCTGTTGCAGTTAGCAATGCCCTAAATGCAGCTTTTCACAGTTGGACTAATGATCTCAGTGTAAACTGGATGGACACACCATTTACAGATGATGTTGTGTCTCTGCTCTATAATGCAAATGATGGGGACTTAGATGAGGACCAAGATGTATGTGATTACCAAGATGATACTGGCATATCTGACAATGATGAAGAGTTTTCCTAGATGGACAAGACTAAGTTTTATTACTTTACCAAAAGTCATATTTTAAATTTTACATTTTTTGAAATAAAAATGTGTTGTGCAAACAAAGGTGTTTTTTCTTTTAAATAAATTTCCTTCTTAAAAAAAAACTTTTAAAATAAACCTTTGGGGCAACTTATTGGTATGCATTTTAAAACTCTAACTCCCGCCTATTCATTGAGATCACACTTGAACACGTATTTAAATTAGTCTTGAAGTAATGCTCCAAGAATCTGCATTAAGTACGCGTAGCTGAAAATCGAAAACATTTGACAAGAAATAAACTTGCTAAAATGTTGTCTATTAATGGTGTCTTCACATTTATCAATGTATCCTCTTATATTACCTTAAGACTTGAAAACCACAGAAGCATTTCAAAGCAGAATCCTTACCCTTTTAGACACCATAACATTATACTATGAAGCACAATAAATCCTGCCTGTCAAGATTAAATATAAGAATATTTTGAAATTTCACAAGAAATTAAGGGATGGTGGTTGGTGTTTAACTCTGTAACATTTAACATTAATCTTTTGAGGTAACATATGGGGGCATGGGGTCAAACCAAAGTACAACAAAACAGTGCAGTTAAAAATGCCACAGCCAAACTGCACTGAACACAAACAGAGTCAGGAAAAATGCTGACCTGTTTATGACAGTGCACTCATTGAAAACAGTGAGTGTTTAATTTTTTTGTGTGAGGCTTCTCCCCCACACCTCCCATAAATTAAACAACTAACTCTGGGGGGGGGGTGGACTTCAGGATGGGGAGAAACTCAGGATGGGAGAAGTTTGATTTTTAAAAAAAAGAATGCCCACAATAGTTGCAGCAGGGGAGACCTGGACAAGAACAGAACCATGGTCCCGGGTCTCACAATAGCGCCATGTGCTGTGCCCTAGCCACTCTACCATGGAGTGACTCAACCAGACACCCAGCACACAGCTACGTCTCCTCTCTCCACATCAGCATGCAGCGACAGGGGTAGCGGTATATCCCTATCGCTATTCTAGCCCTGTCACTGTAAATCCAAGTTAATACCACACTGTCTTACATGCACAGTATTGACCCAGTATCACATATGGGTACGCATTTTAAAGCCCTAACTCCCACCTATTCATTCAGACCACACTTGAATGTATATTTCACTTATTCTAGAAGTAATGGCCAAGAATCTGCATTAAGTACATGGAGCTGAAAATCACAAAATTTGTCAAGGTGTCAGTACAAAATTGATTTAAACTACCATTTTGTCCCAGCATTCATATGATCAACAGACAAAGCTTCCATTTTGGGTACATCTGCTACATTAAACAACCATCAGCATTTATTTAGCTCTCAGGTGACACCAATCCTCCATCTACACATGGTCTATATAGGAGAGCAACTCATAAGGCTAAGAGGTTGTTTTGGTGCATCAAGATTAATTTCACAGCTATTACTAGGGAGATATACAAATATGTATGAATACCTTGCCATACATTAGTGGCATGCCCCCTTAGCTCTCATCCTGGCTACCTCTCCCCCCAACAATGTAATCTGTCCACTTTTTTGCAATGTTTTTCTTTTCTTTTATCCAAATTAATTTATTGCACTGTGATATTATTGCTCATATACAGGTACCTGCTGTCAAATTGTTATTGCTTTTTCACTCTCTGCGATTCCCTCCCACAGGATACACCTGAAAACAGCCCCTGTTCAATGGGCATATACTGGTCACCAAAGCTGGAATACATAAATTAAACAACCGTACAAGACATTTTCCAGTCTACTGTACATCAGGAATACTGTACCCCATTCAGTTAAGGACATATAGTATAGGACACAGAAAAGTTATAACAGAGGGCTAGTAAGATGATCATTGGTATAATGGGGATATAGTAAAGCAGATAGGTGAAATAAGTCATGCATGATCCTACTTGAATAGAGAAAGCTAGATGGGATGGATTAACAGCTTACAAAATCATAATTGGCCTGATAAAAGTCAATAAAGAGGATTTGTTTGAGCTCATGCAGGATAAATGCACTGCAGGCACATTTAAAATCTTAGGTGTGGTGCATAGCACTGTGGGCACATTCAAAAGCTTATATGCTGTGTACAAAAGAGAAACCAAACAAAACATTGGTTTTCTCACAGAGTAATTTGGCTTCAGAAAAACTTTTATTATATTGAAATTTATATGTGGTCAGTAAGGACATTTCAAAAGAGCCTGGACATGTTCATGACAAAATAAAAAATATCCAGGTTCCACCTTCTCAGTCTGTAAGTGTTTGTGTGTGTGGGGGGAGGGGACTTGATTGGCCACAAACTTCTTTGGACTCAATCCATAAAACATCTACATCCCCCATGAGACTGCGTAGGGGAGGTACATAAAGCACTATGAATGAATTGTGTGGATGGACTGTGTATGCATATCCACAGTGGGCTGTGCACGTTATGCATAAAGGAGGTGCAGACACCTCAGCACAGCAGAGATGCAGAGCCCAGATAATGGGCACACCAGGTGCAACACACATGTGCCAGGTTTAGACACCAATCTGCAGCTACATACATGTGTCTTTGCATATAGGAAGTGGAGCTGGCAGATATGTCAGCAGAAGGGCTGCTGTAGTGATTTGCACTGCACCAAATGACAACACATGCAGATGGCAGACATGTAAGCAGAACACACAGTTGCCTAGAGCACCATGACTTAACAAGCAAACTGCATACTTGGCAAATGGCATGCACAGAATCCTCCGCCTGAGAAGCACCACTGCCCCAACCCCATAATAATGACCTGAATAATGCATAACACACAGCTCTTCAGACAGTTCATGTTTCAGCAGGTAAACTGCAAACTAACAGTCACAAAAATAAATGCACTGCAGTAGTAGTAGTCAAAGCAAACACAAAAATGTGGCTACATAAATTAAGTTAAAGGCAAGCACATATGATATGCGGTGGTAGCAATAAGAACCAAGGCACTTTGCATTCTGGTGCATGATGCTTCATCAGGAGGCTACCCACCGATGAAGCGCAATGCACTAAGACACTAGGAGCTGGGTTTTGTCTTGCTAGCACCACCACCATATCAATGTTGCCATTCAGCCACAGCACAGTTGAACCTGAGGACCTGTAGAAGGGTAGGGCTACAGGACGTAATGCGCATACACCTGGCTGCAGGAAATTGGCTGGGTTCTATCACAATGGTATTTACAGAGGACAGACATTAGGAGGGTCATGACATGGTGTGTACATCATGTACAACACCAGGTAATGGTGTGTTCTGGCATGCTGATTGACATGGTCCTACTAGAGCTGTGATGGCAGAAGGACAGAGACGCCGTCCTAGCTGCCCTTGAAGATACTGGCCAAAGACTGACAAAGTCATACTAATAGAACAACAGTGCATATGCAAGTAATGCTTTGACAGGGGCACCATAGCAGAACTATGCCTGCTACTGGTACCACATCTGAAGACCAGGACAAGGGGGAGTAGTGCACTAAATGTACGCACACACATGTGCTCATGGCTCTGGCCTACTATGGCACAGGTAGCTTCAAAAGCATCACAGTGGCCATGACTGGTATGAACCAGCTCTCCACCTACAAGTGCCAATGGCAGGTGACTGATGCACTACTAGAAAACCAGAATGACTACATCAGGTTCACACAGAAGGAGTCAGCAGTGAGGGATGCTAAAGCAGGCTTCCATACCATGGTAGACATGTCCAGTGCTAGTGGTGGCACTGACTGTACCCATGTTCCAATCATGGTCCCAATACAGGCAGAAGGAGGCATAAAGGAACCAAAAGGCATTCTGTAGCATCAACATGCATGTTGTGTGTGATTCTACAGGCATCATAATACACGTCTGTGCCAGGTACCTCAGCTCAACACATGACTCATATATACTGGAGAACTCTGACATGTGGCCAATATTGAGCAGTTTGCCTGTGGGCCAGAGCAGGCTCATCAGTATGTGCACACAGTCAGGGGTGTTGTCCATATCATGTGACTTCATCAGTTTGCCACACTTATGATGTTCTGATCCCAAACAGGTGACAGAGTATATCCATTTCACAAGCTCCCGATAACAACATTCCTGAAGCTCCAGACAGAGGTAGAACACCTGTACAATGAGGCACATCTCCAGACCAGAGGCAGTATAGAGAGTGTATTTGGGTATGTGTAGATATAGTTCAGGTGCCTAGGCAAGACAGGGAACACACTACAGTTTATACCCAGCAATGTGTACGGGGTGTATATGCCATTTGCCAATGCTGCAGACGTGAACTGCAAACAGGGACACTGTGATGGACAGGATGCAGGCTACACTGCAGGGAAAGCATGCAAGGTGAGGGTAGTTCAAAACTACTGCACATAGTGCATGTGTGTTATCAAAATGGAGCTTGGGCATGCGTGGCGGTGAAAGGCACTGTGAGAATAACAGTGACCAAGATAAATGTTTGCATAGATTAGGGTTGCTTATATAATCTATTTAAAAAGTGGTTCGGATAATAGGTGCTTTTTTTAGGATATTTGGATTTTAGGATATTGGTCCTCAAAATCCTTTATCCTTGAAAACATGTCAGATTTCATGATATTGGATTTTCAAGTATCCAATATCCTAAACTCCATATCCTCCTTATAAGCTATACTCAGTCATTGCTAAAGCTACAGTACAGCCCCTACATTGGCAAACATACCCCTCATCCCTGATCAAGCAAGGCCCCCCCATCCAACATACTCACTAGCCACACCTCCTCCTTCCCCACTACTGCTCAGATGGCACCTCCCACCCCACATACCCAGTAGCCCCCACCTCCTCCCTTCCTCCAATAGCACCCAATATCCTTATTAAAATCAGGCCAGGGAGACTGGCACAGTAGTGTATGTGCTCACTACAGGTGCATGGAGGACTGGCTGACTGTGTGTGTCTTTATTCTGTATCAGTGAAAAGATATCCTCCAGTAAAAGTAACACCTGGTAGGATAACAGTGGATGGGGAGTGCCTTCGAGACAGTATTGCTAGAGGATGCCTGATCCCTAACCTCCAAAAGGAAAACTGTTAAATTGGGCTCTTTGACTCCTAAAGATTGTCTCCTGTCAAATAAATAAAGATTTTTTTATCTATCTATCTATCTATCTATCTGTCTATCTATCTATCTATCCATCTATCCATCTGTCTATCTATCCATCTATCAATCTTTGTCTGTCTGTCTGAATGTCTGTCTGTCTATATATCTTACTTTCTCTGTCTGTCTTTTCATTCATTCAGAATGAATCTGTACACAAGGCACCCACTCTTCTTTGGTACTGTACCTGTAGACAGTAATGGAGCTGTTGTGCCTGTCACAAAACCCAACTGTAATAAGGCATGTGGGTGCTATGGGGGAAGAGGAAGATGTGCTATGGGGGAAGAGGAAGATTGGGGCTAGTGGGTGTGTTAAGTGGAGGTTTCCTTCTAAACAGTATAGAGGCCAGAAAAGTGGCTTGTGTGAGGGGAGGGGGAGTTATTATTGGGGGGGTATGTTAAATGCTTGCTGACTTGCTGTGTCACTCTGACATGACCTGATTTGGATAAGGTATTGTGGTGCTACAGTGGGAGGAGGGAGGTGTGGGCTAGTGGTCATTTTGGGTTGATGTGGCTTCTTGACACTACATATGGTGGCTAGCATTGTGGCTTTTTTTGGGGGGGATGAGAATTATTATTTTTGGCAGCTATGTTAAAAACTTTCTGAATTGCTGTGTGTGTTACCCTGACCCAACCCAACCTTGACAAGGTATTGGATGCTTTGAAGGGGAGGATGGAGGTTGTGGGTTAGAGGGTGGCCGCATGGGAGGGGTGCCAATTGGGGGGCTGAACAACCATGTGGCAGGGTGGGGGCTGTATCCTAATCTGATGCCATCATTTGCAAGTATTAGATGTCAGATTCAGATACAGATTATCCTATGTGACTGTCCTAGCTTGGATCAGAGTAGCCCTAGTGTAAAGCTCCCTGTGTACTGTGCCTGTGATATATATTGTGTGTGTGTGTGTGTGTGTGTGTGTGTGTGTGTGTGTGTACTGAGCTCCCCATATGCAGGCTCTGTGTGTGTAGTTGTGTGCACTGAGGGCATGCCTGTTCAGATGCAATGGTCCTCCAGAGGTGTAAGTTGTGTCTTCTGCCACCGTGTGTTTTTCCTGTCCATTTGTCTGTGGCCATCCCCCTTTATCTGTGGCTTTGTGGGATATAGTACCACCGGACACCTGGTGCCCTATATCCTTCCTGATCAGTAGGATATATTTCCAGTTTGAGTGTTGATAGCTGTGTTTACTATGCCTGTGAACTTGGAACTGCCATCACCATTTGAATCAGGGTATGAGTCTACACTCCAGGACATTAGACAAATAGCTGAACCCACCATCCATGGCATGCCTGATAGCTCCAATCTCCTCCCACATACCTGCCATGTATATCCATAGGCTAGCAATGGATGTGATGAGGTGCTGCATCTGGTCATGTCCTTATCATGCCTGCCTCATAAGCTGATGGTCCAGGGCATGTACCTCTCTGTACATGCCCTGCAGCATCTGTCTGCTGGTGCTGTACTTCAAGGCCCCACCAGAGAGTTGGTTTCAGCATTTGTTGTAATTTTTGTATTCTGTGTGTCCTGTGCTATAGGTTGGTGTTCTGGAAAAAAGGTTGGTGTACTGGAACATTATGGGGGTGTAGCTGTCCAGTGTGCTTTGCATGGCAGGTGTCAATGTGTCTGGTGTGTGTATGTGTGTGAGCACATGCATTGTGGTGTCAATGTTTCGGTGATAGTTGCCAAACATTCCCTAGACATGAGGGGAGCATGTGGTAGTTTGGTGAACTATTCAACTGTGGTGTGCTGGGCATGAAACCTGTGCCACTGCTAACATCCTGTGAATTGTCCACAGTGCTCCTGGTGGTGTCCTGGAGCCCCTGCAGTGTACTTGGTTTAGCCCCTGTAGATGGCACAGTTGTGGTGATTATTGCACTGCCTGCCCTACCATGCTGTCCATATGCATATGAATGGTTGTGACACATATTGTGTGGCATATCTGTGCCGGTTGCCGCACATACTGTGCGGCATATCTGTGCCCACTCCACTTGTTCCTTGTATCCAATTATCCTTGGAGATGTAATTTGCATCTTAGACAGATCTGTAGGTGTTTACATGTAAAAAATGTATGCAGGGTTACCACTGTATACATGACATGCTTGGTCACCATGTGGCCAAAAGTATTTATTCTCCATTGTGTCAATCTAATTCTCCTTGCTACTGTACCAATCAACTGCTGGATAAATGGCGTATAATGCAGTCCTTAGCCAGGGTCATCTTGATGTCCTCCTGGGGTCCACTACCACCTGCTTTGAGCTGTGCCCACCTCTGCAGTGCCAGCCTTTTTTCATAGGACCAAGAAGGTCATCCCATTTGTGCTTTATGGTGGTAATGGTATGCAGGATGTCCCAATGTCATTCACAGAGTCCTAGATGCCAACCCATGCCAGGTGCTTGTGTGTAGCTGTGCCCTTCAACACCTCCAAGCCAAACAGGGTGCAGAGCTCCTCTGGACCTTAGTGGCAATGATAGCCATGTCCACTGTGGTGATGTCTGCCATTCATTGCCAGTGGCAGGGGCCACAGGCACAACCACTACTTTTCATGCACCACTGCTGGATCATGCTGTGTTGTGGCTGACTGCTATGTCAATACATTGCCACCCTGTCTAGATTCTGTAGCGGGCTGTCCTATACTCACGACATCTGAAATGGCCATTTCCATGTATCTACCTGGAAAGGTGTGTCCATACCTTATATGGTGGGGTCGTAGGGTGTTCTGTGGGTGTCTGCTGGATACCTCAGTTAAAACATGTAGGAATTCAGTAGGTCTCCTAAAGAGTGTCAGCAGGTGTAGCCACACCATGACAAAGAGACAAAACAACCCATTCTAGAGAGTTCAATCAGGATTCACATTGCTATTAAATGGCACTAGTTTGAATTTATTCATATACTGTATAAGTAAATGAATTGAACTTTCAATCTCAAGATGCGCCACTTTGTACTCACAGTTGCCAATCCTAGCCATTCTACTCCACTACAAGGTGCCATCTGCATCTGACGGCCACTCTCACTGCTGCTGTGGAGAGTATCACCTGCACAGTGGTTATGCAGTGTGGAACTTGTTCCACATAACCACACTTTACTTGGGGGATCCTCACAGATTCATGGATTGTGCCCTTAGTCATAAAAAAAGAAGTAAATTCATACTTTCAAATGTACTTTCCCTTATAGAAGATTATAAACTTTAGTAGAAATTCTTTACAAATACTATATGATTACATATTATATACTGCACATCAAGCCATATTAAAGAAACTATGGCAAACGTCCTTCAGTTACAGTTTAATTGATTGACAATTCTTAATCCTTCTCCCTCCAGTTTATTTATTTATTTAGTCATAATTTATGACCAGGAAAGGCACACTAAGCTGTGATAGTTTGTTTCCAGTGCTGGTGGGGTGGGGGCAGGTTACTTGGGCTTATTTTTGATTGATGGGGAATGTTGGCCATGAAACTAGAAAAACTCACAGACTCTTCATCTTTATGACAGTATGCTAAGGGTATGCTTTGCAATTGTGAAATATTTGAGATGGGAAAGCTGTCATGGACTAACTTTTCAGCAAAAAGTATATACCCAAGCAGAAGTGTTGACAATGGTCTGCACTTCCATTTTTCATATATTTAAATTACTCCATTTTTCATGTATAAATTTGAATTTAGAACATGCACAAAAGATTGGTTTCTGTGTTCTTTTTTAATTCAATGTTTATTAATACATTTTCCAGAATAAAAGGAAGTTACAATGAGAATGAGATGTAAATACAGTCTTATAAAGACGCAACTGCCCAACCCACCCATCCTCCCTTACTGCAGTAAAACCATATATCCCCTAGTGCTAAGCTCTATACCTGAGAACCTGTAGGGCATTTTAGACTGAGACATGATTAAGACTGAGCCAGTAAAATTAGAGAGTGAAGGGGATCCCATATTTTGGTGTATGCTGCCAATCTATTGTGAAGACTGGCAATCGCTTTTTCTGTACGCAGTTTGGCAAGAATTTCATTCACCCATTCTTGAAAGGATGGGGTGGACTTGTCTTTCCAATGACGTAAAATAAGCTTCTTGACAGATAAGGCAATCATAGAAATATGAAACTTTCTTACTTTAACTCTAATAGAAGACAGGTGTCCTAAAAGGCAAATATCAGAAGTAAAATACTCCTTAAGGCCCACTAAAGGATCCAGGGAAGTCTTGATTGAATCCCATAAAAGGGACATTTTGGGACAGGACCAAAACATGTGAAGAAGTGTTCCTTCTTCCCATAAATACTTAGTACATATATTCTAGTTCAAAAGACCCCATTTCTTTAATTTTACCGGGGTGCGATACATGTTATGTAATATATGATATTGCATGAGACACAATCTGTCTTAAGAAATGTATTTATGACAGGATCTCCACAGGGATTGCCAATCCAGATGATACTGAGGAAGGATAGAGTTCCAGAATCTTGTGGGTCCAAAAGAATCCCCATATCTTTTGTAAAACAAAACCTGATATAATTTAGATATAACACCTGAAGATCCAATAAGTGAAGAAATCTCAGGTATCAGGGCTGTGGCAGTCTGCAGGGGGGTATTACCAAAAGCTATTGTAAGTAAGTGCCTTAAATATGTAACTTTGAAGTGAGAGGGATAAGAAATTTCCTAATAATATCTCCTACTGACAACCATTGCCCCTCTTCATCCACTAAAGAGAGTAGTTTCCCATCCCCGAATTGGGACAACCATTTACGGGAAATCTGCTTCTTGTTAACAGTGAAAGATGGGGAATTCCAGATAGACTGGGCCAAGTCCAACTGAGGGGTATAGTGCAAAAATGAACATAATTGTGCATATACCTTTAATGAGGTAACTACTGTAGGGCATGCCTCAACCGTACGCACCTGGGAGACTTTAAGATAGAATAAGGTTAGGGGGTCCAGATTCTTGGACCTAATTACATCCAATTCAATCCTAAACCAAGCCGGCTATTCTTTTTCCAGGCCAGGAGATACCCATCTCAAACATTTTGCTAAATGACTGGCCCGATAATATATAGCCAGATGAGGAATCCACAAACCGCCCTTAAGTTTTGGAGCTGCCAATTTATAATAGGCCAATCAAGGATATTTATCGGCCCAAATAAATCTAGTGAATATGCCATGTAACTTTTTAAACCAGAGTACTGGGATAAAAGTATTGAGAAGAGATAAAGGGTAAAAAATTCTAGGGAATACATTCATCTTAATTATGTTGATCTGGCCCCATAATGAAATGGGAAGTTTGGACCACCTATCAAGGTCTTGAATTATCAGCTGTGAGAGAGATTCAAGATTTTCCTTAAACCATGTTAGGGGGTTATGGGATAGTTTAATACCTAAGTACTTAAATGACCTGGGAGTCCAACATAGACCTAGGCGACTAATGTCATTTTTGAATACCTTATGGTTTAATGGAAAAAATGAGGATTAGCTAGCATTCAGTTTGTAATTGGACAGGTCACTAAATCTTACTATTTCACTCAACAAAGCCGGTACAGAAGATGGGATAAATGTATCAACAAGTCATCCGCATATGCAGTGACCTTAATTTCATGATGCCCAACCCAAATGCCTTGTATAGAGGCATTATTGAGAATATTTTGGATGAGAGGTTCCAGATATAAATTAAATAACAGAGGAGATAAGGGGCAAAGCTGTCTAGTCCCTGAGTGGAGTGGAAAAGGTTTTGAGAAGGCCCCTTTTCCAGAGATCCTTGCTGTAGGAGTTTTATATAGTGTAGCAATCCAGGATATAAATACAGAGGGGAATTGAAAAGCTTCCAAAACTTGGAACAAAAAAATTCCAATTCACACGATCAAATGCCTTCTTGGCATCCAGGGAAACCAGTCCTGCAGTGAACACATCATTCCTGGTAGCCGAGAAAACATAAGATAGGGTACGCAAGTGGTCAGATGATGAGCGCCCTTTCATAAATCCTACCTGGTTCGTACCTATTAGCTCAGGGAGAACTACAGTTAACCTACTGGCTAATATCTTAGAAAGAATTTTAATAGCTTGGTTTAGAAGGGATATAGGTCTGTAGCTTAGAACCAGCTCAGGGTCTTTATCTGGTTTAGGGAGAAGAACAATCAAGGCCTCAAAGAGGTGAGGGTCTGCCTCTGCCCCAGTTAAAATATATTGAAATAGATGATAAAGTACTGGTAGTAAAAGATCCCGAAAAACTTCGTAAAATAGGGAGGAGAATCCATCAAGACCTGGAACTTTGTCTACGGGTAATCCACTGATAACCACAGCAATTTCCTCCTGTGATATGGGGTGACCAAAAAACCCTTGTATTGTTCTGGAAGGGAGGGTAGATGGGAATCCCTCAGATAATTCTCCGTACTCCCAGGACAGGGAGGATACTCCATGTCACTGTACAATCTTTCGTAATATAGGGCAAATTCTTGTACTATCTCGGTAGGAGATACTTTCAGAGACCCATCTGTCACTGCCCTAATTGGAGGGATACATCTCACAGATTCTTGTTGCTTAATACGCAATGCCAGTAGGCGCCCCGCCTTCTCTCCCTGATCTGTGTAACTAGCCCTTGTATGAATAATAGCTAGTTCTGCTTTTTCCCGAAGTAACTCTAGATATCCATCTTTCAACACTAGGAGCTTCCTCGTCTTCATCTGGGGCACTAGCCAAAATATTAATTTCAAGTGACCGAATTTGGGACAATAATGACAATAGTTCCTTCTCCTGTACCCTTTTCCTACTCACCACCATACTAATGAGGATCCCTCTCATGTAAGCCTTGAAGGTCCCCCACAAAATATCCGGCTTTGCACTGTCTAAAGGGTTGGATAAAAAAAAGAACTCAATTTGCTCCCTTATGAGCTTGCAATACTTAGCATCTTTAAGAAGTTGTTCATTGAGCTTCCATCTGGTTTCCCTATTACGTAAATTAAGGAATGCCAATTTGCATAACACCAGTGAATGATCAGAGACAGGGCCAGGTTGAATCAAGGAGGTCTTAACCCCGGATAGGAGAGCCTGAGAAATAAATATGTAATCAATGCGGGACTGCGAGCCGTGTGCCATTGACCTGAAAGTAAACTCCCTAGAATCAGGGTATAAGATGCGTCAGACATCACAGAGCCCGCACTGGTCCACTAAGTCCCTAAAGGCCCTCTGCCCCAGAGAGACCACTCCCAGTCCACTACCTGACCTGTCAAGATTAGAATATATGACTTGATTAAAGTCGCCCCCCAAAATAATCCTGATGGGAAGCATTGGAAGAATAATAGATATGAGTCTCATAAAAAACCCTGGTTCATCCATATTAGGGCCAAGTAAAAGTGGAACTGACCAGAGAGTGCCTTTAACTAGGATAAACCTGCCCTCAGGGTTTTTAATGACCTGTGTAGAGACAAAGGGAATGCCCCTGTTAATAAGACGCATGACCCCACAACTATTAGTAGAACCCTGAGCATCATAAACCAGCCCCACCTGTTGCCTCCTTAACTGTAAAGCTTCCGCTTCTAATAAATGGGATTCCTGTAGGAAAGTCATCTGAGAGCGTAATAAGCTTAAGTGTTTGAGAACCTGATATTGTTTGGGTTTTTTCCTGATCCCCTTAACATTCCAAGTAGCAAAAGTCACCTCTTTGGCCATCTGATAATTATTGGACTTAATATGCTCAGCCTGCACTCAGGATACATAATACATGCAATCCTACTCCAAAAGTTACTGCAGTAAAACCCTCCCTCCTTCTCAACCTCCCTCACAATTAGCCCATACCCTTCCCCCGACTACCCCACCCCACTAACAAAACCCCCAATCCACCACCCCACCAACCCCCACACTGCCACAAGCAACGTTTAAAACAGTACTGGGTCTTTTCCTCCATCTCCGACCTCCCGATAATGCACCTCTGTTAATGGCAGCATAACTTACATCCCGAAGTAAATATTTAAAAATGCAATCGATATTAACTACCCAAAAAAACTAGAGAGCGGCCTTGGGCTTCCAATGCATGCACACACATGTGTGTTAACATGATAATGAAAAGGAAAACAGAGTAAACTGCCAAACTCATGAATGTGCCAAATAACCTTGAGAACCAGAGTGAAAATTGGGGGTTACCTTGCCTGGTGAAAAAACTTTGCACAAACCAGAACCAGATCGGGAACCTAATGAAGGGGAATAGCCCTTTCCTCAAACCGAGAGCAGAGATTGAGAAAAAACATTGAGATCATGAACCCAAGAGAAAGAAAACTGAAAAAAACAACTCTTCCCTGAAATTACCAGCCCTTAGTTACAAGAATTCCCCTTGAGGAAATTTACTGTCCTGAGCTCGGGACTGGTGAGAAGACTGAGGGAGATCCTCCTCGAATTAAGAACAACACGGCTACACATTACATATGCGTGATATGCCCTCTTGTGGCCACAACCCGATCCTGACAGGGTAAATATGAGTTGCGGAGAAAGCCCAAGACCGCTCTAATGTCCAGTCAATGTAATGTGAACGCTAGTCCTAGAATCAACAACACAAACTCCCCTCTCTATGCAATTTACAAAACTGAATATACTGGTACATAAAGCTCTGTTCCTAATTGAGCCAACCCCGAGACCCCAAGTGTCTTTGCCCTGAGCAGGAGTTAACATTATGAAATTAGGGCTTGAGAGGCTGTAAGCAGGTAGGCCATGTACTGATCAACCCAGTCCAGATGAGAAGACGAGAACTTCCAAATACAACTCATTGACATTGTCTCCTCAAAGAAGGAGAAAAATAACAGTTCTAATAGGTGACTCCAAGCAGCTCTTCAACACACGAACAGGGCCTCTCAGAGCTCTCGGAACAAGTTCGGTAGCATGGATTTAAGGCTCAACAGGGCAACTTCAGGATCATCGTAATTAAACCAGGATCCATTTACAAAACTTGTAACCTGGCCGAGAATCCCATCCTGAATTTCAGGCCCGCTGCAATGATCTTAGATACAATGGGATGAAACGCTTTTCGCTTCAAACGAACTGATCCAGGGAAATCTTGTACAATTCTCAGTTTTGTATTCTCCCAACAAACTTTTTGCAAAAAATGCTGCTTTTCTAGGAAATTCAAAAAGCGGCAGCAGATAATGGGGACGGGGAGCATCCGGGAGGAGGCTTGGGTCGCAGAGACCTGTGAGCTCGCTCTATAATGTATACTGGGCCAAAGGGAGAAGGGCCAGCAACCCGTTCCACCAGCTTTTGTGTGAATGCTACACCATACTGGCCCTCTTCTCCCTCTGGTAGCCCTAGTATCACAACATTGTTTCTGCGGCTAAGGCCCTCCAAATCTTCAAGTTTGGCCTCCAGACGAGATAGCTTCTGTAGCATAGGCACTAATTCAGGATCCAGATTCTCTAGCTTTTTCTCCATCGAGACTATTCGAGCTGTATTATCAGAGACAGTTAACGAGCCTTCATCCAGTTTTCTAGAGAGAGTTTTCAAGTCAATCGCCATTTCTTTCATCTCTTCACGAAAGGGTTTAAACTCTTCTAAGAACCTATTAAGCATTAAAGGTTCTTGTTCCCCAACTTGACTGGAAGGATCAGGCCTATCTGGCCCACCCGAGGCCCGGGATTTCTTTGGGGCCTTTTCGGGAGTAGCGGTGGGGGGGTGTTTCTGCTGGGCTTTCTTCATATAAGTCTCCATCCGCCAATCTAGCACATAAAACAGGCTCACAGAATGTTTAGATAGTAGAAGAATTCAAAAACAGAGGAAATGGAGAAATATAAATGTCTAAAAAAGACGATTTAATGATCAGGAGGCAGGAGCTTAACGGAGGAGCTTCTACTCAGCACTCTGCATCACGTGATCTCCCTGGTTTCTGTGTTCTTGAGACAAAATAAATCATACTAGTGGCATCGTCATTACTGATTCCTTGCAAAGGCTTTATAATGTGCCCTTTATACTTGGCGGCATTCCCTATTAATAGAATATGGCATTAGTGATGCTAGTCTGTAATGGTGGTTTAAGAAACTGGCCCATGCCAATACCCTGTTCTATGGCAAAGATATGAGAAATGGTATTCTATCACCAGGAGCAAAACTATATTGATGCCCAAGGATTTCTCACCAGTGCACAGCATGGCTTCAGGAAAAATCATGGCATGTGCACTGCCTTGGTCAGACTCACTCTTGACATTTATTTTGCTATGGATGTAAGGCACATGCAATAATATTTGTGGAACACAGAAACATAGAAGTTGATGGCAGAAAAAGAGCATTTGTCCATCTGTCAGTAATACCCTGTTTTACTACTAAGAAATAGGGCTTGATTTTAAAAAGCTGATGTTTGATGCATGGTGCCTGCACCAAAGGTATATGACGCAAATTGCACCTTGCATCAAACCTTGTGGCAATCTCTATTTTAGAACACAGACTGCATCGAAATCAGGATACCTTTTGCCCAAGCCACTCTGTACCACCCTTGTGACAGACGTACCCACGCAACAGGTCCCAAGGGGCTTGCACCACAGCGGTGCTGCATCATCCCCTTTTTTGCTATTTTGGAAGCATAGCCATGGACACAGCAAGGGACTCAACCTAGACCAGCCAGGAGGTGATCTAAGGGACTTGCACCAGCACCACACACTGTGATGATTTGGGAGGATGTGAAAGTTGGGAGCCAAGGGCAGAAGAGGCACAGGAGTACCCTAGGTGTCATCAGGGAGACAGTGGGCATGACAGGGAGTGATGTGGTAACCATGGGGGGTGCTCTTTGCAGTCTCATACACCTGATCGTATGGGACTGCATCATGGGGGTTGCCAGGAAGAGAAAGTGGCATGGTTCCAGGTGGACACAGTCCTGCCAACTGCCCCATAGGTGCACAAAGGCAGAACCCTGTAGGTGGGAAGCTGGAGCTGCTAGTTGGGGGGGCTGTTCTCTGGGCACAGCCATAGTCCCCTAGTACCCACCACCCCACAATGTGGCAGGCTGCCTCCCACCTACAGGGTTCCAGCTTTGTACAGCTATGGGGAAGCTGCCAGGGCTGTGCCTAGCTGGAGCTATGTCCCTTTCCATCCTTGGCAATCCCCAAAGATAAGGTCCAATCCAATCAGGTGTATGGGTCTGAAAATGGTACCCCAACAGGTGCCACATCACTTTCTGTCATGTCCACTGTCTCCCCGATGACTCCCTAGGGCACCCCATGCCAGTTCTGCCCCAGGCTCCCTCCTGCCATGCACATTCCCCTTCCCCCAACCTATGTGGCCCCTCCATTGTTGCGCTGGTGGGGGGGGGGAATTCCTGATGCAATTTCAATAGGTGCATGAAATGTTTGGCACCAACCTGCAGCTCTGGCAACTTCTGGGTTTTTGGCACAGGGACCTCTCTTTTATAAAATTTGGCACAGTGTCCTTGACGCACCCAGAGTTCACCCCATCCCTATAGCAACGTAACTTGCAGTACTCTACAGGCACTTTGAAAATAAAGATCCTAGTCACTATGTGGTGTTTATGCCCACGCTACCTGCCCACATGTTCCCCACTTTGCTGCAAGCCCCTTGGGTGACTATAAAGCTCTTAACTCTGTCCTAACCAGGTATTAAGCCATTAATTGTCTTGATTCCCACAGTGTCAACCTGCATGCAATTGCATGACTCAATGACTCTTTGTAAAAATATAACTTCCTTACATCCCTCCTGAATGTCCCTCCTGTCAGCTTCCACTCATGTCCTACTGTTCAAGGTTTGCTATTCCTGTTCAATCATTCCTCACAGTTCACCTTGCTCTTTCCTTTCCAGGACATGAAAGTCTCTATCATATCATGCCTCTCCTTTCTGGTCTCCAGTGAGTACATGTTCAGTGCCATAAGCCGATTCTTGTAGGATATGTACTCCAAACCTTGAATCATTTTGTGACTTTACACTGTACTGTCTACAGTTTGTCCCCATCTTTCCTTTAGTAAGGGCAACAGAACTGAGCACAATACTCCAAGTGTGGCCTTACCAGTGATCTGTAGAGAGATTTTAATACCTCCTTTCCCTTGCTATCAAATCTCCCCAGTACACTGCATCATCCTATTTGCTCCTCTGCTGTAGGCCTTGTTACATTAGCTAGATTGTTTGAGGGACTAACCTATAATAAATCCTTTGTACTTTTCTTGAGTAGTAGTGTATAGCTTAGCTCGTCTTATCCAATATTCTGTCTTGGGGTTCCTAATCCTAATATGCATCACCTTGCACTTTCTGGGGTTGGGATTCAACTGCCAAGCCTTGGACTACTTCTCCTTTTCAGGTCACTCTGCGTCTCCTTTACCCACTATCTCTGTCTACACTTCCACAGCGTTTTTAGTGTAATCTGAAAAGAGGTCCATCTTGCCCTAAATTCCTTCTCCTACAGTATATCCCTAATGAACATTTTGAAAGGCCTGGACCTAGGACTGAACCCTCCTGCCTCCCACTTGTGATGGTCATGGGTTCTCATCCCACACTGGGATTGGACTTGCACCTAAAAATCACTGGCATCCAAATGCAGTATTGGGGGGGGTGCTGTACTGCTGGGGTGTGCCATCCTTCGGATGAGATGTTAAACCAAGGTCCCTTCTGTCCATCCTGGTGTTGTCTTGGTGGGTGTCCAGGTAGAAGTAAAATAACCCAGGGCACTCTTTACAAAGAGTAGGGAACATTCCTGGTGTCCTGGCCAACATTCCCTTTCCCATAAACCAGTTCATGCAATTATCCAGGCTGTGTGTGGGTGATGATGTGTGATATGGCAGTCACCACACATTCAGTCACTTCACTACCATTCTAGCATTGCTTCTAAAGTGCTATGGGATACACTGTGTATGAAAAGTGCTATATAAATGCTGATTCTTCTTCTTCTTCTCCTCATGTGTACAGGAACCTATCCCCAGAACAGAGGAGACTAACAATACTAATTCAGTGAGTCAAGCCTAACTGGCTTAGAACTGAAGTTTATTTCAAAATCTGTGTGCACACAGCTGTGCATATGTGTGGCCCTGCCCCATGAAAAAATATATTAAGCATGCACATGCAGGGTGAAGCCTCACAAAATCAAATATTTTTTCACATATACAGCAAATTATAAGCAGTGACCTGCAGGAGGGGGAGTTAGCAGACACCCTCATCAGTCATGCAGGGAACCAAGCCTGGAACCAGACAACAGCAAAAAAAAAAAACAAAAAAAAAAAACATAAAAATAAAATGTGCTCCACCCAAAATAAAAACACACTGACGCTATGTTAGACAGCAGCAGAGAAGGGGTGTTAGCATACAGCCCTCCTAGTCCCTGTAACTGAGTACAGCAATAAGGACAAAATACCTGTTAGAAAGCCAAACATAGCTTTTCTGACACTGATCAAAAAAAACTATACTGACCCAAAAAAGCCTGTGAAGCAAAATTGTATTTTCTTTTTTTAGCAAGTTTAAGATCTCAAAAGTACTACAAAGCAGCTCTCAGAAACCACTGTCTCCTGTCTTCTACCAGCTCAGAGTGAGGAAGTCACATGGTGTGCTTGCCTTTGAGCTCAAGAAACAGTTTTTGATTGACCAACAAAGCTCTGCAAGACTTGGAAATCTCACCGAATAGTAGTTCCCAAATAATGGCTGAATAGTGAACTATTCGGAAAATGCATCTGAATATTCGGGAAGCCTACTATTCATGGTATTCAGAAAATACTATTTGGCCCATGCACAACCCTACTTAAAATTGGTGGAGAAGTGGTTTGGGGAAGGCGGAATAACGTGAAGTCATTGTTTACTTGGTTTACTTGGTTTCAGAGGACAAAAGGAGGCTACTGCCCATCGAGATTGTCCCCTACCACCATGGTGGGACAATTATACCCTGAGATTATTACTCTCCAACCAACAATCCAACCCTTTTTTAAAAATTATATTAGAACTACTATCCACTAATTGTTGAGGAAGCAGATTCCAAATTCTGTGTGTTCTTACAGTAAAATAATTTAATCTTTTAGTTGTTTTTGTTTTTGAAACAATAATTTGTTTGCTATGGGACCGGGGGAGTGGTCCATCTGGTAGAAAGATTTAAGCCACAGTGGTGCATAAGCTCCTGGGAATTCTGAATTTTATATAATAGGAGAAGATCTCCTCTAGTACGTCTTGTATGAAGCGGATGTAACCCAGTAACTTGTAGTCTTCCCCTATAGTTCAATTTAGATAGATATGGGACCATTTTTGTAGCTCTCCTCTGGACCCTCTCCATTCTATCCATATCCTGCTTCAAGTATGGATTCCAGAAGGGAGACCCGTAATCCAAATGGGGCCTTACGAATGTTCTGTACAAGGGAATAATACATTCCTGAGTCCTTGGCACAAAAGAACGTTGAATCTGAGTGAGCATAGCATTGGATTTTCTAGCTATCATCATACAGTGATCATTAGAAGATAGTTTAGTATTAATAATAATCCCAAGATCTCGCTCTAACAGTGACACATGTAGGGGAATATTATTTAGTGAATAAATTTGCTTGGGGTTGTTCTTACCAAAATGAAAGACATGGCATTTGTCTGAATTAAGTGTCATCTTGTTTAAGACCGCCCATTCTTCAATAGATTTTAAATTATTTCTCATAGATTCTCTATTTAATAATGTAAGAACAGAGGCTCCTAACTTGGTGTCATCAGCAAATTTCGAGAGAACATTATCAGGGCCAACCTGCAAGTCACTAATAAAGATGTTAAATAAGGTTGGTCCCAGCACAGATCCCTGCGGAACCCCACTGGTCATGCTCAAAGCCTGAGAAAGCATGCCATTTATTCTGACTTGCTGTTGTCTTTTATTCAACCAGGCTGAAACCCATTTGACTATATAGTGAAAAAAACCCATTTGTTCCATTTTGTCAAGCAATATATCATGGGGGACTTTATCAAATGCTTTACTATAATCAAGAAGGATTACATCCATAGGGATACCAATAGCCAAACCCATACTGATATGATTATAAAAAGATACCAGGTTAGTGGTACAAGAATATCCTTGTCTGAAGCCATGCTGTGTAACATCAACTATGCTACCCAAGGTGGATTCATAATCTAGCAATTTCTTAATAATTTTCTCCATGAGTTTACTTATAACTGATGTTAGACTTATCGGACGATAATTTTCTGGCTTGGAATGATTACCTTTTTTAAAGATTGGAACAACCGTAGCTATTTTCCAATCATGAGGGATGACCCCTTCACATAAAGATTTATTAAAAATGATTGAAAGGGGTTCAGTGATAGCAACAGCTGTCTCAAGTAAGAATCTGGGATTGATGTTTTCTGGTCCAGGACTAGAGTTAGGTTTTAAAGACAAAATAGCTTCTAGTGTATCATCTTTAGTAATAGTATAGGAGAGAGTAAGGTTAACTAATTGCCTAAAGAGTTTAGGAACTTCTTTCTTTGTAAAAACAGAACAAAACTGTTTGTTGAATGTATCAGCTATGTCTCTATCAGTGGTTATAATTGAATTATTTACACATAAGGGCCCCACATATCTATTATTCATTTTTTTTATTATTAAGATAAGAGAATAATGATTTATAACTGTCTTTGGTGTGGGCCAAACGAAACTCAATTTTCTTTTTAGATTGTAAAATAGCATGCTTTAGTAGTTTTAACGTTTTCCTATATTGAATAATTAATAATTCTTTGGCATCTCCCTCACTGTTCTTTACACATGAAAAAAGCCTTTGTTTATCCTTAATTAATCCTTTGATAGTTTTGTTAAACCACAGGGGGTATTTTCCCCTTTTTATTATACTTTTTTATGATAGGGATGTGTAAATCTTCTAAGTAGTAAATAGAAGATTTAAAATATTCCCAGGATTCCTCCAGGGAGAGAGAAGATAGTGTTGCATCCCAAGAAATTGAGTTTATTTGATCATTAATAGTGCTAAAGTTAGCACTGTTATAATTCTTAAATTCTGAAAAGTTGGAAATATATTGACAGAATAACAAGGTAAAGGAAATTGAGTAATGATTATTTGATCCTAATGGGGCACCAACTAAAACCTTAGATATTGAGCTCCCTATATTAGTAATAACTAAGTCCATTGTTCTCAATGGATTTTGCGTTCCCAATTATAATGCGAAGTACTCCGCTTCGCATTGTGGAATACTTCGCGGATTCTGCGTTACTCTGCGAATCACTTCGCAGAGCAAATTTTGGCCACTTCGCCCATCACTAATACCAATCAACTACAGATCTCCTCTAGCAATATCCACCTCTTGGAGGTTATGAGCAGCTCCAAATATCTGGGACTATGTCTGAATCCAGGTCTGTTCAATAGACCAAATAATGGCTTTAATTACTTACTAAATCCTTAAAGAAACTTGGGCTGTTATACAGAGTCAAGGAATAAAACTAAATGTTGCCTTACAATTTCTAACAGTATGTTGCTCCCACTTTTATCAATGACTCTGTTATTTTGTAGCAATGTAGGTTGGTGGTAATGCTACTGCCCACCAGTCTGGCTGATGGGGTTCTTATGTGGACTCTGGTTGATTGGGATTGGCCAGGAGAGGAAGGACTGACCCTCCCAGGGACTGCTCTTCTCTTTTGGGTGGGGGGAGTTGGATGTCCCACATGGTGGATGCCAAATGGGGGAGACCACATGTTAGTGTAGCTGCGAATGTCAGTAGTATGGGAGTTCAAGATCTTTGTATATGTGTGTGTGTGTGTGTGTGTGTGCATGTGGAGGCATGTACACACATTTACATCATTGAACTGAGTGGCCCCTTGGGAATAAAACAGTAGTAGAATATCCTGATCGTGCAAGATGGAGTTCTAAGTCATCACAGGTCATGCAACATCAAATAGGCTCCTCCTCCAGAGCAATGAGGACTGTGCAGCTGAGGGGCCTGGCCAGCCCCAAAAGCACTGCCATGAGGGGCAATGTGTGGGAGAAGACAATAGGAGGGTAAGTCCGAGGGAAGGTTCGTAATGAGGTTTGGCAGTCTGGGAATGATGGGTCTGGCTGGCGACTCAGACAGCTAAAAAACCTCTATGCCAAAAAAGAAGACTGATCCGTTTAGAATGAGGGTCCTACATAACAGAAAAGGACTCCTGGCACTCTGCATCCACTGCATCGATTATCATAGTAGAGTATTTTCTGATCTTAAATGGCATACAGTGGAAGGCTAATTGTAGAAAGCACTGTGGTGCCTGACCTGCAAGATGCAACCTCAGTTCCCCTCCTAACATTTTCCTTCTAATTTTCTATTCATCCCCCTCTTTTAATTGTCTATTTATGCCCTCTCAATTCCAATGCCTCTGCTATCCTTCAGGGTCCCCAAGGTTCCTGGCTTTGCATGTCCCTGGTTACCTACAATAACCTACCTCCATGCATCACTGGCTTCAAACCCTCCTCAGGTGGAGGACACAAACTCTTTTTCAGGCAGATGCTGACAGTTCATGGATCAGTCCGTGTTTGGTCCATTGGGGCCTCTGTCAGCATTGGCAGTGGGATTTTTCAGTGGTTCTCCTCCCAATCCAGAGAGATGCCAGCAGATATGGAGGTCCAAGGAGCATGTGCACACAATTATGTACTGCAGCTTCAGACCCTGGCCTGCATCTCTTACTCTCACAGTATACTTGACTGCACGGCCACCTGTCATCACCCAGGTGGCAGTATTGCAGCAAGGATGGTGATCCACGCATGTTGGAGGAGAGCATCCCTTGGGATGCTTGAGCCTCCGGCCCCCAGCAGGCCCCCAATAACTCAATCTTGTTCCTGAACCCAGGTCACTGTCATCATGAGTGTTAGCACTGCTGCACTGATGGGCTGACTTGGCCTCTGTCTTGCTGAAGAAGCACCCTCAACATTACCTGTGGTCTACATCCAGTAACTCACTTGTGATACTCTGCATGAAAACCTCAATGACACAGCATTCCTTTGCCTATATAGCCCCTATGTCGTGCAGTTTCCTAACCTCTGTGCTTAAATAATGGCAGGTGATGTTAACATTTAATTCAGCACTCAGAAACTAACTTGAGCTCATTAGGTGTACAGACTACCTTTGATCATCCATGTTGGAATTCCAGGATTCATTCATTCAGTCATTCATTCATATATTCATTCATTTTATTAATTATACTAGAAAAACATATTGAGATGATTAGCCGTTTTCATGTGTCCAGTGTTAAATATTACAAACATTACATATAAACAATATATAAGACAGATACTAACAACATAATGTGGAATGATTCTAAAAACAGCTTCAGCTAGATTGTGAGAATAACAAATTATAAAATACATATTTGAAACTTGCAATGGTTTTACTTTACTATCTCTGGTGATCATGACTACTGTGCACTGTATTATACCACCCCTAATACCTGGTCTGTGAATCCTGGTATTGTTTTGTCCTTTGTATTTGACTATTGCTTAATTATTTGCTCTGAGTTTTGTCCCCCTTGTACTTGCATCAGTGTTATCATGTTACATACACCTGTACAGTATTACTGCAGCTTTTCATGTGTTGATTGTGTAGTAATATTTATTTAATTAATTCCACGTCACCAATAAAAAAAGGGGCACCCTGTCAAAATGGGCTTACCTGGACACTGAAACTCAAATAAAAAAATAAATAAATACATTTTGGAATAGCAGAATAAATGTCTACCCTCACTGGTTGCCAAATATTACATTGAGAGATACAAAAGGCTGCATGGCACTGACTGCAAGCATACCAACATCCACCATTAAGAGGTTATGTAAGCAATAAACCACAACAGGGTGTGTATTAAAAGATATGCAAGCACAATGTAGACCAAGGGGTATAAAATGTAAGGCTGAAGGCCAAGTGTCCTTACATCCCTGGGATTTGTATCACAACTCTTTTACTGCACACCCTGGAGTAACTTATTTCTCCTTTAAACATGACTCTCTATTAAGCCTTCCATTTGAAAGAAAACAAATACTGCTTTTATTATAATGTTACCTGCTTAAAATTTGTAAACTATTATAAATAAGCATCACCTTCAAAGCCCCAAAGCTGTGGAAAGAACTTCCCTAGCAACATCCATGACTTTTCTACACTGATGATTTATGAAGTCTGTTAAAGGGACATTGTTAACCTGTTTTTCATCATATTATTTCTAGATAAAAACCCACATTTTATAATTGCTTACCTTCTCTAAAATTCCTTGATGTTACTGTTTGTTTTGTTTGTCTCCTTGTTTAGTAGAACTGAAATGCACACTAATGTATATTTATAAACAATCTTGTTTTGTTTACAATCCTGGGTCTGTTCTTACTGCATACTTCCTGAACATTAGAAACACACCCAGATAGTGCAGTCACTAATGAGGCAGTAGCCCTCTACACTCCCACTGCATCATGAGTGGTTAGACTGCGTTGTGGGTGTTCCTAAGTCCAGGAAAGATGCAGCTGGAGCTGATCAAGGAATATAAACAAACCTGTTTTTCTGTGGTAACACCAGTATGATGGGCAGTCTGTTTTTCACTTTTTTTAAAGAAAAGAATCAGAATCAAACTACTAACTACATCAGCAGTCTTTACAGAATGGTGGCAATCATAAAATGTGTTTTCTAAGCTAGGGACACTTTGAAGCCTGAGGGTTGACAGTGTCCCCTTAAGAGGCATTTTCATGCTTGTAGACAATGTATCTGTTCTTGCTGAGACTCATACCCTGAGTTCTTGTATTTATTCATATCTTGTCATGCTGTCTCTTGTCTCTTGATCGATTGTAACTAATCCTAAGTACTGCATTTGTTAATAGCATTATGTCATCATTTTAGCTTCACATTATCCTTGTAATTTATCTTATATGATTCTCTTACTTAATTGTATTTATCTTCCTTTTGTCCACTGTATGCAGTTAACTTGGGGATGCTCTTAAAAGGGATAATATGTCTCAGTAAGCTTACCCAGTTATCAAAATGAAAAAAAAATAGATAGATAGATAGATAGATAGATAGATAGATAGATAGATAGATAGGCAGACAGACAGACAGACAGACAGACAGACAGACAGACAGACAGACTGACAGATAAATACATAAATAAATAAGTAAATAAAGCTTTCTCCACTTAAAGTGATTACATAATATATTAGCTGTGTACTTTTGCACTAGTAGGTGCTGTTATATTGTACAGAGCTGTGTTTTTGTTTGTTTATTTTCCCTTTTTTAAATTGGTGAATTTATGATTGTTAGCACTATGCACTGCATACCTAGCGCTCACACTGGTTCTGATCACTCTTTGTGCTGTTTGTACACATTACTATTCCCTGCTCTAATTTATTTTACATTCACACAGCTGCTATGTGCTGTGTGGTTTGTTGGTTTTGTGTGTGATGTCCAGTGATGATGCTGCTGCTTGTTCTTAGGCTGCCTGCTCATAGTGTTGCTGTTGAACTTCCTTTGAGGTTCAAAGATTTCCTGTGTGCAATTGCCAGTCACGATGGTGCTCCTTTCTGTGATATATGTAAGTTCTGTTGGTTACCCAGGCCAGGCACTAAACGTGGAGGAGGTGGCAGGTAACAGAAAATCATAAAAGTATGGGCAACACTGAAATGTGATATGAGACTGGGAGTGATATTTGACAGGAAAACATCATAAATTATTGAAGAATGAGGCACTTTAAATTTCAGATTAGTAAAGGATGGCAAGAGAATTCAACATGGTGTAGTTGTCCATTTTAATGAGCGGGTGTTTACTTCTAACAAATAGACAACTGATTATTTTATTTATTATATTTTGGTGTGCTAGTAATTACTTTAGACATTTATAATAAAATATTTGTTTGGGCAGTGAAACAAATTAGTTTTTACCTTTGCTTTCCAGACTGGTAGTTTAGAAGAATTCAATGGAATCTTGATATTGTGATGTCAGAACTGCCCGCTACTTATGAACCCAATATATTTCAATAAGAAACTAAATATATAAGGTATATACAATGGTGAGCTGTCAGAAAAATAATTTATCTACACAAGTGCTGTTTGACCTCAGGTAACCTCACGAGTGACATAAGCCAAGAGTGAGGTGTCCGAGGTCAAACAGCACAAGTGTAAATAAATCACTTATCTGACAGTTCACCATTGTGTCTTTCATTTATGCAATAGAGAAGCTTTCAGTTGGTGCAGGGACATTTGCTTTTGACTGTTTATCATTTTTTTTAAATGATAATTTCTGGGACTTTTCGTTATCTTTCCTAGTGTTTGTCCACCAAGTGTAGTGGTTGCTATTAAATGACACACCACTCATTTCATAGAAAACTTTGTGCTGAACAAATGGCATGCTCACAGTACCATTCTACTTTTTTCGTTTTAAAGTTATTTGCTTTTCTTTGTCGAAAATGTGGATAAAAATTGGATTTTCTGGTGTTTTTCGTAAATTATAAAAAAACTAAAAGGTATCTATAAATGAAAACCACTCATTTTGTAGATATTTTTGTGCTGAACAACTTCTATGCTCACAGTACTATGCTATTATTTTCCATTTTAAATTTATTTGCATTTGTTTGTCAAAAAGTGAACAAATAATTTAACTTTCTGCTGTTTTTTTTTTGCTAATTATAAATAAAGCTATAAGGTATCTATAAATGAAACACCACACATTTTGTAGAAACTTTTGTGCTGAACAACTTTTATGCTCACAGTAGCATGCTATCTTTTTTTTCATTTTAAAGTTATTTGCATTTGAATATGGTTAGTACTGGTACTGAGGCTGAACATTCTAAATGAGTTCTGGAATGATTGTAACATACAGTAGCTACTATGGTATGTGTATAAATCTGTGATGCTGTGTCTTCTATCCTTCTGAAGTGAAACATACTTCTTTCAACAACAAACTTTGACTTTTATATGTTTGCACTACTGTGCTCCATCTGTATGATTTTATGATTTTTAAAGCAATAATTATCTTCTCTTTTCCTCACCAAGTAAAATCTGGTTATAAAGAAAATGTCATCTGAAAAATTATAACAAAAGATCACAGGATATCAAAAATCACACATTTATACTAAATACTGTGTATTATATTTGGTGGCAGAAAGTGTTATTTCTCTACAGAAATTCTGAATACAGGTGTGCAGTTTCCTGTTGAAATGCACTGCCAGCAAATATTTTCTGACACTGCGCTACAAGAATTCCATTGCATTCTTTTTTTTTTTTGCTAGTACTTGGTAAAATGCAAATAAAATGATAAGGTAATTAAAGAAACAAACAAAAGCAAACAAAATGATTACAGAGGTAACTGAAGGCCCCCAAACCATCATTCTTGAAGATATATACCCTTACTAAGCACCTGCTCTTTAACTTTTGATGTTTATTTTTAGTGATACGCTTCGTCAGGTGGCAGGTCATCTGGCTGAGTTGGCATGGAAATAAGAATTGGCAACTGACCAAGCATCCATAGTTTCAATGTATAGTTGGATGCTATCTATTGACAAATGGGCTTTCAGAATTTTCCTGTGGCATTTTATTAGTGATGGGCAGGTACTAAAATAGCCAACCCCAAGACTACTTGCAGGTACCTCAAAAGTACCCTAAAAATACCTGAATGAAAACCGAGTAGTCAGAGCAGGTAGTTACTACCCAGCCTATTCTAATACCTAGTTACTTGACCCTGAGAATAACAAAAATCATGTGAAAGACTGCTTTTTTTGGACTATTTAACTGTTTGTTAGGTGCCCCGAACTGTTAAACCCATGGGGGACAATGCTGAAGCAGGTACGGGAAGTGCAGCTGCCTTTAATGAGCCTGCCACTCTTTCCAAAAATTATACAAATGGTGGGCATTGCTCAGGCAGGTACAAGAGGTGCAGCTGCTCTTAGTGAGCCTGCTTCTGTGGCCAGATATTATACCCATGGCAGGCATTTCTGATGTAGTTACAAGAGGTGCAGCTGCTCTGATTGAGCTTGCTGCTGTTTCCATGCTGATATCCATGGTGGGCATTGCTGGGGTAGGTATGAGAGGTGCTGTTGCACTTAGTGAGAGTGCTGCTGTTTCCAAAAATTATACCCATGGCAGGCATTGCTGAGACAGACTCCAGAGGTGTAGCTGCTGTGAGAGAGCCTGTGGGTGTTGCCAAAAATTAGACCCATGAAGGGCATTGCTGACATAAGTATGAGAGGAACAAGTGCACACTTACTCTGAGTGGACAATTGCTATTAGGTCACTTAACCTCAGGCATGCAACCATGTGGCAGGTGCTGCCACTGTAACAACAGTTCAAGAAAATCAGAATTTAAACACCCCAATGGCAACACTACACACAAAATCAAGACTCACATTATGTGTGACACCGACCACGTGATTTACTTGTTGACATACCCCTGTTTCAAATATTACATAGGCATGACCACCAGACCCTTCAAACAGTGCATTATAAAACACAAAAGTGACATTAGACTACAGAATGAAACATCTTTGGTAGCTGTCCACTTCACACAAGCAGGACACAACCCTTCCCCCATCAAGTTATGGGGGATTCAACATGCATCACCACCAAATACTGGTGGAAATTGGAAGAGGGCAGTCAAAAACCAGGAGATGTATTGGATATTTACTTTAAATACTACTATTGATAGGTTTTGTCTCAATGAGGATGAGAAGTGGGGTGCTAGCTGGCGATCAGAGTCACTGTTAAACTTAGAAGACAACAGTATGCTATCTTGTAATTCTTTTCCATGCCTAATCATGGCCCCCCCTCCATTTTTTTCCTCAAACCCTCCCTCACCCCCTCCTTTTTGCTCTAGAATAAACTTCTTCCACCCTAGCCCTAACATGAATTTACATACAGTTACACACTATAGGACCAGTTGTAATGTCACTGCCCTTTGACCTCCTGTATGCTCTACTGGTCTCCCACTTCTCCATATGAATAAACTTAAAAAAGTTATTTTTCTTTTTAAAGATATCACTCAAGCCAATATATAGGAATTACTAAATACATTGAGAGTCTTTTTAGACTGCTGGGTAGAATAAGAATAATGTTTCAATAAACATCCGCATGGTGTAATGCATTTGAATGACTGAGCCCCTGAACAGTAATTTGTCTCTAATTCTGACATCAGTTTTTTTTGTTGCCAGCTTGGAAGCCGATACAGGCCATTTTTATGATTCTTTTGAAAAACACTATTAATAGAGACCATGTGGCTGACAGTGACAATCAGACAATGATATCTAGCCCTTAAAATGTTTGTGACACCGGTAGCAGCCATCGAAGCTTTGACTTTTTCAAAGCTTTCCAAATCTTTTTTATTTCCTGTCATCACAAACACAAGTGATTAATGGTTTGACCATGACACAGGGGGGTTCAGTCTAATCTTTAAGCACTGCCCTGCCAGTTTACAAATGCAGAGCCTTGGAGTGGAAAGCACCCACCATGTAATTAGTGGTGTTGTGTTTACAATTACTAGTGACCCTACCTTCACTGGATTGGTCCTCCGTTCCACCTAACCATCCAGGAAGTAAATGCTGTTCTACCCCTCAGCTGGCCTCGCTAAATAAACAACCATGCATCTATGCACACTATAGCAGACTGGAGTAGACACTACGTACAGCGCTTGTGGAGGTAAGAGCAGCCAGCATTTTGATCAAACTAAGCAACTTTTTTGTGCCATTGAGAAAGCTTACTATCATACATGAGGCCTAACAAATGTGCTTTTGTGCAGGCGGAGTTCGACTTGTAAAATTAACAGCTACAAACAGACCCAGAACCGGGTAACACAGCAAACACAAACTGTAAGTCTAAATCATAATGAAGCCAGATAAATTGAATTGCTTAAGAACAGGTTTTAAAAGTTTCAAACAACTGTAAGCAGTGGTTTATTATTTCTGTTTATGCAGCTACAAAGGACCTGGAATGGCACAAAATGACTTGAGTTGCCCTGAGGGCACATAAGTGTTTTATTGTAAAGGTAGATTATAGACTTAACTTTAAGTGCCACTAAAGCCTGCTGAATCTTTTTTGATAAGTACACTTAAGAATATATGCACTTTTTGAATATGGTTATATTGTGTTACAGGATTAATAGAAACAAGCGAAACTGTAAAGTGGGATTATGTAAATAAATTGTGACAAACAGGTTAGCATGCTATTTAATGTTAAAACATTTTTACCAAGCAAAATACTGTAGGGGCAATCTGGTATGTGCTGCTAACTATACCTGTTTTTTTTGACTAATGCCATAGCAAAACAGAGGCCTTCAGCCGTGCACAACACAGTCTGTAGTATCTTTACTATATAACAGATGAATTGGGGTACATGGGTAATTCACCTCTTGGGAACATTTGATTAGATAAAACTCAAATGATTTTAGAAGGTTTTTGCTAAATGAGGCACAGAATAAAGAGTGATTAAAATAAATAATAAGCTTGGCACATAAAAAAATAGCTTGAGGCTAACACTGGAGTGCATCGGGGGTTGATGGACATGGACATTAGCCCAAGTGGTAGCCAACTGTTGAAGTTATTGGAATATAAATAAGAGTGACTGTAGCATGTATATAATACCTTTGAAGATAAGCATTGAGTGGCAGACTATGGCAGTCGTACTCTCTGGACTTGTACTAAAATGGATTATATTTCATTAATATAGAAGTGTGGTATACAGTATTCAATGACTACAGTATATACTAAAAATTATTTATGTATCGATTATACTTGGATCTTATCCTTGAAGAAGCCTGTTGAGGCGAAACATTGGAATACTAGAATATATTGTAAAGAATATTAAGAAATATAGACAACAAAGAACTTTTGTTAAAAAAGTTCATAGACGTGGCTGGCCATTTCTTTGATTTCTTGGATCTACTCTGCCCCCACCAGCCTCCACATTACGTACTACTTTATTGGTAGGGAACCCACATTTCCTTGCCTCTTTGTAAGTTAGAGAGGCACAGGTACTCTGATTGAGCCTGCTGCTGCTTTCAAAAACTATACCAATGGTGAGCATTGATGAGGTAGGTATGAGAGGCCCAGCTGCTCTGAGTGAAGCTGCTGCTGTCAATCAGACTTACATAATATTAAACTGATGACTGGCAAAAGAAAACAAAGAGTAGTATGTCACATGTGGCTGACATGGTGGCAGTGGTGATGGTTCTATTCATTTCATACACAACTTAGTCATCATATTCAGTATCACTGCTTGCAGGCTGTTGTTCATATTCAGGGTCAGACTCGCATAATTCAGTGTTTGGGACAACTGGGAAAATGTCAGCATTCATTTTGAGAAATGCAAGTCGTTCCAGATTTGCAAAAATTTGCAGTGTTCTATGATCAGTGACTATTCCTCCAGCTGCACTAAATATATGTTCTGAATATATGCTTGAAGGTGGACAACTGAGGTACATTATTGCAGGATTTCCTAGATCTGACCATACTGTTCTCTTCGGTTTCCAACAGTGTAATGGATCTTCCTTGAGACCAATCACAGTATGTGCTGCAGAATGCTCCATGATCATTATGCTGTGTGGGACAGTTACTAGTCTGACAGCAGATGAACCAGATGCACATTCTTTACAGGATACTAGTCCATGTTGTTGCAGGTGACTCAGAAGTGATTAGCCTTTCTGACCCAGAACATAGGATACCTAAGAAGTAGCTATAGATATCCTTTCCCTCGCTGATGACTTTGTTGACTGTGAAGAATTAATAGATATGCTATTTTCTGCACCAGAAGGGCATGCTTATGGTTCGGCAGGGTTTGACTACTGTACATCAGTTAGTAGTGCTGGTAGGGTAACGTCACATTTTTTTAGCAGAAGATCTCTCCAATACTTAAAGTCTTCCCCTGCAGGAAGGATGGCTTCAATGTTCCGCTTAAAGCAGGAATCTACCACCGTAGCCAACACATCTGTGTCATTCTTAAACATGACGTTTAGTCTCCGATCATTTAGCAGTCTGAGACTCAAGTCATCTGCCAGCACAACAGCAGTGGTGTCGTCTTTTGACTGAAAGTCTTTCTTTATGTCATTAAGGAAAATGTGAAGAAATCTGATTTGAGGAAAAATCTAACTCAGAGTTACACTGTCTGCACTGTCATAACATGTTGCAGCCTCAAATGGCTCCAATAAGGTGTCAGCATGACTTAGTTAGTAGCTCATCCACCTCTGGGCAAGAAAGTCATGTGTTCTCGGCTCACATTGGGATTGGGCTCATACCTGAATGCTGGCACCCGAGTGCAGTACCAGGGGAGTGCTGTACTGTTGGGATGTGCCATCCTTTGGATGAGACGTTAGACTGAGGTCCCTTCTACCCATTCTGGTGCTGTCATGGGGGGGTATCCAGGTGGAAGTAAAAGATCCCAAGGCACACTTCACAAAAGAGTAGGGGAATTTTTTTATTGCAGAAACCATTCCAAAATTTCAAAAGAACATACAAGGAAAACAACCACTCTTTAAAAAGACTAACAGAAATATCGGTTACCCGCACAGTAGATAACAAAGTAAAATAATGTTTTACATTTAGAAGGAAAAAATGAAAGGAAAACTCAAAATCTCATTTGTAAGCATGAAACATATTTTTTCCAAAACAAACTATAAAGAAAAAAGGAGAAAGTTTGTTAATCCAACATACTGTATATTGTTCCATAATAATATAGCAATCCTACTACCTCGTTTCTTATGATCAAGAGATCTGACTTGATTGACAGCAGACTCAGTCTTTTTTTTTCCAGTTGTTTAACCAGGTGAGACATACTAAGCTGAAAGCTTGTTTACAGGTGCAACCTGGGAGCACAAGAAAGTTAACTGACTTGCTTAGGGTCACACATTATGTAAGTGGGGGCTATGAGATTCAAACGCAGGTCTCCAGATTTACAGCTCAGAGCCTTAAACCACTGCGCTATATTGCCTTCCTCCAGTCTGTATTGTTATAGTTACATTAGTGGTTTGTAATTTCTGTAACAATTAGCAGCATCTGGCTTGCCATAAATAAAACTTTATGCATGCAAAAATCACATTTAAAGTACTTGGGCAATAATTCCTAAGTCTCCCTGAATAAATTCCCCAAATTAGCATTTCATACACAATGTTAGCAAGAAAAGGCCATGTCCATCTTTGTGCTAGGAGGCTCCAAAACTGTTTATTATATGGACAGGAAAGAAAGAAATGATCCTGAGTTTCCTCTGCCTGTACACAATCCTCACAGAAACAATAACTTTCATCTAGGGGTTTGTGTTTTAAGATACTGTACCTCTGACCCCTAATTTCCCGTAACAGCATAACCATACTATGTTCCCGCACTTTGGTGGGATCCTATTGTTATTCAGGACTCTTAGCGGGGCTTGTAGTTTTGTGGGAAGGCACATAGGGAAGTCTGGTCTGTTTGTTGAGTGTTTGGGGGGTGGCTCAGAGGTAATGTAAGGAAGTATTTTTTCACAGAGAGGGTTGTGGATGCATGGAATGGCCTTCCGGAGGAGGTTGTGGAGTCAAAAACAGTGGTTGAATTCAAGCATGCATGGGACAGTCATAAGGCAATTGTAGGGGGTTGGGGTAGAAAGAAGTAGGCTGCTGGTTAACTAGGATCTGCAGCTTATCCATTAGGTAGGGAAGTGGGCAGACTAGGTGGGCCAAGTGGTCCTTATCTGCAGTCAAATTCTATGTTTCTATGTTTGTCCATGATCCAGATATATAATTGTTTCCATTTCAACCTACATTAAGTATGTCAACTTTACACAGATTCCATTGGCTTGCTATCCTAATCAATGAAACTGCAAATTTGGGAATCTGTAATGAGGTACTGTACAGTATTTATTTTTGAAGGGAAGGTGCCCATTTTCCCATTAAGGATCAGAACAGATGTACTGTACACTGCTGCCATGGCTGTTTGCCCATTCCCCATCCTGTTCTTAATGTAGTGTGCCAAAAGAAGGTGTGATAGAACACAACAGTGTTTATCATATTAAGACCCCCTTTTTTCCTTGATAAGTAATTAAATTACCCATTTACATGGTTTAATTTACTACTGCCCCAATAACATTTGGAAGCAGATATTAAAAAGTCTAGTATCTAGTTTAGCAGGAAGTGAACAGATATGGCAGACATAAAAAAAGAGTGGAATTAAACATTTCTTTATAATGGAAACCCTTCTTTTCTTAGAAAATGTCCATGTTTTCCAAATCTAAACTTTCTTATCTCCCGAAGCCAATTTTACCTCCTAGTTTAACTGAGCCAGATTGCCTCTTCCAAACACAAGGCCTAATATTTTTACTGGTTCCTCTGAAAGAGTTATTTGTGTGCTACTTCGGTAATATTATTCAGCTTATTGCCCAGAGATATTCCAGTGCTTTTCTCTATATTTATAACCGCATCCAAATACCTAGAAAACTGTTTTATTGGGCTCAATGCACAAAAGGATGGTAAAGTATAAGGAAAACAGACATGGCGAAGGTGCACAACAGCGCACCGCACAGTGGATGCTGGCTATGTGGCAAGTATAAAGGCAGGCGCAGGCAGTGGACAGGGCCAGATAAGCCACATAGTGCACCACGCAGGCAGTATGGGTGGGCCTCAATTACTGTATGTGGGAATGCCCTGTGACCCCACCTTATAAGGTGGCAACCCCCCCCCCCGTGCAGCTGCACAGTGGTGAATACCGTGCAGCCAGCAGGATGTAATGGTGGAACTGCAAGTGAACACAGAGGTGGGAGCAGAGAACAGTGAGGATGGCAATGGACGAAGGAGCATTGCCACCCATGAATGGGGACATGGCCGGGCATTTGGT
Source organism: Neoceratodus forsteri (assembly GCA_016271365.2). Classification (NCBI taxonomy): domain Eukaryota; kingdom Metazoa; phylum Chordata; order Ceratodontiformes; family Ceratodontidae; genus Neoceratodus; species Neoceratodus forsteri. The sequence goes on from CM057454.1 coordinate 801,099,530, forward strand.
GAGAGTCAAACCCACACCATAAACTTCAGTGGCAGCCAAATTGCCTCCATAGTCACCAATATATGCCAGCAATACAGCAGGCTGTATGGTGTAGAGGCCTCAAACACACCAGTGGATGTCAAGGCCAGGATATGTCTTGATATACAGGCCACCGTAAATGCCACTGGGTCAGAGGCATGGACCCTGGTGGTGATCAAGCACAAGTGGCAGGACCTGAGGGCAGTGGTGAAGCAGAAGCTAGCCACTGGTGGGAGGGCACACCCTGCATCATGTGCCAATACCATGTGCGTTCTGTGTCAGTGCATGCTGTTGGCATCATGGCAGGGCAGATGGTCGAGTGCAGGGCCATGTTCCCTTGGCATGTCATCCATGTTGCAGAGCATGACTATGCAGACGATGGTGGCTACGGCACCCCGTGGGTCATGCAGGCATTTGATAGGGTGAGTGGCATGTGCATTTGGAGGGGCTGTCCATCTGGCAGTGCCCTGTGTGCTCATGTGTCTCCTTTCCCCCGCACAGGACCATGGTGAGATACTTGCCAGACTGGAGCTGACCCTACAGGTCCAGCCAGATGGGGTGCATGTGATGGTGCAGTCCAAGGTGGCACAACATCAGCTGTTCCGGGAGTGGCTGCCGTGCTACATGACCCTGAAGGGCACGGGAGGGGGTACCTGTACTATGAGGATGACGACTACAGGGACTGGGACAACTATGTCCCCTCATAGGTAGGCATGCCTGCACGTGCCCTCTGTGTGTCGACATGTGCATGGGACTGTTACTGTACTGTTGTGTTTCCCTTTCCCTGTCAGCATTACCGTGGACACCTTGCAGAGGATGGCGCTACGCTTCAGAGGGAGGTGGTCACAGAGATCACCATCAGACGAGCTGGGGACAGGCTGGACAGTGGTCATTCAACACCAAAACTACCATGGCCAGGGCCACAACAGCCTGAGTGGATGCTTGCCAGATGATACGTGACCATGTAGCCTTTGTAGGCCCAGCCCACGTCTGGGACATGGATGTGCAGTGGCCATGGAGGGGTGGATTGGCAGACCCCGGTTTGCATGTGATGGACTGTTTGCAGCCCTGCAGGACTGGCTAGCTGTGCAGCAGGGTGTGCCTGTGGGCATTGTGCTGGTTGTGGTAGGTGGGGTACCTGTTGTTGTCTGTGGGGTGTCTGGGGATGGGTGTTGCTCAATTGTGTTCTTATCTGTGTTACCCCTACATGCATTAAAGGTGCCTGTTTTCCGACCTTGTGTGTTCATTGTCTGTGGGGGGGGGTCAGTGGGGGGGTGGCCTGCCTTGCTCCTTGGGGTTGACAGTAAGAGGGGGCACACTCAGACTTATATGTGTGTGTGCTGGCCATCATCCATCTCTTGCCTATTGCCCTTGTGCCCAGCACGTAGGGTACACCTCACAGGAACACGGACCCATTCCCAGGGGCACATCGTACACGGTGTTGTGTTTAGCCTCCCACCACCACTGGGCTGTGCTTCTGTGTTGTCTGCCTCTGTTGTGGCTCATGCCATGTCATGTTACATGGCATCCTTGCTGTTCTGTGCCCCCATGGGTGTTCTGGTGTGCCCTGGGGGGCATATGGGGTGCAGTATGTGGTGTCCCTGTTATTCCAGGTGGGGGTGTGGTGTACTGCTCTGCTGCTGCTGGTGTCATGCCAGTGCAGGTTTGTGGCCATGCCGGTGTGCCATCTGCGTGTAGCACTGGCGTGCCCTGTGGATGGTGCCACATGACATGTGTACCGTGTGCTAGTGTGGCTGTATGGTGGTGCCTATGGGAGACAGTTGTGCTCATGGTGCAGTGCACCTCTGCAGATGCTGTGCAGTGGGCCTTAGTGCTTCCAGTGTGCTGCAACAGAAGGTCTGCTGGCACATCTGTGCCTGGGTGGCTGCACACCGCCTTGGCCTGTGCAGTCTCCCATGGGGTGTTGCACATCACAGTACCCCACCATTTCTGTCATGTATCCTGTGCATCCCCATCTGCATGGTGTTCCATTGTGCTGGTCATCGTGCATGTACTCAGTGTACTCAGTGTGTGCCTAGGCACCTGTGTGCACGGTCCTGCCCCCACGTATCTGTGTGGTGCTGTGTTGGTGTACCGCTACACATGCCTGTTGTGCACCCGCTATGAACCTGTCATGCATGCTGCTGTACAGTGGCGTGTGGTTCAGGGTGTCATACCACTTCCACACCAGCCCTATGCGTGAGTACGCACAGCACATATATGTCGTGCATAGGGCCCATTGTGCATAAAGCCTTATCCACTGACCTCAGATCCTGAACAAAAAGACAGACATCATCCGCGTAGTCTTCTATTGTTTGTTCTGGTATAGAAATATGAGGGGTAATTCCTTTTATACTTGTTTCTTCTAAGATTCTTCTAATCATAGGGTCTAGGTACAAAACTGTAAAGTAAGGGACTTAGCAGGCACCATTGTCTAACACCTCATTTAAGTGGGGATTCCTGGCCTAATATACCATTTATTAAAGGTATCAATGTAGCATTATTATATAATATTTTTATTCATAAGATAAAATTCAAAGGTATCCCATACATTTGTAAGACCAGAAATAGAAATTGATGTGAAACTTTGTCAAAAGCCCTGGCGTTATCTAAGGCCAAGACAAAACCTTGCAGTACCCCTTGATTGCCAAACTCAAAAATGTCTCTTAGTAATTGTAGGTTTTGTACTATGTTCCTTTCTGGGATGGAGCAAGTTTGTACCAGGTGAATTAGACTGGTTCCTGCCTTCTGTAGGCACTTCCATAAAATGGTTGACAAAATCTTGTAGTCGGAATTTAACAAACTTATTGGTCTCCAGTTGTCCAGCTGAGTCTTGTCCCCCTTTTTATGTAAAAACATAACTATTGCTATTGCTTTTGCAAATTCTGTAAAATTTGATAGTAAAGCATCATTTCATTAAAGATTTCCACTAATAAAAAACCTAATGTATCAACAAAAGTTTTATAGAATTCGTTGGTAAGGCCATCAAAACCATAGAATTCATTGGTAAGGCTATAAACACCCAGAGACATTCTGAGCTTTAGATTTGACAAAACCACTGAAACTTCATCTAAAGTATCAATCAATCAATCAATCCTTTATTTATAAAAGCACAATTCCAACAACGATGAAAGTGCTGTATATAATAAAATCTATAATAAGTAATAGGTGCTGCTAACCTTTGTCTGGCCTCCTTTGATTTTTTAGGAATAGGAAAGTTAAGTAAATCTTCTAGTGGATAGGTCAAATTGTATTCTTCACCAAAGGTTCTATTTAGTGAATCCTGAAATATGTCTACATTTCTACATCCGTAGTTTTTAACTAAGCAATAAGGCAGGACAGGGTGTGGTATATCATGGGATATCATCACGCCTCAGGTGGTTGGGCATAGGACCGCAGGCCAAGTGCATCCAACCACCCAAGAAGTGATGATATCCCATGATATACCACACCCTGAAGTGATTTATTGCTATTATGAACTAGGCTAAAATTTTATAAGTTTAAAAAATGTTTTATAACCTTTCAAAATTGAGTTTTTGGGATAGTGTAGGAGTATATTATAGGAAAATAGTTCTTGGAGGGCATGGCTAGCAGGTGGTGCAGTTGGGGGTGGTGGTGATTGAAGAGAGAGTGTTCTTGTGACTTCTACCCCCCAGCTGTGCTTCATCTACTGTATGTTTTATTTAGATTTGCAGTAGTTTAATAAATGCCATCATGAGCGGCATTTGAAATGGCTTTTGTTTATGTGAGCCGCTTTCAGTTAAGTTTCGATTTGTTTCAGCACATGAGCGGCTGCTGTGGTGTCCTTATGGTGGGAGTTTGTAATATCGGCAGTGGTTCTGGTCCCAATCACGTAGCGGCAGTTAATGTTGCTCGGGATACTGTGGAAGGCAGTGCTGTCTTCTGTGTGTGTTTTCTTTACAAAAATGAAAAGAAGATGTATTGGTGTTTTTCACGAGCCAGCAGGAGCTCCGGTGCAGTCTGAAAGAGGAACGGGCAGGCCAGTGTGGTACAGAAGCTGCAGAGAGGGTTTGTATTTGTCTGTGCTTGGCGATATTTTTTTTAAATGGAACCGATAAACTGCTGCTACTAACTGTGACTTTAACACAGTTGTCTGGGCATGGTTGAGAGAGTTTAGTGTTTTTTTTTTTTTTAAACAGCCATCTCTATGTGTGAGTCACTCCAGGTCGCGGGACATGGAATGCGTTATGGACGTAGGAATTTGTTTAAGTGAGGAGGCTGGTGGCCGGAGGCTTTTTGAAGCCATGATGATGTAGTTAGATATCATCATGGTTTCAAAGAGATGTCGGCCAGTCAGCTTCCAAGATTTTCGATCCCCAGTTCATATTTGTTCACTGACCGTATAAAGCCCATCCATAAGTTTAGTGTCCAGATTCTGATTACAGGCCTGGAAAGGGTCAGAATAAGAAGTCTTTTCTAACCCAAAAGTAGTGGCCCAGTTATGTACTGAAATTGAGACATTTTGTTTATAATAAGATCAATCTGAACCTTGCAGTTTATCCTGTCTGAGGATTGTAATACATGAACTTATATAACTGGTGCCCATAATCCAAATACTGCAAGTAGTCTCTGTTAGCCTTTGTCTTCCCATATTTAGAAAAAATTATTTAAGCACATTTTTGGTATCTCTCCACCATGTCCATTTGTCATCGTATATGCAAGCTACTGATTCTCTGTCCCTTAGTAACTATAAAATGCTTACCCTAATTTCTTCTTCCTCAAGTAAAGACAAGTTCAGTTTCCATCTCCTCTGAATACTGGGAACTTTGGGGGGAATGTTTTCTAGGCTATATTTACATGATAATAAACAATGATCAGAAAATTCACAAGGGAAGATCCTAACTTTCCTGAGGGTTAAATATTTAGATCTAAAAATAAAATCAATTCTGGTGGAATAGGTATGCTTGTGATATGTGCAGCCAGCATCTTTACGTAATTCCCTGTAAGTGTCCTGTAAATTGGCTGTCGTTATTATATTTTTCAGTGCATGTGAGTCACAATATATTTTTTCTGTATGCTGTCTCTCATTTTATAGGCCGAGATATTCAGAGCACCTGCGCATGGTGCAACTGAGTTGCACCGATGCAAGTCCAAAGATGCGCCACCAAGCGATAAGCAAAGAGCAGCGGCGCAGCACAAATCCCATTGTGCCAATGCACAACCATAATGTATGCAGCACAAGTGCAGGAGGCGTTCCCATGAATAAGTGGTGCACTGGCATTCAACTGTAGAGCATGGCACAAGTCTGGAGTAAGCCCTAATTTGCATCAGGCAGACTTGAGCCAATAAATATAATCTCAAACACACAGACAGCAGATGCGCAACAGTGTGCACACAGAGAGAGGGAGTGACAGAGTGTCAGAGTGAGAGTGAGAGAGAGAGAAAGAGAGAGACAGACAGACAGACAGAGAGGGAGAGAGAGAGACACAGACCGATGGACGGACTGACAGAGTGTCAGATGCACCCAGAGAGACACCCAGTGACTGAGTGATGGACAGTGGCCCATTCATAATGGACACAGTAATGAGGGGTGTGAGCAGTCAGGAGGAACAGCAGCATGGCCGACGAAGAGCCCGGCGGCAGTATGCCTGACACAGGTGGTACCTTGCCAGGATCACGTATGAGAACTTCAGTGACACAGAGATAATGGGCCAGTACCACCTGAACAGGGCAGTTCTGAGGCAGCTCTGTGAGCTGTGCAGTGATGAGATGCAGGCACCCACCAGATGTAGCCCTGCCATGGCAGTGGAGACTAAGACGACCACTGAGATGTGCTTGCTCACCACAGGCACCTTCCAAGGACCAACAGGTGATACCATGGGCATCACCCAGTCGACCATGTCCCTCCTCCTCACCTAGTTCCTCAACACTCTGCTGCCACATGCTTCAGAGTACATACATTTCCCCAGCACACAGGCAGAGTGTACAGAAAACATGCAGGAGTTCCACCGGTTGGCACACATGCCAGGTGTGATTGGACAATAGACCGCACCTACATTGGCATCTGCACACCACCTGGCTCAGAGGGCCCAGAGTACATAAATCAAAAGGGATACCCATCCACCAACTCTCAGGTGGTGTGTGATGCCATTGGGCACATCATCAATGTCTGTGCCACACACCCTGGGAGTGCACATGATGCCTTTATAGGGCACAATTCTGTGCTGTGCCATAGGTTTGAGTAGGGAGACATCCCCGTCGGGCCACCTTGTCGGTGAGTAGGACATGCACCAGAGTGGCCGATAGCCATAGCCCTGGGGGTGGGAGAGGGAGGTTGGAGCAGGTGCTGTGGTGTGTGTGGTGGCTGAGAGGGAGTGTGTGGCAGCACAGCACAGGGATAACCATGTCATCTTCCACACAGGTGACAGGGCATACCCCCTAAGGCCATGGCTGCTCAACCCCTACCGGTGACCATCGTCCCCCATGGAGAAAAAATACAACGAGGCACACGCCAGCACACACAGTATCATTGAGCATGTGTTTGGCATGTGATTCCATTGCCTAGACAGGTCAGGTGGTGCCTTGCAATATAGCCCATCGAAAGCCTGTGACATATTCCTGGCCTGCTGCATCCTGCACAACATGGCCATTGACCGTGGAATAGTAGTCAAGGCTGATGAGGGTGACAGCAGTGGTGACAATGGTGGTGAAGTGCTGGAGGGCAGCGGGCAGCCGCCCCTTGGCAGGAGGGACCCTCAAATGGTGCAGGAGGCATGGAGGCACCATGACGCCATCACAAGGGATCATTAAGGATAACACAGGTGAGTGCACCGACACACAGCCCAGCACACAACACAGTGGCAGGGATGTGCACAGCAGTATGCATGCAGGAATGGGGGAGCACAGCCAACATGGTGGATCCACTGGCATACAGGCTCATACACACAGACACATGCAGCAATGGCATGTGCACATACACACACACACACACACACACACACACACACACACACACAGCCACCCAGATACATAGTGAGGGACATGGCATGGATTAAAAGCATGACACCAGAGCACAGGCATGACCGGTGCAAAGCCGCCCTCATCACATCCATGACACATGTCCCAGCAGCATGGTCCACACACACAGGGGGAATGCAGTGCAACATACATGTGCACCACCACATGCATGCCACACCACCACCACCCACGTGTGTGTGTGTGGCAACAGCAGCAGATGGCAGGTCGGGGCTGCAGACATGTCACTCCAACCACCCAGTCCCATGACCATCATGGCCACGTGGGCAGCCGCGATGAGGCCAACCAGCAGACGCATGCTGTACATCAGTCAGATGCCCCCCCAGGGGTTGATGTGCGCAACCATGACCAAGTCTGTACAGGGGTGTTGAGGCGGCCAAAAAGGCCTGCACCGGAGGAGTCTGGGATGCTGACATCAGATCCTGGCATCCGCTGTGCTGGTGTCACCAGACGCTGGGACCATGGGACGGACAATGCACTTCGGGGGGGTCCTCTGCACCTGGCCGAGCCCAGTGGCTGCCACCAATGCCAGCCCAGCTGCAATGGTACCGGCTATGTGGTCCATTAATGCCACAATGGTACCGGTCATGCAGTCCATTGCAGCAGTCATGACCTCCTGCATCTGGGTGAGCCAGTCCATAAGCCTCGCATCACCCCTGTCCTGCTGCTCGGCCATCTGCTGCACCTCTGCACGCAGTGCATGCACCTCAGTGGCAAGCAATGCCTGGTGTTCCACGGATGCCCACAGTAATTGTGTGTGCTCTGTCAGCCTCTCAGCATCCTGGACCTCCTGGCCCACCTGTTGAGTTAGGATGGTGCCATGGCACACTGCTGCAAAGCCTCCTGCTCAGGTGGACGCTGCACAGTGGGCATAGAGGGAGCACAGTGCTGTCCTGCGCACCAGTGGTGGGCACTGTGGCATGCTGCCCAAAGTCACCTGCATCCAGCTGCCACTGCCTGACTGTCTGCTGGGCAGTGCCCCGTGGCTCCACCACAACGACAACACCACCGCCACCCACACTGGACACAGCTGTGACACCACACACAGCTGCACCAGTGGGAATGGGGGGTAGCTGTGGAGCTGTGGACATGGCAGTGGGACCTGCTGGTGCCTGAGTAGTGGGAAGGGGCATGTCGGGCACCACCACCCCTATGCTCTCCAGTAACCAGAATAAGGTCATCATCAGTGTCAGACAGCACCCAAAGCTGGATCTCTGCACACAGCACCTCCAGGCTGTCGTCGTGTAGGAAACCAGTCAGGGGGTCATCCGACCCCATGTCAAGCATGGCTGCAAGCCAAACAATGCAGAGACATGGCCTGTCCCGGCTCTGGATGCCCGTTGATGTTGAGGTTCGGGCATCCATGTTCGTAGCCACCTCCACCTGGTCCTCTGCAATGAAGCATGCTGGTGTTGCAAAACAAGAACAGAGGGTTAATGGAGCAGCATACCCTATGGCCCCCCAACTCCCCCATGTCGCTGTTTCCACATGCCACCTTGCAGCAATGTGTGTCCATGTTGACGCATGCTTGTGGCAGTGGGCATGGCCTCAAACACACCTGCACATCACACTCACACCAGGTACACCTGGCAGCTGGTCATACTCACCATGCAGTGAGGGGCTGCCACCCTTCTGGAACCCACCACTGGGCACACCCTCTACTGCCATGTGGCTGATGGAGGACGCCACAAGCTCCTCTGTCACCTTCAGCAGTGGCACAGTTGCCGGTCCACCATTGGTCAGCCTGCAGGACACCCGTATGGCCGCAACTCTACTCTTGATCCACCCCCTGTCCATGCCAACCTTTATTTTACACTCCTGTAGGGTGCAATGGTGACATCCATGGGTGCTGACGTATCGGGCCACTTCCTCCCAGCCTCCTGCCTGCTCCTGCATCATGCCCGTAGCACCACTGAGAAGGCCCTCCCAGTCCATGTAGGCCTCAAAGAGGTCATTGCTCTCAGCAGCTTTAAAGTTGGGCCTGTGCTTGCATGCAGGCCCCTGACTCTACTCTCTTTCATTTCCCGACATTCTGCCACCTGTGGGCGTGAACAGCAGAGTGGCTCAGTGCCAGCACATTACAATGCAAAACTCTGTTGCAGTGTTTGATTAGACCGCTGTTCATCCATGTTGCCAGTCACTTCTTGAAAGGTTGCAATACCGGTCTGTGGCCTGTGCTGTTCCACAGCACTTTTAAGGTGCAAGGTATGCAAATTAGCCTGTGTGGAATTTTAATGATATGCTAATGCTCCCCACTGAGCTATGCATTGGCTCAAGAGGTGATCTGCATGTGGCATCTCAATATCACGCTGTGCATAATGGGATTATGCCAGAGAATCTCTGTGGTGCAATACCTGTGCATGCATGGTGTGCATGCCTGCAGTACGCATGTATGCAGCAATGACCACATTGCTATCACACATCATGCACAGCATGCGCAATGCCATGGCATGGCGCATGCAACGCTGGTATGCCATTGCACATGCAATCACTGCCTCTGTCACACACCAGCACACTGCATGCAGGGGATGATGACCTCTGTCCCACGGGTCATGTAGTGACCCTGTGCCCCTGCTAGGCCCCAGCATGCTGTGCATGCCCATGACTGTGCTATGGCCCCACACTGCTCAGTGTCCGCACATCCACATACTGCACATTTGCAGCCTTGTGTATTCTATCCTGCATCCTGTAGATGTGGCAGACATGTGTGCTGTTCCACGGCCATTTTCCTGTTGAACTCAGCTGCTGATCATAGTGAAGGGACAGAGCAGGAGGGCAAGCAACTGGATGGAGGTTGAGCTCAGCAACCTGTTGGCTGTGGTTCGGCCCTTTGAGGGGCAGCTGTATGGCCAGATGCCACTCCAGCAGGCCAGGGGGAGATGTGGCACCATGTCAAAGAGGCCCTGGAGTGGAGGACTGGTGTCAGGTGCATGGCAGAGCAGTGCAGGCACCGGTATGGGGACCTGTGGTGGAGGGCACCAGACCATCTGCAGCATATGCAGTCCCACGTCCTGCGAGGTTCTGTGCAACAGCCAGGTAGGTGTGCTCATGTTACTGTTATGCCCAGGTGTAGTACTGTGGAGTTGGCATGGCTGTGCGGCATGGCCCGCAGCTGGGTACTTCGTCAGCCTGGGGGTAGCATGCATCAGGCTTGGCTGATGCACAGGTAGCAGGCGCGCTGGCATGTGGACCTCAGGACTGACAGGGACACACCCAGTGCACAGTGGGCTGTGTGATGGTGGGGGGCTCCACATGCATGACTGTGTACTGATGTCACCTCTCTTCATTTCCTCCACAGGGCTGGAGGACTTTAGACAGGTCAGGGCAGTGGCAGAGGAAGCCAGGATGGTGCAGCCTAGTGGGTAGCAGGCAGCCCCAGCTGCACAGCTGTGAGGGTCTTTTCCTGTGGGTCCCTGGGGCATTGCACTGATTGCCTGTCTTGTCCCATCCCCTAGGTGTCAGGTCTGTGGCAGCGAGAAGGCACCCAAGGGCATGGGTGAGGTTCCAGAGGCAGATCCTGGCTGTGCTCCAGAGAATACTCTGCATGGTGCAGTCCATCCAGTGTGTCACCACAACCATGAGGAGGGAGCAGTGGTGCCAAGGGCTGGCCAGGCATGGACAGCATTAAATTGTCCCTGTATATAGCCACCTTTTCCTTGCTATCCCTGTCCCCCTGCAGTCCACCAGTATCTTGTACAGCCTCTATTTTCTGACCCCATCCTTCTTTTTACCTCCCTTGTTACTTTGTTTCTCTGCTGTTTTCATGTTATAAAGCATTTATTTTCCTACATGCCTGTGTCTGTGTCTGCCTTGCAGGTGGCTTGTGGAGCCATGCTACAGTGATTGGGTGTTGGTCCATGGTGTTGGTGTGGGGGGGGTGGAGTGTGGGCTGACTGTGGTTGCCTGCTGTGTCCAGTGGTGTTTCACGTTGTGGTGGGGGCTATCACTCGGGTGTGGTGGGTGTGTTGTGTGTTTTCAGAGTCACCATGGGGCTGTGGTCAAGGCTAGGCAGGCAGTTAGGGGCATGGGGGTTGCACACGGGCCTGGTTGTCATGCTGGTCTCATCAGCCCACTGGGGTGTGGCCATCTGCATCCACTGTTGTGCTACCAGTCCCGTGCATTCTGGTCACCTTCCTGGGTTCTGGCTCATTCACTGCCTGGTGTTGGTGCTGCCTGTGGGAGGGGGAATGGCATGAGGCATGGGTGAGTTTGGGTCCAGGGCCATGGGGTGGCATGGTGTGGCATTGGCCATGGCCAGCTGGCTGGTGGCCTGTGGGGGGGGGCACCATTGACGGGCTCGCATTGGCCAATGTCCCCACCTGTCCCCTAATGGCCAGCCCACCATTGTGTTCTGTGGTGCTGCACTGGTGCATGCCCCCTGTCACACACCCATGGACCAGCTCTGGTTGGTGCAGTGCACAGTGCCTCTGTTGGTGGCTGTGCTGCAGCCCATTGTTCCCTCCTGCTCTGTGCCAGTGTGTGCACTGGTGTGCTCTGCTGACTGCTGGGGGTCCTGTACCACTGGCACTGTGCTTCCTTTGCTGTGTCCCTGGGCCTCTTGCATTTGCACTGCCCCCTGTGTTTGTGCGCAGATTTGCTCCGCTCTTCCATGGCTGAGCCTGCACATCTCTGTGTCGTTGCACATCTTTGCCATATTCAAGCAGCTTGCGCTACTGCATTTGCAATGGTGCAACTTCTGAATATGGCACCCGACTTGCCATGACGCACCTGACTTGTGCTGCACCAGACTTGCGCTGGCCTTTCGTACATTTCTGAGTATCTCGGCACTAATCTACAATTTAAATCCCCTCCCCATAAAATGTGCCTATAAGGGAATAAATAATGTTTTATGCTGTCAAAAAGCTCTACTCTACTTTTTTTAGTTTGTGGGGCATAGGTATTAATGATTCTCAAGGAGAACCCTCTGTAGTCACAATCCAACATTAGAGCCTTCCTGGCACTTTATTGTCTACAAACCTATGAACAGTAAGCTCTGTGCCTTTAAACAAAGTTCCTAGGCCATCTGCCACATCCTACCCAAAGGACCTTAAGCATGGCCCTTGTATCCAACTTTTTTTTTTTGCTTGGTGAATGTCCAAACTGAATAAAATTTAGTTTCTTGTAGTAAGATAATATGAAAGAGTGAGTGTTTTAAATATGACAGTACAGAAATTCTCTTTCTATATGTTTTCATACTACAAACATTTACTGAAGCAAGATGAAGTGATGTCATAATGGTAAAAACTAGCTAGAGGAGAAATCTCATACCTTTCTTTTTTTTCCTCTTCTTCCCTTATTTTTTCTTCTACTCTGAAGAACCCAGATGCTCCATTTCTTCTTCTACCTCGGCTTCTAAAACCACACCTGACCTAGAGGAAATATCAGATTCAGATTTGGATGCATCATCATCTTTGATGTCTTGCAGTACTTGATATGCATTTTGTACTGGGACTGAATGTGGGGTTAATTTTGTAGCTGCCCTTGTAAGTCTCCTAGTATTCTTAAAATGAAACTAAAAGACAAAATGAGTGGAAATCATCACAGTGACCAGTCTGGAGCCATCGGCTGGCAGGGTAAGTAATAATTAATGGGGTAGCCCTGTACCAAACACCTTTGCTGGTCTTCTTTATACACTAGGGCCTCATATTATTTTAAGAAAAGTACTACTGCTGATAGAGTCTGTAACCCCCCTTCCCCCACTGCACTTTCTTTTCTCTGTCTTCTCCATTTACTTCTTACCCATTTGCTGTCTTTTGAATACTTTCACTTTACCTTTAAACCATACTATTTCCCTTTTTGTATTTTTACCATATTTCTACTCTTGTTTAATACCCACTGATGCGCCCCGGCACGATATTCAGAAGGGAAAAGTGCACTGCACAAATCCCGATGCACCGGAGCACATCAGTAATGTATGCAGGCACAGGTGGGGGGGGGGCGTGCCCATGCATACCCTGCACAGCCTGATATTCAGCCCAGGATGTGCAGAGCCATACATGTGCAACCCCTACCTGCGCCAGCATAAAACTGATCCAAAAAAAAAAGGAACAGCAGATGGCCACCCGTAGGTGAGCTGCCGCATTGCAGGGCACAACACGGAAGCTGCCACCTGTGGGTGGCCACCCGAGCTCCCGCTGCACCTGGCGGTGCCCCCCCATGCCCGATCGTGGGCATTAGTTAAAAAAAAGAATTCTGTCCAACATCCCTGGTGGTCCAGTGGACCGCTGTCTGCCCGATTGCGGGCATTAGTTAAAAATATAGAACTACATCCAATATCCCTGGTGGTCCAGTGGACCACTGTCTGCCCAACTGCAGGCATTTGTATTAAAAAAACAGACCTCTGTCCAATATCCCTGGTGGTCCACTGGAACGCTGCCTGCCCAATCGCAGGCATTTGTATTAAAAAAACAGACCTCTGTCCAATATCCCTGATGGTCCGGTGGACCGCTGTCTGCCCGATTGCGGGCATTTATATAAATAAATAATAATTCCATCCAATATACCTGGTGGTCCAGTGGACCGCTGTTTGTACACCCTCCCCACCCGCCCTCTGAGCCCCACCACCCCACCGTCAGCGGCGGGTGGCAGCAACCCACCCCCCTGCTGCCCCACCGCCCGCCAACTGGCACTGTCAGTAGGGCTGTACGCCCATTGGTCCACAGCGTGAGCCAATGGGTGTGCAGCCCGTACTGTACTACACATTCCAGATATGTGACGGAATTATTATTTATTTATACAAATGCCCACGATCGGGCAGACAGCGGTCCACTGGACCACCAGGGATATTGGACAGAGGTCTGTTTTTTTAATACAAATGCCCGTGATCGGGCTATGGAGCACATTGCCGGCTGCAGGGGGCATCGGTCCCTGACGGCTGCTGCCTGGCAGGGTGCCAGGCGCAAGTCGTCGGGGATCGGCACACCTGCATACAAATGGGGCCATAATGACGCAAATGGTCCCATTTGCACCTTGCATACATTATGGCTCCATTTGCATGTCAAGTTTTGAACATCGTGGTTGCTGTGCATAGCACAATGGAACTTGTGCTAGCGCATCCCCATGCTTCACTCTGGCCATTTGAGCTGATGCAGTGCCACTGCGCCATGCACACTGTGGGTGGCCAGGGTGTGATATTCAACGCTGCTAAGCCATGGCGCAGCTCCGTTGAATATCGTCCAGTCCACACCCCTGCACAGCCAAGTTGAGCTGCGCCCAAGCTTTCACCACAGCCTGGTGCAGTTTGAATGTCTGGGCCACTGTCTCTATATTACAGTATTCTATCTGTGCTATCACTGCTGACAAATACTCTATACAAACCTGCTTTTCCTTTTATTCCATCAGGTTGAAACAGACATCGACTACTACATATCATATATTACCTTTCTATTTATCTATCTATCTTTGCTGTCATATTACTCTCCAAAACTATGGATCCTTTGTGACTCTTTCTCTAATTTCCACTTACAGGTGCAACCAGTCTTCACTTCTAATCCTTTACCCTAGGATGACTCAACCAGTAAAGAGATACCTTTGCTTATTACACATGCTAGGTAGGTGAACCTTTATGGTGCAGTCTCACCAACTACAGCTGATTGTGACTTATCTTTCTGTACAATATTATGGCTTTTTCACACAGTCACTGGACACAGCTGTCACACAGCAAGTAAATTTCCATAGTAGGATTTGAACCTGGCTCTCCTGGTTCCCAAGCTTATACTATACCCACTACGCAGTACTACCTTGTTGGGATGTGTCCTGCCATATTACTTCTTCTCTTTCACTGTATTACCCCTGGTAAAGGAAGCTCATTGACTGTAGTCAATTCTTGTTTAACTGGGAGACTAATTCTAAGCCCAGCCAAGTGGCTCTCAACATTCCAGCACTCAACGGGTGAGCGGCAACTGCTGCAGGATTTGGGACTAGGCAAACCTATTAAACCAACCATGCCTCCCAAGTAAGTTCATCACCGTAGGCAGGCTGTCAGGGTCATTGCCTGTCCTAACTTTATGTACCATCCCTCTGCAAGCCCAGAGGGGCTTTTAAAAAGGTTCTGTGATATGGGTGAAGGAATAAAGGGTGACATCAAAAATGCTGAAGGAAGAACAGTGCAGCCACAGAGAGTGAGTGGAAATTGAGACAACAGTGCCACAGTGACTTTTTGCAGGGGAGCTTTGCCCCCCACCTCCCTCAGCACCCTTACTAAATATAATCAACTCCAGGAGGACACAACTTGGGAGGAGGAAACATCTTGGGTTGCCTTTTTGGCATTCGCTGCCCCCACTTGCCTTATGTGACTGACCTGTTTTCCGACACCCTTTTTGTAGTCACCCTTTTTTCTATCACCATCTTCAAAGAACACCTTTTAAAAATGGCACTAAAGATCCCCAGTGCTCAAGATGGAAGTTTGGCATTTTGGCTAGTTTCTCCTCATCTTTTAGCCAAATTGATAAACTCTTAGCCAGGTCCGGTTTGCTGGTGCCAGCAATTATGAGCTACACTACCATCAGAAGACCCTAGTTTGCATTGCAAACTGACTTCCTGCCCCCCAAAAGTCTAGGTAGTAGTGTAGTAACAGTGTATTCAAAAGGGGTCTCTTTCCTACACCAGTGCCTCCTGTGGTGGGTTAAAGGCTGAACTGGATATTGTGAGTAACCATCTGATTTCCTACAAGTGATTCATAGTGAGTTAGGAAGCAGCAATCAAAGAAACTGGCTGGAAAGAAATTGCTGCTTAAAATGATGGCAATGCACCAACATATCACCTACCCCAGGAATGTCCCACCCCCCCAACCATGAACTCCTTGCACCACAATAGATGTCAGTAAGTGCAGGTCCCACCGTGGTGGTGGTGGGGGCTGCTTTCTCTGACGTTTTGGTGCTGGAAGTTGTGCAGTAACTGGAGACCAACATATAAGAATGATAGGCACATTTGACCCCAGCCCCATACAAAATAATTCTGTTCCCTGGTGATGAAGCGGTCCCCTCCCTCACCCAGCCCCACCTGATATAAAGTCTGAATAATCCCTGGTGGTTTAGTGGTCCCTCCCCAGCCTGATCACCTGGCCAAAATAATACAGAATGTCTCCCGCTGTCAAATGTAAATCCCCCCATCCTGAGTCACTGTATAGACATGGAAAACAATTCCCTAGTGGTCAAGTGGACCCCCCGCCCTTAACCGATCCCCTGGGTTCACCCATGCCAGTGCAACAATCATGTTACCAATGCCGATTATGGAGTAGGCAACATGCACTCATATTACAGCACCAGGCATAATTTCTCCTGGGAGTTACAGCGCCAAAGCTCCTACCCAGGAAATACCCCTCCAACTAAAAATAACCTCCTCCAGGGCAGGTATGCCCTGGAGGGGGCAGAAATCATGTGGGCACAAAGGACAGCATTAGTGAGGGGTGATTTAAAATCAAGATCGCCCCTGTAATTGTCACCCTTGTTGCAGAGCCCTAATTGTGGTGGCAAAATTCAGTCACAGTGCTAGTGCATTTAACATTTAATGTTTTACATCTGTGCTTTACATCTTACCTTAAAGCAGGCAATAAAACGGATGTTCAACTCACTAAAATTCTAGATGCTGTGCATTGACTAATATTACTTGTCAGTAGGCAAGTTATTGCTGGATATATTTTGAAGTAGTTTGCCCACAGCAGACATTACAAAAAAGCAATATGACCAATGTGTATGAGTTAGTTTCTCAGAAACACAGACATAATAGAAGTAGACTGGTGGCATGTGCCCCCCTTCAATCACCACCAAAGGCATTTGTAAATACAGTATATAAAATGACCCTTTGGGTGGATAGTGGCCCCCCACCTCTGACTGTCACTAAAGGCACATGTAAATATAAGCAAGCCACCCTGTGGAGTGAATAGCAGCCCCCACTCTCACTCCAATCACCATGAAAAGGTATCAGCTCTCTTCTGCCATGGGCTTCCATGCTGCACCCTGACCACCCTGGCTCCCATAGCCCTGCCCCAGGACAACTCAAACTTCATCTGCTACAGCCCAGGGCTATCTTAGCCCACCCTGGCTCTCTAAGTTTCCATGGCCCTTTATCTGGCCCGCATCAGCTCCCTGTCCCAGGCTTACCCAGAGTCTCCCAGCTCGCATGGCCCTGCCCCTGTTCAACACCAGCACTAGTCTATCCTGGTCCACACTGCTCCCCCCACAGTTCTCTTGATCATACCTCTGGACCATGCCAGCTCCTCTGGCATGCCAGAGCCACCACCATCCCCCCTCTGTCCTGATAATGCTCCTAACAATCACAGCTCTTCTCTACCTCAGCCCTAGATGATCCTGGTCCTTGCTGCCTCCCCCCAGTTCCCATTGCCCTGCTCCTGAACCACCACTTTCCACCCCACCCCCTTGCCCCAACCATCTTCTGCCCTGGCTCTATCCTTCATCCACCTCTGCTCACCCTGCCTTGGGCTTACCTGCCCACTACCCCCCAGCTACCACTGCCCTTCCACAGGACAACTCCAGGTCTGGGCTGCCCTTCTTACCAATTTACTTTTTAAAGCAATACTCAAGTCATTAAATTCCTGCTATCATGTTTTTTAATCTCTTGTGGTTACTTTTTGACTTCATATACTGGAATTACGGTGGATATATTAGGCAGATGTGCAGGTGTACCTGATCGTAGTTGAAAACCACATCAAAATGTTTGACTTACTCACAGTTCGTGTTGTTCAAAAGCAGTAACTGCCAAACTCCAAATCACAACATACAACCAAACATTAAGTGGCATAACTAACATAGTGTACTAGCTACACTACTTACACTTGCCTGTGGTCACCCACTTTCACCCCTACCTTTATGTCCAATGTATCCCCCACTCCACAGTTCCCCAAAATCTCCTCACCAAATAGCTGACCAGCCCTTCTCAGACAACTGAAACACCCTCACACTCTTTCTCCACAGCTACCTTGATATCCCCATATCTCAGTGGTTCCCTGACACAACATTGGTCAATCCATGGTCATTTAATAACCCCTTGACAAGCACTCTCCATGCATTGCCATCATTGGACACCACCACAAGCCAGACACCGGATACACACCCACCGTCTATGGATCCAGACACTCTCCTTCCATGGGCCCTGATACTACCTCATCTCTCCACAGCCCCCCTCCCATCCATGGCCCACCCCAACACTACCTACCCCTCATTCCATAGGTACTAACCTCACCTGCTTTCGCAGACCCTCCCAACACTAGCTCCCCCTCCTTCCACAGTCCTGACAGTACCCCTCTCCCTCCCATCCTTCCACAGCCCCTGACAGTTCCACCCCTCCATACACAGCCCAAAATTATTCCCTCACTCTACAGCACCCAACACCCTTCTTTCATGCTCCCCTCCATTTACAGTCCCACCACTTTAATACCCTCGCTCTCCCTACAGTCTCTGCAACCCACCCCAACACCTTTGCTCCCATTATAGCCCCTTTGACACCTCCCTCCCTGGCCTAAATGTACATTTTCATTCCTTGTCATCCCTCTGGATGCCTCTCTCTCCTCAGACACCCATACCCAACCACAAGACACCACCCTCTGTCCTGGGCTCCCCAGCCACCATTCTTCCTCCTGGGCCCAGGAAGTGTGACTGGATGGAGTGGGAAGCTGGTCCAGTTGGGTGCCACTGGAGAGCTTCTTTACAAAATGTTACGTGCTATATGCTACAGATATTTTTTTTTAATTATGTTCAAGTTAATTTTGTTTTAGCTCTTGCCTAGTGAGTTGTGTTGAATTAAATGATTTTTGCTTCTTGTAAACACTATGGCTTAAGTTTACAGTGGCAGGCTATCAATCCCAATATTTTGAAATTGAAATAGTAACCACATACAGGAATGTGAGTTGGGGGCACTGTAAGAAGAGGAATGCAGTGGGTGTAGGACAGCGGGAACCCCCTCAGGGCTAGTTCTGCAACTCGCCATTTATAGCAAATAAGTTTTTCTTTTTTTTTCTTTTTGCTAAATGGCTATTGTTATAAACAGTTTAGACTATCAAATGTTGATTCAAATAAGTCCTGGTTACCATATGGCACAAAGGAAAATTTTGAGTCGCAGATAATGGTACAGAAAAATTAAAAGACAGAGCTAGTCCTCAGATCCTTTGTGCACAGCACAAAGTGATGGTGGGTGGTGCAGCAGCAACAGCCGGGCAACAGTTTACATTTCTTACTTTGTATGGCGCCCTACATTTTTAAATGTGTAGTTGCCTGTTTAAACCAGAAGCTATTACCCTATAATGGTTTACTTTTTTTTTTTCTTTTCTAAGACTCAATGCAGAAAGCAAGGACTCACCTGCTCTGAAGACGGATTAACCTGAACATCATCTGGACTATAGCTGAAAGAAAAACAAGTGAAAGGGGGTTACAAAGAATCAGCAGCTCAGGATAACTCATCTACATAGCAGAGAAATAGGGGAAATCATATACTTATATAATATTTGTGGGAAGAAGAGATGGAGTCAGACCTGTAAAATAAGAGAGCATACATAATTTGAACCTAGGTATAATCAAGTATAAGGCAGAAAGAAAAATAGGGGAACAGAATAAAAGTAAATAAACATCTAAAAAGGGAATGGCATAGCAATTTAAACAGAGAAAAAAAGCTTTTAGGAAATTGTATCAAGCAGTTTACCCCTTCAAGGACAGCCATAGGTAATAAACACATTACCACAACCAGTCTTTTCAACAAACAATCAGTATGTATCCTTCCCTTTGCAGATGTTCTTTGCAGACCTCTCCCATTCTGCAGGCTCACTGTCCCCCTACCATTTGTGGGCTTCCCCCTTACTTTTGGAGGCCCCCAACCTTTACACACGCCTCCTAAGGCTCCTCCCCCCCCAAAAAAAAATCAAGTAGCTACATTTTACAACAGGTGTGAGCATCCTGTTATGCCACTCATCATACAGGATAGTAGGTAATTAAATATGTCTTACCTGCTCCATCTGAGTCATGGCGTCCAGAGTTGGGGTATCCTGGGTTTGGGGTATTTTGGCAGGATTTAAAAGGAAAGCATAGAGAAGGATTAAAGAGACACAAAGGGTCTGAGGTCCTAGAAGAGAGATTAGGGAGTTAGAATTAAACAACCTAAGATACTTATCTGAAAGGTAGACAGCTGATGTCTGAACAGACCTGCTGAAATAAAAGGAAAAATAGGTCAGTGTAGAGTACTTATAGTAGGGAGAGGGGAGAGTAGAGTGATAAACAAGGGCTAGCCTAGAGGTTACAGTAACAAGCTGTGAATGAGTTTGGTACATCCATCAGAACTGCGTTTGATTCCCACAACCTCCACTTGCATACTGTGTGAACTGAGCAAGTCACTTAACCCCCCAGTGCTCCCAGGTCACCCTGAAAGCAAGTACTTGTGTGCTTAGTGGGCCTTGCCTGGTTACCAAAGTCTAAAATAAAAAAAATTATGAAAAAAAATTGTCACTGCCATATGTTTGCTTGCATTTTGTGTGAGATGTGTGGGTGGCACATGGAAATGTCACTGTTCCAAACCAATCCCCTTCACAGCTAATCCCTAGTGTGAGACCCTGAGCAAGCTAACCACCCTATCTGGGGCACTCATGGCGGCACTTGGCTGCTTCTCTTCCTGAAGCAGGAGCTCCATGATAGCTGGGTCTCTAAGGGCCACCACACACTGTCACTCTTACTCTGGTACTGCTTCCCATCTGGCCACTGAGCACTGACAATGCTGCTGGAAAGGCTTGTGTGCTGCATTTTACCATCAGGCCCCACCCTCCTGCTCTGCTGCTCATATGTCCCCAGCTCTCCATATCACTTGCAGCAGCTCTACCTTTGCCCCACTCAGTCTGGATATTTTTCACACACACAAACTCCACTCTATGAAGTTTTTTTTTTTATGATTTCTAGTTTTTAACTTTTTAAATTTAGAATACTCTATTTAACAATAAATATTCATACTGGGGTTGGGAACAGAGGGTTAGAGTGACAGCTCAAAGAGATAGTGTTTTTATTTTCAATAAAAGAATGGAGGTTGGGGGTCAGACAGCAGACAGAGGAGGAAGCAGGAGGGTTTTTCTTCTACATACCAGGATGAAAACAGAGGGTGGGGGGCTTCATGCATAGGGCCATCTGCATAGGTAGCACGGCAATTTAGTGGGCACTGCCCACCACCTACCCAGTCCCTGGTGCTAGTGATACCCCCCCACCCCTGCTGATCACCGACTTGATATAAAAAAGACTTTTATTTGCCCAATGTAATAAAGAAATCCCTGTTGTCTAGTGGTGATGTAAAGGATGTTGACAGGGAGTGGCTTCATCTCTACTATACAAAAGAATCCCAGAACAAATGCCACTGATGTATGTGTTATCCTGGATGATATTGGTTGGACAGCCAAATTTTAAAGAAAACACAATTGCACATACCCCAATATTGCAACACATCATGGGAAACATATGAAAATCCTCATGATGGTACAGAAGGTGGCAGTACATGAAACAGTAATGCCTGGCATATGTTCAGCCTTGGGATTATTCACAAAGGTTTTTTTTTTTTTTTTTAGAGAAACAGGGTTTTTGTCCTTGAGGTGATATAAGTTATATTTACGCAATGTGTTGATGTCAGGAAGTCAGGTGTAATGTTGATGGACTGTTAGCGGAGACAATGTGATAGTGACTTTCAGAGGGGTCACTTTTGTTAAGGGCAAGGTAGTTATGCTTGTGATAATGGGAATATTAGGAAAGTATGAGGTCTATGCAGAAGTGGAGTACAAATATGTACAGTTTCATAAGTATGTGCATAGAGTGCAGGCAAATGTGATATGCAGGTTTGTTTTAGAAAAAGGTAAAAATAGTGATACATGCAACTGATGGAAAGCTAGATAATTACATAAACATGCAGGCCCTGTGCACACTACACTCGAAAAAGCTGTAATGGATTCAAACCATTACAGACTGTAAACCTTACAGTGTGCCACACTGCCAGTGAACAGCGTGGATAATGGTTAGAAAACATAACAGCCTGTCCACACTGAGTGTGATAATGTCCATGATTTCAACCCTGTAGTAACAGTACATCCCATGGTGCACTAGGTCACGGCAGCTGCATTTTGAGATGCCCTCCTACATGTCCTATAGAGTACTGTGTATATGGCACAATCATATTATGAAAATAACCATATTTCACTGTTATGAGACACACTTATGTTTTTGAGGTGACAGAGAGAGGTTCAAGGGAGGGGGAGATCCATATGTTGGAATCGGGGGGGCTACATCAGTGAGAGGGAGGGAAGGGGAGGGAGAGAGGGAGTGAGACATGACATCAGTTCTGCCAGTATTAGGGAACCTGGGCACAACAGACATTCATGTACTGCTACTGTATGGCTGAAGGCAGACCCTCTACTACTGCCCTCAGTGTTCCCCACTGCTCCACTGTACACAGTGCCACACATCTATTGTCCAACACAGCAGTGCTCCACAATGCACTCAGGAACACCACTAATGTATGTGTTCACTACTGGTTCTACTCTGCAAGTAGTGTTGTTGCCACATTACATGGGCAGGCAAGATACTCCCAACACTCAGCACAGTGAGAAGAGTAATCAAGGACAGTACATGGATACCATCAGGAGGTGGCCTTCAGGGCGGCAAGTACAGACAGAGAGGTAGTTTAGGTGGTGACATGGGGTACACCCGGGGGTTGCACATACAGCTGTCAGGCTACTGTGGTATGGAGGCATCCCAGTATTGCTGCCTATATCCATGCTCCACCATGCCATCTGCATATGTCCTGGTAGCCTCTGACCTCCCTGCATGCAGTGAAATGGTGCTGCAGTGCATGCAGGTATGGTGGAAGACTGGAGGCTACACGGTGGAGCATTTAGACACAATTGTATTTAAAAACTGATAAAGGTGTAAAGCTGTAAATAAGAGTGAAATAACCGCACTGGTATGCACACCACATACAGCCTCTGATCAGGCTCGCTACTGCCACTGGAGCGGCCACAGCTCGAGAAGCCAGCCGCCCACCCTCACCACAACCGGAGCTGCTCAGGAGCTCCACAAAGCTGGGCAACAGCCCCTGATCAGGCTTGCTACTGCTGCCGGAGTGGCCGTGGCTTGAGAAACCAGCCGTCCACCCTTGCCACCACCGGAGCCACTCAAGAGCTCCACAAAGCCAGGCTGCAGCCCCTGATTAGGCTCACTACTGCTGCTGGAGCGGCCATGGCTCAAGAAGCAAGCCACCCACCCTCACCACCACTGGAGCCACTCAGTAGCCCCACAAAGCCGGGCTATGGCCCCTGATCAGGCTCGCTACTGCCGCAGCTCCCAACTTCACCACCAACAGAGCCACTCAGAAGCTCCACAAAGCTGGGTTACAGCCCCTGATCAGGCTCGCTACTGCCACCGGAGTGGCCGTGGCTCAATAAGCCAGCCGCCCACTCTCGCCACCACTGGAGTCGCTCAGGAGCTCCACAAAGCCGGGTAAGACTGCAGACTGGACCGGACACCTGAAAGAAGCTCACATTGGCTAGAGCTGTTCACTGCCACCTGTGATTGGACTTGGCCTTTACGCCTCTGACTCTCATTGGACCGGCTTCCTTAATGCTGTCCTGGGCTTCAGCGCCCATTGTATTTCATATGAAAAAGCCATCATTTTGCCTGCTTTTGTTCTGTTTGAGATTTCTACTGTTTGCTGCAAACTTTTACTGCATTGCCTGTATTACATTTAGACTGACTCTGCTTGCCTCTATTAATCTAGTAAGAACCATATTTGGTTCAATTTTTGCACTGTCCTTCTCCAAAAACTGTCTGAGTCTGGTGTTTTTCACTTGTTGTGCTCCCTCTGCTACCTTGCCTAGCTCAGAAGCTCTGCACCCCCTCCCCAGGCCACCTTCTGGTCAGCTTCTCTCTCATAGCCACAACTGCTTTCCTTGCCCTGTTTTCTCTCTCCTCTCTGTTTGATTCTCTGTCTGCCTCACTCCCTAATCGCCCCTGTCTCCCACCTCCTCCCTTGGCGCCAGGGCAGGTGAATTGATTTCCTGCTCCTGACCGTCCCCCCAGCTCTTTACTATTTAAATCTCACTCCCAGGCCCCTGCAGTCTCCCCCATCCCCACTTTAGCTCCTGCATCATGGTCCCTTTTTCTCCTTGCTACCTATCTGTAACCCTTTCTCTCCTCTCTTCCTTCTTCAGGCTATGGCCCCTGATTGGGCTTGCTACTGCCGCCAGAGCGGCCATGGCTCAAGAAGCCAGCCGCCCACCCTCACCACCACCAGAGGTGCTCAGGAGCTCCACAAAGCCGGGTAAGACTGCAGACCGGACGGGACAGCTGAAAGAAGTTCCCATTGGCTAATGCTGTTCACTGCCAACTGTGATTGGACTTTGCCTTTACATCTCCGACTCTCATTGGTCTGGCTTCCTAAACGCTGTCCTGGGCTTCAGCGGCTATTGTATTTCATAGGAAAAAGCAGTAATTTCACGCCTTCCTCCCCACCCCCCTCCTACCTTTATTAAATACACCCTAGCTCCTCCCCCTGCTTTAGCCACCTCCCTAGCTTAACCCTATTGGGCACCTAACTCGGACCTCCCCTCTCCCCCTCCCTGACCTCTCTCTGACTTTTTTTCCCGGTGCCTGCCATCTCATACTTCCACCTACTCTCTGTGCCCCCCTGCTGCTCCATTCTTGCCTGCCACCCTCGGCTCCTGGAGGCTCTGAATAACTCCACAACGTTTGTACAACTCCTAATTTCCAAGTCACTATTCCCACTTTCCTATGTCCCTGGTGCCTGCTACCCCCCCCCACTCAACAATCATCTTGATTTCACCTATTACCACCTAGGCACTCTTCCACATGTGCCTCTCCATATCCCTTCACTGACAACAGATTTTAATTGGCTGCCCCCAGGAACCCATGTCAGAGGATCCTGGACTCCCTCACCTCCTCTCCCCCTCTTGGGCTACTCAACATTTCTCTGTGATCTGCACCAGAAGCTCCCTTGACCTAAAAACACAGAGCGGTCCCGCAAACTCTCCCTCAGGGACCTACATTTGTGTTTCCCTGAAATTACTGCTCCTCCTGCTACTGCTGTCTGGAAACATTCACCCTAACCCAGAGCCCAGAACTGTTGGCCCTACCAAAAAAATAAATCACCATGGGGTACTCTCCTTTGCAACCCTGAACATCTGCAGCCTTCTCCCTAAACTTGATGCCCTGCAAGTCTTTACTAACCAGCACAATCCTGACATCATCACAATTGTTGAAATCTGGCTTACAGCTAAATTCTCTGATCTGGCAATTGCCCTACCAGGCTACACAGTCTTCAGGCTGGATCAGCAAGCAAAAAGAGTTGGGGGCTGTGCAATATACTTCAAAGATTCCCTCATGGGCCACCCCCTTACTGCCCCATCCTCTGATTCATTTGAACAGATCCTCCCAATCAGGATCATCCTTGGAGCCCACAGCAAAGTACTCACAATCGCAGCAGTCTACAGCCCTCCTAAGGAGCAAGTGAAAGGACTCAGTGCCATACTGGACTTCGCCCGAGCACAACCACCTGGATCAGAGCTCATCATGCTTGGTGATTATCACATCAACTGGCTTGCCCCAGATCTGGGTGGACTCATGGGTGCTATCTCTGCTGTAAACCTAACCCAAATGGTTGACTCCCCTACTAGGCTTAACTACAGAACCAGAACCAGCTCCCTTCTGGACTGGGTTCTTACCAGCCACCCTGCCCGAATCTCTAATATCTCCATCCTACCAGACTCTCTCAGTGACCATTCCCCTGTTATCAGTGAATGGTCTAACAAATTCTGCAAACCACCACCATCAACCATCAACAGCAGAATCCTACCCCTTGGAAACTTGAACCTCCTTAAATCCTACCTCAGGCAGTTGGACTGGTTGCCTATCTACAATGTGATGGATGTTAACTCGGCCTTGTATTCCTTCATCTCCATCTTCAACACAGCCTGTGACATCTATGCCCCCCACAAAAAATGTCAAGTCAAGGCACTATGTAATCCATGGCTTACCACTGATTTACTAGCACAGCTAAAAGCAAGGGACAGCCTCTGGCTTTTGTCCAGAGACACCGGGTCACCAACTGATACTCAGAACTATAAACCGGCACTCAACGACTGCACAAAAGCTATCAGACTCCACAAAAGCATGTACTATAGGGATGCACTCACTAATAAATGGGGAACTGGAAGAGCGTTCTGGAATAATATCAAAGAAATAACCATAAAGCAGCCAAAAACATCCCCTCCAATGATTGCTATTGAAGGTGATATAATCCTGGATGCCATGGCTATCGCAAATGCATTCAATGCCACCTTCACAGACCTCAGCACTGTTCTCCTGCCTGACTTCTTCAATGAAATTGACTCTTCTGATAACTCTACTGGCACCCCACACTCTCCTTTACTCCCATCTTTCTACTTCGAGGTAGTCAAGAAACATGAAGCATACAAGTACATTAGTAAGGCAATTGCCAAATCAAGAAGTAGCGGGGGCTCCTTGGACCTAAAACTACTGTCCCTTACTCGTGACAAAATTATTAGTCCACTTACTAAGATATTTAACCTCTCCCTCAGCCTTAGTCAGTTCCCAGACAGATGGAAATCTGCTATCGTTACCCTGGTTCACAAAAATAGCGACAAGACCAACCACGCAAACTACAGACCAATCTCCATACTACCTCCCCTCTCAAAAGCTCTTGAATGCCTTGTCGCTGACCAACTCACTGACTACCTGGACAACCACAAGATCTTATGTACACAACAGCATGGCTTCAGAAAAGGGCATAGCACCACATCTGCCCTCTTGGAACTAACTGGAGCCATCCACAGTTCACTAGATAATGGCCACCTAACTGGTTCAGTTTTCATTGACTTAACTAAGGACTTCAACACAGTTCACCACAGTCTGCTCCTGGACCAGCTCTCAATTTCTGGGCATTCCCCAGTCTTCGCAGCCTGGTTTAGAAGCTACCTGGAAAACAGAATGCAACGGGTAAATATTGCTGGTGTTCTCTCCAACGCCATGTCAGTCCACTCTGGAGTTCCTCAGGGCTCTATCCTGGGCCCCCTCCTATTCTCTCTCTCTTCCTAATTAAACTGCCTCAATCCCACTAAGAACAAATTATACTTTATGTTGATGATGCCATAATTCACTCCACCCAAAAGGACCCCTAATCTCTGCAAAATAATCTCCAGCTCACTTTTGCCTCAGTGAAGAACTGGTTCAGCAAACAAAGACTCATTCTCAACTATAAGAAAACAAAGACCATGCTTTTCTGTAACTCCCATAGTAAGCACAGACTGCCCCCCACCCCGAACCATCACAAACCGACTAGGAACAACGCTCGAACAGGTTCAAACCTTTAAATATCTAGGAATCGCCCATGACAGTAACCTATCCTACGGGGCCCACACTGACAACATTGCTAAGGCTGCCAACATGCAACTCGGCCTTCTCTACAGGCACAGGTCTTGCCTAACCCCAGCCACCCTAAGCATTGCAGTGCAGAGCTCTATTGTTTCCATTATCGACTACGGCCTCATCATATATGGATTGGCTACATCAACTGCCCTTAGATGCATTTCTATATCATGTAACAAAGCCTGTTGATTTACTACAGGATCCCATCGACTAACCCATCTGTGTGATCTATATGAGCAAACTGGCTGGCTCCAACTCTCCAATCACCTAAAATACCAAACCTGTACTATGGCTAGGAAGAAAACTAAGGGCCTTGCCCCTCTAGGGGTCCAATCCCTCCTTTGTGCCACTGATAATGTCTGTCACACAAAGGGCTCTGAATCTCACTGCCTGTGAGTCCCTCACTGCAGAACCTCCCTGGGTCAGTATTCATTTGCCTACAGGGCCCCTAGCTGGTTAAATAACCTCAACATTGAGATCACCTCCACTCCTATGCTAGGACTTTTCAAAAGAAGGCTCCAGCTATACCTCACTGCTTTCAGCACTTGTGACTGCCACACCTAGCTAGCCCTCCCATCTATCCCCTAGCTCTGCTCCACCCTTCTTAGCACTTTACCTCCTTCTACTCACTTCCCCATACTTCCTCCCCCCCTCCTTCACCGCCCCCCAGCCCTGCATACAGCACTTCCCTATGTGTCAACAATCATCTCTGGCAGCTCATATCTGCCACTGTCCCTCCTGTAACCCCCTGTACTCCCTCCTTGCCCTATCTGTTCTAGCTATAAGTTTATTCTCTCTGTTCATGAAATGGTGTGTTTACTCAATCAATACTGCCTTTTACTGCATTTCCTATGTCTTGTGCTGTTGTAATGTCTCTACTGATGTGGAAGCTTTGTAAAAGAGCCTCGGCTCAAAGGTACTTGTAATCCTAGATTTATATAAATAAATACATAGTGCTGATTTTGATCTGTGACATAATTTTCATTTTTTTTGGTTACAAATGTGAAGTGTCTTTTTAATAAAGTATAAAAATATGTACAGTGGCGTGAAAAAGTATTTGCCCCCTTCCTGATTTTCTCTATTATTGCATATTTGTCACACTGGATGTTTTCAGGTCTTTAGAGAAAATGTAATATTAGATAAAGGGAACCTGAGTGAACAAATAACACTTGTTTTTTTTTTTAATTTCACTTATTTAATGAAAAAAAGTTAACCAACACCAACTGGCACTGTGTGAAAAAGTAATTGCCCCCTTACACTTAATAACTGGTTATGCCACATTTAGCTGCAATGACTGCAACCAAACACTTCCTATAATTCAATATCAGTCTTTCACATCGCTGTGGAGGAATTTTAACCCACTCTTCCTCGCAGAACTGCTTTAATTCAGTAACATTTGGTAGGTTTTCGACATGAACTGCTCGTTTCAGGTCCTACCACAGCATCTCTATTGGGTTTAAGTCTGGACTTTGACTAGCCACTCCAAAACTTTAATTTTACTTCTTTTTAGCCATTCTGATGTGGACTTGCTTTTGTGTTTTGGATCATTGTCTTGCTGCATGACCCAACTACGCTTCAGCTTCAGCTGACGGAAGGATGACTGGACATTCTCCTTAAGAATTTTCCGGTACAGAGCAGAATTCATGGTTCCTTTAATTATGGCAAGTCATCCAGGTCCTTAGGCAGCAAAGCATCCCACACCATCACACTACCACCACCATGTTTGACTGTTGGTATGGTGTTCTTACTGTGGAATGCTGTGTTTGCTTTACACGAGACATTATGGGATCCATGTTGTCCAAAAAGTTCCACTTTGGACTCATCTGTCCGTAGAACATTTTCCCAAAAGGCTTGTGGATCATCCAGGTGCTTCTTGGCAAATGAGAGATGAGCATTTATGTTCTTCTTGGTTAGCAGTGGTTTCCGCCTTGCTACTCTCACATGAAGCCCATTTTTGCCCAGTCTCTTTCTGATTGTGGAGTCATGAACACTGACCTTAGCTGAGGCAAGAGAAGCCTGCAGTTCCTTGGATGTTGTTTAGGATCCTTTGAGACTTCTTGGATGATTTTACACTGCGCTTGGAGTAATTTTGGCAGGCCGCTACTCCTGGGAAGGTTCACTACTGTTCAAGTGTTCTCCATTTGGAATTATGGCTCTCACTGTGGTTTGATGGAGTCCCAGAGCCTTAGAAATAGCTTTGTAACCCTTTCCAGACTGATAGAGGGCAACAAATTTTTTTCTGATCTTTTCAGGAACTTCCTTTGATCATGGCATAATGTGCTTGTTGAATGTTTGTGCTGGCAACGTGACTCTGATGGTAAGGGCCAAAATAAGTGAGGTTTATATTGAGCAGGGCTGGCTGTAATCAAGCCTGGCTGTGTTCAATCAGCTGACTCTAATTATCCCTTTAATTGGGTTGATTTAACTAGGGGGCAATTACTTTTCACACAGTGCCAGTTGGTGTTGGTTAACTTTTTTCATTAAATAAATGAAATAAGTAAAAAAAAAAGTGTTATTTGTTCACTTAGGTTCCCTTTATCTAATATTATATTTTGTCTAAAGACCTGAAAACATCCAGTGTGACAAATATGCAATAATAGAGAAAATCAGGAAGGGGGCAAATACTTTTTCACGCCACTGTATGTGTCAGTTATTTAGTTTGGCGAATATTTGTTTTATTAATTGAAAGAGTGGGAAACACTAAATGTGTAGTACAATGAACCATTGTAAAACAGGATCAAATGTGTAGCTGAAATAGTCACTGTCATCCAGTTGTTTTTCATGCTATACCACACACAGGAGAAAAAGTGACTTTAAAGTATTTTGCAGTTTCTAGGCTGCAGCTTCATATCATACACTACATTTGTAAAAAAAATGAAAATCAAGTCACAGAGCAAAATTAACACTAAATGCTAGTTCTACCTAATTGAATGCTGGTACCTACATTTATAGTTTAGCAAATACTTGAAATCTAACTGAGTGGATTATCTGTAAGAAAACAGCGAGAGTGTTAACTAATTATAGCGCTAATGATATGGGCAATTTCTGTGCTTTTACGGCTATGTATAGTTTGATGAAATTAAAAGTTTTAAAATTAAAACACTCCTGAAAGCTAGACCTGACACACATAGAAAACAACAATAGTGAATTAGAGATTAATTTAGTATGCAGTTTTCTTACAGAAACAACAGTTAGCAAGCTCTCAGGTATCTGCTTAAAGGCTAATTTAGGAAAAACTCCTAATAGCAGACAGAGGGAAGGACACACTATGACTTAACATACAAATCAAAACACTCTGCATAACAAATGTTTTTGCAAATTCTGAGGGGACTACTCCTTTAAAACTGCAAGCCCAATGAAAATATACACTGCAGCCTCTTGCTGTACTGACATGCTTCAGCTGATGCAAAATACAGAGCAAGGTGATGGAAGCAGGGTTGAAGGACAGGTCTGAATAACACCATACAGTATACCCACCAGGAGGGACATTCCATCTCTTGGAATGTATTTGTGAAAATGTGTGACCAGGAGTGGAATATAAGCTGAGTCAAGGCTGTTTAAGCAAGTGTTGTATAAGGATGCAGTTGCAGGCTTTTTCTTTCCTTCTGAAGCTTACGCTCTGATACCCCAGGCAGCTTTGATAGTCAATTGTTCCAGCATGATATATCCACCTCATGCCCCTCCAACATCAACCAAAAAAAAGGTGAGTTGGATCTTTAGGAGCTTCTTGGGTGGAGGTGGGGGTGGATCTTACCCCCCAAAAAAAAGCTAATGCTGCCTCCCACTACTCAGGTTCCAGTTCTTGTATCTCCCACTTAAGAAAGAAAATAGTGCACTGCAACCATTGACTAACATGAAAGCGCATTTATCTGAGGGCAGAAAACATTTCTTGGAGGAAGGTAAGGTGGAAGAGACTATTTACACCTTCAGTCAGTTCCAAGGACAGAAAACATGACATCACTCCTTTTGTACATGCAAAACATCTGCAAGCTCCGCCTATTGCAGCAGTAAAAAACACAAAGCTGATAAGAAATAGCAGTTTTCACTTTAAATAACTGCAGACAGTTTAAAACACAGTTTCCTAACTTTTGAAATTATAAAAGCACAGTAGTGATTGATATAATGAGCAACATACAACAAAATACTGCCTTGACAGATCTGTAGGTGGCTACAAACCTTTAATGTAATTTACACAATACATTAAATTTACTAGAGTAAGTTTGGAATATATTACGTACTATATGTATGCATATTTACACACATGCTTTCGGAATAGATGTCACCTGCACATCTTTTACAAACAGGGTTGGAAACTGGACTGGAGCTACAGCTTCATCACAGTCCTCATTTAGAATACCTTTCATAAGCATAATTATTTTATTACTTTAGATTTTGTTGACCAGGAAAGGAGTGCTAGATTGTGCTACCTTTTTCAGCTTTGTTCTAGAGAGTGGTAGGATAATGCAGACAAAAACTGTAAACAGATTAAGTTGGTGGCATTGTAGTGAATGGGGGAAAATTAAGCCAGGTCACTGGAGAAGTTCCTGATTATTTTCTAGAAGTGCTATTGGGATCTTTCATGTCCACTTAATAACAACCACCACCACTAGAAGAGGCAGACAGGACCTCAGTTTTATGTCTTATCTGAAGGACAGCACAGCCCAACAGTACAGCATCTACTTAGTACAGTACTTGAGTGTCAACATTTTTATGGCATGAGCCTAATTTTGGTGTGGAACTAGAAACATAGAAACAGATATTGTCAGCAGATAAGGACCACCTGGCCCATCTAGTCTGCCTGTAAGCCCTTGTACTGGATTACTGCTTCTGACCCATCCACTGCTGTACCTCTATGGTTCCCCTATGCCTGTCCCAAGCATGCTTGTATCCATCCACAGTGCTCACTCCAACCACCTCCTGAGGCAGACCATTCCATGCATCCCCCACCCTCTCTGTGAAGAAGAACTTCCTCATTTTCCCTCTTAACCTCCCACCTTCCAATTTTATGTCATGCTCTCTCATTCTTGTGCTCCGGTATTGGAAAATGTCTCTCCTCTGCACCTTGTTTATACCCTTTAGTTACTTGAATGTTTATATCATGTCCCCTCTTTCCCTCCTCTCTTACAGTGAGTACATATTGAGGTCCCTTAATCTCTCCTCATAAATCTTGTGTTGAAAGCCCTATACCATATTAGTCACCCTTCCCTGGACTGGCTCCAGCCTGTTAATGTCCTTATGAAGGCGTGGCCTTCAGAACTGCACACAGTACTCCATGTGAGGCCTGACCATGGTTTTATATAATGGCATCACTACCTCCCTCCTTCTGATGGCGATACCCCTGCCTGTGCACCCTAGCATGCCACTGGCCCTCCCTGCTGCCTTAGGACTCTGTTTTGACATATTCAGGCTGTCTGAAATAATAATCCCCAGGTCCCTGTCCTCCTTTGTGACTGTTAGCAACTCCCCCCCCCATCCTGTAGCTTTCCCCAGAGTTTCTGTACCCAGGTCCATAGTTTTGCACTTGTTTTGAATTAAACTTCAGTTGCCAGTCCTCAGACTATTTTTCAAGCTTCCTCAGGTCCCTTCTCATATTCTTCACCATATCTCTCAACCTGTTATCACCCAAATGTGTGACAAGAGGACAAAATGTGTGACACATCATCAAACATGACCTTACAAGCTCAGAATACTGTGGAAATAAGTACACTAATGTTAATAATGTTTACTGATAACCTAGCATATTTTATTATATATTTCTGATTAAAAGTCTCAGTGGTCAGTGCGGAATGGCACCTTCTCAATGTGGGACAGAGGGTTTCTGAGGGATCAAATGAGTGATTTACCTCATAATGTGTGACAGTTGAGAGGTACCAGTATGTTCTCCACCCCTCTAGGGTGGACTAAAACAACCATCCTTTTTTGCCCAGAGATGGATGTGCTACCAATTGAGCAACACTGACACCCATAGTAATATAAATTTAAGAAGGGATTCAAGTCCCATCAGTCGCCCCCTCCCCTTAGTTATTAAGCAATGACCAGCAAGTATGCCATGCAAACATAGACTAATTTGTACAGATCTCCCAGTCCCCATACTACAGTAAAAACCCTGTGATTCCCTTGGTAAGCAGAAATTTGTTCTGGCTTACCTTTAAGGCCTGTACTGTCTTTATGACCACTACCCCCTTACCAGGGCATTGTATAGGTGCACCATTCTTTGGTAGAATGAGTGCCTCGTAATGTAACCCTGGAATTTACCACCTCTGAGTTTCAGGGCATGTCCCCTCATAGTGTTGGAGCATATCAATTTTAGTCCATTGGCCAAGCTTCCATAAGGTGGCTGGTGCTCTCTCCCTTCCATAATTTCCCTTTTCTTAGGGCTCCCTTGAACTAATCCATCAAGGACATCTCATAAATCATTTGGGGGAAATGAACACTCTTGTTTTTATCTCTTCTGTCTGCCACCAGAAAGGTCACTAAGGTGAGGTGTAATAGCCTTCAGAGGCAGTGTGAGGGCTTTCACCCCTTTTTGATCTCTGGTCATTCATGTTTCTGGGAAGCTCCTACGTAGATAAGTCAAGGTAGGTGCTCAGAGTAGGGGACTGGTGCTAGTTCATATTAAGGATTAGCTTTTCTATTCTGCCAGCAGGTTCTGAAGGCTTGTGTACAGTAGTGGGCCAGCTTAATGTTGACTAGAAGGGTAGGGAGACTTCATTTGAAATCCAGCTCTCTTGTAGAAGACATCTCTATATAAAGGGGTGGGTGGTGAGTAGGACCAACAGACACATATTAGGCAAGGTTGGGCAGACTGGATGGTCCAATGGAAATTTTTTCTGACCTCATATTCTATATTCCCATGTATAATATGGAGGATCCTGTTCAATACCTGCTCAGTGTGTCAGGGAAGGGCTTTACTAAGAAAGTATGCATGAATTATTTTGGTCAGCAATGTGTGTGTGTGGGGGTCACTATGTGCCTCAAATCTTTAAATTAAGAGGGGTGGGTCAGGGTTTTGTTTCTAAAATGAAATTTGAGCTTTAAGCCTGCAAGAAAATTTTGGGGATGGTATAAAAGCACCCCGCTCAATATTTAGCCTCTGAAATCTTGGTCCCTAACTGAAAATAGGGAAAAATGCCAAACTCATTATAGAGATAAAAGCTCAGCATATTACAGAAACTTGCATGCTTTTATCTGGTTTGATTTAATATGATAATTATGTGTTTGTCCTTTAAAGGTTGAGTTTACAGGACCTTCTCAATAATTGAAGGGGGTTTTCCAGTTGTGGAAGAGTGGAGGGCGGGCTGTACTGCTGATTGTGCAGTACAGTATATTACATGGGTTGTTGTATCTCAGCTGGGCAGTTCTGAACAAATTAAACGTCAGGACCTGCTCCACCCCTAACACAGGAGCTGCGCTCCGCACCCCCACCACAGGAGCTATGCTCCACCCCCAAACACATTAGTTTCCCTCCACCCTCCAACACAGAAGCTGTGCTCAACCCCCCCCCAATATAGGAGCTGTGCTCCTCTGGCCACAAACAGAGAAGCTGTGCTCCCCAGATCCCAACACAGGAGCTGTGCCTCCCCAAACACAGGAGCTGTTCTTCATTGCCCAGCCACTTTAGCTTGCACTCCCTACCCATGTCTCTCATCCTGCTCCAAAAGACTGACTGGGCCTGCTTACCAAGCTGGTCACCCACCCGTCCCTCAGTCCACCAAATAAACCAACATGACAGAAGTCCACCAACCTTTGGGCTGCTGATCTTGCTGTGGTATTCCATTCTCAGTGTCCAAAATGGCCTTGCAAAATAATAATGAGAAGGATAGCTGCTGTTTGAGCACATAGAAATTTGTTCTTTCTAATGTTCATGCTCAACTATAAACGGTTTGACCATTTGTAATCTTCCTGATGGAAGTCCCATCTACTTTCTCCTGCTATTTATTTGCTGCTCTGGGGAGTGAAAGCTTGTCAATTAATTTATGTTATATACAGAGCCTGCTGGCAATGGGATGGGGTAGACCACCTTGGGAGAATCACTGTGCACACTGCAGCATAGTATGTGTAATAAAAAGATATCCAGTACATCAACATTTTATTGTGAACCACCTGTTGGCAGTTACTGATCATGACACACAGCAGCATATTGAGTCCAGTAACAGTATGAATCCCTTTTTTTATAAACATCCCAGTATTCCCACATAAGCATAATGCAATAATGTGCATGAAAATGATTATGTACTGTATAAGGTCTAAAAACAGCAGACATCCTTCTTTATGTTTGCTACCCTACAAAGTCACCTCCCAGCACACACTACAGTATTGAGTGTGGCACTTCCAGCTGTGTTTTAAAATCCACAGCACGGCATCACGCTTCACGTACTCACATCATGCAACTCCAAATTGCTATTCTAGCCTTTCTTTCCAGTTTTGTGTTGACAGCCTTCACCATAAAGCAGCAGTGCATGACAGATAGGAATATTGCTTTCAAATAAAAATGTTTTAAATGATGTTGAGAATAAATGAAAAATAGAGTCTTTCATTCTGTTGTTTGATGCACAGAGCTGCATGACTTGAAGCCATGATCATCTCTAAACATGGAAGATGAATTAGACCACGGAACTCGAATGAAGTCACAATGCCCCTCTCCGTGCACATAAAGCATGCCATCTTTTGGATGGCAAAAGCACGCTGCCTCTGTGAGGTTTGCTGCTAGTATTCACATTACATAGTTAGATGTTAACTGAATCTGGCTCCCCAAAACCTTTGACACTCATCTTACTGCTTTTCTGGCCCTCAAACTGCAGAATGGGGCCAGGGAGCAATGTCTTTACCACAGCAGGAACAAAAAGCTGCATCAGCATGTACAAGTACTCTGCAGTGCTAAATGCATCAAGCACCCATTCCTTAACCAGTTTAAGAACTGCCCATGGTAGTTCATTGTCCAAACATTGAAAATGGCCTGCAGAGTGGGGAACATAGCAACCACAATTTTATTCTGTCCTATAGGTGCCATGGAAACCTCTGGAGGGACTCGGGGTCACGAAGGTGATCACACCTGAAGCTCTGTAAAGCTCTCCATTCTTGCCCCCCCCCGTGACCTGCACAGTGAACCAGATGGGGGGGGAGTTCCAAGGGTGTTGCTTAGCTGTGGAGACAAGTTGAGGGGCAGCTAGTGGTCCTTGTTCATGATGGACAGTCAGGCTGGGGGGGGGCAATTTCAGAGAAGTTGGTAGACTAGGGGGATGCAGATTAGAGGTTGCTGAGGTGCTGTCCTTCAGATGAGACATTAAACTGAGGTTCCTTATGCCCATATCTGGTCCTGCCCAAGTGGAAGTAAAAGATAACATACTGTAGTGGCAAGAAGTGTCAGGGAGGTTACCCAGTGTTACAACCAACAGAGGTGTCAGTGTAAGAAAAATCCTCATTCAACAAAAATCCTGTTTAAGAAAGTTTCTATTCACAGAAATACACAAAAGCAGGAACTCTTGTCAGTTTAAATTGGCATACACGTTGGGTGCATGTAACAGGATGAAAATAATTATATTATAAGTTTAACTGAGTCTAATATAAAAAATATAGTACAATGAAAGTATCAGCATACTTTGTAAAAGTACAGTATGTAAGAAATATAAGTCAAGAAACTCAGTAACATTTATTTCATATGTGAGTATGAAAGGGGTTAAGTAAAAAGCATGCTAGTATATTTGAAGCATTAATCAAGCAAGTCAGAATACTATGAGTGTATGTGTATTACACTTAAGTTTACTACTTTTTCATAATTTTAAATTATTTTGT
Organism: Neoceratodus forsteri; assembly: GCA_016271365.2. Lineage (NCBI taxonomy): Eukaryota > Metazoa > Chordata > Ceratodontiformes > Ceratodontidae > Neoceratodus > Neoceratodus forsteri. Next base: position 801,136,765 of record CM057454.1, read on the forward strand.
TTGATAGGATAGTGGATATTTCTGCAGTTTAATTTAAAAGTGCAGACAACTCATCTTAATTTTTAGGCACGTATTCATACCTTGAGAATGAAATCATAAGAAAGTAAACAAAAAAGCCTCTATCCCCATCACATGCCCAGGAGGGCCAATCCATTGGCCACCTCCTCCCCACCCTAGTAGTTTCCAACCTTACACCCTCCCTTATTGTCCCACAGAACTGATAAAAGAATCTCTAGCTCTCTAACACTGTGCCAGAAGCAGCTTCTTCTGAAAGCCACCCACTCTATTGAGCCCATCTGTTTTAGCATCATAAATGACAGATCTCTGAGATTCAAACCTTCTAAAAGCCATTCAAAAAGCCTTTTTGAGCCATTTTTGTTGCTAAAAATTTAGTACATCTATTGTAGGAAACATTCCTGTGCTCATATCATTGAGTGTTTATTGTTTGTGAGTGGATTTTGAATGTTAATTTAGAACATTCAGTCTGTGTACTGACAGACACTTGAAGTGTGCTTGGGGGAGGGGCGTATCTGTGCTGGAGGTAGATTAACTGGGAGAAAGGCAGTCTTTCTGTTTTGGTTATATTTTACTTGTATAACTGTATAAATGTACACACAGTAATATTTTCTGCAATGTTTGACTTTTTTGCTGATTGTTGTGGTACAGAAGTGCATGGTTTCAGTTTTTTTAAAAGATTTGGTTATATTACTGAAGTTTTCAATTTGCTGTGCATTACTTGTAGTGTATGTGTGTGAGTATGTTTGTGACATGTGCCATCAAATCAGACACCTTTTATTGTGCCACACAGTAATTGCAGCAGTGTGAACCTACTATCCACTGCACCTGCATGATTTATTTGTACTGCTTTGTGGTATCTTGGTAGTGGACTGTTACTGCAGTGCACTGCCCACCCCAAGCTGGATTCGTGACTTGTGAGCACTGGTTAGGTGTTGTTGTGCCTTTGTGTCTGCCTCTTTTGAGTGCTCAGTGCAATCTTAATCTGTCTGTACATTTGCATCTCTTTAGGGCCAAATCTCCATCTGTAACTTACTGTAAGTCATACTTGTCTGTTTGGCTTCCCTTCAGAGTACTGGTGTGATGCATATCTTGGTGTGAACACTGTACTCATTAACATGCATTTTTAAGTCAGTGCGATCATCACTCATGATACAAATCACTTTCTTCACAGTCATGATTCACAAATTACAAAACTTTAAGTTTTTGGGCTGTAAATTGCATGTAAGCCTATTTTGTAGTATCTCGGCTTGACCATTGTAGTCATTAATATGAGTTTTCAAGTCTGGAAGTTTTGTGTGGTACAGGTCAGGGAAGTATAGCCATAGGTATTTGCGTGCATTTTATTATCACTAGTCATGTCACACCAGTCACTCATCATGAGGGAAATCATGCTCTTCACGAATCACAGCAGCTAAATTATTTTTTTCAGTTCTGATGATATGCTGATTGGGAATCAGAGAAAAAGGAAGTCATGGTGGCTGTGTCTGGGTCTGTTGGTGTTAAATCTGCCCCTCCTCAAAAAAGTTGTGATGTTGTGGTTCCTGTTGATGATGATGACCCAGGCGGGCATGATAAAAAATATTAAGTACCAAAAGGGAATCAACAATGTACAAGAGGAAAGCATCATCCAGAAAAAGAGACGTGCATGAGGAAGGGCCCAAAATTTGAAGATAGAGGCAGGGCAGATCAGGGGCAACATCAGGAACTATTTATTCACACAGAGGGTGGTGGGTGCAAGGGCAAAATAAAACTAATGATCAACATTCTGATGGGACAGCAGCAGTTGAAGCACCCCCATAATTTGTAGCTGGTGCCCATCAATTTGCTCCAACTGCTGCTCAGCATTGTCAAGACGGCAGTTAACAGGCTCCAAATCACTCCATATCAGGTCCAAATTGGCCTGTGTGGCAGGTGCTGCAAGGTTGTGGCGGTGGAGCAGGTGCTTGATCCATGGCCTTCCCCTGCTTCACACCACCACTTGCAATTAAATGCCGTGCTGCCCCCTCTTCCCCAGCAGGGTCAGCAGGTGCTTTACTGCCCTGTTCTGCAACCTTGGCCTGCCATTGTACACAGTGGTGGTTGTACAGGTGGGTGTGCAGACCACCTGTGCCAAGGAGAGTTCCTTTGGGGCCACGGTGCACCTCTACACCACACAGATTACATTTCACTACACTGCTGTCCCCAGGCAGTGTAGTAGTGCAGTAAAGAACTCCCACACTAATGAGGTGAAGGGAGGACCAGTCACAGGCAGTGGGGGGGGGGCAGGTGTTGTTGGAGCCAGGGGCTGCTGCTGCAGTGAAACTCTCTTTCAAGCATGATTCACTTCTTGCCTGTCTGAAGCATGTACCCTACACTGTGTAAGCCATGTGATGTGTGTGGGCTGCCTGTAAATTCTCCCTCTGCCCTTAAGGTGGAGTGAGCAATGCAAAGTCATTATCTCCATTATCACAAGGCGAAGTGGCAAAGTAGCACTTTCAATGGGCACTTCACACAGCCATAAAGTAACGCAAAGCAGTTTACTTCATGTCTACTTCGCTAGCAGAATTTAAGTTCGCTGCAGCACTACACACAACCTCTGTCTCCTACTAGAATGCAAAAGTGAAACTCTCTTTTAAACATGAGTTACTGCCTGCCTGCCTGCCTGAAGCATGTGACCTACACTGTGTAAGCCATGTGATGTGTGTGGGCTGCCTGTGAATTCTCACTCTGCCTTAAAGTGAAGTAAGGTGGCATGAGCAACGCAAAGTCATAATTACAATGTGAAGTGGTGAAATGAGGGTTTTAATTGGGCACCTTGTGTAGCGGAATGGTAACGCAAAGTGGGCCACTTCGCAGGCGGAATTTAACTTCGCTGCATCTCTAGTAATATTACCGGCTCCTTCTTCCTACCGGTGACACCTTTCTGTTTGCACCTGTGCATCCTGCTAACCTTTCTCACTGCCTTATCAGAAATGATTACCCCCAGGACATTATACTGTTTGGTGGTTTACAGTTCTTCCCCTCCCAATTGGTGCATAGCCCCCTAGTTTCTGTGCCCCTAGTGCATAATTTTGCATTTTTATGGCACTGAAACCCCATCATAGGCAGTGGTGCTATCTCGGCCTGCAAACCCCTCCCCCCATGATTAGGTTTGCCCTTTCCATCATATGCCAGGTCCTCCTACAGACCCTACCCACACAGGGTCACCTGCATCCCCATTTCCACACAGAGCCCTGCTTGCTCCTGTCTATGCAGGGGGGCCTGCAATCCCCTCCTGTTTCCATGCATGGGCCTGCGACCCCTCCCCTTTGCAGGCATGGGTCTGCAACCCCCCCTTTTCAACCATGGACCTGCAATCCCCTTCCCTATACAGGGGTTGGCACCCCACATTCCCCACACACAGGGGACTGCACCCTTCTCCCCAAGCAGGGTCCTCTATCCCTCCCTTCCCACTCGAAAGCCCTTGGAACCTGCACCCTCTCACAGACTGCTCGCAGCTGGAATGCCCCCTGCTCAGATGACCACCCAGCTGGACCACCATATCAGCATCCCAATCAACCTCTCCCAAGCCATGCACCGTGCCTGAAACTGAACCATCATACAGGCTCAAACCAACTCTCCACACAGAGGATCACCCTCCCTGCAGCTGCCCCTGACTACCCTTTCTAAGACACACCAAATTCCCCTGCAGATGAAACCCCCTTCCCAGACCTGTCTCCCCACATCAATGGACCACCTTCCCTACAGCTGGATCAGCCTTCCAGCCCTGCAGTTGGACAAGCCTCCCAACCTCCCAAAACAAAGCACATTCTTTGGAACTGGACTAGCACTCCAAGATGGCCACTCTTCCTGTAGTTGGACCCACCAAACTACCTATCCTACCCACAGTCCAGCCACCTACCCACCCACCAAAAGACCAGTCTCCTTGGACTTAGAACACCCTGACTGGGGGGGGGGTGGAGCCCAAGCAAGGAGGTAACCTGAAAACAGAGTTCTCTAACAATAAGTAGGTTTGCCTCCTAAAAAGGCAGTCTCATTTGTCTCAGCTCCTGAACAATAGGGTAGATGCTCAACATGGGACAAGCGGCAGGAATGGGGGGAGGTGTGGTTGTCCTAGGGGAGTGGACTGACAGCAGGCCAATCAGGGAGAGAAATAGGCAGGGGGAATTCAGAGAAGGGTGGCACCTCATGACATCATGCTGAGAGAGGGGAAGGGATTGGGTAAGGGGGAGAGAGAGAGAGAGAGGTGAGCAAAGGGGAGTTAAAAGGGGCAGGCAAGGCAGAGAGAGCTCACAGTTTGCTTCAGTAAAGTTATTTACTATGAAGCACATCAGTTTGGCAATTAATGAGGGTGACTGCACATCAGTGTGGCAACTGATTATAAATTTATGTTGTTTTAAATTCCGTTAGATTTTGAGCAAGTAGAGATATTTGCAGTAACTTTTTGACCCAGGAGCCGCTTACAGTGTGGGCGTTAGTGAGTCGGTAGTTGTGGCTACAGGGGGCAGGTAGACAGAGAGCAGATAATAATTTGCATGCACAGGGGATGAGCAACGATTGGAATGATGCAGTACTGAGTAGGTATGTTGGGTATGGAATGATTGGCCACCTGGTTGCAAAAGGTTATTGTTCAGCCAGGGCTGTACAGCAGAGGGAGTAGTTTAAAAGGTATATGAGTTGGTCGAAGCAGGATTCCGAAGGATAGACCAGGTAAGTCTGGCAGGTTCGTCATTTGGCCAGATGGTTGCTAAATGTTTTGTCCAAGGATTACACAGTGGGACGATCCTCGGCCTGGGCCATGCTGCAGTGCTGTAGTTAGAAACAGCATTGGGTAGGTCGATGAGTCAATGAGCTGGTTTTGCAGCTCAGATTAGGCTCAGGATGGTGGGTGGCACAGTGGCAACAGCCTGGAGAGTAGGGGAGGTTAGAGTTCCCACGAAGGCTATGAACCCCCAGATAATGCATGGTGGGTCAGGGGTGGGTCAGGGTGCTGGTAGCAGCACCACATGTGTACAGCCGGGAGAGCTCAGGATGTGGGAACTAGCTTGGGGACTACAAAGACACATCCAAGGTTGTGGGGCAGTGGGCTGGTTGCCTGTCCCATTGCTAAGGTGGTTATTTGATTCTCAATTGTGGTAAGATTGGAGGTCAGGATACGGCTGGTAGAGGGAGATGCAAGCACGGAGTGCTGTGGGTGTGCTGTGGTAATAGCTTGGGTGCGAATTTCCTTGGAGCATGTGGCTAGAGGAGGACAGAGCTGGAGTTGGGTTCCTTATGGGGTCATTAGGAGAAAGTTCTGGGGAGCAGATTACTGGTCTGGAGTATAACAGGGAGAGGAGATCCCCTAGGTCAGAACGGAAGCCGGAATTACAGGTAGAAAGAAACCGCGGTCACACCAGGAGCTATTGTTTCAAGTCTTAGGAGGAAAAATGATGTGTTGGGGACAAGATAATGGACATGAGGGTAGGGCCAATGGTGGCCATGTTTGGGGACACCAAAAAGCAATGGGAGATTCCAGAGTGTCCATAAGAGGTGTTGCAATTCAAAAAAAGTGAATCGGGGTTTATTTTTGGGGGGGGGGATCTTCCCACCAAGAGCCAACAGGTACAGCAATTCAGGGAGGTTTCCAGCCCTATGACCAATAAGAGAGGGCAGGATGGACTCAATTGCATGGCCACTATTGAGGAATGGACATGCAGCTACCATTTCAGGGAACTTTGTTGGGGCGGAAGAGGGATGCCATTTTTAATGGTGGTAGGTGCCCACGAGGGGGCCGCCATCTTAGAACCAGGAGACCCAGCTCCAGGAGATAAGAAGTGGAAGGCATGAGGGGAGTGGCTTGACATAGGATTGGAAGCCGATCGTGCATGGGTTGGGGGCATTAGGCATTTGGTGTGAAGGGCATAGGGTGCATGCCTTGCTGGAAAAATGCATTTAGAAGTGTGTAATGGAGACTATGTTTAGAGTGCCCATATGGTGGATGAATAGATGGTAGACGGTTCAGCGATAGTGTGTTCAAACAGAGGGAGCATGTGTTTGCCATGCAGCAGGAGAAGAGATCTTGGGTCTGGCATGGTGTTCGGTTAGGCACAAACTGAGCAAAATGACACAAGTAATGATTCAAGGGATAGCCATTCCATGGGGAGCTCAGAGCAGGCAGCTCACATAGACAAGGGTTCTGAAGGCAGAAGGAAACGAAGAGCACTAACCAAAAAAAATAAAAATAAAAGGGGGGGAGGGCCGAGAATAGGATAGCGACACTAGGTGCCCCAGTTAATACAGCAGTGGGAGAGCACCAGGGGTTGGTAGGCCACAATCCCCTGGCCCAGCCACCTTTTTAGCAAAGGTGTCAGTCACCATTTTAATTTAGTTGTTTAACCAGGTACAGCACACTAAGCTGAAAGCTTTTTTACAGGAGCGACCTGGGAGCACAAGGAGGTTAAGTGACTTGTTCAGGGTCACACAGTATGCAAGTGGAAGCTGTAGGATTCAAACCCAGGTCAGGTCTGCTAGATATCACCAAATTTGCAGCTCAGAGCCTTAGACCACTGCGCTATACTGCCTCCTTTTAAGATAAGCATGTGGATTTCGACTGAGAGGAGTCAGGCCTAGGGCATAGGAACTATAACAAACAAGAATAGTAAGAATAAACAGATTAATCCTATATGAAATCTTATGAAGTGGAAAAAGTGGGCCAACATGGTGCAGTGGTATGTGGTTTTGGGGGCAAGCAAGAAAAAGTTTGGTAACTTGTATGAGGTGGGAGACAGGCTGGTAATGGGGTTTATCAGGTTTTTAAGGTAACGGAAGGGTGCCCCAAGTAGGACAGTATTTCTTTCAGTGAAGCAGTCTGGTTGGTAGGGAGGGGGTGAATAGCACTCCACAGGACCGGGGGGGCAACACACAGTGATGGGGATCAGCACAAAGGGACAACAAAGGGTATACTACATAGAAGTAAATGAGTAAATTAATGAGAACATAAGACAGGGGGCAGGGAAGTCTCGGCCAAGGAACCAGTTGGACTGCAGGGGATTTAACTAGCCATAGTCCCCCCCCCCAAAAAAATAAAAAAACAGAAGACAGTTTACTTAAGAATTTCATTGGGGGACAGGGTAAGCACCCTGAAAAGTAACCTGAGGGAGGGAGTCTGGGGGGGCTACTTGAAAAAGAAAATATGTTGTTCAATATTAACAGTTTCTGTGATTCTTTTCAGCTTCAAGTTGCAACATCGCACAGCAGGGTGCCCAGGAAGGACCACCAGTGAAAAGGAAGATGTCAGAGTCTTTATGGTCCATGGTGAGGAGGGGCAACCAAGACAAGTGGTCGAGCGCGGAGGAATGCTGAGGGGGAAAGGGTGAAAAGGGGGGCTGAAAAGGGCCCAGTAGGTTAGCAGGGGGACTTTAAGGCAGCTGCAGCCAAGGGGTCGGCAGGTCCGGAGCCACCACTGACATCAGTCCCAGAACCAGTGCCTGGTCCGGACCCAACACCTTAACTCCCTGCTGATCCTCCAGGCCTCAGGGCAGTGGCCATCAATGAGTCCATCAAGCTCAGAGCAAGGATTGGCCTGCCCCCTTACCACAGGAAGAAGGGGCTTCACACCAGAGGGTAATACTGCTTGGTGCGGGAGAACAGTTGGTAAGTCCTGGGAGGGGGAATCAGGGTGGGGAGTGGACACAGGGCATAGGGGAAGAGATTTAAGCCAGAGGAAGTATATAGCTAGGAAGGAGCTGATCTTTGGTGGGATTCAGAAGTAAGGATAAGTGGAGGCACCTGGGTAGTAGACAAATCACAGGAGCCCCCTCTGGGGCACCAGTCATAGACATAGAAACATAGACTTTGACGGCAGATAAGGACCACTTGGCCCACCTAGTCTGCCCATTTCCCTTCCTACTGGATAAGCCACAGATTCTAGTTAACCAACAGCCTACTTCCTGCAACCCCCCACTACAATTGCCTTATGTCTGTCCCATGCATGTTTGAATTCCCCCACTGTTTTAGACCCAACAACCTCCCCAGGAAGGCGGTTCCATGCATCCACCACTCTCTCCGTGAAAAAAAATTTCCTCACATTACCCCTGAGCTGTCCCCCTCTATCTTTAAATTGTGCCCCCTTGTTCTTACACATCTCTTTTTTGAAAGATGCTACCTCCTGGACTTTGTTGATTCCTTGAGGTACTTGAAAGTTTCTATCATGTCCCCCGTCCCTCCTTTCATTAAGGGTATACATATTAAGCTCTCTCAGTCTCTCTTCATATGGTTTCTGATGCAGACCCTGCACCATTTTAGTTGCCCTCCTCTGGACTGCTTCCATCCTGTCTATGTCCTTGTGTAGATGGGGTCTCCAAAACTGCACACAGTATTCCAGATGGGGTCTCACCAACTGTCTGTACAGAGGGATAACCACTTCCCTTTTTTCTACTTGTGATGCCCCATCCTATGCATCCCAGTATCCCCTGGCTCTCCTTACTGACTTCTCACATTGCTTACCCACCTTTAGGTCATCTGATATGACTACCCCCAAGTCCCTTTCCATTTTTGTTGTTGTTAGTACCTCCCCTGCTATTGTGTACTCTTCTCCTGGGTTTTTGTTTCCCAGGTGCATTACTTTGCACTTCTTTGCATTGAATCTAAGTTGCCATATGTCTGACCATTCCTCCAACCTTGCCAAGTCCTTCTCATCCTTTCTACCCCTCCTTGTGTATCAACTCTGTTACAGATCTTTGTGTCATCTGCAAAGGGCATACCTTTCCCTCAGACCCTCTGCAATGTCACCTATAAAGATGTTAAAGAGGACTGGACCCAGTACTGAGCCCTGAGGTACTCCACTAGTAACCCCCTTTCTTGAATGTGTTCTATTCACTATTACCTTCTGTGTCCTGTTGTGCAGCCAGTTTCTACCCAGGCTTACCACCCTGGAACCCACTCCCAGGCTGGCTAACTTGATTTATTAGTCTTTGTGCGGGACTGTGTCAAATGCCTTGCTAAAGTCTAGGTAGGCCATATCCACAGCCCTCCCTGGTCTATTACTTTGGTCACCCAGTCAAAGAAATCTATTAGATTCATCTGACATGACCTTCCTGCTGTAAATCCATGCTGCTTTGAGTTCTGTGCCCCGCTGGCCTCTAGGTACTCAACAGTTCTTTCTTTCAGAAGTGATTCCATCATTTTCCCTACCACTGAGGTCAAACTTACAGGTCTGTAGTTTCCTGCTTCTGCCTTGCTCCCACTTTTGTGAAGGGGAATCACATCTGCCCTCCTCCAGTCCTCAGGTACCACCCCATCCTCCCATGATTTGTTAAAAAGTGTGGTCAGTGGTGTCACTAGGTCCTCCCTTAGTTCTTTTAGGATTCTGGGGTGAATCTCGTCAGGCCCCATTGCTTTGTCCACCTTGAGTTTTACGAGTTCTTTCAGGACTCTTTCTTCTGTAAATGGACTGGTGTCAACCCCCCTACCCAGAGTGCTTCTGTTGTCTGGTTTAGGTAACTCCTCCTCCTCTTCTTTTGTGAATACCGAGCAAAAGTATTCATTCAGTATCTCTGCCTTTTCACTGTCTCCCTCTGCCCACCTCCCCTCTCCTTTATTAATCTTCACTATTCCTCCCTTAACCTTTCTATGCTCCCTAATGTACCTAGAGGAGTACCACATTGATCAGTACTTGGCCCTATTTTGTTTAGTCTAGTTATTGCTCTTCTGAAAACATAGAAGACCTGCTGGATTTCAAAATTTGCCAATGTTGAAAAACATAGGGAGTATTATAAGTAGCTATGCCGTTGCAGTTGATATGCAAACTAAAATAAATTTTCTGAGATTGGATTACAAGAAATTATCTGATTCTAAGCCTGGACAGAGGCAGGGTTAGGCATTAATAAAAAAAATATATATATACTGTATATATATATATATATATATATATATATATACTGTATATATATTATCGGTGCTACCATAGTTAGAGTTGAGTAGCACTTTTAAGGTTAAAGGGTCAAACTTTGCACCTTAATAACTTTGCCATTGTTCAATGGATTTGCCTGAAATTTGACAAGCATAATTGGACATGGTAGATCTTGGGATCTGCCAAGTTTTGTACTGGTTGGATATATGACTGCGGAGTTATTAAACGACAACCAATTGCACAATTACATTTTTTTGCAATTTCTTTGCTCTCGCCTACAGGTTGCATGGTTTATGTGACTGGTCCAAAAACATCAGGGAAGATGCTTCCAGGGTCCCTGATGTGCCTTTTGAAGATTTTGTTAAAAAATATTGAATGGTTCAAAAGTTATTCAAAAAACAAGTTCCCATTATAAGTTAATGGGAAAAGTTAACAAAAAGTTCAACACGTTCGCAAATGCACTTTTTAGTGTCGCAAATCACCCTAGTAGTGTCACAAATCCACCATTTTGTTTTCAGTTGGTGATCAGAAAAATGCTTGGTGTTTAAAATTGGGACCCTCTAGGGACACAACTCTTTCTGTGTTCACCTAGTCGGACCCTGAGGATGCTAGCCATGTCTTTATTTTGGGGTAAAACACCCCAGAAATATGTTTTTCAAATTTCTGGAAACAGTAGTATCGAAAAGTAGTGGCCCATGCATGACACTTTCGCAAATCTTTGCGAAAAGAGTCATAAATTGCTACACTACTTTTTAGGCTATGGCCAAAATGACAGGAATTCTTTGCCACCCTGCTGCAAACAAACAGTTTGGTCTTTTGAGCTGAAATTTGGAGGGAAGGCAGCCAACATCTTACAGATGTGCATTTTTCTAGTTTGGTGAAAACATATTGCATGGCTGCAAAGTTACGATACACTGAAGTTGGTGTTTTTTCCCGTAGACTAACATGGTGGCATTTGCCGCACCTTTCGGGGCTCATATCTCGAAAATGGTGCAAGATACAGATTTTTCATTGCGAGATGCATAGCCCAATGGGCTATGTAATCCAAAATGGTAGCCAGGAAAATAAATTTTTCTGTGAAATTTAAATTTTTTTTCCATGTATGCGGTTGCTGAGATATTACCAATTAAGTGCTTCCAATGCTCGTTTTAAGCTTCGATCCCCATTACAATGCATACATTCTTTGCACACACTGTATTTCTGTGTGCACCTGTTTGGAAAATGCAGGGTATGTACTTCCGTTACTTTTACAGTTACTGTTTCTACTTGCATTTGTGTCCCCCTTTGCATTACCGTTACCGTCTATGCCACCGTGTGCATTACCCTTTGCATTCTCATTCGCACTTGCATTACCATGTGCGCCACTGTTCGTGCTTCTGTTTGCATTGCTGTTCCTGTTACTATGTCACAAGACATCACGTGGCTGGAGCGCAGTGCCCAAAGGGCCCCGTGCTCCCGGCGCTACATTACATTCACTATTTCTCGTCATCATTCTCAAAAAGAAGGGAAATTAGATGCAAATAAACTCCATTTAATTCATTAGTTAGGGTTGTTCCACAGTGGCAAAAGCAAGGAAATTTGGTGTTAGGGTTGACAGCCCCCCATAGAACCCTCCGCCCACCCAACCCGGCATCGAGTGCGCATTGGGGTTGTCAGTCCTAACCAGGTTGCATCTGGAAACGAGTGGTTTCACCGCTCAGTATGCCTGCCTGGTTAAACTCTTAAATAAATAAATAAACTCTCACCCCATTCTCCTATACCTCTGCTTCTTCACACCTGTGATGGGATGAGAGTTAAGGCCGGTGACCCCAATGCGCACCCCGATGCCGGTTGGGGTGTGGGCGGGGGGCTTTCAACCCTAACACTGAATTTCCTCGCTTTTGTCACTATGGAACAACCCTAACTAGTGCATTAAACTGAGTTTTTTGCCTCTAATATATACTGTATACATATATCTGTGGTAAATATTGAGAAAGACTTTGGAGTTTCAGTTAATTATACCGTAACAGTACATGATCAAGGTAAATCTGCAGTCAGAGAAACACAGTAAGTATGGACAAAAATGGCATTCTTACTTTATATACCTCACTTGGGTGAGCACACATGGAATACAGTATCCAACCTTGGGCTCTGTACTAATTGAAGGAAATAAGGAGGATAGAGAAGGTACAGAAAAAGGCCACAAGGTGTATAACACAGGTTAAAAGCATGAAGTATACTGATAGACTAATTACACTTAAACTTTATTGTCTACAATACAGAAGAATCAGAGCGATCTATGCCTGGTATACAATGCAATAAACAAACCTGACCTTAGGGAGTTACTTAGCCTAAATCTAGTCACTACTAGGAGTACAAAACCTTATCGGGACCAGTTAAAAGGGGAACATTTTAATATCAACATTAGAAAATCATTCAAAAAAAAAACAGAAAGGGAGGGGGGTATTCTTTGTTTACCCACTAGCCAGAGCTGCTAGGGGTTGACAGGACAACCTAACAGAGAGCAACCATCTGGGTTATCTGCAAGACACACGAACATGGCTGAAGCTACCCAGTGCATGGGGCAGATTAGCAGAAATAATTTAGTTACTCTTTCGGCACCCTGTGATAGGCCATTTCAAATCTGCCAATTTAAAAAATGATATTGGCCCAGGTAGGTGTCAGAATAATAGGCGGAAGGTGTGGTTGCAGTGAAAAGCCCTACAGTAGGGCCATAGATACGTAAAATTTGCCCCTGTGGTGTTATCTACGTGGCCGCAGTTTGTCAGCTAGGTGGTTTTGAGCCACATGTCCTTCCAGTTTAATGGAAACTGAGAACTGGCTCTCTATTCCTGGTATAAGAGGCTATGTGCACCTTGGCAAATGGTATAAAGTATGGGAAAACATAACCGCTGAGGTGGGGGCGCAGGCAACCATTTATGGTTGTTTCCATGGAAACGGAAAGGAGAAGAGGATTCAATCATTTAGCAGACAATAAGCAGTAATCAGCTGACAAATGCACAAGGAGAAAGGTTTTTTTTTGCCAGAGTACCACAAGGACTGACAGCCACCTTGGGGGGTGAGATCAGAGGGTCACCGTGGGCAGAGTTAAAGGTAGCAGCATGGCACATAAAATGGCAGAAGAGCATAGGTGAACACGGGGCAGCACTGTAGGTTAAATAGCGAGTTGATGGCACAGACTTGGCTGGTAGGGGTCAGGGGTTGGCTCTGGGGCAACCGGTGAACAGGGACACAGTGCCAGTGGGTAGTGGGAAAAGGGCAAGGAGTTATACAGCAGACAGTGGATTTCTACATGAAAGAGGAGGGGGAAACCCAGGGGTCCCTATTCCCCTACCTTCCCGATTATGTTGGGGGCTAGGGTGCCAAGACGGGGAGCAGGGCCCCACAGATCAACTGGAGAGGTGGGACTCACTTGATACTAGGGATCCTAGTTCCTTTAGGAATATAGGTTTTCATATTACAGGGGACATCCCTACAGTAACTCCTCTCTCCCCATTGATAAGGCAATGACATAGGTTGCCGAGGAAAGGGGGGGGCAACATAGCCTGGAAGGGCCAGTAGTTACACTAAATGGGTATGATGAATGGGCAATAGGGTATTGGACCACAATGCGGAAGAGGAGAGCAGATGTTTGACCTGAGGGGGACTTTCTCTTTATTTCCTTATGCAAAACGGACAGACAGGAGCTCATAGACCCAGGATGGGCGGAACTGTCGGACACAGATTAAGGCTACCTTGAAGGGGGTAGTGGATACAGGAGTGGGGCAGTCGGGCCCCTAGAGCAGGTAAAGTTGGAAACAGGAATGGGGGACATGGGTCCCAACACAAGGATGAGGAGAATTGAAAGGCCCGGTTCTGAAATACAAAAAATAAAAAAAAAAGGAGGAGCGCACCTGCTGAGGGGAAAGCCCACCGTCCATCACAAGCTGGAGGTGGGAAAGCTGGGCTCACACATGGAAATTAAATTTCAATATCACCAAGTGCAAGGTGTTGCATCTTGGTCAGGGAAACCCTAAACACATGTACACCCTGGGAGGGGAGGTGCTGGAAGCCTCAACAGGGAAAAAGACCTAGAGGTCATGGTGGATACATGTATGAATAACACTGAGCAGTGCAGGACAGCAGCTAGCAAGGCAAACAGGATGTTGGGATGCATCTGCAGGGGATCACCTCTAGGAGCAAGGTAGTGATTCTGCCACTGTACAATGGACTGGTTAGACCACACCTTGGTACTGTGTACAGTACTGAGACCACACTGAAGAGGGACATACAGCTCCTGGAGAGGGTACAGAGAGGCAACAAAGATGATCACGAGGGCTAGGGGATTTGACTTACGAGGACAGACTTGAGGAGCTCTGCCTGTTTTCATTGGAGGAAGGAGAGACAGGGGACATGATTGAGGTCTTCAAGTACCTCAAGGGAATAAATAGGGTAAACATGGAGGGATCTTTAGACTAAAGCAAGGAGGCATCACCAGAGGGCATGGTTTGAAGTTGGAAGGTGGAAGGGTGAGGGAAAAGAGGAGGAGGTTTTCACTGAGAGGTGGTGGACCCTTGGAATGCTTTGCCTGGTGAGCTGGTTCAGAGATCCACAGTGGAGAGCTTTAAGAGAGGGTGGGACAGACACAGAAAGTGGATGTATCAGATGATGGCCTGTCCCGGGGGGGTGGGGATGGATGATAGGGGTTTCTGGAGCACAAGGGATGGGAGGGTCTCGGCACCCAACTAAGGATCTAGGTTCGAGCAGACTTGATAGACCATAAGGCCTAATCTGCTGGCAAATAGTATGTTAGTATGTTAGTATGAATAGGGTAGATGAGCAGGAGAGGGGCAGACTGCTGAAGGTGGACATCAGGTCTGCCAGGACTGCCAAAGATGGATGGTAGAGAAGAAAAAGGGGCAAAGAAAAAGAGGAGGAGGGTGAGAATGGGGTGGGATAATCTGACTCAGAGCTCTGCAGAACAACACTAGACAGAAAACTGGTATATGTGTACACGCATACCCAACAAGAGAGAAGAAAAGGAAAAGAGCAGCCCCCAGATATACATCTGGCGGGAGCGAGAAGAGAAAACAAGAATGAAAAGGTTGTTTATGAATAGTGTGGCAGCCCCCTGGTTTTATGCCAGGGTGGCAAGAAGGGAAAACAACAAGGAGAAATGTGGTTTGTAGAAATTGTGTATAATGAAGATATGATGAACATAAGTTTGTAAAATATGAGGATGAAAATATTGTGGAAGTGGACATTTGGAAGAAATTATAAGAAATTAATTGCCAACTGAGCACCCACAAAAAATGGTAGTCTGTGTTTTATTGGGCAGGGCTCTGGGGACAAATACTATATTAGTGAAAAATACCTTTCTGCTGGATTTTTTGGAAAACACTAATCACACCTACTCATATCGGAATACCTACTGCTGACTATGAGCTAGTCAAAGGTGGGATACTCTGCTGATGAACAGAAAAAACAGCACTTAAAATCTGGGAATGCAAGGCCAAGTACCCAATCAACACCTCTCAATAGAGCAGCAGATTCTGGGCAAGAAGAAACTCTGCAAATTTTGGGAGTAAAAATGTCTCAGCTCCTTGCATGTCACCCTAATAAATAACTTTGATGCCCTTACAACACAGATGACCATGGCGGAAACAGCGATGGACACTCTCAATGTGGAAGCGCAGTATGTTAAACACTAATCGGACCTCTACAGTGCGGCTTCAGCCCAATATGCTAAAGAATTGAAACTGGCCTGCAGTTGTTTGGAGATATCAGAAAATCAGATCGGCTCCATGAATGCCTATTTCTTGGGAATCCCGGAAGGAGCAGAAGGGGATCATCTGACAATGTTTCTCCGGGACTGGCTGGGTGAGCAGTTTAAAGCACATTCTGGGATTAAAGACTGGCCTATAATTGAAGTTTACCAAGTGTGACTTTGTGGCAGGTAAGATAGCGAGGTCCCCAGTGCAGTAATGGCGATGCTGGAATTGGTGGCTACCCATGATAATCTCCTTCAATTGGCTAGAAGGTATCATCCACTTCCCAGTGACTGAGTTGCCATTTTGGCATTCTTAGACATTTCATATGCCATCCGCCAATGAAGGAAGCGGTTTGATGGGGTTAGGAGAGTACTTTATGATCTCAAAGTCACGCTCAAAGTGCTTTTTTTCCCAACCAAGCTCTGGATTGTGTTCGATGACATAGTTTATGTGTTAACTGATCCAGCAAATGTGGGAAAATGGGCAGCAATCCTTCAGAAGGCTAAGAGCAGGCAGATGGATCGGAATTAAGATCAGACTGATCAGGATAAAGGCTAAGTAACTGTTCTGGTATACTGACACCTATAATGTTACCGCAGGGATCATGTCCCTACTTTGATCTAAGTACTATCTGTGTTTCAGAATTTTGCAGAAGGTTTGTACATGTTATGTGCTCCACTTTTATTAGGCACAAATGTTATATCTAATATTGTAATGGCTAATCTTTATTAATGGGATTGTATTTTAGCCCCTCATCCTTTCATTTAAATATCCATTTGATACTGTTGTTGGGAGCTCCTCTGCTAAGGCTGTCAGTTACCACATTTTATGGACATTTTCAATCAAGTTTATAGATATGTGCATGGCACCATGCCCTTCTCTTTAGTGCAGGCAACTTGGGACTTTTATTTGGTTTCTTAAAGACTTTTAGAGCTTTGTCATGCACTCCTGGGCTATTTTCCCACGGCATACATATGTTAAAATAGATGGACATTTTATTTGGGGTCCCTGCAACTCAGACAAGATTAGGAGATACAGCTATCCTGTATAGTGTAGTGTACTTTATTTGAATTCCATGTATGTTGTTTCATAATTGCGATATAAACTTTGTTTTTTTATTCTAAATGAATAAAATATAAGTACAAAAAAAAAACAGTGTCCAGGTTGCCGACTACCCTGTGTGCAGCTGCACCATTCCTTCAGTCCCTTTACAAGCCTCCCCAAAGCTGAGCACACTCCCTGGACCACTTCATAGCCCCTGAACCTGCCTCTTCTCCTAGCTAATTACCTTCCCTACAGACAGAATCCCCCCAAACTACCCTTCTTACCCACAGACCAGCCCCTACCTCCAACAAATCTCAGTGCAGCAGGAACACTCCCCCCAGACCACCCTGTTCTCCCCTAGCAAGCCACTGTACCTTCAGCTTGACCAACCATCCAGCCCCTCTCCCTGATTAACAGCCCCAGCACAAGCCTTTCTCCTGACTGCAGCCTTCCCAGCAGCTGACTCCCTCCTCAGTCCACACTTCCCACCCACAGAGGAGCCACACACCCACACAAACCACTCTCCCTGCACCTAAACCACCCTTTTGGCCTCCAGACAAACCTTCCCCAAGCAAAGCACTGTCTGTGGACCATTCCACAGTTGCAAGGAGGGAGAAGGAATCCCCCAGCTGAGGAGGAATCAACTTCTGGTGGGAACTTTTGTCAGGGGATAGACTAACAAGCAGGGTGGAGTAAGGGAGAGGGAGGTAAAATACCTGAGTGGTGCTCCAGCTTAGAGGGATGGAGAGCAGATCCAATGAATTGACAGGGCAGCAGGAGATGAGATGGAGCTAGATGGTATTGTCCACCTGGGGACAGATGACCTGACAAGGGACAGGGTATGGGTAGTGCAGGGAAATTTCAGGGATCTGGGGAGGGACCTCAAGTAGAGGGTATGTATGGTGCCTTTTTTCAAAATGTTACCTGTATATGTCCAGGGAGAACATAGCACAATCCACACCAGCTTTCAACAGTTGGTTAAAAGCATGGTGCCGGGTGCCGCTGGCCTCAGTACTAAGACTAATCCTCTTTAATGTTTTCATAAGTAATACTGCAGGGGAGATCATGTGATGAGCTAGAGGGGAAAAGATATCCCGTAAGTTGCTCCTGGGCCGTGCTGAATATTGCATTGTAAAACTACTACTTTGGATCTCACCATTTCATTTTCAACAGGGTCTATTGCTGCCTAAAGTGGTAAAGTGTTTTTGGGTGCAAGCAGAAAGCATAAAATAAAGAATTACACTCACATTCGGCAAAGACACGCCAAGCTGAGACTATGGCCGAGATGGAATGTGGAAGCCCCGAGCCTCTGGCTGCAAGGATGCCGACTGTGAAGCAATCGAAACTGCACTCTCCATTGCCAGAGGAAAATGAGGGCCAGCTGAGTAAAGAGCGAGAAGGGCAAGCATCTTTGGACGATATTTCTGAAATTAAACATCTTCTCCAAGGGCTGGTGGCTGACTTCTCTACTTTAAAACCGGCACTGAAGGCCTAAACACAAAGGGTGGGGGGTTGTGGAAGCCAGGGTTGCCTCCCAGGAAAGGAAAAAGGTGATGATCAACCATGAGGTGGTTACACTGAAAAAGCAAGTTAGGAAGTTGGAAGAGCGACTCGAGGACCAGGAGTCATGCAGTCGGAGGAATAACCTGATCATGGCTGGTCTTCCTGAGAGAACTGAAGGATCGGACTGTGTATCCTTCATGCAGGACCTCATCATGAAACTGTTTGGTCCAACACCCTTTGGAGAGTCCTATAAAATTGAAAGAGCACACCGCTCATTGAGAGAGAGATCCCCCTCCTGGTGCTTGACCTCAGGTTCTCATCATGCACTTTTTAAACTATAAAGAAAAAAACCATGTTCTGTATCAAGCCAGAGCAAATAAAAGTCTGCAATGGAACCGGGCTTCTATCTGGCTTTTTTAAGACCTGGCGCCCTCAGTTCGAGAAAAACAGAAGGAGTATGCTGAGATTAAGAAGAAACTTTATCTTGCAGGGGTGATGTTTAGACTCCAACATCCAACAACGCTGATTGTGAAATTGCAGACCAGAGATATGAGGTATGCGATGGTGACCGATGCTGCAGAAGGCCTGCAGGTGGAGCTACCGGCTTTATTTAAATCTGTGACCTGAAGATTCGAAGTGCCAGGAGGCTTGAATTTAATAGAGCGGTGAGTGAGACCAGGACTGATTGGAAAGAGCTACAAATGTAGGTAGTGCTTGATCTATTCACTAGAAGGAGGGTGAGGGGCGCCATTACCAAATGGCTTCATGGGGGCCTATTCTCCCTTATGAAACTTAGGGACAAATGCTGGGAGGCCTCCCAAAGTAACAATGATCTCCTAGCTTATAGATGCCTCAGAAACTCCTGTAAAAAAGCCATCCGCTCAGCAAAAAGTGAGTTCTGCCGATCTGCCCTGCTTTCCTCTGCCAGCAATCCGAGGAGTTTCTGGCAGAACATTAGAAGTGTGGGTGGGGGCTCCACCAGAGTGCAAGTCACTGACTTGCTCATTGATGGGGTCAGTTGCAATAACCCACATACAATTTAAAATGCCCTTAATGCCATGTTTTCCGAACTGTCTGCCCCTGCTCCCCTGTCCATTGCCCCTAAGTCCCCTAGCACCTCTCCACTCGGACCCAACTCCTGACCCCCCTTCTACCTACAACAGGTGTCGGTAAAAGAGACCCAGAAGCTGCTGCCAGCCTCTCCCCTCATAGCAGGGCAGGGCAGGGCACGATAGCCTCGAACTGAAACTGCTCAGGCTAGGGGCCCACCTCCTTGCCAGGTCCGTAATGCATATCCTTAATTCCTCCCTAACCGCTGGAATCATCCCAGACATCTGGAAAGTGGCCAAGGTTACCCCTGTTCTAAAGCAAGGAAACCCCAAAGATCCCCTGAACTATCAACCCATCACCATTCTGTCTGCTACCTCCAAGATTCTGGAGAAAGTTGTGGCCTCTCAGCTAACCCAGTACATACAGAACCACAACCTCCTCTCTCTGGCTCAGCATGGGTTTAGGAAGGGGTACAGCACAGCTACCACCCTCGCTGAAGTCACCTAGCTGATCAGAACTGCAGCTGACCAAGGCAACGTTACCAGAGCAATCTTTGTGGATCTCTTCAAAGCCTTTGACAGGGTCGATCACTCCCTCCTCAGTTCCACTCTTCTTTCCCTTGGACTCTCACCTCCTGCCCATGCTTGGTTCCTCAACTTCCTCACTGGTAGGAAGCAGTACACCAACTTTAATCAGACCTTTTCCAACCCACATCTGTCTGCTGTGGGGTCCCTCAGGGATCTGTCCTTGGCCCTACTCTCTTCTCCTTTTTCATCAATGAACTGCCGTCTGTCACCACCCATGGGCATACCACCTTGTACGCAGATGACCTTGTCATCTTGGCCAGTGCCCGGGACATTGCCACCATTAATTCCTAATTAAATTCTGACTTCAAGTGGATCCAATCCTGGCTGGTGGAACACAGGCTTACTACCAACCTCAAGAAAACCTAAGCCATGCTTCTAGGTTCCCAGAACAAAACTAAATCCTGCCCTGCTCCCCTACAAATCTATGGGGCTGATGGCTCTCCCCTGAAGACGGTTGCTGGTGTCAAGTACCTGGGCATCACTCTGGACCCGCAGCTGGATCTTACCCTACACATCTGGAACATCTGCAAGGCAATGAATGGTAAGCTTGGTCTTGCCTACAGAGCCAAAAACTGCTTGACTCCAGCTGCTCGTGTGGCCCTAGCCAGGGGGGGGTCCTCCTCTCTTCTCTCTGCTATGGGCTAGTAACCTTTGCCCCTGTGCCTAAATCCTGCCTTTTGAAATGGGACATGGCCTACAACAACATCTGCTGCTTTACACTTTCTGCCACTACCCTAATGCACCGCTGTGACCTCTACACACGCCTAGAGTGGCTCCCTCCTGAGAAGCACCGCACCTTCGTACTTGGGAACTTCATCGACAACATCGTAAGATTGGCCACCCCTGCTGCCTCACCCTTCCCCTCAACCCTGGCACCCCATCCTACAATCTTAGGTCAAGAGCGACGCTTGATCGCCTGGTTCCTAGAACCCACACCCTTGCAGGCAATCGGGCCTCCGCCACCCATGCCCCAAAAATATGGAACTCGCTTCCAGCCCTTACTCGGTCCTCCTCCTCCCATCCTGGCTTTAAAGCCTCCCTTTGGAACCACCTGAAGGGATCCTCCACTTGTGCCTGTACCTCGTAGCGCACTAGCACCAGGTATGCTGGGGGATCTCTGCGCCCTCAGTATCCACTGCACTTACCCTCCTGTCAACTGGTCGAGTAACTATTAAATGTCATCCTTGCACCAGTCTTACTCCCTGTCCTCCTTCTGTAAGAGCTCACCTGGCCCTCTGTTCCCCTCCTCCCTGTTTGTTTGTTCCTCAGTGTAACCCCAACCCGGTGCCCTCAACTTATTTTCTGACACTTACTTCTGTTTGCATTTAACTGAAACTGTTTTATGTAACTTTGCTGTTCTCTGTCGAAATCATCAAGTATGTACCGCACTGTATTTATTTTGTGCTAAATCATATCTAATGCTGTAAGCTACCTACTCAAACTCTGTTAAGCTAGTCATTTTTCTGAATGTCAAATTTTGTTATTGCCTGTTATCTCATTGTATGTTAACTCGACTTCCTCACTGTTCTTGTATGGTTCTAGTTTGTAACCCTCCCGGGTCGCACCTGAAAATAGGCACTTGACTGTCTAATGTGCCTTACCCGGTAATCAAAAGCAAATAAATAAATAAATATTCAAACTCAGTTGCAATCCTCACACTTTGGAGATCGGATTCGCTCATTTATGGTATCGACCACCCTGGACTTATTCTGTGTGGGACTATTAGGAAATGGTTTATTAGTTATTATTTATAGGGTCAAATGGACCCCAGTCAGATAAATCTTACTTTTTGACTCAGGGACTTGGATTTTTATTTTGCGATGGGGGGCTAAAAGCAGGCTGCCTAAATTTTTGAGCAACGTAGAAAAGCCTAAGCTGGTTCTTGCACTTTCTGTATGAATTGCTGTCATTTTTTTTTTTTTTTTGCTGTTACGTGGGGAAAGGGAGGGACTTTACCCAGCTATAATTGGGGTGATGGTAAGTCTGTCCTACCGAGCATACCTACACTGAATTAATAGTTATATTGGGCCATTTTCTTTAGATTGGTTAATTAATGGTTTTGGAGGCTTGATGGTTGTTCCTCATCAGTTATGCTTGAAATAGAAGAACCAGGGAAACTGGGGAATCTGGACATGAGGGACATTACTGTAATGGGGGCATAATTCCATTGCCACATATATCAGAGGTCAGGGGGGTGTTAAATTCTTGGACCGCTGAATTTGTTGCAAGGACTAAATAGGGATTGGAGTGCATTCTCCTAGCTACTACTGGTTATTATAGAGGGGGACACCTTTAGTGGGGTGAGAAATGCACTTGTTGAGTCTCTGGAGTTTACCTGCCTTTCACCATTAGGGGTATTTAGTAACTCAGGATGCTTAGAGTGGGATCTAACAATAGGGGTGAGGTCTATTGATCTCTTAATGGGATTCGGGTGGGTCCGGGGGCACATGGGGGCTAGCTCAGTCATGTCTCAACCTGATCAAGGAGGACTATCAGAGGATTGGGGGTTATAGTGGGGGGGTCATTGGGGAAAGGGGAAGAGAGAGAATCCATGGTATATATAAGATGGTGGGCAGACTGTTGGAGGATGAAAAGCAGGGGTATGGATATAAACAATAGTATTGCTTACATTTCTTTCCTGGAATGTTAAAGGCCTCAGGGGGAGGAAGAAAAGAATGGTTATATTATGATATATTAATCAACTGGGGGTTCAAATTGCTGAACTACAAGAAACACATTTATTGAAAGAGAACTACATCTACTGAAGAAAATGTGGGTGGGCCAGGTAATAGAAGAAGTGAAGGCAAAGGCATCGGGGATGTGGTGACATTAGTAGGAAAGGCTTGCCCATATGTAATTTTGCAAATTGAGGCAAGAGAGGATGATAGGGGGATTTATGTTTTGGGAGTCATCTTGGGACATCCATTTTCTTTTGCTTCAATTTATGGCCCTACACCATCTAAATCTGACTTTTTTGCCTCACTGGAGGTGGATATTGCTACTCTCCCACCCCACCCACTTGTTTTTGCAGGGGACTGGAATCTTTGCTTGGATAATGGGGTGGACAGGCACCCTCCTTCAAACAAATCACTTTCTCTGGCACAGGTAGCTTTAAGTAGATTCTTGGAAGTCACTTTGTTAGTAGACGCCTATAGGGTGTATACTAAAGGGGACACTGACATGACCTTCTATTCTGGAGCTCATAAATCCCACTCCAGAATTGATTTTTTTTGGTCAATGGGGCAGCACTAAGGGGCATCAAAGAACTGACTGCTCTGAACAGAGTATTATCTGACCATTCCCCTATACAGATGCTCTGGGAAATAGATACCATTCCCCCAAAGCCATATCAGTGGAGACTGGATGATACGCTATTAATGGTTGATAAGGCTGTGTCTAAATTAGAGGAAACTCTGGTAAAAATTATTCAGACCCAAATCCTGACACTCCAGGATAAGAGACTTGCTTGGCCCACTTGTAAAGTATTATATGCAGGAATAGCCCAGTTAAACACTGCTAGGAAGAACAGGATGAACAAAGTGAGGGAATAATTTTTAACTGGAGACATTAAGTCATTACTCCCTTTGGAGGGTTCTTCTAGTGAGTTGGAGAATGAACTTAGAGACTTAACAAATGAGAAGCTTGATGTGTGTTAAAATAGATCATTGGCTTGAAAGATTAAATGCTAAATATTTAATGCTGAGAGATGTGCCAGGCCGATTGTTGGCTAACAGAATCAGGGAATGGGAAGCAGAGTGGATGGTTCCTGCAGTAAAACTTGAAGGGGATGTTATTACAGACCTTCATGGAATAGCTGATGCTTTCGCAGATTATTATACTGGGATTAATCAAGGGGGGTAATAGTACTGAAGAAGTGATTAGAGGGTTTCTAGACAAGATTCTTCTGCCTAAGTTAGACCAGGAACAGACCCAGACCTTGGCAGCCCCAATTCAAGAAGCAGAATAGTGGTAGTAATTAAAGCATTGCCCAAAGTTAAGACACCAAAGCCTGATGGTCTTGCAGCTAAATTTTATAAGGTTCATTTAATGTCTATACTTCCGCTACTGAAGGACTTATTTTCACATATTATGCAAGATGGGGTTCCCAATCCTCCCTTGTATCAGACTTATATTACGCTTATCCCAAAGCCAGATAAGCCTAGAGATCTGCCTGGCAACTATAGACCCATAGCTTTAATAAATCAAGATATTAAAATCCTAACGAGGATCTTGGCTAATAGAATTCTAAAAGTTGTTTCATTATTAATTAGTCAGGATCAAGTAGGGTTTATGCCTGGTCGGGGGGGCGCATGATGCATTAAGGAAGCTTCACCATATTCTTGGCAGGGCCTCTAATTCCAAGTTATCTTGGCTTTGATTGCACTCGACACTGAGAAGGCATTTGATAGGGCTTTCCATGCCTTCTTATTTCTCATGATGGAGAAAATGGGCTTCCCTGATGGCCTTCTCAGAGGTCTTACAAACCTTTACGCTGCCCCCACTGCCAGGGTTCTGTGCAATGGCTATCTTTCCAAAGAGTTTCTTCTGATGAATGGAACTAGGCAGGGATGCCCTGTCACCAATCTTGTTTAATACTAATATTTATTTAGAATCATGGAATGGCCTTCCAGAGGAGGTTGTGGAGTCAAAAACAGTGGTTGAATTCAAGCATGCATGGGACAGCCATAAGGTAATTCTTGGGAGTGGGGGTAGAAAGAAGTAGGCTGCTGGTTAACTAGGATCGACAGCTTATCCATTAGGTAGAGAAATGGGCAGACTGGGTGGGCCAAGCGGTCCTTATCTGCAGTCAAATTCTATGTATTATTAAGAGCAGTTTGCTTGGACCCTGAGATACAAGGGATTAAGATTCATGGGAGAGAGCTTAAATTCTCATTTTTTGCCAATTATATATTGCTACATCTATATAAACCAGCTAAAAGCTTCCAAAAAACCCTGGAAATCATTAGGCAATTCTCTGAGGTCTCCAATTACAAATTAAATTTAAGTAAGATGCAGGTTCTTACCCCCTTATACATACAGATCAGGTTTTGAACATTTGCAAATAAACCGGGCCCCAATAAAGATTAAATATCTGGGTTTATATTACTTCAAAATGAGTCAAGCACTCACCCCCACATATAATGTAAGACGCTGCTCTCTGAGAATTATTTTAAATGCCCAAAATATTTATTTAGAGTGCCACACACAACACCTTGATGTGTTTCGGATCTCGATGAATGTGAGAGAGGATGAGATTCTGATGCGAAAGCAGTATATAGCACCCCCAACCGAGTGCGTTTACTCTGTTTCATTGGATATTTTAAATATCTGAGTATTTGGATTATGGCTAAATTAAAGGATGGGGTGGAAGCAAATATTGGTAGTCTATTGTCTGTAATTAAAACTGATATTTTAAGATGGAGTAAACTCCCTCTAAACTTCACTGCCAGACTGGGACTGATCAAAATAAACCTCCTGCCAAGATTGCTATACCCAATTCATTTACTACCCTATAATATTCCTAAAGAAAAGTTTATTAAAATCCAGAGGGTACTCTCTGCATTTCTGTGGAATTCAAAGATCCCCAGGAGAAAACATGCTATTCTATGCCTTCCTCACCTTATGGGGTGCATTAAACTTCCAGACCTACATCTATATTATGTGGCGGGACAATTAGGTTTAATGGGACGGTGGCAGAAGGGGGATACATCCCAACCTGGCTGCAAATCAAGAGACAAATTCTGAAGGACCTGAAACTTTCCCCAGCAGTGCTGCTTTTCTCAAATCCTGCGGGCTTACCTAAAAAGGGAAGGTAGACACCAATTTTTAAATCAATGTCGGCATGGTGGAAGTTTTTAAACCCCACACAGAGGAGAGACCAAATGAGAATTAGGGATCAGCCTCTACTGGGAAACCTTAATCTTTGCCTAGGGGGACAGATAATCAAAGATAACTGGGCTCCGGACTTATCTGACCTAACTTTGGTGGATTTTATAGTAGAGGATAAGGTGACCCTCCCACCGCAGGCTAGGGATTGGGTCTTTTTTAAAAAGAATCAGATTACAAATATGGTGCAGCAATTTCTAAGAGGTAACCAAGATGTTGGTCAGACCCCATTT
This sequence comes from Neoceratodus forsteri, assembly GCA_016271365.2. Classification (NCBI taxonomy): domain Eukaryota; kingdom Metazoa; phylum Chordata; order Ceratodontiformes; family Ceratodontidae; genus Neoceratodus; species Neoceratodus forsteri. The sequence goes on from CM057454.1 coordinate 801,162,707, forward strand.
ACTTGGGATAAGCTGAGGGAGATCAATTATTCTCAACACCCCCTCTCAAAAGTTTATAAAGTGTTGTTAGAATTTGTGAGCTCTGGCTCCTCGGCTCAAGTTTTATATTGGGAGAAAAGTATAACCCCCCGAGGCCTGACTGGAAAGGGATTTGGAAGAGTGTTAAATTCCTGCATATACCGAAATACAAGACTGTGCAATTTTTTATTTTCTCAAATATCTACTACACCCCTGCTAAGCTATGTTCCAGGAGACTCAGACAGACAGATCTGTGCTTTAGATGTGGTATGCCACCAGGGGACTTGATATATGTAGTGTGGGATTGTCCTAAAATACATTCATTATGGGTTCATATTGGTCAGAACATGGATCCATTATTAAACTACTCTGTGTATATTAAGCTGGAGATTTGTGTTTTGGGTGATATGAACTTGGATGTGAGGGAGTCAGCTAAGCATCATGTGGCATTGATGTCTTCCCTGGTTATGGCATTTGTCTTAAGGCATTGAAAAAGTGACATTTTCTATAATTATGATCAATGGGTGAGAGATTTGTTACACATACTAGATAGACTCAAGAGACAAATGTTAATGGAAGATAAAAAGAAAATCTATGATAAAAGGTGGAGGGCATTAGAGGCAGTGTACTCAATACAATTTAAGAGTACTCAATCTCAGATCTGTCTGTCTGATTGGGATTAGCTTGAAAGTGTTGCTTAAGAAAAAGATAAAAGGAACTCTGACTATTATGAAAGACTGGACATATTTTGCCTGTAAGTATCCTTCTAAGAGAAGTGCTTTATTCTCCCTAAACAGTTATTATTGTGGTCATATTAGGTCTGCCACATTAGGGTGGATTAGGATGGATTCTTTCTCTTTCTCTTTCCTAGGGACACAGTTTTAGCAGATTGGCTTAACTGATTTACAGCCAAATAGAAATGACTGTTAGTACTAATGGGAGACAGTCAACAAGGGAAGTTGACTAGGTTTGCAGTTAAACTAGAGCTGATAGAGTTTAATTCTATATTAGTAAGTCAGCTGGGCAATGGCTAGAATATTATATGAAAACTGCTATGTATATAGTTATGGGAATGTACATAGTAGTCACATCCAGTTTGGAGATGTGGGCTCGGGGTAAACCTGTGTTAAATGTAAGTCTGTCCTTCTTGCATGTCTCATAAACTTTAATAAAGAAGTTTAAAAAAAAGTGATACTGCAGAAAAACTGGAAGGGAAGGTATGCCTTTTTGCAGTTGGCTCCAAAATCAGTTAGAGGCTGGACACTCAGGAGGGTGTGGAGAAAGTGTGAAGGGGTTTGGTGCCAAAAAGTGTATAATCATGCACCTAGGGCATAGGAACCCAGGAGTATAGGATGGGAGGGAGGTACTGACAGACAGGCAGGAAAGGGACCTTGGGGCTATCATTTCTGATGATCTCAAAATGGCTGGGCAATGTGACAAAACAGTGGATATGTCCAATGGGATGCATGAGAGGTATTTCTAGCAGGAGTAGGGAGGTGGTTTGCAACTGCATGGCTTACTGGTGGGACCCCACCTGAGGTATTGTGTACAATTTTGGAAACCACACCTCAGAAAGAACATGGAAAGGGTGGAACAAGTTCAGAGGAGGGCAACTAAAATGGTGCAAAGGTTGCACCAAAAGCCCTATGAGGAGAGACTGTGGGATCTCAACATGTACACCCCAGAAGAGAGGAGAATAACAGGGGACATGATAGGGACCTACAAGTACCCCACAGGGGTGAACAGGGTGCAGACTGGGAGTCTCTTTCAAATGAGAATGAGTGTGAGGACCAGACAGCCTATGATGAAGCTGAAGGCGGTGGGGGGCATTAGGAGGGTTATAAGGAAGTATTACTTCACTAAAAGAGCGGTGGCTGCCTGGTACAGACTGTCAGAGGAAGTGCTAGAGGCAAAAACAATAGAGGGCTTCAGCATGCATGGGTTATATTTCGGGGGAATATTAATATTTAGGCAGGAAGCAGGGAGGGGCACAGGAGACCAGTTCTTTGGGGACAGGCTAGGCAGCATCCTTCTGGGCAGACTGGGTGTACCAAGCCATCCTTTTCTGCTAACAGATTCTGTGTTTCTGTGAACCTGCATCACCCCATACAACTATCCTGCCTGCAACTGGACCCCCCCCTCAGGATCACCCATCCTGTCTACTGACCAGCCACCCACCACTGACCAGTCTTTCTGCAGCTGGAACACCCCTCACCTCATATTAGGATCCTGCCTGCCTTGACACCATCACCATGGGATGTGTGACTGGCAGAAGTTATTAGGTTGGGAGTGCTAAATGTTTAAAAATAGAAGTGGCATGTTGCCAATCAACTTAGACATGTAGATAAGTAATCTTCTTCCCATCCCACCACACACACACACAAAGCTTCAGACCCCCCCCATTCAGTGACAGCAACTCATGTCCAGTCTGTTACATGTTGTAGCCCAATAAAGTAGAGCTCCATGATTATGTGATCATCAGCAATCATCACTTATAAACTAATCAAATAATAAAAATTCACCAAATGGACTTAATGTGATCATTAATAATCATCACTTGAAATTAACCAAATCATAAAAAAATCACCATTGAGGATTTGAAAATGTAAGTATTTTGATGATCAGATCATCATCCAAGAAGATAATCAAAAATCATAAACTTGATTGATGATCAGATGATGATAATTGGTGAGTGGAAGCGATTGTTCATGTCAGCCAACCAAAGATCATGATCTACTGATTCAACTTGGCATAGCCTTCAGCCCCCACCCTCTCCACCCTACAGAAGGGGTCAAAACTGGCAACAACCCACTAGTCAAATGCTAGTAGATTTTGCGATGGGCTAGTATAAATATTTTTTAGGAAATCCTGACTCCCAGTGCTGTGCACACCCTGAGGGCCATCATCACAACTGGAGTTTTTAGTGGAGCCAAAAAGTACACATGCAGAAAGCAACTTGGGTAGCAGTAGCCAGTGACAGAGTACTGATCATGGGTGGGTGGGTAGCCATGCATACTGTCCCAGAGACAGTAATTCATGACCCTTTTATTTTGCAGAAGGAGAATCCCTTAGTATTCTTTTTAGCATTTCTAACTTTCACATATTTTTAATTTCATCTTTTATTTTACAGGTCTGACCTTGTCTACTTGCACAATTTTCAGATAAGTATACAATTTGTCCTTTAGTTGTGCATTATTTAGATCTGTTCTCCTGAACTGTGGCTTCTTTGTGACCTCTTTCACTCTATTTACTTTCAAAGCTCTTTGAGAGGAAGACTAGAGTGCCCCCCCCCCCAGACAGGTGAGTCCATTATCAAGTTATTAGCAACTGCAAAAAATTCTAAGTAAAAATCTCAAGTAATTAACAGATGAGAAGTTTCCTAAGTCTTGCATTTCAAGTAATTAACAACTGAGACATTTTCTTTCTAAGTTCATATAACAACTAACTTGCACACTGGATTATGTTTAAATTGAGAAATTCAGTCAATCCGTAACTACAGTCTTTTTCAGTCTCATTTCTCAACTAATGCATAAGTGAATGAAATAATTCCCAACTAATGGCTAGATAGCAAAAGTTAAACTTTAATTGAGTAAAACCCCTCATCCAATGGTCAAGCTGAATGCTCAATTTTTTAGCTAGCCATTGTTTAATGAAAAGGGAATCAATAGCTATTTGTTAACTTAGATTTTTTTGTATGGGGCACTCTCAACAGACCTGTCATGTTTCTTGAGCACTTTTTGTGATCATAATTCCAAAAGCAGTGCTAATTGCACCTCGAACTGTGCTTCCTTTTTTTTAAGCGTGTCCTGCTTTAGCTGAGTGATGGTCTCAGAAGCCAAGACCTGTTGCAGTTTTGCCGAAATGGGTGATACTTCTGGCTGAAATGCCCCCTCATGATCAGTAACCTCTGCATTATCCTCTGCCAGATTGCCTGCTTTGCCAGCAACCTCCTTCACTGATGCACCCATCATGATTTCGGCCACCACTTCAGTTCGTGGTTCCGAGTATTGTGGAACCAATGTATCCATCATTTGATCCCTGTGTGATGCTGGATTACCTGCATCGCCCCTCCAGTGCTGTTGTAAGTCAATATCCATCTGTAGGTTTTGTCCTTCTGAATCTGCAGTTCGTTGTATACCATACTCCATTTCATCATCATCTCCTAAGGTAATTAGAACAGGAGTTGGAGACTGAATCCCCATCTGTTGCACCACAACCTCTTTATCAAACTCAGTCTTGGGAACTACCATCCATCAAATGGACCACAGCAGCCCCTGTCAAATGAGATGTAGAATTTTTTTATTAAACTTCAAGAAATAGGAAGCATCATAAAATTATATATTAATTTTAAGTGGAAAAAAAAACACTAAAATCATAAAGTAAATTAAATTAGTATTACATCATACAGTTCCCCTTCTCCAACATCTCATAAAGTCAGTCACATTAGCATCACATGAGGATAAAAATCAACTCATTCCACATAGTGAGAAGGTCTCCAACAGTCAGGTCCTGCCTCTCCCCAAACTATCGCTTCAAAATAATACAGAAACACCTTTTCCTATGTTGTTCATCTCTAGTTTCCTAATTCTCCCAGTATCTAACCAAATTGTATTCCCCCCATAATTTCTCATACCTATTACTCTTGTGATATCTTCTATCTGTTTATTTAAGTCAAAATAGCTGCCTTAATTGTGTAAAACAATTGATCAGTTGTCATATATTCTTGATGAAGTGAAAATATACATCTGACTTGCCAAACATAGTACTTATTACAACCCAGAATAAAATGCATAGTACTTAGGTCATATGCTTTCCAGTTCCCAGGAAGAATGCCTAAAAAAGAATTTATAGGTTAGGAAAAAGCAAGGAGGAATGTTTCCATTTGGAGTATACCATAGCTCAGAATGGAAGTATATATGAGCAATTAAAATATAAATGATCCATAGTTTCCAGAATTTCCTTACAAGTATCAGATCCGAGGTAAATTCTTTCTTTACGATCCTTGTGTTTTAAATTATCTTTGACATTGTTTGCCATGTACACAGAGACATTGAACATGCTAGATTTTTGCAGGGATTCTTGGATTGGTTAACACTTTATTGGTTTGCTATACCTCTTGTGGGGCCAAATCATAGTATCTTGGGGTATCTACAGTATATATATTTCTATCACTATAGTGCTATGGAATTCTTTCCTGTTACAATTATACAGGGTCTGTTTAGTAACCTTCCAGGACTGTAGTTTACTAAAACATACCAGAAGGTAAATTGACAAGTTCCCCAGTGGTTTTTGTTTCTGGACTGGGATAGACATTTCCCACCTGCTTAAAAAATGTGAGATCCTGTCCAAAACTCATGGAGTCCATATATTTTTAGAAGGTTTCAAAACTGCAGTTATGTTTGCAAAAATATGCAGAAAAAGAACACTAGAGGATAAGTCATGTTCAGGCCACCATCTGCTATTGCTAAATAAGTCACCCCCCTCTTAGAAACATAGACTTTGATGGCAGACAAGGACCACTTGGACCATCCAGTCTGCTCATTTCCCCTACCTATTGAATAAGCTTCAGATACTAGTTTTACCAACAGCCTACTTCCTCCTACCTCCCACTAGAATTGCCTTATGTCTGTCCCATGCATTCTTACATTCCCCCAATGATTTTGACCCTACAACCTCCTCAGAAAGGCCTTTCCGTGCATCCAGCACACTATATATAAAAAGAAACTTCCTCATGTTCCCCCTGAGTCGCCCCCTCAGTCTTCAAATTAATTTATAGGGTTTTACCTTCTGCCCCAAATATACCTAAAACCCCCATTGATGTCTCTAGTTGCTGCAGGGGAGGGAAAACCACATTAATATAAAGAAACAGAGGTACTGTATTAAAAATGTTTTAACCATATAAACTAGTTTCTCTTTTTTGACATATTCCATTTATTCCATATACTAACCCTGTGTTGCATCATCTTTAGAATAATGTTCCAGTTATACAACCCATTTCCTCATAGCCAAAATACACCCCACGAGTCTTACAAGCCTCTTTTTTTACAGGAATTCCCATTATTTCCTTTTGATATTGACCCATGTTGCCTAATGGAAGACATTTGCTTTTTGTGTAGTTAATCTCTGAACCAGTGTTAGCTGAAAATTTCTGTAGAATCTCTTTTGCTCCTTTACAAAAAGTAACATTGGCTAGTACTAAATAGATATCATCTGCATAGGCTATCATCTTGATCTCCTGATCTGTACGAGAAAATGATAATCCAGAAATAATATTCTGATTATTATAGCTGTATGGTAGTGCAGCTATAGTTAGGGTTAGTGCAAGCATTTAATGTTAAAGACCACTTTTTGCAGGGTAATAACTTTGGGCAAGTTCAACAGATCTGTTTGACATTTTGCATGCAGCTTCGGAAGGGACAGGTCTATTGATATCCCACATTTGGTTTGAATCCCTTCTGTGGTTTCTGAGATACAGAGTGTTGCAAAAAAATAGATTGTTATGTGTTTTGCTGGGTTTTTTTGTCAACCTATATCTCAGAAATGGCTGTAGCAACAGGGCTGAATTTTTTAGGGCAGAAAACTTTGGTCTCACAGATGTGCCATTTGAAGGTTTGGTGAAAACATATTAATCCATTCCAAAGTTATTAAACTTCGTTTTTCCCATTATTTCCTCTGGGCAAAAAATTGATATCCTTGGCAGCGTAGGATTCTACGTCGGAGCAGCTGTCTGGCATAGGATTGTATGCCACAGCCTCCTGCTGAAGGGCACAGGTGCAGGTCAGCACCCCACCCCCAAAATGACTGTGGGATACTTAGGAGCCCACTCCCAGTGTCCCCAAAAATCTGTTTTTTCCCCTGAAAAAAACAAACTGTCCCCCAATGTAATTTTTTTAAATTCAATGCAGAATCCTGCATACTGCCATTTTCGATGCAGAATCCTGCATCGAAGTGCTCGCTTTTGCCAACATCTGGGTGCCCAATCCCTGGGTCAGCATTTATCATCCTCTTCATTACTGTGGCACACTGGGGAGCCCACTCCTGGTGAGCCAAAATAATTAAATTAATATTTTTCCAACACCGGGATGCAGAGTCCTGGTGTCTGATATCTCCCCTAGACCACATCCATTCCAACGAGAGTGCCCAATCCCCCTGTCAGCATTATGTATTCCCCAGTTCATGTGGCACACTGGGAACCCACTCCAGTGTGCCCACATTTACTTTTCATTTTCTTGTTCAGGTAAATGAAGAAAATGATCCTAGATGTCTTTTTTTAAACCTGTAATAAAGAAAATGATCCCTCATTGTCCCCCCAGTCCCCCTTCCCCATCCCCACTTCCCACTGAGCAGCTGTGGTAGGGTGCAGGAATATGTGGGCAATCAGATAGCATAACACAGTGACTATCTTTTATATAGTTCAAAATTTATTGTAGAAATTCACATTTACTTCCAAAGCAGGAGATTTTCCATCGACAAACTCCTTGGAATTCACTTCAATCCTCTGATGGACACATTTTAGATAGCAGTTTAACATCGCTCCCTGGAGTACTTTCCAGACCCTCCTTTCTCATCTCTCTCCTAGTCACATCTGAAATCCCTAAGAGCTATCTATTCTTTTATATCATTCAGCAGTCAGGTGATGCATTAACTCCATCCACTAAAACATTTTCAAATTAATTTCTTTAAACACTGCATCATTATTTAGTTTACATAACCTAAACACATTTTTATTATTCTAGCTACTTACATGCTATCAGCAGAATGAATTACAATAGTTTACATGTTTTTATATTCACTCTCTAGTATGAAAAAGAACCACCCCTTTAGCAACAGTATAAAGGAATTTAGGGAGCGGCCGGCCAACTCCCAAAATAGCACTAAATGCCAAGGAGATTGGACACCAGGAACTCCCAAAACGCCAACCACAAAAAACTATCCTCGCTCCCCAAAGACCCCAAAACAGCAGGAACACGCCTCACCTCGACTAAGGAGGGTATGTAGAACTCCATTTACTTTACTTAAATCTGAAACCATCCAACTGAAGTAAATCAAAGGGCTAAATACCCTCACAACAGTGCACAAATCCAAATGGGAAAAGGATTAACAGCGCTCACTTTCGCACTGTCGCATAAAAGCTCACCTGCTCATTTTAATAAAGAAAAACATTTCCTTCACAGCTCTTAAAAAGAAGAGCATTTCAAGAGACAAAGACGAGAATCCAAAGGTTCTCAATTTATCGCAAAAAGTCTACAAAACGTAAGCAAGGCTACGGAGGCATAACAGTGCACAACAGAGCCTTTGAAGGCAATTTAAAGCAATACCCTGCAGTATTTTCAATCACGGAGGGTTTTCTTTAACAAACCCTCACAAACCGAAGTGTCAGCCTGAAATTCAATAAGAGGGAAGACTACAAAGCACAACCAAACGACTCCAGATAGCCACCCACCCTATAATATTTTATGCCCAAAAGTTTCACTATTTTAAATCAATCCCTGTCCAAGATACCACAATTCTCTCCTGGGACCAAAGCTCTCCCCTACCAAATGCACACAGTAAATTAAATGCATATTTTTGTTAAGTTCCATGTCCCTTTCCATATTATATAACCCATTTTGTATAAAAGAATCCAAACAAAATATACCCCTATCTTATCTTCTTTTCTGCTACCCCCCCCCCCCCCGTACACTCCGGACACCTACAACAAAACCATCGTTACGTTGTTAGTCTCAAACCCTGCACTGTCCCCCACGGATGCGACAGAAGATGGTCCCATGTTTTCACCCCGAACAACAGATCCGCTCAACAGCACCAAATGACTGCGACATTGTGGTCCAGTCCTGGGTTCCATCCTTCCTTCTGTTGGCTACTGTTGCATCCCAGAAGGGAGTACACATTCCTTTCCAGAGCCGCGAGAATTTCAGCTCCGACTCTCATCTTCCCCACTATTAATCTACCTTTTTAGGCTTGCAAAAATTTAATGGTATCAGGGTTAGTGACAGTGCAGAGCAGCGGTAAAGATTTACCGCTCGAACGCTCGCACTATCGCGGAGGAATGCCCAAAAGCAAGGCAGCAAAGGGCGTCTGCAACCTGACCGTGTCCCACTACAGAGGCACCCCATGACAGCACCCACCTCCCTGCACCCCGCTTACCTATACTTACCTTTGGAGATTGGGAGCAGTGATCTTCTCTGAACTGGGACATGTCTGCACTCTTCAAACCCCACCGCAAACTGAGGAATCAAGGTAGGCTGGTATTATGGCTCTCAATGGAGTTTTCAACTTATGTTCATATCTCAGCCATTTTTAGGAAATTTTACGCCAAAATTTCAACACGGGGTTCTTAAGACCCCACCTCATGAACACTATCACTGTCATTTTATTATTCAGTCCTGAAAGGTGATTTTGCAATCGCTACACGGAATCACCTTTCTTGACTGATTAATGAAATGACAGTGCTAGTGTTTGTGAAAGGAGGTCCCAAAAAGGCCATGTTGAAAATTTGGTGCAAAAATTCCCCAAAATGTCTGCTTTATGAGTGTGCGTTGTGCAGGTTCTATGAATATTCATAACGTCTCCAATTTTTAATATTTTCACTCCAGATTTTCAACATTGAGATTTTTTCACACCTCCTCATGAACAGTGTAGCTGTCATTTTTCACATCCTGCCTGAAATGTGTTTTCTCTTCTCTGGCATGAAATGGTGCAGTCACTGTGTGAAATCAACTTTTGGGATGTCCAGACCAAATCACAGTGTCATTGTTCATTAGGTGGTGCCCCAAAAGGGCCATGTTGGAAATTTGGTGCAAAAATGCACAAAAACACCTGAGTTATGCATGGTCATTGCAATTTCATGATGCACGTGCGTAACTTTAACAAAGTTTTATATTTTCACTCCAAATATTCAGCATTACCAGTTTTTCACACCACTTCATGAACAATACACCTGTCATTTCTCACATCCTGCCCAAAATGTGTTTACACAGCAGTGGCACGAAATGGCACAGTTGCTGCTTGAAATCACCTTTTGGGACTTAGTAATGATTTGATTTAATTAAAAGTTTATTTTTTCACAGGAAATTCATTTGTTAGGACAAAGTCCCATTTACAACAAAGTCCTGCATGTAGATTCTAATACAATTACAAATTAACAATTGACATTTAACATAACTAATACATTAGTAATAATAATTAATAATGACATTAAAGTGCCAGTGTTCATGCGGTGGGGTCCCAAAAAGACCATGTTAAGATTTGCAGCAAAAATATCAAAGAAACTCTCACAAAACTGGGATACTATTATACTATCTCAAAAAGTAAGGAAATTAATTAACAAAAACTTTGTTTAAAACAAAGTTAGGGTTCTAGACATAGGTCTTCAACCAAAGTGATACAGGTCAGGAAATTGGATGTTAGGGTTTACAACTGTTGTACCACTCCCCCACCAAACCCTACCATTGAGCCGCAGCCCCCACCCTCTACATACCAACAAGCATCGGGATGTGACTTAGGATTGTGTGTCCCACCCCACCTCTCACTCAACCCTATCAACGCAACACCATCCCCACTCTAGACACACCAACAAGTGTCAGGGTGCACCTTAGAGTCATGGGCCTCAACCCTACCCCCCACCCAACCCTACCATTGCAACTCCACCCTCACCCCAACCACCAGACATGAACAAGCATTGGAGTGTGTGTAGAATATGGGTTTTGAACTCTCACCCCATTCTCCTATACTGTACCATGTCAGGTTCCTTATAGATGGAATGGGTGAGAGTTAGGGCCATGACTTAAGGCACACCCCAATGTTTGTTGGTGTGAAGGGTGGGGTGGTGTTGTGATGGTAGGGGTTGGGTGGGGGTTGTGGGTGACCACGACCTGGTAGGTTTGATGGGGGAGATATATAACAGTTGAAAATGCTAACATCTAATTTCCTGACCTGTATCACTTTGGTTGAAGACCTAGGTCTAGAACCCTAATTTTGTTTTAAACAAAGTTTTTGTTAATTAGTATAGTGTAACAGGGGATCTACTGTTAGAATATATTGTAGAGGGCAAAGTAGGTACCGTTGTCTGACCCCTCTTTGCACCACACATTGTTTCCCTATCCACCCATTAATAAAAAGCTCTACACTTGATTTTTTATAGTGTGTTTTGTCTACCCAATGAATTTATCTGGAAAGCTGTAAGCAGCCATACACTTCCATAAATAATCATGGTAAATCCTGTAAAACATCTTGTTCTGATGAAGACTAATAAGAAAGCCCATTATTTCATTAGAATTTATTTTATTCATTATTTCTTTTAAACATATTAACCCATCTGAGATTCATCTATTCAGGATCCCACAGAATTGAAAGGGGTGGATGATTAATTCTGATACATTAGGCGCTCTTTTGCACATAATTTTCGTAAGGATCTTGCAATCCAAATTAAGGAGCATAATTGGTCTCCAGTTTGAAAGAAGTGTACTATCCCCAGGTTTATACAATAGAATAAGGAGTCCCTTATACATGCTGTCTGGGAAATTACCCAAAGTGAGGAAATAATTAAACATCTCCACCAATTCATCAGTTAGTATATTAAACATTATTTTATATGATTCACTTGGTAGCTCATCCTGCCCCGGGGCTACTCCTGCTTTTAATGTTTTAATAATATTCTCAAATTTTTTAGTAATCGGTTGAATCGGTGAATCCATTAAATATTTAGGAAGTTTTGGAAAGATGCAGGATGTTAACCACTACCCCATGTGGTCCCCCTGTAACTTATGCTCTTGAACTATTTTAGAAATATGGTCATCTACTTCTGCCATTATTTATTTTTTTTTTTGTTTAAAAAATAGGGACCCTGTTTGTGTTTTAATCTGGTTTAGGTTTTCCCTATCCCTTAGGGAGGCAGAACAGTCAAATGGATTAGTGTGTGCCTGAGTACCATGTGTCTCAAATTTGTGTTCCTTTTATAAGGATTTCACCTTGTCATATTGTATTTTGTTCCTTTCATCTGTGATCTCTTTTATCTGATCAGTCAAATCTGTCTGAGTTTCCTTTTGAATCATTAGTAAATAACATTAATTATTTTTTAAGACTAAGTATTGATCTTGCTTAGCCTTAACATTAACTTTTCTTATGGCTTGAAATAATTTCCTTATATATGTTTTATTATCCTCCCACCACTCATCCAGAGAATTGTATAGGAAAAGGCAGATTTCCTGGCCTCCAGAATGTAAAGTAGCCCTTCTTTTATTTCTTGGATATCAAGGAGACTGAGATTAAGCCTCCAGTACCCTGGACCTCCTTAAGAGTCCTTAAAACATGATATTGAACAGGAAAGAAGACCATGATCTGAGGAACTAACAGGTTCCACCCTCACCTCTTTCATTGGGAGTGTTCTGGAGATGAACCACAAATCTATCCTAGTGGAGAGAACTCTCCTGGTATAGATATGTGGGGCTTTTAGGAAATGGACTTCAAACACATCCACTAGTCCTGTTTGTGATATTAAATTAGTAAGATCAGATGAATCACAAAATATTTTAATGGTTTTTGGCCCTCTATCACTAGTGGAGCAACCACAATTAAAATTGCCACCTATTAGAATATTTATTGAGGTGAATAAATAGAGCTGGATAAGTTTCAACACTTGAATTCTACCTGATTTTGATTGTGGGGCATACCTATTAATTAATCTGAAATCAGTATAAAAAAATTTCACATCCAACAGCAATGTCCTGCCTGGAAAAATATCCACTGTATGTATAATCTGTACAGAGGGATCAGTGAGGTAATCCACACCCCACTGCATAGATGCTCCCCCATAGACCAAAAACTTGGGCCCCATACCTAAGCATCACCTGTCACCTGCATCTCATATGTGGAATATAATCTTGTATCTTGTAAATACACAATATCAAATTGCCCCCTAGAAAACAGCCCAGTGGTAGTCAGTCTCTTTCTTTTTTTTATATTTTCCATGTTTATTGAAAATATTCTCCAAAAAATAAATAATATACACATGAAGGAAAAAAAGACAATTACGCAATAATACAAATCATCAGAAACTGAAAAGGATACAATACATGACACTAAACAGGAAGGAATCGCATCAACATATCAAGGGATATATGGCACAATTAAATCTTCAAGAAAGAAACATAGTCCCCATTTATCGGGTAAAACATAAAGCAATGTCAACATTTCTTGTAGCCACAGAGCATGGATAAGATCCAGTTGTATTGCACTAGAAAAACACAATCTGATGGTCCCGACTACCAAGAGGGAGAAAAAGAAAAAAAAAATGCTGTTCCCTGGTCTATGGCTCTCCATTTCCACAGAAAAGCCTATGTGTTTGTCAATATTATCCAATACAAAATAAAAAATTAAATAAGGCTCTAATATAGCTAAGGCTTTATGCAAAAAGCATGAATGACTGACAAAACCCAACTAGATGATGCTAAAGGAAAGAAAAAAAAGAAAATAAAATAGTCTCTTTCTTTCTGATTGGATGCTACTCGCATTCAGGGATGCAATTGTCAATTTATAATCTGAAATCAACATCAGTCAGGAGGGCGTTGAATCATGGCACTTTTTTTGCACTGGCCCTGGTCCCCATTCTTTGTTTCTTAGGTTTTGTGTTGGTCAAAATTGTTTTCTCTTGTTCAGAAGTCATGTTATCCAAAACAGTATCCAAGTCCTCCTCTAATTACCTCCTGAACAGGTGACATAGAACTAAACCCAGGACCATGCAAAAACACCCAATCCCACCCCCGATTTCCCTGTCCTTAATGATAATAGACAAAAGGACTCAAAATAGCCCAACTGAAAATCCAAAGTGTTAGACGCAAAATGGCAGAACTTGAAAGTTTGACTCTGCACTACAAGCCTGATGTCCTCTGCTTAATGATCTTGGCTAAAGCCAGCCATACAATCCCACAAAGTTGCTCTCCCTGGTTACTCCTCATACCAATGGGACCAAACCCCCAAGAAAGGTGGGGGGTACTGATTTACACTAGGGAAGGGACTGTAGTCTGTGAAGTACCCAACAGAAACATCAACCATGACATCGACCACCTATTTATTACAATCACCCTCTGCAGTATCAAACAACTGACTATTGGGTACATCTACCTGCTGCCCAAACTAGCACCCACCTCCTTCACTGAACTCCTTAATAGTCTTGACTCCCCCCACCATGGGATCCTCGTCCTCTGTGCTGACTTCAATCTTGACTGACTCGGCCCAGAAATGCCCAATATGTGTTCATAATATCCAACGTCAGGCTAGAACAACTCATCAACCAACCAACTAGACTTAACTTAAAGTTTGGTAACCACACCCTACTTGACTGGATGTTAACCAGCAACATGACATACATCAAGGCTGTGGGAGTCCTCCCTGATGTGCTAAGTGATCACTATCCAACTTTCTGTGTCTGGAGAAACAATTTCCCCCACCCCCCTTGAAAATCATCAAATCCCAAGACCTAACAAAGTTTAACACCTCTGAATTCCTAAAAACCTTTATGACCACAGACTGGTCCCCTATTTCCACTATCCCAAACATAAACCAGGACCTGGAATACCTAATCAAAACTTTTACCTCCATCCTTGAATGCCATGCCCCCTTAAAAGTCAGAAGAGCCAAAAGCACTCACTCCCTGTGGCTTACCCAGGAGTTGCGGCTCCTAATGTGGGCCTGTGACAAGGCTTGGTTATCCTACAAAAAATCCAGGCGCTTTACAGACTGGAACTCTTACGGGCAGCTGTGTAATATCTGTAAATCTAAAGTAAATAATTCAAAGTGGAGCTACCTTCATTCCCTGCAAGCTCATAATCTAAGTCACCCCAAACATTTCTGGTCACAGATCAACACACTCCTTAAGGGCCGAAAATGTAATACACCACAGACCATGATCCTGAAAGGCTCAGAACTGTCCTCACCCAACAAGATTGCTGTCGGAATAAATTCATTCTTTACCTCCCTCGATGTCTACAAGATAGGTCTCCCAGATGTCTGCCCTGGACAATGACCCTCCAAAGACCCCTACCCCCCTTTCATATAAAACTTACATCACAGAAGGAAGTTCTAAAGTTCATAATAGGGCTTAACTCTGACAACTCCCCTGGCTTCGACACCCTGCCACTGCGATTTCTTAGGATTGGCACTCCTGCTATTGCTCATCCTATCTCTCAGTTGATTAATCAATCCTTCTTAACTAGTTCCATTCTGGACAAATGGAAAACTGCCACTTTCATTCCTGTGCACAAAACAGGCCCAACTAACCTAATTGAAAACTACCTACCCATATCCATTCTGTGTCCATGGGTCACAGATGACATTTCTCATGCCATGGATCAAGGCAGTGCCACCAGCACAGTCTTCATTGACCTCACAAAGGCCTTTAACCTTGTCAGTCATTTTCTCCTCAAGTCCAAACTCAGATCATTAGGTCTTGACACACACTCTCTCTCCTTGATCTCTAACTATCTAACCATGCGTAATGTGTCTAGTGGGCTGGCACCCTCTCCTCCCCATCTCCTATCATGGATGGGGTCCCGCAAGGTTCTATCCTTGGGCCTCTACTTTTCTCTATCTTTATCAATGACCTGCCCCTAAATTGCGGGGATGCCTCAATTAAACTCTTTGCTGATGATGCTATATTATACCGGCATGGAACTGACATCTCCACTATTCAATCAGACCTGGAAAAATGCTTCCAACATTTGTAAGCTTGGTTCAGATCAAATATACTGGTGCTGAATACAAAGAAAACTAAATCTATGCTCTTTCATCATACCTCCTTTGACTTTACCTCCCAGCCCCTCTGGTTATCTAAACCTCCACAGGTCTACCGCTCAAAATGGTGGGTTCTTTCAAATATCTGGGCTCAACTCTCGACAATCATCTATCCCTTTACATTCATGTCAAAAGTGTCCTTAAGGCTACAAACCAGAAACTTGGCCTACTATATTGCACTGTCCCCCTCCCTGCTCCCTATGCAAGGAAAAACATTGCCATGGCCACCCTCCTCCCTTGTCTATTCTATGGTGCACCCATAATCTACTCAGTCAAGTCCTCAAATCTAGCCAAATGCAAATAAGCCTACCACAGGGTTGCCCATTTTGCTGCTGGTGCACCTGCTCAGGCTTACCACTGTGACTTACTAAGGTCCCTAGGCTGGCTATCGTTCAAGCCCAAATTGGACTTCCCAGTGATATGCACTGCCTGTAAACTCACTCTCCTCCCTTCCCCTCCCATCCTCTCCAGTCTGCTCAGTCTAAAAACCCTCCCTAGGACCCTCCGCTGCTCCCACTTCCCTCTGCTGAATCTTCCCAAAGCCCGCCTTGTTGTTGGAAGGTGCTCCTTTGCTTTTTCCACAACGAAAAAATGGAATACTCTTTTACC
The DNA here is from genome assembly GCA_016271365.2 of Neoceratodus forsteri. Taxonomy (NCBI): domain Eukaryota; kingdom Metazoa; phylum Chordata; order Ceratodontiformes; family Ceratodontidae; genus Neoceratodus; species Neoceratodus forsteri. Next base: position 801,179,123 of record CM057454.1, read on the forward strand.
TAGTCTACTATCACATACATCTCTTCCTCAGTTTAAGAGATGCATTAAAGAAATATTCTTTACCCCCCAACCTGTAATGGTACTTGCACTTAACTCCTCCTTTATCACCTCATACCTTCCTCACCCCCCTGCTCTTACGGCTACCCTTTCTTTTCTCTACCCCTTTCTCTTACTTCTTACATGTCCCCTACCTCTCCCTCACCCCCTTCTGACTCCTCATCTTCCCACAACCCCCTTCCCTCCCTCTTGTTTCATCTCTTCCACTTATACCCTTAAATCTCTCTCTCTCTCTCTCTCTCTCTCCACCCTCATACTTGTAACAAGCTACATTGTACTGTGAACCAGTACTGGGCGATCTAATAAACAGTTTACCTAGTGCAGTACTCAGGCTTCTGTACCCTTATGGATCTTAATACAAGCCATTGGACTACTCACGGTGCTGTGCGTGACCCCCTAATGAATCAGCTTACCTGCTGCATTACATGGGTTCCTGCACCCTTATGGACTCTCTATACAAGCCACTGGATTACTCTGGAACCATCATGCAATGATGGAGGAAACTGATGTTCTCTCTCTTTGCATATGTTCCGCCACTTACTGCTATGTTCTGTCAGATTGTTCTTATTTTTCCTCATGTTTGTGACAATGTATCCTAATTTTGTATTGTAATCTACTTGTGTAATTTTTCCCCCCGATCACCCCTGAAAAAAGGACTTGTCTTTCTCAGCGGACCTACCCAGTCATCAAAATTCAAATAAATAAATGAATAAATAAATAAATAAAGTAAGTAAGTAAGTAATTCCAATTTCCCCCCACTGCAGGGTCGCAAATTTATTGTGTGGGGGCAAAATCTCTGTCAGTGGGATCAGAGGATCCATGTTTTTGTTTGGAGTTGCCCCCTTTGTTTTTAACTGTTTAAAAATACAGGTCTTTTTCTAAGGGGGGTGGCATAGCCATCTGCTCTATTTCAGGGCAATCTGGGAAGACTGAAGTGTTGGCTCAGTGGCCTCTGATTCAGGTGGGGTTTGATGCCTTTTTGCAGTTCCCTTGGGTGTCCCTGATGCCTGTGTTGTATTGAGGCTGAGGGTTCACTGATGCTTTTGAGGCTTTATGTATGTAAAAGTCCTGAACTCCAAAATCTGCACCATCAATTTTATGGGCCGAAAATGGGCAATCTGTAAACCCATTCTTTTCCTTATCACATAAGTTGCACTTGAGGTTCTTTGTACAATGGCCCCCTGAGTGACCTAACTCCTCACAATAGGAGCATTTTAGGATTTCACAATTGCTGATGATGTATCTAGGAGAGCCACACTTGCAGCATCTCCTAGGCATCTCCTAGGTTAGTCTGGATAAAAAATAAATCCTTTATCCCTTCCAATATAGAAACAAGTTGGGAGGTCATCAACATCATTTACAGTGTGCTTTAGCTTAATTTTAATCTTCCAACCCTCATTCCAAAACCCTTCTACATCCTTAAAGGGTTCAGGATTCCTTGGATGTTACATCTCTGTTCAAGCCAGTACATTACGTTGGCGATATTAACCCCTTTGTTCCTGAATAGAACAGTGATAATGTAAAATGCTTGTTTTGTTAGGGGGTTGATCTGGAATGGCATCTACAATGAGTTAGTTTTAAGGGATACATAGTTATACCAAAATATCTCAAGTAGGTCCAGAGTCTGAAAACTAATAGCAAATGTGGACTCCCTAGGGCTTGGATGAGGGTGTACACATCTGAGGGAGTAAACTCTTAATGAGAATTTTCCCTACATAAAAGTTATCTGGGGGGGTTCCATGCCCCCAGATAATGAAAACATGGCATTCGTTTGTTTTCCCAAACTCAATGGGTTTATGGAATGAGCTGGTGTAGGTTTGATTATTTGTGCTATTTGTGCTCTTAGGTGGGGGCCCTCAGATTGGTTTGCATGAATCTCCTCTGCATTAGGTGGAATTGAGGAATTGTTTTTCACCTGTGGAGTTCCATTATCAGGTCTCGAACTGTAAAAAATATCATCTGGTACCTCCACGGGGGAGAAAGAAATAAGACCTGAATCTGCGTCAGTGGTGGTTTGAGCCATTCTTTCTAATGGTTGTAAACTGTGAGCCATCAGTATTGCAGATCCCAACTGGACTCAGAAAGAAGAATGTGTGGACCTGGCATCCTTTGGCCATCCTCAGCCTGTACCCAGTCTGCCTCTAGTAGGGCTTTCTCTGGAGACCAGCCACCCTGGTCTGATCCCGGATACATTTTGATGAGTGTGAAAGATGTCTCCCTGGATTTATTCTTGTTTTCTGACCCAGCTCCAAAGATGAAAAGCTTAGCAGGTCCCGTTGATGTTGACCCACGTGGTGAGTCAATTGCCCGTTTCCATTTCTTCTCCTCTTCAGCTGAATTTTTGACAACACAGATCTCTTTATTCATGTTGTCCAGCTGAGCTGTAGTACCACTTTAGTATGTTACAAGACAGCTGTTAGCACACTTGTTTCATTTTGTAGGTCTGAATCCTGACATCTGTTTGACTGTTGTGAAGTTAAATTCTCTGGTACTGTTGAGATTTGTGCCTCTTCAGTGTCAACTGCACAATGCATATCCATACTTTTGTTTCCTGAGCATATCTAACCAGGGGACAAGGACCAAACACCCGTCTGTTGTGACGCAACCTCCTCCTCTGCCTCCATTCTGGAGACTGCACTACACCAATGGACTGCAGCACTCCCTACCAAAGAGTAGTGGAATTTCCTTGATGTCCTGGCCAATATTCCCCATACCTTGATTGGGCCACCGGCACAGCCTTCGACTCAATTACATGACTGGCAGCCTGACAGAGTGCTTCAATGAATGAGTGCATACTTTGTACAAGCACGTGCTCATTCATTGAAGCACTCGGATAGGCTGCTGGCCATGGAGGTGAGTGAAGGCTGTGCTGGTGGCCCAATCAAGGTACGGGGGGGGAGCAGGATGGGCACTATCTGATGACAGGGTGGGGGGTCACCACCAGGTCAGTGAGATATTTTGCTGCAGGAGAAATTGTAAAATTTTGCCACAATTTCACAAAAGATTTCCAGAGATGAAATTGCCAATTGCACTGCAATTTCACCAGCAAAATTATATTTGACAATATCTCTAGTCTACATCATATGGGCCAAAGTCCCATCTGCCTGTAAGCAATGAGGACATAAAGGATTAGGAGCTTTGCACATTCTATACACTTTCAAAGGAGTCAAGGTGTAGATTATGGAACAAGTTAAATTGTAACAATCTAAGTCTGTCCTGTTTCATAAAATTATAACTATTCCACCAAATTTGAACCCAAGATTTAGAATCATAGTCCTATTGCAGCTCCCTTTTCCAACAAAAAGCATCCAGAAAGACTGCAGACCAAAGCATTTTATCTATCTCTTTGTAAAGAGCAGGGTTTGCTTTACGTCTGAGAGAGAGGTTAGTGCCAATATCGAATACAGACCCAGCCTCTTTGCTCCAGTGCGACTTAAAGAGATAATTCATCACACAATGCTGCGGCTGAGCATGTTTAAAAAACATTGACACTGGCTGGTTAAAACTATACTGAAAGGTGTCCAAGGAAAGAAAGGAGTTGTCCTGCATGAGATCATGAAGTGTCCCTACCTCCAGACCTTCCCAATATTGAGGCTTCAGTACTTTTTTCACAGTTTGCAATTTGGGGTTATAATAAAGGGGTTGAGTTAGGTCACCTGTTCATGCAAGTCCCCAAAGTTGGCAGAACTGAGAGTGCACCTTAACTCACCACCCTGTTGGTGAGAGTTTAAGGCAAGGAGGAAGTTTTACAAAATGAATATATAGGAGTGAATTTAGGGAGATTCCATGTTGTTCCACCCGGGAGTGTTCAATACATAACCAGTCCGGAATATAATTTCTGTCTGCAAGAGGGCAACACCAATGAAAATATTTAGAATCCTGAACAGCCAAATAGTACCCAAAGATATGAGGGATATTTACCCACCCAAATCTCTTGGCCTACAAAGTTTAGCCAGCACTCGAGGAGTTGTTGCTGCTCTTCTTCTTCTTCTTCTTCTTCTTCTTCTTCTCCTTCTCTTCAAGTAGAGTCCAACTGCTGGAACTGAGCATGATGTCTACTTTATCTATTTGATTCTGCAAGATGTAGTCATGTATAGCTTTTTTCTGTTCAAGAAGCCTTTCCAACATGCAAAATGTTGATTTCCAGCATGTTGGAACTTCCTGCATTAATGTATGCAATGGTAAGTTGTTTGACCTCTGCAGCCCCTTTAGGATTTGTTGTGCTTTCATAGAGTCGCTGAAAGGCCAACATACATTCCTAGCAAGACCTTACAGGTGTTCTACATTTCTGTTTCCATTTAAGAAACTATGGATGAGAAGATTTAAACAATGTTTAAAACAAGGTACTGTATGTGTTGATAGTTGCCATCTCTTACAGCTTTGACTACGTTGACACCATTACCTGACACTATGAACCCTGGAGATAAGGAATATGGAGTGAGCCATTTCTGGAATTGATTTTGCAGCTTCTGCAAAATATTCATAGCAGTGTAGTTTTCCTCAAAAATGGTGACACATAACATAACCTACTTCTTAGTTAGCCAGCCTGGGAGTGGGTCCCAAGATGATTGCCTGGGTAAAGAATTGGCTGGAGAATAGGACACAGAGGGTAATAGTAAATGGAGTCCACTCTGAAGAAAAGAGGGTTACTAGTGGGGTACCGCAGGGTTCAGTATTAGGATCAGTCCTCTTCAATGTCTTTATAAGCGACATTGCAGAGGGACTGGAAGGAAAAGTATGTCTCTTTGCAGATGACACAAAGATCAGGGACCCTGGTTTACCAGGATTGAGAAAGGGCATATTCCATTTTGCACATTGTAAAAAACGGTATTGTCACCAGTGTCTGCTAAGCCAAAATCCGGTTTTACCGGTGTTTGGTTTTGTGTACTTTATTTAACAATTTTTAACTCTACTAACATGCATCTTAGCAGTGTTGACCTCCACTATTACAAATCCTTCCATCCTTGTACCAATTTAAAGTTATTTTAGGTACAAGATGTGATGGCAGCAGCAGCACTATAGCCTCCATCCCTAAGGTGTGATGGAAACAGCACTACGGCCCCATCCCTCAGGTACGATGGCAGCACCAACAGCACTATGGCCCCATCTCTCTGGTGTGATGGCAGTAGCAACAGCACTATGACCTCCCTCCCTCAGGTGTGACAGAAGTAGCAGCACTGTGGCCCTCATCCCTTAGGTGTGATGGCAGCAGTACTATGTTCACCATTCCTCGGGTGTGATGGCATTATCAGCACTATGGCCCCATCCCTCAGGTGGGATGACAGCAGTACTACATTTCCCATCCACCAGTGGTAATGGCAGAAGCACTACAGCCCCCACCCCTTTGGTGTGATGGAAGTAGCAACAATGCAGTCCACATCCCTCAGGAGTGATGGCAGTAGTGACAGCACTATGATCCCCTTTCTTCAACACCCACACCCCATATGCACAAGTTACAAATGACTTAGTCTTCTTGCTTGTTAGAACTCAGCTGTGAATTAATCTGAACCATCACCGCTAAGGTGGACTACCTTTGTTTTTTCTTATCTATAATTTAACTGCCTGAATTGGATTTCTGCCTGTGACACTGCTGACCAGGTTTAGGGAACAGACTTGGGTGTTGGAGGGCCAGCTGGTGAGTGAAGGCTTGAGTGTCCAATGACCATTCACCTTCTTCTGGGAGGGAGGGTGGGTTCATGACTCAGCATTTGCTGGCCCCTAGTGGAGGCCAGAGTCACAACAACATGTCAGCCCTCACTACAGGAGGGAGCATGATGGACACCGGCTTGTGCCTTGACATCATGTGGTCTGTCACGCTCCCAAGAAAATGGGAAAGCACCCGCTGACTAACTGAAGGATGGCTGTTGGTCCACCCATAAGCTGGAAGACCCAGACATTTGTCCGTTCTGACCCTGCGATTCCCAGGATACACAGGAAGCTCTTTGGGGCAATTCTCCTCCCCTGGCAGCCACCCATATGGGTAGGGGCCCACTCAATGAAGGGTTACTTAGGGTTACCTGGTAGCACAGCAGTAAGGGGCAATGGATGGTGGTCAGGATGCCCAGTGGTGGTAGGGGGCCTTGGCAGGCCTGAATGGGTGGATGGCCAGGGGGTAGGAGGAGCAAAAAAAAAACTGCTTGAATTTGATTATTTGAAATAAAGTGTCTTCACCAAAAAAATCCACAAGTGATTAGTTGAGGACCTTCAAATGGATTCATGCATCTCCCAGACATGTGGAAGCCTTTTTTTTTTTACTTGGTGTCCATGAAAAGGGTGTCTCACAATGTTCATGTCTTTGTTCAGATGTGAATTAAGTAACACTCTGCCCACCAGCATCATACAGCCTTACCTTCTGTATGTCATTGACTGTGCTTTCAATATCCACTGACCAAACATAAGTATACTTAAATACTTAACATTTGCTTTTTGTGGAAGCAGTCTTTCAGAAAACTTTTTGTTGTCACAAAGACTGAAACAGCAGGTGGGAGAAAAGGTGCAAATGATCAAATTCACCTAAATGGGGGGGGGGGGCTAATTGTGAAGTCTTTTAATAAGTAGTAAGGTAGTTTCTTCTTTGTGAACATACTTTCATTCAGACTACTTTTCATTCAAACAACTGAGGATTTTGGATGGCCCTACTGAATTATAAACTTGAATAAGCTAGTTGGTAACAGTGATCCTGCATTTAGCAATCTACAACCTAGATGCTTATATGCAAAGAATACAATAAAAACCTGACTAAAATATAAAACAAGCTTATAAAACACATAAAATATATCTGAACATTTATCTTTACCTATGCAAAATCATTGCAGCCCAAGTAAAACTCAGGTAAATTACGTGGTACCCTGACTACTATTCTATGATGTAGTAAACATATATTGGTATTTTTTTTATATTCTTTGTAAAGCAGGTAAGGCCCACTAGGCAGAACTGTCTGTTTTCAGGAGTGACCTAGAAGCACTGGGGAGGTTAAGTGACTTGCTTGGAGTCACACAGTATGCAAGCGGAGGTTGTGGGAATCAAACCCAAGTCTGCTGGATGTGCCAGTTCAATCACGGTTTGTTACTCTAACCACTAGGCATGGATGGTTAAACTGAATGGCTGAGTACAATAAAGCAGTGCGGGTGATTTTCTTACTGAATCTATATGTAGCAAAACAGAAAGAATGCAAAGCACAGCAACATTCATTTTAAGATGCTGAAATCTCGGTCTGCCCACTGGCGCTGTGGTTGCAGTATTGCTTGCAATGCCAGCGACCCAGGGTCAGAAGCGAACTCGGGTTGCTGGAGGTCTGGCCAGGGGAGTAGAATCGAGCACCTGGGGGACTGCTCTCCTCCTCCAGGAAGGGTGGGCTGCAGGTCCTGCTGCTTTACCACCACATGTGTGGCCACGGGTGGTGGTGCAATGGTGCTGCAGAGTGATCAGGAGGGGAGGACGCTAGCCAGGATCTGGAGCAGTGGCATGTCTCTATGTGACCTACCTCCTTGGATCTCCTCTAGTGCCAGTGCCCTCAGGGACAGAGACCAGAAAATCAGGGACAATCACCCCACATCGGCCACTGGCAGAAAGGACCCAGGTGCCCCAGACTTCATAACCAGGCTCCATGAGGGACCCACTGAGCTTCCCGAAACACACTAAGGGAGTGTGGAGGGGTGACCTGGGGTCCCTTCCCTTCCCACCTGGGGGGGTACACTCCAGGCAGGATAGGGGCAGGCCCACAGGAGCTCCTGGGGGTGAAGCTACAGGATACACAGCCTAGGGATCTCTGAAAAGTAGAGACTGATGCTGTGAGAAGGGGACATAGAAAAAGAAAATAAAAAATTTTTTAAAAGATGCTGAAATCTTAGAGATTCTGTGTAGTGATATGCAATTTCCGTGAGGCACCAGTACAAGAATTCAAAATCCGCAAACCGAGCAGGATTCCGTGACTGTTACCGGTCTTACTGGTAAAAATGGAAAACCAGGGTCCCTGACAAAGATCTGCAACAGGGTTGATACACAAGGAGGCATGGAAAGGATGAGAAGGGACTTGGCAAGGTTGGAGGAATGGTCAGAAGTATGGCAGCTAGGATTCAATGCTAAGAAGTGCAAGGTAATGCACCTGGGAAACAAAAACCCAGGGGAAGAGTACACAATGGGGGGTGAGATACTAACAACAACAAAAAAGGAAAGGGACCTGGGGTAGTCATATCAGATGACTTAAAGGTGGGCAAGCAATGTGAGAGGGCAGTAAGGAGGGCTGGGGGGAATACTGGGATGCATAGGGAGAGGCATCACCAGCAGAAAACAGGAAGTTGTTATCCCTCTGTACAGACAGTTGGTGAGACCACCTCTACAGTACTGCATCTAGTTCTGGAGACCCAATCTCCGCAAGGACATAGACAAGATGGAAGCTGTCCAGAGGAGGGCAACTTAAATGGTGCATACTTTTCCTTCCAGTCCCTCTGCAATGTCACTTATAAAGAGATTAAAAAGGACTGGACCCAGTACTGAACCCTGCAGTACCCCACTAGTAACCCCTCTTTCTTCAGAGTGAACTCCATTTACAATTACCTTCTGTGTCCTGATGTCCAGCCAATGTTTTACCCAGGCTACCACCCTGGGACCCACTCCCAGGCTGGTTAATTTGACTATTAATCTATTGTGTGGGACTGTGTCAAATGTCTTGCTAAAGTCTAGGTAGGCCATGTCCACAGCCCCTCCCTCGTCTACTACTTTGGTCACCTAGTCAAAGAAATCTATTAGATTTGTCTGACATGACCTTCATGCTGTGAACCCATGTTGCCTTGGGACCTGTACCCACTGGCCTCAAGGTACTCAACAATTCTTTCTTTCAGAAGTGACTCCATCACTTTCTCTACCACTGAGGTCAAACTGACAGGTTTGTAGTTTCCTGCCTCTGTCTTGGTTCCACTTTTGTGAAGGGGAATCACATCCACCTTCCTCCAGTCCTCAGGTACCACACCACCCTCCCATGATTTATTAAAAAGAGTAGTCAGTGGTTTCACTAGTTCCCCCATTAATTCTTTTAGCATTCTGGGGTGAATTCCATCAGGCCACATTGCTTTGTCTGCCTTCAGTTTTAGGAGTTCTTGCAGAACCCTTTCTTCTGTGAAAGAGCTGGGATCGACCCCCTATCAAGAGTGCTTCTGTTAATTGGATTATGCACTTCCCCCTTCTCTTTTGTGAATACTGAGCAGAAATATTCATTCAGTATCCCTGCTTTTTCACTGTCCCCCTCTGCCCACCCACCATTCATTCTATTCAGCCTCACTATCCCTCCCTTTGTCTTTCTATGCTCTCTGATGTACCTATAAAAGGTTTTATCCCCCTTCTTAACTGAGTTGGCTATCTTTTCCTCAGTTTGGGCCTCTGCTATTCTGTCTTTCCTCCCTGCTTCCTTCTGCCTTAACTGGTACAGCTCTCTGTCCTGCTCCTTCTGTGTTTCCTTATACTTCCTGAATGCTATCTTTTTCTCCCTGACTTTCCCAGCCATCTCTTTTGAGAACCATAGTGGCTTTTTCTTTCATTTTGATTTGTTTATTTGCTTCACAGAAAGGCTTGTTGCCTCTGTGATGACAGTTTTGATGATTCCCCATTGCTGCTCCACCCCTCCTTCTAACCTGTTTGCTAGTGCTTTTCTTAGGCACTCTCCCACCTTGCCAAAGTCAGCGCTCCTGAAGTCCAGTACCCTCACTTTTGTATGGCTTGACTCTGTAGCTGAGTTTAACGTGAACCACACTGTTTGATGGTCAATTGTTCCTAGATGGCAACCCACTTTTAGATTTGAGATCCTCTCACTGCCCCCATTTGAGAGTATGAGATCTAAGATTGTTCCCTCACAAGTGGGTTCTGAAACCAGCTGTCTTAGGCCTGCCACCTGTAGGGCATCAAGAATGGCCCTGCTCTTGGATGTGGCTACAGCAAATGTGCTCCAGTTAACATCTGGCATATTCAGGTCTCCCATCAACAGTATCTCACCTTTCCATGCCATCCTAAGAATGCCTTCTATCATATCCTTGTCCATTCCCTCCCCCGACATGGGGGTCTGTACACAACCCCTGTGTGGATTGTGGTGCCCTTTCCAGTCTCCAAGGTGACCCACAGTGCCTCCTCTCCTCCCTGTTTACTCTTTTGTTCAGTTGCTTTTATCTCTTCCTTTACATAGAGAGCTATTCCTACCCCTCTTCTCTCCTGCCTGTCTCTCCTGTAGGTTATGTACCCTGGTATGTTAACATCCCAGTCATGGTTCTCTGTGAACCATGTTTCTGTGACTGCTACGATATCCAGGCATCCCTCTTCCATCAAGACCACCAGCTCAGGGTGCTTGTTGCCCAGACTATGGGCATTGGTACTCATTACCCTCCATTTCCTGATGGCCTTACTTCTTTTTGCCCCATCCCTGTCCTTCTTGCCTTTGTCACTTTCCCCATTTACCCCTGCCAATGAAGCATTTAAACCTATCACCTAGGATCCTGGTTCCCCTCCTGGAAAAATGCAGCCCATTATGCCATTATAGGCTAACATCACTCCAGATGGACTCCTAGTCCCCAGTGAAGCCAAATTCCTGAGCTCTGCACCAGTTTTTCAACCACTGATTGAATCCCATGGTGCAGAACTCCCTAGCCTCTCCTATGCCATAGATGGGCAGCACCTCCGAGAAGGTTACCATGCGTGCTACTTGTCTAAGGCCCCTCCCCAATTCCACAAACTCTTCCTTTCCCTTGTCCTGTCCTATCACACTGTCCCTTGCAATGTCCTATTCAATTGGGTGTTGTGCATTCACATGTTGTATCATTACTGATGTTCCAAAATGTCCTATATTGCCACCACAACTAATGCTCTTTTTGCACAGACTGCATACAGCTTGAGAGTTGTCTGCAGGGTCAACATTAAATAAATTTCACACTAAAGATTTACCTTTTGTGCTTTGTACTATGGTGCTTAGCACTATTACTTGTACAGTCAAGGGACCTGGAGGAAACCCTACATTGTCATTTCCTTGTTGACATGAATTGTTCTCATTCATGCTCATCTTTTTATTCTTATGTTTAGCTTATGATTTTTTTTCTGCACTTGCCTCTCATGTCTTACAGTGGCATCCTCTCCTACCCCCTCATTGAAGCTGCAGGCCACATCACCACAAGATTGAGAAGAACTGGAAATGCCATCATCATCAGGTGGGGCATAGCCTGGGCTATCTCAATCCCAGTCCCCACTATCACCATCATCTTTATCAGAATGTGCTGCCTCAGCATCTGAGCTTATATTTAAGGAGGATGCCTCTTTGTCCCTGCATGCATGGTAAAATATTTACTACCTCTACGAGTAACACCTGTCAGTTCTTTCTGAAACTTTACTATCATTTCATTGCTAACATGCTTTCTTGGTTCAAGAGAAAATTTAGTGCCAGTCCTGTTGATGTTATTATTATTGTCACTATGTTCTTCATTAGCACTAGGATTCTGTCCACATCATTTTCAGTTGCACGGGCAACATCACTGTGCTTCCTTTTAGTAGACTTTGACTGGGAAATACAAGACACAGTAGTTACAGCTGTGGCTTTCACTATGATGCAGATATACATCACGCACAGTAAAGCTTTGACTGGGCTTGGGGCACTTAACAGGCAAGCAGACAGTATAATACAGCTTAAATGGCTTTTGTTATACTGCAGAGAGACACAGAGTAGCTATTTTACAGGCAGGGTTTGGGGCACCTAACAGACACTTTGTAATACAGGCTAAATAGCTTTCACTATGCAGCACAGAGATACACACACAGTTTAGCTAATGTCACACTGATGGGGCTTGGGGCACCTAACAGACAGTGTACTATAGCCTAAATGGCTTTCACTACGCTGCAGAGATATGTCACACACAGTGTAGCTATGACAGGGCTCAGAGCACCTAACAGGCTAGCAGACAGTGTAATACAGTCTAAATGGCTTTTGCTATACTGCAGAGAGATATAGAACAGCTACAGTATGTCACAGACAGGACTCACAGCACCAAACAGACACTTTGTAATATAGCCTAAATGACTGTCAATATACTGCAGAGAGACACAGAGTATCTATGTCACAGACAGAGATCAGAGCACCTAACAGAAAGTGTGTAATACAGCCTAAATGGCTTTCACTATGCTGTACAGAGACAAAGAGTAGCTATGTCACAGACAGGGCTCTGGGCACCTAACAACAGACTGTGTAACAACCTACATGGCTTTCACTATACTACAGAGAGACAAAGAGTAGCTATGTCACATATAGAGCCTGGGGCACCTAACAACTAACAATGTGTATTTGTGATACAGCGTAGTTCAGTTCAGTTCATTTTTATTGTTCGGTATTTACCATTACAATATACTAAAAACATTAGACTATTCATCATAACACATACAGATACATAAATATCAAATACATCACAATATAAAAATTAAAAAGCCTTAGTACAAAGTATTAATATGCATAATCAAACAGAGGGATTGTTATCTCTCCCTTATCTTTTCCTTTCTCTTTCCCTTTTACACAATCCTACCCCTCCCTTTCTTATCATTTGTGTCATTTTACTAAGAGCCAAAAGCTTACTTAACTTTAATTCATTTGAGCTAATAGCTCAAATTTATTTCTCAGAGGTAGGGAGATGTTTTTCTTTATATTTCATCACTGATAAAAGAACCCTAAAGTCATCTTAGCCTCTTCTAATGCATAAGTGTGTAAAAGCACAAATAGTGGGTCATATTCTACCTTTGCATATTTATTAAGAAAATTGTTAAGCAGTTTAAAACATGGGATTTTATATAAAGGGCATTGTATCATGATATGATAGAGATTTTCTTCAAAACCCCTATTAAACCTATATATTTCAAGGCAGGTGTTAGAGGCAGCTATTCTGTTAAAGAATATGTATTTAGAGCAAATAATGCCCGTCCTTGCCCATGGAATTATTTTCCTATCTAAAGGTGTAAGGGGTAAAATTAGATAGGTTTACAAGAACACGTCAATCTTATTTTGGGCTAACCAAATAGTCTGGTGCTGTGCTCTAAGAAGCTCCATTTGTTTTCTTTGAGCAAATGCAAATATATTTTTTTTTGGCAAGTTCCTTAAATAAGGGAGATATTATAATAGATTTTTCCCAATCTAGCCAAAGATGATACATAGCTATTTTCTTCAAAATACCTTGGATAGTTTTGACCCACGGTGATCTAAAATTTTGATTTTGCCAAGCAATTTTTTCTTTCAAACATAATAGCGGTAAAGTGTTAACCTGATAATTAATCATTTTTAGCCAGTAGCCCACCATATGCGTCTCAATTATGGTGGCAATGGGTAATCTTCCTTATTCAGCCCTAACTATAGGATTAGATGTAGATAGAGGGACCTGTAATAATGATTTATAAAAAAAGAAAGAGGAGTCTCCAACCATAGAAGAGGGTTTATACCCCAAACCTCTGCTCCATATGTTAGAATAGAATTAATTTTTGCTTCACCAGCAATTAATGCCAGTGAAACTAGATAACCTGTATATTTACTATTAAAGCACAGTAATGCTTTAGCCATCAATTTAGCCTTTGCCACTTGATCCCTCCAAAACTCTGACCATACTCCATTCACAGAAAACTTAACACCTAAGTATATATAAGAAGTTACACCTTCAATCTGTGCTTTATTTAGATAGAACCTTGGTTTCTTTCCTTGACCCTGCTTTGGAGCAAAAATCATGAACTTAGTATTTTTCATATTTGTTGTTAGGTCCAATTGTTTGCATTAAGTGTTAAGTTGGGTTATTTTATTTTGCAGTCCCTGTATAGATAAAGCAAACATAATTAAGTCATCTGCGTACGTGAGACTGTGAATTGGGTAATTTCTAATTTTAGGAGAATCTAAACTGGATACCTCACTGTAAGTCATGAGAGAATCAATATACAAATTTAACAAAAAGTGGAGCCAAAAGGCATCCCTGTTTGACTCCTGAAGTTGTTCTAAAGTAGCCAGTGAGATTGCCTTTGTTATCATATCTAACAGCTGTAACTGTATGTGAGTATAACATGTAAATTGGGACCAGAAGATTCAGAGGTATTTTTTTCCCTATTAGGATTTCCCATAATTTGTTTCTATTCACCGAATCAAATACGGCTGTAAAGTCGACAAATAAAACATACAGCTTCATTCTGCGAAATGACCTATATTTTTCTATTAAATGGGATAGGATATAAATAGTATCTGTAGTTGCAAAATCCTGCTTGAAACATAGATAATGGAGAATTTGTCATTGTCCAGTTTTGTAATTTTTGTAACAGCATTTTGGAAAAGATTTTCCCACTGATATCAATAAGACTAATTGGGCAATAATTAGCTGGCGATTGCAGATGTCCTTTTTTATGAATTGCTACAATTATAGTTTTTGTCCATGAAAGTGGTATAAATATTTCCTTTAAACATATATTTAAAAAGTTTATGAAAAAAATTACCTAGTAGTTTAAATGTACTTTATAAATTTCCCCCGGGCTCCAATCAGGTCCAGGTGCTTTGTTACTTGGGAGGTTCGAGATAGCATCTTCTACCTCGCCTATTGTAAACAGTAGAGGTATATATTCTCCCCCCCAATGTAACTATCTACTACTTCTTTCCCTACATTTGAGTGTTTGTTAAGTAAAGAATTGTAATATATGGTCCAAGTTTCCTTAGGAATATATATCGGAGGGTTTGAATTCTGGTAATTAGTTCCTCTTGATACTAATGACCAAAAGAGCCTACTGTTACCCTCCTTGATAGCTTGATATGTTACTTCCCATTGTTTTTGTGTAAACTCCTTTTTTGAACCAGAAATTTATTATATTCACTATGAGCTTTATTTAGATTTAGCAGAGCCCCTTTTGTCGAATGTTTTTTTGTTTGTCTAATAAGATTAGTTAACTTTTTTTCTCCCTCTTATAGTAATCATCAAACCAGGATACTGATTTGAGCTCATTAATATTAGTGTAATAAATCTCATTAATTGTTTGTTGATATCCTAAATTCAATAGGTGATAAATTTGCTCACCTTTAGAATCAATCTGTATACTCTGATATAGGTTGACAAAGGTGGGAGAATATATTATAAGTGATACTTCGTTCATTACCTTATTATTCAACCTTAGCTTCTTATTCCCTCAAATCTCGAGCTCAATCATAGGTTTAGGTGAAGAAGAAGAATTACTAGCAGGATTCTTAAAGGCCAGCTGGATTGCTGTATGATCACTTTCTGTTCTCATAATCACCTCTAATTTTTTAAAGCATTGGTAACTAAAAGGGGAGCATAAAATAAAATCAATCACACTCCTACCTAAGGGGGAAAAATGGACATTCACCATCTTGATCCCCCTCTAATCTCCCATTAAGGATAAGAAAATTATTGTCCTTAATAAAGGTTTGAAAACATCTCCCTGCCTCATTAACAATCATATCTGTAGTTCCTCTTTGTTTGAGTTCTGGCATATAAAGTTGTTCTTGCAGCTCTATTAAATTATCAAAATTTGCAATCCTATCATTAAAATCACCTGCTAATAGTACTATATCTACTTTATTTGTTTGTCTAAACAGATCTATTTCCATAGACAATTGAGTCCAAATATCATATGTGGGGTGAGTATGAAAACATGGTGGAATATATACATTTACAATCAGAACACTATTGGAATCCCACTCAGCTACTACTATAAGTATTTTGGAAGTAAGGGAGTGACTTGTTAAAACCCTTAATCCATCCCTAATTTTTATCATAATTGCCAGTCCTCCTTTATTTCTTCCATATTTTTTCACTTTACTTGCAGGTACAAAATTTGATTCAATACCATTCAAATAAGGTTGAGTTAGTGCCCATGTCTCTTGACTAATAACTTCAAAAGTAGAGACAAAACTAACCCACTGAGGATCTGCAAATGTATTATGAAGTCCTGCAATATTCCAGTTACGTATGTTACAGCTTATATTAGTCATTACCTTCCATCCCTGATTTATTGATGCACTGAAATCTTGACTTTCAGATGGTTGTAGTCAGGAATAAGTCATTGTAGATTGTTCCTGTTTCCCACTCATTCTATTCCACCAAGTAGATACCCACCTCATCCAGTATATGTCTATTCTCTAATAATAGTGCTACTAGTTGTGCAGAGGATATAAAACAGTTTATCTGAGTACCTTGTTCATCCTTCATGACCCTCTCTACTTGTACTATTTCATCAAAGTGTATTTGCATTTTAATAATGACTGACAGAATCACCCTCAAAAAGGATGGTAAATTAGCAGCAGTTTCTCCCTCCAATATTCCTATCCCAAAAATAACAAACATAGAGCCTTCAGGAGGTACTACAAATTCCCAGTTCAGCAATGCAAGGGTAGACTTGAATTTATCATATGTTAGCACTTTATCTGGTTTAATCCCCTTATAAGTGCTTTTCCAGATTGTAACCCAGGTCACTGGTGATGACAGTGCCATTCCAAATAAGTCTATCAAACCTTGCTTTACCCAGACTTTTTTTGCTACATCCAGATTTGGGAGCATAAAATAAACTGGACCAAGGGGATTAGATGTGTCCCTGGTTACCATAATAAGAACATCTGCTACAGCTGGTAATCCCAGTTCTGCTCTCAACATATGGGCTATCAAATTCGTCAAAGTTGCATTGGTTTCATAATCTTTACAAAACATATAATCCAATTTGAAGATTACTTCCTTGCCTGTACATAATAGGTCATATGTTTCAGGGTCTTCTTTAATTATAGAGTGAGCATCATCCCTTAATAACACTAAATTATTTCCAGAGCTTTGCTTAGGTTGATCTCTCTTAGTTGAATTCTCCAAAGGAATTAACTTTTGGACTGGAATGGTATTACTAGTCCTTTTTTCTTGAGCTTTTAAACAGATTGATTCAACTACTATTGAGTTAGTTGCTAGCTCCATATTCGCCCCATTCAGTGAAAGAGGTGGCCTAAATTGTTCTTTGGGCACCTGAACCCCCTCTAGGTTAATATGCTTGTTAGTCTCTGCTATAGTAGAAGATCCTCTTACCATTCTTTCAGTTTTATTAATCTTTTTATTTTTCTGTTGCCTAGGTTTGCTATTGTTAGATTTTTTCCTAGGGTTACTCTCCTTTTTTTTCCCCTTTTCTTTTTAAACCCCTCTGTTTTTTTACTTCTTAGGGTCTCAGGGAAACTTAAAGAGGAGAATGACAAGTTTTGATTTGGTCTATTAGTCTCATTTATTTTGATCAATGATGAAATTTGTTGTTCAAGTGAGGCAAACTTTTCTATACAAAATTGTGACAAGTTTTCCAAGGCCATTTTGATGCCCTTGTTAGCCTCTACTAGCACAACATTTGACATGACTAGATGGGCCAAGGCCTTGATAGTATATTTGGATATAGTATCAGGGCATTGGGTGATGAAGTCCTGGTCTAAATGGGTATTCTGTACCTCTCCATCCATTCTTTCAAAGATCTTATCTAGGGATCCATTTAGGTTTGCATACATTTGCTCCTCCACCTCCACTATTGAGCCCTCTGTGGCTACTGATGTCTCTGACATTTCTAACAGGCTAAATAGGTTCAAACCAGATGGGAAGCAGGAGATAACATTATTTTTTGCTATGACGACCCCTTGATTTGTCCCACTATCAGAAGAGTAGTTCACTGACTCTCCTATCCAATCATTTTGGGTAGAGACTCCCAAAGAGTTTATGATAATAGTATGTTCCTTTGGGGAAATCTCCAGATGACCGTCTGTGTGACAAAATGTAGGTTGGGTACTCAGATTTATAGCTTCCTGAAGTTCAATCTGGTTTTTAGAAAAAAAAATCTGTAATTTTACCTTGACGATGTGTACTATTAGGAAGAATGGGTGAATTTCTATTTACCACCAAGTCCTTAGTTATAAGTCAATTATTTGAGTTCGCCAAAAGTTTTTTTCCCACTTCTTAACCCCAGCTTGCACTTCTTTTGAGCACTCAGCACCCTTTGCCATTTTGTCTTGACTTGATTTATTAAAATTCTCTAATAATGAAGTACCCTGCGATAAGTCTCTCTCTTTAATCATATATTGATTTCTGTAATTAGATTCCAAATCATTTGACCCATAGTTTTGGGTGCCATGTTCTTTTGCAGAAAAATGGGAGAAGGAAGATGAAGTAGCTCCTTCGGGTTCAAGTTCTTTAGATTCTTTAGGGGTCAAAGCCATAATAACTAAATTGTGTGTATATACACAACAATTACTTTTACTTTTAACCCCCTTAACCCCTTTAGCTTTCGAATTCGAGTTTGAGTAACCAGTTAGCAGTTTATTCTGTTTGTTCACACCCATATTATTTTTAGCCACCATCTTACCGCTACAGGTATACATAAAATAATTTAGATGAGTTGGATAAATTAGATGAATTTCCCTTTTTTTTTAAAAGTAATCAAGTCCCAATTTAATCTAATCAGGTACAGACTCAAGTAAAAAATCAAATACAACAGATACAGACAATACAAGCATCAACACAAACATCCAATAGATCTATTTCAGTCTTATGACTTCCTAAAAAAAATGACTAAAAGCAGTAACTACACATGTTTAGAATAAGACCACCACCTCCATGTCCTTTTGTATTGTTCTTATGGAGAGGAAAAACAATCAAATTTTAGACTCCTCAAGTCCCGTTCAGCATCTCTTTTCAGAATCTTAATAATGGAGGAACAGGGAGCAGCAGAAACAAACAAGTCACCGATGTATGACGCTTCCAAAGATTTGTGGTGTATATGATGTTAATGGCGTTAGAACATATGGGGTGGAAATAAAATTTTTGAGGGGCAAATCTTCAGAATGTCATCAAGAGTCCTGCTAATGTCCGTTAATATCCATGAGCCCCCTTTGAAATTTATAGAAGTTCTAGCTTCCACCACATTTGATAGAGATGATAAAGGTAATCCCAGTAATAGTCCCAGTGTCCATTAGCACCATGCTGATACACTATCACAATATGATAATTGGGCACTATAAAACAAAAAACAAGAAACAAACTCAGAAACTAGTCCTCCTAAGGTCCTAATAAAGTACCCCCCCAAAAAAATACTATAAACTCTCAGTCTTGTATCAGAATCTCATAAAATCCAAAAATAAAATATCAAATGTTCCCTTACTTTTAGCAGCAACTGTCAAATCATAAAATTGAGCTTCCTTATCCTTTGCCATTGTCTACCATTGTTTGCCGCCCTTATTAGTTCATTAGATCAAGTGGGTCAGGTACAAATGTTATATCTTCCCCTTTTTAGCAGATAGTAAAATCAAGGCAAAGCAATATAACTAGTAACTAGTAACCCCAAGTAAAGCTACCGAGTAAAGCTGCCATGATCCTCTCTCCTCTGTGATCGCAAGAGCATCTGAGGAGGACACCACGCATGTGCCTGAAGTACCCAGGGGAAAGAGACTAACAGGCTATAGGCCGATCAAGCACACGTGACTTATCTAAACCTGGGAAAATTCAAAACAACCAGCAAACAAAATCAAATTCTAAAAAACATTCAGGGTTTTTTTTTTAAAAAAAAAGAAAAGAAAAAAAGCTAAAACAGCACTAAAACAGGACCTAAAAGGACCAGTAGCAAAAAATAAATAAGATAAGTAAAAGACACACAATAAAAACCAAAATGTTTTTATGTCCCTTTAGGATGAAATCTATTGCAGGAGTCAATCTCAAAGCCACAGCTTCAGGTTGGTTATTAAAACAAGACCCAAATCTCTCCTTTTTGCTCCTCTGTACAGTTCTTTCTACCAGCCCGAATGGCATCTTCCAGTTACTGCTTCACTCTGCTGCCATTACACAGAGCAAGAAAGAATTTTGCCTCAACTCTGAAAGAACAAGAAAAAAAATGGCAGCCGACGGGAGAGGACAAAAGGTATACTGCTAAGATTGGAGACTTTCACAGCATAGACAGCATACCTTCTATAGAAAACTCACTAAACAGTCTGTTATCTGTGCCTACTCCTCAGTCACCTCAGACACAAACTCACGCTGTCTTCTCTTGAATGAAAAAAGTCAGGTTAGTCATTACAATAACTGTGGTGCTGCTTCTGTGTGCAGGGGAGGTGCTCAATACAGCCTAAATATAGCCAGCTAGAGGCCCATTATTCCTAACCGTAGCCTACATACTCCCCAAGAACCAATCCCAGGCCCTGGGCCCACTAATTGACTACCTCACCTCCCTACCCAACTCGTCAGACCAAATCTTGGTGGGCGACTTGAATATAAACTGGCTCTGCCCCTCATCCTCCTCCCACCGTGAGGCTTTCGATTCAATTGACCTAACTCAACTGGTCACACAGCCTACTAGAAAAAACCCTAGGGGGACAAGCACCCTCCTGGATGTGGTCCTCACCAACAGGCCAATCCTCATCCACAACATCCAAATCCTCCCTGACTGCCTCAGTGACCACTCCCTGTGTCAACTGGGAAACCCTCGGCCCTCATCCCCGTCAAAACCACCTTCTGGCTGGCTTAGGCCTGGGGACTCATAGGCCTTAAGGCTTCGCCTTGCTCACACTGATTGGTCCCTTCCTGACGAGGGCAACCAACATTGACTTGGCCCTGGCCTTCTTTGTAAGCACTTTCAACTTTGCCTGTGATATCTTTGCTCCCATAACTGCTAGGAGGTCCAAAGTGAAACATGCCCCTTGGATCACCCCTGCCCTACTGTGGCAACTTAAGCAATGCAACAATCTTTGGCACCTTGCTGTTGCTACTGGCCATTCAGCTGACAGGCAGTCCTATGCTGCCGCCCACAACCAGTGCACCTGGGCCATCTGCAAAGCAAAGGTGGAATACTACCAAGCCCTCTTACCTCCTCCTGGGGGAACCCCAGGTGCTTCTGGGACAACATCAAGCAACTGAATGGTCACTCCCAGTCCCCCTCTCCTTCTCTTCTCAACATCAATGGTACCGTCTCCTCTGACCCTGCCCTCATTGCCACCCACCTCAATAACCCTTTACCGACCTTAGCTCAGTACTTCCTGGTAACTTTTTCAGTCCACCTCCTCCATCTGTACCACCACCCATTGCCCGCCCCTCTTTCCACCTACGTCGTGTCACCATGCAAGAAGCTAGGCCTTACTTGCTAAAAGCCCTAAAAGGTAACACCATCGGTAATGACTCACTTGATCTCTGCCTTTTTCATCAGGTCCTGGATCAGGTCCTCTCACCTATTACGTGCATTTTCAACAAATCACTCTGTCTCGGATAATTCCCCTCTGCCTGGAAGATTGCCACAGTTACCCCTGTCCATAAAGGTGGTGACAGGACTCTTCCGGTAACTACCGACCATCTCAATCCTCTCCCCTCTCTAAGGCATTAAGAAAATTGTAGCATCCCAAGTCTCTGACTACCTCTGTAAGTACAATGTTCTCTGCCCTGAACAACACGGGTTCAGAGCAGGTCATAGTACCAATACAGCACTCCTGGAATTTTCCAACTTCCTCCATGCCTCCTTGGACTCTGGTGCCCTGGCTGGTGCTATATTCATTGACCTGTCTAAAGCATTCGATACCGTTTCGCATCCTCTTTTGCTCTCCACCCTCGACCTAATAGGCTTTGCCTCAGGACCTGTTTCCTGGTGCACCAGCTATCTCTCCTCCCGCCCCATGGTGTGAAAGTCAACGGTACTTCTCTGAAACATGCCCCATTCACTCTGGGGTGCTGCAGGGCTCAATTCTTGGACCCTCCTATTCTCACTCTTTCTTAACTCCCTACCCAGCAGTTGTATGGGTAAGATGCTTCTCTATGCTGATGATGCTGTTCTCGTTGCCTCCCACAATGACCCCATGCTGCTACAGAACTCCCTTCAACTAGTCTTTGACTCTGCAGCTACCTGGTTCACTGAGCACTGACTTGTTATCAACCTTAAGAAAACAAAACGATGCTCTTCTCCCACCCCCAAGATAAGTACAGCAAGTTTCCTTAGCTGTCCACTCCACACCCAATCTTGTCATTGACCAGGTGCAGTCCTATAAATATCTTGGTATAACCTTGACCCTGCACTTTCATTCCATGGACATATATCTGCCCTAAATTCTGTCGCCAACTCACGGCTAGGCATCTTTACCGGCACAAGAAATGCCTCCTCGATGCCCTCCGCCTGGCTGTCACCTCCTCTGTCATGTCTCTCATTGACTATGGCCTTCCGGTCTCATGGCTCAGCAGATCAGACTGCCCTCAGCAAGGTTTGCCTCACAGTTAATAAGGCCTGCAGACTTATCACTGGTGCTCCCAGACTCACTCACACATGTGAACTGTACACCCTGGCTACCCTACTCAACCTGGAAGAGCGACTCATGTATCAGACATGCCAGCTCACCTTTAAAGCCCTGCGTGGCCTATCCCTCATAGGCCTATCCAACTCCATTCACCGTACTGCACTGACCCTGATCACGTGCAGCTCATCAAGAGCTACCCTAGTTATTCCAAGAGCCAGGACATCTCATGGTCAGAGGGCATTCCCCTACCATGCACCCCACTGGTATAACTCCCTCTCTGCCAGTGTCTCAAACTCACTAACCTTAGCTTGCTTTAAGCCCAGGCTCAGAAACTTCCTGCTTAGCTCTCGCAAATGCAACTGCCACTAGCCTAGTGTAAAAAAAAATATATATATATACTCTGTTTGACAATGCTCACTGAGCGGCTCCCCCCCTTCCTTTCCCTACTAATTCCTCCTCCCTATCTCCCTCCCTTCTACTCCCACCAGCTCTCCCCACCATAAGTTTGCACCTTTTATTATCTTTGCTTCGTTGGAGATTGTATTCTATTATAACAAAATTGTAATTGAACTGTAACTTTTTTGTTTGTAAGTACTGTGTCCCTTGTACTACTGTTCTGATGTCCTCTTTGTGACGAGGTACCTTTGTAAATGAGCCTCTGGCTCAAAGGTTTCTAAACTGATGTTTAACTAAATAAATAAATGGCTTTTACTATACTGCAGAGAGACACAGAGTAGCTATGTCACAGACAGGGTTCAGCGCACATAACAGACTGTGCAATACAGCCTAAATGGCTTTCATTATACTGCAGAGACACACAGGGCCTGATTTTAAAGGCTGATGCAAGGCTTGCATCAAGTCCTGCATCAGTCCCAATGTTTGGTACAGCTGCACCTAACTTGCTTGGTGCAACTGTGTCTGGTTTTAGCACATTGGATGCAGCTGAGACAGTTTCCACAATGTATGGCAGCTTGTGCCAAAGGTTTGGCACAAGCCCTGTAAAAGGGTCCCCCAAATGATACAAGTTAGGCTGGGGAGAGCTGGTCTAACTTGCGGCATTTGGTGCAAGGAACTTGCGCAAGGGGTCTGATGCTGGCTGCATTATAAAATTGCGATTGCCACAATTTCTAATGCAAGCTGCTCCTTGTATCAAGCTCTGTGATGCAAGTCCCTTGTGTTGTTCTAAAGCTCTTTGAAAATTGGGCTCTATGATGTCAGTTCAACAACTAAGTTGTCAACCATCATCACAGCAATAGATTTTTGCCAACCACAAGTTGCAGTTGTCATAAATCTGACTGGATACCACAGCTGTTTTTTCAGAGGGGGGCTCTGCCACCTGGACCCTACCTCTATAAGATTCTAACTCCAAGCTGGAATTGGATTGGGGAGGGGGTACAGGACTGGGAGACAGAGTGCAGTGTTCTCAGAAGAACTATTACAGTGAACATGTTGATGTTGTCGCCATCGGTGTGTTCACTGTAATAGTGTTGCCGTACAGGAAGCATACCTGAAAATTGGGCCCACAGAGTGGCTATGTCACAGACAGGGCTTGGGGTACCTAACAGACAGTGTGGAGTACAGCCTAAATGGTTTTCACTATTCTGCACAGAGACAGAGAGCAGCTATGCGTCACACACAGGGCTTGGGCACCTAACAGACAGTGTGTAATATAGCCTAAATGGCTTTCACTATGCTGCACAGAGATACAGAGTAGCTGTGTCATAGACAATTGCAAACAATTTTTTAGTAACGTTTCAGAACAAAGGTTCCTTCATCAGACTGTGGAGCAAATTTCTATAAACAGATCAAAAAGAACAAACATGAGTTTCCAGACCTTAACAATTAACACTTATCCATTTTTTCAATAAGAAAACGTTTTATCCAAATAAACTTTATAACGAAATTAATTTCAAACACCATGTACTGTACATACTGAGGTGGAACTAACCTGAAAAATATCTCTGAACCACCTAAGGTGTGTCTGCCATGGGCGGCGTGGGGGGGAGCAATTTTCTCTATTAAGAAAACCCAAAGATTTCCATTATCTATTTGTAAATGAGCGTTCATTTTTAACCACAAGAAAATTTTAACTTATATTTTAACAAATACAGCAATTAAGAATAGTCACACCTTAATTTTTGCCTTTTATAAACAACATCCATGTAGGTCCTTTGCCCTTTGTATAAAAATCTACTGTTTCCTATAACAAAAACATATATATTTATAAGGACCAATATCGGATTGTTATTTTCCACCTTCTGCCTAAATTCACATCAAGGAAATACCTCTTACCTTACTAGAAAACTTTGCAGAAATGTAATTTAGTTCCAGTTTAATTCTGCATCTGTTTAGAAAAGGGGCTAGTATAAGAAGCACATTTCCAAAAAAATTCAAATACTGCTTATTGCAGCTATTTTAGATCTTTACCGAGGATAATCTTCTTACCTTTCGGTTTAGGACTCCAAATAATAGAGAATCAGTGTAAATGTGGTTTCGGCGTGCGTTTAAAACTGTTGTCTGTTTCAAAGTAAACCCACTGCCATTAACAGACCATGCTAACTCACTCCTAAAGTGCACCTTACTTCTTCACAGGTGCTGATAAAGTAAGGGAAGGGGCTGGACCATCCAGGTGTAGCACTCAATGCGCAAGCAACTCATTGTGACGACACCTAGTGTGGCCTGTCAAATGAATGAAACTCTCCAAAGTTAAAGAGCAAGGAGAGTCCCCCATTCCCAAAAGTACTTAACTTAGTACTGCATTTACAAATTTTCACAGGTGATATACAAAACTAAATGTATATTTATAATGCCATGATCATACAGAAATTGCAGGACTTAGATGTATACAGCTTTGTAATACAGATCAGATGAGAAAAATACATTTAAACAAAGAAGGAACAGTGAATCAAAAATAAAATGTAATACTATTGTGAACTGCTTTTATATATTTTATTGACAACAAGAGTGATCAGAGTGTTAATGTAAACAAGGCATTCTATTACCCAATAGTATCTAAATTAATATGATACTCGAAAATAAAAATAATCATGTGGAAGATTGTAAATATTTTACTGCACAGGGCAAAGAGGGAGACTATGTTAGAAAACCATTATTTAATTTTCATCATTTACATGTCTAAATATATTTAATTATAAATGGTCCAATTTAAAGTTTAATTTAGTCCATATCTTGGTAGATGTGTTCTCAGAGTACAAATCCACCAGTCTTCCCATTTCAATATGGCTGTTTCTCTGTTGCCTCCCCCTCAGTGATTCTTGTATATTTTCGATACCAAAAAACTTCTAACTTGAAATCTGATGTTGTCTCTCAATAAAATGCCTAGCTAAAGGAGACTTCAGTGCTCCTCTTCTAATATTTCTTTTGTGTTCAATTATACACACTTTTAAGGTTCTTGTGGTCTCTCCAATATGATATAGTGCACAAGGACAAACAATACAGTAAACTACATAATCAGAATGACAAGTTATGAAATCTGTAATACAGTACTCCCTATCAGCCCATGTGCTTCTAATTATCTTATTTTTTTACCACTGTTGCAATGAACACCATTCCCACAGGGAAAAAAAGCCTTTAATATCACTTTTCAACCAACCCATACCTTCTCTATCCTGTTTCCAGTGTTGTGTTTTCACAATTTTATTGTGAATTGTTGTTGTTCTACGTGCAGTGACCCAAGGTTTATGTTCAAAAATCTGACCAGTCTCACTAGTTTGTAAAATACTCCAATTTGATAGAATAATATGTTTGACTCTACCAAAGCTTTCTGAATATTAGGTGGACATAGTGATTTTATCCAGAAGGAATCAAACATTATACCTTAATTAAGATCAAGCTTCTTCTTTCCTTTGAATCTACTTTTGTTCTAGCTACTTCCAGTGATTCATTTGAATATCCTCTATTAATAAATCTCTGTGTAAACTTGTTTTAATTAGTTACACATCTTTCTGGAATACTGCTGTTTCTTTTTACCCTAAGCATTTGGCTATATGGAATATTTTCTTTTAGATTTTTCAGATGAAAGCTTTTGGAATGAAGCATTGTATTTTTGTAGAATCTTTTCTGTAGAGATCTGTGTAAAATGTATTATTTATTTTCAAGATTTTTAAATTCAGAAAAGATATTTTTTCCTATATCACAGGCCTTTGTAAAAACCAACTTTCTATTTGCTGTTTCTAAATAGTCTTTAAAGGATGCTATTTATTGTAATGTTCCATCCCAGGTGATCAGTATATCATCAATAAAATGCTTATATGTAACGATATGTGATCTAAAAGGACTGGTATCAGATTCTACATATTATTTTTCAAAATATGCCATATATAAATTGGCATAAGTAGGGGCTAAAGTAGTCCCCATTGCTGTTCCCACTTTCTGTAGATATTTCTGATCTTCAAATGAAAAATAATTATTTTCTAATACCAATCAAGTGAGCTGTAATACAAAATCTTTATCAGGCTTATTGTCTTCCCTTGCAGATAAAAAGAAGTCTAAAGCTTGTAGACCTCCATCATGAGGGATACTAGTATAGAGATTTTCAACACCTAGAGTTACCAAAGGCTATGTCCAGAGGCAATTCCTGTTGCATCAAGATCTCCCAAAATCTGAATACAGTGTTTGCTGTCTTTCAAATGTGACCATGTGTTAAATACCAGATGATTACAGTAATGGTCTACTAAAATGGATAATTGTTCAGTTATGGAACCAATCCCAGATATAATATGTCTACCTGGGGGTTGTTCTTTATTTTGTGTACTTTAGGAAGACAATAGAAAAGAGGTATTCTAGGTGATTGATTTATTAATTCTTCCATAGTCCACTGTTCAATAATCCCGCTATCACTAGCCCCTGTAACTAGCTCTCTTATTTTTGTTTCAAGGGCAGAGAATGGTATGGTTTAAACCCTTTCATATGTGATCTCATCTATTAATTGTCTCAGACATTCTCTCCAATAATCCTCTCTGTCCATAATAACTATCCCTCCTCCTTTATCTGCAGGCTTTATAATGATGTTTTTATCCTTACTGAATTTATCTAAAGCATCAAATTCTTGTTTAGTTGAATTGTATTTAGGTTTCTTCGTTCTTATTTCAGATACCATTTTATCAATATCCACATTAACCTTATTGATGTAACTGGTGATGTTCACTGGGGTGAAGAAAACAGAATCGGATTGTGACTTGACTCCTAGAGCTTGTTTAAGAAGATATCTTTCATTTAGTTCACTTTCATTTATCACTGTCTGCAGTTTCGTTCCAAAAAAGTTTTTTAATCTCAATTTCTAATTTTTTTTTCCAAATCAAGCTTTAATTCAAAGGGGTTCAATCTTTCAGTAAGGCTAAAAGAGAGACCATAGCTTAATACTTTGTTCTGTAATTGTGTTAATGCACATGATGAAAGGTTGAAAACCATCAGTTCTGATGGTGTTTTGATCTGAGTTCATGTACCTTTTCTTTTTCTTTTTCTACATTTTCTGTATCTTTTTCTTTTCTGCATATGCCTGATAGCCCTGCTTCCTCTGTACCGCTCTGAAAATCCCTTTCTCTGTTTCTGGTTCTTTCTCTTGAATGCCAGTCTTGTCTGTGGTCATCATAATATTCTCCTTCATACTGAAACCAGACTGTCAGCCCAGTGTCATGTGCTCCTTTCTGCTGTGAGGACCCCACAAGCTGTCCTTTCATGCCTGTTTACAACATTGTAAGAGTGCTAGGACCCCACTGGCAGCCTGTAATGCCAGTTTGTAAAAAAAAATTACCCATTACCCAACACGTTTCCTGTGTCAAAAGTACCTGACCCACAAAGTACACTGTTCTGTTGGGTAGGGTAGTAAATTACTCAGACAACCCTACCTTGAAAAAAAATAGTCGATCCCTGACCTACCTGATTCAGCTAGCCGCAGGGTAGCCCATCCCTACATAATATCATAAACATTACTCCTCTGCAAACAAGGTAGTACAGTTCATACAAACCAATACACATCAGATTGTATACCAATGGAGATTTTGGAAATAAGGTGGCAGAAGCATTTGTCACATTTACAATGAACTTGCTACACAGACAGCATACATGAATTCTTGGTCCAAGTCTAAAGTAACTAAAGGCTATGAATTCTGTTTTCCTTTTTTTCTGCAGTGGATTTAGTTCCTCTAATCTTTTACCTCTTTTTTCTTATATATTTTGAATTTTCAGCTTATCAGGTTATTTTTATACTTTCTCCCCCATCTCTTAGATATTTTATACTGAAATACCTGTAGTCATTATGATTTTCAATTTTGAACATACCAGTAGAAACATAGAATAATAGATGATGATAAAAAATTCCCCAATATAAATCAAACTGAGTCTGCTCAATAACTGCATGCATCAGTCTGCATCCAGCATAATGATGAACTGGAGCTTGTCTCCCAGTGGCCCAGACTGTATTAAACACCACTCTCCCTAGTCCACCCATCCCTTTCCCCCTTCCCTTTACTGTCCACCCACACTCCCTCCACTGGTTTGAGATAGTTCCCTGTGCCTACCCTTCCAATCTGAGTTTGAAGCTGGTGGCAGACTCCATCCTAATCACTTCTTCTGGCAATGCATTTTACTTCTCCACCACCCTTTCTGTAAAGAAGAACATTCTTACACCCCTTCTGTAGTTTCCCTATGCCATTTTCCATCCATCCATCCATCCAAGGGCCTTGTTAGTTGAGCGGTGTCCTTTATTAATCTGCACATGGCCATTCTTTAGCTTAAAAATGGAAGAAAAATTAAGCCCCATTCATTTCAATGGGGCACACCCTGTGCTCTCCCTGGCCACACATCATTACATGCTGGAGCGCGGCTGCGTGTTGGAAGCACCGAGGCACCAGAAATTGAGTGGGCCGGCTGGGTCTACATAAAAGTTATGATGCATACCATTAAGGTATGGTATGTTATTTCTTAACAAAACCAGGCTAGAATAACTGTCCATGACAGCAGCTACCACAATATGTGAGTAGCTCCCCTACATGGGAAATTTTCCTTAAATCATCTGTATAGCTCTCCTCTGAACATCTTCCAAGTGACCCATGTGCTTCTTTAGGTGTGAGCTCCAGAGCTTCACACAGTATTGCAGGCAAGGTCTTACTAAGGATCAGTAGACAGTCTGAATCACCTCCTTCCTTCTTCTAGTAAACGCTCTCCCTTTGCACCCTGACATCCTATTTGCTTTTCTTACAGATGCTGTCAATAATAATGATCACTGCAGCAGGTCCCTTTATTCTGACATCTTTTTTACCTTTCCTTCCCCCATCCAGTAGTGTACTCTATTTTTGAATTTCTTTTGTCGATCTGCATGACTGTGATTTACACCTTTAAATATTAAATTTGAGTTGCCAACTTGAACCACATTGCTAGTCTGTACAGATTCATTTTCATTCCTGGAATTCCCTCCACTGTACCCACATTATATTTACCCTGCCACCATTTCTTGTATTGTTGGTAAAGAAACTAGTATACATGTGATTACCTGCTCTATTTTGCAGCTGAATCTCTTATAAAGGACCCGACCCAGGACTGACCCCTGTGGTTCCCCACTAGTGACTACTTTAACCATTTACAATAGTATTCCCTGTTGACAACTACTTTCTGAGATCTTTTCCAAGCCAGTTAGTATCCAACCTAAAAATTTTTCTGGGATTCTCAGATCTCTCACCTGTTTCACAAGTATCAGATAGGGCACAGGGCTGATGGTCATATTAAAGTACAGATGTAGTATGGCTGCTGTTGGGCCCTTATCAACTGCCATACTAATTCAATGAAAAAAAGATCAAGATTGTTTGGCATGAACTGCCTGACACATACAAAGGAGCAAGCTGGACTCTAGCAATTTATCTATATTCTCTTTTATAATGGTTTCTACCAGTTTAAGGTCAACGTCAGACTGACCAATCTGTAGTTCCCAAGGTCCTTTCTACTCACACTCTTTTGAAGTGAACCCAATTGGCCTCCTTCCAATCCATAGAAACCACCGCTGTTCCTTTTATTCTGTTTATCCCCCTTCTCCAGTGTTGTCCCATATGCTTAGCTGCCATACCACTGCAACCCTCTCTGTCCCTGGCTCTTACATATCCATCCATGAGCCACAGTGCACAGCTCCAGCAAGTGTGGTGGATTCCATTGGGACAAGGGGGATCCCACCTCTGGTCTGTGAAGAGTGAGGGAATGACAGGCCAGTAAGTGTGTTAAGACTTGGAAGGTGGTGGAATCATCTTGCTCACTCTGTGGTGTTCTGCTTTGTTCCTCCCATCCCCATAAGATGTTAGAATCAAGGGTGCCTGCACAGAGACCAGCCACTGTCCACTCACCCTCTAGCTGCTTCATCTGCACTTCCATCTGTGGTCACCCAGGAGGTAGTATTGCAGTTGAGCATACTGCCCACCACTGTCAAAACAGGAACGCATCATCTGGGATGCTCAGTCCTCCTTGACCTAGCCAGCCCCAGCATCTTGGGTTCATTACTATACCTTGGTGCTGGCATCATAAGTGGTAGCCCCACCACTGCTGTGACAGGCCAGACCCCCGGTTTCTATAGAGCGGTAAAAGAGGTCAGTTAGTGCATCTCCCGGCAACTGGGCATCCTCCCTAAGCATACCAGAGTGCAGACCATTTGGGCCTGGTGACTTGTCCACCTACAGAGTCCCAAGCCCCTTGAGTACCCTTTCCACTGATGTCCCTCCCTACTCTGAGCTATGTCCCCACCCCATTGTCTAGAAGCTCACACTCTGGGAATGGTCACTCCTCTTCTATTGTTAAGATTGAGTAGCAGTATTTATTTAGAATATCTGCCTTCTTTTTGTCATCTTCCTCCAATTCCCCCTTTCATTTAATCTGATAATTCAATATGACAATTTCCCTCTTTCTTGTTTTTGAACATAATACACAGGATTCTGTTTGTGAGTATAGTTGTCACATATTGCACTACAGGGCCAATATTTTTAGACTACCATGCACCTCAACATTTTAAGGATTCACTACTCCCTCCAGGAAGAAAGGGGAACATTGCAATATCTACAAATACATTAGCATATATTTCTTATTAAATACAAAAACCCAATCAGTGGTACACTGGTACATCCTACAGTAGGTTAACTCCTGACAGACTTAATGGAATACTGGTCTTTTTCTGCCTGTAAAAAATCAGCGCTTCTTGATTTGAAGTTTTTTTAAGATTATTTGTTTGTTGGTGTAACCTCCTTACAAATGGGGGTTTCTAACAGCCTTCAGTACTGTCTCTTTAAGAGTTGCCTGCTTGCATGCAGGTGTTAGTGGTTTGGATGGGGAGACTGTGGTTTCTTTGTTCAAGTCCCGTCTGAGCTGTGGTGAAATCGCTCCCCTTGCGGTGGTTGCTATATGCCCAGAGGGACCCCGTTTAAATGATGCAACTGTTTGGCCAGAACTAGGTAGCATGTTGATGGAAATGCAGTTTGTTTAACCTGTTTCCTTTGCAGCTGAGACTGTGTGTGCTGTGCCCCTTCATTTTGGACCAGGACATTCTGAAGGGTCCAATAGGGGCAGGGGGTATCTCAAATGGAGTCGGCTGACCAATGAAGATACAGCTAATAATTGTGGGAAGTGAAGTCTGGACCATGGCACCTTTTCACACCACTGAGAGCAAGATTAAGTGACTAGCATCTGTAGCCAACCAATGGGATTGGGTGGCGCCCGAGCAGAGAGGATTGTCCCATACTGCCAAGGGGCAGAGGTGTTGTGGCTGTAGATGAGGAAGGAGCTCTGGGCTCCTGCACCATTGAGTGTTCACGCGGGAAGCGCGTGAAAGGCCTGAGGTGGCTGTTTGAATAGCGAGCGAGCTTCAGACTGAATCTGTGAGGCGGCGATCAGAGGAGGCAGTGTAAAAGCACAGCTACCTACCAGGCTCAACCTGTAGAGGACTGGAGAATCTGCTGAATCGTGCTCAGTCTGTCAGGAAAGTTGAAGCTGCAGTGAGACTCCCGATAGCTGTGAGTTCAGTTGGGCCATAGAAGCAGCTGCCTGGTATGGTACCCCTCTGTTATTTCTCATAGAAATGTGTGAAGAAGTATCTGAAGTTCTGGCTCAGCCCTGTGGGTGATGTGAGAGCACTTTTTCTTCTGGAGTCGAGAGTACTAAATCCGGGTAGCTCCCTGTTAAACTTTGCTAGCCAGGGCAGGATTTCCTGGTTGCTTTGCTGACTACATTAGCTGAGCCTGCTGGCTTCATCAAATCATTGTAGGATTTAAATATTCATCTGTGTCAGGGCCCCAACCAGCTGCATCGAGGAACTAGCCTTTAGGGCTTGGGTACCCATAGACAGTAACTTATAGGTTAGGCCTGTGCACAGAGCCCTAGGTAAACATTCATATATTGTAGTGGTAAGTTAATCAGCCTGATTCCCCCCGGTCCTTGTTGTCTGCCCCTTGAATAAATCAGATTGCTTGTTTTGCAAAAGTACACTGGCTAGTTTGTGTATTGATGGGGAAATACTGCACAGTAAATATGGTGTAACTGTACCTTGCTTTTCAGGGGGTCCCCGGAGTGAGCTGATTGGTTCGAGCCTGGAGTAAGTGTATATGGTAAGGACACTGAAACTGAACTGTGTGGGCCACTAGTGGGAAGAAAGGGGGGTTGCAGCAACCCAGAGGGCTGTGACTGAGTCAACCTTGACTGTTCTAACCCCAACCTCTGGGTGGAGGCAACCGCCAATGGATCTGGGCCCCTCACCCTGTCACAGTTAGGGCAGGCAGGGGTAGTAGCCTTTAGGATAGCACCCCCCTAGGGGTTACAAATTGGAGGCACTGCTGAGATCAGCATCCCCTAGTGGCCAAGTGGGTGAAGTGCATAACTATGGATAATTTAAAGGAAAAACTGGAAGGGGATATCATGGCTAAGATTAAGCTGGACCCCATTAAAACGATGGTACATAAATTGATGGGGTTGGGTGAAGCTGAAGAGCTGGACTCTCAGAGAATTGTGTTACTACTAGATGTACCTCTGGGGACAATGACCACTGCCATTATTTCTGCCGTGGAGCATGTCAAATGTTTGGGCAAGGTAGAGGTGAAGGAGCGTATGGCTGACCTGCTCGATCAGATTTTGCAGGTGTTACTCTTGTGTAGCATAGCCATCGACCCTCAGAGGGTACCCTCAGTGATTTACCCAGAAGGTGTCCAACCGGGGTGGAGGGTCATTCACGCTCAGTACGGTCGTTCCCCTCGGGGGTCTCCAGACCAATAGTTTCAAAGATAAGCTACTTAACTTGTTAGCTGGGGAAGGGAGGACCACCCAAGAGCTAATGCAGGCTTTGGACCGTCCCAGTGATCCCACCCCTCGGGCTTCTCCTGGTACCTCTCCAGAGTCCCCCAACAGTTCTATCTTGGTTCCACTGCCCCAAGTGGTTCCCTCTATACAGCTGGATTCTTACCGTAGGCTTAAACCTTTCTCTGGCACAGTGCCCGTGCCTTTAGGGGAGGATGATTTGGAGGCATGGATGGACTACACCATCCCAATATTTCAGGAGTGACAATGCTCTGAGGGGGAGAAATGAAAGAGACTGATGGAGAGCCTGCAGGGTCTGGCTTTAGAAGCCATTCGTTTTTTGCGGGCCACTAGCCTGGAAGCTACCACCACAGAGTATCTTTCTGCTCTAGAGGGGGTGTTTGGGAGCACAGAAACTGGGGAAGATTTATTGTGGAAATTCAAGTCTGCTAAGCAGTGGAGGAATTAGAAGCTTTCCACCTTTGTCACTAGGGTGGAAAGGGCTTTACAGAAGGCCTACCAAAAGGGGGGGATCGCTGCTCCAGCCTTGAACCAGGTCAGGTTGGAACATGTTCTAAAGTCTGCCAGATTTTCCAGTGTGATACTGTTAAAACTTTGTTGCAATGATTGGCAGCTGCCCCGCCTGAATATTGTCAATTGATGAGGGAGATTAGAGAAGTGAGACTGATGAGGAGGGGGAACCCCATGTGGGGTTGAATTTGGGCCAAACCCTGAGTCTAGTAAGCCTGATGAGACCCACCCTTCAGGAGGGCCTTCTGTAACCCCAGAGGTACAGGGAGGGGTGGGGGTGCGTGCCATTTCCTCTGATCCCACATAGAAAGTGAATTGAGGGCCGAGGTCAGGAATTTACAGGAACTGGTGAGGGACTTGAAGCGATCCACTACCCATCCTGTTAGGTCTGAGGATCCTGAGTTATCTAGAAACCCATGCCCTGGCTCAGGGAATCCCTGTCTCAGAGGGCCCCCTCATAGCAATGAAGTATCCCCCTCCAAATAGAGACCCTGGGACCCCAAGTTCTGTTACCATTGTGGGGGGGATGGACACTTTCAGACTGAGTGCCAGTTGTCGGAGAATTTGAGGAAGGTAAATAGCAGACTGATCACTTGGCATCATAGGGCCCATGTCTGACCCCCCCAGAAAGGGTTTTGTGACCCGGGCCAATGCCCAAGCAAATGTTAATGTTGTGCCCCCTGAGTGGTCTGATGTAGTCGGGCCCTCGATGGATGCCCCGGTGCAGGTAAATGGGATTCCCACCCGAGCTGTATTGGATAGTGGCTCTCTGGGTGACCATTATGTTTCAGGACTGTATCAGACTCATCTACCTGAGGTGCCACTACAACCCTTTGGATGGTCTACATGTATGGGGCTGAGGACAAGGCTTATCCGTATTTGGGGTATATCCGATCTGGTTGTCATTTCCTACTTCTGTGGCTGGAGTGGACGAACAGGTGGAAACTTTAGCTTTAGTCTGCCCCCACTGGTGTATGATGGGGTGCCTTTGTTGATTGAGACTAATGCTCATATGTTTGGCCGATTAGCTGCCAGTTGTGTTCTGAAAAGCAGGTGTCCAGGACTGGGGGAGCCCTTAGGATACCCGTCTTGATCCAGAAGGCCTGAGACTCAGAGAAAAGCTAGTCAGGAGGAGCCTGAAGGCCTGGTGGGTGTTGTCTGGAGGAAGGATCCAGAGCCGTTGCTATTAGCTCCAAATGCCCAGTGTGTTTTGCAAGTGGAGGTTCGGCTTAAAAAAGATGTCAAAAATAAACTATTGATGCTGGATGTGCCTGGAGAAGGGAAGTTGCCTGAAGGACTGCTGGTTAAACCCAGTATCTTGCCTGATAGAGCCCATGCTTATGCCAGGAGAGTAATGGTTCAAGTTCATAATGTGTCTGACAAAGATTTGAGTAAATAGGTGCTGCACCTTGGCTAGTGTGCATTGTGCGGATACTGCAGCGCTTCCTCAGCAAGGGTTTGGGAAGGATGACAGAGTAATGCCGGACTTGTTTGATTTCAGTGACTCCCCGTTGCCTGCTAAATGGAAAGTAAAAGTCAGTGAGAAGCTTGCCCAAAGAGACCAGGCTTTTTCCCTGAAGGAATGGGATGTGGGTTGTGTGCGGGGGGCCGAGCACCACATTCACCTGCATGATGAAAGGCCTTTCTGAGAGAGGTCTCGGCGTTTAGCCCCTGCTGATTTAGATGATGTGAGACGGCATCTGCAAGAGATGCTTGCTGCTGGTGTGATACAAGAATCCAGGAGCCCTTATGCTTCCCCCATTGTCGTAATGAGGAAAAAGAATGGGGCTGTTCAGATGTGAGTGGACTACCGTACCCTGAACTGGCGGAACATCCCTGACCAGTATACTATGCCATGCATACATGATGTCTTGGACTGTCTGAATGGCAGTAAGTGGTTCTCTGTGTTAGGTCTCCGCAGTGGGTACTATCAGATCCCAATGGCTCCTGAGGATCGAGAGAAGACTGTGTTCATTTTCCCCCTAGGCTTCTATGAGTTTATCCAGATGCCTCAAGGGATCTCAGGTGCCCCGGTTACTTTTCAGTGCCTGATGGAATGTGCTGTGGGGGATATGAACTTGCTCGAGTGCTTGGTTTACTTGGATGATGTTATAGTATTTGGCAGCTCATTGGAAGAACATGAACGTCGATTCTTCAAGGTCCTGGATCGGTTGGAGGATTTCGGTCTTAAGTTATCTATAGACAAGTGCCAATTCTTTCAAACTTCTGTAAAATATGTGGGCCACATAGTATCCACTGAAGGCATAGAGACTGACTCCAGCAAGGAGGAGGCATTGACTACTTGGCCTCGGCCAAAGAATTTGAAAGAAATGCAATGGTTTCTGGGGTTTTGTGGATATTATAGGCGGTTTATTAAAGATTATTCTCAAGTGATCTGCCCCCTCCTCAACCTTACTGAGGGGTACCTTCCCACCCACAAAAAGTATAAAAAAGTTGTGCTCTCTGGAATGGAAAGAAGGTATTTTCATCCGAATGATGTGTTTGGAAACAACTGGACTACTGAGTGTGAGGAAGCTTTCTATGACATTATATATCAACTTACCCATGCCCCAGTGCTGGCCTATGCTGACCCGGCCAAGCCGTACATCCTCCACACTGATGCCAGCCTACAGATATTGGGAGCTGTCTTATATCAGGAGCACCCCAATGGGCTAAGACCTGTAGCTTTCACCAGCAGAAGCCTGACTCCCTCAGAAAAAAACTATCCAGTGCATAAATTAGAGTTCCTGGCCCTGAAGTGAGCCATTGTTGATCAATTTCACGACTACTTGTACAGTGCCAAGATATTGGTAAAGACTGATAACAATCCTCTGACATATGTGCAGACCTCAGCCAAGTTGGATGCCACTGGCCATAGGTGACTCTCTGCCTTGGCTACCTACGACTATGCTGTTGAGTACCGAGTAGGCCTAAACCATATAGATACGGATGCTCTCTCTTGGAGGCCTGTGCCCTGAACTAACTGGGTTAGGTTGTCAGAACCTGACATAAGAGCCCTTTGCCAAAAATTTGACAAGGAAGAACCAGTGTCTTCTGGTACTGTGGACTGCATGGTGGATTGCTTGGGGCCATCCGAGAACTGCATACCTGCTGCTTACTGTCATTTTTATGCATTGGACACTAGTGCCTGCCCAATTCGACAATGATAGTTCCGACGGCTCAATCCCTAGACCCCATGATAAAACTGCTTTGGGCTCTGCAAGCCGGGAGAATATGTCCCAACTCGCGGTCCCACTGAATTGAGAACTGCCCTGTTATACAAAGAAGGCCCAAAATTAAATTGAACAACAGACTGTTATACAGGGAGACTGTGGACAAAGAGGGGTGGATAGACAAACAACAATTGGTGTTGCCCACCGCTTTTAGAGAACTGGTGTTGCGGTCCCTGCATGACCACATGGGGCATCTTGGCATAGACTGAACTCTTGACCTGGTACGGACTCGATTGTACTGGCCAAAAGTGAGTGCAGATGTGGAGCAGTATGCCAAGGCCTGCAGTCGCTGTTTACAAAGAAAAGCCCTACCTCAGAGAGCTGCCCCCCTGGTCAATATCACTACCAGCGCCCTTATGGAGTTGGTCTGCATTGATTTCCTAAGCTTAGAACCTAATCTGAAAAACATCAGTAACACATTGGTGGTCACTGATTACTTTACCAGGCATGCACAGGCTTTTCCTACTAAAGATCAGAAAGCAACCATGGTGGCTAAGGTGCTTGTTGAGAACTTCTTTGTCCATTATGGGGCCCCTCAGAGAATCCATTCCGACTAGGAGAGGGACTTTGAGAGCCACCTGGTTAAAGAAATGCTATCCTTGTGGGGAGTACGAAAGTCAAGAACCACCCAGTATCTCCCCCAAGGGGATCCCCAACCTGAAAGGTTTAACTGCACATTGCTTGATATGTTGGGCACATTGCAACCTAAAGACAAGTCTAGATGGAGCCAGCAGATTAGCACCTTGGTACATGCTTATAACTGCACCAAAAGTGATGCCACTAGATTTTCCCCATACAGACTGATGTTTGGGAGAGAGGCTAGACTGCCAGTGGATGTGTGTTTTAGGGTTTCCCCCGATGGGGTACAAGCAGAAAATCATCTACAGTATGTACAGAAGTTGAAGGCCCAATTAAATCATGCCTACCAGCTGGCCCAGACCATGGCTGCTAAGTGAAACCTGGCCAATAAGGAGAGGTATGATAAGAAAGTGAAAGCAATGGAACTGAAAGAAGGAGATAGACTGCTATTTAGGAATTTGGGACTGCATGGCAAACATAAGATTGCTGACAGATGTCATCACATCCCACATATTGTTGTGGGAAAACTGGCAGATCTACCTGTATGCAAAGTGCGGCCTGAAAACAATTCAAAAGATATGAAAACTATACACAGAAATCACCTGCTGCCAATCGGGCAAATCTTGATAGAAGCTGAACCTCCAAATGCCCCCCCCCCAGCCTACGACTAGAGCTGCTGCCAAGAAAAAACCCAGACCACTTGATTCTTCAGCAAGCCAACTAAAAAGGCCTTCTCCAACCCCCTCTGATGAAGATTATCATCAGTCTGTGTCTGAAGACAGCGAGAATAATATTGAATACTATCCTTCTTATGAATTGAGCCAACTGTTTCAGGGCAATCCCCTAATCAACTCTGGAGATGAAGTTGGGCTTTCTGGACTGTCTGAGCTCCCAGCTTTGTCTCTGGAGCCAATGCTCCCAGAAGATGAAGTGAGTGGCATCCAAGCTGAAGGGGTGGGATCTTTGAGCCTGGCTGAACTGTCTGACCTGGCTGAACTATCTGACTTTTCCGAAGAAGGAAGTGATGTGGGGGAGCAAGCCAGCGATATGCCAGAACCTGAAGAACATTTTGAGTGCCCTGATGGTTCCTTGCCAGTACCTGAACTGTCCCCCGCTGAGCCAAGTAGTGTGGGTCCTGATATAGAGGGTCATGTCCCCGAAAGTACTATGGGCACGGGGTCCCCTTCTCCTGTGGAGGTTCCCTCTACTAATCTAAATGAGGCGGAAATGGAGCCAGGGCCTGTAGCAGATTTTAATGAGACCCCTAGATGCACTGGCCGAGAAGTATGACCTGTGATAAGGTTGAGTTATGAGTCCCTTGGTCAGCCTGTGGACCTGCCCTTAAATGTAGTCCATAAAGGGGTGTATGTGTCCCCGAGCTCCTTGCCCAAACTAGCTTTGGGAAATGACTCCAGACTGTTAGTATTGCCCTCTGACTATGGTACCCCTCCCCCAGTTAGCCCGCAGGTAGCAGATAGGGAAGGGCCCCTCTTTCCAGGTGTCATGGGCAGGAAGTAATGACCTGATTTAAAAAGAGAAAAGTTGTCTGTATGTGTAATATTGCATAAACAATTGTAAACTGTGAATACAGTGCCAATGTATGTAACAAAAGGTCTAATGTGCTGTCAATTTAAACTGTTTTGCCTTAAAGTGATTTAAGGGTAACTACTTGATGCGGATGCAAAGTTCTTTCCAGGCCAGGAAGGGTGTAACCCCCTTACAAATGGGGGTTCCTAACAGCCTCCAGTACTGTCTCTTTAAGAGTTGCCTGCTTGCAGGTGTTAGTGGTTTGGATGGGGGGACTGGGGTTTCTTTGTTCAAGTCCCGCCTGAGCTGTGGTGAAATCGCTCCCCTTGTGGTGGTCACTATATGCCCAGAGGGAGCCCGTTTAAATGATCTAACTGTTTGGCCAGGACTAGCTAGCATGTTGATGGAAATGCAGTTTGTTTAACCTGTTTCCTTTGCAGCTGAGACTGTATGTGCTGTGCCCCTCCATTTTGGACCAGGACGTTCTGAAGG
This sequence comes from Neoceratodus forsteri, assembly GCA_016271365.2. NCBI lineage: Eukaryota > Metazoa > Chordata > Ceratodontiformes > Ceratodontidae > Neoceratodus > Neoceratodus forsteri. Next base: position 801,219,077 of record CM057454.1, read on the forward strand.
GTCCAATAGGGGCAGGGGGTATCTCAAATGGAGTCGGCTGACCAATGAAGATACAGCTAATAATTGTGGGAAGTAAAGTCTGGACCACGGCACCTTTTCGCACCACTGAGAGCAAGATTCAGTGACTGGCATCTGTAGCCAACCAATGGGATTGGGTGGCGCCCGAGTGGAGAGGATTGTCCCATTCTGCCAAGGGGCAGAGGTGTTGTGGCTGTAGATGAGGAAGGAGCTCTGGGCTTCTGCACCGTTGAGTGTTCATGCGGGAAGTGCGTGAAAGGCCTGAGGCAGCCATTTGAATAGCCAGTGAGCTTCGGACTGAATCCGTGAGGTGGCTATCAGAGGAGGCTGTGTAAAAGCACAGCTACCTACCAGGTTCAACCTGTAGAGGACTGGAGAATCTGCTGAATTGTGCTCAGTCTGTCAGGAAAATTGAAGCTGCAGTGAGACTCCCGATAGCTGTGAGTTCGGTCGGGCATAGGAGCAGCTGCCTGGTATGGTACTCCTCTGTTATTTCTCATATAAATGTGTGGAGAAGTATCTGAAGTTCAGGCTCAGCCCTGCGGGTGATGTGAAAGCGCTTTTTCTTCTGGAGTCATGAGTACTAAATCAGGGTAGCTCCCTGTTAAACGTTGCTAGCCAGGGCAGGATTTTCTGGTTGCTTTGCTGACTACATTAGCTGAGCCTGCTGGCTCCATTAAATCGTTGTAGGATTTAAATGTTCATCTGTGTCAGGGCCCCAACCAGCTGCATCGAGGAACTAGCCTTTAGGGCTTGGGTACCCATAGACAGTAACTTATAGGTTAGGCCTGTGCACAGAGCCCTAGGTAAACATTCATATATTGTAGTGGTAAGCTAATCAGCCTGATTCCCACTGGTCCTTGTTGTCTCCCCCTTAAATAAATCAGATTGCTTGTTTTGCAAAAGTACACTGGCTAGTTTGTGTATTGATGGGGAAATACTGCACAGTGAATATGGTGTAACTGTACCTTGCTTTTCAGGGGGTCCCCGGAGTGAGCTGATTGGTTCGAGCTGGGGGGTAAGTGTATATGATAAGGACACTGAAATTGAACTGTGTGGGCCACTAGTGGGAAGAAAGGGGGGTTGCAGCAACCCAGAGGGCTGTGACCGAGTCAACCTCGACTGTTCTAACCCCGACCTCTCGGTGGAGGCACCCGCCAATGGATCTGGGCCCCTCACCCTGTCACAGTTAGGGCAGGCAGGGGTAGTAGCCCTTAGGATAGCACCCTCTAGGGGTTACATTTGTTTCTTTATATATACAGTAGTGTCCTCTGTACAGCAGCATTAGTCAGAAAAATCTAAGTTCCATATGTGGGAAAGAGTGGTAAAGTTACAAGCAGGTAAGTCTCAGTGAATCCAAAACTGGAAGTATTCATCAGGTCAATGAAGGCCACTATAACAAAAGTTACTTGCATGTCTCTGTGATTGATGATGTTAGCTTACTTGTTCTTCACTTCGAAAGTTGATGCATGACCTGGTAACATCACACAAGAGAAGACGGATTAAATGGTTGTCATGATACTCTCTATCCAATCAAGTCTCATACAACTTTAAAATGGAATAAACTGGCAGATGATATTTAGAGCTGATAACCCACTATCACCTCAGAATTCTTCTTCTTGAACTATTGTAATAGTTTTGTGAAGTAGCACTACAGTAGTTGTATAACTCTGGTTTTATAGTCAGAAGTGGAAGAAACACAACCTCACAAGTTCAGTTACTGATGCTTTTTATAAACATTGTGCACTGAATGTATTCTAACTGTCACTTGGAATGTATTGGTTTTCAGGGACATAAATGATGACAGTTGACACATCTTTTTCTTGAAGGGCCAATTTCCACTTATCTGCCTGATCCCAATTATTAAGCCAACATTGTACCTTGTCCTCAAGCTGAATAAGTAACTAAGAAAGTGTCTTCATAGGCAATACCAAAATTAAAACTGCACAGTTGTCAGAGATAATGGGGTGCACAAATGCTTTGCTGCCCACTCATTCTTCCTCTGGGAGTAGATATCTTTACTTCTGTAATTTACCCAAAAACCTATGAGTCCCATAGCAGACCACCAGAGTCTGTTTGTGAATGCAAGTTTCACAAATGGCACCACAGGAGCCATATTTGTAAACCCCTAGGTCATCAACATTTTTTTAAACTCAGTTTATTGAAAAAAATGTGAGAAATCATTACAGTACTGTCAGGACAAACAGGTAGGTCATGCAGAAATGTTGCTCAAACTAATCACAATGAGCTGCAGGATTAACCACATGCACGATGTTAACACATTTCTTAGTACTTAAATGATGACGCTGAATGATGACTTGTACCAAATTTCATACATCAGAGTTTAAAACACTGATAAACATTGAGTAGCTTGAAACTAAGGCAGCTTAATACAAAACTGAAACATAGAAAAATATATTTTGTCAACAGAAAAAGACTGGTTTGCCTGTCTAGTCTGCCGCTTTACCCTGCCTATTTCAACATCTCTGATGCTATTTGGTCAGTGTTATCCCTCCCACCATTTATTTTTCTACCTAATTTGCCTTTCTGTGTATTCCATGCAAGCTTGAAGCTCCTCACAGTCTTTGCCCTCACTGCCTATTCTGGTAATCCACCACTCCTTCAATGAAGAAGTTTTTCCTCGCATCTCTCCTAAACTATCTCATCAACATTATTGTATGCCCCCATGTTCTATGGCCTTCCTTCAGCTGAGACACCCCACCTGTACCTTGTTTACCCCTGTGAAGTACTTGCAGCTCTCAGTAATGTCCCCTCTCAAGTCCTTCTTTCCCAGGGAGTACATTTTGAAATCCTACAGCCTTTCTTCATATGGCTTATCCTGCAACCCTCACACCATTTTGTTTTTCCTCTTCTCTGTACTGCTTCCACCCTGTCATTGTCTTTGCAGAGGTGCCACCTCCAGAACTCAACATGGTACTCTAGGGGGGTCTCAGTAGTAAGCAATACACCAGCAGCACCACCTCACTCCTCCTGCTCAAAATCTCCCTTCCACTGCACCCCAGTATCCCTATAGCCTTTTCTACTGCTGTGTCACACTGACCAGTTATCTTGAGGTAATCAGATATGATGACTCTGGCATGGGGTCATAATGTCACAGATGCCACCACACACAACACAACCACACAGCAGCAAACAGCATGAAAACACTCTCAACAATTTTCCATTTGTTTTGTGGGGGTCTTCACTCCCCATGCCCCCACACACCCACAAACTTATTATAATCAACTCCGAGGGGATGTGGACTTAGGGGCAAGAAAAAATAAATAAATAAAAGTTTCCAGAGTCAGGAATGAAACCCCATTCCTACTCAACCCCATTCACTGCATTGCCGGGTGCTCTAGCCACTCCACCATGAGAGCGACTCGACCGAGCACCCGACTGGCAGCGTACATAATCACTTCGTCATTTGTGGTGAGCATCAGGGGGTAACAATACTTTTGTATTGCTGTACTTCCCCTGACACTAGAAAGGCATACATGCTACTTACAGTGTGGTCATACTGTGTGCAGTTTTTTCCATGCGGATATCACCCCGTACTGATGACTCTGTGGTCTTTTTGTTGCTTAATGACTGTAAGTACCTTCTCCCCCATCTTATACACAGCTCCTGGGTTAATCCATCCCAGGTACATAACCTTGCAGTTTTGGGAACTGAAACCCAACTGTCATACCCTAGACCACACCTCTAGTTTTCCCAGATCACTTTGCATTCTCTCCAACCCTTCCTGAGTGTCCACCTTGTTGTATATTTTTGTATCATCTGCACAGAGACACACCTTCCCCTCCAGCTCCTCATGAATGTCACTTACGAATACTTTGAAGAGGACCAGTCCCTGTGCTAATCCCTGTGGCACCCAACTAGTCATTATCCTGTCCCTTGTGTGTCTGCCATTTACCATCACCCTTTGCTTCGAATCTTTCAGACAGTTTGATACCCAGCTTATGGTCTTATCCCCCATCCCCAGGCTTCTTTGTTTCTTAGCTAGCCTCCTGTGCAGCACAGTTTTGAAGGCATTATACAAGCCCAGATAGGTTACATCTACTGTCCTCCAGTGATCTGTGACAGGGTAGCCCCTGTCATAGATGGGTGACCTTGTCTACCCTCAACCTCCCCCATATGTGTTTGGGCAGCTCTAAAAATAAATAAAATGTGCTTGATAAAAAACATACCTTGCTATACCTTTAGGAAAAGACACTAATGTGTCCAGCCTGCAGGCAAAGGTAATCGGTATGGTTCAAGTACTTGATTTAAAGTTGTTATATACATATCTATCTAAAATGCTGACAACCTATGATTAAAGTGCAGCAGCTTTATAGTGTTGGTATTGCTGACTCAAAAAGTGCACCAGGTGCTTTATTAAGAGGTATATGTTGTGCCTTTGTATTTAGAATTTATTATGGAAGAGAGACTTATTTTGTAAAGAGACAAGTTGTACTTTAATTTATTCGAGGGTTGTTTAGTTGATAAACCTTATGGAATAGCAGCAGCACATGTCTTAAAACAGAATACTGGTAGGCAAGGAATGAAACTGTGCTGCTTGCTGCTGAAAAGCAATAGCCTGTCATTAATTCCTTCCATATGTTTCCCCTTTGAAAAGACATCTCTCCAGTGACAGAGAAAGAACAGAGTCATTTTACTTTCACATGCATTACACAAGTCACATAAAAAAGTTATAAACAAAGACGTTCTGAAGAAAGCCAAGTGACCTGGGGAAATATAAAAAAATCAGGACCTGGCAGCTCTGTACCGAATCCTAAAGTGTGGAAAAGTTTGTCTCTCTTAGAAATGGAGACAGCCTTGTGTATTAAATAAATAAATAACATAGAAACATAGAAGTTGACGGCAGATAAGGACCTCAAGGCCCATCCAGTCTGCCCATTTCTTTTTCTACCTTATAAATGTGCCATCTGCCTTTGCTCTGTCAGTGGCCTATCTATTCATAGTCATTTGTATTGCTCCCTTATGCCTATCCCATGCCTGTTTGAAGCCCTGCACTGTATTCATAGCCACCACTTCTTGTGGTAAGCCATTCCATGCATCCACCACCCTTTCTGTGAAAAAGAATTTCCTCACATTCCCCCTTAATCGGCCCCCTCTAATCTCATGCTGTGTCCTCTTGTCCTGCTATTTTTCTTATATTTAAACATGTTAGACTCTTTCACCTTGTTAATGCCCTTAAGGTGTTTGAATGCCTCGATCATATCACCTCTCTCCCTCCTTTGCTCAAGGGTATACATATTGAGCTCTGTTAATCTGTCCTCATATGTCTTCTGATGCAGTCCCTGCACCATTTTGTGCCTTCTCTGGACTGCCTAAATTTGGTTAATGTCCTTGTGAAGGTGTGGCCTCCAATACTGCACGCAGTACTCCAGATGGGGCTCAACCAGTGTCTTGTAAAGAGGGATTATTACCTCCTCTACGACTTTGTAATACTCCTACTAATACACCAACACCCCCCTAGCCTTACCTTACTGCTTTAGAGGTCTGCTTGATGATTTCAGGTCATCAGTGATGATGATGCCCAAGTCTCTTTCTTCCTTTGTGACTGCTAGCAACTCCTCCCAGCCTATAGGTGGCTTCAGGGTTTCTCTCCTATGTGCATGATTTTGCACTTCTTTTGCATTAAATCCCAGTTGCCACTCTTCTGACCATTTTGCTAGTTTATCCAGATCTCTTCTCATTCTGCCCACCCCATCTGGATCATCTACTCTGTTGCAGATCTTGGTGTCATCTGCAAACAGACAAGCCTTACCCTCTAGTCCATCTGCAAGGTCACTAATGAAGATGTTGAAGAGGACTGGCCCCAGAACTGATCCCTGAGGTACCCCACTTGTGACTTGCATCTCTTCTGACTGTATACCATTTACCACCACTCTCTGTTTTCTGCCCGTCAACCAGTTTGCCACCCAGTTGACCAACTTCTGACCCACCCTGAGCCTACCCAGCTTATTTATCAATCTTCTGTGTGGAACAGTGTCAAAAGCTTTGCTGAAGTCAAGGTAGGCGACATCAACTGCTCCCCCTTGGTCCACCACTCTGGTTACCCAGTCAAAGAAATCTATGAGATTAGTTTGACAGGACCTTCCTTTTGTAAACCCATGCTGTCTTGGATCCTGTGCTCCTATGGATTCTAGGTGTTGCACTATCCTTTCCTTAAGGAGTGCCTCCATAATCTTGCCCACTACTGAGGTAAGACTGACTGGTCTGTAGTTCCCCGCCTCCTCCCTGCTACCACTCTTGTGGAGCGGGATCACATGAGCCCTTCTCCAGTCTTCTGGGACCTCTCCTGTGCTCAGAGACTCACTAAACAGTTCTGCTAATGGCTCTGCTAGTTCCACCTTTAGCTCCTTAGTACCCTGGGATGTATGCCATCAGGTCCCATTGCCTTATCCACCCTGAGCTTAGCAAGCTCTTGTAGGACCCTTTCTTTGTGAAGGGAGTAGTGCTCACCTCCTCCCCTGTGTCCATGATGCTGAGCTGTGGGCCCTGCCCTACCTTCTCTTCAGTAAATATTGAGCAAAAGTATCTATTTGGATAGATGCCTTTACAGGGTCCTCCTCCTCACATGCTCCTTTTCTCCATTAAGCTTAGCAATCACCCCTCTGGACTTTCTCCTTTCAATAATGTATCTATAGAAAGTCTTGTCACCTTCTTTACTGTTCGTGCTAGTGTTTCCTCAGTTTGGGACTTTGCCTGCCTTACTGCCTTCCCTGCTTCCCTTAGGGCAGTTTGGTAAGCCTCCTATCTTTATCCCGCTGTGCTCTTTATATTTCCTGAAGGCCAGCCTTTGGCTCTGACCTTTCTGCTACTGTATTTGAGAACCAAAGTGGTTTCCTTCTTCTTTGCACTTCCTTTTCTGCCCAACACAATGGGATGTTGCTTCAAGTATTGCATCCTTAATTCTTGCCCACTTTGCCTGTACCCCCTCACCTGTGTTTCTTTTTGCCAGGGCTAGCTTAACTCTGTTGGCCATCTTATCAAAGTCAGCTCCTCTGAAGTCCCATATTTTTGCCTTGGAATGGGATGATTTAGATGTAGTAGCCAAATTGAACCATACCATGTGATGGTCACTGGCCCCAGGTGACCTTCTACCTGGAGATCTGTGATCCCTTCCTTGTTAGTCAGTACTAGATCTAGGATAGCCCTGTCTCTTGTGGGTTGCTGTACCAGTTGTTTGAGACCCTCCCTGCAGGGAATCCACTATGTGTCTAGTTCTGGCAGATGTTCTGCTGGTATCGACCAATCTGTATCCGCATGTTGAAGTCTCCCATTATCAGAACCTCCCCTTTAGCTGTCATGTTTTGTATATCTTCTAACAGTAATGTGTCTATGTCCTCCCCCTGGTCTGGGGGCCTGTAGACAACCCCAGTTCTTATGGCTGTCCCATTTCCTGTTTCCAGGGTGACCCACAGTTCTTCTGGCTCCTTATGTGTATTCTGAATTTCTGTAGCTTTGATATTTTCATTGACATACAGAGCCACTCCTCCCCTTTTTGCATCTCGGTCTCTTCTGAACAATGCATAGCCAGGTACTGAAGTCTCCCAAGTGTGGTTACTGGTAAACCACGTCTCACTAATTGCTACTATGTCCATTTTAGCCTCTGACATTATTGCCTGCAGGTCTGGGATCTTATTTCCCAGGCTGTCAGTATTTGTGTACATGATTTTCCATTGGCCAGATTTTGGTGTGTTAGTTGTTGGGTGAGGTTTGGCATTACCCCTGTGCGTTGTATGGGGAGACAAACCTTTTTTCTTACCTGGTGATGCAAATGAACTGCAAACATGCTGAATCCCTGTTTGACCACTAGCTGAGGGGGGAGGGGTGTCTTCCTATTGGACGATGGGTGCTGCACCATCCATCTCCATTTGCTAGTTTAAATATTCTGCAAAGACGCAAACTTCTGCCCCAATGCACTGACTCCCTCCTTAGTCAGATGCAGTCCATCAAATTTAAAGAACTTTCGCTCCCAGAACTGTTGCCAGTTCCCTACAAATCTGTGTCCATTTTCCTGGCACCAGCCCTTGAGCCACATGTTTAGATCCCTTGTCTCCCCTTCTTTGACCTTCCGTCCATCTGCTTCCCTCTCCCAGACTGGCAGGATCTCAGAGAAGGAGATGCCGGATGAAACAGATGATAGTTTTTCACCCAGCCTGGTCAGGTGTTCCTTGGTCTCCACAACTGACCGGCTGGCGAGATCATTAGTCCCTATGTGCACTAGGACATCAATGTTTTCTCCTGCTTTGTGAACAATTTTAGCAATGCGGTCAGTGTCTCTCCATGCTGATGTACCTGGGAGACATCTGACCATTACTCCTGGCTGGAGATGGCTATCAACTCCCCGAATCATGGAGTCTCCTATGATCAGAAGTTTTTTGGATTTCCTTTTTGCTTTTTGTTTTGGTTCCTGATTTGGGTGAGTTTTGTTGTGCTAGCTCCTGTGCTGCAGTGTCCTGCTCTGCAGTGTCTTCTGCCTCTTTGTTTGATTTCAGAGATAGAGGCAGATACCTGTTTGTAGTGTTTATATGGTTTTTGGAGGTAATATGTTGGAGAGCAGAGAGTGATGGGGCACCCGATTTGCCCCTCCTAACCACCTGCCAACCTCCTGGACCAACTACCCTCTGCAGTCGAGGTTTTTCTGTTGGAACCAAGTGCTTGCTCTCCTCACTCTGCTCTCTCTCTCTCTCTCTATCTCTCTCCCTCATCTAGCATACTCTGGAGTCTGACACAACAAACAGAACAGAGTGGGTAACCACAGTTGTTCTCATAAATTTCAGCCGCCACTACGATATTAAATTCTCTGGGCTAGTCTGGGGAAACCAAAGTCAGTGCATTTTACCCGCAGACAATGTTAGGGTAGCCAACACTAAAGAAACATGAAAAGGGAATCTATAAAAGGAGACAAATAATACAAAAAGGGCTAAATCAGGGGAAACTTAATTCTACGAAGAGAATAATATATGCTTCTTAAACTGCAGTTGGAGTCCCTTATTTCTGTTAAGAGAATTCTTAATGTTGTAGGTTTCCATGTATAAATTAATTAAAGAATAAGTATAAGTTATACCAGAGAGTACAAATGCTGTGTATAGCTTACCTGACTCCTAGGCTGCAAGTAATTGATTACTATAGGGGAGCAGCGCCCTCTGCAGTCTCCTTATAAACAAAATAACCTGTCACTCACTGAAATAAAGGGGGGACTAAAGACTTGATTACAATGCAATTAGGCCTCAAGGGAGTTATGTTAGCCCACAATGAACATTATGCTTGGTTATTTGATTTATATGTATGCTGGTTACTAATTTTTATATTCTGGTGGGTCTTCCTGAGTTAATGCCTTTAGGGAAAGATAGGATTACTATTGTGTTATGTAAGGGGCAATTATGGGTGGATCACATGATTTGTGATGTTACCCCTAGAATGCTATAAAAGCCTTCCACTAGGGAAGATTTTCAGATAGGGAGTCAGTCTAGCACTGACTGTGAGAGAGAAGGGTCAGTCGACCTAACTTACTGAAAGGAAGAGTGCCATTGCTGGGGCATCAGATTGGCATTTCTAAGGCAATTGAAGTTGGATGGATTTATGGAATAGCGTATGAATTAATGCCTAACTTTTTACTTTCTATACAAATCATTTTTTTGAAGAAACAATAAAATGATAAGTGTCATCATGGCATTTTTTATGCACTAAATCTACATGTCCATTTTGTAAATTGTATCCTGTTATACCAACCCCACTACATGATCCACCTCCCTTAATCCAGTCAAAGAAATCTATGAGATTTCTTTAACATGACCTCACCCCCTATGAAACCATGCTAACTTTGGTTCTGCAGCCTATTAGCCTCCAAGTACTCCATAAGCCTCTCCATCAGTAGGATCTCTATTAACTTCTCCACCATTGAAGTGCAACTGACTGACCTGTAATTGATAGGCTCGTGCCTGCAGCCGCTTTGGTGCAGAGGAACTGCATCAGCCCTCCTTCAGTCTTTGGAACCACCCCCATCTCAAATGAGTTGCTGAATAGTGTTGTCAGAAGGGCAACCAACACCAAGCTCAGTCAGTAAATCCCTTTCAGCCCCATCCAAATATTCTCCATTAGGGCTTCCAATCCCTATAGACTTTCTCTACTGAAAATAGACTTTTGTCCTGTCTCCACCCCCTACAATGGTGCTTGGTGCTACAAGCTGGTCTGTCCCCCCTCCCTCTACTGTAGAGACTGAGCAGAAGTAATCATTTAAAATGTCATATTTTTCTTGACCTTCTTCTGCACAGTCCCCCTTCCCTGTCCCCTAATTCTCACTATACCATCCCTCATCATCCACTTTTCACTCACATCTTGTCTCCTTTTTTGGCTTCCTTAGCTATCCTCTCCTCTGTTTCTGCTTTAGCTTGCCACATCTTCTTTCCTGCCTCTCTCTCTTTGTGTTACCAGATATACCCCCTGTCTTCTTCCATCTGGGTTTCCTTGTACTCCCTAAATGCTGTGCTCTTCTCCTTCACTGCTTTTTCACCTCATTGAAGGTGTACGACATCCCCGTGGAAATTGCAGTGTATGAACTCACATTAACAAAATGACCACTTTCTCTAGCCGTAATATTGACAAACAATTTGTGATCAAACAACTTCTGACATGCAGCATGAAATCAGTAATCTATACGGCTACTTGTAATTGTGACACATTTTATATCGGGAAAACACTTAGGCAATTTAAATAACACATTCAGGAACATTTATGTGCCATTAACGATAGATTCCAAGAGTGCAATTTAATAAATGCTTTGGCTAATCATGTTTGTAAAGAGGGGCCTATGCACAAGTTTAGATTTATGGCTACTGAGGAAGTTACACTAGGACCCGATGGGCGATGGTGGAAATCTGGATTTATTGTTCCTGCATTGCGAAACGTATTGACAGTATACATTGAGAGTGCTTGTCCCCTTGGTGCTAAATGACAAATTTCAACTCAGATCTTATTTAAAAACATAATGGCATGAGTAGTTTCTGATCAGCCCTATTTGGTAACAGGTATTATTTTCTTTTGTTTATGTTTTTTTTTTTTTTTTTTCTGAACCCCCATCCCACCAGTGTTCTATCACTTATGGATGCTTCAAACAGAGTAGTTTTTTGGGGGGGGATTCTCATGATGAACTATGATGAACTGAGCAATAGTGACTAACATATTTTGTGGTTACACTTTGCATAATTATAGGTTTACTATTATATGAAATAAATGTACCTCAGAACAGGGCTATATAATTAATGTATGCTTAACCATGTCTTTGTTAACATTGTTAATCTTGTGTTCAGTTCCCTCCAGCTTTCCCTTGTTTATATGTTTACCTTCTTCTTACCTTGTCCCTTTTGTCCCCCCCCCATATGTGTAATGTATACCATTGTGTAGATATGGGTTTTTAAACAATAAAATGTACAACTGTGATTGTTTAAGGGGTACCACTTGCTAATATCTGGCTAGTGGCTTAATTAAGTCATTTTGTATCACATGATCATTTTAACATGTGTCCCTCATTATGTGTGCTATTTAATACTTGGCCCAGCAGTGCAGGTTGAAAAGGGGGAGGATGTGGAGGCTGAAATCCCAGTAGAGAGAGAGTAAGGGAAGCCCTCAGGTCCCTTCAGATGGAGAAAGCACCTGGGCCAAATGAGATACATTCCAGGATGCTGAGGGAACTGGCAGATGTCCTGGTAGTCCCTCTAGGGGAGCTTTTCAACATCTCTCTGAGGACTGGATAAGTGCCCTAAGACTGGAGGGTAGCCCATGTCATGCCGATCCACAAGGGGGGATCAAGAGAGGAGGTGGGAATTTACAGGCCCGCTATCCTGACATCAGTGGTCAGCAAAGTGAAAGGAAAGGCTAGGAGGGTAACTGGAGCAAACTGGGTACTTGGATGATAGGCAGCATAGCTTTGTCAAGGGAAGATCATGCCAAACAAACCTTGTTGAGTTCTATGACTGGGTGACGAGGACCCTGGTCCAGGGTAGGCCAGTGGACATCCTCTTTCTGGACTTTAACAAGGCATTTGATTCAGTACCCCATAGTAGCCTTCTGGTTAAGCCGAAGGAAATGGGGGTAGGGAGACAGTTGTTAAGATGGATAGGAAATTGGCTCTCTGAGTGTACTCAGAGGGTGATGGTTGGAGGGTTAGCCTCATCCCCAAGGTGGGTTACTAGTGGGGTTCCCCAGGGGTTAGTGCTGGGGCCATTCCTGTTCAATGCCTATATCTCAGACATCAGGAGGGGGATCAGGAGAGAGATGACTCTCTTTGCAGATGACTCAAAGCTGGGTGCAGCAGTGGATGGGGAGGAGGGGAGGGTGGACTTGTAGGAGGACCTGGAGGCTCTAGAAAGGTGGTCGGGAAAATGAGAACTAAAATTCAATGCAAGGAAGTGCAAGGTTCTGCACCTGGGAGTCAGAAATCCAGGCCAGGGGTATACCTTGGAAGGAGACATGATTCAAGTCATGGAGGGTGAGAGGGACCTGGGGTAGTGGTAGATGTCAAAAAGAACAACTCAGAGACCTATAGGAGGGCAGCAGCAAGGGCAAATAGGATGCTGAAATGCATCGCCCGTGGGATTACCTCCAGAAAGGCAGAAGTGATCCTTCTACTGTAGAACTGCTTGGTTAGGCCACACCTCAAGTATTGTGTATAGTTTTGGAGACCACATTTAAAGAGGGACATTACACTCCTAGAGAGGCTCCAAAGGCGGGCAACCAAAAATTATCTGGGGCCTGGGGGAGAGGAGCTATGAGGAGAGGTTCAAGAAGCTCAACATGTACACCTTGGAGGAGAGGAGGGACAGGGGGGCACATGATAGAGGTCCTTAAGTACATGAAAGGGATCAATAAAGGAGGCCCAGTCAGGGTACTCCAAAGAAAGGAGGGTGGGCAACAAGAGGTCACAGGTGTAAGCTGGAAGGGGCAGGCTCAGAGGGGAGAGGAGGATATGTTAGTTCTCTGAAAGGGTGGTGGAGCCATAGAATGCACTGCCCATGGAGCTGGTACAAGCGGAGACTGTGGACGGGTTTAAGAGGGGATGGGACAGGTAAATCTGACCAGGCCCAATACAGGTGGAACATCTGGGACTGCAGACAATATAACCCAAGGGGGATGGGGGGACACCAAAATTGGCCCTCAGTGCAGGTGCTGAAAATCGAGCAGACTCGAGAGAGACTGCTAGGCCTATTCTGCTGGCATTTTAGTATGTTAGTATTTTAGTATGTTAATTCAGGAACCAATTTACTTTTTGAAAAAGAGACAGTATGGCTAGAGACATAGAATACTCTGGTGATTGTGCTGTTTGGGTGTTTTTTACATAATTTTCTATCATGAATAAATGTTTCAATGAACGGAGTATCCTGGACTACTGTTTTCATATGAGGGTGAGTGTTGAGATCAGCTAAGTGCCTCTGCAACACCTCCTTGGAGGATCAGAGCAGCCTCTTCCTCCTTCCCTTCCTCACTTCCTTCAAACAGTATGCCATTGCCTTGGCTATTCCCTCCTTGGTCCTTTGCCATTGGGTCTCCACTCCCCCCCACCATGCTTCCCCTTGAGATATTTACTGAGGCAGTTTCCCATTTATTTAAAATCTGCCCTACTGAAGTCTATGACTCGTATCTTTAGTGTGGTTTTCTCTTGCCCAATCTATGTGCCAAACCACACAATACAGTGATCCCATGTACACAGAGGACTACTACCATGACATCTACAATGGTGTTCCTGTTTGTAAATACCATATCCAGTACTGCCCCTTCTCCAGTGGGTTGTGTGCCTGAGAAATGCCCCTTGTAGGGGGTCAAGGATGATCCTTTTTTTTTGTTGCCATAAAAGACAGACAGACAGGGCTTCATAGAGCTCACCCTGCCATTTTCCATTGTCTTGCTCACTCCCTGATGTACACATTGAACTGTGCATGTGGAGGTATGTATGCTCCACAGTAATCCCACAGCTCTCTCCCTCTTGTGGTGCTCTTAGCTGCCCTATCACCAGGCCTCCACCTGGTGGCAGTCACATGGCAGAGATGACAATCAGCCTACCCCAGAAGAGGAAAGCAGTCCACAGGATGCTCAATCCTCTCTTGCTCTGTCTCACCCTTGATGACCTAAGTCTATTCTCAAACCTGGGTCACAGGCATGGGAAAAGTTAAGGCATGCATGGCACCTCAGCCCACTTTGCCACAAGGCAGACCCTGCTTCTTGTTGTAGCTATGGTAAGAATGCCGCACTCTACAGTCAGCAGTTTAAAATTCCCCCAAATCAATACTTCCCTATGCTTGCCATTTTGCCAATGGCCTCCCCCAAAGCTCTAATTCCTCCCCTGTGTCTGTGGTCTGTACGACACCCCATTCTGAATTAAGCTCCCTGACCCTGTCTCTAGGCTGACCAGCAGTAACTCCAGCCCTTCCTTATCCCCCAGGTGTCCCTGCATCTCATTTGCCTTTATATCCTCCCTCACATATAAAACAACCCTCCTCCTTTCCTCCATGTTATGTCCTGCCAGAACATGATGTACTTGTACCCTGAGATGGCCACTTCCCAGCCATAGTTGTTGGTGCACTATGACTCGGTTATGGCCACCAGATCTAGACCTCCATAACGAAGCAAGGAACACTTGAAATGCACAGCCAAATTGTCTATTCTACTGCATGAAGAAGAAAGAGTGGTATGTTATCAACTTGCTTTACCTGTACATAAAATTAAAAGATGTCTTCCAGAGTCAGTGTCCCATCTGTTTTTTTCCTTTTATTCAAATAAAGGAAGCCAGTAAGTGTTAACGTCATCTGTGAGGAAGAAGCAAGCTATGATTTTCCATTTAAATTCCCTCCAGGGATGCTGCTACTGCTGCTGTGGTTGTTATTATCAAATGATTGTCACTGTTCAGGGGAAACACTAAAGTTTTCTTCATGTTCCCATTTGATTTGGATACTTTCCATTGCCTCCTGGCTTGATTCTGCAGTCAATATCTGATATAAAGTAAAAATCTTATGCCGTTTTGCACCTGTCTGTCCCTCTTCTCACATATAACCAATCACTAGGGGGATATGTGTTACCCATTTTGAAGAGACACTGATGCCTCCAGGAAAAAGTGAAAATAGTAATATCTAGAAACAAATCAACATGTATTTCTTGTTAAACTCTACCACTTCTAGACTGGTGCAGCCTAGGCCGGTACCAGGCAGATGTGACAAAACACTGGTCATTTTCTGTTTTTAACAATCTCTGTTTCTATGTAAAACATTTTACAAAAATTATTACCGTACATATGCTTTGAGAGAGGGCACTGATGTTAAAGTTATGCCAGCACTACTTTTTTCAATCCATAGGAATACGACACCACACAAGCACTAACATTGAGGAGAAAATATAAAAAATGTAAGTAAGTAAAATTTATTTTTTTAAGTGCCTTTCTTAAACCAAGGCACTATACAGACAATAAATAAATAACAGAGAAATATCAAACATTGACAATAATAAAATCAGACATCATAAGCTTTTGTAAATAAAAGTGTTTTTAACTCTGCTTTGAAGCTCTCAACAGTCAGACAGCTTCTTATCCAACAAGGTAAAGAGTTCCACAGGGCAGGAGCGGCATATGTACCAAAAATCACAATTCCCTTTCTTTCTGGCTTTGTGCTGACACCTTGTTACTGTATGCACTTTTTGCCAATATTTACCATATATTTGAAGGAAATTCTACAGGCAAGTGGTAAGACAGTCTTCAGTGCTTTGACTGGATATACAGAAACACAGGGGGAATAATTTAGGAGAATGCTGCAGCAGTGTTGTCTGACCAGAAACTAGGGCTAAGGCGAGGTAATGCAGAATACCAGGTTGTTTCCAGTATGGGTGAGTGGGAGGAGGGAGGGTAGACTGGGACAACTGGACCAGTGGACAGTGGAAGCTTGAATCCAGTGGCATACTGGAAACATAAGTTATGAGGAAGCAGGACTAGACCTACTGGCATGGTGCATCTGAGTCACTAAAGAGCAGAAAAATACCTGACTGGTGCTATGCCAGCACTCAGTTTTTGGTGATAACCAACATGCTATCAGGTTCAAGATCTGTTTGCACCCTCATATATCTGGATGCCTAATTTGCAGTGTGACACTGTCACTAGGAGAACTCACAACATGTGACTGCTATGTGTATAATACTAAAGGATGGTGGTGGCAGAACAGGGCAACAGGTTTGACCCAGTTTTGTGCTACCTGCTATTGCCACTGAGAATTGGGCTCATAGTGTCATGATACAGCTAACAACAGAACCAAGAACATTAGTTTGTTTGATGGGAATCAGAAGACTTTGCCTGAGGTTCAGAGGGGAAGCAATGACACATGCCATGCCCTCCCTTCGCGAGGTTAAAACTATGCATGTCCAAATGTTCCTTGGACAGTCAAAATATTTGTTGCTGCCCAACATGTGACAGCAGCTTTGTCTGCACTCTCCTGCACCTCCTATACTTCTACCATCATTCGGCTGTCTTGTGCATCCCTGCTGCCATTCTTCAGCCTCCTGCCACTTTAGGTTCTGGGGGGACTAATGCTGCTCCAGGCAGCATTGAAATCTGGCTATTCGGGCTTCCTGGAATGTTTTACTTAATTCCCTGCTCCAGTCCTTGCTGTTTTCCCCAGCTGTCCCAAGGTCCTTGTGACCTTCTTGCCTCCAGGCCATTCCAGCATTATGGTGATTATTTGCCTCCCCACCTTCTCTCCCTGAGGGCTTCATATATAGTGGGACTTCTTGCTGCTCAAGAGCTGCGTGCTCCTGTTCAGCTCCTTTCTGTGACTGGATCCTAAAGCTTGCCTCTTCTCAACCAACACTGGCTCTATAGTTATCTTCTGCCTCTTGCAGGTAATGTTGTCCTCCAGTCTCCAGTTAGATGTCGAAGAATGCCACTGAATGCCAAAGTGAGGTGTTTCAATAAAAGTACTATATTTTTACAATATACTTGGACTTCTACAGTTATTCTCGAGTGCAGTTACTATTGTTTCTCATGGACTAATATCCCAATGCATTAATATTTTGCCACATTGTTGTGTTTCAGGAGAAATAAAGATGAAACCATGTACATTTCATACAAATGCAGTCTCCTCCAAGACTTTAGGGACATTATTGTTCTGCTGCACCCAAAAGTCTGCACTTATGGGTTTAAATGCCAGGGCTAGTCAGCTCCACCATCATGTGACAGGGCTTAATATAAATGGGTGGTTCCAACTGGTACCAAGAGGACTGGTGGAGTTTGGAGTGTGAGATGGTAGATGGAGTTTGAGGACCAGGAGGTCCCCCTCAAGGGGCTTGCCTTGAGGTCTACTGATTTTAGGGATTAGGGAGTGCAGGACCATGGAGAGCTTTAAAACCAGCCTGAAAATGCACCTTTTCCAACAAGCTTTTAATGACTCCCAGTAATTGATTATGGAGACCTGCTTTATGAAGGGGCTATTGGAAGTATCTAGACAAAGTGGACTTAGTTTTTTGTAGGTTGGCTCGCTTTATATTGGACGTCCCCTATAGAACTCATAGGTGCACACTCTTTAAGGAATTAAATTGGTATAAACCGGAAGTGAGAAGGGATCTACATCTGTTACAGTTTATGATTAAGGTATGGTTTGGGGAAGTACCCAAATATGTAACTGACTTATTTGAAGTTAGGAAGATAAAGGAATGTTTGAGAGCCTCTAATGGAACCCAATTCGTTTTAAATAGTATAATCTGAGCATTGAAGATCTTCCATACCCTCTAGAGGAATAAGGATATGGAATAATTCTCCCCTGGAATTGAGAACAAATAGAACTAGCTATAATAAAAGTGAATTGAGGAGTTGGTGTACTACTGTATTACATAACGATATTAGGTGTTTAAATTGTTAGTGTCCTTATGTATGTTATCAAGTTATGTGATTTTTCTTGGATGTTTGTTGGTTTCATTTGGTGTACTGTGTAGCTGTCAATTACATGTGGTTTTTATGATTAGATGTTGAAATTTACTTTAAATTAACTGTGACCTGGAACTTCATTGAAAATGAGCTTCGTTCAATTGAATGTATCCTTTTTATTCATTGTGAATAAAAAATGATTTACTACTTACTACTATTTACTACTACTACTACTACTACTTATAACTGTGGATGTTTTTTAAACATATGCTGAATCTGTGCTTAGTTTTAAATTATTATAATATTTTTTGTATGTGCAGCACTTTGAAATATGAATTGCACTATATAAATACAAATATTATTATTACTATTTATTATTTAATGCTGTCCTCATAACCATTGAGAAGGTCAGGCCCCAGGCAGGGTTAGCAGGCTAGGAAAAGGGATACATGGAAGAGTACATTCTGTGATCTGGTAAGGAACCTTGCTGGTAACAACAGATGAGGTCAGGAAAGTAGTGAGGAGTGTGTTCATGATATAACCTGTACTGTTTGGGATTACCCCAGAAGTGTGTGATTACAACTGTCCCCATACCTTTTTGCCTAAGAAGTCCCAAGAAAACCACGTCAGATGAAGAGATGTAGGGCTGGTGGCAGGGAGTGCGTGGTTCAGTTTAGTTCAGCATGGTTGTCCCAGCTTTCTATCTTACATGATGGTAAGAAGGCTAGGGACACAGTGAGTGAGTGAGTGAGTGAGTGAGTGAGTGAGTGAGTGAGTGAGTCAGCCAGTCAGTCAGTCAGTCAATGTAGAAGGGTACCTTGTAGGGATGAAGGAGTAAGTTTAGAAATACAGACAGAATACTGGTATGTGGTTCCCTGTCTGGGAACCCAGGGGTTGAGTCTCATGCATGGTGTATTTTTTTGTGAGATTGATTAGTACATAGCCTGAAAAGAAGCAATAACTTTTTGTAAGGTAATCTGGGTGACAGTACTATTATTTATTTTTTATCATTAATATGCACAGCATAGCTAGAATTTTTGAATCACTTGCTGCAAGTAGTCTGATTGCTCCGTTGCCATTAAATTAATAATATTGCTGCCCTTGGATCTGTTGACAACAGCCATAACTGATTTTTTTTATGTTGTATTGAGTGTGCAGAGCAGCAACATATTGGGGTTTTTGAAGTAGAAGAGCAGGTTTTGGAGGTGTGGTCGTGTTGTGGCCAGTGGCACCACTGCTTTTTCCGGTTTGGCTGTGTGGCATAAATGAGATTGCACACTGTCTATGACAGCAGTTGCAAAGCATGCCACCAACATGAAACATTTTAGCTGCTGCAATGAGGGAGCTCCACCTCATTGCAGGGTGTGCCTTCCCTGGTGTAACATTTCAATGAGACATGGCAGCGGCTGTGCAGTCCGCCTCTCACAGTCCCCAGAAAAGCTGACATTGGGGGGTGCCCAATCCCCCTGTTGGCATCATCATGCTTCCTCTCCAGTTCATTTGCTGATGGGGGAGCGCAATATCCATCAGCATCATGTCCCGTGCCAGTTGTTTGTCGAGGGGGGTGCCCAATTCCACTCAGCATCATTCCCCCCACCAAACACTCTTTTTTATTTGCCAATGGGGTGCCCAGTCCCTGTTGGATCCAGTCATACCACCCCAAAACATGCAGGTGGCATGCTGGAAGCCCATCCCAGTGTGCCAAATGTACCTGTCAAAAGAAAAAACCTTCCTGTGATGTTTAATTTTTTTTTACCTGTAAAGTAGAAAACAGTCCCTCACTGTCTGCGGCCCCCTTCCCCAATGCACACCTACCCACTGCGAACCCCACCTACCCACACACACCCTTACCCCATATTTACCACCAGAGCCTGGTGCGACGATCTTCAGTGGACCGAGAACACGTCTGCACTCTTCAAAGCTGACCGTGAACTGAAGAAATGCAGGTAAGCTGTATAATGGTATAAATAGTTTTTTTTTTATTTTGTTGCATATCTTGGGCATTTTTGGGAATTTTGGCCCCAGATTTTCAACATGGAGTTATTGGGACCCCTCCTCATGAATTCAGTCACTGTCATGGCATTCTTCTGTCCTGAAAGGTGATTTCTTGGTCACTGCATGGAATCACCTTTTCAGACCAATTAACAAAATGACAGTGCCACTGTTCATGAAGTGGGATCTCAAAAAGTCCATGTTGCAAATTTGGTTCAAAAAATCCAGAAAACTACTGTTTCACATGAGTGCGTTGCGCAGTTTCCCCACACGCTCGTAACTTCGTGAATCTGTAATATTTTCACTCCAGATTTTCAACATTGGCATTTTTCCACACTTCCTTATGAACAGTACAGCTGTCATTATTCATATCCTGGCCAAAATTTGTTTTCGCATTTCTGGCGCAGAATAGCGCAGTCACTGTGGGAAATCAGTGTTTGGGACAGATTAAGAAAATCACAATGACACTGTTCATGTGCAGATGTCCTAAAATGCCTATGTTGAAAATTTGGTGACAAAAGTCCATTAAATGACTGTGCTACGAGTGTGTATTGGGCAGTTTCCACGTACCTTTGTAACTTCAGAAATTTGTAAAATTTTCTCTCCAGATTTTCAACATTGGCATTTTTTCACACCTCCTTATGAATAGTACAGCTGCCATTTTTCACATCCTGGCCAAACTGTGCTTTTGCACTTCCCAGCAGAACAGCACAGTCGCTGTGGGAAATCAGTGTTTGGGACAAATTAAGAAAAAATCACAGTGACTCTGTTCATGAGCAGAGGTCCTAAAATGCCTATATTGAAAATTAGGTGACAAACATCAGGTTTCAGGTTTCAATGTTTTTATTGTTCAGCAATCAAGCCCATAAAATTATATACAAAAAAAGAGAAGAAAAAAAATATTAAATCTAATATTACATTTAAAATTTTAACACATAAAAATCCATAAACAAATTAATTGTCATAGGCAGAGAGACATTTTTCTTTGTGTTTCAGCACCTGATAAAAAAAAAACTTGAAACCATCTTAGCCTCCTCCAATGTCTGAGGGTGAAGAAGTATGAATAAAATATCATATTTTGCATTCACATATTTAATAAGAAAATCATTTAACAGATTAAACCGTGGGATTTTATATAAAGGGCACTGTACCGTAATATGATAAAGATCTTCTTGAAAACCCTTATTACATCTGCAAAATTCCAAACCTGAATTGGGTGGAGTCGTCTTATTAAAAAAAGCATATTTAGAACAGATGATTCCCAGTCTTGCCCAAGTAATCATTTTCTTTCTAACAGGGTCAGCCCAAAAGTAAGATATTTCTATAAATACATCAATTTTATTTTGAGCTAACCATCTGGTTTGACGTTGAGCTCTAAGGAGCTCCATTTGCTTATCATAGGCAAGCTTAAGTATTTTCTTTTGACATACTCCTTAAACACATAAGATATTGATATTGATTTTCCCAATCTGTCCAAAGATGAAGCATATTAACATTGCCCAAAATAAGTTGAATATTTTGACCCAAGGAGATCTAAAATTTGTTTGTGCCAAGATAATTTTCTCTAAGGTATAGTAGAGGCATAATATTAGTCTGTTGATTAATAATTTTGATCCAGTAACTCATGAGACGTACATCAATTATTGTAACAATAGGTACTCTACCCAATTCAGCCCTAGCTACAACATTAGAAGTGGCAAGTGGAACCTGCAATAAAGATTTATAGTAGAGAGAAAGTGGGATCTCCAACCATGAAGGGACATTGTTGTTTCAGACCTCTGCGCCGTACAAAAGAATAGGATTAATTTTGGCCTCGCCTGCTATCAATGCCGGCGAGACCAAATATCCTGCATATTTCCTAGCAAAATGTAAGAGAGCCCTAACAATCAGTTTTGCCCTTATCACTTGTCCTCTCCAATGCTCTATCCAATTTCCATTCGAAGCAAACTTCACCCCCAAATATATATAAGAGGATACCACTTCAATAAGTTCGTTATTTAAATAAATCCTTGGTTTAATTTGATGTCCCTGTAAGGGTGCAAAAATCAGCAGCTTAGTTTTTTTCATATTTATTAATAAGTCCAAATGTTTACATTTAGAGGAAAATTGATTTATTTTATTTTGTAAACCTTGAGCAGATAAAGCAAAAATAATCAGATCATCTGCATAGGCCAGACAATGTACTGGGATATTCTTAATTTTGGGGGAATCAAGAATATCTACATCTTTATAAGTCAGAAGGGCATCAATATACAAATTAAAAAGAAGGGGGGCCAAAGGACATCCCTGTTTAACTCCCGAAGTTGTACTGAAATAGTCAGAAATGTTGCCCTTATTATCATATCTAATAGCCGATGTTGTGTGAGAATATAACCTAATAATGGGGGCTAATAAATTTAATGGTACGCGTCTATTTAATAATATCTCCATAACTTGGCTCTATTAACCGAGTCAAATGCTACAGAAAAGTCTACAAACACAGCATACAGCTTCATTTTACGAAATGATCTGTATTTTTCTATCAGATGGGCTAAAATGTAAATATTATCTATCGTAGAACAATGCTTATGAAAACCTGCTTGAAACATCGATAAAGAGGAGTTTGCAGTTATCCAATCTTGTAATTTATGTAATATTATTTTAGCAAAGATTTTTGGTGACAAACATCCATAAAATTACTGTGTTACAAAAATGCATTGTTCAGTTTCTATGCACACTCATAATTTCGATAATTTTAAATATTTTTACTCCAGATTTTCACCATTGCCATTTTTTCACACCTCCTTATGAACAGTACAGATGTCATTTATCACATCCTACTCAAAATGTGTTTTTGCACATCCAGTGCACAGTGCTGCAGTCACTGTAGGAAAACAATGTTCAGAATAGAGTAAGAGAATCACAGTAACACTGTTCATGAGCAAAGGTCCCAAAATGCCTATGTTGCAAATTTGATGAAAAACTTCCATAAAATGACTATGTTACAAGTGTGCATTGTGCAGTGTCCACGAACAGTCGTAACTTCGAGAATTTGTAATATTTTCACTCCAGATTCTCAACATTGTCATTTTTGCACACCTTCTTATGAACAGTACAGCGTTCATTTGTCACATCCTACCCAAAATTGAGTTTTGCACATATGGGGCACAATCGCGCGATCGCTGTGGGAAATCAACGTTTGAGCCAGATTAAGATAATCATAGTGCAACTTTTCATGAGCAGGGGTCCCAAAATGGCTATGTTAAAAATTTGGTGAAATAATTCCACTAAATGACTGTGTTATGAGTGTGCAATGTGCAATTTTCACACACGCTTGTAACTTTGAGAATGTTTAATATTTTCACTCCAGATTTTCAACATTGCCATCTCCTCACGCCTCCTTAACAATGGTGCAGCTGACATTTTAATATGGTACAGAATGACACGGTCACTGTGGGAAATCAATGTTTGAGACAGATTAACAAAATCACATTGACACTGTTCATGAGCAGAGGTCCCAAATGCTTTCATGAGGTGGGGTCACAAAAAGGCCATGTTTTAAAATTTGGAGTGCAAATACCAACAAACACCCAGGGCTTTAGGGTTTCTAACCATTACGTCCCACCCTGTACAGACTAACATGCATCAGGGGTAGGTCTTTGGATTGTCTGTTGTAGTGCTCATGCCATTGGTCCTCCACCCCCAACCTGCAGCCACTCACAGACATCAAGGTGTGCCTTGGACTCTTTAGCCCCAAAGTTCAACCCATTTTCCTATGCTGCACTCATCTCAATGCACTTCCTTATGAAATGGGGTGATCATATGGCCCGATGACCCCAAGGTACAATGCAGCACTTGTCAGACTCTGCAGGGTAGGATGAGGTGAAATGGCATGAGCCATAAAGGAATTTTGCCTAAACCATGGAAGAAAGAAAAATTATTCCAATTTTTAAAGCAGGTATACCGACTGAACCCACTAATTACAGGCCAGTTGCTTTGCTTTCGATGGTGTCAAAGGTCTTGGAATGGCTAGTGTAGCAGAAGCAGCTTGGGGAGTACCTTGAACAGTACTCTTTACTTTCTGCATACCAGTCAGGTTTTAGCAAGAGTCATTCCACAGGCACTGTGCTCACCGACCTGGTGGACTTTTTTTAAATTCAACTTCTTTATTGATTTTAAATTATGTACATCCTTATAGTCATATCAGGAATGGTACAGAGCTATAGTCTTCTTATTAAAGTATACAGTGGAGTGCTAATAAAGATTAATAGAACCCTGCCCATAAAACCAACAAAACTAAAAAAGGTAAACAAAAGAAAAACTCTCCCCTCACCCCCAATCCCCTTCTCCCTCTTAACCCTCCCCAAAGTGTGCCCATGCCTATATTACAATTCTTGAAAGAAATATTTGGTACAGAAAGACATCTGGAGACAATCCTGGAACTATTAACTGCTAGTAGCTTCAAAGCAGATATAAAGCATACAATTTGACCCATTTTTTATTAAAGGATGACAGGTTATTACAGGAACCAGCGATTAAGCGCTCTGTCCTAAAGTAGACTGAGAGGTCATTTAGCCACTCGTTATAGGATATAGGTAATTGATCTAGCCAGTGTTTAAGCACTAGCTTTTTAACCACCATTGAAATTAGTGCCATGTGGTATTTCTGTTCCTTAATTTGAATAGTAGAATAGTTCCCTAAGATACAGATCTCCACAGTGAAAAGGTCCCCTAGGCCAAGGATTGGGTCCAAATTAGACTGGATCAGTCTCCATAAGGGGGCAATTTTAGTACAGTCCCAGAATATATGTATTAAGTTCCCTTCATGCATACCACATCTGGAACAGTTAGCGCTATGAAGGTGACCAATTTTGGCCAGTTTAACTGGTGTGTAGTATAGCTTATGTAGGATGTAGTATTGGGTAAGTCGCAGTCTATCTTGAGAGATATAAGTATATAGGTCTTGCCAGATTCTTGGCCATTCAATGGTTATTTCTGGTAGTAGAGATGACCAGATTTTGGAACCGGGTATTGGTTCGGTATAGCCAATGGAGAGGATAATATTTTAAAAGAGGGATAAGCAATGTGGTTTGGAAGATAGATCCTTGAGGCTTTCCAATATTGGTTGAAGTTTAGCTTCTGTATAAGCAGCCCCAAATGTTTGTGCTATTAGGTGTCTTAATTGCAGAGTTTTAAAGGAATGAAAAGCATGTAGGCCAAATTTATGTCTGATTTCTGAGAAGGAGAGAAGAGACATGGAGGAATAGAAATCCTTTATTCTAGCATTATGTATTGGAGGTAGCCAGGTCTGTGAGAGATATGTGTCACCTATTTTAATATTGGAATTAAAGATGAGAGGTTGTGCAAAGTCTTGACGTGGCAAAAGTTTATATGAGGAACAAAACTGAGTCCAAGCTTTCAGGGAGGTCCCTATTACTGAGTGGCTGATTGTCTCAGGCAACTTTTTCATTGGGATATGGTAAATGGCAGTTGAAAGCAGGTGACATTGTCATAACATCTGGGTTTCTAACTGTAGCCAAATGGGTGCATCTTCTTCTGAGGTATCTGTCAGCCATTTCCCAATCCTAGAGAAATGACTTGCCCAATAATACAGAAGAAAATTCGGAAGGCGAAGACCCCCCTGATGATCTAGGTAGACTCAGTTTGATAAAAGATTTCCTGGGTTGTTTATGCCACCATATAAAGGCCGAGATAAGAGAGTGTACCTTTTGAAAGAAAGATAGTAGGAGCCATATGTTCAGCATATGTAAAGGGTAATAAAGTCTTGATAGCACATTCATTTTAACTATGTTTATGTGCCCCCAAAGAGACAGAGGAAGGGCTTCCCATCTTTAAAGATCGACTTGAAGGATTCCCACTAGATCATCAAGATTGAGTTTCTTGGTCAAAATTGGGTCTGTAGTTAGGTGAATGCCCAGATATTTAAGAGAATGAGGAGACCACTTAAGATCAAAGCTGTTAAATTCTCCTTTGTGAGTGAAATGGTTTAGGGAAAAGATTTCAGATTTGGTCTGATTAAGTTTATAATTGGACAGGGAGCCAAACTGAGATATTACTTTGAGTACATGTCTTAGAGATTCAGCAGGGTTCTCCAAATGGAGGAAAATGTCATCTGCATATGCAGATAGAGTGAGATTGTGATTAAGTATTGAAATTCCCTGTATTTGGAAAAAGTGTTTCATATGCTGAATCAAAAGTTCTAGATACAAATTAAATAGAAAGGGTGACAGGGGGCAACCCTGTCTTGCACCTGAGCAGAGGGGAAAGCAAGAGAATACTCCATTGCAGCATATCTTTGCAGAGGGGGATCAGTATATGGCCTGAATCCACTGAATAAAAAGGGAAAGGAAGCCCATCTTACTTAAGGTCAGCCAGAGGAAGTCCCAGTCCACTCTATTGAATGCTTTTTTGATATCTAATGAGATTAGAGCTATCTGGAGTTAAGATGATCCTGCAACATTGAAAATATGGGAGAGTTTATGAAGGTGATCCACGGAGCATCTTCCAGGGACAAATCCTACCTGTTATGGACTTAGCAGTAGAGCCCATACTTTCCTGATGCAAAGAGATAAGATTTTAGTTAAGATCTTATTATCACAATTTAGGAGGGAACTTGAACGGTAGTTCTATGGAAGATGGTGAGATTTGTCGGGTTTTAATAGAAGAGAAATTGTTGCTTCTAATAAGGTGGGATCCAAGGGTTTCGATGAAAGCATATATTGAAATAGTTTGAGCAAGTAGGGGACCAGCTCTTTAACAAAGACTTTGTAGAAATTTGAGGGAAAGCCATCTGGGCCTGGGGCTTTGTCTAGGGATAATTCCTTAATTGTTGCTTCCACTTCTTCTAGAGTGATAGGGGAAATCAAGGAAAGTTGGAGGTGTTCAGGTAAGGAAGGGAGAGACAAGGAGTCCAAGTAAGATTCTATCCTGTTGGTAGGAGTGGGTGTGTGTTTTTTCCCATAGAGGGAATGATAAAAGTTCTCAAATATCTGAGCAATATCTCTGGGTTTGGTTTTAATAGCTCCATCTGTAGCCTGAAGGAGAGTATAAGTCTTGAGCTTTCCATCTTGTGGAGCCGAAGGGCCAGTAGTTTGCCAGCCTTTTCTCCCTGATCTATATAAGTGGATTTAGTTTTTAATATTGCATACTCTGCTTTTTCTCTTAAGAGGTCTGCATATTTATTCCTGAGGTCTAAGAACCTAGTTATGGAGGTAGCGCTTGTCCATGATGAGAGTGGAAGTTTGGCTACTCTTGTTTGAGTTAACAGAGATAAGGATTCTTTTTCTCTCTTCAGGCAGCCAGTTTTATGAAATGTCCTCTAAGACAGCATTTAAGAGTACACCATAATAAATCATCTCTTTGAGTCGTGCCTGCATTTGTAGCGAGAAAGGTTTGAATGGAGTTTTGAATTTTAGTGATGATGGATTTATCATTTAAAAGTTGTGTGTTCAGCCTCCATGATCTATCTTTAGGGCCATCTGGAGAAGGAGATAATATCACCCATACCAAAGAGTGATCAGAGAGCACTATAGGCTCAATGCCTGTTTGAATTAAACTGGTTAACAAGAGGATATTAATCAAGATATAGTCTAATCTGGACCAGGATTGATGTACATTAGAGTAAAAGGAAAATTACTGATGTGACGGATTGAGTAACCACCATGGATCACAGAGCCCTAGTGTATCCATCAAGTCTTGTAGTGCTCTTTTTGAAGCAGTGAAGGGTCTTAAGGGTCTATGGGTTCTATCCATATCTTGTGTGGGGGGAACATTCCAATCACCCCCTAGTATTAGGAAGATGGGAAGAAATGACATGATTTTACTTGCAAGTTTCTTAAAAAATGTTGGATCACCCCCTGGCATTCCATATATGGAGCTCAAGACCACCATAGTGCCCATGAGGGTAACTTTGACCAGAATAGACCTGCCCTGTGGATCAGTCACTGTGGTATCTGCCTGGAATGGAATCATATTTTTGATTAATATCACTGCCCCTTTACTTGAAGAGGAGATCCCCGCAGTAAAAATTTGGGAAATCTCCATTCTTCATAGCCAAATGGCCTCTCTAATCAGCAGATGTGTTTCCTGCAACAAAATTATATCTGCCTTAAGCAGGGTACAGTGTTTCAAGACTTGATATCTCTTTGCAGGTTCCCTAACTTCTCTAACATTCCAGGTCACAATTTTGCAGTTGTTCAGCACCATACCCAATATTTAACCTCATAATATCTCTAGCAGATGAATCATGAAAAAAAACTAAAATAATCACATGGCACACTTCCCCTCCTACCGACTCCCCTCCATCTCAAAGCCCAACAGTAAGATGCAGTGCATAACTTTAGCAAAATGAAGCTGATGAAAGCAAAGGGGAGACCACTCCTAGGAGCACCAAACAGAACTGCAATTTTGGCCCCTCACTCTCTCCCCTATAGCCCTGAAAGGATGCTTCCCATTCACTGATGTGGATGTGTACCCTAAGCTTAATCCTAACCAAAATAACTGTAATCTTATTGAATCTACTGTAGTCAACCCCCTAAACATCCCCCTAAATCCCCAATAACTATGTATAGTAGTGCCCCCTGAAACAACTGAACAATTAGAATACTTAAGGTACCGATCCCAGTAGGGAAGACTATCCCACCACACTCCTAGCCACAATTCCCAAAATATTAGGAGACCTACATCTGTGGAGTTTTAGCAGATTTGTGTTAAACTGAGAAAATGCAACCAAAGAAACCAAAAACCCTCACATCTTTTCATAGGGAATGTGTAGGAGCAGAACCCCCACAAACTAGCTCGCTATGCAGCTAACCCCAAGCTTACTTGAGCCAGACACCCCTTCCTCCATCCCTCACATCATCTTCATAACTAAACCTCTTGTTAGACCCTTACTATTGTTATGCATAAGCACAGATCAACTTTGTACAATTCAGATATTCTGCAGGTGCATTGCTGTTGCTGGCTTATTGTACCTGAGCCTCATATTTCCAACATATGTTTTACTTCCCCTCTGCTGATATTTGGGGGAAGTTTACCAAATCAATGACCCCTGAGTCAGGTTCCACATTCTCGATTATATAATAATTTGCTACTTGGAAATACGATCCCCCAACCCCTGAATTCAGAAACTGCTGCCACCTAGAAAGAAAAATAGCCAGACACCTTGAACTACTGCAAACTATTGAAATGCAATGTCAAGAAATTAAAGCTGATACAGTACTTTGATTCAGAGTCCAAATCTGGCTGTGCTGAAGAGAAAGGAAGCGATGGGGGATAGTTAGAAGACGCTGGACCCTTTTTGGTCCCTGATAGAAAAACAGTCCCCCTTTACCCATTCCCAGATGAATCAGTTCCTTTCTCAAGGGAAAAATGCAGTCATGCTGAGCACTGCCCTCTACATTGAGAAGCAGACACTGCAACCAGTGAGATCTGGCCTTTCCAAAATGTTATCCCGAGTCTGAGTTTCTGAAAAAAATGGAGACAGTTAAGAATGCCCTCTTCTTCTATGAATATCTCTACAGCTCTGAATGCAGGTACAGAAATCAGTCATTTTTAAATAAATCTGGGAGCTTGAGCGTAAGATCAGCCATTGCTTGTGAGGGCAAGCCATAGGATATCCATGATCCAGATACTGAAACTTGTAGCTTAGCAGGATTCAGCATTTTAAAAGGAATGCCTCCTGTGATGATTTTGGTGACAAAGGAATGAAATGCTGCTCGCTTTTGGCACAGTTCATATGGTAGATCCTGTGTTACATGGAGTTTAGTGCCTTCCCACATTATTGCTTGTATCTCTTTTATTTTGTTCAACGCATGTTGTCTCTCCAGATAACTCAGGAATTTTAGGAGTAATGGCCATAGGGGAGATACTGGTTGTGGACGTGGCCGTAATGAGTGATGGTCTCTCTCTATTTAATAGTTATTACCTAGAGGAGAGGGGCCCACTATTTTCAACAGGAGCTTCTGAAGAAACGCTATTACATTGGGGTTCTCTTCATTTTTGGGGAGACCCATTATCAGTATGTTATTCTTCCTGCTCCTACCTTCTAAATCCTCCATTTTTAATTGTAACTAATGTATTTGTTGCCAAAGCTGGTGTATTTCTGGATCCATTTTGTCCCTCCAGTGTTTCAGTGAGGTGGCTTTAGCTTCTATTTCTTCTATTTAAATCAGTCATGTCATTTTTTAGAGACTTTATCTCTGTAGATATTTCCAATGAAGTTTCTTGGAAGGGTAGCAGTTCCTGCAAAAATCTGTCTTCAGTAAGTGGAACAGGATGTGTGGTAGCTAGGCTTTTGGAGTTGGAGGCTACCCCTGGAGGTCTGGCTTTCTTGGGCTGCTTTTTTTTTTTATTTAGTTGTTTAACCTGGTATAGCACACTAAGCTGAAAGCTTTTTTACAGGAGCGACCTGGGAGCACAAGGAGGTTAAGTGACTTGCTCAGGGTCACACAGTATGCAAGTGGAAGCTGTGGGATTCAAACCCAGGTCTGGTCTGCTGGATGTCACCAGATTTGCAGCTCAGAGCCTTAGACCACTACACTATACTGCCTGATATTGCCTTTTCAGGCAAGGGAGGAGGTGTATGCCTCAGCTGGGCCATCTTCATATCTGCATCCATCGCGGAAGAAATTCTCCCAATGACGATGAAAGGAGCAGTGATATCTGATGCTGAAAATGTCCTCTCTTCATATTTTGTATTTTTTTTAAGGTTCTAGGCAAAATTCTAGTTGTAAAATTTGATGATGTGAGATTGGAGTTAGGTGCACTGTAACCCTGCTGCCGCTAGGTTGCCTGCATCACGTGACTCCCGACCTGGTGGACTTGATTGCATTCCAATTGGAGGGAGGTAGGTCAGTGGGTGTGGTGTTCGTGGACCTTTCCAAGGCCTTCGACACCATCAATCATGGCCTGTTGTGTGACAGATTGATGGAAATAGGTATGTCTACTGAGGTACAGGGATGGTTTACATCATACTTACAGGACCATTCTCAGCAGGTTTATGCAGATGGACTTCTCTCCAATAGTATTTCTATTCAGAGGGGTGTACCACATGGGTCAATACTAGGCCCAACTTTATTTTTGATATATATAGAAATAGGCTAGTGGAACTGGAAAATCATTCTAAATTCAGGCTTTATGTCAATGACACCATCCTGGTTGCAAATGGTCAGGGTCAGGCTGGAGTACAGAGGGCCCACCTGGAAAGAAGATACAAGGGCCTACCTGGAAAATCAATAGAGGAGGGCCCAGGTTGACACACTCATATCAATATTCCACTTCAGTCTGATACACTAGCTCTGTGTTTGCATCTTACATGTATCAGCAGTGTCCCAGATACCCCATTTAATTAGAAAAAAGAAGATAAATGCAAAGGTTTTCAGAGTTCAGAAGGTAACCACTTGCCCAACTAAGGGGGGCCCACCTGGAAATTTCCAGGTATCCAGGTGGGCCAGTCTGACCCTGCAAATGGTACAAACATAGATCAAATGGAAAAAAATCTCCAAAGTGATTTTTTTGCACTTTGCACATGGATTAAAGACTCAGGTTTGGTTATAAATGATAATTAAAAAAAAAATCCATGGTCTTTGGAAAAGAGGGATAAGAGAGGTTAGTACTGCTCCCATAATTAAAATAACAACTGATACTGGAGACCAAATAGTCCAAGACACAATGTATAGATATTTAGGTGTCTGGCTAGATGAGCATTTGGCTTTTGATCATCACATAGAAAATACTATAGCTAAAGTAAATAAACGATTGGGGGGCATTCAGGCACTCCAAATCATGTTTGAATAAACACATGAGATTAGCTGTTGTCAATCAACTTTCACTTCCTGTTATGGATTATGGATGCCATGTATGTGGTTTTGCAAATAAGAAAAGTTTGATGAAAGTTGACATGATGTATAATAGATTGGCAAGGTTTATATTGGGGAAAGAATTAGGTACACATCATTGCACTTTATTTGAAGAACTTGGTTGGTTAATACCTGCTCATAAATGGAAGCTGCAATGGGCAAATTTGATTTATAAAGTTTTATATATGCAAAAACCAATTTATTTGTATGAAAAACTATAAAGGGTTCAACACCATTACAAGTTACGTCAGACATCATTACGAGGATTTATTCCTCCAAAAACAAATAAATAAATGCAGTCACATGTGTTTTCTAGCTATTATGTTCCAAGTATGGAACTCAGTAAATAAAGAATCCATAATCAACCAGGATGATGTTATAATATTTATTAAGGGGTTAAAATATGAATTGAGAGCACAATGTATGTGCAATGACTAGTATGTAGGTGTTATGTAGGTGTATATGATGATTAATGATATTTGTTAAGTCTGTTATTGTCTTTGTATTACATGTTGTACTGAGATTGAACAGGAGCATCTATAATATAGGACTTGTCCTAAAGATGTTTTATTCCAGCTTATCCTGTATAAAAATAAAGATTTTTACTTCTACTACTTACATTATGGCCAGCGACCCAAACTCACACACCAATGCCTGTCACTCTCTACAGGGTGAGGTAGGGCTGACGTTGGTTCTATACTTCACTGCTATTCCTATTACGCATCTCTCTAACTCTTGCACTACCAATGCCAACACCAGCAAGACAACATTCAGCATTGACAAATGCTTGTTTATTATTGATATGCATAGCAAGAATGTTTTAATCACTTGTTGCTGCATTTCAACAAAAAACATGTTGTATTGGTCTATTGCTATGAAACTAAAGGTGTAGTTACCTGGGTCTGGTGATAGATTCTCATAAAATTAATTTTCTTGTTTTCCCTGTTTGCAATTTCACAAAAAGAGTTCTGTATATTAACCCTTTGCTGCCTGCAGACTCTGCAATGCAAACCTGTTTGTGCAAAAAAAGTAATGAAAAACAAATTTCATACAGAATTCACTACCACCAGCCTTTACAACATAATGACTACAACTACTTTTGTTGTCACAAATGCCTATTATTTTACTATATTGTTGTTCACACAATTTTATTTTTGGTGCCTGTGGCTGGCGGTATGGTTGGGGCAGAACTGTCAATCTGCATTGCATAATATATACTATATTTTTATCACACCTGTAATTTTGAAATGATAAATATTGTGTTGAACAAATAAAATATAGTACATAATTAAACTGGCTGGATGTGTGGCATGCTGGGTCCAGTGTATGGTGGGGAATAAATAGATGCACTGGACCCAAGGGTAACCTGCTAAAAACAACTACAGGAAAAACAGAAACTGGTGCACTCAAGTACAAATAACTTGATGAAATCTGCTCTGCCCACAAGCTCTGTCCAGTTTTATTTTTCAACTATCTGTGTAAAAAAATCAGTACTGAAGACATGGGGCCCATAACAAAAGACACAGTCACAGAATGATGTTTAATCATGGGCATCTATATGTTCTGCAATGATGTTTTTTGGACTTGGTTGAAAACTAAAACTGAACTGATATCATGAGCCAAGAAGACTTCATCAGGCGCTTTTGTCAAAGTACTGTACTGGTTGGCTAGCATGCCTTCCAGCTGGTGCACTGTGTCATTCATAATTTCTGTACAGATTTTTAACTACTAACTTGAAAAAATAAATAAAACTGCTCCTTGAGATAGTGCTAAGAGGTATAAGTTGTTCTACTCAGCTGCTGCAATTCCTTTTTTTCAGGGACGTATAGTAGATATACTTTGCTGAGAGGCAATCATGGGGTACATAAGTCCATTGACATTGTGGAAAAGTGGCAGTGTACCCTGTGCATTATTGCACTTTTGATGGCTATTTGCAATTATGGTGTTGAAGCTGTCTTCTTGTACTTGCTTTTTTGTTGATGATAAAGTAAGAAATGTTTCCAGAGCAATGACAGCATTATAATTAAAGTTCACAAAACTTAGGCTCTGGAACTAGAAACTATGTGTCCATGAAAGTGTAGAGTAGGTTATTTGCTGTAGTTATTTTGCATACAGTGAGTTAGAGCTTAAAACTGGCATCAAACTTTCTGTTTGTTTTTAAGAATTTGTTGAACAGGATGGAAATTAATCCTGACTTGGAATTCATGGCACTGTATTGCTATTTTCTGGTATACCACTAGTAGAAGTATACCACTAGTAGAAGAAGTGGTATAATGAGAAAGGATAATACCAAATGCTAAGAAATATGCATTTATCATTCTGAAAAAGGAATATAACACATTTTCAGAATGACACACAAATCTGTTGTAGTACTGTTCCATCGTGCCACAGTCTACAAACCATCAGTGTCGCAGCTTGGTGGAGCATTACTAATGAGTAAGGTAGATTTTGTATTAAAAATCAGAAAATACTGTAACTTGAGAGCTGGTTTAAGGCAGGCAAATCACATTAGGAGGTCAACACTATGTACTGTTAGAGGAGCATTTGTGGAAAGTAGTGCTACCGTGGCACAGTCCTCCCTCATGGGCACTGATTTATTTATTTTTGTTCTTGCATGTAACCAGACTGTGACACTAGTCACAGTTTCACAGCTGGAATTTGTTCTCTAGTTGAAAGAAACAAAGTGCTCAAATGAGTGCTTCATTCCTTTCATTCATGCCCTTACTGATCTTAATGCTTATCTCTCCACCATCCTGCCACTGTAAATCTGATCCAAACCCATAATAACATTCCTCACTTGAAGCAAAAAGGGGGGGGGCAGTGGAGCCATAACTAACTCCATGTTTTTGTGTGAAAGGGGTCAGTTTCTTTACAGCAAAAACAAAGAAAGGCATCATTTCAAAAATGCTCAGACGAACATGGGGACCTCTTTTTTCCAGAGCATGCCAGCACAGGCAGCTACGACTTCAAGACTGCTATTACCCTGCCTAATACAATCAGGGGAAAAACAGAAGTAATCTGTCAGCACTGAGATCAATATGGTTAAGGCACATTTGCCAGGAAATAATGCTTAGAAAAGAATGAAAAAGTGACTGTGATGATGAGCAAGTCCCAGACCAGATCTCTAGTTTGTTAATAGACTCCTCCTGAGTCTGATTTGTACGACTGCATGGGCCAAGCTCCACGGATGTTATGCCATCATCAGATTTGTATAACAGCACTGTGGAAGCACATAACCGGACCACTGTCTGATGTGCTGCCAAAGTGCTCCAACACAGTTTCCAGTGATTCTGTTTATTATTACTTAAGGCTGACTGCGGTGCAGCAAAAGCACTGGATATTCTTTTCCACGTTCATGCCACTTCTAAAAGCTCTCCACAGCCATATTGGCTCTGACCAGAGTCTGTTGATTTAGCGTCTTAGACTATTAAGAATGGTTGCATTAAAGTATATATTTACATCATATTATCTGTGTAGGCAGTAACTTTTCCATGAGGAATGGATGGGGGACAGAGCAGTTTTGAGGGGTAAAATGAGGCGCACCCCTTGTAATCAGAGACAGTTGAGAGGTATGGTTTCAAATTAACTAATACTGTTTAACAAAATAAACTACTATACCACCAGATGCATTGTAGATAAGTATGCAATCAATTCAAGAACAAGATGAACCACTTCAGAGGGTTTTTCTCCAAGTGTCTGTTGAGAAATCCAGATTGACAGACACAGCTCTCTCCACCTAAGACTGCTGTGAGCATAGCCCCCTCTTGCTTTACATGCAGTTGTGGTACCATGTGTCCTGCAGTCTCTGCAGTTACATGAACTTTGTTTACTTCTTGAGAATTTCTCCTAAGGCCATGAAAGCTTTGCTAGCAAAGTTCTCAGGTTTAACTTCTCAAGGTGGACCCCACTTTGTGAATTAAGCAATAATGCCCGACAGGGTGTGTGTCGTGCTGGGATAACATCATGCCTCAGGTGGTTGGGCACGAGGCCGCAGGCCGAGTGCATCCAACAAATGAGGCGTGACGTTATCCCAAATGACACACACCCTGGAGGGCATTATTGCTATTATACAATGGCTCGTTGTTATATATAAAATAAAAAAAATAATAATTTTAAAGAATGTTTTTATTAGAGTGGAAAAATATTTTTGTTTCTTAAGAGGAGATGCAAAAAAAGAGTATGACCTCCATGATGATGTCTACAGTGGTTCACAGTGAGGCTGAGACTAGACCCCTGATGTTGTACTGATTAACATCACACCCGTGATGTTGTACTGATTAAACATCACGGGTCCAGCCCAAGACTGACCAATCAGAGTCCAGGATTTTTTCTTGCCATTGTATAATTGACATTTAGCCATGGAAATTAACTTTGCAAAGTGGCAGGTCTTTGTGAATTAATTCATGAAGCAAATCAATCAATCAATCAAACAATCAATCAAGTCCTTATTTAACCAGGCGTTCATCACCGAACAGAAGCTCACTTGCAAGATGGACCTGGGTGGAGCATGAACAATTGTATATACAGATCAACACAGGTATTTACAAGGCAATACAGATAATACTTTTTACAGAAAGGAAAAAAAGAAATTCATATGTACATAGAATCATACAGACATTGTACAGATTACAGGGTATCTACATACACAGAAGTGTCTATAGAAAGTTATAAGGCTGGTCAAATGTTATGGTCTTTGCAAACCACTAGCTATTAGTCAGGATAAGATCTGGGATATTGTCCTATCTAGTGGGACCTTTGACAGCCAGGATTAATAAGTTATCTAAAATTCAGGTCAGAAACCGACCCTCCAGGTCATTGCTATTTTTTGATAAATCATAGTTTATGTTTGGTACACTGAAATCACTCACCACCATCACTTCTTCATGGGGAGCAAACAGGGTCACTCTGGGGCTTGTGGTGCAAGTAGCAACATGTCAAGAATACACTATAGAGAAAAATAATTGCACTGCACTCACCACAGGCAGCACAAACAAATTAATCTTAATCCTGAGTAGCAAAATATGAAAAATGTATTGCATAGACAAACAAAAGCACCGCTGCATCCTATCTCAGCAACAGTGTGGTAAGCCCCTAACGTTTCACTCTAACAAGCGTTATCAAAGGTGGGTGGCTTCTGCTGTTAACCTTCTTAAATACCAGATGGAAAGTGCCATGTAATCAAATATTCATAAAATATTACACCTGGGATAAGTTTGTCGTGTAATTGTACATGACCAATAAACATACAGATAGATAAAAAAGGGAAGGAAGAGCCTATTAGAGATTGCACAGATTAACATTTTCACTTAAACAAGATATGGACCCTGAAACAGTAGAAACAAGTTCCTACACAACTAATTACTCAAATATTAATAAATATTAAATACTGAATAATAAACCAATGGGCCGGATTTTCAAAAGGCCCATAGATCCACGCAAGCTACATCAAACAATCAGCTAGAGTCAGATCTAGGTGTCCCAAATACTGTGCATTATATTTTGCAAGAAAAGTGTTCTCTGTGACAGAGTCCACCAAACTGGTCAAGAGGTCCACTGCATCAACAAAATGGCTTAAGGGATGAGAATGATGCAAGCTGCACCAAAATAAGTGATGCAAGTTGAGTTAAAAATGATGCAAGATGAGTAAAAAAAAAATGACTCAAAGAATGAAAATTAGGCAAACTAAAGTAAAGAAACAGTGCAAACTGAGTAAAAAATGGTGCAAGCCGAGTCAAAAAAAAATGGTGAAAGTTGAGTAAAAATGACACAAAGGACGAGAATGAAGCAAGCTAAGAAAAAAAAAAAAACAGCAGAAGAAATGGCCAAGACTAAGCCCCCAAAATGTTCCAAAATAGTCCTGCAGGAGAATATTGACCCTTAATAGTAACATACTCAGGTCTGACCACCTGCTGTGGACATTTTTATATGCTCTAGTGTCCCTAAGAGCAGCTCTGGCTGGTCTAACAGTGACATGCATGTTAGACACCAGGACAGGACTTGCATTCTTTGAAAATCTGAAATAAGGGGATGGTACATCATTCTGGTGACACAGGCATCCCTTCTGACATGGCGCAGGCATTGTTTTCATGCAAGCATGGGGCAATCCACTCTGGCGGATGCTGACTTGTTTTTGATACAAGCACCATTCGAAAATTAGAACTAGTGTAAGGTTTGATGCATCCTGCTCCTTGCATTAGTTGTTTCTGATGCAAGCACCCTGCGTCATTCTCTGTCCTTTGAAAATTTGTCCCATAGAGTCCAAAAAGGCTTACAGAAAGTAAAGGGGGAAAAGGATAGGATAAATGGGGTGGGGGAATGGAGGCGTATCTGGGAATGCTTGAAAGTAGGGAAGCAGGGGGAGGGAAAGGATTATGAAGGGGCAGAAAGGTTCATGTGCAAAAGCGAAACAGCAAATAAATAAGCTGATGATGGCACCAAACACACATGGGACTCAAGAAATCTCTTGGGCCTCAGGCTCACAGTTTTCCATTTTGGTAAGTCTCTCTCTGCAGCCAAAAGTTCATCTGCAGCCAAAAAAAAGGGGCTTGAAAGAAAGAGAGGAAGTAGAATACTTGTGAAGGTGGAAAGGGGAAAAAAGATTAACGCATTAGTATCACACCAGGATAGTAGAATACAGATCATGAAAAGAGAAAGAACACTTGATGATTCAGCAGTTGTTGACAATATAAAACAGTTGGGTTCATACACAAATAATGGGAAGAAAGAATAAACATCAACCATCAACCAAAAGTAGTATCAGATCCAGCTGGCCATTTAGTTGTAGCCAGCACATGGCTGCCAGTTTAAAAATCCAAAATGTCTGTCTCCTGGCTAATGCCAGGTCTCTATCTTCTCCCCTGGGGCCAGTGACTACATGTCCGATATCAATGAAGTTAACTTGGTGCTGACTGGAATTACCTATGGAGTTTAAATGTGCAGCCAAGGCATACTCCTGGTAATCAGACTGTATGGCCCTCATATGGTCCCTTATACAGTATTTAAACTTTCTTTTTGTCTTTTCCACATTGTAAAACTCCACAGGCACACTGCGCAAGGTCAGGTATGTCTAACACTTACTTTACCTCGGGGTTCAGAAAGCTGTTTGTCTCCTTCACAACCTTGCAAAACTTGAAGCACTTGCAGTGCCTGCAACCATCAGAATGTGTGGGCCACTAACATTTCTTGGGTTCTATGTGTGCTTGGTGTCATCATTGGCTTATGTGTTTGCTTTTTTTGCACCTGCACTTTTCTAGAGTGTCCATTCTTATATCTTGTCCCTATTCTCCTTCCTCACTTTTCAACTTTTCACAAATAACCCCCTCCATTCCCCCAACCCTCTCCTACCGTGACTTTTCCCCCTCCCTGACCTTCCTCTTCCTCCTATCCTCTTTTCCCATCACTTTCTGCTGCTTTTTGGACCCTATGTTTTTATTATTCAATATTTATTAATATGTGAGTAATTCATTGTGTGGGACATTGATTCCAGTGTTTCAGGGTCCACGTCTTCATTAAGTGCAAATATCAATCTGTACAATATGTAATGGACTCTTCTCTCCCTTTTTTGATGTTTTTTAATGTATTTGCACGTTCATTGCAGGTATACAATTGCATGAACAACTGATCCCAGGTGTAATATGAAGTGTCTGCTGTTTCTTTAAATATTTGGTCACATGGCATTTTCCAATTAATATTGAAGAGGGATACCAGCAGGAGCCACCTATCTTTGATAAAGATTGTAAGAGTGAAACATTAGAGGTTTACCATGCTGTTGCTGAGACTCACAGATATGTTACATTTGTGTGTCTATGGAATAAAGCTTGCACTTTTGCTACTCAGGACTGACCTTCATCTGTTATTGGACCCTGTGGTGAGTGCAGTGCAATTTTTGTGACTACTCAGCACGACTTCTTCACTTGTTCATACAACTGTAAGTGTTGTTTTACTACTGGTTGGTGCCCGGTGGTAACACACTGCAATAATTACCTCTTTGCCAGTTTGGTTTATAGTTTTTATTCAGAAAGTGGCCAGTATTTTCAAAGAATTGTAAGGGATGCAAGAGCAAGTTACGTCATGTTTGCTGCACCTATGCTTGCATCCAAATCAGTGACACAAAAGTAACACAACTATGATGCAAAACTGACAAATGTGGCTTAGTCAGAGTTGTATCATTGTCACATCATAGCTGCATTACTTTTGTGTCACTAATTTGGTTGCAAATGCTAGCGAAGCAAAAGCGGCGGTTCCGGTCAGTAACATCGCTGAACAAAATAAAATGGCAAAAACAGTGTCACCATCAATATTGACGGCACAAAATGTAGTGTGCTACAACAATGCAGGCCACACAACATGCAGGTAGCAAACAATGTCCACTGCATGGAGGCACTGCACTGGAACCACAGGGGCCAGGAGCACAAGCCAGCATACCATATCCCCTGTCCTGTGTGTTGTGTGTGTTGCTGGGGACATGCTGACTTGTGCTCCTGGTCCCTTGCAATATATATGGCCATCCACATGGTGGTCATGGTCCACCTGTCCTTCAGTGGTTACCCCGGTGCACGTTCTTCATCTCTCAGCATTCTGGGTGGGGGTACCCCACCATGTGGATGCCTGTGCCATTAGATTACCATGGTAGGTGTCCAGTGGCCTGTTTCCCCCAGCAGTAGTTGCACCTTGTCATGTTTCATCTCCCTAGACTCCTGTGCTGTTCCTGTGCACAGGTGCCTGCTGCTGTGTGTTCCAGTGCAGTGCCTCCATGTGGTGGATGTTGTTTGCTACCTTTGTGTCATGTGGCCTGCATTGTCCTGGCATGCTACATTTTGTGCTGCTAATATTGATGGTGACACTGTTTTTGCAGCTTTATTTTTTTGTCCACTTTATTTTGTTCTGCGATGTTACTGACTGGAACCATCGATTGGAATGCTCTGCCAAGGAAATAATATGAACAGTAGTCTTTTGACACCTGACACAGGAGCATGATCTGGATCAAATAATTTAAGAAGAAACAAGTTAAAATTATAAATCTGGGGGTGGAAACACAATGAACTGGGTGCTAATAAACATACCAAGCAATATAATTGTCTCAGGGGTCTTGACAGATACAATATTGGGCTATTGTCTTAGTATCTAAAGAAAAAAAGAAGGGAGACACTGAATAATGTTTTAGTTTGGAAAAGCAGGGTTTTTAAAAACTTAAACAAGACAAGATTTACAAAAAACTGAAACATAGAAACAGAAATATAGGAACTGATGGAAGATAAGGGCTGCTTTGCCCATCCAGTCTGCCCTGTTTTGTTATGCTGCTTTCTCTGCAAACCCCTTCAGGCCTATGGCACTTTCTATTCCTCCCCTTTCTTATCCCTTATGATTCCCTTGCACCTATCACATGCATTTTTTTAATCCAACCATCGTTTTCACTCCCACTACCTCCACTGGAAGACTGTTTGAGGCATCCACCACCATTTCTGTAAGAAAGTATTCCTTACATCCCCCTGATTCTACCCCCTCCAGCTTCTGATTGTGACACATTGTTCTAGCGCACCCTTTCCTCAAAAAATACCTCCCACGTGTACCTTATTCACTCCCCCATGAGGTATCTAAATGTCTCGATCATGTCTCCACTCTCCCTTCTCTCCTTCAGGGTGTACATGTATATTTCCTTTAACCTCTCCTCATAGAGCTTTTGATGCAGACCTTGTACCATCTTGGTAGCCCTCCTCTGGACAACTTCTACTCTGTCTATGTCTTTTCTGAGATGTGGCCTCCTAAACTGGACACAGTACTCCAGGTGTGATCTCACCCATGACCTATATAGGGGCAATACCACTTCCCTCTTCCTGTTGGTAATACCCCTGCCTATACACCCCAGCATCTCACCAGCTCCCCCAATCATTTTGTCACACTGCCTGGCCCCCTTCAGCTCATCTGATATGATTACCCCCAAGTCCCTTTCCTGCTTGGTCACTGCAATTTTGTACTGCACCCCCAGATTTCTGTGACCAAGTCCCTTATTTTGCACTTTTTTGCATTAAACTTTGGCTGCCAAACTTTGGATCACTCCTCTAGTCATTTTAAATCTTTTTCCATCCTATGCACCCCTCTAGAGTGTCTTCTCTGTTGCAGATCTTGGTGTCATCCACAAAGAGGCAGACCTTTCTTTTTTTTTTTTTACTAGTATTTGTACCTGGTGCACTGTTTGCAATCCGCATCCTGGCATCCGACTCCATCTGGCTGCCGTCTGTCCCAACTCAGCCCCCATTGAAACTCCCACTGTGTGCCCCCGTGGATTGCCCCCCATGGCGGGGTTGTGGAGAGCCCCACTGCACTCTCCACCAAGTCCTGATCCAGTTCCAGTGGTGCTTCAAGGCTAGGTGATCCAGAGCTTGCCATCAAGCCACATCGATGGTGTGCCATTTTTCTTATGTTTTAACTCCCCTCAGGAGTGTGGACATGCAATGACATCAAGGCATACTAGCCAGCATCCACCGCACTCCTACCCTTTACTCTGTCACTGCTCTAGTGGTGCCCCCGGTCATCACCAGGGGCTGCCACAGAGCAGAGCAGAGGTTCCCTGGATCCCTTCCCAGGATAGGAGAGTAGTCCTCTGGATGCTCAATCCTATCCCACTCCTGCCAGCTCCTGATACCCTGGGCTTGCATCCAAATCTAGGTTGCCAGCATGGTGCAAGGTGTGGCGTCCAGCGCCTCAACCCTCAGCATCACTGGGCCAGCCAAAGACCTTCCTTTTTGTTCCTCCACCATATTCCTAATGAAAACATTAACGAGGATGGGCCCCAGTACTAACCCCTGTGGTACATACCAGCCACTATCCCCTCCTTGTAGCAAACTCCATTTACCACCACCCTCTGCCTCCTATCCCCTAACTAGTTTTTTACCCAGGTTAACTCCTTATTGCCCACCCCCATGCTACCCAACTTGTTTGCCAACCTCTTATGTGGAACGGTGTTAAAGGCCTTGCTGAAGTCCAAGTAGGCCATGTCCACCACCCCTCCATGATACAACGCCTTGGTAGGCCAGTTAAAAAAATCTGTTAGATTTGTTTGGCACAGTCTCCTCTCTGTACAGTCATGCTGCCTCAGGTCCAGCAATTTGTTGGATTCTAGGTGTTCCATGATTCTTTCCTTTA
Organism: Neoceratodus forsteri; assembly: GCA_016271365.2. Lineage (NCBI taxonomy): Eukaryota > Metazoa > Chordata > Ceratodontiformes > Ceratodontidae > Neoceratodus > Neoceratodus forsteri. The sequence goes on from CM057454.1 coordinate 801,261,991, forward strand.
ATAGTGTTTCCATCAGTTTCCCTACTACAGATGTCAGGCTGACAGGCCTGTAGCTACCCTTCTCCTCCTCGCTACCATTTTTGTGAAGTAGGACCATGTCTGCTCTTCTCCAGTCCACACCAGTCTCCAGTGAACTGTTAAACAGGTCTGCCAGGGCTGCAGCTAGGACCTCCCTGAGCTTCTTCAGCACTCTTGGATGCACCCCGTCTGGCCCCATGGATTTATTAATGAGGTTAAAGGTATTGATTAAACACACCTTTATACACTAAATCAAACAGAGAATGCTGTTGCAATTTTAAGCATCAATAGACATGCATACTCCAATTATAAAGCAGAGAATTAGAACATAGCTCTTACTTTGGTTAAACTCTGAATTAATTAAGCAGGTAAAAATTAGTGGATCAGTTATGGAATCAATATAGAAAACTAACACAATCTGTGATCTAAACACATACCACAAATATTGAAATACATGCAAAAAACAATTCAAGAGAGCAAAGTAGGTTTATTGCTGGGAAAAACAACTAAATGACATGGCTAACCCAAGACTTTTTTGGATTACTTCGAAGATTTTTGTAAATCTACAAATAGTGCAGGGATTGACAAAACTGAAATAAATAACATACTAGTGAGTGATAGAAAGTTGATCAAAGAGGGTTCCAGTGAGTTGTTTACAAGTATGACCTGTTATAAGATAAGGTAAGGGACATTTTAATTATAGAGCTCCTTATCCTAGGGACTCAGGGTGCTGTACATTCAATAAAATAGCAATGAAACATAAAACATCAATAAAGATTTTTTTTTTATAAATTAAACAATAGTAATGCATAAAAGTTAAGATAAATTTATAAGCTATCTGGGAATGCTAATGCAATCAAATAGATTTTTAAAGAGAATTTAAAGGCCTCTACCATTTGGCGGAATGAATGCTCTCAAGTAACAAATTCCATAACACTGGAGTTGCCACTCCAAATGCTCTGTCCCTGAACTGTTTCAAGCGGGAACTAGGGACAGCAAAACAGACTACGTCAGAGGAGTGAAGGAGGTGAGCTGGTGTTAAACAGCCACAAGATCTTTCAAACAGTCAGGACCCAAGGTGTATAGAGCCTTGAATGTCATCAAGAATATCTTAAAGGTAATGTGCTACCATACAGGTAGCCACTGCAGAGCATGCAGGATCGGCCTGATATGGTCCCTCCTAGAACTTCTCACAATCAGCATTCTGGTCCGGCTGCAGGTGTCACAACAGCATTTACACAGAAAACAACATAGGGCAAGAAATGAGCCTTGCAGAACACCACAGGAGAGTTTAGGTGCTCCAGAGATGTCATTTTCTAGAGCTAGCTGCTGCATTCTCCCAGTTAGGTATGACACAAACCAGTAGACCCAAATAATTCCTCAGATGAGCCAATAGCACCCTATGGTCAACTGTGTCAAACACTGCTGGGAGATCCAAGTGGAGCAAGACAGAACATAATCCTCAATCTGTCGCCATTAGAAGATACGTGTCCCCATGATGAGCACAGTCTCCATGCTGTGATGGGGCCAAAATGCTGTCTGTAGAGGCTCACAGATATCATGCCAGGCAAACCTCAAGCTGTGTCACCATTAGTTTATTGATAATCTTCACTAAAAAGGGAAGATTTGAGACTGATCTGTAATTCAGTAGCGTGTAATGGTCCAAAGATGTTTATTTTCAGCATGATTCTACCACCTTTTTCAGAGTGAATGGAAAAATGCCCTCCCTCATGTACACCCAATAATCTCAGTGATAACTGGGCTCTGGGATTCCTGACAGCCCAAAGGTTTCCAAGTAGGACCAGGGTCCAGCATGCAGCAGGCGGGAGCCAAAGCCGAGATTACCAAGAGTACCTCCTCCTCATCAACTGGTTGGAACTCAACACAGGTTAGAAGATCATCCATGCCCCTCATAGTATAACTAAAACTGGCCAATGACAGACCACTTGAAGAAATACCTGACTGAATGGAGGACACGTTAGAAAATAATCTGCCAAACTCCTCACACTTTCCTGCAGAAAAAGGTCAAACAGGTTGCAGACAGGAGGAATTAATCAACCTGTCTGCAAGGCAAAAGAGATGGGCTGGCTGATTCTTCCAAGTAGCAGTCATCTTTGACAGGAAGGAAGTCTTTTTCATGGCAATTGCCCACTGATACTCACCATATAGTGTCCTCAGTGCCAACATGTCCTCCATAGACTGGGACCTTGGCCAATAACACTCCAAGTTCTGTCACTTAGACTTCAACTGATTCAGCTCATCACAGTACTGTGGTGTGCTGTGGTGGGATGCCAAATGATGATGCAAGAAGGTGTTTGGGAGACTAAGACAGCCACAAGAACCATAATATAGTGATCCATTGCATTTTCCACTCTTTGCACTCAAGCAAGCATCATGTACAAGACATCCAGTACCTCCAGAGGTTTGCAAGGCTACAAATTATGCTTGGAATGGTACCAAGTAATCTTCATGTGGTAGTTAAACAGGGGACCCTGTAGAGGAACAACACCAAATGATGATCTCACCAAACAACAGGATCAACCCTGACTGCACTAATGTCAAGACTCATTGAAAGATCAGATGGAAGGTGTAACCATGTTGATGTGTAACAGAGGCAACTGCCTGTGTTAGACCCAATGAAGTCATCAACTGAAGGAGTTCCGAACCAAGGAGTGAGGTTTCATCATTGACCCAGGCATTCAAGTCCCCCAGAACCAAAAGTCTGGGGCTGTTCAACACCTGTTTGACCATGGACCCTGCCAGCTCCTGCACAACATCACTCCCATATCCAGGAGGTCAGTATATGAGAATGATTTTGCAACCAACATCTGCAGCACATCTAACTGCCACATATTTAAAGGACCCACAAGTTTCCATGTGGTATGTGATGAGTCACAGACTAAATTTAATACAAATGGACAACTCCCCCGCACTTGTGAGCCCAGCTCTGGCAATGCACCACTGAGTACCTGGATTGGATAGAATAAGAATAAAATAAACCAAATTTATCAGGCAGCACTGAATTTGAGACCAAACAGAATAAACAACAACCTTTTAACTTTTTCCAAAAACTGAAAAAGATCTGGAAAAGCTTTGGCTAACTATAAAAAGGAACAAGGGAGCATGGATAGGCTTCATCCTACTCTATTAAAACTGGTGGCTAGTTACATAGCAAAGCCTGTGGCCTACTTAAATGTGTCACTTTGTACAAATTAAGTCCCTGACTGTTGGAAAAATGCTGTGGTGACACCTCTATTCAAGTCTGGTTACAGGCTTGCTCTTTCAAACTACAGACCTGTATAGTCCTTAGGGCCTTGACAAAGCTAGAAGAAAAAGTTGTCTTTGAGCATTTCACAAATTACATAGAAAGTAATAACTTGCTGACTGCTGACCAGTGCAGGTTTCCTGGGGGATACAGCACACAGATGGCCTTGGTCAGGTTGCCAGGTTGCATCTACAATAATATAAAAAAACTGATTGTTAGCAGGTGCAATATTCATCATCCTGATCAAGGCCTTTGACCGGGTGGATCTCACTGTGCTGGAGGTTAAGTTAGTAAATATAGAGATTGTAAACTATACATTAAATTAATTTGCAAAACTACTTGCACAGGAAGAAATGGATGGTTAAAATAGGGACAGGAAAATCGCAGTTTCTGGAAATATTCACTAGTGCTCCCTACTAGTTCTGCTCCTTTTCTACATCTTTCTCAGTTACTTACCAGAAGTCTGCAATAATGTATCAACCAGAATGTATGCAGACGATACAGTTTTATATTGTGCTGGGAGAAGAAGGGCAGACCTGTTGGACTGCTTGCAGAACAACTACAACAAATTACAAGACTGATTTGCTAATAAGATATTGCTGAATGACAAAAAAATAACAAAGACAATGGTTTTTGGGACAAAACAAAAACTTGAAACCAAGTGAAACGCAATAAAATTATTAGGGTTAAATGGGCAACAATCTGAAGGAGTTTTACACTTTAATTACTTAGGGGTTACAATAGATCAATCCCTAATTTTTTATGTACATATAAACAAGACAAGCAAAGTTAACAGTAAATGGGACTTTCTTTACAGAAATCAAGCAAGTTTCATACCAGAAGATAAAAATATCATAGATTAGCAAGCCTTGTTTCCAGCCCTTGAGTACAACTAAGTTTTGCATTTTGACTTACTGGAATCTGTTATGCACAAATACAGAATCACATTAACATCTATACATTTGCAACCCAATCAAAAAAAAAAAAACACACTGCTGTGATTTATATTTGAAACTTGGCATATAGCATCCACTACAAAGGATTTATTATTCAACCATGACTTTTTCTCAAACAGTACTTGCTACTGGCATTCCAAACACATTAAATAGTAAATTAACATTCACAAGTAGTACAAAGTCTCTTCCTAAGATCTTGACTACATATCTTTTTTAGAAAAAATAACTAAAACTAAGATAGCTGAACATTCTTTCTTACATTTTGGACCAAGACTGATAAATAAAGCTGTTGAGATAGGGCATAATCTTCAATGCAGAATTCATCTTAAATGTTTTCCCTGGCATCTAGTTATTCCCCTATGATTTTTTTATTTATTTGATATATCGGTTTACAACCTTTGAGCCAGAGGCTCATTTACAAAGGTACCTCGTCACATGTAAGACAGATGGTAATACAGAAACACAGTATAACAATTACATTAAGCATGTGTTACAGACATTTGTCACAGACATTATTTACAGTATTTGGATGTAGATATTTTCAGACATTATTTATAATATTTGGATGATGATATTTACAACAAAACAGCAGAAGACATTATAAGCTTGAGAAAGCATCTAAACATAGTAGTCAGTCCTATTCATGGGTTTGGTGTTATTGATGGAGGTTGCAATCCAATATTGGACTTTGTCAGAGAATTTGGATCAGAGTGAGTGAGAGTGTGAGATATTAGTAGCAGTTACAGGAGCAGCTATTGAAGAGGTGGTTGCGGAGAGTGGTTTTGAAGTGGGCGATCTTGGGTGCACTAGTGATGGTGCTTGGGAAAGTATTAAACCATGTGGGGGCCCTGAGGTGGAAAGATCTCTGGGCAAGGGAGGTTTTTATCCTGGGCACAACCAGAGGTGCTTTCTCTGAGTTGCGGGTGAGGATAGTGGGGGTTGCAGGATGAGGAGAGGCAGTGACCCTGGGGGGGGGGAAAGTCCGAGCAGTATTTTCTTGGACAGTAAGCAGGTCTGGTAGCAGAGCCTTTCATCAAGGTTGAGATGATTCCCTAGCCAAGAAATATTTATCCCCAAGTGATAATATAACCACCATTTGGGACTTCTACACACTCTTAAAAATACAGGTCACCCTCTCTATTTGATCCCATAACACAGAAATGTAGAAACATAGAAAGCAACAGCAGATAAGAACCACCAGGCCCATCCAGTCTGCCCGTGCACCCTACCTTTACTTAGCTGCCACTGACTCTACTTGGTCCCCAGCTGCTGCCTCTTCTTCCCCCACTAGAATTTCTTTATATCTATTCCATGCATGTTTAAAAGACCCCCACTGTGCTTGCCTCCACAACCTCCTAGAGTAGGCCATTCCAAGCCTCCACCACCTTATCCATGAAAAAGTACTTCATCACATTGCCCCTTAGTCATCCCCCTTCCAGTCTCCTGTCATGCCCCCTTGTTGTTTTAGAGCAGCTTCTCTTTTGGAAGATGCTGCCCTCCTGTACCTTATTGATCCCCTTGAGGTATGTAAAGGTCTCTATCATGTCTCCCCTCTCCCTCCTCTCCTCCAGGGTGTACATATTAAGTTCCTCCAATATCTCCTCACAAGACGTGTGGTACAGGCCCTGCACCATTTTTATTGCCATTCTTTGAACTGTCAGCACCCTATCTATGTCCTTCCACAGATGCAGCCTCCAAAACTGGATGCAGTATTCTGAATGAGGTCTCACAATGACCTATACAGAACATTATGATCTTTTTTCTTCTGCTGGTATTGCCTCTCCCTATGCACCCTAGTATCCCACTGGCTCTCCCCACTGCCTTGGCACACTGTTTGGCCACCTTCAGGTCATTAGATATGATGACCCTAAGATCTGTTTCTTGTTTTGTTGCAGCTAATATCTCCCCCTTCATTGTGTAGTCCTCCTCTGGGCTCCTGTGCCCAAAGTGCATGATTTTGCACTTCTTCACATTGAATCCTAGTTGCCACACTCTGAACCATTCTTCCATTTTAGCTAGGTCCCTCCTTAATCTTTCCACCCCGGACTGGCCACTCTATTGCAGATCTTTGTGCCATCTGCAAAGAGGCACACCTTCCCTTCCAGCCCCTCTTCAATGTCACTGATAAAGATATTAAACAGCACTGGTCCAAGAACTGAACTGTGTGGCACCACGCTAGTCACCCCTTACTTCGGATTTAGCCCCATTTCCCACCACCCTCTGCATTTTATTCTTCAACCAATTTCCCACCCAGTACACCACCTTGTATCCCAGTTCCAGGCTGCCCAGCTTGTTCACTAGCCTCCTATGTGGAACGGTGTCAAATGTCTTGCTGAAGTCCAGGTAAGTCATGTCCACTGCTACCCTGATCCACCTCCCTAGTGACCCAGTCAAAGAAATCAATCAGATTCGTCTGACATGACTTTCCTGCTGTAAATCTGTGCTGTCTCGGATCCTGTGCTCAACTAGATTCACGGTGTTCTACTATCCTTTCCTTTAGCAGAGATTTCATCATTTTACCCACCACCGAGGTTAGGCCGACAGGTCTATAGTTTCCAGCCTCCTCCCTGCTCCCACTTTTGTGAAGCAGGACCACTTAAGCCTTTCTCCAGTACTCTAGAACCTCCCCCATTTCCAGTGACTTGTTGAACAGGGCCACAAGTGGTGCCACCAATACCTCCCTCAGCTCTGCTTCAGTATTCTAGGGTGTATCCCGTCCAGTTCTTTTGCCTTAGCCACCCTCAGTTTAGTAAGTTCTTCTAGGAGTCTCTCTTCTTTGAATGGACTGTTGTCTACCTCCCCTCCCATCCTGATTCTTAGCTGCAGTCCCTTTCCTTCCTCATCCTCTCTGAAGACTGAGCAGAAATATTTGCTCAGGATTTATGCTTTATCCTGCTCCCCTTCCACTCCCACCCCTTCCTCCCTCTTCAGCCTTACAATCCCTCCCCTGATCTTTCTCTTCTCACTAACATATCTGAAGAAGGTCTTGACTCCTTTTTTAACTTCATTAGCTATAGTTTCCTCTCTCCCAGCCTTGGCTCCTCTGACTGCCTTCCCGGCCTCTCTTTGTTTTTCAAGATATACTGCTCTGTCCTCCTCCTTTTCAGTCTCCTTATATTTCCTGAAGGCCAACTTTTTTGCACTTACTTTTCTTGCCACCACCACCCCGAGAGAACCATGATGGTTTTCTTTTCCTTTTGCCTTTGTCAGTTTGTTGAATACAAAGGTTTGTTGCCTCCATTATGACTCCTTTTAGATGTACCCATTGAGGGATCTACGATGGGTATTCGACAAAATTGTTGTAGAATGCCCCAAAAGCGAAACCGGCAGGTTGACCACATTTTGCAGTTGGCTGCTGGTTTCCAATGACACTAAGTGTTTTCTAAGGGGGGCTTCACCCCATGAACACTCCAGGCGGGGGCAGCACCCCCACACACACACCCTCTTAGGATTATCAACTCCGAGTCAGAGCTGATTGGGGGGGATGCAGGACTCCCGACTGACAGTGCCAGGTTCCAACAGGTTCCCTACAGTGACGTGGCACTGTAGTCGCTGAAGGGGACCTCGCTGTTGAAAAGTCACTGTCGGGTGGGATTACCCCCATTGAGGAAGTATTTTTCATGGAGAAGGTTGTGGATGCATGGAATAGCCTTCCTGAGGAGGTCGTGGAGTCAAAAACAGTGGGGGAATTCATGAATGCATGAGACAGACATAAGGCAATTCTAGTTGGGGGGTAGAAGGAAGTAGGCTGTTGGTTAACTAGAATCTGCAGCTTATCCATTAGGTAGGGAAGTGGGCAGACTAGGTTGGCCAAGCGGTCCTTATCTGCCATCAAATTCTATGTTTCTATGTCCCTTGACTCCTCCCCATTTCTTTCCCCATCTAGAGTTTCCTTGAGACATACCCCCATCCTACTGAAGTCCACCCTCCTGAAGACCAGAACCCTTGCCTTCGTGTGGCAAGTCCCTGTTGTAGTTTTGACATCAAACCACCCTATGTGATGGTCACTGGACCCCAGTTGTTCACCTACCCTGACATCTGTAATTCTGTCCGCGTTGGTTAGTATCAGGTCCAGAATTGCTTTCACCCATGTTGGCTCCAGCACCAGCTGCTTGAGGCATGCCCCTTGAAGAGAGTTCAGAATGTCTCTGTCTGAAGCTATTGCAGATGTTTGGGTGCTCCAATCCACTTCTGGCAAGTTAAAGTCTCCCACCAGTAACACCTCCCCCTTTGCTGCCATCACATGGAAGGCTTCCAGAAGATCCCTGTCCATTTCCTCCCTTTTTTGCTGGGGGTCTATATATTACTCCTGTTTGAAAGGCTATGCCATGCCTGCCTCCAAGGTGACCCACAGTGCCTCTGCCTCCCCCTTCATTCCTTGCAACTCTGTTGCCTTTATACCCTCCTTGAAGTATAGTGGCACTCCTCCTCCCTTTTTGCCCTTTCTATCTCTCCTAAATAAAGTATATCCCAGTATAGCTATGTCCCAGCCATGGTACTCCTTATACCACTTCTCTGTAAATGCTAAAATATGCAGGGCAGCCTCCGATACCATGGCTATTAGATCTGGGATTTTGTTACCCAGGGTGCAGGCATTTGCACACATGGCCTTCCATTTGCTGCAAACACTCCTGCTGACCTCCCTCATTTTCCTCTTGCTTCTTCTGTCCCCCCCATATCTGCTGTCTGCAGTGTGTACTGGCAATTTGGTGTCATTTTTGTCTTCCCTGTTAGTTACATTATCCTATGGGGGTGGGTATTTAGCTTTCCCCTGCTTCCCTTCTCCACCCCCTTTGCTAGTTAAAATGCTTGCCAATAAAGCATTTAAACCATTCACTGAGGACATCAGTCCCCCTCCTGGAAGGATGCAGGCCATCAGCAATGTACAGTCTGCATTCCCCTAGGTGGGCCTCCAGTCGCCAATGAAGCCGAACCCTTGTCCTCCGCACCAGGTCCTCAACCAAGCATTGAAGTCCTTGGTGCGGAAATCTCTAGCCTTCACCATGCCCTGGACAGGCAGCATGTCTGAGAAGATCATGGATCTTGTCATCTGCCCCATGCTCCTCCCCATTTCCCTGAACAAGATGAGTTGGTCTGCAGCTCTCCCGGTCAGACACAACTCCCCTTCCGAACTCCGGGACCTCCAGCCCTTTCACTCTCCTCCCCTGCCTGAAGCAGTCTATAACCAGGAGCCCGATTTTTCTGCAGCACATCGGAGCAAAGTTCTGTGGCAGGGTTCTCATTTGCCACAGAACTTCTGCAGCACTCAATGCCAATTTCTGCTGCAATTCTGCGGCACATTTTTACCCTTAATTTTTTTTCCTTGTTTTGTTTTTTTGTCATATCTGACACAATGCACACCCGTAACACAGTCATTTTATGGGCGTTTGTCATCAAATTTTCAACATAGCCAGTTTAAGACCTCTGCTCATGAACAGTATCACTATGATTTTATTAATCTGTCTGGAACATTGATTTTGTACACCGAATGCGCCATTGTGTGCTACATGTGCGAAAACACATTTCGGGTGAGATGTGAAAAATGACAATTGTACTGTTCATAAGGAGGTGTGGTAAAATGGCAATACTGAAAATCTGGAGTGAAAATATTAAAAATGCTCGAAGTTACGAGCGTGCGTAGGAACTGTGCAATGCACAGTTGTAAAATAATCATTTTGGGGAATATTTTCACTAAATTTTCAACATAGGGTTTTTAGGAGCCTACCTCATGAACTGTGACACTGTCATTTCGTTAATCATTCCGGAAAGGTGGTTCCACGCAGTGACTGCGGAACCACCTTTTGGGACAGATTAACAAAATAACAGTGTCACTGTTTATGAGGTGGGGCCCCAAAAACCCCAAGTTGAAAATTTGGTGAAAAAATTCCCAGAAATGGCTGAGATATGCACTAAAGTTGAAAAAAATCCATTTATGCCATTATACTGCTTACCGGCATTTCTTCAGTTCGTGGTCGGCTTTGAAGAGTGCAGATGTGTTCCTGGTCCACCAAAGATTGTCGTGCTGGACTCCGGAGGTAAGAATGGGTTGAGGTGGGGGTGTGGGGAGGTAGGTACGCAGATGGTGGGTGCGGGTTGGGGGAGGGGGCCAAAGAATCAATGATGGAAGGTTTTTTTGTTTCAGGTTTTTTTTTTTTGTGTTCAGACACAAGGAGGGACTTTTGCCATGCTGGGGTGGGCTCCCAACATGGCACCAGGCAGCTTGAGGGGGACGGTGAAGCTGATGGAGGTTTGGGCACCCCCTGTCGGCAAAGGAAGTTTTTGCCATGCTGGGGTGGGCTCCCAGCATGGCATACAAACATTTTGTGGGGAAGTGAAACCGACGGGGGATTGGGCACTCCCGTCAGCAAATGAAGCTTTTGCCATGCTGGGGTGGGCTCCCAGCATGGCACCAGGCAGCTTGGAGGGGACAGTAAAGCCGACAGGGGATTGGGCACCCCTGTCGGCAAAGGAAGCTTTTGCCATGCTGGGGTGGGCTCCCAGCGTGACATACTAACATTTGAGAGGGGGCAGTGAAGCCAACGGGGGATTGGGCACCCCCATCAGCAAAGGACATTTGTTCTGCAGGCAGCCATGAATTCCACGGGTGACGGCTAATTCCACGGATATTTCCATGGTTTGCTGCACCCGCGGAATCGTGGAAAACTCGGGGCCCTGTCAATAACCACTGTAGGGCATTGGGTATTGTTAGTAGGAAGCAGAGATGGGCTGGGGTCCTGGACTTTGGGGGGGCAGGGTGATCGTATCAGGGTTATATGGTCCAGGAATGGTCACTGTAACGTGATCCTCCGTGTCTAGTTACCATATCCAAGGGCTCCAGTGTTTCTGGGCAGACAACTCGGTCGGCCCCGGAACCCTGTCCAACTTGAGTGGTGTAATGCAATGCCAGGTCTATTAGGAACAAGACAGCAATTATTGCTGATCTTGTTGGGACAGCAGACCTCGCTTGCATCACCGAAACCAGGCTTGATGGCAACGTGGACCCCATCTTGGAGGAGGCGGTCGCAGCTGGTTTCTCAGTGATACACCACTTGAGATTGGACCGCAGGGGTGGGGGTGGGGTGGCTATCTCTTTTAGATCGCAAATTGGGCCTTACTGGTACACCAGTTGATGGGGCCAGATCATTTGAGTTTACCGTAGTAGCAGGTATGGCCTGCAGGATCATTCTCATCTATTGTCTACCAAAGGGTGAAACAATGTTCCTGCAGGAAATAGCAGACTTCATCATCATTGTGGCACTGGAGCCACCCAGGCTGATAGCTCTGGGTGACTTCAACACCTGGGACAATGAAGAACTCTCGCAGTTTGGTCAAGACTTCCTCCAACTTATGTGTTCATTAGGGTTCACATAGGTAGTTGCCTCTGCTACTCATAAGCAAGGTCACTCTCTTGATCTGGTCTTCCTCCTGGGGATTGAGTCCTTCAACTTGGTGGTGGAACCAGTCGTATGGTCTGACCACTGCACAGTAAGATTCAATCTCCAGCCCCCCCATAGGCCTGCCCCGGTCAGATACCGCCCATTATGGGGAGTAACCCTTGAAGGTCTTCTGGCAGTGTTAGACCTATCAGGAGTTTTGTGGGCAGACAAGGATCCAGAAAGTCTAGTTCTGGCATATAATAAGGCTATTACTGAGGCTGTGTATTCTATCACCCCAGTCCATGTTTGCCCGCTCTCTCTCCACCCTCGGTCACATTGGTTTGATGGAACCTTCAGGGAGTTGAGACGTGTAGGATGATGGTTAGAACAACACTGATGGAAATCGACCCTTGAAGCCGACCACCTTAGATTGATAGATCATTATCAATGCTATCAATCAGCAATCACACATAAGAAGGCAGAATTCCTGTCCAGTGTGAGATTGCTGCTGCTCAAAATCGACTGGCTCAGCTCTTTCGAACCATTGACAGGTTGTGTAACCCATCCTGTCTGCAGGTTTCTAGGAGCATTTTCACAAGTTAAGTGTGAGGAGTTTGCTTGATTTTTTGCAGATAAGGTGGCCGGCATCAGGGACAAAATCTGTTCAGCGTCCTCTATGAGAGTTGATGGTAGTCGGTATATAGTCACTCCCTCTCAGTCCTCCTTTGATATATTTTGACTGGCCAGAGATGGGGGATATCATGTGGATTGTCCAGAATTTGCAGCCAGCATGCTGTAGTTTGGACCCAGGCCCTACTTGCTTACTATTGGGGCTATTGAGTTTATCGGCCTGATCCTTGCACAGATTGTTTGGTGCTCCTTAGATTTGGGAGAATTCCCTGGCTCCCTGAAGGAGGCGGTGGTGACACCGCTGCTTAAGAAACTTCTTTGGACCTGAACAGCTGTGCTAACTATAGACCCATCTCTAACCTTCTCTTTGTTTGGAAGGTGATTGACAAAGTGGTTGCGCTGCAACTGGAGAACCACCTTACTATCCAGGATATCTTCGATCCTCTCCAGTCATGCTTCCAGAAGATACATAGTACCAAGACCGCTCTTGTTCGGGTGCTCAATGATCTCCTGATGGCGAGGGACCAGAAACGCCATTCCATCCTGGTACTTCTGGATCTCTCTTCAGCATTTGACACTGTGGACCATAGGGTGCTGCTTGTGCACGTTAGGGTTATCTGTGGCCTGGCTGGTCCAGTTCTCAGATGGTTTCATTCTTTTCTTGCTTGCAGGTCTCAGAGGGTGGTATCTGGGATTTATTCCTCTGAACCATTGTCTCTGCCATGTGGGGTACCTCAGGGCTCAGTGCTGTCCCCCATGCTGTTCGCAGTGTATTTGCTGCCCCTCTGAGACATTGTAAGATGATATGGGCTGAGGTTTCACTGCTAATCTGATGACACCCAGCTCTATCTGTCTTTTGCACCCGACCAGGATAGTGCGGTCTCAATGTTTAATAGCTGTCTGGTGGAGATCCATGACTGGATGAAGGCTAGCTGGTTGAAATTGAATTCCAGGAAGACTGAGATGCTGGTAGTGGATCCAGGGTACCAGATAGAGAGGCAGATGGTGGGTTTACCATCTGGGCCTTGGCTTCATGGTGTACAACTGCCTGCCTCTGAACAGGTGTGCAATCTGGGGGTGGCCCTTGATGATGGGCTGACACTGCATGCGTAGGTGTCAGCAGTCATCAAGTCTTCCTTTTACCATCTTAGGAACATCACCAAAATGAAGCAACTTGTTCCATCTGATAATTTGCCCATGTTGATCCATGCCTTTGTGATCTCATGCCTTGACTACTGTAACTCCCTTTACATAGGGCTTCTGGGAGTTGATATCTGCTGTTTGCAGCTGGTGCAGAATGCAACAGCATGATTGTTGACTGGGTCTTCGCGCTTCAGTCATATTACTCCCATGCTGCGTGTTCTGCACTGGCTGCCTATACAGTGGTGGATCACCTTCAAGGTCAGTCTTCTGACCTATAAAGCCCTGCATGGACTGGGACCGAGTTATCTCCAAGGGCTCCTGGTTCCCTACAGCCCCGGACATGCTCTCCGATTGACTGACATGGGATTGTTATAGGTTCCCAGGGTGCGGCTAAAAACATCTGGGACTCGGGCATTTATGTTTGTGGCACTATCCCTGTGGAACTCTCTACCTCATCAGATTAGAGAATGCAGAACTGTGGAGAGCTTCAAAACCAGCTTGAAAACACATCTTTTCAAAAAAGCTTTTAGTAACTGATATTTATGAATTGTGAAACATGTTAAATTGAAGTTGAATCTGTGTAAGACTTTTTTAAGTTGTTTTGTGATATGTTTTTATGTGCAGCGCTTTGATATTGGAATTGTGCTATATAAATAAAAATATTATTATTAGTAGTAACTCTTTCTGCACTCTTCCTAACTCGCCCTTGCCAGCTATGTCATTGGCCCCCATATGGATAACGACATCCAGCTTCCCCCCTTGCTATCACCCTAGCGATCCCCTGCATTCGCTTGCCATCCCTCCAAGCCATGCCTCCCAGTAGACACTTTACCTCCCTCTCCTGTTGTCTGCCTGTCCCCAGTTCCACTCCCCACATGATGGATCCCCCACCAGAAGTAGTTTCCTCATCCTTTAGGGTCCTCTTCCACCCACCTTGGCGGCTCCATTGTGGAGGTCCCACACATACTTCTGGGGTGCATCTTTGTGTAACCTTGAGAGATCTTCCTGTTCCTCCAATAAAGTGTAGGAGTGCATAAGTTGCACCAGCTGGTGTATGTGCCTCTCACCCACCTCCTTTCTCGTGCCCAAGCCCATCATAGTCCAGCCACTCCTGCTGCTAGTCATCCTTTGAGGTAGTGGGTGTGGATATGGTGGCCTCTGTGTGAGGGAGGAGGGCCCCTGAATTCTGGACAATTTGGCACAGAGACTAGCAACCTCTGCCCTCAGCCCAGAGAGATGCCTGCAGATGGGGCAACACCGCAGTGTCCAGAAGGTTTTTCTGAACACTGCTGCCTCACAGCCACTGCACTGCACCACCCCCAGGATTTTACCTTTTCTGTTCCCAATGATGCCAGTCTCACTTGATGTGTTTACCTCTTAGTCCCTGCTACTACCCTAAGTCTCCTATGCCAGTGTTTAACCAGCAGCTCAAAACCTTGTTTTTTTATTGAATGGGCTACCCCTTAAAGTTTTCTGTTGTACACAGAAACAGTATCAGAGATGCTGCTCCGCTCCTGTATTGAGACTCTCCCTGTATAGTGACAGGAAGTCTCATACTTCCAGTCAGCTATAAAGATGGATGAGCCGGAGCAGATGGGAATGGGGGCAGGAGGGTGGGTGCTTCCCATCTCTGATCCCTTCCTGTGAGAGTTCTGGAGGGTTTGAGGGCACTGAGGGTGGACAAAGTGCCAAGCCAAGATGGTATCCACCCCAGGGTGCTGAAGGAGCTGGCAAAGGTCCTGATGGGATCTTTGGCAGACCTAATCAATGCCTCACTACACTCAGGGTGTGTACATCAGGAATAGAGGATGGCTCATGTGGTGCCCCTTCACAAGAGTGGCCTCAAGGATAAACCGGGGAATGACAGACCAGTGTGCCTCAAGTCCATCATGGGTAAGCTGATGGAGACTATCCTGAAGGAGAGGCTGGTGGCCCTCCTGGAGGCCAAAGGGCTACATGACAGCAGGAAGCATGGCTTCATAAGTGGCACATCCTTCCAAACTAACCTGGTGGAGTTCTATGACTGGGTAACTAGGCAATTGGATGGGGGCCATGCAGTGGATGTCCTGTACCTGGACTTATGTAAGGCATTTGAATGAGTGGCACATGAGAGGCTGGGAAGTAAATCAGAAGGCACAGGGATGGGTGCAAAGCTGGTGAGATGGGTAGAGAACTGGTTTCAGGGATGGCAACAGAGGGTGGTGGTGGGTGGGGAGCTCTCATCCCCAAGGGTTGTGCCAAGCGATGTTCTGCAGGGCTCGGTGTTTGGACCAGTGTTGTTTGGAATATTCTTTGCAGACATATCATTGGGCATCAAGAGCAAGATCAGTCTGATTGACTCTCTTGAGAGGAGGACTGGATAGGTCCAACCCAACCTCCTCCATCCCTCCCTTCCGCAGCTAATCAGACTTTATAGGGGAGGTCCTCTGTCAGGATTGGTGATTGCCACTTACAGGCACTGCTGATGGACTGATAGGTGACTCTTAACAGGACAAAGGGGAAGACAAGGGCAGCAGATATCATGGTTAGCCCTGGTAAAGGGAAGCATCCAAGGGGATGTGGCGGGTAGTATGAAGCAGAAACAAGCTGGATGGGTGGCAGGGGGTCGGGTAGGGTCATGGGCAGGGTAGTAAGCTGCAACAACTGTGGGGCAGCCATCCTGTTAGGGATCGCATGGAGAGCAGGGGATTGCCTGGTATGTAGACAACTGGAACACCTCAGGGAAGAGATTATGTGGTTCAGGGCAGAGACAGGTAGAGTGAAAGGAAGAGATTGGGGAAATAATCCAGGACTAAGGACACAGGGTGGTGCCCCAGAATATTGCTGGCAGCCCATGCCTGGGTGGAGGTCTGAAGGGATATATGGACCAATAGGACCACCTCAAGAACCACCGTGTACAGGTGAAGGGGGGTGGAGGACAATAGGCAGCAAGGGCAGGAAGGACTCCAGAGTAGGTTTCAAATGCGGGCCCCTTAATAGTATGATAGAAGGGAATCTGAGTGGAGGGGGAGTCACAAAACAGGTTCTCAGTGCTGGCTTCACTGAAGGAGATGAGGCAGGAAGACCAAGTAGGCAAGGTTGGAAAGGATGGGATTACTAGCCACTCAGTGAGCATTGGAATGGTGGCTAAAGAGGGAAAGTCTTCGATGGGTAAGGTTAAGGAGGCAGACTAGGAAACTGGACAGAGGGTCAGGAGCTAAGAGGAGGGGGTGGGGGATATGAGGGGATAAGGGGAAGGATGCATCAGGGAGGAGGGGCAGGTGATGACTAGAGAAGAATGGTGGTGATATCAGAGGAGGATGGGGTGGGTGAGGCAAGACAGAGATGGGGTGGAAGGCAGAACAACTGAGCTGCACTTGGGAACAAAAAAACTGGCAGGAAGGGACAAGGGACAGACAGAGCAAGCAGTACAGGAAAACAAGGGTGGGATTCTAGTACTGGGGCATTCAGTTCTGAAGGGGATCAGATGAAGGAGCAAGGGGGAGAGATATAGTAGAATATGGGAGGAGGCCATGCCAGGCATGACAGTGGAAAAGGTGGGGTAATCCATCCTGAAGTATGCTAGGAAGGGTATGGAGAAACCTCACATACTGTAGTTCTGCATTTGGGAACCAATGTCCTGGCAGGTAATACAGCTGAGATAGTCCAGGAGAGGTTTGTGGAGCTGGAGTGGATTTGTGAGGAAGTGGGGGGGGGTCAGTAACCTTCTCAAAGGTGCTTCCTGTACCCAGTGCAAGCACAGCAAGGAAGCTGAGGATTGAGGAATTTAACATGTGGCTAAGGGATTGGTGCCCATCCAAAGGGTATGGGCTGGTAGAAGGGTTGGGAAGCACATGGTAGGGCATGGATCTCTATGCCAGGGACAGGTTTCACTTAAGTGGGAAGGGTAGGAGGATCCTGAAACAGAGGCTGGAGGAGTACTTAGCAAAAACAAGAATTTAAACTAGTAATGGGGGCGGCAAGAGGGCAGAAGCCCGGCAGGATGCTCAGGCAGGGAAACCTAATGAGCTTACCCCCCATGCTGGTGGCAGGGGACTTAGAAAGGAGTCAGGAGGGTGGGCAAAGAAGGGGGAGCAAGTAGGGAGATGGGTAAAGGAATCAGGGTGAAGGGTGTTAACAATGAACGCTAGGAGTCTGGGGAACAAAGTAGCAGAATTACAGGCTCTCATGGCCGATGAGGAAGTGAATATGACAGCCATAACTGAGACATGGTCCACCCACTACCATGATTGGGATGTGGCAGTACCAGAATATAAGCTATTTCGGAGGGACAGGGTAAAAGGAAAAAGGGGGGGTGATGCTGTATGTGAGGAAAGGTTTGAAATGCATCAGGGAGGAGGGGGAGGAAGGCAACACAGAGGCATTATGGGGGCAGATCCAGGTCTCTAAACATAGGACCCTCAGGATGGGAGTGATTTATAGACCACCCTCTCAGACTGAGGAGTTTGATAGGGAACTAGCAGGGCAGGTCAGAAGGATCTGCCGAAGGGGTTGTGCAGTGATTGTAGGTGACTTCAACCTGCCAGGAGTTGATTAGGGTACCCCAGCTACAACAAATAAGAGGGAGCAAGTACTTCTGGATGTCTTCCAGAACCGCTTCCTATTGCAGATGGTCAATGAGTTGACCAGGTTAGGGAACACCCTTGATCTTGTCCTGGCAAATGGGGAGTTTGTAAGGGAGCTGAGAGTGGAGGAACCACTGGCAAGGAGTGACCATCAATCTGTGTGGTTTAGGATAAACATGGGGAATGTGGGAGTAGGATCAGTCTCAAGGGTGTTAGACTTCAGAAGGGCCGAGTTCAGGAAGATGAAGAAAACAGTGCAGTGGGCTCTAGCAAGGATCAGTCCAGATATGGACACTAATCAGAGGTGGGAGACCATTAAAAGGGGGATAGAGGAGGCAATAGCAACATGTACAAGGGTTCGGAGTAAGAGTGTGAGGGCAAAGAAGCCTAGTTGGGTGAGCAGGGGGATCATGGAGAAAGTAGGAAGAAAAAGAGCTGCCTTTAGAAGGTACAAGAGAACAGGGAGGTGGGTGGACAGAGAGATATACCTAAAGGAGTCAAGAGAAGTGACAAGGGCAGTCAGGGCAGCCAAGGCATCTTGGGAACTCAGACTAGCACAGGGCCTTGAGGCTGGGGAGAAGGACTTCTTTAGGTACATCAGAGAGAAAAGGAACTGCAGAGACCAAACTGTGAGGATTAAAAAGGGAGAGGGGTGGGTGGACATTAAGGCAGAACAGGCAGAAGCACTAAATGAGTACTTCTGCTCTGTATTTACCAAAGAGTGGTAACCAAGGGACTTGTGGAGGTAGGCATGGGGGAGGTGAGGAGACAGACTGGGAAATCACAGTGGGCAGGGTACTGGAGGGCATGAGGGCACTGAGGGTGAACAAGGCACCGAGCCCAGATGGCATACACCCCAGGAGGGTGCTAAGGGAACTGGTGGATGTCCTGGCTGAACCACTTGCATACCTGTTTAACACCTCTCTGGACTCAGAGTGTGTACCACAGGACTGGAGGATGGCACATGTGGTATCTCTCCACAAGAGTGGCCACAAGGATGAGCTGGGGAACTACAGACCAGTAAGCCTCACATACGTCGTGAGAAAGCTGATGGAGATTATCTTGAAGGAGAGGTTGGTTTCCCACCTGGAGGTTAATGGGCTGCAAGACAAGAGACAGCATGGGTTTGTCTTGGGCAGATCCTGTCAGACTAACCAGGTGGAGTACTATGATTGGGTAAACAGGCAATTGGACAGGGCCATGCAGTGGATGTCCTGTATCTGGACTTCAGCAGGGCATTTGATTCGGTGCCACATGGGAGGCTAGGTAGTAAGCTGGAGGGAACAGGAACCTGGGCAAAGCTGGTGGAATGGGTAGTGAGCTGGCTGCAAGGGATGCAGCTGATGATGGCGGTGGGAGGGGAGCTCTCATCGCCCAGGGCAGTGATGAGCAGGGTGCCACAGGGATCTGTGCTGGGGCTAGTGTTATCTGTGATCTTCATTGCCAACATTTTAATAGGCATCAAGAGCAAGATCAGTCTGTTTACAGATGACACCAAGATGGGAGCAGTAGTGGATGACCTAGAGAGGTGGCAGGGGTTACAGAATGACCTAGTGAAATTGGAGACCTGGTCAGACACTTGGTAGCTGGAGTTCAGTGCTAAGAAATGCAAGGTGCTGCATTTCAGAGAAAAGAACCCAAAGAGGAGCTACCAGATAGGGGATATTCAGCTGGCCAAGACAGAGGAGGAGGAGGAGAAGGATCTAGGGGTGATCATAATGGGGGCTATGAACAACTCTGCATAGTGTAGAAAGGCAGCTGCCAAGGCTAACAAGATGCTGGGATGTATTGCCAGATGCATATCCTCCAGGAGGGGGGAGGTGAATCTGACACTGTAAAGATCACTGGTTAGACCACACCTGGAGTACCGTGTGCAGTTCTGGTGGCCATACCTGACGAATGACATTAGGCTACTTTAGGCAGTGCAGCGCAGGGCAACAAAAATGATTCATAGGTTAGAGGAATTGCCCTATGAGGTAGGCTGAAGGAGCTGAAGATGTACTCCTTGAAGGGGAGGAAGGACAGGGGGAACATGATTGAGACCTTCAGATACATGAAGGGGATAAATAGGATGGACACGGAAGGGCTTTTCCAGTTAAGGAGCGGGAGGAACAGCAATGGGCACAATGTGAGATTGGAGGGGGTTGGTTCAGGAGGGAAATGAGGAGACACTTTTTCACAGAGAGGGTGGTGGCAGGTTGGAATGTATTACCAGAGGAAGTGGTATCCTGTAATACAGTGGGCTGCTTCAAAAGGAGATGGGATAGGGTAAGGGGGAGGATCACTGGAGGGGGGAGGGGCAGCTGCAGTATAAGGGCTGCTAGCTGCACATTCAAGCAGACTAGATAGACCGTATGGACTTTATCTGCTGGCAGGTTCATATGTTCATATGCTGATGACACCAAGATGGGGACAGTGGTGGATGATCTAGGGGGATGGCAAGGGTTGTAGGATTATCTGGTAAAGCTGAAAACCTGGTCAGACACCTGGCAACTGGAGTTCAATGCCAAAAAGTGCAAGGTGTTGCATTTTGGGATGAAAAACCCAAGGAAGAGTTACCAGCTGGGGGGGAGTGCAGCTAGCCAAGACAGAGGAGGAGAAGGATCTGGGGGTGCTCATTATGGGGTCAATGAACAACTCAGCACAATGTAGGAAGGCAGTTGCAAAGGCCAACAAAATGCTGGGTTGCATTGCAAAGGGTATATCCTCAAGAAGGGGGGAGGTGATTCTGCCATTATATAGATCATTAATTAGAGCACACCTGGAGTGTTACATGCAGTACTGGTGCCCATATATGAAGAGGGACATTAAGTTACTGGAGGGGGTGGAGTGCAGGGTGACAAAGATGATCCAGGGGCTGGGGGACTTACCCTATGAGAGGAGGTTAAGGGATTTGAACATGTACTTGTTGGAGAAGAGGTGGGACAAGGGGGATATGATTGAAACCTTCAAGTATATGAAAGGAAAAAACAAAACAGGCATTGAGGAGCTGTTCAAAGGAAGGGAAGGGAGGGACACCTGGGGCCATGATATGAGTCTGGAGGGAGGAAGGTTCAGGAGGGAGATGAGGAGACACTTTTTTACAGAGAAGGTGGTAGCTGGGTGGAATGCCTTACCGGTGGAAGTGGTATTCAGTAGAACAGTGGGCTGCTTCAAAAGGAGCTGGGACAAGGCAAGGTGGAGGATCAAGGGAGGAGGAGGGTAGGAGGGAGGGGCAGCTGCACAATAAGGGGTGCTAGCTGCACATTCAAGCGAACTTGATAGGCCACTAGGCATTTATCTGTTGGCAAAAGTTATATGTTCGTATGTTCATAACAATCAGCCCACAACAGTGCTACTCCCCTTCCGTGATCTACAGTGCAAATACACCCAATTTAAAACTCAGTAGTCCCAATAACAGTAAGCCCCAACAACAGTAGTAAGCCTCCTAAAAACTTTTTTACATGTGAGTCAGTGAAAACAAAACCCTGATTCAAGTCTACAGTAATCCTTAATGACTGCAAGCTTTTTAAAAGTTAAATGCAAGAGTATCATCCAGCCTTTTTCCGGCCCCTCGCTCCTTCTGAGTGCCTGGCTGGTCTCTGTTCCTCCCCTTTAGAGATTCAGGCCGATCTCCAGTCTCTGGTCCCACAGCTCCACAGACTCTTCTTTAGATCCCCGATCCCATAGTCCTCAGGTGACCTTTCCAACTTGTTCTCAGGCATCTAGTTATTCCCCTATGATTACCTGGCCAGGAAACTTTCATCCCTTGTGTACAGTTGCCCCCTTCTACTTTCTTGCCCTGCAACAGTTATCCATGAGTCCAATCATGCCCACTCCATCATTCTTTCCATACACCCCGTCCTCCGAAAGTGTTGCTCCTTTCTCCCATTTTGCATTTGCTATGCCACCTGTGCCCAAAATTATTACCTGATTTGAACAGGTAACTACTCTAAGACATGGCCTGCTGATGCAGCTGATTATGGAACTCACTAGACAGGTGGCCATTCTGATATGGAGCTCCCCAACTAGAAGATGGTGAGTGAAGTGAGGGTAGGGGAGCCACTGGGGTCCAGCAACCATAACTTCAATTGGTTCAGGCTGGCCCTTGGGATCAGAATGCCCCTATTAAAAGCCGAAGTCCTAGATTTTAGAAGAGCAGATTTCAGCCAGATGTGGGAGCTCAAGACAGACTGACTAGGGTGTCAGCATTGGAGGTGTAGAGGAAAGATGATGGCAATCAAGGAGACCATTCTCCAGTCAGCAAAGTCATGCACCAGAATTGTTACAAAACAAAATGGGTACAAGAGGCTAATATGGTTCTTGGAAAGGGTTAAAGATGCAGTGAAGTTCAAGAAAAATGTTTTCACCAGGTACAAGGACAAGCAGGGAGAAGAGGACTGAGTTGAATACCAACCAAAAAGTAGGGAAGCAAAGAGGATGGTCAGGGAGGCAAAGGCTAACACAGAGCTCTGTATTAAAGAGCGGCTTAAGGGGGGAACAGTTCTTCAGATATATTAAGGTGAAAGGAAGAGGTGAGGGGGTATTGTAGGGCTACAAGAGGTGTGAGAGCAGTAGAAGATGAACAAAAAGCAGTCATCCTTAATGATTACTTCTGCTCAGTCTTCACAAGAGAAGACAGCAGGCCCCACTTGAAGACGGCTTCAAGGCAGCTGTCAGGGGCATTCCTGAAATGAGGTAGGTAATTTTTCCTAGAGAAACAGTCCAGAAAGACATTGAAACCCTAAGGGTAGATAAAGCCAGATGGGATGCACCCAAGGGTGCTCAAGTAATTGGCTGCAAAATTGGTTGATCCTCTATTAATGATACTGTACTCAGTAGCTTAATTTGACTGGGGTAGTTCTGAAAGACTGGAGGATAATGGTCATAGTCCTACTATAGGCTATTCTACAACTAATAATTGTCATATAATCTGGCACCTCTATGAGAAATATGTTACTTTAAGGAAAAAAAATGTATGTCACATTCATAGACTTCAGCAATGTGTTTGATAATACATTATGCACTAAATTATGGGTAGCCATGTATAAAATGGGTATTCAGCCTTCTTTGATTGGTATACTTAAGGAATTGTATAGTGACACATGGGCATGAGTTAAACTTGGGGTAGGTGGACATCTTTCTTCTAAGATAAGAACTAACAAAGGTGTCAGGCAGGGTTGCATCTTAGCCCCTACCTTGTTTTGTATCTAAATCAATCATCTCCTTTTACAACTTTCAGATTCTATCACTGGTTCTCCATTAATTAACAACTTTGTCTGCCCAGCCCTAGCCTACGCTGACCATTTGGCCATAATATCATTGTTCCAGTCTGGTCTACAAAAAAATGTCTGATTCTTTATGCATTTTCATAGGAATATAATTAAAAAATGTATGAAAATAAGAGCCAGGTAATAGTCTTTGGAGCTAAAAATACTAAAAAGGCATGGCTGGTGGGGTAATAAAAAGCTTAAATCTGTAGACTCCTATGTGTACCTAGGACTGATCTTATCCAATGATGGACTTTGGAACAAACATAAAAGGGCAGACCATAAAACTTAAACAAATTGCGGGTGCTCTTAATACATTTAACCATATCTATGATGGAAACACAGTAATTCCTTTATTAAAAGCTGTACATGCCAAATATGTTCCCATGGCATTGCATCAATGTGAAATTTGGGGAGTTAGGAATTTAAAACCCTTTGAAATTCCTGTTAACAAGCTACTCTGCTCAGCTCTTGGCCTTGTCCCCTCTTTTCCAATAGCTTGGATTAGAGCAGAACTAGGCCTAACTAGTTTAGAGTCTGAATATTTCAGGGTACTTGAATTATTGGATTAAAATAACTAGGATGAACCCTTCTAGGTTACCCTTTCAATGTTTGTTAGAAAAAAAATAAATGGTGTAATATTGGTTGTGCAAAATCACAGTGGTTCCTTGGTATTGATAAGATCTGTCATGACTATGATTTACAAATGTTGAGGTATTATGCTGCAAAAAATATTACAATAAGTCTGAAATATGATTTATATAGCCTTAAAAGAATACGTAATTATAACAAGGGCAAAGACATAAACTCTATAAGGGCCTAAAAATTGCACCTTGTTTGGCTCGGAATGACAATGTACACACGTTCAGATACTATTTGGGTGCATTAATAAATAGTATATTAAGGAAACTTTATACTAAATACAGCTGGGAGCTTTTTAAAAGTAATATCTTTAAAGCTACATTAAACATGAGAAGAATAGTGACACTGAAGTAAGAATTTGTGGCTGTGATTTTAAAGAAAGGGAAAATTTATATCATGTAATTTTCTCTTGCTTTTGGTACAGTATAATGCACCCAGAGCGAGATGGCTCGTTCCATTCTAATAAATCACTGTTGCTTACTATCATGTTTACAACTGAGGATGTATATATAATTAATATCGTTGTACAGTATCTCAGAGCTATTGCACTTATTTGTATGAAATTTCACTAATATTTTGTAATTTGCTGTAAGAAGAGAACATTTTAATATGTAACTGTTTCTTTTATCTTTATAGTATACTGATTTCTACTGAGATTTGTATTTATTGTCTGTCTGCACTTTGTAAAGGTCTATGACCGAACAAATAAACTATTCACTCATTCACATTCCTACTACACAAGGTAGGGGGACAAGGAGCAACCTGGGAATTACAGATCTGTCAGACTTACCTCTTCAGCAAGTAAAATTATGAGTCACTGATCTAAGAGGATCTTGTGGACTACCTAGAAAGCAATGGGCTACAGCATCATAAGCAGCTTATATTTGTGGCAGGGTGGTCCTTCCAAGCTAACCTGATAATTTTCTTTGACTGGATAAAAAAAATAGTAGATAAGGGTCATGATGTTGATTTGCTCTAGTTTTAGTTCATCAAGGTTTTCAACTTAACAACACGCAGAGGATTGCTGAAGCTGGAGGCCCTGGGCATGGCTAGGAACATAGTTAATTGGCTGAAGGAGAGACATCAGAGAGTGGTGGCATATGGGGTTAAATCAAAAGAGAGGAAGGTCATGATGAGTGGGGTGCCACAGGGATATGTCTTGTGTCCTGTTGTCTTCAATATGTTCATTAACAACATTGCAGAGGGCATCTGGGGCAAGCTGTGTCTCTTTGCAGATGGTACAAAGATCTGTGTTAGGGTCTAGTGACAAAGGGATCAAGGAGATAAAGAGGGACATACTGTGACTAGAGAGGTGGCTTAAAGTTTGGCAGTTAAAGATCAATGGCAAAATAAATGCAAGGTTCTGCACCTAGTAAAATAAAAAACAGGACAGAGTACTGGATGGGCGGGGTTAAACTGACCACTGCAGCATAGGAAAGAGCTAGAAGGCATCATTAGTGACTCCCTCAAACAATCACACCAGTGTAGCAAGGCCTATAGTAAGACTATTAGTGTGCTGGGATATATAAGAAGAGGTATTGACAACAGTAAATAGAATGTACTACTACCCCTATAAAAGTCACCATTGAGGCCACACCTGGAACACTGTGCTCAGTTTTGGAGTCCTCGCCTAAAATAGGGCAGGGACAAGCTAGAGGTGGTGCAATGCAGGGTACCAAAATGATTCAGTGCCAAAAGGGCAGCTCTTGCAAAGATCATCTAAAGACCATGAACATTATTGTACACTCACTGGAGTCCAGGGGAGAGAGAGGGGGAAATACGATATAGACCTTCAAGTTCCTGAAGGTAATTAACAATGTGAACTGTGGGGAACTATTCAGCAGGACTGCAGAGTAAAGGACCTGAGGTCACCAGTGGAAGCTGGTGAGGAAAGGTTTAAGAGGGATGTGAGGAGGTCTTTTTTATGGAAGGACGGCACTGTATGTGAAGGTGGCACTGTATGTGAAAAATGACATAAGGGCCACACAGATCCAGGAGGAACAAAATGGGGGAGAGATACTGTGGGTTAAGCTGGAAAGGAAAATGGGGCCAGCCATCCGCACAGGTGTGGTCTATAGACCACCAGCCCAGGAGGAAGAAACAGATAGGGAGCTGATGCTAGCCATCCAAAGGATGGCTGACAAAGGGAGTGTAGTACTGGTTGGAGACTTCAATATACCAGATGTGGACTGGAGCATCCCAGCAGCAGCATCAACTAGGAGCAGATTTATCCTGGACTCCTTCAGGGTGCCTTCCTCAAGCAACTGGTCATGGAACCAACTCGGCAGAAGGCAATACTGGACCTTGTGCTCACAAACAGGGACAGTGTGATGGGGGTAACAGTGGGGAGCACCTGGGTAACAGTGACCACCAGTCATTGTGGTTTGAAATCACAGAAAGAGCAGAACCAAACCACACAAAAACACGATCCTGGATTTTAGGGGGCAGACTTTGGGAAAATGGGGAGATGCTTGAAAGAGGCATTAAGGGAATGGGACAGGAATCAGGGATTGAGGAACAGTGGGCAGTATTTAAAATGGGGATTATAAGAACAACAGAATTATGCATTAAGCAGGTTAGCAAGAGGAAAAGAAGAGGAGACCATTATGGTTTTCCAAAGAGGTAGCAAAGAAAGTGAAAGCCAAAAGACTGCATTCAGGCAATACAAAAAGACACAGGCAGAAGGATAGGGAGAAGTACCAGGAGAAACAAAGGGAGGCAGGGAAGTCAGTAAGGAAGCCAAAGCTCAGACAGAAAAACACATTGCAAAATCAGTGGTTAAAGGGGACAAAACCTTTACAGGTACATAAGTGAAAAAGAAGGACAAAGGAGGGATAGTTAGACTGAAGGGGAGGATGGGAGCAGCGTGGAGGATGACAACAGTAAAACTGACATATTGAACAGGTATTTCTGCTCAGTCTTTACTAAGGAAGAGGGGGTAATGGGTCTGAAGGGAGTACAAGGGGTGAGAATGGTGCAGAAATGGACACAAGTCCCTTTACACGAGAAAGGGTCCTGAAGGAACTGGAAGTAATAAGAGTTGACAAAGCAATGGGGCCAGATGGGGTGCACCCAGGGTCCTTAAAGAACTAAGAGGTGGTGGCTGAACCTCTGGCTATCCTGTTCAGCCAATCACTGGAAACAGGGGAGGTACCCAAAGACTGGAGGACAGCAGATGTAGTCCCCTTATACAAAAGTGGGAACAAAGAGGAAGCAGGGAACTACAGATCAGTCAGCCTCACCTCGGTAGTGGGAAAGATCATGGAAGCACTACTGAAGGAGAGATTGGTGGAACATCTGGTTGTCAATGGACTACAGGACCCAAGGCAGCATGGTTTCACCAGGGGGAGGTCATGTCAGACCAACCTCATTGAATTTTTTGACTGGGTGACTAGGGAGGTGGATCAGGGGAGGGCAGTGGACATGGCCTATCTGGACTTCAGCAAGGCCTTTGACACTGTGCCACATAGAAGACTATTACACAAACTGGGGAATATGGGTGTGGGCAGGACAGTAGTGTGGTGGGTAGGTAACTGGCTGGGTGGCAGGACACAGAGGGTGGTGGTAAATGGCTGTCACTCCACAGAGGGAAGAGTGACCAGTGGGGTACCACAGGGATCAGTGCTGGGACGGTCCTATTCAACATCTTCATCAGTGACATTGCACAGGATCTAGAAGGCAGAATTTCACTGTTAGCTGATGACACAAAGCTCTGTAACAGAGTAGACACACCAGAGGGTGTAGACAGAATGAGAAGGGACCTGCAGAAACTTGAAGAATGGTCAAGGGTTTGGCAGTTGAAATTCAATGCAAAAGAAGTGCAAGATAATGCATATGGGGCACAAAACCCTGGCACAATATATCAGTTGGGGGTGAGGATATAGCATGCACCAAGCAGGAAAGGGATCTTGGGGTTGTCATCTCTGATGACCTCAAAGGTAGGAAACAGTGTGACAAGGCATCAGGTAAAGCAAATAGGATGCTGGGATGTATAGGCAGGGGCATCACCAGCAGGAAAAGGAGGTCATAATTCCGCTATACAAGACACTAGTGAGGCCCCACCTGGAGTACAGTGTACAGTTCACTGGAGACCATACCTACGTAGGGACATAGACAGGGTAGAGAAGGTTCAGAGGAGGGCAACAAAGATGGTGCATGGGTTGCATCACAAATCCTATGAAGACAGGTTGAAGGAACTGAACATGTACTCCCTGGAGGAGGAGGAGAGGGGATATGATAGAGACATACAAGTATCTTACAGGGAGGAACAGGGTGCAGGAAAACACTATTTTAAGCGAAAAGATGTTTCAGGACTAGAGGGCATGGGATGAAGTTGGAGGGAGGATGATTCAGAGGAAACATGAGAAAAAATTTCTTCACAGAGCGGGTGGTGGACAAGTGGAACACCCTGCCAGAGGAAGTGGTGGGGGCTGAAACAATCACGGGATTTAAGAATGCATGGGATAGACATAAAGGAATTCTAGAGGTCAGGGGTTAGGGGAAATAGACTTCTAGGAAAACAAACTGAACTTACAAGCTCAAATGGGCAGACTAGGTGGGCCATAGGCCCTTATCTGCCGACACTGTCTATGTATCTATGTATCTATGGAGTGGTGGAGCCATGGTACAGTCTGCCAGTGGAGGTGTTGGTTGCCAAGATCATAAATGGTTTCAAGCAAGACTGGGAAACAGAGAAGGGCAGTTCATAGCAGAAGGTATGTACAGTAAGCAACTGGACTCATAGGAAGAAAAATAACCCACATTCACAACAGAAGCATAGGAAAACATTTCTGTGCAACATTTATTCACAGCGAGCAGTGAACACAACACACCAGCACATCCACGAATGTCTCAATGTTGTGCATGAAAAGTGCTTTTCCAAGAGACCAGTTGTCAGCTGTTTTATGGGGTCTACAGGAGGCCTACCCTTTAGAGAGGAACAAGCTTTTGTCAGGCTATGTCTTCAACTTCTGCCGTTACTGATTGGGATTGCAGAGTCAGATTTCAACCCAACAAATTCACTGGGGTTATGTGCAAACAAGACCTCAGAAGGTGCACAAAAAATAAATGCTAAGCAATACACAAAAAGGAGGTATTCCACGTACTAGACAATATCGGTGGCAAATAAAAAAGTTTATTTGCAAAATGGATCACATGGAACAATTGTGCTAAAGCTATTTAAGTTGCCACCGGTACTGTTTTGTACCTAGAGTGCCTAATTTTTGCATATTGCCTTTCAGATTTGAACCCCCAGGCTCCCGAGTGGACAGATCACAATCATTAGGCCGCCAAACCTTCAGGCTGGCCCAGGACACATATTTAATGTGGTAAAAATACCCAAAAATTGTGACTCGGTATTAGGCCCATAGTTTTCTCTTCATTCTCCTTTTTTCTCTGTATAAGCACAGTGTATGTCCAAAATGGTACTAGATGCTCATGTCTGGGTGGTTGTATTTATATTTGCAAATGTAATTGTACTGATAAAGCTAATAAAACAAATTTGGAAACAGAGGATTTTGCATTCATGATGAATAAATTGGTTTGTGAAAACTAAATGATTTACATTACCTAATAGAATTGTGTTTTCACCATTCATATTTTGTCTGATAAGGTAATCCTGTCCACAAGGCAATGATTTTCTAATCTGTTTTCTATAAAGAAGTGATGTAACTGTACTTCTTGCAGTGCAAAATATTAAGGGCCGGATATTCAAAAGGGTTGCGCAATGCGCAATAGGGTTGCGCCAGCGCAAGTCAGAAAATGAGCCATTCTGCGATATTCAGCAGGAGGCAGTTGCGCCACTGAAAACATGCTGAGCAACAGCGCAATGATAATGAAGGCATGCACAACCGAAGGGGGTGGAACCATGCTTAAAGTGAGCAGTGTGATGTTCAAAGACTTGCGCAATGCGCAACAGTGGAGCAGGCGGAAGTTGCGACATAGCGGAAATGAGCCAAAATAAAAAGGAGCAAGGAAGAGGTGCAAGAACGCTACAGGGAAGCCACATGAGGCAGGGGGAGAGACAGAGAAATAGGGAGAAAGAGGGCAGGCCAGGGAAACCACAACACAGAACAGGGGCAAGGGAAGCTGTGTGGGGCCACAGAGTGCAGAGGCCAGTAGGTGTACCCGGTGCAGGGGAGGTAGCAGTCAGGACAGCGGGGAAAAAGCAACAACAGCTGGGGGGGAACACAAGCCAGGGACATGGACAGTGCCACCTTCCACATGGAAGCCATAATGAGGAGGGTGAGAAGGCATGCTGCAGGGGGACGTGGCCGTGGAAGGGCCCTTCAGCGTTATGCCCCCAACAGGCAGTACCGAGCCTGCACCAGCTTTGAGCTGTACACATATGTTGAGATAGTGGGCCGGTACTGCCTGAACAGGACAATACTGAGGTGGCTCTGTGAGCTGTGCAGTGATGTGATGCAGGCACCCTCACGACGGAGTCATGCTCTGTCAGTGGAGACAAAGGTAACAGCCTGCATGTGCTTGCTCACCACGGGTACCTTCCAGAGACCAACAGGGGACACCACAGGCATAACACAGTCAGCCACATCATGCATCCTCACCCAATTCCTCAGTACACTGCTGCCACATGCTGCGGAGTACATCCATTTCCCCACACCGCGGCGGAGTGCACAGCAAACATACAGGAGTTCCACAGGGTAGCACGTATGCCTGGCATGCTAGGGTGATAGACTGCACCCATGTGGCCATTCGCACACCACCTGGCCCCAATGGGGCTGCCTACATGAATTGGAAGGGATATGCCAGTCAACTGCCAGGTGGTGTGTGATGCCAGTGGGCACATCATCAATGTCTGTGCCACGCACCCTGGGGGAGCACATGATTCCTTCCTCTGGTACCAGTCAGCACTATGCCATCGATTTGAGAGTGGGGACATCCCCACAGGTCATCTAGTGGATGAGTATGTATGTAGAACTGACAAATCGTGGGCAAGGGGGGGTAAGCCAGAGGTGCCATGGGTGTGGCCCACATGGTTTGGTGCAGTCTGAGCCTGAACAAGACACTAACCTCCACTATCTCCACACAGGTGACAGTGGATACCCACTCCTTCCCTGGCTGCTCACACCCTACCGGCGGCCCACTACCCCATTGCAGCAACGCTTCAATGAGGCACATGCCACCACACGCAACGTCATTGAGCTGGTGTTTGGGATGCTGAAGGCGCATTTCCATTGCCTGGACACCTCTGGCGGTGCCCTACAGCATAGCCCCTCAAAGGCCTGTGGGATATTCCTGGCCTGTTGTATCCTGCATAACATGGCCAAAGACTGTGGGATAGCCGTACAGGTCGAACAGGGGGACAGCGATGGGGATGATGGTGCTGCTGGTGACGATGGGGATGAGCAGCCCCCCCTTGGCTGACGGGACCCCCGACTGATCCAGCTGGCACAGCTGCACCGGGACACCATCACAGAGGAGCACTTCAGCCAATACAGGTAAGTCATGGGGCCATGTGCAACCACCAGTGGCTAGGGCACAACCCACATACACACATGGAAACACACCAGGGGTGCATGCTGACAAGGGATGTGGCAGGGCACAGAAGCACACACATACAACCAGGGAGGAGTGAATAGTAACACGCCACATAGACGGACACACACACGCATACACAATAGGCACAAAGTGCGCAGGGGTCAGGTGCAAAACAGAGCAGGAACACAAACACTAGCAACACACATGTCCACAGACAACCATGTCCACTGACTGTCTATGTGCATGTGTCAGATGCTGGGCACCATCGCACTTTGGTGTACAGCGCAATGCAGGAATCATCATGCACACGTACCTGTGGACAGCAGTCAAGAGGGTGTGCAGGTGGACCATGTGTCTGCGTGTTGGGCTGGGCACCCACCGGTGCACTGCCCACCAAAACACACAATGCACACAGGGCAGCACCAGACAGTGCCCACACTGGGAGACAGGTCAGTCTTGCGGCACAGTGCCACATCCGCCTCGGATGCATGGGCGGCCCCGACGAGACCCAACAGCACTGGCAGGCTGACCACGGGCCTCATGGGGTGGCACCGATGGTTCACCAGGGGTTCCACTGCATGAACGTGACCGTACCTGCACAGGGGTCTGCAGCACACCGAACATACCTGCACCAGGAGTGCTCGGGATGCCCACAGCTGAACCTGGCTTCGACAGGGTGGGTGTCGCATGATGCCAGGAATGGGGAGTGGATAGCGAACTGTGTGGTGTGAGTGACACATGGGCACCTGACTGTGTGCCCATTGTGGCCATGACAGCGACCAATGCCTGTGTTTGCCTGTCAATGGCAGCGGTCACATCCTCCTGCAACTGGACAATCTGTGACAGGATCCTATCGATGTCCCTTCTGTGTCACTCCTCGACTCACTCCAGAGCCAAACAGAGTGCCTCCACAGATGTTGCAAGCTGCATCTGCTGCTGTACTGATTCCTGCAGTAGGCGGGTGTGCTTGTCAAAGAAGTCATCTGCCACCTCGGCATCCTGTCCCTCAGGGTATGGAAGGGCCTGATGTTCAGCACCCCTTGAGGGTGGGTGCTGCTCACCAGGACCAGGTATGGGCAAGTCCACAGGCGGTGCACAGATGCCACCGCTGAACCCTGAACCCCCAGTCTCAGTGGGTGACTGCTGCTGCTGCCCCTCCACCTGCTGTACCCAAGGGATCAGTTGTTCCGCCACTGTGGCTGCAACAGTGCCACTGACCTGACCAGCCACCGTTGCTGCCCCACTGGTGCTGACAGGCACAGCCTGGGACTATGCTGACATGCTGCCACACACGTCAGAACCAGCCAGGTCCATGGGTGTGAGCTGGCCTGCTGTGTGTCCATTCTGTGACACACACATGTCACTGCCCATAACCAGGGCCCCTACTTTTCTGCGGCACAGTGGGACCAAGTTCTGCAGCAGGACTAAAATTTGCCGCAGAACTTCTGCGGCTGTGGTTTGTAATTTCTGCGGAAGTTCTGCACCACTAACAAACTACCGCATCACAGTGTCAGCTTGTCATCCTGACTTCACTTTCATGGCAGTGGTTATAGCAATCAGGATGGTGGAAAGCACAGTAACACAAGTGCAAAAAATAACAGACATAAAAATAATTTTATGCCTAAAAAAGCAAAACAAATGTCTCTCTCTTAAGGTCCTAGACTGTTGCATAAATGACATATGCAGAGGGGATCTTATGTGATAAATAAGGTATGCTATCTATCCCACTAATGAGGTTTCCACTGTCTATCACTTATTTATCTGTATGTGCTTTCTACACCACTCATGAGGTTCCCACTGTGTATCACTTATATATTTATATTTATATGCAATCTGTAACATACATACAAATATGCGTGTGTGTGTGGTGAGAGAGACAGAGATACTGTGTGTGTGTGTGTGTGTGTGTGTGTGTGTGTGTGTGTATATATTTTTTTAATTTCCACGAACTTGCATCCTCATTCATACAGGTCCCATTGGAAATGGAATAGAGGAGTTATTGCAAAACTCATTTTTCATGTCAACCTGCTTTCCCTGATGCACTGACATGCATGTGAACCAACTGTGAGATAGAGCTCACCTGCTCATTACAATGTGTCCACCATGTGACAAAACACTGCACCATACCTTCTCAGGCTCCGAGCAGTGATGTGTTCCACCAATCCTTGTGCCGCCGCCCAGCCAGCTCCCAGAGCTAATCTCTGAACCTGAGTTGCTGGCACGGAAACACAGCATGCTATCCTCTGGCCCCAACAGCTGTCCCAGCATACAATATTCTCAATAACTTTTAGGTGATTCTATCAACCAATGACAATATGTAATCAATAACCCTGGCAA
The DNA here is from genome assembly GCA_016271365.2 of Neoceratodus forsteri. Lineage (NCBI taxonomy): Eukaryota > Metazoa > Chordata > Ceratodontiformes > Ceratodontidae > Neoceratodus > Neoceratodus forsteri. The sequence goes on from CM057454.1 coordinate 801,295,672, forward strand.
AAGTGCAATTATTTATTTAACAGGTCTTTTCTTTCAACAGGTCTACACATTATTATATTTCACTTTTCTGGGCATAATTACTTTATTTTTCTTAAAAATTTAGACAGTTAAATTCATTTTACCAGTTATTCATTTCAGATAGCGTCTCTATACCTTAAAGGCACAAATAGGTTTGTACAAAGTGAGGTATGGACTTAACAGGTCTGTGCTATTGACAAGGTTTTGTTTAAATTGGCCCTAGTGCAACAATGTAAGACTGAAAATTGTATTAGGCTGTAGTGCAGGTTGAGCAAATATCACCATGCATGATGTGCTGTGCCACCGTCTCTGGCAGTGGAAGCTGTGGTAGATAAGCGACTGTTCATTTCTGTTGCAGAATGCAGCCATTTCATTAGCTAATGTATGATGTTATAGCAATGATAACATCACATTCTGAACATATAGGGGGTTTTGATATAAAAAGAGGGGAAGGGAACCAGATTTTATGTATCAACAGAAACATTAATTAAAAAATCACCAAGAAGAGTGAATTCTGCGGCACCGCAGAAGTTCTGCGGTAGATTGCAAAAGTTCTGCACAAAATTCTGCGGCCACAGAATTCTAAGGGCCTTACCCATAACGGTCATTGCATCATCAATGGTTCAGGTCTGTGCCACAGCCACAGCCACAGCGTGCTGGCATCCTTGGATGCCAGACTGCTGAGACACAGGAAGGGCCTCCCCCACACCTGTCTCAATGACATCAGTGTTGACAGCCAGGCGGACCCACTGTTGCAATGCTCACTGGCTACCTGCGGAGGTGGATGGTCCCTCCTCCAACTCCAGATGACTGTCCGCAGTGGACAGACCCTCCACTGCTGACCCCTGCAGATGCGCAGGATCTGTAACAGAAAGTAAGGACACGTTAGTGCATGTGATCTACCCTCCCCCCCGACAGACCATGATGTACCATGCAGTGATGGGCTACCACCTGTCTGGAAGCCACCTCCTGGAACACCCTCAATGGCACTGCGCTGCATGCTTGCAGCAGCCTGTCTTCTGCAAGAGTCAGCTGTACCACCTCCGGCTGGCCCCCGCCTGTTGCAGCACGTGCCGCCCTGATGGCAGCCACCTTCTCCTTCACCCTCCTCCTGTCGGTACCCATCTACTTCTTACACTCCTGCACAAAGCACTGGTGGCTTCCGTGCAGGTTGATGGCATGTGCCACCCCCTCCCATGCAGCAGCGCAGGCCTGAGAGGTGCCCCGCCGTCCACTGAGCAGTGGCTCCTGATCGATCCGGGCCTCAAAGAGTGCCTCCGCCTCAGTCTTGGTGAAATTGGGCCTCCTCTTCCACCCACCATCGTTGTCCTCCTCACCCAGTCCTCGCTCGGTCATTATTCAGCCTGTATGATGACAGTGGTTACCTGTGACTGTGCAGTACAAAGCAAGTCCCTGATACCACAGTCCAGAACACCACACAGCATGCAACTCACCAATAAGCTGCAGTAACCGAATATGGCCACTGCAGAACAGTGTTGCATTTTTATAGCACAATCCATGCAAATTAAGTGTGGAGCAACTTTAATGAGATGCAAATTGCGCTGCTGCGCCATTGCATTGCTGATCGGATGATTTGCATATGACGGCTGAATATCGCGCTTTTGCACTTTACGCAATTGTGTTGAACGTGCTGACCCAATAGCGCAGTTCTGTGGCATGCGTAGTACACCGCACTGCGCATGCCCACGTAGCTTACGCAGGTATCTGCCGTGCTGATGACGTGCTATGCACGGTAGGCAATTCAGGGCATGGCCACCATTGTGCCAGTGGCGCTATGGTGAGGCTCACTACATGGTGCTGTGGCACAACTGCACAATAGTTCGCTGTGGCGATGGCACACAGGCAACCAATCGTGCTAGATGCATAGACGTCTGATGGCGCTGTGTGGCCTTGCGCCAGAGACCCATGACCCTGTACCCGACCTTTGCCTCCTTGGCGCTATACGTCCAGTATGGCTGCACCTCTATCGCGCTGTTCAGTGACAGCGCGATAGGGAATGGTGACACTGTACCGAGCAGCACTTCCATGTGGGGTGCGGCGCAGAAGCCATATTGCCTACTATAGCGTTAGAGATGGCACGCAGGAGAGCCCCTCAGTGGAGTGCCCTTGAGCTGGCCAACCTTGTGGCCATTGTGGAGCCACACTATGGCCCACTGTTTGGTGAGGAGCCACTGGACAGGGCCAGGATCCAGGTCTTGCAAGAGGTGGCCACTAACCTGGAGGCGGCCACTGGCCGCAGGAGAGTGGCGGAACAGTGCAGGCACCAGTATGGGGACCTTAGATGGAGGGAGCTGGAGCAACTTGCACATCTGCGGTCGCGTGCCAGGAGGGGCGTGGTGCCTCATCCAGGTGGGTGATACGTCTACACACTTGTATGGTCCATATGGGTAACACTGTCTTATGCGTCCAGCACATAGGGGAGGGATAGTCTATGGTTGGCTGTAGCGGTGTTTACAGGGTATGGGGTGGGTGGGTTTGGCTGGGTGGGTGGGCACACACATTGGGGCAGGGGGAATATGCTTTGGGTTTGTACTGATGTGTTTCTCTCCTTTTGTCTCCCACAGGTGGAGGAGGATGGTGGACTGGCAGCAGAGGGCGGAGGACGCTGCACAGGGGCATGTCGGGGACCAACCCGACACCATCAACATCCCGATGAGGGTGAGTGCCATGACACCATGATTGCTATTGCATGCTGTGTGAGACAGGGTGGGAAGCAGGGCATGGCCACCATCCATGGACACCACTGCCATGCAAGTGACATGTGGCAGTCAGCATTGTCCAGTGGCACTGCATGTCTGGGAGTGCATCAATGGTGGTCCATGCGTGCACTGGGGCACATGGCTGTGGCACTGCCTGCCCACTGCATAGCCACATTACTGTACGGCCTTGGTTGTGCTGTGCTGGACATGGGCGGTGGGTGTGTGCAGTGGTACACATGGCTGTTGCTGCCTGGTTGGGCATGTCTTGTGGACACGGTCACTGTGGGTGGGCGCACACCATCACAGGAGCGTGGCACATGGCTGTATGCCATGCATAATGGGTGGGCTGCAGAGGGATGGACAGTCACACCTATTGACTCTGATCCCCTTGTCCTAGGTGTGCGGATACTCCTGCGTATACAGCAGGCCATCCAGGAGCTTCTGCAGGTGGTGCAAGAGTCCCTCTCCATCTTAAGGGATCTACAGCAGCATGGGGTGAGGAGGAGGAGGCGGCCCAGGCAACAGCCCCAGGCAGCGGAGGACCAGGCTGGACACTGACAGCTGCATGGGCAGCCTGGGTCTACCACCCTTTGTTCAACCCTCACACACCACCTACTCTCTCCCATATGTTCACCCCTGCCCCTTACCCAACCCCACCTTGTTCCTGTCCCTCCACCCCATGTTTGTACATAGTTGTATATAGTTGATTTTGATATGTTTTTGAATACAGATATTTTGATATGAATGCTGTGGTGGTCTCTGATTTGCAGCTGGCTATAGGTGCTCAGTTGCAGTGGTGTGCATGGCATCTGGGGTGGTTCAGTCATGGGTATGTGTGTGCGTGGGGAAGTGTCTCTGGTGTGGGAGTGGCTAGCAGTCAGTATCTGTGGTATGTCTTGTTCCCTGTACATTGCATTACTGTGTGCAGTGGTCCATGGTGCATGCTCTGTGTCCATTGTGCCCCTGTCAACCCGTTCTTGGCCTGTGCAGCTGACACCCTTGCATGTCTGTGGCCTGCAAAATCTGCTGCCTTGTCAGTGGTGACTGTCCCTGCAGGTCATCCACTGTGACCGTCACAATGCTAGGTTGCCTCCTGTCAATGGTGTGGTGCATGTTTGCCTTGGGTGACACTGTGGCCTCCGCAGTTGCTGTCCCACCTCCATGCTGTGGCTTGTGTGTGTTGCAGGGACTGTGCACCACTGTCTGTGACTTGTGCTCCAGGCATATGCTGGTGGCGTACAGGGCCACAGTTCATGCACAGGGTGGGTGTCACCCTGTGCCACATGGAGGACTGCAGGCTGTGTGTGCACAGTTTTCATGGGCCCACACTGGGGGCTTGGTTGCCATACTACTGCGTCCCTGTGTTAGTGTCCCCATGTGTATGGGTGTGTGTTTGTCCCTGCACTGTGTTGCATCCGGTGTCCTGCATGCTTCCATGCACCACTGTGGGTGTCTGTGCTGGCTGCTGTGGCTCGTGGTGGGTCAGGCTGTGACACTTGTCTACTGTGCAGGGTGCTGTATCAATGGTGGTGGTGTCAGGGGCACGCCCTTTCCCGTGTGAGGTACCTCTTGTGCCGACACATGTTCGGTCTCTCAGCTGTGCCTCAGGGGGATTGTGCATGTTGGCACTGTGTCTGCCGTTGTTGCATTGCCGTGTGCTGCCACCCACTGCTGGGTGCTCATGGTGGGTCTGGCTTGTATGGTTCTGTGGTACACGAGGTTGCAGTGTGACAGTGGGGGTGGTGGTATGCATGGGGTTTCCTGCAGTGGTGGTCACTGCTCATGGGGGGTGTCTTGGGGTCATGGTGCAGGGTGTGCTGTGCACAGGGTGGGCTGCTGTGCCATGGGGTGGTCCGCCCTCCTTGTGTGGCAGTCTCAGTTTGCTGGTGGGTGTGCTGGGGCACCGTGGCCCAGCTGTGTTTTGTTTGCTTGTCCCTATGGGCCGGTGTATATTCCAGCCCTCCCCCAGTTGTGCTGTGCTTGGGGTGTGGGGGTGCATTGTCAGTTCTGCTGTGTGTTCCTGTGCCCATCTGTGGCATGGGTGGTGGGCCCCTACCTAACTCCCTGGTTGTGCAGTTACATTGCTCTGCTGCTGGGGGGCTCCCTGCTTGCGCTATGGCGCCTCTGGGCTGCTCATCTGGGCAGCCCTTGTTGCACCATAGTGCATCGTATCTGCTCAACTTCCCCCTCCTAGTTACGCTATGGCGCAAGTTGTGCGATATTCAGACGTTGGCTGTTGGCGCAATTTGGCTTGCTCCTTTTTTGAATATCGCATCTATTGTGCATGGGTGCAATGGACTTGTGCTTGCTCCTGCTATTGTGCACCTTTTGGGCGTAGTTTCAATATCCAGCCCTAAGTATAACTAAATTAGTTTATCCACAAATGGATTTCTACTATTTTATCCTTTTCAAGCTTTGCTTTCTGCAACTTCACAATAGCTAAAATTTATTTATTAATTCATTTATTTATTTGAAACTTCGGATTGATTACCCTTGAGCTAATAGCTCTTTTAAAAAGGTTCCACGTTGAGTACAAGATATACATAATAATGGAAGTTACACAAGAACATACAGAAACAGTGATTACAAATACAGAAGAGATTATAAATACAATTTCTTATAAGTAGCAGCTCAAAGCCTTGTCTTGAGAAACAGCTAACAAAACAGCACAGTCTATAGTGGTAGAGGTGTATTGGGGCATTAGGTAAGCTCAGTGATAGGGGTGTGTGCTATATGAGATGGGAGGGTAGATAGAGGAGTGGGACATAAAAAGGGAGTAAGAGGGGGGCATGGCCAAGTGATGAACAAGATGGCAGCATAACTCATGAGCTGAACACTTGTCATATAGGCAAATCCAGCAAGGAACCCAGTAGAATGGTGCAGTAATAGTCAGGACATTAATAAATAAAACAAGCTAGCCCACGGCTTTCAAAACATAATTCTCACATAGTATTCAGTGGTAAACTCCAGGCACAGCATTGTATGCTATCCTTGGATAACCAGAAGCATGGCAGTCTCAGGGGGAACCATGATGGATGCGGCAGAAGTAGGCAGGATGTTTCAGGTCATGCTACATCAGCTAGACAGCCTAACGCTGGCCAAACAGCAGAATAATACTGTTGTTCAGAAAATAGAGGGTCGCTTGCTAAATATGGAACAACAGGTTGGGACTCAAGAAGCAGCTATGGGAGAAGTCCGGGCAGCACAGAGGGAACAGGGAGACACTATCAGGTTCCTGCTGCAAAAAGTAGATGATCTGGAAAACCGCAGCAGGTGGAAAAACCTGTGTCTACTGGGTTTTCCAGAGGTTGTAGAACAGAGAGACACAATAGCATTCCTGAACCAGGTCCTGCCTGGTATTTGGGATACAACACCACAATTCTGTTTTGATATTGAAAGGGCCCACAGAACACTAGCATCCCCCAAAAGCTGGAGAAATAACAAGGGCCATAATGATCTGGGTGCTTAATTACAATGTGAGGCAGCAGATCCTATTGATAGTCAGAGGTTGCCTCATGTGGCAGGGACACCCTATATCTGTGTACAGAGATTTTTCTAAGGAACATTTGGACAAAAGGCAGTAGTTCACTGCATCCTGAAAGACAATGCGAGACCAGGGACTAAAATACTCCCTGAGATATCTGGCCACGATGCCGGTGGTGATAATGGCCTTCCCTGCATGTTCGAAAGCACCACTGCCTTGGAAGAATACCTGGCCCAGGAGGGTCCTTGCTCTCATCAATATCCCAAAAAGCAACAAGGAGGGAGCAGAAGTCCTAAGAGCAAGAACCGAGAATCCAGAACCCTGGAAATGATGAGGAAGACATGTTAATGGAAATGGTGTGCCACGCAGGAAATGCCTGGGCCCTGCCATGCCGTAGCTGACAGAAATGACAGATAAGCAGCAGTCACCAGTGGAGGGACCCCTCTCTAGAAAAGCAAGCAATGCCAGGGTACCGGGAGGTACAAGAGACCCAGCTGGTGGAGACAATATCCTTTGTCTGGTACATGACCGACAACTGGTATGCAGCTCTAAGGTTTCCTTCTCTGGAGGGAATTAGAAGGCCTGGATGATATGCAGAGGGGGTAGGTCCCATGACTGAAGAGCCAAGCCGCTTCAGACCTGATACACCGCCACTACCTGGAGTTACAAGGAACATCAATTTGTTGGAGAGGGTTCAGAGGAGAGTAGCAAAGAGGATAACATCAGTAAAAAATATGGACCACACGGACAGGTTGATGGAACTAGAACTATATAGCATGAGATATTGCATGCAAAGAGGGGACTTATGCCTAGTTTTTAAAGCAACTAAGGACAGTAGCTGATGGAAAAATATTGGTCTATTAAGTAACAATGGTAGGTATAATAGATACCATCAACAACAGTTAAGTGAAAATTATAGAACAAATCAGAGAGGTAATTGGATAAATCAAAGGGTTATTAACATCTGGAATAAACTACCATTGAATATTATTAATAATATGTCACTGGACAAATTTTAAAAATCCCTCTATATTTATATGGGAAATAAAAAATACATCCCTTAATAACAATAGGTGAGTCTTCAAGGCCATAAGGCTACTGACTCGTATCTTCTGTGATTCTGTGATTCTGTATTAAGAGAAGGAATCGGAGAGGTACAACCATGGGGAGACGCAGGCAGCAGTCGGACTTGCTCTGAACCCTACAGCCACTCGCCTCTTAAGCCAGGACTCAGCTATGTTGCTGCACATGCATGACAATTAACCCACAGGACACTGATCGATAAGTACCCACTCTATTTTTATGGGAAGAGGTGGGGGGAGCAAAGGGTGATGAAGAGTTAAATGGGGTGACAATAGACCAGCTAAAAGGGATGCCTCAAAAAGGGACCCAACCATGTAGTCTGCCATAGCGGCTGAAGGATCCAGCTACAGTTCCCCCCTTCACCCCCATGAAGATAAAAGTGAGTGGCCTGAAGCATTACGGAAGCCATGGGGAGAATGTATCATCCCAGGAGGTAACCATTATGTAGCCCCCCCAGCTAGCAAGGGGTGCGGAAGGACCCAACTATGGTGCTGTGGGTAAGCCAAGCACACAACTTACATTTACCAAGAGGTAGCCGCTTAGCTTATTCACAGCTCGCGAGAGAGAGAGGTGCAAAGGAAGGGTTATCCCCCCTAGGTCTTAGGAGAAACAGGGCACAGATGGTGAAAATGTTGGGTATAATTGGACAAGGCATATGTGCCCCCCCAGGGGATAGCAGGTGGGCCTTGTACAGCACTGAGGTGCAGCCAACCCAATGCACCTGGGAGCCCCCAAATGGCATGGAAGTGCAGAGTGTATGTAGTTTTACAAAGTTTGATGAGGTAAGAATGATGTATGAGCTGTATAGTGCTGTTCATTGTATGTCAGTGTTGTCACTGTTACTGAAAGGGACAGCAGACTGAGTCCATAAGCCAGTTCATGGGGGCGGGAGCCGGAAAAGATCTGCTGGGGTAAACGTATGTATGCTACTCTGTAGCACTGGCAATGGGCCAAGGTCATGAAAGCCCAAATATGGATGGGTACCTTTTCCCTCTACAACCAAGTCACAATACACCCACCATATACAGACCTCTCCAACTCACAATATGGTTGACATACTGTAACCTGCATCTCCTGAAAAGTCAGGGGTCTAAATACCCTGGTTAAGAGGAAAAAGGTGCTAACCTATCTTAAAAAACAAAAGGCACAAATTGCCCTACTGCAGGAGACTAAACTTAGCAAGAAAGACCACAAGCTCTTGAAGAGAGACTGGGTAGGTCAGGTGGTGCATGCATCGGCACCCACCAAAAAATTGGGGGTTGCTATACTTCTCCATAAACAAGTACCCTGGTCCCTGACTTAGGCAAAGGCCAACCCCAAAGGCAGATGGGTGCTTGCTAAATTTCAGACCCCCATACAGCCAACTTTGATAGGGAACGCATATGCACCCAATGAAGATGACCCTATGATTTTTCACCAGCCAGTCCAAAACCTGCTTAACCTGGGAGGAGGAAACCCCCCCATTATCGGCCCTGCAGAGCTTGATAAGGGACCAGGGACTTACAGACATCTGAAGAATATTGCACCCTAGGACCAGAGACTACTCCTTCTATTCCCCAGTACACGGCTCATATAGCTGTATTGATATGTGGCTTACATCACCCCAGATTACCCAAGGGCCACAGAGTCTGAGATCTAGATGATGGTCATTTCTGATCACAGCCCAGTTACACTGACTCTCCAACAGGGCCCACCCCCACCACACTCCACCACGTGTAGACTAGATCCTCTGTTAATGAAAGAGCCAGGCTTTGAGGAATGGGTAGAGGTAGAGAGCAGGCTCTTCTTCCAGGAAACCCCATGGGAGATACCTCAGCAGGGAACACGTGGGAGGCATTTAAGGCCACCCTGAGGGGCAAGGTCATAGGATACGTAGTAGCCAGAAGGCATCGGCAGAAAGCAGAACTAGGTGACCTAGAACATGAATTTAAAAATATAGAAGCAGAGCTTAAGCTCAACCCTACCTGGGCACCCCATGATGCACTAGTCAAAAAAGCCCTGGAAATTTGCACATAACTGAACACCCTCCTCTCAATGAAGGCTGAGGTGGCACTGCTCAAGCTCAGACAAAAATAATGGGAAGGAGGGGAAAAATGGGGGAAAGTTTTAGCCTACAGACTGTGTAAACAGCAAATGGAGTGATATATTGCAGGGCTAAGAGATAGTAAAGGAATAGTGCAGATAGTCAGCGAGAAGGTGAATGAGGTCATGGGTACTTTCTACTCTGAGCTATATTCCTCATCAAGGGTGGGTAATATATATATGGCATCCAGACGTTTCTCAGGGAGGCCAACCTCCCAACACTCCCCTCTCAGGTAGCTGAAGCTCTGGAGGGGCCGATCACCATAGAGGAGGTGAAAGCTGCCCTCTGCTCATTGAAACCTGAGAAAGGCCTGGGGGGGGAGGATGGGAATGGTTTCCCACTGGAACTTTGGCAAACCCTAGCAGACACCATAACTCCAATACTGCAAAAGGTATACCAGGAGGGGGAGGGAAAAGGCATCTTTCCTTCCATACTGTGGGAAGCAGTGATCACAGTCCTGCCAAAAAAGGGCAAAGACCCCATGTCACCGGGGAGCTACTGTCCAATATCACTGCTGAATGTGGATAGTAAGATCTTCACTAAAGCAATGACACACAGGCTAAGACCCCTACTACACCAGCAGATCCATTCATCCCAGATTGGGTTCATCCGGGGGAGATACAGTGTGGACCACATGAGAACCTTGGAAAACCTGGTGTATGAGGCCAAGCTTATACCCACCCCAGTGGCGACAGTGGTCATTGACTTTGAAAAGGCCTTTGATTCCCTCAAGTGGGACTACCTCCAGGCTGTACTCGAACATCTGGGGCTCAGCCTCAGGTTCTGCTCTTGGGTAGGAGCCCTATATAATTCCCCCTAGCCTAGGTGCTCACCAGTTCAGACCTGCTCCCCCTCTTCCTACTTGGAAAAGGGACAAGACAGGGATGCCCCCTGTCCCTTCTTCTTTTTGTCCTGGCAGTGGAACCACTGGCTGCCACAATCAGACTCCATACAGGAATCCCAGGCATCCAGGCTGCTGGGGAAGAGTATACTATTTTCATGTATGCGGATGACATCCTGTTCACCACATCGGACCTGGCCAGGTCGATTCCACCTCTCTTGGAAACCTTGAACAGATTCCATACCTTGTCAGGACTGAGGCTCAATCACAGTAAAACAGAGGTACTTCCCCTTAATACCATATGTAGCCCACAAATGCTGGGGGAAATGCTCCTCAGATGGGTAGGGGAAGAGATAACATATCTGGGAATCAACTTCACATTAACCCACAGAAAATCTGGGACATAAATCTCCAACCAACTGCTAGCGAAGGTGACAAATGACATGACCAGATGGAATAAACTCCACCTTACATTAGCAGGGAAAATTGCAGTGGTCAAAATGACTATGGCACCCAAAATCTTCTACAGGCTGGCACACATGCCACTGGCCCTGCCACAGCACTGGGCCCAACGACTGGAAAGAGCAATAGGAAACTTCATCTGGAAGGCAAGCCCCCAGATATAGCCATAATATGCTACGCTACCATTGGAGAAGAGGAGGGTGGAATACCCCATTGGTTGATTGATATAAATGGGCCTACATGATGACACAGACCCTATAGTGGTTCAAACCAGCAGGGGAGCATTAGGCCCCATGGGTGAGCATAGAGGAAGGTCAATGCCAGAGACTATGCCTGCCCCTTCTGCTCTACAACCACCTAATCCATGGATAAAATCACATCCCACCATAAATTCATCCCTGCAATGCTGGAGGAAGATAGAAAGGAGGATAGAAACAAACCTGACCCCCAAAACACTAGCCCCACTTTGGGGTAATACTGATATTCAGATAGACAAAAAAGAAGTACACTGGCAGGAGTGGGAAAAAAGAGCATGAGAAGAGTAGGATATATGATAGCCTCACCTCCAGGAGGGGTAGACACTTTTGCCACCTTGCAGGAGAGAGGGGAATCCCCATAGCTGACTTTTGGAAATATCGACAATTCCAGAGTGTTGTACAGGCTCTCCTTAAGCAAACCTCTAAAAAAGCCCCCACTACTTTGCTTCCTTCTTTGTTATCCAAGACTAAGGGAGTGGCCAGCAAGATATATAGTAAGATCAGTGACAAGATACCCAACCAATCAGAGGCCTCCAAACATAGGTGGGAAAAAGCTCTACAAGCACCACTCACAGTGGACCAGTGGAAAGAGTGCTGGATTGGTGCCCACAAAATGTTGTCGATGCCAGGAGTAAGCTTATTCAAAATAAGATACTTCACTCCTGGTACCGCACTCCAGTGATATCAAAAAGTATGGGGCTACTGAGCTCTGATAGGTGCTGGCAATGTCAACTGCATAGGGGAGACCTGCTACACATACTATGGGAGTGTCATAAGGTGCAGCACTTACGGGCTCATGTCTGCGACCTAGGAGCCAAGATGTTACACAAAGATATCCCTAATTCAGTCACACTCCAACTACTGGGTGTGAGGTGAGAAGCCCCCATCTAAATGGGTCAGAGCACACTTGGCTAGCCTTGCTAGCCTTGTAAGTAAAACATCTCCTCCTCTGCAAATGGAGATCCCAGAGGTGCCACAGATACAAGAAATTACAGACTCCCTAGCTAAAATAGCCTCAATGAACAGACTACTGCATTCAGCTGATAACACTATGGTTAAACATATTGACTGTTGGGCCATCTTTTTCAGATATGCCACCCCAAAAACTGATATAGGATGAAAGAGTAATACAGCAAAGGATGGATTTAGGACAACCCTAGGCATGTGACAATTAAATCAAGATAGCCCAATACTGGTGCCGGCCCGCTGGCGCAGCGGTGGGATTTCCGCTTGCGAAGCCGGCGACCCGGGTTGGGGAACGGACCCGGGTCGCCGGAGGCCACCCTGGGAGTAGGGATCGGCGCCCATAGGGGCAGCTCTCCTACTCCGGGAGAGGGGTGTGTGGGCAGTGATCAGTGCACTGGGGACCCCTGGTGGAGGCCGGGTGTGCCCAAGCATCCAACGCTACGTGTTCCTGGGAGGTGGGGTGGGTGGTGACATGAGGCATGAGGCGTGGCCCGCCTCCACAGAAAACTGGAAAAACAACCCGGCGCCTGCGCGGGTGTAAAGCCATGGCTTCGATATTCCCAGGCCGACCCCGACCTAAAACTACGTGCCGGGACATTACTCCTGTCACGGGCCCCCACCGTGGGGAAGCCACGGGGTATCAGGGGGGTGGCTGATTTGGGGACAGAAGCCGGTGAGCCATGAACAAATGGATGAGAAGGCTGCAGGCGGCTCGAGGGGGAAAAAAGTAAAGTGAATTGCAAAAAAAAAAAGATAGCCCAATACTGAAACTAATCATTATCTGTTTATATATAGTTAATGTTACATGTATACAGAATATTGATACTTCATGTCTCCTTTATGTACAGTATAGGGTGAGGATAGTCTTGACACCACCAATATGGAATATGAACCAAGAAGGTCGAGTGGAACCATGAAGCCTTGACAGTCCATGCTTCACATTTACAAGTCACATGATAAGGTGAGTTCTCTTTGATATTAATAAATGCATAACCAAAGAATCAGGTAGTATATGTAACCCACAGTCTCTACCCTGGTAATATTAAGATATAAATTCTGTATTATGTTTTTGTGTGTGTTGAAAAAAATTAAAAGATTAACTATAAAAAAGGGGGTAAGAGGATAGAGAGTAGAGTGAAGGTGAGTTGAGAGGGGAGAATGGCAGCTAAGGTGTTACTATTGAACAGGCTAATCAAATCAGTCACATGTTGCTGCTTGTGAGAGGTAACTTTTGAGCTCTCTTTTGAAATGGCCAATTTTTGTAGCATTCAGCAATGCTGCAGGGAGGCCATTGAGCCATTTTGGGACCCTACAGGTGAAGGACAGCTGCATGAGGCTTGTCCTTCTATGTGGTACACAGAGGGCATTGCTGGTAACGATTCTGGTGTGATGTGGGGTAAGCACTGATTGTAATAGTGTCTGGAGCCCGGGAAGGGTTAGTCTAAGAAGTGCCTTCTTACCCAGGAGGCAGACTTGGTACAATCATTCTTTCTTGGAGAGGGAGCTATCCAGTTTGGGCATAAAGATTACAGGTGTGTGTGTGAGTTCATCAATGCCAAGGACCAATCTGCAGGCTTTATTCAGGACCATCTTGACTCTGTTTAGTAAAGTGTTGGAGGCAGTTCTGTAGACTGTCATCACATAGGTGATGACAGATAGGATAGATCTGTTAACAACAATGCTCATGGCTTCAGGTGTGATAGCGTTCATGTGCCTATATAATATACCTAGTTTTGAATTCACAGTTTTACCAATGTGGTCATTGTGTCAGTTGAAGGTGAGAAAGTCATCGAGTGTGAGACTGAGGTATCTGAAGGTATTTACTTGTTCAAGAGTTTCGACCTTCCTGTTGTGTATTTCTTTTTTTTTGCCATGGAATGCTTTTCATTGGTTCAGTTTCATTACATGTCACCAAGTGTACAGACACTTAACATTCAGTATAGGGCACTTTAACCCATCAGGATTCACAAAACTCACCAGAATATATTACTTACATAGTGCCAACAGTTCTAAGTAGGCATTCATACATCCAATAAAGACCAACTTAACAACATATTTGGCCTTTAAGGACAAGAGAGAACTTATGTCATTCAGTATACCTACTAACTAGACTACAATAATCAACTACTCGCAGTATACAGTATAGTTATTATGAGAAGCGGTAAGAGAGGAAGGGAAAACCAAAAACTATGAAGGTGAAAGAAAAGGTGTTCAAACAAAGGTTGACAGATTTGCTCCTCCATAAACCCTTGCCACTCATTAGGTTTGTAATCCACTAACAGGTCTTGAAACAACAAGGCCACTTTATACCGCAGGGTTGAGAAAGGGGGGGAAGGGGAGCTTTACATAGAAAGGAGTTAAGGTATGCTCCTCATTTCTGATAGTATTCAATATGCTTCCCTCTGTTAGCATATGTGAGCCTCTCAAATGTGGCTAGTCAGGCCAAGTCTGAGTGACAGCAGGAGATAGGTGGAGGGGATGCTTGTCTCCAAGATAAAAGGAGGAGCCTTTTTGCCTCCAGTAGGGCTACTAAGAGCCAGTTCTGAAGCGGCTTCAGCAGCTGGCTCAGAGAGGTAGGGCCACCCAGTAGGAGCAGTGGATCGGAAATATCCATGGGAAGGCCCAATATTCTGGAGCAGTCCATTGCAATGGTTGACCAGAAGGGGACCAGGACCAGACACCTCCAGAGCACTTGACGGAGATTTGCGGAGTCGTACTGACATCGCCAGCACCTTGCATGGGGGAGAAAGCCCCACACATGTAGGACCACTGGCGTGCGATACCACTGGAGCAGAACTTTCAGTTGTATTAGTTGACTTTGGGCATCCCTTATATATGGAGTGAGCTAGGCGTAGGCAGTGAGACCATGTTTCAGGGATAATGAGGGCTTGGAGGTCCTCAGTCCATGTGCCTCTGCATGATTCTGTGTGATCCGGTTACACCTCCTGCCAAGTGTTATAGAAGTGCCCCTCCAAACCTCGAGATGATGTTTCTAGAAGTAACGTAGATAGCTAATGCCATTTGGGATCTGCCGGATAGATCCCACTGGCAGTCTGGACCACACTACAGAGTTGCAGATATCTCCAAAAGTCTGTAGACTGTAGGGAGTACCTAGACTTAAGCTGTTCAAAAGACATTAAGGTGGGGGAATTGGCCATGTACAGGTCTTGAACAAGGTGAATCCCTTTGCTTTCCCACCCTGGCCAGTTGAGCGTTTTTTTGTCTACTGTAAGGAGTTGGTTCCGCCATAGTGCAATATACTGGAGAGACATAGAGCATACTGTCTTAGGGGTATTGGAGGCTACCATAATTTTCCGCCATGCATTCCTGGTCTCAATCATGCAGGGGGTAAGATCATTAGGGTTTGTAGGACCATTGATTAATAGTGTAGACGGGGGGGGGTGCTTCGCATTAATTGAGATTCTAGCTGGACCCAGAGACCGGATGGGGAAGAGAAAGGGACAAACCATTTAGTGGCTTGGGCTGCGATATAAGACCAATGGTATCCCTGTATCCATGGGAGTCCAAGGCCAACCTTGGCCCAATGGGCCCTCATTTTATTATGGCTCCATCTGGGTGTCTTACCTTCCAAGAGGAAGAAGGACATTGGCTTGTCCATTGTATGGAACACCTTGTTCGAAAGGGCAATGGGAAGGTTATTAAGTAGGTATGCAACTCTGGGTAGCAACAACATTTGAATTGCCACTAGTTTACCTGACAGGGAGAGACTGAGATGATGCCAGCGGCTTATTTCAGCCGTTAGCAAAGTTATTAGGGGACCAACATTTTCCCACTCCAGGAGCTACCACGTAAACGGAATGGTGATGCCTAGGTATGAAAAACTATGTGGGGCCTACATTAGGTTCAGACCATGCAGGCAGGAGTTCATGCAGGCCTTGTTGAGGGGGGTAACACTGGTCTTTTTTTGATTAATTTGCAATCCAGACAGCCGTGCAAATTCCTCCAAAATTTTTAAAATGCCAGGGAACGATTCCTTTGGGCGGATTAAGGTTAGGAGCACTTTTCACCCTCCTGCCACCCTTCCTACATTCCTTCTCCCCCCCTACCCTCTTCCCTCTCCCTATGACTCTGGCACTTCTTATCTGTTGTCTATTTTCTCTGACAAATGCCACTGGCTGCCTTGTTACAATGCTACCCTTGAACTGTATTAATCTGTACTCTGTTTGCAATGTCCACATTGTTGTAATGCCTGTCTTGATGTTCCCCATAATTTGTATTTCTCTGACGTGGAACCTTTGTAAAAGAGCCATGGCTCAAAGGTATTTGTAATCCTAGACTTGATAAATAAAAAATTAAAAGGAGTAAATTGTCTGCATAAGCGGCAGTTAAGTATACCTGCTGGCCTACCTGGATATTTTTGGTCACTTGCAATTTTTGGATGAGCGGGTCCAAGGCCACCAGGAAAAGTAAGGGGGACAAGGAGCAACCCTGCCACGTGCCCCTTTGCAGAGAAAAGGAGGGGGAGATATCCTGGTTAGTCAGTATCCCAGCAAAGGGTGTATTACACAACACATTGATCCATTGCCTGAAGTACGGACCAAACCCATAAAGCTGGAGTATCCCATGGATATAAGGCCACTCTACAGAATCAAAGGCCTTGGAGAAATCTACCACCATTGCTGCAATTGGGCTTTGAGAATAAATTGCTAGCCACTTGAGATCTAGAACTAGCCTAATATTATCCACAGCAGCCTTTCCCTTGGTGAATCCGACTTGCGAGGGGTGGATAATATGGGGTATGATCTCCATCAACCAGATGGCTAGCATTTTGGCTGCAATCTTATTGTCGACCAAAATAAGGGAGATTGGGCAGTAATTAGAACAGTTAAGGGGGTCATCTGATTTTTTTGGCAGTAGCGTGATTAAGATTTCGTGCATGGTGGGGGGAAGGATGCCTGTCTTATGGGTCTCCTGTAAAACTGAGAGGAGAGGGGTAGAAATTTCCACACTCATGGTTTGGTATAATTCTGTAGTCATAACATCTGGTCCAGGCGATTTGCCTTTAGCCAGTTGATTAAGAGCTTTCAGAAACTCTGCTTCTGTAAATGGTTGGTCCAATACCTGTTTCATATTATCCGAGAGTTGGGGGATTTTGGCGGTAGCACAGAAGTCAGCTAGTTGGCATCTTAATAGTTTTGGGTCTAGCGAGGTGTGCGATTGGTATAGTCACTGTCAGAATTGTTGCATACATTCATTCATTTTTTAGGGGGATTCGTAACCACATGGCCTTCCGTGCTTCTAAGAGCATGGATACAAAAGGCCGCCTGTTGTTTCCTTAACTGGAATGCTAGAAGTTTACCCCCCTTATCCCCCCTTCCCAATGCAAATGTTTGGATCTGATCCATGCCCACTCTGTCTTCTGTTGTAGTATAGTATTTATATGGTACTTCAAACTGACTATTTCCCATAGGACTACTGGGTCAGGTACATTGGCAGCAGAGGCCCTGAATCTTGCTTCCAATGAAGACAGTTCTAGTTGCAATGTATTTACCTCTGTCTTTCTGAGTTTGTTCTTTTGTGCTGAGTATGAAATAATTTGATCTCTCAGGACAGCCTTAAAGGCCTCCTATACAGTGGCTGCTGAGGTGTCAACAGCTTGATTAAGCGAGAAATAATCTCTGGCCGTCTCCCACACCATGGATTGAAACTGTGGGTCCCGGAGAAGGATAGGGTTGCAATGTCATCTTGTTCCCGATCCAGTCCATCCAGAGGGGTATAAGAGCAAGATACTGGGGCATGTTCTGAGACTAAGATGTCGTGTATCGTAGCACAGGTAATGTCTTGGGCCGCGGGGGCACTGGCGAGCCAAAAGTCAATCCTACTATATCTAGTGTGAGGTGAGTAGAAGAAGGAGAAGCCCCACCCTGATGGATGGTCCGTTCGCCACACATCGATCATTCCCCACTCTGCCATAGCTCCTTGGAGGGTTAACTCACTTTGGGGTGTGTCTGAGGAGTCAGTTGGGATTTGTCAAAGAAAATGTCAGGGGTGAAATTAAAATCACCTTCAAGTAGAATTGGGATCTGCAGATGGCTGTCTGCCAATGTCTCCTCTGCCTTATAGAGATCCAATATGATGTCAGGATCATCTATGTTTGGACCATACACATTCGCTAGTATCAATAGACCCCTGGGATATGAAAAGCGGACCACTATCCAGCGGCCCTGAGCATCTGAGATTACCTGCTCTTGTACCCAAGGACATGATTTCTTGAGCAGAATAGCCACCACCCCTGGACTTGGTTGAGGCTGAGCTAGCAATGATATTACCAACCCATGCCCTTTTGAGCCATGATACAGTTCTTGCAGTAAAATGAGTCTCTTGGATAAGCACAATATCCGTCTATAAGGAGTGTAGGTGTCTAAGGACCATGGAGCGCTTAACTGGGTGATTTAAGCCCTTCACATTCCATGATGTAAGTTTTATACCTGCGTTAGTGCTCTGCATTGTTGTTTCAAGCAGTACAAAAAGTGTATGTACTTACCACTCATATCCAGAAGAGGTAGAAAAGTGGGAAGGAATAGATAGTTCCAGGTGGAAGAAGGGAGGTTGATTGCACAAGATGAGGAGGTGGGCAACCCAGTAGATAAGGGAAACTGCCCAAACCTAGTATAACAATAGAACAACTGAGTTAAAGCACTAAACAATCAACTAAAATGACCAAATAACAGTTCTGATATGTTCATTCCCACAAAAGGGGATAGATTATACTATTCTTTAAACAGTAGAAAGTCAAAAACTATAAGTAGCTAAAACAAGCACTTAGCTATAGGTGAAAGTATGTAAGTGCAATGTGCAATCCTCTATGCTATCAAGGAGGTGCACACTGCCACGCTGACCTTTCATCAACATGGGGAAAAATGAAGTTAAACCAACCAACAGTTCATAGCTCCATCCCCAGCTTTAAAGACTGGATTAGTATTCCCAGGGGAAAGGGACAGAATTTGGGGGGGGGGGGTTATTGTTCTGCGCCCTATTAAGCCAAGGATGACAGCTGTATTGCATACATATCATGCAGGCCACCATTTGATGTGAAGGCCAGGGTGAGATAATGTGCCATCTTGTGGTTCTTATGATCAGGCTTTAAATGGTATAACACATTGAGGTGGCGGGGGGAAAAGCCTAGGAAATTCCTATGCTCTTCTTAGATGGGGGGGGGGTAGCCCACTGGTCAATGTGCCTCGGAGACACACTTTCACTCGGGCTCCTCCAGTATAGCAGTTAACCCTTAAAAAAGGAAAGAGGGTCTTGCTACATCCGCCAATGCCTCTGTCCCCCCCGGAGTCCATATTACCCATAGAAAGACCAAAGTACAGACTTACTACAATCAGTCATTCAAGGCTACTCCTTTGGCCATGGTCAACTTTGTTGTTCGAGGAGTGTCCTGGGAGAGTGCTTCCACAAAGGTTAGCATTCCAGGTTTCACCGAGACACTGGATAGATCCTGAGCCGCTTCCAGGTCTGCTGGGAAATCTGCCGAAGACACGTTCCCTGCCACTTCCATGAGAAGGTCATGAGGGATGTCCTGCTCTTCCAGGGGGTCTTGATTGAGGTACTCATCCTTAGTCAGCTTCATTAGCAGTGCACTCCCTGGGCCCTTGGAAGGAGATCCTTGATCGTTCGCCGAGCGATGACATATTCGGGATGCTTGAGGTGCTCCATGCTGAGGCAGTGAGGAGGAGGGATGTTCAGCTGGCCAGAAGCATGTTGCCTTATTGTTATTATCTGTTCCAGGCACTATTTAATGTGGAGGAGACCTGGGGCAGGGTTACTTGGGTGATGCACCGTCTGACCAGAATTATGTTCCTCCCTGCAGCATTCACTGAGAGTTGTGTTCCTTCTATCCCTTGTTCGAGGTCCCGGGGTCCAGAGCTTCTTGGGAGTTGTAGTGTTTAATGCTAATCGTGGCCAGAATCTGGAGGCCAAATCTTCAACCTCTCGGGGAGTCTCTGCTACTATGTCCCTACCCTCTTGAGACACATAAAGGTGTGCTAGATTTCTGAACTCATATCTGAACCCATGCGTAGCCAGCATTTTTTTGATAGGTAAAAAGGCTTTTCTTCGTGCAGCTACCTCAGCAGAGAAGTCTCTGAATAAAGACATTTTAGTCCCATGCCACATCAATTCGCCATTGTCTCGGGCCACCCTCAGTACCCTTTCTTTAGTTGAGTATCACAGGATGTATGCAATAATGGGCCTGGGGGGAGCCTGTTGCAATCGATGGCCACTAGGTATGCAGTGGGCCCTTTCGACCTTGATAGGCCCATGCCATCTCTCCCCCAGGATTTTGGGAATCTTCTCATTTAAAAATTTCTCCACATTCTGGCCCTCAACACTCTCTGGGAACCGGAGTATTCTAATATTATTCCGCCTCCTCCTATTTTCCTGGTCTTCTGTCTGTTTCCAGATTGTTGCCAACTTTTCATCCTGCTCCTGTAGGCATTGTAGAATTTTGACCTGGCCAGCCTCTAGGTCCTCCATCCGCTGTTCTGTGATGTTTAATTTGTCACTGAGTACCCGCACCTCAGTCACAGTACCAGATAGGATGGCCGATATTGTGTCTACCCTCATCAGGAGGGTTTCAAGCATTGCTGTTATGTGCTACAGCAAGGCGCTAAAGTCTGGAGGGTTTGCTTCCTGGAGCGTAGTACCTGAGCCTTGCATTCCCAGCTTGTACGTGGCCATTTTCAAGCTAAAAAGTTCCTTGGTGTTCCCCTACAGCACAGTAGTTGAGGCTTATTCCTAAGACCAACCTCTCGCTGCTCGCAGTCGTGCGCATAATGCGGTTCGCCCGTAAAGGGGGTGGACGCTATGCCTGCTGAGGAGGTTGGTGTGTCGGGGCCTGGTAAGGGCAAAAGCAGGTCATGTGGTGATCGGTGCTGCCAGGCTGTTGACCGGGTCGTTGGGCGCAATATGACCCACAATTCACTAAAAGGTGAGTCTAACACATCCTTAAAACACCTTTTGGGGTTAGCAAACCCTGGGTGCCCACGATTCTGAGCGGTTTGTTAAGCTAGGGATTGAGCTGACAAATTAAGTGGCCATCTGCATCGGCATCCAGACCACGCCCCCGTTGTGTATTTCAAGCTGGCTTGCTTACTTAAGCATAACTTTCATTTTTTTGTAGTTGAGGAGTAGCTTATTCTGATGGAACCATTCTTTCAGCTCACTGAAACTGCTTTGGAGCTCATTGGTCAGTGTACTTAACTGATTGTTTCTTGCAAATACTGTGGCATCACCCACATAAAGCAGAATATTTGATGTGCATGAGCCAGGGAAGGTGATAAGGAACAGGCTAAAGAGAAGGGATCCCAAGATAGGTCCCTGGGGTCCCCAAGGGACACCTCCTTGATTCTAGACAGGGCAACATTCAATTGTGCTTGCTGTGTTCTATCTGTAAGGTAGCTTCAGAACCAATTGATAGTTTCAGGGGACAGACCTAGGGAAAATAATCTTGCTAGAAGAATATGGTGGTTGACTAAATCAAAAGATTTTATGAGGTCTATGTAAATGGATCACACCTGTTTGCTGCTGTCTAAGGCTATGTGAAGAAAGTTTGTATATTCAGTGAGTGCAGTACAGATGCTGTGTGCTTTGTGGAAGCCGTGCTGCTGGGGACATTATATGTTGTATTTGTTTAGGTATTTGGTTACTTGATCGAACACAGCCCTCTCCACAGATTTAGCTAGGGGGGGAGAGGATGGAGATGGGTCTATAATTTGAGTGCAAGGCAAGGTCTCCATTTTTCTTCTTTTTTTTTGTAATTATTTATGCTCCTCTTGCTAAAACAGTCCTCTCACTCTGGGGGAGCCCCAGCCATATCACTCTGGTGTCCACCATCCAGCACTGGTACTCCCAGGGCTTACTTCCCCCAGTGGGATTGGCAGAGGGAGCCCTCCCGTACTGAGTCCGGATCCAGTGTTTTAGCACCATGGCTGGCCTGGTGTGGGGCCTACGAGCTCCCCATCATCTGCCGGGAGCTTTTTCCAGTATTTTCTTGTGGCTGTGCAGCATGCAATGACACTTGCAATGGGGTCGCATATGTTCCCGTGCACACCCACATCAAGCATCTGCCATGCTCTGCACCCAAATTGTAGTAGTTCCATGGCACTGTGCCCCAACCTCTGCTAGGGTTCAGGCATGCACCGGCCACTGATCTCCCCCCTTTCTGGAGATGAAGAGCAGTCAGCCAGATGCTTGATCCATTTCTACCCCTGCCAACCCCCAGTGGTCCATGCTCATTCCCGAACATGGATCACTGGCATAGTGCGAGGTAAGGCGCCAATGCCTCAGCCCTCAGTGCCACATGGCCAGCCACGTGGTCTCCATTTTTATGTACTGGGGTACCTTGGGCCATTTTCCAAAGTCTGTGAAACTGTCCAAGCATAAGGGACTTGTTAAACAGCTTTGTAATAGGGGTTACAAGTTTGTCCATGGTGAGGGCTACAATCTTCATGTCAATAGAGTCACTACCTACTCTTGTTTTGCCTAGTACTCATGTGATGTATTTTTTGGGTGTCCGAGGTGGCCGGTTGAGAAACATCTCCTTTTGGGTCATCTTGAGTCTGGCCTGCTAAGTGAGATGACGCTTTAGATGTTGCTCCTCGTGGAGTAAAAAAGTTGGTTTTCTGTTTGCTATTCTTCTTCCCCATCTCACATCAAGTTCAGCAATTAAGTATATCAGAATATGAGGGATAAAATTTGAAGAAACTCCATTATTCGATATTTTTGGAGTGTTTTCTAGGAAGCTCACTATAATTGCTTCCACCATGGCTAACAGCTAGCCATGCCCCGGGGACCTTTAGCTCTGTGTTTCTGTGTCGGGGCAAAGATGATTCAGGCTCTCATGAATGTGATTATGAAGTGGTCTAGTGCCTGGCCCAGATCCAGGAGGGAGTTGAGGGGAGACCAGTCAAGTTGTGAGAGAGAATATTTGAGTTGGGGTAACTGTCCTTTCTGAAATACTCTACTTTTGAGGGTAGCAGGAAGAGGCTTCAGGTTTTTTTTGGACCATTTACACAATATATGGGAATGGTCACTAATCGTGTCTGGTAGTAGCGTTACTCCAAAGATTCTTTCCAGGTGGCTTGTGAGTGTCCAGTCAATCAAGGTACTGGTCCCAGTGCTGTAGTTAATTATTGTGGCTTCCTTCAACATATGTGATAGATAAAGGTAATTTTTCAGATACTTCTGATTGGCAATGTCTTGTGACAGTCAGTTAATGTCAAAATCTCCTAGCACAACATGTTCCCATTGCTTACTAATCCTACAGATGTGTGCAGAGAAATTTTGTTAGCCCTTGGTTCTGCTTACCAGGAGTTAAGTAGCCTGTAGTTACTACTAGGGATTTGTTGTGTTCCCCTAGTAAGAATTTCATGGAAAGTAGTTGTATGTCATTGGAAGTATTACCTATGTTGATCATATGTCCTTGGATGTGGTCCTTCAGATATACTAGACAGCAACCCCCTCTTGTAGATAGCTCATCCAGACAGAGGATGGTATACTCATCCAATGTTAGGGTGGAGTCTGGTATTTTGGGAGTGAGCCATGTTACTATTAGCGATATGAGGTCAGTCTTGTGTTGCAAATGCAGGCCTGAAGCCAGGTTTGCTTTGACAACAGGCTTATGATATTGAGGGAGGCTAGTTTAAGGTGACCTGGGTAGCTTGTATTGGTCTGTGCCAGGCCTAAGGGGCCCGGGTTGGGGTGTATATTCCCAGATAATAGCATTAGCCATAGGGCTGTTGTCTTTCCAGGAAAGGTGCTGTAGGTGAACATTTTTTTTCTAATCCCCTAAATCGTCAATTTGAGTTGAGCTAATGCCTGTATAGTTGAACTTGGGTACTGAGGTTGTGCTTGGAGCACCTGACAATTGCACTGGGGGTACTTTATTGCTCTGGGAGATATGGGTAGTGGGAGGCATTTTCTTACTGAGAGGGGAGTTATGAAAGAAGGGCCAAAGGGAGTGTACTCCCATCAAGCCCTCATTTGTGGTGGGTTGTCTGACATGAGGGAGTGTTGGAATCTAGACAACCGCACCTGGTCTATGGACTGGATGCATGCACAGAGATCTATGTCAGGGCTAGTATGCTCGGCTTCATCATGGGGAAGTGGTAAGCTGCTGGAAGAGATAATAAAATATGTTGGTCTCTAAACCAGACAATAGCTTTAAAATTCATTTTCTTCCAGAATAAGTGAAGGCTTTTGTTAAAATTAGTTTCATCGAAAGAAAGATTTCTAATGTTTGATGAAATGCACCTTGTCTATGATAATGATTTATTATATAAAATAAATGTGTATAGCCTACTGATTGGTTTTCAGTTAAAAATTTATTTTATGCATAAAATGATATAATAGATTTGAGGGTGGTCGATAGCCTTACAGACCTCTACTGACAAGTCTATTGTAAACAAAATAATTTGGAAGAATCAGGCCTCTAGTGGTGCTAGAATAAACAATACTTTGCAAAGATAAGGAAGAGTCACATACTTTATGTATTAAAATAATTGTATTGATATTAACAGTGCAAAGTCACCTGTAATCATGTTAGGCCAACATTTTGTGGTCCCTGGGATACTTTCTCAAGGTCCACGGTGGTCTACTTGTTCAGCTTTTTTTTTTTTCATCATTTATCTCTTCTGCTTCTGCCAGTGGCCCCCTTTTGACCAACCCCCAACCCTGTCACCCAGCTCCCCTGGGACTTACCTTCATTGCCATCCTCTGCCACAGGACCCGCAGTTGTGCCTGGCCACTGCTGCTGCACCTATGAGGGGTCGGTCACTCATCCTACTGCTTGGAGGGGTTTTTCTTCAGATTTTCTGCCTGTGCTCCACAGGATGTACAATGGGAACAATGTTCAAGCTCCCCCTCCGCAGACACGGCACTGGTGCCCTGAACATGGGATCCCCCCCCCCCGCATTGCGGTGTGCATTTGCTGCCACTCAGCCACCACTGGGTGGCAGGAAAGCAGCTTGCCACAATGTTCCCTCCCTCCCCAAGGAAAGAGAGCTGTCCTGGGATGCTCGATCCTTCCTCTCCCTGCTGGCCCCTGAGCAACTTGAGTCCATTCCCGACTGTGGGTCATCTATGTAGCAAGAGTTGTGGCACCCAATGCCTCTACCCTCAGTGTCAATGGGCCAGGTACTTGTTCAGGTTTTTAATGTATTACCATGTATGGGAATTAATTTTCATTCCTGTTACATCATTAACTTTGCCTAGCTGTGTCACAAACTTCTCTCAAAAGGTTGGGACATATCATCCTCTTTGTAAGCTCTGTAACTCACATTGGCCTGCTCACTACTATGCCACTAACAGTGATGCATGAAATAAAATATTTTTTACTATATAAGGAGTGTGAGTGCACCTCACCTTTTTTCTTTTTATTAAGTACTCATAGTAGGCAGTAGAATGGAAAAAGGCTTATACCCTGTATTAACCGTTCCCCACAAATGTAGGCCTATTTGGTTTTTGAAGTCAGAATCCAATTGTCTAATAGGCTGTTAAAGCTAATGTCAGATTCAGCATTTACTGCTTTTTCCAGAAGTGTATTCCATAGTCTCCCAGTCTTATTTAAGTATGAAAAATGCCTATTATTATTTCTAGCTGTATCTATTCTGACCTGTAACCTGTGTCCTCTTAGACCTTCCAGCTTATCCTGACATGTTATACCCATCTCTCTCATCAAGCCTGGATCATTCACAAATTTATAGAATGGCAATATATCCCCCCTCATTCTTGCTTGCTTCACTGAGAACAAACCAATCGTTTGTAGTCTAATGTCATAACTTTTGTTTTGAAATGATCCCATCTTTTTTCCTTTGAACCCTCTCTACCCTATCATTCTCTGTTTTTGTATATGGACTCAAAAGTTGGGACGCATAGTCCAAATGTGGTCTTATATAAGTTTTATACAGAGGCAGCATGAAAGGTGTATTTTTATTTATAAAGATCCTTTTGATGTTTTTTTTCATTAATGTGTTCTCCTGATTATGTTTGTTCTATGTTCCTTAAATGATAGCCTGTTGTCAACAGGAACTCCACAATCTTTCTCTAGTGAAGTAATCCTTAGATTTTTTTCATTTACAGTGTACTGTATGTCTGAGCTACATTTTGTATCCCCAGGTGCATAACTGGATATTTGTCCATACTCAGGAGCATCCTATTCCTCATAGCCCAATTTTCAGTTTCTCTCATATCCTCCAACATATCTGTCCGTTGCTGATCATTTGATACTGGTCCCCCAATTGTAATATCCTCTGCAAACTTAATGTCCTTGTTTTTAATGTTTAGATGAAGATCGCATATATATAGTAGAAATAACACATGGCCCAGAACTGACCTTGTGGCACACCACTGGTCACACCAACCATGTCCAAGTATTCCCCTAATATTCTTACTTTCTGTACTCTGTAATTAAGCCATATTTGAACCCATTGAATTATTCTGTCTATCCCGATCTTCTCCATTTTCTTAACTAGACAACTGTGTGGTACTTTATCAAAAGCTTTCATAAAGTCCAGGTAGATTATATCCATTGGAATAGCATTATTTACATTCTTACTAATGTATTCATAGAAGTGCAATAAGTTCATATTGCAGCCCCTATTCTTTTTAAAGCTGTGCTGTTGAGCATCATCCCATCCAAGCATTTTTATGTTCTCCTCAATTTTATTTTTTTACTGTTCCAGCTAACTTCCCCATTATGGAGGTTAAACTCACCGGCATATAATTTGATATTACTGATTTCACCCCCTTTTTTTACAAGGGGATTACCGTGGCTTGCCTCCAATCCATCGGGACCTCCCCAGTTCTTAGTGATTCATTTATTATCTTAGTGGAAATTGTATGCCTTCAGTTAAATGTTGAACAGGCATAGGGCATATCTCATCAGGGCCTGCTGATTTATTTACTTTTAACTTGTTTACTAGATCCTTTAATTCTGTCACACTGACTGTCAAGTGTAATTAATAATAATAATATTTTTATTTGTATAGAGCAATTCCAGTGTCAAAGCACTTCACATACAAACTTCAGAAAACCATTAATTAAAATCACATAAAATAACAGATTCAATCGAGATCCACAGAGTACCTAAAAGTTCAAATATTGAATGCCTATTTAAATAAATAAGTATTCAAACTGGTCTTGAAGCCCTCCACTTTCCTGCACTCTCTAATCTGACGAGGTAGAGAGTTCCACAGGGATGGCACCATGGACATAAAAGCCCTGGCACCAGATGTCTTTAGCCACACCCTGGAAACCTCTAACAGCCCCTCATCAGTTGAGCAGAGAGGTCAGCCCAGGCTGTAAGGAACCAGGAGCTCTTGCAGGTAATTTGGTCCCAATCTGTGTAGGGCTTTATAGGTCAGGAGACTGACCTTGAAGGTGGACCTCCACTGTATAGGCAGCCAGTGCAGATCACGCAGCATGGGAGTAATATGACTGGTGCGTGAAGCCCAATTCAATAACCATGCTGCAGCATTCTGCACCAGCTGCAAGCATTGGACATCAACCCCTGGAAGCTCTAGGTATATGGAGTTGCAGTAGCCAAGACGTGAGATCACAAAAGCATGGATCAACGTGGGCAGATCATCGGATGGAACAAGGTGCTTAATTCTGGCAATGTTCCTAAGATGCTAAAAAGAAGATTTGATGACTGCCGACACCTGCAACCGTAGTGTCAGTCTGTCATAAAATACCACCCCCAGATTACGCACCCGTTCAGAGGTGGGCAACTGTGCACCATCGAGCCAAAGCCCGGAAAGTAACCCCAACACAGGCCTCTCTATCAGGCACCCCGGATCCACAACTAACACCTCAGTTTTCTCAGAATTCAATTTCAGCCAACTGGACATCATCCAGTCATGGATTTCTGCCAGACAGTTGTCAAACATTAAGAATGCACTATCCTGGTTGGGTGCAAAAGACAGATAGAGGTGTATCATCTGCATAGCAGTGAAAACTCAGCCCATATCATCTTACAATGTCTCCGAGGGGCAGTGAATACACTGAAAACAACATGGGGGACAGCACCAAGCCCTGAGGTACCCCCACATGGCAGGGAGAATGGTTCAGAGGAAAAAATCCCCGAAACCACCCTCTGAGGCCTGCCAGATAGGAAAGAATGAAACCTTCTGAGAACTGGATCAGCCAGTCCACAGATGAACCTAAGGCACTCTACCAGGACCCCATGGTCCACAGTGTCAAATGCTGAAGAGAGATCCAAAAGCACCAAGATGGAATGAAGCTTCTGATCTCTCATCATCAAAAGATCATTGAGCACTTGAACCAGAGCAGTCTTGGTACTATGTCTCTTTCTGAAACCTGACTGGAGAGGATCAAAGACATCATGGATGGTAAGGTGGTTCTCCAATTGCAGCACAATTACTTTCTCAATCACCTTTCCAACAAAGGGAAGGTTAGAGATAGGTCTGTAGTTTGCACAGATGCCTAGGTCCAAAGAAGCTTTTTTAAGAAACGGTGTCACCACCGCCTCTTTCAGGGAGCTAGGGGAATTCTCCCAAATCTAAGGAACACCAGACTATCTCTGCAAGGACCGGGCCAATGATCTCCAAACACCCTAAAACTAGGTGTGCAGGGTCTGGATCCAAACTACAGCAAGTTGGCCGCAATTCCTGGACAATCTGCATGATGTCCCCTATCTCTGGTCAGTCAAAAGATATCCAAGAAGACCGAGGGAAAGTGATCATACACTGACCACCACAAACCCCCATAGAGGTTTTTGGATAGATTTCAGCCCTGATGTCAGCTACCTTATCTGCAAAAAAGTGAGCGAACTCATCACACTTATCTTATGAAAATGCTCCTCGAACCTGTAGACAGGCTGGGTTGCATAGCCTGTCCACGGTTCAAAAGAGCTGAGCCGGTAGGTTTTGAGCTGCAGCTATCTCACCAGACAGGAACTCTGCCTTCTTAAGTGAGACTGCTGATTGATAACTTTGATAGTGGTCCATCAATCTAAGGAGGTCAACATCAAGGGCTGTCTTCCGCCAGCGACGCTCTTGCCTTCGACCCACCCATCTCAACTCCCTCCATATCACCTTTATCCCTAGCTTCATACACAGTACTGAAATATTTATTAAAAGTATTTGCCATTTTTATTGGTTCTTGTATTTCTTTACCTTCTGTTATGATGCTATTCACGATTCCCCCTTTTATTTTGTGCATTTATATATGCAAAGAAACTTTTTCCATTATCCCTCCTGCTTACTATATTAAATTCTGCTTTACCTCTTTCTTCCCTTATTGTTTTCTTTGACTCTTTCAAGATTCTCTTATATTGTTCCCTGCTTGTTGCCATGCTATTTTTTTTCATTTCATCATAAGCGTTCTTTTTTTTTTGTGCACAAAGTTTCAGTATTTTATTAGTGCTACAGATTAGCCTTTTACCCTTCCTGTTATATATTTTCTTTGTTGGCACGTAATGTTTTTCTAAGTTTATCAATGTATAATAAAAAGATTGAGGCTTAAATGCATTTCATTCATTGAATGTTTGCTCTTTACTTAGAAAAGAATTAATTTTGCCCAAAAGATGATTTTAAGTGAGCTTTCAGACTGTGATTACCTTTCACACTTGTAAAGAGCAATACTTGCATTTTCAGAGTCTAAAAGCTGACCAATTGGTCTAATTGCATAGTGACAGCAGCACTATGCATTGTTTCATGACAGTCCCCTTTTGGAGAATGGATTTCTATTTTAGGTTGGCAGGTTATCAAGTACACAACACCACTGAAATGCTTGATCACTAAGAAGGACTTGAAACACGTCCGTTAAGGAACATCAGACAGCCTTTTATCTTTCCTTCATGCAAGGCATACTAAATAATAGAAAAATGAATACAAAAAGGACAAAGCTGAGCAGAACTAAGATGGAGGAATAGGGAGAACTTTTGGGGAGCCAGAACTAACGGCCTAGAGCACAAATCCTCATACTAGAAATTTCAATACCAGTTTGTTAAGGAAAGCAAACTGAACCATGGCTTTTTTTTTGCAATCACAGCCTCAAACATAAAAAATACAAAGTTGCATAAAAAAATAATCACCATGGGCCTAAATGTAGGTAAACACCCCCTTTACTAATTGCAATAAGTGATACTGTGAAAGGAAAATAGCTAGTTGTGTTCAGTATTCTTAGGCGGCTGCAATTGGAAATTATTGTAAATGAGTCCTTGGTGCAATAGTTTAATCCATTTCTCATCAGTACAGGTATCACTGTTATTAGGCAGATGTGAGTTACATGGAGTTTCCTTGACTCATGTTTCAGATTTCTAATATTCTCTGGATGATTCCTTTGCAGCCTATCTATCTTACACAAAAAAGATATATAGAGCACTAAAATGTTTATAGAAGTGAACAGAATAGCAAAGATCCTTAATGATTCCTGAGAGTGCCAAAAATACCTCAGAAATATTTCTAAGGCAATATTGTCAACTTATTCTCCTCTCCAGTAGATAAACATTAACTGAAATCTACCATAACAGCCCCAAAGATGACGGAAAGGCATTAAACTAATAAACCTGAAAAGTATATAAATATTGTACTGAGATTTTTGTTTTGATGTGCAATGTTCAGGAAGAAAACTACCACCAGCTGCATATAAAGCATTCTCGAGATATGGCTAACTCAGAAATTCTGTAAGCTTTACTACAGTATGGCCGGGATATTCAAAGCATTGTGCCATGTGCAGTTTGTGCTGGGTTAGCACCAGACCGCAATATTTAAAACATGAAATAGTGCCGGTGCAATGCGTTAGCACTGGCACAAAGAGATAATGTACGCAAGGGGCAAAGTGAGGGGTGGTTACCTGCATAAAGGCTCAATGGTATATTCAAAGGTATAGTGCCATGCTAAGCCACTTTGAGCAACACATAGCACAGTGCTACCTACCACCTGTAAAAGGCAGGTCTTAACCCAAGGCCATCCACAGAGGGGTGTGTGGCCATTGTTGCAAAACAAGATAGCGTTCATCAGCAATGCTGTGATGATGTATATGATGGAGGACATAGTCCAGGAAGAGGAGAGGAACCAGTCCCACCTTGTACCACACCGCGGGCCAAGGAGGAGATGCACTGTGCACAGGATGTACCGGCCCAGAGTTTCTTTTGAGACCCTGCCTGATGAACACATCATTGGCTGGTACAGGATGAACAGGGACATGTTGAGGCAGTCATGTTGAGGCAGGCAACTCCTGCATGAGCAGCTGCAGCCCAACACCAGATGCAGCCATGCCATGACAGTTGAGGAGAAGATGACAGCAGCAATCTGTTTTCTAGCCACCGAGATGTTCCAAGCCACTGTGGGAGACATAATTGGTGTGTTGCAGTACGCTACCTAGTGCCTCCTGACCCAGTTCCTAGATGCTTTCCTGCCACATGCTGCTGAATTCATAGTATTCCCCAGCATGACAGCAGAGTGCAGAGCAACTATGCAATAATTCTATCGAGTTGGGCACCTACCAGCTGTACTTGATGCCATTGGCTGCACCCACGTTGCCATCCATGCACCGCCTGGTGATGGCAGTGATGTATACATCAACCGGAAGGGATTCCACTCCACCAATTGCCAGGTGGTGTGCGATGCAACAGGGTGCATCAGCAATGTCTTTGCACAGTACCCCAGGAATGCCCATGATGCCTTCATATGGCATCAATCAAGTCTGTGCAAGGCCTTCGAGGAGGGCAGGATACCTAGTGGGCACCTTGTCGGTGAGTAACGGTAGCCATAACAATCCAGTTGCCAAAGTGGGTGACAGTGCCTAGCAACAGTAGACAGGGTGGGGGGGGCTGTGGACATGGCCTACCTAGACTTTAGCAAGGCATTTGACACAGTCCTACACAAAAGATTAGGGTGGAAGCCTGGGTCAAAAATTGGCTGGACAACAGGACACAGAGGGCAATAGTAAACAGAGTCCACTGCGAAGAAATGGAGGTTACTAGTGGGATACTGCAGGGTTCAGTACTGGGTCAGGTCCTTTTTAATGTCTTTATAAGTGACATTGCAGAGGAACTGGAAGGAAAAGTATACCTCTTTACAGATGACACAAAGATCTGCAACAGGGTTGATACACAAGGGGAAGGTGGAAAGGATGAGAAGGGATTTGGCAAGATTGGAGGAATGGTCAGAAGTATGGCAGATTAGATTCAATGCAAAGAAGTGCAAAGTAATGCACCTGGGAAACAAAAACCCAGGGGAAGAGTACAAAATGGAGGGGGTCTGCAACAGAAGCCATACAAAGAAAGACTAAAGGTGTTTAATATGTAGACCCTTGAGGAAAGGAGGGAGAGGGGGGACATGATAGAAATCAACAAAGTCCAAGAGGGTAGCATTTTCAGAAAAAGAAATGCGCAAGAACAAAGGGACACAATCTGAAGATAGAGGGGGGATGGCTTAGGGGCAATGTGAGGAAGTATTTTTTCACAGAGAGGGTGGTGGATGCATGAAATGGCCTTCCTGAGGAGGTTGTGTGGTCAAAAACAGTGGAGGAATTCAAGAATGCAAGGGACACACATAAGGCAATTCTGGTGGGGGGTAGGAAGAAGTAGGTTGTTGGTTAGCTAGGATCTGTAGCTTATCCAGTAGGTAGGGAAATGGACAGACTAGGTGGGCCAAGTGGTCCTTATCTGCCGTCAAAGTCTATGTTTCTAAGTAAGGGGACAGCAACAGACATGACATGTATAGGCAATAGCCAGAAAGCGAGAAAGTGCAGCTAACAATTCCAAGTATGTTCACAGGGGACAGCACCTATCCCTTGAGACCCAGGCTCCTAACACCGGTCCTCCGTCCAACCACAGTGGCCAAGTAGGGGTACAGTGAGGTGCACGCTGCTACTAGGAACATCATAAACAGGGTCTTTGGCATGCTGAAGATGCGTTTCCACTGCCTTGACCATTCAGGTGGTGCCCTACGGTATAGCCCTCGGAAGGTATGTCGTATATTTCTAGTGTGTTGCATGCTGCACAACATGGTGCAAAACCATGGTATACATGCACCTGAACCCAAGTAACAGTCAGACAGTGACCCAGATCCAGAGGTCCTGGGGATAGTATAGCAACTTGAGAGGAGAGAGCCTCGAATGGCCCGGAGGTCCCTGGAGCACTGGAGCAGCATAATGGGAACACTAGCCAGGATGGGAAGGTGAGTAAACAAAACACAGACAACTAGCACATCATGAAGAGTGCCTTTAATATGTGTGACATACAATGGACAGTACAGAACAGTGACTACAGTGCAAACCCGTGGTGTACCACAAAAAGTAACTGTGCACAAGTGATGGGTGCGGATGACGGCAGTGTGAAGAGCGTGGCTCACATGAGTGGATGAATGAAGGGTGTGCAGTGTTCATGGTGTAGGTGTGAGGGTGTGCATAGTCAGGATGTGTAGTGTGGGTGGTGTGTGTGTGTGTGTGTGTGTGTGTGTGTGTGTGTGTGTGTGTGAGACCCAATGGCCCAGGGTGCATAGCAGCTGACAGAATCACTGGCTCCTACCACCACGCACACAACATGTCCCTTGTAGGTGGGACATGGAGGTCGGGGTGCTGTGTACTGATGACACAGGAGATGAGGACTGCATGGATGACTCTTCTGCAGCACGTCTGCAACCACATCGTGTTGAAGCCCGAACCAGGGAAGCCAGTTGACCAAGATGCCGCGCCGGCATATGGAGGACAGTGATGTAGTGGTTGAAGACCCTGAACCCACTCCCTGTGTGCATAATGCACGCTGGGGTACACTCGTGGACCACCTGCGCTGAATGGTGTTGGTGCCCTGCTGACCCCCCATATCTGCAAGCTGCACTGCCTCCATGTGCTCCCTCATAGCCGCAGTGAGGTCACCAAAACACCGCTCCACAGTGGTCAGTGTGCATGTCATGGGCTCCTCTGCTCACTGTTCTGCACGGAGCAAGGCCAAACCAACTGTTTCCTGTAACTGGGACAGTTCATGCCTAACCTCTCACCAGATGTCATGCAGGTCCTGCTGGGCAGCGGTTTGGGACTCTAGGGTGGTCCAGAGCATAGGCCGGGCATGCTGACCATCTGCGCCCCTGGGTGACATCTCGCCCTGGCCTGTGGTGGGGGTTGGTAGCAGATGGTGTTGTTGATGGTGTTGTTGTGGTCGCTGCTGCCACTGCTGTGGTCTGGCATGGGGCTGTGTGTGTTGCTGTGCCTGTGCTGTAAACTCTGGCCTACAGCGCATATCCAAAGGCACAAGCTGGACAGCTGCCTGTCCATCATCATGCCACTGCGCCATGGTGCCATAGCCCAGGATGTCCTCCGCCCACCCTGCACCTGTATGTGTGGACCCTGCAGTTCTCTAGCCACTGCAGCCATCCCCAATACCACCTGACATCCGCTCATCATCTGAAGGAGCGTCCCGCCAAGCAAGGTCACTGCACAGATGGAATGCAAGCACAGGGTCACATGCGATCTCCTTGACCTGTGCATCTTCAAGGTCATCATTATCATCATCCCCATAATCCATAATGGCACACCCTGCCTGATGGGTAGCATGTCCTGGTGCCCCTTGATGGTGTACGGCCGATGCTGGTCCAAGGGCAACTCCCATGCCTGATGTCACCAGGACCACCTGTGATACATCATCATCCTCATCCATATGTTCATGATCATAGTGTGCCACGGTCGGATGCCCACTCTGCACTATGAAGCAAATGGAACAGTGTCAGAGGCCTGTACTGCACACTGGTATCCAAAGCCAGCACCAAAACATGCATCACCCAACAGTGAGGATCATGCAGACATTGATTGATTACTGCAATGCCCTCCATCTAGGGCTGCTGAGGGTGGATATCTGCCTCTTGCAGCATGTGCAGAATGCAACGGCCAGGTTGTTGATGGGAATTTCTAGATCTAGTCATATAACACTTGTGCTGCGTGAACTGCACTGGCTGCCTATACAGTGGTGGATCACCTTCAAGGTCATATTGCTGACCTATAAGGCCCTACACGATTTGGGACCTCACTACCTAAATGAACTCCTGGTGCCTTACTGACCCTCCCATTCACTCCGATCCTCTGACGAGGGATCCCTAGAGATACCTAGGGTATATTTAAAGACATCTGGAGGAAGATCCCTTGCCTACTGTATATGGCACCTACCCTGTGGAATTCTCAACCTCATCAGATACGAGATTGCCTGATCTTGGAAGGCTTTAAAAAGCAGTTAAAAACATTCCTATTTAACAAGGCATTTTCAGGGACTTGATAAATGATTGTCATTTATGGTTACTATGTTTATTGATTTTATATGGCTCTATATTTAAAGTGTATGAATTATTGTAAAAGTGACCTGAGCTTGGGAAGGACGCTTTAAAGAAATACATTTTTATTTACTTACATCCCATGCACGTCCCCTGTGCTGACCATGCGTATGATGCTGCAGCCAATGTGAACACACCCCCCAACCAGGACACACAGCAAATGGTGCAGCTGTACACTACCAACACAAGCACACAGATGTGTCGCACATCAACCGATAACACACCACAACATTCCCATGGGTGTGTGTCAAGTGCAATTGGGCCACAACAGTAGAAAGGTGACAAATACCCCCTATAAATGACATGCAGACAATGGTGTTGTAGTGCCAGGTACATACCTGCCCTGGGTGGCATCAGCTGTGTCTCACATCCCCACCATTGATCCCCTCCACCGCCACTGGCCTCAGAGTCGATGCCACCAATGCCAGGATGGTGTCCCAGTCCCGCTGGCAAATGGTCTGTGGTTCTCCCACTGTTCACAGGTGGTCCCTTAGCCATTGTGCCTCCTCCTCCTTTGCTCTCCACAGTAGGTCATTTCACCTCTTCCTAAATGACTCAATGCTGCGTCCATGGCCACCCACAGCGTAGACCTCTGCTGTAATTTCATTCCAGATCTTGCAGACAATGGCATCAGATAGCTTGTTATACTGCATCACCTGTTCCCTCACTTTAAAGCCATGGACTAGGGCTCTCAGCTCATCGCTGGTGAGCTTATGTCCACAGAGACGTGCCTGCCTGTCTGCAACACCTGTATGGGACAGATGGAATGGTAGTGGTGAGTTACAGGTGGTGACATTGTGCGTACGTGTGGTTGTGTACCTGATGGACATGGCACCAGACTGAATGGACATGCCATACCAGGCTCTGTGTACCTGAGGTGCCTGACTATAGCGATACACAGTGTAACACACAGTCCATACATGGCCACAGTGTACTGCACCGTCTCCTATGCCCTTGCCTGGGCTCAAGACACCACCAATCACACACTGTCAGTACATGCGCATTGGTGGATCCCTATATGCCATGTAGGTAACTGGCTGGGTGTATGTGGTACTCAGCAAATGGTAGCCATGTATGCGCACGGTATATTAGTCCCATGTGGTCTGTGAGGCTGTCATGTTGCACATGTACACATTGCTGTGGACATGGGGCATGTGGCAGGATGCTGCAGCCTTCCTCTATGGCACAGCACATGGCGTATGGCACACACATGCCCCTGCCACTGACTGCCCTCCCCATTCACCACTATCTATGTGTATGTACATCCCACCCAGCTGCCCATGATGGGCAAATACCACTGACACTGGCACTATGTGCCGGCCAGTCCACATCATGGTGGTGCATGCCACCTGTGGTCAGCTGTACCAGTCCCGCCCTGCCCTACCAAGTAACAGGGCAATGTCCTGTGCAGTGCAGTGCAGTGGGGATGCATGTGGTGTAGCACCGCTGAGGTGCCAATGCCCCTAGGTCCACCCCCCACACCCTGTTGAACCAGTGATGTTGGCAGTGTGCAGGCATTCATGTCCCATAGTGTGGTGTAACAGGGACACCCACCCCACCACATGGCATGCCCACTGTGTACAGTGAACACTGCAACAGTGTGGCCCGTGATGCAGGCCTGCAGCATGTCAGCCTATAGTGCAATGAACTGCACACATAGTATCACAGACATCACAGCAACATGCCACACAATTCCCATGCGTGTTGACAACTGGCCATCTGTCCATTGTGTTGACACTCCAAACAGCAGCATGCTTGGTGGGGTTTACTGACCTGATGCTGCCTGTTGTAGCTCCTGGAACATCCTGCAATCTGTGTTTTCAAGCAATTCCCTCCACAGCAGTGCAGTTCCTGTCAACTACAGAGGCAGAGCACTGTTTGCTGTTAAATAGCACAGCTGGACAATCCACCTAGTTAGCCATGCAAATCAGGCTGTAATGATATGGTAATGTGTCTGTTTGCCTGGTGATTAAACAAGTACCCTCATTAGTATACATCCTTTGACTATAGCAGCAATTAGCACTGGGCAAATGATTAGCAACAGGCAAACTGTTAGCGCCGAGCAAACCAGACAGTCATTTGAGCAGCGCTATTGTGTAGCACTGCACTACAGGGCAATTGCACATTGTAGTAGTGCATGTGCACAGTGGCCTCCTGTCATGGGGGTTAAAGTGGGGTTGCACATGCGTGGTGCATGCACTTCTGGGTAGCATGGCGCTAATGCGATAGCGCAGCCTTGGACTTGCACAATGCCATGCAATGCAACAGTAACAGCACTTGTCAAGGGAGCATTGCAGGGTGTGGTGATCATGCTAGGGAGGTGCCCAGTCAAGGAAGTTCAGGACTTTCTTGGAGTATGACTTCACGCAGAAGGCTGAGGGCAGTTGTCCACAGGGACAGCAGGTGGGGAAATGTGGAGACTGCCATCCTCGTGGAGTTGGTGCAGCAAAGGCACAGGTGACTGTTTGGGGAGGTGAGGGAGGGTGACTTGCCGCTTAGACAGGTCTGGGCATCCACTGATCATCACCTGTCCAGCCAGACAGGGATAGTCAGGGATGGGGAGAAGTGCCACCACTTATATATGGATCTGAGGCAGCCCTACCAGCTGGAGCACTTCAAGCACATGGTCCGGGATGGGACTGTGCCTGTGCCAGGTAAGTGTATTGCACTGCCACGGGTATGCATGCTGTCTGTGTGTGTGCAAGTGTGTGTGTGCCTGCACATGTGTCTGTGTGTGTGTGTGTTATGGTCTGTGTATGTGCGTGTGCATGTGTCCCATTAAATAGGCACTTCACTGCTGGGTGTGTTCTACCCATGGCTGCCTACATGTGGCCACAATCCGCACCCCCATTGGCAGGAAGCCATGCCTGGTGTGCATAGCGTCTACATGATAGGGCATTTTTGCTTCATATGTCCAGGGTTGTGCATATCACGGATGCCACAGTGTGTCTGCACACTGTCTGGGGAGGGGACACACCTGCTTGCTCTGTTACATGCCACATGTTCCGGGGTTGGCCTATGGTTTAGGGCATACTGGGTCATAATGTCATATGCTTAATAGCGCACAGTATTATGCTGAAAACTGGACCTGTGAGCTCTCTGTGTTGGACCCTTCCAGAGTTAGAATCCTTAGTGGGGGGGTCCAGGGGGTGCAGCCCCCCATAAAAGGGGGAGCTGGTGGTGGAGCCCCCCACAGAAAGAAAGATATCAATGAATCGCTCAATGCAATTATTCCGCACGACATTCTGCCATGCGCGGTATTGACTCCCTGCCAGTTTAGGGTACCTCTGTGTACCATGAGCATTGCTGGGGTGTACCATGGCATTTGCACATGTACTTACAGTGCTGTACCCTATTCTGCCTACAGAGCACAGCGGCAGGATTGGGGATGGTGACAGGGCCCAGGAAGACTGCTGGGGAGACAGGATCCACTGCAACTGGTGGAGAGTGCCAGTCATGCCCCAGCGAGCAGAGGAGAGCAGTGACAGGCATCATAGTGTGTTACATAACTAACATGATTGGTTTCACACTGTCCTGCATGTGCAGTGGGTGGTATGTGCACAAATTGCCATTGCGTTCTTGGCATGCACACAGCTGTGTACCTGGTACACTGTGTTGTGACATGTGGATGGGGCTGGGCTACTGGATTAACATGGGGTACTATAGGTCTGGATGGGCGGATGACATACTGCCATCCTGCTGGGTGGGGGCTGTATGGGGCTGTGGTGCTGTACCGGCCTGTGTTGATGTGTTAATCATGTGTGCATATGGGGGTATTGCTGTCCTTGGTGGGGGAGGGGCTGTGATCCTACAATGGCTTGTGTTCTGGGGTCCTTGCAGTGGCTCATTTGTGTACATCTGTCATGCCGAGGGGGGGTTAGATGAGGATGGGCTACGGTATTGGAATGGGGTACTATAGGTCTGGATGGGTGGATGGTATAGTGCTGTCCTGCTCTGGGGTAGGTTATTGGGCTGTGGTACTGTACCGGCCTGTGCAATACTGTACCTGGCATGGGTGGTTTGCCTACTGCTGTCCTGCCAGGGGTGAGCCATGGGCTGTATCCCTTTGTTACATGGGGTTGACTGTGCACTGCATGTCCACATTAGGTACCACTGGCATAGTTGTGCTGTTGTTGTGGGTGGAGGCTCCAACACATACCCTACACCTCCCCAGGTCAGGCTGCATTCCATCATACAGTGGGGTGGCTGTGGCCATTCCTGTGGTGGGCGCCCTCTGCTGTGTGTCTTATTGCTCTCTTCCTTTGGGCAGCATGTCCCAATGACTGTGTCATTCCATGGCTTTTTTGTGCCTGGGCCACTGTCCTGGTCACTTCTGGGACTGCCTGTGTGGTTGCACTTTGTCACTGTGTGCTCCACTGGTCTGTGTGGATTGCACTGGTTCATGGTGTTGCCATTGGCCTTCCATTCCTGTCCATGTACTTTGGCTGGGCGGGTGGTACCTGTGTCATCATGCTTCAGCATACAGGCATGTGTTGAGTTGTGCAAGATGTTCGCCATTGTATTGCCACATGGGCATGGTTGTTGAGACATGCTGTCTACCCCTGGAACCTCCACCTGGGGTGTGCATTGTACTTTCTTGTTGGTGTACCATCCTGACATGGTCCCCTTTCCTCCTGTAGGTCCATATCAAGGCTCACTATGGGCCACATGGCCTGAGGAGATGGAG
Organism: Neoceratodus forsteri; assembly: GCA_016271365.2. Taxonomy (NCBI): domain Eukaryota; kingdom Metazoa; phylum Chordata; order Ceratodontiformes; family Ceratodontidae; genus Neoceratodus; species Neoceratodus forsteri. Next base: position 801,335,585 of record CM057454.1, read on the forward strand.
GGGAAGGATGACCTGCTACGCCACATGGTCCACCAGCAGAAGACAATCATTGATCAGCAGACAATTCACATCACAGAGACACAATGCGTGGCTGCAGTCCTGGAGGCACGGCTGCCAGACCCATCCAGTGTGCAGCATTAAGACTGTTCTTTTTGTTTGCTTTATTCCCCCCCCCCACTGGACTGCTGGTTTTGTTGCTGCCTTCTGTTCCTTTTTGATTTTTGTGCCCCCTTCCCCTTTCCCTCCATTTTCATTACAATTGTTAGTACTAGTGGTTGTTGCAGTGTTTGTCATAGTTTTAGTAGTAGTTGGTTAGGTATTAATAGTAGTAGTGCTAGTGGTGATACTAGTGTTAGTGTTAGTAGTAGTAGTAGTAGAAGTAGCAGCAGTAGTAGTATTGGTAGTAGTTGTAGTAGTAGCAGTAGTAGTATTAGTAGTAGTAATAGTAGTTTTAGTGTTGGTTTAATTAATGCTTGTTGTATATATACTGCTCTTGTTGTTGCTATTCTGTTGTTATTATTGTTGCTTTTATTTTTTCTTTGTTACATACTACATTCCACTTTCATGACTTTACTGTGTCCGGTGTCATTTTTGGGTGCATGGGTTTTCTCACAGGTTTGTACTGTGCTTTGGTTTTCATTCATGGATCCTGCATGTTACTGGGCATTGACAAGGCTGGGTGAGTGTCATATTTTGGGTTCTGCACTCCTGTCTGCTCTTGGGATCACATTCAGGGCAGTACATCTTTGCGTGTGTTCCAGGGCATAACAGGCTCACCTCTGCTCTGTGTTCCTGTGGGTGTTTGCATTGCCTGACTGGGTGCTATATTCGGAGCTGTCATATTTGTTATATTCAGAGCTGACTTATTTGCTATATTCAGTGCTGTCTTACTTCCCAGGCTAATTTAGCACTGCACTCCCAGCCCGGTTTGCCTGGCTTCCTTTGCATGCTATATTCAGCAGGTTCAACACTAGGCTGTTCCTTCTGAATATAGAGGGCTATTGGTTCCGGGCTAATTTAGCACGCTGGGCAGTGGTAATTTAGCCCCGGAGCAAAGTTTTGAATATCTGGCCCTATGTTTTCTAACCATTCTGACTGATTATCTTCAGATCATAAAGAAAGCAGCTTCTGCTCTTCTCCTAACACCATAAAACTGCCCATCCTGCATGTTTTCATGCAATGAATTTGCTGTAAAAGTGTACCAAGTTACCATCCTTTTGCAAAATAAATCAGGCATGTGACCTACTCTCTGCAGACATCATGAAGTATAATAGACTGCACCACCAAAACTTCATTATTGTGGGACTATGTGAAGTTCCTCCCTTCCAATACTTCAGGGTAAAGACTATACAAAATCTGCATAGTTGTTAAGTGGCAACTGATAGCTTACCCTTAATGAAATCAAGCATACTGTTTTGTGCAGATTACTGTTAGTTTAGTGTGAGTTTGCTGTTGTTAGGCATGAGTAGTGATATGTATTCTTTTGTGCAGATTACTGTTATATTTAGTGTATGTGAGTTGGCATCGTTGAGGCATGGATAGTGACATGTCAGATATAACGTAGTTCCAGTTTAATCCATTTCTAGTCAGTTTATTCCACCACAGATACAAATATGTGCTTACCCTTGATGATTTGTGCTAGATTTGAGGCATTTTTATGTGTGTTTACAGAAACCACACTAATTTAAGAGTATTGGATCTCCATTTTGTGTCATGTTTGCATCCTAAAGTACATATCCTTCTTTCTTATCAGCATTTGAAATAATTCACCTCTTTCAATTACTCACTACAACATTAAAAAGAGGAGTTCAAATAAATCTGCTCCCATGCAGCAAAGTCAACCACAACTTCCAGGCAGTATGGGATTCACCTTGTGCTAAAGAAAAATTGTCAACAGTTGTGGATACATTTTTCATGAAAGTTTGGCCATGGCTTCCCACACATTGGCTGTAGTTGGGGGCTGTTTTTAAGACTGCCAGATTTTGCCCCTTCCTTGAAGCTCTCAGTATCATTGGTTCTATTGGTAGTGCCTGGATTGAAAACTAGTATACAATTCACATTTATGTACTACTGTTTGTGAACTGCATCCTAATGTGCTTGAAAAGCTATTTATGTATGCAGGACAGCATAGCTGAGATGCTGGTTCTCATTTTCAGTATGGTTCTACTTCTGCATTGGACAGCTTGATGCCTCTCACTACCATTGGTATGTTGATATACTTTGCCCTGAAGACTATGCAAAGTGGTTTGAGCAGACAATCCATCCCTAACTAACAGCAATTACTTGAAATTCCTGTAACCTCTAAACACCCTAAAAATAATACCATGCCTGTCTGCACCAAGATTTACAGCATGGAAGACTAATGGCAGTCAAATGACTTGCTAAACCTCACACACTGAAACATCAAATTTAGTAGGATTCTTTCTCTCTCTCTCTCTCTCTCCCTTACCTCATTTCCTTTCACAGGTTTATGCCTCAACAACTACAATATTGATGCCTTCCAGAGTATGGAGAAGATGAGATATTTTTCAAATGAATTAATGTTTTCTGTACTACAGGAGTCATCTGACTCAACCATTTAAAAAGAAAAGTTATCCAAAGCATCAAGTTTCAAAAACAGAAAATGTTTAAGGCATTTTTGCAAATTAGAATCAAATGGTTTGTTACTGAATCAGAAAAATCACCAAAAAAACTAAATTTATGCAGTGACTTGTCTTAAGCTATTGAAAATAAGGAGTCTGTTTTCTTTTTTTACACAACTGTTTTTCTTTTGTGTTCTGCTGTATTTACCTTCATGTTGTTCTGCATAAAAACACTGGGCACATGGTGATTCACTTTGTGTTTTTAATGAAGAGCCATTGCCCTTGCTGTTTTTTCTGTTTTCCATATGTAATAGGTTGATTTCAGAAGACATGCTCTGTATCCTCTGTTGTTACCATTCTTAATATTCACTTGAATAAATGCTACGCATGAACATTTATAGGAAAGGACACAAAGTCCCCTATCATTTCACTTCTTCCATCATATCAATGAAGTTGAATTATTTTACCTAGTATGATCTGTCTTGAACCCCATGTCCAAAGTGTTCCATTGATGCTACTGAGGCAATCTAGATTTAAGTAAACAGTCAGACATAAGTGGCACTGCCAGGCCATGCAATTTCCCAATGAAGGGTTATTTTCAATGAGTCTTTGCAAACACTACTGACCTCTATCACTGGTATAGGCTCAGCACCAGTATGCTTCAATCAAGTGTTAGGACAAATATGATGACCATTATGGCATCTTGTGAACAGCTTTTAATCACCAAACCTTGTGTAACATTTCAGCAGCATATTATAGTTTTGGCATGCAGTACATCCTTGGGCTTATTTTTCAGTTTTCACTTATTTACAGATTGAAAACCAAATAAACATGCAGTCTAAAAAGTTTTGGTGCATACTTGCTGTAAACAATTCAGAGCTACCTCTCCTGTCGCTCCTCCTTTCCAAAGTGCTAAGTGTTGAGCAGAAGCTTGGTTTAACTAGGAAAATGCTCTGTATCCTCACTGCAAAGTGTTTAGTGCTGTGCAATTTTTAAGTTAGCTGACAAAAGCTATGCATTTCAGCATCTTTTCTATTTCTTTTAAACTTAAATGAACCATAAAAATAATAAACTGTTTTTTTTCTGTTCTACCGTTCTGCTGCCCGAGTGCCCACATTTGTGACATCAGACTAAAGTTTCAATGTGCAAACTGATAGGAGCTACTAAGTGAGGAAGCATCAAATATCACTGTAGACCATTGGTCCTTTGCAGCCATTTGTCTGACCTTTTTACTATTTAGTTACCCAGGATAGCTCAGCTGAGATGCAACATATCCTATTTTCAAGGGTACTGCTTTTACATATTTAGAGGTGGGTTAAACCTGAGTACTGAGAGGTTAAGAAACTTGCGTAGTTCCCTACTCAGTAAGAAAATAGTACGAGTGGGATTTGAACCTGGATCTCATGGTTGTCAAGCCAGTGCCGTTGCACTAGAATACATTTTCCACAATTAAAAATCACATTTCAACTCCTTAATGATAGGCAAACTCTGATCTATTGCTTGTTAGCAACATGTCTGTATTTGATGGATCAGAAGCTTGGCGAATCCCGGACTATGTAGATAAATTCAAGTACCTTGGGATGTGGATTGACTGCCAGCTGTCCTTTATTGATCATGTAGAGGAATTCATAAGAAAGCTGAAACAGAGGCTTGGTTTATTCTATTGAATCAAGCTCCTCCTGACTCGAGGCTAAGAGGAGGCTGGTTCAACCTACTTTTCTATCATTATTGGACTACACTGACTTCATCTACAGGGATAGCCTTAGCTAAGCTTGATGTTCTTTACCAAAGGGTCTTAGCCTTAATTTCTGGAGCAGTCTATTCTATACATCACTGTGCCTTATACTCGGTAGTGGTCTGGCCATCTCTAATCTTCAGGAGACAAAGGAATGCTGCCCTTTGGACTTACAGAGCTGTTACCAAGATGTTGTCCCAATATATTTTAGACGGCTTGCCCCTATGTGCTTTGGGCAACTATGGCCTGAGATCTCCTTAGTGAGACCCAAGGTCTTTTAGCTTTGTCCTACCCCAGCTATGGACCAAGCTTCAAAAAAACTCTGAAACTTGCAAACCCTATAGAATTCCCTGAATTTAAAAACCTTTACACAAGATCCTTCACCAAGCATTGTAAGTGCTCCTCCTGAGGTGCCCTGTCTGATTCTGTCTCCTTGTTCAACCTATTCTACCTCACTTGCTCCCTCTCCTACCTGTTTCATATCTCTTTCTATCTGCCCCCCCTCTTTAGACCCCCTGCTGATCCTACTGCTCTCCTATTTGCCACGGTATAGAAATATTGTTGTTATTACTGGCTTTACATATGAAAATATTGTACATCCTGCTTGTGTATCCTTTATCTGATATTGCATTGTATATATCACTTTTTTTGCTGTATTTGTGTTGCTTTGCACTATGTGCATCTATGCTGTACCCATAAATGTATTATCCACCTTCTTGTCATTTCTGTATGTTTTACCCAGGCTCACCTTGGAAATGAGCTTACTCAATGGTGTTCCACCTGGTAAAATAAAGATTGATTGATTGATTGATGGAGATAGTTTTACAAATAATAAAAAAAATATAAATGAAAGACCATCCTTAGTACTTTCTTTAGAAATATATTTATTATAGTTCAATATGAAGAAGACATTAATAGTAGTTAATTTTATTTCATTGGCTGAAAACCATTACAAACATTACAAGAAATAAAATACCTTCTAAAAAAGACCATTGCATTCACTTTGTTAAAAAGTCATGCATAAATCAAAATGAAACAGGACATCTACAAATTGGTAAAGCAATACAAAGTGCTGTCTAGAAGGTGACCTGCTTACATCTTGTGCCACAGTAACTATAGCTTTGCCACCATTGATCAGATTTATTTGCATGCTGTTAAGTCCAATGCCTAGGAACACAGTAAAATATTGCAAAATGTTTGTGATCTTAATAAATCTGCCCTTGTGACAAGACTGATCTAATAGCAACATTTAATATGACTACAATGGGGCAATACCCTGGTGCAATTTATTTTAAAAAAAGACTTTCCTTTTTATCATTATCTTAATTATTGCACAGGAGATACCTTTATAACTAAATAATATAACTTAAACTAATATATATATATATATATATATATATATATATATATATATATATATATGTGTGTTCCTTAGCATCATACCACTGTACCTAGCCTGCAAGCAAATGGGTTGCACAACTTAGGGCACAAAATAAGCCAAGGAAGCCAGTATAGTGCAGTAGTTTAAAGCTCTGAGCTGCAAATCTGGATACCTGGGTTTGAATCCCACAGCCCCCACTTGTATACTGTGTGACCCTGAGCAAGTCACTTAACTTCCCTATGCTCCCTGGTCACACCTGAAAACAAGCTTTCAGCTTAGTGTGCTACTCCTGGTTAAACCATTTGAGAAAAAAAGTTATGCTGCCATCCAGGAACAGACAAACTGAGATCTCTTGTGTTTCAGCCTACTGCATTAGTCACTCCTCAACTCTTTAAGTAGACTATCCCTAAGCCCCACATGGGGATAGAACCAAGTAAAGACAACAAGAACTACTGACAAAAAATCAAGACTACTCTGACCCAAACAAAGCTGAGTAATGCACAGTTACTGGGTCCAAAGTGAGACAGCCAATGTCACCAGACAGAAGTCACCATCTTTACTGGAGATCTAAGGGGCACCATGCAGTGGATGCTGCTCTGTGTTGCTGTTAGCAACTCTACTGGCATCATTAAAATCACCAGTCTCACATTAGACATTAAGTATAGGACATCGTAAACTGAGCAATTTCTCTCAAGTCAGGTAATTTTTTCCCATGCTGAGGTGTAGTAACTGATAATGGGCCTATGCCAAAACTCCTATTCTATACCCTAATATGCACCCTTAGGTGTCTACCACTAGAAGCAGCATATCAGCCATACTGCACTGTGCCCCACCAGATTCTCCTCAATACCGCAATGCACAGTTTCTTAGCTGGGTCTGCCAGTCCATGATTGCAGCTGAGAGGAAATGTATTTTCTTAATGTATTCTCTTTTCAAGTCACTCCTACTGCTCCTTATGCCTTGGGTTATTTCTAATTGAGTGTTATTATGCCATTACAATAAAATTAAATCAGCAGAACGTACAGCACCAAATATTGCACTCAGATATGCAGCACATAACATATAAAAGTGAAATAAGTTCCAGAAAGAGATGCAACAAAAGTTTATAAAACATATAATGACCTGTCATAATGTGGCCTATTGTTCATTGGGTGCAATTAGCCCCTAAGCAGCTAATATCATACTACTCAGACACTCCTTGCCCTACTACCACCTGAAGCAGGCTTTAAAGTGTTCTTTACAGAGTTCCCTTGATGAGATTCCACTTGGCATCCTCGCAGTCAGTAGTGTAAGAGCTCACAAAGATTGGACTTCTGTTTCCACGGTTTTGGTCCAGGCCTCAATGCCTTCAAAGCTTTCAGTGGCTTCTCTGCAGACCATTAATATTTCATTTCCTTGTCCACCATGAAGCCTGTAGCTGCTTTAATGTATCATCTCTCATCTCCTGCCATGCCTGGCACCTTCCTCCAATGGTATTCACTGCCTCTGTGATGTTGTCCAAAGCTTGTCTGATCTCAAACCTTGTCCAGTTGCATCTCTCAGCAAAGTCTTCCCTAGTCACATAAGATTGGGCCAAGGCCAACACCTCCTTCTCTGAGAAATGCCTGTTCCTTATCCTTTCTTCCTCTATCATGATACCCTCATTGAGAAAGTTTAGGTTCTTGAGCTGTTGTCAGTTCTGAGGATCACACAATGTGAGGTGAGTAGACAGTGCGGTATCTTGCAGCCTCAGGTGTGCCATTCCACATATGTAGTTAGCCTTTTCTGCTTATTTTTACTAGTCACATATCCTTAAAAATGGGTGATTTTCAGGGACTCTTCCCCTTCATCAGACCTTAATTCTGTGGTCATCTTTGGGTAAGTGTTCTTATGTTTATCATATTCCTACATATATAGCAAAAAGATCAGCCTTATACTACAGGTATGTATATTACAGGTACACCCTGGGTGGGGAGGCACTGAAGGCCTCAACAGGGGAAAAAGACCTTGGGATCATGATGGATGCATGTATGAATAATTCTGAGCAGTGCAGGGGAGCGGCTAGAAAGGCAAACAGGATGTTGGGATACATCATAAGTGGGATCACCTCTAGGAGCAGGGAAGTGATTCTGCCGCTGTACAATGGACTGGTTAGACCACAACTTGAGTACTGTGTACAGTACTGGAGACCACACTTGAAGAGGGACATACAGCTCCTGGAGAGGGCACAGAGGAGGGCAACTAAGATGATACGAGGACTAGGGGATTTGACGTATGAGGACAGACTTGAGGAACTCTGCCTGTTTTCATTGGAGGAGAGGAGAGACAGGGGGACATGATTGAGGTATTCAAGTTCCTCAAGGGAATAAATAGGGTAAACATGGAGGGGATCTTTAGACTAAAGCAGGGAGGTATCACCAGAGGGCATGGTTCGAAGTTGGAAGGTGGAAGGGTGAGGGGGGAAAGAAGAGGAGGTTTTTCACTGAGAAGGTGGTGGACCCTTGGAATGCATTGCCTGGCGAGCTGGTTCAGAGATCCACAGTGGTGGTCTTCAAGAGAGGGTGGGACAGACACAGAAAGTGGATGTATCAGATGATGACCTGGCCCAGAGGGGTGGGGATGGATGATAGGGGTTTCTGGAACACAAAGGGGGGGGGGCCTCGGCACCCAACTAGGGATCTGAGGTTTGAGCAGACTCGATAGACCATAAGTTCTAATCTGTTGACAATTAGTATATTGCTGCTCGGTCTTATAAGTCTGGTTAGGGTATCTTATTGCGTGTATTTTTGGGGAAAACCTCCCTTTTATAAGTTTGAGCTATGTAGCCTGCTGCCAACTACAACAACCAAAAGGGAGAGGTCTAATTTAATATTATTTTACATACTCATAAACACATTTGCACTCATCTGCACCTCAGACATTTAACATTAAACAGTATATCACGCTTCAGCGCCTTGACTTTGCCCTTTTGTTACTGAATGGGACGCTATCCTTTTTGGCCCCATAGGGACAGAATTGACAGGTCTGATTTCTAAACTTCCCTGACGTATTTCCTATTTACTGGCAGTTTGATCTGAGGCAGCAGTAGGAGCACCTTATGCTTAGGTGGGCAGTGATTACAAAATAAGTAATCTCTTTTTTTAGAGTAATACAACTCCTTGTTTATAGTAACAGTTTGTTAATGCTACAGAAAGTGACAAGATCTTAGAGTACTAGGGTATGGAAGTGTTTTTATGCATGTGTCTTGTTTTTATATTTAGCTGGGGGTGGGGCCTCTAATGCAATAGTACTTTCCCTATTATTTTAGTGAGGCCCACTGCTCCAGTGACAAATATACAATACAATCTTTTTGGTTGCTCCTTTATAAATTGGAAATAGGAATTTCTAGGAGTTTTATCTACATACTGTAAGTAAGTCCTGTAATCAGTTTGGAGACAGTGAAGGAGTAAGGATAAGGTAACTGTCCATCTTCATAGCATTTTTAATGTTCAGCTTAAAATTAGCTAATCTAGCTATAGTATTAACTTTTTTAACAATATCGCTGCCTTGTATTTATAGTGTGTTATTTTTACAGCTAAACTGTGGATCTTGATGAGTGCACCTCAACTACACTTTGTGACTACACCTCTGGTGGAGGTGCACACCACAATGCGGTGTAGCTAATTAGCATTATTTAGACACATATCAGCTATGTCTCCTCACATCAAGGGCCTGGATATTCAAAGCAGTTGCTCACAGCGCAAGTGCGGACTTGCACCAAGGAGCGACATTCAATGGGAGCCAGTGTGCAGTGCAAATCTCATTGCACCAATGCACAACCATAATGAATGCAGGTGCAAGTGCAGGGGGTGTGCCCCTGAATATCCAGTGCAGTGCGATAGTCAACAGCAGAACCATGGCGCAAGGGCAGAGCAAATCAAAGATGCACTGAGCAGACTTGTTCCTATAAATACAGGGTGCAAGCACACATGAAGTACTTGCACCAGGCGAGAGGGGGAGAGAGTGAGTGAGAGAGAGAGAAAGTAAGAAAGAAAGAAAGAAAGAAAGAAAGAAAGAAAGAAAGAGAGTGACAGACAGACAGACCGAGGCAGACACAGAAGGAGTGGGACAGAGGTGGCAGTGGAAAGGGAGATGGGGCAGAGAGAGTATGCCAGACAGGCAGACACACTGCCAGGCAGTGCACCAGGGTGCCACACAGCCCACAGCAGCCAACCACGCAGGGGAATATAGCACAGCATGAGCCATGGATAGTGCACCCTTCATGATGGAGGCCGTAATGAGGGGTGTAAGGGGGTAGCAGGAACAGCGATGTGGCCGTGGAAGAGCCCGTCGGTGGTATGCCCAACACAGGTGGTACCATGCCTGCATCACCTTCGAGCAGTACAGTGACATGGAGATCATGGGCCAATACCACCTGAACAGGGCCATACTGAGGCAGCTCTGTGAGCTGTGCAGTGAGGAAATGCAGGTACCCACCACATGGAGCCATGCCATGTACGTGGAGATGTAGGTGACAGTTGTTATGTGCCTGTTCACCACGGGCACCTTCCAGAGACCAACAAGGGACACCACAGGATTAACCCAGTCAGCCACATCCTGCCTCCTTACACAGTTCCTCAATGCTCTGCTGCCACGTGCGTCGGAATACATCCATTTCCCCAGGACACAGGTGGAGCATACAGCAACCATGCAGGACTTCCACAAGGTAGCACAAATGCCTGGCATGAATGGAGCCATTGACTGCACCCACGTGGGCATCCACATGCCACCTGGCCCTGAGGGTGTGGGGTATATCAATAAGAAGGGGAGCCTGAGTGTCAACTGCTGGTGGAGTGTGATGCCACGGGGTACATAACTAATGTCTGCACCACACACCCTGGGAGTGCATATGATGCATTCAACTGGCACAGCTCTGCACTGTGCCACAGGATTGAATGTGGGGATATCCCACGGGCCACCTAGTGGGTGAGTATGGCATGGGCAAGAAGTGTTGGGCAGAGCATACCATGGGATGGGGGATCGAAGGGTGTGCATGTTGGCTTGAGCACCAGGGACAGGCAAGGGGCACAGCCTAGTATAACAGAGTGCTAACCAAGTCATTATCCAGACAGGGACTACGCCTTTCCACTGGGGCCCTGGCTGCTCACCCCCTACCGGGGCCCATCGTCCCCAGCAGGGGAATGCTACAACGAGGCACATGCCAGCATGTGCAACACCATCAAGCGAGTCATTGGCATGCTGAAAGCATGGTTCCATTGCCTTGACAGGTCAGGCGGTGCCCTACAGTACAGCCCCTCAAAAGCCTCTGGCCTATTCCTGGCCTGCTGCATACTGCACAACATGGCCATTGACTGTTGGATAGCTGTCGAGGCTGATGAGGGTGACATTAGTGGGGATGATGGAAGCAATGGGCTGGAGGAAGGTAGACAGCTACCCCTGGGTGGAGGGATCCCTGGCTGATCCAGCAGGCAAGACGGCACAGGGACACCATAGCAAGGGAGCACTGTGGTATGCGCAGGTAGGTAGTACGAAACACTAGGCCACACAGATAGGTACGACACACATGCAGGAGCATGCATGACAATGGGCATGCACACACTGAGGTGGAAGGCAGGGGTAAGGGTGACAGGGGCACACACCCACACATGACCACACACATCATCCCTCACAGCCCCCAACACACACACACAGAAACACATGCACACACACACACACACAGGCATGTGTATGTGGCAAGGATCAGATGCATTGTATCGGTGCACAGGTGCAACTGGTGCAGGACTGCTGTCATCTTGCCCACACCACACAGCCCAGCAGCTGGACCAGCATGCACAGGCAGCATGTGACGTGACACACAGGCACCACAACTGTGGCAGACACATACACACAGCCCATTTGTGCACTGGGCAGCAGCTGCAGACCTCAGGTGGGGTGGGCCACGTATCAGGTCCACTACTCGGAACCTAGGCCACCATGAGCATGGTGGTGGCTGTGCCTGGGCTGATTGGCAACCACAGGCTGCACATCAGCCATGGGGGGGGTGTGCAACAGACCCCCAGGGGTGGAACTGCAGGACCATGACTGTGTCCGCATGGGGGTGTTGACTCACCCAAACAGCCCAGCCCCGGGCATGCCTGGGATGCTGACATCTGAGCCTGATGTTGATTGCACTGGGGTTGCCTGATACTGTGTATGCAGGGTGGATAGAGCACTGTGGGGGGTCATCTGTGCCTGGCCACACTCTGTAGCAGCCAGCAGAGCAAGGCCATCTGAGAATGCGGTGGCAATGCGCTCCAGGGATGCAGTCATGGCCTCCTGCATGCACTGCATCCCCGCCAGGATCTGCACAGTGCCCCTCTCCTGCTGCTCAGCTAACTGCTGCACCTCTGAGCACAGTGTGTGCACCCCAGTGGCAAGCAGCACCTGTTGCTAAATGGACTCCCACAGCAAAAGGGTGTGGTCAGCCAGCGGCTTGAGGTCCCAGGGCTCCTGGGCCAGATGGCAATCCCCATGTGGTGACTGGCCACACTGCACAGCCTCCCTCTCTAGTGGACACTGTACAGTGGGGCCTGCAGGGAGATAGGGTACGGCCTGGTGGCACCCGCAGCCCACTGCTATTGCCCGTCGGCTGCTGCATGCCACCCAGTACCTACACGGCAGCACCACCTCCACCACAGGGCACGGTCTGGGTAGTGCACACTGCTGTGCCCGCAGTGGTGGCGGGCAGCTTTTCCGCCACCTGCAGGGTGCTGAGCATGCTGCCTGGGTCAGTGACCAGCAGGAGTGTCTCCCCCACAATGGTGTCCATGCTGTCCAGGATGGGCATTACGTCATCATCTGTGTCGGACCCCACCCCCAATCTGTGTCTCTGTGCATGGGACCCCAAGACTGGCATCCTGCAGGAACACATCCAGGGCTTCGTCCGGCCCCAGGTCCAGGACATCCACCTGCACAGCAGTGGTGAGATGCAGACTGTCAGGCCCCTGGGTGCCAGTGGAGGTGGAAGGCTGGTCCTCCATGGCTGGTCCAGTGGCCACAGCCGCTGCTGCCCCATCATCTGCACGGAGGCATGCTGGTGCTGCAAGAGAAAGAGAGGCATGTTAGTGATGCATTTCCCACATGTGCCTCCCTCACTGCCACTGCCTGTGTCCTGCAGCATGGCATGCATGTGGGTGCATACACCTGCACAGGACAGGGATGCTGGCCATGTGTACACCAGCACAGCCATGTACGTGCCCCCAGCTGTGCATTGCTGGAAAACTTACCATGCAGTCATGGGCTGCCACCTGTCTGGAAGCCACCACCAGGCACACCTTCCACCATGCTGTGGCACATGGTGGTGGCCACCAACTCCTCCTGTGCTGTGAGCAGTGGTGCAGCTGCAGGTCCCCCTCCGGTGGCATTCCAGGAGGCACAGATGACTGCCATCTTCTCCTTGATGAGCCTTTTGTCCTTGCCCACCTTCTTCCTGCACTCCTGCACTGACTGCTGGTGGCTACCTTGCGGGTTCACACATGCCACCACCTTCACCCAGGCCCCAGACCTGGCCTGTGGTGTGCCCTTGACACCACTCAACAGAGGCTCCATGTCAAGATAGGCTTTGAACAGGGCCTCTGTCTCTGCCTTTGTGAAATTAGGCCTGTGCTTGCAAGCAGGCCCACGCTCCTCACCCTTCTCACATTCCGACATGTTGCTTCCTGTGGACATGGACAGCACAGTGTGTCAGTGGCAGCAGCACCCTGTTCCATCCCCCCTGCTGTGCTGGCTGCTCCCAGTGAGCTGCAGCAGCATGCACAACTTACCTCGAAAGGATGGAATACCAGTCCATGGCCTGTGCTGATCCATGGCCCTTATATGGTGCTTCACATGCAAATGAGCTTTGGTGCAACGGTAATGACATGCTAATTCCCCCAGTGCGCCACGCATTGGCTGATGAGCTCATTTGCATGTGGCATCTGAATATCACGATTTTGCTCTGTGTGCAACGAGATTTCTGTGGAGCAAGTTGCAGTGCAATGCACACTCATATGAGGTGCGCAGGCCCACAGTGCACATTCACTGACTGGTATTATGTTGTCAATCGCACACTGTGCACCAACTATGTGATGGGGGCCATGGCACATGGTGTGCCAGGCCTGCTATCGTGCACGTGCACACTGCTTGGAGGCGGGCAACCCTGATCCCTTCTGTGACCTCTGCCCCTGTGTGACCCCCACATCCATGACCCTGCCTAGGCATGCTCATGCCATCCATCTCCAGGACTGCACAATGGGCAGACACAGCACATGTTCCCTCGAGGCACACATCTGGTGCATGCTGTGGCCATGTGCACTTACTGATGCCATTTTGCTCACTGACTACTACTCACAGCATGGCACACCAAAGGGCCCCAAGGGCAATGAACTTGGTGCAGGTGGAACTAGTAAACCTGGTTACCGATGTCCAGCCCCACAGACACCAACTCTTTGGCAAGGCACCCCTGCATCAGCCCTGAGTCACGGTGCGGTACAGCATTGCTGTCACACTGCAGCAGCACACAGGGGGTGGCCAGGATGGGGGAGCAGTGCTGCCACCACTATGGAGACCTGGTGAGGGGGAACCCAGAGTGCCTCAGGAGGCTGGAGGCATGAGTCAGGTGTGGGGCTGTGCCACAGACAGGTGAGTGGGCCCATATTGCATTTGTACCCTGGTGCTGTACTGTGGTCCTAGCTAGGCTGCCTGCCATGCCCTACAGAGCAGTGCACTGCCATCATGAGTATCATGGGGTGGCATCACCAGCCACCGCTTGCATTGCGATGCTGCTGTTTGGGATGTGTTGGGCAGGGGCTCACCCTGCACACAGGGCTGGGGTGGTATGCAGCTGCTGTGGATGGTTACTGATGTGTCCCTGTCTCTGTTCCATTCCCAGGGTCTGAAACTCTGAGGAGAGTGGCAGCAGCTGTGGTGGAAGCAGCAGGATTGTGGGCCACAGTGGGCCAGGGTGGCAGCCCAAGAGTTGTTCTGGCACCAGCAGGGCCACAGAGAGCATGTAGGCACTGTGATGGTTCTTTGCACTGTACATGGGGGTGGCAGGGGCATGGGTGTGGGCATGGCCACCTGTGCTGTGTGCCATGGCAGCTGTGTGTGTCACACTGTGTGTGGTGCCTGCCACTGTGGCACATCAATTGGACACGTGTGCAAGCTGTTGTTGGGGTGGGTGTGCGCCCGGCTGCCACTGACATTGATGTGGTGCTGCTGGTGCACTGTGCCATGTGACTGCCATTGTGCAGTTGGGGGATTACCGCTGTGCACTGTCGTGGTGTGCCACGTTGCTGGTGGGCATTGGCCCACCCCCATGTTGGTGGCCAATACAGGCCCTCTGGGGGGGTGATCCTGCTGCCCTTTGTGCGCTGTGGGTGGGCATGATTCCTTGGGACACTGCACTGATCACCTGCCCTGTCCCTTGTCCTATGTGTCCGGAGGAGGTGTAAGTTGCCTGTTGACTGCCAGGTGCTCCAGCAGCTAATATTGATCACATTGGCCACCATGGAGGCAGTGCTGCAGGTGTGGAGGATGCTACTGGCCAACTAAAGGCAGCGAAGATGGCAAGGGGCGGCAGGGCATGGCTGTCAGTAGTTGGGACCCTGCATTCCCCTGTTTCCCCAGCTGTACCTGCCCCCTACAGTCCCCCTTCCCACTGTACAGTCCCTGTTCCCTATCCCCTTCCCTCACTTTCCTACCCTCTCCCACACCCTTATTGTGTACATAGTTCTGTTCTTTAATATATCTATACTTTGACATACCTGCCTGTGTCTGTGTCTGCTTTGCAGGTGGCATGAGGAGTCATGCAGCAGTGGCCTAGTACCTGTCCATGTGGTATGCATGTGTCAGGGCATGTGTTGTGCTTCTGTGGTTCACTGCTGTGTATTGTGGTGTCACCCACTGTAGTAGTGTCCTTGCCCTAGGTTGGTGGCTGTGTCTTGGGGTGCCCATGGGGCAGCTGTCAGGGGTGTGTGACAGGTGTGTGTACTTGGCTGCATGGTTCTGGGTGTGGCCTGCACTGGTCTGGGTGCGTAGGGGGGCATGGTCTGCAGCCTGTGGGGGGCCACCTTGGTTGCCCTCCATTGGCCATTGGCATCTCCAGTTGCCTACTTTCTGTGCCACGGTTGTGTTCTGGGGTGGGGGTCTGGGTGCCTGTGTGAGCCCTGCTGTGCCCAGCTGGTGGTGGCCTCCTGTGGCCTGTCACTGTGCTTCCCTGAATCTGTCTCTGGGTCACTTCTCTGTGCCGTGCCCCCCTCCCCTGTTGCTCTGCTGTTATGCTCCTATGGTTGCACTGGGGCATCTCTTTCTGTGCCATGGTACAACTGTGTTTGCTCCATGGTGCACCTCTGGTTGCCTCATGGTGCAACTGTGCCATATTCAGCCGGGTTACACTGGCAGTGCGGCATGTGCAACCTCTTAATATCACTCCTGTTGTGCCAGGGTGCATTGGATTTGCACTGCGCTGGACTTGTGCCAGCCTTTGGCTCATTTCTGAATATCTGGGCGAAGGTGTACATCTCATTTAGATGTATATAGTTAGCATTTTGTAGACCCCATTAACTGTATCTCTGACCTGCACCTCAAGTGAGGTGCAGCTAAGTAGCATTTTTTAGATGCACAGCAGGCACACTTAAATAAACACAAGGTGCTGTGTCAGCATGTGAACTGAAAACAGAATAGTAACATTAAATGCATGCTGAAAATAGAAAATGGAATTAAAATTAACATATCAACCCTACAGTAGGTCTTTATCAGGAATTATATGTAAAAACAAAATAGCAAAGCTATTTTAACTTTGACCTTTATGTACACCTCTAATACAGTGGTGCAATTGAGGGGCACACCTATGTATGCTAAGGTGCACACCTCATTTAGTGCTTAGCAACACATCAAACCTGTCTACTTGCAAAAAGGTTTCATTAAACTTACTTCCTCAAAGAATTCTGATCCTTCTGTCACCATCTATACTTGCCAGGCACACCAGGAGCTCATCTACACAAGTATTCCATGTGCCCAGGTGCTGCACAACTATGGCCCAGCAATCCATTGCTCAGTGGGCCCCTCTGTGGACAAATGGTCTACCACCGGACATAGCCGGAGCAACAAACCTTTGTTCCTTTAAGCGCAAACTCTGTCAGCACTTCACCAAGAAAAGTACCTGTAGGTTCCCCCACTAGTCTGTGCCCGCAGCTTTAGTCTGCCTCAGCACTTCCAACTCCTGACCCGCCAAGTTAAGTCTTTGCCCAAGCACTTGTCTCCTACCCTCTTTTGCCCTAGCACTTGCCTCCTACCCCCAAGCCCTTGGCTCCTTTCTTTCCCTCTGCCCTTCCTATCCCACCTCCCACTGCCCCTCCCTACCTTACCCTAACAGTCTCCCTCTGCCTTGCTCTCTTATGCAGGATGCTGGCATACCATGTACTATGCCTTAGCACAATTTGTGTAACTGTTTGTCATTGAAACCCATGTACAGCTGAATTTTTTTGTACTCTGTATAATTTACTGTAACTATATTGTGTCTTGTTGTGTTAATGTATCTGATGTGGAAGCTCTCAACGAGCATCCGCTCATAGGTGTCATCCAAGATTTCAATAAATAATATATTAAAAAAAATACGCCTCAGTTGGGTCAGGGAAACATCATCCACATTGGTCTGTGTCATCTACCACAGTTTTTTCTCCACTGAGACATTATGTGTGGACAAGTAAAAGAAGCAGATAAAGTCTGAAGAACATGGATCCTATTGTGAAGAAGCTGCCATTAGTTATAAAGAAAGAGGGGGAGATGAATGTAGAACATATGTATGATGTCACTCACTGGGCCCATGGGAATGATTCCTCTATATTTGAGGAGGACTGCTAGGGTAAACTCTCAACTACAAACACAATTACTTTTTAATGGTGGTTGCAACACTTTGCAACACACCACCATGGATAAGAAACACTCTGGGAGCAAGTTGTGAGAACAAAAAAACACTATTTGTTAGCCCCATGGATGCAAGTTCTTGTCGAGCATGTCCTGCAATGCATAAGCTTACTAAATGAACAATGTTTATGCCAAGAAAAAGACAATTGCAAAAAACTTGATTTATTGACAATGATAACATGTACAGTAATTTCTCTGCACAAGGCCATGAATTTTCTGTGATAATAGTAGAGTCACACTGTAAAATAATTGCTGGCTGATGGGTTTCCATTTCTTTCTTGCTCCCTCAGGAACTACAGTTCATGATCCCCTTTACCATTGGTTGCTGATCACTGAAAAGACATCTCATTCTATTTTATCTGTCCCCAACCTGACTAATTTTTCTCATTTTGTTCCATCTCTTCCCAACCTGACTAATGTTCCCCACTCTATGGTAATACATGGGACTCAAGCCCCTGGACTCACTCTGGGTATCTGTTGTCTCTCTCCCAGGAACCTCACAACCCCTCACATCTGTGGAGGAACAAAGAGAATGTATCCCACGGGTTATTGCTCATCCATATCTACTCTGGTCTGCAAGGCAAATCTAGCCCACTTACTCTGAAGTGGAACCCAGGTCCCAGACAGGGAACCTGCATTATTGGAAGAGTACTTGCTCCCAAATCCTCTAGTTGAACCTGATGACAAGAAGATACTTCCACCAGTAGAGAGTGTCCAATAGCAGTTGACTTGTGAGACACCAAATCTCCTTGTTCCAAGCACTCCACCAGCCCTACGGTCATAGCCACAACTAGTGGCTGTATAGTGGGCAAAGGTACAGGGGCAGCACCAGAAGAACACATCATGCACAACCAGACTGGGGGAGCTGGTGTTCCACCAGTCTTGAGTTATTTTGGTATCTCATATATATGTGGGTATGCTTACAATTTGAATAAGGAGCTATATGTTCAATATAAGCAGAATTGTTTGTAAATATGTTTTTTCAAAGTTTTTCCAGAAATGTTAAATGCTCTTTACAGGTGTATGTTTGTTATGTATGTTTGTATGCACAGTATGTGATCATTGAGAAAACACTACCGTAATGCAGAAGGTAGGGTACATTGCTAAAGCCAACAAACTAAGGACATGTGATGTTAGGGTGTTTGGAACCCTATCTCTGCCCACCCTATCCAGTAGACTTAGTGATGGAGCAAGTCAGGGAGTGACCACCGCTCAGTATGGCTCATATTGGATATGGGCAAGGAAGGAGTGGAATCTGGCACAATAGTGCTGGACTTCAGGAGGGCCGGCTTTGGGAGGATGGGGGAAGTGGTAAAAGAGTACCTGGCCAGAATTCAATCTAATATGGACACTAACCAGAGGTGGGAGCTCGTAAAGCTGGGGATAGTGGAGGCAACCAAAACCTGCTGCAAAGCCCAGAACAAGAAGGCTAGGGCTAAGAAACCGATCTGGTTGAGCAAGGAGGTCATGGAAAAGATAAGGAGGAAAAGAGCTGCCTTTAGGAAGTATAAGAAAACAGGGAAGGGGGAGGACAGGGAGGAGTACTTGACAGAATTGAAGGAGGTGACAAGGACAGGAAGGGGAGCCAAAGCATCTA
This sequence comes from Neoceratodus forsteri, assembly GCA_016271365.2. Lineage (NCBI taxonomy): Eukaryota > Metazoa > Chordata > Ceratodontiformes > Ceratodontidae > Neoceratodus > Neoceratodus forsteri. The sequence continues at coordinate 801,354,802 of CM057454.1, forward strand.
CGGAACTTAGGCTGGCACAAGGCATTAAGAAGGGGAGAAGGACTTTTTAGTACATCAGGGAGAAAAGGAGCTGTAAGGACCACAGTAAGGATTAGGGAAGGTGGGGTTGGTGGAAGCAGGGTGTGCATAAGACTGAAGCGCTTAAATGAGTACTCTGCTCAGTATTTACTAAAGAGAAGAGGGGGGTGACACCCAAGGTGGGGAGAAATGGCAGAAGCAGGGGGGGAAGTGGTGACAGATGGGGAAATCATGGAGAGCAGAGTTCGAGAGGGTTTGAAGGCACTGAGGGTGGACAAGGCGCCAGGCCCAGATGGCATCCACCCCAGGGTACTTAAGGAGCTGGCAGAGGTCCTTGCAGGACCTTTGGCAGACCTATTTAATGCTTCACTGCATTCGGGGGGTGTGTACCTCAGGACTGGAGGATGGCTCATGTGGTGCCCCTCCACAAGAGTGGCCCCAAGGATGAACCGGGAAACTACAGACCAGTGAGCCTTACATCCATCTGTGGGTAAGCTAATGGAGACTATCCTGAAGGAGAGGCTTGTGACCCTCCTAGAGGCCAAAGGACTACAGGACAGCAGACAGCATGGCTTCATACGTGGCAGATCCTGCCAAACCAACCTGGTCGAGTTCTATGACTGGGTCACTAGGCCACTGGACAGGGGCCATGCAGTGGATGTCCTGTATCTGGACTTCAGTAAGGCATCTGACTCAGTGCCACATGGAAGGCTGGGAAGGAAGTTAGTAGGCACAGGGGCAGGTGCAAAGCTGGTGAGATGGGTAGGAAACTGGCTGCAGGGAAGGCAACAGAGGGTGATGGTGGGTGGGGAGCTCTCACATCCAAGGGCAGTGACGAGCGGTGTTCCACAGGGCTCAGTGTTGGGACCAGTGTTGTTTGGGATATTCATTGCAGACATATCATGGGACATCAAGAGCAAGATCAGTCTGTTTGCTGATGATACCAAGGTAGGCGCAGCGGTAGATGACAAAAGGGGGATGGCAGGGGTTGCAGGATGATCTGGCAAAGCTTGAAACCTGGTCAGATACCTGGCAACTGGGCTTTAATGCCAAAAAGTGCAAGGTGCTGCATTTTGGGATGAAGAACCCAAGGAGGGGTTACCAGCTAGGGGGAGTGCAGCTAGCCCAGACAGAGGAGGAGAAGGATCTGGGTGTGCTCATTACAGGGTCAATGAACAACTCGGCACAATGTAGGAAGGCAGCTGCAAAGGCCAACAAAATGCTGGGTTGTATTGCAAGGGGTATATCCTCGAGGAGGGAGGAGGTGATTCTGCCACTGAATAGGTCATTAGTTAGACCACACCTGGAGTACTGCGTGCAGCACTGGCAGCCATATCTGAAGAGGGACATTAAGTTACTGGAGGGGGTGCAGTGCAGATCGACAAAGATGATCAAGGGGCTGGGGGACTTATCATACGAGAGGAGGTTGAAGGTGTTGAACATGTACTCACTGGAGGAGAGGAGAGACAGGGGTGACATGATTGAAACCTTTAAATACATGAAAGGAATAAACAATACGGGTACAGAGGAGCTGTTCAAAGTAAGGGAAGGGAGGGCCACCAGGGGCCATGATATGAGACTGGAGCGAGGAAGGTTCAGGAGGGAGATGAGGAGACACTTTTTTACAGAGAGGGTGGTGGCTGGGTGGAATGCGTTACCTGCTGAAGTGGTATGCATTAGAACAGTGGACTGCTTCAAAAGAGGATGGGACAGGACAAGGGGGAGGGTTAATGAAGGGGAAGGGTGGAAGGGAGGGGCAGCTGCAGAATCAGGGGTGCTAGCTGCACATTCGAGCAGACTTGATAGACCTCTAGGCCTTTATCTGTTGGCAAATTTCGTATGTTCATATGTTAAAACTTTGCTTGTGAAGTTGCTGCAAAATCACCTGATACTGCACTTCACAAAGCTTTATGAAGCATTCACTGTTGGACTTCACTTTGCTCAAACTTTGTGAAGTGAATTCGCAAGCAAAGTAAATGAGAAATTTACAGTGACTTGTGTCATTTGTCCATAGAATACAAATAATGGTTCTTTATACAAAACTAACCTGGTTTGACTTGTTTTTTTATAGGATAACAAGAAGTCTGGATATGGGGTTGAAGGCAGAGCTGCAGCATCAAGTGCAGAACAGTGACCAATCAGAGATTACCAGAAAGCCCAGAGCTGGTTTAAAAAAGGTCCGGTTCGAGCTTCTAGGTACACTTCTTCAGTTTGAGCCAGCACCACAGAGGAAGGGATCAAAAAGCATTTCTCTACAAAAACAAACCTATTTTGACTTGTTTTGTTATGGGGTGCAGGATGTTCTGGGCTAGGGTAGAGGCAGAGTGGCAGAGTCATGTAAAGAGCAGTGACCAATTGAGGATTACCAGGAAGCACAGAGCTGATTTAAAAAAGCTCCAGTTAGAGAATTTTTGGGTGTTCCTTTTCAATTCAGCTCAGTGCCACACAAAAAGGGCTCATAAAAGGCTCTTTCTACAAAAACTGACCTGGTTTTACTTGTTTTGGTACAGAATGGCAGGAAGTCTACATCGATGGTCGGAGTTACAGAGGCAGGATCATGTGAAGAACTATTACAAAGTGAGGAGTACCAGGAAGTCCCTCAAGGAGGATATAAGAAGTCCCTCCCTGTGTATCCCATCATGCTCATGTCCAAGAGCATGAGAGGAAGAGAGCTGGAGTGGAACAGGTAGCATAAAGCATCTAAGAGATTGGCAAGCAGCCACAGGTCAGCTGCAGTCAGCAGGGGGCTCTGCCAGATAAACATGTGACAAGGTAAAGTAAATAAAATCACTCTGTAAACTTACTATGAAGAAATCAAGATAAAGAGGTAAGTTGGGGGTTATGGGCAAGGAAGCATAATTACAAACAAGGCAAGGCAATTTTATTTCTATGGTGCCAATCCCAGGGGCCGTGGGTGCCTCACAGAAGCAAACACACTAACAAAATAGTAAATTAAAGCAATAAATAATAAAATGACAAATAAAATACATCAGAATATTAGGTAAAAACAGCATCAAGCCCCAAAATACATGATAAACAAGTAAGTCCTGAGCTTAGATTTAAACATGGTCAGGGAACAGGCACCAGGCACTTCTTTCCTCTAAGGAAAGGGCATTCCAATAAAGTGGGACCACCACTCTGAATACCCTATCTGCCAAGGATTTTAAACAAGATCTTGGAAAGGAAAGATATCCCACATCCACTGATCGAAGGGAGTAGTCAGGAGCATATGGGGTCAGGAGGTCTTTCAGGTAGCAAAGACCTAAACTATGCAGGGCCTTGTAAGTTTACAAGCACACATTGAGGTTGATGCACTTCTGCAGTACAGCTAGTGCAAAATGTGGAGAACCAGCATGATATGTACAAACTGGGAAGAACCAGGAACCAGCTGGGGAGCTACATTCTGTAACAGCTGCAAGTGACACAACTTTGTAGACGACCCCAAGTATAGAGCATTACAATAATCTAGTCTTGATGAGACAAGTGCATGCACCAGTGTTGCATGGTCAGATGGCTCAAGAAAGGGGTGATCTGGGAGATGTTCAGAAGATGATAAAATCCACCGCAGTCAACACCTGATGTTCTACAGTAACTTCAGTTTGGAGTTCACAATGACCCCCACATTACTCACGCTATCTTCTGCTTTAAGAGTAACCCCATCCAGCAATGGTTACGCAGTATCACAGCTTGAAGCTGAGGAACCAAGCCACCTGAGCTGCACAGTAGGACCTCCATCTTCAACTGACTCAGCCTAATCCAGTCCTGAATATCCATAAGGCACTCAATCAGTTTCAGAACATCAACCCTGTCATCAGGGGCCCAAGACACATACAGCTGGCTATAATTGGCATTATAATGAAAACCCAGACCATATAATTTAATGACATCCCCCAGTGGCAACATGTACCCAGTGAACAACATAGGAGCTAGGGTTGTCAGAAACTGCTAAAGTTCTGGGTTTTGGTTCTGATCTAGAACTCTGTTAATAGTTCTAGGATTCTAATATTCTTTGTAACTCAAACTCTTGTGTGTAGGACTGGAGAGAAGGAACAGATACAGGTATTAAGAGAAAAAAAAAAAACATAAAAATACCTGCCTTCACACTACAGCAATAACATTGCTTCACTACATATTCAGAAAAGAGAAACACACCACTGTGTGCCTTTCAAAATGGAAATGCCAAGTGTCATAATTCAATGCATTGGCACATCTGCATATGATCAATACATTCTCATATTGTCTCTCTCTAAAACATTTTATGATGTAATTCCAAATAAATAACTTGTTTTCCAGGCTGGAATCTCCTGTTTTTGAAATGTTTGAATCACAAGTATTATTAGAACCCTTAATATTTAGTACTCATGGGTGATCAACTTCTAAATTAGAACTCAAACAACAGGGTTCTAAAAGGGTTCTAGTATTTTTAGAACTACTTCTGAAAACCCTAATAGGAGCCAAAACTGATCCGTGAGGCACACCGCAGCACAGCACGCTAACCAAGATGGAAGAGCTGAGTGCCACCTGCTGCTCTCTGCCAGATAATTAGGATTTAAAAAACCGTAGCATCATCCCTGTAGAGTCCTGCATAAAGCTCCATGTGGGCCAACAGCACTCCATGGTCCACTGTGTCTAAGGCCAAGGAAAGGTCAAGCAGAACTAAAACAGAACCATGTCCACTATTCCTTGCAAGAAGTAGATGATGGAGTACCTTGAGCAGACCAATTTCTATTCTATGATGAGGGTGGAACCTGGCATGGAAAGGTTATAGACATCATATGTTTTCAGGTGCCATTCCAACTGTACCACCTTTTCAATTAACTTCCTAGAAAAGGGAAGGTTTGATACATGCCTGTAATTTGTGAGAAAGTCAGGGTGCAAAGATTGTTTGTTAAGAGGGAGCCTCACCACCGCCTGCTTCAAGGCATTGGGAAAAATCCCTTCCTCAAGTGAACACCTGAAAATCTCAACAAAAATTCAAAAGAGCATTCCCCAGCACTCCAAAGGAATCTGGGTTGGCCCAGGGTCCAATGTACAACAGGTAGGGCACAGTCCAGAGACTACCCAGAGAAATCCTCTGCCAACACTGGCTCAAACTCCTCACATAAGGACAAAGTGCCCCTATCCAGAGGTACAGGACACCTTGTCCAGAAAGAACTGTTTAAACTTGTCACACTTTTCTATGGAACACACTCTACAGAACTAGAGACAGGTATGATTTAATAATCTGTCCTCAGTGTTGAACAACTGAGCTGGTCAGTTAATTCCAGCAACAATCACCGGTAACAGGAACACTGAATTTTCCAGAGTGATGACCCTCTGATACTTATCATGATGAGCTCTCAGTGGTAATTTGTCACTCTTTTAGTAGGACCTCCACCAACAATGCTCCAGCATTTACCCCTTAGTTTTCAACTTCCTCAGGTCGCCGTTAAATCACAGGAAATCAAGGGGCATACATGGAGAGGTGCTTGGGAGTTGACAGTCATGGCAAGAGCCACATTGCAAACCTCCACTACTGTCTCAATTCCCATCACTCAATCCGTCTCCATGCCCAAAATGTCCAGTGCTGGCAGGAGACACTTAGACTCCAGATTTCTAAAAGAGCAATAACTGACCATCTCCAAGGAAGGTTAATCAAGGAGCTGCAAAGTGTGATGATCCAACCAGCTGACTGGTTCAGCCTTGACAATACTAATATCGAGACCCAATGAGAAGACCAGATCCAAGGCATGGCTGTTTTGGTGAGTGCCAGTGACAACCACCTGTACAAAGCCACAGTGAAGACATCAGCTGGAGGAACTGATTTACCAAAAGAAAAGCTAAATTATCAACCCAAGCATTGAAGTCACCCAAAATGAGACATTTTGGTGATTCCAACACCAGGCTGGCAGTGAAACCCTTACATTCCTGCAAGAATTCATGCCCATACCCTGGAGGACAGTCTACGAGCACGAGTCTGCAACTTGTCCCCAGGTCCCCCATTACTGCATGCTTTCAAATGACCTTGTCTTTCTCATGGGGTGTGTCATTAGTCTCAATGTGGATCTGAAACAGATGGTAACCTCACCACCCCTGTGCTCTGTACTAGGACAATGCACCATGAAGTAGCCCCACAGAATGGGCACCTCAAGCATAGGGCCCAAGTCATCCCCCTGTCAGGTCTCCATAATACATACCAGATCTACTTAAGAACCCGTGATGAAAGCATCTATCATCGCAGTTTTATTCCTAAAAGATCTGTTGTTACAAAGAAATATCCAAAGGGGACATAGGTAAACAAGCTGCTAACAGAGGTAAAGCAGGCAACACCCTATTAGTGATAGGGTGATAAAACTATTTCAGAAAGAGAAAGGACAGGAAACTAGGAAATGGGTATAGGAAGCTGGGTTCAACTAACAAAAATCACCTGTAGAAGTGAAAGCAGGCAACACCCTATCAGGAGTAATGAGATAAACCTAACAATAATAGTGTAAAGAAAGGAAATGGGTATAGGAAGAAGGTAGGAGGAGGAGGAGGCTAGGTTCAGTGGTTAAAAAAGGCATGCTGGTTCAGAGGCAAAAAAGTCAAGTGAGTAACATTCAGTGGTTTAGAAAGGAACAGACTAAGTTTAGTAGTTTAGAAAGGCAAGTGGTAACCAATTATGGGAGTGGTGCAGCATAATGGGTGGGGAGCTGCGGTCTTCTGGACACATTCTGAAGACTGAGGTGCTACCTCATTTGAACACACCTCTCTGGGCTGAGGGCAGAGGTAGCTAGTATCTGAACCAAGCTGGCAAGGATCCAGAAAACCTCTTGCCCCACTATGGGGCAACTGACTCTGACACCTTTGCCACACAGAATGCCTAGACAAAGGAAGGAGGGATGGATGGACCTTTGTGGGAGGGTGGTGGTGGTAAGTGGGGTACAAATTCCTCACCCTATGTCACTACAAAATTCTTTTATCATTATGGTGGGATGGGACAGTTGGGAGGAGGCATAAAACCTGTTGGGAAGGGAGTATGTGGGGGTCCTCAGAAGGGGAGGCACCAGGGTGGGAGCAAGAGGTTCCCAGCAGAATCATAGAAACATAGACAATTATGGCAGAAAAAGACTAATGGTCCATCCAGTCTGCCCAGGTTCCCTAAATCAGTGGAACCTTCCTTGGAACCTAATGTCCCCCCAGGGTAGTAACCCTCCTGGTTCTTTCCCTATTTCCTTCCCTGGTCTTGTCGGCTAAGGTATGCACTATTCCCTTCATTCTCTCCCAAGACTGTTTGAAACCTCATTGTGTTCACTCTCACCACCTCAGCTGGCAGACTGTTCCAAGGTTCTGCCACTCTTTCTGTAAAGAAGCACTTCCTCACATCGCTCTTGAACTTCCCACCTGCTAACTTGCCCCATGACCCCAGGACTGTGAGTTGGTATTCAGGTTAAATAATTCCCTGCAATTCATTTAATTAATTCCTTTGAGGAATTTGTTGGTCTCAGTCATATCTCTCCCTCTCTTTGTGTTTACAAACAGTACAAAATCAGTGCCCTGAGGCGCTCCTCACATGATTTATCCTACAATCCTTGAACCATTTTGATCACTCTGTGTTGCACTGTCTCTAACCTATCCTTGTCTTTTCTGAGGTAAGGACTCCAGAACTAGGCACACCAGGGATCTGTAGAGGGGTAGTATTACCTTTTTTCTCCAATTATCAATGCCCCTCCCAATACATCCCAGTATCCTGTTGGCCTTGCTATAGGCCTTGTTGCAATGACTTGTTTTCTTAAGGAAGTTGCTGATGGTAACTCCCAGACCCTGTTCCTGTCCCGTAGTGCTAAGTTTCTCCCTTCCCATCCAGTACTCGGTCATGGAGTTCATTTTCTCTGGTTGCATCACAGTACCTTGAACTTTTTTGTGTTGAATTTTAACTGCTGGACCTTTGAGAGGGAGACAGAAGATAAAGCAGCTGCTGGTGGTGAGCTCGATCATGAGGTGGACAGACTTGGGACCAGGAAGGGAAGGAGATACAGAGGTAATGTGACTACATGGTGCATTTGCTTTGAGGGATAAAGAGTGGATCATAAGGATCACTGGGGTGGCAGGACATAGGAGGGAGCTGGAAGCCATTGTCCACCTCTGTACTAATGACCCGGTGAGGGTTGGAGTAATGGTAGTGGAGGGGCAGTTCAGGGAACTGTTCAGGAGCCTTAAAGAAGTAGCAGTAATTGTGGCATTCACTGAGGTGCTACCTGCGTATAGCTGAGGGGAGGATACGGCATTCTTTACCAAGGACTTCAACAGCTGGTTGAAGTCATAGTGCAGAGAGGATGGATTTAGCTTCATTAGGGATCGGGGGCCAATCTGGTAGGATATGGGCCTATACTGAGGTAATGGCCTGCATACATCTGGGAAGGTGACCTCAGTAATCTGTGGGAGGTTTAAATGTTTTCTTAGATTAACATTTAAACAAGCCAAAGGGGTAGGGTGTATTACCAAGGGAGACATAAAAAGGCTCCCCCCAAAAGTTGTACTAACAGTGTTGGAGAGCCCAAGGGGAGAGGTATCCTGTTAGTAGGGTGACTCAATATTGTCACCAAAATGTTTGTGATGGAATGCTGCCACAGGTTTTGTTTGCGACTTTGATTTTTTGACGTTTTATGTTTTGGGCATTAGCGCTGTATCTGGTATTTTACAGCACGGTGTTCTTAGGGTGTTGCTGAGTGCTCTAGTGTTGTCAGATATGTGTCTCACTTGAGAATGAAGTTGTGCATGTCTGTTTCAGCTAATGGTGTGGCAGGTGTTCTGTGTTTATCTGTGTTGAGTTTGGTATTTAGTGTAGTGTGTTCTGCATCTCTTGATGGATTGCCATGTATAGCTGTGCCATTTCTTCATTTTGTGCCAAGGATCACGTGTGGTACTTCACCGAACTGTTGTACCACAATATCTGCGGAGTATGTTAAGAGTTTAAATAGGAATTTGTTGTTCATTCATGATGGGTTTGCTTATTGTGAGGAGTGTTGCCACGGGGAAACAACATACTGGAAGTGTGTCGACTACCATAGTGGTAAGTGTATGGTGAGACTGCATAGAGCTGGTGAGCATGTTTCTGCTGTTGTTGACACCCACAATCATGTGCCTGACCATGCTGGTATTGCTGTACATAAGCGGTGGGTTAATATTAAGCAGAGGGCTTTGTCATCTATTGAATCTTCTCAAGTGGTTGCAACCTGTTGTAGTCCAATGCCCGCGTCGGTTGGTGGAAGGTTGCCATGCATGGACTACCTCAAATGTACTCTGCAGCATGTGAGGAGAGGTGCTCATAGAGCTCCTTCTCAACCTACATCCCTGTTCAATTTGGTTTTGCCACAGGAGTATCGTCTGACTCAGAAAGGTGAGGAGTTTTTGCTTTATGACTCTGCTGCTGGTCCCAACAGGTTCCTGATCTTTTCTACCAAGGCCAGTCTGGACTACATGGAGAGGTACAGTGACTGGTGTGACAATGGCACCTTTAAGTGCTCTTCCCCTCTGTTTGACAGCTGTATACCATCCATGGGATATCATTTTTTTGTGTGATTCCCACAGTTCATGTTCTTATGGCAAGCAGGGCCACTGTTATATATATGGCTGTGTTCTGGAAACTGCTGGAGCTGAATCCTGGTTTGTAGTTATGGTCCATCATGCTGGACTTTGAGATTGCTACTTATAAAGCATTTCAAGTTGCATTTCCTGATGCTGAATTGCAAGGCTGTTTCTTTCATCTATGCCAATCAGTGTGGCAAAAAGTTCAGCAGATGCCTGAAGTACAGCGGTTATACACAGAAAAGGAGGACTTTACTTTGCATGTATGACTTTTGACTGCTTTGTTTTTTGTGCTAGCACCCAATGTGTACATGTGCTTTAGGAATGGAGAGGTTGGTACTTTTTTTGTCAAAAATAATGAATTGTTAGGACCTTTACTTGATTATTTTGAAGACACATGTTTGGGTCATCCTATCAGAAGTGGTGTGAAATGAAGACCCCTATTTCCCATAGATTTTTGGAATTGTTTTGCCGCTGCCTCTTGTGGACTACCCCGGACCATAAATGCTGTGGAGGGCTGGCACAGAGCTTTCAATTTTTTGCTTTGGGCATCTCATCAAAGTCTTTGGAAATTCATTGATGCCTTACGCTTGGAGCAACATATGGATGAAATAAAAATATAACAGTTTGTTTCAGAGATGCAGGTTTCTGCTTCCAAATGGCAGAATAAAGATTGGAGCCAGAAACTAATGGATATTGTAGAACTGTACGGGATGTGAACTGTGTCAGATTATCTGACTGGTACTGCAGTACATTTCCAGTTGCAGGTGTAAACCTTCATGGTATTGTATGTTTTTGTTTGCTTTAACTGCTATAGAAAGTGTGTTAGTAATGGAACTGCTCTCTGTACTGTGACTTATGCCCATAGTAAAGTTAAAAGACACAGCATCTCTGCCTCAGGTACCTCTTTACTCTTACAGTCATACCCTATCTCTAACATGCCATGATCTGGAGTTGTTTATATTAATAGTTGAGGGGTGCAGGGGTCATTGCTACTGTAGCTCTACAAATGGCTTTCTGTATGTTGAGTTGCTGTGCTCTCATTTTTTATTGTTTTCTTTGGTTTCTGGAAGAATTTGTAGTAATGGAGGTTGCTTGTAGTGCTGGATGGCAAACTGCCAGAACACCACAGCTGATGTTGGCAGATTGCTTGTGCTCTGGTTTACTTTGCCAAATTGACTGTCACTGTGGCATGGGTGAACTGATGGACAAAGGCATAGAATAAAGAAGAGGTAGACAAGGTGGAGGACAATGAATAAGAAAAAAGGATGCAGAAACAGACATGTAGAGGAGGCCAGAAACAGAGGGAGAAATGAGGGAAGTGGGACTGCGGGGCCGTGGGCAGGGAGCATCACAGGAAGGAAGAGGGAGGAAGGGGGATGTTACAGGCAGGGAAGGAGAAAAGTTTGGAGAATCATTTGTGCCATTGTAAGGAGTCTAGGAAATAAAATTCCAGACCTGGAGGCCATTATGGTGGAGGCAGACCTGGACCTTGTGGCCATGGCTGAGTCATGGTACACTGATAATCATGACTCAGATTTGGCTATACCAGGATACTCACCGTTACGATAAGATAAGGAAGGAAGTTGGGGAGGAGGGATAGTTCTTTATGTGATGGAGGATATCTAGGAAGTGGAAGTGCAAAGGAACCTAGAAGTAAAAAAAGCACTGGAGGTGCTGTAGGGAGAAAAAAATAGCGGAGACAAATGAACAGCTGACAACAAGGTTGTGAGGGATTAAGCGGGGCAGGATGCAAGAGCAAGTGGTGGAGAACTGAGTCTTAAGAAGAGCATTATGGTGTGGAGTGCTGGTAGCATGTCTAATATCGGCTGACAGGGAGTTCCATAATTTGGGCATCCTGAAGCTGTAAGCAGCCTGTCCGGACCTGGTGGACCTGTGAGGGATGTGAAGTAGCCGAGAATCAATGTTCCTGATTGAGTAGGCTGGAGGGGGAAGAACATTCAGTGTGGTCACCAGGTAGGAGAGGAGGGACTGTGACCAGAATTTTGCAGTGGTTCTAGCACAGTGTAGCAATCTCTGATTGTGGAGAGAAGGGAGATCCAAGGACTGGTAGAGGTCACAGTGATGTGTACTCGGAGGGCAGTCCAGGAAGAACCGGCAGAAAGAGTTGAAGAGGGGAGAGGGTCTAGTCTGGACAGGGTGGATTGAGGGGCTGCACAGTAGACTACATTGCCATAGTCCATTATTGGGAGGGTCATCTATTGAATGATAGCCAGTCACGTTGGTAGGGGGATGCAACTTTTATTACAGTATAATGCGCCTAACATGGGGTGGAGCTTCTTATGTATAGCATCAATATGCGCAGTGATGTCAAGATGCTGGTCTAACCAGACCCCGAGGTATCTGTAGGAAGTGCAGACCTCCAGGGGGTAGCCTTCTAATGTGTGGAATGTGGGGGAGACAGGAAGGCGGGACAGCTTGGCCCGAGTGCTGAAAGTTTGGGAAACAGTTTTTTGAGGGTTTAGAAATAGTTGATTTGAATGAAACCGGCGTTGGACAGAGTCAAAATCCTCCTGCAGACAGGCTGCCACGGCAGTGGGGGATGAACCAGAGGTAAACAGGGCCATGTGGATAGATGTATGAGGGCAGGCTGCAGGCAGATCATTGAGGAAAATAGAGAACAACAAAGGGCCAAGGAAAATCCTTGGGAGACCCCAATGGTAACAGGGAGTGAGGTGGAGATAGCTAAGCCAATACTGACAGACTGGGACCTACCTGCCAAGCAAGACTGGAACCAATCTGTGGCAGGCTCAGTCAGTCCAGCTTCAGTGAGTTTGGACAGTAACAGTGCATGAGAGACCATGTCGAAAGCCTTAGCCAGGTCAATGAAGATAGCCACAGTTATCTCCCCTTTATCCCTGCCCATGAGGATGTGTTGGTGAGATGAAGGAGAGAGGTGGTGGTGGAGTGATTTTTTCTAAACCCGGCCTGGTAATGGGTGAAGAAGAAGATGGAGTCTAGGTAGTGGGAGAGCTGGGCTGGTACATGGTGCTCCTGTATTTTGGCTAGGATGGGGAGCAGCGATATAGGATGGTAGTTGTATGGGGAGGAAAGGTCACGTCCTTTGGTGAGGGGTATGACTGTGGCTTGTTTCCATATTGTAGGGATGGAACTAAGTCTGAAAGACAGGTTATAGAGAGCGGCTAAAGGGTTGACTATGGCTGGGGCAGAAAGATGGAGCATTTTGGAGACAAGGCTAGAGATGTAGTGAATTTAAATTTCACTGGTGAAGTGAACGCGAAGTGGGCACTTCGCATTGCCACACCACATCACAGAGTGGGCAATGCAAAGTGCTCACTTCGTCTTGTCATTACCACTTCACATTAAGGTGGAATGGCAATATGAAGTAAGGTGAAGTCATTGTTTTTAATGGACTTCGCATTCCTCATTATGATTCTAAGTGATCCACTTGGTGTTTCAGATTTGGCAGGCCCCCCCACACATCACATGGCTTACAGTACTGTAAGGCACATGCTCTTTAGCTAGGTAGGAAGAAAGTGAATCATATAAGCAGACACATTTACTTTTTCCTGTGCAGACGGAGAGAGAGAGGGGAGTGTGTTTTGTGACTGCTGATACTTTGAGATCAGAAGAAGGAGGAGATTTAAACTTTGATCTAGACCTAACAGCTTTTTTAAAAGCTACATTTTTTTGTCTTTTCTGTCTGTACTCTTTTTTACTTAATTTATTCTTTCTGTAAATTTTATTTTTCTTACATAGAGGGATATCAGTTGTAAATTATATCCATACTGCTGGATCACCATGGGATCCCACATTAGTTTTTTTTTCCCTCACACCATGTGCCCCCGCACCTTCCTTGTTGTGTTATAAAATGTATTCCTCTGCCATCCCCGACCCTTGTATGTAATTATGCCCTTTTTTTTGTTGTCTTCCGTATGTATTCTGAGCAGTGTAAGTATACTGTGCTAAACTGCATGGGTGCAATTTTCTTTCCAGTCTGTGTATGTACTGCAGACACTGTCCTACTCCCTGACTTAAAAACACTTATTAATGAGTACAATGGTGGGGCAGTGAAGTCTGGAGAGATACTACAAAACAGGCTTACAATACATCCAAGTAACTAGTAAAAAAAATTACTGTTGTGATTCATGATGTGATCGAAAATCGTAATTTGTGACTGTATTCTTGACCATGATGATGAAGAATGTGATCTGTATCATGAGTGACTCCTGATGATGGTGATGACTTAAAAACGCATATTAATGAGTACAATGTTCATGCTGAATTATGCACCACACCTGTCCAGTACTCTGAAGGGAAGCCAAAGAAACAACTGTGCCTTAAGTTAGAGATGGAAATTGGGCCCTAAAGAGATGCAAATGTACAGACAGATTAAGATTGCGCTGTGCACTGATAAGATGCAGATGCAAAGGCATAACACCTAACCAGTGCTCACCATCAGAAATTCAAATCTGGAAAAGAATATCTTTGCCGGTTGGGGCGGGCCATGGGGGGGAGCAGTGTACTGCACTGTTGCAGTAAGAGTCACTAGTACGAGTACCAGTAAAAATACCACAAAGAAGTACAACAAATTACACAGCTGCAGTGGATAGCAGGTTCACATTGCTGAAATTATGTGGCCAAATAAAAGGTGTCTGATTTCATGACACGCATCACACACATACACACACTCTAAGTAATGTGTAGCAAATTGAAAACTTCAGTAATACAACCACATATTTTAAACAAACTAAAATTATGCACTGCTGCACCCCAACAATCAGCCAAACAATGACAAGAATTATTGAAAATATTACTGTGTGTACATTAACACAGTTATACAAGAAAAATATCACCAAAACAGAAAGCACTGTCTTTTTCTCCAAGTTTATCACCTACACCACAGATACAGCCCTCCCCCAAAGCATACTTCCACTGTCTCTCAGCACACAGACTGAATGTTGTACATTAACATTCAAAATACACACACAAACAATAAATGCACAATTATATGAGCACAGTAGGGTTTCCTATAATCGATGAACTAAAGTGTCAGCAAAATACATGACGCAAAAAGGCTTTTTTAACAGCTTTTAGAAGGTTTGAATCACACAGAGCTCTCAGAGCAGATTGTCTCCTACAGCTTCCTACACACACTACCCCAAACTGAGGTGGTGCGGAGCGATCTAGAACCCATGTGACCTGAAATCCCATGAATCACTGCAAAATTTGCCTTTGGAGCTTTAAAACAAGGTGAAGTAAGGAGTACTTTGCCTTAAGGATTAGTGGAGTAGTGGTTTGGGAAGGTGGAATGCTTGAAGTCATTGTTTTCAATGGACTTGGCGTTATCCAATATCTTATGAAATACTCACTTAAACTGGAGCCTCCGCAAATTGCTTTAACTACACGTTCCACTTCGCAGAGCTAATTGAGGCCACTTCGCCCATCTCTAGTCAAGGCCCGAGGGGCATTTACCTTTGGCTGGATTTAGTGGCTGCAGTATTCTTAGTACCTCAGCGGGAGTAACCGGGCTAAGCGAGAATTAGGCAGGTGAGGAGACAGCTGGGGGAACAGGGGGAAGGAGTAAGGGGTGAGAGGAGAATAGAGAGGATGTACTGTTGATGAAATAGGAGTTAAACTCTGTGACAACAGTGCATGGAGCAGTGATGATACTTCCATCTATATTGAGGGTGGGAGTAGGGGGTTGGGCCTGTGGGGTGAGCAGGGATTTAATTGACTTCCAGAAATGTGCTGAATGAGAAAAGTTATTGTTGAAAGCTGACTAAAAATAATTAGATTTGGCCTGTTGGATGAGTCTTGTGCAGGCATTCCTTAGTAAGCGGTAGTGTTGCAGAGCCGTTTGAGTACCTGTTGCCTTGAAGGTTTTCCAGGCTTGGTCCCTGACTAGTAGTTGTTCCAAGAGGTTTGCAGTTACTCAAGGTAGGTGGGATCCTCTTACTCTGGATCTTCTTAGAGGCGCGTGGTAGTTCCAGATAGCAAGGAAGTTGGTTGTGAAGAATTTGAGGGCCTCATCCATGGAGGGATCCCTAGGGATGTAGGACCAATCAATGCTGGTGAGGTCATTTTGGAGTGAGGTCAGGTCAAGGGATTTGTAAGCTGTGTTGTACAATATACGGGGGTGGGGGCCTTAGGTCTGAATATTTTCCACACCAAAATAAATCATGTGGTGATCACTGAGGGAGTCCGGTGGTAGGCCAGCATTAATTATACAATGGGGGTGGGTGGTAAGGGCCCAATCCAGTAGAGTATGCTTCTTGGATTTGTGATTTAGGCGAGTGGGTTCAGTTATTTGTTGGGACAGGTTTAGCGCATTTACTTGACAGCGTGCTTTGGAGGCTGTGCTGTCTAGCCAGTTCTGGTTGAAATCCCCAAGGATATAAAGTTTGCTGCCACTAGCGAGGGACCTCAGGGTGCCTAGGTGGTCTAGGATGATAGGCAGTGGTGTGTCCGGAAGGCAGTAAGACCCTGCTACGTATATAGGGATCGAGTGCGGTAGATAGATTTTGATTAGAAGGGAATCTATTGACAGCGTAGGTGAGGTAGGCCTGATTGTGGTGAACTAAAATTTAGAGGAGATGTACATGGCAGTGCCACCACCCTTCTTTTTGCCCAGGCGGTCCTGCCGAATGACGGAGTACCCAGGTATTGAGAATTTGGCATCAAGGCTGTGGGGCTTCAGCCAGGATTCTATAATATAATTACAGGATTCTGTAATATAATTTACTACTGTATCTCCACACCACCACGAATCACCACTCAAGAGAATTTACATCTTACAAATAAAAATAAAAAAAAAATATTTACGTCCGTGCCTGGATGTAAACTGTGTCTACCTGTATTTCAACTGCTGATTTTTTGTCTGCTAAGCAAAACACACATTCAGCGTGCCACTAACCTACAGGTAAGTGAAATTGCAGTTCTATGATATATAGGTTTTGTCACATCCTGCAAAACAGGGGACTGTGGATTTATGCCTAGCAGACAACTTACCTTCATATGTTGTTCTTAGCTAAATTTACTTTTTACATTTTATCATCTGAGAAACATCGCCAGGGTGCAACACCTTGTTCTCCCTAAGGACATTCCCACTCTGTTCCATGCCTTTGTGTCCTCCTGCCTTGACTATTGCAATGCTCTATACCTAGTGCATCAGGGGTGGATGTCTGCTGCCTACAGCTGGTGCAGAACACAGCTGTCAGGCTGTTAAGCAGTGATATTATGCCTGTGCTCTGTGAACTGCACTGGCTGCCGGTGCAGTGGAGGATCACCTTCAAGTTGGCATTGCTGACCTATGAGACCCTACACAACAGGGACTGCATTATTTGCAAGACCTCCATTGTCCTTACTTCCCCTTCCACCAACTCCAGTCCTCCGATGAGGGATTCCTGAAGGTTCCCAGGGTCCATTTGAAGACCTCTGGGCCAAAGCATTTGCTTTTATGGCCCCAATCCTGTGGACTTCTCTACCTCATCAGGTGAGAGAGTGCCTGTCCGCTGAGTCTTTTAAGTCTGCATTGAAGACATACTTATTTGAGCTAACATTCCCTGATATGATCTGATTTTAACATGTATTTAGAATTTTATGATTTGGGATTTTAATTTGAAGAACTTTTTAGCAGTGTTTTGTACAGGCGCTTTGGTTTTGAAATGCTCCTTTTATAAATAAAATTTGACTTTGATGTCCTATGTAATTTACTATTGCAAATCAACACCATCATGAATTGCGACTAAAGTGAGTTCCCATTTTACAAAAGAAAATTTGAAAACATGTTTAACACCTTGCTCCTATCCGAGAAACTGTTCATTTGACTGCTAAGCAGGCACACATTCAGTGTTCCACTGAACTGCAAGTAACTGAGTTGCAGTTTCTATTCTATAGAGGTTATGTCACACCTGCAAAATGGGTAACCGGAGATGTACAGTAATCCCAGCAAGAAGTTTACCTTCACAAATTGGTGTTCTTAGTTAAATTTGTTTCTCGTGTAATTTACTATTCCACTCTACACCACTATGAATCGCTACTCAGCTGAGTTTCCATCTTTCAAAAGAAGTTGAATAGTGATTATGCCCCCTCAAGATTCAAACTATGTCTACCTGTATTTAAAACACTGACTCTTTGCCTTTTAAGCAACCACATGTTCAGTGAAATACAAAATCACACATGCACCCGGAACTTAAAGCATCATGGGCTGCATATGCAAATCACCACAATATATTATGCTGGTTCAACATTAAGCAGAAATGCATGGTGCCAATAGGCCTCTCACACAGTTTGCAAAGGATGCTAACAGAAGACACACTGCACCACTCAATGTGCCACTGAGCTGCCAGTAAGCAAGTTGCATTTCTTATGATGTAGAACGTATGTCACAACCTGCAAAACAGATAACAGGAGATATAATGCCAGAAGATGACCCTTCACAAACTGTTGAGATTAGCTAAATTCACTACTTATATATTTGCCATTCCACTTCACACCACCATGAATTGCTAGTCAAGTGAGTTTCCACATTAAGAAACTGTTTTTTAAATTTGTAAGTTCCTGTTCAGATGAGGCTCATCAACCCTTGGCCTGCTAAGTAAACAAACATTCAGTGTGCCACTGAACTACAGGTAAGTTAATTGCAGTTTCCATGATACAGAGGTTATGTCACACCTGAAAAACTAGTGACTGGGGCTGTAATCCCAACTGACAATATACCTTCATAAATTGTCATTCTTAGCTACAGTTTCTCCTCCTATAATTGACTATTCCACTCCACACCCCCATGAATCACTACTTAACTAAGGTTTCATCCTACAAAAAAGTGAAAAAAAGTGTCTAAATCACTGCCAGGATTGAAACTATGTCTACCTGAATTTAAACCACTTATTCTTTACGTGTTAAATGAACACACATTCACTGTGCCATTAAGCAACAGGTGAATGTGTCATATTTCCTATGGTGTAGAGATTATGGCACAACCTGAAAAACAGACCAATTTGGATTTAATCCCAGCAGATGATTTACCTTTACAACTTGTTGTTCTTAGCTAAATTTCTTCTCATATAATTTACTATTTCAACTTCACACCACCATGAATCACCACTCAAGTGAGTTCCCATCTTTAAAAAAAAGTTTATGCTCTTTCCTGGATATGAACTGCCAATCCTTTGACTACAGAGCAATCACATATTCAATATACCACTGAGCTGCTTGTAAAGGAGATGTTTTTCCAATGATCTAAAGGTTATATCACAACCTACAAAACAGGTGACTGGGGATCTAATCCCAGCAAGCAAGTTATGTTCACAAATTGTTCTTAGCTAAATGTACTTCTTGTATAATTTACTATTACAACTCTACACAGCCATGAATCATAACTAAGTGAGTTTCCATCTTACAAAACACACAGAAAAAATGAGTCCATGCCAGGATCTGAACCAGACTATTCATTCCTTGCTAAACAAATACACATTCAGTGTACCACTGAGCTACAGCAAAGCGAGTTGCGGTTCCTATGGTGGAGATGTTATATCACAACCTAAAAAACAGGTGACACACATTGTCTTCAAACCTGGACAAGCCTCAGCCAGAACTCATTGAACTGACTACAGCATACTGCAGAACTAAGTTAAATTATCTGAAAGTCTACTATTTAGCTCTCTGAAACCCTTTACTACATCAGCAATGACAGCTAGCAATTTCTGGCATACGATAAAAGTTGTAGTGAGAAAGAAAGACATGTGCAACATAGAGGATCAAACTCAGGCTTGTGTAGGTCTGAAACCTACACCTAGACCTAAAAGCCATATAAATGACATCATGAGTGGCATCATGCAGCCAAATCACTCACACTGAATGTAACCTTAAACTTGACTAAATGCACAAGAGTACACATGTCCACAATAGGAGTAAACAGCTATGTTGTTGGCACCTATAAAGGGTGCATTCAAGAGGTTCCAAGATACACAGAGAGGAGGATAGGGAGGAAAAACAGTTAAACCAAAAGGGAGACCATTTTTTCTGCCTTATGAATGTGCCGTAGACCTTTGCTCTGTCAATGGCCAATCTATTCATACTCATCTGTATTGCTCTGCTCTGTCCTCATATGTTTTCTGATGAAGTCCCTGCACCATTTTGGTTGCCCTTCTCTGGACTGACTCAGTTTGGTTAATGTCCTTCTGAAGGTATGTCCTCTAGTACTGCATGCAATACTCCAGATGGGGCTTCACCAGTGTCTTGTAAAGAGGGATTATTACCTCCCACTTCCGACTTGTGATACCCCTACTAATACACCCCAACATCCACCTAGCCTTACCTACTGCTTTAATGGTCTTCTTGGATGATTTCAGGTCATCAGTGATGATGATGCTCAAGTCTTTGTCTTCCCTTGTGACTGCCAGCAACTTCCATCACAGTCTATAGGTGGCTTCTGGGGTTCTCTTCCCTATGTGCATGATCTTGCACATCTTTGAGTTAAACTCCAGTTGACATTCTTCTGACCATTTGCTAGTTTATCCTTATATTTTCTCATTCTGTCCACCCCATCTGGATTATCTACTCTGTTGCAGAGCTTTGTGTCATCTGCAAACAGGCAAACCTTACCCTCCAGTCCATGTGCAATGTCACTGATGAAGATATTGAAGAGGACTGGCCCCAGGACTGATCCTTGACATACCCTACTTGTAACTTGCATCTTTCTGACTGTATAACATTTACCACCACTCTCTGTTTTCTGCCCATTAACCAGTTTGCCACCCAGGTGACCAACTTCTGACCCACCCCGAACCTACCCTGCTTATTAACCAATCTTCTATGTGGAACATAGATACAGAGATACATAGACAGTGTCAGCAGATAAGGGCCTATGGCCCACCCAGTCTGCCCATTTGAGCTTGTAAGTTTACTTTATATTTTCCTAGAAGTCTGTTGCCACTTAACCCTGACCTCCAGAATTCCTTTCTATCTATCCCATGCATTCTTAAATCCCATGATTGTTGCAGCCCCCACCACTTCCTCTGGCAGGGTGTTCCACTTGTCCACTACCCATTCTGTGAAGAAATTCTTCCTCATGTTTCCTTTGAATAGTCCTCCCTCCAACTTCATCCCATATCTTCTAGTCCTGGAACATCTTTTTCACTTAAAAATAGTGTATTCCTGCAATCTGTTCCTCCCTGTAAGATACTTGTATGTCTCTAGCATATCCCCTCTCTCCCTCCTTTCCTCAAGTGAGTACATATTCAATTCCTTCAACCTGTCCTCATAGGACTTGTGATGCAATCCATGTGCCATCTTTGTTGCCCTCCTCTGAACCTTCTCTACCCTGTCTATGTCCTTACATAAGTAAGGTCTCCAGAACTGTACACTGTACTCCAGGTGGGGCCTCACTAGAGTCTGATACAGTGGAATTATGACCCCCTTTTTCCTGCTGGTCATGCCACTGCCTATGCAGCCCAGCATCCTATTTGCTTTACCTGTTGCCTTGTCACACTGTTTCCCTACCTTGAGGTCATAAGAGATGATGACCCCAAGATTCCTTTCCTGCTTGGTGCATTCTGTATCCTCATTCCCAACTGATATATTGTGCCAGGGTTTTTGTGCCCCATTTGCATTATCTTGCACTTCTTTGCATTAAATTTCAACTGCCAACCCCCTGACCATTCTTCAAGTTTCTGCAGGTCCCTTCTCAGTCTGTCTACACCCTCTGGTGTGTCTACTCTGTTACAGAGCTTTGTGTCATCAGCAAACAGGGAAATTCTGCCTTCTAGATCATGTGCAATGTCACTGATGAAGATGCTGAATAGGACCAGTCCCAGCACTGATCCCTGTGGTACCCCACTGGTCAGTCTTCCTTCTGTGGAGTGACAGCCATTTACCACCACCCTCTGTGTCCTGCAGCCCAGCCAGTTACCTACCCACTGCACTACTGTCCTGCCTACACCCATATTCCCCAGTTTGTGTAATAGTCTTCTATGTGGCACAGTGTCAAAGGCTTTGCTGAAGTCCAGATAGGTCATGTCCATTGCCCTCCCTGATCCACCGCCCTAGCCACCCAATCAAAAAATTCAACTAGGTTGGTCTGACATGGCCTCTCCCTGGTGAAACCATGCTGCCTTGGGTCCTGTAGTTCATTAACAACCAGATGTGCCACCAGTCTCTCCTTCTGTAGTGCTTCCATGATCTTCCGCACTATCAAGGTGAGGCTGACTGGTCTGTACTTCCCCACTTCCTCTTTGTTCCCACTTTTGCATAAGGGGACTACATTTGCTCTCCTCTAGTCTTTGGGAACCTCCCCTGTTTCCAGTGATAGGCTATACAGGATTGCCAGAGGTTCAGCCACCACCCCTCTGAGTTCTTTAAGGATCCTGGGGTGCACCCCATCTGGCCCATTGCTTTATCAACTCTCATTACTTCCATTTCTTTCAGGACCTTTTCTCATGTAAAGGGACTTGTGTCCATTTCTGCACCATTCTCACCCCTTGTACTCCCTTCAGACCCATTACCCTCCTCTTCCTCAGTAAAGACTGAACAGAAATACATGTTCAATATGTCAGCTTTACTGTTGTCATCATCCATGCGGCCCCCATCCTGCCCCTTCAGTCTCACTGTCCCTCCCTTTGCCTTTCTTTTTTCACTTATGTACCTGTAAATGGTTTTGTCCCCTCTACCCACTGATTTTGCAATGTGCTCTTGTTTCTGAGCTTTGGCTTTCCTTACTGACCTCCCTGCCTCCCTTTGCTTCTCCTGGTACGTCTCCCTATCCCCTTCTGCCTGTGTCTTTTTGAATTGCATGAATGCAATCTTTTTGGCTTTCACTTTCTCTGTTACCTTTTTGGAAAACCATAATGGGCTCCTCTTCCTTTTCCCCCTTGCTAACCTGCTTAATGCATAATTCTGTTGTTCTTGTAATCCCCATTTTAAATACTGCCCACTGTTCCTTAAGCCCTGATTCCTGCCCCATTCCCCTTAATGCCTCTTTCAAGCATCTCCCCATTTTCCCAAAGTCTGTCCCCCTAAAATCCAGGATACTTGTTTTTGTGTGGTTTGGTTCTGCTCCTTCTGTGATTTCAAACCACAATGACTGGTGGTCACTGTTCCCCAAGTGGTCCCCCACTGTTACCCCATCACACTGTCCCTGTTTGTGAGCACAAGGTCCAGTATTGCCTTCTGCCAAGTTGATTCCATGACCAGTTGCTTGAAGAAGGCACCCTGAAGGGAGTCCAGGATAAATCTGCTCCTAGTTGATGTTGCTGCTGGGATGCTCCATTCCACATCTGGAATATTGAAGTCTCCAGCCAGCACTACCTCACCCTTGTCTGCCATCCTTTGGATGGCTAGCATCAGCTCCCTATCTGTTTCTTCCTCCTGGGCTGGTGGTCTATAGACCATACCTGTGCAGATGGCTGGCCCCATTTTCCTTTGCAACTTAACCCACAGTATCTCTTCCTAATTTTGTTCCTCCTGGATCTCTGTGGTCTTTATGTCATTTTTCACATACAGTGCCACTCCTCCTCCCTTCCTACCTGCCCTGTCTCTTCTGAATATGTTGTAGCCATGTATGGCCATCTCCCAGCCATGGTTATAATTACACCAGGTTTCTGTGATGGCCACAATGTCCAAGTCTGCCTGCACCATGACAGCCTCCAGATCCTCCATCTTGTTGCTAAGGCTCCTGGCATTGGCACACATGGCTTTCCATGATTTGACCTCCCTGGACTGCTTAACTGTTCTACTCCAGCCCCTTCCCTGGTTGTCCTTTATCCCTGGATCTCCTTGCTGTATGCTCTTCTGTTGAATTTTGCCCCTTTTCTGCCTATCCACCTCTTGGGCACTTATCTCCATCTTTTGGACACTGCTTTGTAGAGAGATCCACTCCTCTGGTTCAGTGGTTTCACTGCTAGCTGTGGGGGTGGGCAGTTAGGTACTCTCCTTGCTGGTCTGCCACCCCCCTTGGCTAGTTTAAATGCTTGTCAATGTAGCATTTAAACTTATCATTGAGTGCTTGGATTTCATCTCAGGATGGATGCAGGCCATCAGGCTTGAAGAAGCGTCAATCCCTCCAGGTGGGTCCCCAGTCACCAATGAATTCAAACCCTTCCTCACAGCATCAGTTCTTCAACCATGAGTTAAAGTTCCTGGTGCATGCACCCCTATGCTCTCCCATGCCTTTCACAGGTAGTACTTCTGAGACGGTGACAGAAGTAGCTACTTGCTTGAGACCCCTCCCCAATTTCCTAATCTCTTCCTGAACTTCCTTTGGCTCCCAATTTGCCAGGTCATTAGTACCTAGGTGGATAATGACATCCAGTTCACCCTCCCATCTTGCCTTCCCAGTGATTCCCAGGACCTTCCTTCCATCCCTCCATGCCGTGGCACCTGGTAGGCACCTCACCTCCCTGTCCTTCCCCTCCTGTGTTCCTAGCTGGATCCCTCTTATAATGGAGTCCCCCACCAGGATTCGCTTCTTCCTCCTCTGGGGCCCACTACTCTCCCTACTGAGGTCACCTCCTTGGCTAACCTCCACATCCTTTCCTTCGACTTCTCTGGGTACCTCTATTTGGTTGTCCCCATTTTCCAGTGTGGCATATGAGTTGTTGAGTAGAATAGGATCTGGGATGTGCCTCTGCCAGACTGCCGTAACCCTCTCTGAGCCCACTGTCACTCAAGTGCTCCTCGTTCTTGGCATCCTTTGTGGCAGCGGCGTTGGACTGGGTGGTCTCTGGATAGGAGTGATGGTACTCCTGACCCAGTTTACTTCTGCTCTGAGTCTGGATACCTCATCTTGCAGTCCAGAGAGGTGCAAGCAGATAGAGCAGCACCTCAGCATCCAGAAAGTCTTCCTGAATATGGCTGCTCTGCAGCCACTGCATTGCACCACTCACCACATTATACTACACTTACACTGCTATTCCAGTACTTGTCTGTTAATGAAGCTCTCCTAGTTCCCTTTTTATTAATTTACTGTCCTAAAAATCCTACCACTGCTCCTCAGATACTTTTCTCTAAAAAAAGAAAAAAAGAAGCTCTGCTGAAGTCAATGTAAGCGACATCAACTGCTCCCCCTTGGTCCAGCACTCTGGTTACCCAGTCAAAGAAATCTATGAGATTAGTTTGACATGACCTTCCTTTTGTAAACCCATGTTGTCTTGGATCCTGTGCTCCTGTGGATTCCAGGTGTTGCACTATCATTTCCTTAAGGAGTGCCTCCATAATCTTGCCCACTACTGAGGTATGACTGACTGGTCTGTAGTTCCCTGTCTTCTCCTTGCTACCACTGTTGTGGAGCAGGATCACATGAGCCCTTCTCCAGTCTTCTTTGACCTCTCCTGTGCTCAGAGACTCACTAAATAGTTCTGATAGTGGATCTGCTAGTTCCACCCTTAGCTCCTGTAGTACTATGGGATGTATGTCATCAGGTTCCATTGCCTTGCCCACCCTGAGCTTATCGGGCTCTTGTGGGACCCTTTCTTTTGTGAAGGGACTAGTGCACACCTCCCTCCCCACCTGCGTCCATAGTGCTAAGCTGTGGGACCTGCCCTACCTTCTCTTTAGTAAATACTGAGCAGAAGTATATATTTAGGATAGATGCTTTTACATGGTCCTCCTCCTCACATGCTCCCTTATCCCATTTGATCTTAGCAATACCCCCTCTGGACTTTCTCCTTTCACTAATGTATCTACAGAAAGTCTTGTCACCTTCTTTTACTGCTTGTGCTAGTGTTTTCTCGGTTTGGGCCTTTGCTTGCCTTACTGCCTTCCCTGCTTCCCTTAGGGAAGTTTGGTATACCTCCCTATCTTCATCCTGCTGTGTTCCCTTATATTTCCTGAAGGCCAGTCTTTTGGCTCTGACCTTTTCTGCTACTGTTTTTGAGAACCAAAGTGGTTTCCTTCTTCTTTTGCACTTTCTTTTCTCTCTCACACTATGGGATGTTGCCTTAAGTATTGCATCCTTAATACTTTCCCGCTTTGCCTGTACCCCCTCACCTGTAATTCACTTTGCCAGTGCTAGCTTAACTCTGTTGGCCATCTTATCAAAGTCAGCTCCTCTGAAGTCCCATATTTTTGCCTTGGAATGGGTTGATTTAGTTCTAGCGGCCAAAGTGAATCATACCATGTGATGGTCACTGTCCCCCTGGTGACCTTCTACCTGGAGATCTGTGATCCTTTCCCTGTTAGTCAGTATTAAATCTAGGATAGCCCTATCTCTTGTGGGTTGTTGTACCATTTGTTTGAGTCCATCCCCCAGCCGGGAATCCACCATGTGTCAAGTTCTGGCAGATGTTCCTGCTGGTATTGACCAATGTGTATCTGGCATGTTGAAGTCTCCCATTATCAGAACCTCCTCTTTAGCTGTCATGTTTTGTATATCTTCCATCTCGTGACCACCTACTGTTTTAAGAAGTGTTGAGACAGGCCAATGTAAAAATACAGGGCCTGTGGCTGATCCCTGGCTTTATCAGAGCAGGAAAAATGCACACACATATGTCAGCCACAGTAAAAACAAGACTAATAGATCCTCTGGGAAATCACCACAAAAGGTTCCTTAGTATCAGAAAGGGTGGAGCTAGCCAAAAGAATCGTCTGTAGTAGTCAATACATAAGATAGGCTAGCTGTGGCAAAGAAAGTTTCCCACACCTTGTTCTTTCAGTTTTTTTAAATTATTTTTATTCGTCATTCCCAACGTTTTGCATAGATAATCGGCTTCTTCTGGGGAACTATAACAAATATATAAATATATTATATTCAATATAATGTATGGCAGAACACTGTTATGGACCCAAAATCATCTTTTTACAGTGTTGTTACACTATCGATGTGATATCAAACTCTTGTTATACTGTCGACGAAGCGTCACATCAATAGTGTAATAGATTCGAACCACCACGTGATGTTGTTGCCATGGCCCCCATAACAGCCGAACTTGCCTGTGTTTAAAAAGGTTTAGAAATAAAAATGCTCACTTTGAAAACCCATGAATGGATGTCATCCTTCACTGTATGGTAAGCCTTCAGCCTGTAGTATAGTAGCAGATTATTGTTTCCAACACTGGCATCATTTTTTTGTTTCTCTGCTGACCGTACACTATAAAAGACAACGTATGGTCAGTGGTGTGCAACAACACTGTTTGCCTTCTCGTGGTTCCTTGGCTGCCCTGTAAACCTCTTGAGCTTCACTCTCGAGGTTTAACAGAGTTGCCAAGAGAACCACTCGAAGGCAAACATAGCGTTGTTACACACCGCTGCCCACACGTTATCCTCTATATTCAGAAACAATTTCTGTTTCAAATAATTTACAGATCACTTCTTTTCTATACACCAAACCAACTTCCAAAACATCAAATATTCTCAAGATAACAAAATCCAGTTTTAAATCAACAACTTTGTTGTTAATTACCATGGTATCTTTTCATACTGATATATCACCCTACACCAGCCACCAAGTTAATGTGCTTGTAAAAAAAACATTGGCTTACTTTTTAACTATGTGATCAGGGAAAAGCAACAGCCAGTCGTGTTGTCCAAATTTTCTTTCACTCACTAAGAAAGGTAAAACCCACTAATATTGTCATCTTCATATTTATCTTAATTATAGAATAATAAATCTAGCTATTTTCATTCGTTTCTTTTCCCTGTCTCATTCTGAAATTAAAGAAATCTATATTCTTATTTAACTAGAATTGCTTAAAAATTACACATGAACATAAATGAATGTTATGAGTTAAAATGTTACCCACAGGTAACTAGAATAAATAAGACATGAGCAATTCAGCAATTTGTTAAAGCGAAACATTGAGAGTGATGAATTAAAAAGAATTTTAAAAACCTGAAAGAACCAGGTGTGGGCAACTTTCTTTGCCAGAGCTAGCCTATCTTATGTACTAGCCACAGTAAAAAGACTTTTAATTTGTGGTAGTGAGAGAAATTCCTTCACAACCAGATTCAAACAATGAGCAAGGTATGGCACCCCCTGCAACCTCATCATTTATTGCCTTTACTACATTTACAGTGGTGTCGTCATTGGCTATGAAGCTGGCTTTCACAACCAGCTGATGGTGCAAGTCATCAGTCTTCTCCATAACTGATGATAATATTATTGACTCCAGTATGTGACTCCAGCATGCTCTTCATAACCAGTGTTGCATGCTGATGAATTCCTTATGTGCTGCTACCACCACCACAGTTTGTTTGGGTGCAGTTTGAAACACCAGGATTTCTAACCCCTTCAAGCTATACTATGTGTCCCACAAGACAGAGATAAGAGCTGGCAATTGCATTGTCAAATGTATCACATAACACATAATGTAATGCATGTTTTATTACACCAATAACCATGTCACAGAGCTCAGGAACCCCTTGAGGAGAAGTACAAATAACTTGGCATTTTCCATTTGGGGCATGGTTTGTCATTTGTCTATAAAACCCCACATTTGCAACAAATGAAAAGGGCAAGAAATCAATAATGATCCTTTTGGCAGCTGCAGCATTTAATTTCTTTGCCACTGCATGGTTCAGTGGATATTTAATGTTGCTTGTTTAATAAAACTGGTTAACGTAGTCTGTACTGCTTTGGGGCAGAGTGTGAGTGGCCTTTGTGGCATCAGCTCTGACCAGGAGGTGGTTTCAGGTCTTTGATTCTGACTTGTTGGGGTTAGAAATCCAGTTATTTTTCTTTTTGCTGAGTGTTGTACAGGGGCTTTTACAGTGCCTTGGCTACTCACTGTCTGCTGTGTGTAGGGGTCACATCCATATCCTCATTCTTGTCTGCATACTCTGGATCAACAACATCTTCCTCTTCCTCTTCCTCAGCAGGTCTTCTCTTTCTGCTAAATACTTCCCTTTCTGTTTAATACATCTTTTTTTTAAGAAAACACTACTGCTGCTACTACTACTACTACTACCAGCAGCACCAGTCATTCCTGATGCTTTCTGCTGGTGTGCATCCCACACTGATCTGTGCTTTCCTTTTAAGTGGTTGTGCTGACCACCTCTCCCCCACATGGCTGCCTCTCATGCAACAAATAACTCTACTGTGACAAAGCTTGCATATGGCAACACCTGTATTCTATAGGTCTCTGATAAAGAAATCCCAAACTAAGCATTTTGGTGGCCATTACTGTACATTTATTGTGGAATTTCAGTGATCCTAGTTAGGGGAGCTGGGGTGCTGGTTCTTGTGTACTGGTCGCTAACTGGAGTGTGGATACTAATGACAACAAGGATAACAGTACTAGCATCAGATGAGGTATCACTTTTTCTCTGTGTGCTTGTACAAAGCAACACCTCATCTTTTTTAAGGAGCTGCACTGGTGATTTGACAATAAGGGTAGCACCATGATTTCCTTTTTATGCTCTTGGCTCTCATGGTGTATCACCAACTACATGCATTTTATGATACGATTCTTCTTCTCCCTTATGATCCCCTCATTATTTTCACTGAGATTATCACTTCTTCCTCCTCAATAGCAGCACCTGAACCTGCCTTGACATTTTCCTCATTTCCAAATTGCTGTTCCTCTGTCTTAACATTCTCTGGAACTGGTGCTGGTTCCTCTGTTTCTTTCGCCTCCTTTTTTCTAATCATCTGTTACTTTTCAGTTATGAATGGCAGAACTAGTGTCAGTGTTCACAACCTGCTACAGCTGCTTGCCAGAAGTAACAGAGCTGCTAGCTTGTCTGTTGGTTCAGGCAATGAACTTCCACTAACCTCATTATGTGTGCTACCACTGCCTCTTTCCTTGCTGTTACTACCTACACTCCAAATGCACACCCACACAATGCCTCTCAATTGTCATTGATTTTCAGGTATGTCCCTGAATTTTGCATTGCACATTTCGACTGTTCCTCCTTCATTTATAGAGATTTAAATCATAAAATCATTTGTGACAATAGTTTTACTCTGCGTCTTCATCAGAAAATGTTTTTATCACTAAATCAATTATTGTAACAGCATCATAAACTAATACCCATTTTAAGGTGTGTCCCTAATATTATTTGTGTCTCTTATTTTGTCCCTGACTTTTGAGGCAGGGAGTTGAGATGTATGTCCACACACCACAGCCAGTAAAAAAAGCAGACCGAAAGAAAAAGCCTAAAGAAATATGTTGCAAACACTTGGTTTGATCTATTAAACAAAATAGTCCTTAATGGAACAACACACAACAATTGCTTGACAATCTGGTACAAAATTTAAAGTTTTGAAGATCAAGTTACTTCATATCCAAAACATAAACTCTGAGGAGATCTGATTACACTGATTTTGAAAGTGCCATTTCCCCACAACTAGTGCAGGCAGAGATCTCAGCAAACTGTGAGTGAGGAAAAAAACAACCTTGCAAAACCTATTACAAATATTTTATCACATAAGGAAACAAAGCCTGAACATCACAACACTGTCTATTGAAGATGTAGTTCAGAAGTCTATTTTTGCTATCAAATTTTATGCATAAAATACTAAGAACTGGATTAGCTCTTAACAATCACTTCCACAATCTAACACTCTCTAGCAGGAAATGCACACAGTTCAGCAATCACATGGTGATTGTAGACTGCTGGGGCCGGATTTTCTAAATCCCCAGAAATCAACGCAAGTGCAGGAAAAACTTGTGCAAGTGAGTCTTCACTTGTGGAGCCACTGATTTTCCTGCATGCACAAGATTTTCAAAGACAGATCAATTTTACAATGGGCTACACAATTTATGGCAGCTTGCAGTCATTTTTAGGTGCAGTTGCAACAAAATGTTATGCCTAATTGGACCAGGCATAACATTATCTGCAGATGCGCCTGCCACCCATGCAGAGCTCCAGCCCCAGGTCTTCAGTCTGATCATGTGACTAGCAGTTCTGTGCAATTCCAAGGTGACATGGTCTCTCTCCCTCTCAGTCTCGAGTGGCAGCCAACATCACAGGTGAAGTTGAACTTCGCATGCGAAGTTGGATATTAGCAACTTCGCAAAATGACACCTACATTGTGAAGTGAAGTTTGCAATGGACTTTGCACTGCACAAAATCGATGAACTTCATAAAGGTCTTTGAAAAGTTAATTTTTTTCTATATTTTATTTTTACTCCTGTGTCCAGGTGCAGCTAATCAGCCCAGTCTCCACCTCTCCAAGTCGACTTCCACGTCACTTGATACTCAATCACACATAGACAGAGGCCTTCTCTCAGATTCTCACTCATAGAAACATAGACTTTGATGGCAGATAAGGACCACTTGGCCCACCTAGTCTGCCCATTTCCCTACCTAGAGGATAAGCTGCAGATCCTATTTAACTAACAGCTATTCTTCCAATCCCCCACAAAATTGCCTTAAGTCTGTCCCATGCAATCTTGAATTCTCCCACAGTTTTAGACCCCACAACCTCCTCAGGTAGGCAGTTCCATGTGTCTACCACCCTCTCTGTGAAAACATACTTCCTCACATTGCCCCTGCGCTGTCCCCCCTCTATCTTCAAATTATGTCCCCTTGTTCTTGCACAACTTTTTTTCTGAAAGATGCTACCTCTTGGACTTTGTTGATTCCACTGAGGTACTTAAACATTTCTATCATGTTCCCCTCTCCCTCCTTTCCTCAAGGGTATACATGTTAAGCTCCTTTAGCCCGTCCTCATGTGGCTTCTCTTGCAGACCCTCCACCATTTTAGTTACCCTCCTCTGAACTGCCTCCATCCAGTCTATGTCCTTGCGGGGATGGAGTCTCCAGAACTGGACACAGTACTCCAGATGGGTTCTCACCAACTGTCTGTACAGGGGGATAACAACTTCCTGTTTTCTGCTGATGATGCCTCTCCCTATACATCCCAGCATCCCCCAGCCCTCCCTACCACCTTCTCACATTGCTTGTCAACCTTATGGTCATCTGATATAATTACCCCCAGGTCCCTTTCCATTTTTGTTGTTGTTACTACCTCCCCCCCATTGTGTAATCTTTCCCTGGGTTTTTGTTTCCCAGGAGCATTACTTTGCACTTCTTTGCATTGAATCCAAGCTGCCATACTTCTGACCATTCCTCCAACCTTGCCAAGTCCCTTCTCATCCTTTCCACGCCTCCTTGTGTATCAGCAGATCTTTGTGCCATCTGTAAAGAGGCATACTTTTCTTTCCAGTCCCTCTGCAATGTCACTTATAAAGACATTAAAAAGGACTGGACCCAGTACTGAACCCTGCGGTATCCCACTAGTAACCCATCTTTCTTCAGAGTGGACTCTATTTACAATTACCTTCTGTGCCCTGTTGTTCAGCCAATGTTTTACCCAGGCTACTACCATGGGACCCACTCCAAGGCTAGTTAATTTGACTACTAATCTTTTGTGTGGGACTGTGTCAAATGCCTTGCTAAGTCTAGGTAGGCCATGTCCACAGCCCCTTCCTGGTCTACTACTTTGGTCACCCAGTCAAGAAATCAATTAGATTCATCTGACATGACCTTCCCACTGTGAACCCATGCAGCCTTGGTTTCCCGTGCCCCACTGGCCTCTAGGTACTCAACGGTTCTTTCCTACAGAAGTGATTCCATCACTTTCCCTACCGCAGAGGTCAAACTGACAGGTCTGTATTTTTCCTGCCTATGTCTTGCTCCCACTTTTTCTGAAGGGGAATCACATCAGCCTTCTTCCAGTCCTCAGGTACCACACCATCCTGCTATGATTTGTTATAAAAGGTAGTCAGTGGTGTTACTAGTTCTCTGCTTAATTCTTTTAGAATTCTGGGGTGAATTCCATCTGGCCCCATTGCTTTGTCCACCTTCAGTTTTAGGAGTTCTTAAAGAACCCTTTCTTCTGTGAAAGGACTGGGATCGAACCCCTCTCCAGAGTGCTTCTGTTAATTGGATAAGGCACCTTCCCCACTTCCTCTTTTGTGAATACTGAACAGAAGTATTCATTCAGTATCCCTGCTTTTTCACTGTCACTCTCTGCACACCCATCATCCATTCTATTCAGCCTCACTATCCCTCAGTTTGTCTTTCTATGCTCCCCGATATACCTATAAAAGGTTTTGTCCCCCTTCTTAACCAAGTTAGCTATCTTTTCCTCAGTTTGTGCCTTTGCTATTCTGACTACCCTCCCTGCTTCCTTCTGCCTTAACTGGTACAGCTGTCTGTCCTGCTCCTTCTGTGTTTCCTAATACTTCCTTAATGCTATCTTTTTCTCCCTAACCTTCAGCGCTACTTCTTTTGTGATCCATAGTGGCTTTTTCTCTCATTTTGATTTGTTTATTTGCTTCACACAAAGGCTTGTTGCCGCTGTGATGGCAGTTTTGATATTTCCCCATTGTTGCTCCATCCCTCCTTCTAGCCTGTTTGCTAGTGCTTTTCTAAGGCACTCCCTCATCTTGTCAAAGTCAGACCTCCTGAAGTCCAGAACCCTCACTTTTGTATAGCTTGACTGTAGCTGAGTTTATCATGAACCACACTGTTTGGTGGTCACTTGTTCCCAAATGGCTACCGACTTCTAGATCTGAGATCCTCTCACTGTCCCCATTTGACAGTACGAGGTCTAAGATTGCTGCCTCATGAATAGGTTCTAAAACTAGCTGTCTGAGGCTTGCCACCTGAAGGGCATCAAGAATGGCCCTGCTTTTGGATGTGGCTGCAGCAAAGGTGATCCAGTTAACATCTGGCATATTAAGGTACCCCATCAACAGTATCTCCACTTTCTCTGCTATCCTAAGTATGCCTTCTAGTATATCTTTGTCCATTCCCTCCCCCGGACATGCGGGTTTGTATACAACTCCTGTGTGGATTGTGGTGCCATTTCCAGTCTCTAAGGTGACCCACAGTGCCTCCTCTCCTCCCTGTTTACTCTTTGGTTCAGTTGCTTTTATCCCTTTGCTTACATAGAGAGCTACTCCCCCTTCTATTGCCCTCCCTGTCTCTCCTGTAGGTTGTATACCCTGGTATGTTAACATCCGAGTCATGGTTCTCTGTGTACCATGTTTCTGTGACTGCTACGATATCCAGGCATTCCTCTTCCATCAAGGCCACCAGTTCAGGGAGCTTGTTGCCCAGACTACGGTTGTTGGCACTCATTACCCTCTATTTCTTGAAGACCTTACCCCTTTTTGCCCCATCCCTGTCCTTATTGCATTTGTCACTTTCTTCATTTACCCCTACACTTCTCCCTGTTGACATCTCTTTGTTGGTGTCTACCTCACTTAGTACCCTGATTTTTTTGTGGGGGCTAGGATTTCCCTGCTCCTTTCCAGTGCCTCCCCCCTTGGCTAGTTTAAATGCTTGCCAATTAAGTATTTAAACCTATCACCTAGGATCCTGGTTCCCCTCCTGGACTGATGCAGACCATCACACCAGTATAGGCCTGCATCCATCTAGGTGGACCCCCAGTCCCCAATGAAGCCAAACCCCTGGGCTCTGCACCAGTTTTTCAACCACTGATTGAATCCCATGGTGTGGAGAACCCTAGCCTTATTCATGCCATAGACAGGCAGCACCTCTGCGAAGGTTACCGTGTGTGCTATTTGTCTAAGGCCCCTCCCCATCTCCACAAATGCTTCTTGCGCTGCTCTGATCCCTTTCTTAGCCAGGTAATTTGTCCCTAGGTGGACAATGATATCCAGCTCCCTCCCCTATACAGTTGCTCCTGTGATCCTGAGGATTCGCTCCCTGTCCCTCCAAGCCATGGTGCAGGCAGGTACCTTACCTCCATCTCCCCTTCCTCCCCCAGTTCTACCTTCCTAACAATGGATTCCTCCACCAGGAGTTGTTTCTTTCCCCTGTGGGGTCCCATGCCACCCTCCTGTGGGTCTCCTTTGTGGAGTTTCCCTGCATCATCCTTGGTCTCCACTGTTGGTGCCTCCTTAGAGGAACCTCACTTTTCCAGAACAGCATAGAAATTGTGGAGAGGTACAACTGGAGGGATGCACCTTTTTTCCACCACTCTCACCCTCCCTGAGCCCACTGTGGTCCGACCACTCCTCTTTCTTGGCAACCTCTGAGGCAACGGCAGTGACTCTGGTGGTCCCTGGGTGGGAGAGGAGGTCCCACAAATCCTGGCCAACCCAGCCTGGAGATGAGCAACCTTCTCCCTCAGCCCAGGGAGGTGCCTGCAGATGGGACAACACTGCATCCTCCAGAACATCTTCCAGAAGACTGCTGCTCCACAGCCACTGTACTTCACCACTCCCATCATGTCTTTCATTTGGCCAACTAACTGTTTGGAATACTTACTCTTTCCTCTGTTTGTCTATTTTCTTTTATTTTTCTTTTATTCTTCTTCTACTTACTGACTCTGTGCACCTTTAGCTTCTGATCTTCCTGTTCTAAGACAAGAAGTGCCTATATTTCTCAGTAGTCTCCTTACTTGCTCAGATTCAGACCTCCAGCAGCTTGGGGGGGGGAGAGATACTCTTAACCTTCTAGGATGGTGATTCTTTTGTGGCTCTGTGATCACTCACTTCCTGCTCCCAAACAGGAAGTTCCTCTTGTCAGTTAAATCCTATGCCTATAAAATTAGAACTGGTTGGGGGGGTGGAGGGGAGGGAAGGAGGGCAATGTAGTCCCAGGATAGAAGTTTTAGTTATATCAGTAGCTCCTTCCTCCTGGTGTTCTGTCTGTTCTCTTGCAGAAACTATCTGGAGCAGTGCTTAAAACTGGTTTTAACCTGGTGTCTTCTAGCTAAGGCACTCCCCTTACTTTGTAAATATTTCTACACTTAGTTAATTTCACAGATAACAATTCCCATCTGACACCTGTGACAAGCACCTAGATAAGTACACAGATAACAGATAACAATTTACTTCAACTACCTCTGACAAACACATTTACTCTTTTGTTTTACCCTAAATTGAATGTCCCAGAGCAAGATTTCTAGTTCTTAGTCCCAGTAGAGAAGTTTTAGTTATACCAGTAGTTCCTTCTTCCTGGTGTTCTGTCTGTTCTCTGGCAGAAGCTAGCTAGGGCAGTGCTTAAATCTAGTTTTAACCTGGTGTCTTCTAGCTAAGCCACTCCCCCTACTTTCCAAATATTTCTACACTTATTTAATTTCACAGATAGAAATTCCCTTCTGACACCTGTGACAAGCACCTAGATAAGTACACAGATAACACAGATAACATAACAATTTACTTCAACTACCTCTGACACACTAACTCTTTTTTTTACCCTAAATTGAAGGTCCCAGTACAAGATTTCTAGTTCTTAGTCCCAGTAGAGAAGTTTTAGTTATACCAGTAGCTCCTTTCTCCTGGTGTTCTGTCTGTTCTCTCTTACTCGTGGTAGAGCTGCAGAAGGGAGGCTTCCCCTCACAGAATAATTTGAGGTGGATCAACAGCAAGGTTCATCTAGCAGTGGGGGCTCAGGGCCGGGGGGCTGGGCTTCACTAAGCCCCTGACTCTCCATTTTTCTGGTTTTCTGTCTGCCCTATGCTGCAGAACATCAGCCTTGTGCATGGAGGCACACAAAGCCAATGTTTCCAACAGCATCACTCCCTTCTTTGACAGACACACTGCACCACCACCAGGCAACAATCTAATGACAGTTGATGGTCAGGCAAATTTGCCTCCTCAGCTTGGGAAATGAGACCTGTCCCTTGTATACTCAGTCCTCTCTCTGCTGCCAGCCCCCAATGACCTGAGTCTATTCCCAAACCTGAGTTGCTGGTGTGGTTAGAGGTAAAGCATTTGCACATTAGACCTCTATGCTACTGGGCCAGCTTTGCAAATCTAATCTTAAGGAACTTTGCCAACCTCTTATTAGCCTACTGAACCCTACTGAATTGAATACCAAAGCACAAACCAGGCTTTAACCATATATTTTAAAATTACAAATAATAGCATAGTACAATGAATACAGTTACACTCCACAATGAACATTGCACTTATATGTTGTGAGACACAAGGCCACAGGGTACAGGCTGGAAACACAGCATATGTGTGTGTGTATATGTGTGTGTGTGTGTGTGTATGTGTACATGTGCTTGTGTGTGCATATGTGTGTGTGTATATTTGTGTGTGTGTGTGTGTGTGTATGTATGTAAGTATGTAGTGGTAATGTATGTGTGTGAGTGTATATGTGCGTGTGTGTGTTTGTGTGTGTGCCCTTCTCAGCAGCTGCATCATCACACACAGTGCACAAGACCTATAACTGACTTTATGAGTGCTGCCTTATCTCTCACAATGCATGAATGCAGGGCTTATCATGAGCCATAATTCTATTACTTATGCTGTTATTTATTTAAGATGTTAAAACATATGTTGGAAATGTGGGATGTGCTGTGGCATTCAGTTCAATTGGGTTAACTGGGTGGTTCTAAGGGAAGGCAGAGTTTTAGGGTTCAAAAATACCGAACACTACATGTTCTTCCTTTTGTGACTTTAATAATAAACCCTAACATGTACATTGCAATGATTTTTTTTTCCTTTTGAGATAGAGAGCCATGATAGCTTAGAGCCACATAGAAAATAACTAACCTGTCAGGCACAGCCCAGAACTTTAATTTCTTTGTGTAAGGCCTGAAACATCAGCAGCTTTATCATCATCACATACCTTGCCCCAGACCCTTGGTTGGAACAACACCTAAAAATACATTTGATTAGAGTTTGTTTTGTACACTTTATTTCTGGCACCTACACTGAGGGTAAATCTCTCTGGCGACTGCCTTGCCCAGTCTCTACCTCCTGCTGTGAAGTCTCCTGAAACTCCTCTCCCAGACCTTGGTGAAATCCCCTGATCTGAATCCCAACAGGAAAGGGCCGCCCTATCCACCCAGAGTGCTCTGTCTGCAGTGTAGAGTACTGGGCTGGGGAGACATCGGTAGGAGTGAAGCGAGCAACCAGCATTGGGAGTGTGGTCCAGAAGGCAGCACCATTGCCTATCCCCAAGGTAAGGGAATTTTTCACTTTGTTCAGCCAGTGGAGTTCAGACGTGCAATGGCTGCTGGGCATGATGTGCCACTGCCTGCCAAACTCCACCCTCTTGCTATGCTGGCACTGCTTGCTTGCTTTGCCCCAACTACCGCCAGGTGCAGCTGCAGTGTGATGCACCATTGGAACCCTCCCCAAGGAAGAGAAAGCAGTCCTCCAGACACTCGATCTCTTCCCTTCCCTGCTGAACCCCAGCACCCTGGGCTCATTCCTGAACCTGGATCATCGGCGTTGCTTGAGATGTGGTGTTCAGCACCTTAATCCTCAGTGCCGCTGGGCTGGCTTGACTGGATTTTTAACTGATGACTTATGTGGTTATGGGCTGACATCTTAACTAAGACATGACTCAAGCTTGGGCCTAGTATATCTTCATTTGAACAAGTTATAAACATTTTACATTTCTGAGGGAAAAAAGTCCATGAAAATGTATTCTGTGCATGTACACGGAATTAGTTTTTTTTTCCACAAAAAATCAAATAGCAATAATTCTATAAAGATAGTTTTGGACCAAATGGGTCATGCCTTAATTAGGAGCCCCCATGACCACACAGGTTATCAATCAGGAATCCCACCTGAAACATGTTTTCAGGAGTCAACAAACATACACAACACATTTTGTAGGAGATTTACGGAGTTGACCACCAATGTAATTATAAGGGGTGGTCCTAATTAAGACCTGTCTTGCATTTGGGTCAAAATGCGTTGATGTGGGGAAGTTATATCAACTGTACTTTTATATTTTTGTGTCAAAAAGTGTGCATACATGGAATGCAATTTCTTGGACTTGTAGTAGGTGTTTTTGATGTCTTTTGAGAAAACTCAAGTCCAAAATATTGCATTTTGTGCATTTATGTGAACTGATTTTTGCACCCCCAAAATAAAAACAGATATACTTATAACCCAGTGAGGGAGAGAGCACCAGCACTTTTAGAACAATCTATACTTGGTTACTAAATTATGAACCAGAAATGTAAGAGTAATGGCCAAGTGATCTGTACCCCAGTGTGTGTGTGTGTGTGTGTGTGTGTGTGTGAGGGGGTGGAAATACTGTGAGGAGGAGAAGAAAATTGTTACATCCAAAGAAAGGTTAAGGTGACCACTCCAAGCAACTTTATCTTCCGGAGGCAATAAACTGCAACACTCCATGGCCTAATGTATATGTGTGTGTGTGTGTGTGTGTGTCTGGTAATCAAAAAAAGCAAGGTAGGTTCCAACCTTAACACACTCTGTAGTGTATTACAAAATCATCTGTTCACTATTGAATAGTCACCATGTTGTCCTGTT
This sequence comes from Neoceratodus forsteri, assembly GCA_016271365.2. Lineage (NCBI taxonomy): Eukaryota > Metazoa > Chordata > Ceratodontiformes > Ceratodontidae > Neoceratodus > Neoceratodus forsteri. Next base: position 801,393,510 of record CM057454.1, read on the forward strand.
TCTTCTAAGTTGAGCAGATTAGTGCTATGTACAGTACTTGTTTGCCTTTAGCTTGCTTATTTTTTTTTATCTGCTTCAAGTAAGACAGCTGTGCCCAACAAGATTTTATCCATGTTAGAAACTATAGTAGTCATTTAGGACCCATACCCTTCCTGGGAGACAATGACAAAACAATTGTGTGGATTAAATGCCCACAGTGATAGGCTATTTAAGATTGTTTTCATTGTATATGTCTGCGAGTCATGTTTTCTGAACATCACCTCCTTGGCCAGTGTTCTCCTGCCTTCCAGCAAGGGTTTCACTTTAACCCCCTTGCCCTCACAGGGAGGCTTGAGCCACCCCAGAGGCCTCAGGGAACAGGACAGACCCACAACTCTCCATGCGGAGTGTGGCCTAGTGACTTCCCAACCATTGTCTACATCAGATCTGCGGCTCACCATGTTAGTCATAAACCCCTTCCCTTCCAGATGCCAACTGGGGGTGTCCCACACACTTGCATGACAACCAGCAAACTGAGAATCTCCATACACTTATAAATCTCTGCAACAAAGGTTCTTCCTCTTTATCCATAATGTCAGGAGAGTCATAAACCCAGCTTTGAGGGGGGCAAAATAACAGCAAAACCCATTTACATGAAACACTGCGAAAAAGTTTCCCCATGACCTTTGATGTGATCCTTGATGAACAGGGCTTGTTCCATGTTGCACCCACTCTCTCTTTCCATGTTTCTTGTTGTCCATCCCCCCCCGGGTTCTATTGTCCCTCAAACACCTCATACTGAAGAGTGGCCAGGTGGGTTCATCTCTTGAATAGTCTGGGTGCAAGAGGCTGCATGGTTCCTGCTTTGAATTCTTAAACCCCTAACTGCCTTCCCCCTTTGGCATCCACACACTCACTTTAACTCTCATCTGGTGGCTCTTACTCTAACCCATGCCTCTCCCACACTTTTCTTCTTTTCATCCTCTCTGTCCCTGCTGGTCTTAATGGTTGAACATAAGCCGCTGGGCAAAGTCATTTGCCCTCTCCCTTCCCTTCCTGGTGGGAATACAACTACAGAGGAATGATAAGGTTTTCATGGAAGGGAGGGACCAGTAGCTAAAAGCCTATTCTTGATGGAAATCTCCCATGAGGTACTTTAGTCATTTAGGATCCTTTCCTCCTCACAGGGGAAAATGACCTTGCATTTGTATGGGTTAAATCTCCTTCAGTTTCATGGTTACTAAATATTTTGTCAATGTACATGTGTGTCTCACTCACAATAGGGAGTCACATCTACAGAATGCCACTCCCTCAATGAGTGTTCTGTTGTGCTTGGGGGGGTCTTTAAATGTAGATTCCTGCTTTGGCTCCCCCACCCTCACAGGGCGGCATGACCTTCCACAGAGGAATCAAGGAAAAGGGAACAGTCATAGCCCATTGTGTTGAATGTGACATAGAGAATTATTTTTCCTTATCCACCTTGGGGGTCTCACCTTGCTGAGTGTGGCCATCTCTCCTTCTAGATGCCTACTTGGGCTGTCTCATACCCTTGCATTACAACTTATCATTCAAGACTGCACATTCACCAACAGCCAGGCTCTCAGTGAGCCAGGCTTCCCAGCACAAGGTGCCAGGAAATCCCCAACTGCTGTGTTATGGAGTCCTAGGAATGTATACATCCCCTTATCCATCAGGTGAATCTGTCCCTCTGTACCAACTCATATCTTCTGCCTTTATTCTCTAGTACCCACCCCACAATAGAACACATAATTGACCATTTCTGCATTCCTTTTTTGGGGGGATCCTTTCCACTACTTTAATGCCCTGGCATTCTTCAAATGCTATCATGGCATTATCTAGGACCAGATCAGTGCCATCTCTGGTATGTGCTGTCAGATTATTTGAAAGTCCCCCTTCATTGCTCATGGGAAAGAAACCAGCTTTATGAACCCAGAGTCACTGCAGCTGAAATGCATGATAAGGGCACTAGGTGGGCCCTGGGCCTGAACTCCTCAGCCAGGAAAGGCACCAAGCCCTGCCATCACATATTATTCTGCCCCAGCCATGTGACCAGAGCACCTCTTCTGGAAGATCAAGTGAGCCCAGGGTGCCATATCCTGTGCCTTACCACCGCCCTATTTTTGAATACATGCCAGCACATCAGACAACTCTCTCTCTCACCCAGTAACCTGATAAAAAAAGAAACAAAAGGAGGACCATTAGTCACGAAAGCTGGTAATGGACATTCTGTTTTAATGTCTTCATGTTGCATCTTCCCGTAAACTGGTCTGCCATCTCAGACATTCCTTAGCCATCATTTAGTACTGTTGAGTCGATGCGGAATGAATGTGTGCTAAAATTTGGTCTGGGTGAATTTTACACATCGCTGGTGAAGTTTGCACAAAGTGGCCCACTTTGCACTTCACATACTGTATTGCCTGCAAATCTGTAACTTTGCACTATGCCACAATTTGCAAAGTCATTTACCACTATGTGAACAAAAAGTCACACAGTGGCGAATTTCTGCATGTCGCCTAGGTTTTCATTATGTGAAATGGAAACCTCATGATTCTCAGTTCCACAAAGTGCAGAATTTCCAAAGCAGATTGCTATGCATTTTCCAGAATCTGTCAGGTCTTCTCCTATGGAGACAAATGCCACCTTCAGGACCAGCATACATAGAAATTCAGCATTACTGAGGCATCCTTGTAATTGAAGAAATGATTCTGCATAGGAGGGGTGTCTGTCTCATACCTATAAACTAGCTGTGCCACATCCCAGCTATTTCCCAAAAGGGGGTCTGACATGAAACCATGTCCCATGACCCTTGTTGGGTCTTGACTGCTGGATTCTCAGATTTAGTATATTTCACTAACAGAGATAATATTGTCTTTATGGAAACCCATGGTGCCCCGGTCCTGCTTGTTTCATGCCATGACTTCTGAAAATCAGTAACTAATGAGGAAGAGGGAAACAAATATATAATACTGCACCTGTAGAAACAAACAAATCCTTTTCAGTCCTGGATATGGATCAGGCCCCTGACATTAGCAATGATTGCCCCCTTGAAAATTCTAACAGGGTATTTAAAACCCCATTTCTAACAACTACAAAACCACAGCAATCTAATAAAACAACAATGGGGGATGATAATGCAGGACAACAAAACAGAGTACAGTTAGATTTAATAACTAGAGAAAGTATAGTACTAGGGGACTCTACATTAAGGGGTACTGATAAAATTATATAAAAAGGAAGAAATAACAATACAATGGTTAGCATGTTCCCTGAAATAAAAATTCAGGAACTTAAACAAATATTAGAGGGATGTATGGGACAAACAAAATAACCACTGGTTATTCTCCAAATAGGAGTAAATTATATCAATTCAAGTAAAAAAGGAAACCTTTTGGAAAATTGTATCTGGCATTCTACCTACATATGGAATGTATCAATGCATTAACCATGACATTGTCTCTACTAATTGCAAGCTACAGAAGTTATGTCTGGAACACAAAATAGGGTTCATAGAAACAAGCTGTATTTTCAGAAATGGATCATCGTACAAGAAGGACGGGCTTCATTTAAATAAAATAGGAAAAAGAGTTTTGGGAAATACATTTAACAAAGTTATTGAGAACCATTTAAACTGGAAAAGGTGGGGGTTGGAAATATATCAAGACAAAATATGTTGCCAGCAAACAAATTTTCCAAAACAAGAGTTTAGAGTCAGTTAACTGCTTGTTATCAAATGTGAGGAGTTTAAATAACAAATTCACCGAATTTATGTATTTAATGAAAAATAAGAACATTAAAATAGCAATTCTCATGGAAACCTGGTGGGAGGAAGGTGATACATGGGATAAAAGCATAATTGGATTTAATATTTATTACAAATCTAGGAAACATACAAAGGGAGGTGGGGTGGCAATCTATGTTCACGAGTCCATACATAGTATGGAAATTCATGATGGTAAATTGAATATAGAACATTTAGCTGTTAAAATTATGCCACATAACACCCCAAATATTATTCTGAGAGCATTGTATCATCCACCCTCAACGAATAGGCAAATGGACCAGGAAATCTTAAACTATCTAGATCTAATAAATCCAGCTGAAAATATCATTATAGCAGGAGATTTAAATCTTACAGGCATTGATTGGGCAAACCAGGAAACATTGGGCAGCAACAAAAGAAATTACTTAGAAAGTTTCAATCAATTGGGCTTGAAACAGTTAGTCCTAGCAAACACAAGATCAAATAACAAATTCTGTTATTCTGTGGTGATTTGCATATGTAGCCCTTGATGCTTTCCATTGTGTGGGCATGTGTGATTTTGTATTTTCTAGTGATCATAATACTGCTTTTTTTTAATTAAGTGATGTACCTATTCAACAAGGTAGTAATATAAACATTCCAATCTTGAAAAAAGCAAAGTTTCATAAAATTAGACAGGCATTGCTTTCATGGGACTGGATATCTGAGTTCACTAGGTTAACACTGGAGGAGATGTTGGATACCTTAGTAGACAAAATCAGTGAGACTGCAGAAATATGTGTACCATACATAAACAAAAATTCTAACTAGGGTGCCTCCCCTAAATGGTAAACTTATAAGATAAAAAAACAGATAAAAGAAAATCATAATGGCCTGAATATTCAAAAAGGTTGTGCATGGATCCATTCACATATCTGGACGGTGTAGTATGGTACCAGCTGCACACCCTTTGGCTCATGCTGTGGACCAATGGGCATACAGCTCTACCATACAGTGTCAGTTGGTGGGCGGCGGAGCAGCAAGCAGGTGGGGAGCTGCTGCCTGCCACTGACCGGGGTAGTGGGGCTCAGTGGGCAGGTGGGGATGGGGGTACCGCTGGACCACCAAGGATATAGGAATACTTTTATATTTTACTTATGCCTGCGATCTGGCTGCGAGCGGTCCACTGGACCACCATGGAAATAGGACAACTGTTATATTTAATGTATGCCAGCAGTCGGGCAGTGGGGCACATTGCTGTGCTGTGCAGGGGGCATCGGTCCCCGACGGCTGCAGCCTGGCAGGGTGCCAGGCACAAGTCACCGTGGATTGGCACACCTGCATGCAAATGGGGCCATAATGACATGCAAATGGCCCCATTTGCACCTTGCATGCATTATGGCCCCATTTGCATGTGCACTTTTGAATATCATGGTTGATGCACCTAGCGCAATGGAACTTGCGCTAGTGCATCCCACTGCTTCACCTTGGCCACTTGCACTGGTGCAGTGCCACTGCACCATACACACTGTGGGTGACCAGGGTGAGATATTCAACTATGCTGTGCCATGGCACAGCTTCGTTGAATGTCACCCAGTCAACGCCCCTGCGCAGCCAATTTATGCTGCACCCAGGCTTGCACTACTGCCTGGCACAGTCTGAATATCCTGGCCAAAATGTATAAACTATCTAAGCTTGATACAATCTTTCTTCCAAAGTATAAGGAACAGGTAAAATGTGTAAAGAAATTAATCAAAAATGCTAAAACAAATTTTGAAATAAATTTGACGACTAGAAGTAAAAATAACTACAAGGCTTTCTATGCATATATAAATAACAAAAAAGGGAATAAACAAACAATAGGCCCATTTAAGGATGATAGAGGCAATATATTAAATGACAAGGAAATGACTGAGGTACAGAATCAATACTTTGCTACTGTATTTAATCCCAAAGAAATATTAACAACTAATGTTAAATACAAAACAACTGATGAAAAACAAATTAAAATTAACATGAAAGATGTTTTGAATAGATTGAGGAGGGTTAAGATTAATAAATCTCCTGGACTGGATAATATCCATCCAAGATTCATTTCAGAAATAGCAGAAGAGATAGCCCAACCATTAGCCTTTATCTTTCAAGGGTTGTTAGACAGAGGGGAGGTTATTTATACATGGAGAGAAGCACATGTGGTACCCATCTTTATGAAGGGAAAGAAGGATTCCCCAGATAACTATAGATCAGTTAGTTTAACATATACAATGTGGAAAATATTAGAAAGTATAATAAAAGATCATATTCATGATCACCTGATTGAAAAAGATCTGTTTGAGCGTAGCCAGCATGGGTTTACAAAATCACGATCGTGTCAGACTAATCTTTTACATTTTTATGAAAAAGTGAGTAGATCTTTGGATCAAGGAAGGTAAGTGGATGTAATACAATTATATTTTTCAAAGGCTTTTGACAAACTACCACATGGGGAGTTAATTAAATCCCTTCTTGCATTAAACATAAATAAAAATATTGTTAATTGTATAGCAGGATGGATAGCGAGAAGGAGACAGAGAGTGGTTATAAATGGAGTATTATCTGACTGGCTTTCGGTGTCGAGCAGGGTCCCTCAGGGTTCAGTGTTGGGTCCCTGTTTGTTTTATATATACAGTATATATATATATATATATATATATATATATATATATATATATATATATATATATATATTACATATATATATATATATATATGTATATATATATCATCCTTACACTATAATATGGACAATGTATGGATAACCAACTTTGCAGGTGAGTGTAGAGTGGGAGCAGTATTAGATTCAAATTAGAACTACATCAGACTTCATGAAACTCTCAAATACATCGAGAAATGAACAAAAGAGCATAAACTTAAATTAAATGAAGACAAATGTATAGTTCTACATATGGGCAAAAAGAACTTGGAATTAAGTTATATTATAAATAATAAACAACTAAAGCAAGCTACGCAAGAGAGGGATTTGGGTGTCATCATATGCAATGACCTTACTTTTACTTCCCATTGTGACCAAACTATAAAAAATGCTAACAGAGCCCTAAACTGAATATTGAGACATACATCAAGTAGAAGTAGGGAAGTCTTGATCCCATTGTATGGATCAATGGTGAGAACCCACTTAGACTACTGTTCTCAAGTCTGGTCCCTTACACAAGAAGAGCGATCGAAAGAGTGAAGAGAGTGCAGAGAAGGGCAACCAGATCAATAACGGGACTCAAAATATGACATATCAAGAGCGGCTGGAGGATTTGGATCTATATTCTCTGGCATACAGTAGATGGAAGGATGATATGACCTTAATCTATAGATCTTTCCAAGATAACATCCTCAGAGGAGATTTAAGACTAGAATTATAAGTCAAAAATTACAATACTAGGGCTCATTGTAAACAAATTAAACAACAGAAATGGAATTTGCTAAAAAGAAAATATTGGTTTAGTCAGAGGGTGGTCTCTTGTTGGAATTCTCTCCCTCATAAGATAGTTAATAGTCCAACTATAGATACTTTTAAAATTAAACTAGATGAATTTGGTAAAACTAAGGTTAGAGATTATTAACGGGTCCTTTTTTCTACCTATACTTATGGGAAGCAAACAAGGATGAAAGCCTAATAATGCTTTGTGATTACTATGCTACTATGATACTATGATACCAACCACAGTCTGATGTTCTCCCTTTCCCAGCTAGACACCCTGATCCATGATGGGCTTTTGTTCCTCCACTTGTCAATCTTGCCAACCTCTGCATTTATGTGCACCAAATAGGGAGGACCCTGTATGCAAATACAGGGAACTGAGAGTGACCTACACCTCCACAGAAGATACTTTATGTGCTGAAGCCATAGCTGCCACCTCAGATCAGAGCCTGAGAAGCTTGTCCAGAGGCAGTAAGCACTCCATACACCCCAAAGCAGTTGCACATGAATGACATGGAGGTGGCTGCACTCTCAGTTTTGTTCTTGGCATGTACAACTCTGAAAGCATGGTACATACTCTGAAGAACTTCCAAAAGGCATTCATACTGGGCTGGACTGGCAGGGCTGCAAACAAAAAATCATTCCAGTAATGAATAATCAACTTGATACCATTCTTCACGCTAGTGCCCAATTAAAGAATGAGGCGAACTGCTCAAAGTAAGAACAGGCTATGCAAAGTCTATTGTCATGCAGTTTTCATTATAATATTGTCCTCTGGACTTCATGCACAGCATTTTGAAATTGTCTTGGTGGACAGGGAGCAGCCAAAAGGCAATATCTGTGTCTGCTTTTGTAATCAGGGCCCTGCTCTCACAACCAAGCATAGCCTCTACTGCACTGTCAAAGTTAACATTTTGTACTAATAATGAGCTCAGATATATACTGTATGCTCATTAACCAAGTCTCCCTCTGTACACAAGAGGTGGTTAATCAACTACAAGTGGGACAGGGACATTCTCAGCCACCAACCAGTGGTGCTATCTGTAGCCAGACAAGAAGGGGCAGGGAATGGGCCCAACACTCACCCTTCTACCATCTCCTTCTCTTGCTTTGCCTAGACTACATCCAGTTGGACATTGGCTGATTTTAAAGTGTCTGCCTCCATGGCATGTCTAGGGCCCCTGTAAGGGATTCAAAAATGCTCCTTAATCCCCTCCATGAACCACCCCCACTGCCCATTGATCATCATATTGCAGCAGCAATGACACCGGGCTACTGACACTTGTCAGTGATGCCAGCCATCGCCTTTTAAGTGCTGACCACCCCCTTGCTGAAGTTACGCCTTCCCAAAGCAGTACAATAACATACTGTGGGGGATCATCACACAGGCATTTTTGCTTTTACCTGCAGTTCTAGGTAGAGCTCAAGAACTTATATTTGTAGCAGTGCCCATTCTTCTTGTTCTTAACTTGAGGGGATCTATTTTCTGCCCCAATACTTTTACTGGCTACCTGCTATTGCATGCTGTACCTTGGCCAGTGGGGTATGCATTTTCAGACACAAGGGTATATCAGTCTTGTCCTATTCTTTTTTGCAGTCAAATTTCCACCACTGAGAAAAAAAACACTTCATTCCTAACAGTCCAAGTCCCTCTACTGTTAAATGAGCATTGAGCACCTGGGTGCAGTCCTCTTTAACATATTTATAGATGACATTGCAGAGGGTCTGGAGGGAAAGGTATGCCTCTTTGCAGATGATACAAAGATCTGTAACAGAGTTGATACACGGGGAAGGGGTAGAAGGGATGAAAGGGACTTGGAAAGGTTGGAGGAATGGTCAGACATATGGCAACTTAGATTCAATGCAAATAAGTGCAAAGTAATGCACCTGGGAAACAAAAACCCAGGTGAAGAGTACACAATAGCAGGGGAGGTACTAACAACAACAAAAATGGAACGGGACTTGGGGGTAGTCATATCAGATGATCTAAAAGTGGGTAAGCAATGTGAGACATCAGTAAGGAGAGCTATGGGGATACTGGGATGCATAGGAAGGGACATCACAAGTAGAAAAAGAGAAGTGGTTATCCCTCTGTACAGACAGTTGCTGAGACCCTATCTGGAGTACTGTTTGCAGTTTTGGAGACCTCATCTATGCAAGGACATAGACAGGATGGGAGAAGTCCAGAGGAGGGCAACTAAAATGGTGCAGGGTCTGCATCAGAAATCATATGAAGAGAGACTGAGATAGCTTAATATGTATACCCTTGATGAAAGGAGGGACAGGGGGACATGTTCAAGTACCTCAAGGGAATCAACAAAGTCCAGGAGGGTAGCATCTTTCAGAAAAAGAGATGCATAAGAACAAAGGGACACAATTTAAAGATAGAGGGGGGATGGCTCAGGGGTAATGTAAGAAAATCTTTTTTCATGGAGAGAGTGGTGGATGTGTGGAACTACCTTTCTGGGGAGGTTGTTGGGGCTAAAACAGTGGGGGAATTCAAACATGCATGGGACAGACACAAGGCCATTGTAGTGGGGGGTGGCAGGAAGTAGGCTGTTGGTTAACTAGAATCTGCAGCTTATCCAGTAGGTAGGGAAATGGGCAGACTGGGTGGGACAAGTGGTCCTTATCTGCCGTCAAAGTCTATGTTTCTGTGTTTCTATCATTTGAGCAAGCCCTTAGGGCTTTCCACTCCTTGGGGGGGGGGGTAGAAAGATGAGCAGAGACCAGACAAAACAAGAGGAGTTGTCAAGAGAATGGCAGTTGGGTTTCAATGTGATAAAGTGCAAAGTAATGAACTTAGGGCACAGAAACCCAGGGGTAGAGTACAAAATGGGTGGCGAGCTATTCATGACCTCCAACCCGGAAGGAGATTTTGGGGTAATCATACTGGAAGACCTAAAAGTGGCCAGGTAGTGTGACAAGGTAGTAGGGAAGGCAAGTGGGATGCTGGGGTGCATAGGGTGGGGTATCATCAGCAGAAAGAGGGAGGTGGCATTGCCTCTCTATAGACTGATGGTAAACCCCACCTATAGTATTGTGTCTAGTTCTGGAGACCATATCTCTGAAAGGACATAAACAGAGTGGAGGTGGTCCAGAGGATGGAAGTTGACATGGTGCAGGGTCTGCATTAAAAGCCCTATGAGGAGAAACTACAAGACTTCAATATGCATTGTACACCTTGGAGCAGAGGAGGGAGACCTGAGATATAATAGAGACCTTTAAATACCTCATGGGGGTAAATAAAGTACAGAAAGAGAGTACTTTTCAGAAGAAAGGGTGCTTAATATCAAGGTAACCTGCCATGAAGCTGGAGGGAGTTAGATTAAAGAGAGATGTGAGGAAGTACTTCTTCACAGAAAGAGTGGGAGATTCCTGAAACAACCTTCCAGCAGTGGTGAGGGAAAAACAGTGGTGTGCACGGTATAAGCACAAATGAATCATAGTGGAAAGAAAGGGTTGAGATAGAAAGAGCTGTAAATTGAGTATGGTCTGACATGATAGTGTATGTAGGGATAAATGGGCAGACTGGATGGAGCTAATGGTCCTTATCTGATATCACATTCTATGATTCTGGGTTTCTCCTCCTGCACTGATCAGGCCCGTCTGCTTGTTCCAACCATATTTGAATCCAGTCACTGTTTTGGCACAGTCCTCCTCTTCTGGCAGTCCATTTAATTTGCCCAACACTCTTTCTGTGAAAAAGCATTTGTGGACATCCCTCCAGAACCATTCCCCTGAATCTTTATTATTTATTTGAAATTACTACAACTAGGATAATGGTATGAGATTCATGGGGTCCCAGGGAGGATAATAGCAGTCAACAAATTAATGTAGGCCACAGGAATAGTTACTTACAAGCTGAAATATACACAGAAGACAAACTGCAGATGTAAGTACATCCAAACAATAATCAAGGCAAGCTAACAAAGTGAGGTCACAGCAACCAAAAAGTGTTAGCATTTTTATGCAACCTGATCATAGCTGAAGAGATGGGGAATCTGGATAAACAAATATAGGCAGTTGTAAGGTGGCTGAGAAGACTGGATTTGAGCAATTGCAAGCTAGAGGTACTCTTGAGATGGAGAAGGAGCTTGTTCAAGGTGACTGGTGCTGCAAATGCAAATGCCATTCTTCCAAATTTGCACTTTATCTTAGGAATTATGAAGGTAAATGCCACTGTTGAACAAGGTGAGTAGGCACTGCCTGACTGCATGAAGTGGACTATGGGATAATCAGGAGCTTTACCATTCACACAGTGGCACAGCAAAGAGAGTCAGGGGTAGTCATGCCTTCATGGAGGGGGGGGGGGTCCAATGTGGCTGATCATAAAGCAGTCTGTGATGAGTAGACCATCAACAGGAGAGAATTAACCTACACAACTTGTAGTAAAATGGATCTAGGGTCAGTAGTGTGGTTTTGTTTGCACAGTGCTTTATGATGTCTCCATGATCAGTGGAAGAGAGCAGGGAATGGGAGACTTCCTGCTTCCTCACATCAGCAGTGTGACAGTATTTAGACCGCCTGTAGAGAAAGTTGAGCTTGGGCACTGCAGTTGTTATGGTGTGGTCAATGTGTCTATTGTATGTAAATGATACATCAAGCCAGATTCTTAGACATTTAGTATTTGACTTGCTCAGTAGTGGTACATTTAATGTTGTGATTGCAAGCTGAGCAGCTGAGTGACTTACTGTAGCAAGTTCTGGGATACAAACATCAGAGACTTAGTTTTGTTCACATTTCGAATCAGGTGGTTGTTGATGAACAAGGAGACATTGTGCTGAAATCAGTTTGGAAGAATGAATTTACCTAAGACATTGTTGTTGCACTGTACTACAGTATAGTGTAATCTGCATACAGTACATATGTAGATGATGCCTCCTACTTTGGTAGGTCATTTAACACAAATGGAGACAGCAGAGGGCCAAGGATTGAGCTTTGAGGAACTCCAAGGTTTAAGACAGTAAAGTCTGAATTAATGCTTTATACTGTATGGACACTAGCTGGTTTCAGTTACGGAGGTAGTTTTCAAACCATTTGATGGCTGGTTTGCTGAGACCTAATAACTTGAGCTTTAGCAGAAGTATTGCATGTTGCTCTTAACTACAGAGCTTCCACCCTTCTCTGGTAAGTCAATTTTTGAAACATGTAATCAGCACTCATGTCACACTGCTAAACAAAACTTCATGAATCTTCCCTCTGTCAGGAAAATCTTCATGTGTACTGTGGAGCCACACAGATGTAGCTGACTGTACAAAATGTAAAGATATGTGACTTTAAAAAGTTACTACAGTTCAATTAAAAAGACCCTAACTTGAGTTTGATAATTCTTCAGTCTGCTGTTAGTGTTTCCTAGTCCCATTGTACTCAGCTACAATCCCAAGGCTAAGTAGGGGTTATACATAATGTAGCATCTTTTCAGCAAGCCTTTTCCACAAGACATTTTCATTTGAAAGAGACACCACTTTGGTGCCTTTAAATTATGTATCTTTCTGTTTGTATACCAAATAAACCATTTTGACTATCTCATACTCACTCCACAAATTATGAAGCATGATGAACAACTTGTGCCTAAAGCTCATCTCCTCTACCTCTCTCAAATAATCTCTTTCCTGTCTACTTTCTCATGGTTTTCATGAGGCATAGTTTACCTCAAATCCCTGGAGGGAGTGAGTACAAAAATATAGGGAAACAGCTCATCAAAGCTTTCTAAAGCTTGTTTACTTCACCCAGTACATTGATACTCATGTGGTTGGAGACAAGGGCTGATTATTAGCCATGATGGAGTTCTCTGATGTAGCTAAAGTGACACTGAGTGAGAATTAACAGCACCATGATATGCCATGATCAACCAGGTAAACAGCATTTTTACCAGCACAGCAGTAAATAAAAAAACTTGTTAAACCCACATCTCTCTAATAGGAGTCAATTTATCCCACACATGGTATGGCTTTAAACAGAAACATTCCTCTTTGAAGGAGACCTATCCTTTAAAGAGTATCCCACTAAAATGTGAATCCCACGTAGAGTGCAGTATCTAGTTCTTGAAGCCGTGCCTTAGCAAGGATGTTGACAGGGTGGAAGAGGTCCAGAGAAGAACTACTAAAATGGTATGTGGGTTGCACAGGAAGCCCAATGAAGAGAGGCGTGGGAGCTCAACATGTACACTCTGGAGAAGAGAAGATGAAAAGAGAGTTAGAGTAAACATGATTGAGACCTAGAAGTACCTCACAGGGGTGAACAAGGTGCAGGTACAGATTCTGTTTCAGAGGAGGAAAAGCACCAGAACGTGGGGACATGCAATGAAGCCAGAGAGTGGGATGTCTAAGAGGGATGTGAGGAAATACTTGTTCACACAAAGAGTGGTGGACACCTAGAACAGACTGTCATAAGAGGTGGAGGGAGCAAAGACGGGAGATTCAGACTTGTGTGGGATAGATACACAGTCATAATAAATAGAGGAAAAAGAGTCAGGAAGAACACTGGTGGCCAAATAAGGTCCAAAGTGTCAGAATTGGGAGGGGGAAAAATAGGGCAGACTGGATTGGCCTACAGGTCCTTTTCTGAGGACAAATTTTCTATGTTTCTAATCGCCATATTAAGCTTTTTAGCCAAAATAATGTTTTTCAATACATGAAGCTCTGCTCAGTTGCTTAGCTTTGCTGATGCATTTACAAATGCAGGTTTGATGTGTTTGTGGCTTCTGTGTGATGCCATGACATGATATAATGCTGGACCACACTACTCAGCCAGCACTTGTACAGCTAGCCAGTACTGGAACCAGCCCCCATGCACTGTCTTCAGCATGAGATGGCGTACCTAGACACAGGGATATTTACATTCTGGGCATGTCTCAAACAGTCCGGTGTCTTACTTGCTGCTGCCAGCATTCAAAATATTTCATTTAGGCTGAAAAGCCTAATTTATACATTGTATTTGCATGGTGGGAGTTGTTAGCTCTTAGAATGAGAGTTATACTTTCAGAATGTCTGTTGTCTATTCTGGTCTGCCCCCCCAACATCCCCTGATTCAACATATCATCTCAAGTCAGCACAGATCACATCACTACCAACTAAATCATTCCCAATCATATGACAGCAAACATAGAAACATAGAAACATTGAAGTTGATGGCAGATAAGGACCGCAAGGCCCATCCAGTCTGCCCATTTCTTTTTCTACCTTATAAATGTGCCATTGGCCTTTGCTCTGTCAATGGCCTATCTATTTATACTCATCTGTATTGCACCTTATGCATATCCCATACCTGTTTGAATCCCTGCACTGAATTTATATCTACCACTTCCTGAGGTAGGCCATTCTATGTATCCACCACCCTTTCTGTGAAAAATAACTTCCTCACATTACCCCTTAATTGGCCTCCCTCTAATCTCTTGCTGTATCCTCTTGTTCTGCTATTTTTCTTATATTGAAACATGTTAGACACTTTCACCTTGTTAATGCCCTTAAGGTGTTTGAATGTTTTGATCATATCACCTCTCTCCCTCCTTTGCTCAAGGGTATACATATTGAGCTCCGTTAATCTGTCCTCATATGTTTTCTGACGCAGTGCCTGCACCATTTTGGTTGCCCTTCTCTGGACTGCCTCAATTTAGTTAATGTCCTTGTGAAGGTGTGGCCTCCAGTACTGCACACAGTACTCCAGATGGGGCCTAACTAAACTGAAGCTTGCTTCCAGGTGCGACCTGGGAGTAGTGGTGGGTGAAGTGGGCTCGATCTGCTCTGCAAAGCGATTCGTGGAACAAAGGTGGATTCGACGAGTGTTCCGCAACATGAAGTGGGGTTCTTCGAGTTATAATGAGGAATGCGAAGTCCATTAGAAACAATGACTTCACGTTACTCCACCTCCCCAGGCCACTACTCTGCCAATTTTAAGGTGAAGTGCACTGTGGACAGTGCACTTCGCCTCACTTTGCCTTGTTGTTTAACTCCAAAGGTGAATTTTGCAGTGATTCATGGGATTTCAGGTCACATGACCTCTATATTGATCTGCACAGCCTCAGTTCGGGATAGTGTGAGTAGGAAGGAGTAGGAGAAAGTGTGCTCTGATAGCTGTCTGTGATAGGAATCTTGTAAAATCTGTTCAAAAAGCATTTTTGCTTTTTTGGGGGGGATCCAACTTTAGTCCATCGATTGTAGGAAAACCTCCTGTGCTCATATCATCAAGCATTTTTATTTTTGTGTGGATTTTGAATGTTAATGTAGAACATTGAGTGTGTGTGGTAAAAGACAGTGAAAGTGTGCTTGAGGGAGGGGCATATCTGTGATGTAGGTAGATTTAAGTTGGAGAAATAGTGATTTCTTTGTTTTTTGGTTATATATTTGTTATATAATTAACTGTGTTAATGTACACACAGTAATATTGTCAGTAATAGTAGAAATGTTCTTGCTGTTTGTTGTGTGGATGTGGTGCAGCAGTTCATAAGTTCAGGTTGTTTAAATTACAAATTTACAATACGTAACTTGGCATAGTACTGAACTTTCGCATTTGCGGTGCATTCTTCATTCAGCATTGTACACAAACTGTTCTGTATATGAGTGTGTGTGCAGTGTTGTGTGCATCAAATAATACACCTTTAATTGTGCCACACACTAGTGTAATTGCAAGTGCAACAGTGTGAACCTGCTATCCTCTGCAGCTGCCTGATTTTGTACAGAGATTGTGGTATCTGTTCTTAGTTTTGCTGCTTGTAGTGCAGTAAAATCAGCACTGTCTGTATTCAGTGTTCCCTCCCACCCTCTCGTTCCAAAGGTATGTTTTTACCAGATTGGAATGTTTTTTGACCTCATCAGCACCACTGGTTACTCAAGTTGCTTTAATTCTGTGACAGTCTCAGAGTAGTCTCTTATCTGTTGCTGAAGTCACAGTTGTTTATTTGGCTTCACGTCCAGCGTCCCTCCAATCAGAGAGTGAACATATCAAAATCTGAATTTGGTTATAATTTTTGTGGTTGATCCCCCAAAATGCCTGCAAAGAGACGTGCAAGCAAAGCTGTTTCTCGCCTTGGCAATGTTGGCAGTAAGATGGTCTGTGGGCGTGGTAGTAGTATGCAGACACAGATGTGCATTGCTGATATGAGGAAAGGTATTTCTTCTGCAATATTTTTTACAGCCCAATCAGAAGCTTCACTCATAGTTGGAGGACATGATGTTTTCCCAACCGGTGGTGTTAGTGTTACTGGTGTTAGTGGTGGTGAAGGTAGTATTAGTATTGTTGCGTCAAGTTCTAATTCCGACCAGTGTACCATATCCAAAAATATTGAATGTGAAGCAGTGCAAGTGAGTGGCAGCGTAAATGATGTCATACTTCCCAGTGTTACACGAGGTCCCCGCACCCTAATTGGTACTCTTAGAGGTACACCATAGATAGCTAACAGTTAGGTATAGGCTATACTAATACTTAGGGCTAAGGGCATCTACTATATAAGAGTAGATGTCAGGACATGAATGCATATTGTTGTAATACACTTTGCTTGCTAATACACATATATTTTACCTTGTATTTTCTGTGTATTTCTTACTTGTCAGATGCCAAGACACCTGTGTCCTTCAAGTAATTATAATATGTAAGATGGCATTGCCATCTTTTGGTGATTTGTAACACTACACTGAGTTATGTAAGGCTCTGTATAAGAACTCTTTCTGTTCTCAAACTGATGACTTTACAGAATTGTATAATGTTATCTTGGACTGTGGAGCCACCTCTAATTTACCCAATAGGGCTCATCTCTGTAACTAGAAATGTTTCTATCTTTTGGTAACCATAGTAATTATCATAGGTATATAATGTAATGCACAAGCCTTACACCTTGGAGACCCGAGAGACCCCAAGAGACAACAGAGAAACCTCGAGGTGTAGGGAACGTTTAGCACTGGCCTCCCGGTTCGTATTGGTAAGAACTGCTTAGGGCAACTGTGATTTATCCCTTGATAGTAATAAACTTGTTTATTACTCTAATGCAACATGTCTGTGATTACTTGCATTCCCAATAGCATCAAGAATCTGAAAGTGAGGTTGAGACCTCTCAACAAATTAGCGACTGTGGGCAGGCGATATTTGGTGTTTGTAAGTTTTCACTTGTTGCTTAAACTTTTTCCCTTTCCCACAGGGACAGTAGGTGTACATTCCCGTATCACTTCTCCCATTGTAAAACCAGGTTGCAGTCACTTGCAAAGTCTGGCTGACTTTTAGGGTGTGGTCGATGTCGTCTCAACCCACTCCATAGCAACTTTGAATTGCAAGCCTGCAACTAATACAGTAGCCCGGCTGTGTTTAAAGTACGCATGCGGTGGATTGATACGCAGCACGCTGTCTTTTTCACAGTTTGAATTTTCGTTCCCTCCCACACAATGCGCACAGTATCAGATATCTACGCAGAACTGAGACTTGATGTCTCGAACTTCCTTACCTCCCATGGAGGATGGGCTGACTTTGCATGGGACGCAAGTCAATCTGACAACCCTATACTGGGGATTTCAACCCAGTATACAGAGATGCGGCAATCAACCAATAAGCGTCATGCTAAAGGGTTGATGGTCATGTCTCTCTACGCTGCTTTGGAAGCCTCCAAAGTGAGGTTTCGAACCCCTGATCTGCAGATTTCATCTCTTAAGCAACAGATGGGTTTGCAGGAAACAGAATGTATTAGACTGCAGCAGAACTTGGAGTCTGAACTCTAAACTCTACGGAATGAAAAGGATTCACTATTGCAGCATTCAGCCCAGGCTGGTGAACAGGAAATATGTATGTTGAAGCAGGAATGTGAAAGTTTGAGACAGGCTAAGAGTCAGGCTGTGCAAATGAATGATTTGCTGAGTGCTGCGAATGCTCAGTTGAGTGACGAAATGGGTGAGTTGCAGGACGAGATTAACCAGGTACGTAATGATTTAGAAATAGCTTACAGGGACAATCAGGAATTGAGTGCCACATACAGAGTTTTGCAAAAGCAAAAGCAAGATCAGGTTGATATGGATGATGCAAATGTGAATCACAATGAATGTAGAAATAAGATGACTACACTGCGCCATCAGCGAAAGGTTCTGGCTGGACATGTTAAGGCGATGGGAGGTGTAGCCCCTGCCTTTCATTCGTCATCAGAAGGGGAGTTATCTGATGATGGCATTTCACAATACAACTCCAGTCACGCCCCTACTATGGCCCAGACTCCACACCAAGCCATCCACAGCATGGCGGATCCCCACCCCCAACTCCCCATGTCACACATCGGTGACGTCTTGAAGCTCATCATGGGAAACGCCAACATGGCAGCCCCCACGATGGGGTGAAGCAGGCCCAAGCCTGGCCCTGATGGCACCTCTAGTAGCCGTTATTAATGTGGAAGACAGGCAAGAGAGAGAAACCATGATTGAAACTGAATAGGCAATATTCCTCTTCCTGAGAGGAGTGAAAGTGCTATTAAAACCCAGATTAGGACTTCCGGTGATGTCACAGACTCGATGCAAGCGTAATCCGTGAAGCTCTGAGCCAGGCAAGCCAAAAAAAAAACCAAAACCTGAGAAATACAAAACAAAAATGTCAAAAAATTCAGGGGGTCAATTACAGAGCTTGAACAGAGGTAGAACCCGGCAAGAACCCAGCATGAATACTGAAGATGCAGCCAGATTGAAGTCAGGCCCTCCCAGCAGGTCATCTTCACCGCAAGGCCAAAGAACTCCTGAGTATGACACAGATGGGGAGAGTGAACAACTATCACGCTCTCGATTTGAGAGACTGCTGCATGAAATAACTGAATTGAGAAAAGAGAACAAGCAAGAATTCCATGCGGTCCAACTACAAATATCAACATTTGAGACTCGAGTAAGCCAACTAGAGGAGAGACTCTCAGAAGTAGAGGACACAGCCATACACATCTCTTGGATAATTCAAACGCTAATACAACAAACTGAAAGTTTAAAAGCCAAATGCCTAGACTTGGAAGGTCGTTCCCGAAGAGACAATCTAAGGCTCTACGGCCTCCCAGAGAACACAGAAGTAGCTCCTATATCAGCGTTCCTAGAAAATCTGTTGAAAAATGTACTTGACCTTCCCCCCACTATGGCATTTCATATAGAGAGAGCGCATCGGGCACTCCTGGCAAAACCAACTGACCCTGCAGCACGCCTGAGATCTATTGTGTTTAAAGTGAATTCATATTCAGTCAAAGAAGAAATACTGCGACGGGCGTGGGCAAAAAAGGAAATAAGGTATTTGACTCACAGACTTTATCTTGATCACAACTACCCAACGGAAATACAAATGGAGAGAGTTAAGTACATGCCCATACTGAGAGCACTCAAAGAAAAATCAATACGTTTCCATACCCCTTATCCTGCGAGACTGATAGTTTTTTGGGAGGATGGGGTGAAGGTCTATACCATGGTAGAAGAAGCGCTTGAAGCCTTGGGGAAATGAAACATTGCGGTCAAGGAGAGGAGGAACCAAGATTCAGGAACCTGGGAACTCAGCAATCGTCGTGCAGCTAACAGGAAGACAGGAGGAGCCAATAAGGAGATGCACAAGGAGATGATGCGCAACATCCAGAAGCTCCTCGAGAGGAAGTTCGCCCACCGAGAATCTCCTACTTGAAACGGGTACCAATGGGGAGAGAATATAACTAGTTAAGCAGAGGACTCTTTCTTGAACTGGTTATAGACTTGGCAGCTCGCATTGACATGCAATCACAGGATAAGTACAACAATGGGTTTTGATGTGGAATGAAAATGCAGCCTAAAATTGAGTAACAGATCTGCCAGACTTTCCCGAACACATTGAACCATACTGAACATAAGAGAAAGTTTTTTATCAAGGGAAAGCTGGACTCTTGTTTAATCTTTATGTTTCCTATACCCACTAAGTTGCAAACATTGAAATTATGGGCCTGGGGGGTGATGGGCGGGGAGGAGATACGGGATACTGCTCTTAAGGCCCAATGAGTTGAGCAACTAGGGCGTATTCATATAAGGAGTTTGAAATCATGGTGAATTAAAGGCAGGGGGGTCTCCCGCCTTCATCCCCCCCTCCTTCTCCCATCCACACCCCAACCCTCTCCCCCCCATAGAAGCTAGAAGGAATTTACTCAATGGGGCTGAGCTGTATTGTGAACAGAATGAAGTAATACCTAGAGCTTCCCTCCTCCCCTCTCCTCCCTCTTCCCCTCTTCCCCTCTCTTCCTCCTCCCTCCCCATAGAAACGAGAAGTTACGAGTTGCTGAAATTGTACAGCCAATCAATATGAAAAAGGTGAGAGTAGAGAATGGCCAAATGGGAAAACAGACCCCCTCCCCCTATTGTGAGGGGAGGTAAGAGGGGAGCCACGATGAGATGCTTAGGGCCGGAGCTCCTCAATGAACCAACATGGCCCTTAACAAGGTCAAATACAGGCCGACCTGGCGGGGAGCAAGCGATGGTTCCAGTCTAAGGCACCTCGCATAGCAGCCCAGTGACAGCGCGGCTCTGGGGGGGTCCTCCGGAAACGGTAGGGTAATTCACTCCCCCTCTCTCCTAGTAATAGGAGTGAATAGGGGCTGGTACTTTACGTAGCCCCCAACCTTGGAAGAACATTTGTTGAAAGTTAATGTTGAAAGTTACTGTTGAAATGATACAGAAGTTTTGTACCAACTGTAAATATTTGTTAGAGTTTGGCAATGCAGGGCACTTGGAGTTAGTAGGCAAAAAAGACGCAAATAAGAAAATAACAGAAAAGGGGGAAAAATGGGGAAGCCACCAAGGGGGAAACCTGAAAAAAAGAAGTTGAATAAAAAAAAGGGGATATCTTATTAAGTGGGTAAAATGACACAAAATTGGACTGTGTGCACTTATAATGTGCATGGTATTACAAACCCCATAAAGAGAGCAAAGATACTCCAATTAATGAAGCGCCAAGGGGTAAATATTTTACTATTACAGGAGACTCATCTCTCAAATGCGGAGCACAAAAAATTTGAGATGTTGGGCTTCTCCCAGGTGGTGGTCTCATCATACAAAGGGGGTATGCGAAGGGGAACTGCTGTGTTAGTAAGAAGAGGTACCCCCTTCGAAATCACGGATAAGATAATTGATAAGGAGGGTAGATATGTATTAGTTAAGGGCAAGCTAGAGGGTCAGCAGCTTACTCTTGCCTCAATATATGTGCCTCCGGCTACGGAATTTACAATTTATCAAAACTTTTTCACCAAACTAGCAGGCTGGGCAGTGGGTAAACTGATATGTGGGGGGGACTTTAATTTAGATATCACGGGGGTAAGCGGTAAATCCACCCAAGGCAGAGCAGGTAAGCTTGGCAGGAAAGTGCAGAAACTGATGCAGGAGCTGGGTTTCGAGGACTCCTGGAAACACATTCTGGGGCAGGGGCGGAGACATACATTCTACTCACAGGCACATGATACATACTCCTGCCTAGATTACATATTAACATAGAAGGAACAATTGGGCACTATCCTGCAAATCTGGCAGGGAGACTTTGTTCTCTCAGATCATACGCCCATCTTCTGTAAGATTCAGTCCCTAACCCCCCAAAAAAGAACGTTTTGGAGGCTCAATTTGTCATTACTCAGGGATAAGGAGATCCAGGAAGCGATAAGCAACACAATAACCCAGGCAGTTCAGGATAATGATAACCAGGGAACAACAGACTCAATACTATGGAACACGGTCAAGGCAATAGTGAGAGGGAAGATTATTGCGATCTCTGCGCACAAGAAAAGGAAAAGAGAGGAAAGGAGGGTTACTCTGGAAAATAAAATAAGAGCATTGGAGGAGGAGGAACAAAAGATTAGGCAGTGTAAAAAAAGAACTAGAGAACTTAGTGAACTTAAAAAACAGCTCAACAGTATTTTAGATTATGCTGTAGAGCAAAAACTGATATATCTACGGCATAGATACTATGACAGGGGTCCCGGGTTCACAAGGATCGTGGCAGCCCAGTTAAGAGCCCGTAAGGCAAAATCTACAATTGTAAAAATTGAACACCCGGTTTTGGGAATCCTTAGAACTACGACCCAAGACATTTAGGAGGCATTCCGGGAATACTACTCAGAACTGTACTCAGAGAAATCAGACCCCTCTAACAGGGAAATTAGGAATTTTCTATCAGCCCTTAAACTTCTGGCCTTAACGCGAGAGCAAGGGGAGAGCTTAACAGACCCAATCTTACCCGTGGAAATTGCAACCACGATACGAGGACTAAAAACAGGCAAGTGCCCAGGAACTGATGGGCTTCCAGGAGAGTTTTACAAGACATTCACTAAAACATTAACTCCCCTACTCGCAAGGGTGTTTACTTTGGTGACTTCCTGGAATGTTGAGATCCCTCCATCCTGGAGCAAGGTGATAATCTCGGTCATACACAAAGGAGGCAAAGACCCTACGCAGTGTTCCTCATACTGCCCCATATCTATTTTAAATATAGATTATAAGATCTTGGCCATGATACTGTCTAAATGCTTAATTAAATACGCCCCAATTTTAATAAATATGGATCAATGTGGTTTTATCCTGGGACGCCAAGCCCAGGATAATGTGTGGCGCACAATCTACATTATGGAGCAGATTATAGAACAACATATTCCAGCAATCTTGCTGGGACTCAATGCAGAGAAAGCCTTTGACAAGGTGACATGGAAATACCTGAAAGAGTTACTGCTCGAGTTTAACTTTCCCATTCCATTAGTAGACACTATCTCTAAATTCTACAGAGGCCCCACTGGGTACATACGGGCAAACGGTCACATCTCAGAAAAATTCAATTTGCAAAGAAGGACTAGACAGGGATGCCCCCTCTCTCCACTCCTGTTCGCCCATTATATAGAGCCCTTGGCTCAAAGTTTGAGGCAAACGTCGGACTTACAGGGTGTCAGGACTGGAGGAAGGGAACATAAATTGGCTTTATTCACAGATGACATCCTAGTGTACATTACCAACCCGGACACGTCATTGGAGATATTATTTAAGTTAATTAGACGATTCACTGGCCTGTCAGGATTTACCCTCAACGTAAGTAAATCAGAAGCTCTAGCTCTGAATTACTCTCCGACCCCTTCATGTAAAAAGAAATTCCTGATTAGATGGGACAAACAAAGTATAAGATACCTAGGGATACATATACCCAAGAACCTAGGGGAGTTGGTGGTTTACAACTATGACCCTCTGGTTCAAAACGTAAAACAGGACCCGAGGAGGTGGTCTATGCTTCCCACAACACTTTACATAAGGAATCTAATCCTAAAAATTAATGTACTCCCAAGATTTTTGTATTTATTTCAATGTGTCCCTTGTACCCTTACTTCTACGGAACTTTTATCCTGGCAAAAATCACTAAATAGTTACTTATGGAACTACAAAAGACCTAGAGTGGGCTTCTTGAAGCTAATTCTCCCAAAAGACCGAGGGGGGATTGCTCTCCCTTCCCTTCGAGAATACTGGTTGGCCTCACAAATGAGGTTAGCGATGTTATGGGGCAATAGAACTTACCAAGCATGGTGGACGTGGATGGACTTGGAGAGAGATACGTTGATCCCCCTCCCGGCATGCTTATTCTCTCTCCCTCATCTTAGGGAGATGATACTGTTAGTCCCTCCAGCGACAGCGGCTATTCTTAGAGGCTGGCAGATGGGTACAAATCATAAATCATTCCAGCAACATTGCTGGAAGTATAAATGGTTCATATAAAATCAGGCTTTTAAAAATCAATGGTACAAAAGACAAATAGATAAAGGTTTAGAGGCCTCATGGCAATTACAGAGGGAGACGAACGTATTGACTTTTGAAGAGGCTCGGACTAAATTTGGGTGGACAGAGAAGGATAGGCTTTTTTATTAGCAAGCAAGGGACTACATTATAAAGCAGTCACGGCAGCAAGAAAAGAGTGTTAGGATACTTGAGGAAGACAGTTCATGGGTGCAAGTATGGACCTCACAGTATGGTGAGAGAGCAATAACAATTATATATAAATCACTTACATGCCGAGTCATGCATGCTATGGCCCCAGTACAAACAAAATGGGAATGGGAGGTGGGAAAAAGGTGTGCAAGAACAAGGGGGCACAATTTGAAGATAGAGGGGGGGCGGCTCAGAGGTAATGTAAGGAAGTATTTTTTCACAGAGAGGGTTGTGGATGCATGGAATGGCCTTCCGGAGGAGGTTGTGGAGTCAAAACAGTGACTGAATTCAAGCATGCATGGGACAGCCATAAGGCAATTCTAGGGGGTGGGGGTTGAAAGAAGTAGGCTGCTGGTTAACTAGGATCTGCAGCTTATCCATTAGGTAGGGAAATGGGCAGACTGGGTGGGCCAAGTGGTCCTTATCTACCGTCAAATTCTATGTTTCTATGTTCTATGTTTCTATGGGAGCTCAACCAGCCAATAATGGATAAAGAATGGGAAAAGATCTGGAAGGGTTCTTGGGCGACCACCTCCTCCCCGACATGGGGGGAGTTCGTCTGGAAAGTGAGAGTGAGATACTTCCTGGTACCCTCTGCCTCGGCGCTGGGTAAGCGGGGGGCCTCCCTCCAGTGCTGTAGAGAGTGTGGTGAGAAAAGTGCCTCACATAAACACATATTCCTGGAATGTCCTGTGTTGGAAGGTTTTTGGGGATGGGTCACAGAGCATATAAAAGGTATATTAAACGTACAAGACAGGATTGATCCTCCAAACTTGATCCTGGGAGTCCCGACGGTAGGGGTAACAGATAAAGCTCAAAAGTATATATGGGCAATACTACTGGGTGCAGCCTACAAGTCAATAACCAGAAAATGGCTCCAGGTGGAGGTCCCTCGATTAAAGAATGGAAAGCAACAATCCTCCAAATTCATCAAAATGAACAAATATCTATGGGCCTACAGGATCGAACAGAGGTCTATATAGCAAGGTGGGCAAGGTGGGAGTTGTACCAAGAAAAAGCACTTTAGTGCAGATCAAGGTAGATTAGAGGGAGGAGCTATAGTAGGGGAGGGAAAATTGAATTGAATTGAATTGAAAACGATTAAGTATTTTAAGGTTGAACACTGTGAATGGAGTGCAAAATACTGTACCTCTGTTATTTTGAAATCTGTAAAGGAATAGAAAAAAGTAGTAGCCTACAAAAGTTGGCCCTGCATTAGGATGTTGTTGATTGCCAACACCAAGTTATGGTTAAGTGATAAAATAAGTGTTTTAAAATGTTGAATACATTGAAAAGTGTATAAATTGGAATGTAAAAGTAAATAAGATGCTTAAGAACAGAGATGAAATAAAAGAAGTATAAAAAAAAAAGATTAGGCAGCTTTTTCAAGAAGATGGCACTCAGGAAGGTATTGTCCGCACTGCGGCTGAAGCTGCAGCTCGTGCAGCCTTGGATGGTGCTCGAGATAATCTACCTTTGCCTGATCGACCCACTAATCCCCTGCAAATGGCCTTCTCTGTTCAGCAAATCACCAACAGTATCGGTCGGATGAATCCGTCCGACAACCTCAACTGTCACTTGGAAAAGGTACGTTCTAAATGCGAGATGCTTAGCCTCGCTGCAGAATATCAGGTCCAAATACTAAGTCAGACCATTGATCCTGGTTTATGGGCCAAACTCCCGAAGCTGTGCAACAGAATGGGAACGCTACCTTTGACGAAGTTGCAGCTGAGCTAATTTCTGCTCACAGTCCAGGTGTAGTAGGAGTGATGCTTGCATATCCTGTGAAGCAGAATGCAAAAGAAAGTCCAGCGACCTACCACCAGAGACTCTGGATGGCCTGCCGAGCAGGAAAATGCCTGGCACAAGAAGCTGCGGATGTAGATCTTATTGAATATAAGACCCTGTTCCTTAGGAACATGATTCCAGCAGTAAGAGAAAAGGTACAGCCAACCACTTACTTAAATACGGATAGATTTGCAGATATTCTTCGGAAAACCGAGAGGGTGTATCAACTGTATATCCCTGATTTGGGTTCTGGTTCCAAGAAGGTAGCTGCCGTGGAACCCGTCTCGGAGGCCACGACACACTACACGATGGAAGGGCAGGCTCAACGCCAACAGACCCAACATCATCAGCCAGCCCCTCCAGCTGATAATCAACACCCCTAACAGGCCCATCAACAACAATCACATCAACAAGAACAGTGGGGTTGGAACCGGAATAGGCATAAGAACAGGAAGCATAAGGGTAGAGGTAAACCACAACAGAGAATGGGTCCTTCATATGGGGAGATAGCTGAAGAAAACTGGAAATTTCGAGAGCTACTGGGACATGTGCACTCTGTGGTGGATGCTGTTCCCGCACAGGCCCTTGCGGCAGTGCAACCAGCAACCCAGGTCCCAACTGGCCATAGGGACACCGGCGGTACAGGCCCTCAGGCCCATACAGGTCTGAACCCAGAAGCTCCTCCCTATATAGCATCAGTGCAACATGGTGAAGTGATTCACATGAGCCAGGCCCAACCTCTGCATGCTTCCAGCAGTATGGATTGACAATTACAGGCCCCAGTCCGTATTGTAAGCAAGCTAGTCTTGGATATAAATGGAAGGCCCTGCACCGAGGCTGAGGTTGGGGGCTGCCTACTAGTAGTTTTGCTAGATACAGGTGCAGCTTCATCTGTGCTACATGATGAACACCCGGACACATCCCCTTGGTCCACCGGATGGAGGATCAACATGTCAGGAGTCGATGGTACTAGGCTACCTGCATACCATTCTCTACCTTTACCGGTAGAGCTAGGCCACTTAAAGGCCTCACATACTTTCCAACTAATGGTACTGCATGATCATCCTAGTATTATAGGGATTGACTTCCTTGCGCCACACTGCTGTGTGGTGGACCTAGCTAACATGTTACTGATACAGATTCAGGGTCAATATCATACCATCTTGATTCCTGATTTACACGTTGTGGCAACGATATCTGCCAATGACAAAGAGTATGACGTCATAGATTTGTTCAAGAACCATGAACTTTTTCCAAAACTCCTACCTATTCTGCAATGACATTTGGAAGCATTTGCAGTCAACAAGCATGACTGTGGCAGAATGCACACCATCATTGAAGTGCAAGGCCCAGCACATGAGAGGCAAAGGCAATATCCTTTCCCAACTGAGGCCTTGCCTTCCCCTTAGAGCAATGATCAAGTCAATCCTCAAGCAAGGAGTAATCAGAACTTGTGTTTCCACTGCCAACTCCCAAGTATGGCCCGTGAAAAAACCTACAGGTGCCTGGAGACTTACTATTGACTACAGGAAACTGAATCAGGTCACTCCCAGTTGTTCCCCAACCATGGCATCAGCACCAAATGTGCTAGGACTTCTGACCCCTGATTTTAAATGGTTCAGTGCCCTGGATATCTCCAATGGTTTTTGGTCATTGCCATTGGCCCTTAAGACTCTATATAAGTTTGCCTTCACCTTTGAAGGAAGACAGTACACGTGGACTTGCTTGCCACAAGGATTCCATAACAGTCCATCCCTCTTCCATCTCCACATGATGGATGCCCTTGAGAGTTTCTCTACCCCTCAATGTCTCTTACAATATGTTGATGACCTGTTGTTGGCCACAGTCATGCAGGAACAACATCTGGATCTCTTGGATGAACTATTGACTCTCATTCAGAAAGCAGGCTTGAAATATAACCCAGCAAAAGCACAGTTGTGTCAGAAAGAAGTACTCTTTCTGGGTCTAAAAATAACTGACCAAGGTCAAAGCCCCACCTGGAAGAAGGTACAGGGACTGCAAGACTTGCCATTACCTACCAGTGTGGCAACTCTTCGAAGGTTTTTAGGTATGGTAAACTATTCGAGAGATTTTATTTGTGATTTTGCTCAAAAAGCTGCTCCTCTGTATGAATTACTCAAAAAGATGTACCATGGACTTGGGGCCCTATTCACACCCAGGCTGTGATGTCACTGAAGCAGACCTTGGCCTCCGCCCCAGCACTGGTGAACCCCAATCCAGCACTACCATTCCATCTGGAGTGTGCCACCTCTGACATTGCTATGTCGGCAGCTGGCCCAGAAGGTGCATGACACCTTGAGACCCATTGCATATGCCTCACAGCTCTTGACCCCAGTGGAACAGAAGTATGGCCTTTGTGAAAGGAACCTTCTGGCCACCTACTGGGCTGTCAAGCACTTCCTGTATATCATTGGGTACTCACCACTGATTATTAACACTAACCATACACCAACCACCTTCCTGCTCTCAGATAGAGTGAAGGATGGGTCAGTCTCTAACACCAGACTGACACACTGATCACTTCTTCTCCAGGACAGAGATATGCAGGTACAACCGACTAAAGTTACATCTATGCTAGCTCATGGACTCCTTTTCCAGGGAGAACCCCAAGACTGTACACTACAGTCACCTGATCTTCCTGATCCAGGTCCTTTCCTCCCTGCCATGCCACAGGTACTTGATAGTACTTCTTTGTGCCGTATCTTCACTGATGGTTCAGCATCCTACTATCAGGGAGAACAAATTGCAGGGATGGGTATTTTGGTGATTTACCCTTATGGGAACACTGTCAAGATATCTAAGCGCTGTAGTGTATCTTCATCACAGTATGCTGAGATGGCAGCGGTGGCCTATGCCCTCGAGTTCATCCAACATGGAACCGAGGATACCATCATCTTTATAGACTCTAACTGGGTTTGTTGTTCCCTTACAGAATTTCTTCCTTTCTGGCAGAAGAACTCCTTCCTCTCTTCTGATGGCAGTCCATTGAAGTACAAAGAGTTGGTAATATACATACATGCACTGGCACAGAAATTTGCACACAAACTCACAAACTCTATGTACACAAGGTTAAAGCCCACTCTCTCCATGACCACTGTCATGCCTTCAGTGACACAGCAGACACTCTTGCTAAGGAAGGGGCCTGAGGGGAGGACATCTGGATGATGGACTATCCAGAGGCTAATGCAGCTGTACATGTTGCAGCACTCAAAAAGAAACCTGAACCCTTTTCCCCCTTGGACCTCTCCGCAGCCCAACAGCTTGACACTGAACTCAAAGAGGTGTACAAATTCCTTGACAAAGGTACTGAAGAGAAACTTCCCACACATAACCCCTATCGAAGGCATGAAGGTAAGTTATGCTTGTCACCAGATGACAAGCTCATTTGGTTCCAACCAGATGACTCTACCACCAAATTGTGAGTAGTCCCCAGACATCTAAAATCTGAATTCTTGCACCAAGTGCATGACACTCCTACTGGTGGACACCAGGGAGCAGAGAATACCTTCCAATGACTCAAGACCACCGTCTGGTGGCCTGGTATCACCAAAGACATTAAACAATACATAGACAACTGTCTTGTTTGTACACAAAACAACCCCATCCCTACCAAATGAAATGCCAAACTTTTACCACAATGATATTCTGGCCCTTGGCATGCCATTCAAATTGATTTCATTGGGCCTCTGACCAACACCAGCAGAAATAACAAGTATGCTGTTGTGGTAACTGACCTCTTATTTAAGTGGGTAGAATCTTTCCCCACTAAGACATGTACAGCGAAAACTACTGCCCAAATCCTGGTGGAACAGATTTTCTCCAGGTGGGGTCTACCTCTTAAGGTAGATTCTGACAAAGGAACCAGTTTTACAGGTGAATTGATGAAAGAATACCTTGAGCTCCTAGGAGTTCAGCAGAAGTTCCACATACCTTACCACCCTCAATCCTCAGGTCAAGTAGAAAGAGCCAAGAGACGGATCAAGCAAATGCTTTCCAAATTCATTGAGGACAATCCCAAAACCTGGGATTCCCTATTGCCTTTACTCCTTATGGCAATTAGGGGCACACCCTCAGCCACCATCCAACTCACACCCTTTGAAGTGATGACTGGTAGACAGATGAGATTACCTGAACACCTGTTGTTTGACCTGCACACCCCCACTGCAGACTGCATGTCTGTAGACTAGTATGTGGAAAAACTCAGAAAAGACCTCATACACACACACTTGTATGCCACCAACTGCATGGGCAAGGCCCAGCAACAATCCAAAATACAGTTTGACAAACACGCGCAAGAAGTGGATTGGCAAGATGGAGATCAGGTAATGGTACTTCGATTTGCACATACCACCCACTCCTTCTCCAAAAGTGGGAAGGCCCATACCCTATTGTCAACAAGGTCAGTCCAGCAGTCTATAAAGTTAGACTCCTTCACAACAACAAGTTGACTGACAAATGGTTACATGAAAACCAACTGAAACTATATAAAGGAGCTTAAATTACTTTTCCTCACCTCAATGGGCGGAATTGTACTAACATACTAATCTTTGATCTTCCTTTTCAGATACATTGACAAGATGGCTATCTTGTTCCATTATTTCCTCCTCTCAGAAGTTATCCCCTGCATCCAAGGCATGGTAGCGAACCTTCTATGACACCTCGATCCTCCAGCACCCCCTCCAGAGGGAGTATCCATCAATATACCAGATAGTATGATCACTGTCCAGGAAGGTTCCGATGCTTACCTCACTGCCTCGGTTGTTGCTCCTGACAAATCTACCCTTCAAATTGAGTGGCAAACCACATCACAAGGACAAATTCTCCCTGTGGCCAAACTCTCCAAAGGAACTTTTCAGGGTTGGCCCAATGCTAAATTATCCCCAAATGGTTCACTGTCCTTGTTACAAACTGCATTAAGACATTTTGGTTTATACAACATAACTGCCTTAATAGATCCTTCTTACTGTAATTCTCTCTCCAAAGATTCTGCTCACAAATTCTGTGCTATACACCATATGGCCTCTGCAGCCATGTACCTCTCTGTGTTACCACCCACTGATAAGCAGATTTTGTAATGTCCAAAGCATACCCCTGATTCCCATAGTGGTCTCACAGTCACTGCCCTCCCAGGTTCTTTGATTAATAACTTACAGTTTATGCATATACCTGTTTTGTTTAATCTTACCTACTGGAATGTGAAAGAGTTTGGTATGTGTCACAATACTAATACATCAGCATTTTATAGTACATTATTGCTTGATAGCTTAGCTGCATTTCAGATTCGCACGCAAGACCCTATTGCCGGGGTCCATTCTACTGAACATAGAGGCAACTTCAGGAGGAAGCCCTCTCCTGATAATCTAAATCATAAACGTAACAAATGTGAAGTTGACAGTTCTGATGTCACAGGTGCAACAGGTACTGTCACAGTTCTTTTTGATATGGCCATGCCTATCTGGAATAAAGCAGACATTGCTGCTATCAAAAGCCATTCTGCCAAGTTCTCAACTGGTTTGGTCAATAACATTTTACCTCCATTATTGCATGGTGTGGATGGCCTTAGTCAGGAAGAAAGATACACTGTATACAACATGCACAACATTCCTAAGGCGTTCACTGATTCTAAAGATAAAATCAATGTACTCATACAACAGAACACCAAGGAAGCAGATAAACAATACATTGCTAGAGAAATACTTCGTTCTGCTTACAGCTCCTACATCATCACTACCATCAATAACCTCTTCCGTGATTTAGAATCTGGAAGAATACCTGACATTATACATGATAGACGCATTTCCAAATGGTATTGTCCAAGATGTGAAACCACTAGCTGTGTCTCCTTGTGTATGCAACACACTTTGACTATTCCTTTCTCCACAGCTAGGAATTTGGGGTTTGTGACCAGACACCCTAATACTGGTCCTTGTTTCACAGCTAAGAAATGTTCCATAACAGATATCATGTTTGTTTCTTTCACTGTTTCCTTACCATGCTTTGATCCCACTACAGCTTTGTTCGACAAGCTTGCACTGGTTCATTCCATTGGGCATTTGGATGAAGACATCTACAGAGAACACCTGGATCTACCACCTCTACTGGTCTACCATGCTTTCCAGGATGCCTGGGTGGCTCCGCACATGGACTGCTGTGCCAAAAAGCAATATATTTACTTGTGCTGATGTGATGTGTTTGATGTAATACAGCCTGTTTGTGGCTACTCTCCAGACAGTATTGATTGGACTTTCACAATGGATGATGACATCACTGCCAATGGCACCAACTCTTTAAACTCAACTTTGGCTCCAGATAAGCTCTACCAATCCTATCATGAGGAAGTTCATTGCCTGTCAACACGGATTTTGAAGGTGACCTACACCTGCACTGTCCAGTTGCAAAAGTGGAGACTGCCTACTGTGCGCTCACTGTATAATTCCAATGGCGAATACTGTGTAGTTACGAACTATAAAACCTACACATATGGTTCTGTTATTTGTGCTATTGATTACCCCAATTTCTGTTTTGTTCCCCACCAGAAGACTATTATTGGACATACTGTCATAACCCCCGTCCCTCTACTAGATGCAGACATTATTGATGGTAACCCAGATTATCTACTTACACTGTCAGAATACTTGCCATACTTTAATGTGCACATAGACCCACTCACACCTACACTAAAATCACTTTTAGATAGGAAAGACACACACCTCATCCACATCAGCAATAATATGTCCAAAGCCAATGAAGCTGTTCTTGCGTTAATTAATGATGGAGATATGAATAACGCATTGACTAACACCTGATTAGAGATTACTTTTAAAGGTTTTGTTATTATACAAGCATTTTTAATTTTCATTTTGATTGTTATGCTTTTCTGCCTACGACGCACACTACACGAACACCGAGGGCAGCTCGAGTTCCTTTACAAGGCTCGTGCCTCGGCTTGTAAATGACCACTGCTCCTGTCTTTTCCTTAGACAATTGCCTGTGTTGCCCTTGGAGGCAACAAGGGGGGGGAATGTTACACAAGGTCCTTGCACCCTAATTGGTACCCTTAGAGGTACACCGTAGACAGCTAACACTTAGGTATAGGTTATACTAATATTTAGGGCTAAGCGCATCTACCGTATAAGAGTAAATGTCAGGACATGAATGCATATTGTTGTAATACACTTTGCTTGCTAAAACACATATATTCTGCCATGTATTTTTGGTGTATTTCTTACTTGTCAGATGCCAAGACACCTGTGTCCTTGAAATAATTATAATATGTAAGATGGCATTGCCATCTTTTGGTGATTTGTAACACTACACTGAGTTATGTAAGACTCTGTATAAGAACTCTTTCTGTTCTCAAACTGATGACTTTACAGAACTGTATAATGTTATCTTGGACTGTGGAGCCACCTCTAATTTACCCAATAGGGCTCATCTCTGTAACTAGAAATGTTTCTATCTTTGGGTAACCATAGTAATTATTATAGGTATATAATGTAATGCACAAGCCTTACACCTCAGAGACCCGAGAGACCCCAAGAGACAACAGAGAAACCTCAAGGTGTAGGGAAAGTTTAGCACTGGCTCCCAGTTTGTATTGGTAAGTACTGCTTAGGGCAACTGTGATTTATCCCTTGAGAGTAATAAACTTATTTATTACTCTAATGCAACATGTCTGTGATTACTTGCATTCCCAATATCGTCAAGAATCTGAAAGTGAGTTTAAGACCTCTCAACACCAGTAACATCCCAGTAACTGAACCTGAGGATTCTGATGATCATGTCAACGATAGCATACAATGTGATATTCTGTCCACCGTGGCACTTTACGTCATGCATTTTCCATGCAGTGATTCACAGTGTGTTGAAAAAATATCAGGTGATAGTGGTGTAGATGCTGAGGATGAATGTGATGATGATGATGTTGCTGTTGTTGCAACATGCAGTCCACTTACTAGTATCCAAGCAGAAGATGTGGATGTGGGTGATGTTGATGAATATGATGATGATGTAACTGACCCCAGTTGGGAACCGGAGAAAAATAAATTAAAAGTTGCTGTATCTGAGTCTGTTTTCATGAATCCCCCCAATAAAATCTTGTGATCTATCACTTTTAGTTGATGATGATTATGATGATGATGACCCAGTAATCAATATGATAGGTAGTCGTGGTGGTCAGTTGCAGTCCAGGTGTGCAGTGCCCGAAACATCATGTGCCTTCCCCCACTTCAGTGCTTAAAATAATGGACTTAAATAAGCCACATCATGGACATATTAAAAGCAGAGCATCACAATCCCGTTTGGGATTTTTCTTGTTCAAGACGCAAATGATGATTCAGTTGCAATCTGCCTGGTTTGCCATGTGCATCTGAGTTGAGGTAAAAAGGGGAGCCATCTGGGCACAGGAGGACAGCTTGCACATCTTAAGAATAGGCACTTGGTACTGTGTACCCAGCCCAAGCTGGCAGCTAATACCACTGTGGGGCATTCACCCGCATCAACGGCAACCATAGCCATCATGTTATCTCCTTCCATGACTGTTAAGCACAGTAGGAAATTAAACATGTGCAATAGTGTGGTATTAAGAGCAGAGGATTACTACAGACATGATGAGGTGGAGGACCATAATGAGTTTGAAATGTTGTCCAGTGCTGGAGAGAGTAGCAGTTTTTGTGGTGGTGGTGGTGGTGAATGCAGTATGTCTAGTGCAAGTGGTACATCAACCCTGGTTGGAAAATCTGGCAAAATAACAGCATTTCTGAGTTTGTCATCATCACCTGTGCAACCATCTTCATCAAATGTCCACACTCCATGCCCTGCCAATGTGATTCATCACAGAGCACAATCATCTGTGATCAACACACCCCATGTAAAACATTTAAGTCAGCCCACATTACAGAGTGTTTTTGCGCATAAGCTGAAGTACCCCCCTAAAATCATACAGTGTCATGTGAACTCAATGCTGCTGTAGCGGAAATGCTGGCAATTGATCTTTTGCCCTTCTCCTTTGTGGAGAATGCTGGGTTCCAGCGGTTTGCTGCATGTGCCTGTCCAAAATGGAAAGTCCCATCCAGGACATACTTTTCTACCCGTGCTGTCCCCAAGTTGTTCTGCACTGTGTCAGACTCAGTAAGACTTCAACATTCCTCCTCTCCATTCATCCATTTAAGTATGGATACGTGGGCAAGTGGCAAAACAGTGGGGAATTCATATTTGTGTATAACTGCACACTGGGCGCAGATGGGGGGGGATTGTTTGTGATGTTGGTAGTGTGAATAATCAGTGCAGTAAGGTGGTTTGTCATGGTAGCAATCTTCCAGGAATTCATCAGCATGCAATGATTGCTATGCGCAGTGTGACCTGTTCACACACTGGTGATAACATGTTGGACATAGTGCTGACTGAAACTGACAGATCGCTAAACCCTCTATCCCTGAGAGCTGGGTTCATAGCAAGTAACAATGGGTCAAATGTGGTGAAATGCATCACAAATGTTGTGTTCCATGCATGGCCCACTGTTTAAATCTTGTGGCTCAGGAGTTTCAGCAGCACCTGGATATAAAGGAAATGTTGACCGTTGCATGATGTATCTGCTCTCACTTTTCAAGATCTGGAAAATCCTGTGACCCACTGCTGCAGTTGCAGATACAAAACAGCCTACCTCAGCACCGCTTGAAGCTGGAAGTTGTCACCCGATGGAACTCCACTTTATACATGGCAGAAAAGTTGTATGAACAATACAAAGCCATCTCAGAATTTCTTGTTATGTTCACTAGCTGTAACAGTTCTGGGGCCTCCATGTCTATGACGACTGAACAGTGGCGCCTCATGGACTCTGTAATAACAATTTTGTGGCCTTTTGGACATGCCACACAGGCAGTGAGTGGCAAGTCTGCCTCCATTAGCCAATCAATTCCACTGCTGCGGGTGCTGAGGCAGACATTGGTGAATGTACAGCATAGCCTTGATGTTCCTAGAGACGGTGGAAGCAGTATGTTGTGCAACACATGCTGACAGTATTCGACCAGAATCGTCACTTTGTGAGCATTCAGCGTAGTGACAACTTTGCCATAGCATCAATGCTGGACCCATGATACAAACGTGGAATTGCATCAGTACTGGAGAGAGGGCCTGAACAGGTAAAAAATATCAGTGCGCTTGGTTCATGGGCACAGAAGTCACGTGCTAAGGTCAGCAAATCTCAGCAGCGTAATCTGGCTGAAGGTGTACCTGGAGGACCATCATGCATATCCTGCAAGGGGAAGGGGACTGCAGTTCCAGGTGGTCTGTCATCCAAAGTGGCTGGTGTCAACCCACTTTGGGAGGCTTTGTCTCAAGTGGGTATTTGTGAAATAAATGATTCGGGAGAACAGGATGATGCATCAACAATTGGACTTAGTGCGTTACAGAGAATGGTTGAGTCATATTTGTCTCAAAACAGGCATCTGAAAATAACTGAACATCCTATTTTATACTGGAGTGGAAAGGTCAGTGAATGGCCAGAGCTGACTGCAGTGGCACTGAAGTACCTCACATGCCCACCCTCCCGTGTAAGTGTTGAGAGTGTATTCAGCTCAGCAGGTGCAATAGTCAGAGATTGTCGCACAAACCTGTCTTCCTCAAATATTAGTTTGCTAACATTCATTAAAATGAATGAGAGGCACATACCAGCAGAGACTGCAACCTCGGTATTCATACCCCGGCCTAGTCATGGTGGTCTTGCTGATGTGGAAATGGAGCATCCTGGTGGCACTGGCAGTGGCTGCCTGAAACAACCCACCACTGACGTAGATGATGGCACAATGGAGAAAGAATTTCCCAGTGGTCAGACTTCAGACATCGATGACTGTGAGGGCAGCTTTCTTTATGAGGACGATGATGTGGTTAATGTTGGCAGGTTTTAACTGAAGATTTTACAAGGCGGTGTGCCCTTCTGGACCACCACCACTGGGACTGATGCTATCCACTGCCACCATGAGTCTGTCTGCCCCCTGAACCACCACCACCAGTGGGACTGATGCTATCCACTGCCACCATGAGTCTGTCTGCCCCCTGGGCCACAACCACTGGGACTGATGTTAGCCACTGCCACCCCTGCCACCATCAATCTGTCTGCTACCTGGACCACCACCACTGGGACTGATGTTAG
The DNA here is from genome assembly GCA_016271365.2 of Neoceratodus forsteri. NCBI lineage: Eukaryota > Metazoa > Chordata > Ceratodontiformes > Ceratodontidae > Neoceratodus > Neoceratodus forsteri. The sequence goes on from CM057454.1 coordinate 801,430,577, forward strand.
CCACTGCCACCACTGCCACCATGAGTCTGTCTGCCCCCCAGACCACCACCACCAGGACTGATGTTAGCCACTGCCACCATGAGTCTGTCTGCCCCCGAACCACCATCACCACCAGGACTGATGTTAGCCACTGCCACCACTGCCACCATGAGTCTGCCAGGACCACCACATCCATCAGCCAGAGACACAAAGCTTCTTAATATTTAAACCATAAAGTGAGTATGTGTACTCATGTCTGTTATGCTGCTTCACTTCATTTAGTTGTATGTTTTGTTTTCTGTAGCTTTTCAGAGCCACAATAGTAAAACACATACAGTACACTTCTTTTGTTTCTTTTACAGGGTAACAAAAAAGGCTTCATCATTAAAACTCCTTGGGATGGTACTGTAGCTGAACCGTACCGACAGGAAGCGATGTAATATCAATGTGAAATCCATTCTGGTAAGTATGAAGATTTAATTTCATCCATTTCATTGTTTTGTAAAGATTGCAGCAAATATTGCACACAGGTTGTGTTAGTTGACAAGATGCGGGTTTTAAATGTAACTTGACTTTAGGGATTGAGATTTGAGAACCAGGGAGGGAAACATAACAATTAATTTGTAAGAATCATTCATTTCTTTTTTTTTTAAGAAACTTCCAGATCCTTTGTTGTTCTGACAAAGTGGCCTTATCCAAACAAGTTCTTCAACACCAGCCCCCCTCCCCCCCGGCTGGGGTGCACATGCAACATGCAGAAGCGGTTTCATTAGATGACTATGACCATCATTAACAACCAAACTCAAGAAGGATGCAGATGAAATCTGTGAAGAAGTAACAAAATAAGAAACCATTACAGACAAATCTGCAAATATGATTCCCCCACCCAAAAAAAAATACTTACCTTCATGTGCTTGAGAGTTATCCATTGTAAATTTCTATGCAAAAAGTTCTCATCGAGCACTGGAATGTGCACACCAACAGTACCTGTGACCTGTGATACAGAACAATACTATGAGTACATGTACATGTCAACCCCCCTCACCTACAAAATACAGAAATATATATCTATATATATCAACTCACCAAGGCTACTATTAGTGCACAGACAAAGGGCACCCTTCCGTCCAGTTGAGATGATCATATTGCATTTGCTCGAATCGCAGCACACATTGGACCAGCAACAGTTCGCTCATGGTCACCATTTTATTCTGGGGCATTGTGCACATGAGTGACTGCGCAATAAATTCTGGGGGACTTTGTATGTGCAGAAACAATCCCATTTCACTGTGTTACCACTTGTCAATTTTCTGGACAGAAGACAGATGCATTTTGTGTGTTGTGATTGTGAGCACATTGGCCCGGATATTCAAAAGGGTTGCGCCATGCGCAACAGGGTTGCGCATGCGCAAGTCCAAAATTGCGCCATTTTGCGATATTCAGAAGGAGGATGGCGCCACCGAAACATGCTGAGCAACAGCGCAATGAAAATGAAGGCATGTGCAACCGAAGGGGGTGGATCCATGCATAAAGAGCGCAATGCGATATTCAAAGACTTGCGCGATGCGCAATAGTGGTACAGTCGGAAATTGCACACTAGCGGAAATGAGCCAAAATAAAAGGCTCAAGGAAGCGCATGGGCACGCTACAAGGCTGCCAAGTGGGGGGGGGAGAGAGAGAGAGAGACAGACAGACAGACAGACAGACAACAGACAGGCTAGGGCAGGCAAGGAAAGCATGGGCCATAGGCTGTAGAGGCCAGCGGGGGGTGCCCGGTGCAGTGGAAGTAGCAGTGAGGACAGCGGGGGTAACACAGCAACACCAGCTGGGGGGTGCAGAAGCCAGGGAGATGGACAGTGCCAGCTTCCACATGGAAGCTGTAATGAGGGGGGTGAGAATGCATGCTGCAGGGGGACGTGGCCTTGGAAGGGCCTGTTGGCGGTATGCTCCCAACAGGCAGTACCGTGCCTGCATCAGCTTTGAGCTGTATACAGATGTAGAGATTGTGGGCCGGTACCGCCTGAACAGGGCAATACTGAGATGGCTCTGTGAGCTGTGCAGTGATGTGATGCAGGCACCCTCACGACGGAGTCACGCTCTGTCGGTGGAGACCAAGGTGACAGCCTGCATGTGCCTGCTCGCCCTGGTCACCTTCCAGAGGCCGACAGGGGACACCACAGGCATCACACAGTTGGCCACATCACGCATCCTCACCCAATTCCTCAGCGCACTGCTGCCACATGCTGCAGAGTACATCCATTTCCCCAGCACCGTGGCAGAGCGTACAGCAAACATGCAGGAGTTCCACAGGGTAGCACATATGCCTGGTGTGCTAGGGGCCATAGACTGCACCCATGTGACCATTCGCATGCCACCTGGCCCCAATGGGCTCGCATATCGGAACAGAAAGGGATTCTCTAGTGTCAACTTCCAGGTGGTGTGTGATGCCACTGGGCTCGTAATCAATGTCTGTGCCACACACCCTGGCGGAGCACATGATGCCTTCATATGGTATCAGTCTGCACTCACTGTGCCATCGATTCGAGAGTGGGGACATCCCCACAGGCCATCTAGTGGGTGAGTACACATGTATGGAATGCAAACTCGGGGCAAGGGTGGGAATGCCACAGGTGCCATGGTAGTGGCACACAGGGATATGGACAATATGGACCTGAACATGAGACTGATCTCCACTATCTCCACACAGGTGACAGCGGATACCCACTCCGTCCCTGGCTGCTCACACCGTACCGGCGCCCCATGACCCCATCGCAGCAACGCTATAATGAGGCACATGTTTCCACATGCAACATCATACAGTGGGTGTTTGGGATGCTCAAGGCACGCTTCCGATGCCTAGACACCTCCGGCAGTGCCCTACAGTACAGCCCCCAAAAGGCCTGTGGGATATTCCTGGCCTGTTGTATCCTGCACAACATGGCCAAAGACTATGGAATAGCTGTACAGGTTGAAGAGGGAGACAGCGATGGGGACGCCAGTGGCACCGGTGTTGATGGTGATGAGCAGCCCCCCTTAGGACAGCGGGACCCCCAACTGATCCGGCAGGCCCAGCTGCACCGGGACACCATCACAGAGGAGCACTATGCACAACACAGGTAAGACAAGGGGACATGCAACCAACACTGTCCATGCGCAAACCACAGGCACCCAGGGGAAAACACCAGAGGTGCATGACGGTCAGGGGAGTGGAAGGGTCCAGGCATACAAACACACCATCAGGGATGGGTGAGCACTCATATGGACACACACACACCAGGCACAGAGCGTACATGGGCAGATGCACAACACAGCAGAACCAACATTGCTAACACACAGCACCACCGACCACCCCCACCACCTGTACTGTCCAAGTACGTGTGTCAGATGCTGGGCACCCTTGCACCTTGGTGTACAGTACAATGCAGGCATCATCATGCACACGCACCTGTAGACAGCAGTTGGGAGGTGCAGATGGTCGGTGTGGTCGGCATGGTGAACAGAGCACCCAGCAGTGCACTGCCCACCATGACACACATTGCACACATGGCAGCACCAGACAGGGCCTGCACTGGGAGACAGCTCAGTCATGTAACACTGTCCCACGGCCACCACGGATGCGTGGGCGGCCCCGCCGTGACCCAACAGCACTGGCAGGCTGAGCAGGGGCCACATGGGGTGGCACTGTTGCACCACCAGGGGTCCCACTGCGCGAACGCAACCTTGCCCGCACAGGGGTCTGCAGCATGCCGAACAAACCTGCACCAGGGGTGCTCAGGATAGCCACAGCAAAACCCAGCGCCGACAGGCCTGGTGGCCATCGATGCCCGGGAGCGGGAGTGGAGAGTGAACTGTGTGGGGTGTGCGGTACAGGGGCACCTGACTGTGTGCCCAATGCATCCACGACAGAGACCACTGCCTGGGTCAGCCTGTCAATGGCGGCGGTCACATCCGTCCGCATATGAACCAGCTCGGCACAGTCCAGAGCACACTCCCTGCTGTGCCGCTCCACAGACACAGACAGTGCCTCCATGGACATTGCAACCCGCCTCTGCAGATGTCCTGATTCCTGCAGCAGGCGGGTGTGCTCCTCCAATGGGTACTGTGCCCCAACGGCATCCTGTCCCCCAGGGTGTGGAAGGTCCTGATGCACAACACCCCTTGAGGGTGGGCGCTGTTCACCAGGACCAGGAATGGGTGGATCAAAGGGCGGCGGACATGTGCCACCACTTGACACTGTACCCCCAGACCTGGTGGGTGACTGCTGCTGCTGCCCCTCCAACCACTGTGCCCCAGGGTCCACTCGTTCCACCGCTGTGCTGGCAACAGTGCCAGACACCTGCACAGCCACCGGTGCTGCCCCACCGGTGCTGACAGGCACAGCCTGGGACTGTGCCAGCATGCTGGTACACAAGTTGGAACCAGAAAGACCCAGGGGCATGTGCTGGCCTGCTGTGTGTCCGTCATGGGAGACACACCTATCACTGCCCATTGCAGTCCTTGCATCATCAATGGTGCAGGTACGTGCTACAGCCATAGTCACAGCGTGCTGGCATGCTTGCATGCCAGACTGCTGAGACACAGGCTGTGCACCCCCGCACCTGAATCACCGACACCAGAGTTGGCGGCCCAGCGTGCATGCTGCTGCAGTGCCTGCTGGCTGGTGATAGAGGTGGATGGACTCTCCTCCATGTCCAGCAGGTCATCATCACTGCCTGGACCCACCACCACCGTCTCCTGAAGATGAACAGGATCTGTAACAGAAAGAGAGTACATGTGAGTGCATGTGAACAACCTTCCCCCAACCCCCAACACCACCACCATGTCATACCGTGCAGTGATGGGCTTCCACCTGTCTGGAATCCACCTCCTGTGCGCCCTCAATAGCGCTCCGCTGCATTGATGCGACCAGTGTCTCCTCAGTCGGGGTCAGCTCCAGCACCACTGGCGGGCCCCGCCAGTGCCAGCCGTGCGCCCTGGAAAGCTGCCACCTTCTCCTTCAACCTCCCGGTTCTGTCCCCATCTTCTTCTTGCATTCCTGCAAGGAGCTGGTGGCTTCCGTGCAGGTTAATGGCCTAGCTACCCCTCCCATGCAGCCGCCACGGGACTGAGGGGTGCCCCTCCGTCCACTCAGTACTGGCTCCTCATCCAGGTAGGCCTGGAAGAGAGCCTCTGTCTCTGCTGCTGTAAAGTTGGGCCTCCTCCTACGCCCACCATCCTCACCCTCACCTTGGCTCTGCTCGGTCATGGCGATCTGTATGGGGGGAAGTGGACACCTGTCACTGTGCAGTCTACAGCATTTACCCATGACCATTGTCCAGAACATCACACTGCATGCAACTCACCTCACCTGCAGTAACCGAATCTGGCCAGCGGGCCCAGTGTCACACATTTATAGTGCAATGCATGCAAATTAGGAGTGGAGCAACTATAATGACATGCAAATCACGCCACTGCGCCTTTGAATGGCTGATCAGATGATTTGCATGTGTCAGCTGAATATCGCGAATCTGCGCTTTGCGCAATATGGTTGAGTCGGCTGAGCCAATGGCGCAGATCTGTGACTGTGTGGTACACTGCATTGCGCATGCCCAGATAGCTTACGCAGGCATCTGCCGTGCTGCTGACGTGCTGTGCGCGATCAGCAATTCAGGCCATGGCCACCATTGTGCCAGTGGCGCTACAGCAATGGGCACTATATGGCGCTGTGGCACTACTGCGCAATAGTCCACTGTGGCACTGGTACGCAGCTGGTCGGTGGCGCAGGATGCCTATACGTCAGATGGCGCTGTGCGTGGCCTTGCGTCATGGCCCATGACCTTGTGTCCGACCTTTGCCCCCTGGCGCTGTTCGCCTGCCATGTGTACGGCCCTATTGCGCTGTCTGGTGACAGCGCTATGTGAAGTGATGGCGCTGTTCGAACAGTGCGATTGGAGCATGTGGTGGTCTATTGCACAGCATCTCCACGTGGGGTTACGGCGCAGCGGGGCGCCATATTGCCTGCTGTAAAGTTGGTACCATGGCTAGGAGAAGAGCTGTTCCCTGGAGCCAATTGGAACTGGCCAACTTGGTGGCCCTAGTAGAGCCCCACTATGGGGCACTTTATGGTGAGGTGCCCCTCACCATTGCCCGCACACAGGTGTGGCATCAAGTGGCCACTGACCTGGTGGGGGTCACTGGACGGTGCCGGTCTGATGAGCAGTGCCGGCACCGGTACTGTGACCTCCGCCGGAGGGATCCGGACCTTTTGGAGAGGCTGCGGTCATGTGCCAGTCGGGCGTGGTGCCTAGCCAGGAGGGTGTACCATCTATGCACCTCTATTCTCTGTAGGGGGTGTGGGTGTTTTTGGTGGCTGTGCACAGGTGATGGCTCTGCCATGGTTGGCTGTGTCGTGTGTGCAGCTGTGAGATGAATGGGTCTGGCTGTGTGGGCAGGCACTCTCACTGGGGCAGGGGGCAGTCTGCTTTGGAGTCACACTGATGTTTGTCTCAACATATGTCTCCCACAGGCCGGGATGTGAGGATGCAGGCCTGGGTTGAGGAGGGCCATGCCAGGGCCCCGGTGCCAGCTGGAGTTGCACCCCAGCAGCAGCAGCAGCAGCGGCAGACACAGCTGCTTGAGCAGTGTGAGTGTTATGACTTCATGGATGCTATTGCATGCTGGGGGGGGGAAGACCACTAGCCCTGCACAATACAACCATGCAGGAAAGGGGAGGTCATAATTCCACTGTACAAGACACTAGTGAGGCCCCACCTGGAGTACAGTGTACAGTTCTGGAGACCATACCTACGTAAGGACATAGACTGGCCAGAGAAGGTTCAGAGGAGGGCAACAAAGATGGTGCATGGATTGCATCACAAGTCCTATGAAGACAGGTTGAAGGAACTGAACATGTACTCCCTGGAGGAGAGGAGGGAGAGAGGGGATATGATAGAGACATACAAGTATCTTACAGGGAGGAACAGGGTGCAGGAAAACACTATTTTTAAGTGAAAAAGATGTTCCAGGACTAGAGGGCATGGGATGAAGTTGGAGGGAGGATGATTCAGAGGAAACATGGAAAAGAATTTCTTCACAGAACAGGTGGTGGACAAGTGGAACACCCTGCCAGAGGAAGTGGTGGGGGCTGAAATAATCACGGGATTTCAGAATGCACGGGATAGATATAAAGGAATTCTGGAGGTCAGGGGTAAGGGGCAACAGACTTATAGGAAAACAAAGTGAACTTTCAAGCTCAAATGGACAGACTGGGTGGGCCATAGGCCCTTATCTGCTGACACTGTCTATATGTATCTATGTATGTATGCACGACACAGGTGACATGCATCACTGTCCAGTATCACAGCACGCCTGTGTATGCGCTCACTGGTGGTCCATGCATGCACTGGGCACATAGCTGTGTAACTTACATAACTATGTTGCCATGTCACTTGACAGCCTTGTTTGTGCTGTGATGGACATGGGCAGTGTGTATGTGCAGTGGTGCGCATAGCTGGTGCCGCCTGTTTGTGATGGCCATGTGCATGTTCACTGTGGGTGGTGCATGTCATCACAGGTGCGGACATTGGGCTATATGCTTGCAGGTTGGTGGTGTTCAGGCTGTGGTCAGTCACAGCCATTGACTGTGTTCCCATTTTCCTAGGCCTCGAGGTTCTCAGGAGGATTAGACGGGATATTCGGGGCTTCACACAAGTGTCGATGGAGAACCAGGCCATCCTCCAGTCCATCAGGCGCAATGGCCTTCGGAGGAGGCGGCACAGGACGGTGCGGAACCAGGAAGAGGATGAGCAGCCGGCTGGGCCGTAGCTGATGATACCTTCCCACTTCTCCCATCCCTACCACCCCGTTCCTCTCCAAGTTGTTCATCCCTTCCCTTGAACACCCTACCTGTACCCGTCCCCCTTGTAAATAGTTGTTATTGTTTTGGTTCTTTACTATTTGGATATTTAAATATACATTTCTATTTTGATATGAATACTGTGTTGGTCTCTGATTTGCAGCTGGCTATGGGTGCTCAGTTGCAGGGGTGTACATGCCATCTGGGGTGGTATGGTCCTGGGTATGTGTGTGTGTGTGTGTGTGTGTGTGTGTGTGTGTGTGCATGGGGAGGTATCTCCAGCATCGCAGTGACTTTCTGTTGGTCTTGCCGTCTGCTGCCACCCACTGCTGGGTGCACAGGGTGTGTCTGGCTTGTATGCTTCTGTGCTGCATGGGGTTGACGTGTGCTGGGGGGATGCATGGTTTCCTGCAGTGCCAGTCACTGCACATGGGTGGTGTCTTGGGGTCACAGTGCAGGGTGTGCTGTGCGTACGGGGGCTGATGTGCACTGTGGTTGTCAACCCCCTGTGTGTGGCATTCTCAGCCTGCCAGTGGTTGTGCTGGGGTGTCATGGCTCTGCTGTGCTTTGTTGGCTTGTCCCCATGGGCCAGTAGATCATCCGTCACACCCCCCAGTGATGCTGTGCTTGGGGTGTGCAGGTGTGGTGTTGGTTCTGCAGTGTGTTCCTGTGCCCATGTGTGGCATGGCTGGCAGTGGGCCCCAGCCTGCCTCCCTGGATGTGCAGTTCCATTGCTCTGGGGGCTCTGCTTGCGCTATGCCACCTCTGGACTGCTCAGCTGGACTGCCCTGGTTGTGCTATTGCGCAACATTTCTGCTCAGCTTCTCCTTCCTGGTTGCGCTATGGCGCAGTCAGTGCGATATTCAGACGTTGGCTGCTTGCGCAATTTGTTCTGCTCCATGTTTGAATATCGCAACTGTTGCGTATATGCGCAATTGGTTTGTGCTTGCTCCTGCTGTTGCGCACATTTTGGGAGCAGTTTGAATATCCCGGCCTTAATGTCATACTTCAATTATAAATTAAAGCAGCATTGCAACAATGTGCTGACAATTTTGACCTATAGTTCTTTATGCTATTTTACATTGCCGCCATTGCCGGCCACTAGTCACCTCATGACTTGTATGATGCCCTTCTTTTCCCAATTTGTGTCTGCTGTACTACTTTTTCTCATGTCTGAAAATCAAAAAGGAGCAGCCATTTAATATTGTTCTGACCAGGTTCTTATCACTATTTGCAGCTGTTTTTGAACAACTATTGTTCTGTGATGTCATAAAACACTGCCTGCTGCATAACTGTTAATTTGACAACAGAAGTAATATAAAACAACTGATGGAGAAAAACAGTGCAAAATATTGACGAAGACCTGGTCTGCACCATATTAAAAGGAGTGCTCCTTTTACTATCTCACACATGAAAAAAGTACTAAAGCAGACTCAAATACTGGAAAGAATAGTATCATACAAGTCAGGATGTAAGTAAAGTGGCAATGTAAAATAGCATAAAAAAGTATAGGTCAAAATTTTCAGCAGATTGTTGCACTGCTGCTTTAAAGAGATTCACCAAGTTACATAGTTATAGATGGTATTGCATCCAATATATTGGTGCCTAATTTCCAGGGGAATCTTTCTTGCTCCACATGTCCTTAAATAGTGCAATACTTTTCTGGCAAAAACATTCGTAATTTCAGTAAAATGGGTCCCGGAGGATTTCCCGTTCTGAAGAGCCACCCGAGTTCTGCCCCCACGCTCAGCAACATTGTGATAAAACGTGGGCACATTTCAACTAACAAGACTCTTGTTAGTGGAAACATGCTCATGTTTCACCACAAACTCGCCATTATAACATAGGGAAACATTCAGAAAGCTGACGGCCATTCACTATAATAAAGCATACCCCCGTGCTCTGCCTGGCATCATGTCATAACATTGTTGAGCAAGGTGGCAGAACTTGGGCGGATCTTCAGAAAGGGAAGTCCTCTGGGCCCTGGTTTACCAAAATGATGAGTGTTTTTGCCAGAAAAGTATTGCACTATGTGATGTAAGGACATGTGGAGCAAGAAAGATTACCCTGGAGGTAAGGCACCCATATAAGGAGCATGTATGACTGTATGTGCATGTATATATTTAAAGGGAAGCAGTCAGCAACAGGTGCTCCTGCATCCTGCCCAGTGCAAGACTTACCCTCCGGTCAAGCCTTTTAAGTATGTTGCAGCATTTTTCTTGTGCTGCAACATACTTTATTTTAAGAAAGAAAGGTCATCAACCCAGAAGAATGATGGATGCTATGGGGCCCCATTATGTGTAAAGGAAAGGTGCAGCGGAGATGCACCATGAACTCAAATACTTTTATATTGAAGCGTAAAATGCATCAACGTTGCACCTTTACACATAATAGAGCCCCCACAGCATCTGCCATACTTCCAGGTCGCTGACGTTTCTTTATTATAATAAAGTATGTTGCAGAGTGAGAAAAATGCCGCATCATACATAAAAGGCTTAACCAGAGGGTAAGCCTTGCAGGGAGCATAATGCAAGCTCTCCTGCTGCTGACTGCTTCCCTTTAAACTAATACTGTGGCCTTCCCTCTGTCTGGTATTAAACAAACAAAACATAAAACAGTACAGCAGTGGGGGGGGTGCAAAAAACAAAACCTAATGCTTGATGCCATGATGTTCCAGCAGCAGATGAAGCATCGACACTATTTGCAGGTGTTCTTGCTCAATCTGCTCCACCTACTGCTGGACAGCACCCATCCTCTGATTACTTTCCTCCACCGCAGCCCACAGCAGTGCTATATCTGACTGCATTGCAGGCATTGTGGCGGGGTCCACTGCTGCAAGAGGAAAGGCATGTAGTGGTTGTGGTGAGAGTGGTGCTGGTGGCAGTGGTAGGGGTAGTGGCGGAGCAACAGATGCTGCTGTGGCCCTCCTCCTCCTGCTCTGGTGATGCACAGCAGCAGCACCCACTGCCACTGCCACAGAAGGGCCAGCAGGTGGAGGCCTGGCCCATTCTGTGGCAGCCTGCCACTCCACCTTGTGGTGGTTAAGCATGTGTGTCCTCTGGCTCCCAGTCCCCAGATGTGTCCCCCGGGGGCCACGGCGCACCTGCACACCACAAAGCAGGCACACCACAATGCTCCTGTCTCCCCTGACACAGTTGAAAAACTGCCAGACTATCGAGCTGTGGGAGGGACCAGGCACAACAGGGGCAGATGTATTGCCGGCAGCACTGTCACACACCTGGGGGGCTCCACCTGCTGCTGTGCAGTGGGAGGTGGTGCTGCTGGATCTCCTGCAGCTGGTACAGAAGGTGGTGGTGGCAGTGGCTGTGGACTTGCTGGATGTGGCAGTGGCACTGGTGGTGCTGCTGCTTCCGGGGGGGGCTGGACCAAATAACCTGGAGTGGTCCAGCGACACCCACCCTTGCTGACCCCATGTGTCTGCACTCCCCTCTGGCCAACACAGGCCACAGACTGTCCCTGGTCCATAACTCTCCTTCCCTATCCATTCTGATCGTCACGTGATGACGACCGACTCACACATGCACACACACACGCAGTCACACACAGACACACACACACACTTACACAAAACAAAATGTATAAAACAAATAAATCAGTCATAAAAAAAGAACTCACAAAACAGTACAACAAAAACTAAAGAATTAGCTTTTAAAAAGCTATTGGTTTTTATGACGTTGAAAAAAGCAAGTTAAGCAAAACAAATATACACTCCTCTCCTACACCATCCTTCCTCCTTCTACCTCTGCAAATGAGAAAGTGAAAGTATCTGCTGGTATGACTCATTTCCTTCCTGCCTGGCTAAAGCATGTGACTTACAGTACTGTAAACCATGTGTTGTGTGTGTGGGGGGCGCCTAAAGTGCCTATTGTTGTCATTCCACTTTACTTTGCGTTAAGGCGGAATAACAACGCAAAGTCAAGTCATAATCACAAGGCGAAGTGAGTACTCCTCAATAGCCACTTCGCATAGCATTGCACTAATGCGAAGTGGCCACTTCGTGTTCACTTCACCTACAGATTTTAAGTTCGCTGCATCTCTACCTGGGAGCACAGGGTAGTTAAGTGACTTGCTCAGGGTCACAGAATATGCAAGAGGGGGCTGTGGGATTCAAACCCTGGTCTCCAGGTTTGCAGCTCAGAGCCTTAAATGATTGCACCATACTGCCTCCTATAGAAGTCACACTGGTCCTCATGCCAATAGCACTAGTTGAAATAGTGTGATGACTGCTATGACATAGAAACATAGAAGTTGACGGCAGATAAGGACCGCAAGGCCCATCCAGTCTGCCCATTTCTTTGTCTACCTTATAAATGTGCCATCGGCCGTTGCTCTGTCAATGGCCTATCTATTCATACTCATCTGTATTGCTCCCTTATGCCTATTCCATGCCTCTTTGAAACCCTGCACTGTATTCATATCCACCACTTCCTGAGGTAGGCCATTCCATGCATCCACCACCCTTTCTGTGAAAAATAGCTTCCTCACCTTACCCCTTAATTGTCCTCCCTCTAATCTCATGCTGTGTCTTCTTGTTCTGCTATTTTTCTTATATTGAAACATGTTAGACTCTTTCACCTTGTTAATGCCCTTAAGGTGTTTGAATGTTTTGATCATATCACCTCCTTCCCTCCTTTGCTCTAGGGTATACATATTGAGCTCCATTAATCTGTCCTCATATGTTTTCCGATGCAGTACGTGCACCATTTTGGTTGCACTTCTCTGGACTGCCAGAATTTGGTTAATGTCCTTGTGAAGGTGTGGCCTCCAGTACTGCATGCAGTACTCCAGATGGGGCCTAATCAATGTCTTGTAAAGAGGGATTATTACCTCCCTGTTCCGACTTGTGATACCCCTACTAATACACCCCAACATCCCCCTAGCCTTATGTACTGCTTTAGTGGTCTGCTTGGATGATTTCAGGCCATTGGTGATGATGATGCCCAAGTCTCTTTCTTCCTTTGTGACTGCCAGCAACTCCCCTCCCTGCCTATAGGTGGCGTCAGGGTTTCTCTTCCCTATGTGCATGATCTTGCACTTCTTTGCATTAAACCCCAGTTGCCATTCTTCCGATCATTTTATTTATTATTTATTTAGTTAGTTTTTGTTGACTGGGTAAGTGCACTAGACAAATCCTGCCTATTTTCAGGCATGACCTGGGGAGGGGGATACAGATGAATGCCAACTGACCTTGAACCAGATTAAGCTGTTGGTGGTATTTTTAGTGAATGAGGGAAATTTGGCCAGGACACCAGGGAAATTCCCCTACTCTTTTCGATAAGTGCCATGGGATCTTTAACATCCACCTGAACTACCACCAATCCAGGCAGATGGGACCTCGGTTTAACGTGTCATCTGAAAGAGGGCACCTCAGAAGTGCAGCACCCCTCTCATGCTGCACTTCAGTGTCAGTATTGGGATATTAATCCAAGTGCCAGATGTCGGAACTGAACCCACAGCCCTCTGATCTCCTGGCCTCAGAGGCGAGTGTACTACCTACTGAGCCACTGACACTGACACTGAGCCACTGACACTGACGTTTTGCTAGTTTATCCAGATATCTTCTCATTCTGCCCACCCATCTGGTTCATCTACTCTGTTGCAGATTGTGGTGTCATCTGCAAACAGACAAACCTTACCCTCCAGTCCATCTGCAATGTCACTGATGAAGATATTGAAGAGGACTGGGTCCAGGACTGATACCTGATGTACTCCACTTGCGACTTGCATCTCTTCTAACTGTATACCATTTACCACCACTCTCTGTTTTCTGCCCATCACCCAGTTTGCCTCCCAGTTGACCAACTTCTGATCCAATGTGAGCCTACCCAGCTTATTAATCAGTCTTCTATGTGGAACAGTATTGAAAGCTTTGCTGAAGTCAAGGTGGTGACATCAACTGCTCCCCCTTGTTCCACCACTCTGTTTACCCAGTCAAAGAAATCTATGAGATCAGTTTGACAGGACCTTCCTTTTGTAAACCCATGCTGTCTTGGATCCTGTGCTCCTATGGATTCCAGGTGTTGCACTATCCTTTGCTTAAGGAGTGTCTCCATAATCTTGCCCACTACTGAAGTAAGACTGACTGATCTGTAGTTACCTACCTCCTCCCTGCTACCACTCTTGTGGAGCGGGATCACATGAGCCCTTCTCCAGTCTTCTAGGACTTCTCCTGTGCTCAGAGACTCACTAAATATTTCTGATAATGGCTCTGCTAGTTCCACCCTTAGCTTCTTTAGTACCTTGGGATGTATACCATCAGGTCCCATTGCCTTGTCCTCCCTGAGCTAATCAAGCTCTTGTAGGACCTTTTCTTTTGTGAAGGGACTAGTGCACACCTCCCTCCCCCCCGTGCCCATAGTGCTGAGCTGTGGGCCTTGCCCTACTTTCTTTTCAGTAAATACTGTGCAGAAGTATCTATATAGGATAGATGCTTTTACATGGTCCTCCTCCTCACATGCCCCCTTATCTCCCTTGATCTTAGCAATACTCCCTCTGGACTGTCTCCTTTCACTAATGTACAGTATCTATAGAAAGTCTTGTCACCTTCTTTTACTGTTTGTGCTAGTGTTTCCTCAGCTTGGGCCTTTGCCTGCCTTACTGCCTTACCTTAGAGAAGTTTGATATGCCTCCCTATCTTCATCCCACTACGTTCCCGTTATATTTCCGAAGGCCAGCCTTTTGGCTCTGACCTTTTCCGCTACTGTTTTTGAGAACCAAATTGGTTTCCTTCTTCTTTAGCACTTCCTTTTCTCTCTCTAACACAATGGGATGTTGCTTCAAATATTGCATCCTTAATGCATGTCTACTTTGCCTGTACCCCCTCACCTGTATTTCTTTTTGCCAGGGCTAGCTTAACTCTGTTGGCCATCTTATCAAAGTCAGCTCATCTGAAGTCCCATATTTTTGCCTTGGAATGGGATGATTTAGTTCTAGTGGCCAAAATGACCCATACCATGTGATGGTCACTGGCTCCCAGGTGACCTTCTACCTGGAGATCTGTGATCCTTTCCCTGTTAGTAAAGTACTAGAGCTAGGATAGCCCTGTCTCTTGTGGGTTGTTGTACCAGTTGTTTGAGGCACTCCCCCTACAGGGAATCCACCATGTGTCTAGTTAGAAACATAGAAACATAGAATTTGATGGCAGATAAGGACCGCTTGGCCCACCCAGTCTGCCCAGTTCTGGCAGATGTTCCTGCTGGTATTGACCAATCAGGCATGTTGAAGTCTCCCATTATCAGAACCACCCCTTTAGCTGTCATGTTTTGTATATTTTCTAACAATAATGTGTCTATGTCCTCCCCCTGGTCTGGGGGCCTGTAGACAACCCCAGTTCGTATGACTGTCCCATTTCTTGTTTCCAGGGTGACTCACAGTTCTTCTGGCTCCTTATGTGTATTCTGAATTTCTGTAGCTTTGATATTTTCATTGACATACAGGGCCACTCCACCTCCCCCTTTTTGCACCTCAGTCTCTTCTGAACAGTACATAGCCAGGTACTGAAGTCTCCCCGGTGTGGTTACTGGTATACCATGTCTTGTTAATTGCTACCATGTCCAGTTTAGCCTCTGTCATTATTGCCTGAAAATCTCGGATCTTGTTTCCCAGACTGTGAGCATTTGTGTACATAGTTTTCCATTGGCCAGATTTCACTGTGTTATTTGTTGGGTGATGTCTGGCGTTTCCCCTGTGCATCGGATGGGGAGCCAGGCCTTTTTCCTTACCTGGTGATGAAAATGAATTGCAAACATGCTGTACTCCTGTTTGACCACTAGCTGAGGGGGATGGGGTGTTCTTCCCATTCGATGTATGGGAGTCTGCACCCCTCTCCCCATTTACTAGTTTAAATATTATGCAAAGACATCAAACTTCTGCCCCAATGCACTGACTCCTTCCTTAGTCTAATGCAATCCATCAAATTCAAAGAAAATTCACTCCCAAAACTGCTGTCAGTTCCCTACAAATTTTTGTCTTTTTTCCTGGCACCAGCCCTTGAGCCACATGTTTGGCTCCCCTATCTCCCCTTCTCTGACCTTCTATCTATCTGCCCCCCTCTCCCAGAGTGGCAGGATCTCAGAGATCTTGAAGTTCCAAGGGACTGTAGTCAAAAAAACTACATCAGGAAAATTACAGTAAATCTGAAAAGGTTTCAGAACAGTACTGTGGCATTGTGGTTAGGCATCTGTGCAAGTGGTTTGTGAGTATGACTTGTTTTTTTTAATGAATCTTGTAACTGTGGTTAATGAGTCTGGGCCAGGGAGATGGATGTCGCAGCAGCATCAGCAGGTGGTGTTGGAGGCCAAGTAGGGTGTAGGCAATGTTGTTTGACTTGCACATGGACTATCATCACCATATCACTTAGTATATTTTATGTGACCTGCACCCAGTGCAATAAGATGGAGCAGAGCATAGAAAGCATAATTACATGAAAAGAGTGAAACCACTGACAGTAAGGCTGTACAAACATAAACTGGTACCACTGCCACCATTAGCATTAGACAGCAGCTATGGATAGAAACCATGCAGGCCAACCAAAATACAAAATGACTGTGTGAGACTACAGTGTGAAGAGAAGAGGCAGCAGAGTGATTAAGGGGAGGGACACGAGTCACACACTAGTACAAAGATTGGTCTTCCTGCCAGTGTTGCATTGGATGAACAAGCATGTATATTTATGCTAGACTGAATGGATTCTCTTAAATCAGAAATGTTCATGATGGAGAGGCGACTTACCCATTACCTCCAATAGCACTGTATGAAGTCCAAATCACTTATTGATTAACCTGATATAAAATGGCCACCCAGGTTAAACTAAACAGTGCTATAAGCTGAAAAAAATACATGGAAAAATGTACTGAAAAGTAATTTCCAACCCTGTGTCCCAGTTGTCTCTACACCAGTGTGAACAATGAGGCTTAAGAAGGTGCCATGTCATGAGGCAAGTAAGTTTGCCTATTGCTAATGCGTGCTTTCTGATGCCCATTAAAATCTGATGTCATTGCTATAGTGATGTATCTTTAAGTATGCTTGGACCTTTTATTTTATTTTTTGGGGGTACTTTTCTGGGTTTTCATTTATTTTTCATTTATATTTGTACTTCTCAAAGTGTCTTGGCCAGCACTTGTTTTCCCTGGTGTTGTGTAGCTAAAATCAACATTTCCTTATGGTCCACAGGATGTCAAATTTCAGCTCATTCAGCTTTGTTTAATTTGGGCAGCTATTCTTTCCAATAAGTGCACTTCCATATTTCAAGAACTTATTTGATATTTGTATGTCAGTTTTTCATGTGATGCCTCTATGGGTGACCCACAGTATATGTTTAAAAACTATTAAACTTTAATAACTTGTGAAGAATGCTCCTTTTTTATTTACACACTGGTTCTGAAAGTGCATACTGTATTGTTCTTCAAGCAACTAGGCCTCCACCAAAACAAAAGCACTATGAAATTATACCATCAGAGGCAGAGTAACACAGTTGACTGCAGACATGGAAACATATTTAAAGGGCTCTGTTTAAGGGATAAAGAACAGAGAGTTATTAAAAAAAAGGGAGAGTTACATACCAGTCAAAACACTCGGGTCCCAGACTCTCATTCCAACCCCCTCCCAGTGTGACTTTGGATAGACAATTGGGTGATCTCTGATAAGATGCTGCACACACAAATGACTTGTTGAAGGCACAGATCTCAGGTATGGAAGAAATAAGTGACTAAGGTAAATAAGGTAAATATCTCCACCAAAAGGGTGTGGTTATCCCACAAGGCCCTAAAGAAAGCTAAATCTCCTGGCCTGGATGGCATTCATCCGAGAGTACTATGGGAATTGGTGGACATACTGGCTGCACCCCTGGCAGAGCTCTTCAACAGATCGCTTGAGACAGAGTGGGTACCCAGGGATTGGCGAGAGGCACATGTGGTGCCAATCCATAAAGGGGGGTCGAGGGAAGTACCAGGTAACTATAGACCCATCAGTCTGACCTCAGTGGTGGGAAAATTAATGGAGATTATACTAAAGGAATGATTGGGGGTATACTTGGAGGAGGTGGGAGGTCTGGATAGTCAGCAACATGGGTTGGTTCCAGGTAGATCATGCCAAATCAATCTTGTGGAGTTCTATGAATGGGTAACATCCAAACTGGGCAGGGGAAAGCCTGTGGATGTATTATTCTTGGACTTCAGCAAGGCATTTTACTCTGTCCCCCACAATGGTCTGGTGGAGAAACTGACAGGGTTGGGAGTAGGCCCTTTGATGGTCAGATGGATTGAAAACTGGCTAGCTGGATGCACCCAGAGAGTAGTGGTCAGTGGGGAGCTCTTGAACCCTATAGAGGTCAGTAGTAGAGTACCGCAGGGCTCGGCCCTGGGTCTGATCCTGTTTAATGCATACACATCAGACATCAGAGAGGGTATAGGGTGTGAAATGAGTCTCTTCACTGATGACTCCAAGATGGGAGCAGTAGTTGAGGGGGAAGAGGGGAGGTTGGCCCTTCAAGGGGACCTGGACACCCTGGAAAGCTGGGCTTACACCTGGAAATTAAATTTCAATATCACCAAGTGCAAGGTGTTACATCTTGGGTGGGGAAACCCTAAAAACAGGTACACCCTGGGAGGGGAGGCGCTGGAGGCCTCAACAGGGTAAAAAGACCTAGGGATCATGGTGGATGCATGTATGAATAACTCTGAGCAGTGCAGAAGAGTGGCTAGCAAGGCAAACAGGATGTTGAGATGCATCATAAGGAGGATCACCTCTAGGAACAGGGAAGTGATTCTGCTGCTGTACCATGGACTGGTTAGACCACACCTTGAGTATTGTGTACAGTACTGGATCCCACACTTAAAGAGGGACATACAGCTCCTGGAGAGGGTACAGAGGAGGGCAACTAAGATGATACAAGGACTAGGGGATTTTACGTATGAGGACAGACTTGAGGAGCTCTGCCTGTTTTCACTGGAGAAGAGGAGAGACAGGAGGGACATGATTGAGGTCTTCAAGTACCTCAAGGGAATAAATAGGGAAAACATGGAGGGGATCATTAGACTAAAGCAGGGAGGTATCACCAGAGGGCATGGTTTGTAGTTGGAAGGTGGAAGGGTGAGGGGGGAAAAGAGGAGTAGATTTTTCACTGAGAGGGTGGTGGACCCTTGGAATGCGCTGCTTGGCAAGCTGGTTCAGAGATCCACAGTGGAGGACTTCAAGAGAGGGTGGGAGAGATACAGAAAGCAGATGTATCAGATGATGGCCTGGCCCAGGGGGATGTGGATGGTTGATAGGGGTTTCTGGAACACAAGGTGGGGGAGGGTCTTGGCACCCAACTAGGGATCTGAGGTTCGAACAGACTTGATAGACCGTAAGGCCTAATCTGCTGGCAATTAGTATGTTAGTAAATAAGCAAGCAAAGAGAACAATGCACGGAGAAAAATAATTCTCCATAGAGGGTTCCAGTGGTCTCAGTGCAGGATGATGAGCAATGAGGCTTGAACAACTGTTAATTGACAGGTTGACTAGCGGGCTTGGGTGATTGCTAAAGGAAGGTCACAGTGGTAGTTTCAAAACAGGTGGTGATGATGTGATGCAAGATGATGAGGCAGAGTATGACAGTGCTTTGGTGAACAACTGTCAGAGAATGTTGAAGGTCACATTGTCAGTCTGGTAGCAACAGGTGATGGGATCAGGAGCCAGGCCAAGATAGAACTTTGAGGGACAACTAAACTTATTGCAAAAGGATGAAACACATAAATTATCACATTCCCCAGGTCAAACAACTATGATAGAAAAAGTAATTAAGATACAAACTCCTTTTGAATATACCACTGAGGTAGTTAGTATTGATCCATGTTTTCAAAACAGTGAAGTTGTCTTGAGGATTTATAGGCATAAACTCACTCTGGAAGTTACCAAAGTAACTGAGAAGCAGCAACATATGAACGGGAGGACTAGAGCAGGCTCAAGTACAATAATGCCTATTGCTGTGCCTCATCAGCACTTTTATTCTGAATTGCCTCTGTATTCTCATTTCTCTGTCATCCACTCTTATGTAAACTTTTTTTGATGTCTGCATTTTAAAATATGTTAATACTATGAACTATGAAATAATATGTTAATAAGGATTCTGTATGAGAATGTAGTGGCACAAGCACTTTTTAAATACTGTTCATGCAGTGTTTAAGTTGTGTTCCAAAAGATTTTTTGTGCAATAGTATTAGCACCTGTACTTTTGAAATCGATGAACAGTATAGAAGTCTAATTATAAATTCACTCAGGGATATATTTACATCCTGACTGAGGTATTCTTTCAAGTGTGGCTCTTCTACAACAATTAAGCACAGTACAAGCCCTGCCTACCCTAGTGCTTGCTCCCTCTTCTAAAGTTTTTTTTTCTTTGTGATTTCTAGTTGAATTTACTTGCACTTCTTGTACGTGTTTTGTGGCTGGATAAAGCAAAACATTCCTTAAATTTGTTGCCAAACACAGCTTCTGTTTCTTTTTTTGAAACATTGTTTGAGACATGTATTGTCTTTGTGTGCATGTGGAAACTGGTAGACTTAAATATGCTATTTAAACAGGCACATAGATTTATTGTGCACTGTTGGGACATAACAAAGCACATGTAGAGAAAAAGTGTGGCGTTTCAGACACATTTCAGAGACTTAAATCTAGTATTTAAACAGACATGGAGAGTCACTCTGTGCTGATGGGAGGGGGACACGGCAAAATACATGAAAAGAGAGAGATAGAGCACATTGAGTCCAAAACATTTTGGATATTTAAATCTGGTATTTATGGAAAATCATCTCTGTGATGCTGACTGCAACATAATACACAAATAATTTTTACAGAACAAACAATACATTTTTTCAAAAATAATTAAAATAACCTTTACAATAATTGACACAATGTACTATTAAGAGCAGCAGTGAGCAGTTTGCTGCAGTGTAAGAAGACTCCAGCAGACAGCCACATTGCAGCAGGCTGCAGGGCCTGAAAACACTCTCCTAGAAAATTTCAAGTCACAAAAAAACAGAAGTTACAAAAAAACACAAGGGAGCAGCAAGATGGCCGTGCTGCTGCTGCACTCCACACCACTCTAAGCAAGAACTCCTGCACACAGTTTTACATTTATTTTAATCCTGCTCTGATAATTTATGAATGAAACTATTTTGTATCTAGATATACAATGGAGATAAGAAACAGAGGCTTTGGAAATGGCTTTCATTGTTTAGTAATGTAGTTTGGTGGTTGCCTTGACAATTTTGTCAATCCTCTCAGACCAGTTTTAGTATACTCCATATTCAGAGCAGTTAGATTGGAGTTTTTTCCCTCCGTCGGTTAACGTTACAAAGTGAGTCTGTCAGTTCAGAATAAAGCCAAATGGAGCGATTAATAAAGGAACCCTGGATCTCAAATGCCCAGCTAGAAGAGAATGTTACCCTGCAGCCATGCAGAAAAGTCTGCAGTTGAAGATAATTTGGAAAGACACTGAGTCCTGGGAGCACAAAAGTGCTAAAATGTTTAGATATAACTTACAAGAGGTATGCCACCATTGCCTAGGTGGTATCTACTCTTAAATCGATATGTCCATCTGTTTAAGTTTTATTACGCTCAGTGGAGCATTCTCCCTTCTTTTCTCTCCCTACTAGGTGTGGGGAATTGCTGGGAGAGAAGGCCTGCAGCACTCATGGATCCTGAACTGCTGACCTAGTGGAGAGATGTGGCAGTTGATGGCAAAAGGAAAGAAAAGGTTTTTCTTTACTCAGCCTAGATGAATGTGAACTATTCTGACACTGGATGCTTGGAAAGCTTTTAACCCTCCATTAATCAGTGTACTGAAGATGCAAGTGGCTACAGCACCTAAGCAGGAGAGGAGAGAGAGAGAGAGAGAGGTCTGGTAACACTCGTTAGACATTTGCTGGAACAGGCTAAATTGTCAAAGTTAAATCCATTGGACTAAATGCAGCTAGGAACATTTTTTTTTTTATTTGGCTTACAAAAGGCTTATACATGATTGTATAAATGTATTCTGTGTTCTGGAAAATTCTGTTTTTAGAGAATGATTATGGTTAGGGAGCCATTATTTAAAAAACAAACCAAAAAAACAAATCCAAAATTTTCTCATATGTTATATTTAGCCGCTCCTTGCCTTTTAAAGATAGTTTATAATCATCCATAAAAATGGGGAAAGCCAAATAGTAGATCTGAGATAAGTATTTTAGATTGAATCTCATAGGTTTAAAATCATTCAATTTATTAAGCAATTCTACTATTTATTGTAATGTACATGTGATTTTCACTTAGGAGCAGCATGCCATGTTGGGGCCATTTGAGAATTTCTGCTGAAGATTGGGGAGGGGGTTCTGCACAGCACTATGCATGTGCCAGACATACATACTTAGCAGGGAGAGTATGGGGTATAGAAATGCCTAGTGGTCAAAATTGTGCAGGATGGGACAGGACCATTTTTGGCATTCTGTACCTTGCTGTTATTAGGTGTTTTCAGGTCTTTATTCTCAAAACTGTCAGCTATACGCAGTAGCAGAAAAAATTTAGAGAGTAACAACCTAGCATCATAGAGCAGGATTTAAAATTTGGTGGAGTCCTATTGAGACACAATGGTTTACTTGGCAAAGTATTATATTACAAAATGCCATCTCTACCATGTTGATTCAACATCTCTGATATCAACCGGCATTACAGCGATACAAATCATGTCAATCGCAAATCACAGTTGGCATGATTCCTTGACAGACTCCTGGTCCTGCTTTCATTGGGGGGTGGGCTGTGCCCCTCGCACCCCTCCAACTAAAGGATTCTTAACTCCAGTCAGGGTTAAGTTGGAGTGGGGGTGCAGGACCGTGATACATCATGCCCCTGTCTTGGGCACACCAATACAGCAACCTGTCAGCAAAGTGTCAATTTTGCAGACAGGAGCGTAGTTAACTGTGTCAGTGTCACCATAAGGGGGGCATACCCAAAAATCCTAACAGTTTGTGGGTCTTTGGTAACATGCAATAGGTCTGGTGGAGAGTTTTCCTCCTTGATTTTTGACATGCTTTTTAGGCCACCTAATTTGATGGTTAGATTGCCCTAGTTGGTTAGTATGGAAACAAGTGAATGATTACAGTTTGCTGTTGAAAGGGGACTAGAAAGTTAAACTTTAAAAACATTAAGCAAATTAATCATAATAACTTTGTTGCAACTCAGTTTGATGAAACCTTCTGTAGGGTAGTTCCTTGATGCGCAGGGCAGTAGGTCTACTCTGTAGTGGCCCAATAATTTTGCTTGTAGCAGGGAGAAGGCATTTTTCAGGTTCTCTGGCCAGTTTTCATTCACAGGTATTTAGTAGGAGATATCAGGGGTTATAACAGGGACTACTGTTCTAAATGTGCATACTATGATGACCTGTTTTCTTTCTTGGTTTTTTTGACATTGCATCTTTTTGGGATTCTTACCTCCAGGTATGGTAATTATGGTCCATGATTAATTTATAAGGAATATCCACCTAATAGGCAAGATGGATTAGTACTCAAATTTTAGTATGGTAAAGTGTTACCCAATGGTAAAAGGATCCCGTAGAAATATTGTTTTTGCCAGCCTAAAGTAGGATTTTTATTGGTGTAGTCCTAGTTAAATCATATAAGGACTTTAGTTCTGAATTAAACACTGACAGTACTCAAAAAGTCTTGTGTGTAATTGGTGGCTGGAAGTGGCACTGAGTAAGAGCCTAATACTTCTAAAACAGATGTCTTTTTGTAGTAATTTCTATGCACAGACAGAACCCCCCCTGCTGGAAGGACTGAAAAGCTGAATGGGTTTATAATTTATATATATTATCAAATAGAGTACTTAACAGGAATGTATAGGGTAGAGTATGTAGTAAAAATCTAGTTCAGAATTTTTATTACAGAAAATTTAACTTGAATCCAATTATGTAATATTGAAGGGATCCAGGCATAATCTGCTTAAATGTCAATGTTTCACAATGTATAATATGTACCTATTTTTATAATTGTGTTTTTATATATTTTGTATAGTGTATAGACCATTTGAGATCGAAATGAATTTATGTAATGCTGTAATGGTTTGTCTAAACCGACCAACAATAAACAACTTGACAAAAAAACACAAAACATAATATAATTCCTCTAGCAACTAACTTTAATTTGTGGGTGCTTTTCTTGATTTTTTGTTGAGTTTTTATAACTTCTTTTGTCTTAAATAATGTTACTGCCTGAGACACAACCACTTTGAGAGTCATACTGCATCTAAATAGACAATGAGGAAGTGTGCAATAAGCAAGGCCCCTAGAATTTTGTGCAAAACTGTCAACCTCCTGCAGAATATATGCAGTGCTGCAGAATTCACTGTTCTTGGTAATTCTTTATTAATATTAACAGTTTTTCCATACCACCTGGTTCCCTTCCGCTCTTTTATGTCCAAAACCCCTCTATGTTCAGCATGTGATGTTATCAATGACATTACATCATAAATTAGCTAATGTCAGGGCTGCATTCTGCTGCAGAAACGAATAATCATTTTATCTACAACTGCTTCCAGTCCCTGCAGAAGTGGCACTGCACATCAGGTGCTGTGATATTTGCTCAACCTGTACTACAGCCTAATAATATTTCCCGTCTTAAGTTATTAAACTGGGCCAACATAAACAAATACCTGAAAATAGCACAGACCTGTTAGCTAAACACTTTACTTTGTACAGGTTTATTGGTGCTTTAAATTTATAGTGAAGCCTTCTGAAATGAAAAACTAGTAAAATGAATTAACATTTAAAAAAAAATATATATATATATATATACGTCTTGAAAGATGGATTATAATTATCTGTAGACCTGTTGAAAGAACAGATCTGTTAAATGGATAAATGTATTGTACACATTTTTGCCTGGGTTACTGATTACATGCTATTATGGGTTGATAGAACTACTTAAAAGTTATGAGGAAATGTTGTATGCAGGGTCTGCCTTTGGACCAGTGGTAGCGCGTTATGTTCCCATGCCAGTGACTCAAGTTCAGGGAAAAGCTCAGGAAGCTGGTTGGGCAGCGCAAGGATGGAGAGTACCAGCACTGTCAAACACCACCACTTCGAGCTTGGGAAGGTATGGTGCAGTGTTCTGTCACACTGGTAACTCCTTTTGATGGGCCAGCGACCATTCCCTCGCAAGGGGTTCACATGCATGCCATGGCTTTCCAGAGTGATGTAGTGTCAGAAGAAGTGGGTTGGCATAAAAAATAAGTCCTGAAATATCTCCACTATTCTGCTTATTCTATTTCCAAAGGGACCTCTAAGAATGAGGATACTATTTCACAATCACAGAAAGGGAAATTTATTTTTCAAAACTACATGACAGATTGCATATAAATATATAACTGCAATGCATTGAGGACCTCATAAGTGACATAAACAGCATGAGTATAGACAACTCATTAATCACACAAGATCCCTTCTGCATGTTTCATTTATGCAATCAGATACTACCTTAAGTGGCCATTCCTTTTTAGCTTTTTATATAAAAAAATATTATTTCTAAAAGTCTGTGGGTTTATTTTTTTAACTAGTGGCACTGTGCATTTCCTCATCCCATTTCCCATAGCCATTGCAATGGATGTGGTGTCTAGATGAGAAGCTGATGCTGTGCCATGGCAGTTTATTGGTGCTGAAGAGCTTCTGCAGAAATTACAAACCGCCACTGCAGAAATTCTGCAGCAAATGGTAATCCTAACAGAACTTGATTCCAAAGTGTACAGAACAAACAGCACCTTGGTGGTAAGTCTCAGAATGCTCTATTATGTGAAGCTCAATTGTAAGTTGAGCATTGACCTCCACCACCTACATTTTCTGTTAGAATGAAAGAAAAAAAATCTGCAAATTACTTTTTACCTATATTGCAGGACTTTCTAGTCATCTTGCGAAGATTTTCACATATGTTTTTTTTAACTCTCTACCTTGTGAAAAAGAAACACAAAAATGAAAAATGTCACAGTATTTTTCTCTGTATCAAGCTGAGTTGGGCATAGGCAGAGAAATCGCAATCCTGCCCACCCATATTTAGCACTGCATACGTTAAAGGGTGACCCATAAATTGGATACATATCCCATTCATTGTCAGCACTCACAGATCATTGCCAGGCCTTAACCCAGTGTAAAGTATATTGGAATACTGAAAAGCCAACTTTTCGACTATAGTCAGGGTATCAGTATTGCAGGAAATAGTGCCTAGTGCAAAATGACTGGCAAGGGGCAGTGCAAGTCATCAATAATAAGTGCTGAGCCGTTCCATTCCATTCAGCCTACCATAGTGTGTATCTAAATGGCAGACTATGGATAGTACTAGAACACCACAACAAAAGCATTCAGTGAACACATAAAATCATGAGAGACAATGGACACAAGGGATCTTTAATGCTGCAACAATATGCTTTAACCTAAATGGCCTGCAGCATACAAGAGCATAAATTAGTGGGCCACTGCCAGAAAAAAATAAAATAAAATAATGCAAAAGACACATGGCACTCTGATGAATAATAACTACTGTATAATAGTAGAAAACTGCCATACAGTAATGTGGAAAATAAGATGACCTGCAGCTGCTGAAACAAAAACAAAGGTCCACCATTCCTGGAATATAGGTGCTGCCTGTGTTACTAAAGTCACATTAGAGGGGTCATTCCCACAATTACCCCACACTCCCAAGTACTATAGGGTGCTGCATCTGCAGGATCACCAGACCCTCCATGTTTGGCTGTAAGTGTCCTTAGCAGCAGCACCACCTCCCCCATCTGTGTGTGGATCCTGTGCACAAAGTTCAGTGTCTGTCACATAATGATCAACATCCATCACTGCCCCTGCTGATCCATCTGTGGCTGACAACATCAGCATATGTGACACACATGCTACAGGTACATGAACGCGGCAGGTGACCTAACAGGGACATCTGGTGAATGTGAACGGGACATGGTTCTTGATGGGACTGCACACCCTAATTAAGTGGAGATATCACACACCTGTGCTGTTCATGGTGACTCATCCAGAGGTGAAGCACTGCAATATTTTTTACCAGGCAGGACACAACAGTGAATGTTTGGCTGATGAGTACATGCACCACTGTTTGGACAGTGGTAAGGCTATGGTATGGAAGTCATTGCTGAGTGAGCACTTATAATCTGCTTCATGGGTATGACATAAAGGTAAAATACAGGAGTATCAATAGGCCACAATCCAATATTGTCACAGTGAAGCTGTATAAGCAGAGTTTACTGATGTGTTACACTGCAGATGCATGTGACACATGATGAGTCGCATAGTGTATGAGGGGGAGACTTTGGGCAGTGGTACACAGACACACACATGCCTATATATGTGGTAAATATAGTGTATTGCATTCCACAATGGGTAGGTACCATGACCTGTATGATACATGTACAGGAGGGTATGTTGCAAGTAATGATATACAAGGATGCAGACTTGGATTTGATTGCCCCAACCTCCACTTGCATACTGTGTGGCTCTGAGCAAGTCACATAACCAGCCTAAAGCTCCTGGATCGCACCTGAAAACAAGCAGTTGTGCCTAATGGGCCTTACCAGGTTAACAAAGATTAAAAACAAAGGAAAGAAAAAGGATGCTGCACCATACATCAGTATGCAAGGAGTACACACAACCTGCAAACCAGTAATTACAGAGCCACACACAGTGGTGGGGCAAGAACACACAGGCATTGTAGTAAGACCCCCAGAGGCATGCAAAGTAAAATGGACACAAGTCACCAACCGTGTAAACGTGCAGCAGCATGTAGTACACATGAAAACGCATAAGTGCAAAGTGTCAATGCATAAGGTGTGTTACAACTGGCATGTACCTCATGGCCACAGTGCGCTCAGTGGTAAGGCATAATGACCCACAACTTGTACACTGCAATGGTTGCACATCCATACAGTGTTAATTTCACACACACACACACACACACACACACACACACACACACACATGATACCCAGGCTGGAAACATGGTACTGTGACCATGATAAAAAAATATCACACAGTATATGACTGATGAATGGTGTAGAACAAAATCAATTGAAGTTCTACTTTTACGTACCTGCTTGTGTTGGCCTCTGTGGTGGTATGGCAGGATCTCCACCAGGTACCAGTCCACTCATCCTCCTAGGCAGTAGTGACTAACACACATCTACCTCCCCTTGCCCCTACTGCATCCAGCTCTGTGACAGAAGGGGTTGGCCATCATCCCTGTCCATCTGTGTGCCATGTCCCTTCATGGATGGTCCTGCTGGAATGAGAAACGTTTAGCAACATAAGTATTATAGACAACATAGCACTACATGACTAATCATGCATGTACCAGCCAATCCCACAACTGGGCAAGCCATGCCCGTGCACCATGGTCATGTACACTGTTCTTGACCGGCTCTCAGGATGTGATGCCAGTGGAAGTAACCAGCAATGCCCACATGTACACCATCTGTATGGCAGTACCCCAATATCTGTTGCAATGTGACCATAACCAGGTGGCAGCCATATGTCTAATTATGGCACATATGGGTGATGCAGTGTGTGTACATACATTCGCAGTAGCAGCGGGGATATGAATAGTGGTGTGTGAATACCTTATTTCAAATGTTTGCTGAGCATTCATATTTGTGGGTTCCAATTAATCATTTTTTGTGCTGTTATTTGTTATTCAGCTGCTGGAACTGGCTGTCAGACTACAAAATCTCCTGTGACTTCCTATCCAATCAGAGGCTACTTTGGAAGCTCACTAAAGGCAGGTCATGTGACCCAGCACTCCCAGAAGCTTCAGGCAGGAGAGATAGATGACTTGAGCTGAAGCAGAGAAATAATCTACTTCCATCCACTTGTTCAAACTGAAAAAAAAAATATTAGAAATCGTGATTTTTTTTGTTCCCCTTTTTAACTCAATCTAGAGAGGGTTATTTTTGTCACAGTTTTTCCCTTAATACTAAGCCTGTTTCTGCTCTGCATGCAAAAGCTATAAGACCGTCACAGCCTGACTGATAGGGATTCAGAGAGACCACTCACTCGATCATCAGTTGCAGTTTGCACAAAGTCAAAAAATACAGAACATTTCCAGTATCAAGTTGTTCAATTTGTTCCTGTAAAACCCCACATATTAACACCAATATTTTGCAAACAGGGCTTGTTTAGATGAGTGTTGTTACTGCTATCATCATTTTGGTATCCTTATCTTACTTGTAAAACTTTATTTATCACAGGAATATAAAAGGCTGCCTGCTTTTATGGCTGTTTTTTTATACCCTTTCATGTCATTTTCCAGGACAGCCCCAGGGCAAGTCATCACAGAACATAAAGTGCCATGCTGGTCTCCTTGCTGGGATCCTCAATGAACTAGGACACCAACATGGCACAGCCAAAATGTTTTGGCTATGCAGCCATCTCAGTGGACAAGGTTCAGGATGAGCAGAGGTAGGTTGGTTCAGTGTGGTGTAATGGACTCCATGATAGAAACAAACTCCCTGCTGTTTCAATGATAGCTCATAGTGCCTGAACAGGGTATATATATCCCATTCCCTGTCTCATAATAGGGCAGGGTATATCCCTGTTTGTTTTCAGGTTACACCCCTGTCTGATTACAGGCTATATCCCTGATGGACAACAGGAGGGGAAAAGAAAAACAATGTCTTCCTTTCTAAAAAGGAAAGTTAGAGCCAGTCCCATACCACTATAGTACAGTCCGTACTGCTAACTACTCCGATGGACTGAGTTTTTGAATGGACCTTGGTCATTCAAATGGCAGCCACAGGCGAAAGGACTGAGCCTGCCATGGATGGCTCTTCTCTCAAGAAGTGGAAGCACAGACAGTGTCCTCTGTGGGACTGCCGTGGTGACGTAGCATAAGCTGGGTGCCAGGTGGTGGCAGCTGAGCAAAATGGATGCACAGCAAAAGAAAATTTAATGAAAGGATTTTAAAATGATGTATGTACCCAGTTAACAAAAACGAAATAAATATTAAGAGCAATAGAAGCTGGCAGCCTTTTTAATTTGTGAGATAAATAACTGCAAGCCAGAAGGGGATAGCAAAATGATGAAAGCAGCAAAAACTGTCCCCTAAACAAGCCGTATCTGCAAAATGTTGGGGTAAGTGGGAACTGGGAAGCATGAAGATTTTGGGAAGTGTTGTTTTTGTAGGCTTTATGCAAAAGCAGAGTGGTAAGTAGTTGTGCACTGTGCAGTGCCCCCAGTTTCACAATAACATTGTTATGAAGTTATTACATGAGAAGCAAGTTACTAGCACTTACTGAGTTTTGATTTACTCCGGAGCTATTACAGCTGTGTTCCAGTTCTGTAGACTTGCTATTTGTAAAATACATGATAATAACATATATTAAAACAACAAGAGAAGTTATATCTGGGTCAGACAAAGTTAATCTATTTTATTATATTATAATGAAAGATGCATGGATTCAACACTGCAGGAAGGAAGCATAGGGGGAAAGTACGCAAGTTAACTATGAAGAAAACCAGTTGGCAAAAGCGGACTTGAGAAAGTGTATTTCTGTTTTTATGGGGGTAACTCATATTTGTGCTCAAGTAATGATAAGTTCAGCTTCATGAAAACAAGCAGTTGGATGTGCTCAGGCCTCTACTGTTCAAGGATGAGGCTCACCAACCTTTGGTTGGAGGTTGCTCATCTCCAGGCTGAGTTGGCCAGGATTTGTGGGACCTCCTCTTCCATCCAGGGACCACCAGTGCCACTGCCGTTGCCTCAGAGGTTGCCAAGAAAGAGGAGCGGTTGGACCACAGTGGGCTCAGGGAGGGTGAGGGTGGTGGAACAGAGGCACATCCCTCCAGTTGTACCTCTCCACAATTCCTATGGCATTCTGGCAAAGTGTGGTTCCTCTATGGAGGCACCTACAGTGGAGACCAAGGAGGATGCTGGGAACCTCCACAAAGGAGACCCACAGGAGGGTGGCAGGGGACCCTGCAGGGGAAGGAAACAACTCCTGGTGGGGGACTCCATTGTTAGGAAGGTAGAACTGGGCAAGGAAGGGGAGAGGGAGGTAAGGTGCCTGCCTGGTGCCATGGCTTGGAGGGACAGGGAGCGAATCCTCAGGATTGCCGGAGCAGCTGCACAGGGGAGGGAGCTGGATGTAATTGTCCACTTAGGGACAAATGACCTGGCTAAGAAAGGGATTAGAGAAGTGCAAGAAGAGTTTGTGGAATTGGGGAAGGGCCTTAGTCAAGTAGCACGCACGGTAACCTTCTCGGAGGTGCTACCCATCTATGGCATAGGAGAGGCTAGGTGTTCCATACCATGGGATTCAATCAGTGGTTGAAAACTGGTGTGGAGCTCAGGATTTGGCTTCATTGGGACTGGGTCCACCTGGAGTGATGCAAGCCTATACTGGCATGATGGGCTGCATCTGTCCGGGAGGGAACCAGGATCCTAGGTGATAGGTTTAAATGCTTCATTGACAAGCTTTTAAACTAGCCAAGGGGAGGCACTGAAAGGCAGGAAAATCCTAGCCCCCAAACAATCACGGTAGTAAGTGTGGCAAACACCAACATGGAGGTGTCGATAGGGAGAAGGGCTGGGGTAAATGGAGAAAGTGACAAAGGCAAGAAGGACAGGGATGGGGCAAAAGGGGTAAGGCCATCAGGAAATGGAGGTAATGAGTACCATTGCCCATAGTCTGGGCAACAAGCTCCCTGAGCTGGTGGCCTTAATGGAAGAGGATGCCTGGATATCAGTAGCAGTCACAGAAACATGGTACAGAGAGAACCATGACTGGGATGTTAACATACAGGGTACATAAACTACAGGAGAGACAGGCAGGGGAGAAGAGGGAGGTAGCTCTCTATGTAAAGGAAGGATAAAAGCAACTGAATAAAAGAGTAAACAGGGAGGAGAGGAGACACTGTGGGTCACCTTGAGACTGGAAAGGGCACCACAATCTGCACAGGGTTGTGTACAGACCCCATGTCAGGGGAAGGAATGGACAAGGATATGATGGAAGGCATTCTTAGAATGGCAGAGAAAGGGAGATACTGTTGATGGGAGACCTGAATATGCCAGATGTTAACTGGAGCACATTTGCTGCAGCGACATCCAAGAGCAGGGCCATTCTTGACGCCCTACAGGTGGCAGGCATTAGACAGCTAGTTTCAGAACCCACTCATGAGGGAGCAATCTTAGACCTCGTACTCTCAAACGGGGCAGTGAGAGGATCTCAGATCTAGAAGTGGGTTACCATCTGGGGACAAGTGACCATCAAACAGTGTGGTTCACGTTAAACCTCAGCTACAGAGTCAAGCCATACAAAAGTGAGGGCTGGATTTTAGGAGGCTGACTTTGGAGGCTGGAGAGTGCCTCAGAAAAGCACTAGCAAACAGGCTAGAAGGAGGTGTGTGGAGCAACAATGGGAATTATCAAAATTGCCATCACAGAGGCAACAAGCCTTTGTGTGAAGCAAATAAACAAATCAAATGAAAGAAAAAGCCACTATGGTTCTCAAGAGAGGTGGCTGTGAAAGTCAGGAAGAAAAGATAGCATTCCAGAAGTATAAGGAAACACAGAAGGAGCAGGACAGAGAGCTGTACCAGTTAAGGCAGAAAGAAGCAGGAGGGAAGTCAGAATAGCAAAGGCCCAAACTGAGGAAAAGATAGCCAACTCAGTTAAAGGGGATAAAACCTTTTATAGGTACATCAGCGAGCGTAGAAAGACAAAGGGAGGGATAGTGAGCCTGAATAGAATGAACGGTGGGTGGGCAGAGGGGGACAGTGAAAAAGCAGGAATACTGAACGAATATTTCTGCTCAGTATTCACAAAAGAGGAGGGGGAAGTGCCTAATCCAATTAACAGAAGCACTCTTGATATGGGGGTCGATCCCAGTCCTTTCACAGAAGAAAGGGTTCTGCAAGAACTCCTAAAACTGAAGGTGGACAAAGCAATGGGTCCTGATGGAATTCACCCCAGAATTCTAAAAGAATTAAGGAAGAAACTAGTGAAACCACTGGCTACTCTTTTTAATAAATCATGGGAGGTGGTGTGGTACCCGAGGACTGGAGGAAGGCGGATGTGATTCCCTGTCACAAAAGTGGGACCAAGACAGAGGCAGGAAACTACAGACCTGTCAGTCTGACCTCTGTGGTAGGGAAAGTGATGGAGTCAATTCTGAAGGAAAGAATAGTTGAGTACCTAGAGGTCAGTGGAGCACAGGATCCAAGGCAGCATGGGTTCACAGTGGGAAGGTCATGTCAGACGAATCTAATAGATTTCTTTGACTGGGTGACCAAAGTAGTAGACCAGGGAGGGGCTGTGGACATGGCCTACCTAGACTTTAGCAAGGCATTTGACACAGTCCCACACAAAGATTATTAGTCAAATTAACCAGCCTGGGAGTGGGTCCTAGGGTGGTAGCCTGGTAAAACATTGGCTGGACAACAGGACACAGAAGGTAATTGTAAATGGAGTCCACTCTGAAGAAAGGGCGGTTACTAGTGGGGTACCGCAGGGTTCAGTATTGGGTCCAGTCCTTTTTAATGTCTTCATCAGTGGCATTGCAGAGGGACTGGAAGGAAAAGTATGCCTTTTTGCAGATGACACAAAGATCTGCAACAGGGTTGATACACAAGGAGGCGTGGAAAGGATGAAAAGGGACTTGGCAAGGTTGGAGGAATGGTCAGACGTATGGCAGCTAGGATTCAATGCAAAAAAGTGCAAAATAATGCACCTGGGAAACAAGAACCCAGGGGAAGAATACACAATGGGTGGGGAGGTAGTAACAACAACAAAACAGGAAAGAGACCTGGGGGTAATCATATCAGATGACCTTAAGGTTAGCAAGCAATGTGAGAAGGCAGTAGGGAGGGCCGGGGGTATACTGGGATGTATAGGGAGAGGCATCAGCAGCAGAAAACAGGAAGTTGTTATCCCTCTGTACAGACAGTTGGTGAGACCCCATCTGGAATACTGTGTCCAGTTCTGGAGACCCCATCTCCGCAAGGACATAGACAGGATAGAGGCAGTCCAGAGGAGGGCAACTAAAATGGTGCAGGGTCTGCAAGAGAAGCCTTATGAGGAGAGACTAAAGGAGCTTAATATGTATACCCTTGAGGAAAGAAGGGAGAGGGGGGACATGATAGAAACTTTCAAGTACCTCAAGGGAATCAACAAAGTCCAACAGGGTAGCATCTTTCAGAAAAAGAGACTTGCAAGAACAAGGGGACACAATTTAAAGATAGAAGGAGGGCGGTTCAGGGGCAATGTGAGGAAGTATTATTTCACAGAGAGGGTAGTGGATGCATGGAACAGCCTTCCTGAGGAAGTTGTGGAGTCTAAAACTGTGGGAGAATTCAAGAATGTATGGGACAGACATAAGGCAATTCTTGTGGGTGGCAGGAAGATATAGGCTGTTGGTTGAATAGGATCTGCGGCCTATCCTGTAGGTAGGGAAATGGGCAGACTAGATGGGCCTAGCGGTCCTTATCTGCCGTCAAAGTCTATGTTTCTATGTTTCTATGTTTCAACATCACCAGCTGTGCTAAACATCCTCTCAGATGGTACACTCATGGGGGGTGGCAACTGATGAATTTCATAGCCAGTTGCAAGAAGTGAGGGGATGAATGCATATTCTGTGCTCAGTAGCCTAATGGACCAACTGGATATAGTTCAAGAGACTCCTTAAAAAGTAGTTCAAGATATTTTCTGCAGAAAAAGGCAGTGACTGAGTCCTCTTCTGTAGATTTTTATGTATGGACATGTTGAACAGTGCCCACTCACTCCCATCAGAGCTACTTGCAGTTATAGGTATTTTTCCCCTTGTAACCTCTTGCTAAAATACCCAATGCACAGGGTCAGATATATCTGTCTTCGGGGGGCCATATATCTTTTTCTATGGTCACCTAAGCAGGTATTCAGAGATGAACCCTTAAATCTTAATAAAGACCTCAGATTTGAAATGCTTCTGTTTCCTGTTTGGTACCACCATACAAGCTTATGTCTGCTGAACCATAAATATTTCTTAGCAAAAGAAAGCAATTCAAAGACAGACCAGGTCTGCTCTAAAATTAGAGTTTTTACTAAAATATATAATAATATGTCAAACATAAAAAACAGAACTCATATCAAAAGACATGCAAATCTTTAAACAAAACAAGGTTTAAAACAGTGCAATTCCTACAACTATATTTAAATTTGTCTAGCTTTCTAAATACCTGTTTTCAGTGCTCAGATGTTTCCTTAGTCAGTGTCAGATACAAATGCATCTCTATAGTGAAAGAGAATAATCTTTTCAAGCAGTATTGGCCAACCCTTTTTGGATGAAGTCATCCAGCCCCTCCTCTGGTCAAATATCTAACAAGAATATATTTTTATACAACCAAAGGATGTAATTTTCTTAATCTATACTATACAGCTTTACAGGATGGATTCATTCTTCAACCTTAGCATAACTCAAGTTTCAATGACACCTCTTTTGATCTCATGCTGTACCCTCTTCAAACAGGCTTCATAGGGTCATTTACAACCTTATACCTCTATGTAACATCCTAGATTCCCTTATTTTAATGTCATAAACCTAGTTTATGATTTCTTTCTTAACAAAATTAACTTAACAACTCTGTAATTAGCTCAGAGAAACAGGATCCTTAATAAAAGTCTTCCAGTAACACATTGTCTCTAAAAAGACTGAGTGTGTGATACAGTGCTGTCAGCAGTTCTCTTGGCCTGCATCTGTCAGCTGAAATCTGGGGGGGGAGATGAGAAAGATCATTCCTAGAGCATTTGAATTTTCAGCAGAGACATTAATACATTTTGTATTAAAACAATATAATACAGCACTCAGAACTGGCTGTCTACATCACAATCCTCCACACCTAGACTGAATTTGGAGTATGTATCCCCTACACGGGATGAGCTTCCCAAATCAGTTCACTCCTCATAGACCCTAGACAACCCATCAGCGTTCTGATTCTTAATGCCTACCCTATGTATAATTGTCAGATCATATCCTTGCAAAGCAAGACTCTATCTTAGTAGTGTCTCATTGCTCTTTCCTATCTGCATCAGCCAAACCAGGGGGTTGTGGTTAGTCTGCACCCCAAAATGCTGTCCATACAAGTACGGCTCTAATTTCTTCAGGGCCCACACTATGGCAAGACACTCCTTTTCCACCATGGAGTATGCTTGTTCCCTGGTGAGCAGCTTCCTGTTCAGGTACCCAACTGGGTGGTCTGTCCCTTGGTTAGACATCTGGCTAAGTACTGCCCCAATACCCACGTCCGAGGCATCTGTCTGAACTATAAAGGTTTTGCTATAGTCCGGACTTGTCAAAACAGAAGCACTGCACAGTGCCTTCTTCAGTCTGGTAAAGGCTTCCTCACAGGATGGGCCTCAAGTAGTTTTCTTTGGCATCTTTTTCTTTGTCAGGTCAGATAGGGGAGCAGCCAGGGCACTGTAATTAGGTACAAACTTTCCTTAGTACCCTGCTGTCCCTAGGAAGCTCCTGACTTGCTTCTGGGTTTCTGGTCTGGGTCACGCTTGAGTCACCTCTGTCTTAATTTGGTTAGGACAGAGCTGTCCCCAGCCTACCACATGCCCAAGGTATGCCACTTCCCCCATGGCTACCTGGCACTTCTTGGCTTTGACAGTGAGCCTGGCCTTCTGTATCTTGCCCAGCACTTCCCTAAGGTGTGAAAGGTGCTCCTCCCAGCTGGTACTGAAGATGGCAAAGTCATCCAGGTAAGCTACGGTGTACTGCTCAGCATCGTTCAACACCTGGTTCACCAACCTTTGGAAAGTGGCCGGGGCGTTCTTCATTCCAAAAGGCTTTACTTTAAACTCAAATAAGCCTATTGGAGTGATGAAGGCCGACCTTTCCCTAGCTCTGTCTGTCAATTCTACCGCCAATACCCCTTCATCAGGTCAATAGTCGTGAGGTAGGTCACCCCTCCCAACTTGTTCTGGAGTTCATCTGTCTGGGGCATAGGGTGGGCAATGGACTTTGTGACTGCTTTCAGTCCACAGTAGTCCACACAGAAATCAGTTGAGCCATCTGGCCTGGGCACAAGGACTACAGGTGAGGCCCAGGGGCTGTGAGATCTCTGGATTACCCCTAAATACATCATCTCCTCCACTTTCCTCCTAATGTCCTTTTGGACAGCCTCGGACACCCAATATGCTGTCCGCCATATGCGCATCTGTGTCCCTGTCTTCACATCGTGTGTCACTAAGGGGGTTAGTCCAGGCTTGGCACTAAACAAGGGGGCAAAGTCTAATAAAACCTCCCTTACTTTCTGGACCTGGTCCAGGGTCCGCTAGGGAGATAATTTTACTGCCTCCACAGAGGACTCCCGCTTACTCTCTTCCAGCAAGTCCAGAAGGGGGGTTTCCTTCGTCCGTCCCCTCCCCATGACCACATACTGCAAACACCATGTTAGCCCTATTTGCATATGGTTTCATCATCTTGACATGGTACATAATTTCTGTCTGTCTATGGTCAGGTAACTCCACAAAATAGTTTACGTCATTTACCTTCCTAACCACTTTGTACGGTCCTGCCCACTCAGCTGGCAGCTTGTCTTTCCACACCGGAATAAGGACCATGACTTTCTGACCCTCCATGTATGAGTGAGCTCTGGCTCTGTGGTCATACCACACCTTTTGTCTCTGTTGGGCAGCTGCCAGGTTGCTCTGGGCTGTCCCCATAAGCTCCTTCAGTCTTTCCCTAAACCTAAGGACATAATCCACAATGGGAGTTCCCTGGGTGGTGTGCTTGTCTTCCCATTCCTCCCGGATCAAGTCTAGGAGCCCACGTACCCTGCGTTCATATAAGAGTTCAAAGGGGG
Organism: Neoceratodus forsteri; assembly: GCA_016271365.2. Classification (NCBI taxonomy): domain Eukaryota; kingdom Metazoa; phylum Chordata; order Ceratodontiformes; family Ceratodontidae; genus Neoceratodus; species Neoceratodus forsteri. The sequence goes on from CM057454.1 coordinate 801,468,262, forward strand.
AAAAGCCTGTCGACTCTTGGGGCACCTCCCTGTATGCAAACAACAGGTGGGGAAGGTATTTCTCACAGTCTCTCCCATGCTGTTCAGCAAACACATGGAGCGTTGACTTTAGGGTACCATTGAAGCATTCCACAAGTCCATTGGCTTGTGGGTGATATGGTGTCATGCATCTCTGCACCACCCACACACTTCTTCCATAAACATTTCATTAGGTCCGACATGAAGGAATCTCCTCGATTGATGATTACCTCCTGTGGAAACCCAACATGGGAGAAAATCCCAAGCAAGGCATCTGTCACTTTGTCTGTCCTCAGAGAGGATAGGGTGACTGCCTCTGGGTACCGGGGTGGCATAATCCACCTCAGTCAAGATGAATCTCTTACATGAGGAGCTGGGGGTATTTAAAGGCCCCATGATATCTATTCCCACCCTCTGGAATGGCTCCTTCACTATGGGCAAGGGGATCAGGGCAGCTTGGGTTTTCTTGCCCGCCTTCCCTATTTCTTGGCACTGGTGACAAGACCTGCAATACTCCTTCACCTGCTGGGTGAAGTTAGGCCAGTAGAAATTGTGGGCTAACCACTGCGTAGTTCGTGTGATTCCCAGATGACCAGATAAGGGAATATCATGTGCAATTTTGAGCAACTGCTCATGATATCCCTGGGGAATGACAAGCTGCCTGCCTAGCATTGCCCCCTCTGTCTGTACTGCCTGTGTATACATAAGTCCATCTTCCCAATAAACCATATGTCTGTTGTCACTTCCCTGTGTGCCTCAGAGTCTGCCCAAGCCCTCAACTTCTCTAAACTAGGGTCACTTCTCTGAGCAGCTGCGAATCCCTCACACCTTCCCAAGGCATGGAACAGGTCCCCTTCAGTGGCTAAACTAGGGTCGTTAGCACTAGCATCAGGGCCCTCAGGATCAATGTCAATCCCAACCCTCTGACAATTGGTCACCCCTGCCTCTTCAGAGTAACCTTCTGTAGCTGTGTGGTCACTCGCTACCAGGAACATTTTTACCCCCTTTTTATCAGTCTCCCCATCTGGAGACACAAGCTGGGGAACCAGCCTCTCATTGGTTTCCACACTGGTTTCTGTGGGGTTCAGGGAACTACTATTTTCCCTTGCCGCTTGGCTATGGGTAACTGCACATACCATCCCCTGTTTGAAATTGTTACCCAGGATCACATCTACTGCTAACATTTTAGCTACAGCCACCTGTTGCACAGTTCCCCCTGTTTCACTCCAGTCCAGGAGAACACTAGCCAGTGGCAATGTTTTCGCTTCACCCGCAAAGTCCTGTACAGTCACGTATTTGTTTGGGATAAGCTGACCAGGCTGTACTAGATCCCCTTTCACCAATGTCAGGGATGCCCCTGTGTCCCTTAACCCCTGTGTCTGTATGCCATTTACCATGACTGGGTGCATGTGTTCTCTCATGTTCACTGGCATGCTCTCAGGAACACACAAAGAACCCACTTCTTTTCTGGTACTACTCTGAGTATTGGTGCTTGCCCTTCTTGGACACTGTCTGGCAATGTGTCCAGTTTCTTTGCATAACCAACAAGCATTTCTTACTTCAGAGAAATCTTTTCTTGGAAACCTGGGGCTAACTGGTTTTGGTGGAGGCAGTGAGGATTTTAGCTGCCCTGAATGCACGTTTTTCCCTTTCTGTGCTGCCACTCAGGCACCCATTCATTCTCAGAGGAGGTGTGCTCTTGGCATAGCAGTCTGAGAGTTCAGCAGCCTCTTGCACTGTATTTGGATCTCGGTCCTCTAGCCAGGTTTTTAACTCTGCTGAGCATGCCCAATAAAACTGTTCTAATAAAATCACATTTTCAATTTTATCAACAGTGTTTGCCTCAATTCCTTCCCACCAACATTTTAAAAACTGACATTGTTTCGTGGCTAGCTCCTCATAGGTTATATCAGGGATTCTTCTGAGCTTATGGAATTTAGCTGTGTATGATTCAGCAGTTAATTCAAACTTTTTTAGTAGTGCAGCTTTTAACTTGTTGTAATCATCACTGTCTTTATTGTCCATGTGACCCAATGCATCCAAAGCTTTTACATTAAGTAGTGGGGATAGCTGGAAGCTCCAGGACTCTCTAGGAATTTTATCCTGAATACAAACTTTTTCAAAAGAATTTAAAAAGGCATCTATATCCTCCCCATCCTTAAACTCAGCTATTAATTTAGAGTTCAATTTGTAACCCAGTCCTGCAGTCCCAGTTAAACCCAAGCCACTTACCTGCTCTGGTGCAGCTGGTCGGAGTCACATCTTCTACAGCTCATGTTGCCACTGGTGCCCCTCTCTCTTCTCCTCTGCCTCTCTGCATTCTCGCTCTGTGTCACAACGTTCTCGCTCTGCCTCATGGTTCACCTCCCTCTGTTGTCACTCTGCCTTGCGGTCCACCTCCCTATGTTGTCATTCCGCCTCATGGTCTGCCTCCCTCTGTTCTAACTCTCTCTTCTCCTCTGCAGCATGCTGGTGCTCATGCTTCTCATGATCTGCCTCCCTCTGTTGTTGCTCTGCCTCCAGTTCCATCCTGTGCAACTCAATTTGCAGTTTGAGTACCTCTAGATTCAGGATACTGGTGACCTTCTTCTTCTGCTGTGGCCCTTCACTGACAGTGGCCCTGCTGTCCACCTCTTTGGCTTGGAACCCCTCACTGGCCACTAGTTCTGCCACACTCAAGGTCTGGTCCCTTTCAATCATGGTCTATGACTCCCTTCTCTGGATATCTGCTACCATCAGGGCCTCTATGAGGTTCTGCTTATTGGCTTTCACCTCGAACAGGACTCCTGTGTCCTCACACAACTGTTTTAACTGTTCTTCAGTGTGCCTGTTGTAGTAGGATGCCATCTTTCCTAACTATTACTACTCTGACTTTGCATTTTAGAAAAAAAATAAAATAGGTAGGAACTTGACTGTACACCAAGTAATATATAGTTCTGTTTTCTTTTTAAATTAAAACTCTGTCTTTTTCTTTTTTTGCAAAAGAGCTTACGGTCTCAGCTGACAGAATAATAAAGCTTGTGATACCAAAATTTTGCCACTGCTGCCAACCAATCTGTCACAGTTTCACTCAGCAGATCAGGCCCTCTACTTCCAAAGTGTCAACCTCTGAACGCATTCTTGTGAACAGTGTAACAAACAAGGTAACCCTCTTGTCTGTTTTTGTGAGTTCGGATCAACCTTTGGTCTCAGTTCTGGAGGAATTCAAACTGTAACCTCTTGCTAGCATACCCAATGCACAGGCTCAGATATATATGTCTTTGGGGAGGCCAGATATCTATGGGCACCTAACCAGGTATTCAGAAATGAACCCTTAAAACTTAATAAAGATCTCAGATTTAAAATGCTTCTGTTTCCAGTTTGGTACCACCATACAAGCTTATGTCTGCTGAACCATAAATATTTCTTAGCAAAAGAAAGCAATTCAAGGACTGACCAGGTTTGCTTTAAAATTAGAGTTTTTACTAAAATATATAATAAAATGTCAAACATACAATACAAAACTCATGTCAAAAGACATACAAATCTTTAAACAAAACAAGGTTTAAAACAGTGCAATTCCTACAACTATATTTAGATTTGTCTAGCTTTTTAAATACCTGTTTTCTGTGCTCAGATGTTTCCTTAGTCTGTGTCAGATACAAATGCATCTCCATAGTGAAAGAGAATAATCTTTTCAAGCAGTATTGGCCAACCCCTTTTGGATGAAGTCATTCAGCCCCATCTCTGGTCAAATATCTAACAAAAATATATTTTTGTACAACCACAGGATGTAATTTTCTTAATCTATACTATACAGCTTTACAGGATGTATTAATTCCTCAACCTCAGCATAACTCAAGTTTCAATGACACCTCTTTTGATCTCATGCTGTACCCTCTTCACACAGGCTTCATAGGGTCATTACAACCTTACAACTCTATGTAACATCCTAGTGTCCCTTATTTTAATGTCATAAACCTAGTTTATGATTTCTCTCTTAACAAAATTAACTTAACAACTCTGTAATTAGCTCAGAGAAACAGGATCCTTAATAAAAGTCTTCCAGTAACACATTGTCTCTAAAAAGACTGAGTGTGTGATACAATACTGTCAGCAGTTCTCTTGGCCTGCATCTGTCAGCTAAAATATGGAGGGGGGGGGAATGAGAGAGGTCATTCCTAGAGCATTTGAATTTTCAGCAGAGACATTAATAAATGTTATATTAAAACAATATAATACAGCACTCAGAACTGGCTGTCTACGTCACACTGTTCTGTTGATTTTTATATACGGACATGTTGAACAGTGCCCACTCACTCCCATCAGAGCTACTTGCAGTAACAGGTATTCTTCCCCATCCAGTGGAACCAAACCTGCCAGATGGAATTCCCTCACTCTCATGACCTTCTGCACCAGCCACCAGTGTCAGCAGTCCTCACATGCAACCAGTCAGCTTATCACACAGCTCTTGTTAAACATTAATCACTATGTGGCTATCTGTAGCCATGTGAAGGGACTCACATTTGAACTGAGGATCCAGCATGGTTGCAAAAACATGGCTGTGACTATCCAGCACTTTCACAAACCTTGCATCCAATTCGGCTCACAGCTGCTCAGTGAGCAGAGCTGCCCCATCTGGAATCTCTGTTTTCCTGGATGCTTTCAGTATAAGCACTGCTGACATCAATTGACTTTGAGTGGCAGTGGATGCACTTAGATCATGGGTACTCCTCTCAAAGGGCCCAAATACTCTCACCATAACATCAACCAATGACCACTCTTGGTGGTTGTACTCTCCCAACATCATACTCCATTGACATGTCATGAAGGGTGCACTTCTGCTGAAGCAGTCTACACAGCACCAGGTAAGATGAATTCCATCTGGCTCTCACATTCTGTATCAAGCTATACTGAGACAGACCAAGGCATTGTTGTACTTCATTTAGTTGGTTAATCTTAAAGTTGCTATCTTATTTATTCTGAAAAATGTTATTGCTTTTTTATCTGTTGTTTTACTTTTTTATATGTTTCATTAGGTGCTCAGAGCCTCAGTGAATGTGCAACCTAAAAATAAAATTAGCCTTGCCTTGCTTTGCCTTTCTCATGTTTACAAGTGATAAAAATGAGCATAGATTGAGCGTGCTGTGGATACAGTCTAGGTAACCACAGTACTGTAAAGTAGCGCAGATGGGACCACTAGATGCTTCGTGTGGGTAGAGCAATGAATGCTGATAAAATATCCATCAGCAACTGCTTATACCACATTTGCCCTATTATCTGAGATGAAAATAACAACATGCAGCTTGGTGCTACCTGTCCATGACTGCAGCATGTCTTGAATGAATGCTAGAATGTTCAGTGATGTTTGGTCTTTCTCTGACTGCCGGGTCATGGAGGGATGAAGGGAGAGCCAGTCATGCAGAGAGAGAAGGAGAAATCTGCAACAGGAGACATGGGACTTGATTTTCAAATGTCCCTCTAGATCAGTGCAAGATATGCCAAACTCTTGCTTGTGGTGAAGCCAGGTGCACCAGAGACCCTGTGTCAGATTGTTATACAGCATGAGTCCCAGCATCAAAGTCCCTATGGCTGCCATAAGTAAGGTTGTGTTCCAACTCATTGGTGCAAGTGGGGGAATTGACGGAGGCCACCAGTATCACAGTCTCTCGTATAATGGCATACCATATGAATTGACCACAGTGTGAGGGGCTTGCTGATGAGGTGCCATCCCAAACAATGCCTGGTGGAACACAGGCATGGCATGCCATATGCCAAGAGCACCTGTGGAGTGTGAAATTGCTGTTGGGTGAGGCCATTTTCCCACCGATGATACCCGTGTCCAGCCATGGCAGTGCCTCTAATGCATTGGCACACACTAGCCGCTACTCTCCACAGCACACCAAATATGCACAAGGATGGTAATCCAGGGGCCAGCTGGCTGAAGGAGTGCTCACAAATGAAGCTGCATGCTCTCCCTGGGCACAACTGCCAACCATGTGTCCATGTGTACTATGTACTCATCATGTGGTAACAGCAGGCATATGCAATTGTGTGCAGGACAGTCTGCTCCTATACCAATAAGGTTGATCCAAAATATAGTTTTTTTTTAAATATTGAATAATACTGTTGAACTGCAGAATCTGGGGCATCCTGAATAGGATGACGGGAGACGAGCACTCAAGATTAATCCTCACCGTAGCTGAGGCATGGCACAGAAGGACAGCACAAGCTCCATTCTTTGATATCCTTGCAACATTCAGTGAAAAGTTAATTGCGCTGTGCAGAATACTGAGGAGCAGAAGGAGCTGATAAACGAGGTGCTAATCTGGGCTTCAGCTGGGAGAGAACGGAAAATCTCACCAGTAGAAGACAGAGAGTGAAACAGCTGCTTGTGGGAAGTGAACGCTCACATGTATCAGGTGACTTAAAAGACACTTTCTTAAAACTTTATAAACTGCTACAAAAAGATATAGGTATTTCCTATAATGTAATAACGCTTGAAGAATATTTAGAGAAGGAGCAAGCACCCTGCAGTTTCCTGGTAAACATAATTCCATCCTCTGGTCTGGAAGACTTTGAGTTTAAAAATCAGTGGCTAGCAGCTGCTAGCCTGTGCTCAAAGATCTTTATTAAATTGCTTATCAAGGCTGATTTAAAGAAATTGGAAGTACTAAATAAGGAATTGTAGGAAGCGAGGATACAGGCGTTGGCTTTAAAGGACTGGACAGAGTATAAGGAGTTAGACATGAAATTCCAAAGAAATTTGATAAAATTAGAGAAAGAGATTATTGAGCAGAAAGAGAAAAAAACACTTAAGAGAGATGAGGAAGACTTTGCTAAAGGCAATATATTAAAGTGGGGAAGACAGCAACCCAAAAGCAGGGGAACGAGTCGTAGCCACAGCAGGGTGCATTTCAATTTAAATACACAGAAAGAAACCAAAACAGTGGTCAACCAAACTGGTAGAAAAGCAAATGCATTGGGAGATCCTGATTCAACACCAACACCGGGGACCAGAAGAAGTGCTGAAAAAGCTTTTTTAGAGAAACAGGACTGCCTAAATCAAAGAAGGAAAGAACAAGGAGAGGCAGAAGAGGTGGCAGAAGAACAAGTGGATGTGGAAAGGAAATTACGCTCTGGTAAAAAGACAGCTACAAATAATTAACATTTCTGGAATACCACTAGCAGAGTTACAATGTTTGGTTTTGCACAGGGGACTGTTGTTTATTCCTACACATAGAGTAAACTTGTTTCAAGTGCACTTGGATTTAAGAACGTTTTTCAGGAAAATTAGGATGAAGGTGTTTTTTTGAGGAGAAAAAATGAACTGCTTTAATTACAGAAAGAACTATGGGTTTCAGTAAAGCAACTGTGAGTCCAGCTAATGAGAATATCGAGGACATTGATTTCATCTTAAGAAATACCACTGCACATGAACTTGCAGGTAATCGGAACTTTTCAGACACTTTGTTTAACTTGGATGAGATTAGTGACATTGAGTTGCAGCAGCTGTTGGATGACAATGCTTGCCATAATGACAACATGACTGATGTAATTACTAATGAGCAGTTCAAAGCTGGCAGAAAAATGAAATTTAAAGAGAAATCATCTATTTGTCCTTCCACAACAAATGCTTCCATATTAGCTTATGAGAGGATAGTTACTGTGCCTCACAAGTGCGGAATTTATCATTTGAAAATAAAGGTAATAAACAGTACAATTTAAGTCAAGAAGAAATGTTGGCAGTGAACTGACTTAGTGAGAATAAAAACTGGGTGATAAAACAAACAGATAAGGGAGGCAACATTGTTATAATGGAAAGGAATCAATACATTAGAATAGTAGAAACTTTAAATGATGAAAGGAACTACAGAAAGTTGTTGCATAATCCTAAAAATAGTTTTAACAAATAATTGTTTCAAATATTCACTAGGGCAGTTTCCAGTAGCAATATTACAAAGGATGAATTTAAGTACCTTTGGAATGGGCATCCAGTTACACCGGGTTTCTATGTATTGCCAAAGGTGCACAAAGATTTAAACAACCGCCCAGAGAGACCCATTGTCTCTGGAAACTGTTCCATTACAGAGAGTCTAAATCACTTTCTGAATTACTTTTTACAAGACTATGTAATTCAATTACTTTCTCATCTAAAGGACACTGGGGGCACTTTACATAAATTTGAGTCTTTCATGCGGCATGAAAACTACACCTGGCTTGGCATAGACATTAAAGCCCCCTATACGTGCATCAGCCATGATTTAGACATGAGAGTGTGCAGGTTTTTCCTTGAAAATAGAACAGACAGAAATTTGACTATTGAATTTAAATTAGTGGCTCTGGATTTCATTTTGAACCACAACAATTTAGAGTTTAACAAAGAACGTTATTTACAAGTTTGTGGCACTGTCATGGGTGCCATGGGGGGGCAACAACTGGTCAGTGGAGCTGTGGGGTTGGATCCAGGTACTGAAAAACAAAAAAAAAAAAACAATGGCTAGAAATGGAGAGGTGGGGGCACTGCCCCCATGCTCCCCTAAATGGTGCCCCTGCCAGTATGGCACCCGCTTATGCCAGTTTATTTTTTGGGTGGTTCAAAATGTTAATAATTTACAACAGAGAGACTAATCCATTTTTTCAGAACATCAAGACTTGGCACTGTTTTATAGATGATTGCATATGTTTGTGGAAGGGTGATGCCACTGATATTCCCAAATTCATTGACTGGTTGAACAACGAATACAATTTATGTTTCCCATACAAGTCAAATAAAAATTAACTTGAGTTCTTAGATATTGTGTTTTCCACCTAACAATATTGTCACATCCAAAACATATAGGAAAGAAACAGCTACTAATTCCCTTCTTCGAGCAGATAGTGCCAACCTCCTAAACTGAAGAATGTAATTCCATATAGACGAATGCTTTGGCTTCGAATGATTTGCAGTAATGAGGCAGACTTTTCAGAAACAAGCTGAAGATCTTAGTGAAAGAGTCCCAGCAAGGGGATACTCTAATGTAACAGTAGAGCTAGCTAGACAGAAAGCAGCATCATTGGAAACGAAGGAGCTGTTATAAAGTGGCAGACAGAAAACAACAAAGTGTTTAGAAAAGGCCACAGTTACCTTTGTAACTGAATTTAATTACCTGGCAGGTAGAATCGGAAACGTTATTCGTAGGAACTGGCAAATTCTAACATGTGATATCAATGTGCAGAGGTCCATCACTAGTAAACAAAGGGTCTCTGTTAAGAGGGTGACAAATATTAAACATAGAGTGGTCCATAGCAGACCACCTACAGAAGATTGTATTGAAAGGGGCGCATGGTTACCACAATGACCAGTAGGGTTTCACAAATGTCAGCGTTATAATATTTTTAAATTTGCAACACCAGGCAAAACATTTGTACATAATGGAGAAGTAAAAGCAAACATTTAGCAATGTATAACTAGTGACATACCTTGTGTGATGTTTGTGCTGTGGTGCACATGCAGCAAAATCTATGTAGGGTGCACCACTCAAATTTTTAAACAAAGGATCCAGGAACATATAAGATCAACAAAAAATAAAGGGGAAGACACACTGGTTGGTGTGCATTTTGCCATGCACCGCAACTCAAATTAGAATGATGTGAGCTTCATTGGGATAGGCCAAGTGCCAGTCCCTAAAAAGAGTAGCAACAGAACCAATATGCTTTAAAAAAAATAAAGATATGGGATCTTTACACTACGGAGTGTGAAACTCATGGAACTGAATGACCAATGGGACCTCAAACCTTATATCCTTGATTAATAGATAATGCTATACCCTGGACCCCTGCTGGGGTGAATGTGCTTTCCCATAATAGTGTATTGGTATATATATAGATATAATGAAAAGAAAGAAAAAAGAAAAAAATGTGAAAATATATAGTGTTTACAACCCTTTGTGCAGAAAAAATGTTTCCTGATGGTCACTCTTAATCTGTAACATTGTTTGAATGTTTGCTGTTTAATAACAAATGTAATGTGCTTTAAGGTTGCTTATTGTACATATACTAAGGTTTCCCTTATTATAAGGTTAAATAGACAGAAACAATATAGTGAAAATATGTGTATTTCCAACATAGGCACTTAATTAATTTGCAATCTCTGGACTGTGATGCATATATTTCTTTTTATTTCCACAGTCTAAACCACCCCTTTTAGCCTCTCAGCTAATTTTGTCCTGAGGGTTAGTATCTGATAGCAACATCATCAATGCTTCTTATATTGCAAAGCGATATTTGTTCCAGAAAAGAGCTACTAGGACAGATCATTTCTTAAAGACATTGCTGGTGTTATTTCTGCTTAATATTTTAATTACTGTATTTGTCATTTGCTAAAACTGTAAATTGTGGAGTTGGTTATTTAGTTATTTAGTTCTAATTTCAGCTACCTCTTGCAAAGGGCTGTTTTTTCTGCCAGTCCCCAGCCCCTCCCCGGCTTTCAGACCATTTTGTATTATTTTTCTGTCCTGACCCTGCTGGAGCCTTACCTTGGTCTGTGACCTGCCCCCTGATTTAGACCTGCATTATTTTCTTTGTTTCAGCTAAATAGCCCTCTCCAAGCTAATCCTTCCCCCTCTGACTCCAAGCCTTCTTAACTTTTCCTTCTCTGCTCCTCTCCTCAGGCTGTCTGTTGCCCCATCTGGACTAAGCCACCAACGTGGTCTCTGCAACCAGAACCTGCTCACTTCCCTGTGAGCGGGCAAGAAAGGAGCTTGCACCTGCCCAGAAGATTTCACCAGCCTCATGGTATGGCCCACAAGCAGAAACTCTGCTTGCTTGAAGAATTTTCTCCTGCCCACCAATCCACCCCACCACCAACACACATTAAATACAGTTAAGCTCCTCCTTCCCCAAGCCAACCTTCCTGTTTTGGCCAGGCCAATTTGTCAGAGCTGGTTAAAAGGGACACGCTCCTCTCAGTTCTTCAACCATACTCAGGAACTCTTTATAGCTCACAGTTGATTGTTCCATTTAAAGCTCACAGCTGCTAGTTCCCACAGTTTTGCTAATTCCCTCGAACCAACACACAGTCTTAGTTAACATTATGAATCTTTTACTCTTTACACTACTGGCTTTGTCCTTGCCATCCACACTACTGATTACAGACCGCTGTGCTCAAGTGCTAGCCCTAGGCCAGGAATCTCTAACCTATTTCACAACTACCCATTCCCCTCTGTTCCACCCTTCCCCCTGCCCCACCTGGAAACTATTCCCGCTTGGACCAATCACCCTCTGTTTCCTTTCCAACTCAGATCACCGTCATTTTGGTAACTACCTGTCCTCTTGTTCTTGGACAATGTACATCCCCCCCAGCCCATACATCCTCTTCCTCTCCCTCCTACACCTAGCAGGTGACATTGAGTGTAACCCGGGTCCTCCCAACTCCTGTATTATCTCCTCCACTAGCACCTGGACAAATGCCACAGGCCTGAAGTTTGCATATATTAACATCTGCAGCCTCCCCTCTAGGTTCCTCAACCTGGAGGCATGGGTTTATCTGAACAAGCCCCATGTGCTGGGAATCTCTGAATCCTGGTTAAAACTTCACATATCTGATGCTATTTATCAGCTACTTGGTTACTCCTCCCTTTGCCTCGTTATGCCCAGCAAGGAAAAGGAGTGGAGGTGTAGCATTGTTCCTCAGGGAACCCCTCTCTTCTTCTTTTGGCCTCTGCTCTGATACTACCTCCCCTAGTGAATGGATCCTCTCTGAGCTAACCCTGGGCTCTACAAAGAAGCTCTACACTGGCTGCTGTTATAACCCCCAAACTACTGGTTTGGAGAGTCTAACCAACTTCTATTCTGGTTTCAGCTCACTCTCCCCTACCAGAGACACCATTCTCCTTGGAGATTTCAACTTAAACTAGTTGCATGCCAACCACTTGGACTATGTCTGTCTGCTAAAGCAACACCATCTTGTCCAGTCTATTATGCTACCCACCAGGCAAAACCCTCATACTGCCACGCACACCCTTCTGGACTGAATCATCACTAACAAGGAAGACTGTGTACTTCAAGCTGGAACAATGGCTGACTCCATCAGTAACCACTCACCCACTTTCATTTTCTGGTCAACTAAGTCCAAGCGCCCACCCCATCCCAAATACCTATCCTTTTGAAATTTCCACAGCCCTGACACCCCATTCCTCCTTAGCAAAGCATGGTCGCTGGACTGGTCTGTACTCTACTCCCTCACAGATGTGTCCTCAGCAGTGACTTCTTACACTCAGACCTTGCAGGCCCCACAAGAAAAGCATTTCCCGCTCACAACAAGGTGGGTCTGAGGTGGTTGCTCCTCTCTCACATAAAAGATAGAAATCATTCATGGACCACCTACAAGGCATCCCTGCCTTCTGCAATGCCTGCAGACATATGATAAACCAGTGTTGGGTAAGTTACTTTTTCTATTATTTTCTATTACTTTTAGAAACTTGTTCCAGAAAGATCTTTGCAGTCACTAGCAAGGATGGAGGAGTGCTAGAACAAGTAATACACTAGACAGGTATAGTTATTAATGTCTTTTTATACAAAAGTAATATGTAACTGTAACTGATTACATTTATTTGAAAGTAGCTAGTAACTAACCAATAAATTTCAAATAAATGTCATCTGTTATAGTTTTTTATTAGTTTTGTATTGTTTTTGTAAAAAAAAGAAATAAATAACTGTAACTGGCAGGTGTATTACTTTTTCTAGTACTTCTCCATCCTTGCTAGTGACTGTGCAGAGCTTCCTGGATCAAGTTTCTAAAAGAAATAGAAAGTAATAGAAAAAGTAACTTATGCAACACTGTGAAAAACCGGTTCAAACACCTGGCTAAATCCCTAATGCAGAACTACCTCCATAACCTTCAGAAGAGAAGTCTTGGTGACCCGAGGAAATTCTGGGAGTCCATTGGATCACTTTTAAACACCCAAACTGGCAAGTCTGCCCCGCAGCTTAATTTCTCCTCCTGACTGATAACAGACCCTCTGGAAGTGACCTGAGCTTCCAATGATAAATTTACTGACCTGTCCACGCTCCTCTGCAAGCTCCCAAGTGACCAGCCCAATAGATCAGCCTATCACCCCCAAACTGCCCATTCCCCCAGCCCCCCTTCCTCTATCCCCCCCTTTTTAATTCAAGGCTGTCTAACTTATTGATACCTTTAAGCTTTTTAAGTGCCTCCCAAACCATGGCTCCCTGGCTCTGATGGCCTCTATTCCATCTTCATCAGACTCATCTCCCCTGCCATTGTAAAGCCCCTTACATTTATTTTTAACCTACCTCTATCTACCTCTATCATGCCCGACCCTTGGAAAACAGCCAAAGTAATACCTATTTTCAAAGCTGGTGACCCCCATTCCACCGACAACTATTGGCCAATCTCCATCCTCCTCCACCTAAGTAAGCTGTTCGAGAAAGTCATTCACTACCAGCTTACTGAACACATTGAAAATAGTTGGTGAAACCCCATCTGGAGTACTGCATCCAGTTCTGGAGTCCTCATCTCCGCAAGGACATAGACACAATGGAGGCATTTCAGAGGAGGGCAACTAAAATGGTGCAGGATATGCAAGAGAAGCCATACGAGGAGAGACTAAAGGAGCTTAATATGTATCCCCTTGAGGAAAGGAGGGAGAGGAGGGACATGATAGAAACGTTTAAGTACCTCAGTGGAATTAACAAAGTCCAAGGGGGTAGCATCTTTCAGAAAAACAGATGTGCAAGAACAAGGGGGCACAATTTGCAGATAGAGGGGGATGGCTCAGGAGCAATGTGAGGAAGTATTTTTTCACAGACAGGGTGGTGAACGCATGGAACAGCCTCCTGAGGAGGTTGTGGGACCTAAAACTGTGGGAGAATTCAAGAATGTATGGGACAGACATAAGGTAATTCTTGTGGGGGGTAGGAAGAAATAGGCTGTTGGTTAACTAGGATCTGCAGCTTATACTGTAGGTAAGGAAATGAGCAGACTAGGTTCGACACGTGGTCCTTATCTGCCGTCAAAGTCTATGTTCTATGTTTCTATGTAAAATACAACCTCATGTGTAGCCAGCAGCATGGCTTTCACAAGAATCATAGCACCACCACTGCTCTTGCACTGCTGATTGACAACATCCTCAAGAACATGGATAATGGGCAAGCCACTGACACTGTCTTTGTAGACCTCTCCAAGGCTTTTGACTTGGTAAATGATGCCCTATTCCTCTCTAAACTTCAGCTTCTTGGATGTTCCCTCAGTGTATCAAACTGATTCCTTAGCTGCCCCTCCAGTCTCTCCCAATTTGTCTGTGTAGGCCCCACCTGCTCCCGCCTGTCTCAACCAGTGTCCTTCAGAGCTCCATTTTGGGTTCCCTGATTTTCTTCTTATTTATAAATTCCCTTCCCTCTGAAAGTCTTACCTGTCACTCCCTCTTCTATGCAGATGATCTTGTCCTTTTTGTCAGTGACAAATCCCCCTCCCACATTTCTTCAGGTCTCACTCAAAACTATGGAGCAGCCCATAACTGGTTTGTAGCCCTCCTCTTGGTAAACATCAAGAAAATAAAGGCCATGCTGTTCAGGACAAAGTCTTTACTAGCTAAGCTCAAATCTCCCTCCTCTCTCAGCATTGTCTCCACTGATAGCCAGGTGCTAGAGAATGTTGAAACGTTCAAGTATCTTGGTGTCATACTCGACCCCTTCCTCCCTCTCCTTCTCTGAGCACATTTACTCAGTAGTTCACAAGATTCACCAAAAGCTGGGTATAGCCTACAGGTTCAGGCATTACCTCACCCCAGAGGCTCAGCTTGCCATTGTCCAGGGAAACTTCCTCCCCATAATTGATTACTGTTCCACTATTTACACTAGGGCATCATCCTCCCTCACTGCCAAACTCTCCACTGCCTACAACAGTGCCTGTTGCTTCACCTTACTGGCCCCTTTTTCCACCCACCACTGTGTCTTTTATCCTTCACTTGGGTGGCTTCCACTCCAAGGCCACTTTGACTTTACCCTTTGCTGCATGGTCGATAATGCTGTATGCTCCGACCAAGAGTCCCCTCTTGCAGCCCTTATCAAAGTTAGGACCTTGCGCCACTGCTTCTGCTCAAACACTACCCCACCCCTCCATGTCCCCAGGGTATCTATCACCATGGGTGGGAGAGCCCTATCTGCTGCTGCCCCCAACTATGGAACAAATTGCCAGCCAGGCTTCGCTCCCTGGATACCCACTGCCTGTTCAAATCATGCCTCAAAGACTGGCTCCTAGCTGAATTGAGTTGTTGGTGTTTTCCTGGGTAGCTTCAAAGTTCCCTTCTCCTCCCTGCTAGCCTGCAATGGTTACCTGGTACAGTGGTCCTTAACTGGCTCACTGTTACCTGTTATCTGCCTTTGTATTTAATATTATGTACCCTTTTTTTAACTCTGTTTCTGCACTGGTGCACTGAGGTATCTCTCAGTGGTGCCTACATGATGTCCCTGCTACTCCCCACCGTGATCCTCTCCTTAGCCATCCATCACATCAGAGAAACTTCTCAGCTCCCCGGATCAACCACTGGGGGAGGGCCTGCCACTACACCCTTGGCAGTGTCTTTCTGAAATTAGAGGGTCATCTCTCTTAGGGAGCGGCTGTGGATCGCCGAGGTTGATATCCGATATTGGACATGTGAGGGATGCCACAGAGGCCCATGTCACCTCCTCAGTATGCTGGGGATTTTCTGGTTTAGTCCCTCCCCAGACAAGGGACATGCAATGCCGCCCTGCCCATTATGTGAGCATGCCCAGAAGGTAGCTGCCTTACATCTCCCCCTTGCTTTGGTTCCAATTGCAGTAGTACACCTGGTTTTCACCGGGTGTCGCTAACTGCATGGAACACTTCCCCCTCCCTCCCAGAAGAGAGCAGTCCTCCGGACACTCAGTCCTCTCCTCCCCTGCCAACCCCTGTCAAACCGGCTTGTTCCCAAACTTGGGTCACCGGCGAGGCGTGAGGTGTGGCGTCCAGTGTCTCAACCCTCAGCACCACCGGACCAGCCTAAAATTATGTACCTTTATTGTCATGGTCCATTGTTTGTATTATCTTGTATTGCTTTGGCACCATTGTATTAACTTGTCTTCTATGTTCTATTGTATGATGCTTAGTTGCCTCCTGTGCCATTGTGATGGCCCAGGTCATGCCTGAAAATGCTCCCTGGAATCAGTGTACTTACCCAGTTATCAAAGTCATAAATAAATAAATAAATTATATAGGAGATATCTTATCCTCTTTCTCAGACTTTAACTTTGTTTATCCTTACAGATCCTTTAACCTCTGTTTAGCACTTTGTGGCATTTGGCTAACTGATGATCAGGGAAGCTACATGCAGGATCTCATCTGTCTTCAAAATAACTCCACTCTTCTCTCTTTTCCACAAGGTCTTGTTTAAATAGTTACAAACTAAGCATTAGCTTAAGGAATTATTTTTAGATTACAATAATTAAATTTTGACCTTTTGGGGCACTGATTTGATAATAGATAATGTTGTAATTTTTACTATACAATTTTACTTTGTAAATTAGCTTAATAGTATGAGAGATTGTAGAGCATTATATAAAAATGATCTAATCTTCACTCATGCTGATGAAAATAGTTTTCATGAGATGACAAATGAATATTCATGAGATGACATATATTAAGGAATCACATGCCGTCCACCACACCACGCCCCCTGACAAAGGGTTAGACACCCGAAGCAACAGGGCAAGTGGCGGTGTGGCAGCCTTGTACTGACTCACTTCTATTACTCAATATTAAAAAAAATATATATTGGATCAACCTTATTGGTGTACAGTACTTTATGCTTTGTGCTGGGAGTGCAAGTAAACTTATGGACTTGGTGTTTCATTGGATTTGCTACCATTACCTGCACCCCTCCCAACCTGGGCCATTTGCAGTTCATTTATCTGGATTTTGATTTCAACAGTCTGCTCCTATGTTGGTGGCATGTGGGGACTACTGGCACTATTGGTATTGTCAGACAGGGCATCTGCACACCTATACCACCTTCCTCTGTGGCAGCCATACAGCTGAGCCAGTCCTACAACATTTTGATCTGACCACCAATTCATATGTGCTCAGGTACCTGTACCTACAGTGTGCACATGTGCAGCTAGTTGCATATACATGATCCCTCTCCTCTCAGCAATGGCAGTCGAGGTGGCACACAGGATGTTAGAACAGCTTAGGGCTGGTTTACCTCAGGGTGGTGACTGCAAACTTTAAGGGCCTTGTGGAATCCCACATTAGGGGATGTGGTAGCCAGGGTCAGGCTCAAGGCCCTATCCACCATGGAACACCCCTGACTGTGGTGCAGGGCCAGTCTGGCACAAGGATAGCCAATTTCAACGCAGCCTGCATTTAAAAATTTGGGACTGAAGCAACATTTGACACAGGGAGCCACTTGCATTAATTCTATTGGATGCAAGTTCTTTGTGTCAAACTCCGGGCTTTGGAAATGGACCCCATAGGGTTTCACACATGCCAGTGTGCGGTCAAGGAGAGCTATACATGCATGGAGTTTGTACTGCTCAGATGTCTGCAGTGTAGTGGAAAACTCCATCCACAGCCTCAGAGAGAAGTGTGGATACTGTCATTCTCACCCCCTCATATAGCTTTGGCACCACAGTGCATGAAAAGGTGGAGTGTGATGGAGACAGTACCATGGTTGCAAATGATGCAGAAGTCTGTGAAAGCCAATGTCTTCCACAAGCAAAAAAGGATTGCAGATCCAATGCCATCATTCCACCTACAGTATGAACTGTGTGATGTGTTGTGCTGTTGGATGAGATGACTGGTACTTAGTTCTGACCTGGAACTCTTCCACTGTTGGCAATGGCCATGGATGGGGGAGCTCCATGCTTGCCAGGTGATGTGCAAATAGCAGAGGACTGGTGCCTGCTGGGAGTGCTTGGGGTGCATGGAGGACTCTTTGGTTTTGAGGGAGATGGATTGGTAGCAGCAGCATTTTTTTAGAGACAGAACATTCTGTGCATTTACAGTGCCACTAGCACCACTGCCTGCATTATAACCATAAGATGGATCTCATGGAACCACAGGCATAGAACCTGACACTTTAGAAACCAGGGGGTGTTTTACCTTTAGCTGGTTCATTAATGAGATGGTTTCTAAATTTGCTAGAGATTTCCCCCTGCTAATAGTCATACTGCACATTGTGACCTTGCCTTTCTGTTATCTTCGTTCAGTAACCTGAAATGCAACCATACCGTGCTCTTATTACCCCCAACACCACTCATGTGGCTAGTGTCACCAGTACCACTACCATTCTTTTGGCCCCATTAGCCTTTCTTGGATTGTGTTGGGGGCCTTAACTAGAGTGCTGACAGCACAACAGCTCTGTGAAAGCAACCAATTTATTTATTAAAGGAACTGTTTAAAACTTTTACATGTCTGGGTTCAGAATGTTATGTTCATCATGGTATCCTGTGACTTTGGCGACTGCAATTGGGTGCCTACCGAAAGGGCAACTCAGTTGCAGTGCCTGTCATTGGGGCCACCATGGAAAGTGGGTGACCGGATTGAGGGGTGCATAAAAATAGTGACATCCTGTCGCTATATGCCTACGTGCTGGGGTGGGGGAGTGAGCATGCTGAGCATGGGGTGGGAGGAGATAGAGTGATTGAAGGGGGTTGGCACCATGGTGAGATGCCAAGCTGCTCCTGTGGTATGGTGGGTGGGTTCAGGGCTGGGGTGGGATTGGTGCTGGGTTTGGGTCCAGGCGCAAGTACTTTTTGTTGCACCCAGCCTGACTTTTATTTTTTCTGCTTTTGCACCCCCCTGACATGCACCCCCCTGAGTTGAGAATCCTTAAGTAGGGGGATGTGGGGGGTGCATAAAACAAAAAATCTGACTTCCCCAGAGCTGTTTTGCTGTGCACCGGGGGGTACATCACCGAAATGTATTTTTGGTGATGTGCCATCGCCCTGACAGTAATTGGTGATCGGCGTTATCACTTAGATCCGTTAATCATAATTCAAACAGAAGAGGATGTAGTTGCATAAGACAACTGAGTTTCTAAATCATCAGACACTATAAGCAACTGATTGTCAAGAGCTGCTGTGTTACCTGCACCCTAGTTAAGCCCTCTAACACAATCCAGTTCTGAGAATCAGCAGTAGCCTAACAGTGGCTTTCATAGACTGCAAATGCAGACACCCCCCCCAAATGTGCTTGACACTGCCTTGTCTTAGTAGAAGCATAAAAGACATAGTGGAGAGTGACTCAGAGTGTTAGTAGCACCAGAAAGTGGAGGCAGAAAATGCTGCCACTGGTAAGAAAAAGCAACATACTGTATTCTTTTGATATTCATAGAAAGCATTGAACAAAGACAGAGTGCTAAAATAACATATGTTTAAACCCATTTATTTAACAATTACTGAACAGAACACTAAATCACTGAAACAAAGTAGTGTAAGTGACGTCACATTTATCAGCAGCTGGGAAAACTGAAACTATGGAGCTTAATGAGCACACAGAATATAAAGCAAACCGTGGAACAAACAGATTTTTTTTTGCAACAAAAACATTTACTTTTTATTTTATTTATTTAAACAATTTTTTTGGCCAAGAAAGACACACTAAGTCAAGGTTTCTTTCAAGGTGTGTCCTAGGAGCACAGGGAAGTTAAGTAACTTGCTTATGGTCACACAGTATGCAAGTGGTGGCTGTGGGATTTTAACGCAGTTCTTCAGGTTTTGCTGCTTAGTACTCTTAACCACTATGCTATACTGCCTCCCTTTAAACATTTTTGTCTTGGTATGAAACAATGAACAGAAAGAAAAGCACTCGTTGCCAAAAATGTTCTTCGGGAGGCACATATATAATGGCAATTATGCACATGGGTATGCACGTGAGTTGCATTGTTAAGGTTATTGTATAAGGTTATGGTATATGACATTTCTGAAATATTGCTAGACAAAAAAGTAAATGCATATAGAAATGATGGTTTAAACTGCAAATAATGCATACACTAGTAAAATGAAAAGTAACAAATGTGTATACATGTAGCCACTTTTAGGTAGCTTGTTATAAAGCTGAAATCATACTAAAAACACAGACAACAAGGAATTACAAAAAGTAAGCACTGTATACTCTTCTTTCTTTGGGGAAAATGGTACTAGACAACAAAATTATCTAGCTAAAACTAGAGTAATAAAAATGCCATAAATAAAATTGCCTGACCTCCAGACAGTTATGAAAGAAATATGAAACCTATTTTTATATTGTTATACAACAGGCAGACCATGTACTTCCCCGGTGAAGCCCTTTTAATGGTGAAATGTCAGATATGCCAGTACATATCCCTTTTGAGGTGAATACATGAAAATAAATCACTGAAGAGTAAAAAAGAACTATTTGGAGTCTGGCTGGTTTGTTGCAGTTATTTTACTTTAAGTAAAGTCAACCATGCCTTACATTTGCAAAGACAAGCTATATAAAAAATTACAGGGATTGGTAACTGTAAGGCAGCTTCAGGAAATATAGTTGGAAACAAGTAACACTTTTTACTATGTACGAACCAGAACTAGGAATTATATCATATTTAATCAACTTTATAGTACTAAAAATGACTTGTTTACCTTTTGAACTTTCACATGTTCCTATTTGCCTCCACTCCTCAGTAAACAAAAAGTGCATTTTAACCTTTGACCTTTTACAACATACTACTTGCTTCCATCTTTTAGCCTATGAAAATTGTTGGCAGCCATACAACTGCTACTTACATCTTTACCCATAACAATTCTTTTTTGGGACAGTACTACTTTTTAGATAGCCAAGAATATAAAAAAAACCAATCTTTTGACAATTGTAAAAGTGAAATGGGAACTGGTTTAACCAGGAAAGGCACTCTAAGCCAGAGTTTGTTTTCAGGTGCAACCTGGGAGCACAAAGAAGTTAAGTGACTTGCTCAGGGTCACACAGTATGTAAACAGGGGCTGATGGGATTCAAACCCAGGTCTCTAGGTTTGCAGCTCAGTGCCCTTAACCACTACACTATACTGCCTCTGGAGGACAGGGTAAGCAGAATTGTGATGGTAACTGCTGGCTCTCAGTCTTAGCTGGCACTGGTTGCAGGGTGCTGGTTTGGCGCCAAGGGGTGAGGACATATACAGGTCTTGCTTCTAGCATTTATAAGTCTGTCATGCAATATTTAGTAGCCGATACAATAGGTTACGGAAGCTACTGCTTTAGGGGGTAACTGCTTTATAATAAGTACCTAAATATTATGGCATAGGTTAGCTTAGGTTAATTGATTTATAATAGTATTGCTGCTTTATGATACTTCATTACAATATGAATGCTGTGTTGTAATTAGAGATGGGCGAAGTGGCCCCGATTCGCTCCATGAAGTGAGTCGCGGAAAGTAGGTGAATTCACAGAGCTCTCCACAGCGTGAAGTGGAGTACTTCATGTTATAGTGGGTCACGCGAAGTCTATTGAAAACAATGACTTCCATTACTCTGCCTTCCCAAACCACTACTCCACCAATTCTTAAGGTGAAGTACATTGAAAACAATGTACTTCACCTCACTTCTCCTTGTTTTTAAGCTCCAAAGGTGAATTTTGCAGTGATTCAAGGGATTTCCGGTCACATGGGCTCTAGATTGTTCTGCACAGCCTCAATTTGGGGTAGTGTGTGTAGGAAGCTGTAGGAGACAATCTGCTCTGAGAGCTCTCTGCAATTCAAACCTTCTAAAAGCTGTTGAACCCCCGGGCTGTTGGTTCAGTTCCCACATCTGGTACTTGGATTAATATCCCAGTACTGACACTGTAGTGCAGCATGAGAGGGGTGCTGCACTTCTGAGGTGCCGTCTTTCGGATGAGACGTTAAAACCGAGGTCCTATCTGCCTGGATTGGTGGTAGTTCAGGTGGATGCTAAAGATCCCATGGCACTTATCGAAAAAGAGTAGGGGAATTTCCCCGGTGTCCTGGCCAAATTTCCCTCATTCACTTAAAATACCACCAACAGCTTAATCTGGTTCAAGGTCAGTTGGCATTCATCTGTATCCCCTCCCCCGGGTCGTGCCGGAAAATAGTCAGGATTTGTCTAGTGCACTTACCCGGTCAACAAAAGCTCAATAAAATAAAAAAGCCTTTTTGAGAAATTTTTTTTTGTTGAAACTTTAGTTCATCGATTATAGGAAACACTCCTGTGGTCATATCATCGAGTATTTATTGTTTGTGTGTGGATTTTGAATGTTAATGTACAACCTTCAGTCTGTGTACTGAGAAACAGTGTAAGTGTGCTTTGGGGTATGGGCGTATCTGTGGTGTAGGTAGATTAACTTGGAGAAAATGACAGTGCTTTCTGTTTTGGTGATATTTTTCTTGTGTAACTGAGTAATCACAGTAATATTTTCAATACTTCTTGCCATTTTTTTGCTGATAGTTGTGCAGCAGTGTATAATTTTAGTTTGTTTAAAATATGTGGTTATATTACTGAAGTTTTCAATTTGCTGCACATTACTTTGTGTGTGTGAGTATGTTTGTTTATTTATTTGTTTATTTGTATAATTTGGATTTACAACCTTTGAGTCAATGTCTCATTTACAAAGGCACCTCGTCACAGGGAGGGTAGACATCAATTGGTAGTGAGGTACAACAGTGGAGAACGATATAGGTGAGGTACAATAAACACAAAGCAGTTCCAAAATTACAGTGGTACACAGAAGCTTGCAATTAGCTACATTTGAATCTGTCATACCTATAGGTAGTAAGGTACGTGCTACAGATTCTAGGGGGAGTACCTGGGGACAGGGGAGGAGGACATAGGGTAGGTTGATGGGAGAGGCAGTCCAGAGGACGTTGTCAGTTACTGGGCCAGGTGGGGCTCTAGATTAGAGGCAGTCAGGGGCATTTACAGCTCTGAGCGTCAGAGAGGTGGTTCCGGAGGCTGATTTTGAAGGGGCCGATTTTGGGGATGTTTGTGATATGGGGGGGGGGGGAGAGAGCTGAACCAGGAGGAGGCTCTGTAATGGAAGACCTTTTGGCAAGAGAGGTCCTGGTTCTAGGTACCTGGAAGGTGGCCTAGACTGTGCTTCTGGTGGCAACTGATTGGGAGGCCAGTTTTAGGATGCAGTGACCCATGGGGGGAGAGCCCTAGTAGAGATTTTTTGGCCAGTATGCAGGTGTGGTAGTGCAGGCGCTCGTCAAAGGTGAGTAGGTTTGAGGAGGAGTAGAGCTGACAGGTGTGCACTCATCTAGGGGTGCCGGTCAGGAGCCTGAAAGCCTTGTTGTTGAGGTCTGGACTTTGGTGAGGGTGGTGCTGTCAGCAGCAGCATAGATGGGAAGTCCATAATCAACCAATGACAGAATGGAAGAGGTGATAGCCAGCCGGAGGGCATTCTGAGGGAGGCAGTCTTGTTGGTGGTAAAGGAGTCCAATCCGGGTGTTTATGGCAGTGGACAGGGTTTTAAGATGGGAGTGGAAAGTGAGTGCCATGTCAAAGGTGATGCCCTGATATTTGTATGCTGACACCTATTCAAGGGTGTGTAGGGAACTAGGGAGGATGAGGAGGGGGCATTTTTGGCCTTGCTCTGGTGGTGGGTGAAAAGCATAGATTTGGTCTTTTTGAGGTTCAAGACCAGACGGTGGTCAAGAAACCATTTTTTAGCTTTGCTGAAAGTGAGTTGAAGTGTATCCTGAAGGGTGAGGGGGTCTGGGTGGGAGGCGATGAGAACCATGTCGTCAGCACAGAGGAGCATTCTGCACAAGCAGGAGCTGGGGAGGGTGTTGAGAAAGAGACTGAACAGTGTGGGGCCCAGGATGGAACCCTGGGGAACACCAGAGTGAACTGGAAGGGCGGTAGATAGGGTAACATTTATCTTGACCCATTGGGATCTGGTATGGAGGTAACTGGAGAACCAAGCAAGGGGGCTGGCTGAGAAACCCAGCTGGTGGAGGGATTCAGGCTGGAGGGAGTGACACACAGTGTCAAAGGCCTTGGATAGGTCAATGAACACTGCTCTGTCAATGTCCCCTGAGTCGAGTGTAGGGTGTATATGCTGTGAGAACTCCAGGAGGGCCAATGTGGTGCTGTGTCCAGGGTGGAAGCTGTGCTGTTCCGGACACAGTATGCCGAATTTGGTCAGATACTCCATAAATTGGATGGACACTATTTTTTCCAGTGCTTTAGAGAGCGGGGGAGGATGGAGATCGGCCTGTAGTTGTTGGGTGCTGTGCAATCTCCATTCTTATGGACTGGGGTGATTTCTGCTTATTTCCATGTGCTCAGCAATTGACTGAGACATAGTGACCAGTTTAACAGGTCAGTGAGAGTGGCTAGCATGACATCTAGTGCTAGACGGAGGATCCTGGAGTCAATGGGGTCACAGCTGGGGTTGCAGCTGGAGAGGGCTTTTAGCAGGAGTGGCCTGGCTTCACAGGGGTTTATGGTGTGAAGGAGAAAAGGGGGGTGGTCCAGGGTGGGGGGGATGAGGTAGGGATAGGGTCGAAGAAGTGGACAGGTAGGACAGAGCTTAGATCAGAGAAAGCCATATTGAGGCAATCAGCAATATGGGGGGGGTGGTGGTGATAATGCCATTGATAGATATCTGAGAAGGAAGGAGGAGTGGGTTTTCCCATTGAGCTCCTTGTTATTATCCCAGAACTCCAGCGCTGAGCCCCTGGAGAAGGCCAGGGTGGTTTGGTAGTGTTTGGCCTTGGCTTGCTTTATGGCGCAGGTGCATTTCTTATGAGCTGCATTACAAGCCTGTCTGTCCGCTGGCCTGCTGACTTGACTGCAATATGCCAGAGGTTGTCTCATTGCCTCAGCAGCTGAATAAGGGAAGGGGAAATCCAGGGGGCATTCTGTTTTTTGGGTTACGCACTGGTAAAGGGTGCAAAGAGGTCACAGGCCTTGCTGAAATCTCTGGTGAGGTAGGCTAGTGCAGTGTCAATATCGGTCGTGAGAGAGATCGGAGACCAGTCAAGCTGGGCTAGGTGCAGCCTCAGTTTCCTGAGGCCCCCTGGGCAAAAGCAGTGGTGGGATGTGACTTGGGATGTGGGTTTTTGTGTGGGAGGGATGACCAGCAACAGAGGATAGGCGAGTGGTCATTGAGTGAGTTGGCTAGGACATTAACATCCCTAACTTTGTGGTGGCTGTTTGACAGTATTATGACAAGAAGGGAGCTGGTACCACTTGACTGATTAAATCTGGTTGGTAGTGTGACTATTTGATCTAAGTCAAGGCAGCGAAGGAGTCCTTTATGTGTGTGGCTGCAGTAGCAAGCCAGCTGACATTGAGGTTACCTAGGATGAGTTGCTCTGCTTTGTGAGGCAGGGTGGAGAAGTAGTCAGTAAGAGAATGGACTGCTGGTCCCTGGTCCCTTGGGGGTATGTATGTGGCTGTGAGAAAGAGAGGGCCTCTGCCTGGGTCAGGGGTGATTTTTATGGTGATGGCTTGGACACTACAACTGAGCTGGGGGCAGGGAGATAATGGCTAAGGAGGGAGTCTCGAAGTAGACTGCACATCTGCCTCCATGTTTGCCAATGCGATCCTCTGTGAACAGGGTGAAACCAGGGAAGGAGACAGCTGCATTGGGGCTGATGCAGAGAGCCAGGTCTCCACTATAGCGATGATGTCAGGCAGGTGTTGTACAACCCAGCACTGGAGAGCAGCTGTTTTCTTTGGGAGACTGCAGATGTTCATTGAGGCAATGCAGAGGCTACACCTGGCGGGGGGCCTGGTAGAGGTAGATAACCCAGGACCAGGGTTGGGGTGGATTTTCCCAGGGATTAGTAGAAGTAAAGCGATAACTCTGAGCAGTGGAATGCAGTGACTGGGGCTGTTACACGGAGCTGACGTGAGGGTCCAGTGGAAGAGGTGCAGGGGATGGTTAGGGAGCTAAGGGTGGGCATGGCTATGATGGGGTGAGTCCAGTCCACCCCATTGGTGGGGGGTGAGGGTAGAGGTTGGCGAGGGGTGTGGTGGAGATATATGATGGTCCAGTGTGGGGGCAGAGTTGGGAGGGGACTGGGGGGAAAGGGGTACAGGGTGAGAGTTGGTGGGGCTGGGTAGGGTGAGGGATGAGGGAGCATGGTGATCGTAAGTAGACTAAGCATCAGAGACAGTATGCCCATGATTGAGAGATGCTCGGAGTATAAGGGGACTAGCAGTTCTTTGGTGAGTGTGGGTGCTGCTGCTACAGGGTAGGGGTAGTGTCACTGCCTCTGGTGTCAGAGGTACAAGGTTCAAAACCCCCAGTGAGGGGGGATTGTAAGGCCTGGGAGAGAAGTGGACTGGGGCAAGAGAGGGGCTAGAAGAGAAAGGCACAAGGTGCTTGGAAGGGGTGGAAATAGCGACTCCTAGTGGCCACAAAAGGCACTGCCAGAAGCAGGGGAAGGGGAGCGAGGAGAGCTGAGAGGGACAGGTGAGAGCGGCTGGGAGATGGAGGGAGATGCAGGGAGGCACTGGGCAGGGTGTAGGGCAGTAAAGTAGTTGAGAGGGCAAGAGTGCCTAGGAGTAGAGGAGACTAAGGAAGTATAGGGAGGTTAACGTGTGGAGCAAAGTGTGCTCCCTCTGGTTGTTAGAGAGAATAAGCTGCAAATGGGAAAGTGGGGACTTAGTTCTACAGGGCACAGGAAGTCACGAGACAGGAAAATTGGTATAAATTATAGGTCAGGCTTGGGTGAGAGGGTGATTGAGGCAGGTGGGGCAAATGATGTGCGCAGCGCATCAACAGGCTAAACACCCCTCAAGGAACAAGCCAGGAAGGAGGAAGCTCTTTACCTATTAGGCTCTCGGTTGCTGTCCCTGACCCCAGATGGAGCGTGTGTGCTGCGGGAGGTTTCTGCTTGTGGTGGGGGGGCGTTGAACAGAGGCCTAAAAGTGAGTGAGAAAAAAGAGATTTATTAGTATGCAGCAGGAGGCTTTGGGCCTAAAGATCCTCACTGCACATGCGCACAGTCTTAGTCTGGGTATCGGGACAGGGTCCCTAGTGCTGCATGCGCGGGATATGTCCTGAGACAATGGCATCCTAGGGAGGCTCAGAAGGTAGGATATACACAACTTTACAATGAACAGTCCCAAACATGTTAAAGTACTGTAAAATAGCTACACATCTGCTACATAACAGCACTAGATATAGACAAATGCAGTCACTAGGAAAGAAGCACAAAATCTTACGCTGCTTTTTCAGAACAGGGCAGCAAAAAGCCCTTAAAGTGTACCATAGTTTCAGCTGAAAATTTCGAGGTCTGAAGGAGCATCCGGTTGCAGAAAATTCAGTCAATTGCCATGTGGGGATAAATATTACAACACCCATCAAGAAACAAGCCTGGAAGGAGGAAGCTGTTTACCTATTAGGCTCTCGGTTGCTGTCCCTGACCCCAGATGGATCGTGTGTGCTGCGAGAGATTTCTGCTTGTGTGTGATGCCTGTCATCAAATCAGACACCTTTTATTGTGCCACATAACAATTCAGCAATGTGAACCTGCTATCCACTGCAGCTGTGTGATTTTTGTACTACTTTGTGGTATCTTTACTGGTACTAGTGCTAGTGGCTGTTACAATGAACAGACCCAAGAGTGTTAAAGTACTGTAAAATAGCTACACATCTGCTACGTAACAAATGCAGTCACTAGGAAAGGCGCACAACTGTTACTGAAGGTGGACAAAGCAATGGGACCTGATGAGATTCATCCCAGAATTCTAAAAGAACTAAGGGTAGAACTAGTGACACCATGGACTACCCTCTTTAACAAATCATGGGACGGTGGGGTGGTAGCCGAGGACTGGAGGAGGGCAGATGTGATTCCCCTTCACAAAAGTGGGAGCAAGGCAGAAGCAGGAAACTACAGACCTGTTAGTTTAACCTCAGTAATAGGGAAAATGATGGAATCACTTCTGAAGGAAAGAATTGTCGAGTATCTAGAGGCCAGAGGGGCACAAGACCCAAGGCAGCATGGATTCACAGTGGGAAAGTCATGCCAGATGAATCTGATAGATTTCTTTGACTGGGTGACCAAAGTAGTAGATCTGGGAGGGGCTGTGGACATGGCCTACCTAGACTTTAGCAAGGCATTTGACACAGTCCCACACAAAAGATTAATGTACAAGTTAGCCAGCCTGGGAGTGGGTCCCAAGATGACAGCCTGGGTAAAGAATTGGCTGGAGAATAGGATGCAGAGTAATAGTAAATGGAGTCCACTCAGAAGAAAGGGGGGTTACTAGTGGGGTACCACAGGGTTCAGTATTAGGACCGGTCCTCTTCAATGTCTTTATAAGCGACATTGCAGAGGGACTGGAAGGAAAAGTATGTCTCTTTGCAGATGACACAAAGATCTGCAACAGAGTTGATGCACAAGGTGGGGTGGAAAGGATGAGAAGGGACTTGGCAAGGTTACAGGAATTGTCAAATGTATTGCAGCTTAGATTAAATGCTAAGAAGTGCAAGGTAATGCACCTGGGAAATAAAAACCCAGGGCAAGAGTACAGAATAGGGGGTGAGATACTAACAACAACAAAAATGGAAAGGGACCTGGGGGTAGTCATATCAGATGACCTAAAGGTGGGCAAGCAATGTGAGAGGGCAGCAAGGAGGGCTGGGGAGATACTGGGATGCATAGGGAGAGGCATCACCAGTAGAAAACAGAAGTTATTATCCCTCTGTACAGACAGCTGGTGAGACCCCATCTGGAGTACTGTGTGCAGTTCTGGAGACCCAATCTCCGCAAAGACATAGACAGGATGGAAGCTGTCCAGAGGAGGGCAACTAAAATGTGTAGGGTCTGCATCGGAGAGACATAAGAAGAGAGACTTAAGGAGCTTAATATGTAGCCTCGAGGAAAGGAGGGAGAGGGGACATGATAGAATCTTTCAAGTACCTCAGGAATCAACAAAGTCCAAGAGGGTAGCATCTTTCAAAAAAAGAGGTGTGCAAGAACAAGGGGGCACAATTTGAAGATAGAGGGGGACGGCTCAGAGGTAATTTAAGGAAGTATTTTTTCACAGAGAGGGTTGTGGATGCATGGAACAACCTTCTGGAGGAGGATGTGGAGTCAAAAACAGTGGTGGAATTCAAGCATGCATGGGACAGTCATAAGGCAATTCTAGGGGGTGGAGGTAGGAAGAAGTAGGCTGCTGGTTAACTGGGATCTGCAGCTTATCCATTAGGTAGGGAAATGGGAAGACTGGGTGGGCTAAGCGGTCCTTATCTGCTGTCAAATTCTATGTTTCTATGTTTCTAAGTGCAGTACACTGCCCCCCCACGGCCCGCCCCAACCGACAATGGTATTCTTTTCCAGATTTGAATTTCTGATGGTGAGCACTGGTTAGGTGTTGTGCCTTTGCGTCTGCATCTCTTCAGTGCACAGTGCAATCTTAATCTGTCTGTGCATTTGTATCTCTTTAGTGCCCGATCTCCATCTGTAACTTAAGTCACAGTTGTTTCTTTGGCTTCCCTTCAGAGTACTGGACAGGTGTGGTGCATAATTCTGCATGAACATTGTACTCATTAATATGCATTTTTAAGTCAGGACCATCATCATGAGTCACTCATGATACGAATCACGTTCTTCATCATCATGGTCACAAATGCATTCGCATTCCCAATACAGTTCCATATTGGTTATCTCACACTGTCAACACCGAATCATGTTCTTCATCATCACGGTCACAAATGCAGTCATAAATAACGATTTATGATCATGTCATGATTCACAACATAAATTTTTTTGCTAGTTACTTGGATGTATTGTAAGCATGTTTTGTAGTATCTCTCTAGGCTTTACCACTCCACCATTGTACTCATTAATACGCATTTATAAGTCGGGGAGTTTTGTGCTACAGCTCATCGGGGAAGTACAGCCATAGGCATTCGTGTTCCTTTCCGTACAGCATGTGAGTTACAGTACCTTAAGTAGTGGTGGGCGAAGTGGCCCCAATTTGCTCTCTGAAGTGATTCACTGAGTAACGTGGAATCCGTGGAGAACTCCACAATGTGAAGCAGAGTACTTCGCTTCATAATGAGGAATGCAAAGCCCATTGAAACCGATGACTTTGCAATATTCCGCCTTCCCCAAAACACTTCTCCACCAATTTTAAGGTGAAGTACATTGAAATCAATGTAATTCGCCTCACTGGATGGAGAAAGAACACTTCCGTGAATTCCAACCATGGGCCACAAGAGCAGCGAGAGCAATGGGAAATGCAAAAAACTAAAAAGGTCATCCCGACTTCAAGCTTTAATGCTGCCGAGACATCAGATGCTCCAGATAAGGCTGAGTTTGGCAACAGACATATCTGTCTGCGGCAGCAAAAGTTGAAGACTTTTTTATTGCCTGCTGCTATCTTTTCGGGTAAACTGCTTTCACCTATCCAAGACCTCCCCCGTCAATTGCCTATTTGCATGGCCTCAGCAGACTCTTTCCCAGACACTGAAGGACTGCACTATATAATGGCAGATGAGGATGAGGAAAATCCACTGGGCCCTACATCAGCTGTGGCCAATATGAATCAAACCACATCTGGGCCAGCTCAGTTAATATCTTAACCCAAAACATAGAAGATGTACCTGTAGAAATGTACACAGCTCAAAATGATGGTTTACTAAGCAATGATAAATTTGTATGTGCTGGGGGTCAAACGTCGGGTGAAATAGCACCCCAAGATGAGCCTGAGACTACCACAGGGCCACCTGTCAGTAGAGAGAACTTTCAAAAAAATAGCAATTTGCAGGGAGGGGGGAAGAATCATTTTCTGTCAGAGATTTTAAGGTTTTCCAAACTGAAATCAGAAATGTAATTCAACATGTATTTGCCACCATTACTACAGCACTTTCTGATATGTCAAAAGTGTTCAGTGAAATTAACCAGAACATGAAAAATTTGGCTCTTAGAACTGTGGAAGCTGAAACTAGGAGTGACTTGTTAGAGGACGTGATGAACCCTGTGTTTAAAAGGCAAACAGAGCATAATTATATCATTGCTGAATTACAGCAAAAAGTCTCAGACTTAGAAGACTGCTCCAGAAGAGCAAATGTTAAGATCATTGACCTCCCTGAAGGAAGCGAGGGAAAGATGGATCCCCTTCAGTTCTTTAAGAAATTTCTAACTCTGGCACTTAAATGGCAATAGCAAGAGGAAAAAGTGGTTCTGGACAGAGCACATCGGGGGTGGGGAGTGGGGCAAACTGCATGAAAATATAGCTAGCATTCAGAAATATCCCAGGCCTGTGTTTGTAAAGCCTCATTATGACCAGAATCATGAGGCAATCCTTTGTGCTGCCAGAATAAACAAAGGCCTGTTTGTGGAAAATTATAAAGTCTCTGCATATCTAGACTTTTCACTTTCAACCTTGCAAAACCGCAAAGCGTTTGATAGTTACATAGAAACGCTAAGAGTAAAGGACATAAGATTTACCATGCTACCCCGGTCTGCCTCCATTTTTTTGTCCCTGGTAAAACCATGATATACTCAGTCCCTAAAAAGGCAGAGGCCTTTCTCCACATACTGCAGGATTTTGATCCAGAGGGGGCAACTGCTACCATGGCTACTACATCTGGGACATAAATGTTTATAGCTCAGTTCAGTACAAAGATATAATTTCTTAAGGATATGTGAGTAACTATGGTGTTAACAAATTTATTTTAGGCACTTATGCTATTTTAAAATCCATATGTGCTTTATTTTGCAAGTAATCACTAGGGTGAGATTTCAGTTAACACCACATATCTTTTCTGATCTTGTATGCCAGGATCTTGTATTGTTAATAGTATATGTAGCATAACTTGTACTATAGCCCTGCTCATAGCTTAAAAATAATATGTATAGTCCTAGGGCTTTGGCTCAGGTGGCTTGCCCTCATAGAGCACTCTATGACCATCTGGACTATAGTTAGGGGGAGAAGCTATGTAATTTGGGACAGGGACTTATATTAAGTGCCTTTTTTCTGTTATTTAATGGTATTAGATAATAAAGCAATATATTGAAAACAGAATGGGCAACAAAATTTGATAAATAATCTACATTACGGTCCCTCTCAATAAACTGGATTTAAAAATATTTTTTTTTGTATTAAACATACAGTTGTACACATTTGGGGGTTTGGTGTAGGTTTATTAAGTATATAGAATTTAGTCCATATCCAAGGGAAAATATAAACAAATATGTTTTAAGTTGTATAATGAATACATATGTCGCAGTATATATTAAAAAAATTATGTCCAGTTCATTAAATATAATGATAAAGATGTTCAATAAATTACAAAACCGCATGATTTAAAAATAAACCATTGGGTAACCTAAACTTAGATAAGTTATGGATTAAAAAATGATGGCAATTTAATTATGCTATATTAATCTTAAGTATGCTTAAAAATGGTATACCAACTTAATCTTGCTTGCTGGAATGTTAATGGAATCCAGGATCATAATAAGGCAAGGAGAATTTTCAATTGGCTACATAAAAAGGGGATAAATTGCACTTTATTTCAAGAAACACATTTATCTAACAGTGAATTTTTATTTCATTCTAAAAGGTGGGACCTGGGTATCAATTCACCATTTAAGAGCAACTCACGTGGGGTGTCTATTTTTTTAAATCACTTAATATTCAAATAATAAAACAACTTTCTGATGCTGAAGCATTAAATATTATTTGCCATTTTTTACTTGTCAGTCAATCATATACTATAGCCAATATCTAAGGGCTAAATGAAAGTTCTCTGTCGTTTTTTAATAATTTTTTTTTGGGGGGATTAAGTAACTTTCCAGCCCCTTATGTCATCGGGGGCAATTATAATCTTGTGCTTGACTCTGTCTCGGATAGGTCTGGCATCCAGCCAGTCAGATTGATGTCAGCTCCTAGGGCTGTCAAACAACATATGTCAGACTTAAACCTTACTGAGATTTGGAGGCATATAAATCCTAATATTCAGCAATAATCATTTTACTCCCCTCCCAGAACACATATTCCAGGATTTTTTTTCAATCCCAGTTTTCTGTCCATCAAGTAATTGGGATCACAATAACAACCTCAGATCATGCCCCATTTACTCTTATGTTGTAATATTGTGACATAATTAAGTAACATCTTTTCAAATTGTATCCCCTACTCCTGAAGGACATACATTTTCATAAACAAATTAAATCAGATATTGATTTATTTTTTGTAATAATAAACAAGAAGATACAACTATGGGGCATTTGTGGGAATCTTTTAAGGCCTATCTTAGGGGCTACATCACAACATATAGTATTAAATGTAATAAAAGCAGAGCACAAAAAAATTAAAGTCGGAGACCTTAATATCTAATACTGAGGAATTATATGTTAAAACTAATGACCTCAATGTATTTTTTATATCTGAGCTCTCTTAAAGAACAATACAATAAATTAGATACAGAGGAATCAGAAAGACAATTACTGTATTAACTGGTAAGCTGTTAGCTTGGCAGCTCAAAGTTCAGCAATAAAAAAATTTAAGCACATCCATCCAAAATTGTCAAGATGAAACTGCCTCTTGCCCCTCAGAAATAAATTCTGATCTCTCTTTACTACTGCTGGATGCAGAAAAAGCATTGGACTGGGTGGAATGGTCCTATATAAAAACAATACTGCCTAAGTTTGGATTTGGTCCAAAATGTATTTATACAGTGGATTGGGGTGCTGTACTCCAGCCTGGTGGCCAGGATTAAAACAAACCAAGACATTTCCCCATGTTTTCAATTATACTGGTCATCCATCAGGGCTGCTCCTTATCACCTCTTATTTTGCTTGCTCTATCAAACACTTATCTAGAGCTATTAGGAAATTGAAAACATCTTGGGACCTAGAATAAACAATACTGAACATTGAATCAGCTTGTATGCCAATGATATGCTAATGTATGTGGTAGAAAAAGAAATGGGCAGACTGGATGGGCCTTGCGGTCCTTATCTGCCGTCAACTTCTATGTTTCTATGTTTCTATGCTCAAAATCTTAAT
Source organism: Neoceratodus forsteri (assembly GCA_016271365.2). Taxonomy (NCBI): domain Eukaryota; kingdom Metazoa; phylum Chordata; order Ceratodontiformes; family Ceratodontidae; genus Neoceratodus; species Neoceratodus forsteri. The sequence continues at coordinate 801,502,233 of CM057454.1, forward strand.
CATTCATTTATCTCAATTATAGACATAATTTCACAATTCTGCGATGCCTCTGGCTATAAAGTAAACTGGAACAAGACAGAAATTATGGAAACTAAATAACATTCGGACCCATTCAAACCCCGGCCTGAATATGAACTTAAAACTGTGTCTGAAATGTTATATTTAGGCATACATATAGTTAATGAGTTAAAAAAATTACATTCACTTAATTTTGATCTGCTAATTCAGAAAACTAAGACGAGACTAAAAAACTGAGAAAACCTCCCTTTGACACTTATTGGCAGGGTTAATTACATAAAGATGGATACCCTCCCTAAATTTATATTTTTATTTCAAAATTTACCTATAATTATTAAAGTTGAATTTTTCAAAGGACTAGAAACTTTAATAAAGAAGTTCCTGTGGAAGGGCAAAAAATCTAGATTAAAAATCAATAAATTATACTGACCCATCACAGAAGGTGGGCTTGCCCTAACCTGCTTTAAAAATTACTATTATGCAGCTAATATGTGATTTTGCAGAAATGATTTCAAAATGACATCGATGACCACTCTGTCAATATAGAAATTTTCTGTTCTCCGTATTCTAATGTTAAACATTGTTTATTTGCTGGGAAACACAGCAAACACTTTAGAAAGCTTACTTTCTGAACTCAAACTGCAGTGAAGATCTTGTCAAATGCAATGGGCAATACCTCACTTTTCTTACATTGTTCTGCACATGCCCCCATATATTTAAATTCTTTTTTCCTCCCTCTCTTAACGACCCACCATTTAGAAACTGGCATTTAGGAGGGCTGTGTGAGGTGGTTCAATTTATGGACATGGGCCAAATGCTTGACTTTGAATCTCTGAAAATTAAATGTGGTCTCTCTAACACACAATTTACAGTTATTTACAAGTCTGAGACTATATCCGTAAAAATATCAGCTATGTTATAGAACCAAGATCTGATCAAATCCAGCACATTTTAACATCTTCACAGCTGCATAAGATTATCTCAGCTTTTTACAAAGCATTATCTGTAAATGCTGGACAGGAATTGAAAAACTTAAAATCCAAATGGGAGAACAAATTAAATCAGAAAAGTCCTCTGTCATTATGGAAGAAAATTATTAATCTAAAAACCTGGGGATTAAAATATTTCAGATTCACTCAGATACAATATAACATTTTACAACATATATATACATATTATAAACCACAAGGTTAAATGCAATGAATCCTGGTGTGTCCAATGCCTGCCCTCAATGCCACCATTCAATTAGCACTTCAGAACATATGCTAATTTTATGCCCAATCTTGAGCACTTGGTGGGAATCAATATTAGGCTTTTTGTCATGTGTCATTGCCAGGTAGCTTACTAAAGACCCATTTTGGAAGTTACTTAGATATGGTGGTCCTTTGAGAAGCCTGAATTTGTATAAAAGATCCCTTATAAATATAAGTATAATCAATGCCTTTAAATTAATACTTATGAAGTGGATAGATAGTGGACCCCTTTGATTACGGCATGGAATAACTATATGCTCTCTATTCATCTTACAGAGTGAATACACTATACAAACTGTAAGTAAATAAATATATGTAATCTAACTTGGGACCCATTTACCTATACCCTTCATCCGTCTTAGCTGTGTACCAGCCATGGTTAATTTCCTGGTTGCATTCCTAATAGCAAGCATTGTAAGCATCAAAAGCTTTTTCATAACTACTAGGTAACTTGCTAGAATGATAATTTGTAATAACATTATTCTGATGTATTGCCAACAATGAAAGCAAAGTCAATATCTGATATTTTGTTAAACATATGTATTTGTAACATACAACTATTGATTGGTGTTTATTTCTCCTATTTAAAGTATTTGGACAAAGGTTTTTGAATTGAAATGTTGATATTTATTACTGATCCATTATATGTATCAATATTGGGGTAATTTCTTTTTTAGGTTATTATTTAATGACTAAGCTCTGTATCTTAATTCCCTATATTGATAACTTGTGACCGATTTATATCTTATTCTGATACAATATTATGCATTGTATATTGTACAATAAGTTTTTTTTCACTTAAGCAAAAAAAAGATTTGCTTGCTTTGTAACTTAACAGTCAGAGCCATCAGCCGTAAGTCTGCTGGGCATAGGAAACAGTTACTGTGAGGTAATGCTTGTGCTGAATTGAGAAACAATAGATTTCTGTCATATACTTGGGTAAATCTTTCTGATATGAAATTGTGAATATGTACCCCTATCTAGTTCAGTGATAAAAACACGCAATGGGGGAGGAGGCGTGGTCTGGCAGTAGGTGGGAAAAGAAGTATAGCTACAGAGCTCTAACTATACTGCTTAATGAAACATAATATACCTATTTTATCCTAGACTTTTTATTACCAAACTCACTCAGCTATGATTTGATAATATTCTTTGTCTTCAACATGGACAATCCATAGAATCGGCAGCCAACTGATCATCCCAAAACTAATGTCTAGCAGAAATAGCCAGCTATAAACTGAGAGCAGTCATCAACTTCTGGGGGAGCCCACTTTAAAGGCTCTTCTCTCTGCCATACAACTGCTGGATAAAAAGGTAGATTTAAATAATTGGACACCTCTACTGGGAGAAAAACAGAGTTGGCACAAATGGACACAAAAAAGTCAGATGAAGCCATGGAAAAAATAATGGTAATGAGTGCTGGCTTGGTTAAAGAAAACTTGGTGTTAAGCACTCATCTTTGAATAATTGTAGAACTTTTCATGAGCTGCCAGTCTGAGACTTTTAGATCTTCCTGAGACTACTGAGGGGGATAATCTTAAACTCTGAGAACTAGCTCCCCGTGGTAATATATGTGGAGATGGCTATTAATATAAAGAAAGCTTACCAGATTACCCAATGGATGTCAGAACAAGAAGACAGTATATCCCACACTGTTTTTATTGCTGTTAGCAGCTAAGAGTAGTGTGATGCAATTTGGAGGCAGTGAAAAGTACTGGCAGCATCAAATGTGGGGATTTGCATTTAAAAATATTCCAGAGTCACAGTTACAGGACCCAAACATTCCAGAAGAGTTTTGATAGGGTGTAATCACTTCTCTGGGAACCCAGTGTTGATCATTATCTGCTACTCCCAGCCAGACTGAAAATTCATTATGAAGGGAGAACATACGTGCTTTCCAACCCAACAGACATGGGGAAACTTGCAAAAAAAAAATCACAACTGAGTGATCTACAAGATGGAGACTTGCAGAATCAGAAGAAAAGTCAGAGGACTGAACTTACAACTGAAATGTGCTGTAAGATTGTATTGCCTGAAGTGACTTGAGTGGCCTTTTCCATAAATGATTTATAATAATATGATGGCACTGACTGCATCATATGGTGAAAATCTAGATGTTGTTGGGGGGGTTAGTTTTCACCAGGCTAAGTTGAGTATGCGTTACCTTTTGGACTTACTTGGGATATTTACAGTGGAAAGAATGTGGTAAAAATGGTGCCACAGGTGCCACTCACCCCAGTGAGGCTCCCTTTCCCCTTTCTTTTTTTCTTCAACAGAGATGCTTGTATCCCACCACTCAGGCAATGCACAGTAGTGCAAGTTGGCTGAAACAATCCCTGACTATTGAGTAAGGTATGCATGGGATCAGTAGAAATGCTAGTTGGCAGACTTCGATGTCAATGTTGCTTTTGTTTTCAAAAGTAATACCTGCTTTGGTTAACAATGTGTAAGCTAACATGTTAAATGATTTTAGGGGTGAAACTAAGGGGTTATGTTTAATTGATCCCATTTCAAGTTTAAAATAGTGCATACATGTGATATCTCCCTCTTTACGCAGGGGACTCCTGCTTTTTTGACTGAACTCCCTCCCTCCCTCCTGGGAAACAAAATCTCCTGCTTAAGTAAAATTCTGTCCAAAATATCCATATTTTTTGGGCACATTAAGACACATAAAAATTAAATTAGTGATGAACAATGTATCTGATAACTTTATATAACTAGTTGGCTATTCTTTTTAGTGCTTATTCTTGACAAAATGAAATACATTCAATTTTTGTAATGACTTTTTTCTTATTTTTTTGATGCCATTTAAGGACAAACTCACAATGTTACAGCATCACCCTACTAGCAGGCCAATCTCCCTCCTAATTTGACCCAAATCTCTCTGTTAAGCAAGTTGGCAGGTCAATCTCCCTCCTAATTTGACCCAAATCTCCCTCTTAAGCAAGTTGGACATATCACATGTATGTACTGTGACAGTCATTGATCTGCTTTTCCATTTCAGTTATATATTATAAACTTTATTTTTCTGAACTTTTGGACAATTAAGGAATCAATACTGTGGTGAGAAACTTTTATGGAGAGACTTTCTTGTATAGATTTAGTTGGGATTGAACCTTGTGCTACCATCAAGCTGTGGCCATTTTTATTTTAATGAAAGATGAGCAATGCACATCCAGGTTGCAACAAGGAAAGTGCTATAGGTTGTCTTGCGGTATAAGTTAGATCCTATCTTTGTATGTACTCAGTTTCACCTCTGGCAGCTGGTGGATTCCATGTGGAAGGCTCCATCTGCCTCAAACATTTCCAACTTGTCCTATAATGGTCACACTGTTTACTCCAAGGAAAATGTCTGTGGTCTTTTTAGCAAATTTGTTGTAGAAGTTCCCAGACTGTTATTGGAAAATACTGTGTTGTTTCCCTCAAGCCTACTTCATGGGAACTCAGATTATCTGCCCTCCTCAAGACCCAAATTCTATGTAAGCAATAATACTCTCCAGGATGGGTGGTATTGGGCTATACCGGACCGCCCAGGGGTGCAATGATGCCCGGCGCCACAGGTGGAGGGCCTTATAGCTCCTGGAAGGTCTGGTATAACCCATACTGCCCACGCTGGAGGGTATTATTGCACTTAGAAAATGGACCACTGAATAACACAGTATATGTTTAAAAAAAGAAAAACAATTGTTTAAATGCTAAAACTCATTTATTTTGTAATAAGGTAGTTCCTCTGCCTGCATTCGAATGCTCTTTTTTAACTAGGGAGTTTTGAGGAGTAGGGAGCTGATTGTAATGGTTACCCCATAATCAGACACACACAGTGTAGCTGCTTACCTGCATGAGTGGCATAAAATTCACTGGGATTTAAAATTTACAGCCAAGTTAGTTCTAGGCAGGTGCCATTTTTGTGAGATAGTAGATATTATATTATGATTCTTTCGAGTTTCCTTGCTACAGTGTTTTTAATTTTACTGTAGCTTTCTCTGGCATGACTGCTACTGATCCAATACTAGGCAATACGGACAAGGAAAAACATGACACACAACCCTTATTTTTTCTAGCCCAGGTAACACAACTGAATCATCAACGAACGTCGCTCGGCACTCCATAATGACAACATGGGTGTGCTCATCCCTCAGAGAGGTGGAACTGTAACACATTCTCATTCACTAGACTCTTCTGATACATTAGCTTTCATGATGAACACATACAAATACTTTATAAGATGTTATTCACCGTTACGTCATTATACTTATTGGTACGGACTATGCAGTTCAATTCTGTTTATAGCTATCACAAGACTCCCCTCCCATGTTAGTGTGTTGACTTGGTAGATGCTGTTGCCACAGTGACATGGTGACACAAACCCACGTGTGTTCCATGCCAAGCGCCGGTTCATAGACTGGAAAACCTGGGCAGAACAGGTCCTTTTAAACTGACCCATTTCAGGGATACAAGCTGAATTATATTTTAAAGATAAGGTCATCTGCACGATATTAACTGAACATGTTTTATGTGGTCTTCTATTGCTATGGGACACGGGACAGCAGTATATTTCGCTAGCAGGAGACAAAACATGGTGGCTTCAAATAATTGAATATTCAATGGCCACAGGTATTTAAAAGGTAATCAGGCAGCCAAAGACTGGTGCTAATTATTTTCCGGTCTCTATTGCCTGATACCGGACCAGGTAGCTGGTGGCATCAGCCAATCAGAAAGCAGAATGCTCCCTACCCATTTTCTAATTTAAATATATTAGTCATAAAGAGGTCTTAAATCTTTTATCATCTTTAAAAGAAGACTCTGCTAAAGACATTGATAATTTGGATAGTCTTTTATTAAAATCAAGCACAGACTTTATTACCCCTTTGTTAACAATATGTAATTTGTTTTTTACTACTCAAATCTTCCCTTCTGTTTGGAAACAATCAGTTGTTGTCCCTTTGCACAAGGGTGGGGACAAATCCTTGACTGATAATTATCACCCCATTTCTTTATTACCAATACTATCAAACTTCCTTTAAAGAATAGTCCATCAGCAAATTTCTCAGTATCTACTTACTTATCATGTGCTTTTGCCTGCTCAGTCTGGCTTCTGGCCTCATCATTCTACTCAGACAGCTTTAATTAATTTTCATGATACCATCTCGAAAGCCTTGGACAGGGGTCAATTTGTTGGGACAGTTTTTATAGACCTGTCCAAGGCTTTTGATGTCATAAATCATCATTTGCTTCAAAATTGACTACTTTCTCATGTTTTTTTATTTTAAATGTTGTATCTTGGTTTTCATCTTATTTGTATGGAACTTGCCAGACTGTCTCATGGAATAGGTGTTTATCCTCCTCTCTTCCCACAAACACAGGGGTACCCCAAGGATCTGTTTTGGGTCCTGTTTGTTTTAATTTGTTTGTTGATCCTTTACCTTCAGTAGTTATGGATTGTACTATTAGGCCCAGATATTCAAACTGCGTCCAAAAAGTGCGCAACAGCAGGAGAAAGCACAAGTCCATTGCGCCTATGCGCAAGAGGCATGATATTCAAAAACTGTGCTGGCCAAGATGCGCCTACAGCCGATGACTGAATATCACACCACCTGTGCTATAGTGCAACTAAGGAGGGGAAACTGTGCATATCTGATGCGCCATAGCGCAACAAGGGATGTTCAGCTGAGCAGTCCAGATGTGCCATAGTGCAACCAGGGACACCCCCCCAGCAGCAAGGCAGCAATGCAACAGCACAACCAGGGAAGCAGGGGTCCACCACCCATGCCACAAATGGGCAGAGGAACACACAGTAGAACAGACATCATCCCCACACCCCCACACTGCACAAGTGGGGAGGGCTGGAACAACCACTGGCCCATGGAGACAAAGAAAAGCAACCCACAGCTGGGCCATGGTGCCCCATCACACCCCCTGGCAAGCTATGACCGGCACACAAGGAGGGCTGACCACCCCATGCCACCCCATCCCACCAATGCAGAGCACACCCTGTACTGTGACCCCCAGACACCCTGCCCAGGAGCAGCGTCCACCAGTGCAGGATACCCCATGTATGTCACCACCCCCACTGTGACAATGCAACCCTGTGCACCACAGAACCATGCAAGGCAGCCCCACCATGAACACCCATCAGCAGGTGGCAGCACACAGCGATGCAACAACTACATACACAGTGCCACCACTCATGTCTCCCCAAGGTACAGCTGAGAGAACGAACATGCATCGGCACACAAGGTACCTCACACATGACAGAGCATGCCCCGGATCCCACCACCAGTGGTACAGCACCCTGCACACCCTCCCAAGGATACACCTTGATCCAGCACTGGCCACAACAGCCAGCGCAGACACTCACAGTGGTGAATGGAAGCATGCACCACAGTGGATGCAACACAGTGCATGGACAAACACCCATCCATTCCCAAGGGCACACCAACACAGGGATGCAGTAGTGGGGCAACCAAGTCCCCAGCGTGGGGCCATGGAAACCGTGTACACACGGCCAGCAGTCCTCCATGGCACAGGAGTGCCAGCCACCCTGTGCAGGCACTGTGGAGCTGTACGCCACCAGCATTTGCCCGGAGCACAAGACACAGACAGTGGTGCACATCCCCTGCAACAAACACAAGCCACAGCATGGAGGTGGGACAACAGTGGAGGCCACAGTGTCACCCAAGGCAGACATGCACCACACCAGTGACAGGAGGCAACCCAGCATTGTGATGGGTACAGTGGCTGTCCTGCATGGACAGCCACCACTGACATGCCAGTGGACCGTGCAGGTCACAGACATGCAAGGGTGTCAGCTGCACAAGCCATGGATGGGCTGACAGGTGCACCATGGACACAGAGCATGCACCATGGACCACTGCACACAGTCATCAAGTGCACAGGGAACAACACACACACCACACACGCCGGCTGCTCCTCCTGCCATGACCCCACCTGACCCCCAGCCTCTTGATCCTCTGCAGGATGTCCAGCAACACCCTGGCAACAGTCAGTATTTTCTGCAGTGCCTCCCAGATCATGTGCAGCTGCTGTCCACCTAGGACAAGGGAGCAGAGTCAATAGGTGTGAATGCACAGCCCCATACAGTCCACCCACTGTGCATGGCATACGGCCATGGAACATGCCTTTGTGATGGTGTGTGACCACCCACAGTGATCGTGTCCACAAGACCTGCCCACCCAGGCGCACACAGCCATGTGGACCACTGCACACACCACCGGCCAAGTCCTGCACAGCACCACCATGGCTGTTTAGTGACATGGCTATGTGGTGTGAAGGCAGTGGCACAGCCATGTACCCAGTGCACGCATGGACCACTATTGACGCACTCCCAGACATGCAGTGCCACTGGACAGTGCTGACTGTAACAAGTTGTGTGCATGGCAGTGGTGTCAAAGGATGGTGGCCATGCCCCGCTGCCCGCCCTGTTACACAGCATGCATGGGTTGTCATCTCTGATGACCTCAAGGTAGAGAAACAGTGTGACAAGGCATCAGGTAAAGCAAATAGGATGCTGGGATGTATAGGCAGGGCATCACCAGCGGAAAAGGAGGTCATAATTCCGCTATACAAGACACTAGTGAGGGCCCCACCTGGAGTACAGTGTACAGTTCTGGAGACCATACCTACGTAAGGACATAGACAGGGTAGAGAAGGTTCAGAGGAGGGCAACAAAAGATGGTGCATGGGTTGCATCACAAGTCCTATGAAGACAGGTTGAAGGAACTGAACATGTACTCCCTGGAGGAGAGGAGGAGAGGGGATATGATAGAGACATACAAGTACCTTACAGGGAGGAACAGGGTGCAGGAAAACACTATTTTTAAGCGAAAAGATGTTTCAGGACTAGAGGGCATGGGATGAAGTTGGAGGGAGGACGATTCAGAGGAAACATGAGAAAGAATTTCTTCACAGAACGGGTGGTGGACAAGTGGAACACCCTGCCAGAGGAAGTGGTGGGGGCTGAAACAATCACGGGATTTAAGAATGCATGGGATAGACATAAAGGAATTCTAGAGGGCAGGGGTAAGGGGAAACAGACTTCTAGGAAAACAAACTGAACTTACAAGCTCAAATGGGCAGACTAGGTGGGCCATAGGCCCTTATCTGCCGACACTGTCTATGTATCTATGTATAATAGTAATCATGGATGTAATGCACTCACCATCATCAGGCTGGTCCCTCTGCTGCCTCTGTGGACCTTCACCCCTCCTGGTGTGCCAGTCTTCCAGCTGGTGCCTCCTCTCCCTCGCCAGCCATCTCTCCTCTGGGCCTAAGGTGCAAACATGGAAAAAGGAACATGAGTACAATCCTGTAGCAAAGTTCCTCTGCCCCCATGTGTGTGCAATCCCACACAGCCAGACCCACCCACCCACACCCTGATAACACCACCACAGCCAACACCGGACGGCCCCTCCCCATGTTCCAGACACATGCAACCGTGATACCCATATGGAAGATAAAAGTGTATGGATGTTACACCTACCTGACCATGGCACTGTGCCCCTCCTGGCATGTGCCCGCAGGTGGGCAAGCAGGTCTGGGTTCCTCCACCTCAGGTCCCCATATCTGTGGTGGCACTGATCCGCTGTTCGCCCCATTCCTGTGGCCTCCTCCAGGGCGTCAGCCACCTCCTGCCACACCTGACTCCTGGACCTGTCCAGGGGTGCCTCACTAAACAGTGGGCCAACAAGTGACTCCACAATGGCAACCATGTTTGCCATTTCAATCTGGCTCCACTGGGCAGCTCTCCTCCACGCCATCTTTCTTGCTCGGTAGGGTCAAAATGGTGATCTGCAGCATGGTTCAGCCATGTGCAGATGCTGCACGGTACAGCGCTGCCATTCCCTATTGCACTGTCACCGAACAGCATGATAGTGGTGCATCCATGCTTGATGCATGGTGCCTAGGGGGCAAAGGTCAGGCACAGGGTCAAGGGTCTCTGGCCCATGGACAGCCACAGAGCAATTGGAACCTGATGCATGTAGCGAGATTGGGTGCCTGTGTGCCACCTCCAGTAGCGGCCTACTGCGCTGTTGCCCCAGTGCGCCTACAATGCCCCAGTGCCACAGAGCCATATAGGTGAACATCACTGTAGTGCCACTGGCACAATGGTGGCCGTGCCCTACATTGCCTCCCGCACACAGCACATCAGCAGCGTGGCAGGCACCTGCGTCATCAACCCGGGCATGTGCAGTTAGGTGTGTACTGCTCATGTCAAAGAACTGCACCCTTGGCTCAGCACTTTCAACACAATTGCACAAAGCACAAAAGCGCGATATTCAGCCATCATATGCAAATCAGCTAATCAGCCATTCAATGGCACAGCACTGCAATTTGCATCCACTTAAAGTTGCGCCTCACCTCATTTGTATGTGTTGCACTATAAAAGTGCGACATTGGGCTGCACTGGCCATAGTCGGTTACTGCAGTCTATTGGTGAGTTGCATGCTGTTTGGGAGTGTGGACTGTGGATTTTGGGACATGCATGGGACTGCACAGTCACAGGAAACAACTGTCATTCTCACAGGTTGAATCATGACTGAGCGAGTTGTGGGAGAAGAGGAACAGAGTTGTGGGAGAGGAGGAGGCCAAATTTCACCAAGACCGAGATGGATGCCCTGTTTGAGGCCTACCTGGACCAGGAGCCGCTTCTCAGCGGATGCAAGGGAACACCACAGGCCCATGCTGCTGCATGGGAGGAAGTGGCATGTGCTGTGAACCTGCATGGCAGCCACCAGTGCTCTGTGCAGGAGTGCAAGAAGAAGATGGGCACAGACAGGAGAAGGATTAAGGAGAAAGTGGCTGGTATCAGGGGCAGCATGATCTGCGACAGGTGGGGACAGCCGGAGGTGCTATGCCTGACCCCACAGGAGGAGAGGGTTGCTGGCAGCATGCAGCGTTGTGCCATTGAGGGTGGTGGATTCCAGATGGGTGGTAGCCCATCACTGCATGGTAGGTCATGGTCTGTCTATTGGGGGGGACAGGGTAGGTCACATACAGTAACGCAACTTTGTTTTCACTTACAGCTCCTGAGCATCTGCATGGGTCAGTGGTGGTGGGCCTCTCCACTGAGGCCAGTCAGATGGAGATGGAGGAGGGCCCATCCACCTCCACAGGAATACACAGCTCAGTGCGACAGTGGGCCCACCTGGATGTCCAGACTGATGTTGTTGGAACAGGTGCGGAGGAGGCCCCTGCCCGTGTCCCAGTGCGCCAGCTTCCATGGATGCCTGCATGCTATGACTCGGGCTGGTGCCAGGTCCGTCACCAATGATGATGTCGCCAGCATCATGGGCAGTAACATGTGTGTGCCACAGGATGGCCACACAGCAGGTAACATCGCGGCCATGGCTGTGGGTGGTGCCACCGTGGAGGCCTGCAAGTAATCACAGTCCCAGCCTGTGCCTGTCAGCACCAGTGGGGCAGCACTGGTGTGTGTACAGGACAGTGGGACTGTTGTGGCCACTGCAGCAGCACCAGTGAGCCCTGGGGAGCAGCAGGTGGAGGGGCAGTATCAGCAGTCAGCCAATGGGCTTGGGGGTACAGTGTCAGGGGGCAGCGTCAGTGCACCACCTGTGGACATGCCCAGGCCTGGTCCTGGTGTGCAGTACCCACCCTCAAGGGGTGCTGAGCATCAGGGCCGTGCACAACCTGAGGGACAGGATGCCGATCAGGCAGATGACCTCTTGGATGAGCACACCTGCATACTGCAAGCTTCAGTCAATCAGCAGATGTGGCTTGTGACGACGGTGGATGCACTTCGTGTGGCTCTGGAATGGGCAGAGGAGCATCGCAGCAGAGACACTGTTCTGCTCCTGGCAGGGATGGACCAGTTAAGGGAGGATGTGACCACTGCCATTGACAGGCAGACACAGGCATTCACTGCTGTCTTGGCCACAATGGGCACACAGTTATTTGCCCATGCATCACAGACACCATGCAGTGCACTGTCCACCCCCTGTTCTTGGAGTCGTGTGACACCATCCTTGTTGACACCAGGTTCAGCTGTGGGCATCCTGAGCACGCCTGGCACAGGCATGTTCGGTGTGCTGCAGACCCCTGTGTGAGCATAGTCATGCTCATGCAGTGGAACCCCTTGGGGACCATCGGTGCCGGCCCTTGAGGCCAGTGGTCAGCCTGTCAGTGCTGGTGGGTCTTGGCGGAGCCGCCCATGCATCTGTGGTGGCTGGGGCACTGTGGCACATGACTGACCTGTCTCCCAACATGGCTACTGTCTGATGCTGCCCTGTGTACATTGTGTCATTCAGCGGGCAATGCATGGATGGGTACCTGGCCCTGCCCGCAAACACACAGTCCATTTGCACACCCTCCCAGCTGCTGTCCACTGTTGTGTGTGCATGATGATGCCTGCATTGTGCTGTATACCAATGTGCAATGGTGCTCAGCATCTGACACATGCACAATGACAGTCAGTGGGTGTGGTGGTCAGTAGACATGTGTGTGGCTAGGGGTGGCGTTCTGGGTCAGTGTGCCTCCTACCATTTGTGCATGTCTGGTGCGTTTTGTGTGTGTGTGTGTGTGTGTGTATGTGTGTGTGTGTGTGTCTGTCTGTGTGCTATGTTAGACCTCACCCATCCCTGGTGGTGTGTGTGGTTCCATGCTCGGCCAGTTCCCTTGATGGCATGCACCCCTGGTGTGTGTCCATGCGTGTTTGTGGGTTGTGCCTTAGCCACTGGTGGTTGCACATGGCCCCATGATTTACCTGGGTTGGCTGAAGTGCTCCTCCATGATGGTGTCCAGGTGCAGCTGTGCCAGCCGGAGCAGTCTGGGGTCCCGTCGCCCAAGGGGGGGCTGCCTATTACCACTGTCACCGGCGTCCTCATCATCCCCATCACTGTCCCCCTCTTTGACCTGTACGGCTATCCCACATTCATTGGCCATGTTGTGCAGAATGCAACAGGCCAGGAATAGCCCACAGGCCTTTGAGGGGCTGTACTGTAGGACACCGCCAGAGGTGTCCAGGCAATGGAACTGTGCCTTCAGCATCCCAAACACCCACTCAATGACATTACATGTGGTGGCATGTGCCTCATTGTAGCACTGATGCAATGGGGTCACGGGCCGCTGGTAGGGTGTGAGCAGCCAGGGATGGAGTGGGCATCCACTGTCACCTGTGTGTAAAGGGTGGAGGTTAGTTTGGTGATCAGAATCGCCTTGCCCCGGGCCATGTAGGCCACTACCCATGTCACCTCTGACCATGCCCCCCCAGGCCCTATGATTGTCCATGTGGTTTGCATACTCACCCACTAGATGGCCAGTGGGGATATCCCCACTCTCAAATCTGTGGCACAGTGCTGACTGGTGCCAGATGAAGGCATCATGTGCTCCCTCAGGGTGTGTGTCACAGACATTGATTATGTGCCCCCTGGCATCGCACTCCACCTGGCAGTTGATGCTAGCATAGCCCTTCCAATTTATATATGAGGCCCCCTCGAGGCCAGGTGGTGTGCAGATGGCACATGGGTGCAGTCTATTGCCCCTAGCACACCAGGCATACGTGCTACCCTGTGGAACCCTGTATGTTTGCAGTGCACTCCGCCAGTGTGCTGGGGAAATGGATGTACTCTGCAGCATGTGGCAGCAGTGAGCTGAGGAAGTGGGTGAGGTGGCGTGATGCGGCTGACTGGGTTATGCCTGGGGTGTCCCCATTTGGTCTCTAGAAGGTACCTGTGGTGAGCAAGCACATGCAAGCTGTTACTTTCGTCTCCACTGACAGAGCATGACTCTGTCGTGTGGGTGCCTGCATCACATCACTGCACAGCTCACAGAGCCACCTCAGAATTGTCTGATTCAGGTGGTACCGACCCATGATCTCTGTATCACTACACAGCTCAAAGCTGGTGCGGGCTCGGTACTGTCTTTTGGGGGGCATACCGCTGACAGGCTCTTCCATGGCCATGCCCCCCCCGCTGCCCGCCTTCTCACCCCCCTCATTACTGCCTCCATCTGGATGGTGGCACTGGCCATGTCCCTGGCTTGTGTTCACCCCCCTGGCAGCTGTTTCTGTGTTCCCCCCGCTGTCCTGGCTGCTACTTCCCCTGCACCAGGAACTCCTGAATGTGCTGGCCTCACTGCTGTGTGGCAAGTACTTCCCCCTTCTGCATTGTGGCTCCCCACACCTTCCCCAGACCCTGTGGGTTCCAGGTGCCCTTTCACTGTCCTGCCCTGTGTGTATGTGTGTTGCCTGTTTGTCTGGATATAGTTCCACAACTTGAGGCTTCCCTGTAGTGTTCTTGCACCTCTCCCTTGCTCTTTTTTATTTTGGCTCATTTCTGCTATGGCGCAACTTCCCGCTGGCTCCCCTATCACGCATGGTGCATGTTGTTGAATATCGCACTGTGCCATTTATGCATGGATCCTCCCCCTTCAGTTGCACATTCATTCATTATCATTGCGCTGTTGCTCAGCATGATTTGGGGGGGTGCAACTGCCTCCCGCTGAATATTGCAGAATGGCGCATTTTTGGACTTGTGCTGACACAACCCTATTGTGCATGGCGCAACTCTTTTGAATATCTGGGCCTCAGACTATATGCTGATGACTCTACTCTTTTCTTTGATCATAAAGATTTAAAGCTCCTAACTTTAATTTTCCAAACTGATTTTGATAATGTTGCTGATTGGGTTTCTTCTAATTTATGATTCCTAAATGGTAAACACAAACAAACAGTGCCATTTGTGTCAAAATACCTTATAAATAATGCTCATTCTCTTTTTACCATTAAGCTCAATAATGTCCCCCTACAGCTTTTTCATGAATTTAAATACTTGGGTCTGACACTCTACTCTACTCTTTCTTTCAGATCGCACAATCATAGTATCACTGTAAAAACCCATCTATGCCTAGGTCAATTGAGAAGAGATAGACACTCCTTATCACTACAAGACTGGAAAATCATTGTGGCTCCATCAATACTACCAATTTTGGACTATGGTGAGTCTATTTATCAAATTTTCCACACCATGGAGCTTTCTTTAGTTGACATGGTATATTTTCAGTTATTACGGTTTATTTTAAGTAGTCCAAGAAACAAACATCACTGTGCTCTCCTAACTCAACTAAACTGGATATCCCCCTCATCTAGATGCCCACATCACTGGCTCACTCTGATTTATAAAAGAGTAAATCATCAAACCCCAGTTTATCTTTCAGATAGATGACCAGCTTCTACTCACAGTCATAGCTTAAGAGAAGTTCCTAACAGTGGTTTACTTTTACCTAGATATCATTCTCATTATGGAAGAAACTGTTTTTCCTTTAATGCTCCTCTTTGTTGGAAAAAACTTTCACCTGAGTTACAAAACTCCTGGACACTATACATTATTGAACATAATCTCAAGAATAATTTGTACAGAAACATTCCATTTGTAATCCGTAGTTGGGGGGATAGTCTCATCCCCAAGGAGGGTCATTAGTGGGGTCCCACAGGGATCAGTCCTTGGGCCCCTTCTGTTCAACGCCTACATATCGGACATAAGGACAGGAATCAGGAGTGAGATGAGTCTCTTTGCAGATGACTCGAAACTGGGGGCGGTGGTGGATGGGGAGGAGGGGAGGGTGGCCCTACAGGGGGACCTGGAGGCTCTGGAAAGATGGTCTAGAAAGTGGAAGCTGAGGTTCAATGCAGGGAAATGCAAGGTACTCCACCTGGGGGCCAGAAACCCAGGTCAAGTGTACACCCTGGAAATGCTACAAGTCTTGATGGCTGAGAGGGACCTGGGGGTGGTGGTGGATGTCAAGATGAACAACTCTGAGACTTGTGGGAGGCAGCAGCCAAGGCCAACAGGATGCTGGGATGCATCACTAGGGGATCCTCAGAGGAGGTATTCTCCCTCTGTATAACTGCTTGGTAGAGGCCGCACCTTAGTACTCGTGCAATTTTGGAGCCACACTTAAGCGGGACATTAACCTCCTGGAGAGGGTCCAGAGGAGGGCAACCAAAATGATTTGGGGCTTGGGGACAGGACCTATGAGGAGGCTCGAAGAGCTAAATATGTACACATTGGAAGAGAAGGGACCGTGGGGACATGATAGAGGTCTTTAGGTACATGAAGAGGTAAATAGGGGAGGAACAGTCGGGTGCTTGAAGGAAGGAGGAAGGGCCACTAGATGGCATGGCTGGAAGCTGGAGGGAAGATTCAGGGGAGAAAGGAGGAGGTGCTACTTCACTGAGAGGGTGGTGGAGCCATGGAATGCACTGCCTAGGGGGCTGGTGGAGGCAGAGACAGTGGAGGGGTTCAAGAGGGGGTGGGACAGGTACAGGGAAGGGTTCTGGAAGCAAAATCCAATGCAGCAAGAATATCCGGAACTGGGAAGGGAGAAGCCAGAGAAGGCGAGGGGGACAGCAAGGTCAGCACCCAGGTTGGGGACTGACCAAACGAGCAGACACGAAAGACCATTAGGCCTATTCTTCTGGCATTTTAGTATGTTAGTAACAGTTTTTCATGAGCAATAAGTTATCTGTTGTGTTACTGTATATACTAGATGATATTTCAGTGATTATGTATCATTATGTATGCTTATTAATTTTGTCATGTTTGTTATCTTATTGACTTGGGACATTCTGTAAACAAGACATGTTCTCTTGGAGCCTGTCTTGTAAATTTCTAACTTTTAAATAAAAAACTGTATATTGGAGTTATTTTTGTACTGCTTTTTATTAAATTAATAAAAAGAATGTTAAAAAACACCCAACAGTAATAAAAACCACTTGGACGATGCCAGGATACTCCAGGTCTCTTTCATATCTGTAAAACAAAACCCTCACAGAGTGTTACTATAAACCTGGTAACACTTATGATGCCCAGATACTTTTTTTGGACAACCTGGAAGTTAAATTGGATAGTCTATAGTGGGATTGGTAGGATAATTCATTTTAGTGCAGTCTAGAAAGAACTGAGTAATGTTATAAATAGGCAAAGATGGGGCAATACATGTTCAGAGGATTCTACTAGACATCACAGTAGGTCCACACCCCCCCACCACCACCACAAGAATCCTCAGACCAAGCCATAGGTGTACCAAGAGCAGCTAGCGCACCTGCTGCAATGCCTGTGGGGTGATGTGGTCTGGAGCCCAACACAGGACCTATAATAGAACATCCACACCATACTTTACTGGAGATCCAGATTTGCCCCATAGTGATTACCCTGATAGCTTATAAGAATCCTGAAATGAAACATCTCAACCTGATTCAACATTTCAATAGAACCAATGAAAACATGTACAATGATTTAAGCCTAAAAATAGAGTCAATGAAGCTCTAAACAGTGTGGTCACCCAGTTTGGAACTGTAGGAAATGATAGATGAAGGAATAATCAGAAATATGCAATTTTTCCAACTACTTGCAGTATATGGATTGAAAAATCTGTCAAGGCAAGCACTGAATAATTCCAGGAAAAGATATGGAGAACAGGCAGAACACTGTAATAGTGTCCCAAAAAAATGTAAGTCCTTACAGGACTCACACCAACAGACACTTAAACAATTAGTCAACACAAAGGGTAAGATAAGGAAGAATATGCTGAGAGGAGCTATTATGTCAGAAACACTTCCAAACATAAAAGGAGAAGACTGGATGAGGCTCTTGGAACTCATCAATAATGATAACACTTTAAAAAGAAATTCATCTGGGCTTTCTTGGTACCCTTTGGAGTTTCATAAATATTGTTGTAATACTCCACATGGGAGTGAATGATCTTATACATCTATGAACCCTCTGTTCTCCCAAATGAAACTAGCTTTACTTGTGGAAAACCTATCAATCAGAACCCCTATCCAGACTCAAACAATGGTTCAAAAGGAGTCTCCAACCCACCTCAAATTCTAGGAGGGGATGAGGAACTACCACTTAACTTCTCACAGATCAAAACTCAGCTGTTCCCTTACCGATAGAGAGTGACAAGTTATCCCTCAAGGCTTGAGGGAATGGGATTAATCCAGCTCCAACTGACCCCAAAGGATTTAGAATGTATTGCAAAAAATGCTAAAAAGGGGCCAGGTGGATCTTGACATGTGGAGATAGCAGTGCATGCAGGAGTTGTATGACAATTCAGATTGGAATGAAAAGATAAAATTAAAATGTATCTATTTTTTAATTTAACTGGAGGTAAGGACTGAAATAGTAGAGACTGAGGGGATGGGGAGATCTGCAGAAGATACAGTTGATCTAGTGGCCACCACTCTCAATGCATATCATACAGGGAGCAGAGCTAAAGTATATAAGATGAAACAACTACATAATGAATCCCCTAGGCAATTTGTGGATAGGCTCAAATCAGTATACTTTCAAGGGGTTAGTAAACAAAATCTGAATGACGGGAAAGTTATTATTTGTTTTACCAATGGCTTTAAGCTATACATCTAAAGGAATTTAATTTCCCTAGCGGATATGGGAAATGCCTCTTTTGAAGACCTAGTTAAAGCCACTCAATTAATGGCTAACATAAGGAAACCAGATAAAACAGTCCCAAAGCCCAGTAAAGAGACACCACCACCACATGAGCTCATAACAGTACCTTACCCCCATATTTAACAATTTCTTCAAGATACCTCCCTTCCTATGCACATTAAGGTAATTTTTAATGCAAAATTATAGCCCATGTAACCATGCCAATTTTAGATCACCCGTGAGGTTCTCCCCCAGACCCAATCAATACCAACCTTATAATCAACAATAATAGGATACAGGCAGCCCTGGCATTAGACCCAGAGAGTTAATTGACATGAAGGTTCAAAATACAATGCTCTTATACTGTAGCTTCAGGGTCTACCAATACTTTAGTTAATTTACATATAATGGGCACTATGCACTAAAAGGTGTAAAGTATGCACCAAAGGTGCATCCACAGACAGGTGTGCACAAGCCAGTATTCACTATTACTGGCCACCTGTCCATGGCCCTCCCATGGAGTGCAGCTGCACATTGCTGGATCAGGGCTGCATGGGGCCAAAGTGCAGGATCTTGGCATGCATCCAATTGGATGTCTGCCCTGGGTCCCAGGCTGGATCTGTTACACAGACATGCAGGCAACCCTGGGATGGCAAAGAACCCTGTGGAGGCACAGGGACACCATTGACACCTGATAGCTGCACTGAAAAGTACTGCAAAGGGCACTTGCAGCTTAGAATATTACTGGTTTGTTGGTGACCAGTTGGCAGTTTGTGAACTGCTGTACAGGTGCCGTCATGATGGATTTGGAGATGATGCAAAACAAAGTGAATTGATCATGTTTCTGTGCCATCTGCCACAGCTGGGGTTACTGGCCATGGCATGCAGTGCAACTATTGCAATCTGGACATGTAGGAACCCATATGTGTGTAATGAACTGGGACAACACTGTGAACAGACATGGAGTGGGGGAAGAATACCATACACCTGTCTATATTGCATTGTTCAAGGGCTGTAGTACCATGGTGCTGCCACAAGCCTTATGGTGCAATGCATTGTCTTTGGTCCCTTTTTAGCTACACATACAGTATATGTACTGTGTAGGATAGGAAGTCAAACTGTTAGGACTGCATATCAGTTATAATCAAACTGTACTTACATCAGTAAGTGCTGTCTGACATGTGGGTAAAACAGTTCAGCTAGCTCTTAGCCAGCAGGCTGCAGGGGGTTGTACCATTCCCACTCTGTAGCAGAGTGTTGCAACTGCTATGTATTCTAGTTTAAAAGCATATATGCTATTGTGGCTGATGAGGAGCTTGTGAATGTTTTTTTTTGTGTGTGTATGTGTGTGTATTCTCACAAATGTCAGTGACACCACATTTTGGGAAGTGCCCATCATGGGGGCCTGTCTGTGCAAGGGCTGGATACATAGCACTGTTACAGTAAAGTCCCCTCAGCCATACTTCCTGCACCCCCAGTGTGCAGCATTTCACACAGTTCTACACCTTTGAGAATCATGTGGAGTGACACACCCCCAGCCTGCATGTGGCACATAAGTGCCCAAATGACCATAGGATCCAGTGTGCATCTGGTTGGTACAACAATAGTGAATGCCACTAGAACACTGCTGCATGACATTCACATGTAAGGTCACCTACATACCTCAGATATGCAGCCCGTAGGCTTAGTGCATAGGGGCCAATATCAGGAATGGCAAGAATTTTAGAAGGGTTTCAAATTATAAGGGAGAATGGAAATGTGTTCCCTTCCAGAAAGTAAATATGACCTTAAAATCATGGTTTGGTTCCCATAACATGGAAATATTAGGGGTGAGTATGGCCAAAGAAGTGGCCCTAGGAATGGATTGGATACTGCAAATGCAATATTCATTTGCAGTGACCTGCTTGGCTGCTCCCCCTGGTTTGGGAACAGATCCTCATGAAGTGTTCACACACACAACTAGACAAAATAAAGCTCAGGAATATATTGCAAATGTATATATCCCTATATGCATAGACAAAAACAAACAAAAAAAACAGGGAGGACTGATTAGACACACCACAGGAGAAATACAAGGAGGGGTACATAACAATACCCAATCCAACATGGCACAAAGTCAGTTAGAGTTACAAATTGCTGAACTCTTGGATTTAGGAATTATTAAAAAAGTGAGGGCTAAGACAAACTCTCCTTTGCTACCAGTAAAAACAAACAAACAAACAAACAAGAGACAGATGGTACTACATGATTAGTGTTTGACTACAGAGCTTTAAACAAACAGACTGAATGTTACACAGAACAAAATACTCACATAAAAGCCGTGCTGGATACGTTAGATGTAAATGAATTAAGACCAGCTTAGATCCAGCTAACAGGTTTTAGTCAGTCCCACTGCAGGAGGAAGATGAAGAAAAAACAATCTTTTCTTTTGGGAGGCAGCAATATGCATGGATCATGCTCCCCCAAGGCTTCATGAATTCCCCAGGGATAGTCTAAGAAGAAGTGGCAAAAACCTTGAATGGCATTGAGGGTGTAGTCTTTTACATGGATAAAATAAACTTTTCTCATGACCTAGAATGGTATACCCCACCCGACAGCAACACCAATGCAGTGACCTACATCGCTGCTGACAAAATCAACAATTCATTGACAGGTCACTGTATTGGTGTGCCAGAGACAGGGGCACACTGTGTCCAGGTCCTGCACACCCTTCCCAAATTAACTCTGACTTGGAGTCAATTATAATTAGAAAGGGGGGTGCAGGGGGTCAAAGTCCCCTGATAGAAAAATGGACTGGGAGTCAATTGGGATTTATGCCAACTGCAACTTGCAGTTGACATAAATTCTTCACTTTGATGCTGGTTGATGAAACTGATGTCAAACTGGCATCGTAGAGCCACCTAGAATCAGATCATTTGACGTGCCTTGAACTGGTCCATACAAAATTGCAATCTGATGGTTTTAAAACAGCAAAATAGGGAGATTAGAGGTAGAGTTCTTTGGTACTACAATATCCCCACAAGGAATAGGGCTATCCTGACACCTCAAAGACAAAATTACAGCTTTAACATCTCCAAAGACAATAAAGAAACTACAGAGTATACTAGGACAGTTAAACTTTGTGAGGCATCAGGTCCCAGACAATAGCAAACTAGCAATGCCCCTTTATGAGACAATCAAAGGGGAATCTAAATTTTATTGGTCCACTGAGGGCCAAACACATCTAGATTATTTTAAAACAGACAGTACAACCTAATGTAACTACTTCAGATAGAAATATTACCAAAACCTTCTTCATTCATATCACAGTAGGCAATAAGACTTACTATGCAGCACTCGTGGAGGGACAGAACTCTGACAGGAAATTATTTCATTTTGTGTGGAAATAACTCACCCCAGCCAATAGTAATTTTCTCGGGCACTTACAGTTTTCTGACTCAGTTACCAGTTGGAATGGATTACATTCCTAGTTCCAGTTCCTACCCTCAAAAAAACTCCAAAGAAGAACAGATAAGTTTAGGTAAACTGTGGTCCTAAAGTGGCACCTATTGGAAACCCTATTAAGTGATCCATTGTTACACTTTGAATACAGCCCATAAGAAAACCATCTACCTGCACTAACTGATCATTAGGCACCCACCACTGCTGAAGTGGACCTCCACCAGTTACAACTCCTTAACTGTTGTGAAAGAGCCTATCAAAAGTGTGAAGGCAATTGCACTGCAGGAGGTGAACAGCAGCGATAGGTCTTTAAAAAAAAAATGGAAGTATGGCAAAACAACATCAGTTTGTTAGCTTATAAAAGGTTACTTTCATTTTAAATTCAGGCTCATACATCCAGTATCAAAAAACTTCAGACCTCAGTCTATAAAGTGCAAATGAAATACATTCTACCAGACCTACAAAAGTCCTCAAATCAGAAATCTAACCCCAGTGGTTCACCCCTAATGCTCTGTCAGGGGGCATGGTTGCAATGAACTTACCACATTTAAATACCTAAAAAGTGATTAGGTGATATCCATTACCACATCACATGTAAAACACTTAGAATTACAAAATAATACTCAGAAGCATGTGTTTTGCAAGCAAGCTAATTAAACAATATAAAGATACATTGAATGAACATTTAACATGGGCAGTCACAGGATCTCTTCAAAATATTCACTCTATCACCCATCATATATGCATAGAAATATAAGATTATAAGTTATAATATGATGAATTAAATATTTTAAAAGCCCATAATAAAGATTACAAATAAAGTTCTGTGAATGCCAATGTGCATATATGTTATTTGCTCAAAAAAAGCTCACATCTCATACTGTGCTACTACTCAGATGTAATACAGTTCACTTTTACTGTTTCAGCAATAAAAACGGTTGATAATTCTTAGTCATTTAGTAATACAAGTTGTATCATTTGAACT
Organism: Neoceratodus forsteri; assembly: GCA_016271365.2. Taxonomy (NCBI): domain Eukaryota; kingdom Metazoa; phylum Chordata; order Ceratodontiformes; family Ceratodontidae; genus Neoceratodus; species Neoceratodus forsteri. The sequence goes on from CM057454.1 coordinate 801,525,359, forward strand.
GTACAATCCTTTATAAATAACAGGCTTTATCAATTTTTTTTATCACTACTTTTATTTTCCTCCTGCAGCCACCACTCTGCTTACATCCAGCCGCTACCACGCGTTCCCCAACGGCCCCCTTGGGTGCCCCACACACTGGCTGGCATATGCTGCTGTACCTTCTAAAGGGGCCCCCCCAAGTCCCCATGCCAGGCCAGAATCCAATACCAGCATGCTAGGTCACCCCTCGGGCTGCTGCCAGGCTCAGGAAGCTGCAGCCATCAAGCAGCTGTGAGTGGTGCTGCTGATTTTCCTCCTGTTTTCCCCACAAGTGCAGGCGTGCAATGATGTCATGCACTGGCGTGCTGATGTCTGCTGCATTTCTCTCTCCATTGCACTGGCTCTAGCAGTGCCTTCAGGTGTCCCCAAGGGCCTCTACTGAGCGGTGGATACCCAAAACCCTCCCCAGGATGTGAGAGCAGTCCTCTGGACACTCAATCCTATCCTCCACTACCGACCCCTGAGAACTCGGGATCACGTCCAAACCCAGGTCGCCAGCCTGACACATAGTGTGGTGCCCAGTGCCTCAACCTTCAGCACCACCAGGCTGGCCAGGTTTTATCATTTTAACTGTATGGTTTCATTCTTATGGGCTTGAGAAAATCCTGTTTCTTTAAATTCCTGCTGCTTTTGTGCCATACATTCATTCAAATGATTTTCAAAGTGCTGTCCTTCTGGTGTCAAAGTAATGCAAACAAGATAAACAGTAACTGCAAAACAATAAAAAGATACACATATTACCAAAAACTCATAATTAAACTTTCATACTGAAAATCTTTCTATAAATCCCTACAGTTTTTATGCCAGACGTTCATTTAAATAAATGACAGGTAATAATCCTTTTGATGTCAAAATATTGTGATATAATTGAATAGTGGCTGCAAAATGATATGCATATTTTAGCTTTCCTCTCTAAAGTTCATTTGGTTAGTTCCTAATAGCAGTCATTTTAATGCAAAAATATTGCAAGCAATATAAAACTGCCAAACAATATGAATCAACACTTATTGTAAAACAAAGCACAAATATCATTGTAATCAGTCACCCAGTTTCATAAAAATGTCTTGTAATCCAACACATCATTGAAACCTAATGATTTTAAAGTTTGAAATTGCCAGGTCCACTGTGATTCCCTTTGTAACAAATATGCTAAATTATCAATTCACCTTTTGTTATGGCAACATGTACATTCTAATCCCATGAATCTAAGTCCCCTAGGATACACATCTCCTTGTAGTGCATACCTAATGGGCTGTTGAGAGTAACATTCACGATACTCCTTACATGTTCTTGAATCTTGGTTTTAAGTCCATGAGTGGTTCTACCAACATAAACCAGATCACAGGGGCATGTTAAAGTGTATACTACATGAATGATGTCACATGTTATACACTCCTTAATAGCATACTTATTCAAGGTTTTGGGTGAGCAAAATAACTGGAACTGGAATAGGTCTGTTTGAACATATTTTGTTTGCACTTTATAGGCTGAGGTCTGAAGTTTTTTGATACTGGATGTATGAGACTGTGTTTAAATTGATAGTAACCTTTTATAAGCTAACAGACTGATGTAATTAGCCATACTTCCATTTTTTTTTATAAAGACCAATCCCTGCAGCTCACTATTTATCAAGAGCAATATGGGGGCTAGTAATATATATTTTTGGATCTTTGCTGGGATCCAGACAGGTGTAGCACCCACTCCTGTGTATTCACAGGTGCAAAAACATTCTTTTTAGTGGAAACTCAATGGCAGGGCAGGAATAGGTAGAGTGACAAGGAGATACCAAAATGGCAACATAGTCTTCTCTGACCAATCCCTGATGCTCACCATTAACCCACAACAATATGGGGGTATTTAAAAGTGGTAAGATCATTGCAACCACGGCCCCTGATGAAGCATTAGCGGTGAAGCACAAGGGTTAGATGGCTGGTTCGAGGACTGTGATAGGTCTATTTGAACATATTTTGTTTGTACTTTATAGACTGATGTCTGAAGTTTTTGATTTTGGATGTATGAGCCTGTGTTTAAAGTGAAAGTAACCTTTTATAGGCTAACAAACTGATGTTGGTTTACCATACTTCCATTTTTTTATTTTAAAGACCAATCCCTGCTGCTCACCATTTACCTGTAGCAACATGGGGGTTAGTAATATATATTTTTGGATCTTTGCTGGAATCCAGATAGGCGTAGCATCCCCTTCTGTGTATTCACAGGTGCAAAATCATTATTTTTAGTGGAAATCAGATTGCAGGGCAGGAATAGGTATAGTGACAAGGAGATAGTAAAATGGCAATGTAGTCTTATCTGACCAGATTTCTCTCCTGGTTGCAGCATCCTCAGCATAAGATGTGAAGGTCTATGACCTGGAAAAGGCAATTGCTATGTTTGGCAGTTAACCTGATATACTTATACTTACTGACTCAAATTATTGCCACAAGGTTTTTACTCACTATTTAGCAGATTGGGTTAGCAATGACTTTACAGACAGTAAGCATAAAACCATAGACAATGGAAAGTGATGGGAAAATATTGCTGCTTTAAAAGACTACTCTCTTGCGTTAGTGTAGTCCATATCAGGTGACATAACCAGGAAAGGGGAGGGGGCTATACATGTTGAGGCACATGTTGAGGCAGATAGATTAGCAAAGGAGGCTTGGTATAAAGAACTGATCACTCCTGTGGTTGTCATGCAGTCCTGAGCCATTGCCATGCCAAACTCTTTAATGCTCAAAAGGATGATGGCATGGTGCAGCCAACACCCTCTACAGCCCGAAAACCACTGTCATAAGGATGACCACCTCCACAACCCTCAGAGTCATCCACCACAGCCAGTGCCAGGCTCATTGCCTCCACCTGATCAGAACCTTACCTGAAGGGAACAACTCCTGTGGTCCGATACAAGTGGATATGGAAGGACACAAACAAAGATACCTCCTTTTTACATGAGGTGGGCCTTAATTGAACAAGCACATATAGACACAGGGGGCTTACATGGTTTGCTGGAAAACAAATCAACATTATCGGATGATTGGTGGTGCCCAACCAAAAGTGAGAACATCCCAACTTATGCACGTAGTTGTCTTCCTTGCATATGCAACAATCCTAGTTGGTTACAAAGTGAAGAAACACAGCTGCATGTTCCTGACTCTAGAGTTTGGGACAGAAACTATATGAACATTATGGGACCATTACCAATAGCCAAGGGAGGATTTAAACATACTCTCACCATGGTAGACCAATTTTCTGGATACCCTTTCATCTTCCCCTTTAAAGACAAAAACGTCACCACTGCCATTAACCATTGTTTAAAGACACTCATCCCAGACAACGGGGTACTCTGCATTACTGAAACAGACTGAGGTGAACATTTTGCAAGTGACATTGTCATAGGAATTTGGGAAAACTTAAGGGCTGAACAGTTGCTGCATGTCCCATATCACTCAAAGAGCGTAGTGGAAGGTTGAACACTGAACTAATATATTTAAATAATTTTACTAAAATGCTGCAATCAGAGACACAACATGGACAGATTTGATACCTTGGATTTTAATGGGGATACAGAATCAAGTGCGTTCAGTAACTAGTTTTACAATATTTGTACTGTTTTGCAGCTGCAAAATGAACACATCATTGTCACTAGCATATGATGTTATATAATGATGCGTGTAACCCAACATATGCATGTACCTGTATAATTGTTGCCTGTAACTCTACGTGTGTATTTATGTATCTCACCTGTATGTAACCTCTGTCCTAAACCTCACTTAATTGTTGTCTCCCCCCCCAATGATGAGGTACCTTTGTAAACGAGTCCCTGACTCAAAGGTTGTAAAACTGATTATTTCAATAAATAAATAAATAGCCTCTGTCTCGCGTTCAGCCCCTCCAGCAATTGATACCATTCTTAAAGACATAGAAACTTCAAGTGCAATTGGACTGCATAACTACAGTACCAATTGTATCATCAGGACTCAGACTCTCTAAATGGACCCCAAAAGAGGAAGATCTGGTGATATGAAAGACACACTTTAAGAAAAAGAAGTCTTGTCAACCAAGAAACCATCCACTAACAAACATCACCAATATTTTAAATGCAAAGACAGCAGTAGTATTACCTAAATTACTTGAGAAAGTTGTTTCTATTGCACAGCTGAAACCAGTGCCAATATTCTGAATGTCTGTTACTTTTTTATTCTTGCAATTATACTTTGGTTGGTATGTGTTATAATTTGTGTGGGTAAAGTTTTCTTATACACCACATACTGAGAAAAGGGAGACACCTCCCTTAGGAAATGTCACCCACTGTCATGACTATTCCTACAAAGTAACAAATTAATACAATCAATGTTATCAGAAAGTCAGACCATATTTTGGAATCAGAACACCTTACTGCATCAGCCCCCAATTATGATATATCATGGCCCAACAGTAAAGGAATAGACTCAGTTACCTTATCTGGTATGTTACAATGGACAGATTTTAGTAATACAGTACCTGTAAAAGTGGAAGTACACCCTGTGAAGGTATATAAATACATGGTGGGGGGGTCCAGCTACACCACGGATTAGGGACCCTAAATCAAATATAGAGGACCTTAATTCACTCCATAACACAGTGCATTAATCATTTCCATTATACCGTCTCCCAAATTGTGCCAATTTTTTTGCAATGTAATATCCTATTATTGATGAGTCGCATCAGAAGCACTCATGCTTTTAGACTTTTGGTCTGTGCTCAGTCATAGGTCTGGGGAATGGATGCAATTTTCAGGGTGCTGCAGAGGTATATATTCCAGAATACCCCATAGAACTGGTGCTCTGGGTGAACCAGAGTATTTTTAACATCAAGCAGTTTATTCTGGTTAGCATTGACCCCTTATATAGCTTATAGAACCCTGCTAACAACTCATATCAAAATGTTCATTATGCCCTTTGTAGACAATATAAGTATCAGTATGGTCCATACTAATCTTGAACCCTACTTGTACTGTACTACTCTGGATGACACAAAGAAGTTTGACAATATTCAGGTAACCCTCATCAGCTGAATTTTCCATGGGAGGTAATGACCTTTCAGCCCCGAGTTGTGTCAGCAAACATTAACTCTGGACTGCACCCATTCCAAACTCTCCTTCAGCCCAAGACTGATGGGTCAGAAAAGGGTATGGAGATTGGTTGTGCATGTAAGCCACAGCATCCATATTTTCATAGGGGGTTGTATGTCTATAATGTAACCCAGCTGGCAAAACAGTGTGTCAAAGGTACCTGGAAAAGCAAGAGGATCAACAAGTTATTTCAGGACTGTGTAGTAAAGCAACTTATGGAAACTGGTGGCTAAACCAAATATAGTCTTGCAGGATATGTCAAAATAGTACAAGAATTGTTCAAAATTTGAAAAAAAAACATGCAAACTGGCCTACATGTAGATTTGTGTATGCTCTTTCAAATAAGAGCAGGACACAAATGATCCAGCAATGTTTACGGGTTGCAAATGGCATATTTATTGATATAGTCTAGCAGAATTTTGCAAAAATCATTCTAATTATGAAAAAAGGACAATTGGAAAAGAAGTAGGTTTTTATGTTTTCTTTAAAATAAAAGCAGGCCACACATGATCTGATGATATTAAAAGGGTCAAAACACATTTAATGTACAATTACGTGAAGAACACCAAAAATGTGCATACATTTGACTCATTTGTCCAGAAATATGTTTCCAGAAAATTACAAATTACACCAAATAGCCTTTTATACTTCACATCACCTCACCCAAAGTCTTTCCAGGACTGCCCTGAGTGGGCATCACTGCTTTGACTGTGGCCCTGCCATGCCTACCAGCTGGCCACAGTCACCATCTCTGCCTGCCTGCCCCAAAGTCTTTCCAGGTACGGCCCTTCATTGGACATTAAAACCATGTCTCTGCTGATTGATTGGATTGACTTCTCTCCTTCTATCTAGCTTTGCTTTCAACTGTAACTACTGCCTCTATTTCTTTTTTGTGTGCCTGTTTTCCCATTAGCAAGTTATACTGTACTGCCACTAGAGGGACACAATCTTTATCTAATGAGATTCCTGCTTGTAGTTCATATAGATACCTCTCCTTTGCTCTAGTTAAGCATCTGTTAAATAAAGAAAATTAGACCGAGTACCCCTTGCCTTGCTCCTCCTGTCTTTTTTTTTGTTTCACATATCATACCTTGCAACATGAAACTCCTTCTCTCCTCTCTCCCCTTTCTCTACTCCTAATACTTTCCCTAACCCCTCCAATTGGTTTCTACTCACAAATGCTGAATAACTCACCTTCTACAATCTCCTATCTCCAGTCCCCTACTTAGATCCTCGCTATCACTTCCTCCCCACCCTTTGACCTATGGTTGTATTTTCCCTCTATCCCTCATGCTTCATTGCTAACTGTCCTACCCTTCTTTGCTGCTTTTCATCTCCTTCTCCCCCTACTCTCATGCACACTACCCTGCCAGTTTCACTGGTTCCTCGACATCTAACTCTAAATGCCCCAAGCTTCACTTCCTCATCTTAGCTCTACTTTGGCTGTCCTGTGGAGATATCCACCCCAACCCTGGTCTGTCTGTATCTCATGCTCTGTATGCACCATTATCTATCATGGCTCCCACTATCGTCCCAAAGAGTATCAAGATCTTTCATCTAAATATACATACAAACCATGGTAGCCACTTTAAAACCTGACATATTGCTCATCATGGAAACTTGGCTATAGAGCACAATCCCAGATCTCTCTGTCTCCATTCCTGGCTACTCACTCTTGAGGCAAGACCTAGCAGGTAGAGGTGGTGGCATTGCCATGTACATTCTTACCTCCCTCCAATATTCTATTATTTATTCATCCACTAGCCCAGCATTCCATGACACACTGGCTATTCATTTAACTCTGCCCTTCACCCCTCCCATCTTTATAGCTGTCATTTACTGTCACCCAAATGTCCAGCCCTCTATTGCACTTGACCTCATAACCTCCATCACAGCCCTTTCTCACTCTGTTAAACTATACATCTTAGGCAACCTTAACTTAAACTGGCTGTCTCCCAAGACATCCAAAATATATAATGATCTTAGAGCTCTGAAACTCTCAAAACTGATCTTGGAACCCAACCTCTCTAACCAAAAGACACACGATCACTCCCTGATCAAATGGACTCTTACTACCCACCCCCACAGAGTAATTGGCTCTGGTATCCTCCAAGATGCTCTCAGTGAGCACAACCCAATATTCATTGTCAGGAAAATACACAGACCAAAAATCTCCACATAAAACCTTCCAACTTCACCCCTTCAAACCCCTAGACCTTGAACTTCTACCGCACAACCTATCTTTCTCTGACTGGTCTCCCTTAGTCTCCTCCCTCTCAGTTGATAAAGCTCTAGCCTACTTCAAAGAAATATTCCTTGCAAATTGGAACGCCTTTACCCCTCTCAAACAAACCAGGGTTAGGGATAACCACTTACCGCAGATTACTCGAGAACTCTTACCTTGTCTTAGGTCCAGAGATCATGCCTGGAAGTGCCACAAATCCACCCAGCTTTCTAGTGTCCTCTCGGACTACCGTAAGCTCTGAAATGCTTGTACCAGGACAACAAGGCTAGCCAAGTCCGATTACTTCAAAAATGGTTTCCTCACTAACATAAATTCCCCTTCCAAATTCTGGAAGGTGGTTCACTCCCTCTTTTCCCCTCAGTCCCCCCTTCCCCAGTGCTGAAGGTAAATGGCAATCCTCTTCATGGAGGCAGGCCTGTGTTGTGCCCATTCCAAAAAAGGCTAATGCTGTTGGCCCAGAGGATTACTGTCCTGTTTCAATATTAAACCCTCTGAGTAAAATTTTTGAAAAGCTGTTGGCTAATCAGCCTAAAGATTTTTTTGGAGGGTGGCGGTGTCCTCATTGCCAAGCAGCATGGGTTCATTGTGGCTGTGGTACTGGCACAGCCCTGGTCAGGTTCATGGACACCATTCTTCAGGGTTGAATGGTGGTCTGTTAACAGGAGCGGTGTTTGTGGACCTGTCCATGGCATTTTATTTGATTGATCATTTTTTCCTTTGTCAGAAGTTATCTGCCTTAGGTTTGTTTGATTCAGCAATTGCTTTGATAGAGGATTTTTTGGGGATCATTCCCAATATGTTTCAATTGGGTCTGTTTCCTCTGATGTATGTTCTATTGTGTGTGTTCCACAGAGGTCCATTTTGGGCCCCTTATTATTTTCACTCTTTATTAATCAGGTTCCATCAATATTTCAGGGGTGTAAATGTTTATTGTATGTCGATGATCTGATCCTGTATTATCAGAATCAGTCCGTTGATCTTATAAATTCAACTTTGGAAACTGATTTTTTGAAGTTATGCCAGTGGGTGTTTCCTAATGAGATGGTCTTAAACTCACGTAAGACCAAAGTGATGTCATTTGGCAGTTATGCTCATTTATGGGATATTCCAAGTTTAATTATTCATGATAGTTAAGGTGTTTTGATTGATCAGGTGTCTGAATTTAAATACCTAGGTGTATTATTGGATTATTCATTAACTCTTGCTTCTAAAGTAAAATCAGTTAAGAACAAAGTTCACTCTAAGTTAGGTTTGCTTTATAAGTTTAAAATGTATTTGTCTATGAAGTCATGGAGGAAACTTGCATTGGGTGTACTTATGCCTCACCTGGACTATGTCTCTTCTTTGTATGAGAAACTGGGTACTAGGGAGAGGCAGACTCTAGGCATTGTTTATAATGATGTATACCGTTTTGTATTGGGTGTACCAATTTTGACTCATCATTGTTTGTTGTACTCTTCTTTGAATTGGCTATCTCCTCAGTTTAGATTTATGTATGCTTTAGGTAATTTGGTTCATCAGACTGTTCATTCTGATGGATTTTCTCCCCTTTTTGATTTGGTTAGGAAATGGGAAATGAGATCTTTGTTAAGGTCAGCCGAGGCCATTATACTAGAGGGTTATTCTATGAAGAATAATTATGGCTCTCGTTCTTTCTCATGTCAAGCCCCTAAAATCTGGAATGAACTATCACTTCATTGCATATATTGAGATAACATTTTACTTATAAAATTAGATTTAAAAAGTATTTGTTGTCCTTGATGAATTGTACTTGTTTTTGAATTGTATTTGGTTGTTTATTTGTTATTCTGTGTTGTATGTTTATTTGTTTTTAGTATTTTTATGCATTGTAATTTTGTTATTTTTCCAGATTGGACCTGAAAAAGGGCATTGGCCCAGTTGCCCTAATCCAGTTAACAAATAAATGGAATGAAAACAATGAAATAGTTTAGTTTAGTTTATTGTTCTAAGAATTATTACCTTTGAGCCAATGGCTCTTTTACAAAGGTTCCACGTCATCAGTATACAAACAAACAAGACGTTACATAGAATGGTCAGCAAATTATAAAGGTTTCAATAAGCCAGTATAATATAGTACATCCAAGGAAAAAACATTGGAGGAATGGCCAGGGTGGGAAGGGTAGGAGGAGATATGGGGAAGGGAGCAGACTTAGAGTAGTTAGAGGTAATCAGATGCCTTTGTCAAGAAAGGAGCAGATGAGGAGGAGGATGAAAAGACAGTAAAAATAGCCATGAGGGAAGAATCATTAGTCAAGGCAATCACAGGAGCTAGAGGCTGAGAGGTGAGAGTAAAGCATAGATTTGAAAGCTCGTAGTGAAGTGGAGGATGTAATTGGCGAGTTCAGGGAATTGTACCAGCTGGGGGCACGATAGGCAAAAGATCTTTGACCCTGTGTGGCCTGGCATCTGGGGACCTGGAAGGCTGGTGTTCCGATCTTCTGGTGGGAAGGATGCTGGTATTCGGGCAAAGTAGGTCTTGGACACACGGCGGTGTGAGGCCCAAGATGGATTTTTTGCCATCAAGCATGTGAGGTATCTTATGCGATTTGAGAGTTGCAACCATCCTGTGTCAGTGTAGAACTCATATATATGAGTGCATCACTACCGCTCCAGTGGGCAGCGACAGGCCTGTTTAGGAGTGGTTGTGATCTCTTTAGTCGCGATGGTAGTGGCAGAGCCATAGATAATTAAACCATAGTCTATGATTGAGATGACAGAGCTTTGGATAGCAATCCTCAGTGCAGCTTGGGTAAGGAATTTCTGGTTTCGGAACAGGATACCAGTGCTCTGGTTCACCGTTTTCACTGTGTTATCAATGTGGGTTGCAAAGGTAAGACCTTGATCAAAGGTGATTCCAAGATATTTAAATGTTGACACTTGTTCAAGGGTATTTCCTGGGTATGTTTTGATAGTGACTGGAATTTTTCTTTTTCTGTTTTGTGGACTGGAGAAAAGCAAGGATTTTGTTTTTTTCAGGGAATTTTTCCAAAGATGATCCTTCCCATTTTTGATTACTGCAACGTAGTCTACAGTGCTGCTCCTAGGTCTTCCCTGACCAGATTGGACACACTCTTCAACTCTTTCTGCCACTTTGCACTTGATGTTCCCTCTCGCACCCACCACTGTGACCTCTATTGAGACCTTTCCTTCCCCTCCCTTACAAATAGATGCCTCTTACACTGCACTAAATTCATCACTAAACACTGGGTGGGTGAACTCCCTTCCTACCTCTCCCACTCATTTATAACACCCCCTACTCCTTCCCACTCACTCAGATCTACTGACACTCTCACAATAACTGTTCCCTGCCACTCCACCCTCTCCGGCCAGTTTGTTTACTGTTACTGTTTCCCTTAAAGATGGAACTCTCTACCTCCCCAAATCTGACATTCCTCCTTCCTCTATTCCATCAACACTTCCCTATCCAACTATCTTGCACCTAACTGTTCCTGTTATGACCCACCTTAATTTCCTTCATCTTGCTTCTTACAGTCCCCCTTTGGAATTTACCCAATGCCTCTATTGACTCTACTGCCTCTACTGACCCTAGCCCTTGCTAGGTGCTAGTTCTCATACCTTTCTCCCTTCCTCAACTCTGTCCCCTTTTTTCCCTAGCCTTCACATTCCCCTTGCAGGGTCCTCAGCATCCTGAAGGGGTCCTATAGTGCCTAGGCCTGACATATTTTCTTCCCCATCTACCTATTCTTGGCCTTCCAGGGCCCCTTGCAGGGTCCCCAGCAGCATGGTTCTTTCCTTGGTTCAGGCTTCATCCCCTCCCAGGTGTTATTTCTCATTTCCTCTCTCTCACTATCCATCTATAATTACAACACCTAACTGCAGGAGGATTTACAATCACCTGAACTTCCCTGCCCCCTTGCAGGGTTCATTGCATTCTGAAAGGTTTTCTTTTTCCATCAGGCCTTATTTCCCCTCCTAGGTGTTAATCACACTTACTCCTCTCTCTCTCTCTCTCTCTCTCTCTCTCTCTCTAATCCCTGCTCCAGTCCCCTGTCCCCTTGCAGGGTTCCCTGCATTTCTGAAGGGGTCTCTCTAGGACATGACTCTGCACTATCTGTCATCTCTCCCTCTCTCTCTCTCCTTTGCCCCTTATTTCATGATAGCACTTGTTCATTTATTACCATTGCACTTATTAATTGTTCTCACAAATTACATATGTATGCAACACTGTAACAACTGCCTTAATTAATTGCATGCTATGTTGATCTTTGTAACTTGAATGTAAAATGTCTAATCTCTATTGTACCCCTTCCCCCCAAGGTTGCATTAGGAGATGAGCAACCTGTTGCTTGTTGTGCCTTCCTGGTGAAACATTTCAATCAATAAATACATCATTACTTTAAACCAAGCATTCAGACCTCTGGTTTAAAATTAATCGTGTATCGTGTGGAAAAATGTTCAGAAGTATTGTACATTTTTTGGTATACAGGTAACTATGATAGTAGAGATGTGTTTGTGCTCCATGTACAAGTATTGCTCTAAGTGATACTACTAAACTCCTTGTTGGCTCTGCTGTTATTTATATATTGTCACCCAAAGACAGTTACAGAAGCTTTTCTCAACCTGTCCCATGTATCCATGTCTATTTCTGAGGAGACAATGAAAGAGCTTGAGAGATTTGTTGTTCTCCTCTATGACAGAACCAATAAGTGCCAACATGTAAATCAGACAAGGAAGCAGATGTCTGGAAAAGGAAGATAGCTAGAACACAACCCTCCAACTCAGGATCCCTTAGTGGAGCACACAAAGGGAGGTGCATATCAGGGAGGTCACTGCTGGAGGAAAACACTAGTGGTATGACAAGAACTTAGCCCAGCTAACTGTGGTTGGAAATAAGACAATGAGAGGGACTAGATCCCCATTTGGACAGTCCTTCCACAAGCAGCTAAATCGTGCAAAGAGTTGATCAAATATGTTTGTAGAAAGCCTTACAGATCACCATGCACATGTTTCAATGCCTCACTTCGATGTACTGATCTGTGTGCTTGTGCAGGATCATGCTACAGAGACAATGATAGTGATAACTAAGTGTTTTGGTAATTTCTGTAAAGAAGTAGGAGAATTTTAATTTCATTTATCCCTTAACTGTAAAAGGTATTTAGTATTAACATTATGTAATCTGATTATGTGTGATCACAGAATTTTTTTTTTAGCTATCACTTTATATTCTGTGCTCACAACCCCTAGCTCTGGAGGGAGCCCCCAGTCCCGTCCCCCAACATCCAGTGCTGATCAATACTTCAAGGGCTCCCCCCCCTTGATGTGGCCGGTGGGCACCCCAAATCCCACTGAAGACTGGATTCAGTAAGCCGGCACTGTGGCTATTCAGGGACGGAACCTGCGAGGCACCCTCCTTTTTCCTGCTAGAGCATTCTTTTCATCACCAATGTGCAGCCCCCTCAAAGGCAGAGCATACAATGATGCCAGTGCCGGTAGTGCACACACTCCCTTATGCATCCCAACAGGCATCTGTCCCACCTCTGACCCCACATCAGCAGTGTCAGTGAGCCACCCCCAGCCTCCGCTGGGGCCAGGCATGTGCAGACTGTTGTAGACTCCCCTCACTGGAGAAGGAGAGCAGTCCAAGGGATGCTCAATCCTTCTCTCTCCCTGCCAACCCCCAGTGGCCTGAACTTGTTCCCAAACATTGGTTGCTGGCATGGCGCGAGGTGTGGCATCCAGCGCCTCAACCCTCAGCACCACCAGGCCGGCTACAAAATGTTATTTGTGTGCAGTACACTTTTATGAGAAAACTTTCTCAACTTTTGATGTTCTCTATTGTATTTTTATCACTGTAACATATACCCATCTGTAACAATGACCTATATCCACCAGTTCTGCTGTATTCATTTTATTGCTTATTTGCTGCTTCTTGTATCTTGTAAAACTAATTGTATGTACTCCAACTCCCCTTCCCCGGGTCACACCAGGCAAGTGTGCCTTTTCCAGTTATCATGTTTTAATTAAAAAATAAAATGTCTGTAAACATACATAGATACACAGACACTGTCAGCAGATAAGGGCCTGTGGCCCACCCAGTCTGCCCATTTGAGCTTGTTAGTTCACTTTACGTTTTTCAAGAAGTCTGTTGCTCCTTACCCTGACCTCCAGATTTCCTTTATGTCTATCCCATGCATTCTTAAATCTTGTGATTGTTTCAGCCCCTACCACTTCCTCTGGCAAGGTCTTCCACTTGTCCGCCATCCGTTCTGTGAAAAAAATTCTTCCTCACATTTCCTCTGAATCGCCCTTCCTCCAAGTTCTTCCAATGCCCTCTAGTCCTGGAACACCTTTTTCGCTGGAAAATAGTGTATTCCTGCACCTTGTTTCTCCCTGTAAGATACTTGTATGTCTCTGTCATATTCCCTCTCTCCCTCCTTTGCTCCAGGGAGTACATATTCAAGTCCTTCAGCCTGTCCTCATAGGACTTGTGATGCAATCCCTGTACCATCTTTGTTGCCCTCCTCTGAACCTTCCCTACCCTGTCTATGTCCTTACATAGGTAAGGTCTCCAGAACTGTACACTGTACTCCAGGTGGGGCCTCACTAATGTCTTATAAAGTGGAATTATGACCTCCCATTTACTGCTGGTGATGCCCCGGCCTATGCTTCCCAGCATCCTATTTCCTTTACCTGCTGCCTTGTCACACTGTTTCCCTACCTTGGGGTCATCAGAGATGATAACACCAAGGCCCCTTTCCTGCTTGCTGTATACTATATCAACCCCCCCCAACTGATAAGTTGTTCCAGTATTTTTGTGCCCCATATGCATTATATTGCACTTCTTTGTGTTGAATTTCAACTGCCCAAACTCTTGACCATTCCTCAAGCTTCTGCAGGTCCCTCTTGATTCTGTTTATACCCTCTGGCATGTTCTCTCTGTTACAGAGCTTCCTGTCATCAGCAAATGGGGAAATTCTGCCTTCTAGGTCCAGCGCAATGTCACCAATGAAGATGTTGAATAGGACTGGTCACAGCACTGATCCCTGTGGTACCCCACTGGTCACACTTCCCTCAATGGAGTGACAGCCATTTACCACCACCCTCTGTGTCCTGCCGGCCAGCCAATTACCCACTCACCACACTACATTCCTGCTTACTCCCATATTCCCCAGTTTATTTAATTGCCTTCTATGTGGCACAGTGTCAAAAGCCTTAGTGAAGTCCAGACAGACGATGTTCACTGCCCTCCCCAGTTCCACCTCCCTAGTCACCTTGTCAAAAAATTCAATGAGGTTGGTCTGGCATGACCAGCCCCCAATGAAACCATGCTGCCTTGGGTCCTGTAGTCCACTGGCAACCAGATGTTCCACCAATCTCTCTTTCAGTAGTGGTTCCATCATCTTCCCCACTACTGAGGTCAGGCTGACTAGTCTGTAGTTCCCTGTTTCCTCTTTGTTCTCGCTTTTGTATAAGGGGACTACATCTGCTATCCTTCAGTCTTTGGGTACTTTCCCTGTTTCCAGTGATCGACTAAATAGGATTACCAGAGGTTCAGCCATCACCTCTCTTAGTTCCTTTAGTACACTGGGGTGCACCCCATCTGGCCCCATTTCTTTATCAATTCTTACTATTTCCAGTTCCTTTAGGACCCTTTCCCATGTAAAGGGACTTATGTCCATTTCTGCACCATTCCCACCCCTTGTACTCCCTTCAGGCCCATTACACTCCTCTTCCTCAGTAAAGACTAAGCAGAAATATCTGTGCAGTATGTCAACTTTACTGTTATCATCCTCCATATGGCCCCCATCCTCCCCCTTCGGTGTCACTATCCCTCCCTTTTCCCTTCTTTTTTCACTTATGTACTTTAAAAGGTTTTGTCCCCTCTACCCACTGATTTTGTGATGTGCTCTTCTGTCTGAACTTTAGCTTTCCTTACTGACCTCCCTGCCTCCCTTTGCTTCTCCTGGTACTTCTCCCTATCCCCTTCTGCCTGTATCTTTTTGTATTGCCGGAATGTGATCTTTTTGGCTTTCACTTTCTCCACTATCTCCTTGGAAAACCATAATGGCTTCCTCTTCCTTTTCCCCTTGCTAACCTGATTAATGTATAATTATGTTGCTGTTGTAAACCCTGTTTTAAATATTGCCCACTGTTCCTCCATTCCTGATTCCCTCCTTATTCCCATTAGTGCCTCTTTTAAGCATGTCCTCATTTTCCTAAAGTCTGCCCTCCTAAAATCCAGGATACGTGTTTTGTGTGGTTTGGTTCTGTTTCTTCTGTGATGTCAAACCACAGTGACCATTGGTCATTGTTCCCCAGGTGCCCCCCCCCACTGTTACCCCTATCACACTGTCTCTGTTTGTGAGCATTAGGTCCAGTGTTGCCTTCTGCTGAGTTGGTTAAATGACCAGTTGCTTAAGGAAGGCACCTTGAAGGGAGTCCAGGATAAATATGCTCCTGGTTGATGTTGATCCTGCTGCTGGAAGGCTCCAGTCCATGTCTGTAATATTGAAATCTCCAACCAGCACCACCTCCCCCTTGTCTGCCATCCTTTGGATAGCATCAACTCCCTATCTGTTTCTTCCTCCTGGGCTGGTGGTCTATAAACCACTCCTGTGAGGATGGCTGACCCCATTTTCCTTTCCAGCTTTACCCACACTATCTCTCCCCCATTTTGTTCCGCCTGGATCTCTGTGGCCTTTATGCCATCTTTCACATAAAGTGCCACTCCTCTGCCCTTCCTGCCTGCCCTGTCTCTTCTGAATATGTTCTAGCCTGGTATGGTCATCTCCCAGTTATGGGCATCTTTACACCAGGTCTCTGTGATGGCCACAATGTCCAGGTCTAAATGCACCATGGCAGCCACCAGATCCTCCATCCTGTTGCTAAGGCTCCTGGCATTGGCACACAAGGCTTTCCATGATGTGAACTCCCTGGATTGTTTAGCTGTTCTACTCCAGCCCCCTCCCTGGTTGTTTTATATCCCTGGTTCTCCCAGCTGTCTGCCCTTCTGTTGAATTTTGTCCCCTTTATGCCTATCCCCTTGGTTGCTTATCTCCATGTTTTGCATACTGCTTTGCAGAGCTATCCCCTCCTCCTGTTCACTGGTTCTACTGGTAGCTGGGGGTGGGCAATTAGGTACCCTCCTTGCTGGCCTGCCACCCCTCTTGGCTAGTTTAAATGCTTGTCCATGTAGCATTTAAATTTATTATTGAGTGCTTGGATTTCCCTCCAAGACGGTTACAGGCCATCAGGCTTGAACAAGCCCCCATCCCTTCAGGTGGGTCTCCAGTCACCAATGAATCCAAACCCTTCTTCACAGCACCTGTTCTTCAACCATGTGTTAAAGTTCCTGGTGTGTGTGTCCCTACATTCTCCCATACCTCTCACAGGAAGTACTTCTGAGAAGGTAACAGATGTAGCTACTTGTTTGAGACCCCTCTCCAATTTCCTAAATTGTTCTTGAACTTTCTTAGGCTCCCCATTTGCCTGGTACCTAGGTGGATAATGACATCCAGCTCACCCTCCCATCTTGTCTTCCTGGTGATCCCCAGGATCTTATTCCCATCTCTCCAAGCCTTGGCACCTGGTAGACAACTCACCTCCCTGTCCTCCACCTCATGTGTTCCTAGCTGGATCCCTCTAATGATAGAGTCCCCCACCAGGATTCATTTCCTCCTCTTCTGGGGTACACTGTGCTCCCCACTGAGGTCACCTCCTCGGTTGACCTCCATATCCTTCCATTTCACTTCTCTGGGTACCTCTGTTTGATTGTCCCCATTTGCCAGTGCAGCATACGAGTTCTGGAGTGGAATAGGATTTGGGATGTGCCTCTACCTTACTGCCCTAACCCTCCCCAAGCTCACCATCATCCAAGTGCTCCTTGTTCTTAGCATCCTTTGAGGAAGTGGAGTTGGATTGGGTTGTCTCTGAATAGGGGCTACGGTCCTCCTGACCCAGTTTACTTCTGCTCTGAGTCTGGCTACCTCATCCTGCAGTCCAGAGAGATGCCTGCAGATATGGCAGCACCTCAGTATTCAGAAGGTCTGCCTGAATATGGCTGTCCCGCATCCACTGCATTACACCACTCCCTGCATTATACTCCTATTCCAGTCGTTATCTGATTCTGAATTTCTTCTTGTAGTTCCCTTTTTATTAATTTAGTGTCTGGAAAATCCTGCCATGGATCCTCAAATACTTTTATAAAGAGGAAAACAACAGCAAAAAATTGAGTCAAAACACTCATGTCAAGGGCAGGCTTCCTCCCCCTTATGCCCCTCCTACTCCACAACCCCTGCTATTCTTTTGCTTGACTCCTGTTAATCAGATCTAACAGGGCATATAATTAAGAATGGGGGTCAGGGGGATGGAGGGTGAGTGAAAATTTGCAGTAAGTAAAGACAGCAAAGGAAACAGCACCACTAAATGTACACCAAACTGGGTTTTAAATTTTCACAGCCCTAAAACAATTCCAAGTAAAGATAGAAAAGGAAAACTGTACCACTAAATGCATACCAAACTAGGTTTTAAATTTTCAACAGCCCCTCAACATTTGCAAGCAAAGACAGCAAAGGAAAACAGCACTACTAAATGCACACAAATCTAGGTTTAAAACAAAAACAGCAATGAGCAGTTACTGCACTGCACTGAAATGAATCTGGATTCTTCCCCTTCTGAGAAGAAATGGATTCATGTGCTGTATCCATTTCATTATCATTTCAAGCAACCTTTTTAAAAGTATGTCTTTAAAGATATATATCTTTAATACACATTTCTAAAGATAGCATAATGAGTGCAATGCTTTCTTGAAGTGCCAGTGCACAAACACACCTTGACTAGTTTTGGACACAAGTCTTTTGATAAAGGACTAGCGTCCGAAACTAGTCAAGGCATGCTTGGGCACTGGCACTTCAGTAAAGCATTGCACTTTATGGAATTTAAGCAAACAGCATTTTCATTCATGGTGGAGAGTGCAGAAGTTTTTGTGTTTATACCTGAACTGACCTAGCACCTCAACCCAGTGTGACTTTCTTTTGGCTTGAGATAACATAATGAGTGTTTACTTGTCTTTGGATGACAGTACATGTCAACATCACAGTTATCTTTATGCCTCAAAATGTACAATACTTTTCAATATTTTTCCACACAATATAAGATTAATTTCAAACCAAAGGTCTGCATGCTTGTTTTAAAGTAGTGACATCAAGAATAAAAGGTTATTTGGTGTAATTTGTAATAATCTGGAAACATAACCTGTCTAAGGGTCTTTCCTTCTCTCCAGCCTCTGTTCAGGAAGTGTACCAAGCAATTCTTTCACTCAACCCCCTCAAGTCCTGTCCTAATGGCCTCAACCACTATCTTCTCTGTATCTCTCCCCCACTATCTCTTTTCCTCTCATCCACCTGCTGAACCTCTCTTTCAACCTCTACTCTGTCCCCCAATCATGGAAAGTTGCCAAAGTGATTCATCTTCATAAAAAGGGTAAATATTCCACTCATAATAACTATCGACCCTTATCCTTTTTTCCTTCCCTTGCCAAATTGCAGAAGTCCTTAGTATTCCCCCATCTTGCAGACTTCCTAAGCTCCTCAGATTTCCTCTCTCCCTTCCAGTCTAGACTCAGGAGAAATCACTCAACTATCAATTCCCTCCTTCATGTTACTGACACCATCCTTACTAGCATGGGTTATGGCCACGTAACTGCTGCCACATTCATTAACCTAGATAAAGCATTCAATTCTGTGTCCCACCCTCATCTTCTTAACAAACTCAGTTCCACCAGTCGCTCATCCCCTGCTTTCACATGGTTTAGGTCATACCACATGGGTTACACACAATCTGTCACGGCTGGAGATGTCCTACCCTATCCACCCAACACCCATTCAAGCCAGCACCCCTCAAGGCTTAATTCTGGGCCCAGCTCTCTTCTCTATCTTCCTATATGACAGCCCTTCTGTCTTCTCCTCCTCCATTATCCATATGTATACTGATGACATAGTCCTCTATGCATCAGAAGCCTGTGCCTCAGAAGTGGAGTCTTAGCTGCAATTAGACTTCCTCTATGTCCTTTGTTGGTTTCAGGACAACCAACTCAAAGTAAACACCAAGAAAATAGTGTCAATTACCTTTGGGACTCCTTAAAAATTGGTCAAACACTTCTCCCCCTCTCAATTGGGGGCAAGGTTAATAATCAAGAAAATATTTCTGCATTAAAGAAGGATTTGGAAAAATTAACACTTTGGGCAAATGAAAACCATATGCAGTTAAATCAAGACAATTAATCCCCCCTTGGTTCAACAAGACAATTAAAATCAGATTAAAATAAAAATTAAACTTTTTAGGAAACTTAAGAATAGTTCTGTTCCATTTAAACCTACTCTATTACATAAATACTGACTATCTGTGAAAAACTTAAAAAAATCTATTAAATTGGCAAAAAAATAAGCTAGAATTTAAACTAGCTCACACAAAAGACTGTCACAAATCTCTTTTCTCCTGTATAAATAGTAAAAACGGTGTATCAAGGACCATTGGTCCCATTATAACCAATGGCTCTTCTCTATCTGATATAGAAGCCTCAAATCTCTTTAATAAGTACTTTTGTTCTGTCTTCTCTCAAAAATCACCTATTAGTACATTTAAAGTTCACCACATAGATTATCATAGGTTCTATCCAACTGACATTATACAGGCTATCAAAAAACTAAAAAACAAAATACTAGTCTGGGCCCAGATGGTATTCATCCATGGTTTCTGATCAAAACCTCTATAAATATCTCTATACCTTTGTCAATCATTTTCAAAAAATCTTTATAAGAAAGCATGGTACCAAATGATTGGCATTTAGCAATAGTTACTCCCATATTTAAAAAAGGCAATAGAGGTTCTGTGCAAAATTATCGTCCAATTAGCCTGACCTCAGTGGCTGGTAAATTAATGGAATGAGTAATGGCGTCTCTAATAGATCAAGATTGTAAAACATTAGGAATTTATTATTCAAATCAGCATGGGTTTACTCCCAAGTATTTCTGCACCACCAATCTGATATATTTTTACAATAATATAAGTACTCTACTAGATGTGGGTATCCCTACTGATGTAATTCTTTTGGACTTCAGTAGAGCTTTTGATAAAGTCTCACATGAAAAACTCATTACTAAAATGCGCAATCTAGGTTTGTCACCTGATATTGTCAACTGGACTTTAAACTGGTTGACAAATCATTCTCAGATAGTCAGGAATTAATCATATCTTGTCTGATTCGGGTAGTGTGACAAGTGGTGTACCACAGGGGTCGGTCTTGGGCCCAACATTGTTTAACCTCTTTATCAGTGATTTACAAACAGGGCCAAATAACTTCATAGTTAAATCTACAGACAGTACTAAATTGGGGGGCAAGGTTAATAATCAAGAAAATATTTCTGCATTAAAGAAGGATTTGGAAAAATTAACACTTTGGGCAAATGAAAATCATATGCAGTTTAATCAAGACAATTGTTTAGTAGTGCATTTCAGTGTAAATAATCCAAAAACGATATATCATATAAACGGACTACCACTTCACTCATCAAACTGTGAAAAAGATTTAGGGATATATATTAATAATAAACTTACATCAAATGATCACTGTGTTAGAACTGCTTGCATGACCGACTGACTTTTGAGGCAAATAAAATGCACTTTTATTAATTGCTCTGAACAATGCCTTATTCCATTGTATAGGGCATACATTAGACTGTATCTAGACTATGGCTCCCCTTTCTGGAATTCAAACCAAAAAAAAGACATAGCAATTCTTGAACAGGTTCAAAGGAGAGTAACTAACGAACTTGGATTATCAGAACAGATTAAAAGCTACTGGTCTCTTCTCTTCAAACTAGAACATTAAAAGGTGATATGCTTATGGTTTTTAATTTAATAAATTCACCAGATCTAATGGAAAAATGTGTTCTAACCCTCTCCAAAAGGAGACATGTTCCGAGACTGCATAATAAACAGCTTGAAGTGAAAACTTATTAAACCAGCAAAAGGGGAAACTTTTTTCCAATAAGAGCATCCATTGTATGGAACACCTTGCCACAAGAATTGGTAAAGGCAGCTAGTGCCACTGTCTTTAAAAACAAATTAGATGTTTGGTTGAGGGATAATAGATAAATAATGTCCCACATAGTGTGGGGAACAGTCTCAATGGGCTCTGGCCTTCTTCTGTTCTTTCATACCAAGTAATACCAAGTAATTATCCACCCTTGAAGGTGCCATCCTTGATGTCATCCCCTGTTTCAAATACCTCAGCATCTGGCTGGGTAGTCGGCTTGACGTTTTGGCACACATCAACCGCATACACTCCAAGCTCCATCCCAAGCTTGGAGCCATGTATAGAAACAAAGATACCCTCCCCCTGACCTTCTTCCGGGAACTTCTCACAAAAATGATCCTTCCTATCTTCGGTTATGCAGATGTAGCTTTTAGATTCCTCCCTGTCTCTTTGCTAGCCAGTCTGTGCACTCTGTCTAATTCCCTCTACCACTTTGCCTTTAATGCCCCCACCCACGTGGTCACCATTGCTCCCTCTACTCTTTCCTCTCCCTTTCCTCCCTACATCTGTGCCATCAGCACAATGCCTCTATTTTTTTCTCCAAAGTCTGGCTTGGATCCCTTGCCCATTATCTCAGTTTTCCCCTCTCTGCTTCTTCCCCATGTTCCTATCCCCTTCACTCCAAAGATACCCACATTTTCTCTCTGCCTCATCCTACATCCTGTTCAGCCTGGCAGCCTTCTCCTATCACTTACCTTGTCTGTAAAACTCTCTCCCAAACTCCCTTAGACTATCTCCTTCCCGGCACTACCTAAAAATTCCCTCTCCCATTCCACCCATTCTCCATGCTCCTCTACTTCCATGTGTGATTGCCCTCTCCACATTCCTAAATTTTTTTAAAGTAACACTATTGTTGCACTCCCATGGTGCCTTATGCTCTTATCTCTGCACCCAGTTTCTTTACTACATAGTCTTAAATGCCCGTTTGACATAATTATACTGTAATCTGACTGTTTCCTGAACTGCATTACAGTAATCAAAAACTCTATGTACTTTACGTCTTCATCACATAATGTTCTTTCTTTTTTTATCACTTCCCTATTTCTCCTTGAACCATGCGGCCCCATCTGACTGACTCCCCCAGCTCCATCCCCTAGAATTACTGGGGCTTACCTTACACCCGGTCCGGGGGCAGTGCCTGCGAGGAGTCAGTCACCATCCTGCTGTCGGTTGTGTTTTTTCATTTTTTCCCTAGTTACTCGAGAGCCCCAGGAGAAGGACATATGCATGTGAAGGCATGCATACAGCTTACAGCCCTGGTAATGGCCCTCCTCCTGCCCACCCCATTGGCCTAATGCTGGCACCCTTGCTTTCACAACCCTTCGGCCTCCACCAGGGGGTAGCCAAGAGCGAGGAATGCCTCCCCACCTCCCTGGAGAGGGCAGTTGCCTTGATGGTCACTCCGTCCAGCTCCACCCACCCCCCCGTGCTGACCTCTGATGCCCCGGGCTTGAACCCCAACCCAGGTCACCAGCATGCCATGAGGTGAGATGTCCAGTGCCTCAGCCCTCTGTGCCACCGGGCCAGTCACATAAAGTTCTATTAATGTACTGTATGCTATATTTAAATCATTAGTCTATTTACTTTTTACTCCCCTTTCTTCTCTCCCCTTGGTCGCACCTGGAAATGAGCCTCTGCTCAGTGTGTCTATACTGATCACCAACTTTTAAATAAATAACCAAATAAACAAATAAATAAATAAATCATACATACATACATACATACATAAATAAATATTCATGGACCAATAATTCAAATGTATACATATTTTTGGTGTTTTTCACATAACTGTATATTAACATTATTTTGACCTCCTTAATATCATCAGATCATGTGTGTCCTATTTTTATTTTAAAGAAAACATAAAAACCTACTTATGCTCATGTTTTTTTCACATTTTGTATGATTTTTGAAAAACTCTGCTAGACTAATATTACTTGACAGTTGAAGGTAGTTGCTGAGCAGAGACAAAACAGCATAAAAAGATTTATGGGTCTGATAGCTGCAGCACTAGGACTATATGACACCTACTACTTGTATCAGCAATGGAAGACCGTAAATGATTTACCTTAAACCTCAGCATCTCTCATTGAAGCTACCAATAAAATAGAAATATTTGGAAGCTGGCCCAGGGAATTCAAGTTTCCTTCAATATTACCCAGAAAAACATTCTTGAAGCTCAACATGACAGTGTTATACAGTTTATTATACACTCATTGATAGAGATCTCAATATCTGACCTTTGGAATGGGTTAATACCTTTTGAGCTCCTGAGACCTCAGTTTCTTGGGACCTTATTATGTAATTACTGTAATGAATCCCTGTCAGATATGAAGATTGATGACATGGCCTATGCAACCATGACTTACCCATCTCACTCCACATCTGCAGCTGGGTACCAAAAATTAGAGTGTCATTCAAATACCAATTATTTGTGTAAAACAATATGGTACAGGCTTTTCAATCCATAATATGGGAATCTAGTCACCTGACTACAATATATTTTCAAAACTAAAAGTTCTATATGACTTCATGTAAGAAGTAAGACACGACAAGGTGTGATTTATGGCCTGATAAGAACATGTCCCAGGTCACAATAAGGCATGAGGTGCTTATGCTGAATACTTCTAGCACCTGGGAAGTGCTCTTATCAGGCCATAAACCACACCTTGGAGTGTCTTATTCCGCTTATAAAATGGGCCCCCTGTAAAAATTTGTGAAAACAAGTTTTAAAAAGTATGTTAGTATAAATAAGAAAGTAGAAAAATAGTCCCTGTCCTTGTACAGTATTTGTAAGGGGAGCATATGTAAAACAAAAGGCACTAGAGGACATTGGTGTCTGTATCTGCCCCCCAGCACACACCTTTTATTTTTTATTTCTTTCATTTTTAACTTGTTTAATTATGAGACTGTTTTTAAAAATAGGCAAACAATAAGAAACTAGGCTAAAAACAACAGACAGTAAAACAGAAGTAAGTAATAAATAATGCTTCCAATCAGAAAATAACGAATATGGAACAGATTAAAAAATAATTTTTCCAGTTTTATCAGAAACTATACACCTCAGAATGCAATATAAATGAAGAAGATGTTTATTATCAGCAATTTTGTAAAACACAATTAACTCCCAAGATCTGGAAGAGTTAATGAAAGAAATTACAACAACAGAAATATTGAGTACCATGCTTAATATGACCAAAGAGAAGTGTCCTGGCATAGGTGGTTACACATGAGAATACTGTATTGCCCTGTAATCTGTTACGTTACCAGTGCTGGAATTATTATTTAATCAGATTTTAAAAAAGGGCCTTTTACCACCCTCTTTTAAACAGGCATATATGGCTTTAATTCTAAAACCAGGAAAGGATCCACAGAAATGAGAAAATTACAGACTGATAACCATCTTAAATATCAACTGTAAGATACAGTATATGCAAAAATAATAAACTAGACTATTGCCATTGTTAAATTCTCTTATTCATAAAGATAAATAGGATTTATTCCTGGGAGACCGCTTCAAGCAGGTTTATATAAAATCGAGTTTTCAACTGAATATTTAAAAAAATTCCAGACAGAAGCAATTTTTCTTTCTGTAGACACGACCAAAGTGTTTTACATGTAGGAATAGGATTATTTGTTTAACATAATAAAAATGTACAAGATTTCAGAGCAATTTATCCACTATATACATGTACTGTATAACTCACCTAAGGCTAAAATAAAAATAAATAATTTCTATACTGAATTTTTTAGCTTAAAAAAATGGATCAGATAGTGCTGTCCCCTCTCCCCTAAATTAGTTGTACTGGCTTTAGGCTTGTTACCTTGCAAAGGAATACATTGATGGTAGACTAACTTCTTGATGTTGATTGTTAATGGCCTGACTGTGCAGCTGCATGCTAGAGAAGCTGTGAAGGAGAACTCCAGTAGGAGCTCCTGAAAAACTAACTTTAGCTTTATAACAGGTATACCACTGTTGCCTGAGTAAAATACCCAAGGATTTTCTTGTGTAGACAAGCAGAGCATTATAGAGCTGAGAGGGACTGCAGTAGCATCCTAAGTAATTCTTTTGCATTTCCAGGTGAACCTGTGCTGCAGAAGGCACACAGATATCTTGAGGAGCCTGTTGCTCCCCCCGGTACTAAGAATCAGGGTTGAGAGCCCATAGGAGGAGGACGCACTCAGACTGCCCTGTGGAGGGTCAGGATCTCCAAGCTAAGTCTGTGTTTGTAAAATTCTGTGAAGCGGAAAGGTGGAAAGCGGAATCCAGTTTTAGGAACAAAGGGGAAGTGAGTGCTTTTCCTTACCCTTCACTGAAATTTCTCCCTCTCCTCTCCAATCATTGACACATCTTACCTGATTCAGACTAACTGAAGTGTAAAATTGGATCTGAAATTGAAATTGAAAAACTGGAAAGTTGAATGGGAAAATAAGCAGAAAGTGGGTCTGTGCTGTGCTGTGTTGTGATATAATTTGAGCTGTATAAGAGATCACATGAACTGGTTTGTCTAAAATCATCCGCTTACTTGCCACTCACTGGAAACTAGGATTTTCATTTGGAATTTTTATTTTAAATTTGCCTTGTATATTTATCTTTTACCTTCATTGTATGTATTGTCACTGGTTCTTTACAGCTTTTCATCTACATCCAAATGCCACTTTGAAAAGTCCCAAGTGGGTCATATAACATGACCAAGTCAGCCAAGGAAGGACCATCAGTGTTATTAGCATTATCAGTGTTAGGTAGCTTAATTAGCATGGGTAATGCTGAGGCTCATTTTGCCTTATTCTGGCTGGGTGATTCCAGTCTTAGACCAGGAACAAAGGGGTTGCTGGACAACCAACACTCAATTACCAATCAATAAATACAGTCAGCTGAGCTGAATTCCCTAGTGGGTTGGCTGAGCTGCTTACTGCGCAACCTCAGTGTTCTCAGGTTTGAGTGCTGTTGAGTAAGACAGATGGTGAATCCTGAGCTGCTTTAAGCAGGAATGGAGGAAAACCAAGAGAAGCAAAAGCTTTTCACAAAGTAATTCCTCGTTTGACCTGTTTAATTATTTTAATTATTTAAACTATTTAAATAGTGCTCAGTGTGTTCCGGGCATCCCACAGCATATGTTTGGGCAATCTGTTTGGTTAAATTTGCCACAGACTCAGAAACACAGAATAACTGTTAGAAGGTTTATGGTGGAGTGTATGGTGGCATCTGGAGGCATCGAGGGCATTGGAGTAACTGGGAGACTTATAAGCAAGTTATAAGTGAGTTTCTATACATTTTTACATTTTCAGTCTTGAGTGAGTAATTTTAGGTATTTATGTTACCCTGACCTACACAATAATAATACACTGTCAGTTACAGTTGTATTGATCTTGCACAGTTCTGTATAAAGCTTGTTTTAATTAATTTATTGAGAATCTGAATATGATACTGTAAAGATAGTTCAATCATACTGAGAAGGATATTAAACTAGTACCCCTTTACTGGCTTTCCTTTTATGTATTTATGTTTAGAGGAGGAGGAAGAAACTGCATCGATTAGAGGCCAATTTAAACTGACTACAATTAAGAACTGGCATAAAGAGAATCGAAGGGCCAGATTTAAGGAGTTACAGAATGACACAGAAGTTGCGTGCTCTCTGGGACTTTTTGTGGCGAAGCTTGAATCTTTTCAAGTTGTCCAAAAGTGAAAACAACAATGTTGTCCATGGTAACAGAAATCCTGCATTTTATGCATTTGGCTTTTTAGAAAAGTGTAAAAGACTTTCCCAAGTGATCCAGTAGAACATATTACTTTATAATTTACACTTTTCATACTGCAGATATTTTGGAATCCCCAGCATTTTAAATTGTTAGCTTTCTGATATTTTTTGATCTGATTTGATTTGATATTTATTGTTTGTGTCAGATCAGTTATTAAACTGTCAACAAACTGTGGAGATAGCTGCAGATAAAATCAATAGTTGTATTAGCCATGCAGAAATATTTTAAACTATTTTAAACCATCACTATATCTTGAACATAGAGAATAGTGTATTGATAAGATAGGCTGCTATGTCTGTACAATTTATTACAATTAATCGTACACTTAACTTCCTATATCTGAGTCAGTTTAAGATTTAAGATTCTTACAGGAAAAGCTGCTTGTTTATAGACACTGAAGTGTTATATTCTTCGTAACTTAGTTATTTATCAAGTTTTAGATTCTTGAAAGCTAGTAACAGTTAAATTATTTATTGATAACAAGGTGCATACTAGAAGTGGTAAAGGGAACTCCCCTTTGGTGGTTCCCCAAATGGAAAATGAACCATCAATCCAGATAATTCTAGACACTTGGGAAGATAGAGTCAGGAGTCAGGGGACTCAACCAAAGTTCAGGGAAATCACAGAAAAATAACAATAAGAAAAATAAATTAAACACCAATAAAAATGGAAATAATAAGACAGGACCAGGGACTATTGATATTTTCCCTAATTCTGATTTTTTCTCTGTACCTGCTAATTCATCCAAGAAGTCTTTGATGGGTAATAGACAGCTCCTAATAACGGATTTATGAGCAGAACATAAGAAAGACCCTTTCTACTCCAATTTATTCCATCTCTCCTTGTTTTAAACAAAGTAATAGATCTGGAAATAATCTGATATTAATAAATAGTGAACTTGACTCAACCAAGTCGCATGCAATTCCTGAAGAAATTTCTTTTTATAATTACGAGTGGGCAACTTTCTCTCATAAGAAAAGTGAGGATGAAAGTTTAAACTACTCAGAGGTAGATTTTTCTACAGATCCTTTTTTTGATCATTCATTTTTGGACAATCATTTCAATCTGGGGATGTCCAAAGATCATAAATCCCAGGCTGCTATGCCCCCTTTACACTGTCTGATTTTGGAGATAACTAATAGGGAAAAATCAGAACTGCAAGATATTATCCAATAATTTAGTACAACAATTGAAGGGTTAAAAAGAATGATTGTAGCAAATACAGAAATGCTGGTGAAAAGTTCCTGCTTAAATCCCAATAAATTGGAATCAAATAGTGTGTTAAAAATCTTAAAAAAAAGCACTATTAATTATGATGAAGAACATTTTGAAAATAAAGGGAACTTTGTAGCAAGCTCTTCAATTTCAAAACAAATGCTGGGAACAATCAAAAGTAGATACTATGCAGATATAGTAATTCTTGAGAACCTAGCAGTTCTAAAGGATGAATTAGCCAATCTTAGAGCAGATGTCTTTCATAATTGTGTGCTTCTACAAAATATTAACAAAGATCAAGGGGTACATGAACTGGACTCCAAAGAAGGGAGACTCTTCCAGAAGGG
The DNA here is from genome assembly GCA_016271365.2 of Neoceratodus forsteri. NCBI lineage: Eukaryota > Metazoa > Chordata > Ceratodontiformes > Ceratodontidae > Neoceratodus > Neoceratodus forsteri. Next base: position 801,554,149 of record CM057454.1, read on the forward strand.
AAAAGAGAATAAGGGGTCCAGGTGAAGCTCCCTCTACCTTTTGATAAAAATAGAACTTGTACATGTTACATGGAAAATTTAGAGCAAAGTAAGCCAGGGATGTCGATGGACAAAAGAAGATAGAAAAATTCCAGGACATCAAAACTAGTTTAAGCAAAAGTAGCAAAAGAGAGAGTTGGAAAAGTCATGAAATCTGTTAAATTAAGCCAGACACTGAATGACAGATCCCAAGAAAGGGAGAATGTGTAATGAAAACAGGATTCTGAATTTGCTAGGGATCTTAATCAGATAATTGCATTTTCATATGATAACATTGTAAGTGAAAAAATGTAGGAAAAGGCCAGGGGAAAGGTTGATGCCACTAGCAAACCACCCACAAATATAATTGAACATAATAAAACTTAGAAGTTAATCAAGGAGATGGAGAAGCTGAATATCTGATAGAAATAAAGGGAGTACATAAGTTGGTGACTGAAACTAAGGAGAAATTATTTGAAAGGGTGACTCATTTGTTCAAGATCATTTCAAAAACCCGAGGAGGAAATACAGATCATGAGACCCCCAGACTTGGATTTCCCGAATACAGTGCTCCTCTAATGTCAATCTGGGGGCACTGCCAAATACATACTAAGTAAAGGACCACAGTTAAAGAAAAAAAGAAATTGAAATTTGCCACCATTTTTTGGTTCCAAAAATTATGTAATGAGGAATTTCTAAAGCTAAAACTGAGTCCAAGGTACCTAGTTCCTTGGATCAAACCCTAAGCAGGGAATAGGAGAGAAAAGGAGATGTGGAAGACTTAGTCACCATAATAAAAGTGATTGAAGAACATGTAAAAAGACAAAATAATGAATGGCTCTGTAGAACAATTACAATTTTTGGGTGGGAAGTAAACAAACAAGATACAGTGAATGGTTTAAGCAGTGCCGTAGGAAGGGTGGGGCAGGTGGTGCTCCTGCCCCAGGTGCAAGCCTCTGAGGGGAGCAGTTTTCAAGTCTAAAGTTCACTTTTTAATTCACTTGCACTGTTGCTTTAAGGTTTCTTTTTTTGTATATATATATTTTGGTTTTGTAATTACAACTGGCTGTCAGCAGGGGCGCATCTGTGGACCAAAGATCAGCAAATCGGGGGAGGGGTCACATGGTTGCGCCATCTACTGCAGACAATATAATCATGTGGTGGTGGTACAGAGAAAGAGAAACTGTGGGTGGGCCACCACCACCCAACCCACTAGTGTAAAAGGTACTGGGTGGAGCACCGCGAGCATGTGGCATTGAGAGGCGGGTAAATAGAGGCTGAAGATAGAGTAGTTTGTTGAGGTGAGACAGAAAGAGACTAGCAGTAAAAACAGCAATAAACTGTAGAGAGGAGATACAAGACCAAGAGACAGAGAGATATTGGATTTTTGTAAGCAATGCATTACTGTCTTCTGAGATGTCTATAATGCAGTAGTCTGACTGGACTGCATTAAGTAAAAGCAACAGCAAGCATTTTTCATTTCCATCCAGGTCTGTCCTGTGTGTGACCCGAAATAATTTTTTTTAAATGAGAACTTGTGTCATATTGTGTGTCAGCGAGATGAATAATGGTGTATGTGGCAGCAGTGGTGCCTGGTGGGGGTATTAGATTGGAAAAAATGCAAACTCAGGAAATCTGCTTCGAATTTGATTACTGGGCTGGCTCAGCTGACTGGCTAGTGGCTGCTGTGTATTATTTCATGATCGAGGAGTGTGTTCAGTTCACTTTTGTGACCATCCGTGTGAAAGAAGTTTTAACTTGTACTGCCCACAGTGAATTTTATTGCTCAGCATGTTGTTAAGCTAAGTTTTATAATCACACTCCCATACAGTGCTTACTCATGAGTTTCTTTTGGAAGTGACTGGGAGTGAAGAACAGAAGTCGTTGCCTTCCTAAATTGGGCTGACTTCTATGGCATGGGCCGAGGGGCACCATCTTCCTGCCCACATGTTATTAGTTTTAATTTTTCTCCTCCTCTTGACCCAGCCCTTGCACTCCCATTCCATTGCCATTGTTTTTTTTTTCCATGTCTTCTGTTATCCCCACCCCACCCACACCAGTCTTGCTGTAGAATATGAAGCATTGCCTTGCCTTGGATGGAAGTTGTTAGTTGGCCTGCTGGCAGGCCTGGCTCTGGCTGCTTCAGTTACAGGGCAGGCAGGCTCCTGCACTGCTTTCCTAATACCCCAGGTGGCTGGCTGTTGGCAGTGGGCCTTCTCATCCCAGTCCCAGGGCAGACAGATCCTCCAGACCTGAGACAGTTCTTCATTCTGACTCCACTGCCCTGACTCCCCCTCAACCAGGGACCCCTACTACTACCCTAGTACTCAGTACCTGCTAGGCTGCCTCTGAATGAAGAATCAGCTGCAGCAGGCTAGGTAGCCAGCACTGGGAAGTAACACTTATAGGTATTGCAGTCAGTTATATTTAAGATGTGCATAGATATACAGTACCCAATACATACAATACAATGAAATCAATCAAGATTTGTTTCTTCTTATTCAGTTAACCTCCCTCTGCCACCTTAGCTGGCATCAGGCAAGTGTAGACTAATACATTTTATTTGTTGGTTGATCAGCAAAAGAGAACTTCATTATACAGCTCACACTCTGATGCCAACCAGCCAGAGTCTCACACACCTTAGATTCCATGGGAGCAACATTTTCCCTGCAGTCAAGGGTAGGGAACATATACCAAAACTATGTTTTTACCTCAAGAAAAGCCCCACAACTCACCACAGAGCATGTAAACCCCACAAGACTCCTGGGGGCCTTGTGGGCCCTAGAACCCTGGCTGTTTTCTGGACGTGGGGCACTAAATTAGTCTCTTGCCCAGGGCACCGAAATGCCTTCCTACAGCTCTGGGTATAAGAGATGAATTGCTCTCCTTCCTTACAAGATCCTCCGGTTCTAAAATAACTGAGAATATGGTGGATTATATTAAATGTCCAATCAGATAGATGTTATCTTTAAAAATCCAGCTGTGGCTAAATTACTGCTATTAATAGCAGGAAATCTGGATAGATTGGGGATACATATTATACATCCCCAGGATCTAGGTGGAAAGAAAGGGGAGGAATGTTCCAATAATACCAGTATACAAGAAGATTCTCCTCTAATAGACCTTGAGAAACTGATTGATACAAATAATTTTGAACCCCTGATAAATCTGGAATCAGAATGACATAATGAGCATAGTACATCATTAAGGAATCACAGAAAACAATGCAAACAATTAACAGTCCTATCATGGAACATTTTATTTTTATTTTTTTATTTGTTGAAGATATTGGATAACATACCTTTGCATCAAAGACTCCTTTACAAAGGTTCCAAGTCATTATATACAGAGACATCAGATACAATGGCAACAAATAAGACACAATAGTTACAAAGAAGCTTGTACTTTAGCAAAAGTGGTTACAGAAAGTTGAAAAATCAGTTACAGAGTAAAGATGGTAATCAGTTAACAGGGTACATACACCACAGGACGATGGCACCAGCCATGCCCTGGTCATTATTTAGTACTCTAGGTTGGACTGGGGTGTCCATTGTCCAGGTAAAAGCATGCCCTGGGGTGGCATGTCCAGGGTGAGGTCCAAATACAAGGGGTAAAATGGGTAGAGCAAAAAATCAAGGACAGTAGCAGGCCAAGCCTTGAGAGATTAGGTTACGTAGTTGGGACTTGAACTGGCCAAGTCTGGGTTCTGAGAGGAGGGGGTTAGGGAGTGAGTTAAGCCAGCTAGGGGCCTGGTGCCTAAATGTTCTTTAACCCAAGGAGGTCTTGCAGAGGGGTACCCGGAAGTGGGTTGTTGTAGATTGCTGGGTGTGGTGGGAGAACAAGGATGCCTGGTGTAGAGGGGTAAGGGCAGGTGGGAGTAGACCTGCAGTTATTTTTTTAGCAAAGAGGCAAGTCTGATATTTAAGCCTCCCGTTGAAGTTAAGCCAGTTGGTGGAGGCATACAGGGAGCAGGTGTGTGTGCATCTGGTGCAACCAGAGGCTAGTTTACAGGCCTTATTAAGAGCCATCCTGATTTTGTTTAGGTGTGTGTTGTCAGCTGCCCCATAGATTATGATACCATAATCTATAAGTGACAGTACTGAAGCTGAGACAGATAGGTGGAGGGCTTCAGGTGAGAGGCAGTGCTTGTGCAGTAAACCAATACGCACATTAACAGCAGTGCTCAGTTTTTGGATGTGGTCATGGTAGGTGAGCCCTGAGCCCAGAGTGATACCCAGGAACTTGAAAGAGGTGACCTGCTCAAGGGAGTCATTGAGGGAGTTCAGTATGCACAGGGATAACCCACTGTTTCTGCTTTGGGAGTGGGAAAACACCATATACTTTGTTTTTTTGTAGTTTAGAACATAGAGGGACTGCATTTAAAAATGGCAGACCAAGAGGTGGTAGGATTCCTGGAGACCTTTGATATAATAGGTCTCCAGGAGACCTGGTGCACTGAAGAAACTACCCCCAGAATACCAGGCTATACAGCCTTTGTTTTCCCAGCCTTAAGAGATAGGAAATATGGCAGATCTAAGAGTGGACAGACTTTCTTCATTAGTGTGCATGAACATCTCCTTAAAACTGATAATACACTTATTCTCACACTTAGGAGAGGGCACTCAGAAAATTAGACTGTGCAATGTCTATTTCCCCACAAGATCTAAGAATAGGGACACTGAGGACCTTTATATTCCCTATTTGAGGTTGGTCTTGGATAGAGATGCAGCAAATTTAAATTCCACCAGTGAAGTGCCCGCAAAGTGGGCACACTGTTTTGCTGTAATGCTATGCAAAGTGGCAAAAATGAAAGGCTCACTTCACCTTGTAATTATTACTTCACGTTGTCATTCTGCCCTAACGTGAAGTAAGGCAGAGTGACAAGTCTATTGGCAGCCCCCCACACATCACATGGCTTACAGTACTGTAAGTCACATGCTTTAGCCAGGCAGGAAGGAAGTGACTCATGCAAGGAGATACTTTCACTTTCTCCTGTGCAGAGGAAGATAGAGGAGGCAGTGCCAGTGAGATTGTGAGAGCAGTTATGAGATTTAGAGAGAGAGAGAGAGAGAGAGAGACGACAGCTTTTTTAAAAGCTACATTTGTTTGTGCTTTGTGTAGACTCTTTTTTTAACTTAATTTTTTCTGGCTAATTTCTTTTATTCTTACTTTTATAAGTGGTTGTTTGTCTGTGTCTGACTGTGTGTGTGTGTGTGTGTGTGTGTGTGTGTGTGTGTGTGTGTGTGTGTGTGTGTCTGTGTGTGTGCCTGTGTTGTGTGTGTCTTATGCGTGACTGTTTTGTATCATTGTTTGGACCAAGGGAGGGCAGTTGACTGAGTTGAGTCGAGCAGATATGGAGCAGGGTCAGGGAATGTCTGGGGCAAAGGCAGTTCAGGACTATGGCATGGCCAGAGAGGAGTGTGCATGTGTGGTAGATGTGCCCAGTCGCAGGCCCCTACCCCAGAACCAGGACCACCAACTTCTCAGGCAGTGGCACTACCACCACTGCCACCACCAGCAGCAGCTTCAGCTCATCCTGAGCAGGATGTGTCTGCACCTCTGGCCCCAAGTGTGGAGCCTCAGCACTATTACCAGGCTGCCAGTGCATCTGGCCCCCCCGCCTGTGCCTGGTCCTCCCCGCACTTCCCTGGTTTGGGAGTTTTATAAGTGTGTTGGGGGCACAGCAGCCTGGTCAGGTGCCACATTTGTAGGGTGGCAGTGTGCCATGGCCCACAGGGGACTCACCTGTGGATTGGAGACAAGTGCACCCACATGATCAACCACCACCTGGTGGAGTGGCAGGCTGCCAAAGAATGGGCCAAGCCTGCTCCTGCTGGCCATTCTGTGGCAGAGGGTGCAGTTGTGCATGGCCCTAACAGGAGAAGGGCCATGGCAGCACCTGCTACTCCACCAGCACCACTCCCAACACCACCAATGTCAGCTGCAGCAACTGTGGACCCCAGAGAATTGCCTGTAACTCAGGCAGACATCACAATTCTCTGGAGTGCTGTGGAAGTGACGAATGAGTGGGTGAATGCTGTTGAACAGCAGTTGGAGCAGATAGAGGGCCATCAATTGCAGATGGGGTCCATGCTCCAACTGCTGCTGGACCACCATGGGATCCTGCACTAGTTTTTTTTCCTCCTCCAACCATGTGCCCCCAACCCTCCCTGCTGTGTCATAAAAATGTATTCCCCATCACCCCCTGTATCTAATAGCACTTTTTCTTGTCTTCTGTATGTGTGACACTTTGTATCCTGCCCCTTTCCTTCTGTTATATGTATGTGTGTGTGTGTGTGTGTGTGTGCTGTTTTGGTTTTTCTTGTTTTAAGTTAAAATGGTTTGCCCCTGCCATTATTATTTCAGCTGAAAGGAGTAGTCCAACCCAAATTTGAAACAACATATGTTATGCAGGGTGTTTTGATGTGCGTGTAAAGTCCCTCCCCTAGTGTGTTCTTCCCTCTGTCTGCTATTAGGAGATTTTACTAAATTACTAAATTGTGTCTTCATGTTAAATTGCTTTATTGCCTTTATCACTCCAAAAATGCACCCTGTGTCATGTGACAGTGATGTAGTGTAGTCCATTGATTTACCAAATGCACAGTTCACAACAGCAGAGCTGTGTAACTGACTAGCAGTTTCAGTACAGAAACCTCTCTCACCTAGCTCTGAGGTTCATGCTAAACTGTAACAGTTGTCACTTGGTGTCATTGCATAAGAACAGTTACACAGCTCTGCTGTTGTCCATATGGTAAATCTATGGGCTATGCTACATCACTGTCACATGACACAAAGTGCAATGTCAGAGCCATGAAGGCAATAATATGATTTTACATGAATAAGATCCACAGGGCTCATAAAACTACCATAAAGGTAGTATGCTAATTTAGTAAAAATACCTAATAGCAGACAGAGGGAAGAACGTAGTAGGACTTTACATACAAATAAGAAGTGCTCTGCATAACATATTTTTTTATCAAATTTTGCATTGACTACTGCTTTAACAAAATCAGAAATCCATAACTCCACATGAATGTATACCACTAAAAAAGTTTTATTGCTACTGCAACTGTATTTATGACAAAACAAGGCACACAATAATGAGCCTTGCGTGTTGCCAGTTAGGCCTTCAGTGGTGTGCCTAATGAAGGCTTAAGCAGATAAGCGCAGTGGTCATTTGTGTGTGACTTGTTTTGCCATCAATAAAGTTGCAGTATCATTGAACTTTTTTGTGGCATGTATTCATATGGAGTGGTGGCTTCATGTGTTTGCCTTGCACTTTTGGAGCCAGGTATTGTGTATAAGCAGCCTTCCACATAGAGCAGTGTGCTTCTTATGGCCTTGTTATATTCCAAGTTAAGAAAGTTAACCCTGACATATTTTAGGTGACTCAGTATTGTTTACTTTCCGTCATGGAGTGTTTGTTAAAAAGCAGGACTGAGCAGTACAATAATACCGTGTTAAACTGCATGTGTGCAGTGTAATGTCCTGTGTGTGCAGACACTGTCCAGCTTCTTGCAAACATATATATGTTGACTTGTTCCAGTGTTTATGGTATAAAGAATAAAGATAAGAATATGTAACATACATTTTATTTGTACCATCTGCAGCAGTGGACAAAGCCATATAATATGTCTTCAGAGGTCTCGGTGCAGCTGGTGGGCAGTGTGCACAGTACTTCAGTCACAGTGCACACATGACTTTTAGGAGATAAATTCATAGCACTGCTCACTCCTGCTTTTCAACAAACTGTACCCAACAGACATGAAATATTGTTGAGGCACGCCAAATATTTTGTGGTGTACAGACATTATAAAGTCAGAATGTATAACAGGTCCACTCCACTGCCGCCACACTATGCTACCACTGGTGTTGTGTTGTGGTGTACAGCAACTTGCTGCAAAACTGCCACTGCCAGTCTAAACTAGAAAGACATCACTTAGTCCAGAACAAAAAATGCAAAGAAAAAATGTGCTAGCACAGTGTGGTGGCAGTGGACTGGACCTGTTATATATTTTCTGACTTTATAATGTCTGCACACCATGAAATATTTTGGGTGCCTCAGCAATATTTCATGTCTATTTTGTACAGTTTGTTGTAAAGCTGGTGTGAGCAGCGCCATGATCTCCTAAAAGTCCTGTGTGCACTCTGACTGAGGTGCACACTGCCCACTGACTGCACCACTGTTGCTGATGGTCCAAATAAAATATACATTATATGTTCTTATATTTATTCTTTATACCATAAACACTTGAACAAGTCATCATATATATGTTTGCAAGACACTGGACAGTGTCTGCACACACAGGACAATACACTACACACATACAGTTTAGCACAGTATTATTGCACTGCTCAGTCCTGCTTTTTAACAAACACTTCACAATACCACATCAAAAAGTAAACATTACTGAGGACCAAACATATTTATTTTTAGAAATAGACATTTTGAAGTTGGAATATAACTAGGAATAGAATTAATTAATGGTGCAGTCAGTATTTGGCACAGTGTTCACACTCACACACAGACACCAGAATTAATGTGCACCTCCAAAATGCTGCTGTCTTGTATCCAGAAAATTACCCAGTCCAGACAAAGTGAAATGAGAGTGTAACAAGAAATGCAAAGTCTCCCAGAATTAATGGCACACTCAGTCATGCACACAGTGATAATACAGTCACCAGAATTAATGTGCATCCCCAAAATGCTACTGTCTGTGTCCAGAAAATTCCCCAGTGCTGGCAAAGTGAAATGAGAGCATAACAAGAAATGCAAAGTCACCCAGAATTAATGGCAGACTCAGTAATGTGCACAGTGGTCACACACAGTCTCCAGAATTAATGTGCATCCCAAAATGCTTCTGTCTTTTGTTCAGAAAATTCCCCAGTGCAAAGTCTCCCAGAATTAACGGCACACTCAGTAATGTGCACAGTGGTCACACACAGTCTCCAGAATTAATGTGCTTCCCCAAAATGCTACTGTCTTGTGTTCAGAAAATTCCCCAGTGCGGAAAAAGTGAAATGAGAACTAAGTGCCCTGCTGCTGCTGTTGGGATTACATGTAATGCTGCAGTTGACCTGACTGTGATGGGATGATGTACAGTGTCTTGACAAATGGTGTGTAAGAAGAATAACCTGACCATTAAGTTTACTGTTCAAGATGATGAGACTGAGAATGCTGTTGGTTGCCCAAAGTGTGCTGCACTGACCCCAGCAGGAAGGATGCCCTTTGTGTGTACACTAATACTACCCTTGGTAAGTTGATTAACGTACCTGCCTGGCACTATCATTGTTTTCCACAGAACCTGATCTTAACTGTGTGATAAATATATATCTATATCTATATCGATATCTATATCTATATCTGTATCTGTATTTATCTATATATAATTTGTTATGTGTGTGTATAAATATGTATATATATATAATCATTGTTTTGTTTTGTGTCACAGGTCACATAGTCGCACTTGGTGTGTGCATTTCTGTGCTTGATGAGGAACTGTGGCACTGGAATACTGTTAAACCAGTGAAGGTAACTATTTTTTTTTAGGGGGGCATTTCAATTTCAAGAAAGTTTCATAAATGGTTGGTTTATTGTTTGGTAAATTCCTCACAGGTTTTATCTACATCCTCTTCCTATCCAGTAGTGATGGTCATGATCATGGATTCATACTACTTGTTGCATCATGTCTGTCGGCCCAGGGGGTATGATGTTGAACTTGTTATTTCGAAAAAGCAACAGTGACAGCACAAGCAGCAGAAAGTTTCCTTCTAAAAGAGATGAGCAACGAGTTATTAGTATTTGATTGCAGTAACACATTGTGCTTAAAGTGTGGCTATTCCATCCTGTCATATATGCTGATTAACAGATAACAAGCTGTGACACTAAGCCAAAGCCAGATGAAGACCAAATCATCATCACAATCATGAATTCAGTATCTGTAACCCATACACTGTGTCACTGTCCCTAATTGTGTCCTAACTCAAGTTACATTGAAAACACACCTTGTGAATTCATGACCTGAATCGAATTATGTTCACACTGGCATGGCTGTTGCAGCAATACAGTGCGTGATGTGCAATACAAATACATTATGTGATGTACATGTCATGACACCTACTTTACATGACTCATCAGTCGGATTTGCACTGTTTTGAAAAAAAAAAAAAAAAAAAATGATGAAGTAAAATTGATATACTTTCCGGTCTGGAAATGGATACCCAATCCTGTAGGTGGCTGTAGACAGTACTGCAGTATCATAGTCCTCCAGTGAAGAAGAGTGGTTGGTTAACCTTTTAAAAAAGAAAATAAGTTGACTGTATGTGTCTGACCACTACATCTCATCAAATCAACAGGACACATATAACATCTAAAGGAAGTTCCACAGTATGAAACATTGGTACACATACTCATTTTAAAGTACTGATAGTAAACAAGCCTTGTGGCTGTGGCTGATGTACAGTATGTGGTCTCTCCTGTCCGATTCCATCTGCCATGAATTGTGCAGGACACAGAATGGAAAACATTGGCATACTGGTGGTGGTGGTGGGTGGTCATGGGGGCACAAGATTTTGGCATTCCCTCTCACATTTCTCTGTGTTTGGTGGCTTTAGCTAATCAGACTTTTTTGGTGGTGGTCATGGGGGAGGAGCTGCAGTCTGCAGCACATTCACTAACACTGTTAGACACACACAGGTAGTAGGAGGGTGGGATATAGTGTGCACTGTGTTACAAATATAATTTGAGTCATTCAGAGTGGGACACTGCTTTAACTTTATGAAAAACAAAGCATGTACCATAGAAAAAATGTGAGAGCCTTTAACCACTTCACTTAAAACCTACCTACATCAATCTCATCATCATCATCCTCGTACAGAAAGCTGTCCTCACAGTCATCAATGTCTGAATTCTGCCCACTAGGAAATTCTTTCTCCTTTGTGTCATCATCTACCTCATTGGTAGGCTGTTTAATGCTGCCAGTGCCACCAGGATGGTCCATTTTTATAACATCAGTAGCACAACCATGACCATGCCAGAGCTTGAATACTGAGGTTGCAGTTTGAGCTGGTATGTTCCCCTCATTCATTTTTATGAATGTCAGCAAGTTGACATTTGTAGGAGATAGGTTTGTGTGAGGATCCTGAACTATTTCACCTATTGAACTGAATACCTTCTTGACTCTCACACTGGAGGGTGGGCATGTCAGGTACTTCAGTGCCACTGAGGTCATCTCTGGCCATTCACTGACCTTTCCACTCCAGTATAAAAGAGGATCATCAGTTATTAACAGATACCTGTTCTCAACCAAATATGAGTCAACCATTCGCTGTGCTACACAAAGTTTGTTGGTTGATGCATCATTCTGTTCTCTGAAATCATTTATGTCACAAATCCTGACTTGTGACAAAGCATCCCAAAGTGGGTTAATGACAACCGCTTTTGATGACAGACCACCTGGAACTGCAGCCCCCTTACAGGATGTGCTTTATACTTCTCCGAACTGACCTTCAGCCGGATTATGCTGCTGAGGTTTGCTGACCTTGGCTCATGACTTCTGTGACCCACGAACCAAGTGCACCAGTTGCCCACTGACATTTTTTACCCGTTCAGGCCCTCCCTCCAGTAGTGAGGCAATTCCATGTTTGTATAGTGGGTCCAGCATTGTTGCAATTGCAAAATCGTCACTCTGCTGAATGCTCAAGATGTGCCAATTGCACTCGAATAGTGTCAGCATGTGTTTCCGCAACACACTGCTAGCACAGTCTCTAGAACCATCAAGGCTATGCTGTAGATTCAGCAATGTCTGCCTCAACACCCACAGCAGTGGACTTTATTGACTAATGGAGGCAGACTTGCCACTCACTGTCTGTGTGGTGTGTTCAAAAGGCCTCAAAATTGTTATTACAGAGCCCATGAGGTGCCACTGTTCAGTTGTGAGAGACATGGAGGACCCAGACGTGTCACGGCTAATGTGCATGATGAGCTATTCTGAGATGGCTTTGTACTTTTCATACAACCTCTCTGCCATGTATAAAGTAGAGTTCCACTGGGTGACAACTCCCAGCTTGAGGCAGTGCTGCAGTAGGCTGTTTTGGATCTGTAACTGCCGAAGCTGGTCATGGGCCTTTGCAGAGCGTGGAAAGCGATGACAGATATGGTGTGCAACTGTCAGCATCTCCTTTATATCAGGGGGCTGCAGAAACTCCTGCGCCACAAGATTTAAACAGTGGGCCATGCATGGAACCCAAACAAAGCCACCATTCATGATGCATTTAACCACATAAGACCCATTGTCACTTGCTATAAACCCAGCTTTCAGGAAGAGGAGGTTCAGCCACTCATCAATTTCAGTCAGTAGCAATTCCAGCATGTTTTCACCAGTGAGGGAATGGGTCACACTGAGCATAGCAAGTGTTGCATGCTGTCGAATTCTGGGAAGATTGCTACCATGACAGTTCACCTTACTACACTGATTATTCACACTACCATCAGCACAAACAACCCCCAGCACCTGCACCCACTATGCAGTTATACATAAATATGAACTCCCTGCAGTTTGGCCACTTGTCTACATATCCACACTTAAATGGATGAATGAAGAGTAGGAATGTTGAAGGTCATGTCTTACAGAATCTGCCACAGTATGGTATAACTCTGGGACAGCATGAGTGGAAAAGTATCTCTGGGATGGGACTTTCCATTTCAAACAGGTGCATGCTGCAAACCGCCAGAATCCAGAATTCTCCATGACGGAGAAAGGCAGATCAATTGCCAACATTTCAGCTACAGCAGAATTAAGTTCATGAGACACTACATGATTGGGTGGGTACTTCAAGTTACAAGCCAAAACACTCTGCAACATGGGCTGACTTACACATTTTGCATTGAGTGTGACAAATGACTCTGCTCTGTGAATGGACGGGGGTGTGTGTACATGTGATGAAGAGGGCTGCACAGGTGACATATCCACAAATGAAGTTATTTTTCCCAGATTTACGCACAAGGGGTTGATGTACCACTTGCTCTAGATGTACTGCATTGACCACCACCACCACCACTGCTTCTCTGACCACCACTTGACAAGATTTCAAAATTATTATCCTCCACCTCATCATGCCTGTAGTCTCATCTGCTGTTATTTCATTGCTACTTCAGACATTGTTACTTTCTCTTACAGTCTTGGAAGGGAATAAATGCTCATTAAGGTTGATGATAAGGGTGAACGCCCCACTATGGCATTAGCTGTCACATGGTGCCAGGTTCACAGTGCCATGTGCCTGTTCTTAATATGTGTATGCTGCCCTCCATGCCATGATGACTCCCCTTTTTACCTCAACTCACACTCATATGGCAAATCTGGCAGATAGCAACTGAGTCTTCATTTGCATCTAGAGCAAACAAAATGCCAAACAAGGGATTGTGATCCCCTACTTTTAACACATCCCTGATGCTGCTTATTGAACTCTGTTTTTCTAAGCCCTGAAATGAGGGGTGTGCTACGTGATTTTTCATGCGGGACACACTTGAACTGCAACTAACTTCAACGGCTACCTATGATTATTACTGGGTCATTATCATCATCATCATCAACATTAACTGGAACCACTGAATCACAACTTTTTTCATGAGGGTGGGATTTAATGCCAACAGACCCAGACACAGTCACCTTGACTTTGTTTTTCTCTGGAGTCACTGATATCATCATCATATTCATCAACATCATCCACATCCTCATTTTCTGCTTGGATGGTGTCATGCGGACTACATGTTGCAACCACAGCAACAACATCATCATCATCATCACCTGATACTTTGACATCACACTGTGAATCATTGGATGGCAAAGGCATAACCTCCACCTCAGTGGAAGAAATGTGACATTGTGCGTTATCATCACCATGATCAGAATCGTGTTCAACTACCATGGGGATATTACTGGGGATGGGAAGGATGACATCATCTACACTGTCACTCATTGCTTTAGACTCAACTATATTTTTTGACATGGTTAAATGTTCAGAAGTAGAACTTGAGGCAACAATAGTCATGCCAGCAGAAACTGTACTAACACCACCAGCTGGGACATCATTATCTCCTCCAACTATGAGTGAAGCTATAGATTGCGCTGTAAAAAACATTGATGGAGAAATCCCTTTCCTCACATCAGCTATACACTTCTGTGTACTACCATGCCCACAGACAAATTTTACCCCTGGCAGCAGTCCCATGGTCAGAAACAGCTATGCTTGCACATCTCTTTGCAGACATTTTGGCGGATCACCAAGAAAATTTCAAATCTATTTAATTTTCAGAACTTTCACTCTGGCACGGTGGACGTGATGTGTGAAGCCAAAACAACAACAGTGGCTTGCAGATGTAGACAGCAAAATAAGGAGATGCAAAGGCAGGCACAGACTGATTAGATTGCACTGTGCTATCAAGAAAAAGATGCAGATGCAAAGTCACAACAACACCTTAACTACTGCTGCTCACAACAGTCACAATCCAAATCCAATATGGAAAAGAATACCTTTTGCCAGTTGGTGGTGGGGCAGTGCACTGCAGTAACAGTTCAAAATCAATATAACACAATCCCAACCACAGAACAGTGCAAAATCACGCAGCTGCGGTGGATAGCAGGTTCACACTGCTGCAATTACTCTGTGGCACAATAAAAGGTGTCTGTGAACTGTGATTTGATGACACACGTGACATCACATACACATTCACACACACACACTACAAGTAATGCATGGCGAATTGAACATTTCGGTAATATAACCAGATATTTTCAACAAACTGCAATTATGCACTGTTGCAACACAAAATTCAGCAAAAAAAGTCAAGAATTACTGAAAACATTATTGTGTGTACATTAACAGAGTTATACAACAAAAATATAACCAAATCAAAGACTGCCTTTTTCTCCCAGACAGTTAATCTAAATCTACCTACACCACACAGATACTCCTCTCCCCCAAAGCACGCTTCAACTGTCTCTCAGTACACAGACTGAATGTTAAAAATTAACATTCAAGATCCAAACACAAACAAAAAACACTCGATGATATGAGTACAGAAGGGTTTCCTGCAATCAATCTACTATGTTTTAAGCAAAAAAAATGGATCAAAAAGGAATTTTAACAGCTTTTATAGGGTTTCAATCACAGAGCTCTGACAGCAAACTGTCTCCTACTAGTCTACCACTACACACACACACTACACAGACAGAACTGAGGCTGTGCAGAACAATCTAGAGCCCATGTGACCTGCAATGCCATGAATCAATGCAAAATTCACCATGGAGCCAAAAATCAAGGTAAAGTGATTTGAAGTACATTGTAATCAATGTATTTTGCTTAAAAATGGGCACAGAAGTGGATGGGGGCAGACGGAGTAATGTGAAGTGCATTAAAATCAATGGGCTGGATATTCAAACTGCACCCAAAAAGTGCACAATAGCAGGAGCAAGCACAAGTCCATTGCGCCCATGAGCATCAGATGCGGTATTCAAAAAAAGAGCAAGCCAAATTGTGCAAACCGCTAACGTCTGAATATCGCACAACCTGCGCCATAGCACAACTAGGGAGGGGAAGCTGAGCAGATACAATGCGCTATGGTGCAACAAGGGATGTCCAGTTGAGCAGTCCAGAGGCACCATAGTGCAAGCAGGGAGCCCCCCAGCAGCAGAGCAATGTAACTGTACAACCTGGAAGGTAGGGGCCCACCACCCATGCCACAGATGGGCACAGGAACACACAGCAGAACTGACATCATGACCCCACACGCCAAGCACAGCACAACTGGGGGAAGGCTGGAATAACCACCGGCCCATGGAGACAAGCAAACAACCCACAGCTGGGCCAAGGCACCCCATCACACCCACCATCAAGCTGAGACTGCCACACAAGAAGGGCGGACCACCCCGTGCCACAGCATCCCCCACCAGTGCACAGCATACCCTGCACCGTGACCCCCAGACATCCCCCATGAGCAGTGACCACCACTGCAGGAAACCCCATGCATACCACCACCCCCTCTGTGACACTGCAACCTTGTGCACCACAGAACCATACAAGGCAGCCCCACCATGAGCACCCAGCAGTGGGTGGCATCACATGGCAATGCAACAATGGCAGACACAATGCCACCATGCACAATCCCCCCGAGACACAGCTGAGAGACCGACCATGCATCGGCACAAGAGGTTCCCCACAAGGGACAGGGCATGCCCATGACACCACCACCAGTGATACAGCACCCTGCACAGTAGTCCAGTGACACACCCTGACCTACCACTGGCCACAACAGCCAGCACAGACACCCAAAGTGGTGCATGGAAGCATGCACCACACCGGATGCAACACAGTGCAGGGACAAACACCCATCCATACCCAAGGAGACAATAACACAGGGACGCAGTAGCGTGGCAACCAAGCCCCCAGTGTGGGCCCATGGAAACCGTGTATACACAGCCTGCAGTCCACCCTGGCACAGGAGTGCCAGCCACCCTGCGCAGGCACTGTGGACCCGTACGACACCAGCATATGCATGGAGCACAAATCACAGACAGTGGTGCACATCCCCTGCAACACACACAAGGCACAGCATGGAGGTGGGACAACAAACGCAGAGGCCACAGTGTCACCTGAGGCAAACATGCACCACACCAGTGACAGGAGGCAACTCAGCATTGTGACGGGTACAGTGGCTGCCCTGCATGGACAGCCACCACTGACATGGCAGCAGATCTTGCAGGTCACAGACATGCAAGGGTGTCAGCTGCACAGTCCATGGACAGGTTGACAGGGGCACCATGGACACAGAGCATGCACCATGGACCACTGCACACAGTCATCCATTGCACAGGGAACAACACACACACCACAGACACCGACTGATAGCTACTCCCACACCATAGTCACTTCCCCATGGACATACACACAAACCCATGACTGCACCACCCCAGACACCATGCACACCACTGCAGCTGAGCACCTATAGCCCGCTGCAAATCAGAGACCACCACAGTATTCATATCAAAATAATTATATTGAAACAGATAAACAAAACTATTTACAGAACTATGTACATATGGGGGGGACATAAACAAGGTGGGGTGGGTAAGGGACAGGGGTGAACATATAGGAGAGGGAAGAAGGGGTGTGAGAGTGGGTCCAGGTGAGGAAGGTGTTTTCAGGGGCATGGATGGCCTATCATCTGCCCTGCTCATCTGCTATGTTGCACCGATGTGTCCTCCGCCTCCTGACCCCATGTCGGTCCATCCTTTGGAGGATCTCCAGAGATGCCCTCACCACCTGTAACAGCTCCTGCAGTCCCCTCTTGATGGCCTGAAGTCACTGTCCACATAGGATGAGGGAGAAGAGTCATTACATGTGACTGTCCATCCCCCTGCAGCCCACCCATGATGCATGGCATACAGCCATGTGCCATGCCCCTGTGATGGTGTGTGACCACCCTCAGTGACCATGTCCACAAGACCTGCCCACCCAGGCAGCCACAACCATGTGGACCACTGCACACACCCACCACCAATGTCCTGCACAGCACCACCATGGGCGTACAGTAACGTGGTTATGCTGTGTCAAGGCAGTGCCACAGCCATGTGCCTGGTGCACGCATGGACCACCACTGATACACTCCCAGACATGCAGTGCCACTGGACAGTGCTGACTGTCACAAGTCACATGCATGGCAGTGGTGTCCATGGATGGTGGCCATGCCCCGCTGCCCACCCTGTTACACAGCATGCAACAGTAATCATGGAGTTATGGCACTCACCCTCATCGGGCCAGTCAGGTCAGCGGTGATGGTCCCCATCCTGCCTGGACACTCTGTCCACCTCCGTCCGATGCTCCTCCCTCATCTGGCGCCGCTCGTCCACGCCTGTGGGGGAAACAAGGAGAGAAGAACATCAGTACAATCCCGAAGCAAAGTCCCCCTGTCCCAATGTGTGTGCCCACCCACCCAGCCAGACCCACTCCACCCCACACCCTGTGAACACTGCCACAGTCAACCCTAGACTAGCTCTCCCCTATGTGCTGGACACATACAACACTGTTACCCATATAGACAATACAAGTGCATAGACGGATCCCCCACCTGGACATGGCACCATGCCCCTCCTGGCACGTGACCGTAGACGGGCTAGTAGGTCTGGTTCCCTCCTCCTGAGGTCCCCATAGTGGTGTCTGCACTGTTCCAAGGTCCTCCTGCATCCAGTGGCCGCTTCCAGGTCAGTGGCCACCTCCTGCCAGACCTGGGTCCTGGCCCTGTCCAGTGCCTCCTCACCAAACAGAGGCCCATAGTGTGGCTCCACAATAGCCACAAGGTTGGCCAACTCAAAGGCACTCCATTGTGGGGCTCTCTTACGTGCCATCTCAACAACTATAGTAGGCAATATGGTGCTCTACAGCATGGTACCCTACATGCAAATGTTGCGCAGTACAGCGCCACCATTCCCTATCGTGCTGTTACCGAACAGCGTGATAGAGTTGCAGCCATGCCGGATGCATGGCGCCAAGGGGGCAAAGGTCAGGCACAGGGTCAAGGGTCTCTGTCACAAGGCCACGCACAGTGCCATCGGACAACTATGCGTATAGCATGATTGGTTGCCTGTTTTCCAGCACCACAGTGGACTATCGCACAGTTTTTCCATTGCACCTATTGAGGCCCATTGTCACAGCACCATGTAGTGACCCTCGCCATAGCACCACTGGCACAATGGTGGCCGCACCCTGCATTGACGATCGTGCACAGCACGTCATCAGCACAGCAGATGCCAGTGTCAGCAGCCTGGGCATGCGCTGAGAGGTGTACTACGCATGGCATGGAACTGCTCCATTGGCTCATCCTGTTCAACACAATTGCACAAAGTGCAAAAGCGCGATATTCAGCCATCATATGCTAATCGTTCGATCAGCCATTCAATGGTGCAGCACCATGATTTGCATCTGATTAAAGTTGCTCCTCACCTAATTTGCATGGATTGCGCTATAAAGGTACGACAAAGTTCTGCAGTGGCCAAATTTGGTTACAGCAGTTTATTGGTGAGTTGCATGCTGTGTGGGAGTGTGGACTGTGGATTCAGGGACATGCTTTGGATGGCACAGTCACAGGTAACCACTGCCATTCCTACAGGCTGAATAATGACCGAGCAAGGTCTAGGTGAGGAGGACAATGATGGTGGGCAAAAGAGGAGGCCCAATTTCACTAAGTCCGAGACCGAGGCACTTTTCGAGGCCTACCTGGATCAGGAACCACTGCTTAGTAGACGGCGGGGCACCCCTCCAGCCCATGCTGCTGCATGGGAGGAGGTGGCACGTTCCATCAACCTGCATGGCAGCCACCAGCACTCTGTGCAGGAGTGTAAGAAGAAGATGAGTACTGACAGGAGGAGGGTGAAGGAGAAGGTGGCTGCCATCAGGGCAGCACGTGCTGCAACAGGCAGTGGACAGCCAGAGATGGTGCAGCTCACACCAGCAGAGGACAGGCTTGCTGCAAGCATGCACCGCAGTGCCATCGAGGGAGTTCTGTGCGGTGGCTTCCAGATGGGTGGTGGCCCATCACTGCATGGTAAGTCATGGTCAGTTAATGGGGGGTCAGGGTAGGTCACACGCAGTAACACAACATTGATTTCCCTTACAGATCCTGCATGTCTGCATGGGTCAGCGGTGGTGGGTCTGTCCACTGCGGACAGTCAGCTGGAGCTGGAGGAGGGACCATCCACCTCCACAGGTATATGTGGAACATTGCAACAGTGGGGCTGCCTGGCTGTCTACACTGATGTCATTGAGACAGGTGTGGGGGAAGCCCTTTCTGTGTCTCAGCGTTCTGGCATCCAAGGATGCCAGCACACCGCGGCTGTGGCTGGGACAGAGACTTGCACCAGTGATTATGACATGACCATCATGGGCAGTGACACGTGTGTGCCACGGAATGGACACACAGCAGGTCAGCTCGTGCCCATGGCGCTGGCTGGTGCCACCATGTGGGCCAGCGTGTCAGCACAGTCCCAGGCTGTGCCTGTCAGCACCAGTGGGGCAGCACCGGTGGCTGGTCAGGACAGTGGGGCTGTTGCGGTCACAGCAGCGGCACCACAGAGCCCTTGGGTGCAGCAGCTAGAGGGGCAGCAGCAGCAGTCTCCTACTGGGACTGGGGGTTCAGGGTTAGGTGGTGACATCTGTGCAATGCCTGTGGACTTGCCCATACCTGGTCCTGGTGTGCAGCACCCACACTTAAGGGGTGTTGAACATCAGGCCCATGCACACCCTTATGGACAGGATGCCAAGGAGGCAGACGACCTCTTTGACGAGCACACCCGCCTACTGCAGGCATCGGTCCAGCAGAAGATGCAGCTTGCAATGTCCATGGAGGCACTGTGTGTGGCTCTTGAGTGGGCAGAGGAGTGTCGCAGCGGGGACACCAATAGGATCCTGTCACGGATGGACCGTTTGTGAGAGGATGTGACTGCTGCCATTGACAGGCATGCACGGGCATTCATTGCTGTCATGGCCACAATGGGCACACAGTGAGGTGCCCATGCATCGCTCACACCACGCAGTGTGCTATTTACTCCCCATTCCCAGCGCCGTGCAACACCCACCTTGTCGACGCTGGGTTCAGCTGTGGGCATCCCGAGCACTCCTGGTACAGGCATGTTCGGTGTGCTGCAGACCCCTGTGCGGGCACGGTCACGTTTGCACAGTGGAACCCCTGGGGGATCATCGGTGCCACCCCATGAGGCCCGTGGTCAGCCTGCCAGTGCTTTCAGGTCTCAGCGGGCCACCCATGCATCCGAGGTGGCCGTGGCACTGTGCCGCGAGAATGATCTGTCTCCCAGCGCAGGCACTGTCTGTTGCTGCCCTGTGTGCATTGTGTGTTTTGGTGGGCAGTGCATGGGTGGGAGCCCGGCCAAGCACGCGGAAACATGGTCCACCTGCACACCCTCCCAGCTGCTGTCTGCAGGTACATATGGATGATGATGCCTGCATTGCACTGCACACCAAAGTGCAATGGTGCCCAGCATCTGACACACGCACATGGACAGACAGTGGACGTGGTGGCCTGTGCTCATGTGTGTTGCTAGTGTTGGCATTCTGGCTCAGTTTTCCACCTGCCCTCTGTGCACATTTGGTGCATTGTGTGTGTGCGTGTGTGTTTGTGTCCGTCCATGTGGCGTGTTGCTGTTCACCCATCCCTGGTTGTGTGCGTGTGCTTCTGTGCCCTGCCACATCCCTTGCCAGCATGCACCCCTGGTGTGTTTCCATGCATGTTTGTGGGTTGTGCCTTAGCCACTGGTGGTTGCGCATGGCACCATGACTTACCTGGGTTGGCTGAAGTGCTCCTTTGTGATGGTGTCCCGGTGCAG
Source organism: Neoceratodus forsteri (assembly GCA_016271365.2). Taxonomy (NCBI): domain Eukaryota; kingdom Metazoa; phylum Chordata; order Ceratodontiformes; family Ceratodontidae; genus Neoceratodus; species Neoceratodus forsteri. The sequence goes on from CM057454.1 coordinate 801,575,559, forward strand.
CTGTGCCAGCCGGATCAGTCGGGGTCCCGTCGGCCAAGGGGGGCTGCCCATCACCATCATCACCATCATCACCGGCATCCCCCTTATCCCCATTGCTGTCCCCCTCTTCGACCTGTATGGCTATCCCACATTCTTTGGCCATGTTGTGCAGGATGTAACAGGCCAGGAATATCCCACAGGCCTTTGAAGGGCTGTACTGTAGGGCACCGCCAGAGGTGTCCAGGCAATGGAAATGTGTCTTCAGCATCCTGAACACCCGCTCAATGACATTGCATGTGGTGGCATGTGCTTCAATGTCCCTTTGCTGCGATGGGGTCATGGGCTGCTGGTAGGGTGTGAGCAGCCAGGGACAGAGTGGGTATCCACTGTCACCTGTGTGCAGAGAGTGGAGGTTAGTTTTGTGTTCAGCTTCAGACTGCCCCAAGTCCTGTGGGCCACACCCATGGTACCTCTGGCCATGCCCCCCCAGTCCCGTGATATGTCCATTTGATTTGCATACTCACCCACTAGATGTCCTGTGGGGATGTCCCCACTCTCAAATCAGTGGCACAGTGCCGATTGGTGCCAGATGTATGAATCATGTGCTCCCCGGGGTGCGTGGCACAGTCATTGATGATGCACCCACTGGCATCGCACACCACCTGGCAGTTGACACTGGAATAGCCCTTGCGGTTCATGTATGTGGCCTCCTCCTCACCAGGTGGTGTGCGTATGGCCACATGGGTGCAGTCTATTGCCCCTAACATGCCAGGCATACATGCTACCCTATAGAACTCCTGGATTTTTGGTGTGTGCTCCGACGCAGTGCTGGGAAAATGGATGTACTCCACAGCATGTGGCAGCAGTGTGCTGAGGAACTGAGTGAGGATGCGTGACGTGGCCGACTGTGTTATGCCTGTGGTGTCCCCGGTTGGTTTCCGGAAGGTACCTGTGGTGAGCAAGCACATGCAGGCTGTTACCTTTGTCTCCACTGACAGGGCATGACTCCGTTGTGTGGGTGCCTGCATCACATCACTGCACAGCTCACAGAGCTGACTCAGTATTGCCCTGTTCAGGTGGTACCAGCCCACAATCTCAATATCTATATACAGCTCAAAGCTGGTGCGGGCTCGGTACTGTCTGTTGGGGGCCAAAAGCAGACGGGCCCTTCCACGGCCATGTCCCCCTGCCGCATGCCTTCTCACCCCCCTCATTATGGCCTCCATGTGGAAGGTGGCACTGGCCATGTCCCTGGCTTGTGTTCCCCCCATCAGCTGTTGCTTTGTTCCCCCGCTGTCCTGACTGATACCTCCCCTGCACCAGGTACACCTGTCTGTACTGGCCTCTGGTATGTGTGTCACCACACACCTTCCCTGTGCCTCTCTTCTGCAGTGTGATTTCCTTGGCCTGCCCTCTTTCTTGCAGTTTCCCTGTGCCTGTCTCTCCCCCTGCCTCATGTGGCTTCCCTGTAGCGTTCTTGCACCTCTTCCTTGCTCCTTTTTATTTTGGCTCATTTCTGCTATGGCGCAACTTCCGCTTGCTCTACTGTTGTGCATTGAGCAAGTCTTTGAACATCGCACTGCGCCCTTTATGCATGGTTCCTCTCCCTTCGGTTGCACATGCCTTCATTATCATTGCGCTGTTGCTCAGCATGTTTTCGGTGGCGCAACTGCCTCCTGCTGAATATCGCATAATGGCACATTTTCAGACTTGCGCTGGTGCAACCCTATTGTGCATGGTGCAACCCTTTAGAATATCCAGCCCAATTACTTCACAATACTCATTATGATGTGAAGTACTTCACTTCACATTGCAGAGTACTATGCAGATTCCCTACTTCTCCGCGAATTACTTTGCGGAGCGAATTTTGGTCACTTCGCCTACCACTAGTCTTTAATGAACTAATTGAAAAGGAAGGAAGGAAATATACCCACATTTATCCTAGGAGACTTTAATGTCAGAATAGCTTCTGGGATTTCACAAAAAATACATGCAAGACTTGTTAAACTCCTTACATATTATAAACCTCAGAATGACATGGCAAAGGGAAACATTGGAGCTTAGGACTAATTACAGAGGAAGGGAATTGCTAACAAGCCTTGCAAAAAGTAATTTCTGCATACTAAATGGGAGGACCAATGGAGATAGAGCTGGAAAATTAACATTTGTGAGTGATTCCGACTCCTCCTCATTAGATTTGATCTGGGCCAAAGTGGAGGCACTAAAACTAACCCACAAATTACAAATTTGTGACCAAATGGTATCAGCACATTTACAACTGATTCTTGTAATAGATGATGTTTATTTTTATCCAATACAAAGGGAGGTACACATAGGGGAGGAATCAGAGATTATTAATGAAAAAAGAATTAAGTGGAGTCCAAAGTATCAGGTACAGTTGGAAGAAATTCTCTACTTAGGAGAACCATATGATATTTTTATTCAAACCTTAGGTAAAACATCAACTCCCAAAATTTATGGAAAGCATGCATATAAATCTGAGTGCTTTTTGCAAAAAGATTCAAATAATAAAACTAGGGAAACATCCTTTTACCAAATCATGGTTTAATCAAAGATGTAAGGACTCTAAAGCTTCTTTTGGCAAGACTCAGACAGTATAGGCGGAAGACAAAGAAAAATCATACAGATCACCTGACAAAAAAGGAAAGGAAAAAAATACAAAAAAGTACTTGAAGAGGAAAGGAACAAATATTCTTTCTCACTGTGGGAAAAATTAAGACAAGCAGTACTTAACAGGGATGGTAAGGTATTTTGGAAAATTGTAGCACAGGGCTATAATAAATATCAAACAAGAGTAGAATATCATATAACTCCACAAATTTGGATTGATCACTTCTCAAACTTATATAATTCATCAGATAAAAAAAGAAATGGAAATTGATATTAGATATGTAATAATCTGTCTAAGGCCCATTATGATAACAGAGGTTGAACTTTTTAATGCATTAAACTCTCTAGAAACATAGAAACATAGAATTTGATGGCAGATAAGGACCGCTTGGCCCACCCAGTCTGCCCATTTCCCTACCTAATGGATAAGCTGCAGATCCTAGTTAACCAGCAGCCTACTTCTTCCTACCCCCACCCCTAGAATTGCCTTATGACTGTCCCATGCATGCTTGAATTCCACCACTGTTTTTGACTCCACAACCTCCTCTGGAAGGCTGTTCCATGCATCCACAACCCTCTCTGTGAAAAAATACTTCCTTAAATTACCTCTGAGCTGCCCCCATCTTCAAATTGTGCCCCCTTGTTCTTGCACACCTCTTTTTTTGAAAGATGCTACCCTCTTGAACTTTGTTGATTCCCTCTAAAGTCCAATAAAGCCCCCAGTCCAGACAAAATTATTGGTGATGTATTAAAATCATATCAAGCATGGTGGATTCTGTTCCTCTTTCAAATCTTTAATGGGTTAATTCAAAATTAAAAATGTCCACAAAGTTGGTCAGGTAGCATTATATTTCCAATTTAAAAAAGGGCAATCCAAATGATCTGAAAATGTACAGACCTATTAGTCTGATTGATGTGTCCCAGAAACTCTTCTCAAAGATTATACTTGGTGGATTACTGGAATGGATTGAGGAGAACCTTGTCCTTGATGAGACTTAAAATGGCTTCAGTGGAAATAGGGTGATGGTTCAACACTGCTCTATGTTGCAACACATAGTTTGGAAATACACTAAGACATGGAAAACCAGGTCATATTGCCGCTTTGTGGACTTTTCTACTGCTTTTGTTAGCATTAGGAGGAAAATTCTTTGTTCCACATTGGAGGAACAGAAACTTGAGAGGACTCTGTTGGACACCATAATCAGACTACATGAACATACATGGGCACAAATACAATATAACCAATATGAGCATGTTACTGATACATTTCACGTTAATTTAGGGTCAGACAGGGAAGCATTTTGGCTCCCACTCTTTTTAATATTAACATTAACCTTATATTACAAAATATCAAATATTTGAATTTCCATGCACCAAAATAAATGAACAAAGAACAGATATTTTGGCTTATGCAGATGATTTGGTTTTTCTGTCTACTTCAGTATTGGGACTAAGGAAGACATTTAATTGATTTGAAACACTTTGCAAATAGAGAAAATTGAAGATTAATCTAAGTAAAACCAATGTAGTGATCTTTGGAAACAAATTTAAATGTGAACCAAGCTTCACTATAGATGGAAATAAGATTGATGTGGTAAATAGTTATGATTATCTGGGGGTAAGAGTCATGCACAATTTAAATTGGAAAAAACATTTGGAATTCATACAAAATAAGATATTTTTGGCAGTTAATGCACTTCAAATATTTCATGCTAAAATGGGGAAGTCCTCAATTAGGGGATTCTGAGAGTTACTAATGCCACAATTAGAGCTAGCATAATTTATGCAATGGAAATATGGGGTTTTACCAAAACTAACTCATTGGAAACCATACTCAATAAACTATATTGTTACAGCTTGATGTTACCTCATGGTTCTCCCAACTGTGTTCTTAAGCTGGAATTGGGTCAGTATTCACTGTCCTCACTTATTAAGGAGAGACAAATTACATTTCTACTTAAAACCTTTCTACTGTGGTATTACAGATGCCCCAGAATGTGCTTAGAGGAAGGGATCAGGATGGCAAACAAGGAATATACTCACCCATTTATTCAATTAATTAAGAACACTATATTGCCATCTGGTCTGGGACATTTATTATATAGTATATATAGTAGACCTTGGAAGGAAATTACTTACGCAGTAAAGCAAAGACTAAGGAATCTAGATATCAATCAGATATTTTCCCAGTTATCCTTGTTAAAATTATGTAATGATTATAAACATCTTAAGACCACCTGGGGCTTGAACCTTATCTTTCATATCTGACTTGCCCAAAATAATGAAGAATCTATACTAGATTTAGAACAGAAATATATAATGCACAATATAGACAATTTAGGCAAAAATGAAACAATGTTTTGTCTCCCTACTGCAAATGTGGAAAAACTCTAAAAGATGATCTAAAATATTATTGTATTATTGTGTCCTCTTTTTGATAAGAACAGGGGAAATTGGCTGGATGGGCTGTTGGGTGGCCTCAGCCTCTCTCCTGAAAAGATTTTTACCTGTCAAGAAAAGAGCATATTAGAAAAAGTAGCAACATTTTTATTAACTACATTTCTGTAAGACATAGCTAAAATAGGTGCACTAGCATAGGGACTTGTATAACATAAATGAGCTACCCTATCTTTTTTTTCATAGGGAAATAATTTTATAAAAGGGATGTATTAGTATTTTATGGAATTATATATAAAATATTTTGTATGTTCAAATAATTGGAGAACAATATAACTGATGGTTACACTTATTTATTGAATTACTGTAGCATACTGTAATGGCTTTCTAGCTGATCAATAAAGAATTGTGCTTGTACTGGCTTTAGTTGTACTACTTAATGAAATAAGAGAGAATGATAATATCAAAGGCATTAAGACAGAAAATGAAGAACTAAAAATTAAAACATATGCTGATGATTTGTTACTTACCTCAAAAAATCCAATAGAAAGTTTATCAGAAATGAAAAAAGCAATAAACAGATTCTCTAAAGTTTCTGGTTATAGAGTAAACAAAACCAAATCAGAAGTCATAATTTTTGGATCTACCACTGTAGCTAATAAAAAAATCCTGCTTTAATGCCAATGTAAAACAAAAAGGGATGTGATACTTGGGAAAAGATATCTCAAACCTGATTCAGAATTATTATTCTCAGAACTTTAATACCCTGACAACCACTTTAAAAGACAGACTGCAGGGATGGAGTCGTATCCCCATGTCCTTATGGGGGGAAACTCCAAGTTATAAAAATGTTAGCTATGCCTTTTCTTTTATACAGGCTACAGTCGAATAATTACCCCATACCAAAAGAATGGCTTCACAAAATGAATGGGATTTTTTCACAGTTCTTTTGGAATTACAAAATCCAAGAATTGCGTGGAATAAGTTTTGTTTACCTAAGAATTTAGATGACGTGTCATGTCCTGATGTCTGGAAATACCATTTAGCATATATTTCTAAAACTGTAATAAAGTGGTCTAAGATAGATTCAGAGCAGATAGGAATAATAAATACATTAATTACCCATATTGCTGTACAGGTTTTCAATGAAACTTCAATAAATATAATACAAAACCATGCTCCCTTAATATAGAAAAAAAGGAAAGGCAAAGAAGATCCCTGGATCACTGATAGATTAAAGAAACAACTAAGAAAAAGAGACAAAGTATGGAAGAAAGCTAGAAAAACAAAGAACAGGGAAGACTGGAACAGGTTTAAGGACTGGAGGAAGACATGTAAGAAAGATATTAAAATGCAAAAACTAGGTATCATTTAAAATAAATAATGCTTCTGATTAAAAGCACTTTTGGAAATATGTCTCAGATTTAAAACCCCCAAATACTGTAGGACCACAAATACAATAAATTTGTCATAAGGGGGGCATATTGTGACTGATTCCAAGGAAGTGGCTAATATATTTAATTCATACTTTTTAGATCTCCCTGACTTGAAAATTACAAAACCCATGGTAAAAATAGCTGATGTTTCTGTAATGGAAATAATTGAGAACATAAAAAAAATTAAAGAATGATAAACAAGAATCAATATTTAGTTTTGAGAAATTACAAATTAAGGAACTAGAAAGGGAGTTGCAACATTTAAACACAGCTAAAGCAGGAGGTGTAGATGGGTTGGAAGCAAGATTTTTAAAGGTGGGAGCCAAAACACTTGACCCTATTATAACCTATCTATTTAACTGGAGATTGAGTAGCTCCACGGTCCCCAAAATATAGAAAATAGGAAAAGTTATACATATTTTTAAAGGTGGAGACAATATTGTCCTCTCAAATTACAGGCCGATAGCCCTTTTACTGATCTTGTCAAAAATATTAGAATGCAGAGTGCATTTTCAACTTAGTCACTATTTAGAAACAAATGGAATACTAACGGAGAAGCCACTTGGCTTTAGAAAAGGAAGGTCCATGAACACCGCCCTGATGGACTTTAACAACTTGATGATGTCATCATTAAACCAGTGAAGGAGTACAGGGGAGGTGTTCATGGATCTTAGTAAGGCGTCTGATTTGGTCCAACACAGGGAACTTTTAGAGAGGTTAGATGAGGTAGTGGTACAGAAAGAGCCACTCGCTGGAAGAAGTCATACTTAGCCCATTGTAAACAATGTGTAGCATGCGGACCATTGGTATCGAACCTTGGGGAACTGAATAGGGGTGTCCCCCAAGGCTTGATCCTGGGTCCACTACTGTTCAATACTCATGTGAACAGTTTTGTCAAAATGATAAACCACAGGAAAAAAAGATTGTATGCTGATGATAAAGTGTTGTTAACTTCTGCAGATAACTTGGAAACTATGGAACTCAGACTGCATACTGATTTAACACAGATGGAGAAGTGAATGTACAGTTTGGGCTTACTCCTCAATGCAAAGAAAAAACAGAGTATGCTATTTTTTGTTGGCTGTGCTAGGAGGACTGGGCACGAGATGTGACTCCACCTGCAAGATGGAACTCTCATAAATAATGTGATTAGTTACAGATATTTAAGATTCCAAGTAGACTCTGGGATGACATATGCTGAACACATAAATACACAGACAAAAAAAGTAAATCAAAGACTAGGGGCACTCAGAAGCGTAGCCGGTAGTTTGTCTTTAGTGGTTACAGAGAGAGGTTGGTTAAGCAAATACTTCTTTCAGTGTTGGAATATGGTTCTGTTATTTATATGAATTCAACTCAGTTAGCATTAAAAGAGATAAACCAGACCGTTTATAGAATAGGTAAATTTACTATTAGCAGTAGAAATAAGCCTTATCATTGTGTGGTTTACAAAAACCTGAAATGGCTTCATCCAGAAGCTCAGAGAAGATACATATGGCTTATTACATGCCATAAGATATTACATAAAAAATACAACCACCCCTTATCCAGTCAGGTGAAATGAGAAATATTATGTCAGCAATGAATGTAAACAAGAAACTTATCAAATTGAATTCCTATGCACAGAAGTTTAATAGGTTAGGAGACAAAACTCTTCAAAATAGTATAGCGAGAAACTGGAATAAGTTGACAGATGAACTGAAGCCTGTTACAACCCTTTCTTGATTTAATATTATTTTATTTGACTATTTATGGACCCCCTGTATACGTTTTAACTAAGTTTTGTTATTTGGTCTATTGATGGTCATATGTCTTAATTATATTATGATGTTATATGTGTGTTTTTGTATGATGTAATCACATGACTTTGTTGTAAACGGGACCTGTGCCCCAACAAATGTTTCCTGTTTGAAAAATAAATGTTATCAAATCAAATCAAACATAGTACAAGCACTGTTTGATGTTAGAACTCTTTTTTATTTGGCCAACAAAAATAAAAACTCTAACTGTACTATAATTAAGGCTATGGCCAGAACATTGTGCAAATTTAGTGAGAAAACTAAATGGCTAACACATTGTTCCACAAGGGGGAGAAATTGGGAAAATCCTAACTACACTCCAAAGGAGGAAACATTAAAAAATAAGCAGTGGGAAGGGAAGGGTATACATACATGGTGTGCTATAATTAATAAGGATAAATTAATCTCCTGGATAGAGGCTAAGAATAAGTATGAACTAGAGGACGGGGAAGAATTTATTACTATTAACTCTGTAGTCTATATAAAAAAGATGTTAAAAGATGGGAGAGAGCTCCTAAAAACAAAAAAAATAGAAGTGGAACTTAAAATGTGTTGAACAAAAACAATACACCTAAATCAAAATTATTCCATTGGATTGTTAATTTATTAGCAGACTCTGCACAAATAGTTTACCAAAGAGCTATAAGTAAATGGGAAGCAGAGTTTAGTTTGTCTTGTACAGAGTCACAATGGACACAAGCTTGTAAATCAATACAAGACTATAAATTGGCTCTGGCAGATGACATCGGTGGCACAATAATGCCAGGTAAAACATCGCAGGCAGCACATCGAGGTCAATAACACCACCTGTACATTACTTTGCGGTCAAAAATACCTCATTGTACCAGCCCGCAGTGTGCTGCCAATCCCCACGGAGCCCGATCGGAGATGGAGGTAGGGCAACAGCAGCGGATATGGTAATATAAGAAATGTTTAGTGGTACACAATTTGATACTAAACAACTTACTGGTTAACAAAGCTAATTCAATGGCTGTAAAAAGACTCATACTTAAAAACTGGAAGAAACCAACTGCAACTATGCCCTTCCCATTATGGGAGTGGAAACAGGTATTTTTTAACTTTTTGTACAATAATGATTTCTTCTCAACATGGGAAAAGCCTTTAACTTGTTTGTTGGGGAAATTCAGGAATGGGCTCATACAGACTTTTTAAGCTAACAGAATTTACACTAAGGATTGCACCAATAATGCATCTTGTGGCCTCGCTTTCTTTGCTCTTTTTATAATTTTCTTTTTTTGTTGTGTACTTGTTGTACACACCCCTAGTCTCCACCAGTTGTATTATTTTGTATGCATCAAAATCATAAATCAAGTAATAAAATTCTTTGGGAAAAAGTATGAGTCTATGTTTTTTCTGGATCCTGAGAGGGTGGATTTTCATCTTTTAAATGTCTGATTTTCCAAACATACACACATATTTTTTATTTATTTATTTATTTTTATTTTGTTGTTTCATTTTAGTATGAGGCTCTGTTTTTTATAGAGCACGACACGAGTGGATTGCATCTTTTAAATATCTGACCACTCCAGCTTTTACAAGGAGTGAATGTGTCCCTCTGTATCCACTGCAGCTGAGTGGCTCTCCTTTTAAACATGTCTTGCCATGTCTTTGAGAGGGAACCTGTAACCATCACTATGATTTCTATGGCTGTAGTGAGAGGAGAGTGCTTCTCATTGACCGAGAGACTGCGAGAAGCTGGTGACATGGAGAACATCTTCTTGTCATGCTCAGCACACTGGGGGGGGGGCAAACAGAACTGGCAGCAGTGCAGTGAGGCTTCTGGTCATGGTCAGTTGGTACAAGAGGTCCATGCTCACTGGATCAGTGGTGGCATTGTGAACTAGAGCATACCAGGTAATATTTTTATTTTTTAAACAGGGGCATAAAAAATATTTTTTACATGATACTAATAGTATGCTCTTGTGTAGTGTAAAACATGGCTATACTAAGAGACTGTGTTTTGTGTGGGGGGGGGCTCCAGTTTGGTGGCTAAGCAATTTCTCAATGTTAGCACACTGATGTTGCTTATTGTGGTGAGTCTTGACTGGCTCAGGAGGTACCGGATGGCACAATATATCCTGATAAGGACATGGCCACAAGTCTCTCTCAGCCAGTCAGGACACAGAAAACTCCAGACTCATTTTATAATACTTGTTATGATTCTGTTTGAAAAGATTTTCCAGGGTCTAATGTGCTACTTGGCATAACATTTTCACTGCATGCTCAGGAAGGCCCTATTAGTTGTGAGAACTGTCAAAGAACAGTCCTTTTCTTGTTATGAAATGTAATAAATTTTTTTAATGCAGTCTGTCACACTCAAATTGTTCTTACATCATTCTCGATTCTAAATGCAATTTAACATGGTGATCCCCAGTACCTATATTTTTTACTTTCTCCTTACACAGCTTAAGATTTTAACTTTTTCTCAGCCCCATTAAAGGCATACACTGCTTCCTCAGCAGTTTCACCCATATATTTTATTGAAGCTCCTTATGGTCTTAAAGATTTTGTAATTCTAAAGGAAATTTTAGAGCTTGAACCCATATCGGCAGAACTTAATGAGGGATTTACACAACTTCTGTCAGAACATTACTCATATGAATCAAACATTTTTCATTAAGCCTAAAAACCTATGGAATGCCATTTCTAAAGTACCATCCTGGCTAGGCAACCTTATTCCTGGATGAAGCCATTTATGGAAATGCCTGTGGATCATATTGGTCATTATCGCATTTGTATTTGTAATCAGATTTGCTATTCTCCAACATGAAAGGCATACTACCCCATACTGTACCTATGATCTAGAAACTCCAGACTGCCAATACCCTCTACCCCTCCTTACACATCACAGCCAACCTTTTCAGGAATAAAAGGGGTTTTCCTTTTAACATCAGAGAATGAAGAAACACAGAGATAATCTTTCAGCACTGTATAACAATGCAATGTATTATGTATTTTGGGACAAAGTTAATGTTACTACTTTTATAGAATAGCATCTACTTGTCTGTTACACACATCTCCATTTCACAGAACAAAATTTACTTTATGAGCATTTTATAATCCCTTTTATGGCTGTACATTTGCAAATTTCCCTTTTGTTCAATCTTGTTTCTGTTTTTCTGATTTAAGAAAAGAGCAGACCCCCACAATTTGCTGTAATATCTCTGGTGCCAGCACCATACAAATAGCTATACCATGTAACAGTCATTCTCTTCAACTTCATGCCAGTTCTGGCCTCTGCCTTTACAGAGCCAGATGGCCACATGATGGGGAATGATACCAAGGAAATCTTTCCCAAGGACCTGGGTCTCAATAAAATTCAACCAGACAGCATTTGCAGGGACCAACCTCCTTTTGCCACTTAATTTGCTCCTGCTGTCTTCCTGTATCCACTCACTGACTGCTCCACCATCCAATTGCCTTTTTAATTTCATCCCTATTTCTCCCCTCTCTCATTTCTTTCTAGGAGGCATCACCTGACCAGGGCACTCTTGCCTGCCAAGAAACAGCACCTAGGGATGCGGCTTAGCTTCGACACAGTCCCTGCATCTCAGGGTCACCCACCAGCTGTGCAGTTATAAACTTCCTTGCAGCTTGCCCCACTCTCCCCCCAGTGTTACTTCCAGCTCCAGATTGGATGGTGCTGGTGAATCCAGGCTCCTGATTGGCTCCCTACTTCTTTTCATTGTCTGAACTTTGCTGTATGCCTCCTAGCCAGAGTTTTAATTGGTGGGCGCACATTTTTCAAACCTCCTGTTATCCTCTGTCCTTTTTTTTTCAAGTTATACTGGTCTGTCACTAGAGAGACATAATCTTTATTTAAGTGATCCCTGGCTGTTTTTCATATAGATACCTTCCTTAATTACAGTTCCCCCCTCCATCTGACCAGCCCCCTCCTCTGTAATCCCTGCTTACAAATTCTTCCTCTTCCTAAATCAATTATTCACTAATTTCTCTGCCTTATGAATAATGCATCCCCTACTCTCCTCTCTCCCCTTGTTCTGCTCATATCCCTCTCTTTACCAACTCCACCTGCTCTCTACTCACCTATTCCTAATAACTCTCCCAACCCCATCAGTTACTATCTCCAATCCACCACCTACATCCATGCTATCACTCCCTCCCAGCCATTTGAAATATGGTCTCGCTCTACCACTATTCCTCATGTGGCTTTGATAACAGTTTCCACTTTCACTGTGGTTTTCCATCTTCTTCTTCTTCCTCACTCATCCACTCCCTTCTCCTCAAAACTCCCAATTTCCCCACCAGCCCATCAAAATCCTCTAAGTTCCATTTTCTCATACTCGCACTCTTCTTGCTCTCTGCCCTGGGGATATCCACCCCAACCCAGGCCCTATTGCCCCCTACTCCTCTGGTGCCTCCTCCTCTGCTACCTCCCCCCACTATCTTCTCTCAGCCTCACAAAGGGCTTAAAGATCTTGCATCTAAACTCTTGCAGCTTGTTGTAATAAATAGACCAGATTCAGACCATGGTGTGCACTCTAAAACCATACATTCTAATTATCTCAGAAACTTGGCTAAAGAGCAGTAACCCTGATCACTCAGTCTCCATTCCTGGCTACTCACTGCTAAGGCAAGACAGTACTGACAGGGGTGGTGGTGTGGCCATATATGTCCTAGCCTCCATCCAATATTCCATGATCTACTCATCCTCCAATCCTGAGACCCATGATGCCCTAGCTATCTATGTGACCCTCCCCTTCACTCTCCCAATCTTCATAGCCAGCACATACTTCCACCCAAATGTCCATTCTTCGGTCACACTAGACCTCCTAACCTCCATCACTTCCCTTGCTTGCTCTGGGGAATCATTCACCCTAGGTGTATTCAATATAAATTGGTTGTCACCTAAAACTATCAAACTAAAAATGAAACTGTAGCCCTAAACCTCTCCCAACTGATCTCTGAACCCACCAGCCCAAACCACAAGACATAACAACACTCCCTACTCAACTGGGCCTTTACCTCCCACCCCCATTGCATCATCTCCTCTGGCATCCTCCCTGATGCTCTCAGTGATCATAACCCAATATTCATAGTTAGGAAAGTCCACAGAAGTAAATCACCACACAAAACCATACAACTACACACTTTCAAGTCTCTTGACCTTGATTCTGTTTTGAGTAACATTGCCACTTCTGACTGGCCCCCCAACCTCCTTCCCCTCAGTTGATAAGGTCCTTGCCTACTTCAAAGAAATCTTTCTTGTAAACTGGAACATCTTTGATCTACTCAAACTAACCAGAGTCAGAGGTAACCACTTACCTTGGATAACCCCTGAACTTCTGGCCTGCCTCAGGGCTAGAGATTGAGTCTGGAAGTCTCATAAAGCTACCCAGCATCCTAATGACCTCGCAAACTTCTGCATGCTCAGAAATGCTTGCACCAGGGCTATAAGGTTAGCCAAGTCTGAATATTTCAAATCTGCCTTCATCACCAACATAAATTCCCCTTCAGGGTTCTAGAAGCTGGTCCACACCCTATTTATCCCCTCATCTTTCCCACTGCTCCTGGTACTTAAAGTAAATAGCTCACTAGTGTCTGACCCAGCAGTAGCTGCAGAATTTAACTCCTACTATAATGTCTGTGCCACTGAGCTACTGAAATCCCTCCCCTCCTACCCTTCCCCCTCCCCACCCTGTACCAGTGTGCCCCCTCCACCACCCTCCCACATTCCCTTCTCTTTCACTACTGTAACCACAAATAATGGCCTAAGTGCCCTCTTCACCATCAACCCCTCTAAAGGTGTCTCCCCTGATGGCCTTGAACCAAAACTACTCTCTCTCTCTGATTTGGATGTTGCCTATCCCCACTCAATAATTCTAAATCTCTCATTTTCTACTGCCTTGGTCCCCTCTTCATGGAAACATGCTGTGGTCCTCCCTCTACCCAAAGGAGGTGACCCCTCATCCCCTGGAAACTATCACCCCATTTCTCCCTTCCCTACCCTTGCCAAGCTTCAAGAACACATTGACATCTCCCAACTCACCCCTGTTCTATCTGACACCTCCTTTTTCACCCCTTTCAAGTCTGTTTTCAAGAAAAAAGACTCAGCCACCACCTCTCTCCTATGGCTCACAGACTCCATCCTAACTGGGATGGACAATGGCTAAAGTACCTGTGCCATTTTTGTTGACCTGGCCAAGGCCTTCAACACCATATCTCACTTTCTTCTCCTCGACTCATGCCCAGGAACTGGCCTATCTCCCTCCATCACAAACTGGTTCAAGGCCTACCTTATTGGTAGAACCCAATCAGTTAAGATCTTAGATGCCACTTCCCCTCCCAATTAGCACTGGAGTACCCCAGAGCTTAGTATTAGGGCTCCTCCTATTCTCCATCTTCTTACGTGACCTTCCCTCTGTTTGCTCCCCATCCTCTGCTATACATATGTATGGTGGTGATACGGTCCTGTATGCATCTGGCTCCTGTCCTGATGAGGTTACCACCAACTTACAGCACAACTTTGACAAGGTTTAGCTCTGATTTGCTAACCATAAACTTTTCTTCACTGTCAAGGAGACTGTCGCCATGACCTTTGGTACAAGGCAGAGACTATCTAGACTTCCCTCCCTACCCACTTTTCTCACCCTTGAGGGGACTTTACTTGAGGACACATCCTCCTTCAGGTAGTTAGGTGTTTGGTTGGACCAACACCTAATGTTCTCTGGACATATTGACACCATTCAGAAAAAAACAGCATCCCAAGCTTGGTGCCCTGTTCAGGAACCATAGCTGCATCCCTCCTACAGCTAAGTGTGAACTTGTTCAGAAGATGATACTGCCCATTTTTAACTACTGTGATGTAGTCTATGGTGCTGCCACTAAGTCCTCCCTGACCATACTGGACACCCTCTTCAATTCCTTTTGCCGCTTTGCCCTGGATGCCTACCCTCGCACCCATCACTGTGATCTTTATTGTGCCCTATCCTTCCCCTCTCTTACAAATAAGTGACTCTCCCACTATGCTAAATTCACCTCCAAGCACTGGTTGGGTGAGCTCCCTTCCTACCTCACCTCCTCCTTTATAACACCCCCCACCATCCCATTCCCTTAGATCAACCAACTCCCATACCCTGGTTGTCTCCTGCAGATCCACCCAAATCAGCCAATCCAGTTACTTTCACAGCCTCCCCTCAAATCTGGCACTCATCCTCCACCTACTCCATCAGCTCTGCCCTCAATAATTACCCTGCATGTAGCTGATCCTGCCATGTCTCTCCCTAATTCCCTCCTCTAAGCCCTGGACAAACCCTACCCCCAAACCCTCACCTTCATTTTACCCTGTGTACACCCACCTCCCAAATCTCTAGCTCTCCTCCCCTTTCCATTAATAGCTCCCCCTTACTGGCCTCTCTTGATCTCTCACACAGTGTAAAGGACACTGAATGCTTTCCATGGGTCCCTCTCCTAACCCCCAAGGGGCTTGTATCTCTCATCTACTTCCTTCCTCCACCATCTTAAAGGGATATCTCTTGGACACTGCCTTATCCCCTTCTCTCTGGTCTCCTCAGTCCCTTTGCAGGGTTCCTCACATCCTGAAGTGGTCTCCAGGGACACAAGTCTTCCCTCTCCCCTCCCTCCCCTTTCTCCCTTTTCTTTCATGTCAGAACTTGTTGACTCATTAACCCAGCACTTATTATTGTCCACTCTTTCTACATGTTATGTGCAACACTGTTGTAACACTGTTTGTAACACCTGTCTTACAACTGTATGTTAATGTTGATCTTGTAACTTGAATGTTTATGTCTAATTCCAGTTGTACCCCTCTCCCCAGGTTGCACTAGGAGATGAGCTACCTGTTGCTCAGTGTGCCTTCTTAGTAAAACATTTCAATAAATAAATAAATAAGATGAACCTGAATCTGAGTCTGAGTAAAATCAACCTGGCCAGGCATTTGCAAAGACATGCTATATGAAATATTATATGCATTGCTAATTGCAAGGCAGATACAGGAAATGTAGCTATCCACAAGCAGCATTTTTTTTTATCATGCACTAACCACAACTAGCAGTTTTATCATGTTTACTCTTCTTTTTGTTACCAAAAAGTACTTGTTTACCTTTTGAACTTTCACATGTTCCAACTTACCTCCACCCCTCAGCTACCAAAATGTACTTTATTACCTTTTACTTTTTGGAACATTCTACTTGCCTCAGTCTTTTTGCCTATGAAAAGTGTTAGTAGCCATAAAATTGTTACTTACACCTTTACCTACAGTGAAGCCCACTAGGATGAAGAGCAGCACTGCAGAATTCTGCAGTAGAGTTACTGCAGCAAACAATGCAATTTCAGTGGGAGTTAATCCCTTTGTCATGCAGTAAATGTGTGACACTGCACTTCATCCTGGTGGGCTTCACTGTATATCAATTCTTGTTTGGATTGGTACCACTTTTTAAATGGCCCAAGAATTTAAAATTCCCAGACTTTTGACTGCCCAGAGGACAGGGTAAGCAGTTTCATGGAAAGATGACGGCTGTCTTTTAGTCTTAGTGGGCATTGGCTGCAGGGTGCTTGCAAGGCCACCAAGGGGTGAGGACATACACAGTTCTTACTTCTAGCATTGACAAGCCTTTCATGCAGTATTTAGTAGATGGCACAATAGGTTACAGAGGCTACCACTTCAAGGGATAACTACTTTATAATATGTATACAAATATTATGGCATACTGTAGGTTAGCTTAGGGTAGAAGTGATGAATCGATACAGTTAATACAGGAAAGAAAAATAACTGAGATGGGGGAAAAATTGGAAATTATCCTAATGTTTCAGTGGACTTTACAGAAGTTTTTCAGACTCTAGATGAATGTAACAGGGAGTTAAGAAATATAAAAGACTCAATTAAAACTAATTGTGGTATAGACTAAAAACATAAGTTTAAATGAAATTTAACCAATAATTTGGGATGAACTGGGGGTTAAAATGGAGGAAGAATTATGTGATTATACAACATTGTCACAGGAAATGAGCCCAATGAATACAACATTACCAGCTATAGATAATATCACCAGAAATATATATTTTGGCTCTTAAAGATCCATTTAATGTCAATTTGCTTATATTCAAGCAATTGGTAGAAATAAAAAAGGATCTTGCATTTTTGAGGGAAGCCTATACAGAGAATGAAAAGGCACTTGATGGAGTTATGTAAGGTAATCCTATTGTTAAGCAAGAAGTGTACATTATTAATCATAAGGAATATGGCACTGAGAAGAGGGAACGTGTCATAAAAGATGTGAATGTGGAATTAGCAAACATGGAGACAAACGAAAATAATTCCTCTTTGGAATAATGTATAATGCTTCCAAGGGATCTATTCAGGGAAGATAGTATCTGTGTTGAACTAAAAGCATCCCATGTAATATTATGGGCTAATGGGGAGTCAAAAGAATTAGGATGATTAAGTGTAAAGTCCAATAGAAAGAAAAGAATAGGTGAAAGAGGTATCATGTGTGATACTGTTGTAAATAGAGCAGACAAGGAGAAGAAGAAGAAGAAGGGGATAATGAAAGGAAGAAAAAGATTAAAGATCTAACAGACACTCTAGTGAATATGCAAAATGTACCCATAGAAAACAGAGGTGAACTAGAATGAGGTCAGAACATATCTGATTTGACTAAACTAGAAACAGGGATAAAGGATTCAAGACTATCAAATAGTAAGATTAAGGTACAAAACAAAGATAAAAAACAGAAGAACAGGACCGGAGTCTGGAATAAGGGAAGCAAAAGGAATAAAAAGAAGAAGAAGATTTTAAAGAACAAAAAGGATGCTTCATGTAACCGCAATAATAACTGAAACAGTCAAAAGGAAAAGCAGGAAGTGATCAGTGATTTTAATAACAATCTAGGTAAGGATGGAACCATTAAAGGAACAGCCCTGGAAGAATTTGATGAATTTCTGAAGAAAACACTTGAAACAGACTATGTTTTACCACTGTTTAAGATTGAAATAGTACCAGAAGAAATTGACTATATGTTAAAAAAATGCTAAAGAACTTATTAACAACTGTAATGGATGGGTACAAATACATGACTGATTATATTAGCATTATTAGACTCCAGTTGAAGTCAGAATTGGTCTTAGCAGTTACTGATCAATATATTATATTAAAAGGAATACAACAGAGACAAAGAGAACTGATAAACATGGGAATAGAAATGGGAGAACTTTCAACACTGAAAGAAGTATTCCCAGAATTGTGTGCACAAAATAAGACCATAAGGGAAGAAGATGAAGTTAGTTTGATCTCAATATTTGGACTCAAACAATTGAATATTAAAATTTCAATTAACTTACAAAGAAAATTGATGGATACATTAAATGTAATAATAAAACCTAATATAAGAAGTCATGATGTAATAAAAAATTGGTAAGAATGGAAGATGATGGTCATATCTCAATATGGATGATAAAAGGAGAACTGCATGGACAATTATTAGTAAAAAGTACTGTAAAACCTTGGATGAACTGGGAATACTTGTTTATGATGAACAAAATGAGGATGAGGAGAAAACTGTAAGACAATTGATAAGCACAAAGGCATCTGTTAGATGGGGTCTATATTAGATAATTCAAATAGATATGACATTTTGCCTACATTAATAATAATAATAAAACTTTATTTTTATGGCACCTTTCCAAAACCAAGGTGCCTCACAATTTTAAACAGACCAAACCAACCTACAATTTAAAACCACAATAAACTCGAAAATAATAAAAATACATCAGTTACCATAGGCATGACACCAAAGATGGGTTTTTAGACCTTTTTTAAATCCCTTCACAGTTGCACACTCTCACAGCTGGTGGAGTAGAGAATTCCAAAGAGAAGGGGCCACATATGCAAAAGCCCGGGCCTCAGATGATTTTAAACAAACTCTAGAAATCTCTAGCAACCCCTCACCAGCTGAGCAAAGTGATCGCCAGGGGTACTAGGGAAACAGAAGCTCTTTCAGGTAGCCAGGGCCCTGTCCATGTAGGGCACTGTAAGTCAAAAGACTGGCTTTAAAGATGATCTGCCATTGAACTGGCAGCCAGTGCATATGGCGCAGTACTGGAGAAATATGGCAGGACCGAGGAGATGCTGTCAAAAGTTGTACTGCCTCATTCTGCACTAGCTGCAAACAGTGGATTTCCACCCCAGTAAGCCCTAGGTAAAGGGAATTGCAATAATCCAAGCACAAGGACACAAAAGCATGGACCAATGTAAGCAGGTCATCAGATGGAACAAGGTGCTTAACCCTGGAGATATTCCTAAGATGGTAAAGGAAGTTGTGATGATGGCTGACACCTGTGCATGCAGCATCAGCAATTCATCAAAAATTATCCTCAGGTTTCTCATCTGTTCAGAGGATGGGAGAGACAGACCCCCAAGAAAAATCTCTGAGGGTAAATCTACCCCGACCCCCCACCCAGTGACCTGGGTCCACAACCAATATTTCAGTCTTTCCCGAGTTAAACTTCAACTAGCTTGATTCCATCCACTCCTGGATTTCTACAAGGCAGTTATTAAAGAGTGAGAGAGCTCCATCCTGGTCGGGAGCAAAAGAAAGGTATAGCTGGGTATTATCAGCATAGCAATGAAACCTCAGCCCATACCTCCTTACAATGTCTCTGAAGGCCAGCATGTACCTGCAAACAACATGGGGGACAACACTGATCCCTGAGGAACCCCACAAGACAGAGGGATTGGGTACAAGGAATAAAGCCTGGATACCACCTCTGAGTTCTTCCTGTGAGGTAAGATGTAAACCATCTGAGGACTGTACCTGACAGGCCACAGATGAACCTCAGATGATCAAGCAGAACCCCATGGTTTGCAGTGTCAAACACTGAAGAGAGATCCAGAAGAACCAAGCTAAAACATTTTTTCTGATATCTAGCCATCAGGACATCATAGAGCACCCAAACCAGTGCTGTCTCAGTACTATGCCCCTTTTGAAAACTGGAATGGAGCGGTTCATAGATGTCATGGATGGTTAAATGGGTTTCCAACTGAGCAGCTACAACCTAGTCAACCACTTTCCCTAAAAAGGAAAGGTTAGAGATGGGTCTGTAGTTTGCATGGCAATTCAGGTCCAAGGAGGTTTTCTTCAGGGAAGGTGTTACCACCACCTCCTTCAGGGAGCTAAGAAATTCACCTGTTTCCAAGGAGTACCAAGCTTTACATGCAAGGACTGGACCAAAGGAATCAATACAATGTAAAATATGGGAAGCTCAGGGGTCCAAACTACAGCATGTGGGATGCATACTCAGGACAATCCTCATGACATCCATGAACTCCGGGTGGTCAAAGGTACTCCAGGAAAACCGAAGGCCAGTGACCAAGTACAGATCAGAAGCAATGCCCATTGAATGTGCTAGATGGATAGCTGCCCTAATGTCAGCCACCTTAGTCACAAAGAATCGAGCAAGTTCATCGCACTCTATTTGCGAAATTGCTTTCCAGACTTGCAGACAGGCTGGATTGCACAGTCTGTCCACAGTCTGGAAAAGCTGAGCTGGTTGATTCTGAGCAACCGCAATCTCCCCAGACAGGAACTCTGCCTTCTTACAGATGATTTCCAATTGCTAGATTTGATAATGATCCATCAATCTAAGGTGGTCAGCATCAAGGGCAGATCTCCACCAGAAATGCTCTAACCTTCATCCTAATCGCTGCAATTCCCTCAAAGTCCCATCAAACCATGGGAACTGAGGATGAAGGGAGACAGGATGAACTCGGACAGGAGCAATGATATCCAGGGCCATCGAGATGGCCATATTATAGGCCACCATGAGATCCTCTGGGTCGCTGTTTGCTACCGGAATAATCGATAGGTCAAGTACCATCAATAGACCTTCAGAGCTAACATCTCGTAAGGGGTAATACTTGACCATTTTTACAGGGACTGGCCTTCAAGTGGGGCACCAAAATTGAACCTCACAGTGTAATGATCAGACCTTCTGACTGGTTCCACCCCAGATCTGAGGTTTCGATCTCCAGGAGAAAGACTAAGTTAAGAGAATGACCATGCTTATGGGTAGCAGTGGTAACTATCTGCGTAAGGCCTAGAGATGACATTAACTGTAGGTAGTGTTGTCCAAATTGCCAGAGTTCATCATCGACCCAGGTGTTGAAGTCACCCAGGACTATCAGCCTGGGGGACTCAAACACCATGTCAACAATAAAATCCACTACTTCCTGAAGGAACTGTTTCCCATCCCTGGGTAAACAGTAGATGAGAACGATCCTACAACCCATGCCTGCTACCATGGTACACTCAAATGACTCCATCTCCTCCACTGGAACACTCATGAGGCCCAATTCAGTCTTGAAACAGACCATGACCCCTTCTCCCCTGAGATCCAATCTTGAGTGGTGAATCACCAAGTAACTGTCTGGAATTGCAGCCTCTAATATGAGGCCAGAATTCTTATCCAGCTAGGTATCAGTGATGCAAGCCAGATCCACTGAATCTACAAGATCAGCAATAATTTCAGTCTTGTTTTTAATGGATCTGGCATTGCATAACACCACTCAAGTTGGATGAACTTCCAGAGCCGCCCGAGCCACATGCCCACCAAAATTGGTAGTGCCCTTGGGTATGGAAACCAGACAAGATGGACCATGGTCTAGATTCCATTTTGTCCCAGGGTGTCTCCTGATCCTCACAACCTCAATGTGATGGCCAGACGCATTCAACCTCTGCCATTCACACCCCCAACCCCCCTCCTCCTCTTACGCATGATACCCAATGCTCTACAGTGCTGGTAAGTTGATGGGTGTAATGAGGGAAGACAAAGGGGAGGAGAGAGTGAAGGGCTGAGGAAGAATAGCACATGACCATGGGTGCAGGTCTCCAACACATTCCTGTAACTTAAATAATAAAATTAAAACAAATTAAATACTAAATAACCAATACAAATTCCCACATACATAAAAGTAAAATAGCTATAATAATAAAAAAAAATGTTAAACAGTCTAAATCCCAGTTCAGAACCAAGTCTCTCAATCCCTAATGGCTCTCACACTACAAAAGTAGACTGACAACAAGGTTTTCTAAATCTCAAAATTCAAAATTCAAACAAATCATAAAACAAATAAATTGACTAGGATGAAGACTATAACTATATAATCCTGTAACACTTTCAAAACCCACACCGTGTATTAAAATAAAACAATTTCATGTAAAATATATAATACAACATAAAATAAAATTATCTAAAAATCCAAAGACGCACAGAAGGACCGCCTAAAGAGTACATAATAACTTTACTAATCAAAACAGTCACATAGGTCAGCTGACAATATGTAATCTTCAGCCCCCCCAGGGCCCTCACACAGCCCAAGGGGCTAAATAGTCAGGGACACTCACTCACACTGACCAAAATGTGTCCCAAAATATTTATTTTCCAGCCGCCATGCACTCTCACTGCCAGGATGGCTGGACAAGTAGCAAGGCACTCTCATTGCCTTTCCAAGTTAAAGTGATGAAAGTTACATAAACTTCAGTAGCCTCCCAGACATTGTCACTGCCAGGTGAGCTATACAGATGACAGGGCACTCTCACTGCACTCCCACAAACAAAGAAGTAAGATAAAATGATCAGACCGTAAAAATAGGCAAACAGAAAATTGAAGTTTCAGGCATGCGAAGCAGGATCCCAGAAACCCAATCATGGACTTTAACCACTGACGTGCATGGCCCATACTACAGGTCTCCACAGGGAAAACCCACTGGTGTACCCCCGAAGAACCCAAAGAACTACCAACCCAGTCCACTGACTACTTGGCCAGACCAGAGCCCAGCCCTCCATGTAGCTGCACACCCCAATAGAAAGAACACCCAGCAAGGATGGGACTACTAACTCACTGCACCACACCACACCAGCCCTTCCACACCTTCATCTTCCAGCAGCAACTTTAGATCCAGACAATCTTCATAGCATCCCAATGAATCCAGGAGGTACAGTCTCTCTCTAGGCCCACTCCAAAGTCACTGACAGACAGTCTTGATGAGCACAGTCAAAATACAATCTGCCAAAAACAAATATTAAAACAGAGTCCATGTGCTATATGCACACTTTTAACGGTGACAGTGAAAAGCAAGACGATTCAGCTATTTGTACCAAATTAATCCAATCACCCCAGTAACACTCTGAGTACACTCCGAATACACTCCCACTTTCCAGAATGTGGTCACATCAACTGATTGACTTGAAATCGTCAGTGTCAATACAACACAGAAGCTAAAACTTAGTCAGAGCAAACAGAAGATAATAAAATTACCGAAAAGGGTGAAAATTTACATGAAAACACAAAGTAGTTGCTTAAACAGCCAACAGCATGTTCTGCCCAGTGGCCATCTTCAGTTGTAGGAGATAACTAAATGCTGACAATCAAAGGGAAACAAGAGAGTAGAGAGGTCACAGCATGTTATAAAACCCAAGGAAGAAGAAGTTGCCACCAGAATAGTATCATGGAATACTTCTGGTTTAAGGGAAAAAGAAAAACTGGCTGATCCTGAATTCATAATTCATTTGAACAAATTTCATTTCATATGTTTACAAGAAACATGAATTATAGGAGAATTTGATATGAATGGATATAAATCTCATGTCAAATGTGGTACAAAATATAACAAATATGATAGAAATATGGAAGGGTTAATAACACTATGTAGTGTAACAGGGCTGAACAAGGCCCTGCCCCATGTGTTATGCAGGAAGAGTTTAACACCAGGTTCTATTCTATTTTCTCCTTTTCTGTCTCTTCTCTGTCTGGTTGCATAACCAAATTTTCTTGTGAGACCCAGGAACTGATCACACAGTTTCACAATTCTCTGCCTCTCGTGATCTCTCTACCTTTACTTGCTGTTTCTGTCTTTTCTTCTTTCCCCCTTCCATATCCATAGTTATAACAAATATATGTGAATCTTTATATGGACATGTCACTGATACTGGGATACCTTTGTTTAAAACTGTATATAGTTATACTGTTGAAATGACTGCAAAAAGCTATTTGGAACTCAAGGGGTTAACCTGAGATGCAGTTGTTATGCCCTTTGCAGAGCTGTAAACAAGAGGTCAGTTCTCGAACTTCATGTACTGTTTTGCTGCACCTGCAAGGAATGAACCTGACGTGAACATTCTGTGAACTTACAAAAACATTCTGTGAGAAGTAGGCTCTCTTAACAAGTTCCCAGACAAAGACTTATAAAAAGAGCAGTATTGCTTTTTCTCTTAGATAAGGAGAGTGAGAGACTGAGAGACTAAAACTTGGAATTAAGAGATACCCTCAAAAGAAGGACTTGGTTTTCTCTCTTTAAACTGCCTTTGTAAGTAGTTATAGTGAATATGTTTTATTTTTTTTTATTTTGCTGTTATTGAGAAAAATAAAATGCTATCTGCAAACTTGGAAACTGCTCCTGGTTTTCCTATGCTTTCTAACCTGTGCATCGACGATATGTAGATTAGATAAAGATAGAATCACAGAAGAAATTATTATAGCTAATAATAATATACTGGTGACCTTAGTGAAAGATAAGAGAAAGGTAATGATAATAATTAGTATAGATTTTCCACCAGATAACAGCAAATATGATGATAAAGAAGTACTGGAGAAACTTACAGGAGAGTTATTCACATAGTGATATTCTGGTGATAGGGAGATTTTAATGCTAGATTAGACCAGGAAGGTGGAGTAACAGAAGATGTAGGATGCCAATTAACAATTTTTGTTAGGATTAATGCACTAATAAGTAGAAACTCTAAAGGTTGTAAATAGAAGAGAAGAGGAAAAAGGCATTGTGATAGCTTAACAGAGAGAAATTGTATAGTATTAAATTGAAGAATGCCCTCAGATATAGAAGAGGAATATACCTAAATTGGAGGCAATGGCTCATTGGTAATAGATTTAGCTAGGGTGGATATTAACATGTTACCCATCTACAAAGACATGAAAATAGAAACTGGACCAGAAAGCTCCCACTGCTCAATAGAGCTATAGATAAAATATTCTAATAAAGGAAAAAATGAGAGACTGTATGCAGCACCTATTGAAATAAGAAAACACATTGCATAGGATGGGAAAGAACATTCAAAGCAGATCTTGCAGAAACATTGAATGAAAGATGAGATATGACAGAACAAGAAGAGCTATTGGAAAGAAAGGAGGAGTATCATACTTAATTTATAAAATTTGAAAACATAAAAAATATTGAATGTATAAATTAAGGAAGTTGTAATTAAGCATAAGAAAGGAGCATAGTAGTTTAATAAAGAGAGTCTTGGTGCTGCAAAAATTGGTAAATAAACAACTTAGAATGGTTAAATGCATCCCTAATAGACAGAATAAGAAAACATTAAATAAAATAAGGAAAGATTATGATAAAGTGATCAGATATAATAGCTATAAATATAAGAAACAGCTATGGGAAAAATTGGGAAGTGCTGTATACCAGAAGAATAGTAAGCAATTTTGGAATTTGGTTAGCAAAGGCACAGGAGAATATTAAGTAGAACCAGCAATGAATATGGAACCACAGGAATGAATAAAACACTATAGAAAACTATTTATTAAAGATAATATTGAATATTTAAAAAGTACAGAAATGATCAAGAATTTTATGATATGGGTTAGGCCTGAAAAAACATTTTCAATAGAAGAAGTTAGTAATTTCTTGGAAACATTTACCCTACATAAGGCCCCAGGTCCAGATGGAATCCCAGTGGACATCTTTTGGAAAATGAAGGAAATTTGGATCCCCATTTTATATAAAATTTATAATACAGCAGCAGAAACTGGAAAGATGCCTAATTCGTGGAGAACAAATATAATAGTCCTAATATTTAAGAAAGGAAATAGGAAATATCCAGGATGTTATAGGCCCATTAGCTTGATTGATTGCAGCCCAAAAATTCTACCTAAAATTATAAGCACTATCACACAGGGAGGCAAGCAATCCTGTTGCTCAGTGTGCCTTCCTGTTGGAACATTTCAATAAATAAAATAAGCATTAGAATCACAAAATGGATAGACACGATCAATTTATTGGATGAGGTACAAGCAGGATTAAAAAAAAACATTCTACTATAGATTATTGTTTTATGCTGGTTCATTTGATACACAAATACAAGAACAACAGAAAACAAAAACGTTATTGTGCCTTTATTGATCTGAAACCTGCTTTCAACAATATTAATGGAATTAAGTTATGACACACACTGTAAGAAGCAGGACTAGAAAAAAAATATTAAATATTATAGAAATACTATACCAGGATAATTACACCTAGATTAGATATAGTACCAGGGGAGAAAAACAGTGATATATTTCCATTTAACATGGGAGTAACAAAAGGTTGTAGGTTATCTCCCTTATTTAATATTTATCTAAATACAGTATTGAACAAATGTATAATGCAGATTTTCATTTGCCATAAGATGGAGGCAAAGGGTGGGATTCTAGAAGTATGGCGAAAGTCTCTGCCAAAGGTGACTTAAGCCAAACACAGCTGTGACGTGGACCCTGCACCCTATTCTAGAAGGGGCCGGGTCCCCACATCTAAGTCCTATGACCTGTGACATACAGCCAGGTACGCCACTCACCTACCTGGTGAGGATGTTGCCAACTGCAACCACTATCCCACAAGGCACAAGTGCCCCCTTCCCCATGCCTGATTCTGGTGGAGCCCTGCAGGGCTAGAGGCCCCCTAACCACTGATGTGCCGCCAAGGTTTCCCCTACCCCTATCTGGAGTGCCCTGTGACTGTGTACTGTACAGTATTTACAGTACATGCATTCTTTTTTTATATTAAGTATACTTTAATAGATTTTTAACCTAAGGTACAGACATCTTAAAATACAGGAGATCATTCAATGCTGTATATATACTTGCAACACAGATCTTCTGATCACCATGAAATACAGCCATTATCTAATAGTACCATATTTGATGCCTGCAACCCCCAACCTTTCTCCCCATCTACTCCTACCGTTACCATCTTAACCCCCCTCCCTTCCTATCCCCCACCACCACAAATATGAGCTTTAGCAATTGTGGATATATATCAGCAGGAAACCCTAATGAAAATAATGGTTAAGTTATGAAGGGGCGTTAGAGTTAACCGTTATTGTATTGGACTGGATTAATAACAAATTATAAAAGGGATCCCAAAGTTGTTTGTATTTTCTCATTCTTTGGGTTACTCCCGCAATGACACTCTCTGCCTGTATAACAAACATGATTTCTTTATACCATTCAGTATAAGTTGGTATTAGGGCATCTACCCAATATCTAAGTAACACTTTTTTGGCACAAACAGATATCAGTGCCATATAGGGTCTTTGGGTTTTGCCCTGGAGGGACATGTAATCCCCTAAAATACAGATCTCGGGCAAATTTATCTGAGAGAGCTAATAATGGATCCAGTCGGGATTTAATACAATTCCATAATGGAAAAACCTTATCACATGACCATAACATATGCAGCAGATCCCCCTGTGCTTGAGAACACTAGGTGCAAAGATTAGACTGCAGAAAACCCATCTTAAATAGTTTAGCTGGAGTATAATACATATTATGTACAATTTGAAATTGCATGTATCTGTACCTATCCCACTTGATGTATCTATACAGGTATTTCCAAGTTCTTAACCAACATCGAGGGGGTTCAGAAGTTGGAAGAGAGTGATCCCACCAGTAAGTTCTCTGCCCTTCTATCCCAGCAATCGTGATTTGTAAGAACATGTAAGCATATGAAATTAAATGAGTAGACGGGATTGACTTAAGATATGGGGTTAAAACAGTTAGAAGGGGCGTAGTCCACCTCCCAATGCCAAAATACTGTATTAACATATGACTAATCTGCAAATACTTAAAAACATGAGTAGTGGACCAATGATACCGGATACAAGCTTCCTGGAATTGCATCAGTTTCTGGTTAATAATTAACTCCTCCACCATTCCAATCCTCATATTGGGCCAAAAAATATTAAGTTTTATTGGTTTGCCAGAGATTAGCAGGTTGGGATTATTGGAGAGGGGTTGTGTTATATCTTTATACCCATTAGTCCTTAGTAAGGTGTTGAGTTGGTGTTGTGTAATCAAAAAAGCATCAAGTGGGGATCCTTTCAGCTTACTTGGGAGATTTTTCTTATTTAAAAAGGAAGGACTTCTGGAACCATATCGTGCAATGCACACAAGGATTTCTAAATTCCAAGCCAAAGAGGGGAATACATAGAATCAGATGAATATTCTGATGGAAGTATCCAGTACCTCAATCTGGTGAGATGCATTGCAAGGTAATATACTGTAAGTACAGATTGGGAGCTTGTAGGCCACCATCAATTTTTGCCCATGTAAACTTACAATAGCTTCTTCTTGATTTTTTCCCAGCCCATAGAAAAGAGTTAATAATTTCATGTGTCTGAGTGAACCAAGATCTGGGTAAGTCCCAATTATACATTTGCAAAGGGTATAATAAATGGGGTAATACATTCATTTTTATTATACTCAAACGACCCCAAAGCGATAAGGGTAATAAAGACCAGCGCTTTATATCCTCTTGTATATGATGTAGAGTAGCATCAAGATTAAGCTTATTTTAGGGGAAGGGTGAAAGAAAATACCCAAATATTTAAGTTTATCTGAGTGCCATTGTAGGCCCAAATTAACAATCTCTGTTTTTTGAAAATACTGATTATGAGGGAATACTTCCGTTTTATCCAGATTCAATATGTAGTTATAAATCAAGCTAAACTGGGATATCAATGTGAGTGCAGCTGGGAGGTATTGCGAAGGGGATGAGATATGCAGTAAAATATCATCTGCATATATGGAGAGTTTATATTCTGAGTTTTCTATTGTAATCCCCCATACTAAGGGTGAGGAGTTAAGTTTCCTGATGAGGGGTTCAAGGAACAAGTTGAATAAATATGGTGAAAGAGGGCATCCTTGATGAGTACCTTGTCACAAAGTAAAGGGTATGGAAAGTACCCCATTGCAGTAAACTCATGCGGAAGGGGAAGAGTACAGTATTTTAATCCAAGTGAGAAATTCTTGCAGAATACCATAAAAGGGAAGTAGAGAAAACAGATATTCCCAGGACACCCTGTCAAAAGCTTTTTCTGCGTCCAAGGAAACTAAAGCAGCCAGAATAAGAGAGTACTTGGATGCAGAAAATAAATAAGCCAACTTCCTGAGATGATCGGATGAAAGTTGACCCTTAACAAATCCTACCTGTTCTGCACTAATTAAGGAATCCCAGACCCGACCCAATCTTAAAGCCAGGATCTTAGCCAAAATTTTAAGGTCGACATTAATAAGTGAAATAGGCCTATAATTATGTACAACTAAAGGGTCCGTCCCAGGTTTGGGTAGGACCACAATAGTAGCTTGGGTTAAGGATTTATCTGAAATACCATTTTCATAAAAATATTGAAAAGTATTTAGGAGAATAGCTGCTAATGTACTTTTTAGGGCCTTATAAAAGTTAGGGGAGAATCCATCCGGGCCAGGAGATTTATCCAGTGTACGTGAGTCAATGGCTTCTATTATCTCTTTTATTTCAATCAGGGCTTTTAGTATAGAAGATTGTGCCTCAGTAGGTGTTGGCAACTTAACATCAGTTATGTAGAAATCCAACATTTGTTGAGAGAAGGAGAATTAGTGGGGGTATACAAGCCCTCATAATAAAGTTTAAAGTTTTCACAAATATCTTTGGGTGGAGTCAAAGCTGTATCGGTGGGTGACTGGAGGGAAGTAACAATCCTGTTAGACATCTAAGACCTGATTCTGAGCACTAGTAGTTTCCCTGCTCTTTCCCCTTGATCAAAATTTGTTATTCTAGATTTAAGCATGAGAAATTCTGCCTTTTCGGCCAGCAGCAGATTATACTGGGCTCGAAGGGATTCAGCATTTTCCCAATCTGCATCAGGAGATAAAGCTGAAAGGTTTGTCTCCACTAATGTGATCTGATCAATTAGGGAAGAAAGAGCCTGTTCCCTTTGCTTTTTACTTTTGGCTGCCAAATGTATTAATTCATGCCTTAAAGCGCACTTTAATGAGCATCACAAGATATCCCTTTTAGGCATGGATGGGGAATTATCTATCATAAAGTTAGAAATGAAGGTTGTATATGTTGTATGTGATCTTCAGTTTTTATAATCTGATTATTAACCCTCCAAAGTTTATCTCGCTGAATATTTGAAGCAAAATCTATAAATAATTGAACCATTTGGTGATCCGATATAGTTTTCAAGGAGTAAAAAACTGATGTGACACCAGAAAGGTAGTGACTACTCACTAAAAAATAATCAACACAAGAAAATGTATTGTGAGTAGGTGAATGGAATGAATATTCTTTCCTGGTTGGTTAAGTGATTCTCCAAGGGTCAGCCAAACCTATTGAGTGCATTAGCTCCAACTGGGCTTTATGACCTGGGGAAAAAGATAATTTAGAGGGTCCTGTTCTGTCCAAGCTATTTGACAGTACTTGGTTCCAATCCCCTCCTACAATTATTGAAATTGTGGACCATGGAGCCAACATAGACATAAGATCCATAAAAACTTTTTAATCGTCAGAATTAGGGACATAAATAGAGCCAAGCATGACCTCAGAATGACATAAAACAGCCTGTAATATAACATAACAGCCTTCCAAGTCTGAAATTTCTTGTAACAAATGAAATGGGATTTTATGAGCAATTAGAATGGCAGTTCCCTTTTTATGAGAATTGAAACTGGACCCAAAAACCTGTCCCACCCAGAGCCTACGAAAGTAGTGCACTTGAGTGGGTAAAAGATGCGTTTCCTGTAAGAAAACCACATCAGCTTGTATATTGCGGAGATGTATCAGTATCTTCATTCGTTTTGCTGGGGTTTGTGCCCCCTTAATGTTCCATGTATAAAAGTGATAGCCTGATATTTTTAACTGTCTATAGTAATGTTAAACTCCAAGTATGCAGTGACAAAAGAGACCATTAAATGATGTTTCCACTTCAACTCTGGTATTTGTGGCAATACCCTCCCACCAAAAACATTTTTTTAACCCAGCCCCCTCCCCCACCATCTTGAAGAAACAAACCCCACAACTTGCCCTCCTGAGCTACACATAAATGGACTAATAGAATATCAATCTTGGTCCCAAGATAACCCATTAATTGTGGATGCCCAATCCCCCTTTGCCAAGATGTGAATGTTCCACCCAGATTAGCGCATTCCGATTTGCTCCGCCCAAAAAACATAAACATCAAACAGTTTAAATAAGAAATGTTCCTCTTCCCCTGCTGTACCTCTTGTTGCAAATATATTTACATTATACACCATGCTTCTGTTAGCTTATAAACTCAACATTGTGACAACCCAGCCACAGCCCTGATCTATGCATTTGTTTATCTTTTTTACCAGCCATCCGGGGCATTAATAATCAAAATAAACCCCTTCTTGTCTCCCATCCCCCCAATCCCCCCCTTAGTTTAATCCAACTGCTATTCTCATCATATTCAGGGCTTGACCCTGAACTCCTTAAGTCCAGACAGTTCCAGCAACCAGTGAGAGGTCCCTTGTGTCCTCAGAGAAATATAAGACAGGCCATTGCATCCCTGATTTGCGTGGTGGCATCTGGTACAAGGGTCCTTGTAACGTCCCATATCTGAATAACAAATCTGCATTATACTTTCCCTCTTCCAATATCCCGATATTGTCCCACAGTCAGAATGCGAGAGGGTAAATAAAAGGAATCACCATGCAGGACTTAGAGAAAGAAAAAAAAAGAACCATGCCATGACTGGCGAAACTGGCTACAATGTCTACCAAATGCTTCAATTTAAAGAAAAACCATTGCCAGTTTAACTGGGAGCAAGGCCGTGATGCTAAATTCAAATTAATCTCTTGCTGCCTTTTAATGAACTTCCAGGCATCATGAATCCAAACAAAATGAAGAAAAAGAAAAAAAAGCCTTCAGCTGCTGGTCCATAAGTGGTCAGGAGGTCCGGAGGAGAGGTGTGTGGAGTTTAAGCTAAATACACTGACTCTTCTATCAAACAGATGCTACTATATAGAGTAGCCAGATCGGTAAGCCCTCCCTCATATACTCAATGATGGGTAAACAGGTAAGGGAACATAGTGGGTAGTTCTTCTGCTGCCAGGTTTGCCTCTTCAAAGCTTCTCCAACTACCCTGATACTGCACCATCAATTTAGCAGGGTAGATAATCCAGAATCGAATTCCAGCCGCTATCAATTTTTTAATGAAGTTATGATAAGTAATCCACTTCTGTCTGATGCTGACTGGCAGATCTTGGGAAAATCTAATCTGGGCATCCTCCCATTTAATCTCCTGCAGCTCTTTACTTTCATTAAGATGTGCTGCCGATCAATATAACTTAGGAATCGAATAATAAATGGCCTAGGCTTAGCACCCGGGGGAGGTCGAGGTTTCAGTGAGTGGTGGGCCCGCTCTACCTGATACACTGTGGATTGTGGTGGGGGACCCGCTATCTTTGCTAGAAGCTTCTGTGTGAACTGAATTATAGCAGATCCTTCAGTTTCTTTAGGCAGACCAAAACTGACAATATTATTCCTCCAGTTCCTCCCCTCCAGGTCTTCTAGTTTGCCCTCTACTTTATTCAGCCTCTGCCTTAATGCCACCACTTCTGGCTCAAACCTTGTCTGCCAATTTTCCAATGAGGACGTGTGGGTGGAAACATCCGAGATTTTCCTATTCGTTTCCCTCAGTTCAACTTGAATATTCTTCAGATCCAAGGCAAACTCTTTAAAAGATTCTTTAACACTAGCCATTTCAGCTATGAACTTGTCCTCAGACAGGGGAATAGAGTTGCTAGATAGCGCCACTGTCTTGTTGGGGGTTGCGGTCTGTATTTTAGATCTCTTCATTGACTTATCCGGCATCTGAGGTGGTGTCCGGGCCGGGAGAGCCTGGCATATTTCTGAATCCATTTTCACTCCTGTTAGACATTGAATGCTGTTTCTTTATACTTCTTGTAGTTCCCCTTCACTTCAAATGGATATTGGAAATAATAAAATAACTGATCTCAATCAGAAACCTGGTATTTTTACTGTTTTTGGAGAGTTCAGGGGAAAGCCAAGCCGGAGAGTGTCTGTTCAGGCTGAAGACACCACGTGATCTCCCAGTACATGCACACTGACATCCTGTACTGAAATGGGACTATAGAGGCATATACCTGGTAGTCTAGTGGTCCCCCACCTTCCCACCCAGCAGTGCCAATCCACCCAGCACCCCCCAACTGTCCCCAGCCAGTGACTGGCACAGCCCACCTCTCACCTCCATGGCTAGCCACTGACTGAG
This sequence comes from Neoceratodus forsteri, assembly GCA_016271365.2. Lineage (NCBI taxonomy): Eukaryota > Metazoa > Chordata > Ceratodontiformes > Ceratodontidae > Neoceratodus > Neoceratodus forsteri. The sequence continues at coordinate 801,609,156 of CM057454.1, forward strand.
TTCCATAGGAATGCTTACTGTATAGATGTGCTCAAAAAATAATGAACACTCATTCATTTTTGAGTGCATCTATACAGTAAGTGCTCCTACAAAACTCAGTCAGTGGCTGGCCATGGAGGTGAGAGGTGGGTTGTGCCAGTCATTGGCTAGGGATGGGTTGGAGTTGCAGGGTGGATTGGCACTGCTGGGTGGGGGCCATTAGACTACCAGGGTTAGTTTGTGGCACTGTGTCTCAGGGTCTGGCATAGGTGGGGGGTGGACAGTGCTGCCCTGCATGGCCTTTAGCAGTGGGGGTTCGGGGGCACAAGGAGTGTGGGCAGCCCTGCAGGGCTTTTACTGTTCAGGGGCCTGGGTGTGGTGCTGTCCTGTGGGGAGTGACCTGTTTAGGGGATGGGGGGCCATAGTGCAAGACATCCTGTGGTGCACCTACAGGGGTATTCTGGGCATGGGGGAAGGCACATTGATTGTATCCTGGGCTGCTGGTGGGTCTACAGAACCCCTGCATGGTGCACATACAGTTACATCAGCTAAATGCTGGTTTAATTTATGTTGATGGTTCTCCTCTGGGGGTTCTTGTAGAATCCTGACATTGGGGACTTAGTCGCTGCCCTTCCAGAATAGGGCGCAACTGCTGCCATAAACCCCCCTAGCTCCATGATGCAGGGGGTTTAGTGTGTATGTGCTGGCATAACTCCACTTGACACAAGTGGCCTGCTTCATGTCACAGGCCACTTTGTAGAATACTGCATGTCGCAACTGCTGGCATAACTTTCTACTTGCACCATTCTTTTTGGCACAAGTGCAGTTACACCAGGTGTAGCTCTTCTAGAATCGGGCCCAAAGCTTGTCCCTACCTAGCCTACGCTGATGATGTAATACTGTTATCAACAAGTTATTTAGGATTAACTTGAATGTTAAGAACTTTTTATGATGAATGTAACAAGATGGAACTGCAAATCAATTATATGAAAACCAAGATAATGGTTAGTGGCAGTAACAATAGTAAATGTAGATATGTTATAAAATGGAAATGAGTTAGAAGTGGTAAGAAGTTTCAGCAATTTAGGAATTTCTATAACTAAGGATTTGAGCAAGAGAATTCACTGGGAGCTGTTACGAGCTGGAGATGCACTGCTGCACGTTAGCAGGCTGAGGAGTAGCCTACAGAGCAGGAGCTGTAGTTAAGCTTTCTTACTTACTAGAAAAAGTATGCCACCTAAGCAATTTGCCGTACTTGTCTGAGACTACAGCTCTTACCAGGCAGTCTTGTGTGGCCGTTCCCAGGTTTTCTGTTTGTTGCCATCTCCTCTCTCTCTTGCAGATCTGGAGTGCTGAAGGAGGAGCAGCCATCCCAGCAAGGGACTTGGAGGAAGCACCACGGGGCATTAGAGGCTGCAGAAGAAAACAGAAAAACAAAAACATGAAAGCTCCTAAAAGAAGTGTTTGATTTTATTCTTGTTTTCACTCTTGTTTACCTTGAGCATCTATTCTGTTGGAAAGATTCTGTGATAAAACCATGAGAGAAAGTCAACTCTTAAAACATTAATTTTTATTCTATGCTGACCCAACAGTCAGAATTTAATAAGCAGGTACAATTGTTGTATAGGTTTTTCCTGCTTCTCAAATGATACTGATTTTAAGAAATGTAAGTCTCTCAACTTTTTTTTTTTAAGTTTTTTACTTTTTTTTGTGCACTTGGGTCAGTTGGTGTAATCACATAAAGCACATGCATGGTGTTTCCTAAAACAGAATCACCATTTTCTAAACATCTCCATGCATTGCACACCCTTCTGTGAGAAGTGAGACAGGACACCATTGGGAGTAGGCTGTGAGCTGTGCAACAAATTTTACAAACTGCTTAGCTAGCTAGCAGCTATTAGCAGCCAGTACCTATCTGAACTGGGGTGAACCTTGAGGAGGAGATTAAGTTTCAGTGGAAAATTCAGAGGTTCAAGGGAGACAGAATGCTAACAAAGTAAGCTAATATAACAAGGCTTTCTTTTTCTTCTGTGGATATGTTCATTTTTAAGTTAAGGACCTAGTGATTAATGTTTAATTTTATGGGGTGCTGGCCCTGAACTGTCTTTGTATTTTCTTTTTAAAATTGCAAAGTAGCCTAATTTGGGAGATTTAAATTCCCTCACTTCATTTCACTTTTTTAATTTTAATTTAAAGTATACCAATTAAAGCAGCGCAGAGAGACATAGATCCAATTGAACTATATCCATCTGAGGATCAGAAGAATGATACATCTCTGAGGGAGTATTGTCCTGTTTGATATACTGAGGATCAAAAGATCAAAGGGATTTAAGGGAACATTGGCCCATTTGGCATATTGAGAAAATTGACAGCTGTGTATACTCAAGGGCAGAGAAGCAAGCTGAAAGTGATGGGCTACCCTTAGTAATACTTGGGTATAAGGACTCCTGTGGGGACTGTGGTAGTGGAAAGATTCACAAAAAGGAATGAAGGCAAACATCCCATAAACTTTCTCTTTCTCCTTTACTCTTTTACTTCCTCTGCTGAAGCAGTCATGAGGACTGTTGGCCCACTGATTCACTTCTGAATCACTGCATTGATATCAGAGTGATATATTATAGTTGTTTCACTTGGGAACATAAGCAGAAGGCTGGTAAGGACAGGGGTCTGGGGTTATATTCTGTTTTAACTGAAATATTTGAATAGTTTTGTTCATGAAATTAGTTCTATGTGTTAAAAATTACTACTTTGAGTTAGAACTGTTACTTGGGCTGTGATATGGTAACTTTTGAGGCTTGGGAACACTTGTTTGGCAGTGATAATTAGAGTGAAATTTAAATGTGATGTTTGCCTGGTGTTGGTAAGAGCTCTCCCACCCACCCTGTTTTGTAGGCTTTCTTAAATACTGAAAAGCCACTGGGGGTTGGGATTGAAGGGCTGTGTATTTCTGTTTGGGACTGAAATTCCAAGCAACAGGAACTGGTGGGCCTGTGACATCATACGGTACCTGATGTCTGCATACACACACTGTTAGTGGGACTGGACACACACTGGACTGTATTTGCTTGTGAGACTTAGGAACTTTATTGGTGGGGTTGAAATTGGGTTTGTAAATAACTGCAGTCAGTATAGAGAGAAACTGTATTCCAGGGGAAAGGGACTGAGAAAAGGGGGTGTGCCATTATAAACAGAGGGGGACAAACAGGGTGGCCATATTCCACCATGGCAGGCATCTTTGGAAGGGTTGTAGGCTGCACAGGCTGTGGGATGGCAATAATTCTCAATTGGGCCTGGAGATAGGGAGGCTGTCCACTCTGTAGACAGCTATCTTGTATCAGGATTGAGGTATATTGGTTAAGGAGTAAGCTGGGGGGGGTGTCCAATGATAAGGGGTTTGGATATGGGCAGCAGAAGGGTGGGGCTAAGGGGAGGCTGGGGCAACACTCTGAAATTATAGGATGTTATGTTACAGCAAGCAGGAGGGGGGATATTAAGGACAGAGGACCCTTAGATAGGGATGTTGATGCTAAGGGGAAAGCGTACAGGGTGAACATTATGAATATAAAGAGAGTGGAGGGGGAAGAGTCAGGAGGGGCTGTTGTGAGGAAGCCTAGTACAGCAGACATTGAGAAGGGAGGGGCTGTTGTGGGGAAGCCTAAAACAGCAGACTGTGGAAAGGGAGCTCCTAAGGAGAACAGAGCAAAAGGGGAAGAAGAGGGGCAGTTTAAAGGTGCAGTCAGGGGAAACTTGGGTTACTTGATGGAGGCTGACATAGAGTGTCACAATAAATTTGAGCTACTAAGCAACCTAGAGGGGGAGGAAGAGGTTGGTGGAAATGAGGAAACTGATACAGAGGCCGGGTGGAGGGAGTCGGAAACCCATAGGGCATCACAGACCGGCAATGGAAAGGATAGAAATAGTCCCAGAGGTAGAAGGAGAAACATTAATGTTAAGCAGATGGGGGAGATGCAACACATTGCAGACATGAGGGAGGAGAGCATGACTGGAGAGAAACTGGGAGACAAGGAGGTGGGAGAGGAGCCCCCTTTCAGCAGGGGGGTCAGTACCAAGGATGGGGCCCTAGCTAAAGGGGACCCACAGAGAGCCTCTGGAGACAGCGGTACTATTACAAGTGGGGAGGATGGCGTTGTGGGGGAAGGGGAAACCATCAGGGCAAGGATAAATGGTTCGGATAAGAGAGGGTTAAAGGGGACACCTATTCAGAGGGGGTCTGAGTTAAATGGGCAAAATAACGAGAGAGGCAGAAAGGGGAGGGTGACAAGGGGGTCTCTAATAAGGCAGGAAGACTCCCATGGAATTGAGATCACAAATAAAGGAGGATGGGGGCTGAGAGGGCAGAGTGGAGGTAACCATAAGGATGATGGCGGTGTTAAGGTTCTGTTATTGGGAGACTCAATGATTAGGGGTATCCAGTGGGAGGGACAGGGGGTGGATGCCATAGCCAGGTGAAGGTAGTGAGTATCTCTGGGCTGACGGTGCACAGAGCAAAGTTCATGGTGAATGAACTGGTTAGGGATTGTGGAGGGAAACCAGATTTCCTGGTGCATTTGGGAACTAATGATCTAGAGGGAAATAGCGTTTGGAAATCCAAGCAAGGTTCCAAGAACTTGCCAGAGTCTGTCATGATAATGGATGCAACATTTCCTTTTCGGAAATATTGCCAGTACCAAAGGCCTCAGTGGAGAAAAAAATGAAGATCACAGAGGTTAATGACTGGCTCAGGAAGTGGGGTGAAGAGAGTGGGTTGGGGGTGTTAGGGAACTGGAAAGGAGTTTGGGAGGATAAGGGACTGTATGCCAAGGACAGGCTTCATCTTGCCCCATTAGGGAAGGAAGTCCTTAAACAGGGGATGGCTGACTACATTCAAGAAAGGTGGGGTTTAAACTTGTGAGGGGAGGGATAAGGGAGGGGCTGACCAGAAGCCCTCTCCTCCAGATGAGGGGAGTAGCCTTCAAACACAAGGGGGGAGGGGGGAAACAGACTGGGGGTGGAGGTTTAAGGAGGAGCAGAGGGAGGATGGAAGTATAAGGAACCTGGGTGGGGTTCGACAAAGGGGATCAGGGATAAGGAGTGGGGGTTGGTGTTAGTGAATGCCAGGAGCTTGGGAAACAAGTTGCCAGAGTTCCAGGCTATGCTGTTTGGGGGGAGTGGATGTGGTGGTGGTCACGGAGACGTGGGCCAACAAAAATCATAACTGGGACCTAAATGTGTGGGGGTACACCATGCTTAGGAAGGATAGAAAGGAGGGAAGAGGGGTGGAGTGGCTATGTTAATTAGAGATGACATAGAAATTGCTAGGGTAGAAGAGGCAGAGGGAAAAGTGGAGGCCTTAAGGGTCACCTTACGATCCCAGCAGGAGATAAGATCAAGCTAGGTGTAGTATATAGGCCCCCTGGGATGAGTGATGTTCTAGAGGATGGTTTGCTGGACAACATCATTGCCCAGTGTGGACCAAAAGGGGAAGGAGTGGTGTTGATGGGGGACCTTAATATGCCAGGTACAAACTGGGGAACCATGTCCTCTAAGGTGGCCAAAGAGCAGAGGCTGCTGACGGCTTCCAGGATGTGTTCTTAACACAGCATGTGATGGAGCCCACAAGGGAGGGGCATGTCCTGGATGTGGTTCTGGCAGATGGGGATCTGGTAAGGGACCTGATTGTAGAGGACCCCCTGACTGGGAGCGACCACAATACTGTCTGGTTTCAAATAAGCATGGGGGGGTGAGACCTAGGACACTGGAAGTGGACTTCAGGGGGGCAGACTTTGTGGGCATGGGAAATATTCTTAAGGATCACTTGAAGGGGATTACATCAATGACAAGTGTGGAAAGGAGATGGGAGGTCATAAAATGGGGACTTCATGAGGCAGTCAGGATCTGCACTAAGTTGAAACGTAAGGGAGCAAGGTCACATAAACCATGCTGGTGGTCCAGTGAGGTACAGGTAGTGGTCAGAGAAAAGAAGGCAGCCTACAAAAAATATAAAACAACAAGAGGGGATAGGGATAAGGAAATGTACCATCTTGCATCTAGAAAAGTCACCCAGATGGTGAGGGGAGCAAAGTCCAGTAAAGAGCAGCGGCTGGCACATGAGATACATGGAGGGGAAAAGGGGTTCTTCCGGTACATTGGGGAGTGGAGAAAAACTAAGGGCCATCTCAGCAGATTGAGATCAGAAGGAGGGTGGGTGGAAGAGGCGAGGGACCAGGCAGAGGTATTTAATGAGTACTTTGCCTCTGTGTTCACTAGGGAGGGGGATGGGATATCTACAAAGCAAGGCACAATGGGGATAGAAGCGGCAGTGAGTGGGATCAGGGGAGCAACAGAAATGGAGCAAGAGGGAGGGAGAGGTACCCCAGGGGTGTCACATCTGGAAAAGAATAAAAAGGCCAGTAAGATGGAGGGGATGGATGATTCTATCTCCACCAAAAGGGTGTGGTTAGCCCTCAAGGCCCTAAAGAAAGACAAATCTCCTGGGCCAGATGGCATTCATCCAAGAGTACTATGGGAATTGGCGGACATACTGGCTACACCTCTGGTGGAGCTCTTCAACAGGTCACTTGAGACAGGGAGGGTACCTAGGGATTGGCAAGAGGCACATGTGGTGCCAATCCATAAAGAGGGGTCGAGGGAAGTACCAGGTAACTATAGACCCATCAGTTTGACCTCGGTGGTGGGAAAATTAATGGAGAGTATACTAAAGGAACGATTGGGGGTGTACTTGGAGGAGGTGGGAGGTCTGGATAGTCGGCAACATGGGTTGTGCCAGGTAGATCATGTCAAACCAATCTTGTGGAGTTCTACAAATGGGTAACATCAGAACTGGACAGGGGAAAGCCAGTGGATGTATTATTCTTGGACTTCAGCAAGGCATTTGACTCTGTCCCCCACAATGGTCTGGTGGAGAAACTGATGGGGTTAGGAGTAGGCCCTTCGATGGTCAGATGGATTGAAAACTGTCTAGCTGGATGCACCCAGAGAGTAGTGGTCTGTGGGGAGCTCTCAAACCCTAGAGAGGATGGTAGTGGGGTACCGCAGGGCTCAGTCCTGGGTCTGATCCTGTTTAATGCATACATATCGGACATCAGGGAGGGTATAGGGTGTGAAATGAGTCTCTTCTCTGATGACTCCAAGATGGGAGCAGTAGTTGAGGGAGAAGAGGGGAGGTTGGCCCTGCAAGGGGACCTGGACACCCTGGAAAGCTGGGCTCACACATGGAAATTAAATTTCAATATCACCAAGTGCAAGGTGTTGCATCTTGGGCAGGGAAACCCTAAACACAGGTACACCCTGGGAAGAGAGGCACTGGAGGCCTCTATAGGGGAAAAAGACCTAGGGGTCATGGTGAATGCATGAATGAATAACTCTGAGCAGTGCAGGAGAGTGGCTAGCAAGGCAAACAGGATGTTGGGATGCATCATAAGGGGGATCACCTCTAGGAGCAAGGAAGTGATTCTGCCACTGTACAATGGACTGGTTAGACCCCACCTTGAGTACTGTGTACAGTACTGGAGACCACACTTGAAGAGGGACATACAGCTCCTGGAGAGGGTACAGAGGAGGGCAACTAAGATGATACGAGGGCTAGGGGATTTGACGTATGAGGACAGACTTGAGGAGCTCTGCCTGTTTTCATTGGAGGAGAGCAGAGACGGAGGGACATGATTGAGGTCTTCAAGTATCTCAAGGAAATAAATAGGGTAAACATGGAATGGATCTTTAGACTAAAGCAGGGAGGTATCACCAGAGGTCATGGTTTGAAGTTGGAAGGTGGAAGGGTGAGGGGGGAAAAGAGGAGGAGGTTTTTCACTGAGAGGGTGGTGGACCCTTGGAATGCACTGCCTGGTGAGCTGGTTCAGAGATCCACAGTGGAGGGCTTCAAGAGAGGGTTGGACAGGCACAGAAAGTGGATGTATCAGATGATGGCCTGTCCTGGGGGGGATGGATGATAGGGATTTCTGGAACACAAGGGAGGGGAGCTCCTCGGCACCCAACTAGGGATCTGAGGTTCGAGCAGACTCGATAGACCGTAAAGCCTAATCTGCTGGCAAATAGTATGTTTCAGCAATAAATTATTTTGGACATTAAAGCAATAATAAGCTCTAGTATGTTGATGTGGCACAGATTACTGGGGTCATTAATTCCTCTAGTACTATAGTGTAACTGGTAAAGTGCGGGAGTGGTTTGGTATTTGAGGGAAATTCACTACTTTACTGCTACACTTATTCCTGACAAGCTGGTAGTATAAATGTATGGTGAAGACAAGAAAGCAAAGAATGCAGGATCCATAGGTTTCACCACTGGTCAGCATGTCACCAAACAAAACAGATATGTCATAAATAATCTAAAATAACAGATCATTTAGATAGGGTGAAAAGTAAATTGAATATAAATAGAACCTTGACTCCACTTAGCAGTCATAGTAAATCTCCAGAAACAAACTCAGAGGTGACACCCCCCTAGAAAAGGAGAGTCAGTTACTAAACCAGGAAATAGTGGAAATCAATTATAAAGTACTACAGGAATCAGATACAGATTGCTTAGTTTTTGAGAAATATGGTGAAACTATGGACTGCTTGGATAGCATGAATGAAGGTCCTATGCCACAAAGCTTATCATATGAAAAATCACCAGATTTCTGGAATGACAGTAGATACTTAGTAAAGGGAAAAATGGCCCTAGAAGAAGTATCACATGACCTGAAAAGTATTATTACAGGGTTGAAACAATTTAACTATAGCTACCAGAATGTTCAACAATCTCATTGCAGGGAGTGTCAGGAGATGCTGCAGGATGAAATGGTTGGGAGTAATAAATAGGAATATCAGACCCGCTTCCTAAGTGAAAAATTAGTAAAATTGCTTGCCAAACAACACTCAACTAATATTTTCATTATGGAACAATTGTTCATTGATAAAGACATTCTGGATACTATAAGATATAATACTTAAAAATAAGGTGCAATATTAGCAGAAATTACAAATAAAAAGAAGATTGTTGTTGTTGACATAAAAAACTAAGTGAGGACTCAGATTTAGAAAATGTTAAAAAAAGTAAACTAAGGCCAGACTTCAGTAGTATACTATTTACAGAGGAACAGAAGGAAAAGGGTATGATAATGAGAGAAAAGAAAAACAAAAAATGTAAAAAAACATTCTGGGTAAACAAGGCCAAGAAATGGAAGGGCTGACAGATAAAGTACACTCCACAAAAAGGAAAAAGAAAATTCAAAACAAAAAGAGCAGATAAAAAAAGTAAGTAATAGAATGGAGATCAGTCATATTAAGGGATGTAAGAACAAGGAAGCCACACAGAGTAGTGAAAAATCAAATAGTATAGAAACTGTTACTTCTCACAAGCAATAAAATCTGAGTAGTCAGTTAAAGCACTTAGAGAAGGAGATTATTAGTTTAAATAATAAAATAAAGAGCAGAGTGGGCCACCGGGAAGGCCCAGTACAAAAAAGTGAACACATCGCTGAACAAAATAAGGAGAGAGAAACTGTTGAAATACCCGAGTCTGATGAGGTATTCTCATTGAATGAGAGTGTTAAGCTGCAACTAGTGGACGCCTGTAGTAGTAGTGATAAGAACCATGTCCCCCTTATCAGAATTGTGAGCCCACAGGGTTGGATATCCTGGGAGAGTGTAAATCAAAAGCACCTAGTAATAGAAAGATTAAATTCAGAATTATATATTGAGCTTAATGAAGAAGATATTGTAGAAATTAAGAATATGCAGGTTGACATTGCAACTGTGGCTAATACCTATTTCAATTTACCTAGAATTGCCAATTATATTTGGTTAAATGCAACACAAATTAAAAATAAGGAAGTTGTAATAATGTTCCTGAATATACATCTGTTTAATATACTGGAAGGCAAAAAAGAAGACCCAGAGGATAAAAAAAGCAGGGCTTACTCTGTTTGGGCTAAAACATATATATAGGGAAATGGATGCAAAATTAACAAGAGAAGTCCCCAATATCTTAAGAAATGTTTTTCATATTCAATTGGGATGAAATGAAGAAGAATTAGTAGAACATGTGGGTAGGGAGCAGGACACACAGATTAACATCTTAGTGAAAAACAAAGTAGCAAACCGAATTATGGAAAAAACTCCAGTCCTGGATGTTATGGGATTGAATTTGGTTGAAACAGAGCTCCTTGAAAGTGGACTTTATGTAGCCTCTCACAAAAGACATGCAGAAATCCAAATATCAACAAAAAATTAATTTCAGTTTTTGGCAGGCTACACTGATTGACAGCCAGAGAGTCTGGGTATCAATATACTGTATGTAGCAAATCTGCTATTGATAAGAACCCAAATAGAGTAAGTACTTCATGTAAGGGCCTACAGATTATCTCCTGGAAAATATCTGGTTTGAGAGATAAACAAGCAGATGAGGAATGGGTTAAGTATATTGTATATTTTGATGTTATATGTCTACAGGAGAGGTGGCATGGCCCAGAAGATCACATTGAGATTAATGGCTACAAAGGTTTTCATCGGGGATGGTATTAAAGATAACAAAAGGGGTAGAAAATTGGGTGGTTTAGCAGCTTTGCACTTGTAGAACATGTTAAAGAAACAGAAAATGTTATCCTTATATTGTTAAAAAATGAAGGTCAGTGTTTCATACTGATGAATAGCTACATCCCCCCAATGAGTTCGAAATTATACAAGGATACTGTGTAGGATCAGCTAAATGCACTATTTATTGAAGTTATGTATTTATACTCAGAGTGGGATATTTTATTTGTTGGGGATTTCAATGATCGCATAGGAATTTTTGATGGCTTAGGAGACAATTCCTTTCTTTTACTAGTGCCATAAATCCATACACATGAAAGCAAAAATAACCAAGGATACAAAAGTAAAAAAAAAAGCTGGTTTACAATTGATATCAATCCTAAAGGAATGTAATTTTTATGCACTAAATGGGCATTTGACAGGTGACTTGCTGGGGGAATGTACCTTTGTCTCTACTAAGGGTTCCTCCGTAATAGATTTGACACTATGGACTGGATTAGTAGAATCATGGGAATAAATGGAAGTAATGCCATGTTCAGAGAGTGACCACTTTCCCCATAGTTTTGACCAGTGCAATGAAAGGAGGCACAGGAAATGTTAGATTAATACAACCTTTAGTGATGGAGATAAGAACAAACAAAAATATTATATGGCAGCCTGACTCAACACTAAACCTAGATGAAGTATTAACAACTATAGTTACAAAAGAGAGCATAGAGCTTTTTTTTTAATCTTAATAGTGGACAAATGATTAAAACACTGTACTTAATATTTCAACAAATTATAACAACATTAGGTATGAATATGCTGTCAAGGGGAGTAAATAATAGTAATAATGGGGGTTGGTTTGATGAAGAATACAAAAGACAAAAAATTACTTATAAGGAAAATGTACAAACGGTACATAAAGCAAAAAAAAAATAAAGTCTTACTGAAAAATATTAATAGAAAAAGAAGGAATATAAGATTCTTATGAAAGACAGACAAAAACAATACTACAAAAGGCAATGGGAAGAAATTAGTAAAGTAGTTAACAATAGGGATCAGAAAGGATTCTGGAGATTTGTGGCTAAGGGCACAAATGTATATAAAGAAGATTCAGATGCCTATGTTTCTGGACAGGTGCGGATTGATTACTTCTCCCAGATTTTTGTGGATCCCTTTGAAGACATTAACACTTACTCAGCAATAACTAGTGATAATGTAGTAAACAGTGTAGTCATAGACAACCTTAAAGTTTCCTTTGCTATTAACTCCCTAAAGACACACAAAGCACCTGGACCAGACAATATCCCTGCAGAGGTTTTTAAATGCCAACCGGAGTCTGGTCCAGATTATTAACAGTCCTATATAAAAGTGTATACAAGAAAACAACTGTCCTATTACATGGAAAGGATCCCACATAATACCAACTCATAAAAAGGTGACCTAGCAAATCCAGGTATGTATCACCCCATCAGTCTGTTAGATATTAACCTGAAGATATTTTCTAAAGTTATTTTAAATAAGTTTAATGTGGAAATTGATAAGTCCGGCAGTTTATCACCATATCAAGCTGGCTTCTGAAGAAATTTTTCAGCTCTTGACAACAAATTTATACAAGACCATCTCATTGAGAAGTATGTGTTGATAAGAAGACAAAGAATATATGCTGTATTTGTAGATTACTCAACAGCATTTGACTCTGTCTCAAGGAAGTTATTATGAGAAAGCCTTTTTAAAAAAGGAATAGATAAATCACATATAAATTACTTCCAATTTATATTTGGAAACTTGGCCTTGAGTTAGAATGGGACAGGAAGGTCAACTCTCTTGCAGGCTCGAGGTCAACAAGGGTGTGCAACAGGGGTGTGTCCTGGCACTGACCCTGTTTTCACTCTGTATTGATGGGCTACTAAGTGAACTTGGCACACTTGTCTCCGATTGTCCAAAAATAAATGAGCAGAGCTGTGCTGTGTTGGCATATGCCGACAATCTTGTACTCTTCTCCTTAACCAGGAAAGGGTTGCAGAATAAGCTCAATCAGATACAGAAATGCTCAAGAGAATTAAAATTAAAGATCAATATAACTAAGACCAACATTTGGGCCCAAAGGCTGTGACAGAAGTGGGAAGTGTAGTATTACTGGGCAAACAGTAGAAATGGTAAAATCATATGTTTACCTTGGAGTAGAATTTAATGAGAACAGAACATGGAACACACGTTTTCAAAATACTCTTGATATCTTGAAAAGAACAATGCTGGCACTGTTGAGATTTAATTACAGATATGGGGGAGCTAGTGCTAGACCCTTAATTGAAGTAATTAAAATAAAAGTGGAGTCCCAACTACTATATGAGGTGAAAATATAGGATGCAAAATATGTAGAAAAATTAGTTGTCCCATTGTTCAAAATGTTAAGAAAAATGATGGGAGTAGGGCATTCTTGCCCTCCTACATACATAAGCGCTGAGATGGGCATTTTAAATATTATTGCCCTGTTTGAATGGAAACAACTTGGATTCTGGCTGAGGCAGACCAGACTCCCACAGACTCAAATCTCTGTCCAGTGCCTAAAGGAAAAGAGGAAATTGCATAACTTGGGGTATACAAGGGCCTGTGGTGTCCAAAAATAATCACAATAATAAACAAACACAAACATGCTGTGTTATTAAAGTATGTAGTGAAGAATATATGGATAAGTGTTAAATACAATAAATATATTTTTTCCAAAATTAAGAACTTTTGGCAAAATCAAGATTTGAAGGAACAAAATTCTCTTTACTCAAGGTGGTTTGCCAAAAATAACCTTAAGTTTGGATACAAGAGCTACTTGGATACTCTACGTGACCCTGAAACCCGTAAAGTATTTATAAAATGCAAGTTTGAGCAATTCAATGGTAATCTGTTGAGATACAGATATAAGAAGTCACTGGGTGAAAAGTGTAGTTGCACGGTCGGGGAATGTGAGGACTTGATGCATGTTATGTGGCTCTGTACATGGTACCTTAAAGAATGGAAATATTGGTTAGGACCTTTTATGGATATCAGATATAGAGTGGATCTAGAAACACTGACCTCCATTTTATTACATACTGAAGATGGCTGGTCTATACAAAGAGTGGCAAGCTACTTTAAAGCAATCAGTAAACTTAAAAACAAATAATTAACAATACAACTGTATAGGTTAACAGATAATATGATATGCTGTGCTATGTAAATGTTGTCTGTTATGAATGGCTAATTTGATGTGTAATAGCTTTTTAAAATAGGTACAGAGAGGTAGAGTGAAATGTCATAGAAATATATAACTTATGCATAAATATTTAAAAGTGAAGTGTTGTCTCCCCTACATCTTTTATATCTGATGTAATTTGATTTTTATTTATTAACTTGAAATTATTGATGCTTGTAACATGTAATTGTTGATGGCTTTTTAGTCAAACAATAAACTGAAATGGAAACAAAACTAAGGAACTGACATGGAATAAACATATAAAAGAAGTAGAAAGGAAAACTAAAAGATTTTTACCAGCATTAAGTAATTTCATGTATAAATATGGAGGGCAATCAGTGGAAGGATGATAAAAGTTTATTAACACAAAACTGATATAAATCCTTATAGTAACAAATTTTATGAAAAAATTACTTGGATTACCAAAGGGCACTCCTACAGCAATGGTAAGGGTAGAATTGGGACAACATCCAATAGAGTGTCATATACAGGAATCGATGGTAAACTATTAGCTTAAGGTATGTAAGATGGAGGAGCATTGACTTCCAAGAATCTGTTTAGAAGAATTGATCATTACCTACAATATAATATACATTTTCCAAGTATGATGACTGTAGATAAACATATTAAGCCATATGGCTTACTATATTGTATTGCAGACAAGCTCAGAAGCCCTGTACAGATGGTTAAACTTCACATTAGCATTAAAATAAGGGACATTTTAAAGCCGAGAGACATATAACTCTGCAAACAGTATGCAATATGTAATTGGATGTCTAAGAATAAAAGACATTATAAGATGGAATATTACTTAAAAGTGAAAAAGGAACCACAAAAAAGGAAACTCATAACAAAATTCAGATTCAAATTTTTGAAAGTAAATCCTTAACTAACCAATACAATAAGAATAAAAGGGAAATCAGTACTTGTATGTGTGGTAAGAAAAAAAGATGACCATATACTTTTAGTAATTTTATGCCCATTATATGAAAATGAAAGAAAAATGTTTTTGGAAAAGATCCTTTATACATTAGCAATAGAGCCATGGTATATGATGACATATCTTTTAAAGACAAACTCTCTTGAGGTGTTATGTGCTGTGGTCTTTCTCCCCTCAGTGTGATAGAAAACAAGAAATTACACATTCAAAAGGAAATAAGAAAGTAGGGGAATCTAAGGAAATATTTATAAATAGAGCATTGCATTAATGAAAAATGACTTGGGAAAGGGAATATAATTAAACATTTTTAAAGTCAATTTTCCTTGGTTTAGAGATTTCAGGCTAAAATACACCTCAGGTTGTGTAGGTAACCAGGTCCAAACTCTTCGATGTCCTGATTAAATTTTGTTTTAACAAAAGTAGCTAAAACTGTTTGCTATACTCTCTCTTTCCTTGATGTATCAGGGTGGGATGTCTGTATTTTGGTACTAAAGACCTCTCATTTATGACTGTGCTTACCGTTAAATTGTGGACCATCAAAATTAGCCAGTATCAATATCATACTCTCAGTTTTATATGCAATGGAGTAGGACAATGTAATTTGAATATGAAATACGTATTGGATGTGTCTAAAATTAGCTTTGTATGGATAATAAGACAGGATATCTGAAGTTGAATATTGTATATTTATTGTATGTGTGTGTCTGTTCTCTAGAACCAGATATTCTTGTTATAATATTTTCTTATATATAATTGATGGGGGGGGGAGAACATATGAATTTGAAACTGAAAATATGTATGCGCTTGAGTGCACGTATGTATATTAATTATTTTATCTGTGTGTTGTTTTTAAAGGAGTAGTACACTCAGAATTTGAAAAAAAAATGTATGCTGTGCAGAGTGTTTCAATTTGTGTCTGAAGTCCTAGTGTGTCCTTTTCTCTGCTATTAGAAGTTTTCCTAAATTAGCCTGCTAGCTTTATGGTAGATTTACTACCCCTGTGGATCTCCATCTCAGCCATGTTTATTGCTTTTCTTGTACCTACAATGCATCCTGCCTCATGTGACAGTGATGAAGTGGAGACCATATATTCAGCACCAAGAACTGCTTTAGAATTAATTCACAATAGCAGAGCTGTTTAACATTTCATATCCAGTGAGCACAAATGGCTGCATTTACAGTTTAGTAAATACTTGAGAGCTGAGTGGGTTTTCTGTAAGAAAACCACTACTAATTAACCTTACTTCAATATTTTTGTTTTCTATGTGTATCGGGTCCAGCTAGCAGAGGTACGTGTGTTTTGATTTTAAAACTTTTAATCTCATCAAACTACACACAACCACAAAATGCACAGAAATAGCCATGAAGTGTATGGAATGACTCTGCAGCCTAGAAACTGCAAATGATAAAAGAACACTTTTTTTTCCTGTCTAATTAAATAACTGACACATACACACTTTTATCTTTAATAAGAAATAACACTTTATTTAAAATAAAAATAACTTCACATTTGTAAAACAAAAACAAAAACTGAAAACACGTCACAGAGCAAAAATCAGCACTAAATGTCAGTTCTACATAATAGAATGCTGGTGCCTACATTTACAGTTTAGCAACTACTGAAGGAAAACAGCTAGAGTCTTTGCTAATTACAGCATTGTGGATCTGGGATGATTTATGTGGTGTTTATGGTTGAAAACACTCATTCTTGCTTGATAAGCACCATGTGGATGGTGTAACCAAGTGTTCTCCTGTTCAGTTCTAAAGGCAGGTAAATAACTATGTGTAAGTCTGCCACCATAGTTTCTTTCTTTCCTGTACACTATCCTGGGTGGCATAGCTGTGGCTACCCTCAGCAGTGGGTCAGTTTGCAATATGCTCTGATTGTCTCTGATCACTTTTTTTATCTCTTTGGGTTGTCTGGTATAATTGGTAACAAAGTGCAATCTCTCGGGTGTACTTTCTCTCTCCCTAATCACTAGAAGGTCGATTCTCTCTATATCACAAGATTCAGAGAATGTCTTTTTTTTTTTATATTTCTATGTTTCAATTTATTCTCCTTCCCCGAGCTTACTGCACTCTGCATCATCAGGAGTCACCAAGGCATATTGTCCCCCTCTAACCTCCGGTTCAACCACATCAAGCCGTGGTGTTCCCCCAGGTGGGGATGAGGTGGGGCCCATACACGCCAAATCTTCAGTATTCTGTCAGGCTACCGCAGACACAGGGGTTGGGGATCAGTGTCGGTGCTCCATCTTCCCTTGCAGGAAGCCAATTTTTTTCCCATTTTTTCTGTGGAGTGTGATTCATGCCTGGACGGCAAGGCACAAGAGCTGACATCCATCATGCTGTGCCCCTTTTCTCTGTGTGATTGGTGCTGTCTGTGCCTCTGGTTTTCACCAGATGCCAGCCAAGCACCAAGCCTTGTCCCCGCTCCCTCCCGGAGAAGGCGAGCAACCCTGTGGGTGCTCAAGCCTCCTCCCCCCGACTGGACTCCAGCTTCCCAGGCTCATTCCAGAACCTGAGTCACCAGCCTCACAAGTGGTAGTGCTACCTCTGCTCTGGCAGGGCCAGCTAGAGAATGCTTTTTCAACACATGTTGCATTATAACCTCTCTCTCTCACTGAACCTATTTTTCAATTCTGTGTCATGAACAATGTGATCACTCATTTCACTGCAGTTGCTCCTAACTCTTTGAAACTGGGCCGTGGGAATGTTCTGCATCAAATGGTGTGGGTGGCAGCTAGTAGCATGTAACAGGGGAGTTTCTGATCATTTCCTTTCTAAAAAGCCTGGTTTTAAGACTCCCATCCAAATCTTGTACAGGGGTATGTGGTTGTGGGGTATGTTTGTATATAGTAATTGTGTTACAACAAATGAAGAATTTGGGTTTTTGATAGTTGGTCACATGGTAAGGGCATGCATTTATGCATTACCAAAAATTCACAATGAACCCCTGAACCCTCCTGGATGACACATTGTGTCCGGGACAAAATCATGCAATCATAGAAGCTTGATGGCAGAAAAAGATCATACTGGTCCATCTAGTCTGCCCCTGTTTTCCCCCCTACACTTCCCTCCCCCTGCCAGCCCTGCCCTCCCCTGATTCTCAGCCCCATATGCTTGTCCCATGCCCTCTTGAATTCTTCCATCGATTTAGCCCCCCAAAACTCTGTCTGGTAGTCTGTTCCAGGGTTCCAACATCCTCTCCATGAAGAAATGCCTTCTCACATTGCCCCTGTATCTTTTTCCTTGCAGTCTGAGGCTGTGCCCTTTAGTTTTGACCCCTTCCTTCCTCTTATGTAAATCCTCTTCCCCACTTTATTGAGCCCCTTTACATATTTAAAAGTTTCAATCATGTCTCCTCTTTTCCTCCTTGTCTCCAGCGCATACAGTTCCAGCTCCTTTCACCTATACTTGTATGACTTTCCCTACACACCCTGCACCATCTTGGTTGCCCTTTTCTGAACCCTTTCCAACACATCTATAGCACTGGGGAGGTGTGGCCTCCAGAACTGTATCCAATACTCCTGGTGCGGCCTCACAATGACTTTGTTAAAGGGCATTATTACCTTCCTCTTTCTGTTAGTAATGCCCATGCCTATGCATGCCAACATTTCATTGGCCTTTCCCGCTGCCCTGCTACATTAGATTTCTACCTTAAGGTTCGAGGAGACTATGATCCCCAGATCCCTCTCCTGTTCTGTTACTTTAATTTCCTCCCCACCTAGAGTGTACCCTGCTCTTCTGCCCCTACTCCCCAAGTGCATCACAGCACACTTCTTTGCATCAAATTTCAGCTGCCATGTCCCTGACTATTTTTCATGCATCTTTAAGTCTTTAAGTCTTTAAGATAGAGCCACTAACTGAACCACTATTCAAATTTTGTGGATGCCTATATAAAGAAATATGTTGGAGGGTTGAGGTCCTTTATGAGGGACACTATGCAACATCTTAATACCATATAAGAGATGCAAGTGGAAGAGGATTGGTATTTGGTGTAATTGGATATTACAGTACATCACTATATTAAAACATGCCCAATAAGTGAGGTCTTAGAGCATTAGATCACTACATGGGGATGTTACTGTAAATGACACAAAGAAACATTTTATTTTGGAATGTGCAGAACATGTGCTTAAGGACAATTGCTTCCTTTTTCAGGGTGATTTTTATCTCCAGATTAAAGGGACTACTATGGAGGCCACATTTGCTCCCAATTATGCAAATCTCTATCTGGGCCTGTGGGAAACAGAACAAGTCCACTGTTACAGTAGGATTGATATCTGGAGATGTTTTAAAGACAACTTTTTGATGTGGCATTGCACAGAGTGTGAGTTACAGTAGTTCATCCAGTATATGGAAAAAAGCAACCCAAACCTAAAATTCACTTCACAGTGTGATCTTAACACAATTTCATTTTTGAATGGAGCAATTTTAAAAGATTTGAATGCAAGTCTTAAAACCAGACTTTTTAGAAAGGAAACAGACAGGAACTCCCTGTTACATGCTGCCAGTTATCACCCACACCATTTGATATAAAATGTTCCCAAGGACTAGTTTCAAAAAGTTAGGAGAAACTGCAGTGAAATGAGTGTAGTTAGAAGTTTATTCATTTGTCACTGACCATTTCAAGCACAAGAAGATCATACAGTAAAAATATAATGAATACATAAATGACAAGCATAAATACTGAGCTATTACAAAAATAAGACAATCTGATAAAACAGAGTTCCAGATTATTTAATACAGCAACATTTAGTTGGAAAATTCTCCATTATTACACATACTTCACTTCTCAAGCATATTATAAACTCATCTCATTAAACATTTCTGTACCAGCTGATTTAGAACTTTTATGTCTGAGATGTATTCTGGAAATACTACCTAGGTAATGGGCTGCTGTGCTAATTGTAATTTTATTGCTAGTAGTGAAAAATATCCAGAACAGGAGATCTTGATCAGTAGTTTGAATAGTGTTGCATAAAGGTGTTAGCCATTTAGCCCTTGGATTATTATACCACGGACATACAAACATAACATGCTTAAGGTTTTCTGGAAGAGAAGAAGAACAAGAACAAAATCTAGCCTGAGCAGAGGAATCTTATCCATACAGTGTATAGCATCTAAGATATTTCTAGGAAATAACTCTAGCTTGTATTTGGTATATTGTACTCTTTGATTGTAGTCAGGAAGACTATCTAAGTAATACCTATAAAAGTGTATATTATCATTTGTCGTGGACCAAGGTGAAATTTTCAATCCTTTGTTGCGCTCGAGATCTTTGAGCCTGAAGTATTCTATAATTCTTCTAGTAACAAAGGCTTCATATTTCAGACTGATTGTAATACCTCTGTCTTCATAGTTTTTTAAATGTCCTATTTCTGTCTCGTGTAGTGATTGAAAAATTGAAGCAAGCCATTCTGATTTCAGATGACCCAGACTGAGCCAAGTGTATTTCTCCCTCAGAGATAAGTTAATCTAGTCTGCTTATTTTGTAGTACTTTAATTCAGTTATTCACTTTTCCAGCCAGAAAATATGCTCTGATACAGGGAATACTTAGTTCTTCTTGTAATAAAGAGGCAGGAACAGAATTGTTCAGTCTCAGACTGGATCTGAGCAGCTTATTCAATGGTATTTCTAACCTGTCCGTATTTCGAGACTGCCAATTTTTCCTCTTATAAAGAGCCTGAGCATTATACTTTGCTCTGATTGTTGTCAAAAGAGGTTTAATGGAGGTTCCTCCATATTTTTTTATTAAAAATACTCAAGAGATGTAGCTGTTTGTTTAATCTTTGTCAATAATATTTGAATGAGTTTGGTCCCTCTACCATCATTTGCTAGGTGTAAGCCCAGATACATATAATGTTTTACTGACTTTATTTGTCCCTATCTTCCAGGATTTCCTTGTGATTTTAGACCCAAAGGTTAAGACCTGGATTTTTTGCTCATTTACCTTTTGATTAGATTATATTTAGTGGCATAGCAATCAAGTATGTTTAACTTAGTTTGTAAACCAGACTGGGTTAAAGACAACATCACTATGTCATCAGCATAGTCCAGGACAGCACAGTATTTTCCTGAAATGTTGGGACAGTCAGTACCAGAACACTCCAGTTCAATCAAAAGTTTATCAATGTATATACAAAATAACAGTAGTGTATGAACACAACCTTGTCTAACACCTGTATTGCTTGGAAAAATAGAGGAAAGCTGACCAGATATACCTAACCTTACTTAAGCCGAAGTATTGATATATATTTCTCTCTTGATCGCTATGATTTCATGCGAGAATCCCTTCTCTTTCATTAGGTTTGAAAGCATATTCCTTGAAATAGTGTCAAACGCTCTGCTAAAATCAATAAAAACAGCGTACAGTTTTTGTTTTTGTAGTACTGTTTATTTTTTAACATGCCTAATTATATAGCAGTTGTCTGTGGTGCAATAACCTGGTCAGAAGCCTGCCTGTGCTTCTGAAAGGTATATGAAATGTGTGATCCCATTGTTCATGGTATAGAATTGTAAAATAGGTTAATTGAGAAAGGTTATAATGCAATACGTGTTCAAAAAGCATTCTCTGAATCCTGTGATATAGCGAGGGGCAACCTTCAAGTGGTTAGGGAGAGAGAAAGTACACCTGAGAGATTGTACTTTGTTACCAATTAAACCACACAATTCAAAGAGATGAGAAAGTGATCAGAGATAATTGGAGCATACTAAAAACTGACCCACTGCTGAGGGCAGTCACAGCTATGCCACCCACAGTAGTGTACAGGAAAGGAAGAAATTTCTGTGACAGACTTACACATGGTTATTTACCTGCCTATAGAAATGAACAGATAACACTTGGTAACACTGTCCACATGGTACTGATCCATGTGAAAATTGTAAATTCTGTTCCTTTATGTTGAGAACAGGTACTTTCACTACAGTCAGCTCCAAAGAAACATACAAATGCAGGTCCTTCTTTATCTGTGTGGCAACATATTTGGTTTACCTTACAGTATGTGAGTATGGTGCTTTTTTATGTGGGCAACACCATTAGAGCATTTAAAACCAGGACTGATGCTGGCCTAGTGGTGCTGAGGGCTGCGGCACTGGTAGCCATACCTCACACCACTCTGGCAACAAGTGTTCAGGAACAATCATGGCTCACCGGGGCTTGGCAGGGAAGGAGAAGGATTGAGCATCAGTAGGACTGCTCTCCTTCTCTGGGGAAAGGGGTCCAGGACAGTCAGTGCAGGATTGTCTCCTGGCAGAGGCTTGGGGACAATAGGCACCACTGTATGAAGGGGTGGAGCTAGGGGCAGACCTCTGGAGGGAGCGCATGCAGATGCATGCGCACTTCTCTCTGTAGGTGTCATTGCACACCTTCAGCTCTGGGGGTAACCAATCAAAAAAAGGGGATGGCACCTGGTTCGAGTGGCTTGACGGCCGTTCCATGAGTTTTGCTGCAGGATTCATGGCACCCACCTGGATCTGAGTTCTTTGGGGAGTTGTAGACTCCCTACAGCCCCACTGTGGGGGTTAAAACTGCAGGAGCAGGGAGCCAGGATGGCTGTGGCAGGGGAGGAAGGCATCTGGAATATCCCCAAGGAGGATGCGATGATGACAGGGAGTAGGCCAGGTGGCCAATGAGGTACAAAAAGATGTAAATAAGGAAAAAAAAAAAGGAATGTGGATGGAGTGGGGAAGGAACCCTTGAAGGCACCCCAGAGTGAGGTCCTGGGACACTAGAGGCCCAGGGGAGGATGCTGCGAGGGGGCCATGCTGAGGCAGGCTAAAAGTCAGACTATAAACATGCTAGGGATGGGCCACTTGGGGGCCAAAAGTGGAACAGAGAGGAATGTACACAAAGTAAAGGTAGAATATGGGATTGGTGGGCACTGGGGGGGAGCATGAGGAGGGACATAGACAAGAGGAACTGGTGTTGAAGGGTGAAATTCCAGCCGGGAGCTGCAGACCACACCTAATCTGGAAGTGGAGGGTTAGATGGGGCAGGCAGGAAAACAGCCACTGGCAAAGCAGGGATGGCTGACACTTAAAAAAAAAAACAGGATATTACAATGGGGGGCTACTGTTGAAGGGGCTGAGTGGTGGAGGGGGCCTGGAATTGAAGAGTCAGCTGCAGTAAGGGATGGTGGCAAAATGGTGCCTCAGGAGGATGGGGCAGAAGGGAAGAGGTTTTGGAGAGGGAGGGGTAGGGCAGCGGGAGATTCAAACATGATAGGGTCAGTAGGCACCCTGATGATGGGCAGTGTGAGGGAAGGGGACAGGGTGGAGGGTGGTGAGGTGGCTTGCAAAGAGGGTGTCCTCAAGCAAAACGAAGGGCTAGGGTGATCCAGCTTGCGGACTCTATGGTTAGAGGTATAGAGTGGATGGGTGGGGGAGAATCTTGCCCTGTTTGGTCAAGAGCATTTCCTGCTTGAATGCACACAAGGAAAAGCACATGATCTACTCCCTGGAGCAGGGTAGGGGGAGGCTCTCCTGATATCTTGGTGCACCTGGGCACTAATGATATTGCAGGAAACACTGTGATAGAGATTCAGACCAGGTTCAGGGAGCTTGCCAGGGTCTGCCATGCCAATGGCTGCTTGGTATCCCTCTCAGAGATTCTGCAAGTACCACGGACCACCATGGAAAATAAGCAGAAAATTTGGGAGGTTAACAAGTAGCACAGGGCATGAGGTGAAGTTCGGGGATATGAGGTAGTGGGAGACTGGGGGGGAAACCTGGGAGGGCAAGGGGTTGTATACAAGGATAGGCTTCACAGCAACTGGGGGGAAAGGAGGTACTTAAGCAGAAACTAGCCAAATTCATACAGGACAGATGGGTTTTAAACTTGTGAAGGGGGAGGGCAGGGAAGTGAGGCAGATCCGGGCAGGCCCAAAAAAGGGCAAAGGAATGCACACCTAAAACAGCATGTGGACAGAGGCAGGTAGACTATGGGGTGGGAACCAGGGACAAGACTGGGGGTTGGAGAGTGGTCCTTTTAAATGCAATGAGCTTAGGCAATAAGATGCCTAAGCTTCAGGCAATGCTGGTGCAGGGGCAAGCGTACGTGGTGGCTGTCACCGAAACATGGGCCACTCCCAATCAAGATTGGGATCTTAACCTGTGTGGGTATACTGTGCTCAGGAAGGATAGGGCAGTGGGAAGGGGGAAGGAGTGGCACTGTTCATTCAGGATGGCATCCAGATTTGTAAAATGGAAGATTCAGATG
Organism: Neoceratodus forsteri; assembly: GCA_016271365.2. NCBI lineage: Eukaryota > Metazoa > Chordata > Ceratodontiformes > Ceratodontidae > Neoceratodus > Neoceratodus forsteri. The sequence goes on from CM057454.1 coordinate 801,633,063, forward strand.
ACAGGGTGGAGGCCTTATGGGTCACTATGGGGACCCCAGGGGGGCAAGGTAGTTAAGATGGGGGTGGTCTGCAGACCACCTGGGCTGGCTGAGCTTCAGGAGGATTGTCTGCTAACTGAACTTAGGGACCATTGTGGTAGACAAGGGGGTAAGGCTGTGATATTAGGGGACCTGAACATGCCAGCAACTGATTGGGGAACCATGATGTCCCCTGTGGCTAGAGAACAGATGCTGTTGAATGCCTTTCAGGATGCATTTCTTGTGCAACAGGTTGATGACCCAACTAAGAGCATCTGTATCCTGGATGTAGTCCTGGCAGACAGTAATCTAGTTTGGGGACTCGAGGTGAGGGACCCTTTAGCTGAAAGTGACCACGACACAGTCTGGTTTGTGGTAGACCTGGGAGGAGGGTGGGACCACACTTTATTTATTTATTTAGTCTTTGGTAACCGGGTAAGGCCCACTAGACACAAGTGCCTGTTTTCAGGGGCAACCTGGGAGCACTGGGTGGTTAAGTGACTTACCCAGAGTCGCACAGTATGCAAGTGGATGTTGTAAGAATCAAACTCAGGTCTGGTCTGCTGGATGTTCCAAGCTCGTTCACACCTCATCCCTCTAACCTCTAGGCTATTCTGCCAGCCCACTAGGACTAAGCTGGTTGACTTTAGGGGGCAGATCTCAGGTACATGGAACACATCCTCAGGGACCATCTGGTTGTGATTAAACAGGACATGGACATAGACAGTAGGTGGGAAATCATCAGGAGAGGTCTATAGGAGGAGGCCAGGTCCTGTGTAAGGGTGAGACGCAAGGGTGATAGATTCATGAGGCCATACTGGTGGACCAGGGAGGTCCAGAAGGTGGTGAAGAAAAAAAGAGCGTCCTACCATAAGTTCAAGGGATCGAGAGGGGTCATGAATAGGGATGAGTGTCAATGCACAACCAGGCAGGTTACCAGGGTGGTGAGGGGGGCCAAGGCAAAGATGGAACAGAAATTGGCATGGGGATCAGAAAGGCAGGAGAAGAAGGGTTCTTTAGGTATATTGGGGAGAGGAAGAGGGTAAAGGGACAGTTCAGTAGACTGAGGATGATGGGGGGTGAGCGGAGGAGATGAGAGAACAAGCGGAGGTGCTCAATGAAAACTTTGCATTGTTTTCACTAGGAAAAGGAGTCTCAGAAAAAGGGGGCACAAGGGATGGATGGGGCAGAGCCCTTGCAAGTTAGGGTACCTTTTGACACTGTTGGGGCTCAGGGAACTGGTTCATATGGGTGGGGAGTGCAGGATTGGATGAGGGGTGTGGGAGCACAGATGGGGGAAATTTCCATCAGTAGGGTGAGGGACAAATCCTCAGGTCCTGATGGGATCCATCTGAGGGTACTGTAGGAATTGGCTGCTGACCTAGCCAAGCCACTGGCAGCCCTTTTTAACACTTCTCTGTAGACAGGGCGGGTGTTGAAGGATTGGAGGGAGGATCATATTGTGCCCATTCATAAAGGTGGATCTTGGGAACTACAGGCCAGTCAGCCTGACATCAGTGGTCAGCAAACTGATGGAGACCATAGTAAAGGAGAGGCTGGGAGTGTTCTTGGTAAAACAGGGGTTCCTGGATGACCACCAGCATGGTTTCATCAAGGAGAGATCATTTCAAGCTAACCTTGTGGAGTTCTATGAATGGGTAACGGCCACACTCAACCAAGGTAGGTCAGTTGATATCATCTTCCTAGACTTCAGCAAGGCATTTGACTCAGTCCCCCACCCTGGTCTGCTAGATAAGGTGGGGAAGATGGGGGTGTGAGCAAAAATGGTCAAGTGGATTGGTAGCTGGCTTTCTGTGTGTACTCAGTGGGTGGTGGTGGGGTGGTGGTCTCATCACCCAGGGAGGTCATCAGCAGGGTCCTGCAGGAATCAGTCCTGGGACCACTCCTGTTTAATGCTTACATCTCTGACATCAGGGAGGACATCAGGAGTAAAATGAGTCTCTATGTGGATGACTCTAAGCTGAGGGCAGTGGTGGATGGATAGAAGGGTAGGGGTGCCCTCCAGAGAGACCTGGATGTTCTAGGGGGGATGGTCACATACCTGGAAGCTAAGGTTCAACAACGCAAAATGTAGGGTGCTTCACCTGGGAAAGGGAAACCTGGGTCAGGAGTACACCCTAGGAAGGGATGTACTGCAGGTCTCAAGTGGGGAGAAGGACTTGGGGGTGATGGTGGATGGCAAAATGAATAATTCAGAACAGTGTAGGAGAGCTGCAGCCAGGGCAAATAGAATGCTGGGCTGTATCACAGTGGGATCACCACAAGAAGTAGGGAGGTGATTATACCACTGCACAATTGCCTTGTCAGGCTGCACCTTGAGTACTGTGTGCAGTTTTGGTGACCGCACCTCAGGAAGGACATTCAAATCTTGGAAGAGGGTTCAGAAGTGGGCAAACAGGATGATCCGGGGTCTGGGGGAAAGGATTAAGGAAGACAGATTTGAGGAGCTTGACCAGTTCTCACTGGTGGAAAGGAGAGGCAGGGGGGATATGAATGAGGTCTTCAAATATCTAAAAGGGGTGAACAAGTTATATCTGCAAGGAATATTGGCAGAGGAAGATGGGAGGGGCCACTAGAGGGCATGGTTGGAGGCTGGATGGTGGGAGACTTAATGGGAAAGGAAGAGGCGATACTTCACTGAGAGGGTGGTGGATCCATGGAATGCACTGCCTGAGGAACTGGTGGAGGTGTCAATGGTGGAAGGATTCAAGAAAGGCTGGGACAGGTACAGGAGAGAAGTAAAGAGGAGCACCGCCCGTCAGGGGGAGGGAAACCCTGCCTGGGAGAAGTGGAATAGAGTGAGAAGGAAGGAGGATGAATGTGGTGCTCCTTAAGGGTGCTGATTCTCAAGCAGACTTGATAGACCATTGGGCATACTCTGCTGGCATTTTAGCATGTTAATGACTGGAGAACACCTACACAGTATTACTGCAAGGGATGACACAAATGATGTAGCACAACACTGTAAAAAACAAACAAGAGGTGACCATGTGTTCAAGTTCTGTTGGGTGGAAAAAGTCCATCCAGGACCAAGAGGTGGTAATTTGGATAATTTGTTAATGGAAAAATAATCCTTCTGGGTATATACCCATGGAGCCTTTTAGGCACCTGGTCTTAACGATAGGATCAAACTGCTTAAATGTATTAAGATAAAATTATTCCCTGTTAGGGAAAATTTCACTGCCAAGTTCTCCTTTTCCCCTTTTCCCTCATGTCATCTTTTCCCTTCCTCTATCTGAACCCTTCTATACCCACCGCTGTTTCCCCCCTCTTTTCCCCTATCCCTTCCCCTCTCTCCTTCCCTCTGCTTTTCCCCTCTTTCCCTTTCCCCACCCCATCCCATTCCAACAGCCTTCCCCCACTTTGTTTTCCTTTACCCTTTCTCCTCCCCCTTTCCCTTCCCCACCATTTCTTCCCCTCTTGCTTTCTCTAGGAACCCTGTGTTAAATATAAACCAAAAAGCTGCATTTTAGAAGATTCATTATACTTATGGCCAGATATTCAGAAATGCACCACACGCCAGCGAAAGTCTGGCACAACACAACTCCAATGTGCCATTGTGCAGTGAGTGCAATATTCAATGACTGAATACAGTGGCATGCACCGGCACAACACAGCTGAATATCACAGGGATGCTTCAAGGTGCACCCAGAGGTGTGCCAGGGAGCAGCCAGACCTGCACCATAGTGCAACCAGAGATACACCAGGGAGCAAATGGAGATGTGCCAAGGCACACAAGGACCAGCCCCAGGCAATGGTGGGAGCAAAGCAGAAGAGGGAAAGTGTGGGCAGTCAGAGGAGCACAGCTGGGGACAGTGGCAGGAAGGCACAGTGGTGGGCCACAGGTAACCACCAATTGCAGGGTGAAGACAGGCAGCCAGCCCCCCCCCAGCACCAGGGCTCTGGACACAGTTAACAGGTGGCACCAATGGTCAAGGGAGGGCTGCCATTAGAACCCCCCCACTGGATGCCAAGCCCCCACCCACCCAGACCACAGCCAGCCACACCCTGGCACATGGCAGCCAACACACATGCCACACATCCTGGACAGCCAGCCCATGGCCACCCCAAGGCACAGCCACTGACCAAGGGGCAGACACCACCATGCACGGCCTGCACAATGACCCAGCACACCACACAGACACCCACCATGCCACTGCAGCATGGCTTCACATGCCAGCTGCAAAGCAGACATGGACACAGGCAGTTAAGCAGGAAATCTGTATTAAACAAAACTAATTACAGTGGAATGTGGTGGGAAAGGGTAGGAGAGCGAGAGACGGGGACAGGGGACAGGGACTGTACAGTGGGATGGGGGAAGCTGCAACCTCCTCCAGTTGCCTATGACAAAAGAATGTACAGGTTCAATGCCTACGTATCTGACATAAGGACAGGAATCAGGAGTGAGATGAGTCTCTTTGCAGATGACTCGAAACTGGGGGCAGTGGTGGATGGGGAGGAGGGGAGGGTGGCCCTGCAGGGAGACCTGAAGGCTCTGGAAAGATGGTCTAGAAAGTGGAAGCTGAGGTTTAATGCAGGGAAATACAAGGTACTCCACCTGGGGGCCAGAAACCCAGGCCAAGTGTACACCCTGGGGAAATACTACAAGTCTCAATGGCTGAGAGGACCTGGGGTGGTGGTGGATGTCAAGATGAACAACTCTGAGACTTGTAGGAGGGCAGCAGCCAAGGCCAACAGGATGCTGGGATGCATCGCTAGGGGATCACCTCCAGAAGGAGGAAGTGATACTCCTCTGTATAACTGCTTGGTGAGGCCGCACCTGAGTACTGCGTGCAGTTTGGAGGCCACACTAAAGGGGACATTAACCTCCTGGAGAGGGTCCAGAGGAGGGCAACCAAAAGGATTTGGGGCTTGGGGACAGGACCTATGAGGAGAGGCTCAAGAGCTAAATATATACACTTGGAAGAGAGAGGGACGGGGAGACATGATAGAGGTCTTCAGGTACATGAAGAGGGTAAATGGGGAGGAACAGTGAGGTGCTTCGAAGGAAGGAGGAAGGGCCACTAGAGGGTGGAAGCTGGAGGGGAAGATTCAGGGAGAAAGGAGGAGGTGCTACTTCACTGAGAGGGTGGTGGAGCCATGGAATGCACTACCTAGGGGCTGGTGGAGGCAGAGACAGTGGAGGGGTTCAAGAAGGGTGGGACAGGTACAGGGAAGGGTTCAGGAAGCAAAATCCAATGCAGCAAGAATATCCAGAACTGGGAAGGGAGAAGCCAGAGAAGGCGAGGAGGACAGCAAGGTCAGCACCCAGGGTGGGGGCTGACCAAACGAGCAGACACGAAAGACCATTAGGCCTATTCTGCTGGCATTTAGTATGTTAGTATGTTAGTATGTTAGTAGGTGATCAGTGCAAGCCCCTAGTAACCATGCCCTCCCACTGTGCGCAACGGGCAGTGGGAACACACACCCCTTGAGTGGCACCCTGGCCACCCACAGTGGGTGGGCCTATGCTTGCCGGCATCCCGTTATGCCACGATGATGCACAGTGGTGACACTGCCACCTGACTGTGCAGTGACAGGCAGTTGGTACACAGCTGCAGCAGCACCACAGTAGCACCGATGGCATTCGGGCACACACCCATCCCACCAACAGCTGGTACACATGTGCAATGGCTGCCCCACAGTGGCATGCACACCGCACAGTGTGCAGCACACAGCTGACACGGCACATGACCACCCAGTACTGAGTATAGGAAGACAACAGTGCCTACCTGCCTGCTGCAACACCGCTCTCGTGCCTGTCCCGCTGCCGCTCCACCTCCATCGGTCAGACCCACACCTCCAGATGATGGTCCTGCAGTTGCCTGCTACACCCCGCCAGGCACTCCTGCCACTCCCGCACAACGCTGATCTTCAGGCCCTAGAAATGGAACACAGACAGGCACATGTCAGAGTACAACTGCAGCATGTGCCCACCACCCTCACCCCTGTGCACAGTGTGCACCCCAGCCTGACATGACCCGCAAGGCAGTAGTGCAGTGCATCCAGAGGCCGGCAATGCCACACCACATGGCACACACTGACAGTGCCCCCCCCACAGGGCATGTCAGGCAACCCAGACAACACCACAGTACAGCAGTTGAGCACACATGTAGCATGTGAAGACTTATCTGGCCATGGCATGGCCCCTCTGCGCAGGTGTGCCTGCAGCAGCCTCAGCCTCTCGGGGTTCTGTCGCATCAAGTCCCCGTACTAGTGGCAGCATTGCTCACCAGTCCATGGCACCCTGATGTCCTGAACCAGGCCTGCTGCGATGGCCTGCCAGATCTCAGTTCTGGCCTGCTACAGGGGTTCCTGGTGAAACAGACCAGGTGTATGTGGCTGCACATGAGCCACAAGGTTGACCAGCTCCAGGTCTGTCCAGTTCCATGCACGTTGCACCCATCACTGTGCCATGCTCTCCACTCAAGTTGCTGGTCCAAAATGGTGGCCAGTAGCACATGTGCACACATGCATGGGATGCGTGCCTCATGGAAGCATGCACCGCATATGCCAATTGCGGATCACCGTGGATGCATGGCATGGGCAATGCCCACCCAGCTTGTGGTAGTGTAGTCCCAAGGGGTATAGGATCAGGTCAGGGATCACCCAGCGCACAGTGCGCTGGAGCGCAATAGAGGCCATGGCAAATAGTGCGCCATGGCCCCTATAGTGCTCTGAGTGCACAGTGCACAATAGACAGTTGCACAGGCCACGATGCATTCGTACTGCTGCCAGTGCACTGCGCATGTCTTGGCTTTGCACCACGACATGAACCAGAGCAATTCCACTGTGCAAGGAGCAAGTGCATGATATTCAGCCGCCACATGCTAATGAGCTCATCAGCCAATGCGTGGTGCACTGGGGAAATTATCATGTCATTACCATTCCACCACAGCTCATTTGCATGTGATGCGCTATTAAGGTGCCGCACAACAGCACAGGCCATGGACCAGTATTGCAACCATCTGAGGCATGTTGCACCTGCTGTGGGAACAGCCAGCGCAGCAGGGTGGATGGGGTGGGCAGCTACAGGCAGTGACACATATGTCCTTGTCTACAGGTAGCACCATGTCCGAGCGTGAGTAGACTGAGGATCATGGGCCTGCCCGTAAGTGCAGGCCCAACTTTACGAGGCAGATGCCGATACCCGGTTTGCGGCTTACCTTGATAGGGAGCAACTGCTGAGTGGTGCCACTGGCACACCACAGGCCAGGGCTGTGTACTGGGTGGAGGTGGCAGTTGCTGTGAACCTGCAGGGTAGCCACCAGTGGCCTGTGCAGGAATGCAGGAAGAAGGTGGGCACTGATTAATGCTGCATTAAAGAGAAGGTGGTTCCATACAGGTAGCCAGGACAGCCACTGGTGGGGGCCATGCTGCTGTGCCACAGCTCACAGCACAAGAGGAGCTGGTGCATTGCAGCACCATTGAGGGTGTGCTGGGTGGTGGCTTCCAGACAGGTGGGAGCCCATCACTCCATGGTGCGTATGCCATGCCCGGGGGGAGTTTTGGTGTTGCAGCATTAACACATCTGTTTTTTCTTACAGCACTGGCATGCCAGCATGCAGTGTCGGGGCACCAGTTGCAGCTGTGGAGGCAGGCCCAGCCCTGGAGGACCATCCATCCACCTCCACGGGCATCCAGGGGCCCAATTGGCTGAAGCACACCACCACCATCCAGCCGAATGTCCTGGGCTTGGTGTCAGACGAGGCCCTGGTTGTGTTCCAGCAGGATGCCAGCCATGGTGTACTCTGCATGGAGACACAGATCGGGGTGGGGTCTGACACTGATGATGACATGACCATCATCCTGGACAGCATGAGTGGTGTTCTAGGGGAGACACTCATACCGACTACCATCACTGGCAGTGCGGCCAGTGGCCTGTCGGCTGTGGGACAGCTACCTGCCACTGCCTCTGGTGCCACCATGTGCACAGCCATGACAGTGCTGAGTGGTGGTGGTGGTGGTGCATCTGCTCAGGCAGTGGCCAGCATACAAGGGCCAGAGGGGCAGTGGCGGCAGATGGCTGGGAACATTGGGTGGCCAGATGCAGAGTCCACCACCGGGGCACCAGACAATGACCTGCCCCATGGGGACCCCACTGTGCAGCGTTCACCTGTGTGGGGGCTGTGCAGCATGGTTGTACACCATTGGTGAGATGGCAGCATGCCCATTCTCCCCGGGTGCCAACCCACTTTCAGAGCACACCTGATTGCTGAGGGCCTCCATGGAGCAACAGGTACTGCGCATAGCTGGGGTGCATGCACTTTGCGCAGAGGTGCGCCAGGCAGCCGAGCTGTGTGAGAGGGGCACTGCGCAGGTCCTGGAGGTTATACAGCACCTGTGGAAGGACATGACTGCATCCCTGGATCACATTACCAATATGGTCTCTGTTGGCCTTGCACTGCAGACTGCCACAGAGCATGGACACCAGTAACAGACACCGCGGAGTGTACTGTCCACTCAATGGACCCAGCGTTGAGTGACTCCCTCCATGTCGATGCTGGGCTCTGCTGTTGGCATCAAAGACATGCTGGGGGCGGGCCTGTTTGGGTGCCTACACACCCCTGCGGGATCCTGGTCGCATTCCCGCAGTTCAACCCCTGGGGGCAGTTGCATACACCCCCTGTGGCCTTTGAGCAGTCAGTGACTGCTGACCAGCCCCGGTGTGGCTGCCCCCTTGTCCACAGTGGCCATGGTTCTGTCTGGCAGACCTCATGTGTGCGCCACCCTGTCTGCAGTCTGCTGCCACTGCCCTGTGTGCACATAGGCGATGTGTGTGGGTGCATGCCATAGTCCTGGCAATTGTGTGTCGCGCTATATGCTGCCTGTGTGCACACCTGCCCAGCTGCTGGCCTGTGTGGTGTGTGCTTGATTAGAGCAGCACCAACAAACTGGAGGTGCCCCCATCCCACCCCACTAGAGTCATGAATCTGTACCTTTTCAAGGGGTGCAAAGCAATTTGAAATTGGTATTTCTTGGGTATGGTTTACTGTTGTGTGACTCCCCCTGCAACTCATTCTCCTCCCCCTCCCGTGACCCACCAGTTATCACTCCCCCAAAGCTAGTGGGTCTCCAGGGTAGTGGGGATATAGGGGTGAGCACCTGCCTAGCTGGAATCACAGCTGGGATATTTCCTCCCTTGCTGCTGCCAGCTGAGCATGGAGCTTCCAGATGGTCCTACGTATTGGACAATGTCCCCTCCTAGAAAGCATAGCCCTGGAGACATATGCCCCACAATCCCCACAACTAACTTCCCACTCACCTTATGCTCCATTCTACATACTGAGTCCTTAAAAAACTACTGAGTTACATAGGAATGTGTGGATGTTGACTACCTGTCTTATAACCAAGGCCCCTATCTTTCTGCGGCACAGTGGGACCAAGTTCTGCGGCAAGACTACCATTTGCCTCAGAACTTCTGCGGCGGTGGTTTGTAATTTCTGCAGAAGTTCTGCGGCACTAGCAAACTACCACACCAGAGCATCAGCTTGTCATCCTGACTTCAATTTCATGGCAGTGGTTATAGCAAACAGGATGGTGGAAAGCACAGTAACATTAGTTCAAAAAATTAACAGACTTAGAAATAATTTTATGCCTAAAAAAGCAAAATAAATGTCTCGCCCTTAAGGTCCTAGCCTATTGCATAAATGACATATGCAGAGGGGACCTTATGTGATAAATAAGGTATTTCTATATGCAGTTATCTATCCCACTAATGAGGTCTCTACTGTCTATCACTTATATATTTGTATGTGCTTTCTACATCACTCATGAGGTTCCCAACTGTGTATCACATATATTTATATGCAATCTGTAACATACATACACATGTGTGTGTGTGTGTGTGTTTAGTAAGACAGAGATACTGTATGCGCGTGTGTGTGTGTGTGTGTATATATGTGTATATATATATATATATATATTTATATACATATCTTTTTTTTTAATTTCCATGAAATTGCATCCTCATTCATACAGGTCCCATTGGAAATGGAATAAACTGAATAGAGGAGTTATTGCAAAACTCATTTTCCATGTCAACCTGCTTCCTCTGACATACTACATAACACCTTCAGGCCATGACATGCATGTGAACCGATTGTGAGATAGAGCTCTCCAACCCATCATAATGTGTCCACCATGTAACAGAACACTGCACCATACCTTCCCAGACTCCGAGCAGTGATGTGTTCCACCAGTCCTTGTGCTGCCCAGCCTGCTCCCAGAGCTAATCTCTGAACCTGAGTTGCCAGCATGGAAACACATCATGCTACCCTCTGGCCCAACAGCTGTCCCTGTACACAACATTTCTCCATAACCTTTAGGTGATTCTATTAACCAATGACAATATGTAATCAGTAACCCTGGCAAAAATGCATACAGTGCAATTATTTAACAGGCCTATTTTTTCAACAGGTCTACACATTATTATATTCCACTTTTCTGGGCATTGTTATTTTATTTTTCTTAAAAATGACAGTTAAATTCATTTTACCAGTTATTCATATCAGATGGCATCTCTATACCTTAAAGGCACAAATAAGTTTGTACAAAATGAGGTATGGACTTAACAGGTCTGTGCTACTGACAGGGTTTTGTTTAAGCTGGCCCTAGTGCAATAATGTAAGACTGAAAATTGTATTAGGCTGTAGTGCAGGTTGAGCAAACATCACCATGCCTGATGTGCTGTGCCACAGTCTCTGGCAGTAGGAGCTGTGGTAGATAAGTGACAGCCATTTCATTAGCTAATGTATGATGTTATAGCAATGATAACATCACATTCTGAGCATATAGGGGGGTTTTGGATATAAAAAGAGGGAAGGGAACCAGATTCTAGGGATAGACAGAAATATTAATAAAAAATCACCAAGAAGAGTGAATTATGCGGCACCGAAGAAGTTCTGCGGTAGATTGCAAGTTCTGTGCAAAATTCTGTGGCAGCACAATTCTAGGGGCCTTGCTTATAACCTTACCCATCTTAGGTGGAACCTAAGATTAACATTATTAGCAGTAATCAGTAAACACCCCGCTGAGACACAGCCTAACTTTTCTGCCTACCCATTTTATAACCTTACCCTATATTGGTAGATGCTAGGATTTAACAGTTTCAGCAACAGCCATTAACACTTCACACTAGATGCAGTTTCTGCTTAACAACTGCAGTTAGATGGTCACCACTCCTTCAGAGTTTCCTGCAGAACTGTGGACATACCAAATTACAAACTGATTTCACCTACCTGTAGTGCTGGTTTGTACATAACAAACTTAGGGAGGCAGTATAGTGCAGAGGTTTAAGGCTCTGAGCTGCAAATCTGAAGACCTGGGTTTGAAATCCACAGCCCCCACTTGCATACTGTGTGACCCTGAGCAAGTCACTTAACTTCGCTGTGCTCCCAGGTCACCCCTGGCCCATTTCCCTCATCGTCCCCAGTGTTGTCCCCCTATTCAGCCTCAACAGCTATCCCATGGTCAATGGCCATGTTGTGCAGTATGCAGCAGGCCAGCAATAGGCCACAGGCCTTTGAGGGGCTGTACTGTAGGGCACCACCAGACCTGTCAAGGCAACGGAATTGTGCCTTCAGCATCCCAAACACATGCTCAGTGATGTTCCACATGCTGGCATGTGTCTCAATGTAATGTTCCTCTGTTGGGGACAATGGGTGCAGGTAGGGGGTTAGTAGCCAGGGCCTAATTAGGTAGCCACTGTCACCTGTGTGGACAGATACATGGTTAGCCTAGTGTCTTCTGTTGTTGTGCTCTTTGCCCATCCTTGGCACCCCCATGAGCGCAACCCCATATCCACCCCCATCCCATGCCCTGCTCTTTCCTGGCTCCCCATGGCCTTCCCATAATCACCCACTAGGTGGCTCATGGGGATGTCCCCACTCTCAAACCTGTGGTACAGTACAGAGCTGTGCTAGTTGAAAGACTCATGTGCACTCCCAGGGTGTGTGGCACAGACATTGGTTCTGCACCCCCTGGCACATATCCCATCTGGCAGTTGACACTGGGGTAGCCCTTCCTGTTCACGATTGGTACACCTTCAGGGCCAGGTGGCATGCGGATGCCCACAACGGTGCAGTCAATGGCCCCAAACACGCCAGGCATCTGTGCTACCCTGAGGAAGTCTTGCATGGTTGCTGTGCACTCTCTCTGTGTGCTGGGGAACTGGATGTATTCCGCAGCATGTGGCAGCAGGGCATTGAGGAATTGTGTAAGGAGCTGTGACGTGGCCAACTGGGTTATACCTGTGTTGCCCCCTGCTGGTTTCTGGAAGGTGCCTATGGTGAGCAGGCACATAACGGTTGTCACCTTCATCTCCACTGTCAGGGTGTGGCTCCATCTAGTGGGTGCCTACATCTCCTCACTGCACAGCTCACAGAGCTGCCTCAGAATCACCCGGTTCAGGTGATACCGGCCCACGATCTCTGTATCAGAGTTGTTCTCGAAGCTGATTTGGGCACGGTACCACCTGTTCCGGGCGTACCACTGATGGGCCCTTCCACGGCCATGTTGCTCTTTCTCCTGCCTCCTCACACCCCTCATTATGGCCTCCATCTGGAAGGCTGCACTGGCCATGGCCCCTGCTGTCCTGTCTCCCCCTGTGTGGTCAGCTCCTGTGGTCTGCTTGCCCCCTTGGTGCAGTGTCTTTCACTCTGCCTGACTCCCTCTTGCTTTCCCTGCCCCTGGCTCACACTCCACTGCCACCTCTGTCCCACACCCCTGTGGCTGCCAGTTCCACTTCCTTGATCCCTCACAGGCTCTGTCTCCCTTTTGCTTTCTGTTCCCTTCCTCCATGGTCTGGTAGTTCTCCCTCTCTCTCTCCCTCTCTCTCTCTCTCTCTCTGTCTTTCTCTCTCTCTCTCTTGCTCCTCTCTAGTGCAAGTGCTGTCCCCCTGCTTGCTCCCTGTATTTATAGGCTCAAGTCTGCTCAGCGCATCTGGCCGTTGCTCCGCACTTGAGCCATGGGTAAGGGGTTGAATATCGCACTGTGCTGCATATTCATTGGCACACCCCCTGCCCATGTGCATGCATTCATTAGGATTGCGAATTGGTGCACTGCTACTTGTGCTGTGCACTGGCTCCCACTGAATATCGATCCATAGTACAGTTCTGCAGTTGCACTGGTGCAACCCAGTTGCGCCATGCACAACTGCTTTGAATATCCCTCTCAGAGTGTTTTATCATTAACTGATGCATAATCACTCCCTTGAAAAGTTAGTACCATTTTACTCACAATTGCTGTGTTTCCCTTTTAGGTATCTGAAGAAGTATTAAATTGTGAGCTCCTCCTTAAGAGATTGGAACTTGTATGCAGCTGTGTGGTAAAATTGTTTAGTTAACATGTCTTTAAAGAATTGCTTAGCTTCATTCTGGAACATTATGAATTAAAACATTGCTGATGATGTTTAGATCCAGGTCTTGTGTAAGATATTAGCACTTAAAATATTATTATGCACTTTAATCTACAACACTTTATTGGTGATTTCTAATGGATACTAATTTTTTTTTATGGAATAGTAGTTTGGATATAAATATCTCACCTATGTTCTGTAATGTGTTACTGTGGCTTTAAATTGTATTTTCTATAAAAGACCAATGATATATGGTGGAAACCATCTCTCTGAAGATGAATAGAAGTTCAAAACTGGTCAGGGAGCTTGTGTGCCCTTGTGTGCTCTCCTTCGTTTTGTATGCTTTGGTACCTTAATTAAATATTTTTGCAGCTGGATGAGTGCTGGTTCTTTTTTGTTCTTTGCTTGCTTTGCTTGGAACCATGCACCCCTTTGTGAGACTTGAGTGGACATTTGCTGCTTTTTGTAATCACAGGTGTGGCTTTACCAGTTACCTATTCAGGGGTAAGAGAACCTCCTGCTTCCTATTGTCTAACCCTCTCTCAATGCATCCTAGCAACCTGTTAATCTTGCTGAAAACCTTGTTACACTGGTCAGTTTCTTTCAGAGTGTCACTGATGATTACACCTAGATCCTTTTCCTGGGGTGTTGTGTCCAGCTAAACCCCTCTGACCCAAAACTTTGTACTGGTTTTTTTGTTCCCTAGGAGCATCATTTTGCACTTCTTGACATTGAATTTCAGTTGCCAGACTTTAAACACATTTTCCATCTTTTCCAGGTCTCTCTGCTTTTGTTTTTAGCTCTACCACAGAGTTTAGTGTCATCTGTGAATACACAACCTGCCCTGGATTCCCTCTCCTATGTCACTGATGAACATATTGAAAAGCACCCAGGGCAGATGCTTGCCATACTCCATGTGTGACTTCTCTTTCCACTGACCCCATTCACCACAACTCTCTGCTATCTCCCCTCCAATCAACCCTCTATCCATATTACTATTTTCCAGGCTGTACCCAAGTCCCCAGTCTTCTTCAAAAGCGTTCAGTGTGGCACTGAGCTGAATGTCTTGCTTAAGTTAAGGTACAGTGAGTCTACTGCTTGCCCCTTGTCAACCACCCTGGATACCCAGTCAAAGAATACTATCAGGTTGGTCTGACAAGACCTCTCTGCCACAAACCTGAGCTGCTTACTACCTGGAAGCCCACTGTTCTCCAGGTATTCCACCAGATCCTCTTTCATTAGTGTGTCCATTAGTTCCCCTACCATGGAAGTAAGTCTGATGGGTTTATAATTTCTCATCTGCTCCTTGTTCCTTCTCTTGTGTAGTGGAACTATGTCTGCCATCCTCCAGTCTTTGGGAACCACACATTGCTGCAAAGATCTATTGAACAGCCCTTTTAGGGGTCTAGATAAAATCAATGCCAGTCCCCTTAGTACTCTTAGATGCATCCCATTAAACCTCAGGGCCTTGTTTTCCTTCAGGGTTTGCTAACCCTTTACTGACTCTTTTGATAGTGTACTTCTGCTCCACATTTCTGGGACCCCTCTATCAGTTTCCTTTATGGTGCCCTCTGAAAAGGGCCCACTGTTCTCCATTGTAAATACTGAACTGAGGTAGTTGTTTAACATGGTTGCTTTCTGCTCTTCTTACCCTGTCCCCCTTCTTTTAGCCTGACAATCCCCACTACCACCTTTCTTTCTTCCTTTATATATCTAAAAAAAAACTGTTTTCCTCTCCATTGCACCATCCCCTTCCCTGCAATATGCAGTTCTGACACCACCTGAAGAAAACCCTTTGGTAGAAACACTGGGGTCTGCCGGTCAGCATCCTATACTGTATGTACTCAGATTTAGTAAATGTATTTGTTTTTGCATTATCCCATTTAACCCTGCAAGTGCTTCCTCTGTTGTTTTACTTGTTGTCCCGGATTCCCCCCTTTTTCCCTCACAAAAAAACAGAGACCATTGTTTGTTGTTGTGCTCAGATTGGCAATTAATTTATTTATATTCATAATCCATATTCCATTTTTCATTTCTTTTATATCATATTTCCATAATTTCCATTTATTTTCATCCATATATCACTCTCTGATTATCCATCCCCCAGGCGAAAACCTGGGTGCCTTCTTCTTCTCCTTTTCTGTAGGTAGCGTGAAAACCGAGACCGCTCTCTCATAAATCCTCTTCCTCCACTTGTGTTATTCCTTTTCTTCCCCCTCCATCCTCCCCCTTTTCCCCACTAGCCAGTCTCCAGCTTGCGTTGGATGACTGGCTTCCCCAACTTAGGGTATCACCCTCCCTTACCTCAGGGATGGAACTACTCTCCTTCCCCCTCCTCTTTTTTTTTTTTTTTTTATTCCCCAGCTTCAGTCTGTTTCCTCCATTCCTCTATGAAACCCATTGTTTCCGCGTTAAACATGTCTATTGCTATGTCTGACAAAAGCACCTCATCTGCCCTGTAGAAATCATCCACCCATTCCTCTACTCCCCTTAGTATCACCTGCCCTCCCATCTGCCTTATCAATGTCCCTACTCGCCTATTCATCTTCCTCCTAGCCCTCTCCACTGCTCTGTGGCTATGTTCCTGTCTCCATACCCTTCGTGGAATCATATCAGACCAGGCCAGGCATACCCGAGGCCACCACTGTCTTATTGCCACTAGGTCCCTCTTTATCTGCAAATATGTGTGTACCCAAGGTCTGCCTGCCAGGTCGTTGCCCCCTAGGTGTATGATGATTAGGTCTGGACTGGGCCACTGTCCACTGAGTTCTTTCAAAGCATGCAGAAGCTGTGCCCATCTCATCCCTCGTAGGCCATGCCACACCAAACTACACTGTCTTGCATCTTGGTACAACTGTTTTCCCCCAGCTTTCTTCTCTGCTCTCTTACCAGACCAGTAAATATAGGAATGGCCGCAGATCCAGACTTCTGTGCTCCTCCCTCTACCTATGGGGTGCAAAGAAAACTCATTAATTTTCATCCACATGCAGTGTTATCATTGAATTATTTTCTCCCTCCCCCCCCATATTAGCCCCTTTTTTTTTTTTATTCCAGGGCTCTGATGTACTTTTTGTAACTGGCTGACTGCTAGCGCCCTTTCTCCAAAATACCCATCACGGGTTCACCCTCAGCTGCCCACTGTGAGGCTGCTCCAATCTGTAGGGAATGGGATGAGTAATTAGCTGGGTCTTCCCCCAGAAAACCCATGCCCTTTTTCAGTACTGCTGTAATTTGATAGCCGGTGACCCTTTTCCCATCACCATGTATAAATAGCTTCCCCGTCCTGGTCACCTGCCCTGCGGCGAAAACCCACAGGGCCTGTACTGGGCATATCCCAATCTCTGACCGTCTTCTCAGTTTTATCATGCACCCTTGCCCTTTTTGGTCAGTCTTTGACCTTTTTATCTTGATCCGTATCTCTCTTGTCCCCCAACTCACATCCGCCCATTCCACCCCTCCGTCCTTGTTGTCTTTCCCATGGCCTACCACCTCACTCACTCTCATAGCCCCCGCGAACATTATCACATAAATCGTGTGAAATAGCTGGGCTTCCTCCTTTGTTTTGCATATCGCAGGGAGTGCCTCTTTTAGCTTTATGAGCCACTGCTCCCCTATTGGCCTCCTATTATCACCTGGCCCTTTTCTCAACCTGCCCCAGCCCTGCATCATCCTTCTGATGAGCACTGATTTTGTTGGGTCACTCCATCCTTTCAGGCTGCAGATCACACTGATCCCTGCCAAATAAACCCCCATTGTGGCTTGTGCAGTCCCTTTCTGCCATTGTGCCATTAACTAGGATCTGCAGCTTATCTGTTAGGTAGGAAAATGGGCAGACTAGGTGGGCCAAGTGGTCCTTATCTGCCATCAAATTCTATGTTTCTATGTTTCTATGTTCCACCGTGAACATACCTAACTGTTCCTCCGAGAGTGGCCCACTTGCCTCCATCTGGTGTTCTGCCCTGAATGTTTGAAAAACCCTCCAGGCCCCCGTCGTAGGCCCTCAGAGTCTGAGGCACCCATGAGCTGTGAAACAGCAGTTCTGCTCTTTCTTGCCAACGTCCCATATGTTCGTTGGTATGGGCATCCTTTGTTCTTCTGCTGCTGGTGCCAGCTCCCGGAAACGGTCCAGCTGCAGACGGGAAAGGCTGTCAGCCAGGGTATTGTGCACCCCTTCTATGTGTTTTGTTCTGAAAGACATGTTCAGCTGCAAAGCCCTTAAAACTAACTGTCGTACTACCTGTATGACTGTCTCCGATTTTGCCCCTTATTGTTTAGCGTGTGAACCACCGCCCTATTGTCGCACCAAAATGTCACCTTCCGATCCCTCAACTCCTCCCCCCAGACCAAGGTACATGCCCATATGGGCATGATCTCCAGCAATGTTATATCTCTCACTCTCCCGTCCTTTACCCAACTGACCGGCCATGGTTCTGCAAACCACCTGCCCCTTAGGTAGCCCCCTATGCCTATTCCTCCTGCTGCATCCATGTAGAGGTCAAGGTCTGTGTTGTACAACCACTCTTCCTGCCAGAACGAACAACCATTATACTCCTCTAGGAATTGTTCCCATATCTTAAAATCCTCTCTGACACCTCGTGTCAGGTCCACCCAGTGATGTGGTCTGGTAACCCCTGCTGTAGCTCTGGCTAACCTCCTCGTGAATGCCCTCCCTGGTCCTATGGCCCTGCATGCAAAGTTCAGGTGCCCCAGCACCTGCTGCACCAGTTTCAGTTGTACCCGTCTCCTGCTGGTATGTACCCATATTAGTTCCTTCAACCTCCTCACTTTTTTTGCCCAGCAGCCTAAACACCTCGCTCGCGGCATCTATCTCTATTCTGAGGAATTCCATAACCTTGCTGGGCCCCTCTGTTTTCTCTGGTGCCAAAGGGACTCACAGCTCTTTACACAGATCCTGGAACTTATCCAGCATTCTCTGTGTCTCCCTTTCTCCTTTCCCAATGAGGATAAAATCATCCAGGTAATGGACGACTGACTTATAACCCGTCTTTTCCTGAAATATCCACTGTAAACATGTGCTGAATGCCTCAAACGTGGCACATGCTGTGGAACACCCCATTGGCATTGCTTTGTCAAAATAATACTGACCTTCACTCTTAAAACCCAACAGGTCCCAGTCTTCCCTCCTAACTGGAAGCAGTCTGAAGGTGGACTCTATGTCCGTCCTTCGCCATCCACGCATCGCCTGTGGCATGGATTATCTAGACCGCGTCCTCTAGAGTCGTGTATGTCACCCTCGTATGCTCCTCCCTGATGAAGTCATTCACTGACTCCCCTTCTGGGTAGGACAGGTGATGGATCACCCTGAATTCCCCTTCTTGTTTTTTGGATACCAAACCCAAAGGCGATATTCGCATGTTTTCCAACGGGGGAGTGCTAAATGGGCCTTCTACCCTGCCTGCTGCTTTCTCTTTCTCAATCTTTAGTCTCAGTATTTCCTCTTTCCCTTTCACAGACCCCAGGTTGTTTGCTTCCCTTGCTTGCCTGGGCCCCTCCGACTGCAATGAAAACCCTGTACTAAAGCCCTCTAAAATCGTGTCCCGCACGCTTCTGTCAGGATATCTGGCCAGGTGAACTGTCCATGCTGACAGGTTGATGGGGGATCTGGCCAAGTCGAATTGCTCCCTGTTGCGTCCCCTGCCCCCTCTCCCTGGCCCTTCCCTTCCTCCCTGTCTAACCTTCCTTAGTTCACTGGATCTGACCCCTTCTGCCCCCATAGCCCCTGCCCCCTCCCTTGTTCCATGTTTGTCCTTTAAACCCTTGGCCCTCTCGAAAAGGCTGCTGGCCTGACCCTTGCCCCCCCAAACCTTGTGTACCATGTGCCCCTGCTGTTCTGCACTTACTTGCAGGGTGTACCCCTCCGCATTTCGAGCAGGCATGTCGGAAACGACACTGAGGCCACGAGCATGAAGCCCTGTTATAGGCCCAGCAGCATTTCTTTGGCATAAAAACCTTTTTGCTCCACCCGCCCTCGGGTGTGGACTGATCTGTTACATAATCCGTCCATAAATCCATCTGCTTGGTGTCCCATCTTACATCCCCGAATGTCGCCATTCTTTGCCGAAAACATTCATCATAGTATATCCATCCCAACCCCCCCCCCTTCGCTTTTGCTTTTCGTATTATTAAAGAATAAGTAATGAGCAGGATGCCTAGCTCCGGCCTCTTTTCCAGGACAATGGCTGAAAAAATGGCAAAACCTAGAAACCACCCATCCCAAGTCTTTCCTTTTGTGAACTTATCTTCTTCTTTTTTACCTAATAACATTATGGCCTCTGCCATCTCATTCTTACCTATGCTGTCTGCCTCTTCATATCTGACCACCGCTTCCTGACTCACCAAGGCATATATATCCACATATTCTCCTTTCCATATTTTCTCTTTCATGGCCAGTGGCACATGCTCACCTAATCTCATCCCAGGTGTACCTACCTCTCTTGTACCTTGCCCCTCTCTTTCCATTCCTTTTATAGTCTCTCCTGGCCCTTCCTTCCCTGTCCTAATCTCTGCCATAGCGGACTCCATCTGCCCTAGTCCACCAGTTCCCAGTGCCGCTACGATTTGTCCTATATACTCTTTTATACTATCCCCTACTGCGTTGGGTGTGTTACCTGTAGCCACCTCCTGATCACACTGCCTGGAGTCCTCACAAGGTCCCCTTGCTTCTTCTTGTGACTGAAGTGGGGGTGGAGGGTGAGCTACTGAGATCTGCGGGATGGACCCCTTGTTCTGAGCTTCATGTCCAGGTTCCGCCGGGGAGGCGTCCCTCTGATCGGGGTTGGGCACTGACATCACCGGGTCCACTGGCCGTGTAGGTACTGGGGCGACTGCCTTGGCAGGCTCCGCCCCTGGCGGCACTACCTTAGTGGGGCTCTGTGGCCCTTTGGCTGGCCTCTTCCCTTTTCCACCCTTACCGGTGCCCGCTTTCCTCTTCTCCCTGGGCATCCCCAGTTCCTCCCCCTCCACCAGCTCCCACATTCTGTTTGCTTTTTCTGCCAGGTCAATAATAGCCTTGTAGGCATCCTCCTTCGATGGCTTGCTCTTCCTGGGCACCATATCTGTCCTGTCTGCTCTGTGAAGACAACTATAGAAAATAAAACAGTGTTATTTGTATGTCTGTACCTCCATTACATCTTCTCTTGTCCTTTACACCAACCACCATGCCATAAATCCCTTTTTCCGCCTGTCAGGACGCTCATTTCCTCCCCCTTCCCCCGGGTCCCCCCTCCCTGTGACCTCCTCCTCTTATACGTGGGCTTAGTGTCCTGTGACGCCACCTACGGTGTCCTTTCTCCTCCTGCCATCTACTGGAGGCCGCTAGCCATTAACAACCCCCCTGCACTCAGAGGCGGCAAACCCCTAGCTAGCTCCTCCACCCGACGTGCTACGTCGTGCCATCATTCTTTTTTTTTTAAACCCTCATATTGCTACCCAGGAGAAACACAGGTCCCCCTAGTCATTTGCAACCAGCCAAACCAGTAGCTGACCATCATGCCCACTCCAACCCCGGGCCTCGCCGCCCAACAGACCGTAACCTGCATGTGACAGTACTCGCCCCCCCCGGCATCCCGCTTAGAAAAGGCATTACCATGCCCCCAGAGATGCCTCCCTTGTGCCAGTAAGCCATGGTCCCACCAGAAAAACCTCCTGATAATTAGCCCCCAAACAGTGTGACGCCTCGTCTCAGGCCCCATCTCTCCCTCTCCTCGAAGTCCCCCCTATGCCGGCCAGGTGAGGGCTTTTCCCTTCTCACTTCTAGCATGAGCACCATGTGGCATGTGACATCACACCGCGTGGCCTTGAACGCGATCTGTGGTTTTACTCCAATAGCCTTCCAATACCTGGACCTCCTACAGTATATTGCCTCAGAATGACTTACTATTGAGTGCCACGGAGGACAATGTCTGAGATTGCCCAACCCCCTTCCCTGCTTCCCCCCTTCAGGCCCATCAGGTTGGAGAGCCCAACCTCCACAAGCTTCCTCTTGTGGCACCACGGCTTCCATGCGGTCCCAACCAAGGACCTTCACTCCTCCAATGCTTCTTCCCCGAGTCACCTGGTATGCCAGTGGAAGCTATAGGAGTCAGCCCCCATTCTGAGTCCTGTATACCACCCTGCTGCACATATCAGCACCTTAACCGGGGCCACTGAGAGTCTGAGTATCACGCAGGGTGTGACGTCACGTCGCGTGGCCTCCCACCGCACTCCAGCTCGCCTTTCCTCTCCAAAGCCTTTTCCAGGCCTGCCACTTTCTTCCCCTACCCAGTGCTGGCTTCTTCAGCTCCAAAAACCCCAAAGCTAGGCCAACCTTCATCACAAGGACCGTGCGGCGTGTGACGTCACGCCACGTGGCCTCAAGCATGACCATGCTCGTTTTAAACAACTCCAAAGTCAGAAGCATACCCCCAGATGAGACTCTGACTCCCATCCTTGCTGTAGGGTGCCAGTGCCTTGTTCATTAACCTACTGGGGCAGACAGTCATTTCCACTCGCTCCTTCCGACCGCCCCTTCCACATGACTACCGCCTGAGCCACTCCAGCTATTTTCTCTTTTTAAAGCGATTTTCCAGCAATTCTTACTTCATAAAATGCTAAACTACGTTTCCATGGCTGTTTCAAAACTGGCTCTCAACAATTGCTGTCTCGCCCTGCCCTCTAGCATATTCCGAACTTCAATTAAATGCTGTTATGGTTATTATTCTTACACAAACACATCACTTTTGCCCTTAAAACATTATCACAACCTTACCTCTTCTCTTTGTGAAAACTCAAGAATTGTATTGTCAATCCAACGTGCTACAGATGATGTTAAATCAAAATTCCAGCAAAAAGTGGCTGAGGCACCCTTGTGCTGTCCTTTAAGTACCTCCCTTCTCCCCTTCCCTTCCTGCTACCTGTTCCATTGTCCTGTTCCTGGCCCCTCCCCTTCCCTCTCCCCTCCCCTCTGAGCACAACCATTACCAAAACGAGGGAAGGGGTACACCAGGACAACATGGTCTATCCCTTAAAGGGCAAACTCCATTAGTGCAAATTAGCCATCCTCAGGAACACCAGCTGCTTTAGCCTCAGTATGCACTGTTCTTTTGTGTTTCAGAACATGCAATTCTTCATCTGCCTTTGTGATTGTGACTGTCCTCTTGGCCTCTCTAGATTTTCCCAGATACTCATCCCAATCGTATCCACTTATTTTTCTTTGTACCTTATGAATGCTTTCTTTCAAGCCATTACTGCGTTCCTGATCTATTCACAGAACCAAATTATCCTCTTATATTCGTTTCTGTTGATAACTGTTCTTGTGCATATTTTAATGGCCATGAGAATGGAACCTTTTATGACCCCCCCCCCTTCTACTACTCCCCCAATGCTGTCTACTCCAGCTAACTTGTCCAGGACTACAGTAGTTACCTTATTTGGCTGAAATCCATGCTACAAAAGTCTAGCTCCTCAGTCTTAGATGAGGGCGTATTGGTACCCAAGACCAACTCCAACCATACAGTATTGTGGTTGCTGGATCCCTAGTGGATCCACAACTCACACTCCAGCTATCTTTCCAAGTTGGTGAGTACCACATTGATGATGGTTCACTGTCTAGTAGGTTCTCTGTTCTGCTGCATCAGCATGCAGTTCATTAAAGTATCAAGCAGGACCAGACTTCTAGCACTCCTAGCTCCTGGGAAGACCCAGTTGATGTCTGGCAGGATGAGATCTATTACTACTACTACCCCTTTTGCCACCCAATTTTCTACTTCTGCTCCAAGTTCCTTATCTCTCCCCTCTCCCTGCCATTGTGGCCTGTAAACTCCCCCAAAGTGATTTTTCTACCAGACAACCCTGAACTGTACCCACAGTGATTCTACCTTATGTTACCCTCCAATTGATGAGTCCTCTGCTGACTCTATTCCTGCTATGACATAAATGGCCACCCCTCCATCTCTACCCATCCCTTTATTGCACCTATAAAAGGGGTATCCAAGGACCGCAAGGTCACAGTCATTGTTCTCATTGGCCCAAGTTTCTGTAACCTCCACTAGAAGTAGCCCAGAGTGTACCATCAGGGCTTCAAGTTTGCTAATTTCAATACCCAAACTGCTGCCACTGAGGCACACCACCTTCCATCATATTCTTCCACCCCTCTTGGTCCTGAATGACTTCCACATCACATTTCCTTGATATGTATCCTAGGTGTCATGTGTTTCTCCTTTATTGCTGCTCTATTTGGTCAACGTGCCTCACTTCCCAGAACTCATTCCACTCTGCTACTACTTCTTTTACACCTTACCCCATCCCTGGGAGAGTCATGTTTAAGTTCCCCACTTCACCAACCTCAACTTTGGAATCCATAGCCAAGAATCCCCTGCAGTTAAACTGCCTGCCAATGTAGATGTCAAACTTCTGCCTTACTGTACTAGTCTCCTCTCTTGTCAGGTGAAAGCCATCACCTTTAAAGAGCATCCTGTCACAGACACCCCCTCAGTCCCTCACAAAATGGTACACCCATTTCTGAAACTGCACATTGAACTCCTCAGTCTTCTCCTTCCTCACTCTATTCTCCCCCGTCTCTCTACCCCAGACAAGGAGGGTCTCAGAAAAGGCTAAGGAAGTTTAGTGCCTCTTCAGTCTGTCCCCCCAGACTCTGGAAGTCCTGCCTCACTGTCTCCACAGGCTGATTCACCAGAGAATTGCTACCAATATGTTCCCACTCTCCCCACTCCTTCTCCTTCCTCTTCCACTATCCTTCCTATTCTCTGCCCTCTACTATCCTGCCTATCCTTCCCAATCCCAGATGGTTGATTCTCTGGGCAGACATCTGACCACTCCTTCTTCTTTCCTGCTGCCTACCACCACCTCTATGTCTCTAACCATAGGATCCTTATTACTATAATCCTTCTTACTAACCCCTGCCTGCTCTTACCCCTATTGTAACCATGTCTTCTTGTCCCTCAGCACCAACTAACTGGAGGTGCCCCCACCCCACTAGAGTCATGCATCTGTACCTCTTCAAGGGGTGCAAAGCAATTTGCAATTTATATTTCTTGGGTATGGTTGACTGTTGTGTGACTGCCCCTGCAACTCATTCTCCTCCCCCTACCGTTACCCACCAGCTACCATCCCCCCAAGCTAGTGGGAGTCCAGGATAGTGGGGATGTAAGGGTGAGCACCCGCCTAGCTGGAATCACAGCTGGGATATTTCCTCCCTTGCTGATGCCAATTGAGCATGGAGCTTCCAGATGGTCCTACATATTGGACAATGTCCCCTCCTAGAAAGCATAGCCCTGGAAAAATATGCCCCACAATTCCTACAGCTAACTTCACACTCACTGAATGCTCCATTCTACATACTGAGAACTTAGAAAGCTACTGAGTTGCTTAGGAATGTGTGGATGTTGACTACCTGTCTTATAACCTTACCCGTTTTAGGTGGAACCTAAGATTAACATTATTTGCAGTAATCAGTAAACATCCCACCTGAGATGCAGCCTAACTTTTCTGCCTACCCATTTTATAACCTTACCCTATATTGGTACATGCTAGGATTTAACAGTTTCAGCAACAGTCATTAACCCTTCAGGCTAAATGCAGTTTCTGCTTAAAAACTGCAGTTAGATGGTCACCGCTCCTTCAGAGTTCCCTGCAGAACTATGGACATACCAAATTACAAACTGATTTCACCCCTCTGCAGCATTGAATTGTACATAACAAACGTAGGGAGTCAGTATAGTGCAGCAGTTAAAGGCTCTGAGCTGCAAATCTGGATACATGGGTTTGAATCCCACAGCCCCCACTTGCATACTTTGTGACCCTGAGCAAGTCATTTAACTTCCCTGTGCTCCCAGGACACACCTGTAAACAAGCTTTCAGCTTAATGCGTCTCTCCTGGTTAAACAATTGAAACAAAAAAAAAGAAACAAGAAACAAAACTGGTGTTAAATGTCAAAAAGATCAGAACTTTGGTCTTTGCTCATGCAAAAAGACTGAAAAGTGAGGATCCCAAGACTGGCCTTAGGACACTAAATGGTGAATTAGTTAAAATGGCGAGTTCCTTCTGTTATCTTTGTGTACAATTGATAGAACATTCTCCTATGTTGATAGCATAGATAGTGTAGTACAAAATATAAATAAAATATTAGGATTGCTCTATTGAAATACATATTGTCTGACATCAAAGGCTTGGAAATTGGCATGCCAGAGTCTAATTTTGCCAGAGTATGATCTTCCACAAACTCACCCCCAACAGGAAAAACTGACAGCAAATGTACATGCACCAATCACATTAGGACAAACAAAGCATACAACAGAGTCAGCATCAGGAAAATGACACAAGGGATCATCAGCAGGAAAAAGGGAAACAAAATCACCCAACAAGAATCATGATGCTGACTCATGATGAGGCATCTGCCTCAATGCTAGGAGCATGGGTAACAAAATCAGTGACCTCCAGGTTCTAGTGGCAGACACAACAATTGATCTGGTAGCTATTACTGAAAGCTGGGGCATGGACATTAATTAATGGGATTTTGCCATCCCAGGCTGTACACTGTTTAGAAGGGACAGGTAGCCGGGGGTTGCCCTTTATGTGAGGGAGGGCATCGAAGCAATGGCGGATGAAAGCACCAGGGCTGGAGAGGATTGGAGTTATTCTGAGTCCACTTAGCCACCAATGCAGGAAATAAATTGTACATGGGTGTGATATACAGATCCCCAGGGCAGGGAGAGGGGAAAGATGAACAATTAGCTGAGGAGTTACAAAAGATTGCTGGTAAAGGTGACATAGTGGTGGTTAGGGACCTTAACCTGCCAGATGTGTATTGGAATATCCCAGCAGCCAAGAGCTCCAGAAGCCAGGCTTTACTGAACACATTCCAGGACTGCCTGCTGTCTCAACTAGTCAAGGCCCCAACAAGGGTGGATGCCATCTTGGATCCGATCCTCATAAACTCTGAGGCAATTAGATCCATGAGGGTGGAAGAACCCTTGGCAAATAATGATCACAATACAGTCTGGTTTAGAATAACCATGGGCACTACTAAAACCACCTCAAACACAGAGGTGCTGTGCTTTCAGAAGGCTGATTTTGATAGATTGAGGCAGATAGTGATGGATAAGTTAACAAACATCAGAGACAAGCCAGACATGGAGGAAATATGGAAAGATATTAAATATACCATTCTAGAAGCAACAAGACTCTGTATCAGGACTACAACAAAGAAAAATAGCTTTAAAAGACCACTGTGGTTCTCCCTTCAAGTAAGAAAAGCAATCAGGACCAAACATAATGCACACAAATAATTCAGGCAACATAAAGGGGACAGAAAGTGAGAGGATTACAATCAGAAAACTAAGGATGCCAGGAAAATAGTGAGGAAGGCCAAGGTAGCAAAAAAGATGCAAATTGCACATAGAGTCAAATCAGGGCTAAAACATATTTCTGCTATATCAGTGAAAAAAAGGAAGAAAGGGGAAGGAACTGAAAGGTTTAAAGTGGTGAATGGGGCTCTGTAGGACAGCAGACAAAAAGCAGAGGCACTAAATGAATACTTTTGCTCAGTATTCACAAGGGAGAATCAGGGCCCACTGCCAGAAGCGGTATCAGAACCAGAGGGGCTCAGAGAATGTGCACCCAGGAGTTCACCACAGACAGGATCAAGAAGGGTCTTTCAGACATCAGACCTGATGGCCCTTATAGTTTACACCCTAGAGTGCTCAGAAAACTTACAGAAGAGCTGGCAGTATCTCTTGCACATGTATTCAACAGGTCACTGAAGTTGGGGGAAGTTCCAGGTGACTGGAGGGTGGCTGATGTGGTGTCACTGCAAAAGAGTGGAGACAGGGAAGATACAGGTAACTATAGGCTAGTCAGCCTCACATCAGTAGTGGATAACCTTATGGAGGCCCTTATCAAGCAAGATCTAGTGGAATGCCTTGATGTAAGTCACCTCCAGAACTACAAACGACATGAGTTTGTAACAGGCAGGTCATTTCAAACAAATCTGATTATGTTCTTTGATGAAGTGACCAAAGAGTTGAACAGGGGTCATGTGGTGGACTTGCTGTACTTTGACTTCAGTAAGGCATTTGACACAGTCCCACATTGGTGCTTCTTGAAAAAAAGTTAGAAGACCTTGGAGTAGCAGAACAGATAGTAAAGCAAGTATGGAGTTGGCTGAGAGACAGAAAGGGTGGTAGTAAATGGGGTAAAATCTAATGTGAGGCAGGTCACTAGTGGGGTACCTATGGGTCGGACCTGGGGCTGGTTCTCTCCCATGTATTCATTAGTGATATCACGAGGGCATAATTGGCAACATCACCCTGTTTGTGGATGACACAAAACTCAGTGGAAGAGTGGATAGTACAGAGGGTGTCAGACAACTGCAGGAGGACCTTAAGAAGATGGAAAGGTAGTCACAATAATGGCAATTAAACTTCAATGTTAAGAAGTGTAAGGTGATGAACCTGGGTTGGGCCAACCCCAAGGAAGAATACTGGCTAAACAGAGCCCAGCTGAACTCCTCTGCTGAGGAACGTGATCTGGGAGTCATCATTAGGGATGACCTCAAGCTGCAAAGTCAGTGCAATAAGGCTTACAGCAGGGCTAGCAGGGTGTTAGGATGCATTGGCAGGGGATAGACATTAGGAATAGGGAGGTTATACTACCACTTTGCATGTCATTAGTGAGGCCTCATCTGGCGTACTGTGTACAAATCTGGAGGCGTCACCTAAGAAAGGACATTGATAGAGTGGAAGTGGTCCAGAGAAGGGCAGCACAAATGATACATGGCCTTCATGAAATCACCTATGAAGAGAGGCTCGGGGCTCTGAAATTGTACTTGCTAGACACTACGAGGGAGAAGGGGAATATGATTGAGACCTTCAAGTTCCTTAAAGGCATCAACATGGTGGCAGAAGTATAGCTTTTTACTAGGAATGTCAATTCTATTACAATAGGGCACTAGTGGAAATTGAGGGTTGAGTATTCTTGAGGGACATCAAAAAGTATTACTTCTCAGAGAGGGTGGTGGAACCTTGGAATAGATAACCTCCCTCTGTGGCGGCTGCAAAGTGAGTATCAAGCTTTAAGCATGGGTGGGACAAGGACTGGGAATGAACAAATGGCATTGGCAAGGGCTAGGCTGGGTGTCTAGGAGGACAGAACACCAGTGCACAATAGGTCCCAGGATACCTTGATTGGGCAGACTCGATGGACCACAGGTCCCCTCCTGCCATTATCATCTATGTTTCTATAGCTTCTTTTATTTATTTATTTATTTATTTAATTTATTTATTTATTAGAGTCTAGGATTACAAGTACCTTTGAGCCAAAGCTCTTTTACAAAGGTTCCACATCAATTGAGGTACAATACAAACATTTCATAGAGTTGAATAACAATGCAGACACAATGTGCAGACATTTTTAAACAGCTGAAATACATTTACGGAAAGTGGGTACCTGAGGGGGCAGGGTAGACAGAGGTAGCTGAGGCTTGGAAAGGACATAAAAAGAGAGGTGCAGCCATGGGCATTTGTCAGGCCTCCAGAAAGTGCATGGGGGATGGGAGGAAAAAATGGGAGGGGAAGTTTGGCTTTAGGATGAGGGAGAGAGGGGGCAGGAGTTGTTAGTGCTAGGAGGGAGATCAGATTATGAAGGACAGTCACAGGAGCTAGAGGCAGCTAGGTGGAGGTGAAGGTTGGCTTTGAATGGGCCTAGCTTTTGCAGAGAGGAGATGTCCTTGTTGAGTCCATTAATCCAGCTAGGAGCTTGGTGTGCAAAGGATCTTTGGCCCTGCATGGTGTGGCACTGAGGAATGTGCAGCATTTGATTTTCTGAACCCCTGGTGAGGCAGGGTAGCATGCTGTATGGAGAAGAGCTTGGACTCCGGGGGGAGCAAGTTGTAGCATAATTTTCTTAGCAGTTAGGCAAGTTAGGTACTTGATATGGTTTGACAACTGGAGCAACCCAGTTTGGGCATAGAGGTCACATGTATGGGTGAGATCGTGGGATCCTGTGATGAATCGTCAGGCTTTGTTTAGGGTCAAGGATAAGTGTCTGACGGATGTGTCAGCTGCAGAGCCATAAATAATCAGACCATAGTCAATTAGCAAGACCACCAAGCTCTGTACTGCTATCCTTAAGCCATCTGAGGTAAGACATTGCCTATGCCTATAAAGGAGACCAATATGTGTGTTTGCAGCTTTGGCTAAGCTATCTATGTGGATGCCATAGGATAGGTTGCTGTCTATGGTGATTCCCAGATATTTAAAGGACAGCACCGTGGCAGTTTGTAATATTAAGGGGGTGAAGCCTATGTTTGTTGTGGGAGCTGCAGAAAAGCATTGATTTGGTTTTCTTATAGCTGAGAACCAGCTTTTGCCTACTAAACCAAGTTTTGATTGAGGTGAAGCCCTTCTGAAGCTTGTTTTGGAGTAGGTGGGGGTCCTGTTGGGTGGTGTGAATTACAGCATTGTCAGCATAGAGTAGGATTTGTTCAAAGACAGGATTGTAGAAGATTGTTCAAGAACAGGCTGAAGAGGAATGGTCTGAGAATGGATTCCTGGGGGACTCCTGAGCATACGGGTTTAGCATCTGCAAGGACATCAGCAAGTTTCACTCTTTAATAATGGTTTTCCAGGTAGCTCTTAAACAAAGTTATAGACTCATGGGAGAGCCCCACTTTTAGCAGTTCTGTAGTGAGTATTAGATGATGGATGGTGTCAAAAACCTTGGTCAGATCTATGAAGACCAAACCAGTGAGGTAATTATTGTCCAGGTAGTTGTGGATTGCTCCTGTGAATTCAAGGAGGGCAGATGTGGTGCTGTGGCCTTTTCTGAAGCCATGCTGTTGTTTACAAAGGATGTTGTGCTTGTCCAGATATTCCATTAGTTGGTCAGATACCAGACTTTCAATGGCCTTAGAGAGGTGGGTAGTATGGATATAGGCCTATGATTCCCACGAAGGGCCTTGTCCCCACTCTTGTGGACTGGTGTCACGGTGGCAGATTTCCATCTGTCAGGGAACTGTCCAAGGGTGGGGGAGAGGTTGAAAATCCAAGTTAGTGGTGATAGCACTTCATCAAGAGTAAGGGACAGCAGTTTGGGGTTGAGTGGGTCTCCACTTATTCTTGATCCTGCAATTGCTTTACTGATGTATACATGGACTTCATGTGTCAAGACTGCTCTGAAGTAAAAGGGGGGTTATTTGAAGAAAGTGGGCGGAAAGGTGTAGGAGGGTGCAGGAGGGAGGTCTTCATCGAAGAAGTCTGGAGGAAGAACACTACTGAGATCAGAGAACATGTTATTGAATGTGTTAGCTATAGTGGAAGGGTTAAGAGTTATAGTCCCATCCACATCCAACATTGTAGGTGATGTTTTGGGCAGTTTCTCTGTAACTTCCTTGAGATTATTCCAGAAGGACTTGCCCTTTCTCCAGGTGTTTGTGAGGGCATCTTTGTAATAGTTACTTTTCTTTAGGCGTATTTCTTTGGTGCAGTTATTTTGGGCATGTTTGTAGTTTTGTATACCTACTTGCCTACCAGTGGCCCAAGCTCAAAACCAGACATGGTCCCTAGCTTTCAGCAATGTTAGGAGATCAGCAGAGAGCCATGGATTGCTAAGGCCTTTTACTTTCCTCTTTTTGAAGGGGGCGTAAATGTCACAGGTGGCATTGAAGGAGTTGATGAAGAAGTCAAGCGCAGAGTTGACATCAGATGCATGGAAGATAGGTGACCAGTCTTGTTGTCTGAGATGTGATTTGAAGTGATTCTATTGACCACATGGAAGAATTCTGCTTTTTATTAGTTTGGGTGTTGCTTGGCTTGGCAGTAGGCATTCATTTTTCTAGGCTTTGATTCCTTCACAACAAAGCCTACAGGTTAATTCTTAATGCTAACCCCCGAATGAACAACTGTAGCCTCTAGCCACTTGTAATATATAGATTTTAAAAATAATAAGTCTAAAAAGCATATAAAAAAATCTTGTGATACATCACTCAGTCCTGTAATAGTATACTTCTGGTCCTTGTAATACTATACTTCCAGCCAATATACTATACTTCCTGTCCTTGTAATACCATTGTTCAGACCTCAGTGCTGTGGCTGTCTGAAGCTTGTTTTTGTCTCATTTTTGTTCCTTCCTGTGATAAAGAAACAGGAGAGGGTGAGGGGCACACAGCAGCCGGACAGTGAGGAGTGAGGGGCACACAGCAAGCAGACAGTGAGGAGCGAGGAACACGAACATGGAACCATCTCTCAACTAATGCAGAGGTAAAACTTTGTCAGCCTCTCGCATCCATATATTACAATAAACAACAGCTATGTTCCGGTGAATCACTTGGCTGTAATTCCATCTCGAGGTTCTGGGGACATAGGAACCTCCTGAGCTTCTCTCTTGAGGTTACCTATATCCCCAGAACCTCTCGATGGAATTACAGCCTTGCTATTGACTGGAACTGATCTATTATACTATTCATATTTGCTCACTATTGAGGTCAGGGCATCATATTTTGATGCAATAACAACTTGGAAGGCATTAAATGGGCAAGCTCCACA
The DNA here is from genome assembly GCA_016271365.2 of Neoceratodus forsteri. NCBI lineage: Eukaryota > Metazoa > Chordata > Ceratodontiformes > Ceratodontidae > Neoceratodus > Neoceratodus forsteri. The sequence continues at coordinate 801,665,017 of CM057454.1, forward strand.
ATTTATTCAGAATATATAATATATTTGTAACAGATGATAACATTCGGTCTACTACAGGAAACAAAATTATTTGTCCTTGCATAAGGAAAAATCTTGGCCAAAATGCATTCTCTGAACATTTCATCAACACTTGGAATCAGATACTAAGTAAAATTTGGCACAGAGAAGTTATATCATTTTTTAAAACCTAAATCAAAATTTTGCATTGATGACTGATGAATGTGTGTTTGCTATGTATGAAAGCTCAATGTACAGTATATATGATTTTGTTAAGTTGCATTATGTGTATCATAATCTGTTGTATTTGATTTTATGATGTTATGTATAAATTCTTTTTATATTTCTTTTGGGACGATCTTGAAAAATCAGCCTTTGGTCAAGAGCCACCCTCCTAGTTATCAGCAATAAACAACAAAACAAACATACAAACATTTGATTAAAAGTGTTTTATTATAGAAGTCCCTCTTGTCTTCCATGAACTGAAACCCCTCCTCCTGACACCTCCCCTTCAACTAGTCATTAAAGACTTCTAGTTTATCCTATCTCACATTTTCCTCACCCTCATCCTACACTGGTAGGATCTCTGAGAAGGCTAGTGAATCTGCTGTCCCCTCAACCTACCCCCACCTTCTGGAAGTTTGACTTAAATACTTCCATTTGCTAACTGGACATGTTATTAGTTCCTAGGTACTGTATACTACCATCTCTGGCTCCCCCATCTAACTTATTATCCCCTCAGTTCTGACTCCATCACTTCTGGCAAAGGTTCCCAGTAGACATGTGACCACTCCAATCAAAATGTCTGGATAGAATGAGTTGCAGTGAGACATTTTGTGGTGTACTGTAGCTAACAGTTGAACAATCTATGGTGTAGGATATAGATGTATATTTACAGCTTGTGCAGTATGCAGATTAGATATCCACACAGATAAAATACTGGGGGAGGGGCAGCTGTTGGAGGGATTATGTACTCAAAAGTTTTTGTGGCTATCATGAAAGTGCTGGCACTGAAATATCTGGTCAGGAAAGATAGGCTCCCCAGGAACATTCTGGTGATAGTTTTCCAGTGTGTGGATGACTTCTGTGTCAAAAAAGATATTGGGACATACACAGGAGAAGCTGTCTGCTGCAAGCAGCTGCATGCATGCTACAGGAGGGTGAACCCCGCACTCCATACAACCAGACCTAACCCTGACAAAGGACATTTAGTATGGAGGGGAGGCAGAGAGAGAAATAGAAGAAACCATGATTGGCATGAATAGAACAGTCTAGGGCAAAGCAACAGAAAGAGTGAAACAGGGGAATTAAAATGGAAGTAGCTTTACGAACAATATCATCATAGTGTACAATTAAGAGGATCTTTTTCAAGAGGATTTCTCTTTGTGCTAGAAGCAGAATGCATGCTTTATTCCTGTAAAGAGCCAAGGTTTTGGGTGGAGCTTCTGGTGAATAGCATCCACATGCACAGAGAAGTCAAGGTGATCATCCAACCAAACTCCAAAGTATTTGAAGGAGGAGACATCCTCAGTTAGCCCACCATCAAGGGTGTAGAAGGACAATGAGACAAAAGTCTGGCTGAACTCTGCCTTGTGCCAAAAGTCACAGAGATCATTTTTTTAGCATGTTAGATGCTGGAAATATCCAGTTGAAACTGAGCAACCAGGTTGGGAGTACAGGCCACAGAGCCATAGATCACTGTATTGTCCATGTACATGAATGTTGCCACAATGGTACAGGCATTTGGGAGGTCATTTAGGAAAATATAGAAATGAATATCTGTGGCTATGGATGGGGGTGGAGTAAGTCTCCAATGCAGACTACTTGGGACTTGCCATCAAGGTAGGAATGGAGCCAAGTAACCACAAGTTTAGAGAGCCCCACACATTTAAGCTCATCCAGAAAAATGGGGTCTGCAACAGTGTCCAATAACTTTGATAGATTAAAAAAGATTGAGGATGTAATTAGGCTTGGGTCCATTCCAGAAGGGATGAATTAAGTGAGCCAGAGTAGGGAAGGGAGGTAGAGTGGGACTTCCAGAAAAATGACTGGAAAGGGGTAAAGAAAGATGAGTCAAGGAATGAGGAGAGTTGGGAAAGGACAAGATGTTCATGAAGCATGGTAGGAAGAAGGAAGATTGTCTGATAACTCCCAGGAGAGGGGGTCACCCCCTTTGCAAAGGGACATGATGGGTACACATTTTCAGACAGCAGGGACATCTGTCTTTTGGAAACATACCAATGTAGTTGCTTTTCAAGTGACAAAAGCGAGCAACAGGGCAGGTGCAGTATACCAGTAGTAACATAACAACCACAAAATATATTTCTCAGTTTTGAGTATAAGGCACTACTGCTCACTCTTATTGAAAGACAGTGCTGCAAATGAACACTTTATTCATTGTATTTGATTGAAGTGATCTGTTGACCGATGCAAAACACAGTGTAAGTTTAACAAAAATTTAAAGTTTCAGTGCTTATAAAATACAAGGCTGTGACTCTTACAATTTCCTACTACTAATTCAAATCACATACTGAAATACATTCAGATATTGCTCATACTAAACACTTTTCCTGAATCCAATGGTCAGCCACAACCCCCACGCTTTGCTCTATGAACTTCATCGGGGGTGTGGTTTGATTTGTTCAGGTAGTATTTAAATACAACACAGAATGTCATGTGACATAAAAAATACCCTTAAAGTGACCAGTGCAATCTAATACCATGTTGATGCAACACAATTATAACTACAAATGTATCCAAATAAAGTGATACCATAAAAAATCTAAAAAGGATACATAGTGAGATATACATATACATTGCTTTTAATAGGTGCCTGTTGGAAAATTTTACACTGTTTTTACTGAAAAAAAAAAACTTTGCTGAAATAGTTATACGCCAAAAGAATTCTGTTGTTCAGCACCGCAGTCTTAATAAATTACAAAGGGCACAAAAAACTGATCTCAAAGTATAGATCCATTCCAATTTTCTAGTTACCAATAAGTTATTTTATATATTAGTGGTTTAACCAGGAGTAGCACACTAAGCTGAAAGCTTTTTTACAGGTGTGACCTGGGAGCACAGGGAAGTTAAGTGACTTGCTCAGGGTCACACAGTATCAAGTGAAAGCTGTGGGATTCAAACCCAGGTCTGGTCTGCTGGATGTCACCAGATTTGCAGCTCAGAGCCTTAAACCACTGCGCTATACTGCCTCCGTTATTTATGGCCCCTTAACAGGATGGTCACTAGGGCTCCAATACTGAGATAATAGCAACAAATTTCAGTATCTTACATCACTTGTTTGTGTTAGTAAACCTTAGAGTGCTGTTTAAAAATGGTGTAGGGGGTTACCTGGCAGCAATCTTTATCTACCAGTATTCATCACAATTGTTTGTGCCATGTCTATGTACTGGCCTGTGTCCACCAGTACAATGTTGCACATTTATTGGCTAGCATTATTACTACATCATCCCAATTTTGAATTTGTTGTAATATCACGTTTTCTGTCCATTTCAAATTGCTATGCATATCTCTTGTTTGACTTAGACAAAATATGGTTCACTTCTCTGGTCACCTTTTTTTTCATGTTTAGTACTATGTGCTTTCTTTTTGTGTAAGATGTGTTTGCACATGTTTGCAGGGATGCATACTTTTGAGGGCAGTATAGTGCAGTGCTTTAGGGCTCTGAGCTGCAAACCTGGAGACTTCGGTTTGAGTCCCACAGCACCCACTTGCATACTGTGTGACCCTGAGCAAGTCACTTGACTTCCTTGTACTCTCAGGTTGCACCTGGAAACAAGCTTTCACTTAGTGTGCCTTTCCTGGTTAAATAATTTCCACTCCACATGTGCTGTAAGAAACTGATCCAGAGATTGAAATTGTAAAATGATTCACATACTGTTAGATCAACTTTTCATGAAACTAGTTGGTAGCTTTTAGTAGATTTTGGGGAAGAGCACCTGCACTATTAGGTGTGCTCCCATACAATTGGGCTTGTATTTGTTTAGAATTTATGTACATTTGAATACCTTTGTCATCACAATTTTGGATACTTATATATGACTATTATTAGTTGCTGTTATCTCGGTAGCGGAGCCCTATTGGTTGTTCTGTTAAGCAACCATACATAAATGTCTAAATGTTAAGTAGGAAATAAGAATGAATCTATATTTTGAAATTAGTTATTCATGCAGTTTGTAAATTATTAAGAGTACAGTGTTGAACAACAGAAATTGTTCAGTGTATAACTATTGTAGCAGATCTTGTACTTCCTGAAAATGAGAGTAAAATTCTTCAGCAGGTAGTTATTAAGAGCAGTGTGTATGTGTGTGTATCTATCTACATCTATCTATATATACATATATATGTGTATATATATATATATAATACAAAATCACACATGCCCCCACAATGCAAAGCATCATGGGCTGCATATGTAAATCACCACAGAATGTTATGCTGGTCCAACTTTAAGCAGAATTGACATGGTGCCGAAAGACCTCTCACACAGTTTGCAAAGGGTGCTAACAGAAGACATAGACACGTGTTTCGTCCTACCAGGACTCATCAGTATGCCTCGTCTGTTTGACACCCCAGTGGACTGGACCAGCTACCCTAGAGGCAGTGTGCCCTGGATATACCGTGGTGAACCCATTAAAATAAAAAACTATTTAAAAGACAAAGAACCTCTGTGCGCAAACACTGAGGCAAGGGTTACCCCAAAGGGCATTTGGCTGGGAAGCCAAGTTTCAAGAAAATACAAAATCACACATGCCCCCACAATGCAAAGCATCATGGGCTGCATATGCAAATCACCACAGAATGTTATGCTGGTCCAACTTTAAGCAGAATTGCATGGTGCCGAAAGGCCTCTCACACAGTTTGCAAAGGGTGCTAACAGAAGACATAGACACGTGTTTCGTCCTACCAGGACTCATCAGTATGCCTCGTCTGTTTGACACTCCAGTGGACTGGACCAGCTACCCTAGAGGCAGTGTGCCCTGGATATACCGTGGTGAACCCATTAAAATAAAAAACTATTTAAGACAAAGAACCCTCCAGCGCAAACACTGAGGCAAGGGTTACCCCAAAGGGCATTTGGCTGGGAAGCCAAGTTTCAAGAAAATACAAAATCACACATGCCCCACAATGCAAAGCATCATGGGCTGCATATGCAAATCACCACAGAATGTTATGCTGGTCCAACTTTAAGCAGAATTGCATGGTGCCGAAAGACCTCTCACACAGTTTGCAAAGGGTGCTAACAGAAGACATAGACACGTGTTTCGTCCTACCAGGACTCATCAGTATGCCTCGTCTGTTTGACACCCCAGTGGACTGGACCAGCTACCCTAGAGGCAGTGTGCCCTATATATATATACACACACACATATACAGTAGACTCCCATTTAACCGAAACCCGGTTAACCAGAAATCCCTTTTAACTGAACTCCGATCTTGTCACCCGTATTTTATAAGTACAGTACTTTACAGCATGATTTAGTAAATACTTCCATCCTGCTTGTGTCTCTTTTTTCAGATAAGTGAAAAAAAGTTATAGTGCAATTCCCAAGTTGACAGTACAGTACAGTATTAGAATTCTGTCAGGGACTGTGATGGCTCACGATTGGTAGTCAGGCATCAGCTGTGTATCAGCAGTTTTCATTAAATTGTTATGATTTGCCAGTTATAACCACTAACAATTATTATTATTATTAAGAACATCAAACAGCTTTTAGTGCATTGGATGCTTGCTAGTCTGTGTGCTGTGCTAAATCTTTCACTAGTTTGTGTAATGAGTTCCACCAAAAGGAAGAGAACTGTGCTTACTTTGCAGCAAAAGCTGCAAATTCTTGACCACATAGAGAATGGTGAGCTAGCAGTTTCTCTTGCCGGGGAGTCTGGGGTAGGCAAATCCACTATAAGTGATATCAAGGATGCCAAGGACAAACTGAGAGAACTTGCTATGTCCATAGAAGGCTCAGTAGGACTAGAAAAAAGGAAAACCATGAGATCATGCAAAGACGACAAGTGTTATGATGCTGTGTATCTGTGGTTCTGCCAGGAAAGGGAGAGGGACACACCAATCTCTGGGCCACTGTTGAAAGAAAAATCATCCTGGCTACACACAAAACTAGGTGGTGATTGGGGGAACTTTGCAGCAAGTGATGGATGGCTGGAACACTTTAGAAAATGACACAGAATCAGGTAACTGAGGCTCTGTGGTTAAAAACCAAGTGCTGCTGAAGAGGGAATTGCTCCATTCCTGCAGCAGCTTCATAACCTTATCAAAGCCAAGTCACAGACAGACCACCAAAACTAAGATGCAGATGAAACCAGGTTGAATTGGAGGAGTCTGCCAGACAAAACTCTCACCCAAAGTACTGAAAAAGATGCTCCTGGCCATAAAAAACAAAAAGACAGGGTAACTATACTGGCTTGTATCGATGCCAATGGCTCACATAAACTACAACTTTTTTGACTGGCAAATCTCATGAGCAGAGGTGCTTTTGACATGTTAACACGTCTGCTTTGCCAAAAATTTATGCCCACCAGAAGAATGCCTGGATGGATATCACACTTTTTGTCAAGTGGTACGAGGAGCACTCTGTGCACAGTGTCAAGAGGCATCGTTTGACTCTAAATCTCCCACTGTATGTTGTTCTTCTGCTTGATAATTCACATGCACACCCTGATATGCCAGTGATCCAAACCAGGGATGGCAGCATTAGGTGTTTGTTCTTGCCACCAAACATAACACGTAAGATTCAGCACTGTGATCAAAGCATATTAGAAATTTTCAAGAAGCAGTACAGAAAATGGTTGCTGCAGTCTGTACTGTCAGACACCGATGAGGACATGATACTACAAGAGATAGTGAAAGCCATATCTGTCAAAGATGTTGTCTAAATGGGTGGAGAGGCTTGGGACTAAGTCAGACCTGACACAATAACAAAGTCTTGGTGCAAGTCAGGCATCTTGGTTATAGATGAACTTGTCTTGGAGACTGAAGTGCAGACTGAAGAGAGAGAACTATTTGACATGGACGAAGATCCAGGCATTGCTGCAATTGCAGAGGACATGATCAGTAACTGATGCATTAATGAAGTTTTTTGCAAAGAATAAATAAATATATATATATATATAGCTGTGTGGACAGTATTCGAGAGTCAAAGTGTGACATTCATACACTCAAAAAACGTTTTATAATTAGGCATGACTTAACCTTAATTCAATATGTATATGTGGTAGTTGCATAATACAAAATATAAAGATAGTTCTGTATTTCTAAGTTTGGAAAAATGCAGTTATTTATGACATCTAAACTACTTCCGTGGGTAACTCAGTGTCCATTATGCATTATTTCCCATTTCTAGTAATAAATAAAATTTTCAAATGCAGTGTCTCTGTCTTCTATTTAAGTGTGTTAGTATACAACATTTAATGATTTGATGTTCTTCCATACCTCTGTGTTGCTATGTAGCCTCCAATGTAGACAGCACTAAAAATACAAACAAGAGATTACCAAAGTTTCATTACTTCATGCTTATACTGTTTATGTCCAGTCTACATGCCTTTCACACTTAAGCTGGACATTAAGTAGAAAGATAAACATTAACAAATCACTTGGTTGTACTTGATTTATTATGTGACCTCACTTGGTTGTACTTGATTTATTATGTGACCATCTCTGTTGCATACTACTACTGTGGGTAATGCAGACACCACAGTAGCAATGCAACATGTGAAATACATGGTACAACTTTTATTAATGGCTTATTATCAACCAAACAACCAATACACATTGGTAAGTACCATGCCACATCAGGGGTCATTTTGACATCAGTGTAGCTCCACAGAGCCAGACTAAGTAGAGGCCCAACCACAGTTAACAACCAGAAAGCACCCAGGCAAGCTGTTTGGTACTGATAACTATACATGAGGGTGACACATGATGCTCCCTGGCAACCCCGTGCCAGCCTTTAAGGGGAAAATGATGCCAAAATATCACACAGGTCCACCCTAAGCTCACCACCACGTGCATCACAGGGATGTCGCTGCAGTAGGGTTCTTGTTCTGCACATAGAATGCCACATCCAAACTGCTGTACAAGTCAAAACAATACACCAGAGTTCCCCATGAACAAGCAAAGGCAAGACAAGAGACAGCTGGATGTTACATCGGTGGCCTGAGCCACATTAGCGGTCAATTTGACAACGCTGTACCTCCACAGAGTCAAACTGAGGGCAGTCCCAACCATAGTTACCAACCAGAAAGCACCCAGGCAAGCTGTTTGGTGTTGATAACTGTAGATGCAGGCATTGCATGGCATCTCCTGGCAACCCATTGCCAGCCATTATGTGGAAAATTATGCCAAAATATCACACAGGCCCACCCTGTGCTCACCACCATGTGCATCACAGGGACACTACTGCTGTAGGGTTCTTGTACTGTACATGGAATGCCACATCCAAACTGCTTGCGTCAGGCCCAGGTGGTGTATTTTTTATTTTCAAACAGTTCCAAGATATTATGCCAAGACTTGACATTTAATTTATAGGCAGTCTCATTGTAAATAAATCTGCTAAATGTTTTTGCCAGATGAATCCAAACCACTGATGTTGCCTAACAGGCACTAGTACACACATGCAATGACCAGATTCCAGTACTACAAATGGTATCCCTCCCACACCCCTGAATGTACTAAGCACTGCCATGAGCAGCCCTTCTGAGGTAAGTCCAAGTTCTGTATTTTTTATTTTTAAACAGTTCCAACATATTGCGCCATCACTTGACATCTAATTTAGAAACAGTCTTATTAAAAATAAATCAGGAAAATGTTTTTGCCAGATGAATCCAAAACAATGATGCTGCCCTACAGGCAGTAGTACACCCAGGCAATGACCCAGTTATTACACATGGTACCCCTCCCCTTCCCATGCCATGAGCAGTCATTTTGAGGTAGGCCCAAGTGCTGTATTCTTTTATTTTTAAACAGTTCCAACATATTATGCCACCACTTGATGTCTAGTTTAGAAGCAGTCTCATTCCTACACGTAGTAACTCCCCATAACCTCGAATAAACTGACCAATGCCATAAGAAGCATTTTTGAGGTAGGCCCCATTGCTGTAGTTTTTTTATTTCAAACAGTTCCAATATATTATGCCACCACCCACACCTGAACCCTAGTTCAGTATGCTAATACAATGATGCTCCTTTATAATCTTACATCAAGAAAGGCAACTTTATCATTTTAAAATAACACCACACACACACACCTACCTTAACTGGAGCCAGCATCACCCCTTCTTTCCAAAAATTACAAGCAACTCGCATAAATTGCATTTTTGTTTTATTTAAAACATTTTAAGAGTGCAGCTTTTATATTCATTCCACATGCACACTTCTAAAATAGAGCCATCATGACATCAACAGGTGCAGCATTCATTCAACAAATACACATTCTTAGAATTTACCAGTAGGAACCCCACAGGTGTTGTTTTTTCCCCATTTAAACATGATTAAATTCATCACCAGGGGAAAGTTCACCAATATTAGCAATATTCTGAAAAAAATCTAATTATACATTGAAAACCCACTGAATGGATTGCAAACAAAAAAAACTATAAATCTCTAACAAAACTGTATTTGATTAGACTAGTCACATATATGCATAGCCCCATTTTGAAGAGAGGCCATTCACAAACAGCTGGGCCATGATAGAACACACAAATTTAACTTTTCTGCCCCCAAAGATGATAGAACACAACTACTGCACTATAGCCAGATAGTATTTAATATGCCCTAGTAAAACAGTGCCAGCACCACAGGAAAGTTCAGTTGATATACTTCCCAAACAAAAATGTAAAATATACTATTTAATATGCCCCATTTAAACACTAACTGCACCAGAAGAAAGTTCTGCTGATATACTTCCCATACACAACTTTAAAATATACTATTTAAAATGCCCCATTTACACAGTGCTAGAACCAGAGGAAAGTTCTACTGATATACTTCCCAAGCAAAACTTTAAAATATACTCATTGTGCTGCACATCCCACTAATCCAATCATCCTCTATTTTGAAGAGGGGCCCTTCACAAACAGCAGGACCATGAAGTCTTCAGGTGAATACTTTACTTTTTCTGTCCACAAAATGACACAGAATAACTGCTGCACTTTGGCCAGTCACTATTTAATATGCCTCCCAGAATTTTAACTTGCTGTTTTGTAGCAGAATGCTGAAGATCATGTTTTCTAGTGACTGGAGACCTCTGAGATCCATCCAAACTCCTGTGCAGTACACCAGATTTAAAATGGACAATGCCTCATTCTACCTGTTTTTAAGAATGGTAAATGGGAGAAGCAGCTGGAAAATAACAGTTTTGTTTAAAGCCAGAGTACAAACACTGAATGCCAGATGTCACATTTGGTTCCGGTTAGTTGTACCAATACCAGCATCTTCATCATCCATGTGGGTAACATGGACACGACAGCAAGAGCCACAGCTTTTGATGCTGCTGCCCCTAGCAGGCTCTATGTACCGCTGCATTAAGATTGCAGATTTGTGTAGGAGAAACACATTAAGCATTGTTAACTGACGCTGAAAAAAATCCCACAAAGCATAAAGGCAGAATACACAAAAGAAATTATGCAGCTACATAAGACACCACAGTAATGCACGAAAGTTATAAATTACATGTGGTGTCATGTAAATGTGATTACATCTGCATAAAATCAATAAACACTGGGGGACAGTTACACATCCACTCTGTCCAATAAAAAAGAAAACTTTAGTAGTGTGCTTTAAATACAGTAAATTTAAAGGTCACCAAGATGTTTAGCACAGCCATGTCACAAAATGGCTGCCTTTTTTAAGGCTATTTTCATTACTAAAATGTTGACACAATAAAATAAAAATACTTACACCCTTTTTTTATGTACACTATTCTTGACCATATTGGCAACAGTACAGAGCACAATCTATGTCATCTTTTATGAGATATTCCTTACTGGTGTAAGAGGTGGTCTATTGGCACATTTTTATTTGCGTTGGGTAAATTGGCACCAGCATGTATGTTTGCCTAACATTGTATTCAGTTGTATTGGTGATGCTGTATCCAGTTCACATGTGCAGTTCTATTATTTGTATATTTATTTTCCAATCATGGAAATTTGATGCAATTAGGTTTCTGTTTTATTTATAATGCAATTAAATATTTTTCTGTTTTTAAATTGCTCCCCAGAGGAAGCAACAGGTTTGCGAAACTTTGGGACTGGGCTGAAAGAAAAAATTAAAAATTCTACATTAATTTACATATGGATCTGTACACCTTGACAACCAGCTCCACGCATAAATATTTCTTATTTTATGTATTTCCCGTGGACATCATATTTTGGCTTTATATGCTAGATCTAACCTGCTGAGGGGGCCTCAGCAAGTTCACACAACCAGAAACAATAATCAGAATGTCTATAAGAGTGACTTGGATTGTGCAGTATGGCTTTATTCAACATATGGAAAATTAAAGCAGAAGTGGACCACCCCCCCACAAGGGTCAGTCTAGGCTGGACAGGTACACTTTGCAAACTCTCCTTGCATGCAGTACAGTTCATGAACACACAACAGAACAATCTTCTTCCCAAAATGTGCATTAATGCACACGAACATTTTCTTCCCATGAGTGTCATTTACTGAATCTAAGACACAATCAGAACTCTTCTTCGAATATAGGTACACATACAGTAAATGGAACTCAGTCACACACCTTAACCTGCAGCTTGGCCCTTGCTCAGGTAAAATTGATGCCATTTATGAACAAGGAAGCCCTGCCATGTAAGCACTTCGATGGCGTTCCTCCCATCCTTTACCCCAGCTGACAGTCTCTGCCATTCTTCAGGGTTACACCATCGAAACCCCCATTCCACTCTCCACTTTCCTCGGAGGCACTGCCCTCTAATCGACATGCTTCCTCCACCTCAGAATCTCCCATGAGGCTTGGACTTGGGCCTTCCACCCATGGATCTACTGAACCTGCATTGGCAGCATCCAGTTCCACCCTCTGTGGTGTGGAACACTTAACTCGTTCTGGGCCTTGCAAATCATTGTCAAAGACAGTGTCCAGGAACTCCTTTACAAACTCTATGGGGTCTCTTACACTGCACCCAGCCTGTCACTGTTGTTCCAATTCTACCGGGTCCCCTGTCTGTGTCCAAGATGGAGCTAAACAGATGCATTTCACTTTAGCTACCCTTGTGCCACCTGACATGTTCATCCCAAATTGAGTTCTACGGTCTGTGCAATGTGGAATGGGCAGAACATGTCTTTCTGGCTTTAGGCATACTATGCACACATTAACTGGATAGTTCGGCAAAGCCACCTCAGTGGGTGCTGATGAACAGTCATGCAATTGCTCAGAATGGGCTCATTCTTGTTCTTGTTGAGCTATCCATGCCCTGGCATGGAATAGGTAGTGAAGGGGTTGCTGTGCCATGTTCTGTAAATTAAAACACACAAGTCCCAAAATTACTATTGTTGCAAGCACTCTGAGATTTGGTTTTAACGCATTGGAAAAAGTTCACAAGCATGCTATCTGCCTGCTGCAATTGTATTCCACAACTTAGCAAGAAACCATTTGAAACTTTGTTTTGGGATTGAAAACACTGTTCTAAAATGGCACTGCTTTGTTTACATTGCTGACTACACCCCATCATGGCGACTGTAACTTTGCATCACACTGAGTTAAAAACTGTTAGGATTCTTTCTGGATCTTCTGCATCTCAACTGACTTTTCTCAACCACAACTTCACTTTACTTTTTCTCAATCTGTATTTTACAAGCACTTGGACCAGACTGATCGTTTATCTTAAAGTTCACTTTCTTGTAAAAGAGCACTTTCATACACAAAGTCCAAGATTTAACAGTCCACAAAACTCTCTCTTTCAGTACTTTTGCTGCATTTGCTCAAGTTCTTACAGTTTTCTGACCTTAGCACTGCACTCATTTACTTTTGCAGAGGGTACTTACAGGCAATTGATGGTTTTCACCATCGATGGAATATGGCCTGCTGCCAACTCAAGGAAGACCTCTCGGGTGAAATGGGCTGGTGGGACCGCCAGTCATTGCTGTGATCACCTTAAGCACTCTCCAGTCAGTCAGCATATGGGTTGAGTACCGGTTATTTGTGAAAAAGGAAAACTGCTGATGCAAAAGCATTTTTACTGTAAGCGATTCCTTCTTTCTGCTGCACGAACTACATGCTGCTCGCACAATGCAGGCTGCTCCTCCACAAATGCTCCACAAGCTGAGACTCAGGCAATGGTGGGGCTTAGGTGCACTTGGACCAATCAGATGATGTCATGCAAATGAGCTCTCTCTCTCTTTCTCTGCTGCACTCCTGCAAGGCAATCATCGAGAAGGCAAAATTTAACCTGCAAACTGTCACTTTTTTCTTGGCTTGAAATTTCAGTGGGATAAGCATTTTAAAGGCATTTTCTCTCAGTACTTGGTGCATTTTCCTTAGCCACTCCCCCAAATTTCACTATACACACCCGAAACTTTCTGAGTACTTAGACAACACTGTCTTTTAAGTCAACAAATACATTTCTCTAGAAATTTGCAACTTTTAAACAGTTTTTTAAGCACTTTTACCACAAGGCAAGGCAATTATTTCTCATTCCACAATTTAAAACTGAACACACAAGCAGCAAATTCTTCCTCTTTCTTTTCCACAGAAACTCAGCCAGCACAAGACTTTCAGGTGGCATTTTACTTGGCACAACTTTGCTTTCTGGTAAATGATCTTCTGTTTGGGGCACCACTAACAGACATGATGATCCTAGACATACCCTCAGCATGTCTCTCACCCCAAATTAAATATTCCAGATGAGCCCCCTATTTTTAGTAAACTGCAGGCCACTTTTTAACTAGTGAGCACACCCACCATTAAAATCTGGAAACACTGATACCCACATACTAGCATACCATTTTACTTCACAAAAAGGTAGGTACCACTCTTGGTGTTAGGATGTATATCTGGCTCATTTTCTGGAGGAAGAGAGTGGTGGGGGTACATAAACAAAACAACATGAACCTTGTGTTAATAGCACAACCCAGTCTTGGGTGGAGGCAGCTAGGCATATGCTTGATCTAACCTGCTGAGGGGGCCCCAGCAAATCTACACAACCAGAAGCAGTAATCGAATGTCCATAACAGTGACTGGGATTGTGCAGTACGGCTTTATTAAACAGGTGGAAAATTAGAGCAGAAGTGGACCACCAAGTGTCGGTATAGGCTGGACAGGTACATTTCGTGAACTCTCCTTGAATGCAGTATAGTTCATGAACACGCAACAGAACAATCTTCATGCCAAATTCCCAAAAGGTGCATTAGTGGACACCCGGCCATACACATGAACATTTTCCTGCCATAAGTGTCATTTAGTGAACCTAAGTCACACATTCAGATCTCTTCTTTGAACATAGGTGAACACACGTGAAACGCAGTCACACACCTTATCCTGCAGCTTGGCCCTTGCTCAGGTAAAATTGTTGCCCTTTATGAACTAGGAAGCTGTGTAAGCACTTAGATGGTGTTCCTCCCACCCTTAGCCCCAATCAACAGTCTCTACCATTCTTCAGGGTTACACCATAGAAACCCTCATTCCCCACCGTGATGCTAGAGGTCCCACACTTTAACTTTGTCACTTACTGGGGTGACCAAAGAACCAAACTGCACTCACTTGAGTGAACAGTTTAACAGTACTTCACTCACTTGGGTGAAACTAGGGGCACTGACAAGTGTGATACAGCCTTATCTATGGGCAAGCAGACCCCAGACTATCAAATTCCCTAAAGATTTGGAGATCTAGTCTCCTAAAACAGTAATCTTGAAGGTTGCCACATCCACAGGGCATGTAACAGTAAAAGAAAAAGAAAGGCATGCTCCTGGGTAGCTGATCAAACAGTCTATTTCAGGTGCTCTCCAAGGCAGCTGAAAACACCACAGAACATTTGGGAGATTGCCCCTTGAGTCCACTGAGAACAAGTACTTCCTTCCACTTCACTGGGAGTAGAAATCAGGAAATCCTGCTGTAGCACTGGTATCCACCACTTCACTGGAAGCTGGAAATGTCATTCCTCTAGGGTGAGAAATCCTGGACCCTCTCCTCAGGGCCGACTGGCAATCCTTTTGCCACTCTCACCTCTTCACTGAAGCTCCAACTCTGACTGACTCCAGACTGAGCATCCTAAGTTCCCCAGAGCAGCTGTCCACTGAATGTGGCTTATGCTGCTGCGAGAGTTCCAAATGACCTAATCATTCTTCCCTCAGGCTAGCTAAGCAAACAGTGATGTCATTATGTAAGAAACCCCTAGTGAGCTCCCTACCAACTGCCCATTTCCTTCCTAACAATAATACTGATAGGATTCTTGTAACCCCAGGGAACTGGGTGGTTTTATATATATATATATATATATATATATTCTTTGCAAAACAATTCTTTAATGTATCGGTTAAGGTTCCAGAGAACCCTAATGCTCACCCCATTCTTCTATACTGTACCCATATAGTACCCATCTCAGCTTATTTCCTCAAGGAATGGGATGATTGTATGAGTGTTAGGGTTCACAACCCCAAGGCACACACACACACCCACACCTGTGGCTGTGTGCAGGATGGGGGTGGGGTGAAAACCTGAACACCACATTTCCTGACTTTTGTCCCTCAAACCCTGACTGATGCATTAACAAAGTTTTTTTGCAAGAATTTCCCTACTTTTTGAGGCAGTATAATTGTATCCTTATTTGGCTGTAGAAGCACGGTGCCCTCCGGGCCCTGCTCTCCCATCCCTCCATAGATTTATTTCATGTATTTATTTATTTAAACATTTGATAACCGGGAAAAGCACACTTTGCCAAGGCTCATTTCCAGGTGCGATCTGTGGGTGAGGGGGAAGGAGTTACAACAGTATACAGTGGTAGTTACAGATAAGTTGCCTGGTACTGAGGTACACCACTTGACGCGGTACTCTACCAGTTGGTGTAACTCTTGCTGCATCACTGTGCCGATTGGTGCAGCACAATATTGTGATGAATCACTGCTTTGTATTTTGAATCAAAATGCATTTTCCCCCAATCCATCTGGTGGTTACTGCAACACATCTAGTGTCCAAGATTGTGTTTGCAGGTGCCCCAGCAGGTGGTGTGGATGTGATATACTGTGAGGCATTTCCAAGCAGTGGTAGTGTGATCTGTGTACAGTAGATCACATTTGAGATATGCTAAAAAAAAAATGTTCAAGTCAAATACTGTGACAGGAAACAGTTTGTTTTTATTTTTCACAGGTAAAACTGATTCATGAAAGCTAGACCCAAATTTGCCTACAGTAGTACACAATAGATTGAATGTGAAAATTGCTAGGTCTGAAAAGAGGTTAGAAAACATAAACTTCTTAGAACTTTGTGTGGGTTTTCATTAGAGCCAATTCCAATACAATACATCCCTTCAGCAATATATTTACATTGAAGTGTGCCATATGAACAACTGTAAGTCTATAAGTCTACAAACGCTGAAGTGTTACAGATTGATAGGTTCACCATATTTATTCTTATACAATGTGCCTAAACATCCTATCATCTGCTGGGTATAAGAAATCACAGGATGTGTAATTATTTTTATGACCCACCCCATGTGTGTATTTCTTTATGATCACACAACTTGTCTTGTGCTATCACTAACATGTGTTGTATGCAGCATGAATGCAGAGTGGAGGGGTCAGGGGTCTGAACCATTCTTTTGAATTATTTACCTGTGTGATAGCTGTCAGAGTATACCAACCTACTGTGTTTTTTT
Source organism: Neoceratodus forsteri (assembly GCA_016271365.2). Lineage (NCBI taxonomy): Eukaryota > Metazoa > Chordata > Ceratodontiformes > Ceratodontidae > Neoceratodus > Neoceratodus forsteri. The sequence continues at coordinate 801,681,865 of CM057454.1, forward strand.
CACTTAAAATAAACAAACCTCTCATATATAGGGGAGATAAAGAGAGAAAGAGAAGAGTATTTGCCATGAGGACTACATTAACCTTTGAAATTGTTTATCTCAGTTTCATCCATGCCCCATAGCAAAACAGCTTTGAATCAGGCCACATGCGAAGCAACCACAGAATTCTTGAGGTCTTATGGCAGTGTAATGATCTCATTGGTAGCACTCTGGAAAAGTGGATACAAACATAAAATGATAAGTTTGCCCTTGTGGAGTTGTTATGAGTCCAGTAGCATTGGAATGCCAAGGTCAGGAAGAGAGATACAGTGCACACAAGTCACCTTTTGGACCTAAGTTTAGGGTTATGAAATACCACACCATTTTCTGAATTTATTGTTACACTTAAAAATAAACTGCAGATTCTGATGCCCTAATTATAGTTAAGAAATTGATATTTTGTTCAACAAAGAGGGCGTAAAGATGTAACTACATACATTTTTATTATGTACACCACAATGTCATTTTTTCTCTCAACGAGAAACTGGCATGTTGATCTTGCTTGTTAAGAGTTCTGTGTTAAATTAAACAATAGTTCTAGGAATACAGAAAGTCTGTTTTACAAATAAACCATATTTATGGAAAATGGAGTAAACGTTCAGTTCTTTTGATAAAGGACATGAGTAAATAGCATAATTGCCACACTCTATAATGTTTTAAAAAGTGATCAAGTCAGAGAATTTGCTTTATCTTGCAACCAATTACAGCCCATTTGACCTCGCTTCTTGTTCAGGACTGACTATATTTGTTTCACTGGAATGTGCACAAAAAACTGAACAAATAAAAGGTAGCTAGCAGCACTACTTTAGCCAGCTCATCCTAAAATGATTCGATCACCTTGCTTCTTGACTACAGCCAATGCAATGCAATCCATTTGAGCACTGTCAGCCACGGATATGGATAGCACATTGCTGTCTCAAACACTACAGCCCTAAATGCAAGGATAGTTTAAATGATGATAGTGGGTGTTGTGCAGGGACCATAATAAGGTAGAGGTGGGGGCATCTTGAAGTTAAAGTTATTGTTTCATGAACACGTTTCTTGCCTAATTAAACCTGATCATTGTCACTAACACAGACAAATAGATGTTTATTTATTTACAAAATATTGATATTGATGGCAGAGGGGAGAGAGAGAGAGAGAGGTGGGGTTCCTATATAAGTGCGAAGGGGGTGGAAGGTTCAAATAGAAAGGAAAAGCTATGCTAACAATTGCAGGTGTCTGAGATAAGTACAACCGCAGTGTGTCTATAAGCCGTGGTCAGAACGCCATCATGAGAACCAGGAGATCGCTGGCTACAAATACTACATGAGCCAAATGCTTTCTGACTGACCTTGGGCAAGTAGCTTTACCGTCTTGTGCTGTAGCCCACCCAGCTGCAGAAGTAGACAGAAGAAGGACCTTGCCAGAAACCAGATGTTGCATCTCCGCTGAACCATACTGGGTACATATACTTCTACATAATTTAAAATAATACATCTAAAAGACTTACATTATCATTTTTATCACAAAATGCAGCTTTAGGTTTCAAAATGTATAGGTTAAGTCGGTGGAGGGGAGGTCACCAATATATGATAACAATTTTGAAGCATTTTAAATATTTACTTGGGAATGTGGCTGTTTTGCAAAGGAATGTAAATAGCAAAGAGAGATGGTTGGTAATGATACAATGTGCACTGTAATCACAATCAGTTTTAAGTACTGTACTTCTCAGTACAGAATGCAGTTGCATCATTTGCTCCAGTTTGCAAAACCAAAATGTTTGTTGTTAACAGCTCACTTTACTTTGTAGATATGCGCTTCATTTTGCCACAGTTTCTAATGCCATTAATACTGAACAAAACTTTTGGAAAAAAATAACAAACATGCCCACCTGAGTTATATATATCTATATATTTTGTGAGTGAGTTTTACTGTTCTGGAGTTAAATATAAATGAAATAGTCTACTGAAACAAAAGGTAAGAGGCATATACTGATTCATTGTATAATTAATTGAAGTTTATTCAAGACAAAATGTAGTGACAGACATCACAACATCAATTGCATATAGTAATCTAAACAACATTTTTCTGATTAAATACATATTTTATAAAAACTTTAAATAGTCTAAAGTTCTGAATAAATTTGCTTCCTTCATTTTGTTAGGCTAATGCAATACTGTATTTTTAAATCATTTCGGTGAAATAAATATGGGTCCGCTGAATTAACAATGCATTGATTAATTACAAGAGACATGTAACACTTTTGTAGGCAAAAGGATAACAGCATGAAACTTAAAAAAAAAAAATAAATAAAGTTTGGGCAAATTCTCATTTCAGAATAGCACTAAAATTCCCAGTGATGCAAACCTCAGCTCCTTGGTGTCAATTTCACCAAATGAATTCAGTGCCATGTAGAATGCTCACTTTTAATGTATACATGTTTGTTTGTTCTATTTGGAGAAACTCATGCTCACTTTTCATTGTGATAACATACCTCTTTCTGCCCCCTTTTAGCAACCCAGAAATTGTATCTTTAACATCTTTTAAAATCATCACTTGTGTCTTATAAATATCAAAATCTGAATATCTCCTTTAGGATTTTGTGATCTTGAGCACTACATAGTACAGTTTGTGACACTTCCTGCAGTACTGACAGATGTTGAACTGTTGCTCCAACAACTGTGTTAACAGGGAAACAGAAGAAGAACTGGGGGATTTTACATCCGATGTGTCTTTACAAGTTAAATACAACCATGATAAGACAAGTGAGCAGCCTGGCATTGAGAAACACGAAAGAAAGGGAGAGTCAAGCCAAGTCAGATGTCTGAGGTTTTATGTGAAGAAAATGATTAATTTCTGTTCAGCTCAGCAGTAACTGATGTTGGCTCATGGAAGGCAAGTGTGCATCTACAATATAGTCACAGAGTCACACTGATCCAAATGAGAAATACCAACAATGATGATCTTCTAGACCTAGTAGAACACTGCTGGAGATAAACAGCACACGACTTTCAAAGCAGTAATAGGGATGCTGTAAAGTATAATATAACACAGATATATGCTGTTTTGTTTAGTTGCAATTTATTAAAGATCTGTCTGTGATGGGATGGACCTGATGGGAAGTGAATTTGATTAAAAAAGACAGAAGTGTATTGACCAGAGACAGGTATTAAATAAAAAAAATTAAAATGACTTTGTTTTCTGATTGTTTAGAAAGATAGAATTTGACAGCAGTTAATAACTGCTTGGCCCACACAGTCTGCCCATTTTTCCATACCTACAGTAACTGATACTGGTCCTCAAATGCTAGTTTGTATCTACAGTATATGCAAATGTGATGATGTCAGATTAGTGAGTTAGTTATGTTTCCGACTATTGCAATTGTAATTTGACATTTTCAGACATATATACTGAAAATGTTGCCATTTGTATATGCATTGTAACTAGGTGCTTATAAATTGTACTGTGATGTTGTTTGTATCTTGATTAAACTATTCAATAAAAATTATTAACTACAGCGTGCAGGACGAAAACTGTGTTTCCAATTGATCTTTCACCTCAGCATTAAATATTGTAAATTATGTCAGAAATGACTGATACCGATTTTGAAAAACCAACACTCAGCAGATCTGAATTCTGGTTTAATTTATTTTATGTGTGAAACGCAGAGTACTCAGAATTCCCTTACTTGTTGCAACCTTCCTCACAAAGATAGCTCTGAATGCTGCAGTTCTGTATGTCTTCTCACTGCTCATCCCAGTTGTGGCCTGGTGGCTTTTGTATGTATTGTAAACACCATACAGTTTCATTGTGCATGCACCATACAACCTCTGGCGTATTCTTTTTTTTTATCATGTTATCTGAAATTGCTGTATGGTTTTATGCATAATTGTTACTATTTTCCTTCCCTTCATTTCCTCTAGGTCCCATCTGGAAATGAGCTTAAGCTCAGTGTGCGTTTCTTGGATATTAATAATTACTAGAAAATAACTAATTAAATAATCCCCAGCTGTCTTCTGTACTCTAACAACACAAAGTTGCACTGTGACCTAGCACCCCCCAGCACTACACACACACACACACACACACACACAAACACTGGTGGCAAACCACTTGTATGTACACCAATTTACCAGTCTCTCATCCCATTTTTGATTGAGACAAAAATATTGCATCTTCACCAAAACATTTGTTTCAATTCCACTGCTGGTTTCACATGGATAATAACAAGGGCATAGTGCAGTGATGCTGTATCGCTGCAGTGATTTTAGGAATAGTATTTCACAACATGACCGATCCACCAACGAGGGATTGCTCGAGGTTCCCAGGGTTTGTTTAAAGACATCTGGAACATGTGCATTCTTTTACGCTGCCCCTGCCCTGTGGAATTCTCTACCTCATCAGATATGAGGCTGCCTGACAGTCGAGAGCTTTAAAATGGAGTTAAAAACATTCTTATTTTTAAAAGCTTATGAAGAATGATTTTATTATTGTTTTAATGTCTGTTATATTAAATGTTTATTTGTACAGCACTTTGGTTTTTGAAAAGCGCTCAAAAATAAAATTGTACTTACTTACTTACACAAGGAAAGCAATATGGGAGTTAGTCTGCATTAATAAAAAACTCATGAACTGCAGTTTCTGTCAGAAGCAGAAATTAAATTTAGACTGCCTCCTTCCCTTTGCAGTCTAAATGCTAGGCCCCCTGAAGAAATTTCTCCTTCACTCAAAATGGACGGCCAGCCAGGTCAATTTTTTAGATTTAGCATGCCACCCTAAATCAGAAACTGACCCTGTGCAGTAATGTATTGACTTTTTTTTTACTGAGACTCCAAATGGAAGTGCACGACTATTATTTAATTACTCATTTATTACTTAGTAGCTAGGTGCAAGGTGAATTGGTGTGCTTTATCAAATCACGACAAAAGCAACATTTTTCTATTATTGAGGTTGCCTCAACAGAACTACTTTATATTTTAAAATCATAATTCATATTTTTAAACAAAAGCCATGCACTGCACAGGTGCACTAGGTATGATAATACTTAAAAATAGTTCTCTGAATATGCTTATGAGCTTCTGTCCTACAGTACCTTGCTTCTCATTAACCTTTTGTCTGATGATAACTTCAAAAATCAAACAATAACTTCATGCCCCTGGCTTGCACTCCCGTTTCCAAAAGGTTGTTATTAATGAATGTTCAGGTGTTTACTGGCCCCTCCAGCTTCTCTTTTTTTTCTGAAAAAATTAAATCATTTAACAGCCTTTACAAATGGACATCCAATGTACAGCTCAGGTGATAATTACATAGCCCATAAATGCTATACAGTATGTGTTGGGAATTTAGTGGTATCCCAGTACCTATAATGAAATCTGCACAGTTCCAGTTCCCTGCTTGGACAAGCTAAAATATATATATATATATATATATATATATATATATATATATATATATATATATATATATATATATTGCTTGTCATATTACTTTTTCATAACAGTGCAGCAATGTATAAGAAATATTTTCAAAGATTTTCTGTATCTGTTTCATTCAAATGTAACAGTGTAACAAAAATGTACTACAAACTGTATGGTGGTTGCTTTTGGTTATCCAAGCAGGTATTTGGAACTGTGCAGATTTCTTTCTGATGATGCACTGAATAAGGAGCATATCAAACCAGTGTTAATTATCTTGTTCTACTAATTTATACTTCTTACGTATTTATTATAATTATATTGTTATATAATACATTGTATAAACATGCATGAGAGGTGATGTGACAGTGGCAGATTGCCAGTCTTTTCTGTTTATTTGGAAACTAAAAAGCAAACACACTTTTATTTAACTAATGTCTGCATACTTATTGCAAAGGGGTGAGAGAGTAGGGAATTGGGGACTGGGAGGGAGCCTATGCTATGGATTTTTTTTTTTTACAGTAAGGGGTGGAAAAGCTGGGGATTAGAGACTGGGGAGGGAACTATATTCTATGGATAAAAGCAGGAGATTGGGACTGAGGATTTTTTACATAATAGCCAGGTGTGATTCCTGTCCCCCCACATACCAAAATTCACATGCTGATGAATGCTAACCTGCTAAAAAGCAAAAACACTTTTTTCAACTATAGTTTGCAAAATTTTTGTAAAGAAACGTATTCCCTAAGTAACAGTATCCAGAAGCAGTATATAGATCTTAATATTGAAAATTAAATACGAGTTTGCTTTTTACAGAACTATTAACCTATTATGTGCCACATCAGCTGAAGTATTACCTTTTTGTGCTGCTTATGCAAAATAGTAACACTTCCATTAATGTGACTCCCTTCCATTTAAATATGTAGCTGCTTTTGATTAGCTGTTTTGCATTAACCTTTATAGTTTAGAAGTGTTTGCAAAGTGCAATGGCCAAAGAACATGGTCTCTACATATAGCATTCTAGAGCTCCTGTCCTGTTGACATTGCACTTTGAAACATTTTTTGTATCTGCAGCATTATTTACAGGCTACTGTTGTGAGTGTTTGACTTGAAGATGTGGTGGAAATTGGAAAGTGGGTGTGAAAGTTATCTAATTAGCATAACAAAACATTGACTAAAAATTCCTGTAACTAATGAGCAGATGGGGTGGTGGAGGGTGGCTTGCATTGAATACCAGCCAGTCAGCCACCTTTCCCTCCTCAACATACACTGTCACATGATTGTTGTATCTTAAAGGAGAAGTCCACCCAAAACTTTAAAAAATATATGATGTGCAGAGTGTTTTAATTTGTATGTGAAGTTAGAGTGTTTCCTTCCCTCTGACTGGTATTAGGAGTTTTTCCTAAATTAGCCTGCTAGTTTTATACTAGTTTTATGACCCCTGGGGATCTTCATCCTTGACAGCTTAATTGTATTTCTTGTTCCTACAGTGCATCTTGTCTCATGTGACAGTGATGTAAGAGAGACCCAACATTCAGCACACACATGCCAAACAAACTAAAAATCTTGGAAGCATTACAAGCTGCACAAAAATTACCAGCAGCAAAGTTTTTCAGGACAGTAAAACATTTACGATGAGGGTGGTCAGCAAGCTGAATTCTACAAATTTTAAAATATAACCATCTCTATTGTTGTGAACTGATTGTAAAGCAATGTTTTCTGCTGGATTTATGGGCTCTGCTACATCACCATCACATGAAACAAAGTGCATTGTAGGACAAAGAAATACAAATAAGTCACTTGATATGGAGATCTTCAGGGGTCGTAAAACTACCCTAAAGCTAGTAGACTAATTTAGGAAAAACTCCTAACACCAGTCAGAGGGAAGGAAATACTAGAACTTCACATACAAAGTAAAACACTCTGCACAACTTATATTTTTTCAAGTTTTGGGTGGACTTCTCCTTTAAGTAAGCTACTGGGGGAGGGCCCTTCAATGACTCAAGCCTTGACTGCAAATTGATGGAGGGGGGGTGTTGTACTGCATACCAGCCAGACAGCTTCCTATGCTCCAGTAAACATACTATATATATATATATATATATATATTAGAAGCCAAAAAACTCCATTTAATGCATTAGTTAGGGTTGTTCCACAGCGACAAAAGTGAGAAATTTGCTGTTAGGGTTGAAAACCCCTTGGACCCCACCCACCCCAAACCGGCATTGGGGTGTGCATTGGGATCGTCAGCCCTAACTCTCACCCCATGACATGTGCAAAGCAGCAGAAGTATAGGAGAATGGGGTGAGAGTTAGAACCCACGATCCCAATGCACCCCAATGCGGTTGGGGATAGGGGGGTCCAGGGTTTTCAACCCTAACAACGAATTTCCTCACTTTTGTAAGCTTGGAACAACCTAACTAATACATTAAATGGAGTTTTGCCTCTAATTTCCTTCTTTTGAGAATGATAATGAAATAGTGAATGTAATGCAGTGGCGGGGAGGCGGGGCCCAAGGGCCGCTCCTCATGATGTGTTGTGGCATACTAACAGGGACAGCAAGCGCAAACAGAAATGCTAACAGTGGCGCACATGGTAACACAAGCACGTAATGAGAACAGAAGGGTAAGCACATGGTGGCGTGGCGGAATGGTCTGCTCCGTGATGTGTTGTCACATAGTAACATGGTGCCTGCAAACAGAAATGTCAATGGGCATGATGATGTGAAGTGAAACAGTAAGATAAAAAGTACTGTAGACAGAAATGGCAAAAATAACAGAAGCATGATGCAAATGAAAGCATAAGGATAGCGCACATGGTGGCGCGAGGCGTCAATGGTAAGTGAAGCAGTGACGGATCCATAGCGGAAAGGGCAACAGTAACAGTAATGTAAGCGCACAGGCTGGTTTTCCCAAAACCTGCATTGAGAAAGACAGTGAGTACAAATAATGTATGCAAAATAATGAGTATCGGAGCAGAAAATGAGATCTTGGAATACTAAATACATTATATCTCAGGAACCGTATGACGTAGAAAAAAATTTAAAAGTCATATTATTTACAACTGTCCTGGCTAATTTAGCTCTTAGCCCCACTGTGGGGCTAAGAAATTTTCTGATGAAAAGTCCGTATCTTGCACCGTTTCCGAGATACGGGCCCTGAAAGGCGCGGCGAACACCGTAATGTTATCGTATGGGAAAAAAAGGAAAGTTCAGAGCCATAACTTTGCCTCCCTGTAATATTTTTTCACCAAACTACTGAAAGGCACATCTGTGGGCTGTTGGCTGTCTTCCCTCCAAATTTCAGGAAAAAAGACCAAACCGTTATTTTGCAGCAGGGCTCCGAATGATTTCTGTTAAGTGTCAGGCGCCGTAATGTTATCCTATGGGAAAAACTGTCAATTTTGGAGTGCCGTAACTTTGCCGCCATGTGATATTTTTTCACCAAACTACTGAAAGGCACATCTTTGTATTGTTGGCTGTCTTTCCTCCAAATTTCAGGAAAAAAGACCAAACCGTTATTTTGCAGCAGGGTGCCAAAGGATTCTTGTAATGCTTCTGGCGCCGTAATGTTATCCTATGGGAAAAAATGTCAACTTTGGAGTGCCATAACTTTGCTGCCATGTAATATTTTTTTCAATACAACACTGAAAGGCACATCTGTGAGATGTGAGCTGTGTTTCCTCCAAATTTCAGCCCAAAACTCCCAACGGTTGTTTTGTAGTGCAGTGCCAAAGAATTGCTGTCATTTTCCCACAGACTAGAAAATTACTGTCGTAATTTGCGAAGCTTATAAAATTTGTGACACTTTAGTGAGCACTAAAGTAATTTGCGAAAGTACTTTTCCAGAAATTTGAAAACATATTTCTGGGTGTTTACCACAAAATAAAGACATGGCAAGCATCCTCAGGGCCCGACTAGGTGAATGCAAAAAAAAATAGGTTGCTAGAGGGTCCCAAATTTAAATGCCAACCATTTTTATGATCACCAACTGAAAACAAAATGGCCAATTTGTGAAAGTAACAGGCCCATTTGTGAAAGTAAAAATGCATTTGCGAAAGTGTTGAACTTTTTGTTAACTTTTCCCATTGACTTATAATGGGAAACTGTTTTTTGAATAACTTTTGAACCGTTTAATATTTTTTCACGAAATCTTCGAAAGGCACATCAGGGACCCTGGCTGCACGTTCCCTGAAGATTTTGGGCCGGTCACGCAAACCGTATGACCTGTAGGCGCGACCACAGAATTCCAGAAAAGCGTAAATGCCCACACAGATCACACTTAATAACTCCGCAGCCCTATACCCGACCAGTACGAAACTTGGCAGATCCCAAGGCCTATGGTTTTTGATCATAAATTCCAAATTTCAGGCAAATCCATCAAACAGTTGCAAAGTTATTAAGGTGCAAAGTTTTGGGGTTTAACATAGAAATGGCTCCTCAACCCTAACTATGGTAGCACTACCGTGCTTCCATAACATATATATACAGGTATTATAGTGGCATGGTAGTGCCACTATAGTTAGGGTTCAGGAGCCATTTCCATGTTAAACCCAAAATTTTGCACCTTAATAACTTTGCAACTGAAAAAATATTACACGGCGGCAAAGTTATGGCACTCCAAAGTTGACAGTTTTTCCCATAGGATAATATAATGTGATATAATGTGAGATATAATGTGTTTAGTATTCCAAGATCTCATTTTCTGCGCCAATACTCATTATTTTGCATACATTATTTGTACTCACTGTCTTTTTCAATGCAGGTTGTGGGGAAAACCAGCCTATGTGCTTACATTACTGTTACTGTTGCTCTTTTCACTTGCGGCTCCGTACTCTTTTCACTTACCATTGACGTCTGCGCCACCATGTGCGTTATCCTTTGCATTTTCATTTGCACTTGTGTTTCTGTTATTTCTTGCCATTTCTGTCTACAGTACTGTTTATCTTACTGTTTCACTTTACATCACCATGCCCATTGACATTTCTGTTTGCAGGCACCATGTTACTATGTGGCAACACATCACGTGGCAGACCATTCCCGTCAACGCCACCATGTGCGTTACCCTTTCTGTTCTCATTCATGCTTGTGTTACCATGTGCGCCACTGTTAGCATTTCTGTTTGTGTTGCTGTCCCTGTTAGTATGCCACAACACATCATGTAGGCGGGCTTGAGGGCCTTAGCCACTGCATTACATTCACTATTTCCGTTATCATTCTCAAGAAGAAATGAGGCAAAAACTCCATTTAATGCATTAGTTAAGGTTGTTCCACAGCAACAAAAGTGAGTAAATTCACTGTTAGGGTTGAAAACCCCTTGGACTCCCCTCCACCCCCAACCGTGGAGTGCGCATTGGGATACGTCAGCCCTAACTCTCACCTCATGACATGTAAAGCAGCAGAAGTATAGGAGAATGGGGTGAGAGTTGGGACCCACGATCCCAATGCGCACCCCAATGCGGTTGGCGTGGGAGTCAATAGGGGTTTTCAACTAACAGCGAATTACTCACTTTTGTCACTGTGGAACAACCCTAACTAATGCATTAAATGGAGTTTTTTGCCTCTAATATATATATGGATACATACACACTCATATATATATATATATATATATATATATGTATACACACACATATGTACTCTATTAGGGAAGGAGAGATGATTGTGCATAAAAAATATGTCTAATTGCAGAACTAGAAATACTGTAGGTGGTGATAGGCTGGCAAGGAAGGAGTAACTGAGAGCATTCTAAAGAATGTTTCTTGAGTAATACACACACTGAACAGACACAGTATATGGTAGGCATTCTGTGAGGTGCTGAAACAGAAAGCAGGCAAGAATAGTCATTGAGCACAGTATGAAAGTTGATTGGATAGTGCAGTGCAGGCTGCATCTCTCTGAGATATTAACTTACAATACTTCAATGTTGTCATATTTCCTTTAGTGCAACAACTTGCAAAGCATTTATTTCAGATCCCAGCTGAGTCTCTGAATTTAAACTGAGCAAAACAAGAACACACCTTGCAAGTCTTACAACCTAACTAAACATCTGATTTTAAGACTCTAATGAAAAGCTATATATAAAAAAAAAGTACTGCAGGTGATGTCTTAGAGGGGTGCAGCCTACACTGTGCTAGTTTTCCAACCAGATCCATATTGTGCTTATGGCTATTATGTTGTTTGCTTGTTTTAAATATGTAGAGCCCTCACAATGCTGTAAAAACCCCATGCACTGCATGGTAAAACCACTGTAACATCTGCCAACCTTACTGGTGTGCATACTTAATGCATTTTATTTTTGAGCTGGGATGTTGGTGTTTGGATGTGTTGGGGAGCATATGGAACAAGGGCAATATACATAATAAAACCATGTTTCTTCAAATGCTTCTACAAACACCACATTGGGACCTACAGCAGCACTGGGACTAGTACCGGGAGGTTCTCCTACACAGACATGGAGACCGGGAGGATTTCTGTGTATAAAAAAAAAGTTGCTTGCAAAAGCAGCTTTAAATTACCCTGTGCCCTTTAGAATATCAGCCCCCACAACTTTTCCCCACATCCAGCACCCTTGGTTGGTGCACTTAGATATTTAGACATACTGTATGTTGACTAAATAATGACACAGCAACAGAAAGCCTTGTAACTGCAGAAACACTGAAGAGCTTGATGACTTGCTCAGCAACTTGAAAACACAGATACAATTGAGATGGTGCTTCCATGTAAGGCCTATGGCTGTGTTTGATGTTGTGAACATTCTGCTCCTGGGATTCTTACATAGGCTGATAAACAAATGTGATAAAAATGTAAATGTTAAACAGAATTGCTTGGGCCACGAGGTGGATATTTTGTTTGGCAGCTGAATGTGGGATTTGTTTTATAACTTATAAAATTATAAATATATGGTACAGTGGACAATGATGGATGAGCAAATTAATTAGCTGTCATACAAGAACGTGGATGTCCATTCTGCAGTACATTTCCGGGCTTGACTTATTTTTATACACACATTCTTTTTGTGTTACTGGACTCTGTGCTCTGCTAGAATGGAGACATGAAGTACGCATGAAGGATGCGGTAACATAAACAGTTGACATCATTTTTTTATTTATTACTCTATTTTTAATAGAAAATAAATAATAAAATATTAACCAGAAACCATAAGCAGACAAAGAAGAAATGCTGACCATCACAACACCTTCTGACCATGTTTTATATGTTGGACACATTTTAAAATGCTGGTTACTCTGCTGTTATCAGTTGTCAAACTGATTGTGGGAGCACAGTGAGAAAGATAATGGAGCAAACAGTTTTCTTTTGCACATTGGGGAGTGGTGAGCACTTGTCTACCAGGGACAATTTTATTAATACTGTATCTTGTGGACCTGGTAGATGGTAGTGGTGGTAGTAGTGGTGGTGATGGGGAGGGGGTTGCTGGACTATAAGGAAAACTTGTTTCATGTAATTTCACATTGTTCTTGGAACAGCATTGAGGATCAGGGATGCTTGACAACTGGAAAGCTTTTTTGGGGGAGCAGATGTTAACCAGGTTTTGGGGTTTGCTGCTGCAGTGGAATTCTGACCACAGGTCTGCAGATGGTAGATACAGCAGGTCAGTAAAACATATAAATTCACTAACTGAGCAAAAGTGCATTCGCCATTCATCTGACTGGAGTCTGGTATGATACTTTGGGCAGTTCTATCTATGACTCCATGAAATCCACCAAATCAACTGCATTTCTCACACCTCGTAATGGTTGGAATATATATATTTTTTTTATTTATTTATTAAGTCTAGGAATGTGAATGTTATGTACAATTGCCTTACTTTGCTGACTGCCTGTACTCCTAAGTTGTGATGCATATAGTGGTACAATACATTTGGCAGCTTCTATATCTGCAGGATAAGAGTGACACGTGGCACTTTTCAATGTGCCCCCCCCCAAAAAAAAACAGTGAAATGTGTACTAGCTGTGGTCTTGTGTGGCATGGTCGAAGTTCTTTTATGTACCACATGCATAAGATTTGTCATGGCAGACATCAAGGACTCTGTCTGGTGGAGTGTCCGGTTGTCCAATCCTCCATGTCTACCCACCGGACCACCAACTAAAGTCCAACTCCATTGCTTAAACATGCCATCACGTACATGTCCAAGTTCATGTCTGCAGCTTCCCAGAGTGCAGTTATGCATGTTGCAGCCGCAACTGCCTCATCATCTTTTTTCCATTACAGGTGTGTTTTTTAAGTTTAGTGTCATCTGGGAATGCATAGTGTGTCCATGGTGCTGCAGAACCCACATTCCATTGTCTCTCTGCCTCCACCCCACCTACCCAATTTTAACCTCTTGCACCCCATCCTGACTCTCTGCAGCCACATCTCAGAATTGTAGAAAGAAGCATCTTATTCAAATGTGGAGCCGATCAGTATCGCCCAGCAAGACATCACACATTGGAACCAGACCTCCACCATACATATAATAAGCACAAGTGCTTATAGCAACAGCCACATAGTCACAAATAGTTTGTGGTTATTTTCAAAAGTGTTATACTGCAAGGTGTCAAGAAGTATTGTTTTCATATTATATAAGCTGGCCTCTGGAAGAAAAAAAAAGTTATGCCATCCAGGGAAAAGGTGTACAGCCTGTTTGGATAGAGCCTCAGCAAACACACATCCCAAAATGAGCCCCAACAATCAGAAAGTACCCCAAAGTTTATTTCCATATTGATCTCATAAAAAAATCACACCCTAGTGGTGCGTTGTAGGTGTGTCTGTCGTCCCCTGCCTCCACCCACGGCCTCTGTAAAGCTGAACCCCACTTTGCAATTGGTGTCTGTGTGAGGACCAGTTCACTCAAAAGTGGACATCCAGTGCAGTCAGTCAGGATCGGTATCTTGGCAGGATCATAATATTAACCTGTGCTCACACAACAGGCAATTGGTTAATTGCCATGATGGCTGTGAGACCAGTGTGACTGTGCATAGGAATTGATTTGTGCCCAAGGACACTGGCATGCTGGCCCCTTTTCTGTGTTGTGATCTGCACTCATTGCAGTGATCACCTGCACGGACATATTTGTGCCTTATAAATGATTTTCACTGGTTGAGAGTACAAACTATGCATCCAGTGCCCTTATTCGCCCTTTTGTGCCTGCTGTTTGAATGGAAAAGGAGCAGTAAGGGCACAGGTGGCATGGGTGGTGGTGTTGAACCACAAATTTTGAAAATGTAACAACACAGGTGCCATGCCAGTGCTTTTTGGAGATAATGTATTTTATTCAAACATATGGGATTCTATGCAGACAGACTCATAATACAAACAGTGTGCAGTATCAAAGTAGTGGCACCAGTTATGTGTTGAGCCATTGGTTACTGTTTCATCAGTGGGTGTGTTTGGTAGGGCTTGGATTGCTAAGGATGACAGAGGGGACCACCACAATGCACAATCTTTTTTATTTATTTATTTAAAAGTTGATAACTGGAAAAGGCACACTGAGCCAAGGCTCCTTTCCAGGTGCCACCCGGGGAGCGGATGCTGCAGGATACAGTCAGATGACCCAACACAACACCAACAGCAAAGCAATAGGAAACCAGTAAACGTCCCACTTAGTCACTTTTCTGAGGCATCCACAAGTCAATGTCAGTGCTTTCGAGTACTTCAGAGTACTTAGAAGGCACTCTGGCATGTCACCACCATTTGCAAGCCTGCTAATGCTTACCTCAGTTCATCACTGTGTGTCCAATTTGGATTTTTGTTTGCCATGTCTACTTGTGGCCAGTGGTCAACAATGACCCTTTGGAAGCCAGTCATGATGGTCCACACTGTGCTTGGAGCCACGAGTGACGCTGCTCACAGACAACACAGAAAACCAATTGACTTCCAGAGTGGTAACAGAAGTAATTCAAACTCTGCCATTCCCTGAGACTGTGTGACCTGGACCATCTTATTGTGTCACTGGCTCTTCTTGCATGTGAAGTGTGGTGGCTTCTGCACTGAGTACCATAGACAGGCTTTGGTGGTGGGGGTGGAAAAAAATATCACAGCAGTGCATCTGTAGATGAGGGAGTATTGATTGCCTCATCCATGAAGCAGGCTGGAACTGCATTAGCAGTATCATGCACCATACCTGCATTCATCCACTGTTACCTCCAGATGGCAGATTTGCTGGAACAGGGAAAAGGGAGAGGGCAAGCTGAAGTTTAGGAAATGGCAATGGATGGTGATGGTAGGTGGTGTGGGTTGCATCTTACAGGCAGGACACATAGTTCACATGATGATTTGCAAAGCAATGTACACTGTGAAAGCAATAAGCATCAGAAGCAGTTGTCCATAAATGATCGCACTTTCGGACAGCACAGATTAAGATACCGGGGTTCTCTCTAATTCGTGCCTCACAATGCAGATTACAGCAAGGTAATGGGCAATGGATTTGGGGAAGCAGAAATGAAGAATACAGACATGGGCATTGGGAATTGGGGCAAGGGGGTTAACCAGACAGAAAACGAGTGACCTAACCTTTGGTCTAAAATAAGACCTGTTGGACACAGCTGGAGTAGTTTGTGTGGCATGCCAAATGAGTTTGAATGCACAGAACAAACACAACAAAGGGGACATCAGCATCTTGGCTGAGTGACTTTTACTCTTGACCAGACTACATCATTCTGACAGCCAACATGCATCTTAGACCAGTGTGTCAGTTGGAGCATGTGTCTGTCTTAGTGGTGGTGTTATGGGGGGGGGGGGGCTTTGCCATTTTACAGCAAGGAAAAAACCACAGATAAGCTCATTACAGGGTGCTGAAAAACTGAAAGGTGCATGTAAATGGCAAGGCTCATCAACATTATCAGGAGGTGCAAGGCCAGCTAGCTTTACAGGTGCACTAGGTATGCTAGTACTGCAAAAATAGTCCTCTGAATATGTTTATGAGCTTCTGTCCTACAGTACCTTGCTTCTAAAATCAATCAATGACTTCATGCCCCTGGCTTGCACTCCCGTTTCAAAAAGGTTGTTTTCAATGAATGTTCAGGTGTTTAGTGGCTCCTCCAGCTTCTCTTTTTTTCTGAAAAATTTAAATCATTTAATGGCCTTTACAAATGCACATCCAGTGGACAGCTCAGGTGATAATTACATAGCCCATAAATGTTATTCGGTATGTATTGGGAATTTAGCAGTATTTCAGTATCTATAATGAAATCTGCACAGTTCCAATTCCCTGCTTGGGCAAGCTAAAAAATCACAATAAACTGCTTGTCATATTACCTTTTTATAACACTGTAGCAATGTATAAGAAACATCTTCAAAGTTGTTCTGTATCTCTTTCATTCAAATATAACAATGTAACCAAAATGTAATACATAGTGTATGGTGGTTGCTTTTGGTTACCCAAGCAGGTATTTGGAACTGTGCAGATTTCTTTCTGATGATGCACTGAATAAGGGGCCTATCAAACCAGTGTTAATTATCTTGTTCTACTAATTTATACTTCTTAAGTATTTATTATACTTATATTATTATATAATACATTGTATTAACATGAATGAGAGGTGATGTGACAGTGGCAGATTGCCAGTCTTTTCTGTTTGTCTGCTTTTGTGAAGGGGGAAAGCCAATGTAAGTTGTAATCCCCGAGAAGGAGTAGTTCACCAGATGCTGTGAGGGAAGGAAGGGCAGTCATGTGGGAGATAATGAAGCCCTGTACTAGGTATGGGGAAGCATAGATCACCCCAATGTAGATAGGCAGGAAAGAATGCAGGTTGAGTTGAGAGAGTAACCCTGTATGGTAGCACCCTGCATGAGCGCGTATTATTGAGTGCATCAGTTTGAGTTAATAATATTGCTCACACTGACAGCGAGTAGTGAAAAACATTGCTATATCCTGTAAAGCAAGTATAGCAAGGAGCTACACTAGCTAGTACAGGATATAGGATGTTGTGTGACCAATGGCTGCTGAGCTGGCTGCTTAGCATAGTGGTGTATGCCACCACTTGCAATGCCCGCAGACCTGGGTTCAGGTCTGGTTTCAGACCCTAGGAATTTTTTTTTTTAAAAGCAAAAACTTTCCCCTCAGTCCACACACCCCCTTGGAGTTCATTATTTTAGTTTGGGAGTGTGGGGGGTGTAGCCCTCTCATAAAAATACTTGTTTTCTTTGTGGGTTTGATGTAATGTAGTGACCTTCGATATTTGTGATGGTGGTTACAATATCAGTCACCCATTTGATGATGGGCTGTTTTGTGGTCGCTTTATGTGATGAGCAGTTTTTCAGACTTAACTTTATCACATAAAAACCAATTCATGTGAGCAAGAGCAGGACTCCCTCTTGATAATTGAGAACTTGAGTGGCTGCTTGACATAAATTGATACTCCTCCACCCCTTTTGCCATGGTCCCGATGGAGGAGGGCATAATCAGGGATGGATAGGGAGGAGTCAGGGGTTTAGATGAATGTATGTATTATATGTTGCCATGGAAGCATTTGAGCCAAAACAACAACCAAATTGTCAGCATAGCCTTGTTATTACCCCACCTCGTGAACGCTATGTTAAGAATTTTCAAATCCGCGGAAACATCATTCCACATCACTACAACGTCATTCCACGCCACAGGTGAGAAAACACATTAAGACCAGGATTTGAAAACTGACAACTGTCACATTCATGAGGTGATGTAAAGAAATGGCTATGTTGAAAATTTGGGGTGAAAACATTTAAAATTACTGAAGCTGGGAGCGAGAGTAGCAAAATGTTAACAGATGTGCTCAGCTTTGCCATTTTAACATATTTTGACCCAAAATTTTCAACATAAGCTTCTTATGGTTGCTTGCTGTTTTTGCTGATCTTTACAATTCTATGATTAAGCAATACTATTATCATATTATATGTTATTGGTTTGTTTTAATGTACAGCACTCCGACTCCCCGGGAATTGGTGCTTTATAAATAAAGCATCTATCTATCTATCCCTGGTCCGGTTCCCAGGAGCTCCCCAACTCGCACCACAGGCCTATGCATGGTCTCCATGAATAGCTGTAGCCTCCTAAAAAAGTTTGACTCACTACAATGCCTGGTCACATCAATTAACCCTGATGTCATCACCCTGGTTGAGACTTGGCTGTCGAAATCCTCCCCTGACTCCCTAGTCTCCCTTCCTGGTTTCACCCTTTTCCGGTCCGACCGTGTTGGGAGACGGGGCGGCGGCTGCGCTATTTATGTCAAGGAATCTCTCCCCGTACTAGCCCTGCCCGCTCCCATCCTTGACTCCAGGGCCCAGGCGCTTACGCTGAAACTAACCCCTGACCCTTTAAAGGGACCCCTTTATCTGACTACTGCATACGTGCCCCCCAGGGACCAAACGCAGGCCATTGCCTCTCTTACAGAATACCTTACCTCTCTACCTCCTTCCGCTGATCAAATTCTGGTGGGTGACTTAAATGTCAACTGGCTCAGCCCCTCCTCCTCCTCTACCCGAGACTCCTTTTCTGCAATAGACCTAACGCAACTAGTTACCCACCCTACCAGGACTAACCCCAAGAGAGGCTCCAGTACCCTGCTTGATGTGGTACTCACCAACCACCTAATCGGATTCCCAATGTACAAGTCCTCCCAGACTCTCTCAGTGATCACTCCCCCATTCTATTCCACTGGTCATCCTCAGTCCCCAAACCCATAGCACAGTCCACATGCCGGCGGCATCTAATACCTGGTGGACTGATAAAACTTAAGGAACTTCTGTCCCAAATTGACTGGTCTCCTATACAGGCAACTCCTGACATTGACACAGCTCTCTCCTTCTTTACCCAAACTTTTAATAATGCCTGTGATATCTTTGCCCCAATGTTGACCCTCTGTTCTAAAAGGCAGAATGCCCCCTGGGTAATCCCAGCTTTGATCCACCAGCTCAAACATAGGGACAACCTATGGCACCATGCCATTGAGACTGGCGGGCCCAATGACAGGTGGTCATATGCTGCCGCCCAAAACAAGTGCACTCAGGCCATCAGAAAGGCCAAGTCTGAGCACTATCGGTCCTCACTCACTGCCTCATGGGGGAACCCCAGAACCTTCCGGGATAACATTAAACAGTTAAATGGGACTGCACACCCCCACCCACCAGATCAACATTAATGGTGTGATCCTCAGACCCAACCCTCATAGCCAACCACCTCAACACCTCATTCACTGACCTTAGCCCTATCCTCCCTACAAATTTTTTGACCCTCCTCCCCAGCACCTGCCGTGAATCTTTCACCCTTATTTTCTCCTCTGCCGTTTTCCGCCCAAGAACTTGGGCCTTCCTTGTCACTGCCCTCAAGGTAATAGTACAGGCAGTGACACCCTGGATCCATGTATCTCTGGCTGGTCTTAGACACAGTCCTTACCCGATCACATGCCTCATCAACCACTCTCTTTGCCTGGGGAAGGTTCCAACTGCCTGGAAAGTCGCCACTGTCACCCCTATCTTTAAAGGTGGTGATAGGACTGTGGCTGGAAACTATCGACCGATCTCCATTCTCTCTCTCTCTCCAAGGCCTTGGAAAAGTGGTGGCCTCTCAAATCTCTGACTACCTCTCCACCTACAATGTCCTTTGTCCTGAGCAGCATGGCTTCGAGGCGGGCCACAGTACCAACACAGCCCTCCTAGAGTTCTCCAACTTTCTCCACTCCTCCTTAGACACTGGTTCTCTGGCTGGTGCTGTCTTCATTGACCTCTTGAAAGCTTTCTACACTGTCTCCCACCCCCCCTCCTTCTTGATGCCCTTAGTCTGTCTCTGGTTTTGCTGCTGGGCCTATCTCCTGGTGCACCAGTTATCTATCTGATCGCTCACAGCGTGTAAAAATTAATGGGACCTACTCAGACATCTGTCCCATCTTTTCTGGGGTTCCCCAGGGCTCCATTCTGGGCCCCTTACTATTCTCCCTTTACCTTAACACCCTTCCACGCTCTTGCTCAGGGAACATTCTATTGTACGCTGATGATGCAGTCATCTTTGCCTCAAGTCGTAACCCTATTGGCCTCCAGGACTCGCTGCAGAAGTTCTTCACTGAAGCCCAGGGCTGGTTCAAGGAACATAGATTGGTGATAAATCTTAAAAAAACAAAAACCATGTTCTTCACTCATCCCAAAACAAGTCCTGCAACTTCAAACTCCTCATTCACTCTGGGTCCTCTTTTCCCATCGAACAAGTTTGCTCCTATAAATACCTAGGGATCCATTCTGACCCTCCCTCTCCTTCCATGGACACATCGCTGCCTAGCCACTGCCACTAATATCCGATTGGGCATCTTACGCAGTATAAACACTGCCTCCCGGAGCCTCTTGACTCATGATCACCTCCTCTATCCTGTCCCTAGTGGACTATGGACTGCCGGTGTATGGTGCTGCTGATCAGACCGCACTCCATAAAATTCGCACTACTCTGAATAAGGCCTGCAGGTTAATTACTGGAGCACCTAGGCTGACACACACCTGTCTACTGTACGCTAAAGTGCTGGTACTTGATCTTGATGAGCGCCTCAAATATCTGACCTGTACCCTTACAAAAAAGACTCTCCTTGGGCTATCCCCACCAGGATTGACCACCACCATACGCCGCTCTGTCCCACTAGTTCATACTCGGACCTCTGGGAAAACCTCTCTTGTTATCCCTAGAGCTAGGACCTCTCACGGCCAAAGAGCCTTCAGCTTTAGGGCCCCCTCCTGGTTCAACACACTGCCCCCCTCCATCTCCGAAGCTCCAACTATATCGTGCTTCAAAACTTCATTCTAACCACCTTATTAACACCCGATGCTGTAATTGCCACTACAGTCAAAGCCGTACTCAATACCTATGACAAAGCTTATTACTAAGCTGCTAAGGACAACATTACTCTGGTATTGTTTGCATCAATCCTACCTGTACCAGCTTGTTTGTATCTATGTCTTAAGTTACTGTTATACTTATGTGTTGTACTGTTATACTGTGTATTTTCGTTTGTCTTACTGTGACAAGGTACCTTTGTAAATGAGCCTATGGCTCAAAGGTTTTCCAAACTGCTGTTTAAATAAAATAAAATATCTATCTATCTATCTATCTATCTATCTATCTATCTATCTATCTATCTATCTATCTATCCATCTATCTATCTATTGATCTATCTTATGACCCCACCTCATGAACATGCATGGTGTAAATTTTGAAATCTGGCCCAAAAGGTGAATTCACCAACAGACTGCGAAATCACCTTTTGGGCAGGATCTGGGAAATGACACGGACATGGCTCATGAGGAAGAGTCTCAAAAAGGGTATGTTGAAACATTGGTGTCAAAATCTTCAAAAATGACAAAATTATGCACCAAAGTTGAAAACTCCATTGAAATACATTGAACTGCATTTCCCTTAGTTACTTAGTTCCCTGGTAGTCTAGTGGCCCCCCTCCCTTGTTCTCTGATTGCCATCCTGTTGTGTAAAAAATAATTTCCTGGTAGTCTAGTGGTCCCCCCCCCCTCTCCATTTTCCAATCACTGTCCCATTGTGTAAAAACACTTCCTTGGTAGTCTAGTGGTCCTTGCCCCTCCTGAACCAACACCTGTAGTTTAAATAATTATTCCCTGGTGGCTTGTTTTCCTCCCTCCCCTCCCTAACCCATGCCTGTAATTTAAAGAAAATTATCCTTGGTGGGTATTGAACTCCACCACCCCAACAGGTAGTGCCCCAACCACGCTTCCCTACCCCAATCCAAGCAGGCACTCAACAGTTCACAACTCTCCTCCATGGCCTGCATCTGGGACTGAGCTGTCAATGAATGAATGAGCACATACTTGTACAAGTCCATGCTCATTCATTCACTGATAACAACTCATTCAGGCTGCTGAACATGGAGAGAGCAGTGAGCTATGATAGTGCCTGCACAGGTCAGGGTAGGGGATGTGGTGGGGGCAGCTACCTGGGATGCGGGGTGGGGAGTCCACTAGCAATCAGGGAATAATTTTTAAAAGTACAAGCATGGGTTTGGCAGGTGTACGGACCACTAGTCACCAGGAAATAATTATTAAAATTGTGGGCGAAGGGGGGAAGGACTGCAAAAGCAAGGCAAAAGTAAGTGGTGAATACTCCGACACAAGCCGTATCTTTTCTCTGGTGTCTAGTTGTCTCTCCATGTTGAATAAAACAATTCCCTTTCTCCTCATGAACCCATGCCTGTAGTTTCAATAATTATTCCCTGGTGGCTAGTGATCCCTTCCAACACCTGAACCCATGCCCATAGTCTTACATACTAACATACTAATTGCCAGCAGATTAGGCCTTACAGTCTATCAAGTCTGCTCGTACCTCAGATCCCTAGTTGGGTACCGAGGCCCTCCCCCTCCCTTGTGTTCCAGAAACCCCTATCATCCATCCCCACCCCCCTGGGCCAGGCCATCATCTGATACATCTGCTTTCTGTGTCTCTCCCACCCTCTCTTGAAGCCCTCCACTGTGGATCTCTGAACCAGTTCACCAGGCAGCGCATTCCAAAGATCCACCACCCTCTCAGTGAAAAACCTCCTCCTCTTCCCCCTCGCCCTTCCACCTTCCAACTTCAAACCATGCCCTCTGGTGATATCTCCTGCTTTAGTCTAATAGCCCTCCGTGTTTACCCTATTTATTCCCTTGAGGTACTTGAAGACCTCAGTCATGTCCCCCCATCTCTCCTCCAATGAAAACAGGCAGAGCTCCTCAAGTCTGTCCTCATATGTCAAATCCCCTAGTCCTCGTATCATCTTAGTAGCCCTCCTACTGTACCCTCTCCAGGACCTGTATGTTCATCTTCAAGTATGGTCTCCAGTACTGTACACAGTACTCAAGGTGTGGTCTAACCAGTCCATTGTACAGTGGCAGAATCACTTCCCTGCTCCTAGATGTGATCCCCCTTACGATGCATCCCAACATCCTGTTTGCTTTGCTAGCTGCTCTCCTGCTCTGCTCACAGTTATTCATACATGCATCCACCATGACCCCTAGGTCTTTTTCCCCTGTTGAGACCTCCAGCGCCTCCCCTCCCAGGGTGTACCTGTGTTTAGGGTTTCCCTGTCCA
This sequence comes from Neoceratodus forsteri, assembly GCA_016271365.2. Lineage (NCBI taxonomy): Eukaryota > Metazoa > Chordata > Ceratodontiformes > Ceratodontidae > Neoceratodus > Neoceratodus forsteri. The sequence continues at coordinate 801,705,341 of CM057454.1, forward strand.
AGATGTAACACCTTGCACTTGGTGATATTGAAAGTTAATTTCCAGGTGTGAGCCCAGCTTTCCAGGGTGTCCAGGTCCCCTTGCAGGGCCAACCTCCCCTCTTCCCTCTCAACTACTGCTCCAATCTTGGAGTCATCAGCGAAGAGACTCATTTCACACACTATACCCTCCCTGATGTCCGATATGTATGCATTAACAGGATCGGAACCAAGACCGAGCCCTGCGGTACCCCACTACTGACCTCTCTAAGGTTCAAGAGCTCCCCACTGACCACCACTCTCTGAGTGTGTCCAGCTAGCCAGTTTTTAATCCATCTGACCATCAAATGGCCTACTCCCAACTCTGTCAGTTTCTCCACCAGACCATTGTGGGGGACAGAGTCAAACGCCTTGCTGAAGTCCAAGAATAATACATCCACAGGCTTTCTCCTGTCCAGTTTTGATGTTATCCATTTGTAGAACTCCACAAGATTGGTTTGACATGATCTACCTGGCACAAACCAATGCTGCCAACTATCCAGACCTCCTACCTCATAGTAACATAGAAGTTGACGGCAGATAAGGACCACAAGGCCCACCCAGTCTGCCCATTTCTTTTTCTACCTTATAAATGTGCCAATGGCCTTTGCTCTGTCAGTGGCCTATCTATTCATACTCATCTGTATTGCTCCCTGATGCCTATCCCATGCCTGTTTGAATCCCTACACTGTATTCATAGCCACCACTTCCTGAGGTAGGCCGTTCCATGCATCCACCACCCTTTCTGTGAAAAAGAATTTCCTCACATTCCCCCTTAATCGGCCTCCCTCTAGTCTCATGTTGTGTCCTCTTGTCCTGCTATTTTTCTTATATTTAAACATGTTAGACTCTTTCACCTTGTTAATGCTCAAAAGGTGTTTGAATGTTTCGATCATATCACTTCTCTCCCTCCTTTGCTCAAGGGTATACATATTGAGCTCCATCAATCTGTCCTCATATGTCTTCTGATGCAGTCCCTGCACCATTTTGGTTGCCCTTCTCTGGACTGCCTCAACTTGGTTAATGTCCTTGTGAAGGTGTGGCCTCCAGTACTGCATGCAGTACTCCAGATGGGGCCTAACCAGTGTCTTGTAAAGAGGGATTATTACATCCCTCTTATGACTTGTGATACCCCTACTAATACACCCTAACATACCCCTAGCCTTACCTACTGCTTTAGAGGTGTCTTTGGATGATTTCAGGTCTTTGGTGATGATGATGCCCAAGTTTCTTACTTCCTTTGTGACTGCCAGCAACTCCCCTCCCAGCCTATAGGTGGCTTCAGGGTTTCTCTTCCCTATGTGCATGATCTTGTACTTCTTTGCATTAAATCCAAGTTGCCACTCTTCTAACCATTTTGCTAATTTGCCCAGATCTCTTCTCATTCTGTCCACCCCATCTGGATCACCTACTCTGTTGCAGATCTTGGTGTCATCTGCCAACAGACAAGCTTTACCCTCTAGTCCATCTGCAATGTCACTAATGAAGATATTGAAGAGGACTGGTCATAGAAACATAGAAACATAGAATTTGACAGCAGATAAGGACCGCTTGGCCCACCCAGTCTGCCGATTTCCCTACCTACTGGATAAGCTGCAGATCCTAGTTAACCAGCAGCCTACTTCTTCCTACCCCCAACCCCTAGAATGGCCTTATGACTGTCCCATGCATGCTTGAATTCCACCACTGATTTTGACGCCACAACCTCCTCCAGAAGGCCATTCCATGCATCCACAACCCTCTCTGTGAAAAAATACTTCCTTAAATTACCTCTGAGCCCCCCATCTTCAACTTGTGCCCTCTTGTTCATGCACACCTCTTTTTTTGAAAGATGATACCCTCTTGGACTTTGTTGATTCCCTTGAGGTACTTGAACATTTCTATCATGTCCCCCTCTCCCTCCTTTCCTCGAGGCTATACATATTAAGCTCCTTTCGTCTCTCTCTCATCTCCTTTGGTCCCAGGACTGATCTCTGAGTCTCCTTTTGTCCCAGGACTGATCTCTGAGGTACCCCACTTGTGACTTGCATCTCTTCTGACTGTATACCATTTACCACCACTCTCAGTTTTCTGCCAGTCAACCAGTTTGCCACCTAGTTGACCAACTTCTGACCCACCCTGAGCCTACCCAGCTTATTTATCAATCTTCTATGTGGAACAGTGTCAAAAGCTTTGCTGAAGTCAAGGTAGGCAACATCAACTGCTCCCCTTGGTCCACCACTCTGGTTATGCAGTCAAAGAAATCTATGAGATTAGTTTGACAGGACCTTCCTTTTGTAAACCAATGCTGTCTTGGATCCTGTGCCCCTATGGATTCCAGGTGTTGCACTATCCTTTCCTTAAGGAGCACCTCCATATTCTTGCCCACTACTGAGGTAAGATTGACTGGTCTGTAGTTCCCTGCCTCCTCACTGCTACCACTGTTGTGGAGCGGGATCACATGAGCCCTTCTTCAGTCTTCTGGGACCTCTCCTGTGCTCAGAGACTCACTAAACAGTTCTGCTAATGGCTCTGCTAGTTCCACCCTTAGCTGCTTAAGTACCCTGGGATGTATGCCATCAGGTCCCATTGCCTTGTCCACCCTGAGCTTAGCGAGCTCTTGTAGGACCCTTTCCTCCAAGTACACCCCCAATCGTTCCTTTAGTATACTCTCCATTAATTTTCCTACCACCAAGGTCAAACTGATGGGTCTATAGTTACCTGGTACTTCCCTCGACCTCCCTTTATGGATTGGCACCACATGTGCTCTTGCCAATCCCTAGGTACCCTCCCTGTCTCAAGCGACCTGTTGAAGAGCTCCACCAGGGGTGCAGCCAGTGTGTCTGCCAATTCCCCTAGTACTCTCGGATGAATGCCATCCGACCCAGGAGATTTATCTTCTTTAGAGCCCTAAGGGCTAACCACACCGTTTTGGTGGAGATAGCATCATTTGTCATTTCCACCTTACAGGCCTTTTTATCCTTATCCTGATGTGACACCCCTGGGGTACCTCTCCCTCCCTCTTGCTTCATTTCTGTTGCTCCCCTGATCACACTCACTACCGCTTCTATCCCCATCATGCCTTGCTTTGTAGATATTCCATCCCCCTCCCTAGTGAACACAGAGGCAAAGTACTCATTTAATACCTCTGCCTGGTCCCTCGCCTCATCCACCCATCCTCCTTCTGATCTCAATTTCAATTAATAATTATTCCCTGGTGGTTAGTGGTCCCTCCCCTCTGAGCCTATGCCTGTAGTTTTAATAATTATTCCCTGGTGGCTAGTGGTCTTTTCCCCCTCCTGAACCCATGTCCATAAGTTTAAAAATTATTCCCTGGTGGCTAGTGGTCCCTCCCCTCTCTTGAACCCATGCCTATCATTTTATTACTTATTCCCTGGTGGCAAGTTCTCCCTCCCTCCTCTGTACCCATCCCTGTAGTTTTGAAAATTATTCCTTAGTGGGTAGTGGATCCCCACCCCACCACTGCAACAGGTAGTGCTCCCCCCACCCTGCTGCCCCCCACCTGAACCCGAGTGGGATCCTGGAACAGCCCACCTCTTTCTTCCACAGTCAACCACCTGACTGAGTTGTCATCAATAAATGAATGAGCGCTTACTGTGCTTGTACAAGTATGCACTCATTCATTCAGTGACAGCTCAGTCAGGCACCAGCAGGGGAAGAATAGTGGTGTGCCAGTCACCTGCTCCAGTCAGGATGGGGGGAAGTGGGTGGGGGGCACTATCTGTTGGAGTGGGGGGGGCAGGGGGGTCCACTAACCACCAGGGAATAATTTCTAAAATTACAGGCATGGGTTTGGGAGGGGGAGGGTCCACTAGCCATCAGGAAGTAATTATTAAAACTACAGGCATGGGTTCAGGAGAAGGGATGGTCCACTAGCCACTAGGGGATACATTTTATTTTATATCAGGCGGTGATCAGTGGGGGGAGCAGGGAAATGGATCATATTAACAGGAATGACAAGGGGAAATTCTTTTTTGTGTCTTTTTTTTTGCAATTTATGAACAAGGAACCCTCTTTTTTTTGCAATTTGTGAAACAGGATCCTTTGTCGAGTCTGTTCTTTCACAGTTTCTGAAAAGGATTCCAGAAAATGAAAAAAGACATGAAACAGGATTAGACCATCTTAAAAAAACACATTTATAAGTCTTTTTTTTTAACCCTTAGAAGACTGTGGACATATATATAAGTCCAGAATCTATATATGTTCACACATATTCAGTTCTCAAGTAACACCAGAATCTTGTGAAACAAGTCCAGAATATCAGAACATATATGTTGGTTTGTTGTGAACCCATCATTTTCCCTCGCTAACTGAAAACAAACTGGTCTGGCAGTATAGCCTACAGGTTAGAGCAATGAGCTGTAAACAAGCTTCGTATATCTCAGCAGACCAGAACTGGGTTTGATTCTCACAGTCTCCACTTGCATACTGTGTGACTCTCAGCAAGTCACTTAACTGCCCAATGCTCCCAGGTCTCCCCTGAAAACAGGCACTTGTGCCTAGTGGGCCTTCCCTGGTTACCAAAGACTGGAAAAAAGATTTCTTATTTGTGCCAAAGAATCCTTTGTCAAGGCTCACATCTAACTGGTCCCACAGAAATAATGGGAAACTTTCAAATTTAATAACTTTGGTAGGGATTAATATTTTTCAGCAAAACTTCAGAAGTCACATCCACGACCCAAGACTTAGGTACAGTAAAAATTTCAGACCAAAGTTCCCCACCATTTTTGTGCAGCAGGATGACAAAGAATTTCACCAAAAATGGTTATTGTCACATTTTTTGACAATCCGTATCTCCACACCCACACATTTGACCAGAATGAAGCTTGCCACAGCAAGAGATCTTTGGTCTCTGATGGTGCATGCAAAATTTTATGTGAATTGCTTGAAGAGTTGTAAAGTTATTCAAGTGCAACATTTTATGTTTAACATAGGAGTGAAGACTAAACCCTAACTATAGGGGCATGACTGCACCCCTATGCTATGTATATGTATATGTATATCTCTATTTATAAAATGGAGATGATATTCTCCAAATCAAGTATTCTGATTGTATAAAACACATCACATGACCGTGTGTATATCAGAGCGTGAGAGTACACCTGCACTCCCCCCCAAAAAACAATTTTGCCATTTTATAAGATAGATAATCCACTCTACGATGGGCGGTCACACTCTGATATATGCATGCCTTGGGTGGTTGATGCACTCGACCTGCGACCTCGTGCGTACAACACACACCAAGGTGTGTGTATATCAGAGCGTGACCACACACCTAAGAGTGGGTTATCTATTACATATATCTAAATCTATATCTATATCTATCTATATATCATGGTCTTTGTTATAGCATTTTTATGTATTTTTAATGGTATCACTACTTGGATACATTTAAATCTTTAACTGTATTGTATCAAGATGGTATTAGAATGCACAGGTTACTTTAAAAGTATTATTACCTACAGTATGTCACAGGACCTTTCTGGTGTTGCTTGGGTAGTCATTCACTGCACTCAAATAAAATTATTGAAGTCTACATTTGTTCAAGTGTCTTATATTAAAGACTGAGAACTATATTTTGTGGTACTTAGGTTACTACTGGTATATCACACCTACCCTGTTGCTTGATTTAGCCCCTTAAAAAAACAACTCTTTTGCTTTTTATTACAGACCTTTCAAGGTTCAAACTGAGCATTCCCCCATACTGTCAATTTACCACTGAGCAGTGTAACCTCTATTCTTGCTGGAGTTCATTGATAAAGAGAGGTTGAGGATGGAAGTGATAGGGAAAGCAGAAGAAACATAGAATCATAGAATTTGATGGCAGATAATGACCGCTTGGCCCACCTAATCTACCCATTTCCCTACCTAATAGATAAGCTGCTGATCCTAGTTAACCAACAGCCTACTTCCTCTTACCCCCCCACTAGAATTGCCTTATATCTGTCCCATTCATTCTTGAATTCCCCCACTGTTTTTGACTCCACAACCTCCTCAGGAAGGCTGTTCCATGCATCTACAACCCTCTCTGTGAAAAAATACTTCCTCACATTACCTCTGAGCTGTCCACCTCTATCGTCAAATTGTGTCCCCTTGTTCTTGCACAACTCGTTTTCTCAAAGATGTTACCCTCTTGGACTTTGTTGATTCCCTTGAGGTACTTGAAAGTTTCTATCATGCCCCCCTCTCCTTCCTTTCATGTTCCCCTCTCCCTCCTTCCAACAGCAGGAACAGAGAGATTTAGAAGCTTAAGGCCAAGATAATCAGACCTTCGATGGGGTTAAGGGCTAAAAAGACCCTTTGTGAGGCAGCAGGAGTAGTGGAAGAGAGGCAGAGGGGAAGGGTGTGGGGGAAGGGAGGAGAATGAGGGGAGGGAGAGGAGAAGAAGAGAAAGGAGGAAATGAGATTAGTGATTAAGCACAGGAGATGAAGGAATTGAAAGAGGAGGCAACAGCAACAGAATCAGAGATGGGGAGTGTCACCCAACCTGAGAACTGGAGAGGGGGACTGATCTAGGGGTGGTAATGTAATATGCTAAAGTTAGAGGTACCCCAGCAGTGCCTCAGTAGTCACCAGTTCCCCCAGTATACACTGTAAGGCGCCCTGTGCACACTGTACATAAAAAAAAACAGAGAGATTTTGTTGCAGCTGCAGCAACAATGGCTTGTATGGAATGCTGTGCTGAACTGCTCATGCACAGCATGCCACCCCAACCATTCTGGAACCAGAGCCCTGGTTTCAAAAGTTAAACTGTTTTTTAGAGAGTTCCTGCTGGCTGTGGAGAAGAGAGGATGCAGAAGGTTAAGGGGAACAGGGAAAAGGGCTTACCTGTTGGTTGAAGCTGTTCCCCGAGGGCCATCCTGCTTACCTGCTCTGACTCCAGTCAGTGAAGATCCCCAGAAGAACTCCAGTGCAGTCAGTGGTGCCATCAGGCACCACAAAAAGAGAAAATGTACAGTTTGGCCTTTTTGGGCTGTGAGCCCTGTCATTTTTTTTATTTTAACCCCATTGTTTTGTTTTAAAAGTAATATCGGTCCCCCATCGGCAGCACAGAAGTTCCGCATTGCCAGTTGTCCTGTCAGCCGTCTGAGGCACCCCAGATGTCCCCCGCGCTGCCTCTAATTGCCATCCCTCTGCCAAAGCACCTCCCACCTCCTGTTTACCTCTTCGATCCCCGGTGGTTTGGGTGAGTCGGCAGCAGCACACTGAAACGTGCTGACCACCCTGCAGGAGAGACTGTATTTTCTTTTTAAATAAATTGTTTGTGCTTAGTACAGAAGAGGAGCAGCTGAGCGGTGAGGGAAGGATCAGATCAGAAGGACCAAATTAATATTTAGGAGGGTCGGGTATAGCAACACCCACAGGGAGGGGACAGGGAAGCAAGGCCAAGCAAAGGCCTTTTGAATATTCATTAGGTGGCAGAGTTTTAGGAGGGGCAGAGAGATCGAGTTACAGCTTTCAGATAGCTGAAGAATTAAAGGGGCCCTGCCTCCTAAAGCATTAAAGGAGCCCTGCCACAGAAATTAAAAGGGGTCCAGCCTGTATCATGTAACGTGCATTTCATGTATATACTGCTATTACCTATCTGTGTTTGTACTTTAAGTGTTTATGTCACAGGACCTCCTTGTGAATGAGCTTGCTCAATGGAGTTTTCCTGCAATAAACTTGAACTTGAACATTAGAGAGGGCACCAGGCCCACATTAAAGAGAGGGCACCAGACCCAGTTCAGAGAGGGTCACCAGGCCCAGTTCAGAGAGGGGCACCAAGCCCAGTTTAAAAAGGGCAGACCAATCCCATTACAGGGGCACCAGACCTATGTTTAAGAAGGGCACCAGGCCCAGGTCTAAGAAGGGCACCAGGGCCACATTCAAAAAGGGCACCAGGCCCACATTTGCTGGGGCACCAGGCCCAGTTGACTAAAGGGCACCAGGCCCATAGTAGTAAAGGTGAACCCTGGCCTAACAAGTTAGGGCAAGCCAGCCTAATAGTAGTAAAGGTCAGCCCCGGCCTAGCAAGTCAGGGAGTCAGGGCAAGCCAGTTCAGTGGTACTAAGGGGACGAGGTCCAGACAAGTGAAGGCACCAGGCCCAATAGTAATAAAGTAGGGGCATCACAAGGCCCGGGACCCATAGCTAGCTATTTAGGCCCACAGCGGTGTTAGGGGCCCAGCGATAGGAGCAACCCCAGATCTAATAGGAGCCTAGCTAGCCACGTAAGCCCTCCAGAGTTAAAGGGACCCAGGCACCCATCTTTTGTATAGCCTTCCAGAGAGCCTATCCCCCTCTGTAGTGTTGCCACAGTAACAGGAGAACCCGATTTAGCTAGAAGGGACCACATTAGAGTTAAAGCCACCAGAGCTAGGGTTGAATCAGTACGATAAATTGCCTGTATATTTACTGTGGTCTGGACACTGAGACTATATATTTATTGATCACTACAGTAGGAATTGAGACTCTGTTTGAATTTTCCTGCATTATTAGTTATTCTATGAACATTATTGAGTGTCAGAACTGTCTTGCATTGCTCTGTGCCAGCATTCCGGTGCTGGATAACCATGTGAATCAGTCTTCAACTGTCTTTAGAGTCACTTCACCCAGGTGCAACCCTGTCAGTATTCACCTATCCTTCAAGAATCATCCACCAGTGCATCCGGAAGCAGACAACAGCCAATCCACAAAGAGCTGTACCACAGTCACCTCAAAGTTGCATCGTCCCATTTTTTATTTTCCTCTCACAGTTTCCCAGTATGGCTTGGTCCAGTGCAGAAGTCTGCTGCCCATTTGCTTGTTTTCACATCCTCAGTGGAGTACCATTTGACCCATCAGTGTCAGTTCTCCAAGTGACATTTGGTTTGTTGTTTTAGTGCGTCCTGGCTCATCCGGCAGGGGACTCCAAGTTTGGTCGCAGTTCTACGTACGACTTATTGTTTTTGTGAGTGCCTTGGCTCGTCCGGCCTTGGAACTCAGAAGACTAACACACTTTGCCACCCAGAGAGAGTGATTGCCTGGAGTCCAAGAGTGGTCCAGAGGTCCTGATCCAGTGGGAGCATCAGCCAGTGTGTGTCTTCAGTCCAGAGGGAGTGCTTGCCTGGAGTACAAGAGTGGTCTGGAGGTTCTGATTCTCCCGATCCAGTGTGTTCATCAGCCTAGAGTATATCTTCAGTCCAGAAGCAGACTGTTGGTTCTTCTTCTTCTTCTTCTTCTTGACCCCTTCACTTGGCAATCCAGAAGTGAATTGTGGCCAGGTGCTTTGCATTGCTTATTCTTTCCAGGCAGTCTAGAAGCGAACTGTAGCCAGATCTTGTATTCCTTTCTGGCAACCCTAGAGAGGTGGGGTGTAGCTGAGAACCCATGGTCTGTTAAATCCTCTCTGCATCCTTAGCTTTCCCACCAAGGTTCCGTATTTCACTGATAAACCAGTGGAGTGTTTCCATATTTCTTTCATCAATAGAGAAAGTTATGTGCACCAACTGATGATCATCTATTTCATAGACTCTTCTTGTAGTATTGGAATGACTGTAATTCTAAAATCCTAATTTTTAGGGAGAGGTGCAGTTCGGGGTTACAAGTAGATATCTGAAGATAAGAAAGATGCTCTTACAGTGTAGCTGTTAAGGCCAATGCATTCAGTCTGACCTCCTGTACTATAGAGTTCCCCTCTTATCGGGAAAAATAGAAAAATACACTTTTACAGCATAGTTGTTACAGCTGATTATTCCTATTGCCTATAGTAAAGTAGTAGCTTATGTATATATGATTGTCCCTCTCTTGTGTCCCTACCCGATGATCAGTTGCCAATAAACAAGTTCCTTTTTTCTAATCGTGCCTCCTGCTGCTCCATTTTGGTGAAGAATTACATCACGTAGCCACATAGGAAAAGAACTGCCTTACCACCTGGGTGGGTGGATTGGAATAGCCTGACATTCATATATTTTGGTTCACTTCATTTGGCATCATGGAATTATGTGATTCTCATTCATTCCAAATATTACCACCCATCTATCTCCTTCTTAGACCTCCCAGCACACTTCACTTGGTGTCATGGACAGGATACTTTTATTGGAGTCCAAGGCAGGACACGGTGGCTGAAAATGGAATCTAGAAGGCCAGAAACCTCCGATGGAGCTGGAGAAGGAACATGGTTGAACCCTCTCAGGGGATCCTACGGATTCATCTACCACTAACTTAGGAGAGTTCCAGAGTAAAATGATGTCCATGTTTCGGCTATATGAAATCCCTGAGCTACAGCAGGTGGAGATGTTAATTGGATAACTTACAGGTGCAACTAAGAGAGCAGTTAGTATGTGGCCAGAGCATGAGAAGGCACAGTTAGAACAAATCTTCAATAGGGTACGAAGGATGTTCGACACCCGTACACTGTCTGACCTGAAGATGAAATTCTTTTCAAGAATGCATGGAGTTGGTGAGACTCTACGAGAGTACATTCTCAGCTTACAAGAGGCCCTTAAGGCAATTGAAAGACTGGACCCCAATGATCTTCATGACTGGATGAATTATTAAAGGAAATGTTCATAGAAGGGGTAAGGAGAGACACCCTTCGCCGAGATCTAAGGCTGTTGTCCAAGCAAAATCCGGACATGCAATTCTTGAACTTTAAGGAGGAAGCTTTCGAGCTCATGGGCCATGACTGCCCTGGTGATAAATCAGAAGTCCTACAATGTTGTGAAAAAATGCAGAAAAATTACTGGATGGGATAGCTGGTATGTTGCCGGGCTGCAGTTACTACCAGCAGGTATAACCAAGATCAAAATGTGAGTGATTGCACGCCAGGGACCTCCAATACAGAGAGGAACAGAGAAGGACAGAGGCCTCAGGAGACGGAGTTGCCCACAAAAATGTGGCAGCAGATGAAACGAGAGATTCAGAATCTCTGAGAGGACTTAAGGCATGAAATAAGAGACCAGATGGCAAAGGAATCAGAGTGGCACTCATCTAGACCCCCGGCAGCCAAAAATATGGGGAGAAGACCATCAGACCAGTTCAATTTGAATGGAAAGCCCGTATGCTGGAAGTGTGGGATCAATGGCCACATTGCATGGAAATGCACAAAGGAGACAAATATGCCTGCCATGGCTTTAAACAGGGAATCCTCGGGATGGAGGACTGAGCCTCAGGACAGCTCCCAATAAGTCCATTGAAGAATTCTGCACCAGCCCGGTTTGTAGGAAATTGTCCAACCACCACTATAAAGATTAATGGACTTGAAGTGGAGGCGTTATTGTACACAGGATCGCAGGTGACAACACTGCAGGGAAAGGCTTTCTTCAAACACTGGACAAAAGACCAGTTAACTCAACCCCCAGAGAGATGGATCAATCTAGTAGCTGGAAATGGTCTCAATATTCCTATCATTGGATATAAGGAAGCAAGTTTTACTTTAGGAAAGACCAAAAATCCAAACCAGGGAATACTGATAAGCAACTTATATGACGACAACCTGCCACCTGTAATATTGGGTATGAACCTACTCCAACATTGTGTAGAAGAACTGTTACAGGTGTTGAAAGAACCAACCAGTTCACTTTTATGGGAAGAGAGACAGGCCTTACAAGGAACTATCAAGTTATTCCAATGCCATCAAAGATTTGCCAATAAGAATGGGGAGATTAGAAAAGTCAGAGTAGTGGATAAGAGGCCAGTCCAACTGAAACTGGGTGTCAAAACCATACTGCTGTGCAGAACCAAAGTGGGACTATGAGGTAAAGATTACACAGCCTTAGTCAAACTGGAATGGAGCAAATGAGAAGATCCAGTTGTGGTGGCTAGGAGTTTGGTCATGGTAAAGGGTGGAAAAGTCCCTGTCTGCCTAATGAATTATGGCACCCAGCCAGTGACCATGTATAGATGGCAGGCCATTGGTCATCTAATGAAAGTGGAATGGGAAGACGTCATAATCCCAGGTGATGAAGAAGAGGAAATGCCTCACGTAACCAGTGCCATTATCGCTGTGCAGGAAGGTGACATCAAAGACGAACCTCTAATGCTTGGATACAAGAAATAGATATAGAAAATCAAAGGACCACAGAAGAAGAAAAGGCAGAGCTGCTGAAAGTAATAAAGAGACATACCAATGCCTTTTCTCGTCATACCCTAGACTTTGGGTGCACCACGAAGGTGAGACACTATATTCCCATGGAAAACTACCCACCCATTCAGGAAAGATTCAGACCCATACCTCCTGCATTGTATCAACTGACCAAGCAGCTGTTAAAGGAAATGTTGGAAGCAGATGTCATAAAGGAGAGCCACAGTCCATGGGCAGCACCAATAGTTCTTGTCCGAAAGAAAGATGGACAGATATGATTTTGTGTGGACTTTTGAAAACTCAATCAGATCACACACAGGGATGCTTACCCATTACCCTGCATTGAGGATGCTCTCACAGCACTTAAGTCAGCAGCAGTCTTCTCAACCACTGACTTGGCAAGTGGATACTGGCAAGTACCCATGGCACCTGAAGACCAAGAAAAGATAGCTTTCGTGACTCCTATGGGGCTGTACAAGTTTTTCCGAATGCCGTTTGGACTTTGCAATGTGCCAGGAACATTTCAGAACTTAGTAGACAGTGTTTAGGAAAGGAGAATTTCAACATGGTGCTTCTTTATCTAGACGACATCATAGTCTATTCAAAAATGCACAAAGATCATCTGAAACATAGTGAACAGGTTTTTGAACGCTTAAAAAATTATGGGCTAAAGGTTAAACCTGAAAAGAGTAATTTCCTGAAAGAGGAAGTCAGCTATTTGGGACGTGTAGTATCCACAGAAGGGAACAGTAATAATAATAATAATAATGATATATTTATTTATTGAGCACCTTTCAAACTATCAATGCGCTTCACAGAATTTTTAAAAACAATTCATTAAAACACAGTGACAAACTCATAATAAATCAGGAAAAGCCTTGCTCCACAAACATGTTTTTAGTGCCTGCTTAAAGTTCCCTACAGTTCTGCACTCCTGAAGCTGACGGGGCAAAGAATTCCAGAGGGTTGGGACCGCAAACATTAAAGCGCGGGCCCCAGAAGAATTCAAAGTAATCCTCAGGATCTCCAGCAATCTCTCGTCAGGTGAGTGAAGCTGTCGCACAGGGATGTAAGAAATCAGAAGCTCTTTCAAGTAGTCGAGACCAAGTCCATGTAGAGCTTTGTAGGTCAACAAACCTTCCTTAAAAGTGATCCGCCACTGGATCAGCAGCCAGTGCAGATCACGCAGCATTGGGGTAATATGAGATCTTCTAGACACCCCAGTCAGTAAACGAGCAGCAGCATTCTGCACTAACTACAAGTGGTGGATATCAACCCCAGGAAGCCCTAAGTAAAAGGAGTTACAATAATCAAGGCATGAAGTCACAAAAACGTGAACCAGTACAGGCAGATCACTGGACGGAACAAGGTGTTTGACCCTGGCAATGTTCCTAAGATGATAAAAGGCTAACTTCATGACTGCCGACACCTGCTAATGAAGTGTCAGCCCATAGTCAAGTACCACTCCCAGGTAGCACACCCGTTCAGAGGTGGGGATCTGGGTGCCCACCCAGGAACAAACCGGAGGGAAAATCAGTCCTCAGCCCCTCTATCCTACGTCCAGGATCCATCACCATAACCTCAGTCTTACCTGCATTCAACTTTAACCTGCTCAAATTCTTCCAGTCTTGGATTTCGGCGAGGCAGCTGTTAAATGTTGAGAGAGCACTAACCTGGTTGGGGGCAAAAGACAGGTAGAGCTGGGTATCATCAGCATAACAGTGAAACCTCAGCTCATACCATCTTACAATGTCTCCAAGGGGTAGCATATACACTGAAAACAACATGGGGGACAGCACTGAGCCCTGAGGAGCCCCACAAGGCAGAGAGAAAGACTCGGAAGAAAAAATCCCTGAGACAACTCTCTGAGTTCTACCAGTGAGGAAAGATGAAAACCATCCGAGCACTGTACCAGTCAGTCCACAGATGGACCTCAGGAGCTCGAGGAGTACCCCATGGTCTACAGTGTCAAAAGCTGAAGAGAGACAAAGGAGTACCAAGAAGAAACGGTTTCTCTGATGTCTTGCCATCTGGAGATCACTGAGCACCTGAACCAGAGCAGTCTTAGTACTATGCCGCTTATGAAAACCAGACTGGAGAGGTTCGTAAATACTATGGATGGTCAAATTGTTCTCCATTTGAATTTTCACTACTTTCTCAATTTCCTTTCCCACAAAAGGAAGGTTTGAGATAGGTCTGTAGTTGGCTAGAGTATCTGGGTTCAATGAAGCTTTCTTCAGTAGGAGTGTCACCACCGCCTCCTTCAGGGAGCATGGAAACTCACCCAATTCCAAGGAGTACTGGATAATCTGAGCCAGGACAAGGCTAATGATATCACCACAACCTAAAATCAGGGAGGTAGGGCCCAGATCTAAACTACAGTCCATAGGGTGCATTCTCTGGGATAGCGCCAGATCCAGAGAAAATTAAAGTAGTAAAAGAATGGCCATGTCCAGTCACCATCAGAGATGTAAGGTGATTTCTAGGATTTGTCAGATATTATAGCCGATTTATAAAATATTTTTCCAACCAAGCAGCCCCTTTGCATGAACTGTTATGACACTCCAAAGGAAGCAAAATTAGCAAAAATAGTAGAGTGAATTGTACGCCAGAATGTCAGACTGCATTTGACCATCTGAAGACAGTGCTAACTACAGTACCGGTGCTCGCTTACCCAGACTATCAGAAACCTTTTCACCATTATACTGATGCTAGTAACAAAGGCCTAGGAGCAGTGCTTGCCCAAGTACAAGAAGGAAGAGAAAGGGTGATCGCCTATGCAAGCAGAGGATTAAGGGGTTCAGTAAGAAATGATGAAAGGTACAGTTCTTTTAAAATGGAGTTCTTAGCACTTGTGTGGGCTGTGACAGAGAAATTTAAGCACTACCTCATGGCTACTTCGTTCACCGTGTATACAGATAACAACCCCTTGGCACATCTCGACACAGCAAAACTTGAGGCACTAGAACAAGGATGGGCTTCCAGGCTAGATGATTTCGATTTCACCATAAAATACCGATCAGGAAAGTCAAATGGTAATGCAGATGCTCTATCTAGACTGCCCAATTGCAATGAAGAAGAGACGGTTGAACTGAGAGAGAAAATTTCAAAATGCCACCTTTTATTCATATTCCAGTGAAAATAATACAATTATGCTGTCAGTACTTGCAGACTACTGATCAGAGTGTAGAGACATCATCGACAGTGCCAGCAGATGAAAGAACATATTTGTGGATGCAGTTACAAAATCAGAATCCTCTGTTCTAAATGCTCAAAGAGATGCTGAAAACCAAAAGACCAGTGAAAGCCCAAGACAGAAAGACACTACCTACAGAATTAACCAAACTGTTAAGACAACAAGAATATCTCAGCTTAGAACAAGGGGAAATGATACAGAAAACCAGAGATCCAAGAACAAGAGAAGAAATCATACAGATCCTTATTGCTCAGGCAGAAGCAGATACTGTACTAGAAGCTTACCACAATGGGTCGGGTCATTTTGGACACCAAAAGACAGAGAAAATGCTCAGGGAAAGATTTTATTGGATATGTATGAGAGAAGACATTAGACAGTGGTGTGAAAACTGTATGGCTTGTAACCTTAAAAAAGAGGCAGATATTAAACAGAAAGCACCCTTACACTCAATTGTAACCAAGGAACCCTTGGAGATTGTTGCCTTAGACCATTTGAAGATTGCACCTAATAAAAGTGGATGCTAGTACGTACTGATGATTATTGACCACTATACCATATTCATGGTGGCAGTACCTGTAAGAGATTTGCCAGCTCAGATCACCACTGAAGCTCTGTGGAGACATTTTGTACAACCATATGGATACCCTTCACAAATATTGACTGACCAAGGTGGCGCATTTGAGTCCTTATTATTTAAAGAACTGTGCTCTATGTACAGCAGCAGGAAACTGAGAACCGCCCCATATCATCCACAAACAAATGGTCTATGTGAACAAGCAAACCGTACATTACTAGAGATGTTAAGAGTAATGTCTGATGAATAAAAAGCAAAATGGCCTGAACTGCTTCCAGAATTCTGCTATATGTATAACAATATGGTGCACTGCTCTACAGGGTACACGCCTTATTATTTAATGTTTGGCAGACATGGGAGACTCCCGATGAACATGGCTCTTGATGTAAAGCCGACCTATAGAAAAACAGAGGAACCAACCTCACTGGGGTAGATGAACATCAGCATAGACGTAGAGAAGCAGCTGACATTGTGTCAATGCAAAGGAGACATCTCCAAAAGCAGCAAAAAGAACAATATGATTGTAAAGCACATGCCGTACCTTTATTTGTAGGAGACAGAGTCCTGCTAAAAAAACGCTCATACCATACATAGGGCATAAACTTGCATCTAGGTGGGAACCCACACCGTTTGTGATAAGAGAAATTCTGTATCCAGGCCTTACAGTATATAAAGTCAGGACAGAAGGAGGACACTAGTTAAACTGTGCACCGGAACCTTTTAAAGCCTTGTACATTTCAACCCTCTAGTTTAGACAGTGGTCAAGATGACAAAGCAAACAGATGGGAGAGGCAGGAGCACACAAGCATAAATATGACTACCCCTGGAGACCCTATAGAATGGCCTTGGTTGCCAGGTATTACAATGTTTAATCCCAGTTCTACTAGGCCTACAGAAAGTTCTATACTTAGCTCAGCACGTACAACAAAAAGTGTTCCTCCAAGAGGTAAGATAGAAGAAATCCAATAAAGTCCAAAATGGTCATCTGTAAATAAAGAAAAATACAGTACAAAGTTAGAATATAAATTATCTGACAGCTAAGAAATGTTAAAATAGTAGAAGTATTGTACAGTAGAAATGATAAATGATGAGAAGTTTAAAATCAAAATCAATCAATTTAAAACTTTATTTGTAAAAGGCGCCTTTCTAGAACCAAGGTGCCTGTACATCACATAATAAAAACAGTGTTACTAAAGCAATAAAATTTATCCAACCCTAATAAATTTAAAAATCATTGTTTAAAGATATGTTTTAAGTGCTCCCTTAAAAGTTTGGACAGTTGGGCAGTCTCGTACCTGACGAGGTAGAGAATTCCACAGGGTCAGGGCCATAAAGCTAAAGGATCTGGCCCCGGAGGTCTTCAAATGGACCCTGGGAATCTCTAGCAATCCCTCGTCAGTGGATCGGAGAGAGCGGGAGGGACAGTAGGGACGAAGGAGATCTTTCAGGTAGCCAGGTCCCTGATCATGTAGGGCCTTATAGGTCAGCAAACCAACCTTGAAGGTGATACTCCAGCATACTGGCAGCCAATGCAGTCTGCGGAGCACAGGTGTTATATGAATGGACCTAGACGAACCAGTCAATAGCCTGGCTGCCGCATTCTGCACTAGCTGCAAGCGGTAAATATCAACCTACACTAGCTGCAAGTGGTGAATCTCAACCCCTGGTAGCCCAGGACAAAGGGAATTGCAGTAGTCAAGACGGGAGGTAACAAAGGCGTGGACCAGAGTAGGAAGATCGTCAGGAGGAACCAGGTGCTTCACCGGGGCGATGTTCCTCAGGTGGTAAAAAGAGGCTTTGACAACTGCCGACACCTGTGATTTAAGTGTTAAACAGTTATCAAATACAATGCCCAGATTCTGCACCCGGTCTGAGGTAGTTAGCTGGACACCCCCAAGCCATAAACCTGAGGGAGATCCCGCCAACAAACCTGCCTCCTGGCGACCTGGGTCCATGACCAACACCTCAGTTTTTTCTGGATTCAACCGCAGCCAACTCACATTCATCCAGCCCTGGATTTCGGCAAGACAGTTGTTAAAAACCGAAAAGGCAACATCTTGGCCAGGTACAAAGGACATGTACAGTTGAGTATCATCTGCATAGCAGTGAAACTCAAACTATACTGCCTAATGATCATTCCCAACGGCAGCATGTACACAACATGGGTGCCAAAATGGAGCCCTGCAGCACCCCACAGGGTAGGGGAATGATGTCGAGGAAAAAATCCCAGACACCACCATCTGAGTCCTACCATCGAGGAAAGATTGAAACCAACTGAGGACTGTACCAGACAGCCCACAGATAAACCGCAGGTGCTCCAATAGCACACCATGGTCCACGGTGTCAAATGCCACAGAGAGATCAAGAAGGATCAAGACAGAACAGGTCCTTCGATCTCTCGCTATTAGGAGATCATTTAGTACCTGGACCAGAGCTGTCTCAGTACTATGTCTCTTCCTAAATCTGGACTGGAGAGAATCATAGACATTGTGGCTGGTTAAATTATCATCCAACTGTGACGCGATCACCTTCTCAATAACCTTTCCCACAAAGGGCAGGTTAGAGACGGGTCTGTAGTTAGCCAGACAGTCCAGGTCCAAGGAGGGCTTCTTAAGAAGGGGCTGAACCATAGCCTTCTTCAGAGGATTTTGGAAAATCCCCCTGTCCAAAGACCTCCAGACTATCTCAGCCAGGACTGGGCTGATTTTATCTACACATCCCACTAGGAGACGCATAGGGCCTGGGTCCAAACCACAGTTGGTCGGACGCAATAATAGGATGACCATCACAATGTCATTGATTGTGGGAAGGCTGAAGTCGGACCACACAAAATGGGTGTCCGACATCTCCTGTCAACCATCACAACTCCCACTAGAGAGGGTCAAGTGGACGTCGGACCTGATTGTGGCAACCTTATCGGAAAAGAATTGAGCAAGCTCCTCACACCATTCTTGAGAAAAGGCTCTTCTGGGCTGAAGACAGATTGGATTGCACAATCTGTCCACAGTACAGAAAAGCTGAGCTGGTCTATTCTGTGCAGCAGCAATCTCTCTGGACAGGAATTCTGCATTTTTACAAGAGATTGCTGATTGATAGACCACATAATGGTCCATCTAACTAAGTTTGTCACAATCCAGCCCCGACCTCCGCCAGTGTCTCTCTAATCTTTTTCAAACTCTCCTCAACTTCCTTAGAGTCTCATCAAACCAAGGAGACCTAGGGAAAAGAGTGAGGGGATGAACACGAACAGGAGCAATGGAATCCAAGGCCCCTGCTACGGCCTTATTATAG
The DNA here is from genome assembly GCA_016271365.2 of Neoceratodus forsteri. Classification (NCBI taxonomy): domain Eukaryota; kingdom Metazoa; phylum Chordata; order Ceratodontiformes; family Ceratodontidae; genus Neoceratodus; species Neoceratodus forsteri. The sequence continues at coordinate 801,724,464 of CM057454.1, forward strand.
GCAAGTACCAAGTCCCCTGGGTCCATGCAATCACTCAGTAAACCCGATAGGTCCAGCACCGCCATCAGGCCATCTGGGGAAATATCCCTCAAAGGGTGGTACCGGACCATCTCCATAGGGGCTGGCCTACTAGGGGTGGCCCCAAAACTGAACCCAATGGAATGATGGTCAGACCATCTGACTGGTTCCACCACCAGATCGGATATCTCCATCCCCAGTAGGAACACCAAATCCAATGAATGACCACCAATATGGGTCGGGGAGGAAATAACTTGTGTGAAGCCCAGTGAGGTCATTAACTGGCGGAAGTCTTGACCAAACTGTGAGAGTTCATCATTGACCCAGGCATTGAAATCCCCCAGAACCAACCATCTGGGGGATCCCAATGTCATGTCTACAATGAAGTCTGCGACTTCCTGCAGGAAAACATTCCCATCACCTGGTGAATGGTAAACGAGAAGAATCCTGCGCCCCACACCCTCGCCCATGATACATTCAAAGGAGTTGGTAGTTCCCACTGGTACTTCCACTAGGCCCAGTTCTGATCTAAAACAAATGGCAACACCACCGCCCCTACGATCCATCCTAGGGTGGTGTATCACCGAGTACCCGGCTGGAATTGCTGAAGCCAAAACTGGGCCAGCATTTTCATCCAGCCAGGTCTCGGTGATGCACGCCAGGTCTGATGTTCCAACAAAATCCGCTATAATAGCGGTCTTGTTTTTAATGGACCTGGCATTGCATAACACCACCCGAGTAGAATGAGCATCCGAGGATGATTGTGCTACCTGCTGACTACCAGCAGAACCCTTGGGTATGGGAGCCAGACAGGGAGGACCCCTTTCCTGGACCCATTTCACCCCAGGGCATCTCCTTGTCCTCACTATCCCTATCCGCCCGCTCTTTTTTGGTCCTTCTCCATGCCCAACCCTTGTCCTCCCCTTTTTCCTAGTAATCCCCAGAGCCCTACACCGTCTATACACCTCTGGTGACAAGGGAGGACAAAAGAATGGACAGAGGTCTCTGAGCCTGGAGGGGGAGTAATACCCGACCATCCTAATACCATCCCAACAAATATTTGCTGTGCTAACCAAATTCCAATAAATAAACAATCCCGAACTACAAATTTAGCCCATATTCAAACCCAGACATACAATAATTAACTATTTAAAAAAACATACAATCAAATAAATACCCCCTCATCACCCACCCTCACAAAAGAAAAAAGAAAAATAATCAAATTCAAACAAAATTTTGACTGTAACTTAAGTCCAAAAATATAAAGTTTATGATGAAAAATATAAAAATTAAAAACAATTTTTCAGCCGCCGAAGGCCCTCTCACAGCCTAGGGAGGTCAATAGAGCACAGGTACTCTCACTTCCTGAGCCCAGGAACTTTTTATTTTTAATTTATCATTCAACCCTCAAGCACTCTCACTACCAGGGGAACCAAAGAGGCACTCTCACTGCCATTCAGATGAAAGCAAAAGGAAAATAAAATTATTTCCTTCATCTTGAAGTTTGGTGGGGCTGTTTAAAAGAACTGGTCTCAGTACAAGTTAAACAGAGGAAGCAGAGAGATCCTGAAAATGGGCCAGGGATGTACACAGGCAGACCAGCAGAGAGTGAGAACTCCCCCCCTCCACACCCCCAAACCGCCTAATCAGGCTCTATCACACCACCCAAGACCCACAGCCACAGATACCCAGAGGCCAGACCAATAAGGCTAACCTCAGAATACCCTATGAGTACCCCAAAAAACCTCTAGCTCCCCAGAGGCAAAGTGAGACAACTCCTGCTCGGTCCTGGGCAGCGTAGTCCACGATCACCCAGGCACAAAGGGGGGGGGGGCCTGCCTCAACCAGTACACCATACAGGGCTTGCTTCCCCTAATTCAATGCTGGACACTCCAAATTAGAAAATATAGTCAAAAGTAAAATCCCAAGAAGAAGGGCAACCGATCAATGAATTGGGTCCCCCACACACAACACTTCGGAGCGATAACAGCAATTCAATCCATTGACGCTTCACCAGTAATCTCCTGGCCTTTCGGTCCCGAACAACCCTGTCAGGTACTCCAATCGATACCTCCCCTTAGAAGACCAGCAGATGATTATCCAGGTATCGAAGGTCAAAAATAAATCCAACAGATCTGAATCGTGACACCAATCCAAGGAACAAGGCACTGAACCCCACAGTCAATAAACGGCAAAATCCACTGTAGATTTCAAATCCAGTAGACAGAGCATGTTAAAATGTTTAAAGTTATAAAGTATAGTGTATTCTCAAAAATTTAGGAGGATGCATGGGGACATGCATCTTTTAGTGGGGCTGAATATGTAATATGCCAAAGTTAGAGGTACCCCAGCAGTGCCCCAGTAGTCCCCAGTTCCCCCAGTATACACTGTAAGATGCCCTGTGCACACAGTACATAAAAAAAAAGAGAGATTTTGTTGCAGCTGCAGCAACAATGGCTTGGATAGAATGCTGTGTTGAACTGCTTATGCACAGCATTTCACCCCAGCCATTCTGGAATCAGAGCCCTGGTTTCAAAAGTTAAACTGTTTTTTACAGAGTTCCTGCTGGCTGTATAGAAGAAAGGACGCAAAAGGTTAAGGGGAACCGGGAAAAGTGCTTACCTGTTGATTGAAGCTGTTCCCTGAAGGCCATTCTGCTCTGACTCCAGCCAGTGAAGATCCCCAGAAGAACTACGGTGCAGTCAGTGTTGCCATCAGGTCACCATGAAAAGAGAAAATGTACAGTTTGGCCTTTTTGGGCTGTGAGCCCGATCGTTTTTTTTTATTTTAACCCCCTTGTATCGTTTTAAAAGTCATGTCGGTCCCCTGTCGGCAGCACAGAAGTGCCGCATCACCAGTCATTCTGTCAGCTGCCTGAGGCTCCCCAGATGTCCCCCGTGCTGCTTTTAATTAACCTCCCTCTACCAGAGCACCTCCCGCCTCCTGTTTACCTCCTCGATCCCCGGTGGTTTGGGTGAGTCGGCAGCAGCACACAAACATTCTGACCGCCCTGCAGGAGAGACTGTATTTTTATTTTAAATAAATTGTTTGCACTTAGCGCAGAAGATGAGTGGCTGAGGGTCACAAGGAGGATCAGGTCAGAAGGACCCAAATTAATATTTTGGAGGGGCGGGTGTAGTGATGCCCACGTGGAGGGGCCAGGGAAGCAAGGCAAAGCAAATGCTTTTTGAATATTCATTAGGGGGTGGAGTTTAGGGAGGGGAAGGGAGATCGAGTGACAGCTCTCACAGAGCTGAAGAATTAAAGGGGCCCTGCCAATTAAAGCATTAAAGGGGTCCTGTCACAGAAATTAAAAGGAGCCCTGCCACATTAGAGAGGGCGCCAGGCCCACATTAAAGAGAGGGCACCAGGCCCAGTTCAGATAGGGACACCAGGCCCAGTTTAAAAAGGGCAGACCAGTCCAATTTCACGGTCACCTCCTAAGATACTTGTGCTCATTTTTCACCCCTGCAGCTCTGCCAGCACACCATCTTAACACATTATTGCCTCTGCTCAATTGCTTCTCTAGCATTCAAGTGGGTTCTTCTGTGATTGTACTGAATGTGCTGGTAAACTGTTGTTATTTACTTGTCCACTAATTGCTAAACATTCCTGAGGAGTTTGTAACCTGCCTGATTTACGTATGCTGTATTTAAAGTGGAGCAAGCCATATTGCAACACAATAACTTGCAGTACGTGAAATATCACAAAATACCACATTGCAAAAGGGCTTCATTGCCATTAAATTACACTGTTCCTGGCTATGTACTGCAGCATTTTATGATATACTTCAGCACTGCTACCTTGCATCCTGGCTAGCACTTCTTGTATATTGTTTATTGACATCCTACTGTAGGTCTAACAAAAACATGGCTAACACCCAATATTGATGACTCTTTGCTGCTCTCTTAGTAATTATAATGTCCTTCTTTTCAACTACCCAGGAGGAAGGGGGTGGTATCATTACCTTTTTAATGTTTATGTCTTATCCATGCAAACATCAAATAATGTCTGGATATGCAAGTTTGCAGATGATGCAAAGATGGGTGCTTTTGTAGACAACATTGAGGCCATAAGACACTTTCAAAGGGAAAAACATAAGCTATAAAATTGGGCAGAACAACACAGGCTAACTTTCAATTTAGACAAATGCAAAGTAATGCAATTGAGTGTGAGAAACAAAATGGCCACATGCACTCTCTATGGTAAAAGTATAGCAGACACTACCATTGAGAAGGACCTGGGGGTGATTGTTAACAACAAATTAATGTTTGGTGACCAGTGTAGAGAAGCAGTGGCAAGGGGTAACAGGATACTGGGATGTATTCACAGAAATATATGGAGTAGGGACAGGGAGGTGATCTTGCCGCTGTACAGGGCCTTGGTACGGCCCCATCTGGAATATTGTATGCAGCTATGGGCACCTTGCACCAAAAACAATATCAGATTAGTTGAGCAAGTACAGAGAACTGCAACACAAAATATAAAGACACTCTCAAGGGGGAATGCAAGCCAGCGCTGAAGATGGTAGAAGACCTAAATGACACACTCCTCAGTAACAACAATTCTTCATCAGAATACTGGTTTTATTTCGGCCACAAAAATCAACAGCTACAAAAAAAAAAAAAATCAGAACATATTCTCTCCATAATTTAAAAATCTTGCAAAATCTGGTCTGTCTGGGCAAAATCGGTGGGCCCAAAAAGTTTTTCTGCTATTATCTCTACCACAGCCAAGATGTCAAGGGGGCTGAGAGGCTCTCCATGCACTGTCAGGGAGTAGCATGCTTTGGATGAGATGTTAAGGGGTCCGAGAGGTTCTCTGCATGTTGCAATGGAGTACAGTACAGTGGCTGATAAAACAGATATTCAATCCTTAAAAGAGATACTGGAGGATATCAAGATTGAAATAGGTACTGTACAGAAGTCAGTGTCAGAACTCAAAACAGATTCAGTAACAGTCACAAAAAGATTAGATAATTCAGAAAATCAGTTGGACATTTTCAGGGATACCATTGCTGGGTTAGAAGACCAAGTACATAAACAAAGTAAACAAATACACTATTTAATTGAGAAAGCAGATGATCTTGAAAATAGGACAGGATGAACAACTTGAGGATCCTAGGAGTGCAAGAAGGAAATAATATTATCGAGTTTTTGCAACACCTGTTACCTGCTTTGTTAGATTTCCAGTGGCCATGGGCACTGAAAATAGAGCGGGCATACCACGCCTGGGGTCCCCATCCCCAACCTGGTCAGAGAACCAGACCTATACTGACATACTTTCTGAAATACTCTGTATAAGAGCAGATTCTGCATTTGTCAAGGGAGAAACAGCAACTGATGTGGAGAGGCAATAAAATGCTGATCTTTCAGGATTTTTCAACTGCTGTCAAGGACAAAAGGAGGGGGGTTTGGATACAAAACAAAGGTTAAAAAAAACTAGGTATTTTATATTATTTTAAATAACCAGCCATACTTAATGTGGTGAAATCCAATAGAAATGTGCATGTTTTCCATGAAGCCAGAGAAGCAATGTCTTATGTTATTAATTTTGAGCAGAAAACAAAGGTTGGCCATAGAAACAAACCTAATGACTCTCCTCATTCAAAGAAGCAGCGAATGGACTTTGCACCACACCTTATGCCTGAGCATTCTACCCCACAAGATGCCCAGCCTTCAGCCATGCAAGTCACAACCATAACGTCAAGCCCCCTCCTGGACAGAACATACTTGCTACATACAAAGAGCACACTGTCACTGGGAACACTCCTAGAGTATTAACCCCCTCATCTCTACTCAGTTGCTGTAACGGAAGAGGTGAAAAAAGATATATGCCATACCTCCACTATAGTAAGGAACACCAGTCCTCTACACAAACAAAGTCATCTGCCAGTACTAAAATCAAAGGGCCAAAGGATACACAGTAGATCCAGAAGTAGGGAGAGCGTTCAGTCGACTGATTCTAACTCCATCATGCCTCCTCCTAAAGATTTTTGACTTCCTCAAAATCAACCTAATTGTGCTGCAGAGACTGCAACTTTAGTTGACATTTGACCTGACTTCTGTGATATGATGCTGATGCCTGTGTACACTTGATTGGTTAGGAAACTGGATGTCCTTCCCACACTACTTCCTGCTTCCTCTACCACACACTTGGAATTATATTGAATTGTTTATTTTGATCGCCATGAACTGGATCATAATCCCTTCCCTATGGAGGTAAGATACACATACTGTGTAATGAATATGGGAATTGATTATTTGAATGACAATTGTTTACAAAGTCAATTCCGAAAAAGTCTATATCCTGGGTTTGGTGCTGGTGACTTTAAACTTTGCTGTATGACTATTAACTGTTGTGTCACTCAGTCACTAATCTGAGCACTGCTGATTTGATTCAACTGTCTATCTGAATATTATAAAGCTAAACAGTAAAGTTTCTTCTGCCATGTTGATTGTAATGAAATATTCTAGTCTGCCACAGTAACAGGTTTGATCCCTGCTGCTTCCCACTTACATTGCTCAGTTACATCTCTAGTTTGCGTTATATAAGGGGGTCATTATTTGCATGGAAACATTAGAAAACCCTTGGTTATAATTTAAAAGACAAGTGTGTTTCCTTTTTAGGCAGAGGAAGTAAAGGAAGTTACTGAAAGAGAGTGGGGCAGAATAGGCTAGTTTAAGCTTGGTGACATGTATTTGCCGGCCCATTGCAAGCTAGTAAATACTTCTAAGGCATAGGAAATACAGCAATCATATTTGAGTTTTCCTTTTTTTCTTTTTTCCTTTTCTCTTTGTCTCTCTCTCTCTCTCTCTTTCTCGATACAACTTTTTTTTTCTCTTTAGTCAATATCCCGGCATATGGTTACCTAAAAAATGTTCTTGAGTATGCGCAGCTTAAAGGATTCACAGGTAAATTGGTTGAGGGCATATTATGTGAACAAGGTAATAATATGCTGGATAGAGATTCCTAGACTAATGGTATTGAGGTGTGTGCAGTAGGATATTGGATAAAATGCATGTGGGTTATTGAACAAGTGCTGCAAACTCTAGCTACTTAATTTTCTATCTATTCCATACCATCTTTACTACATACTGCCATGGTTGTTTACTTATTTATTTATTTATTCTTTCTTTTTGAAGTGCTGCATTCTTGCCAGCCCATTGGCACTGAGGCGCTGGTCACCTTACCTCACATTATGCCAGCCTGGGAATGAGCACGGGCCACCGGGGATCAGCAGGGGAGGAGAGGGATTGAGCATCCATGGGACTGCTCTTCTTCTCTGGGAAGGGGCACACTAGCACTCAGTGCATGACTGGCCTCTGGCAGAGGCTAAGGGCTGGCATGCTGAGGCTACAGAAGGGGGAGATGAGGCAGATGCTCGGAGGAGCTCATACGGAAGCATGCATGCACACTCCTGTGGCATCATTGTATGCCTCAGCTCAGGGACCAAAAAGTAACAGGAGGAAAAAGGGTACTGGTGCACATGAATGATGGTTGGTCCCCGCAGCCACCACCCCTGTGACTGGCAGTAACCTTCCATCACCAGATTCGTAGTTAGGTGGATTGAGGGATTCCTGCTTCCCCACCATGGGGGAGGGGGGTAAGCAATGGGGCAGCTGGAAAGGTAGACTGCAAGTGAGGCATGGGATGGGGGATCTGACAGGATGTATCACCACCAGGGACCAGGTGGATAAAATAATTAACTGTGAAAAAAGAAATGCTGTGTTCTTATATTACAAACAGCCAAGTTTGGTTTGTATATTTATACAATTTGGTCATTGGTGCATGTACTGTGACATAAATGTGATGCTTAAAGATGCCAAAACTGAGGAGGTTTTGATCCAGCTAGCAGTTGGTACCCCAATCACCCAGTACCTTGGATCCTGAGTCCGGTACATGCTAGGCAGCAAAGGTAGAACTACAACCTATAGTATTTTAGTCTAACTGTGAATTCTGGGTTTTATTCTCTAAGTCATCAATTGTAGTTTGTAGCACTGTGAATTCTGGATTTTACTCTATAGTTAGTACATGTAGCTGGTAGTAAATGTATTACTTTCATTCTGTTTGATTTGCATTTTTGCCAGTTTTGGCTTGAATATTTGGGGAAAAACATAAGAACTGGTTGTGTTCAATTTTTCTTCATAGGCATAATTTCTGCCCTGATAGAGTATAATTGGTGCTAGTTCAGTTCTGTAGTGATCTTTAAGTTACATACTGTTGTTTTCTTTCTTAAATCAAAATACATTGTTTGTAATTGATTGTTACTTAAGGTAAGACTGAACATTTCAGGGTTGTCACAATATAGAGTTATATCCTGGAGCGTGAATGGGTTGGGTTCCCCTATGAAAAGAAAAAAAGTATTATATCAACTTAATAAGAAATGAGCCGACATTGCTTTCATTCAGAAGACACATATGAGGCATGAAGGGTCCCATAAATTAAATTGAGCATGGGTGGGTTAAATTGAAAGTCCATGCTTTTCCTCAAAAATGTGGTGCAGCTATTTTAATAAGAAAAGGGGTGAACGTTAACAAGCACAGTCATTTTTCTGACCCATAAGGGAGATATCAGATTCTTTTGGAATTGCTAGACAGTCAAAAAATTAGCACTCTGTAATGTATATACCCCTAATTCTGGTCAAGATGAATTCTTTAGCTCATTGTCAGTTACTCTTAGCACCTTTACTGACTATGCAGTTATTCTTGGGGGGGACTTTAATGAACTGATTGACCCTATCTTAGATAGATCCGCTACCAAAAAAGTACAACTTAACATGAACTTGAGGGATTCCTTCTAAAATCTTTGCAGATGCATGGAGGGTTGTTCAGCCGACTGGCAAACATTACTCTTTCTTCTCAATTAGACACCTAACCTTGTTTCTTTGCTGATAAGGTGACCGACACCAGGGTGGAGCTCCTGCCAGCGCACTCTTTGGGTATTGCTTGTGATCAGCATGAGGTCACTGTCCCCCTGTTTTTCTGGAGTACCTTCAGCTTCCTCGACTTCGTGAATGTCATGTGGATCATCCAGGGTGTATGCCCTAGATGCTGTAGTTTGGACCCTGGACCAACTTCCCTGATTTTGGGTTGTCTTGATGTTATCGGTCTGGTCCTAGCGTGGATAGTTTGGTGCTCCTTGGTATCTGGGGAGTTTCCTAACTCTCTGAAAGAGGCGGTAGTGATACCTCTCTTGAAGAAAGCTATTTTGGACACAAACTGCCATGCTAACTACAGGCCAGTCTCTAACCTCCCTTTTTTAGGGAAGGTTATTGAGAAAGTAGTGGCAGCACAACTGGAGGACCATTTAACCATCCATGACATCTATGAGCACCTCCAGTCAAGTTTTTGAAAGAGGCATAGCACCAAGACAGCACTGGTTTGGGTGGTCAATGATCTCCTGATGGCTAGAGATCAGAAGAGCCATTCAATCTTGGTTCTTCTGGATCTATCATCAGCGTTTGACACCGTGGATCATGGGATGTTACTTAGCCATCTAAGGTACAGCTGTGGAATAATGGGAACTGTCCTCAGATGGTTTACATCATTCCTCACTGGAAGAACTCAGACAGTGGTATCTGGAGTGTTTTCATCAGATCCAGTTTCTCTGTCTTGTGGGGTTCCTCAGGGTTTGGTTTTGCCACCCATGTTGTTGTATATGCTACCCCTCAGAGACACTGTAAGAAGGTATGGGCTGAGGTTTCATTGTTATGCCGATGATACCCAGCTCTACCTTTCTTTTTCACCTGGCTAGGATAGGGCTGTCTCGATCTTTAATAACTGTTTCAAAGAAATACAGGAGTGGATGGATTCGAGCTGGCTGAAGTTGAAGTCTGGTAAGACTGAGGTGTTGGTTGTAGAACCTGGTCATTGGACAGGAGGTCTGGGAGGTGGGTACCCTCTGGACTTGTTCTTGGGGGTGTCCCCCTCCCAACTTGTATCCAGGTGTGAAATATGGGGGTAATTTTTGACGAAGGATTGACCCTGCATTCGCGGGTGTCGGCTGTCATCAGATCTTCCTTTTACCATCTAAGGAATATCTCCAGGATTAAACATCTGGTACCGTCCAGCGACCTTGCTACTTTGGTCCACGCCTTTGTGTCCTCATACTTAGATTTCTGCAATTCCCTATACCTTGGGCTTTCTGGGGTGGAAATTCACCGCCTGCAGCTGGTGCAGAATGCGGTGGCCCAGCTTTTGACAGGATCTTCTTGGTCCTGTCATATTATGCTGGTGCTGCGTGAACCACACTGGCTGCCAGTTCAGTGATCGATCACCTTTTAAGTTGGCTTGCTGTCTTTCACATCCCTACATGGATTGATCCTGTACTACTTGAAAGAGCTCCTGGTTTCCTATTGCCCTGGGTGAATGCTTCACTCAGCTGGTGAGGGGTTGCTAGAGATTCCTAAGGTACGTTTTAAATCTTCAGGGGCCAGATCTTTTATGTTCATGGCTCCCACACTATGGAATTCTTGACCTCATTGGTTACGGGAGTGCACGACTGTGGAGGGCTTTAAATCAGCCTTAAAAACCTATCTGTGGCACCAGGCTTATGGTGATTGATCATTTTATGTAATAAGATTTATGGTATTGTCTGATTTTAATGATTGTTTTTATATTTGAATTGTTTGATTTTATCTTGTACGGCGTCTTGGTTTTTTGAAAGATGCCATAAAAATAAAAATATTATTATTATTATTAACCTACAGTAGAATTAATTACCTTCTAATACCTAACTCCTTAATCACAAACATTATAGATGGCAAGTTTATAATATTATTATATCTGATCATGCAATGATCTTGCTAGACCTGGTAATAGGTGGCCTAGGTGAGAAATCACACAGATGGAGATTTAATGCAAATCTGCTTGAAAAAAGGAGTTTCTGACATGGGTAACAGAACAGACTACAGAATATTTTGAAATCAATGACAGTGGAGAGGTCTCTAGTATATGTGTATGGGAAGCTTACAAAGCATATATCAGGGGGAGAATAATAAGCTATTCTGCAAACAGGAAAAGAGACAGACAGAATATACTGGAGGGAAAGGGAAAGGAACTTACAAAACTACCAAATTTGCCAAAGCAGCGCACAACACCAATTGGAGATATCTTATATAAGATTTTGGTGCTAAAAGGTAAATTAATTCAATGCTATCACAAAATGCGGAATATGCGCTTTTTAGGCCAAAACAGCAATATTGGAAAGCTGGGGACAAGGTGAGTACAGTAGACTCTTAGTTATGAGACTGAAGAAGGCCCAACAGCAAAACATTATAACAGGCATTAAAAATAACTCAGGCATGATACTTTCAACTAATAAAGAAATAAATGGCACGTTTCATAAATTATTTCAGAATATTTATTCGAAACAGGGAGCACTAGCTAATGACAAACTCAATGACTTCTTCAATAAACTCAGACTACCAGCACTTAAACAGAAAGACAAGGAACATATAGGTTAAAGTATATCCCTTAAGGAAATCCAGCTGGCCACCAATGAGTTACCTCCAGGTAAAACACCTGGACCTGATGGGTTTTCAAATGAATTCTACAAGAAGCTAGCCATTTCACTCCTACCCTATCTTCATGCCACCCTGCTAGAAGCTTGGGATCATAAATCTTTGCCACCCACAATGAGACAGGCATTTTTAGCTTTAATTTCTAAAAAGAACAAGGATAGTCTTGATTGTCCATGTTATAGACCTATCTCATTAATGAATACCAATTATAAAATCTTAGCAAAAGTGCTGGCTAAAAGAATACAAGCTATTAACAAGTAGGATTCATTAGAAACAGGTCAGGAGCAGGCAGCATTCATAGACTCAACTTAATTTGGTCAGCTAACAAAGGAAAATAACCCTATGTAATTCTGTCACTCAGCATACTCAAAGCCCTTTGACTCAGTTAATTGGGCCTACATATTGATGGTGCTGAGTTTGGATGTGGGGAGGACTTCTGTAAATGGGTTACAATGCTTTACGATAGGCCAGGAACACAAGTTCTAACTAATGGCATGTTGTCCCCACAAACTTGAACTTGTTTGTGGCACAATACAGGGTGATCCCTCTCCCTTTATCTCTTTATTTTAGCTTTTGAGCCTCTCATATGAATATTTGATCATCCTGAACTTAGAAGGCTTAATTGTGGGAAAAGAGAGCACAAGTCCTTTGCATTTGCAGATGACTTACTGCTGACTCTTAGTAACCCAATTCATTCCTGCCAGAGTCTAAACGCAATCCTCTCAGCTTTTGAAGGAATCTCTGGACTTAAAATTAACTGGGAAAAAAACTCAAATACTACACAATAACTTTACAAGTCACAACATGAGTCACCTTGAAGGAATTCTAGACAATAAGTAGCTTAAATCTAACATTACTTATTTGGGCCTGCAAATCTCCTCTACCCTGAAAGACATAATATCCCTTAACTTTGAACCATTAATGAAGGACATTGAACTGGATCTGTCTAAGTAGGGAAAACTTATTTTATCATTATGGAGGAAAATTAACACAATTAAGATGAATATTGCAGTGAGATTTTTCTATTTGTTCTAGAACCTACCAATGCTTGCTTGGAAAAAAATACTGAAACAACTTGACAGGATTATTAGAATTTTCCCATGTCAGGGGAAACCTTCCAGATTAGGGGTAAATAAACGAAGGGTGCCATGTACCACTGGGGGTTTTGCTTTCCCTTGGTGGGAGAGTTACCAATTGGCTTTTATTTTTAAGCATGCTTTAAGGCATTTAGAAAACCCTGCTGCAAACAGAGAACCTCAGCCTCTATGACTTGTAATAGAAAACAATTTGTTTAAACCTAATTATCTTTTTGACCATTTATATATTCCACAGCAAGCATACACATTAGATAATCCCTGTCTGCAAGGTTCAGTGCTGGTACTTAAAAAAAATAAACCCCATTAGTAACCCAAAACAGACACCCCTACATCTGATGCCCATCTGGAATAATTCTAGGTTGGTAGGGTCAAAAAAAGGCCTGCTAAACCCTGACTGGCCTAAATTAGGTGTCACAAGGCTTGCCCACTTAGTAAATGCCCAGTCTAGAGTTATGTTTTCTTTCCAAGCACTCAGGTGCAGATATGGTAGTCATAAATACCATTTTCACCATTGCATACAATTAAGAGAAATGCTTAAGAATACAAATATACTAGCTCAGAACTTCGTGACACCAAAATGGGAGAAGTGGAAACAACTGATATGACTAACAACACTTAAAAAGGTGCAGGACTTTTATACAAATTCTTGACTAATAATATGTCTTCTGCATGTCGAACCATCAAGGCTAAGCAGAAGTGGGAGGAAGAGGTACATCTCAACATAACTGACGAGGAGTGGGAATCCACATGGGGTATGGCATTCAAATCTTAAAAGGAATTACAAGGTAGGTTAATCCAATTCAAACTTCTGCATAGGTACTATCTCTGTCCAGAAAGATTGAAGGCAGTGGAGCATTTTGGGGACACTAATTGCTGGAGGTGTAGCAAACAGAATGCAGATCTGACATATGTGATGTGGGACTAACCCATAATTCAAGCAATTTGGAGTCTAGTCTTGTCTATCTGTAATACAGTCACAGGGCAATTCATCTCTCCCTCACCTTTGATTTTTCTTTTAGGGATCTTTCCAGAACCCTCAAAATGTAATACATATCAAAAAATGTGGATCTCCCATGCCTTCCCTTGTTTAAAAAGGCTTATCCTTAAAATCTTGAACAGTGCTATGGTACCCTCACTTAGTGAATGGTAAAGCCAGATGGTGTTCTTATATAATAAGGAAAGAATAAGATATTCCCTGGCTGATAAGCTGGATACCATGCAGGAAATTTGAGAACCTTTTTGGTCTATCCATTAAGTGCTGATGATATTATTAATCTGTAGAATTTCCAGAATTGAGTTAGGACTTATATTCTGTTTTTTCCCACTTCTCTACAACCAATAGTTCACTCTGAGTAGAGCAGTTCCAGACTACATACTGGAAACATGTTTTGTTAATGTCGCAAAGGTACAGCATTTTGACTTGGCTCTTGAAAGTATTATGTGTGTGTTATGTTCTTTTTAACATGTTTCAATGTTCTCTTATTACATGTGCATGAAACTTGTTACTTTTGATTTATCTGCCTTTTCTTTCCATGTGGATTGTCTGTAAATGTTTAATATGATGAGTACAGAAGATTAAGAGGAGACATGTATTTAGTATACAAAGCTTTTCAGAATGAAAATCCATTTGAATGTCTTGGACTGGTGAGGAAGACAATGGATAGGGAAACTAGATTACATAACCACTTACTGACCAATATAAAATTGATAAAAGAGGATCATGGTTAAACCAGAAGGTAGTGAGCACATGGAAAACTTTGCCAACAGAAGTAGTAGAAAGTAACTCACTGAATACCTTCAAAGCATAGCTTCACAAATACATGGGTAATAAAATCACTTCCTTTTCTGACTAATGTAAGGTGAGTCATATAGGCCTATGGCTTTCAGACACGTATCATCCTATGATCCTATGATTATTTACTACAAGGCTCATCAGAACTTAATGATAGTCCATCCTTCCCTTGTATGCATTGTGTCTGTCAAATATTTGCATGCAAACTCCTCCTAGGAAACACCAACAAAACTGTACGTTCTGTGAGTCTACAACCCCCTGCTGTGGCCAAAACGGTCTCACCGAGGTCCTGAGTTATATCAACAGCTCAGTAAGTTCCAGTGAGGCATAAATCCTGAAGAATTTAAATCTAAACTGCTTAGGACCAAAAGTCAAGGACTATAATAGAGCCATTGCTGTCCTGAACTTCTCGCAGACAATCTCCATGCCTTCCAAGCTCTCAGCATGAGGTGGATACCTTACACTTATTGACTGGCTGTTAACAAATAGCCATATGAACTGGGGTTGTCTACAGGCCTCTAGACCAGGGGGAGGACATAGACACATTACTGTTAGAAGATATACAAAACATGACAGCTAAAGGGGAAGGTCTGATAATGGGAGACTTCAGCACGCCAGATACACAGCCCACCAGCGCAGTGGTAGGGCTACCAGTTGTGGCACCAGTGACCTGGGTTTGGGATTGGAATCAGGTGACTGGAGGGCTGGCTGGGGGGAGGAGGATTGAGCACCCAGAGGCTGCTCTCCTACTCCGGCTGGGGTGGGATGCTGGTCCTGCTGGGATAACGCCACCTGGGTGACCATGGGTGGAGGTGGAGCTAAATGGACAGCATGTAGTAGGGAGGGAGGACGTCTGCCGGGAGTCAGAGTGTCGGCACATTGTGATGCGCATTGCTCCTAGGCTCTCCATGCGTGCTGATGTCCTGTGGGCTGGGTGAAGCAGGAAAAACATCCTATGGTGCTCCCTGTGGATGGAGCTTCAGGCCCCAATCCCAGAGCCCCTGTCAGTGCAGGTAACAGATCCCTGATGAAACACAGATACTTGGGGTGGAGGAAGGGGAGCCCCACCTTGTACCCGCCTAGGGGTTAAACCAAGGCAGCATGGGGGGGATGACTGCGGACACATAAAGGCCATAGGAGACTCCTGAAGGTGAGGAAGCACCATGGAGAGAGAATGAGGCATAAAAATAAAATATATAAAAATAAAAAAAAAATGCCAGATACAGATTGGTCAATACCAGCAGGAACATTCACCAGAACTAGACACATGGTGGATTCCCTGCAGGGGAGGGCCTCAAACAACTGGTACAACAACCCACAAGAGACAGGGCTAACCTAGATCTAGTACTGACTAATGGGGAAAGGATCACAGATCTCCAGGTAGAGGGTCACCTGGGGGCCAGTGACCATCACATGGTATGGTTCAATTTGGCCACTAGAACTAAATCATACCATTCCAAGACAAAAATATGGGACTTCAGAGGAGCTGACTTTGATAAGATGGCCAACAGAGTTAAGCTAGCCCTGGCAAGAAGAAATACAGGTGAGGGGGTACAGACAAAGTGGGCAAGCATTAAGGAAGCAATACTTGAAGCAGTATCCCATTGTGTTAGAGAGAAAAGCAAGAACAAAAGAAGGAGGAAACCAATCTGGTTGTCAAAAACAGTAGCAGAAAAGGTCAGAGCCAAAAGGCTGGCCTTCAGGAAATATAAGGGAATGCAGCAGGATGAAAATAGGGAGGCATACCAAACTTCCCTTCAGGAAGCAGGGAAGGCAGTAAGGCAGGCAAAAGCCCAAACCAATGAAATACTATCATGACCAGTAAAAGAAGAGTACAAGACTTTCTAAAGATACATTAGTGAAAGGAGAAAGTCCAGAGGGGGCATTGCTAAGATAAATGAGGATAAGGGGGAGTGTGTGGAGGAGGACCAAGGAAAAAGCATCTATACCTAAATAGATACTTCTGCTCAGTATTTACTGAGAAGGTAGGGCAGGACCCACAGCTCAGCACCGTGGACACAGTGGGGAGGGAGATGTGCACTAGTCCCTTCACAAAAGAAAAGGTCCTACAAGAGCTCGCTAAGCTGAGGGTGGACAAGGCAATGGGACCTGATGGCATACATCCCAAGGTACTAAAGGAGCTAAGGATGGAACTAGCAGAGCCATTAGCAGAACTGTTTAGTGAGTCTCTGAGCCCAGGAGAGGTCCCAGAAGACTGGAGAAGGGCTCATGTGATCCCACTCCACAAGAGTGGTATCAGGGAGAAAGCAGGGAGCTACAGACCAGTCAGTCTTACCTCAGTAGTGGGCAAGATTATGGAGGCATTCCTTAAGGAAAGGATAGTGCAACACCTGGACTCCATGGGAGAACAGAGTCCAAGACAGCATGGGTTTACAAGAGGAAGGTCCTGTCAAACTAATCTCATCGATTTCTTTGACTGGGTAACCAGAGTGGTGGACCAAGGTGGTGCAGTTGATGTCACCAACCTTGACTTCAGCAAAGCTTTCGGTACTGTTCCACATAGAAGATTCATTAATAAGCTGGGTAGGCTCGGGGTGGGTCAGAAGTTGATCAAATGGGTGGCAAACTGGTTGGCAGGCAGAAAACAGAGAGTGATGGTAAATGGTATACAGTCAGAAGAGATGCAAGTCACAAGTGGAGTACCTCAGGGATCAGTCCTGGGGCCAGTCCTCTTCAATATCTTCATCAGTGACATTGCAGATGGACTGGAGGGTGAGGTTGTCTGTTTCCAGATGACACCAAGATCTGCAACAGAGTAGATGATCCAGATGGGGTGGGCAGAATGAGAAGAGATCTGGATAAACTAGCAAAATGGTCAGAAGAGTGGCAACTGGGGTTTAATGCAAAGAAGTGCAAGATCATGCAGATAGGGAAGAGAAACCCTGAAGCCACTTATAGTTTGGGAGGAGAGTTGCTGGCAATCACAAGGGAAGAAAGAGACTTGAGCATCATCATCACAGATGACCTGAAATCATCCAAGCAGACCACTAAAGCAGTAGGTAAGGCTAGGGGGATGTTGGGGTGTATTAGTAGGGGTATTGCAAGTCGTAAGAGAGAGGTAATAATCCCTCTTTACAAGACACTGGTTAGGCCCCATCTGGAGTACTGTGTGCAGTACTGGAGGCCACACCTTCACAAGAACATTAACCAAATTGAGGCAGTCCAAAGAAGGGCGACCAAAATGGTGCAGGGACTGCATCAGAAAATGTATGAGGATAGATTAACGGAGCTCAATATGTATACCCTAGAGCAAAGGAGGGAGAGAGGTGATATTACTGGATTTACTGCATAATATAGGACAAAAGTAGGCACAAGGCATATTGAGATTATCCCCCCACAGCAGTAGGACATTGCTGTGATTAAGTTAACGTAAGGTTAGCAAAGTATCAAACTTAGATTTAAAAAAATCAAAGCTGACTGAGTCTATGATCTCCATGGCAAGGCATTCCATTGTTCTGCTGCTCTTATATTAAAGGTATTATCCTTCCAGTCTGGTTTCCATAAAAGACATAGCACCGAGACTGCGCTGGTTCGGGTGCTTAATGATCTTCTGAGGGTGAGGGATCAGAAGAGACGTTCCATCTTGGTTCTCCTTGATCTCTCCTCAGCTTTTGACACTGTGGATCATGTGGTGTTGTTAGCACGCCTGAGGCAAATCTGTGGAATGTCGGGAACCATTCTTCAATGGTTCACTTCATTCCTCACTGGGAGATCACAAAGAGTTGTGTATGGGATTTTTTCCTCCAGCTCAGTATCTTTGTTGTGTGGAGTGCCTCAGGGTTCTGTGCTGTCACCCATGTTATTTGCAGTGTATATGCTGCCCCTCGGAAACATTATAAGATGGTATAGGCTGAGGTTTCACTGCTATGCAGATGATACCCAGCTATACCTGTCTTTCACACCCAACCAGGATGGAGCTCTCTCTGTGTTTAACAACTGTCTGGGGGAAATCCAAGACTGGATGGATTCTAGTTTGCTAAAGTTGAACTCAGAGAAGATGGAGGTTTTGGTGGTGGACCCGGATAGTCAGATCGAGAGGACGCACAGTGGCGCGCCTTCCGGAATTTTTCTTGCAGGCATGTCACTACTGACCTCTGAATGGGTGTGTAACCTTGGGGTGATCCTAGACGATAGGCTGACTCTTCAATCCCAGGTGTCAGCCATCGTCAGGACTTCCTTTTACCATCTTAGGAATATTGCCAGGGTTAAGCACCTTGTTCCGTCTGACTCTTTGCCAACGTTGGTCCACGCCTTTGTGTACTCGTGCCTAGACTACTGCAACGCCCTTTACTTTGGGCTTTCTGGGGTTGAAATCTTTCACCTACAGCTGGTACAGAACGCTGCAGCCCAGGTTTTGACTGGGACAAGTAGGTCCTGTCATATTACCCCGGTGCTGCGTGAACTGCACTGGCTTCCTATATGGTGGCAGATCACCTTCAGAGTCATTTTATTGACTTTCAAAGCCCTTCGTGATCAGGGTCCATCCTATTTGAAAGACCTGCTGGTACCTTACTGCCCTGGCCGATTGCTCCGCTCGGCCAACATGGGGTTGTTGGAGATTCCAAGAGTGAATTTAAAATCTTCAGGCAGCAGAGCATTTTCTCATGCTGCACCCACTCTTTGGAATTCTCTACCATGCCGGTATATGGGAGTGCACCTCCTTGGAGATATTTAAGAAAGACTTGAAATCATATTTATGGAGAATGGCCTTCTTGGATAGCTAAGTTAATTTTAATATGATTGGAATTTTATCATAATATATTATGTTTTATGATGTATTTTTATATGTTTTGATGTCTTGTATTGGAATTTGAATCTATGATCTTAATTTGTTCAGTGCCTTGATAAATTGAAAGGCGCTATATACATAAAATTATTATTATTATTATCATATTTGTTTGTATTTGCCCAGTCAATATTAAGTTGCAGAGCATGCAATCTTCCTACTCTACGTTTATTGGTTAATGATAATCGACATGACTCAAGTAACGTAGGTATACGCACTAGCTTAAACATGAGCAGCAGATCACCCCTTTGCCTTCTTAAATGTAGAGGATAAAGTCCCGTTTCTTTATGTCTGGTTTCATAGTTTTTTTTTTAGTCTTGGAATTGATTTTGTGAGCCTACTTTGGACTTGCTCTAACCGATTAATATCAGCTTTTAAATATGGACTCCAAAAGGGAGATCCATAATCCAAATGAGGTCTGCGGTATGCTCTATACAAGGGCTCTAGACAATGATGTGATTTGCTAACAAAGGTTTTATTAATCTGTCTTAGAATAATATTTGCTGTTCTGGCCACTTTGCTACAATAGTCACTAGCCGACAGTTTGTTATTAATCAAGATACCCAAGTCTTTTTCACAGGCGGATGACTTACTGTAAGTTGAAGATTATTTAAATAATATTTATGAAGTGAATTATTTCTACCAAAATGTAAAACCTTAATTTTTCAATATTAAAGGCCATTAAGTTCATCCTAGTCCATTGCTCAATATGAAGGAGGTCTCATTCAAGCAGTGGTATATTAGACGGAGAGTCAACTCTACCTCCTATTTTCGTATCGTCAGCAAATTTTGAAAGAAAATTATTAGAGATGATACTCATCAATTATGAAGAGATTAAAAAGAATAGGCCCCAGTACAGAGCCCTGAGGAACTCCACTTGTCACCCTGCCAGAAGTAGACTGTGCACCATTAATTCTAACAAGTTGAATTAGATCAGAAAGCCATTTAGTTATCCAGTTGACTAGATATGAGGAAAATCCTAAACTATGGAGTTTATTAATTAGCAAGACGTGTGACACTTTCTTAAAAGCCTTGCTGAAATCGATCAATAGTACATCTGTTTGAGTGTTATTATCCATAAACCTGCTTATATTATTGTAAAAAGACATAAGGTTTCTGGTACAAGAATGCCCAGATTTAAAACTATGTTGGGAATTATCAAAAATACCAAGCTGTTGCATAATGTTCTCCATCCTAGATTTAATTAGGTGCTCCATAACCTTTCCTATAACAGAGGTCAAGCTAATTGGTCAATAATTCTGGACATTTGATTTATTCCCTTTTTATGTTTGCTTGCGCGCATGCACAAGAAACATTATGTGACAGTTTAGGAGAGAAGTGGGTTGTGGAGGCGCAGCACTGTTACAGCCTAGGGAGGCACTGCATTTAGGGGCTTGGCAGTGGTGGGCCAATGGAGGCACAATGTGCAGATGACACTGGTCTCCAAAAGTGCATCAAGTACAAATGTTTTCACCACAGCAATCAGGGGCCACCCCGTCATTGCAGCATCAGTTATTGTGCTGCAATGAGGGAGCGACCCGTCATTGCAGGGTGGAACATTAGCTAACCCAATACTGTTTGTGAACATGGCGGGCAGCTTGCTGCCACATTCACAAACAGTATTATGCAGCCTCTGTGCGAGGGGGTGGCCAATACCCCTTGGCAGCATGTGCCCCACCAAACAGTCTTTGTTTGCCGACGGGGGCCTGAATCCCTGCTGGCTTCAGTCCATCCACATTGCTGGATGTGCTGACAGGGGATCCCATTCCCCATCGGCACAATCCCCCCCCCCCACAAAACCTATGTTTGTGCCGAGGGGGTGCCCAATCCCCCTTGGCTATTGCCTCCCCATATGTCGACGGGGGTGCCAATCCTTGTCGGCTACAGTCACCCCCCCAACAAAACAGCAGGGTGGCATGCTGGGAGCCCACCCCAGCATGCCAAATGTCTAGTTAAAAGACCCTGCAAAACAAAAATCATCCCGCAATGTGTTTTTTTTTTCTGTAAAGATGGAAATGGTCCCTCGGTGCTCTCCCTGCCCCCACACAACCTGCACCCACCCACTGCACACCTTGCTTCCCCACACCCGCCTCACCCCATACTTACCTCCAGAGTCTGGTGTGATGATCTTCTGTGGACCGGGAGCACGCCTGCACTCTTCAAAGCTGACCGAGAACTGAGGAAATGCCGGTAAGCTCTATAATGGAATAGACAGGGGTTTTTCAACTTTGATGCATATCTCAGCCATTTTTTGCAATTTTGGCACAAAATTTTCAACATCGGGTTTTTGGAACCCCTCCTCATGAATTCTTTCACTGTCATGGCATTAATTGGCCCCAAAAGGTGATTTTGCGGTCACTGCACAGAATCACCTTTTGGGACTGATTAATGAAATGACAGTGCCAGTTTTCATGAGGTGGGCTCTCAAAAAGTCTATGTTGCAAATTTGGTGGGAAAAATAAAAAAAATGACTGTTTTACGAGTGTGCGTTGCGCAGTTGCTATGCACGCTCGTAACTTCGTGAATTTGCAATATTTTCCCTCCAGATTTTCAACATTGGTATTTTTATGTATCTCATTATAAACAGTGCAGCTGTCATTTTTTACAACCTGGCTAAAATGTGTTTTGGCGGTTCCAGCGCAGAATAGCACGGTCGCTGTGGGAAATCCATGTTCGGGACACACTACAAAAATCACAATGACATTGTTCATTAGCAGAGTTCCTAAAATGCCTATTTTGAAAATTTGGTGAGAAAAGTCCATAAAATTAATGTGCTACCAGAGTGCATTGCTCAGTTTCCATGCACACTCATAACTTCACACATTTGCAATATTTTCACTCCAGATTGTCAACACTGCCATTTGTCCACACCTCCTTATGAACAGTACAGCTGTCATTTTTCACATCCTGTCCGAAATGTGGTTTTGCGCTTCCCGTGCAGAACAGTATGCTCACTGTGGGAAATCCGTGTTTGGGACACATTAGGAAAATCACAGTGATGCTGTTCATTAGCACAGGTCCTAAAATGCCTATGTTGAAAATTTGGTGACAATAGTCCATAAAATGAATGTGTTACGAGGGTCCATTGAGCAGTTTTCACGCATGCTCTGTACTTCGCACATTTGCAATATTTTCACTCCAGATTGTCAACACTGCCATTTGTCCGCACCTCCTTATGAACAGTACAATTGTCATTTTTCACATCCTGGCCGAAACGTGGTCTTGCATTTCCGGCACAGAAAAGTGCGGTCACTGTGGGAAATCACTGTTTGGGACACATAACAAAAATCACAGTGACACTGTTCATTAGCAGAGATCCTAAAATGCCTATGTTCAAAATTTGGTGACGAAAGTCCATAAAATGACTGTGTTATGAGCGTGCATTGCACAGTTTCTACGCACACTCATAACTTTGCACATTTGTAGTATTTTAACTCCAGATTTGCAACACTGTCATTTTTCTGCACCTCCTTATGAAAAGTACAGCTGTCATTTTTCACATCCTGGTCAAAATGTGTTTTTGCAGTTCTAGCACAGAATACCGTGGTTGCTGTGGGAAATCAGTGTTCGGGACACATTAAGAAAATCACAGTGACACTGTTCATGAGCACAGGTCGTAAAATGCCTATGTTGAACATCTGGTGACAAAACTCCATAAAGTGACTGTGTTATGCGCATGCATTGCGCAGTTTCCATGCATGCTCAGAAGTGTGAGCATTTTTTAATATTACCACTACAGATTTTCAACATTGCCATCTCTTCATACCTCCCTATGGATGGTACAACTGTCATTCTTCACATCCTGCCTGATCTGTGTTTTCGTACATGTGGCACAGAATGAAACTGTTGCTGTTGGAAGTCAGTTTTCTGGACACATTGCCAAAATCACACTGCCACTCTTCATGAGACGAGGTCCCAAATGCTTTCCTGAGGTGGGGTCAGAAAAAGGCCATGTCAAAAATGTGTACTGTAAATACCAACAAACACCTGAGGCATTAGGGTTTCTAACCATAATGTCCTACCCTGTACAGACAGAGAAGCATCGGAGTGTGCCTTTGGATTGCAGACTGTACTGCTCATGCCATCCCACCCCCACCCCCAGCTACTGACAGGCATCGAGGTGTACCTTGGACTCTTCAGCCCAAGACTTCACCCCACTGTCCCATGCTGAACCCATTGCACCATATGTCCTTATGAAATGGGGTGACTATAAAGCCAAACACCCTAAGGCACACCTCAACATGTGTCAACGTCTGCAGAACAGGGTGAGGTGACATGGCTTGACTGTCATGGCCGACGACCCAAACACTTACTCCAAATCCTGTCTGTCTCTACAGGATGGAGGAGGGCTTCACTTGAAGTTCAATACTTCACTGCCATTCCTATTTTGCATCTGTCTAACTCCTGCATTTCCAATGCTAATACCAGCAAGCAAACATTCAGCATTGACAAATGCTTGTTTATAGATGGTGTTACTAAGGCTCTGCACCAAACATCCTGGATTTCATTCTCAAGTAATGATTTATTAAACAAAATCAGGAGCAGAATTGCTATAGTGTTTTGAGTTTCCAGTAGGAACCTAGCATGGATATTATCAGGTCCCGGGCTAGTAGATCTTTTTAGTGATGACAACATATTCTTAATTTCAATGAGGTCAAATAATGGTATGGATGAATGATTATTTTTATTTATTGTAGGATAGGTGTTGGCTTTGTCAAAGACTGAGCAAAACTATCTATTGAAGTGATTTGCTATCCCCTGATCAGATGTTATAGTGGTTCCAGCATCTTGAAGTGGATCAATTTGTATTATATTCCCCTTATTACTATTAATACATGAATACAAAGATTTGTGATTTGTTTTCAAATGAGCTAGGTTAAATTTGAATTTACGTATTGCCATTTTAATTGATTTTTTAAGGTGGAGACAGCAGTTTGATATCCATGCCTGGAAGTAGGACTGGGATTTGTTATATATTTCCTGAATAAACGCTCTTTGGATTTAATGAGTTTATCAATAGTTTTACTAAACCATACAGGAACTTTACCTTTATTATTATATTAGTTTTGTTTGGAAAATAAAGTTGTTCTAGGTTTGTATAATACGGATTAGATCTTCATATGCAGTATTTATTGGTTTGTCCCTAAATAATTCAGTCCCGTTAATTTTGTTTAGTTCAGTATTAATTTGCACAAAATTTGCTTTATTATAAACCTTATATTTAATATTATTAGTAATCTTGGGAATTTGAATGAGAATACTCAAAAATAATGAGTTATGATCACTGCTGCCAATGGGGGCCATAATATTTATATCAGAGAATTTATGTCCCACATTTGACATGAGCAGATCCAGTATGCTATTCCCTCTACTGGGTTGGCATACTAACTGATCGAGTTCCATAAATGGTGTTAGGAATTGTTTTTCATGATTACTTTTAGCTGAAAAAGAGTTCCAATCTATACCAGGCATGTTAACTTCACCTAGGATGAGAGTACCGCCTTTAATGGCCACATCCATGGTAATATTTATTAAATTAGAGCTGTATTGTATATCTGCAGTGGGTGGTCTATAGCAAACCCCTAGTGTAAGTTTTGGGTGACTTTTCAATTGAATAGAGACCCAAAGAGATTCAGTATATGTTTGTATTGAAATCTCATGTGAGGGATTATCTTCTCTAATGTAAAGACACACACACACACACACACACACACACACACCCATTTTGTCAACTCTGTCTTTATGACAGAGTTTAAAATTATGGATATGTCTGGACCAGGAAGAAGAAGAATCCCACCATATCTCAGTGACAGCAAAGATACTTAGATCAAGTAGGATACATCTGGCTTTCAATTCTGACATTTTGAAGCTGTTCAGAGATCTAGCATTAAACGACAGTACATTACAGGTCCTGCCAGTACAGTTTTTATTACCCCTAATAAGAGAATTAGGAACTGTCCCATTCTCCCCCATGCCATTTAGTTTAAAAGGTTGTTAATTACAGACACTATGGTTTTGCCCAACAGGGCACTCCCTCTTCTGCTTACATGTAGACCATTCCAGCAGAGGAGTGAGTCCTGTCACAAAAATTCTCCCCGTGTGGTATGCAAAAAATATTTTGTTTAAGGCACCACTTCCTAGGCCAATCATTTGTTTCTTTGATTAGACATGTCATACCACAGGTAGCTCTAGGCACCAGAAGTATCTCTGAGAAACATACAGTGCAGCCTTTCTCAGTTAGTAAATTGTATAATGCCACATAATCTTTTTTTATTTGTAGGGGATTGGTGAGATTAATGTAGTTTGTTCCTGCGTGTATAATAACTAATGGATTATGACTGGAACTGGAAAGGATGTCGTTAACCATTCCCATAATGTCAGAAACTTTGGCTCCCCTATAACTAGAGCCTGTTCTTGTTGTTTTATCAGGTTTACAAATAACCCTATTGAGAAGTTTTATAATGGAATCCCTAAGCACAAAAACTTGGCGTGGTTGAATCAAAGTGGGGAAGGGGGGCGGAAGTATCCATCAGATTGTTGGCTGACCTAGGAAGAGGTGAGGTTAAACCAGTCTTGAACAGGGAATGCCCATTAAAATCATTGGATGTATTTTGAGGGGGAGTGGGAGCTTTAGATTGACTAGGAAAACCTTGTTGAGGGGACTGGAGTCCCAAGTCAATAAAAGCTATTGGTGGAGGCTCGTTATTATTAGAAGGTGACACACACTGTGCATGTTCTACTAAGACACCATCATTCTGGCTGTTTTCAGTTAAGGTAGAAAGTGCTGTGAAAGAGTTTTGGGTTGTTAAGCAGAACTGATCAGCTCTAAGACCCTTTTTACACGCCCTGGAGCTGGTTACTAATGTCCAGTCATCATTTTGTTCAGGCTCTTCAGTATCATCTTCTCTGCCCTCTTTCTCAATGTGGATTGATTTGTATTATTATCATTAATTGGGGTAGGCTCTGCATGGTCATTACTAGAAGTAAAGTTGGAATGACACACTGGTGGGTTGACAGGAGAAAGAGATGTTAAGGAATTTATAGTCTCCTCCATATCCTTATTAGGCTCAGTGGGGAAGACGGGACTGTTTAGTGCTTGAAAACGTTTATACATACCAGCTTGGCTATTTTCCAGCTGTGGTAGTCATTCTGAGAAGATTTCTATTTCTTCTTGCAACTGTTTATTAGCAGTACATTTATCACAAACAAATTCATAACTTGTGCTTAGTGGTACTTGTACCAAGTGATACATGCAACAATTCAAACATTTAATGCCTATTTCACCATCCAAAGTCATAATAATTGATGAAGCAGATACTGTTTCTTTACTGCCTGGCTGTGGTTGAGCTGCATGGTTAGAATCAGTTTTCCCCTATTTTTATGTTTAGTTGTTGTTCTTATATTAATGCACAGCTGCAACTTCAAGATATAACCCAAAGGTGTTCACAATACCTTAGAGTTTGTAGTCCAGTATAGAACTTGCAACCCTTATCCCTTGTTCTATGAGACACCTGACACCAAACACATAAAACACATTGAGCCAGACGATATGCTTTTTATTGTATCTTTGTGCACAGTAAAGTGTGCTCACCTCATGCTCACCACAGGGCACTGTTAAATAGCCGGCCGTGACCCAACTAGGACTTCCGGGGTCACAACCTGGACAAACACAGAATTAGTTGTTCCAAAATGAATAAAAATGTGCACATCCACTCACACGTGGATAGCAGTTAAAAAACTGGCTGTAATCAGCTGAAATAATAAAATATGCAATTCCACCCCCAACGAGTTGTAGTTCCTGAGAAGCAGGAAAAAACTACAGCTTCTCTTCCTGCCTCATAAGTGGTCACAGGGCTCAGTTGTCTTGCACAGGCAGGATCAAGAGACTGCAAAATTAAACTACACACTTGTTTGAATAAGTGAGGTACACTCCCAACATTCAGCAAACACCAGTGACTCGGGACATAGGTATATGATATGATCAACACATTCAAACTTCTTAAGGGTATTAACAAGGTGAAAGAGTCTAACAAGTTTCAATATAAGGAAAATTGCAGGACAAGAGGACACAGCATGAGATTAGAGGGAGGCCCATTAAGGGGTAATATGAGGAAGTTCTTTTCCACAGAAAGGGTGGTGCATGCATGGAATGGCCTACCTCAGGAAGTAGTGGACATTAATACAGTGCAGGGCTTCAATCAGGCATGGGATAGGCATAAGGGATCAATACAGATGAGTATGAATAGATAGGCCATTGACAGTAAAGGTCTATGGCACATTCATAAGGTAGAAAAAATGGGCAGACTGGATGGGTCTTGTGGTCCTTATCTGCCATCAACTTCTATGTTTCTAAACAGACCAGACAGATTTTTTAAATCAGGAGTTCTCCCTGATGCTATAACAGACCATTCCCCTATGTACTGTCTTTGTAAAATTACCCCATCAAAAATCCCACTCCGATTTATCACTCAAAGAGATTATCCCAAATATGACCCAGAATCCTTTATTTCAGCACTTTGCTGCATTGACTGGTCTCTAGTCCTTATTGTCACCTGTGCCATTGATGGTCTTTTGGCATTCAACCAGACCTTCATGTCACTGCAGGATGCCCACTCCCTGCACATACTAAGAAGAGTCAGAAACACTGCACTAAAATGGCTCCACTGAGACATTCTTAATCTTATTAAAAAAAGAGAGACAGAGACGCAATGGTGCAAATACCAAGCCTCCCATGTCCCATCAGATCTCATGGAATATAGATGCTATGTAATACGTGCAAGAGAGAAATCTGTAAAGTCAAAAGTAATTTTTCTCGTAATGTCTTCTTACTTGCCTCTGCTAAAGTCTCCCAATCCTTTGGAGGAACATAAAAGGTCTTGTGGGTGGTAAATCTTAGCAGATCCCTGACGCTGCATCAACAATTTCATGTCAATGCGACATTATCCTGACAACACTACATCGACCACAATTGTGGTCGGGAAGGTGCTATTCAGGGGGCTCGCCCCTCCCAATTTGGATTCTCAACTCCGAGATGGAGCTGAGTCATGGATGGGGTGCAGAACTTTGGGGAAGGGTGCCAGGGTCCCAGGTGGACTTTACAGTGATGTGGCGATGTCATCTGTATCGACCACATTGCTGTAAAGTTGTCACTTTAGCAATGGTATATCAATCTAAGCAAGGCTTGATGACCTAAATATTGGAGTCATAAACTGTACTAACCCCCTTGCCTTTGCCAATGCTTCCAAAAGGCATTTTGCAGACCTAACTACATACACCTTGAGAATTTAGCCCTCCTGTGATATTGAACCTTCCATGCCCTCTTTATCCCCCCAAACCAACTTCCCTTCTACCTGGATACAGTATCCTTAAATGGCAAGGCAAGGCAAGGCAAGGCAAAGTTTACTTAAAAACGCCCAATCCTCGAGGCTCTGGGCGCTGTACAAAATGAATAAATACAGCATCAAAAAACACATGATACATCACATATTTGAATACACAAAATAGAATTTATAATACATCAAATAAATTATCATGTTCTGCTAAATTCCATGGTTTAATCCCAAAAAGCTTGGGAAAATAGGAGGGCCTTCAGGCAGGCCTTAAAGATATCTACAATGGGGGCTTCCTTAACCCCAGATAGCAGCAAATTCCAAGGAATGGGAGCAGCAACACTGAAAGCTCTATCTCCAGCAGATCTCAGCCTTGTTATAGGAATCACCAGGGGGCCCCCACTGGAAGAGCGAAGGGAGCAGACAGAGAGAGCAGGTGCAAGAAGGTCTAACAGATAACTAGGGCCCTGCCCGTGTAGGACCTTATAGGTGAGAAGACCCACCTTAAAGAGGATCCTCCACCTTACCGGCAGCCAGTGCAATTCACGCAGCACCAGTGTAATGTGCCAAAATTTTGCTGCCCAGTAAGTAACTGGGCAGCTGCATTTTGCACCACCTGCAGCCTGCAGAGATAT
This sequence comes from Neoceratodus forsteri, assembly GCA_016271365.2. Classification (NCBI taxonomy): domain Eukaryota; kingdom Metazoa; phylum Chordata; order Ceratodontiformes; family Ceratodontidae; genus Neoceratodus; species Neoceratodus forsteri. The sequence goes on from CM057454.1 coordinate 801,753,666, forward strand.
CCTCCTGTGACACTGAGGTAGAGCGTGTTGCAGTAGTCAAGCCTTGATGTAACTAAGGCATGTATCAAGGTGGGGAGGTCCAGAGGCAGCACAAGGGACTTTATTCTGGAGATATTTCTGAGATGAAAAAAACAGGAACAGACCGTGGAGGATATTTGCGCCTCCATAGTCAAATTCCTGTCCAGAATAACACCAAGGTTTCACACCCAAGAGGAGGCCTTCAATGAAACAGCTCCCAGAACAAGTCCAGTTGCTGAATCAGAGGCTATCCTATCACGCACTCTGTTCGACTCCACCACCAGTACCTCTGTCTTATCCGGGTTCAGTCACAACCAGCTGGAGGCCATCCAGTCATTGATCTCAGCAAGGCAGATGTTTAGCACAACCACTGCATTGGATGTTCCTGGGGCAAAGGAAAGACATAGCTGGGTATCATCGGAATAACAATGAAAACCTAAGCCATACTTCCTAATGATCCCTACCAAGGGTAGCATGTACACTGCAAACAACATTGGGGCCAGTACCGACCCTTGAGGAACTCTGCAAGACAGGAGGCTAGGAGTGGAGGAACAATTCCCCATCACAACCTGTTGCCTCCTGTTGGTAAAAAAGGCTTAAACCAGTGAATGACAGTACCGGTGAGTCCGCAGAGCTCCCTAAGGTGGTCAAGCAACACACAATGGTCCACAGTGTTAAATGCTGAGGAGAGATCGAGGAGAACAATCATTGTCCTATCCCCACAATCTCTCATCCTGAGGACATCATTCTGCACCCAAACAAGCACGGTTTCTGTGCTCTGCCTAGCTCAAAATCTGAACTGGAAGGGTTCGTACAACTCATGAGTCAAGAGGTGCTCTTCCAACTAAAGCGCCACCACCTTCTCAACTACCTTTGCCAAAAAGGGAAGGTTGGGTATAGATCGGTAATTTGCCCTGACCTCTGGATCCAAAGATAGTTTCTTTAAAAGGGGTCTCACTAGTGCTTCCATCAAGGTATCTTGAAAGACCCCCTCAGATAAGGAACACCGGACAATCAGGGCAAACACTGGGCCAGTGGTGTCAATCTATCTCATTAAGAAATGCGTCGCCACCGGGTCCAGTTCACAAAAGGCGTGCTTCAGATTGGTTGCCACTTCAATGACCTCACTTACGTCCACTGGTGTAAACTCCCCCCAACCAGGCAGAGTGCACTCATCACAGTTTAGGCAACCACTGCCAGCTACAACATTGCTGGCTGAAGAAATCACCTGCCAGATACCGGACACTGTCTGAGAAAAACAGAGCAAACTGTTTACACTCAATCTTAGAAAAAACCTTCCTGGGCTGTAGACAGGCAGGATGGAGAAGCCTGTCCACAGTCCAAAAAAGTATAGCTGGTCTGTTCTTCCCAGCAGCAATCTCCCTGGAGAGGAATACTGCCTTCTTACGGTTGAGTGCCCCCTGGTATGCATTATAATGCACATGCAGGGCCAGTTTGTCCCCCTCCAGGCCAGATCTCCTCCAGCAGCACTCTAACCTTGGACCCTTCCTCTTCATTTCCCTGAGAGCCCCATCATACCACAGGGACCTCAGGTAAGAAGATTTTGGTTATACACGGACAGGTGCGAGGGAGTCAGTGGTGTCGGATAACACCCTATTATAGGTATCAAGCCCAGCACCAATGCCTCCAATGCATGCATCACCCACACTAGATAAATGCCACACAAAATCTCCTGGCCAGCCTGTCTCCCTATACTAGTCCTGGCTATGATGTCCTTGAGCCCAAACTCCTTAAACTTGGATCCCCTATTATAGAACCCCTGTTCTGGCACAGAGGTTCCGGATTGTCCCGATGGCGTGAGAGGGCTGCCGAATAGGCCCTCCACCACCCCCACTCCCCTGAGAACTCATTTATGAAGGAGCATCCCTGCTGAAGGTAATTCTGCGCTCCCCTGTACTGGAGAAGGACTTGCCTTTCTTAGAAACTGTACTCGTTGCCATACTCACTGCCAAACCTTGAAGCTCAACTCGGGATACCTGGGTGCCACGTGAGCGCTGCTCCTTTCCTTGCTGCACTCCAGCTGGTTCTGCAGAGCAGAGCTGCCGGTCGGCGTATGAGTGAAGACTGTTTTTCCATTCTTTACTTTAAAGATGAGCCAAGCTAAATTTTAATGAACTCAGCAGTGACTTTAAGAGTTTAAACGTGTAGGGCATTGGTGCTGGGTGAATCATTGGGTACCTTAAGTGGCTCGCTGTAAGTGCGGGTGGCGTTGCCTTAATTTGCTCCAGCTCGCCTCCCCGGCTACTAAGATCACCATCGCACGTGCAGCCGCCATCTTGACTGAGGGACTGACTACCACCCATTCAGCCATTTTAGCCCACCCCTCATTAATGCCTCAGCTCTGCAGCTTCAATGACCCATACACTGCTGATACTCTAATGAACTAGTGTAGCCTGCCGATTTCTGTGACTAATGCAGGGTTGTTACTTTAATGAACTAGTGTAGCCTGCCAATTTCTGTGACTAATGCAGGGTTGTTACTTTAATGAAATAGTGTAGCCTGCCAATTTCTGTAACTAACGCAGGGTTGTTGCTCTAATTTGTGTAAACTGCTATTACCTATCCCCTCATATGCTTTATCTGTCATACAGCCATTCCCAGTAGCCTGCTGATTTCTGTGACTAATGCACTGTGGTTGCTCTGAGCCTGCTGATTTCTGTGACTAATGCACTGTGGAGACAGCCTTAGATTAATCATATAGCCTGTGTGCACAATCAAGCTGTGATTTAACCAGATAGCCTCCCTAGTCCACTTTCTTACCCTCTCCCCCTTCCTCCCGGACCCTATTTAAGTTCTTGCTCTTTCATTACTTTTACAGGGTGCACAGAGGTTCTGGATCATCCTGGTGACACGAGAGGGCTGCTGAATAGGCCGTCCACCACCCCCACCCCCCAAGAACTCGCTTATGAAGGAGCATCCCTGCTGAAGGTAATTCTGCGCTCCCCTGTACCGGAGAAGGACTTGCCTTTCTTAAAAACTGTACTCGTTGCCATACTTACTGCCAAACCTTGAAGCTCAACTCGGGATACCTGGGTGCCACGCGAGCGCTGCTCCTTTCCTTGCTGCACTCCAGCTGGTTTTGCAGAGCTGAGCACTAGCCCAGCCGGCTTCACCGGCTGCCCCACCGCCCCCACCACCACCCTTGGTGAACACTCACTTTTATAGCGAAGGTCACGTGGTGCTGAAAAACCTATCAGCCCACTTCTCCATTAGCAGGCTATACCATTCTGCCACTAGGGGTTTTTCACTATTACGTGCAGTAGTCTCTCCACAACACCAGTTGATCTCACAGCTGCACACTCCTGCTGTTCCTGTAGGGGATTCCTCCACCCTCCAGACTTTTACTCCTGGTGCTCTTAACACACGGTCTCTAGCTACCCAGCCCTAGACTCCCTACCTGTCTCGCTCCTGCTCACCTCCACCCTAATCCCTCCTTCTACACCCAACCTGACACTCTATACTGGGTCCGCTGTCCCAGTGAAATGCGCTGCATTAGAGCTGCATACCCTCTGAGGCATGGCCCCCCTGCTCAGGCTGGCCCATCAGCCCACAGCCAGGGTCCCCCAGTGCACCCAGTCCCCTACCACCCCCCCTCCTGGGGGGCAGCTAAGGGGTTAAAAATAGCCCACCTGAACATCCACAGCCTCCTCCAGAATCTTGCATAGCTAACTGCTTGGGCAGCCCACTACAAACCTGACATCCTGTGTGTTACTGAAATGTGGCTTAAACCCTGCACCTCTGACTCGGCTTGCTCCCTCCCGGGCTACGGCATGGCCAGACTCGACAGGGCTGGCAACAAAAGAGGTGGGGGTGTACTTATATACCATAAGATACACCTAAACATTTCCATAGTGTTACACCCAACTCAGGGACCCTCACCCTGTGAGTTTCTCCACTCACTCCTCCTTGGTAACACCAAGAAGGTGCACATAGTGTGTGCATATAACCCTCCCAAGGGGGGTTTACAGGGACTCTCGTTACTCCTGGAGCTGCTCCAGGAGAAGGTGGAGCTCTAAGCAGGCTCCTCTTGTAGTGACCTTAACCTTAACTGGCTGGGACCCTAGCGCCAGGTTGTGCGAACCAATACTCTCTGGCCTCTCCCTCAGTCAGGTCATGTGTGAACCCACCAGGCTCTCCTATCGTGGGGACAAGGGACACTCATTGACTGGATCCTGTGCAACTGGCTCGACAAAATTGTTAAGTCTGGACTCCTTTCTGACTCCATCTCGGACCATTCACTGGTTTACTGCATATGGGGCTCAAACCCACCCAAGGTCCCCAGCAGAGTGGTAATTATGAGGGACTACTCGAAACTCATGATCCCAAACTACCTCAAGGACCTGCAGGGAGTGTCTTGGAACCATGTCATGGCTACACATGACCCCATTGCAGCCCTCGACCTCTTCCTCACGGCATTTGCCCGGCTTCAGAATAGGCACGCTCCCCTATCCAAGAGGTGAGTCAGAGGCTCTGCCATGAAATGGCTTCACAGCGAGCTCCTATCTCTTATGAAGTGGCGGGACAAGGCCTGGACAAAATATAGGGCATCACACAACCAAACAGACCTCCAGGAGTACCATCAGCTTAGAAACTCCTGCAAGAGGGCTATACTTACTGCAAAAAGCCAATACTTCAGTTCAGCGTTGATTGCCACTGCTCGTGACCCAAGACGTTTCTGGGTGAACATAAAAAATCTAGTCGGTGGCTCGACCAAAACTCAAGTTACTGACATGACAATTGGTGAGGCCAACTGCAATAACTCCCTAACCATTGCCTCCTCTTTTAACCGCCTCTTCACGGACCTGCTGGCCATCACCCCTCCACAGCCAGCTGCCCTAGCCCACGCTTGCGACTCCCAGCCTCCCCGCCCACCCTTCTACGTCAAGAAGATCACTGTGAGGGAGACCCAGGCTCTCCTTGTCAGTCTTTCTCACCACGCGGGGCGGGTCAGGATGGCCTCGAACCCAGGCCTCTCAGCCTGGTGGCTCCTTACATTGCCAGACCACTTGCCCACACATTCAACACCTCGCTCATTACAGGGGTCATTCCCAACATATGGAAAATCGCCAGGGTTGTCCCCGTCTTGAAAAATGGTGACCCTAAGGACATCAACAATTATCGTCCTATCACCATACTATCAGCTGCCTGCAAACTGCTGGAAAAAGCAGTAGTGTCACAACTTGTCCACTACCTCCAGGAATATAATGTCCTTTCCCCATGTCAGCATGGCTTTCGTAAAAGCTACAGCACCTCGACGGCACTTGCTGAAGTCACAACCAGAATCAGGACCACAACCGATCAGGGAAAGTTGACAGGGGCTATATTTGTGGACCTATCCAAAGCCTTCGATCATGTAGATCATCTCCTCCTCCTCTCCACACTCCAGACCCTTAGCTTCTCCCGCCATTCCCTTGACTAGTTCACCAGCTACCTTGGGGACAGGAAGCAACTCACCTGCTTCAACCATACCCTCTCACCCCTCCTACCAGTCTTCAGTGGGGTACCACAGGGATCTGTCCTTGGACCGATCCTGTTCTCCCTGTTTGTCAATGGTTTACCCTCTGTTGCTACAGAAGGGCACCTTACCATGTATGCAGATGACCTTGTCTTATTAGCCAGCGCCCACAATGTTACCAACATCAATGCCCAACTCAACTCAGACTTCTCTCGTATCAGAGCATGACTGGACGGGCACAAACTCATAGTCAAGCTTAAGAAAACACAGGCCATGCTATTTGGCACTGCAGTAAAAATCTCCTCCTGCACAACGCCCCTCAAAATTCATGGTATCTGCAACTCCCTCCTGCTGACAATTGACTCTGCAAAGTACCTTGGAGTCACCCTCGACCCTCAACTGGACCTCTCCAGGCACATCAGGAGCATTTGCAATGCTACCAATGGCAAACTTGGCCTAGCATATAGGGCTAAGGACTGCCTCACCCCCGCCACCCAGCTGGCTTTAGCTAGGGGGATACTACTGCCCACCCTCTCCTATGGTCTCATCGCCTTTGCCTCAGTCCTCTCCTCATGCCTAGCCAAGTGGGATACCACGTACAACAACATATGCTGCTTTGAGCTAATGGCCCCCCATCTCACTCACCGATGTGAGCTCTACTCTCGACTGGAATGGCTCCCCCCAGAAAAATACCGGATCTACACCATGGGTAATTTCATTGACAACATAATTCAGATGGCCACCCCCGCCTCGCTCGCCTCCCCCTGAAACTTGCCTCCCCCGTCTACCACCTTAGGTTCTGTGTGTCCCAGACCTGCCTGGTCCCCAAGACCCGCACCTTCACTGGTGATAGGGCATTTACCTCCCACACACCCAAGCTGTGGAACTCCCTTCCCCCACAAGTTCGTGCCTCCCCCTCCAACTCCATCTTTAAAACCTCCATTTGGAGCTTCCTGAAATCTGCTGCAACCTGCCTGTGTGCCGCCTAATGCCCAGCCACCCAACCAGGCTCTGTCCCCCTTGCCACCTCGGTACTGCACTCTACTAGTAGGTATATGATTTATTGTGTCTTTCAACCTGGGGGAGGTCTCATACCACCCTGTAGTCCCCGGGCCTGTATGTTTGGTAATCTGTGGTTGTTGATATGCAATTCCGTTGCTTGTTCTCCCGCCTTAATAATCCCTGATATTTTATCCCACTATTGGAGTACGTCTGCTCCTGATTGTAATGTTGACTATGTAACTGATACTCTGTCTCACTATTGGAGTATGTCTGCTCCTGATTGTAATGTTGTCAATGTATTTCTCCTATGTGATTACCTTGTAATTCTCCCGGGTCACACCTGAAAATAGGCACTTGCTGTCTAGCATGCTTACCCGGTTACCAAAAGCAAATAAATAAATAAATATTCCTTGCCTCTGGCATAGTCCCCAAAGCATGGAAGATAGCCAGAGTTGTCCCTGTCCCCAGACCAGGTGACAGCAAATGCATAGACAACTACCATCCTATAACCATACTGCCTGCACTCTGTAAGCTGCTTGAATGTGTTGTCGTGAATCAGCTTACTGACTACCTTTATACACATTACAAATTCACTCCCAAACAGCATGGCTTTTAGAAGGATCATAGCACATCCACAACCCTTAAAAAGGTGATAACAAAAATAAAAACATCCATGGAGCAGAGCTTCCTCACTGGTGGTATATCTGTTAATTTGCCTAAAGCATTTGACCTGGTCAATCATACAAGTCCTAATGCAATTTTTGCTACCTGCCAAAGGGCTGAGAATTCAATCTCCCCACTACTTGCACCCGTATGAGGGAAAACTTCCCCCTTTTCAAACTCTGAAATGCTAATGGGTTATTCAAATTCTAGTTCTTGTTATTCCAGCTAAGATGTTTTATTCAATATATTTATCTTATGTGTAATCTATTTAATCAAGCAATCAATCAATCAAATTATTTATTATCCAGGTGAACACCATTGAGCAAGCTCATTTACAAGGTGGACCTGCATTACACAAGTCAAGTAACAATGCATTTATATACAGACAAACAGACAGTAGATGCAAGAGTACAACAGTACAGGCAGGCCTGCAATAGACAGGATAAGTAAAAATACATTTGGGTTCAGGTAAAAGACAATCGGTAAGGGTATACATAACAATAGGGTATCTGCCTGGATTGGTGGTGGTTCAGGTGGATGTTAAAGATCCCATGGCACTTATTGAAAAGAGTAGGGGAAGTTTATTGACAAGAAATCATAATATCACAAAACAATCAGAGATACATCAAATCAATTTCAAAAACAAAAAGAAAAAACTTAGAGCAAATAATAACATCTTCACAGTATAACACCCATCAAAAAAAGAAATGTCTCCATAGAGTATCAACCTTAGCTTTGGTGAACCTTCGGTTATCATTTTCTTTAACAGTTAGCAAACCAGTTTTAATCTGAGAAAAAATAATGCTATTTAATATACATTGTTGATGTAAAACAAATTGGCAATGAGCTAACCATAAAAAATACTGTATAAGGAAAAAAAACACATTCAATGTACTTTTATGATAACACTTCCAGATCCCCGTATAATCCCCTAAAACAATAGTGTGATATGAAATATGGTTCAAAAAAGGTAAATGCCAATGAGTAGCAGCATCCTGCCAAATAGATTGACTATGGGGGCAAGTAACAAAGAAATGCAACATAGTTTCTTCACTATTAATGCAAGTAGGCCTAAGGCAGAATCTCAGTCAGGGGTTTATATTTCAAATTACCCCGATCCCCTAATTTACCTTGGATGGACAGCCACACAACATCCTAAACATGAGAAAGAATCCTTGAATCCATTAATTTGTGAATAGCCAGACTCATATGGCAAGCCGTTAGGGACATAATTCAGAATCTCTGGCTGTATAGTAAAACACACACTATATGGTGAAATACATACATCATATAGTGAAATATATACATTATATGGTGAGATACATACACAATGTAGTGAACCACATACAGTATCTACTGAAATATATACATCGTATAGTGAAATACATATACTGTATACTGAAATACATATATTATATAGTGAAACACATACACTATATAGTGAAATGCTTACATTGCATAGTGAAATACATACACTATCTACTGAAATCCACATACTGAGTACTGAAAATCCACATACACTATATACTGAAACAAATGTACTATGTACTGAAACATATACACTACCTATTGAGATACATACACTACAGACTGAAACATCCACATAAACTATCTGCTGAAACAAATACTCTATAGATTGTAACACATACACTATATATTGAGAAAAAACTGCATACACTATATACTGAAACAAATACACTATATATTGAAATGCATATACTACACACTGAAAAAAGCATATGCACTATATACTGAAACAAATACACTATATATTGAAACATCTACACTTTATATTGAAATACATACACTATTGAAATAAATACACTATGCACTGAAAAATCTGTATACATTATATATTGAAACAAATACACTGTATATTGAAATACATACACTATCTATTGAAATGCATATACTACACACTGAAAAAAGCACATACACTATATACTGAAACAAATACACTATATAATGAAACATCTTCACTTTATATTGAAATACATACACTATCTGTTGAAATAAATACACTACTCACTGAAAAATATGCATACACTATATACTGAAACAAATACACTACATGGTGAAACATATACGCTATGTATTGAAACACATACACTGTAGACTGAAAAATTCACGTACTTTATATACTGAAACAAATAAACTATATATTGAAATGGACTATGTTCTGAAACTACCCAGCCCCCTACCTCTCCCCCATGAATGTCCTAGAGCTGAACTCATTGCCTGTTGTATTCAGTTAGCTGCTAGCTTGATGAGAGGACTTCTGAAACTGCAGAGCTGAGGTAAACAAAACAGGGCTATCTCTTATTCTACTTCTTTATGGGGGTTTTCCTTTTCTTTTGCTTGCACACCTTTAGTCAAATTTCAGACCATTGTGATGTGACAAGAAACTTTTAAAACTAATTTAAATGCTGTAGTTTATTCTTTTAAATAAGTGCTGCCTTCATTTACTGTCAGACAACACATTTGTATGGGAAGCTAATACAGGATATTCCTAACATACCTGTATACATAGGGAGCTGCATGCATTTTTCCAAGTTAAAGTGTTGATTTGTTTTATGTGTAATAATTACTGTGTAAATCCAGCAACTTATCTGAGTTGAATGCTTGGGAAGCACTTCAGGAGCTGTGGAAGTGTAAGCCAAAATCATTGCTAGTTTGTACACTATGGACTATGTTTTAAGTTTTTATTTTAAAATATATATTTTTGCTGCAATCCCTCAGTATTCAATTTTCATCAGGAGTTTAGCTGGCATATGCATATAATTTGCATTGTTTTACTAAATAACTTTACTGTGAATCCTCACTGGAGGCATGCACAGCCTGTTTTGAGGGTTTGAGCTTCTCAAACTGTGTTTTATTTTTTTTTTTCCCCATAGAGATTTTTATCCCTTAGTCACCCTGCTGCCCTTTGCCCACTGACATCTCAGCCCAATCACTTACCATCCACAGGACATATTTGCTCTGAGATCCCCCACTCACATCCCTGTGTTGGGGCCAGGAGGGAGGCCATTGACAAGGAGACACATATATGGAGCAGAACCTGTTTAGCAGTGCAAAATCTCATGCAGGTTGTTGATCATTTTACATTAGGGGTTTCTACCTTGGTTTCAACCCCTGGGCAGCTAAGCATGGAATGATGCAACTGCATATAAAGACACATGCATGCTTTGTGCCTGCCTGAGCCCTCCCCTTATGCAACTCCACTGCCCTGCCAGCCCTCCTCAGCTAGGTGGATATTGAAGCGGGTGGTCAGACTTCCTCACTGAGAGGAGAGCATTCCCGAGATGCTCAATCATATCTCCCCCCCCAAGCTAACCCCTGTGCAACTCAGGTCCACCCCCAAAACTGGGCCACTGGCATGGGAGGCAGTGCAATCACCACCAAGCTGCTAGGCAAGCCCACCAGACTGTGTTTTTATAAGTAAATAAAGACAGCATATAGGTAAAAGAAGAAAACAAACTGGGCTGGATATTCAAAAGGGTTGTGTCATGCCCAATAGGGTTGCGCCTGCGCAAGTCCGAAATTGTGCCATTCTGCCATATTCAGCAGGAGGCAGTTGCGCCCCCCAAGTCATGGTGAGCAACAGCGCAATGCTAATGAAGGCATGCTCAACCGGAGGGGGAGGAACCATGCATAAATTGCACAGCCCGATATTCAGCTGGGCTGTGCAGAGTTGTGCAGGCACAACCCCAAACCTGCGCCTGCACAACTTTGAGCAAAAAAAAAAAGGAGTAAGTCAAGGGCCACCCACAGGTGTGCTGCCGCATTGCAGGGCGCAACACAGCAGCTGCCACCTGTGGGTGGCCTCCCTCTCCTGCCCCCCCTGCAGCCCAATCATGGGCATAATAGTAACCCCCAGACTGGCCAGATCGTGGGCAAAACTGTAGTAATCCCCCACTAGCCTAATGCGGGCAACACAGTAGTAATTCCCACCCCCACTATAGCCCGATGCTTAGGCAACACAGTAGTAATTCCACCCCTACTAGCCCAATCGTGGGCAGCACAGTAGTAATTCCACCCCACTAGCCTGATCGCGGCAACACAGTAGTAATTCCCCACTAGCCCGATCGTGGGCAGAACAGAGTTCAACCCCCAAGAACCATATCCCTGGTGGTCAGTGAACTCGCGAAGCCCGATCGCGGGCATTGGGGTCAAACCCCCAGGTCCAAGTACCCTGGTGATCTGGTATTTAAACCCCCCACCCACTGAGCCCACCACCCGCTCCCCTGTCAGCCAGTGGGCGGCAGCACCCACATATCTGGACTGCCTTGCATGGTATGGGCTGCCGCCCATTGGCTCTTGCTCTGAACCAATGGGCGTGCAGCCCTACTGAGCAGTCATTCGGTGGGTGGTGGGGTGGCAGGTGAGTGGAGTGCTACCGCCCACTGGCTGACGGGGAGAGCGGGGTGGTGGGGCTCTGTTGGTGGGTGGGATGGGGGCCACTAGATCACCAGGGTACTTGGACCTGGGGTTGACTCTAATGCCCACGTTTGGGCTTCACGGTCCACTGGACCACCAGGGATATTGTTCTTGGGGGGTTGAACTCTGTTCTGCCCGCGATCGGGCTGAGTGTGGGGGATTTACTGCTGTTTTGCCCACGATCAGGCTAGTGGGGGGTGGGAATTACTACTGTGTTGCCCGCGATCGGGCTAGTGGGGGGTGGGAATTACTACTGTTTTGCCCGCGATAGGGCCAGTCGGGGAAGGGTTTACTGCAGTTTTGCCCGCGATCAGGCCAGTCGGAGGGGAGGGGATTTACTTCATGCCCGTGATCGGGCTGCAGGGGGCATCGGTCCCTGAAGGCTGCTGCCTGGCAGGGCGCCAGGAGCAAGTCGTTGGGTATCGGTGCACCTGAATGCTAATGGCATGCAAATGGGGCCATAAGTAGATGCAAATGGCCCCCCTGCACCTTGCATGAGTTATGGCTCCATTTGCATGTCACCTTTTGAATATCGGAAATTTGTGGATGGCGCAATGGAACTTGTGCCACCGCATCTTGAATGCTCCACTCTGACCACTTGCAGTGGCACAAGTTCCACTGTGCCATGCACAGTGGCTGTGGCTGGGGGGTGATATTCAAAGGAGTTGCTCAATAGTGCAACTCCATTGAATATCGCCCTGGCCACACCCCAGCGCAACTGTTTTGAGCGGCGCAAGGGCTTGCGCCACAGAATGGCGCAGTTTGAATATCCAGCCCACTGTATTTTAATTAGTTTGTTATAAACATTTTAAGTCACATCACAATGTTTTGAAATCGGATAAAGGTTTTGCAAGCAAAATACCGATAAAATAATACATAAAGAGATAGATAAGATAAACCTTTTATGTTTACCTTCTGCATCTTAGGAGGCATTGGCCAGGATTTTTAGTCAATTAGGGCCCCATTTTCAGAAGGTTAGCGTGCAGAGCTAAACATTACACTGTGGGAACAGCATGGTTGGATCGGTGTCGTATTCAGCATCACTTGATGCTACCCTGATCATGTGCATGTGCATATATACTACTACAGGCATGTAAAGGAGCAATCCTCTCCTGCATACAGAGCACAGTGCTGCATAAAAGGTTTCCTTAGTGACCATAAGTACCTCCCTCTACATTTTATACTCAGCCTCTAGGCTTCTAGTACCTAGATGCTTGATGTTGCACTTCTTGGCTTTGAACCCGAACTGCCATGTCCCATAGCACTCTTTAAGTTTTCTAATGTCCCCACTCATTCTCTCCATCTGCACCTATCAACACTATTACAGATTGTGGTGTCATCTACAAAAAGGCATATCTCCCCTTCCAGTTTTTCTGTTATGTCACTTATAAAGACACTGAAGAGGATGTGTCCCATTACTGAGCCCTCCGGCACCCTACTGGTCACTCTCTCCTCACTGGAGGGAATGCCATTTACCACCACCTTCTGTGGCTGTGCGCTATCTCAGGTGCATCACTTAGGAGTGCACAACACTAATCTGAAAATGGGGGCCCACATACCACTGTAACAGAACTAGCACTGCATTGTGATAAGCATGGCTGATACTATTTTAAAAAGCATTCTTCTGTGCAGTGCTAACCTGTTAATGTGGCACTATTTTTTTTTTTTTGCACAGGATTACTAATTGCAGCCACATGCTCATACAACTGGGGTTGCTCTAATGCATATAAGATGTACAGGTATACTAAATGCTTTCTTGAAGTGTTAACACACTGCGTGGTTAGTGCTAGTTAATGATTCTGGGAATCGTGTTTTAACTGCACACACGCAGCCTGCCAGCAACCCCCCCACACACATACACACACAGTCAGTTCTGGACACAATAAAAAAACAAGCATTTGTCAGTGCTGAATGTTGATTGCATTTGTCCGTTGAGCTCGCTCACTGGACCTCTGTCACTCGCTCATTCTGTTTCTCCCAGTGCTGCAGGCTGCTGTTTTGTACTGAGCTCCTTCCTGCGTTGGCACCCTTTTCTGTCCACAAAGAAATCTGCAGATGGCATGACAAGAGCTCTGTTGAGGTGGATCACTCCCCCCTCTGACTCCCTCATTTTGTTTCTCCTTGCGCTGCAGGCTGGCCTATTGTACTGGGCTCCTGCCTCTGTTGGTGGCTTTTTCTGCCAACAAAGAAATCTGCTGTAGTCTCAACACAGGTTGGTTGAGGTTGCTCACTCTCCCTCTGTCACTCACTCACTCGTTCCATGTCTGCCGGCGCTGCAGGCTGGCCTCTTGTATTGGGCTCCTGCCTGCATTGCCACCTTTTTCTGCCCACAAAGGAATCCACAGCAGTCACGATAGAGCTCTGCTGAGCTCACTCACTCCCCCACTCAGTCCCCCCTCTCTCACTGACTTGTTCTGTTTCTGCCACCGCTGCAGGCTGTCCTTTTGTACTGGGCCCCTGGGTGCATTGCTGCCTTTTTCTACCCACAAAGAAATCCACAGCAGTCCCAACAGACCTCTGTTGAGCTCACTCACTCCACTTCCCTAACTCTCTGACTGGTTTTGTGTCTCCTACTGGTGCAGGCTGTCCTTTTGTACAGGGTTCCTGCCTGCGTTGGCTTATTCTGCCCACAAATAAATCTGCAGCAGTCCTGATGCAGGTCCGTTGAGCTTGCTCAATCCTCCTCTCTCAGTCACTCATTCCATTTCTGCCTGTGCTGCAGGCTGGCCTTTTGTACTGGGCTCCTGCCTATGTTGCTGCTTTTTTTCTGCCCACAAAGAAATCCACAGCTGTCCCGACAGAGCTCCATTGAGGTCACTCACTCCCCTTGTCTCACTGGCTCATTCTTTTTCTCCTGGTGCTGCAGGCTGCCCTTTTGTACTAGGCTCCTGCCTCTGTTGGCACCTTTTTCTGGTCACAAAACAATCTGCAGCAGTCCCAACAGAGCTCCATTGAGCTAGCTCACTCTCCTTCTCTCAATCTCTCATTCCATTTCTGCCAGGGCTGCAGGCTGCCCTTTTGTACTGGGCTCCTGCCGGCATTGCCGCCTTCTTCTGCCCACAAAGAAATCTGCAGCAGTTACGATAGAGCTCTGTTGAGCTCGATCAGTCCCCCCCTCACTGGCTCGTTCTGTTTCTCACGATAATACAGGCTGCCTTTTTGTAGTGGGCCCCTGCATGCATTGCTGCCTTTTCCTGCCCACAAAGAAATCTGCAGCAGTCCCAACAGAGCTCCATTGAGCTCACTTACTCCCCATCGTTCACTTGCTCATTCTGTGTCTCTGGCTGCTGCAGGCTGTCCTTTTGTACTGGGCTTCTGCCTGTGTTGGCACCTTTTTTTGCCCACAAAGAAATTTGCAGCTGTCCTGACAGAGCTCTGTTGAGGTTGCTCACTCTGCCTGTCTCATTCGCTCATTCTGTTTCTCCAGGCATTGCAGGCTGCCATTTTGTAGTTGGCTTCTGCCTCTCTTGGTGCCTTTTTCTGCCCACAAAGAAATCTGCAGCAGTCCCAACAGAGCTCTGCTGAGCTCGCTCACTCCCCCCTCTCTTACTCGATCATTCCGTTTCTGCCGGTGCTGCAGGTGACCCATTTGTACTGGGTTCCTGCCTGCGTTGCTGCCTTCGGCTGCCCACAAAGAAATCTGCAGCAGTCACAATACAGCTCCATTGATCAGGCTCACTCACTCCCCCTCTCTCACTCATTTGTTCTGTTTCTTCTGCCGCTGAAGGCTGCCCTTTTGTACTGGGCCCCTGCATGCATTGCTGCCTTTATCTGCCCACAAAGAAATCCACAGCAGTCCCAGCAAAGCTTCCGTGAGCTCACTCACTCCCCCTCCCTCACTAGCTCGTTCTGTGTCTCCCAGTACTGCAGGCTGCACTTTTGTACTGGGTTCCTGCCTGCATTGGCAGCTTTTTCTGCCCACAAAGAGATCTGCAGTAGTCCTGAAACAGCTCCGTTGAGGTCTCTCACTCCCCCTCTGTCACTCGCTCGTTCCTTTACTGCAGGCACTGCAGACTGGCTTTTTGTACTGGGCTCCTGTGTGCATTGCTGCCATTTTCTGCCCACAAAGAAATCTGCAGCAGTCCTGACACAGCTCCATTCAGCTTGCTCTCATTCCCCCTCTCTCACTCGCTCATTCCATTTCTGGCAGCGTTGCAGGCTGCCCTTTTGTACTGGGCTCCTGCCTGTGTTGCCGGCTTTTCATGCACACAAAGAAATGTGCAGCAGTCACGATAGAGCTCCATTGAGCTCGCTCACTCCCCCCTCTCACTCGCTCATTCTGGTTTTCCCGCCACTGCAGGCTGCCCTTTTGTACTGGGCCCCAGCATGCATTGCTGTCTTTTTCTGCCCACAAACAAATCTGTAGCAGTCCCAAAAGAGCTCCGTTGTGCTCAGTCACTCCCCCTCCCTCACTCACTCATTCTGTGTCTCCTGCCACTGCAGGCTGCCCTTTTGTACTGGGCTCCTGCCTGCATTGGTGGCTTGTTCTGGCCAGAAAGAAATCTGAAGCAGTTCCGACACAGCTCCATTGAGCTCGCTCACTCTCCCCTCTCACTCACTCATTCCGTTTCTCCTGGTGCTGCAGGCTGGCCTTTTGTACTGGGCTCCTGCCTCCGTTGCCGCATTTTCTGCCCACAAAGAAATCTGCAGCAGTCACAATACAGTTCTGTTGAGCTCGCTCACTACCGCTCTGTCACTCACTCATTCTGTTTCTCTTGGTGCTGTAGGCTGCGCTTGTGTATGGGGCTCCTGGCTGCATTGGCACCTTTGTCTGTCCACAAAGAAATCTGCAGCTGTCCCGACAGAGCTACGTTGAGGTCGCTCATTCTCCCTCTGTCACACGCTCATTCTGTTTGTCCTGGCGCTGCAAGGAGCCCTTTTGTACGGTGCTCCTGCCTGCATTGGTGCCTTTTTCTGCCCACAAAAAAATCTGCAGCAGTCCTGCTAGAGATCTGTTGAGTTCACTCAGTCCCCCGTCTCACTCACTCGTACTGTTTCTCCCACCGCTGCAGGCTGGCCTTTTCTACTGGGCCCCTGCCTGCTTTGATGCCTTTTTCTGCCCACAAAGAAATCCACAGCAGTCCTGACAGTGCTCCGGTGAATTCACTCACTCACCCTCCCTCACTCACTCTCTCGTTCTGTTTCTCCCAGTGCTGCAGGCTGCCCTTTTGTACTGGGCTCTTGCATTGGGGCCTTTTTCTGCCCACGAACAAATCCGCAGCAGTCCCAACAGAACTCAGTTTAGCTCAGTCACTCCCCCCCTCACTTGTTTGATCTTAATATGTCCCAAACACTTATTTCCCACAGCGACCGTGCTATTTTCCGGCAGGAGTGAAAAAACATATTTAGACCGGATGTAAAAAATGACAGCTGTACTCTTCATAGTCACTGTTGAAAATGTGGTGTGAAAATATTACAAATGTGCAAAGTTACAAGGGTGCATGAAACAGTTCAATGCACGCTTGTAACACAGTCATGTTATGGAGTTTCGTCACCAAATTTTCAACATAGGACTTTTAGGACCTCTGCTCATGAACAGTGCCACTGTCATTTTCTTAATCTGTCCCTAACACTGATTTACCACAGCTTCCGCTTTATTGTGTGCATCAACTGTGAAACCACATTTCAGTCAGGATGTGAAAATGACAGCTGTACTGCTCATATGAGGTGTGAAAAATGCCACTGTTGAAAATCACATGGTAATATATTACAAATCTGCTAAGTTACAAGGTGTGTGGAACATGTGTAACGCACACTTGTAATACAGTCATTTGACAATATCATCACCAAATTTACAACATAGGCATTTTAGGACCCTGCTCATGAACAACAGTATCATCGTCATTTCTTAATCTGTTCCAGTAGACAGTGATTTCACAGCGACTGGTCTATTCTGTGCCGAAGTGCAAAAACACATTTTCAGCCAGGATGGAAAAATGATGGATGCACTGTTCAAAAGTAGGTGGGGAAAATGGCATGTTGGAAAATCTGGAGTGAAAATATAATTCATCGAGTTAATATTAGCGGTGTGCAAACTTTGCGCAACATCACACTTCTCAGTAACACAGACATTTTATGGAGTATCACGTTAGCAGATTTCACCAGCCATTTCAGGACTCCCACCCGCGAACAGTGTCACTGTCATTTTCTTACTCTGTCCTGAATCACTGATTTCACAGCTGATCGTGGTATTCTTTTGCACCAGCAGTGCGGAAACACATTTTCTCCAGGATGTGAACAATGCACAGCTGTACTGTTCACAAGGAGGTGGAAAAATGCCAGTGTTGAAATCTGGCATGAAAATATTGTGGTAAATTATTAGTTACGAGCTGCTAGTAGCAACCGGCGCAGTGCACGCCATAAACAACAGTCATTTTTGATTCCCATCAATTTTGCAACATAGTTTTTGAGATTCACCGCGAACACTGGCACTGTTGCTCAAGTCGCGTCCTTTAAAGGTGATTCCGCAGTGATCAAGCATCACCGCTGATTAACGAATGACAGTTCAAGAATTCAAGGAGGAGGGTCCCAAAACGCTATGTTGAAAATTTGGTGAGTGTCCAAAAAAATGCCTGAGATAGTGTATCAAAGTTGAAAAGACCATGACAGATTATACAGCCACTGGCATTTCCTTAGGTGCGCACGGTGGGCTTTCAGAGTGCAAAGTGTTCCTGGTCCACTGAAGATCTTGCGCCAAGCTCGGAGGGGTATGGTGACGGGGTGGGAGAGGGCACAGTGGTTGGCGGGTTGCAGGTAGCTAGACACTAATGAGAAACCGTTTCCTTTTGCATAAAAAACATTCTTACAGGGACAGTTTCCTTTTACAGGAAAGAGCAGGCACGCTGGGATGGGCATCTAGTGTGCCACCAATGGCTTTTTTGGGTAGCAGTTTACTTAGATTGGGCACCCTGTCGGCAGGAATAAAAGCGGGTAAGAGAATGCCGATGGAGTGGGCTCCACCATCGGCACCAGAGATGGGCAATGGAGGTCGGTTGTTGTGGGTTTTGGGACCCCGTTGCAAACAACATGGTGGAGGGTTGTTTCAGAACACGGTGCAATCCGCCGCCTCCTGTTCACAAACAATATCAGGCTTTTACATCCACCTCGTTAATGATGGTCACTCCTCATTGCAGCAGATCCGATGCTTTATAAGAGGTGGTGGCCTCGATTGCAGCGGCAAATTGTGTGTAGTTGGTAAATATTCAACTACGTCACCAGCAGCCTGTAATATGTTATTTGCACGTGCGAATCAATATAAAATGGTACATCCTGTCTGCCCCATTTCCATATTAAACCTCAGTACCTACTGTCCATGCAGGTGGCTTTCACCATCCACCCCTGTTCTCCACTACTATCAGCATGAGTAACCATTATACCTTTCACTTTGTCAGAGCCATGCTTGAAACCATTTATGGTTTTGTGTCTCATCTCAGTTGGCAAACTATTCATATTACCATTTCTTGGAAATAAACTTCAATATCCTCTTGAACCTCCTCCATCAGTCTCTACTGTGCCCCATAACCTGGAACCGTTACCTATGCTAAGTAGTTCTCCATTCACCTTGTTTATTCTCACAGGAACTTGAAGGTCTTATCATATACCCTCCTGTCTTGGTTCCAGTGAAGACATGTTCAGTTCCTTGGAGTAGATCCTCATACTTATCTGTCTTGTCAGCTCTGAATCATCTTGATCACCATTTGTCCTTATCTTCCTGGAGGTGAGGTTCTCTGCAGTTCAGAACTTTGAACAGTATACCTTGTGCAGCCTCATCAATCCATCAACAAAGAGGCAGTAAACCTCTTTCTACTATCAGAACCCTCTGTACATCCTAGTATCCTATTTGCTTTACTAGATTCTCACTGTACTAGTTTGATTGTTTATGGGACAGATGAATACTAGTCCCTTTCTCAGCTGTAGTGCTAGCTTTACCTCCTATTCAGTACTCTGTCCTGGGGTTCTGTCCCTATGAATCAATTTCACTTTTGGCATTGAATTTCAACTGCCAAACCTAGGCCACCTCTAATTTTACATGTCAGTCTGCCGTTTCCTTTCCCCATCATTATTCACCTCCCACGAGAGCTTGGTTTCTACCTCTCAAAGATATTTAGTTCAGATCATTTCAAACATTGTTAATGAGCATATGAGAATAAGAGTCAGATGGATCCCTGTATATCTCCACCTTGACTTCCTTTTCTGATTTTATTCATAATCACAACCTTGATGTCTCTCATTCAACTAAAAGCCCCTCGTTCTTGACCAAACACTGCTTAAATTTTCTCAAACTCTGATCTCACCCTTCACCGGATCTGTCATTTGATTGGTCCCCATCTCATTGGTCTGCTCCACTGATTCCATGCTAACATATTTCAAAATGTAATATACTTAAATATATATATATTTTTAGTTGTTTAACCAGGAGTAGCAATGCTTTTGAAAGCTTTTTGCTGGCAGGAGCGACCTGGAGCACATGGTTAAGGACTTGCTCAGGAGTCATTGGCCAGCATGCAAGTGGAAGCTGGGATCTTAAACCCAGGTCTGGTCTGGTTGATGTCACCAGATTTTCAGGCTGTGAGCCTAACCACTGCACTATACTGCCTCCCCTTTTTGGGATTGCATGTCCCCAGAGCAGGACATGAGAAAAGGCACACCACCTCCCTAGATCATGAAGCTGCTGACCTCATAGCTTACTTCTGCAAGGATTTGGTCGGTCAGTGGTAACAAACGCAACCCATCCTATGGCTACCAGAGTATCATCATTCTGCAGCACCTGTACCATGTCAATAAGCTTGCCAAAGGTGAGAATTTTACACTAACTCAGTATTATCATTTGTTACCTGCTAAATTTTGAAAGGCCAATCCTTCTCCTCCCACTCCTTGCCTGTCCTCGGAGTCAGTGACACCCTGTTCTAACCTCTCCTTCATCACCATAGAGATGTAATTTTCATCACCTGAACCTCCTCCCTCTCCTCTCCTCCCTCCCTCCCTCACCCTCCCTCACCCTTGCCAGCCTGCATGATCGTCATCTCTTCGGCACTGTTGTAATTAATGCCCCCACAGCTCAAAGGCTTGTTCTGTTTCCCCCAATGCCATTGCAGGCTGCGACAGTGGTTTGAATATTTGCACCAACTGCTGACTGGGCCGCTGTAATCAGGGGCCGCCACATTGCAGGTTAGCTATCTGCTGCAATGAGGAGTGAATTGCCATTGCAGGGTGGGATGTGGGGGCCCCGATATTTAGCACGGCAGGTGGTTGCCGCCATGTTCACAAACAATATAACCTCACTGTGTTTATACAATGGGGTCCCCAAACCCCATCGCCTCGTGCCCCATTGAGTTTTCCACGTAGCCCACTCACAGCACTTGTAACACCCCCCCCCACACTTTGTTCCCTGCTGACGGGTGCCCAATCCCCATCCGCCACTGCCGCCCCCCCAAAAGAAAAGCTTAACAGGCACGCTGTGCCCATCCCAGCTACATGCCCTGTAAAGGGAAAACGGTCCAAGTTTTTTTTACCTGCAAAAAGGAAATGGTTTCTAGTGTCCCTGGCCCCACCTGCAACCCACCAACCCACTGCTCACCCTGCCTCCCACACACCTCCTCACACCATACTTACCTCAGGAGCTTTTCCTTATCTTCGGACCGGAACACTTTGCACTTTCAATCGGACCGTGAACTGAGGAATGCCGTAAGCTGTATAATGTAATAAAATGTTTTTTTCAACTTTAGTACATATCTCGGTTTTTTGGGACTTTTCCACCGATTTCAATTTAGGTTTTTGGACCCTCTTCGACTCCTGAACTGTCTTGCGCTAATCACCCTGAAAGGAGATTCGCGGTCACTGTGGAACTGTTTTTGGGGCCGATTAATGAAACGACGATGCTAGTGTTCATGGTGGTCTCAAAAGCCTATGTTGTATTCAGGAAAATCAAGAATGACTGTTTTATAAGCGCAGGCCAAGTGGTTGTACCACGTCTGAATTTCTTGAATTTGCACATTATGCCAGATTTTCAACATTGGTATTTTTCACACCTTGTGAACAGTATAGCTGTCATTGTTCACATCCTGGCAGAAATGTGTTTTCGCACTTTGCGAAATAGAGGGGTGGAAATCATTGTCGGACAAATTGAAAATGACGTGACACTGTTCATGAGTAGAGGTCCTGAAATGGCGTTTTGAAAATCTGCTAATGATGTCTATAATGATCGTGTTATTTAGGAAGGTACAGTTTCCAGCATACTGAATTCATGAATTTATATTTTCTGATTTCAACATTGCCATTTTCCCACACTCCACTTAAGGAAATAGTGCATCTGTCATTTTTCCTATCCTGGCTTAAACAGCTTTCACTCCGCGCAGAATAGAGCAGTCACTGTGGGAAATCACTGTCTGGGATAGATTAAGAAAATGAAAGTGATACTGTCTCATGAGCAGAGGTCCCAAATGTCAAGTGCTGAAAATTTGTGATGATAGCTCAGCAATGATTTCGTATTACAAGTGTGCTATATGTTCCACACTTTAACTTAGCAGATTTGTATTGTCATGCCAGATTTCAGCTAGTGGTATTTTTCACTCCTTCATAAGCAGTACAGCTGTCACATCCTGACTGAAATGTGGTTTCGTAGTTGGCCGCATACAATGCAGTGCTAGAAAATGAGTGTTGGGACAGATTAAGAATGACAGGTCATTGTTCATGAGCAGAGGTCCTAGTGCGCCTATGATGAAATTTGGTGATAGTTCCATATCATGTCTGGTTAGCGTATTGAACTGTTTCAGCACTTAACTTCGACATTTGTCTTATTTTCACCATATCACAGTGGCACTTTTTTCTACCCTCCTTATGAAGAGTACGTAGAGCCGTCATTTTTTTCACATCTCTGTCTAAGAGCAGTTTTGCACTCCTGCTGGAGAATAGCACATCACTGGGGAAATCAGTGTTTGGGACAGATTAAGACTGAACAAGTGAAAGGGGGAGGACCAAGCTAAACTGAGCCCTGGTTCGACTGTTGCAGATTTATTTTTAGGGCAGAAAAAGGCCCCAGCAAAGCCCAGTAATAAAGGGCAAGCAGCCTGCAGCGGGGCAGGAGACACAGAATGAGTGGAGTGAGGGTGAGGGAGGAGGAGCACAATGGAGCTTGTTGGGACTGCTGTAGATTTGTTGTGGGCAGAAAAAAGACAGCAATGCGTACTCTGACCCAGTACAAAAAGGGCGGGCTGTTCTGATGAAGTGGGAAAAGTCCAGGTCGAGCGTAGGAGAGGGGAGTGAGCAAGCTCATCGGAACTTCATCAGCGACTGCTGCATATTTCTTTGTAAGGAAAGCCGGCAACACAGGCAGGAGCCTAGTACAAAAGGGCAGCCTGCAGTGCTGCCAGAAACAGAATGAGCAAGAGAGAGGGGGAATGAGAGCAAGTTGAATGGAGCTGTGTTGGGACTGCTGCAGATTCTTTGGGGGCAGAAAAGGGCAGCAATGCAGCTAGGAGCCCAGCACAAGGCCAGTCTGCAGCGCCTGCAGAAAGGAGCGGCGGCGGTGACAGAGGGGGGAGTGGCTGACCTCAGCGAACGCTGTGTCAGGACTGCTGCAGATCTCTTTGTGGGCAGAAAGCTGCCAATTCAGGAAACCTAGTATAAAAGTGCAGCCTGCAGCAGGGAGACATGAACAAGCGAGTGAGGGAGGGGAGGGAGTGAGCTCACCCTAGCTTTCAGTTGGACTGCTGCAGGTTTCTTTGTGGTCAGAAAAGGCAGCAATGCATGCAGGGGCTCAGTACAAGGGCAGCCTTCAGCGGGCGGAGAAACAGCAATGGTGAGTGAGAGGGGAGTGAGTGAGCCAGCTCAATGGAGCTTTTCCAGATCAGTTGCAGATTTTGTGGGCAGAAGGTGGGCAATTGCAGGAACCTAGTATAAATGGGCTGCCTGAAGCACCGCAGCGGAAACATCGAGTGGAGGGGGACTGAGCAAGCTCAAGCGGGCTCTGTTGGGACTCTAGAAGAATTCTTTAGGTAAAAAGGCTTTCAATAGAGTGAAGCTAGTTTTCAACTACAAAATGGCAGCCTGTACCAGGAGAAACAGAATAAGGGAATGAGACAGGAGTAAGCGGCCTCAACAGAGTGACTCTGTCGGGACAGCTGCCAGATTTCTTTGTGTGGGCAAAAAGGTGCCAACACGGGCAGAAGCCAGTACAAAAAGGACAGCCTGGAGCAACAGAGACACAGAATGAGTGAGTGAAGGATGGGGAGTAAGTGAGCTCAGCGGAGCTCTGTTGGGACTCAAGGCGGATTTCTTTGTGGGCAGGAAAAGGCAGCAATGCATGAGGGCCCAGTACAAAAGAAGCAGCCTGCATTGGCGTACGAGAAACAGAGATGAGCCAGTGAGAGGGGCAATGGGCAAGCTCAGCGGGCTCTATCATGACTGCTGCAGATTTCTTTGTGTAGGCAGAAGAAGGCGGCAATGCCGGCAGGAGCCCAGTAGCTAAAGGGCAAAGCCTGCAGCGCCTGGCAGTGTCGGAACAAGAGAGTGAGGAGGGAGAGTGAGCAGCCCAATAGAACTCGGTCGGACTGCCACAGATTGTTTTGTGGACCAGAAAAGGTGCCAACAGAGGCAGGAGCCTAGTACAAAAGGGGCAGCCTGCAGCGCCAGGAGAAAAGAATGAGCGAGTGAGACATGGGTGAGGACCCCAATGGAGTTCTATCAGGACAGCTGCAGATTTCTTTGTGGGCATAAAAAAGCAGCAAT
The DNA here is from genome assembly GCA_016271365.2 of Neoceratodus forsteri. Classification (NCBI taxonomy): domain Eukaryota; kingdom Metazoa; phylum Chordata; order Ceratodontiformes; family Ceratodontidae; genus Neoceratodus; species Neoceratodus forsteri. Next base: position 801,777,987 of record CM057454.1, read on the forward strand.
GTAGGCAGGAGCCCAGTATATTGCTGTAGCCTGCAGCGCAGGCAGAAATGGAATGATGACTGAAAGAGGGGGAGGAGTGTTCACTGACCCGCGCCAGGACTGCTTGCGATTTGCCTAGGGCAGAATAAGCCACCAATGCAGGCAGGAACCCTGTACAAAGGACAGCCTGCACCTGCAGGAGACACGCAGAACCAGTGAGAGAGTGAGGAAGAGTGGGTGAGTGAGCTCAACAGAGCTCTGTTGGGACTACTATGGATTTGCTGTGGGCAGAAAAGGCAGCAATGCACCCAGGGCCCAGTACAAAAGGACAGCCTGCAGTGGTGGCAGAAACAGAACAAGTCAGTGAGAGGGGGGGAGTGAGTAGGCTCACAGCGCTCTCTCGTGACTGCTGCGGATTCTTTTGTGGCCAGAAAAAGGCGTGGCTGCAGCAGGAGCCCAATACAAGAGGCCAGCCCGTGCCACCGCAGACACGCGGAACGAAAGTGGAGACAGAGGGAAGTGGAGCAAAATCAACGGACCTGTGTTAAATTACTGCAGATTTCTTTGTTGGCAGAAAAGCCATCAACAGAGGAAGGAGCTCCAGCACAAAAGGCCAGTCACAGTGGTGCAAAGAGAAACATGAATGGTAAAGTCAGGAGGGGGGAGTGACTCCACCCTGAGAGAGCTCTGTCTGGCCATCTGCAGATTTCTTTGTGGACAGAAAAGGGTGCCAATGCAGGAAGGAGCTCAGTACAAAACAGCAGCCTGCAGCACAGGAAAACAGAATGGCCGAGTGACAGAGGCCAGTGAGCAAGCTCAACGGACCCAATGCAATCAACATTCAACGTGACAAATGCTTGACTTATTGTGTCAGAACTGACTGTGTGTGTATGTGTGGGGGTTGCTGGCAGGCTGTGTAGTAATGCAGTTAAACGACGATTCCTAGAATCATTAACTAGCACTAACCATGCAGTTTTGTTAACACTCAAGAAAGCACGAATATACCTGTCTGCCTTTATAGCTACCAGGCAAATCCCCTGTTAAAGGAGCACGTGGTCAATTAGTAATCCCAGTAAAAAAAAATAGTGCCACATTAATAGGTTAGCATGCAGCAAGAATGCTTTTTAAATAGTATCAGCCATGCTTATCACAATGCAGTGCTAGTCCTGTTACACAGTGTATGGGCTCCCATTTTCAGATTAGTGTTGTGCACTCTAAGTGCTGCACCTGAGATTGCGCACAGCCACAGAAGGTGGTGGTGGTGGCACTCCCTCCAGTGAGGGGAGAGGTGACCAGTAGGGTGCCGGAGGGCTCAGTATGAGGGACACATCCTCTTCAGTGTCTTTATAGGTGGCATAACAGAAGAACTGGAAGTGGAGATATGCCTTTTGCAGATGTCGCCACAATATGTAATTGGAGACTTTAGAATCAGATAGAGAGAATGAGTGGGACCTTAGAAAACTTAAGGAGTGCTATGGGACATGGCAGTTGGAGCTCCAAAGCCAAAGTGCAAAATCGACATCTAGGTACTTAGAAGCCTAGAGGCTGAGTATAAAATGTGGAGGGAGGTGCCTTATGGTCACTAAAGAGCCTTTTATACAGCACTGTTTTCGGTATGCAGGAGAGGATTACTCATTTTACATGGCCATTAGTAGTATATATGCACATGCACATGATCAGGGTAGCATCAAGTGATGCTAGAATACGACACCGATCCAACCATGCTGTTCCCAGGTGTAATGTTTAGCTCTACACGCTAACCTTCTGAAAATGGGGCCCCTATTGACTAAAAATCCTGGCCGATGCCTCCTAAGATGCAGAAGGTAAACATAAAAGGTTTATCTTATCTATCTCTTTATGTATTATCATATTTTGCTTGCAAAACCTTCATCCGATTTCAAAACATTGTAATGTGACTTAAAATGTTTATAACAGACTAGTTAAAATACAATTTGTTTTCTTCTTTTACCTATATGCTGTCTTTATTTACTTATAAAAACACAGTCTGGGTGGGCTGGCCTAGCAGCTTGGTGGTGATTGCACCTGCCTCCCATGCCAGTGGCCCAGTTTGGGGATGGATAGGTTGCACAGGGGTTAGCTGGGTGGAGATATGATTGAGCATCTGGGGAATGCCTCCTCTCAGTGAGGGGAAGCCTGACCACCCTTGCTCTTCAACATCCACCTAGCTGAGGAGGGTTGCAGGGCAGTGGAGTTGCATATGGGAGGGCTCAGGCAGGCACAAAGCAAGCATGTGTCTTATATGCAGTGCATAATTCCATGCTTGGCTGCAGGGGATGAAACAAAAGGTAGAAACCCCTAATGGCAAAATGATCCAACAACCTGCTGCAGATTTTGCACTGCCAACCAGGCTCTGCTCATATCGGAATATGTGTCTCCTTGTCAATGGCCCTCCCTCCTCGGCCCCACACACGGGATGTGGGGGATCTCAGAGCAAATCTGTCCTGTGGATGGTAGTGATTGGGCTGGAGATGTCAGTGGGCAAAGGGGGTATGGGGAGGTGACTAAGGAGATAAAAATCTCTATGGGAAAAAAGAAATAAAACACAGTTTGAGAAGCTCAAACCCCCAGATCAGACTTGCATGCCTCCAGTGAGGATTCACAGTAAAGTTATTCAGTAAAACAATGCAAATTATATGCATATGCCAGCTAAACTCCCTGATGAGAACTGAATACTGAGGGATTGCAGCAAAATATATATTTTGTTTCTTAACCAAGAAACGCTTATTAAACAAAACATTAAAATAAAAACTTAATCAAAACACATAGTCCATAGAGTACAAACTAGCAACGATTTTGAGCTTATACTTTCCACAGCTCCTGAAGTGCTTCCTCAGCATTCAACTCAGATAAGTTGCTGGACTTACACAGTAGTTAATTACACATAAAACAAATCAACACTTTAACTTGAGAAAATCGTATGCAGCTCCTATGTATACAGGTATGTTAGGAATATCCTGTATTAGCTTCCCTATACAAATGTATTTGTCTGACAGTAAATGAAGGCAGCACTTATTTAAAAAGAATAAACTACAGCATTTAAATTAGTTTAAAAGTTTCTTGTTACATCACAATGGTCTGAAATTGACTAAAAGGTGCAAAAGCAAAGAAAGGAAAACCCCATAAAGAAGTAGAATAAGAGATAATCCTGTTTTGTTTACCCTAGCTCTGCAGTTTTAGACGTCCTCTCATCAAGCTAGCAGCTAACTAGGTACAACAGGCAATGAGTTCAGCTCTAGACATTCATGGGGGCAGGGGGTGGATAGTTTCAGAACACAGTCCATTTCAGTATATAGTTTATTTGTTTCAGTATATAGAGTACGTAGAATTTTCAGTCTACAGTGTGTATGTGTTTCAATAGATAGTGTATGTGTTTCACCATGTAGTGTATTGTTTCAGTATATAGTGTATGCAGATTTTTAGTGCATAGTGTATTTATTTCAACAGATAGTGTATGTATTTCAATATAAAGTGATGATGTTTCAATATATAGTGTATTTGTTTCAGTATATAGTGTATGTGCTTTTTTCAGTGTGTAGTATATGCATTTCAATAGATAGTGTATGAATTTCAATATAAAGTGTAGATGTTTCAATATACAGTATATTTGTTTCAGTATGCTTTTTCAGTGTGTAGTGTATGCATTTCAATATATAGTGTATTTGTTTCAGTATATAGTGTATGCAGTTTTTTCTTAATATATAGTGTATGTGTTACAATGTATAGAATATTTGTTTCAGTAGATAGTTTATGTGGATGTTTCAGTCTGCAGTGTATGTATCTCAATAGGTAGTGTATATGTTTCAGTACATAGTACATTTGTTTCAGTATATAGTGTATGTGGATTTTCAGTACTCAGTATGTGGATTTCAGTAGATAGTTTATGTATTTCACTATGCAATGTAAGCATTTCACTATATGGTGTATGTGTTTCACTATATAATATATGTATTTCAGTATACTGTATATGTATTTCACTATACAATGTATATATTTCAGTAGATACTGTATGTGGTTCACTACATTGTGTATGTATTTCACTATATAATGTATATATTTCACTATATGATGTATGTATTTCACCATATAGTGTGTGTTTTACTATACAGCCTGAGATTCTGAATTACGTCCCTAACGGCTTGCCATAGACTCATTTTCGTGGGTACACATTCAGGGAATATCCAAATGATCTTCTGTACCTCATAAACTATAAAGGCATAAAGGAATAAAAAGATTCCCTGTGCATAGTCAGTAACATCGGCAAAGAAACCTTTCAATGAGATAACTTTTATAAGAGTTGAAAGGCCATAAGTTGGTAAAGAATCTGAGGATAAATGTTTAGGGGGTAACAATGTCCATTTAAGAAAATATTTAGACCAAAGAAATTGTGTCCACAACTGCCACGAAAGGAAGGATAGCAGAAGTCCATAAGTAATTAAATGTCCCAAAAAAGTATAGAGAGTGATGAAAAACAATGGGGTTAATCATAGCTATTCTGCCTTTATGGATGGGTAAATAGGTAACATCCCTTTTCACAAGGTTTAATCTATTACCCCAAAGCATCTGGAAAAAAAGGCTAAGAATTCTAGTCTCAAGATGCAATGGGGGCAGAAAAACATAACATAAATATAGAAAAACAGGTAAGAGAAACTGTTTAATAATCTGAACTCTTTTCAGTTTCTCAAATTTCCACCTTCTCCATCTATGTGCCTTACTTTCTCCCACATGCAACTGCTTTTCCCAATTATAAGTAGCCATATCACCTGGTCCAAACCAAATACCCAAAATCTTATGAGGGTCAGAAACTACCGGAATCCCTAAAATATCTGAAGAGGCAGGAGAGAGAGCTTGTAAAGAAAAAATAAAACTTTTATCCATGTTAAGGACAGCTGCAGAAAAAGATCCAAATTGGGAAAAAATCTGCAGGGCCGATCTTAAAGAGGAAACATCCTGGATTAATAAAGTAACATCATCTGCATAAGCGGAAATCTTCTCATGTGGTAAAAGGGGGGGAGGGAGCCAAACCTATAATACTGGTGTCCCAAATAATTTGTCGGATTACAGGGTCCAAAACAAAAGAATATAAAATAGGACTCAAGGGGCAACCTTGTCTAACTCCAATGGTCAAAGGAACATCCGTGCCAAAAAGACCATTAACCATAGGAATAATAGTCGCATCAGCATAAAGAAGGTGCAACCAATATACAAAAGGTTTCGGAAAACCATACTTTAATAAAAGAGGAAACAGATAATCATGATGAACCTTGTCAAAGGCTTTAGCCTGGTCCAAGGTTACCACAAATCCAGAAAGAGAATGTCTTTTAGCAGCTTCAAATAAATCTCACAAAAGATATAAATTATGCTGTATATGTCTGTCAGGTACAGCGCAAGTCTGAGCTGAATGAATAAGAAGATCAGCAACCCCCAACAATCTATTATGAAAAATCTTTGCTAGAATTTTGTAGTCACTATTCAGAAGGTTGAGAGGTCTCCAATTAGTCAAAAGGGCTTTATTCCCTGATTTATACAAAAAAAAAGTAGGGAGGTATTAAAACCAAAACAGGAAGAAGAGAAAGTTAACATAAAATTAAAGACCAAGGTAAGAAAATGAACCATATGGGACAAAAAACGTTTATAAAAATCCCATCTAGGCCAGGAGAAGTGCCTGTATTCAATTGAGATATAGCATCTTCAACCTCTTTTGAAAGTATGGGTTGTATTAGGGATTGTACCATAGTTGCAGGTACTTGGGGCAGTGGTGCAGTAAATCCAGACAATAATGAAGAAGAGGTGTCCGATACAGGATGAAATGTGGCATCTACATACTGTTGGACCACCTTCAGTATTTCTAAATCTGTTGTAACTACATTACCCTGTGTTGTGACCAGATGAGTCATGAGAGTGCTATCAAGCCTTTGCTTACAGGTTGCATAGGGATCTGATGCCAGTGTCTTTTTAGTATTAAATCTAAATTCCATCTCAAGTGATTTAGCCCTATCATACTGATAGGATTTCATTTGCCTTTTAATTTCAAAAATCTGTGAAGCAAATTCTTGCTTATTATGTGGAGGATAAGACATTAATTTGTACAATTGATTCCTGAAGAGAAGGTAACATAGATAATCAGAATTAGCTCTGTGTCTACTAAAAGAAAGCATAAGGTGTTTAAGCTCTTCTTTAGTATCCAGCTACCTATGTAACAGAGAGTCATAGGAGCACATAACAGAGTCTCGACATGCAAAAAAAATTTCAATATGAGAAAACAGGGAAGAAGAATCTAAAAGAGACATGCTGAATCACCAACGAGTATGTGAAGAAAAAATTTTTGGAGGTACAGTGGATAAACTTAAAGAACAAAACAAAAGATTATGATCGGAAAATTCTGAAGGCTGGGAAATACAAAAATAAGGAATCAAGTATTTGGAAACAAAAATCATATCAATGCGGGTGGCATATATGTGTCTATGATATGTAGCTCCTATGCCTGCAGCATGCAGGCTGCGGAAAGCATCTTGTAAATTAGCACCAGAAATAATCTGTGATAAGGCATTAGAGTCACAATATACCTTCTTCTGTGTGTTATTTTTAAATTTGATGTCCAAGGAACAATTAAAGTCACCTCCCCAAATGACATGCTTCCTAGTATATAAAAAGGGTTTAAGGTCCTCAAACAGCTCAATTCTAGACGATTTGAGTTGGAGTGCATAAATATTAAGAAATCGAAAGGAAAAATCCCCAAGGGAGCAATCAAGCACTAAAGCCCTCCCCGGTTTAACATCAGTAAGCCTGGTAACATGAAAATAGGTAGATTTAAAAAGAATACCAATCCAATCCGCAGCTTCCAAACCAAAGGTCCAGAAGGAAGAACCCCAATGCCATCGATTTTTAATCTGTTCCACCTCAACAAGAGTTTCCTGAACAAAGAAAACATCGACGTCAAGGGTGCCAAAAAAGGAAAACTGAGAAATCTGTTTCTTATAGGTTTTCAAGCTACAGACATTAAAAGATGTCAATTTCAGGGTAGCCATCTGTATTATAGTCACATTCAAGGCCCTCCCTTTAAACAAGAACTAGCCTTTCTCTTTTTTCCTTTTTTCCCTTTCTTTTGTTTGGACAGCTCAGTGGATTTACTATCCTCATCCTCAGTGACCAGCTCAGACCTGTGCGAAGTATCTGACTCCAAGTCAGAACCCCCAACTCCTCCGGAAGAGAAGAAAAAGAATTCTCTGTAGGGAGAGGACACAGAGAGGAAGTTTTAAGAGAGGACCTGGTAAATCTACATCCTTTAACAGTTTCAAAAGGAGGGGGCATGGTATTTTCATTTGGAAAAACAGATAAACTACCATCAATATTAGTGTTTAGAGTAGAAGCAGGAACAGAGTCCTGTGCAATAGTCAGGGTAGGTTGATCTAAAGGCACAGATATATCAAGAGGGGCTACCATAGGAGGGATAGTAACAGGGGCAGTCTCAGAATGGGAGTCAGAAGAACCAGAAGGAGGAAAACCCTGACAGGCCATGGACCCCTCAATTTCTGGAACCTAAATAGTTTTTCAGAAATCCTCTGTACTGCAAGGGATCCAGCATGCCTTGACAAGGCCACGGACCCCTCAATTTCTGGAACCTAAACAGTTTTTCAGAAATCCTCTGTACTGCAAGGGATCCAGCGTGCCTTGACCAGGCCATGGACCCCTCAATTTCTGGAACCTAAACAGTTTTTCAGAAATTCTCTGTACTGCAAGGGATCCAGCGTGCCTTGACCAGGCCACGGGCCCCTCAATTTCTGGAACCTAAACAGTTTTTCAGAAATCCTCTGTACTGCAAGGTACTAGCCCTGACTTTTGGATTTGGTACCAGTGTAAGCTGATTTCCAAGTGGCCCCACTATCTCCTGCTGAACACACCAATAACTACTGTATCTCCCTATGTGTCTCTAGTTGAATTTATGTGCTAGGGTTTAATAATTTGTTTAATCCTTAAAGTCATTTTAAGTTCTGAGTTGATATTAGAAGTGAATTTAGAGCTTTTTTTTTTAACTGTTGACTTTTCCATTAGCAGATTATATCCTCCCACCACTAGAGGGCTATATCTCTATCTCTTTATCTAGTACATAAGCCATGTGGGCTCTCTCTGCCTTTTTTTCACCTCTCCTCCTCCTCATTGCCCTGGCCGCCCTCTTCTCTCTCACTGGTCCTAGCCACCCCCACCCCCACCCCACCCCTGCCACCCTCTACTCTGGTTTCCACTGCTACTCCAAGGGAACTCTCCACTTCCACTCAAGTCTTGTGCTTGGCGCACCGATTGGATATTCCTGGTTACTTAACCCGACCACTACTTTCAATAAGTGTGGCCACCTCTCTACACTGTACCACCTTGCAGTCCATATGGGACACCGCCTGGAACCTTGCAACTTCTACTCCAGGAAACAACAATCAAAACTATCTCTCAAAGAGCTGCGACTCTGCTCCTTAAAACTCCTTCTCCTCCTCCTTCTCATCTCAGGCAGCGTCCATCCCAATCCTTGCCCTAGAAGCTCAGGCCACACACAAACTCCAGGTGCTCTTATCCTTGCAACTATTAATATCTGCAGCCTACTACCAAAGCTGGATGCACTCCAAGCCTTCATATGCCAACACAACCCTGACATCCTTGCAGTGGTGGAAACTTGACTGACACCTAAAGTTCCTGACTCAGCAGTAACAATACAGGGCTACAATGTCCACAGGCTGGACCAGATATCCAAAAAAGGTGGTGGTTGCGCAATCTATATCAAAGACTCACTGTCTTGGCACCCTGTAGCAACTCCATCACTTTCTGCCTCAGCCCAGATTCTGCCAATAAAAATCGTCCTAGGTCCCAACCATAAAGCCCTGACTATTGTCTCCGTATACATCCCGCCCAGGGACCCTAAACATGGATTCAATGACATCCTAAACTTTATCAACTCTCATCCTTCCGAAGCTGAACTTATTCTACTAGGGGATTTCAACATAAACTGGTTAGCATCAAGTGCCAGTGCCTATAAAAACTCCATCTCAGCTGCTAAACTCACGCAAATGGTTAACTCCCCTACTAGGATTAACTACAAGACTGGCACCAGTACCCTCTTGGATTGGGTCCTCACCACTCACCCCACAAGGATTTCTCGTATGACCATTCTCCCAGACTCACTCAGTGACCACTCCCCAGTCATGTGTGCATGGTCTAACAAATTCCTTAAGCCCCCTCCCAAAATTATTGCTAGTAGAGTCCTTCCTCGTGGAAAACTTAGACATCTCAAACAACACCTGCTTCTACAAGACTGGCTACATATCTATGAAGCAACAGATGTTAACTTGGCTCTTGATCACTTCATCTCAATTTTCAACAAAGCCTGCAACCTCTTTGCCCCTGCTAAAAGGCGCAAAACAAAATCTCTCTCTAACCCATGAGTCACCGTGGCTCTTCTCTCACAGCTGAAACTAAGGGATCACCTCTGGGCAGTTGCCAGGGCCACTGGCAAACAACTGGACATCCAAAATTACAAATAAGCATGAAATGCCTGCACAAAAGCCATACGGCTAATGAAATCCACCTATTACAAAGACGCTCTCACCAATACATGGGGAAATGGTCGTGCTTTCTAGGACAATATCAAGAATGTCACAGGGAAGCAGCCAAAAACCTCTCCAGCCATGTTAATTGTTGATGGATCCTCAACCCTTGACCCCAAGGTGATCGCAAACAACTTTAACACGGCTTTTTCAGACCTTAGTGCTGTTCTACCCCATGACTTTTTCGAAAACAGGGCCTACTCCCCAAATACCTCAGCCCCTCAGTCTAACCATCCCCTCTTCTACTTCAGGAAGGTAAGGCTGAATGAAGCTCGCCACTATATTACTGCAGCTATCTCTAAATCTAGATCTAGTAGCGACACCCTGGACCTTAAGCTTCTGTTGCTCACCCTCGATGAGGTAATTCATCCATTAACAAAAATCCCAAACCTCTCTCTCAGATGTGGAAAATTCCTGGACCTATGGAAAACAGCCACCATGACACCTGTCCATAAAAGTGGGGACAAGACGATTCACTCAAATTATCGCCCTATCTCCATATTGCCCCCACTCTCTAAGGCACTTGAGTGCATCGTGGCTGATCAACTTACCGACCACTTGGATAAATACAATATACCTTGTCCACAACAACACGGCTTCCGGAATGGTCACAGTACCATCACAGCCCTTCTTGAGTTCACTGGAGCTTTGCACAAATCCCTTGACCACGGCCTTCTCACAGGGGCCGTTTTCATCGACCTCTCCAAGGCCTTCGATACAGTACACCATGGACTACTAATACACCAACTACTGAATGCCGGGCTATCACCTGACTCTTCTCTCTGGTTTAAAAGCTACTTAGAAAACCGGTCACAGAGAGTAAAAATTGCGGACGCTCTTTCTAACACCCTGCCTGTTCGCTCGGGTGTCCCACAGGGATCCATACTGGGACCCCTCCTTTTAGCCTTTTTTAAACTCCCTCCCTTACCACTGCTCTGAGCAGATCATACTATACGCCGATGATGCTGTTGTATTCTCCACTCACAAAGATCCTGCAACTCTTCAACACAACCTTCAACTTGGTTTCAGTTCTGTAGAGACATGGTTTCTTAATCATAAACTGGTCCTCAATGACAAGAAAACCAAATCTGTGCTCTTCTGCAGCTCTCATAACCTGCACAAGCTACACCACTTGGCTATCCCCACCACCCAGGGCAACACTCTAGATCAGGTGGTGTCCTTCAAATACCTAGGGATTCAGCTTGACCCTAATCTCTCCTATGGACTTCATGTAGATAATGTAGCTAGAGCTGCTAATACACAGCTTGGTCTCCTCTACAAACACAGACCACACCTCATGCCAGAAGCTTTGAAGATTGCATTCCTGAGCTCTGTGATCTCTGTAATAGACTATGGTCTCATCATTTATGGCTCGGCCACAACCACAACCCTTAGACACCTCTCAACTGCCTTAAATAAAGCATGTCGGCTCATCACTGGTGCTCACCGTCTCACCCACACATGTAACCTGTACACTCAGACCGGCTGGCTCCAACTATCAAACCACATAAAGTTTCTCACCTGCTCCATGGTCAAAAAAATCTACCTTGGCCTTGCACCTTCTGGGGTCTCAACTCTGTTACAACACCGAATTAACAAATGGTGCCTTAGAAGATCCACGCTACAGCTACTGAAGGTCCCCCACTGTCACACTTCACAGGGACAATGCTCTTTTGCTTATCAAGCACCACTCTGGTTCAATGGCCTCAGCCCAACCATCTCCTCTGCCCCAACTATTGGTATGTTTAAAACTAGGCTCCGGGACTATTTCACTACCAACAGCTCCTGTGACTGCCCAACTTAACCTTGTTTCTCCACTTCCCTTTCTGCTCTAGTTGTCCCCCCTCCCCTCCTCACTGGATTCTACCCTCACATCTTGGCATACCCAATGCTGCACTTTTCACCCTCTTGCCACCCTTCCTACATTCCTTCCCCCCTACCCTCTTCCCTCTCCTTATGACTCTGGCACTTCTTAACTGTTGTCTATTTTCTCTGACAAATGCCGCTGGCTGCCTAGTTACAATGCTACCCTTGAACTGTATTAATCTGTACTCTGTTTGCAATGTCCACATTGTTGTAATGCCTGTTTTGATGTTCCCCATAATTTGTATTTCTCTGACATGGAACCTTTGTAAAAGAGCCATGGCTCAAAGGTATTTGTAACCCTAGACTTGATAAATAAATGCAAATTTTTCCTGGGCCTTATAAACCAGGTCATCATGATCCCAACCATCTTGTCAATTTTGTAGAGCCCAAGGGCACTGGTGAAAGGCATGGCCTTTTGCATCACAGAGGTTGCATTGAAAAATGTTCTCACATAAATCTACCAAATGACCGTAGCCACCACAGAGAGAACATTTGAGCATGTCACAGGAGCTGCTAATATGTGTACATGAGCCACATTTATAGCAAGCCCTGGGTTGGCCACTGTAAAAACAAACACCCCTGTCTTTACCTAAAAAACAACTATTATTTAAGTGGATGATATCAGAAATTACCTGGAACAATTTTACCTTAAATTTCCACCCACCAGTCCAAATACCCTCTAAATCTATCAGGGCTTCTGGAGGTCCGAGAATGTCACATCTATTTTGTAGCCAGTGATAAATGTCACTGACATTCACCCCTTCATTACAGAACATAATTGTCACATACCTGATTTGTGGCCTAGTTAAGGGGATAGCAAAAAAAGGAGTCCATAAGGGAGTGTTTTTAAGGGCAGAGTATTTTTCCCAAAATTTTTCTAAACTGCTATTGAGACGAAAACTATTGTCGAAGGAGTCTTCCCCAGATACATGGATTAGAGCATACAAATCTGAGGAAAAAATGCATAGAGCCTCTAAGCAAATGGTTAACAACATAATACCTCTCTGGGTGAGTAGGAAGCCCACCCTTGTATCTTAAAGATGCTGCGTTTCTCCTGGGAGCCTGCTCTAACTTATTTTTAAAAAGATCTACGATAGAAAGACGTTTAGTACTCTCCAAATCAGTAGCATTTTGAGAAAAACCTCCCTTCCCCCCTGAGGACATACTAGGGCCAGGACTGGCCTCAGACTCACCCTGCAGAAGGTGCACACCTTTATTAGAAGATTTATTTGATGAATCAAGTCCAGAAGAAATACCTGAGCTCAGTTTGTTGGCATGCTGTGGAGAAGAAGTAGTAGGCCCGCTGTCCACCCAGTTCGGGTCAGGTATCCAACTCCCCGAAGTCGATCGAATCCATCCCGACTTGGCAAGCGTTTCATCAGCCGACCAGTCCATAAAAAAGTCTGCAGAGTCTGAAGAAAGACCAAACTGTTTGTGCATCACTTGTGAAGTTGTAGCAGCATTAGTCGGCATCTGTAGCACTGCCGACTGCTCAATAGGACCAGGTTCCATACCCGGAAGTTCTGTCTGTAACAATGGGTCCGGAGAAACAACGAGACCCAAGCCAGAAGAACTCCCAGTCCGTAAAGGGGTCTGCACCAAAATAGCCAGGTCGTCCATAACATCAATGCCATCTGACACACTCTCCCAAACTAGCCCAACGCTAGTCTCCTTTACAAGCGCTCCCGACATCTCCGAATCAAAGGCCCCACTCTTAAGGACGGTTTCCAAAACAATCTCTGCAAAATCTGCTCCCTCAGTAGCAGGAGCCTCCAGAATCACGTCCTGCACTTCGCAAGGTTGTCCTCCGTCTGCCATTCTGCAACGGAGCCCTCTACTGGCCGCAAAGCAGCTGCAGAGTAAGGGAATTTCCCCAGTGTCCTGGCCAAATTTCCCTCATTCACTAAAAATACCACCAACAGCTTAATCTGGTTCACGGTCAGTTGGCATTCATCTGTATCCCCCTCCTCCGGGTCATGCCTGAAAATAGGCAGGATTTGTCTAGTGCACTTACCTGGTCAAAAAAAATATATAAAAATAAATAAAATAAAAAGTCAGTAAAAATTTATACCAGATACAACAGCCTACATGGTTTAGTATTCCTGTAAGGTAAAGGCATTATAGTCCAGCAAAGAGATTAGTTGAAGTTGATGCTACAAATGAAGAGACATACATAGTCAGTTTAAAAAGACCCAGGAGTATCAAGTGGGAGACATGTGTCGGGAGAAGTGGGCAGCCAGTGGGGGGTCTGGAACTGGGATACTAATAGGAGCAGAGAAATGAGAAGCTGTGGGTATACAAGGAATAGTTGGGCGAGGGAGGGTAAGATTTAGGGCGGTAGATAAGTAGGTGGCTCAGAGACAAGTTATGCACTGATACAAGAAGGAAGGAGGATGAGAAAAGCAGGGAGGATGTGGAAGGGGGGTGTAAGTAAGCTAGGCTCATTGGAAGCAGTTGCAGGCTTCTGTAATGTATTTTGAGTATAAGGTCTTAAACACAGTGAGACTAACAGAAGTCCTCAGTTTCAGTGATTTCTGTAACACATTCCAGAGCTAGGATTGTTGGAAGCAGTTGCAGGCATCTGTAATGTATTTTGAGTATAAGGACTTAAACTCAGTAATATTAACAGGAGTCCTCAATTTCAGTGATTTCTGTAGCACATTCCAGAGTGACAGTAGAACGAATCCTATGGCAGCTCTCCCAAAACACGTTAGGGCTTTGGGCACTTTCAGAGAAATCAGTGAACAGCTTCTTAGGGCATAGGTTCCAGGTATATTAAAAGTCAGGCAATCAACAATGTACTGCAGAAGTTTGCCAGTGATAGCTCTGTATGTCCAGAGAGCTGCATTTTTATTTCATCTGTAGTGTAGGGAGGTCCAACCTATGGCCACACATAAAGAGCAGTGATGGGTGGAGAAGGGGAGACCAGTGATGAAGCACAGGGCTCTGTAGTAAAGTATGTCCAATTTACCAAGGTATGAAGTAGCACATTTGCTGTATATAAAGTCGACGTAATCAATTAGGGAAAGGAATGTAGACTGAACTAGCAACCTCTTGGCCTCTGTAGTTAGTAGACGGTTTAAACTGAAGAAGAGACCTAGTCTCTGCCTCAGTTTTTTTAGCAAATCCTCCAGGTGGTCTGCAAAGGAGAGTTTGAAGTCTAGCCAGACCCCCAGGTATTTGAATTTTGGCACAAATTCCAGGGTTTCTCCTAGAGGGGTGGTGATGGGGGGTAGAGCAAGGTAGGCTGCACGGTTAATAGGTGAAAATAGCATTGTCTTTGTCTTTTTGGCGTTAAGTAGCAATTTTTTACTAAGGAGCTGGTATTGAAGTATGTTGAAGTCAGCTTGCAGGTCGCTACAGGCAGTTTCAGTAGTTTTACGGCTTAGGTAGATCACTATATCATCTGTGAACAGATGAATGTTCACCTCATTGATGCCTGAGTCTATATTGTTGATGTAGATGGCAAATAGGAGTGGCCTCAGGATGGATCCCTGCGGGACACCTCTTTTTAACAGATTTGAGGAGGAGAGTTCACCTTCAGCCTTGACCTGTTGCTGCATATCAGAACGGTAGTTGTAGAACCAAAGCAAGGAGGTAGAATCTAGACCAATAGCTTTTAATGAAGAAAAAAGGAGGCTGTGGTCGACGGTGTCGAAGGCCTTACTTAGGTCTAGAAAAATGGAGCAGGCAAATTTTTAGTTCTCTAGCTCACGCTGCCAGTCATTTGTCACCTTGGCCAGGGCCGTGATTGTACTTTGTTCAGTTCTGAAACCAGATTGCATTGGGTTTAGCAGGTTAGTATCATCTATGAAGGATTTCAGCTGGGCATTCACGATTTTTTCCAGAAGTTTTGATAGTACTGGGAGAAGGGAGATGGGCCTGTAGTTGTTTAGATCACTGGGATCTCCAGATTTAAACAATGGAATAACATGTGCGGTCTTCCACAGTTTGGGGAGGGTCCCTTGAGAAAGGGACAAGTTAAATAGATGCGTAATAGGTACGGCCAAGACATGATAGGCAATCTTTAGGTAGTATGGATCAAAGGTGTCAGAGCCAGCGCTTTTTCTGGTGTCCAATTGGAGGAGGAGATCTTCTGCCTCTTTTAGTGAGGCAGGAGAGAATGAGAAGACTGCATCTGAGGGACTAGATTCTGAAGGTTGTGTGGTCAGCTGGGAGCATAGGTTACGTGCAGGTGCGTTATCAAAAGCTAGCCCTGTAGTAGAAAAGTGATTGTTAAAGGCTTGTAGTATCTCTTTATTGTTGTTGATAGTTACATTGTCAGAAATAATTTTTGAGGGGAGAGTGTTTCCTGTGGTATTACCAGAAAGTTATTTTATTGTGGACCAGAACTTGGTAGGGCAGTTGGAGGCAGTGTCGAGTTCAGAGCGATAGAAGTTGGACTTGGTTTCCCGAATTAGCTTTGTACAGTGGTTTCTGGCTGTTCTGAAAATTTGCCAGTCTTCAGCTTTGTGGGATTTGCGTGCTAGCTTCCAGAGCTTGTCTCTTTTTAATAGTGCAGCCTTGATGTCTGCTGTAAAGCAATGGCACTTTCTAGCCTTTATGCAGGTTTTGACTAAAGGTGCATGGGTGTTAAGAGCGCTGGATACAATTTTGTGGAAAATAGCATATGCTGTTTCTACTGATTTTGCTAAATAAAAGGTCTGCCAAAGCAGGGAGGCTTTCAGGTCATTGATATATGCAAGCGGGTCAAAATTCTACTTTGATCTTTTGGTAAAGAACTTTGCTGAGGCTGTTGGTGTAGGGACTGTTCTTATGCCAGCAATAAAGCAATGGTCACTAACATCAGCAGAAAAGATCCCAGCATGGGAGAAGAAATGGGGTTTGCCTACTAGAAATACATCTAATAGTGTACTTTTCATAGGGTTTTTCTTATTGATACGAGTAGGTTCATTAATAAGTAGAGTGCACCCACGAGAGTCACAGAAGGATTTAAGTGAAAGAGATGCACTTGACAGCCAGTCGTAGTTAAGGTCCCCTAGTATAACTGTTTCCATTGTGTCGGTACTCATAGCACAAGATAGGTGGGACAGGAGCTCTGAACCCAAGGACGGGGTCTATAACATCCTATGACACGGAGGGCCATTGATGTAGATAATTACATTTTTTAAGGACATTTCAGTGTTGCTAAGTTTACACCTATGCAATGTAGAGTAGGTTGCTAGTGATTTTGTGTACAATATATAAAGAGATGTGATTCAATTGGCTTGACACCAATAAATACATATTTTAGTAGTACTCTGTGAAGTGGTGCTGTATAAACAAAATTGTCATGACAGTTCCAATGTGCTGCTGTCATAATGTTCAGTACAAAAAGATGCATCATGCTGGAGTCATACCGCAGCTATAGGACAGAAGAAAGCTATGAGCCCATTGTTGCTGTCCCCCCACTGCTCTGTGGTAGTCATTGTCAAAATTGTCCTTTTCCATGTGAATGTTATTTGTTTAATTATTTATTTATTTCAGTCTTCAAATTAATACCTGTGAACCAAAGGCTCTTTTACATAGGCTCCACATCATATCAAAAAACAGAACAAACAATATAATGAGAAAATACACAGTGATCCCAGGAGTAAAGGTAGCAATAAAATAGGCACATATGTATTTAAGTTACAAAAAGAGGTATTTTGCAGACATACAGCGGATAGAGTAAGCTTAACTAGCAAAAAGGGCATTAGGGTTGAGATCCAGCTACAAGAGGAAAAAGATGCAGCCAAGTGGCATTGTCAGAGACAAAATGAGGGAAAGACAACAACTAGGGACGTGGTCTTACAGGATAGACAGAAGCTAAGGGCTAGGGCCTAACAATGTTCCAGAGTGGGGATACAGCCAAAGGCATTTTCTGAGCTGGGGAGGGAGGTATTGCCAGGAGAGGAACATCAGCAGACAAACATGGGCTGTGTCATTCCATTTAAGAGTGCACTCCAGTGGAGCAATCAGTGCAGGAACTGATGATACCCTCTATGGAGCAGCAAGCATAGTCTGATGCTGGGATTGGTTAATGGGGATCTCAGGAAGGCAGGCAAGTTTTAGGGTAGTAGCAAGGGTAGGATGGTGGGTGGAGAAAGGGTGGGGTAGTGGGTGGGCAAAGGAGAGGAAACAGGCCCAAGTAGTTTTATGCATGGCAGTCACAGGAGGCATTGGAAACTAATGCTTGGTATGGTTTCTTTTTGAAGAAGCTCAGTATTTGTGTCTAATAAGTACTTAAAGGTTTCAATGTTAGTGCACTCCAACAGTTCCCAGAGAAATGAATTTCAGATATGTTAACTATTTTTTAAGTTGTTTATGGTGACTTCTCAACTATAAATAGTACTTTTAATATCCAAGCCTAACCATTTTATAAGTTATTTACACTTACATGCCAGGGGATAAGCAATGAAGAAAAGTTTCAAAGATAGGTGTTCTTCATTTAGTGCAGCTAACAGTAAGCAGTCAGCAAGCACAATATGGAGCCTCAACATTTCGTGCAGCCATGTTCTGTCAAGAGTCAGTGCTTCACCTGGTGTCCACACATTTATACACAGTAATTTAAGGACACTAATGTGGAAACTGAGCAAGTGCACATAGCGATACAGTGAAATAACAGCATATTCAAATACATGTAGCTTGAAAGCACAAACATTTGTACTCATTAAATTAGAAAAACTTGTACAGAGAGGGAAATTTCCAAATAGCTATTACATACTTTCTTAATATGCTGCACACTATATCTACTGTATAACATCCCGCTGTCAGGAGGTCTAAACCTCACTTTCAGGTTCTTGATCATATTGGGAATGCAAGTAATCACAGACACGTTGCATAAGAGTAATAAACTTGTTTATTACTACCAAAAGGAGTAAATCACAGTTGCCCTAAGCAGTTCTTACCAATATGAACCAGGAGCCAGTTCTAAGCGTTCTCTATACCTCGAGGTTTCTTTGTGTCTCTTGGGATCTCCGAGGTACAAGATTGGTGTATCACATTATATACCTATGATAATTACTATGGTTACTGTAAGATAGAAACATTTCTAGTTACAGAGATGAGCCCTATTTGCTAAATTAGGGGAGGCTCCACGGTCCAAGATAACATTATACAATTTTGTAGTAGTCATCAGTTTGTGAAACGAAAGAGTTCTTATACAGAGTCTTACATAACTCAATGCAGTGGTACAAATCACCAAAAGATGGCAATGCTGACTTACATATCATAATTATTCCAAGGACACAGGTACCTTGGCATCTTACAAGTAAGAAATACGCAGAAAATACATAGAAGAATATATGTATTAGCAAGCAAAGTGTATTACAACAATATGCGTACATATCCTGACATCTACTCTTGTACAGTAGATGCCCTTGGCCCTATATGTTAGTACAATATATGCTTAAGCACTAGCTGTCTACGGTGTACCTCTGAGGGTACCAATTAGGGTGCAGGGACCTTGTGTAACACTGTCATAAAGCAATTCACAGAAATGGTACCAGATTAATCTTATCATTCAGGCCACTGACTGTAGTTGATTTGAACTTGAATATCTAGTAACCCGTCACTTTTACACAACAGGTTAACAGCATCTCCCCCTGTCAGACCCACAACCACTTTTTCTATGCCTATGAAGGACCACACATGCTCAGCAGGACTGGGGATTTCCTAGTGTGGGCTTCAGTGACATACTCCAAGTTGCCTCGCAAAATAGCCATAACGTGATCTCCCACTTGCCCCTTTCATTTACAGTCTCTGTGTCCCACATACATACAAGAGCAAGAGCACCTGGCCAGATACACCATGTTCAAGATGTCACAATTACTGTAATGAAAGCCTGAATTTTGTGTTTTTCTCCACTGCAGAGGTTTACAGAGTCTTTAGCCACTGTGATATTTTCATAGAATTTGCATCTCCCGCATCAATGGCAACTGGCCAGGAGAGATGTTTACCACGTGGTAGTGTGTGGTGTGGCTTGTTGACTGTGAATGACCTTGTCTCCTAGGTTTTGGGGATGCTTAAATACCATGCATGGGGGGTTTCTGTCCATTCTCTGAGCTTAGGCTCAGTTAACAGAATTCTCCAGTTTTTACAGAGAACTTGTTCAACAGCATTCTCCTATGTGCAGAACATTGTTATAAAATTACATTTTTACCCTGTGTACCTGAATTAGCAGCGAGCTACCATAGTGACTGGCGATCTGCATTATTAGCCCTATTGCAAGCATGAGCAACATCATCTCTGCTGTACTCCCTTTCCACGAATCTGAGATTGAAATCCAATGCATTTTCTTCAAAAGTCTCAGTTATGCTGAAGTTTCAGTATACTCACAGATATTGACTTACAGGCCTGATGGCGGGGAGGAGGTGACATGAGCTCTAAGCAGGAGTGTGTTGTGGTTTGTGGGTTTTCTGAACAGATATGTATCAACACCACCCCAGCCATTTTTAGTGATAGTGATGTCAAGGAAGGAAATACTCTCCTGACCACTTGTGACACTGAATTTAAGAATGTTGCTACTGCTTTCAAGAAGTTTCACAGGGTAATTTCTTCCTTACTCCCCTGACATACCATTAGTATATCATCACTATATCTTTGTCATGGAAAGCTTTTTAACAAATATGGATTAACACACTCATTGTACACCACTTTTTTCTCACAGCCTTAGATATAGATTTATAAAATTGGACTCAAAAGCTGCCCCACTGCTGTCCCACTTATCTGGAAAAAGAAGTTCTCCTGAAATGTAAAGTAATTACTGTACATTCAAGAACAAATTTCAACAGTTCTACCACAAGTTCTGTAGAGGCATACGATCAGAGCTCTCCTATTGAGGAAATTGTGGATGGCATATAAACCTTCACTGTGAAGCATTTTGGTGTACAATGACTCCACATTGAGGATCACTAGCCAGTCTGTATCCTTGATGTCGACCTCTTCCAATACACCCAATACTTCCCTTGTGTCCTTGATATAGGAGCGTAAGTTACCAACAAATGGTTTTATATGGTGATCTACAAACCTGAGAGTGGTTCAGTCAGTGAACTGATCCTGGAGATTATTGGAAGGCTAGGAGGTGCTTGCATATTCTTATGCACCTTTAGTAAAACCCAGTGTAACCAGAGAATAATCATTATGTACAAAGGAGTCCATTCTAGCCTTAAATGCCTTAGTTAGATCTGATGGCAAGCTCCTGTAGAACTTGATAATATTAAGCTGTCTCTTAACTTCCTGTATGTTCATACTCGTGTCCATCACGACTACACTTCCCTTCTTATCTTCCAGTATTATTGTGATAAGTGGGGTTATTGCTAAGGTTATTAAATGCTTCAAATTCAAGTGTAGTCTTATTCATGAGATTGGGTGCTAACTGATCAGTTATCAACCATTCAAAGTCCTGCTCACATGCCTTAACAAACACTGAGACTACATTGTTTGTAGCAGGGACAAAAGTTGACTTTGGTTTAAAAGTCACAGCTGGAGTGGTATCTTCAGCCCCATATGAGTTTTGCCAGGGGTATTAGAGACTTGTATAGATGTTTGCTGATGCATATCAGGCTCTGAGTAGAGGCACTTTAAGACTGCTGGTAAACGTCTGTACAGTAGCTGTATCACTGTGGAGAAATGTCCACTTTAGCAGTAAGGACAAATTTCAAACTTTTGCTAAGAATACTCATTTCTGGGAACTTTTCACATATTGATATGTTTTTATTGCCTCTTGCAAATATACCCTCAAGTTCAGTACTACACCATATTACTGATGAGTTGGTTGGACCATTCCACCATTTTGTTGATGCTTTCCTTAGCCCCTACCATCTGAAACTTGAATTGGTGGATTAACATAGGCCTCTTGAATCTAGATGATTTTGAAGAACAAATGATCAATACAGTCTGAGACTACCTCTCCAATAATCCCCAGGGAGACATGTCCCCATCTGTTCGGTGAGACACTCTTAAGGCCGTTCTGAAATGCATGATTATAAGTTATAGCTCCATGATTAACAAACAGAGGTGTACCTGTCAATGTCATTTGGAGCAGGATCTCAGGGAAGCTGAGCTTAGCTATAAATTAACCCTCAATCCTATTGACCAGGGAGACTGGGAGTCTAAGAAATGGGATTTAGAAAAGTTTTTGGCCTCCCAGGTGGAGGGACAGCTATAAAGGACTTGTCATAAGTATTATGAAGGGGCAATAGGGCAGGTAAGTTGCTAGCCTCACAGTTAAAAAAAACAACAGGCTAATAGGACCATGTTAGGTATTAGGGACCCCACTAAGGGAAATAGTCTGGAGTCAGATCCCCTGAGGATTACCTCAATGTTTGCCTCATACTACTCTTAGCTTTATTTTCAGGACCCTCAGGCAGACTTCCTTCCTCACACGGAGAACTTCTTATACATTCTGGCCCTCATGGCCTTGGAACAGGAGGATCAAGACTACCTGGAGTGGGATATCACTATCCTGGAGATTACTGATGAGATCAAACATTTAAAAACAGGGAAATCTCCTGACCTAGATTGCCTACTTTCAGAGTTTTGTAAACTCTTTCATGACATTTTGTTGTCGCCTCTGCTGGATTGCTTTCAATATATTTGGGCGGGGGGGGGTAGATCCCAGATTTGTGGCGATGTGCACACATATCTATTTTGCCTAAGGAAGGCAAAGACTTTGAATAATGTACAGTAGTGCCTATCGCCCTATATCATTGTTGAGCGTAGCAATCTCCGTGGATGCTGAAAAAGGATTTGATAGGGTTAATTGGCACTTTCTACAAAAAAAAAAAAAAACATGGAGACAATGCAATTTGGCCTTAAATTTTTAGCAGTAATTTCAGCTTTGTATTCTTCCCCCCAAGCACTGGTAAGAGTCAATGGGGTTAATTCAAACAGTTTTCCTCTATTTTGAGGAAAACAACAGGGATGCCCTGGCAGTAGTGGTGCACCAGGATCCTCGGATAGTGGGGGTTATGACAGGGGGCCTTGAACACAAGGTGGCATTATACACTGAAAATTCTGTTTTCTTTGTGGACCTCCCTGAGTCTTCAGTCCCATATCTTATGGATCTCTTGGATTAGCCTGGACAGCTGTCTGGCTACAAAATCAATCTCAATAAATCTGAGACACTGATCCTCAGTGGTGTCTGCCCAGCTTGATTCATGGCTAACTTCCCATTTGCTTAGGCAACAAATAGCCAAATACACTATCTGATGATCTAGATTTTGGTGGACACATCTAAATTATTTGATCCTAACTATGGGAAGCTTTAGGGGGAGGTGCAGCATCACTTTGCAAGGTGGGCCCTCCTCCCTTTGTCTGTAACTGGTCACATTGAAACAATTAAAATTAATATTCTACCTTGTTTTCTGTTTTTGTTTAGTACCCTCCACATCCCAAATTAATTCTGGACCCCTTTTCAGAAAGGCCTTCTTAAATTTGTTTGGGGAAGCCATAAGGCCTGAATAAACAGCAAACATTTGATGCTGCTGCAGGATGGGTGGGGCTTTCATTAACTCATTTTAAACACTACTATGTAGCAGGACAAATGACTTCAGTTTGTACCAGGCAAAACAGCAATGCTCATCTGGCTGTTATAACATAGAGGACTCAGAAAGTTGGGGGCTGACTATTTGCCCTGGTACTAGCTCCAATCTCACAGGACCACTTTAAAAGCATTTTGAACCCCTGGATTAAACATACCCTGAGGATACTTAGAAAAGCCCAGCCCAAACTAGCCCCAGAGACTACACTGGGCCCTCTCTGTCATATTCAGTATCACCCAGCCTTCCTACCTCCATGCCTAGATCAAGGCTATGCATACTGGGAAATACAGGGCCTAACCCAATTCTCCCACTTCATCCTACAGGGCTCATGCATGCCCTTCCAGACTTTGCAGGATAAAGTCCATCTAAGAAATCAGAACATCCACAGGTACCCGTAGGTACACCATTTCATTAATAGTGGTAATAATAAGACTCAAATAATTAGACTCACCTTCTTCAGAAGACTTCATATACTGGATAGTGACTTTATGGGTTAAATCTCGAGACAGGATGGGGAGGGAGGAGTGGCAAGATGGCTGCAATGCTGCTCTGTTCCCTGCAGCTCTGTGTTTATCGGAGTGTTTGTAATTTTCCTTTTGGTAAAATCCACTCTTTTTTTTTTTAATGACTGAATGAAACTCATGTTATTTTAGTACATAGTATCCTTTTGTACTGAGCTTTTATCCTGTTGGGTGCCGAAAATGAGTAGTGGTTGGGCTAGCTACAGACTCATGGTATGCTAGTTTAAACTGCTGCTCCACTTTGAGGCCCCTCTCTGCCTGTGGCTTCTTGGGACTGCTCAGCATTGTTACCCACTTTGGAACTCAAGTGGTCTCCTTCTGGGGTGAACTGTGGAGTCCCTGTTTGAAGGACTTTTGGAGCTGACTCTGCTTAAAATACTGGTACATTTTTGGCTGTTGAGATGGCATGGCTCGAACTACTTGAGGTGTGCAGTATCCCCGAATGGAGGACAAAGGGACCAGCAGATGCACTGAGAGTGACAAAATGCTCACTTTTATATTAAAAAAGATATGCTATTGTTGCCTGGACTCAGGAAGGCCATAATACAATTTTAGAAGTGTAAAACTGACTACGCTCAGTGGAGTGTTTTCTCCTTTTTATCCCCCAGATGACCACAAATATCATGACCCAGGAACATGATGAATAATGGAGGATTGAAGAGGGAGATCAGGAATTGCTAATTCAAGGCAATGGAGAATGGAATAAAAAGAGGCACCTGTGGGTGTATACACTGAGGTGGCAGACCTTTGTCAAAAAGGGACCTGAACTCCATGGCATGGAACTTAATGGCCCCCACCTAGAATAAGAGGAGCTAATTTGTTCTTAAAAAATGCCTAAGACCTTTCCTTACTAACTGCTAAAGTATGAAATTGAGGATATGAGGACCCGAGGTACCTCAACATGCAACGAGGTACTGCTTTTACTTTCCATTTTTGGTGATCAATGCTATATATGGTTTTAACCAGGAAGCCTCAAAAAAATCCATTTAGATCACTGAGTGGGCTAGATCCCTCAAATGGGGCCTATTATTTCACAAGACTTAAGGAACTTTTCATAGGTGCCAGTGCTTACAGTGCTTTATAGAGGGTAGCTCAAATTACTGTTATTGCAGGGAGAGAAGAGACAACTGGTGTTGATGAACTCAGACTTGGATTAATCCCACACCTGCAGTGATTTTCTGGCTACTCTTGGAGCAACAAATGAACAGAATATTTAGTTGCTTGCCTTCAATTTGATTCCCTGGCCTGTACCTGAATAAATCCTTCACCAGCATTATTTAAGCTGATTACTACTATGGCAGCTCCTTACAATTTTAGTTTAAATTGTGTAGTAATCTTCTAACCATAATGCTTAAACAGTTGGAGATGTCCCGTTTGATTTAAGGGGTGCAGTCTAGAACAGATAACAATATTTTAACAGCTCCTACTGAAATTGTGGAGAAATTCAAGAAATTTTATAAGAAGCTCTGTAGTGTAGATCCTGACCCCCCCAGATGCAGAAAACCTCACTCAACAGTAGAGCGGCAGCTAATCTCCCTCAATCAGACCACAACTTAGCTCCTTTGTTAACAGTTCCCATTAGTAATTCTGAAGTAGATAATGCCATTTCTTCCCCCTCTTTAAATAAAGCTAAAGGTCCAGATGGCTTTTCTCCAAATTTTTATTCAGTACTAAAGTCAGAATTGACTCCTGTCTTAACAGATTTTTTATAATTTTTGTTATCAAAACAACATGGTCCTAGCTGATTTCTTGGATGCTTATATCACACTAATTCCCAAGGCCAGAAAGGATCCTAGGGAAGCTGGTAATTACCATTCAATTTCACTATTGAACATGGATGCCGAAATCCTCTCCTCCATATTAATTAATAGACATGCCCAGGTATGGCACCCCCTGATCAGTAGGGAACAAATGGGATTTATATTGGGGTGTCTGGTCTTGTATCACATGCAGAAAATTTTCCATTTAATTTCGGCCTCCAGGGAGTCTCACCACTGTGGTGCTGGCCTACTTCTTCACCAAAAAAGCTTTCGATCTTGTATCTTGGCCCTTTTTATTCCAAACCTTATTAGTCTTTGGGATTCCTGATTCATTTATAAAGTGGGTACATCTTCTTTAACTCTGCCCCGACCGCTCACATTTTTTGTAATGGGGTATTGGGGTATGCTTTTGATTTGCATAGGGACACGATTCAAGGGTGTCCACTGTCTCCTTTTTTGTTTAATTTTTATTTGGAGCCTCTTACTTGGCATTTTATTCAAAATTCTCTGATAACTGGAATCTCTATCAGTTCTCATGTTTTTAAGCTTTCTACATATGCCAATGATATCCTTTCTTCATTTCACTTATACCTCCGTCACACTACCCTTAGCCTTGCAGGCCTTACATGAGTTTGGATGTTTATCTGGGTACAAAATGAATATATCAAAAACAGTTATTTTTCCCCCTAATTCAATTACTTATAAGAGAGATCTACCAAAAGATCTGCAATTCTGCTGGTCAGGAGCTGGTCTTAAATATTTGGGTATTTATTTAGTAAAAAGTACTAAGAAATTAACAGATTCCAACTTCCAACCTTTACTTACCACCCTAAAAGCAGATTTAGTTCACTGGCAACTTTTACCCCTTTCTTTATGGGGTAGAATTTCAATAATTCGGAAGAATGTCCTACCCTGAGTTGTTTACCCCCTCAGCATGATTGGGGTTCTGCTGACCCATTTTTGGTTTGCAGAGCTCCAGAGAATGGTCAGTGCCTTTCTCTGGAAGAACCAAAGACCCCGGATTGCTTACTTGCAGTTAGCTTTGGCTAAATGTCATGGTGGACTTCAACTACCCCAGTTCTATTGGTACTACATAATTTCCCAAGCTAGTAAATTTCTGTCTTCGTGCATCCCAAATGTCGGAACTCATGTCAATCAGACTCTTTTACCATGGAAAGAAATGGAGTCATATTACTGTTCGAAATATGACATCACCCCCCCAAGCCCTCTCCCACATATCATGGAAGCAGTTGCCATCAGTCTAGCATGACACCCCTATAGTTAGGTCACTTAAGATTAACATACAGTTTTATCATATTCTTAAGTATATTCCTAGTCGAGATCCTCTTCAACTGATTAGATTAAATCCATATGTGAAAATCACACACAAATCTATACCTAGAGCTTTCTGACAGAATGTCACTTTTCAGCATGTGTCAGACCTTCTCTATGGTGAGCGATTTATTTAATTTGAAACTGTGTGTCTTCAGTTTGTGGTACCTAGAACAGCTGTATTTGCTTTTTATCAACTTAAACTCGCTATAATAGAATTCTTGGGCCCACATCAATGGGTTCTCGTGGACAGCTCGACATATCGTCAATTGGCTAACTTAGAGATTCAATCTCATGCAGTGTCTGCTTCATACAAAGCCTCCATGACATTTTGGGGAAGAAATCTCTGGTTAAATGTGGGCACTGGGTTAGGGAATTTCCTGATTATATGCCCTTACTGGATTCCACAACCCCATGGGAATTTGGCCACCAATATATTAAGCTGGATAAGCTTATGTTAATGCAATATAAGCTCTTACATAATGTTTATTACACATCTTCCTGTTTATTTAATATAGGCAGACTAGAGTTGCCCATATGTGCTCGTTGTAAAACTCAGGTAGCTACTTTACAATACATGTTGTGGGACTGCCGCACTAAAAGGAATTTTTGGAACTAGATAATGGTCAGTTTGGACCCATTGTTGGGTCTCAGGAGCATTTCACCCCAGAACTATGTCTTCTAGGCATTGATATTAAACAATCGCTAGGACCCCACGGATTTCATTTCACCCTTATAGCTGCTGTGGCAAAATTGATAATATTGTGACACTAGATGGACAACCAAAACCCCTCATATAATGAATGATATGCTGAGAAGCTAGCAATCTTGTGAATGGAAAAGACTATCGCTAGCCTTTGTCAAATCCTTCCAGCATATAAAAACTGGTGGGAAAAATTGGAAACACTCCTCCAGTTAGGGTGATTTTTATGCCCCCTGATGTTGGGCTGTCTTATGGGTAGATAACTGTTATTTTTTTGTTTGGGATTCTTTTTGCTCATCAGCTTACTGCTTGTATTGTCTTCTTTTTTTCAATTTGTTGTATCAGATTTTATTGCTATATCCCCCTTTCCCTTCTCTCCTCTTAGAACATGTATTTTTGGATGTTGCTTTCATTGTTATGTAATTTTCATCTATATTGTTGGTTATGTGCAGGAAGCTTTATTCACCCTATTCTATTTATTCTGTTTATTTTCTATTTGATGTGCTGTATCAATACTCCATCTAACTTGTATTGTGTATCCTCTTGTTTTGTTTGCTATTAAACATATTTTAATAAAGCTTATTCAGTTAAAAAAAGATTAAATTGAAACATTGCACTGTTTTATTTGTGTGTTTAAACTATTGGTAAATAAGATTATTCTGACATTACAGTTTACAGACTATAACAATTAAATAATCAGTACTTTAACATTATTGTTTTGGGTTGCTGAGGGAAGGACCTGAGGATGGCCTGGAAGATTATTGAGCAGTGTGGGCACATTGCTCCCATTGTGGTTTCCCAGTGATGACCACATCAGGGTGTGGCATAGAGTGTTACAGATCTGGCATAGCTGTGATTTTCTGGGCAGTATATTGCAGGATAAAATGACCCATAGTAAGGAGACTGGTCTGCAGTGTGGGGTCCTATCTCAATTGTCTTGAGTGCAGCCAGTGGGAGTGATTGGTTCTGGAGTTAACCAAGTGGGGAACAGAGCAGCATGCACTGCATGGTGCTCCCAGTGGTCTCCATTGAGCCAACATGTCCAAGCTGGTGGCACAGGTTGGCACAGATTGGACCTGCCACACGCTAGCAAGGTTAACCTCTATGGGACAAAATAATCCAGCAGTGAGTCTCAGAGATCATGTGTGGGCTTGATGTCTGTGTGCTCATTATGATCTCTGTGAGGTGGTCTGTTGCTGGTCTGCCATGGAGATTCAAAGTAGATAATTCAGCATGATGCAGTCAGGAAAATCCCGAATGTTTTTCCCCCTGGAAGATATTATGAGTCAACATCTTTTGGACCTTATTTTCCTGGTGGCTGACTGTTTTATCTTGGGGTATAAATCCTCTCTGACTATATATTTATTTATTTATTGAAATTGTTTCACCAGAATGGCACACTGAGCAAAAAGATGCTCGTCTCCCGGTGCAGCCTGGGGGTGAGGGTACAGCAGGAGATAACTTGCAGGTTATCAAGAGTTACATATGCGAGGAAAAGCAGTAGAACATAGCTGAGCACAATTACAGCAATACAGTAGACAGATTCAGTTGAACAGTTTACAGAGAAAGTTTCAGTTATGCAGTTGCAGGATACAATTGTGTGATGGAATAGGGACAAGACAACAGTACAGTTCAGTGACAACACTTGTCAAGCATAGATTATATTACAGAATGGGATAGTATTGGATAGATGAGGAGTGACACTGAGTGGAGAAATGTGAGGATCAGGCAGTATCAAGGAGGGTTTAGGACTGGGCAAGCCCATGTACTAGAAGTGCTGAAGTTGGTATAGATAAGCCAGCTTCCATAGTGTAAGCTAGGTACTGCTGGTCAGGCAATCAGGAGGGGGTGGATAAAGGGGACACCTTTGTGGCTTAAGTGCAGGAGCAATTTACTGAGAGGTAGTGCTGAAGACAGGGAGTGGGTAGAGGAGGGGTGGTGAATTGGGGATGGAGTTCATTCCAGAATTTAGGAAAGCGGTAGGAGAATGCAGATTGCCCAATAGTGGTTTTCCGCCTAGGGATTTGAAGCTTCCAGTCATCGAGGGATCTGAGGGCATGAGAAGGGGAGTGAGCAGGGGTAAGTAAGGTAGAGAGGTATGACGGGAGGGCGTCATGCCAGAATTTGGCTACAAGTTTAGCGCAGTGCTGCAGGCGACAGTTTTCGAGGGAAGGGAATGCGAGGGCATGGTAGAGGTTGCAGTGATGGGTGCGGGGGTTGGCATAGAGGGTGAAGCAGCAGAAGGCACGGAAGAGAGTGTCCAGTCTGGATAAGGTAGATTTGGGAGTGGCACTGTATACTATGTCACAGTAGTCAAAAGAGGGAAGGATCATCTTATGCACTAGCTCATGCCTGGCCATGAGAGGGAGGCAGTTGCGGTTCCTGTAGATGGCTCCAAGCTTGGGGCGCCTGGGTATGTTCCAGAGGTTGTTTCACTATACTGGAAGGTTATGGAATTTAACACTATGCACAGATGTTAATGAAACCTATGACTGTATATTTCTTCCCTGTCAATTGGATCCATAAAAAATGACTTGTACATGCCTGAGGCTAAATATTTTTCTATATATGTATTGTATTATGTGAGGTTCAGTGGAACCTATTTTTACTATATTTTTAAAATTCATATAATGTTGTAATGGTTTGTCTAACCAATCAACAATAAAACTAAACTGAGTGCAACTGAGTGAGGGTTAAATCTCAAATATGAACTGGCAGCTTGAGGACCCCAAGGTGAAACCCCTCAGGGAAATCAGGGTGACTTGGGAGATTGACGTGCCATGCACCATATCCAATGATGAATAGATGACATGTCTGCGACTGGAATGGCAGTTGATTTCCTCATCTAAATGGCAAGAATTCTACTGGAGGATCCTGGTCAAATACTTTAGGACCCCAACTGTAACCAAGCATTTTGGTACTATCAATATAGTGGATTGTTGGAGAGGATGTGGGGAAATAGGCTCCCACTTGCACATTTTTGGGGCCTGTCCTAGGATAGGTGTCTTCTGGTCAGGCATTAAAAATGATGTCCAGAAGACCTTACAAGTAATCATTCCAGACATTTTTATGGATTGGGTGTTGGGTTTCCCTACGATAGTGCAGATGCCCCTGATAAGTGATATTTGGCATTAATATTGTTGGCAGTGGCACTGAAGTGTGCTGCAGCAGCATTGACTCCAGCGAGATCCCCCTACGGTATGGAAATGGTACAATAGAGTGCAATAGGTCTATGCTATGGAATCTATGATGGCTAAACTCCATCTTAAGGTAGACAAACTGACTGGCGGTGCCTGTGGTTACACTGGGTAGAAGCACAACAGGGTGCTGATTTCCTGATGGTCCTTTCGGCAACTACAATGAAACTTTTTTTTATATTGTACATGTCATTGAAAGTCAGTAAGGAGGGCAACACAATCAAATAAAATCAAACAAACAAATATATTTAGAGGACATATTTCATAACCCACATGAAACAATTAAGTAACAATTTTTACAGTTCCTAGCCCTAATTTCAACTAAAAATATCCAAATCAATTAGTTGTATATAATAACTACAGACTTTCCACAGTTGTTTTAGGATTTTTGTTGGAATATGAAATATCCAAAGAATCAAATTAATGCAAGACTTATGTTATACTTATCTCAACTACCTCTTCACTGATCTGTAAACTAAAGACATACATAAAAAATTATAGGGACAGAAAAATAAATAAAGTTAAAAAGAAGGGTTAGAGAGAGGTCATCTTAAAGGCCGAGTAAGGGCTAGACTTCCCACAGAAAGCAGAAAAAGATTCCACAGCCCAACCTCTTATCCCACAACAATAGCCCAACTTAGTCCTTAGTAATGTGTTTATCCCCAGGCAGGATACTCCACCTGTCTCTTAAGGAACAAAAATCAGGGTAATGGGCCATCTGATGTATGACCCATTTGTGTCAATGCTGCTCAAATGTGTGTGTACAACTCCTTAGTCTAGCAGAAAGGTGCTCCAAAGTGTAAATTTCCCTTGTCAAAGCACACCAGGCTCCTTTAGTAGGAATGGACTTGGTTTGCCATAATCTAGTGGCAACATTTTTAGTAGTGCTGCGCAGAATGTGGAATTCCATTGGCAGAATTAGTGTGGAATGGCCATCCCATCGGCAGAATTTCTGCTGGAATTTCACTGGTTCTTCAGTGTAATTATGCCTACTGTGATCTGCAGAATAATATTCTGCGGAAAAACTATTTTCTGCGGAACATTATTCTGCAACAATTTCTGCAGACAATATTGAGATTTGAGGAATAATATTCCATGGAACAGCATTTTGTTTCTGTGGAAAATGATTCCACAACTATTTTCTACCGTGGAATTTCACCATTCCGTTTGTGGCAGAATTCGGCAGAATTTTGACAACATTTGGAAAATTCTGCAGAATTTCATTCTGATGGAATTTGAAAATTCCACACAGCACCACTTTTTATCTGCCAAGATCTGGAGAGTAACCTGTCTGTATGTAATTGTATCTGCTATAATGCCCTCTGAGGAACTGGCAGTTAGGATATAAACCAGAGTGAGAAGTTCTGCACAATTGTAAATAAGCTTAATTTCCTGGATAACTGCACTTCAGTATGGTGTTAAAAGCTAATATTCCCACAAGATATGAGCTTGATCTGCATGATCACAGCCACATTCCTTCCAACAACTTCCAAGCATAGCAGCAGTAAATGTTGCAACTACAACCAGAGTACAAAAGAATCTGGTTCTAAGTTTCCAGGTGTACTCCTTCCAGTACAGAGAGCTAGAAACTTTAAAAGACCAGAGAGACGATGCCCTCCAGCTAGATGTGGGGATGTCAGCCTGTAATTCCTTGAATCAAGCCACTCTGATTGTGTCATCAGTGTCACCTGGTCTCTCACTAAGGGCTTTATATATAGAACTAATCAAATGCTCAGTCGACGTGCCGTTAATATGAGAGTGAATCAACGACACCAACAGCAAAGGTTTCTCTGCGATGGTGGCAAGGGCCTCCTTTGAGGGGCAGTAACTACAATTAAACTTAATGGGCAATCTTTCTTTCTGATCCTCCAGAAACCCCTGGATACCCTCTTTCCATCTTGGGATGCTCCATTTTTTCCCCCAGGGAGTATAGATAAATTCCTGAATGGTAAGCAAAATGATGCATCTCATCCGTGCATGGGTGTAGATCTCTTTATTAATTTTCTGAGGTGCGTAAAACAATTTTTTACATATTATTTAGCTTGTTCAGTTGTTGATGTTAGAGTATATGTTTGTGTTTTTTTTGAGACAATGAATGGGAACAACTGGCGCATTTTGGTATGTACAGAACTTTGAATTTAGAACTTTTAACTAGTGTCATTAATTGTACTTATGGATCTGATGTCTGCTTGATCCATTTGCCAGAATTATATTCTGGCATTGTTCTTACTCTTGAATAAAGATGAGTTTAAAAAAAAAACACTCTCTTCTGTGGGTGACAACTGTTTAGAGCAGATACTAATAATATTTGTTGTCTCTGTCTCCACCTCCATTGTTGGTATTGTCCTCTTGGTTTGCATCCCCTGCCCTGTTTCCCTGGCTTGTTTCATCTTCTCTTTCCTCTTCATATCTTTTTTGGTTTTGAAAGTAGATTCTGGTACTCCTGCAGTGGAGGAGGGCTGCAGAGGGTTGTCTCCTGAGTATAGGGACTCCTCAAAAAAATCTGATGGTGCAGCATCTGACTCGCTATCCCCATACTCCCTATTTTCACCAGCATTGACAGACATGGTCTGATATTTTCTGAAATTTCTGTGATATCTCTGGAGAAATTTCCTGCCTGCCTGCCATAGCAGTATGGGCCACCAGAGAATCTCTTTACATAGAAACATAGAGACATAGAAGTTGATGGCAGATAAGGACAGCAGGGCCCATCCAGTCTGTCCATTTCTTTTTCTATCTTATAAATGTGCCATTGGCCTTTGCTCTTTCAATGGCCTATCTATTCATACTCATCTATATTGCTCCCATATGCCTATCCCATGCCTGTTTGAAGCCCTGCACTGTATTCATATCCACCACTTCCTGAGGTAGGTCATTCCATGCATCAACCACCCTTTCTATGAAAAAGAACTTCCACACATTACCTCTTAATTGGCCTCCCTCATGCTGTGTCCTCTTGTCCTGCATTTTTCTTATATTGAAACATGTTAGACTCTTTCACCTTGTTAATGCCCTTAAGGTGTTTGAATGTTTCGATCATATCACCTCTCTCCCTCCTTTGCTCTAGGGTATACATATTGAGCTCTGTTAATCTGTCCTCATATGTTTTCTGATGCAGTCCCTGCACCATTTTGGTTGCCTTCTCTGGACTTCCTCAGTTTGGTTAATGTTCTTGTGAAGGTGTGGCCTCAAGTACTGCACACAGTACTCCAGATGGGGCCTAACCAGTGTCTTGTAAAGAGAGATTATTACCTCCCTCTGACAACTTGTGATACTTCTACTAATACACCACAACATCCCCCTAGCCTTACCTACTGCTTTAGTGGTCTGCTTGGATGATTTCAGGTCATCGGTGATAATGATGCCCAAGTCTCTTTCTTCCCTTGTGACTGCCAGCAACTCCCCTCCTAGCCTATAGGTGGCTTCAGGGTTTCTCTTCCCTATATGCATGATCTTGCACTTCTTTGCATTAAATCCTAGTTGCCACTCTTCCAACCATTTTGCTAGTTTATCCAGATCTCTTCTCATTCTGCCCACCCCATCTAGATCATCTACTCTGTTGCAGATCTTGGTGTCATCTGCAAACAGACAAACCTTACCCTCCAGTCCATCTGCAGTGTCACTGATAAAGATATTGAAGAGGACTGGCCCCAGGACTGATCCCTGAGGTACCCCACTTGTTACTTGCATCTCTTCTGACTGTATACTATTTACCACCACTCTCTGTTTTCTGCCCATCAACCAGTTTGCCACCCAGTTGACCAACTTCTGACCCACCCTGAGTTTACCCAGCTTATTAATCAATTTTCTGTGTGGAACAGTATCAAAAGCTTTGCTGAAGTCAAGGTAGACAACATCAACTGCTCCCCCTTGGTCCACCACTCTGGTTACCCAGTCAAAGAAATCTATGAAATTAGTTTGACAGGACCTTCCCTTTGTAAACTCATGCTGTCTTGGATCCTGTGCTTCTATGGATTCCAGGTGTTGCACGATCCTTTTCTTAAGGAGTGCCTCCATAATCTTGCCCACTACTGAGGTAAGACTGACTGGTCTGTAGTTCCCTGCCTCCTCCCTGCTACCACTCTTGTGGAGCAGGATCACATGAGCCCTTCTCCAATCTTCTGGAACCTCTCCTGTGCTCAGTCTCACTAAACATAGAAACATAGAAACATAGAATTTGACGGCAGATAAGGACCGCTTGGCCCACCCAGTCTGCCCATTTTCCTACCTATGGGATAAGCTGCAGATCCTAGTTAACCAGCAGCCTACTTCTTCCTACCCCAACCCCCTAGAATGGCCTTATGACTGTCCCATGCATGCTTGAATTCCACCACTGATTTTGACTCCACAACCTCCTCCGGAAGGCCGTTCCATGCATCCACAACCCTCTCTGTGAAAAAATATTTCCTTAAATTACCTCTGAGCTGCCCCCTCTATCTTCAAATTGTGCCCTCTTGTTCTTGCACACCTCTTTTTTTGAAAGATGCTACCCTCTTGGACTTTGTTGATTCCCTTGAGGTACTTGAACGTTTCTGTCATGTCCCCCCTCTCTCTCCTTTCCTCGAGGCTATACATAGTAAGCTCCTTTTGTCTCTCTTCATATGTCTTCTGGTGCAGACCCTGCACCATTTTAGTTGCCCTCCTCTGGACAGCTTCCATTCTGTCTATGTCTTTTCGGAGAATGGGTCTCCAGAACTGCACACAGTATTCCAGATGGGGTCTCACCAGCTGTCTGTACAGAGGAATAATAACTTCCTGTTTTCTACTGGTGATGCCTCTTCCTATGCATCCCAGTATCCCCCCAGCCCTCCTTGCTGCCCTCTCACATTGCTTGCCCACCTTTAGGTCATCTGATATGACTACGCCCAGGTCCCTTTCCATTTTTATTGTTGTTAGTATCTCATCCCCATTGTGTACTCTTCCCTGGGTTTTTGTTTCCCAGGTACATTACTTGCACTTCTTAGCATTGAATCTAAGCTGCCATACATTTGACCATTCCTCTAACCTTGCCAAGTCCTTCTCATCCTTTCCACCCCACCCTGTGCATCAACTCTGTTGCAGATCTTTGTGTCATCTGCAAAGAGACCACTTTTCTTCCAGTCCCTCTGCAATGTCGCTTATAAAGACATTGAAGAGGACCGGTCCTAATACTGAACCCAGCGGTACCCCACTAGTAACCCTCCTTTCTTCTGAGTGGACTCCATTTACTATTACTCTCTGGGTCCTATTCTCCAACCAATTCTTTACCCAGGCTGTTATCTTGGGACCCACTCCCAGGCTGGCTAACTTGTATATTAATCTTTTGTGTGGGACTGTGTCAAATGCCTTGCTAAAGTCTAGGTAGGCCATGTCCACAGCCCCTCCCTGATCTACTACTTTGGTCACCCAGTCAAAGAATCTATCAGATTCATCTGGCATGACCTTCCCGCTGTGAATCCATGCTGCCTAGGGTTCTGTGCCTCTCTGGCCTCTAGATACTTGACAATTCTTTCCTTCAGAAGTGATTCCATAATTTTCCCTATCACTGAGGTTAAACTAACAGGTCTGTAGTTTCCTGCTTCTGCCTTGCTCCCACTTTTGTGAAAGGGAATCACATCTGCCCTGCTCCAGTCCTTGGGTACCACCCCATCCTCCCATGATTTATTCAAAAGGGTAGTTAGTGGTGTCACTAGTTCTACCCTTAGTTCTTTTAGAATTCTGGGATGAATCCCATCAGGCCCCATTGCTTTGTCCACCTTCAGTTTTAGAGTTCTTTCAGAACCCTTTCATCTGTAAATGGGCTGGTATCAACTTCTGTATCCAGAGTGTTTCTACTGTTTGTTTTATATACCTCCCCTCTTCATTTGTAAATACTGAGAAAAATATTTTGTTTAGTATCTCTGCCTTTTCACAGTCTCCTCTGTCCACCCTCCCTCCCTTTATTAAGCCTCACTATCACCCCTTGGTCTTCCTTCGCTCCCTGATGTACCTATAAAAGGTTTTATCCCCTTTCTTAACTGAGTTGGCTATCTTTTCCTCAGTTTGGGCCTTTGCTGTTCTGACTGCCTTCCCTGCCTCCTTTTTCTTGAACTGATACAGTTCTCTGTCCTGCTCCTTCTGCGATTCCTTGTACTTCCTGAATGCTTTCTTTTTTCTCTTGAACCTTCACTGCCACTTCCTTTGAGAACCATAGTGGTTTCTTATGTCGTTTTGTTTTGTTTATTTGCTTCACACAAAGGCTCGTTACCTCTGTGATGGTAGTTTTTATTATTCCCCATTGTTCTTCCACCCCTCCTTCCTGCCCATTTGCTAATGTATTCCTTAGGCACTCACCCATTTTGGCAAAGTCAGCCCTCCTAAAGTCCAGTACTTTTGCCTTTGTATGGCTTGACTCTATTGCTGTGTTTATTGTGAACCATACTGTTCGATGGTCGCTAGTTCCCAGATGGCTACCCACTTCTACATCTGTGATCCTCTCTCCATCTCCATTTGAGAGATCAGGTCTAATATTGCTCCCTCATGAGTGGGCTCCAATACTAGTTGTCTAAGGCATGCCCCTCGTGGGCATCTAGAATAACTCCACTCTTCATAGTGCTGCTGCAACTGCACTCCAGTTAACATCCGGCATATTCAGATCACCCATCAGCAATATCTCCTTTTCTGCCATTCTAAGTATACTTTCTATCATTTCCTTGTCCATTTCCTCCCTGAGAGGGGGTCTGTATATAACCCCTGTGCAGATTGTGGTGCCATTGCCTGTCTCCAAATTTACCCACAGTGCTTCTTCTCCTCCCTGTTTACTGTTTTGTTCTGTTGCTTTTATTCCTTCCCTTATGTAAAGAGCTACTCCTCCTCCTCTTTTACCCTCCCTGTCCCTCCTGTAGATAGTGTATCCTGGTATGTTTACGTCCCAGTCATGGTTTAGTGTGTACCATGTTTCTGTGACTGCCATGATATCCAGATGTTCCTCCTCCATCAAGGCCACTAATTCAGGAAGCTTGTTACCCAGACTACGGGCATTGGTACTCATTGCTCTCCATTTTTTGATGGCTTTACCTTCTGTTGCAGCATCCCCCACTGACCTTTCTACCTCGGTCTTTTTCTCATTTAGTACCCTGTTTTGTAGGGAGAGGCTGGGATTTTCCTGCTGCTTATCAGTGCCTCCCCCTTTGACCAGTTTAAAAGCTTGCCAATGAAGCATTTAAACCGATTGATCAAAAGACTTGTTCCCTTCCTGGACAGATGCAGACCATCCTGCCAGTATAGGCTGGTGTCCCTCCAGGTGGAACCCCAGTCCCTAATGAAGCCAAACCCCTGTGCTCCACACCATTTTTTCAACCATTCAT
This sequence comes from Neoceratodus forsteri, assembly GCA_016271365.2. NCBI lineage: Eukaryota > Metazoa > Chordata > Ceratodontiformes > Ceratodontidae > Neoceratodus > Neoceratodus forsteri. The sequence goes on from CM057454.1 coordinate 801,815,803, forward strand.
TAAACTGCATGGTGCTAATTACCCTTGCCTCCCCCATGCCATTGACAGGCAGCACCTCTGAGAAGGATACTGTGTGTGCTGCTTGTCTTAGGCCCTTCCCCAACTTTGCAATGTCCTCCTGCACTGCTCTAATCTCATGATGAGCCAAGTCATTTGTCCCTAGGGGGACAATTACATCCAGCTCAGACTCCCTTGCAGCTGTTCTCGTGATCCTGAGGATGCGCTTCCTGTCCCTCCAAGCCATGGCACCAGGCAGGCACCTTACTTCAGTTTTCCCAGCTCCTCCCAGTTCTATCCCCCTAATAATTGACTCCCCCACCAGGAGCTGCTTCCTTTCCCTGTGGTATCCTCTGCCTCCTTCCTTTGGGCCTCCCTTGTGACAGTTGTCATCAGTCTTCTTTGTGGGTGCATCCATAGGGGAGCTATGCTCCCCCAGAATGGTGTATGGATTGTGGAGTGGAACAATTGACTGGGTGTGCCTCTGTTCCACCATCCTCACCCTCTCTGAGCCCACTGTGGTCCAACTGCTGTGCTTTCTTCACAACCTCTGAGGTAGTGGTGGTGGTGCTAGTGCTCCCTGGATGGAGGGGCTCCCCTTCCTACTGTCCAGTGTGGCCTGGGGGAAGATTTCCTTACTACTGACCAGTGCGGCCCAAAGACAGGCAACTTTCTCCCTCAGGGAAGAGAGTTGTCTGCAAATAGGGCAGCATCTCCACTTCCAGAAAGACTCCCGGAAGACTGCTGCCCCACAGCCATTATATTGCACCACTTCTCACATGTTTATCTACTTTTTATTTGTTTGTTCTTGTGTGTGTGTGAGTGTGTGTGTGCATGTGTGATTGGTTTGTTATATAGAAATATATATCTTATACAATGTGTATGCTTATATTGTCAGTGCAGTGTGCTAGAGAGGATATGACAGTGACATGCACCTTGCACTCTTGAGGAAATGTCAGAACCTCAGGTATAAAGGAACTATTTCCAGGGGGTGGGTGGGGTGAGGGGTGGGAAGTGGTTGGGCCTAAACTGTGCCCTCACAAAACAATCAGCTAAAAGCTCTCACCCACTGCTGCGATGAGAGCCTTCCTGTCAGCAAGATACCCTACACAACAATTTGACAGAGAAAATACCCTGCTAATCAAACAGAGAAAAATCCAGACATCCAAGTCAGACACAGGTAAACCTCTCCAGCCCCAAAATAGCCTGGTGGTTTGTTAGCCACAAAGGAAAATCAAATATGCAGTTATTTCAGCCCTTCTGAAGATGCTGACAAGATAAGCAGTTTTGAAAACCCCTTTCCTGAATTAAAAACTAAAATAATTAAACACAAAGCAATACCGATGTAAAAGTAAGGAAAACTTCTCTCAGATGTAAGCAAGAGAGAGAGATTAGTTACAGATATCTAGTCCAATATAATATATTCCATGCAGCTTCTCAGTTGTTTCAAAGCATACCCAGTACACAACTTGGAAGAAGATGGACTTCTGATAATGGCTCTGCTAGTTCCAAACCTTAGCTCCTTTAGTACCCTGGGATGTATGCATCAGGTCGCATTGCCTTGTCCACCCTGAGTTTATTGAGCTCCTGTAGGACCCTGTCTTTTGTGACGGGACTAGTGTACACCTCCCTCCCCCCGTGTCCATGGTGCTGAGCTATGGGCCCTGCCGTACCTTCTCTTCAGTAAATACTGAGCATACTGAACTTAGCTATATCACGAAACATCTGAAAATAATTGAATTTATCTATGGCTGCAACTGTTTTTGAGGATTGTCCATGGGTTGTTTTTTTTTTTTTTTTGCTGTGTTTCAAACTGTCTCCAGTTAAAAACATAGCCATTGAGGTAATCCCTCTCACCTCTCAAGAATTTCTTATGTTTAAATGCTTGAGTTTTTTATTGAATGTTTCAATGACTTTTTTAAGCTTATTCTTATGTTCCTCAAATTCTGAAAATGTGGCAAAGTGATTCAAAACTTCCACTTTACATTTTTGCTTGACTGACATTTGCTCCTGAACACTTGCTGAATCCACTAAGGCAAGTTTAGTAAGCCTCATTGAGTAATCATGGTGCTCTTCATTCTCTGACTGGAAAAAAATCATCTCTGTCTCTGTCAAAAATTGGGAACTTCAGGATTTGTAAGCCATATGACACACTTTTTACCTGCAGGTATTTTTCTAGGGCCACTTGCTGCCAGACCAGTCTTTTTTTTTTACTTTAATACACTTTAAGTTTAGACATAGGAAATGCAGTGCACGCTACAACAACATAACCATACAGTAAATACATTGTACTTATCAGTGGATACCAGTTTTCTGCTATCCTTCCCTTCCCCCACACCCTCCATCCCTCCCTCCTCCCACCCCAAAGTTTCTCCCACCCTTCCAAACTCCCAAAAGCCACTATTATAGCAAGCGCATCCTATTCGCTTGATATGGCCACCTATCTGGTTAAGTCTTAAACTAATCAATTAAGGGTTTCTGCTTGGGTATTTAATAAGTGGTAGTCTAGCCACTACACTATTTGTTATTGACACATGAGGTACAGGGTCACAAAGCCTTTAGTGAGCTAAATGAATGTGTAGAGGAGACAGGCAATAGGGTGTGGAACTTTTCCCACCTTGAGCGGTACTTGGACACCTTTCCCTGAAGACTAGCTATTGACTTCCCTATTTGTAAATTGTTGAAGAGTTCATTAATCTATTCCATGTAAGAAAGAGCTACACAATCATTCCAGTGCTATAGCACAACCTTCTTAACTGAGAGGGATATAAGGGAGATGTGGTAGTGACTTTCTTTCACCATGATTGAAGAGTAGTCACCCACTAGGCAGATATGTGGTGTAAATAAATCTTGGAGACCTAAGAGATGGTTTGCTGTAGCCTGTATGGCATGCCAAAGAGAAGCTACCTTAGGACATTCTCAGAACATGTGTAGTAGTGAGCCCTGCTCCTGACGGCATCTAAAGCATTCAGGTTCAGGTAATTTACCCATTCCATGCATTTTGGCTGGTGTGTAATACATATTGTGCAATATATAGAACTGTATTAATCTTAGCCTATTATTAGTAGTGTATAAGTACACTCCCCGCCAGATTGCCTCCCAAGGGAAAGAATCCATGAGGAAAGTTACTGACCAATAAGAAGATTGACCTGTGATTTGAGGGTTAAGTGTATTGAACAAGGCTGATACTAAGTGAGAGACATCTTGGGGTTGCCAGGCCAGAGTCTAAAATTCATGAAGATGATCTGCCCGGTCAATAATCCACAAACCTGGGCCAAACCATTTAATTAACATGTGTCTGAGTTGATACATGAAAAAGGTATATTTCACTGGAAGATGAAAGTGTTCCAGGAGGTTTAATGTGGTACCTAACTTACCTTGAGTAACCAGGTCACTAATTCTGGTCTGCATACCGATAGTCATCCCCCCAGGATTTACCATTCGCTCACCTATCAGAAAGTTGGGATTACCGTATAGCGGTTGTGAAATATCCTTCTGGTTATCATATTTAAGGGATTTACATAATTGAGTGTGAACTTTAAGCAAAGTGTGTATGACTGAGTTATGAAGAGAAGTCAGCAGATTTTTGGGGGTTATATACAATAGGCTAGTGGACTTAATCCCTGAAGCAGTTATCAAATAGCATTTGATCTGAAGCCATAGATGAATATACTGGGGAACTTCAATGGTAGGAGAAAGTGTGACCCAACACAAATATTTGGCCATATGACTGGTCAAATAATGCGAGAAAAAGTTAGGCAGTTTAAGCTCCCAAAATTGTTTCAGGGCACTACGACAGTTGTAGAACCTCTGATGAATTTGTTGTGCCGTAACAATCTAGAGATAATACCATGTACTTTTTTGAACCAGCTCAGGGGAAGGTAAATGTTAAGCATATTAAGCAGATAAAATAGTATGAGTAAAACATTCATTTTAATATCACTAATCCTCCCTTGAAGGGACAGATAAAGATAAGACCATCTATCCAGGTCCTGCTGGATAGTTAAAATAAGATTGTCCAGGTTAAGCTTTTTCATGAGAGATCTTGATGAAGTTAATACAATACCTAGATACTTAAACTGGGTGGTCCAGGTCATAGAAAAGGAAGTTATATCCGATTTAGTAACATGGGGGTTTAGCGGCATTACCTCAGTTTTACTCACATTTAATTTATAGTTGGAAAACTGACTGAAATCTCCAGTTACATTCAAGGCAGCCTAGATGGAGTTATTCAGATCAGTGACCTGAAGGAATACATCATCTGCATATGCAGATAATTTTAACTCAAAAGGGCCTACTGGGATACCAATTAGGGAAGGAGAAGCATTCAGTTGATGGAGGAGAGGTTCAAGGCATAGCTTAAATATTAACGGAGACAGCGTGCAGCCCTGTCTTGTTCATGAGCATAGGGAAAAAGTACTAGAAAAAACACCATTACAATATACCTTGGCACTAGGTTGTGAGTATAAAGTGTGAATCCAATTGATAAATATTGCAGGGAAACCAAACTTAGCTAAGGTCCCAAATAGAAAAGGCCAGCTAACCATATCAAAGGCTTTCTCCACATCCAGGGAAACCAATGCCATTGGCTGGGTGACCTCTCTGGATGCGGAGAAAATATGGGCAAATTTACAAATGTGGTTGGATGAGGATCTGCCCTTAACAAAACCTATCTGCTCAGGACTAACTAAACCTTCCCATATCCTTGCCACCTGTGTAGCTAATATCTTGGCAAATAGTTTAATATCATAGTTCATCAGCGAAATGGGATGGTAATTAGTCACTTTATCGTTGGATTTACCAGGTTTTGGCAGGACTACTAAAGTAGCTTCTAGTAAAGTAGGATCTGTAAAACCAAGCTTACATATATAGTTAAATAACTGGTGGAGTATAGGGACCAGTACGTTTTCAAAAACGTTGTAAAAACTGGATGTAAACCCATCCGTGCCTGGGGCCTTGTCCCTTAATAGGGAACGAATAGCATCTGTAATTTCTTGTGTGGTGATAGGGTGGATGAGGAAATCTTGCTGGTTAAAATTGAGGGTTGAGAGATGGATAAGAGTTAACTAGTCCTTAATCTCAGAGTCAGCAGGAGCTTGCTTTGGAGGGCTGTAAAGCTGCTGATAGTTAAGTTCAAACTCACTAGCAATTTCTCTGGAAATAGTTAAAATTGTATTGTTAGCCAGAGAGGAGAGGGTAGTAACAAGACATGATTTTTCTTGTTTCCTAAGCCTTAATGCTAAGAGTTGACTTGCTTTATGCCCTTTTCAATATACCTTACTTGGGTTTTAAATAGGGCATAGTCTGCTTTTTCTCTCAAGGTCTCTGTGCATTGATCCTTGAGTACTATAAGATGTACCATGTCCTCATCCGAGGGTTGGTGGGAGAGAGAGATAGTCTGAGTCATTTGATGGCATCTAGTAAAGCTTTGGAAACAGCCTCTTGTTTGTGTTTCCCAGTGGCAGAGATCCTAATGACCTCCCCTCTAAGGACACACTTTAGAGAGCTCCATATCTGATTGAAGGCTGAGATAAAAGCTATGTTATGCACCATAAATTGGGATATAAGTTCTCTAATCTGAACTACTGTCTCTTCCTGAGAAAGTAGTTGCATATTCAGTTTTCATATTGTGTCTTTCTGAATAGTGGGGGGGATATAGTACCGTCAAGCCAAATCGGAGAGTGATCTGAAAGCACTCTGGGCGCAATACTACAACCTACAAGACCAGAGAGCACAATCTGGTTCACTGCAAAGAAGTCGATTCGAGAGAAAGACTTATGAAAGGGGGAATAAAATGTATATTCCTGAGCACTGGGATTTAGGAGACACCAAGGGTCTCAAAGACTGAAGGCATCCGTAAGGTCACAGAGTGACCTTTGGGTGGGAGAAAGACCATTACCTCATTAGGAAGATCTGTCTAACATGGGGGCATAAGTAAGGTTCCAGTCTTCTGCCAAAATAATGTGTAGGTGACTGAAAGGAGGTAGAGCAATAGAACAATTTGCAAAAAATTCTGGGGAATCTTTATTGGGACCATACATGGTTCCCAGCAACATTTTCCACATGGTCCAGTATACCTCTTAGTAATATGAATCTGCGTTGTGGGTCAATGACTTTTTGTATTTCCTGGAATTGTGTCCCTTTAGCAATTATGATTGCTACCCCTCTTTGCGAGGTTGAAATTCCTGCTGTATATGTGGACCCTATGAAGTACCTACGAAATAAGGTACTCTCCATTTCTATTAGGTGTGTTTCCTGTAAGAATGCTATGTGGCAATGCATTAAGGTCAGATGCTTAAGTATCTGGTACCTCTTAACCCGTGAGCAGGCTCCCTTGATAGTCCAAGAAACAATTCTCATATTCTAATGTTATTTTAAAAAATATTTCAGAAAATCTGTTTAGCAGAAGGTTAATCCAACCAGATAATGTAATTAAATCAGCTCTCAAATATACATTCCTTCCTCCCCCAATACCCTAATCATTTAACCCACATTCCAAAAGTAAAATTAAAGAGAAACAAATGACCCATATCCTGTCCCATCCCTTCTCTCTATTCCAAAAACTTGTAGGAAAACTTGAAAGCTTATGTAATAGATATAAGCATCCCCCAGTCCATACAACTGAGCTCCTATCACTATACTTGGTGCGATGATGACAATGCTACCCACCAGACTCACTCCCTCCCTACAAACTTAGACCCGTAGTATTAGCTGAACTAAAACCATTAAACTGAACTGCAGTTTACATCAACAAGTTATAACTGTTATCAATCTAGCTTAATTAACCACAATAACATGGTCCCAAGTCCCATGGATGAGAAAGGACTAGAACCCCGTATCTTAAGATATAGCACAAACAGATATTGTAGCATTACTTATACACCTAGTTCCAACTTATATTAACACTTAATTTTAAGGAGAGTCACCATAATGGATTATAGGCAAGGTTATTGAGTCTTGCTTTAATGTGGTAACAAGAGAACATCAAAACGACTGTGTAAGATAAACTAGGTATTTGCCTGACTATCGGGAATTTAAACAGTAAGGAACAGCTTTTCTGATAAAATGAAAGTCACCAGTAAAATTAACGATCGCACATTAATAAGTGCTAATATTTTCATCCAAAGTGACCAAAGAAAAAATAAAGATCTCTACAGGAAATATAGAAGAGCAACGCAATAAGAGTTAGTTTACTGGTTTCACTTATAGCAGGCTTGCAGTACAGCGTTTAAGCCACAGTTGTCTCCATTGGGATAGATTTAAAGCCGGACCTCACTTGAATAGGTCAGAAAACATTGTTTTGCAGTCCAAGGTGGCCGACTCGAGCATTTCAAAAGACCTCCATTGTCCATCCTTATTCACCTGTAGAGTCGCCGGGTAACAGATCCTAAATTTAATGCCAGCTGAAATCAGTTTACTGACTAATGGGTGGAGAGCTGATCTCTTTTGGTGCACTGAGTATGGTAGGTCTTGAACAATTCTCAAATTTTTCCCTGCCCATTGAATTTCTTTGATTTCCTTCAGTTGGTTCAAGACATGCTGCTTGTCTAAAAAATTAAGAATATGGAAAATAAAGGGTCTCGGAGAAGAGCCAGCTGGGGGTGGTAGGCCTCAAGGAATGGTGCACCCTCTCTATAATACACGAGGGGCCATTGGGCAAAGGCCCCATCAGATTCTCACATAACTTTTGGGTAAAGATGATGGCAGTGGCCCCCTTCTCCCCCTCCAGCAGACTCATGACCACCAGGTTGTTCTGTTGCGAGCAGCCCTCTAAGTCCTCTAGCCGCTCCTCTGTTTTTTTAAGCCTCTGGTGCAAGGTAACCATTTCAGAATCCATCCTGTTTCTCCAGTCGTCCAGGGGCAAAATGGGGGCATTGTTGTCCATCTTGCAGGTGGTAAGCTGGTCCTGAGAGGTTCACACACTTCTAAATTCAGCTGCAAGAATCTGCAGGGTTTCTTTCTTAGGCACCAACTCTTCTATGAATTTGGCTTTGGTAAGTACTACCTGGGAGCTGGGTTGGGAACATGTTCAACACTATGCTCTTTGGCCCGCTTCGAGGCCTTGTCTTCAACTGGTGTCGGTGGGAGGGGGGGTATGTTTCATCAGTAGTACTTTCATCTCCGCACCCATATTCATGGACAGTCTGCGGTTGAAAACAGTGCCCATACTTACCGGACATCACAATATAACTTTTTCACCAATGCAGGTACTAACTAATGGGGTATTTGAGCAAATACAGCCAAACAGGGTAGGGAAGCAGTCTGACCACGCGTCTCAGCAGGCAGCCATCACACCGGAAGTCCCTGCTGCCAGACTAGTGTGCAGATTTTCAATGCCAGTCTCTCATATTACAAGAATACACAGATACTATACATAGATACTGACAGGAGATAAGGGCTTTTGGCCCACCTAGTCTGCCCAATTGTGCATGTATTTTTGCCTCTTCAAGCTTGTCTTGAACTAGGTTGTCCTTTCTCCCAACTGCTAGGATCTCCTGATGCCTATCCCATACATTCTTGAATCCCGTAATTGTTTCAGCCCCCACCACCTCCTCTGGCAGGGCATTCGACTTGTCCACCACCCTTTCCATGAGGAAATACTTCCTCACATTACCTGTGAACCTCCCTCCCTCCCTTCCAATTTCATCCCATGACCCCTAGTCCTAGAATAGCTCTTCTCTGAAAAATAGTGTTTTACTGCACCTTGTTCCTCCCCATGAGGTACAGTACTTATACTTCTCTATCATATCCCCCTTCTCCCTCCTCTCCTCCAGGGAGTAAATATTTAAGTCCTTCAGCCTGTCCTTGTAGGACTTGCGATGCAAACCCTGTACCATCTTGGTTGCCCACCTCTGAACTGTCTCCACCCTGTTTATACCCTTACATAGGTAAGGCCTCCAAAACTGGGCACTGTACTCCAGGTGTGGCCTCACTAATGTCTTGTGCAATGGAATTATGACCTCCCTTTCCCTGCTGGTGATGCCCCTGCCTATGCATCCCAGCATCCTATTTGCTTTACTCACTGCCTTGCCACACTGACTTCCAACCTTTAGGTCATCAGTGATGATAATCCCTAGGTCCCTTTCCTGCTTGGCGCATGCTATATCCCCCCCTCCCCCAAAGCTGATATTTTCTTCCGGGGTTTTTGTGCCCCATGTGCATTATTCTGTACTTTTTTGCATTAAATCTCAACTGCCACTCACTTGACCATTCCTCAAGCTTCTGCAGGTCTCTCCTCATTCTAACCACTCCCTCCAGCATGTCGACTCTGCTACAGAGGCTTGTGTCATCAGCAAACAGGGAAATTCTCCATTCTATGTTATCCATACTGTCACTGATAAAGATGTTGAAGAGGACTGGTCCCAGCACTGATCCCTGTGGCACTCCATTGGTCACCCTTCCCTCTGTGGAGTGACAGCCATTTATCACCACGCTCTGTGTCCTGTCATCCAGCCAATTCCCCCCCACTGCACTACTGTCGTACCCACACCTATAGGATATACTATGGTATCCTTAAACTCAGTATCCTGAGTCTCAGGATACTGACCCCACTGGCCTGAAAGCCATGTTCCCGAATCATTCAGATGCCCAAAAATATGATTTCGGACATCTGATTGAAAATAAAAATGCAATATGGGGCTTCACCTAGACTATATAGAGTCTCCACCCCACACACACACCCCTTAACTAAAATAACTAACTCCGAGGGGGAGTGGACCTCAGAGTTACAAAAAATTAGTTATGGGGGTATAACATTTTAAAATGTTACTGGATGCAGTGTGGGATAGAACCCATGCTTCCCAGAGGACACTGGCTAAGCTGCCAGAGGTTTAGCCCTCAATGTCAACGTATCAGTTTGGCCAGCCTCCCAATTCCTCCAGTATTTGAATCCCATCAACAAAGGTAAGGTAGCAAGCCATCGCATCCTCTACCTTACCCCTGTAAACATCCATTGGGTTTTCTACTGCCAGGATGATCACTATCTGGATACTGAACCTGTCGGGCAATACTGCCAGGGCAGGTCAGTACTGGGATAGTGAGTCTAGGCAAATCATAAGGGCACCCACCCATATTACCCAGCTTGTTTAACAGCCTCCTATGGGTCACTGTTTCAAAGGCCTTTCTGAGGTCCAGATAGGCCATGTCCATTGGTCCCTCCCCCCCCAATCCACCTGCCTTGTCACCCAGTCAAAAAATTTAGTGAGGTCAGTCTGGCACAACCTCCCCCCAGTGAAATCATGCTGCCTTGGGTCCTGTAGACCATTGGCCACAAGATGTTCCACTAATCTCTCCTTCAGTAGTGCTTCCATAATCTTCCTCACTACTGAGGTGAGGCTGACCAGTCTGTAGTTTCCTGCTCCCTCACTGTTCTCGCTCTTGTAAAAGGGGACTACCTCAACTGTTCTCTAGCCTTTGGGCACCTCACCGGTTTCCAGTGATCAGCTAAACAGGGTCGCCAAAGGTTCAGCCACCACTTCAATGAGCTCCCTCAGCACTCTGGGGTGCACCCCATCTGGGCCCATAGATTTATTGACTCCTATTCCTTCCAGTTCCTTTATTACCCTTTCCCATGGAAAGGGAAGTGTATCCATTTCTGTGCCCTTCCCCCCTCTTTGTACTCCCTTGTGACCCACTTCCTGACCCTTCTACTGTGAAGACTCAGCAGAAATATCTGTTCGGCATGTCTGCTTTACTGTTGTCATCCTCAACACTACTCTCTCTTACCCTTTAGCCGCACTATCCCTCCCTTTGCCTTCCTTTTTCCACTTACGTAACTGTAAAAGGTTTTTGTCCCCTCAAACCACTGTTTTCACAATGCGGCCCTCTGTCTGAGCTTTGGCTTCCCTTACTGCCCATCCTGCTTCCCTTTGCTTCTCCTAGTACCTCTCTCTATCCTCTTCTGCCTGTGTCTTTTTGTATTGCTTGAATGCAGTCTATTTGGCCTTCACATTCTCTGCTACCTGCTTGGAATACCATAAGGGTTTCCTCACCCTTTTTCCCTTGCTAATCTGCTTAACGCATAACTGTGTTGCCCTTGCTATCCCTGTTTTAAATACTGCCCACTGTTTCTCCACCATTAATTCCTTCCCCATTCCAGCTAGTGCTTCTTCCAAGCATTTACCCAGTCTCCAAAAAGCTACCTCCTAAAATCTAGGATATGTGTTTTAGTGTGACAGGGATCGGCCCTTTCAGTTATTTCAAACCATAGTGTCTGATGGTCACTGTTCCCCAGGTGCTCCCCCACTATGACCCCCATCACACCATCCCCGTTTGTGAGCACCAGGCCCAGTACTGCTTCCTGCTGAGTTGGTTCCATGACCAGTTGTTTAAGGAAGGCTCTCTGAAGGGAGTCCAAGATAAATCTGCACCTGGCTGCTGCTGCTGGGAGGCTCCAGTCCACATTTGGCAGGTTGAAGTCTCCAACCTGCACCACCTCCCCCTTGTCCACCATTCTTTGGATGGCAAGCATCAATTCCCTATCTGTCCCTTCCACCTGAGCTGGTGGTCTATAGACTACTGCTGTGGGGATGGCTGCTACTGTTTTTCTTTCAAGCTTAACCCACAGTACCCCCCCCTCTTGTTTCCCTTGGATCTCTGTGGCCTTAATGTTATCTTTCACATACAGTGCTACTCCTCCCCCCTTCCTGCTGTTCCTGTCTGTCCTGAATAGGTTATAACTGGGAATGGCCATCTCCCAGTCATGGTTATCATTACACTAGGTCTCCGTGATGGCCACAATGTCCAGGTCTGACTATGCCATAGCTGCCTCCAGGTCCTCCATCTTGTTGGTAAGGCTCCAGGCATTTGCACACATGGCTCTCCATGATGTAACTTCCCTCCACTGTTTTGTTGTCCTACACTCCCCACTTCCCAAGTGATCCTTTTGCCTGGCCCACCCTTCCTTCTGCCACTGTGTTGTACTCTACCCTCTGACTGTCTCTCCACTCCTTGGGTACCTGTGTCTCTTCTAGTCTTTCCTTCCTCCGTCTTTTACACTTTGCATTGCTGTGATACCCCCCCAGTCCCTTGTCCCTTTGCTAGCTTCTGAGGGTGGGCAATTAACTCCCCTTCTTGCTGGTCTGCCATCCCCCTTGGCTAGTTTAAATGCTTGCCAATGTAGCATTTAAACTTTTCATTGAGGATCTGGGTTCCTCTCCAGGATGGATGCAGGCCATCAGGCTTGAATAAGCTCCCATTCCTCCATGTGGGACCCCAGTCACCAATGTATCTGAACCCTTTCTTGCTGCACCAGTTTTCCAACCATGTGTTAAAGTTTCTGGTGCAGGCGCCCCATGATCGCCCATGCCTCTCACAGGTAGTGCTTCCAAAAGTGACAGTGACCCCTGGACTGAGAAAAAACAATCAGCCGAGGACCCCTTGCTCTTCCTGAAGCTAAATTATCTCCCTGGTAAATAAACATTTCACTAAGCAAAGAACAACCTCAAAAACGGTGAACTAAAACACTTACTTCTACCTACTTCCACAGTCCCCTGAATTATGAACATAATTCAATGTACTCAAGTAAATCATCTCCTTGCTTTAAGGTAGTCGGTAGCTGTTCTCCCTCTCAGTTCCTGAAGACAAGCCCACAATCAGCTCCTGTTTTTAATCCCCATTCCCCTCAAGCCTCTTTCAGCTCCTCCCCTTATCAGACACCTATTTCACAAAGTTTAACTAACAGCTCTAGTCACAAATGACTGCAGATATTCTCCCAATTAGATGACCTCCCTTGCAAATAAAAGCTTCACTAAGTAAAGAACAACCTCAAAAACAGTAAACCAAAACATTTACTTCTACCTGTTTCCAAAGACCCCTGAATTACAAACTAAATTCAATGTAGTCAAGTAAATCAGCACCTTGCTTTGAGGCAGCTGGTATCTGTTGTCTCTCTCAGCTCCTGCTTCTTTAAGTAAGCAATAATACCTGACAGGGTGGATGATATTGGGAAATACCAGACTGCCCAGGGGCGTAATGAGGCCTGATGCTGCAGGTGGAGGGTCTTATAGCCCCTGGAAGGTCCAGGATTTCCCAATACCGCCCACACTGGAGGGTATTATTGCACTTAGAAAATGGGCCATTGTGTTATATATGTTTGAAAAATAATGTTGATGTTAATATGTTAAATATGTAATGTCTTGTATTTATTTTGTAGTAAAATATTCCTTCCGCCTGCATTAAAGTATTTTTTTTTTTTTTTTTAGGTAAGGACGTTTGTCCTAATTGTACCCCTGTAGTCTTGTGTAAGGAAATGGTTGCTGTGGTTACATCTGCACTGGACTACAGAGACAAACCTGTATTATAAGTTTACTTTGAAACTTTTTTTATTTGCTTGTTCTTATTTAGGGATTCATCCATTTTATTTTGAACTACCTTTTTTTTTTTTGTAGCGTGACTGTGACCACAGTCTCAGTGGTACGTCAGGATGGTGGCAGGGCTAAGCAGATCACAGACCCAACAGACTGAGGTACTGCATTACTTTTTTCTTATTTATTTTGCACTAGGGATAAATGGTTACCAGGGTACATTTTATTACAAAGTTAGCTGAGGGAGAGAGGGAGAGCGAGAGAGCGCTACCTTGGTAGTGCCAGTGTGTGTAACAGGAGCGGTAGTGGTCAGTGACCTGCCATGTTGGTGAAGTTGTTACATTGAGTTTTTGCAGGCACATTTTATTTTTTTTGAGACGTCTCTCGATTCTGTGTTTGTATTGTGAGCATCAATCTTGGCAGGGGGACACAGGAAATCCACTGCTACTACTTCGATTCCATGGCTCGCTTAGCGAGCGGTAAACAATGACGACTGCTCAATTTTAAATTTTGGTGTGCTCATGAATCCCATAAGTAATGGTGCACTTCGAATTGGCACTTGTTGTTTAGCGGGCTCTGTTGAAAATACCCACCCACTAAAGCAAGTGCACTGGCCTATCAGAATACTAGATTTATTGTGCCCATTTTCTAATATTTAGTAGTCAAATAAGGTGCTGCTGATGTCAAGAGCTGAGTTTCCCTTTTGTCTGTGTGGGAAGATCACCAAAACCTGGCTTTCTGAGTACAGTGCCCTATAAAGATGAACTTGTGGTTGCTGGTGCCTCAGGTACTGAAGCTGTGCTTATACTGCTACGATCCCATTGATGCTGTGGGACAGGCAGCATGGACTCAGGCTGAACCTGGGTATTCTTGTAGACAGCAAAATGAAAGGCAGCACTAGGGTCCATAGTGGTACATCAGTTTGCAGTGCAAGAGGACAAATAGTAAAACTTCACACTCACACACCAGAAGTTAAGCAAAGAAGCAAAGTCGCAGTGATAGCTTGACTTTGTGAAACCCAGCACTGGTGAAAAACACAAATGCAGTGTTGTAATAACTGCGACCCCATGAATGTGTTGTACCTAACTAAGTGCACTTGCTCTTTTTTTCATGTAGGAAGCACAAAACATAAACTGAAGGAGTAAGTGGGGATCATGTTAGGGCTATTTTACAAGGCAAACTGGAGTATGCCACTGGAGCCCACACACTTAATCTTAAGTCACTTATGGTGACTTCTCATACTACAAATCATAGTTTTAATCTCCAAATCTAAAAATTTTATAAGTTCATGAGCATTAATTATCTTGAACATTTGAATGTAGGTCACACCTTGTTCTGTGTCTCTGCAGGCTATGTAAACTCTGATTCACTAAACAGTCTTCATGTGGAGTAACTTTCAAGTTACCAGTAAGTTTAGTTGCTCTCCTTTGTATACTTTCAATACGTTTACCATTAGTGACTGAATAATGTCCCCAAAGCTGGTTAAAATAAATGAAGTGCTGCCTCACATAGCTTCTGAATAATAGAATAACCTCACGTGTAGGACTTACAAAGGATTTCCTTATACAATTAATAATCTGATTTGATTTTTAAATATGTTGATCAGATTGTTTATTGTACTTGAGACCATTTGTTACTATTATGCCAAGATCATAGTTTCTCTAATGACTTTCCTCCCTATAATATAATTATATTTAGGGTTGTTTTTCCCAAAATGCTTCACGCAACATTTGTCCAGGTTGATATCCCAGATACTTGCCCATTCTTTTTTTTTTTTGCATTATCTATTTATGTACCCCCACCAGCCTCCCAGTCTGCCACTCCTTCAGGCCACCTAGGACCACTCCAAATCCACCAATCACCCCTACCACCATTCGGCCATCCCACCATCCCTCTGTCCATGGCCCCAGTTTGCCTGATGTATCCCATCAAAGGGGGCTCCCTGGGGATGGGAACCAGGAAGAAAAGTTTTTCCTGTAGGCATTCCAAATTCAGCAGGGCTCATGATCAGATCAGCACAGGCAATTCCAGACTGCATGGAGGGAAGGGGGACTGGTTGTCATCATCTGGTTTGCTGGGTGGGCATTTTCTGGTCTCTCCCATAACCCTCCCCCCTCCCAAGATGGCTGCACACACACGGCATCCTGGCTAGATGCACCACAGAGCATGGTCACTCACACTGCAAACAGCACTGCTGCAACCGGCCACCAGGAGCCACTCAAGTGCAATACAGGCTCCCCCTCCTAGGAAGAGAGCATGTCAGAGACACTCCAAATCCTCTCTGTCAGCCTCCGCTCCTGTCATCCTGGGCTCAGGCGTGAACCCAGGTCACCATCATGCCAGATGATCCCCTATCACCTGGCGCCACAGCCCCAGCCCATTCCTTTACTTTAAGTGGATTCATTTGCAACAATTTATAATCTTTCTCTAAATTAATCCATCTTCCCAGTTTAGTACTGTCCACAAATTTTATGCACCATGGGCCCAATTCTCAAAGCAACGGGAATGATGCAAGGTTCTTGCATCATGGACAAATCATGCAAGGGGCTCACTGTGCTGCACATTGCATTAGTCCCAGTTCTACATCACTACCTATGTTAGTTGGAGGACTGCCTGCATCAGAGATTGATGCAAGCTGCTGTTTGCTGCAGCTTGTATCAATGTAGGAGCTGCTTTGATAATTTGGCCCCAACTATTTAAGTCTTTATAAATGTCCCTTATGAAAATACTGAACAATGATAGTCCCAAAACAGACAGCTGTGGCCTCCTGCTTGTCATCCTGCCCTCAATAGAATGAAAATTAAGCAATAATTCACCACATAATGTGTGTCATGCTGGGATAATGTCACACCGTGGGTGGATGGGCACAGGGCTGCAGGCCAAGTGTGTCCAACACCTGAGAAGTGATGTTATCCCAGAACAACACACACCCTGGAGTGCATTATTGCTATTATTCCATGGCTCATTTGTGAAAAACAAAAGAAAATGTGGAAGTAGTTTTAAAACTTTGTTTAGTTAAACATTCAAGGGGTAGGTGCACTTACTAAAAAAATAGTGCCCATTCCTGTTTTGGCCAGATGGTAGTGATCTGTCTGTGTCATCTGTATTTGGATTCTGCCCTTCAGGTTTCTGTCCCCTCCCCCCCACATCTCAGAGGTTATCATTTTTTCTGTGCACTCTCTTGTAGTCTTAATTCACCTCTTCATGTTTGTGACCTGTAAGCATTCCTTCCCCTGCCCCTTTCTGAATGGAGCTTTCCACTGCGAGCTATAAGCCCCCAACCCCCACTGCTATTCATGCTATTCATGTTTAAAACTGGGAATGTGTTTTTCGTGAAGCTGACAGCTTCCTTTCTGTATTTTCCAGTGTTAGCATTTCATATTTCAGTATATCTGAAGGAGCAGGGTGACCATGAAGCTGGTTGCTGAGCAGGGGACAGTGAAACCGATTGCACAAATGGCTTCAGTTCTGGTTTTAAATTCGGTTCGTGATGTTAAGTATTGACAAGTGTTTGCTGAAATTGTTGGCTGTGGAAAATAAGAGAACTGAGTGTAGGTGCTTAAGGAAGGATTTACTTTTGTGTTTTTTTAAAATTGGTAACAGGAAGTATAATTGGAAGGTATACAGAGTGGAGAACAGTGAGAGGTGAACGTGTGACCACTTCAGTTGGCTATGGAGTGGAGCCAGTGTTAGTTTAAGCAACAAATGCAGGTTTGCTTGGTGGCACTCTATGTGATGGAGGTTAAAAATTAAATGTTGTATTAGCACTGAGTTTTGGACCCAGGGAGGAAATTACTGTTGGGGAGGGGGTGAAGTCATGATGGCTTCAGTGTCCAGGAATGTTTGGGTTCTGTGTGGACTGGTCAGTGTTGGCTTCAGGGTGGCTTGCATGGGAAGGGGGGGATTTATTTCAGTGTTCTGCTATCACCTGTATGCCAGGATCTCATACAGTTATGTTGTACTGGGATAACATCACTGTTGAAGGAGGGCACCAATCAATCAGAGCCCAGGAAATTTTTTTTGCCATTGTGTAATAATGATTAATGCAGGAATAACATTACATAAAATATAAAAGAAACCAACATGCAAACCCGCATTTATTGCTTAAACTAACACTGGCTCAGCTCCATAGCCAACTGCAGTGGTCTTGCACTCACCTCTCACTGCTGAATGAACACTATTTTTTAATAAGTGTAGTATACCTACCCATTGAATATTTAACTAAAAATAAAGTTTGAAACACTACTTTAAAATTGTCTTTTGTTTTTCACAAATGAGCTGTGGTATAATAGCAACAATACACTCCAGGGTATGTGTCATGCTGGGATAATGTCACTTCTTGGGTAGTGGACACACTTGGCCTGAAACCTCATGCCCAACCACCCAAGGCATGATGCTATTCTGACACAGCACACACCCTGTCTGCATTATTGCTTAAATCATTGCTCTCTGACCTCTGTTTGTTTGTCATTGTTCTATTCTTATCATTATAATTTTTCTGAAGGTTCCACTACTTTAGTTTATTAATGAAATGTTAATGGATCATTATATCAAATGCTTTGCAAAAGTCAAGCTATATTACATCCAGTGGTGTAGAATTGTTCAAAGATTCACTTACAGACTCATAGAAAGCTATCATATTTGACACATATGACCTCCATGATTTGAATACATGCAGGGCTTCATCTACTGTTCCTGTACTACTCAAATGCTGATTAATTACATCCTTAATATGATGTTCCAAACTTTTTACAGAAGGAGTATCAGAAAACCATTCTAGTGACATGCTGAACAAAACTGTTTCTACCCTTGCTTGTATAGCAGAAAGCAGCTAACTAAAGGAAGCTACATTTTCTTATTAATTTAACACTTATATCTCAGCAGGAGTCAGTGTCTGTTGAGATTAAGTAGACAGATACTTTATTAGAAGTAGAAGCGGTCTTATTTAGGGTTAAAGAAAGAAAGTCAGTAGTGTTCTGTGCTGGGAAGGGTACTGTATCAACTTACTTTGCTAAACCAGTAGGAGGAGAGAGAGCTTAATTGGGGGTGTGGCTTAGACACTATAAAAGCAGGTGACTCAAATTATAACTTCCTGTTGCTAGCCTTGCTTGTAGAGCAGAAAGCAGCTAACTAAAAGAAGCTACATTTTCTTATTAATTTAAGACTTTTATCTCAGCAGGAGTCAGTGTCTGTTGAGATTAAGCAAACAGATATTTTATTAGAAGTAGAAAGGGTCTTATTTAGGGTTAAAAAAGAAAGAAAAGAAAGAAAGTCAGTGTGTGTTCTGTGCTGGGTAGGGTACTGTATCAACTTACTTTGCTAAACCAGTAGGAGGAGAGAGAGCTTAATTGGGAGTGTGGCTTAGACACTATAAAAGCAGGTGACTCAAATTACAACTTCCTGTCGCTAGCCTTTTTTCTTACTAATTGCCCTCCATCCCACCCACCCTAAGCCAATTCTACTTTTATAGCCACTGGATTTGACTGTCAACAGGAACTTCCTGTTTGACATTGGGAAGGGAATGATCACAGAGAAACATTGGTTTTGTCAACCCTAAAGGAAAAAAGTAGCTCACCCCCCCCAGCTGGTGGTGGTCTGAAACTGAGCAAGGAAGAAGAAGGCTACTGAAGAATATAGGAAGTTGCTATCCCAGAACAGGAAGGGTGAGAGTTGTAAGGAGAGGAGAGAGTAAGCATACAGAGAAACAGGAGAGGGGACACAAAATAAGACAAGATGGGAGTGGTGCAGTGCAATGGCTGTGGGGTGGCAGTGTTCCGGGAGACATTCTGGAGGCTGCAATGCTGCCCTATTTGCAGGCACCTCTCTGGTCTGAGGGAGGAGGTTGCCCATCTCCAGGCTGACCTGGCTAGGATTCATGAAACCTCCTCTGCCACCCAGGGACCACCAGGGCCAATGACACTACCTCAGAGGTTGCCAAGAAAGAGGAGAGGCTGGAACAGGGTGAGCTCAGGGAGGCACAGGGTGGTGGAACAGAGTTGCATCCCTCCAGCTGTACCTCTCCACAATTAATTTGCTCTTCTGGTGGATAGTCATTCCTCTATGGAGGCAATTGCAGTGGAGACCAAGGAGCATACTGGGAACCTTCACAAAGGAGACCCACAGAAGGGTGGCATGGGACCCCACAGGGGAGGGAAACAACTCCTGGTGGGGGACTCAGTCATTAGGGGGTAGAAATGGGGGAGGAAGGGGTGAGGGAGGTAAGGTGCTTGGCTGGCACCACAGCTTTGAGGGACAGGAAGTGAATCCTCAGGATAATGGGACCAGCTGCATGATGGAGGGAACTGGATGTCATTGTCCACCTAGAGACAAATGACCTGGCTAGGAATGGGATCAGAGCAGTGCAAGAGGAGTTTGTAGAGTTGGGGAGGGGCCTTAGACAAGTAGCGCATACGGTAACCTTCTCGGAGGTGCTGCCTGTCTATGGCAAGGGTGATGCTAGGATACTCCTCACCAAAGAATTCAATGAATGGTTGAAAAACTGGTGTGGATCTCAGGGTTTTGGCTTCATTGGGGACTGGGGAGCCAACTGGAGGGAAGCAGACCTATACTGGTGTGATGGTCTGCATCTGTCCAGGAAGGAACCAGGATCCTAGGTGAGAGGTGTAAATGCTTCATTGGCAAGCATTTATACTAGTCAGTGGGGGGAGACACTGAAAAGAAGCAGGGAAATACCAGCCTCCCCCCCACAAAACATGGTAATTAGTAAGGTAAACATCAAGGCAGAGAAGTCACTAGTTAGCAGGACAGAGGTAAATGTAAAAAAAGGCAAAGGCAATAAGGACAGGAATGGGGCTAAAAGGGGTAAGGCCAACAAAAAGTGGAGGCTGATGAGTACCAATGCCCATAGTCTGTGTAACAAGCTCCCGGAACTAGTGGCCTTGATGGAAGTGGGTTATCTGGATATTGTGGCAGTCATACAAACATGGTACACAGAGAACCATGACTGGGATGTCAAGATACCAGGATACACAATCTTCAGGAGGGACAGGGAGGGTAAAAGAGGAGGAGGATTAGCTCTCTACGTAAAGGAAGGGATCAAAGCAACAGAACTAAAGTGTAAACAGGGAGCAGATGAGGCACTCTGGGTCACTCTGGAGACAGGAAATGGCACCACAATTCGCAATGGGGTTATATACAGACCCCCATCTCAGGGTGAGGGAATGGACAAGGAAATGATAGAAGGCTTCCTTAGAATGACAGAAAAAGGGGAGATATTGTTGATGGGGGACCTGAATATGCCAGATGTTAACTGGAGCACCTTTGCTGCAGGTACATCCAAGAGCAGGGTCATTCTTGATGCCCTACAGGGGGCATGCCTCAGACAGCTAGTATTAGAACCAACCCAGGAGAGAGCAATCTTAGACCTGGTACTCTCAAATGGGGACAGAGAAAGAATCTCAGATTTAGAAGCAGGTAGGCATCTGAAAACATGCGACCCCCAAACAGTGTAGTTCACAATAAACACAGCCATACAATCAAGCCATACAAAAGCAAGAGTATTGGACTTTAGGAGGGCTGACTTTGGGAAAATGAGAGAGTGCCTCAGAAAAGCACTAGCAAACAGGAAAGAAGAAGAGGTAGAGGAACAATGGGGAGTAATCAAACAGCCATCACAGAGGCAACACGCCTTTGTGTAAAGCAAATCAACAAAACACAACGAAGGAAAAAAATGCTATGGTTCTCAAAAGAGGTGGCAGGAAAGGTTAAGAAGAAAAGGATAGCATTCAGGAAATATAAGGAAACACAGAAGGATCAGGACAGAGAACTTTATCAGTTAAAGCAGAATGAGGCTGGGAAGGCAGTCAGAATAGCAAAGGCCCAAACCGAGGAAAGGATAGCCAACTCTGTTAAGAAGGGGGCTAAGACCTTTTATAGGTACATTAGGGAGTGAAGAAAGACTAAAGGAGGGATTTTGAGGCTTAATAAAGGGGAGGGAATGTGGGAAGAGGGTGACAGTGAAAAAGCAGGGATACTAAATGAATATTTCTGCTCAGTATTCACAAAGGAAGAGGAGGGGGAGGTACCTAAACCAAACAAGAGAAACAGTCTGAAGATGGGGGTCGATACCAGTCCTTTTACAGAAGAAAGGGTTCTGAAAGAACTAATAAAATTGAAGGTGGACAAAGCAATGGGGCCTGATGGGATTCATCCAAGAATTCTAAAAGAACTAAGGGTAGAACTAGGCGACACCGCTGACTACTCTCTTTAACAAATCATGGGAGGATGGGGTGATACCTGAGGACTGGAGGAGGGTGGATGTGATTCCTATTCACAAAAGTGGGAGGAGGACAGAGGCAGGAAACCACAGACGAGTTAGTTTGACCTCAGTGGTAGGGAAAATGATGGAATCACTTCTAAAGGAAATAATTGCTGAGTACCTAGAGGTTAGTGGGGCACAGGACGCAAGGCAGCATGGATTCATGATGGGAAGGTCATGTCAGACAAATCTAATAGATTTCCTTGACTGGGTGACCAAAGTAGTAGACCAGGGAGGGGCTATGGACATGGCCTACCTAGATTTTATCAAGGCATTTGATACAGTCCCACACAAAAGATTAATATACAAGTTAGCCAGCCTTGCAGTGGGTCCCAAGGTGGTAGCCTGGATAAAAAAAATGGCTAGACAACAGGAAGCAAAGGGTAGTAGTAAATGGAGTCCACAGTGAAGAAAGGAGGGTTACTAGTGGGTACCACAGGGTTCAGTACTGGGACCGTCATTTTAATGTCTTTATATGACATAGCAGAGGAACTGGAAGGAAAAGTATGTCTCTTTGCAGACAACACAAAGATCTGCAACAGGGTTAATACACAAGATGGAGTGGAAAGGATGAGAAGGGACTTGGCAAGGTTGGAGGAATGGTCAAATGCATGGCAGCTAAGATTCAATGCTAAGAAGTGCAAGGTAATGCACCTGGGAAACAAAAACCAGGGGAAGAGTACACAATGGGGGTGAGATACTGACAACAGTAAAAATGAAAAGGGACCTGGGTGTAATTGTATCAGATGACCTAAAGGTGGGCAAGCAATGTGAGAAGGCAGTAAGAAAGGCTG
Source organism: Neoceratodus forsteri (assembly GCA_016271365.2). Classification (NCBI taxonomy): domain Eukaryota; kingdom Metazoa; phylum Chordata; order Ceratodontiformes; family Ceratodontidae; genus Neoceratodus; species Neoceratodus forsteri. The sequence goes on from CM057454.1 coordinate 801,838,176, forward strand.
GGGGGATACTGGGATGCATAGGGAGAGGCATCAGTAGTAGAAAACAGGAAGTTGTTATCCCTCAGTACAGACAGTTGGTGAGACCCCATCTGGAGTACTGTGTGCAGTCCTGGAGACCCCATCTCCGCAAAGACATAGACAGAGTGGAGGCTGTCCAGAGGAGGGCAACCAAAATGGTGCAAGGTCTGCACCAGAAGACATACAAAGAAAGACTAAAGGAGCTTAATATGTATACCCTTGAGGAAAGAAGGGAGAGAGGGTACATGAGAGAAACTTTCAAGTACCTCAAGGGAATCATCAAAGTCCAAGAGGGTAGCATCTTTCAGAAAAAGAGATGTGCAAGAACAAGGGGGCACAATTTGAAGATAGAGGGGGGACGGCTCAGAGGTAATGTGAGGAAGTATTTTTTCACAGAGAGAGTTGTGAATGCATGGAACAGCCTCCCTAAGGAGGTCGTGGAGTCAAGAACAGTGAGGGAATACAAGAATGCATGGGACAGACATAAGGCAGTCCTAGTGGGGGGTTGGAGGAAGTAAGCTGTTGGTTTACTAGGATCTGCAACTTATCTGTTAGGTAGGAAAATGGGCAGACTAGGTGGGCCAAGCGGTCCTTATCTGCCATCAAATTCTATGTTTCTATTAACTGAGTGAATGCTTTTAATGCAGCACTGTACATTTTATAAATTTAACCTTCATTGTCTGCTTACGTGAGAAAGCAAACATTTTAAAAAGTGGAAAAACCTGTGCCCCTCCAATTTAATCAATCCCTTCATTCTTAAACCAGAACAATACATTCCTTTTTGCAATTATTGTTCAGAAAGGTAGCCATTACATTTACTAAATGCAGCAGCAACAAAAAAACACACTGACACATTGTTGATTGCCTTAAATTACAGTACATGTCCCTCACTTCTTCCTGACTAAGAAACACATGAATATCAAAGGAGATGACCATAAAGGAAATGTCAAAACTATTTGCTCACTATCTTTCAAGTGATGAAGACTGCATTCAAAGATGTATACAGAACAAAGAAGAGATAACCGAACTATGAATTGAAGAATAAATCAAGAAGACATGCAGTCTAGTGCTAGTGAAGGTCATAGCAACATTTAGATCTATTGTTACCTGATCTTCTCACATGGTGAGAGATTCAAACATTTTTAACTAATCATCAGGCTCCTGAACTGTTAATAACATCCTCAATGCAATGACTGTAAATTTGTTCCTATATTAATGTTCAGCATACAAAACACTGCTTTGATGAAGATGCATTTTTGCTGAAACATGGGGAAAAGTGAGGGTGCTAAAGTTTGGAATGATACAGGGTAAAAAAGGTAGTTTGTGCAAGCAAAGGGTCACTCTAAATGCTCATGTGCCAAAGTTGGAATGCTACAGCCCCCCATGTACATAGGTTCTGGCACCTATGTGAAGCTGGAACTATTGTACAATATTACTAATTGTCTATGCTATAGCAGCACTAGATTGCATACACATTGCATTTGTTACACCAAATAGTAATGTTTTGGCTATCAAAGCAAACATAATGTTAATAGCATGATTTTGTAAGTAGTCTGTGAGGGTTATAAGCACTAATGCCTGGTCTTACTTTCCTGGATACAGTCTTTAACATGATCAAAAAATGAACCAATAAAATATTTTTGAGCTACTGCAGAACAGTGGAAAAATGGAATAAAAACTAAGGATGTGAGGAGGTAGAATATGGAAGAACATCAGAAAACATTTTTTTTCATTCAATGAGTGAAGTGCATATACAGTAGTGTGCCCGCAGAGGATAACTAAGCAGTTTATGGATAATTTTCAAATGATGCTTGATGTGCTTCAGTTGGAGAAAACTATTTCTAGCTATAAGACACAAACAATTAAAGGAAAGCCACAATATTTACTTGAACTTTGAAATGCAGTCAGTTTGCACTTAATTATTTCCTAACTGGTTAGTATCAGGGTGTCCTCTATTTGGTCTGGTAGCTCTCTGAGTTGGCTATGCCTGAGCCTGCACTGCTCAAATACATTCAGCAGGGGAGAATTTAGATCAGTGATGATAGAAGAGGTGGGTGTGGTGATCTCTGAGCGGAGAGCAAAATTCTGTGAACTGGATCCAGGATCAATAAGCATACTAGTGTGTTGTGTCAGGTAGCTGGGCCTTGTGTTATCCATGGTCATCCATCACTGCTTGTCAGAACAGGTCTTTCCAGCTGCACTGAAAGATGCACTCTTGAGGACCCTTCTAAAAACCATCTCTGGACCCAGACATCCTGATGAATTGTCAACCTGCCTCTAAGCTGCCCTTTTTGGTCAGAGTAGAAGTTTCAGGGTGTGAAAGAGAGAAGCAGAGCATACAGAAGAGGAGAGAGAGCACAATAGTTCAGCAAAGTGGAACGAGAAGGCTGCTTGAACAGCAGTGGATTTCACTCAGGGGTGAGTGAGAGTGTGAGAGCAAGCATTGGGAACAAAGTAAGAGGGAGATGTTGGAGAAGAGATTACAGAAGCAAGATTTGAGGAGAGAGCATCAAACCAAAATGTGGAAATAAAAGAGAAAGAGTGGGTGAGAAGTCTGGCATCAAGAGAGGGTAAGGGGAGGGAGAGGGAGGTATAAAAAGAACGGTAGTGGGTATGGGGTTTGTCAAGTGCATATCAACAGACAGAGTAAAAAAGAAGGTCCAATCTGACTAAGGTTGATTTGGAAGCAGTATTGCAGACAATGTCCTCATAGTCAAAAATGAGGAGAATCATCTTTGTGAAAATCTCTTTTGAAGCAGGAAGAGGGATACTTCTCTTATTTCTGTGAAGTGCACCAGGTTTTGGGTGTAACTTTTTTTTTTTTTGGCACCTAGACCACTTGTGGCTCAACCTCTACTCCCCTGGTCTCCCTGCTCATCACCCGGGACTTATCTCAGTTGACCATCCTCCTGGACTTGCCCTAGAGTGCAGAGCCACCAAGCAGGCACTCTCCTGATGGTCTACTGGATCAGGTTCTATGTAAATCCCTGTAATGTGTGTTGCCTAGCTTACTCCAAGATCGGGGCTGTGAGGTCAGGCCAGTCCTAATGGAACACTTGAACTCAGTTGCCAGTCAAGTGCCACAGGTAGGCGGGGCACGACCGGTGGAGTGAAGTGTCATTGATAGAGCAGGCATTTTAATAATGCTGCAATTCCCCATGGGAGGTGTGGCATGCAAAGATGTGACAGCACAAGGTGCCAATGTCAGGCATGCCTCCTCACAATCTAGGCTCTGAAAGACACTCCCTCTGGCCTCTACCAGAGGTCAGTCATGTGCCAAGCCCTCACTCACTCTCTTCCCAGAGGAGGAGGAGAGCAGTCCTTCAGATGCTCAATCCTCCACCCCCTGCTGACCCTTCAATTCCTCGGGTCCATTCTTGAATCTGGGGTGTCAGCATAGAAAGCAGAATCTCTACTGCTGCATCTTGTTTTACAACAGAGCAATATACTCATAGCTCCATGACACAGTAGCTTTACAAATTTGCAAGATTGCGGGGATGCTGATGCCTGAAAATGCCATCAGCACAGTTTACTGCAAATGTCACTTAAGAGTTGAGGGGATCAAAAACTTTTCATTCTAAATTACTGACAGCACTGTATTTTCCCTCTGTTTTCCCCTCATGTAATGTCATTTCCTGTGACTGTGATTTAGAAGATGGATGCCTGCAGCAATAAATGGAGGGGCAACTAAATGGGTTACAATTCTGACCCTAAAAGTGTTACAGGTTCAGCAAATAGCTTATGTAAAGCAGATTTCCATTGCTAATAATATTGATACATTTTATTATTCATGTTAGTTTTTCCCTTTAAAAAAATATATGTATTGAAGGGATAACACCAGTACCCTGTATTTATGGTCAATTGACTCATTTTGGAATGGCAGATGTGAGAACAAATACAACAGTTTTGTGAATTTCCCATCTTTGTACATTTGTTTCAGCTTGGGGTTGCAACACAACCCACAGAAGCTTACATTCTAAAAATTGTCAGGCTGTTAGACAGTGGGGCACCACACTTTAGAACAGTTAACAGTTTCATGTTTTATGCTTTTCATGATATTTATTTATTTATTGAATTTTGATGACTGGGTTGGCCAACTGGGCCCCGAAGGTCCCTTTATCAGAGGCATCCCAGGGAACAGAAACAGTACAATACATACAGTCAGGTGATACAGGGTAACAAGAAGTAGACATGATAATGAAGGTAACAGTACAGGCAATTATTAAAATTGCAGACCATAAGTGCAACACCTGAGAGAATCAAGGCAAGATTTGCTGTCAGTTTGGTGAGAGGAGAAGGGGTTGGGTGTTGTGGTTGGGACCTGGGGTGATTATCCTATACCCTCACAATGGCAAGAGTTTCTCTCGAGCAAATGGGACTTAAACCTCATGCAAAAGTTTAGCAGCAAGGGGGCTTCCTGTACTAAGGGTGGGAGGGTGTTCCATAGTTTGGGGGCTGTGAGAGCAAAAGATTTGCCTCTCGTGTGAGTCTTGACTCTGGGGATTGCCAATAGGGACCGAACCGAGGTCCTGAACATTCAAGGGTTAGGCTTGGGCATGATGATTCTTGTTAGGCTTGTCGGGGCCACTGGGCTCTACAGTTTGTATACAAGGCAGAGGAATGGGTACTGTAGACAAGCCATGAAGGAAGGCCATTGCAGCTGGGCTAGTGAGATGCAGGAGTGGCTTCCTGGGTGACACATTGTTGCAAACCTCACCACCTTGATGTACAGGACCTGAAGCCTGCCAACCTTGCCCTTTGCCATACCCTAATTACAGAACATGTACAGTGGGTAAAAAGGATAATACCCCATGCATTGAAGAGCTGCAAATAAATGATTACCAAATTAAGTAACTTAAAAACATACAAACTTAGATTACCAAAGACAGAAAAAGACCAAAGGGTTCATCAAGTCTGTTCTGACCCTGTCTACTGACACATAAAACCCCAGCCAGTCATTTTTTTTTATCTGTTTCAATCTTGGAAATACCTTTGAGCCAGAGGCTCATTTAAAGAGGTTCCACATCAAGAGAATAAACAGAAGAGAAACAAAATACAAACAGTGGACAATTGTGGACAAGTAATTACAGAATAGTGAATATACAAAAGTCAAGCAGGCTCATACAAACTTATTGCAGAAATTTCAAACAGCCAGACAAGTTCCAGAAGAACAGTTCTTTTGTCAAAGTGCTAATGTGTAAGTTAGGCCACCAGAATTAATCCTAGTGCTCAGAAAGTGTTAAATGGGGACCCCTGAAATGGAAGGTACAAGTTGGTCCATCCAAATGAGCTTGGAGGGGGAGTTAGGAGAGGCAAGCAACAGGGGTAGGAAAAAGAGATGGGTGGAAGAGGTAGAGAGGGGGAATAGGTGATGGAGGGGGAAGGAAGCAATTAGGGAAAGGGGGTTATTTGGGGCAGGTAAGGGGCAAAGGGAGGGCAATGCAAAAGAGGAATAGGGGATGGTAGTAGGGAGGGGGAAGTGTAGAAGATATAATATAGACTTTGATCAGGAGAGGGCAGGATCACAAAGGTACATAAGGAAACAGGAGGAAGGGGCAGAAGAAAAGTGCTGAGTTAGAAAGGTGTGGGGGTGAAGGCAAGGTATAAATGGAGGGGAGGGGGTGGAAGACAGGACAAGGAAAGAAAGTTATGGATATGGTAGAGGTAATGGTGAGAAGAAGGAGCTAGGTGCCACAGTTACATACACTGGCCAGAGCTAGTAATGATTGAAGTTCTGTTTTAAATGGCCCCAATTTGGTTTCCTTCAGTAAATCTTCACTGAGAAAGTTAAGCCAGATTGGTGCACAGATATTCAAAGGACTGCTGACCTTATGATGTTCTGTGGAAAGGGATTTTCAAGGTTAGGTCATTCTGTCTTCTGGTGCACCTAGATGAGTAGGGTTGTTTGAGAAGATTCCATATTCCAGGAGGGGTAAGGCCTAGTATTGATTTTTTGGTGACCAGGCATATTTGGTAACAAATACGGCAGTCTAGGTTGAGCCAGCCACTTTGTGCATATAGCTCACATGTGTTGGTTAGATGGTGTGCACACAACACAAGCCTGCATGCCTTGTTGAGGGTAGTTTTGAGTCTTTTGAGAGCCATGGGAGTTGCAGCACCATACACCACAAGGCCATAGTCAATGACTGACAGCACAGAGCTAGTCACTGCAATTTTTAGGACAAAATTAGTAAAGCAGAGTTTATTTCTAAATAGTAGTCCCAGTTTTTCATTTGCAGACTTAGCAACTAGGTCAATGTGCCTAGAGTAGGATGGTGTACTATCTAACATTACTCCTGGGTATTTGAAGTGGTTAACCATTTCAAGGGGGGAGATTTGGTTATTGACAATTTGCATCTATTAATTCCTGTGTTTGTTGTGAGCGGAAGGAAATACGATTGTTTTCATCTTTTTAACATTTAAAAGAAACTTAGAGTCAAGGAACCACTTTTCTACAGCAGTGAAGTTGGACTGCATCTGGTATTCATGCTCAGTGGGATCAGAGTGGGATGAGTAAAACTCCTCTGTGTAAAGCAGTACTTGGTCATTTACAGCTGGGGGAGTTGGTTAAGAAAAAGACTAAAAAGCAGTGGTCCTAGGATGGACCCTTGGGGCATACCAGTAGAGACACACCAATTATCATAATAGACATTTATTTTTACTTTTTGTACTCTTCCCATGGAGATAGCTCCTGAACCAGGCCATTGATTCAGGGGAGAGAACCATATTGGATAATTGGCATAAGAGCAGCTTGTGATTTACTGTGTCAAAGGCCTTGGTGAGGTCAATATATGTAGCCCCCACCAAGAGCCTCCAAAGAAGAGTGCTATGAATATACCCAGTGAATTCCATGAATGCAGTTGTAGGGCTATGTCATTTCCAGAAACCGTGCTGTTGTCGGCATTGAAGCTGGTATTTCTAGAGGTATTCAGTTAGTTGATCTGAAACAATGTGTTCCAGTGCTTTTGAGAGAGGGGGAAGTATTGAGATGAGGCGATAGTTTGTGTGATTGGTTCTATCTCAGCTTTTGTGTACAGGTGTGACCACCGCTACTTTCCAGATTCATGGGAACCTGCCTGTTATGAGGGATAAATTTAGGATTTTGGTAAGGGGAGTGAGAATAACATCAACAGTGAGTTCTAGGAGCTGAAGATCAAGCATATCACTACTAGCTCTAGATTTACTGAGCACCTTTGTGACATACTTTATGGCCTCTGATGGGGTAATTATTTTATGGTAGAAGGGGGGTGGTGAGCCTAGTAGGGTCATGGTGTTGTTTGAGATATTACTTTTACTCAGAGGTAGAAGGAAGTGTGGGGAAATACGCTGCTGAGGTCGGTCAGCCTTATTGAATATTTTGGCGTTGGTCCTAGGGTCCTGGTTGGGAATTCCATCTACATTTATTAGGGATGGAGGTGTCTTGCTGGGTTTGCCAGATAGAGATTTGATATTATTCCAGAACCATTTTCTTTCCCCCCAGGAAAATGACATAGAGCTAAATTAACAGGGACACATGGAGACTGGAATATATATAGACATGCTAGAAATAAATATATAAATCAGATTAAGCAATCAAGAAAAAAAAAATAAATCTGAATTGGATAGCCAGGTAAATCAAGATCCTAGGCTTTTTTTGGAAAAAAGTAGCTGATCTTATGGGCAATGTGAAAAAAAAAAGAACAAATAAAAAGTACAAAATTAAATGGACATCTGGTCCTTCTAAATAATACTGCGATAAATGCCTTTAATAAATTTTTTCCCAAATAGGTACAAATATGTTTCAGACAGATTTTCCCAATGACTATCAAAAACAGGATAAACAGAAACAACATAGCCCTATTAGACAAATTTAATTAAAATTCATTGATATAAAAGTACAAGAGGTGATGGATGCCCTTTTGAAACTGGATATAAAAAAGGCTACAGGGTTAGATAATATACAGACTAAAAAGTATGTGGCCCCCAGCATTGCATTCACATTGACCTATATATTTACTCTCTCCCTGGCAACAGGTGAGTTTCCTGAGGGATGGAAGTTATCTAGGGTGATACCAATCTTTAAAGGCAGTATAAAACATGATATAAATAACGATAGCCCTATCTCTCTTTTGCCGATAGTCTCAAAGATACTTGAGGGTCTGGTTGCTTCACAATTGCAAAATTTTTTGGAATCAAACAATTTAATGAAAACTTATCAGTCAGGATTTTGAACAATCCACAGCATTAATACAACTTTGTTGAAGTTGGTAGGGGATGTACAGTGGAGTCTGGACAGGAGAATATCCATAAGAGCACTGTTTGTAGATCTATCAAATGCCTTCTATACTCTGCACCACAGCTTTATCCTGTCCAGACTCCATGAAGTGGGAGTAAGGGAAGGGGAATTAGAATGGTTTAAAAAATATTTGATTAGCAGAAAACAGCTGGTAGAGATAGGAGAATTTAGATCTTTGCCAGCACAGATTGGAACAAGGGTCCCACAGGGATCAATTTTGGGGGTACGAGGTCAAAACTGCACACAACACATTGTCGAATGGCAGAAGTGTGTTGTGCGCTTCACTGTTAGTTTGTCTTCTGCGGGGGGCTCCACACCCCCCATTGTGAGGGGCTGTGCCCCCGGAACCCCCCATTAAGGATTCTATCTCCGGGGTCATCCAACATGGAGATTGCACAGGTCCGGAGTTCAGCATAATGTTGAGCTATTATGCGTACAACATTATGACCCGGCACGAATTTTGGGCCCCCTGCTTTTCAATTTGTACATAAATGATTTATTGTTTAACAATTCGACAATAAAGTATCATATTTATGTTGATGATACAGTTTTTTATATAGAAGGGAGAGAAGTATGGAAAATACAAGATAACCTACAAGAGGCCTTTTGTAGCCTGAAGAGTTTTTTTGGGGAACACAAATTGTGTTTAAATACCAAAAAGACACAATCTATGCTTTTCTCTTGGACCAACTGTACAGAGGCCCCTTTGGTTATCCATACTTTACAGGGCATACAAATTGAACAAGTAGATAAATATAAGTAGGCATCACATTGGACAGAAAACTTAGTTGGGCACCTCTCCTAGAAATTTTAACTCATAATTTAGGAAAGAAGTTGGATATGATCTACAGGATAAAACATTTTATGTCACAGGAGACAAGGTTAAGGGTAGTAAATATGATGCTTTTGCCAGTGTTGGATTATGGGGATATTATCTATCCTGGGGCCCCCAACACAGGACTGAATAAATTAGACATGCTGTATAACAACATGATTCATCTTATACTTGATGTCCCAAGACAAACCCACAATTATCAGATGTACAAATCATTAAATTGAATGAGGCTTACCAATAGGAGAGATTGACATACTTTAACCGAAATGTGTAAGGTACAACAAGGAAAACTGCCATGATATATTCTTGAAAATTTTGAAATTAGAAAGCCCAGAGAAAATTTGAGATCCGCCCTGGGTCTTGAGTATAAAATCCCTTGCTGTAATCTAAAAATAGTTGTATCATCTTTTCAGTGTAGGGGGACGGTGTTATGGAATAGTATCCAAATTCGCCTTAGACTGGCAAATCAGACTATAAAACCATATCTGATCAAAAAATGGTTTAGTGAAAAATCGATGAAACCATATCATTGTTGTAATGCACTTTAAAGTTTGACATATTGTCATTCTTAGTCTGTATTCATAATTTATGAATATGTAATTTTGTAATTGTCAAAGCTGTATGTTGTTAGTCTTTTGTATTTGACATGGTGTTACATTTTTATAAGATATTGTTTATATTCTGAAACTGTTTGTAAAATTGCACATTGGGATCTCATTGGAAATGAGCTTTTGCTCAATGCAGCATTATTACATCTACCCTGTTCATAATATATTTTTTGAATAAAATGTTATGAAATGAAAAGGAGTTTTCCACCTCACCTTCAAAGTGCTGGCATTTGGCCTTCCTGATTGCCCATATACAGCTGTTTCGGGCAGCCATAAACATCTGGATATCAGTGGCAGAGCCAGTACTTCTAGATTTATACAATGTTTATCACAGTGGGGGGAGATTCATGAGTTTTGGGAGCACCCGATCCTCCATTTAGTGAACGGGGCATATATATCACAAAGCTCATTAAATTTGTGGGTAAAGTATTCAAGGGCAGCATTGAAATCGGTTGTGGTGTTTAGGAAGCTCCAGTCATGTCTGTTTAGCTGCCCTATTAGGGCACTCAGCTACCCTTTTTTAGTAGTCTAGATGTGGCAATTTTGGTTGGAACCTTAGGGGACTTATTTGACCAGGTAAAAAGGATGGGGGAGTGGTCGCTGAGGGAATCAGGGAGTGGCTTATTCTTTCTGTGTCATTAGTGATCAACCAGTCAATGAGGGTACTTGTGCCTGTCCAGTAGTTTATCTGAGTAGGTGTATCCACTAGTTGAGTAGCATTAATTGAGGATAGGGCATCTTTATAAGGACCTTATTCAGGGGAGATCCAGTTTATGTTGACGTCTCCCAGCATAATAATTTTGGAGTTATGACTGTAGTCTGTAAGGTAGTCAGTGGCAACTTTGAAACCACTGTCGTGTGCCTTTGGTGGGATGTAGATTGATACCACAGTAAGCATTTTCCCATTATTGCTAAGCAGTATCTTTATAGGTAGCAATTGGGTGTTGCAACTGGTAGCAATGTGTGGCAACATTTGCCCCTGTAGGAGCTCCTTTAAATATATTACACAGCCACCCACACATTTTCCTGGTCTGTCTAGCCTGAATGTGGTATGCCCTGGCAATTGAATGGTTGTGTCTGAGATTGTAGGATTAAGCCAGGTCTCCACTACTGAGAGGATATCTGGTTGGTGCTGGGTGCCCCACACTTGAAGTGAGTCAATTTTTGCCAACAGGCTGCAGATATTGATGGAGGCTATAGTTTGGCTGGTGTGATTATTCTGAGGGACCGAGTGCAACAGGGGTCCAGAGTTGGGGTGGACGTTGCCTGATAGAAGTAATAGTAGACAGGCCAGTCTTATTGTATGCTGTTTTAAGCAAGATGTATCTCACACATTTTTTGAGGTGGATTTATGGGGTTTTGCTCTAGTACCAACAAAGATTAAATTAGTGATTGGCAAGGGAGGGGGTAAAGATTGTGACACTTATCATTCATCATATTGCAAGGTAGGGATACATATATGATAGTTGCAGTCTTTAGGGAGGAGGTAGATTTAGGGCATTCCTGGAAATACATATATAACCTTATAGATGTAGGATCAAGAATCCAAAGACTCAATGAAGGGGCAAGAGTAGGCAGGTACCACAGGGATATAAGGCAAATGGCCTTTAGGAAGAACATCATGAAAATAAGAAAAGTATAGTTCTGTTCCCTTGAGAAGATACAGTAGTCAATGATTCAGCTAAGCTGAAGACAGCCAGGTGATCCCAATTAATTAGGGACAAGAGTGATGGAGTGGGAGGAGTTTGAGAAAATTTAATAGCGGTCAGTGTCAAGGTGGGTGGGCAGAAAAAAATACAGGTTCAAAATAGTCACTGAAGCAGAGGAGGGCTGCTGCAGATCTGACCCAAGTAGCGGAGCTGCAAGAGACTGGGCACAAGAGAGAGAAAGACTGGTGAACAGAGCTAGCCAATGGAGGGCCCAGCTAGGCAGCATCTGACCAATAGGCAGCTCAGACTCTGGACTCCTTTCTAATGAGCAGTAAAGCCGGTGCCAGGGATTTAGACCAGTCCCACTGTGCTTCCTTTCGGTTTACCTGAAGTTTTGAGGGTGGCGGTCCAAAGAAAGGGAGCCACGGCAGCTTGGGAGCCACGCCCAAGATGAGGAGAGGAACTGCTGGTGCTGGAGGAGCCCGATCAGGGCCTCTGGATAAACGGGAAAAAGGAAAGGGTGAGATAAAATTAATAGGGAGGTAGGATGAAGCAGGAGAGCGGAGGCAGACTAGAAGAGGGACAGTGAGCCTGAAAGGGCACAAAATAAGTAGTTTACTTAAATGGGAGGAGTGCTTCTGATAGCGAGCAAGGCTGGGGGTGGGGGGACTGGATAAACAATGGGGTTGAGAGGAAAAATTAGAATAGCAGGCTGAGACTTAAACTCTAAATGAAATCTGAAACTTTAAACAGCTTAACAGCAGGATTAAAATAGAACTTAGCCAAGAAAGAGCTGTAATCAAATAGTACATATGTACTTGCAGTAAAAAAGAGCAGTAATCGATAATACATATGAACTAGCAGTTTGCCCTTACACAATCTGAGCTAAATGTTTGCAATTAACACCAGCATTAAAGAAAATTCACAGTCTAGGCAAGAAAAATACAGGTTCAAAATAGTCACTGAAGCAGAGGAGGGCTGGTGCAGATCTGACCGAAGCAGCGAAGCAGCAAAGGACAGGGCACAGGAGAGAGAAAGACCAATGAACAGAGCTAGCCAATGGAGGGCAGCCACAGACATTGCCAGCTATTTTCCAAAATTTCTGTGATACTTCTGGAGAAATCTCTTGCTTTCTGCATTTCCACAGTAGGGGCAGCAGAGAGAAACTCATTAGAAATTTTGCGAAATATCTGGAAATGGCTGGCAATGTCTGTGGCTACTACTGTAGGCAGCAGTCGACCAATAGGCAGCTCAGACTCCAGACTCCTATCCAATGAGCAGTAAAGCCAGTGCTGGGGGTTCAGGCCAGTCCCACTGTGCTTCCTTTTGGCGTACCTGAAGCTTTTTGGGAAGCAGTCAGAAGAAGGGGACCACAGCAGCTTGGGAGCCACACCCAAGATGAGGAGAGGAGCGGCTGGTGCTGGAAGAGCCTGATCAGGGTCTCCGGTTGCAGCTTTGAGGGCAGCGGTCTGAAAAAGGGGGACCGCAGCAGCTTGCGAGCTGTGCCCGAGATCAGGAGAGGAGCCGCTGGTGCTTGAAAAACCTGATTAGGATCTCCGGCTGAAGCTTTAAGGGTGGTGTTCCAAAGAAGGGGAGCCACAACAGCTTGGGATCCAGGCCTGAGAAGAGGAGAGGAGAGGAGCTGCTGCTGGTTGGAGGAGCCTGATCAGGGCCTCCAGTTGAAGCTTTCAGGGCAGTGGTCAAAAGAAGGGGGGCTGCAACAGCTTGGGAGCCTGAGATGAGAAAAGGAGCCGCTGGTGCTCCAGAATGCCTTGAGCCACCCATCACAGCTTCGTATCTGTCCCAATCTCCCTTAAACCCTGCCATACTGTCATTCACTACTTCACTATGAAAGCCATTCCAGTTCTCTACCACTCTCTGTGTGACCAAAAACTTTCTCATGTCTTTTTAGAACTCCCCCCTGAGAACTTATAATTGTGCAGCCTAGAGAATGTAGTCCATTTTTTTGAGAACAATTCTGCTTTGTCAGCTTTGTTAACCTCATGTAGAAACATGCATGCTTCTACCATTTCCCTTTCTCCCTCCTGGTCGACACAGAATGCATACATAAAATCTTTATAATAACTGGGGATTGTTTTCTCCCATAAACAATCCCAGTTATAATTAGCCGTTATAACCTGTGAGTTATAACAGTGAATATGCTCTGGGTTGCTGTCATTCCATGCATGCACACACTGCTTTTCGTCTGCACATACTGCTTTTCATCCATTCACATTACTTCAATCCCTGACTTCAGAACATCATTTTCATCATGTGTTCTTTAACATTTTAACAATTTATAAGCCATATTACCTCCCAGCACCACAGATGAATATCAGCATTCTGATTGTGATCTCTGAGAGTGTCAATGTAACAGTAAAAACTACCTGAAAGCTGACCGCATCTGACCTAGGGCTACCAGCGATACTGAAGCACTCCAACTACCTGTACCTCTCATTCTAAGATGATGTGTGGAGATAGACAAGCAGAGGCACTGGACACAAAGAGCAACCTCTCACATGTGGGGGTGAGGCAGAATTAAACACCAATTTTGCTTTCAGACTGTAAAGGACAGCTCCATCTACTTGTCAGACTGTTACTTTTTTTGTAGTAGACCAATGCAGGCTAGAAAACAGTCCCCAGCAATTATATAAAATAATGCATGGGTAGGTGTGGAAAAAACTCTAATTTCATACACACCCTCAGTGTGTGGTGCTATTATAAACCCCTTGAGCTTTGCTCATGGGGTATGAAGTATCACACACCTTTGGTGTGTATAAAATTCTTATTATGCACACCTACCCATGTATTATTCTATATATCATTTCCTAATATGTGCTATCTTAAAGACAGCTGATCACCTTTGTTGCCCCCTCTGTTCTTATTCCAGACTTTCCTCATCTTTGTTTAGATGAAAGGAACTGAACCGGATGCAATCTTACTAGCAACCTGTGAATATTCAGAATCACCTCCTTCTTTTGGCTACTGATGTCCTCATTGCATCCCAGCAAACCCCTGGCCCTTCCATATGCTATACTGCACTGATCATTTAGTTTTAGGTTATCACAGCTGATATACTCCATGAGCTTGATTCTAAAACACTTTAGACTGTCACAATCCCCGGGTGCACTGAATACACAGCACATGAGGCTTGCAGCAGTCTGTGGCCAGCAGCCTGGATTCTCAGCCCCCTGGCTCCCATGTGCCATGTGCTGTGAGTTAGAACAGCTTTTGCTGGTCTAACTTAGCAGACTTTTTTAAAGGGTTTGCACCAAATATCTGGCACAAGCCACTATAAAAACGGTAAAGTGTCGCAAAGGCACGTGACCTTTTAGAGTCGGATGCAAGGTGGGACAATGTGGTCGGTGCAGCGCAGGGTTTGGGGCAGGACTTGTGCAAGCCCTGCATCAACCTCTGAGAATCGAGCCCCAAGTCTCTCTCCCCCCTGTTGAAAGTGACACCGTTACCTCATTTATTTAATACTCCATTTTTGGGTTCTTCCACCCAGTATGCATGAACGTGCACTTCTTGGCATTGAATTTGAGTTGCTACGGTGGGGATGGTCAAGATACAATGCAGTGTTTCAAGTTACTGCATGACAAAAGGGATTAACTGCCACTGAAATTGCTTTGTTTACTGCAGTAACTCTACTGCAGTATGCTGCAGCTTTGATTTGCATCCTGGCCAGCACCAGCTTTTTAGCCTGTCTACATCTCTGACCATTTCCTTAACTCCCTTTTCACTGTCTACCCTCCCCCAGAGTATGGTATTGTCTAGAAACAGACATACATTATCACTGGCTTTCTTTCCTGTATCTGAGAAGTATATGTTAAACAGTGTAGGCACCAAAACAGAGCCTTGGGGAAACCTACTAGTGACTTGCATGATAAATGAACATTGACCATTTGGGACTACCCTCTAGGACATGCATTCCAGCCAGCGCTTCTTGTCCACTGAATGTGTCAATAAATTAAATAGATCTATCAAATTCATTTGACATTACCATCCCTTAGCAAAACCATGCTGCTGTTCGTCCTGCAATGAGTGCAACTCCAGGAAAAATCCACTAACTACTCCTTGACTATGGTCCTCAACGTTTTTTTCAGTACAGAGGTCAAACTCAGCTGCTTATTTATTTTTCTATTTATATATTTCAAAATTTTTACCATAAAAGACATGCTGAGATGCTAAGAGCTTGGAGGTGGGGGGGGACAATATACTAAGGTGCAAATGTAAAAGTATTGTGCAAGCCAAATAAAGTGCAGAAATACCATATGTTACAGATGTGCAAACCAAACCAATAATCTATGCAAGCTAAATGCAGAACAAACAAAATGCACAAGATAAATAGAATTGCCCTTATACTGGAGCGGTAAGCAACCTAACCAGGGCAGACTCAGAGTGCAGCAGGGTTTGAGCGAGCTATGGGAAGGGGTGGGATCAGGTGCAGTTGTAGAAGGGAGGTGAAGTCAGAAAGAAGGGACAAAAGGGGGGGGGGAGAGCTTAGGGAAGTGAAATGAGAAGGCAGCTTGGCCAGCAGAATATTTCCTGGGAGCAGGGAAAGGTTAGCAACATGTTAAGGAGAAGGTTGGATGTAAAAGGGGGGGGAGGGAAGGATAGAGGACAGGTAGGGATACAGGGAGCAAAGTCAGTATTTGGATATGAAGGAGACACAGTAGGCAAGGTGGCTAGTATCAAGGGAGTAGAGGTCAGAGATGCATAAAGAGAGCAGTTGGGGGCATGAGCAGGACAGTCCAAGGGCAAAACAGCAGAAGCAGCTAAAAAGGAGGCCAGTCTGGCAAAACTGGACTTGGGAGTGTTGCTGTTGATGATGTTACCATAGTTGAAGATAGGGAGGGTCATCTTGGAGACAATCTCTGTATGGACAGGGAGCGGGATACTGCTTTAGTCCTGTAGAGTGCATCGGGTTTAGGGTGGAGCTTGAGATGGATAGCATCTATATGTTCTGAGAAATCTTGATTACTGTCCAGCCAGACCCCAATATACTTAAAGGTAGAGACATACTATAATTAATTGTATCACAATTCAGGGTATGGAATGGGGTGAAGGGGTGAGCTTGGCAATCCTCTACTGGAAAAAAAATTATAGAGACCATTTTCTTGGCATTGAGAGACAGTTCATTTCACTAGAACAAGTGCTTGATGTTGTCAAAATCCAGCTGGAGTTGCACAGTGAGATCAGAGGCAGAGGAGCCAGAGACAAAGAGCACTGCATCATCTACATACATGTGGATGGATTCAGAGAAGCAGGCAGCAGGGAGATCATTTAGAAATACAAAAAAAGAGGATGGACTCTTGTTACACGCCTGAACAGACAGGGAGTGGGAGGGACAGAGTTCTTCGAATATGGGTAGCTAATGCCCTGCCCTTAAGGGAGGAGCAGAAACAACTGAAAAAAGAGGGAGAGAGACCTGCTGTCTTAAGCTTATGCAGGAAGAGGTGGTCAGTAACAGTGTCAAAGGCTTTGGCCAAGTTGATAAAAAATGGCAGAAGTGATCTGGCCCTGGTCCATACCAGAGAGCATAGTCCATGAGCAAAAGGAGGGGTGAGAAGGATGTGGAGCAGAACTTCCTAAATCCAGACTGAAATGGAGTTAAAAGGTAGGAAGCAAGAAAGCAGAAAACTGTGAAAGGACAAGGTATTCCTGGAGCTTAGTCAGGGAGGGAAAGAGAGAAATAAGGTTGTAGCTGAAAAGAGAGGAACAATTTTCTCCTTTAGGGAGAGGGATGACAGTAGCCTGTTTCCAAGCATCAGGTTCAGTAGCTGAGAAGGAGAGACTGAGGAGGTGGGTAATAGGGATGGTAATTGCAGGAGCAGAGAGATGTGGAAGCCTAAGGTTGAAGCCATTTGGACTCATGCCTTTGAGGGGTTTAGGAACAAGGTGGACCTTGTGGGAGGCAGAGGGAGTGGTGGGAAAGAGGAGAAAAAGTGTTTAAGAAAAGGCAGAGGGAGGGGGAGTGGATGAGAAGAGGAAAGAAGGGATTAAGAACTGGTGGTGAAAAAGGAGTTGAAAGAAGAGGAAAAGGCAGCATAGAAACAGAAAGAGAATGTGTTAGCAGATAAGGATTATTTTGCCCACCTAGTCTGCCCATGTTCCTGCCTACATTATCACCACAGATACTACTTGATCTCTGTTCCATTATCTCCCCCTTCCTTACTCCAAAGATTCCCTTGCGACTATCTCATGCATTTTTGAATCCCACCTCTGTTTTTGCCCTCAGGAATCCACCACCTTTCTGTGAAGAAATACTTCCTCTCATCCTTCCTGAATTTACCTCCCTGCAGCTTCATACCATGTCCCCTTGTTTTTGTGCACCTCTTTTTTCTGTAAAATACTTCCCTCTGGTATCTCATTTACCCTGTGAGGTATTTAAAGGTCTCTCATCACCCCCTCTCCCTCCTCTCTTTCAGTGTACACGTATTCAGATCTTTAAGTCTCTTCTCAAAGGGCTTCTGATGCAGACCATGTACCATTTTGGTTGCCCTCCTCTGGACTGCCTCTGCTCTGTTTATGTCCTTCCAGACATGTAGTCTCCAGAACTGGACACAGTATAGTAGGTGGGGTCTTATCAGTGATTTACTGCATACAGAAGCAACACCACTTCCCTCTTTCTGCTAGTGATAACCATCCCTATGCACCGCAGCATCCCACTAGCCATCATAAATGACTTCTTGTACTTTCTGTCTGTCCAACTTTAGGTATTCCAGTATAATTACTCTCAGGTCTCCTTCCTGTTTGGTGGTTGTCAATGACACCCCACCCATTTTGTACTCTGTCCCTGGCTTCTGTGCTCCAAGTGCAATATTTTGCACTTTTTGTCATTGAACCCAAGCTGCCACACCCTTGAACACTCCTCTAGTATTCTCAGGTCACTTCTAATCCTGCCCTCCCCCCAAAAGTGTCCATCCTATTGTAGATTTTAGTGTCATCCATAAAGAAGTAGACCTTCCCTTCTACAGTGGTAATCATGCAAAAGTATCCCATTAGCACGCAACGTGTGACATTGTTCATTAGCAGCATACATGTTATTTAATGGTACCACGCATTTGCTCGGTAGCGGTATGCCACACTACCGAGAAACTTGCATGATTTCCACTGTACCTCCTTTGTAATGTCACTTGTAAAGACATTAAAGCGTGCCAGTCCCATCACTGGTCCCTCAGGCACCCTGCTGGTTACACTCCATTCGTTGGATGGAACCCTGGTTGTCACCACCCTCTGCTGCCTATTCCCTAACCAATTTCTTACCCAGCTAACCACTTTGGGACCCACCCTTGAGTTACCCAGCTTGCTTACAATTCTCCTTTATGGAACAGTGTTGAATGCCTTACTGAAATCTAGATAGGCTACGTCAGCTGCTCCACCCTGATCTAGTTCCTTGTACACCCAGTCAAAGAAATTTATCAGATTAGTCTGACATGACCTTCCCTTCCCCATGAATCCAGGCTGCCTCCGATCCTGTATCTGATTTGATTCCAGATATTCCACAATCCTTCCCTTCAGTAGTGATTACATTAACTTTCCCACCATTGATGTCAGGCTGATTGACCTATAATTGGCAGCCTATTTCCTGCTACCACTCTTGCGTAGTGGGACTACATCTGCCTCCTCCAGTCCTCCAGAATTAATCCTATTTCCAGTGAGTTGTTAAATAGATCTGCCAGCGGTGCAGTCAGAACCTCCCTGAGCTCCCTCAGTACCCTTGGATGCAACCAATCCAGCCTCATCACTTTGTCTACTTTTAGATTAGTGAGTACCTTCAGAGCTGTCTCCTCCAAGAACATATGAACATACGTACCAACATACATACAAACTTACAAATGTGCCAGCAGAAACAGACCACCCAGTCTATCTAAGTCTGCTCAAGTGTGCAGCCAACACTCCTAGTTTTCAGCTGCCTCACCCCCTCCCCTTTGCCGTTCCACTGCCACCCCCCATCTCACCCACCCTCACTCTCCTCTGTTCCCTGTCCCATGCCCTTTTGAAGCTGTTCACAGATTTACATGATACCACCCATTCTGGTAGGGCATTCCATTTTGCTACCACCCTCTCTGTGAAATAGTGTCTCCTCATTTCCTTCCTAAATCTTCCCCCCTCTATTCTTAGCCTGTGCCCCCTGGAGACCCTCCCCCTCCTTAACTTAAAGACCACATCGGCCCCATCCTTATTGATTCCCCTCAGACACTTTAATATCTCTATTATGTCCCCCCATCCCTTCTATCCTCCAGGGTGTACATATTCAGGTCTCCCAGCCTGCTGTCATAGTCTCTCCCCTCCATTCCACATATCATCTTTGTTGCCTTCCTCTGCACCCCCTCCAGTATCCTGATATCACGCTTTATGTATGGCCTCCAAAACTGCACACAGTACTCTAAGTGTGGCCTTACCAGCAACCTGTAGAGGGGCAAGTTCACTTCTCTTTGCCTGGATGAAAACCCACTTGCTAAGCACCCAAGCATTTTTATTCATTTTTGCAGCTGCTTCCCTGCACTGGGCAGTGTTGTTCATGGTCCCTGTTATCATTAGCCCTAGGTTCTTCTCCTCCTCAGTGATCCCCAGCTTAACCCCCCCAGCCAGTATTCTCTCCTTGGGTTCTTCACCCCAAAGTGCATAACCTTACACTTCCTTGTATTGAACCACAGCTGCCACCTCTCTGACCACTCCTCTAGCTTGCATAGGTCCCCCTGCAGCTGCTTCCATCACTGTTCTCCATCCACTATTGCTCTGATTTTGGTGTCATCAGTGAACAGACTTACCTTGATCACCACCCCTTGTGCAATGTCTGATATGAAGAGCCCAAACAATAGTGGCCCCAACCCAGAGCCCTGTGGCACCCCACTCCTCACTGGCTTTGGAGTTGAGAGCTCCCCTCTCACCACCACCTGCTGCAGCCTGCCACTCAACCAACTTGTAATCCAGTTCATCATTTTTGCCCCTACCCTACGCCAGTTAGCTTCCCCTCAAGTTTCCCATGAGGCACTGAATCGAAGGCCTTGCTGATGTCCAAGTAAAGAACATCCACCACATGACCCTTATCCAGCTCACCTGTCACCCAGTCATAATACTGTATGAGGTTGGTTTGGCAAGACTTCCCTGAAACAAACCCATGCTGCCTTACATCCTGGAGGCCATTGTCCTCCAGGTATGACACCAGTCTTTCCTTTAGTATCATTTCCATGAGTTAGCACACTATGGAGGTGAGACTTAACGGATGATAATAATGGACTAGTGTCCACCTCCCTCCCCCTCCCTCCCTTCCTCCCTACAGTGCTCCTAGTACGTTTTTGTTGTCACTTCCATTCTTCTTCCTTTATGAACACGGTTAGTTTTTATTTGTTCAGTTGTTCAAACCATTACACATTTCATAATACAGTGTGCAATAAAATAAACTTGGATATAGGTAATACATAATATTAAGGAACTTATAAATTTTAAAAATGAATAACAATGATTCTAGAAGATAAAAACTAGCACAATTTAAATTCTAGTAAGCAATAAAATAAAATAAGTAGAGATATCAAAATCTCAGATTGATTGGCTTGCCACCCACACTGCATGAAGAATTTCAATCGGAGACACGATTAAGTATGTAGAAGAAACAGGCACACTCCACTCCTTATGCCGGTAGTAACACCAGCACCAAAACTTGGATCATATTATTCCAAAAGATGTACATATTTACTTCCAGGTAGCAATTAAAAATATCACCATGTTATTTGTTCCAGAAGGCACATACCTAATCCTTAGTAAATGGGGACATATATATAAAGTGCAAATGTAGTGCAGAAAAGATTTGAATTATGTAGTAAACTAAAATGTGCCCAAATACATGCAAAAAGAAGACAAATGTGATATTAGTATTTTACTTTGTGAGAGAGAACTGCTGTGTAGTTGATTTGGTGCTTATCATATCAAATATCAGGGTAAAATTTGCTTAAATCCTGTACATTGAAATGCCAGTGAACACTTATACAGATCAAAGTGAAATCTGATTACAAAATGGACAAGGCGAAATTGGCTAAATGAATGAATGACCCAACGATGTCTGAGTTGTGACTATTATTTGTAAAATTTCTCAACCATTTGCTTAGTTAAAACAACCATACACAGCCTTCCAGCTGCAAACATTTTTCACACACAAGTTGGTATGCTTTTAAAGTCCCCTTCACTCGTAGCTATAAAAGGCTGACTTCACATTTCCACCAGGTCTCAAAAGGTCAATAGATGAATAGACTGCTGTCTCAAAATTCAAAGTTCATTAATACAAAAGATGTATAAAAACATTACATTTTATCACATCCATCACAGAACATACATAAAGTATTAATCATATGAGAAAATAAATAGGACATTATAATATACGATTATAAAGCAGCATAAATAAAAAAAATTGTAAAATAGATTACACTCAGGGTTAACTTTTTAATCTTATTGGTAAAATTTACCATGCCATACATTGTCTTAATATTTTCCAAACTAAGCAGGTACTTCATACACATATCCTTATTTCCAGCTTATCTACTGGGATTAAAGGGGTTATCCATTTGTCTCTTGTTTTTTTTCATTTCATCACATACTAATAACTTATGCTGTAAACTTTCTTCATTATCCTTGTTACAGTTACATTTTTTCCCATTCCCAAACTGACCCCACCATTTATTATATTGTAAATTTACAATGCCCATTCTTTCCAACCTCATATTGCACAAGTTAGTCCTATGTTTTTTATTTTCATAATATGCCAGATATATTTCCATTTTCCCATTTACTTTTATATGAGAATAGTATCCATATCTATCTAACTCATGTATTCTGGCAAGATCAGTTTGTAGCACCACATCAGATAATCTTTGAATAACTGCCTTCATAAACAGGTTTGCATTAATCATGGCTTTATTGGACCATATATCTTCCATACCAGAATTCTTTACTAAATTTTTCAAGCTTTGGAACCACCCATTCATACCAATCTCACCTCTTAATCTCTCCAAAAAATCAACCCAACATAATTTAGGAAGCCTATCCATAGACATTTTCGCTATCTTCTCCCAGTATTTTATAGCTCTAATATTAATTTTAACATTTAGAGCAGGGATACCTGCTTTTAATCTCAGAAAAGCTGTTGGGCAATCCAAGGGGAGCTCCAGCGTATTTCTTAAAATATTATTCTGGATAGATTCTGATTTTGTGTCTCCTGACTACAGGCCCCCTATTTCACAGCCACATAACATCTCGCTAATGGTTTTAGCTTCAAATGTTCTCCTTAGAGCCATGAAAGAATTGTTAGCAACCTGTTAGCGAAGACATATATAGCACTCTTTGAGCTATATGATTTGTTTTTTATCCCACATATAGGAGCATCCCACTTCAAATTATTCTCAAATATAATTCCAAGATACCTGAATGATTTCACTTCTTCTACTCTTTTATTATTAATTTTCCAGGAGCGTTTCACATAATTTGTTTTCCCAAATTATATTATTTTGGTTTTCTCAACATTCAACTCTAGTTTCAATTTAGCAAATGACTCCATCGCACTTGTCATTGCCCTCTTTAGGCCTAAAGGCATTTGTGAGATGACCAAAGCATCATCTGCATATAATAATAACTGAATTTTTCCTTATTTATTGAAGGGGCAAATGTATCGATTTCAGCCATATCTCTAATTACTGTTTCAATATATAAATTAAACAATATTGGGGCTAATAAACAACCTTGATTAACCCCTTTCCCACTTTTATCTCTCTTGAGAGTACACCATCTCTAGAATAACACACTAGGGCAGTGGTATTATAATGTAACCTTTATAATATTTTTAACAAATGCTTATCTATATTTAACATTGTCAGAATCCCCCACAGTTTATTTCTATCCACTGAGTCAAAGGCAGCCCTTATGTCAACAAAGCATACATAAAGTACACATTTTTTCCTATGGACATATAATTCCAATAGATAATTCAGCATGAAAACCAAATCCAATGTGTTACATTTTTTTCTTAAAACCACATTGGTACTTAGAAATTAATTATTTTTCTTCTACCCAAGCTAATATTCTCTTCAATAACAGGTGGGTACAAATCTTTTGGGAGATAGACAATAAAGTTATTGGCCTATAACACATAGGGTCATGTTTAGAACCTTTTTTAAATAATGGAACAATTATCCCTTTGTTCCAATTTGATGGTAACACAAGGGATTGAACAACTGTATGAACAGATGTAACAAAACCTTTGTCCAGTGGTCGTTATTATTTAAATAAATTTCAGTAGGTACACCATCAAGTCCTGGTGCGTTATTCCTTTTCTGAGCTTGTATTACCTCCCTTACTTCCCCAAGAGAAAATAAAAAAGGGAGACTTGATCACTTTCCTCCTTATCCTCCTATATACCACTGGTATTGTCATATCCATAAATCCTACTAAAATGACACACTCACTGTTCTTCTCATATCAGTCCTAACAGATTGTATTAAATATTAGTCTCACAACTTCAAAAGGCCACCAATGCCCAAAATATTTGATTATCTTTCTTAAGGATAGAGTCCTGTAATTTACCCCATAGTAAAAGGTTGCAGATCCTTTCCTTTTTATGTATCATGGTTTTGTATTCCATTTTTAAATTCTTAAAGGCCTTCAATATAACCAAAGAAGTATTTTGTATCCTAATTTTACCCACTGTTTTAATCTCTTTCCTTAAATTTCTACATTCATAATCAAACCATGGCTGGGAACAGCCAATATTAGCCCTTATCACACCTCTTTTCTTAGTACTCACAGCCAAAATTATTTGTTGCATATAATGTTCAAAATATTGAATTTTCTCAATTACTCCAACCATACTCATTATATCTACTGGATGTTAAATCAAGGCAAATCAAGGTTCCTCTATGATGACACCCTCAGTGGAGACCAAGAAGAATGCTGGGGACATCCACAAGGGAGACCCACAAAAGGGTGGCAAGGGACACCACAGGGGAAGGAAACAGCTTCTGACAGGGGACTCAGTTGTTAGGGGTGTAGACCTGGGGAAGGGAGAGGAGAGGGAAGTAAGGTGCCTGCCTGGTGCCATGGCTTGGAGGAACAGTAAGCACATCCTCATGATTGCAGAAGCAGCATCACAGGAACAGGGAAAGAGATATCATTGTCCACCTTGGGACAAATGACCTAGCTAGGCATGAGATCAGTGCAGTGCAGGATGAATTTGTGGAGTTGGGGAGGAGCCTCAGACAGGTAGCAAGCACAGTAACCTTCTCAGCGGTGCTGCCAGTCTATGGCAGGGGTGAGGCTAGGGTACTGCACACCATGCAGTTTAATGAATGGTTGCAAAACTGGTGCAGAGCACAGGGCTTTGGCTTCATTGGGGACTGGGGGTCTACCTGGAGAGATGAAGGTCTATACTGGCATGATGGTCTGCATCTGTCCAGGAAGGGAAACAAGCTCCTAGGTGACAGATTTAAATGCTTCCTTGGCAAGCTTTTAAACTAGCCAAGGGGGGAGATGCTGATAGGAAGCAGGAAAGTTCAAGCCTCCCCCCACAAAACATGGCAGGTAGTAGGGTAAACACTGAGGTACAGAGCTTGACAGAGGGCAGGACAAGGGTAAATGGAAAAATAGACAAGGGCAATAAAAGCAGAGATCAGGTAAAAAAGGATAAAGCCAACATTAAATGGAGGGCAATGAGTACCAATGCCCGTAGTCTGGGAAACAAGCTTCCTGAGCTAGTAGCCCTGATGGAAGAGGAACACTTGGATATTGTGGCAGTCACAGAAACATGGTACATGGAGAACCATGACTGGGATTCCAACATACCAGGTTACACAATCTGCAGAAGGGACAGGGAGGGTAAAAGAGGAGGTGGAGTAGCTCTCTACATAAGGGACGGGATCAAAGTTACAAAACTAAAAGTAAAGTGGGAGGACAAGAGGCACTCTGGGTCACCTTGGAGACAAGGAATGGCATCACAATCCACATAGGGGTTGTGTATAGACCCCGTCTCAAGGGGAGGAAATGGACAAGAAAATGATAGAGAATATTCTCAAAATGGCTGAAAAAGGGGAGATATTGTTGACTGGGGACCTGAATATGCCATATGTTAACTGGATGATATGGACTGCAGCCACATCCAAGAGCAGGGTCATTCTCGATACCATACAGGCCCCACAACAGACTGCTAGTGGTGGAACCCACTTGGGAGGAAGCAATATTAGACCTGGTACTCTCAAATGGAGAGAGGATCACAAATTTAGAAGTCAGTAGACATCTGGGAACAAGCGACCACTGCACAGTGTGCTTCACAATAAACACAACCATGGAGACAAGCCATACAAAGACAAGGATACTGGACTTTAGAAGGATTGACTTTGGCATAATGGGTGAATACCTGAGGAATGCATTAGCAAATGGCCAGAAAGGAGGTGTGGAAGAACAATGGAGAAAAATCAAAACTGCCATCATGGAAGTAACAAGCCTTTGTGTGAAACAAAGAAAACAAAGCAGAATAAAAAACTACTATGGTTCTCAAAAGAGGTGTCAGGGAAGGTTAAGGAGAAAAAGGGTGCATTCAAAAAGTATAAGGAATCACAGAAGGAGCACAACAGGGAACTGTATCAATTAAAGCAGAAAGAAATGGGGAAGGCAGTCAGAAAAGCAAAGGCACAAACTGAGGAAAAGATAGCCAACTCAGTTAAGAAGGGGGATAAAACCTTTTATAGGTACATTAGGAAGCATTGAAAGGTTAAGTGAGGGATAGTGAAGATTAATAAAGGAGAGGGGCTGTGAGCAGAGGGAGACAGTGAAAAGGCAGAGATACTGAATGAATACTTTTGTTAAGTATTCACAAAAGAAGGAGAGGAGGAGTTACCTAAACCAAACAATAGAAGCACTCTAGGTAGTGGGGTTGATGCCAGTCCATTTACAGAAGAAAGAGTCCTGAAAAAACTCCTAAAATTCAAGGTGGACAAAGTAATGGAGCCTGACAAGATTCGCCCTAGAATCTTAAAAGAACAAAGGGAGGACCTAGTAACACCACTGACCACACTTTTTAACAAATCATGGGATGATGGGGTGGTACCTGAGGACTGGAGGAGGGCAGATGTGATTCCCCTTCACAGAAGTGGGAGCAAGGCAGAAGCAGGAAACTACAGACCTGTTAGTTTGACCTCAGTGGTGGGGGAAATGTTGGAATCACTTCTTAAAGAAAGAATTGTTGAGTACCTAGAGGCCAGTGGGGCACAGGACCCAAAGTAGCATGGATTCACAGCAGGAAGGTCATGTCAGATGAACCTAATCGATTTCTTTGACTGGGTGGCCAAAGTAATAGACCAGGGAGGGGCTGTGGATATGGCCTACCTAGACTCTAGCAAGGCATTTGACACAGTCCCACAGAAAAGATTAATAATCAAGTTAGCCAGCCTGGGAGTGGGTCCCAGGGTGGTAGCCTGGGTAGCAAACTGGCAGTACAACAGGACACAGATGGTAATAGTGAATGGAACGCATTATGAAGAAAGGGGGGTTACTAGTGGAGTACCTCAGGGCTCATTACTGGGTCCAGTCCTCTTTAACGTCTTTATAAGTGACATTGCAGAGGGTCTGGAAGGAAAGGTATGCCTCTTTGCAGATGACAGAAATATCTGTAACAGAGTTGATACACAAGAGGGGTAGAAAGGATGAGAAGGGACTTGGCAAGGTTGCAGGAATGGTCAGATGTATGGCAACTTAGATTCAATGCAAAGAAGTGCAAAGTAATGCACCTGGGAAATAAAAATCCAGGAGAAGAGTACACAATAGCAGGGGAGGTACTAACAACAACAATAATGGAAAGAGACCTGTGGGTAGTCATATGAGATGACCTAAAGGTGGGTAAGCAATGTGAGAAGTCAGTAACGAGAGCCAGGGGGATACTGGGATGCAGAGAGAGGGGCATCACAAGTAGAAAAAGGGAAGTGGTTATCCCTCTGTACAGACAGTTGGTGAGACCCCATCTGGAGTACTGCATGCAGTTTTAGAGACCTCATCTATGCAAGAACATAGACGGGATGGAAGCAGTCCAGAGGAGGGCAACTAAAATGGTGCAGGGTCTACATCAGAAACCATATGAAGAGAAACTGAGAGAGCTTAATATGTGTACCCTTGATGAAAGAAGGGACAGGGGGGACATGATAGAAACTTTTAAGTACCTCAAGGGAATCAACAAAGTCCAGGAGGTTAGCATCTTTCAGAAAAAGTGATGTGTAAGAACAAGGGGGCACAATTTAATGATAAAGGAGGGATGGCTCAAGGGTAATGTGAGGAACATTTTTTTCACACAGAGAGTGATGGACACATGGAACCACCTTCCTGGAGAGGTTGTGGGGTCTAAAACAGTGGGGGAATCAAACATGCATGGGGCAGACATAAGGCAATTATAGTGGGGGGTTGCAGGAAGTAGGCTGTTGGTTAACTAGAATCTGCAGCTTATACAATAGGTAGGGAAATGGGCAGACTGGGTGGGCCAAGTGGTCCTTATCTGCCATCAAAGTCTATGTTTCTATGTTCTATCATATTTTGCTTTTGTATTATCAAATCAATTTAATCTTTTGTATATTTATTCCATGTGACTTTTCTCCCATACTTAATACACATATTGAGATCAGCCTCTTTTTCTTCATTAACATTTTTACTTTTTAACTTAATATTCAATACAATAGAGCATAATATAGGGAAGTGGTCACTATCCCACGATTTAAAGATCTTAAAATGCTTAACTCTATTATAATATAATGCTTCTACAATACCGAGGTCTAGTAGGGAAAGAAATCTCCCCCTCCCAATCACCTTAAGTCCTACTATTTAAGATCCTTAAGTTAAATTTATCCAAAAACTTTAATAGTAATTGACCTTTTGGATTTCGTACCTTGTCCTTTGATTGACGCACAGGTATATTTAAGAAATCATCAATTCCCCAATCCAGCACCACATTCTCAATACCACTACCCCATGTTCATTAAAATCACCAAACAAAAGTATAGATATCCCAGGATATTGAGATTTCAAAGATTCAGTATTCTGTCATAAACAATTAAGAATAACAGTCAGTTCACTTACTTTAATTACTGGAGGAATATATATGTTAAATAGTGCAACACATTTCCCCTGGGTTATAATAACAACATACATAAAATATTCATTATACATACTAACTTCAGGATTCTCAAGTTCAATTAACAGACTGTTACATATAATCAATCCCCCTCTAGCTCTACCATATTTAGAGGTTTTATATGCTGGGGAAATCCAGCTTTTATAGCCATTTACCCATATCTTATCCAATTTACTCATCCATGTTTCTTGAAAAAGCAATATTGGGAAATTAGCAAACCACTACAGACATGCTTTATCCTTCATCTTTTCTTTAAAACTAGCCACATTCCAGGGCATGAAATCTATACCTTTATTTTCATTATCCTGTCAGGTTTATGAGTCCAGTGTTACTATCTCATCCTCACTGTCACTCACTCTTATTGTACTATTAGACTGTCTCTCTCTCTCTAAACCTGTGTGGGGAACCTACTTCTTCATATTCACTATTCAAACTTTCTTCAGATTCCAGAATCACCAATCAATTAATGTGTACTCCTAATTGCTTTCTACCTTTTCTCATTATGCTATACTTTTCCTCCCCTACGTATGGGTTGTCTCAATTGGTTTCATGAATGCTATAATTCTAGGTTGTTTTACCATATCTTGATCTTTCTTATTGGTGTCAACCCTTACAACCTGCTTTCCTTTTGAATCATTAGGGATATTTATAACCGTTGTGATTGTTGTGTCAAGGAGGATTCCCAATTCACAAAACTTCGCCTTTTCTTTCAGAATGTCTCAATGTTTATCTACATTCTATAGGACAACACATAACCTTCATTTATAAGGTCTAACTTGATACCTGTAAACTGATCTAATATCATGGCAATTAATTTTTTTCCAAAGATCCCCCTTTATAAGATTACACGTCATCAGTTTTACTATATACGCATTCTCATTCTTTTGTTTTGGTACTCCATTTATAAAAATTGTAGGTAGCATTTCCTCTTCTTTGCTAGTGCCTAAGGAATGCACTAGTAAATGGGCAGGAAGGAGGGGTGGAAGAACAATGGGGAATAATAAAAACTACCATCACAGAGGTAACAAGCCTTTGTGTGAAGCAAATAAACAAAACAAAATGATGTAAGAAACCACTATGGTTCTCAAAGGAGGTGGCAGTGAAGGTTCAAGGGAAAAAGAAAGCATTCAGAAAGTACAAGGAATCACAGAAGGAGCAGGACAGAGAATTGTATCAGTTAAAGCAAAAGGAAGCTGGGAAGGCAGTCAGAACAGCAAAGGCCCGAACTGAGGAAAAGATAGCCAACTCAGTTAAGAAGGGGGATAAAACCTTTTTTAGGTACATCAGGGAGTGAAGGAAGACCAAGGGAGGGATAGTGAGGCTTAATAAAGGGGAGGAAGGGTGGACAGAGGGTGACTGTGAAAAGACAGATACTAAACAAATATTTTTGCTCAGTATTTACAAACGAAGAGGAGGAGGTACCTAAAACAAACAATAGAAACACTCTGGATACTGAAGTTGATACCAGCCCATTTACAGAAGAAAGGGTTCTGAAAGAACTCTTAAAACTGAAGGTGGACAAAGCAATGGGGCCTGATGGGATTCATCCCAGAATTCTAAAAGAACTAAGGGTAGAACTAGTGACACCACTGACTACCCTCTTTAACAAATCATGGGAGGATGGGTGGTACCTGAGGACTGGAGGAGGGTAGATGTGATCCCCCTTCACAAAAGTGGGAGCAGGGCAGAAGCAGGAAACTACAGACCTGTTAGTTTAACCTCAGTGATAGGGAAGATGATGGAATCACTTCTGAAGGAAAGAATTGTCGAGTTCCTAGAGGCCAGAGGGGCACAGGACCCAAGGCAGCATGGATTCACAGTGGGAAGGTCATGCCAGATGAATCTAATAGATTTCTTTGACTGGGTGACCAAAGTAGTAGATCAGGGAGGGGCTGTGGACATGGCCTACCTAGACTTTAACAAGGCATTTGACTCAGTCCCACAGAAAAGATTAATATACAAGTTAGCCAGCCTGGGAGTGGGTCCCAAGATGATAGCCTGGGAAAAGAGGTGGCTGGAGAATAGGACACAGAGGGTAATAGTAAATGAGTCCACTATGAAGAAAGGGGGTTACTAGTGGGGTGCCATGAGAGGTTCAGTATTAGGACCGGTCCTCTTCAATGTCTTTGTAAGCAACATTGCAGAAGGACTGAAGGAAAAGTATGTCTCCTTGCAGATGACACAAAGATCTGCAACAGAGTTGATGCACAAAGGTGGGTGGAAAGGATGAGAAGGACTTGGCAAGGTTAGAGGAATGGTCAAATGTATAGCAGCTTAGATTTAATGCTAAGAAGTGCAAGGTAATGCACCTGGGAAACAAAAATCCAGGGGAAGAGTACACAGTGGGGGGTGAGATACTAACAATAACAAAAGTGGAAAGGGACCTGGGGGTAGTCATGTCAGATGACTTAAAAGTAGGCACGCAATGTGAGATGGCAGTACGGAGGGCTGGGGGATACTGGGATGCATAGGGAGAGGCATCACCAGTAGAAAACAAGAAGTTGTTATCCCTCAGTACAGACAGCTGTGTGCAGTTCTGGAGACCCAATTTCTGCAAGGACATAGACAAGATGGAAGCTGTCCAGAGGAGGGCAACTAAAATGGTGCAGGGTCTGCACCGGAAGACATATGAAGAGAGACTAAAGGAGCTTAGTGTGTATAGCCTCGAGGAAAGGAGGGAGAGGGGGGACATGATAGAAACTTTCAAGTACCTCAAGGGAATCAATAAAATCCAAGAGGGTAGCATCTTTCAAAAAAAGAGGTGTGCAAGAACAAGGGGGCACAGTTTGAAGATTGGGGGTGGCTCAGAGGTAATGTAAGGAAGTATTTTTTCACAGAGAGGGTTGTGGATGCATGGAATGGCCTTCTGGAGGAGGTTGTGGAGTCAAAAACAATGGCTGAATTCAAGCATGCATGGGACAGCCATAAGGCAATTCTAGGGGGTGGGGGTAGAAAGAAGTAGGCTGCTGGTTAACTAGGATCTGCAGCAAATCCATTAGGTAGGGAAATGGGCAGACTGGGTGGGCCAAGCGGTCCTTACCTGCCATCAAATTCTATGTTTCTATGTTTCTAAAATTAACCTCTCTTTTTTCTTGGTCAATCAATTTAAGTGAACCCTGTTTTTTGTTAAAACTTTTTTCTCTGTTTTCTCAGTCCTTTTATAAATCCCTTTTTTTTCCATTTGATTGCTTTGTTAACCTTTCCGACCTATTTCCTGCCCTATCCATTATTTTATTTCTATTCTCCTTTTTACCTTTACAATACAAAGCACAGCCTTCTGCCTGTTTGGCATCCTTGATATTCCTGTCCTCAATATTTTGGGCTAATTCTCTTTTCCTTTGTTCCAAATCACTAATCAGCAAATCTGTTTCTTCCCTATCTCTGTTTCCAATTTCTGCTGTTATTGTTTGGCTTGTTTTCATTTTTAGATTTTTTATGTCATCATTCTCCTTAGATGTTTCTCTGTGTTTTAGTAAATCATTACTTACTACATCATCTCTTTTAGTAAACATACAATGTTTTTTCTCTTTATTAATGCCTCCTTTTTTAGGATAACTTCCTCTTCTTTTCTTCCTACATTATTTACAATTAGATCATCTGACTTTCTCTCCTTATATAATTGAGGAGGATTCCCTACATAGAATTTAATAAATGAATGAAAAAGTGTGTTTAGTTCCAACAATTGGGCATTACCAAAAACAATCTCCTTTTTAACTTCCTCTAATTTATCTATTATAAGCTCTGCATTTCCTGATCCTTCATGTTTCTTATTTACTATATCGATCCTTCCCCACCTTAAATCACATGCATTTTGTGATTCAGAGTAATCTAAATTATTAGCCATTTGTTTATTATTGATTTTTGGTGTTATATAAGGTGTCAAAAAGGACTCAAAATTTTGTAAAAATGATTCTTTTTACCTTGATATTCATTAATTCAAAGGTCAATCTTTTTTGCAAGCTTAAAGGCCTCTATACAAACTTGGTGATCTTTTTTCTGGCATTAGATTCATACTTATTTCATTTTCATTAAGCCCTACTCCCAATGGTTTCTTGTCACATGTTAAACTTTTCTCATCCATTAGATGCAGGCTGTAAGCTTCACCGACCCTAATCTTATTACTCAGGTTAGTGTAAGGGGACAGTATATTACTTCTCAGGGAGGGGCTGTGGACATGGCCTACCTAGACTTTAGCAAGGCATTTGACACAGTCCCACACAAAAGATTAATATACAAGTTAGCCAGCCGGGGAGTGGGTCCCAAGATGACAGCCTGGGTAAAGAATTGGCTGGAGAATAGGACACAGAGAGTAATAGTAAATGGAGTCCACTCAGAAGAAAGGAGGGTTACTAGTGGGGTACCGCAGGGTTCAGTATTAGGACCGGTCCTCTTCAATGTCTTTATAAGCAACATTGCAGAAGGACTGGAAGGAAAAGCATGTCTCTTTGCAGATGACACTAAGATCTGCAACAGAGTTGATGCACAGGGTGGGGTGGAAAGGATGAGAAGGGACTTGGCAAGGTTAGAGGAATGGTCAAATGTATGGCAGCTTAGATTCAATGCTAAGAAGTGCAAGGTAATGCACCTGGGAAACAAAAACCCAGGGGAAGAGTACACAATGGGGGTGAGATACTGACAACAACAAAAATGGAAAGGGACCTGGGGGTAGTCATATCAGATGACCTAAAGGTGGGCAAGCAATGTGAGAGGGCAGCAAGGAGGGCTGGGGGGATACTGGGATGCATAGGGAGAGGCATCACCAGTAGAAAACAGGAAGTTATTATCCCTCTGTACAGACAGCTGGTGAGACCTCATCTGGAGTACTGTGTGCAGTTCTGGAGACCCAATCTCTGCAAAGACATAGACAGGATGGAAGCTGTCCAGAGGAGGGCAACTAAAATGGTGCAGGGTCTGCACTGGAAGACATATGAAGAGAGACTTAAGGAGCTTAATATGTATAGCCTCGAGGAAAGGAGGGAGAGGGAGACATGATAGAAACTTCCAAGTACCTCAAGGGAATCAACAAAGTCCAAGAGGTAGCATCTTTCAAAAAGAGGTGTGCAAGAACAAGAGGGCATAATTTGAAGATGGGGGGCTCAGAGGTAATTTAGGAAGTATTTTTCATAGAGAGGGTTGTGGATGCATGGAACGGCCTTCCGAAGGAGGTTGTGGAGTCAAAATCAGTGGTGGAATTCAAGCATGCGTGGGACAGTCATAAGGTAATTCTGGGGGTTGGGGGTAAGAAGAGGTAGGCTGCTGGTTAACTAGGATCTTCAGCTTATCCAGTAGATAGGGAAATGGGCAGACTGGGTGGGCCAAGCGGTCCTTATCTGCTGTCAAATTCTATGTTTCTATGTTTCTATGATGGCTCTCCTCTGTTTGTTTATCAGAAAGTTTAACATCAGAAACACACAGCTCTGGTCCCATAATATCTATTGATTGCTGTAGTGGTTTTGTCTATTTAAACACTGAGAATTATCCTCACACCTTCTTATCTCTTCTAATAGTGGATGTATACTTTGAAAAGTCATCTCATTTAATTTTACCGTAGAAGATGTCATTTTTGGGTCAAATGTTTTAATACTTTTCTTATTTCCCCTTAGTTCCATTTGATTATAATTATATTTAGGTTGTAAAAATGATGTTATTTTCTGGCCAGAGGAAGATCTATCAGAACCAATTTTATCATGTTTCTGATCTTTACCATTTTTACTCTTTACTTTCTTGACCCTACAGGAGTATGTTTTTAGTTTTTTAAGTTGCATTCTCTCAAGTACACCTGGATCAGAGAACCAGAATATTATTTAAACAATCTATGAGACAAATATTTCCTATGAACACTCAGTATCTTCCGTATTCCACGTTTTCCTTCTGCTTTGATATTTTCTTCTTTATTCTTCCCACAAAGAAAGGTGATTTGCTTGATTGGTCTCCTTATTCCCACTTTATCTGCTTCAGTTTCTGTAAAGAATTCAAGATGAAAAGGATAGCTTTCCACACTAAAACAGAAACCGGAAGCCATGAAGGTCCTAAAAAGTATAATCTTAACCTCCAAGTTATATAATTTTAACATCAATAAGTGCATAAATATACCACTTTACTATATCATCTTTATACAGTGGTAGCCACAGATATCACCAGCTATTTCCAGATATTTCGCAAAATTTCTGAAGAGTTTCTCTCTGCTTCCCCTACTGTTTAAATGCAAAAAGCATCAGATATGTCTGGAAATATCACAGAAATTTCAGGAAATAGCTGGCAGTGTCTGTGGCTACTACTGTAAAACTACTAAGTAGCTAAATGGCACACAACAATAATACTGTATTAAATATAAAAGCTACTAACTAGCTAAATCAATCAATCAATCAAAATATTTATTTAAGCAGCATCGTATAGAAAGTGCAGAACATGGTGGGAAACAGTAGGTACAGAGTCTTCTCAGTCAAAAAACAGATAAACAGACAAGCATAGGGGTTAAAAGTCATGGGTAAGAGGATATAAAGTGGTTGGTTTACTAAAATCTGCAACTTATCGAGTAGGTAGGGAAATGGGCAGACTGGGTGGGCCAAGTGGTCCTTATCTGCCATCAAAGTCTATGTTTCCATGTTTCTATGACACCGTTGAGCAAGCTCATTTTCAAGGTGGACATGGGACAAACAATAGGTAATACAATATAGGTGAGATCAACATACGATTTCAAGTATTGTGTACAACAAATTACAATTTAGGTGAGATCAACATACAGTGTCAATTATGTGTACAATAATTAGGCAAAGGCAGTATAAATGCAAGTAAATGGTACAAAAGATTGTAAAAAACATTAATTTCAGATAAATAATTTGTGCATCGTATACAAAGTGCAGAACATGGGGGGAACAGTAGGTACAGAGTGTGCTCAGTCAAAAAACAGATAATCAGACAAGCATAGGGGTTGAAAATCACTGGTAAGAGGATATAAAGTGGATATAAAGTGTAGATGTGGGCAGGGGAGTGAAGGAGGAAGGAATGGGTATGGCACATGAGTAGAATCAACAACAGAAAGAGACCTAAAGTCATGACAAGGCAGGGGCAAGGTCAGAGAATAGAGCAAGAAGCTCTGAAGGAAAAGGGACCTAGGTCAGGAGGAGCAGACACAGGATTCCTTGAAATGGAATGTATATAAGATTTTGAAAGCTGCCAGACTAATAGGGTAACTGATTTTTAGATTCTTTTGAATCTTATTCCATAGAAGTGGCCATGTGTGACTAATAGAAGCCTCGCCAAACTGGGATTTGGCCTTGGACACTTTCAGTGAAATATAAGAGGCACTTCTCAGGGCATACTTACTTAAAGAGCAGAGAGGTAAGCAGTCCAAGATGTAATCAGGCAATTTATTTAGGATGCTTTTGTAGATCCAGATTGCAGCATTTCTCTGGTGTCAAAAGCTAAGGGATGACCGACCTACCGCCAAGTACAGGGAGCAATGATGGTTGGAATAGGGAAGACCCATTATAAACCTTAGAGCTCTATGGTAGAGCGTATCAAGTTTGGAAAAAGCACCTGCAAGACCCTGGCTGTAGAGGAAATCAGCGTAGTCTAATAAAGAGAGAAAGGTTATTTGGACTAGCCTCAATTTTGCATCCCTGGTGAGGAGATTTTTTTATCCTATAGAAAAGGCACAGTCTCATTCTAAGTTTCTTTATCAGCTCTTCTATGTGAACAATGAAGGAGAGTCAAGAACCCAGCCAAAGCCCCAAATATTTAAATTTTGATATGTACACCTACTATTCACCTAGTATTGTAGTAAATGGGGGGGAGTAGCCCCATTGTGGCCGGGTTTGCTATGTTAGCAAAGGGTGACAAGAACATCACTTTTTCTTCTTGGCATTTAGAAGCAGCTTCTGCTTTAGGAGCTGAGTCTGTAGCCAATTGAAATCATCCTGTAGTTCAAAGTATGCCATGTGGGGGGAAGATCCACTAGAGTAAAGTACTGTATCATCTGCAAATAGGTGAATGTGGGCCTTTTTGAAAGTATCATCGATTATGTTGATGTAAAGTGCAAAGAGCAGGGGACCCAAAATGGAACCTTGGGGAACCCCTCTCTGAAGGGCTTTCAAAAGAGACACTTCACCATCTGCTTTTACTTGCTATGAACGATCAGCAAGGTAATTGCCGAACCATCTGAGAGCAAGAGCATCCAGACCAATGGTTTGAAGGGATGTGAGAATCAGACTATGATCAATGAAACTGAAGGCCTTGCTTAGGTCCAGGAAAACTGCACAGATGAAATTCTTATTACCCAACTTACTCTGCCAATCATTAGAGACTTTAGCCAAAGCGGAAGTAGTGCTGTGTTGTACTCTGAACCCTGATTGTAATGGGTTGAGAAGTTTTGATGATTTCAGATGGTTCTTGAGCTGGGTGTTCATGATTTTTTCCAATAATGTAGACAGGATAGGGAGAAGGGAAATAGGCCTATAGTTATTTAGGTCACAGGGGTCACCTGACTTAAACAAAGGGATGGCATGTGCCATTTTCCAGATGAGAGGAAGGTTGCCTTGCGACAGAGATAGGTTGAACAGATGTGTAATAGGCGCAGCTAGGACCCTATAGCTCATCTTCAGAAAAAATGGGTCGATGTGATCAGCACCAGTGCTTTTTCTGACATCCAGTTTTAACAGGAGATCTTCTACCTCCTTCAGAGATGTGGGTTGAAGTGAGAAGGTCTGACTGGAGGAGGAGGCGCCTTGTTTATCAACCCCAAGTTGTGCTCGAAGGTTGCTGGTGGGGGAAGAGTCGAAGGCGAGACCTGCTGTAGCAAAATGAGTGTTGAAGGCATCAAGGATTGATGGTTTATCAGTGAGTGTGGTACTACCCATCAAGAGTTTGGTAGGCAAGGAAGTCCAGGCCAAATGGCCTTCTATACCCTTAATTACCCTCCAGAATTTAGAAGGGCAGTTGGCCGAGAGATCAAGTTGTGAGTGAAAGAAATTAGCCTTTGCTTCTCTAACCATTTTAGTGCAAAGGTTTCTCGCTCTCCTGAAGGAAATCCACTCGTTTGTTAGTTTAGTTTTTCAGGCAGTTTCCCAAAGCCTGTCCCTATTCTGCATTGCATCCTTCAATTCCTCAGTAAACCACTGACAAGACTTGTTCCTGACTCAGACCTTCACTAGTGGTGCTTGCCTATTAAGTACTCCTAACACAATTTCTTGAAAAATTTCATATGCTGAAGTGACAGATTTAGCTAGGTAAAAGTCCTGCCAGCGCATGGAATGGCTCAGCTCCAAAATATACTCCCCGGGGTCGAAGTTGCTTCGACATCTTTTGGTAGAAAATTTAGAAGCAGGTGGTGGAGCATGATTGGACCTGACACAAGCAATGAAGCAGTGATCACTGATGTCAGAGAAGAATACTCCAGCATGGGTAAACAAATATGGTTTGTTAAATAAGATAATATCCAGCAGGGTGATGTTGGTAGGATTTAACTTGTTTAGGCGGGTAGTTTCATTGATAAACTGGGTCCATCCAAGTGAGTCATAAAGTGTTTTTAGAGGAGTTGAGGCACTAGACAACCAGTCTAGGTTGATATCACCTAGTAGTACAGACTCTGAGGATCTATGACCCAAGACCTTAATTAAGTGATCCAGAAGCTGTAACCCTGCAGAAGGGGGGTCTGTAGCAGCCTGACACACAAAGTGAGATGCCAGGAGAGATTCTAACCTAAAGGGTAAGGCATTCAAACTTGTTTTGGACAGATGTAGAGTCAATAACAGAGATATAGAATTTTTCCTTAATGTAGATAGCAACTCCACCACCCCTGGAGTGCCTATCAGTTCAGAACAGTGAGTAAGCAGAGAGGTTTACTTGGAAGTTGGTTGTGGCTGGGCGGAGCCACATTTCAGTGACAACCAAAATGTCAGGGTTAGTATGGCATATCCAGGCCTGGATGGAGCAGATTTTTTCAACAGGCTGCACACATTAACATGCATAAAGCTGAGGCCTTTAAGGCTAGGTAGGTCGTTGGGTGACCCAATGGGAGATAAGGGTCCAGGATTAAGTTCAACATTCCCTGAGCATAACAATAGAAGGAACAGTAGCTTCCTGGATAACCCTAAGAGGAGTTTCAAGACTCTGATTCATTCATGTCTGTGGGGGGCATGATACCGACAAGGAGGAAGCTTAAGGCTGATGCCTAATAGGTTTAGAGTTATATGCAATAAGACTTTACCAGTGACGAATAATGGAGAGTATACTGGGCAAAGGGACAGTTGTAGGTCCGCAGGGGTGTGTCCTGATAGGGTACCAGTATGCCAAGAAGGATGTGTGTCCAAACATGGAAGGAGAGAGTGGATGGCACAGCTAAGGTATTCAATAGGGTTTAGAATGTCCACACATTGTATATCCCTG
Organism: Neoceratodus forsteri; assembly: GCA_016271365.2. NCBI lineage: Eukaryota > Metazoa > Chordata > Ceratodontiformes > Ceratodontidae > Neoceratodus > Neoceratodus forsteri. The sequence continues at coordinate 801,877,105 of CM057454.1, forward strand.
GGTGTATTCTTCTATGGCGAATTTAAATAGAGGGTGCAAGATGTAAGCAGAGACACACATAGAAGCAACCATTAGGCAGTGCCTGTACTCATCTTATGTTAAGAGCAAGGAAGGGATGTAAGCTGAGTATCTAGGATTCAACCCTGGAGAGGGATAATAAGTCCAGGAGCATTATTGGGGCATAGTGTATTATAAGTACACAAGAATAACACCTGGAGGAAGTAAAGAAAGGTTCAAGATTCTAGTGGAGTATAATATGCCAAGGATATACTGAATACAATTCTCTGGAAATTTTGGTGGAAAATGGGTAAGGCTTGGAATATGCAAGGTATCAGTAGATCAAAAGTTCAATGCCTGGGGCCGAGTAAGGTGTATGAACTAATAGTGGAGAACTGTATAAAGAGGGTATGCAAGAATGGGATCAACAAGCTTTATTTGAGGAAAGGGATATAGCTTGTGGTATGCCCGCGTGGATTGCTATAAGAGAACCAAGGTGACAATTGTAGTTGTAAGTGGTTTGTCTTGTAGGATGATGGTGGAAGGAAAAACCAAAAAAAAGGGTTGCAAGAACTCAGCAGTGACCAATTAGCTTAAAGGGGAGGGGCTAGGACTGTATTTAATAGAGGCCTGGGTTGGGACGGGCGGTGTAGAAAGAAAACACTTGCGCAATTAATTTCTCTGTGAAAGCCATTAAAGCTGGCAGGAAAGCAGAGAGAGAGAGAGAGAGAGAAAAAGCTTGAAGGAACCAATTGCTGAAGAAGCCAGAAGGCTGCAGCCAATGAGGTGCAGGCTGTGTAGCGGGGTATCCAATTGGTGTCCAGCGAGGTTCCCTGGTCAGGGAGGCAGGCTTACCCGGGTTCAGGTGCTCGTAAGTCGGGCAGGCGATGGATGACGGCCGGCAGATCAGTCAGCTGCTGCTGCCATGAAAAGCGAGCTGCCGCCTGGTCAAGGGCACCTGGAAACAGGGAAGAAAAGGTCAGGGTTAAAACAGATAAGCAACCTAACACAAAGAAATCAGCTGAGGGCTAAATTGGTGGGCGGGGATTACAGAAATGGGGCAGTGCAGAGACAGAAGCTGATGACGTGGAGCAGGGAATTAGCAGACAGCAAGATAATAACACACAACACTTCACAACCCTATGACAGCAGTTCGTAAGAAGTATCACACTTACTTCAGCATTATTAGTCCACATTTCCATCAGTGATCAAATTCTTCTGATAAGAGAAATTGTTTTAACAGAGTTCTTAAGCTAGCTTTAAAGTTTGCCCATTTATATAGTCAAAGTGTGTTATCTACAAAAGACCAGTTAAGGTTTGGATGGGTGAACACAAATTTGATATCATAGGGCTTTCATAATCATAGTTGAATAACAATATTATAGCTTGGGAAATTGCATTTGGAAGGGCATGGCCTTTTCATAAAGATATATTAGAAAAGGGATGAGGGGTGTTTGTTTTATTTTTCAGATAAATTAACTGCTGTTGAATTTACCTGCTTTGGATATACCACTTTTTTTATTAATTCATCTTTTGTTGTGAAGGGTAAAGTTAATAATTGCAGGGTCGGACTGGCCCACCTGGATACCTGGAAATTTCCTGGTGGGCCCCCCCTAAGTTAGGTAAGTGGTTACCTTCTAAACTCTGAAAACTTTTGCATTTATCATCTTTTTTCTAATTAATGGGGTATCTGGGACACTGTTGGTACATGTAAAATGCAAACACAGAGCTAGTGTATCAGACTGAAGTGGAATATTGATATGAGTGTGTCAACCTGGGCCCTCCTCTATTGATTTTCCAGGTGGGCCCTTGTATCCTCTTTCCAGGTGGGCCCTCTGTACCCCAGTCCGACCCTGAATAATTGTAAGCATTATTAAAACCCCACCATTGAAGATGGAAGGGTAGTTTTGTTTAGAACTGGTATGTCCATTCAAAGAAATTGTGTCTGAATAATTATATTATGGGGGATTTTAAAACTAATTGGTCCCATAAGTAGTCTGAATCCCTTCATGAACTTATTCAAGAATTTTGACTGCATCAAATAATTTCTTCTCCCACCAGTACAAAATATAAGACCAGATAGAAGATCACAATGAACTGGGTAGTGATCATTACAGGAGTTCTGACCTGATGACTTGAGTGACCATAACCCTGTTTTTGTTAATGGACCACTTAGAAATTGGGGTCACATCCCCTTTTCATCAATTTATGTAATATGAAACATTTAAATGTTGAGGCATTTAAGATGGCCCTTTTGTTCGTGGATTGGTCCTTTATGTAAAATGTAAGGATATTAATTTTGTTTACCCCAGGTTTTGTATAATTTTTAAATAAATTAAAGATTGTTTTGCCCCTGGTAAAGGGATGTGCATTAGGGAGAACACAGAGAAAAAGGTAACTTTTGAAATTCAAGCTGAGTTAAGGGATAGAAACACAAAATGGGTCAGTTATAGAGTAACCGGCTATCCTCTTCTGTTTTGGAATATAAGTCTGATCTTCAAATGTAATGTGCCCACCCTCAAAATAACATTAGGTCCTGACTCCACTTCTCAGTAGCTTCCTTGCTTACCAGGACTGGTGAGCTCCATTTGAAAGGCAGGACAAAGTCAAAGTTCGAGCTGAGAGGGCAGGGCAAGCTGAAGAGCAGGCTTGCAAGCAGTTTTGGTGCTTTGCTGCGCTGTAGTGCAGAGTGGAGCAGCTCAGCTTTTGAAATACATAATGCCAGCCCCCCAAAGTGATGTTGGGTCATGTTGATGGCATGACAACTCTCTCTTGGTCCAAGCTATCCAAATGACCACAGAGACCCACATGCTTATAATCACCACTGTAGGCATGGCCCATCACCTCAGATTCTTAAGGAGCCACATCTGCAACCAGGCCGATCAAGTCACCACCACTGTTCAGCATGCCTCCTGCCACTCCTTCAGCTGAAGCGCATACTTGTCGGCTTCCCAGGATGGTCCTCAATTTGAGAAAAGAAGGTGATACACATTAGTATCCCTGTACTGTGTACACAGTGCCAGCCCCCCTGTTTCTGTTCCTGTGCTTACCTGCAGTGGCCATTGATGGCCCTGCAGCCATTCCATGTTGTCCTGGTAGAACAGTAAACTGACCAACCTCAGACACTAGGTCAGATTGGCAGGGACTAGTGACCACATTGGTCAGTGGTCTACACAGCCACCAGCCACACTAGTGCCAACATTGCTCCTGTGCGCTTTCTTCTTTGCTTCAACTTCCTGCTAACTGTAGCCCACACAGCTGGTAATGTTTCTAGAGGTGTATAGGACAAATCCCCATAAGGGGACGCATTCCTGGATGTGGGCTGCACTGCCAGGCATCCTGTGTTCACAGCTATTTTCACCTTGGCACATAAAGGAGGTTGAAGCCATGGGTTTCTGGTAGCCTATATACTATTAACCATGGAATACCTAGGGTAATGTTTAGGATGTGCCTTTCATTCCTGTTGGACCTACTCCTGCTGGAGGATAAGCTGCAGTGGGAGCAGGAGTGTGGCCTCTGGCATTGGCCTCAGGTGTACAGACCTCACCAGTATGTGACCACCCTATCCTGTATGCAATACATCCAGTGCTTCCCATGGATCACAGCACTAGGCAGAACCTTTGCAGCCTCATACAAGCTGATATTGCACCCATCATTGGATGGTCCTGTGCACTGTCTATGGTGCAGAAGCTACTATGTGCCCTGACATACTATGTCACAGGCTCCTTTCAGAGAATGGGCAGCAACATAGTCAGTATCAGCCAGGCCACAGTGTCCCATTCACTGTACCAAGTAACAAATGCTCTTGTCTTCCATGTGTTCACCTATAAATCCTTCCTGGGAACAGATCAGGCAATGTGGGCCATGAAGCTGGAGTTCTATGTACAGCAAGTATTTCTAAACATGCTCAGAGCACTGGACTGCTTCCACATTGTGCTACTGACACAGGTGCTGCAAAAGGATGCATACCACAACTGAAAGGGCTTCCATGGTATACCATGTACAAGGTGACCATGATTGAGCGCCTACAAAAAGGGTTACTCAATCACAGCACCTGTGTACAGGGCTGCCTAGCAGGGTAGCAAGCGGATACCTGGGTGGGTGAGGTAGGGCGAAGGGAAGTACATGGGTATATAAGCGCGTGGGGGGGAAGGGGAGGCAAGGTATGTGGGAGGGTTTGTGGTGGGCAGCTGCTGACCTGGCCCACTAGCGTGGTGGGTTGGGTGGTCACTTGGGATGTGCAGGGTTCGGGTTCTGTGTGGCACCCTTTTTTTTTTGCTGGTAGGCTGCTTTTTATTTTTACAAGTTTTTCACCCCTCCCAATGTGCACCCCCCTGGAGCTGATAATCTATTAGTAGGGGGGTGTGGGGTGCCCTCTTTATCCTTGCCACAAGTGTGCATCACCGAAATTCATTTCTTGCAGTGTACACTCACCGTAAAGGCAATCGCTATTCTGCGATAGCCATTATGACATAGAACCGGCTTCCACAGCATTTACTTGCAGGTGGTCTCCAGTGCCAATGATATCATCCTCAATGTGCATTCTAAGTACTTAGGATCCTGCCATGATGCATACATATTTGACCGGTCACAACTATGGACACTGCTGGAGACCAATGGGGTACAGGCAGGATGGATGGTCAGTGAGTGCAGGTGTGGTTTTAGTAAGATGCCACTCAATGTGCATACATACTGCACCTGACTGTGTTCTACTCCCCCCACAGGGGACGATGGATACTGACTGAGGCCATACCTAGTGACACCCTACCACCTACCATCTACAGAAGCAGAGGAGTGGTACAATAAGGTGCTGTAGGACCTGTGAAGTGGTGGAAAGAACATTCAGACTCCTGAAGATGCATTTCTTCTGCCTGTATTGTACAGGCAGCATAATGATGTTTGCACTCAAATAGGTGTGCTAGTTGTTTATAGCATGCACCATGCTATAAAATCTGTCTGTATGCCTTGGCATATCCATGCTGGTGTACTTACCTGAAGAGGGTCAGCTGGACGGTGATGGTAGATAGAAAGGAGTTATAGTGACAGCGTGGGTGCAGCAATGGTATGATAGACTATCCGACAGACACAAGAGGTATCTGCTGAGGCAGAATGCATTGATAAGTGACATTCCCACTGTGGGCTGGGTAGCTGCAGTGATGTGTGGACTTGGCTGGGTGGTGGGATACCCCAGGAGTGTGCTGCAGTAATGAGCATGTGTGAACTGAGTGGTGTGATATCCTATGGTGGGAGCCATGGTGATGTGCATACATGTCCTGTGTGATGTGCTACCTTAGGGGTGGTGCACATGTGTCATGTTGCTGCAGGTCAGTGACTGTGTGCCAAGTTGCCTTGACTAGCCCCTTGTCCTGCCATCCTGTATGCCTGGCTGTGTAGGGTGTGCCCAGTTCAGTTGTGGGCTGAGAGATGGCTCTGTCAGTGCCTCCAGTGAGTCCATGGTGAGGTCTTGGTATGTGCATTTGCTGGGCTGTGCACAGGGCAGCCATAATGGCATGGGTTGCTGCACAATCTGCTATTCAAAGTTGTCCCCTATCCAGCACAGCTTGCTGAAGGCACCTTGCATCATTGCTGCAAGCTATGCCACCTCAGAGGAAGTGGGATCAACACTCAGTTCAAGTCACAAAAAATGGACAAAGGCTGTTTCATGCTGCTGCAACAACAGTTTTTATTTTAAAGTCCCAAATGTGCAAAACAAGTAAAATGTGCACAGATCCAACAGATGAGAGGACTCGCTGGAGCCCCCATGTTTCACGCCTAAATGCTCTCGGTGCTTAGTCAATGTCTGTTATTATGATGTCTGTTTCTTTGCAGCATGCATATGTATGAAATATTCCAGAAATGTATTGTTTCCTGTTTTCTCTACTACAAATTATTTACTTGAATTAAAACTAGTTTTAATTCAAAAATAGATATAGCATTTCTGTTTTTGAGATAGAGCTGCCCCAAAGCAAAGTGGTTTCAGTAACAGCTTCTGAATGTTTCTCAAGAACTGTGTTTTTAGTGTTGACTGGCACTCATTTTATTTAATAAAGCCCTGTTCATTTGAAATAAGGGCTATATACTGTAAGCTTCTCCTGTGGTGTGATGGGCTGGGGCATTGAGCAGCTCAGCCAGTAGTAGTCTAGACCAGGGTTCTAATTCTAAATGTATGGCAGCTTAGATTCAATGCTAAGAAGTGCAAGGTAATGCACCTGGGAAACAAAAACCCAGGGGAAGAGTACACAATGGGGGGTGAGATACTAGCAACAACAAAAATGGAAAGGGACCTGGGGGTAGTCATATCAGATGACCTAAAGGTGGGCAAGCAATGTGAGAGGGCAGCAAGGAGGGCTGGGGGGATACTGGGATGCATAGGGAGAGGCATCACCAGTAGAAAACAGGAAGTTATTATCCCTCTGTACAGACAGCTGGTGAGACCCCATCTGGAGTACTGTGTGCAGTTCTGGAGACCCAATCTCCGCAAAGACATAGACAGGATGGAAGCTGTCCAGAGGAGGCAACTAAATGGTGCAGGGTCTGCACCGGAAGACATATGAAGAGAGACTCAAGGAGCTTAATATGTATAGCCTCAAGGAAAGGGAGGGAGAGGGGACATGATAGAAACTTTCAAGTACCTCAAGGAATCAACAAAGTCCAAGAGGTAGCATCTTTCAAAAAGGGTGTGTGCAAGAACAAGGGGCAAATTTGAAGACAGAGGGGGGCTCAGAGGTAATTTAAGGAAGTATTTTTTCACAGAGAGGGTTGTGGATGCATGGAACGGCCTTCTGGAGGAGGTTGTGGAGTCAAAAACAGTGGTGGAATTCAAGCATCCATGGGACAGTCATAAGGCAATTCTAGAGGGTGGGGTTAGGAAGAAGTAGGCTGCTGGTTAACTAGGATCTGCAGCTTATCCATTAGGTAGGGAAATGGGCAGACTGGGTGGGCCAAGCAGTCCTTATCTGCCGTCAAATTCTATGTTTCTATGTTTCTATATTATATAAGTTATTGTGTATGGAAATTAATGGCTACCCAATAGTTTTGCATATTCTAAAAGTTGCTGTGCATGTTCTATCATCAAGAATACCTGTGTTTACCATCCCTGTAGGCCACATATGGATGCCCCCTCTTGCAATTCAGGGACAACTCCCCAAGCAATGATTTAATGGTGGGGGGCTGCTTGGACCCAGAAGGGTATAGTGTGACACTGAGGAAGTCTACCAAATGAAGCTGGTTACCGTCACCCCCTACCCCCCCGACTTCCCCTGTCCACTCCTCTTCAGAGCTGTATGTAATCTTGTGCCATTGGACATTTCCTTTAAGATTCATTTGGGACAATTTAGTATAGAAATGCAGGCTATAGTTGGGACCCCCATCCCATGCAGACACCCTAGGCCATTTAAGATCATTTGACGTTATAGCTTCAATAGTTCTTTAGTTTGACCTGTGTTGTATTTGTATATTTACTCTATTAGATGGTACTCTTAATTAGCATGTTGAAAACTCTAGTACTATATAGGCAACAAGTGTGGTGCAAAAATTGTTTACTATTGTTCTATGTATTTTATATTGAAAAGTAGAATAAACTATAAATACAAAAAAGAGTACCTGCGTCCCTGATCACGCTGACTCCCACCTGGCACACGCTTTTGTTTTCACTGATGGTGACTTGTGCAGGCCCAAACCTGCCTTTATGACCACATTAACAATTTGCGATGCCTGACCTCAGGGTGAGTGAGTGGATTCCTCTCAGAGTGTGGTAGCACTGGCAAGGCAGAGCCATTCCTCGGCTCCCTCATTCTCTCTGTAATGGCACTCACTGACTCTCTTTGCACAGAAATGTAATTTTTTTGATATACAGTATAGTGGTCAGACCCCATCTGGAGTACTGCGTGCAGTTCTGGAGACCCAATCTCCGCAAAGACATAGACAGGATGGAAGCTGTCCAGAGGAGGGCAACTAAAATGGTGCAGGGTCTGCACCGGAAGACATATGAAGAGAGACTTAAGGAGCTTAATATGTATAGCCTCGAGGAAAGGAGGGAGTCGGGGACATGATAGAAACGTTCAAGTACCTCAAGGGAATCAACAAAGTCAAAAGGTAGCATCTTTCAAAAAAGTGTGCAGAGCGAGAGAGGGCACAATTTGAAGATGGGAGGCGGCTCAGAGGTAATTTAAGTATTTCTTCACAGAGAGGGTTGTGGATGCATGGAACGGCTTTCTGAGGAGGTTGTGAGTCAAAAACAGTGGTGGAATTCAAGCATGCATGGGACAGTCATCAGGCAATTCTAGGGGGTGGGGGTAGGAAGAAGTAGGCTGCTAGTTAACTAGGATCTGCGACTTATCCATTAGGTGGGGAAATGGGCAGACTGGGTGGGCCAAGCGGTCCTTATCTGCCGTCCAATTCTATGTTTCTATGTAGCACTTACTTGGCAGAGCCACAGCTCAGCGCTCTCTTTCTCTCTCTCTCTCTCTGTACTGGTGCTTGGCACCACTCACTAGTTCCCTCTACAGAATCATATACTATAAAAAATAAAATATGGATGATCATAAACAACTCGCCTTGTGTTTCCATCTCTCACTTCAATCTTGAGGTCCATATGCTGTTTTCTCAAACCCTCAATGGAAAAACAGGCTTGTTGTATGTGGTAACCCATACCTTATTCTTATTTAATTTCATTGCAGATTTCTCCTTGTTGCTTTTCAGAGAAATACTGTAAACAGTTTCACTACAGCCAATCATTTAATTTATTGGGTCTCGACAGTGTATTTTATTTGGGTATTGTCAGACAAAAATGGGCCTGTAAATGACTAGTTAGTGTGCATGGCTGACTTTCTAAAGCTGAATGCATCTGTCTAGTTCTTGTTTTAGCATCTTCTAACAGTACCACTGGTATGCTTTCACATTAATGTTTATCCACATTATTGTCCTTTGCCTGGCTTATTTTTACCTTGACAAGTGCATACGACTTTCTTTTCAGGTTTCAGGTGTTAGCTTTATTGTTATTTGTATTCTTCTGCTGTTCTTGTTGGTTTTTTGGGGGGGATGTCATTGGGTATGGCAGTCGTACTTTGTTGCTTCCTTTCGAAGAATCTTTTGAAAATGGATGAAATCATTCAGTGGAAAATTAAAAGCATTCAGTAGTGAAATTATGTTTTAAAACCATTACAAAATGCACTAAAAATTATTTGTGATGTGCATTGGCGTAAGCCATAATTATTCTTACCTGACACCTTCAGAGGCCCTCCTCTTCATACTCTAAGTCCTGGACACAAACAATGGGGCCCATGCACTATTGAGAGGCCAAGTACGCACAACTGGTGTATACCCAGCCCACATGGCTCTGCCATCTCAGACAGGTACACAGTGGCCAGCATACATGAATGATGGCCACTGATATGTACCTATCTGTGGCCACCCCACCCCCTTATGCTACTGCATGGGAGCAGATTGGAGGACTCAGGTGAGCATCCAATCATGTGCCCATCCCAGTCCCCTAGTAGATCCCCTTCTCCACAAGAGCAGGGGATTATTGGAAGACACAGGATGTCTGATTTCAAAAAAGAAAGGTGAGTGCATGAATTGCTGCAATCAGCCCTCCCTGTCAGCTTAGAGGGCTGGAGCAGCACACTGGAGGAATTCCTGGTCCCGCTACAGCCAGCAGGTGTTATCTAGGGGGTCACCCAAATGATATGGCAGGGTCCTCACTGCCACCCTCCTTGCCTGGCACTCTGCATGTTTGTAAATGGTGTGAAGTGTGGGCATGCCCCCAGACACACCCCGAGACTGACTGTGTGTAGCTGCATGACTGGCCAAGGATCCAGGGAGGAAGGGATGTGAGTTTTTTCTGTGAATGCCACAGACTATAAATAGGGGTATATACAAAACTAAACTGAACATGTTAGTAGTGCTTAGTTCTTTGTATAAGTTGACTGGGGACTAACTGCTCTCAGTAGCAGTGCCTTTACTGTGGAATATATACTGTCTCTCCACATTTGTTTTTTACACCTGAGTGTAGTAGAATTTTAACGCAGTGCTTAAACATATCTTTTTTGCACATGCCTTCTCAATTATATTATTGTTCATGTTGCAGTTTTATTGTTTTTAGTTTATTTATTTATTTTAGTTATTTATTTATATTTATTTCATTTAATAATGTTAACGGGGTAAGCCCACTGTTTGTTTAGCAGGTTATTTATGTGGTATATGGGAAGCAGATGAAAGGATCCCTTGAAGCCTGTATAAATTTGTCTTTGAGCCTTTTTCCTGTCACCAGACAGAAGTCAGAAAGGGGGGAAGGTGCAAGGAAAAGGGGATGGTAGGCTAGGATAGTAGATCCACTTGGGGTGGAGGAGAGTTGGCTGGGGAGGCCCAAAGAAGTGATAAAAGGCTGGGGCATGGTAGTACAGGCTGTTTTTTCTCCCTCCAGTTGAAACTGATCATGGAAATCAGCAGCAGATGTCATCAGTAGTGGACTTACTGGCAGACTGGTTAAGCAATGTGATTGGTCCCACTGTAAAAGATAGGAGGGCTAGGTTGTAGGACAAAATGGTGGTATGGGAGCCTCACATAAAGAATGTCAGGAGGGTATGGTGAACAAGTGGAGGAGAAAGGGCCTGTAGGCTGAAAATGTTCGATGCCTGCCCATTTCCAGCATACTCAGGAATTTAAGGCATGATGGGAGAGAGACCATGAGCATCCTGGCTCTATTGCAGCAGGCACTGGGATGCTGATTCAGGCCTCATATATAAAGGAAAAAATGGTAACCCCTAGCAGGCACTGACTCCTCCCACACATCATTGCAGCTGGTAGGAAATTACAGGTATGCAGGAGCAGTGGGAGTGGGGGAGAAGAGTCATGAGCTAAGCCTTGCCAGCAAGAACAGGAGAAGGGTCCTCATGGCCCCCCTTGGGAGCCGAGTCTGGTGCTGATGCGCTCCTGGTTGGGTGGGCTCGATAATGCGATACAGCAACCAGGGAGGAAAGGTAGCAGGGCAAAATAAAAGTAGTGTAATAAAAAAAAAAGAATGTCTAGTTCCTGATTCTTAGCAGTGAGGGAGTAAACATATTCCAGTTGCTGTATAAGGGTCCCTGGCTTGAGAAAAAGTTCGCTTCTGATACAGTGCTGGCAGGTGAGTCGAGCTGTGTGAGTGTCCCTGGGTATAGCCTCAATGTGAAATTTAAGAACTGTTGGTGTGGACATCCTTTAAAATGAAGTCTCAGGGGTTTAACTCCCATGAGATGGCAAATGATGCCTACCTGAATTTTGCAATTCCACCTGTAATGCAGAGCTGCTATAGTGTATATCAAGCAGACTATTACACCTCACTTTGTTAATAATTTTGGCTGCCTGAAGAATCAGTATTATGAAGCTGCAGCTGGGGGGAACTGAGGGGTTTTATGTGTTACCTAGGGCTGGAGACTGATATGAAAATGGTAGTCCTCTTGGCAGCTCGAAGTGGAGTGGTAGGGGAAGAGTCACTAACAGTTGCCATGGGGACAGGAATCAGGTATCTGGGGATGCTGGGAGTTCATTGAAACACCCTCATACAAGGGGTGGTTTGGCAACAAGGCTGTTTTGCTTTCAAGTGACCTGGGGAGAGACCATTTCAGTCTCACTGGGGGCACAAGCCAAAATGGACAGAAGACTGCACCACATCAGCAGTGAGGCCTTTTGGGTGGTAGGCTGTGGCGTGCATATGCAGGATGTCTTGTGGAGCACATCAGCTGCTGTGCAGGTGGGACCATGGCATGCATGTGCAAGCTGCCATTTTGAGAACAGCAGTTGCCATGCAGACAGAAGCGGCAACATGCATGCACAGACTGCCATCTTAGGCATGGCAGTGCCATGCAGAGTGGGTTTTGGGAAGTGTGGAAGCTGAGTATAGGCATGGCAGAGCCAAGCAGCTCAGGAGCTTTTGACCAGAAAGAATCTATTTGTCTTGCATGTAGCAGGAAAATGCATATCATAGATGTTTTTTAAAAAAGAAATACACTATATATGAATAAATAAATGGCTTGTATGATGACACGCCAGCGTGGGGCAAGCTGTTTGGGAATGTATATTAAAATGGGTCAGGTTGAAGGGGAATGAATAATTCATGTTATAAAAAGGGGGGGGAGGCCAACGGTTGAGCTAAGGGGACAGCACAAGGAGGAAATTGCCAGCTTTTCACTGGGAAGCATCACACATAGCAACTATAGTGGCTAGTGATGACAGCAGGAAGGGCAGAATGGGTTGCGAGTTGGGAGAGTGTTAGTGGAAAGTCAGGCTGGCACGGCAAGACCTTCCTCCCCATGAGGATGAGTTATATCTATATCTATATCTATATCTATATCTATATCTATATCTATATCTATATCTATATCCATAACTTGATATCGATATCAATATCTATATCTATCTATAACTCCAGTATATCTATATCAGGTACAGTATGTTAATAATACTAGCATGAGATTAATGCAGTATTTTACACAGTGCAGCCCTGTGAGCACAGAGTGCTAGGATGCTAGGGACAAGTTGTCTGTGTGTTTATTTCTTTCAGCTGATAAGAAGGACATGATGTTGGGCAAAAGCAGTGTGGTGGAAAAGAGGGGTACATAAGAGTTGGAAAGGCTGTTACAGGCACTGCTGCAGGCGAGAGACTAGGCTTGGTGGGAGACTTGTTTTCTGAACATGAGCAGAGTTGGAAAACCCAGAAGAAAGACTGTCGGGTGTTATGGTGCAGCCTAAACCTCCTGCGGCGCTAGTTCCATTGGGGGTACGTATGGGACCAGGGATGGCAGGCCAGCATTCAGTGAATAAGGTACAAGAGAAGAAGAGGGCATCAGCACCATGGTAGCCAGTGGCCAGGAAGATAGCAGCCAAGAGGACATTGGATAAGAAGGTGGTGCTGTCCCTGAGGCAGTAGAGGTCACCAGCAGCACCAGCCAGCACAGATCAAGGTAGGACTAATTTTGGAGAACAGAATCCGAAGCAGATGAGAGCACTGCTGGAAAAGACAGTTAAAGTGGGCAAACCTAGAGGGAAGCAGGTGTCAAAAAGGTCCAGGAGTAGCAGGAGGGAGGACTACCACCCTGCCAGCTGGACCAGCAGCTAGTCAGGGGTCCTGGCACAGATGTTGCTGGTTTGGGCAATGCCTAGCAGGTCCTCTGCACCAGTTTGGACCCTGCTACCACTCCTCTCCCACAATCTCTCCCCCTAAGGTTGGAAAGGCAGGAGGTAAGTGTTCCAGGAGGCTAGCCTGGAGCAGAAGAGTCACTGCCAGATGAAGCCCTGTCAGAGCCACATAGTCTTGTGACACCAATGGAACTTCTAGAATAGAAACCAGTACACATGTCCAGGGGGGAGAGGAGCCAGCAGCAGACATTCGGTGTCTGTGTTGGAACAGAAGCTCAGAAGGCCCCTTAAATACCTGGAAAGGAATGCCTGAGATGTAGGAGGTCCGCTGCCTCTGGCATTGGTATTGGTGTCCCCCATAAATGATGGTGGAGTTCAAGGACAGGAAGCAGAGGTCCAGTTGGATGCCTCTCCCCAAGTCCCTAATCTCCATTGGCTGGATCGGTGCTTCCAGTCAATGGGAGCAGTGGTGAGTAACAAGAGCCAGGAGATGGTTGGTGATCCCCATTCCAGGGCCTACTCCCCCCACGGCCGGCTTCATAAGCCTAGGGGAACCTGTTGGGTCACATTTGACTGAGAAAGTGAGGTTGCAGATTTTGGTGGTGGGGGGGTTATGTTACATATTTTCACACATATATTGGTCCTGGGAGCTAGAGGAGGAAAAGGAGAAAAAAGGCAAGGAGAAATGAGCAGTGGTCAGATGATGGGCACAAATCCACCACACATGAAAGAATCTGGAATTTGTCACATTGGCAGGTAAAGCAAATAAGCAGCACCACAGAAAGCTCATGATTTGTGGAATTATTACAGTAGGGTCATGGTCATACATGTGAATAAGCCAGGGTATGGGTGTCTGGAGTATGACAGAGTATTCTGTCAAAAAAAACAAGCCAACCTGTCCAGACGTTGGAAGCAGCGATACAATGAAATTTTACTTCACAGGTGAATTTCCCACTAAGTCCCTAAATTGGCCTTGTGGATCATTTTGCAAAGTTTTCCTCTTTTATAGCAAATTCACCAATTGTGACTTTGCTTTGCTTTTATTTTTTTTTAAGTACAATTGCACTTAAAAAAACAAACAAAAAGCAAGCAAAGGAAATGGCAAATATGCTATAAAAGAATATTCATTTGTGGCTAGTGGTCCCTCCCCCCTCCTGAACACATGACCATATTTTATTTTTAATTCCCTGGTGCCTAGCGGACCCACCCCTCTCCCAAACCCATTCTGGTATTTTACTATTAATTCCCTAGTGTCTAGTAGACCTTCCTGAACCCATGTCTGTATTTTATTTTAAATTCCCTGGTGTCTAGTGGACCCTCCCCCTCACCCCGAGCACATGCCCAATTTTATTTTAAATTAGCTGGTGTCTAGTGGACCCTCTTGCACCCATACCATATTTTATTTTTAATTCTCTGGTGTCTAGTGGACCCTCCCCCACTCTGGCATGTAGTGTTCCCCAGCCCCAGACCCACTCCCCCCACCCCAAACCCAAGTGGGAGACCGGCTCTGTCCACTGCTCTCCACAATCCATGGCCAGTGGCCGCCCGACTGAGACGTCAATGAATAAATGAGCTCACTCATTCATTTATTGACAGCTCAGTTGGGTGACTGCCAGCCATGGATTTGGGAGAGCACTGGGGACCTGGAGAGAACTACCTGATAGAATGGAAGAGGGGTTCACTAGACACAAGGGAATAAAAGAAAAAAATACTGGCACAGGTTTGGAAGGGGGGAGAAGCCACTAGACACCAAGGAATTAAAAATAAAATACAGGCATGAGTTTGGGAGGGTCCACTGGATACCAGGGAATTAAAAATAAAATACAGGCATGGGTTTGGGAAGAGAGGGAGTCCACTAGACACCAGGAAATAAAAAAAAATGTAGGCATGGCTTCTGGAGAGGGGAGGGTCCACTAGACACCTGGAAATTAAAAGAAAATACTGGCAGGGGTTCGGAAGGAGGGAGGGTCCACTAGTCACCAAGGAATTAAAAAACTATGGTTATGGGTATGGGTTTGGGTGGGGGGAGGCACTACTAGCCACTAGAGAGGAAATTAATTGTATTTTATATCGCAATCAGTGCAAGTGGGGGGGCACTAAGCTCTGGTAGAGAGTCAAGACAGACAGCAAAATGTGGAGTTTGAACTCTGCTGGTGAAGTTGCCAAACTCCACTAGTGGAATTCCAACTCTGCATCTTGCAGAGTTTTTTTTGAGGAGGGTGAATTTCAGATCCACTCCACAGAGTATTTCTCAGAAATTCACCCATCTCTAATTGTGAGGTATTGGACATGACTTTGCTGTAGATCATAGAACATGTGGGGGTCACAGCACATGGACAGTGGTTTTTGAGTCAGGAAGGCCCCTTCCCCAAAGAGAAAGGCTCAGGGAGTTTCAGCCTGTGGAGTGGCTGGGACTGGGTGTTGCTACAATCATAACTAAAGCATGTTTAAGATGAAGCAGTGCTGGTTCAAGCATGAATGCATGGCCTGCAGGAGGCTCCATCTATTCACACAGTGTAAGCCAGGCAGTGCTGCCTCCCCGGTCATTTCAGAAGTGGTAAAACTGCCACCCAATGCCAGATCAAATTAGACCATGGCTGCTGCATTACCCACACCAAGTGACTGCTCAGGCCCTAGCAGAAAGGTTCTCCACAGGTTTTCAAATCCCATATAAGGGCCCTTGTGAGAGATATTAGGCTGAAAACCTGAAATCTGCCAGGGTCCACTCATACTTGGTCAGGGAAAAGCTAGCCAAGGAGCTGAGAACAGGGAAGATTAGTAGCCCCTTTTTATCTCTGCCTTCACGACTGTTGTGGGTATTCTTCATTGGGCTTGTTCCCCAAAAAGCCACAGGGGAGTTCAGATTGATGCACCACCTGTTGTACCTGAAAGGGGATGTGATCAATGACTGTGTGTAGATTTTGGGGTTTCACTGGTGAAGGCATAGACAGAAGGCCTATGCATGGTGATTGATACACTGGCCATGGTCTTTTGATTACCGGACCAAAAGGTACAGGTCTTGTGGGACTTATTGGTCAAGGTGTATTGGGCCTACACAATCACACTGAGGGTTGTAACAGTTGTTGGGGCAACTCAACTTTGTACGCAAATTAATCACAATGGTAAGAAAATTTCTGCGCAGTATAGTAAAGAGAGGGAGGGAGAGGCTGCTGCAGACCACATCATAGACTCTGGATGACGGAGGGTATGAAGGAGGATTTGGTGGTATGGATGGATGTTTTTTTTGCACTGCTATAATGGCATGCCAATTTGGCTCACAGCTATTGCCAGCAAAGAAATGGAGCTCTACATGGATGCATTAGGGGGCTTAGCTTTAGGGGCGTATTTCCATGGAGTGTGGTGTGCTGAGCAGTGGCCAACCTGTTGGCAGAACACTGACTTATCAAGGAATGTGACCTTTTTGGAATTCTTCCTGAATGTGATGGTACTATGGGTGTGTGGGGAACAGTTTGGGGATAAAAAGGTGACTTTCTGGTCAGATAACATAGGTGCAATACACACAATGGACAACTGGGGCCAAGAGTGTTGATGGGAGATTTGATAAGATTTTTTGTTTTGAAATGCCTAATGCTACTCATCCATTTTAAGGCATTACATGTGCCTGAGATAAACAACAACATCAGTGATGCTCTTTCTCATTTACAGTGGCAGAGGTGCCAGGCACTGTTGCCCAAAGTGGAGGAACACCACACACACAGTCCTAGAATTCCTCTTAGAATTCCTGAGTCAGAAGTTTTGGAGTTGATCAAGAATGCCTTAGCTCTGCATACAACAGCTGCATACAAGAGGGGAGCTGAAGGCTTCTTGAATGTCATTGGAAAGAAGGGCAGATGAAAGAATGGCCCATACTGGTGGACTAGCTGTGCTGGTACATCCAGTAGAAGAAGCAGGAAGGGATCACACTTGGAGTGGTGGGCAACAGCTGGCAGTGATAGCATGGTTTTCTAAGACAACAGGTTTTGAGGACAACACATGAGTATTTCAGCTTCAGAAGTTGGTAGAATGATGGATGTGGGGTCGAATAAGCAGGTTGATAACAATCAGCCAATTAGACCTGACCTACTAGAGCAGGACTGGGGTGAGTTAGTGAAAGTATTTTCATCCATATCTGAAATAATACTGTTTTGGCTGCACTTTTTGATGGCGTTCTGTGGTGCCTTGAGGTATCTGAGGTGGTGCAGCCAAAAAAGGTAGCCGAGACAGATGTGGTCTTCACCTTTGAAGAGGTTGCCTTGATGATGGAAGGTGTGTCTTTGCAGATCCGTAAGAGCAATATGGACTGTTTGGTATTTGGGTGTCGGCACATCCTGCAGGTACCCTTGGGGACCACATGAGACATAAGGGCAGAATTGCAGAAATACATAAAAACAGAAAATGGTGGTAGACAAGGACTGCCAGGCCCACCTACACTGCCCATTTTCTCTACCTACTGCTATACTACAAACATTCTTTGATCTCCATCTTTACCCACCCTTTTCTAACCTCCAAGGTTCCCTTATGCCTGTCCCATGCATTTTTTTATTTCATTACCATTGTTGTCCCAACTACCTTGTCTGGGAGGTTGTTCCATGCATCCACTACCCTTTCTGTGAAGAAGTATTCCCTCATGTTACCAATAAGTCTACTCCCCTCCAGTGTTATACCATGACCCCATGTTCGAACATCTTTTCTTCTGAAAAATGCTTCCCTCTTGTACCTTATTTATACTTGTAAGGTATTTGAAAGTCTCTATCATATCCCCCCTCCCCCTCCTCTCCTCCAGGGTGTACATGTTGAAGACCTTGAGTCTCTCCTCATATGACTTTTGGTGCAGACCCTGCACTATTTTGGTTGCCCTCCTCTGGACTACCTCTACTCTATGTCCTTCTGAAGATGCAGCCTCCAGAACTGGACAAAGAACTCTAGATGAAGCCTTACCAATGATCTGTTCAGCAGTAACACCGCCTCCTTCTTTCTGCTGGTGATACCCCTCCGTATGCACCCCAGCATCCCACTGGCTCTCCTAACTGCCTTGTTATACTGTCTGGCCACTTTTAGGTCATCAGGTATGATTACCCCAGGTCTCTTTCCTGTTTGGTGGTTATCAGTACCACTCCCTCCATTTTGTACTCTGCCTCTGGGTGTCTGTGCCTCAAGTGCATGATTTTGCACTTGTTTGCATTGAATCCCAGCTGCCACAGCCTTGACCAATCCTCAAGCTTACTTAGATCCCTTCTCATTTTTTCCACCCCCCTGGAGTATCAACCCTATTGCAGATCTTTGTGTCATCTGCAAAAAGGTATACCTTTCTTCTAGCCCCTCTGTAATGTTGCTAATGAAGATATTAAAGAGGACTGGTCCCAGTACTGGTCCTTGTGGCACCCCACTGCTCACCCTCCCCTCCTCACAGTGAACTCTGTTAACCACCACCCTCTTTCCTATATCTCAATCAATGTCTAACCCAGTTTACCCCATTGGGACCCACACCCAGGCTGCCCAGCTTGTTTACGAGTATACTATGTGGAACAGTGTTGAAGGCCTTACTGAAATCTAGATAGGCCACATTCACCACTCCACCCTGATCTATTTCCCTGTTCACCCAGTGAAAGAAATCTAGCAGATTTGTTTGGCATGACCTCCCTCCAGTAAAATCATGTTGCCTCTGATCCTGTAATCCAATGGATTCAAGGTACTCTACAATCCTTTCAGCAGTGATTTCATTACTTTCCCGACCACCGAGGTCACGCTGACTGGCCTGTAGTCTCCAGCCTCCTCCCTGCTCCCTCTTTTGTGAAGAGGCACTATATCTGCACTCCTCCAGTCCTCCGGAATCATGCCTGTCTCCAGGTTGAACATGGCTGTCTGTGGTGCTGCTAGCACCTCCCTAAGCTACTTAAATATCCTTGGATGTATCTGATCTGGCCCCATTGCCTTGTCCACTTTCAGTTTTGTAAGTTCCTTCAGGACTCTCTCCTTTGTAAATGGACTGGTGTCCACCTCCCTTCTATTGATGCTCCTGTCACTTATCTGTTATCTCTCCCCTTCTCCTTCCTCTGTAAAGCCTGGTAAAAGGAAATGTCCTGTTCAGTGCCTGTATTTCCACTGTTCTATGCCTGAAACACAGAAGTAGTCCTATTAAGTACCTAAACAGGCATAATACAGACCCTGTTGTATGTCTAAAGCCATTGCATTCTGCTTGTACAAGCATCAGGCACAAAACAGGCAGTATGCAGGCACAAAACAGGCTCTGTTGTATGTCTGTAGCCACTGAATTCTGCCTTGACAGGCATCAGGTGAAAACAGCCATTGTGCAGGCATAAAACTGGCCCTGTTCTATACATGCAGCCTCAGCATTCTGCCTGTACAGTCGTTATGCAGTAGATTCACTGTACCTCTTTAATGCCTGCAGTGCTTGATTTTTGTTTGTTAAACAAAAAGCACCTTTGCACCTATTAAGTAAATCAATTGGTTTCCTCCTGTGCAGGCATCGGGCCCAAAACAGGCATTATGCAGTAGATTCACAGTACCTGTTTAATGCCTGTCTATCAACCAGTCAAGTCAATCAATATTTATTTTACCAGGCGAAATATCACTGAGAGACAATCTCATTTACAAGATGGACCTGGGCGATCACATAGGACCACAGTGAAAATAACAAATGATATAATAATTTTACAGAGCAACTAAAGAACCCATAAGGATTCATAAAAGGGCAAGGTAGTACGTAAGGTTAATGCCTGCAGTGCTTAATCTTTTGTTTTTTAAATAAAAAGCACCATGTAAATCAAAGGTTTCCTCTTTCCCTTTTCTTTGTACCTCCTTTTCTAGCCCACCCCCTCCTGTTACCTTGTAGTTCTCTTCCATTGCTGTTAATGACTTCCCCTTTCTGGCACTGTGTCAGAGCAATGTGACAATAATAGTGTGGTCAAGACCAGCACAGGAAAAAAAGCTCCAATTGTGTTTTTGTGGGGGGCATTGCTCCCTTCACTCCACCCTGACGCAGGGGGACCAGCCCCCAGACTGAAGGATTCTCACTCCGGGGGGGGGGGCAGATCATGGGGAAAGTTAAAATTCATGGGGCCATGGAATACTGTTTCCATTGCCTGATGTAAAACATTCTAAGTCCTAAGTACAAAAAAAAGTTGGAGACCAGGATTAGAACCCTGATCTCGAATGCCGCTGGCTGAGCTGCTCAATGCCCCAGCCCTCTACGCCACGGGAGCAACTCAGTCAGCCTTCTGGATCCTGATGACCTTGTGTGCCTTAATCACCATGGACAATGACCAGGGCATAGCTTACTGAACGTACTGTAAATCCTCTCTCGCTGTCCATGTTAGTGCTACAGGGACTAGCGCTGTCTTGACTGGTGCTATTCCTGTAGTGCTAATCTAACTGGGTAGCCCCCTTTCTTCATAGCCCCCATACCCTTTTAGCTCCCTTTTATTTGCAGCACAATATGTCCCTTCCCCTTGCATTGGAACCCCTCTGCCCATTGTAGGCCTATTCTTTATAAAGCATCTTGCTTTCCAAACCCTTTCTTAAACCTCTCCTTGCTATTTAATAAGTGTCCTTTGTTTTGTACTCCTTCTTCCTATTAGCCCCTTCCACTGTTGGGGTGACATTCGTAGTGCAAATTTGTAAATTTTATGTCAAACCTTTATTGTGAATTACTCTCTTTAGAGTTTCTTAGTTTGCAATGATGTCACAGAAACACACAGTTAAAGCATACAAAATATGTTATCAGCTATACCAAAATACAGGAAAGGATATATATACCAATCCCAGGAGTAAATGGCAGCAACACCCAATCTGCAGTATCAGACTCTACTCAACAAGAACTCCTAAAAGCCCCTCTTTTATACAGTTATCATGAATAGTGCTATTGTCTCAGTTTCCCTTATCTACACACAGAATAAGCACATTCTTAGTACAGCTTCTGCTTGGTAGCTATTAGATATCACTGTACCTAACCTTAAGCATTTTCACCATTTGGTATCAAACAACCTGGAATACTGTGTACAGTTCTGCAGACCACATCTCAGAAGACACAGACAAACACACAGACAGAGAGTGAAGGAGTTCCAGAAGAGTGCTACCAAAATGGTGCAGGGACTGCATCAAAAGCACTAGGCATCATGGGTATGCAGTTTGTTGTACAAGTCAAGCTGGCACGGTTTTGCCAGAACAGACATCATCTTTTAAACAGGTTCATATGTCTGATCCTATATAGACTGAAAACGACAAAGCACAGACATGTGATTCATACTCTTTGGGACTACTCAATGTACTGTAGTCATACTCTCAACCAAGTACCCCGTCAGAACTCCAATGCAGTCATGCCCAGCCCACTGGGTTCCCCTCATGCACACAAGCCAAGCCCACTGGGTCTCCTCCTACACCCAAGCCCAGCCCACTGGGTTGCCCTCCTGCACCAATGTGCAGCCCTTTGGGTCCCCTCCTGCACCCAAGCCCAACTCACCGGGTCCTTTACTGCATGCAAGCCCAACCCACTGGATGCCCTCCTGCGCACAAACCCAGCTTTGTGGGTTCCCTCCTGTACACACGCCCAGCCCACTGGGTCTCCTCCTGCACCCAAGCACAGTCCTCTGGGTCTCCCTCCTGTATACAAAACCCACTTAATGGGTCCCCTGCTGTATACAAGTCCAGCTTGCTGGGTTCCCTCTGGTACACAAGCCCAGTATACTAGGTCTCCTCCTGCACCCAAGCCCAGCTTATTGGGTCCCTTCCTACTCCCAGGCCCAAACCACTTGGTCCCCTCCTGTATGCAAATCAAGCCCACTTGGTCCCCTCCTGCACACAAGCTCAGCCCACTGGGTTACCTCCTGCACCCAAGCCCAGACCCCTGGGTTCCTTCCTCTATTCAAGCCTCTCAATGGGCCCACTTGCACCCATGCCCTGCCCACTAGGTCCCAATTTGTACATAAACCCAGCACACTGGGTCCCATCCTACACCCAAGCTCAGCCCACTGGGTTTCCTCCAGGACACAAGCAAAGCCAACTTGCTTCACCTCCTATGCCCAAGGCAGCCTGCTGGGTTCTCATCCTGTACATAAGACTAGCTCACTGGATCCACTCCTGTATACAAGACCATCCTGTTGTGTCCTGTCCTGCACCCAAGTCCAGCCTACTAGGTTTCTTCCTGCACCCAAGCCCAGCCCGCTGGGTCTCCTACTACACCTAAGCCCAGCCAGCCACACATTCCAGCATCCCCCTCCTGTAACCAAGTCCTGCCCCTTTGAGACACCCTCCTGCTCACAATTCTGGCTCTCTGGTTCCCCTCCTGCACCCAAGTCACACTGTGTCCCTTCCTGCACACATGCCCAGCCCTGTGGTTCCCATTCTGCAACTAAGCCCTGCCCTCTGGGACCCACTGTGACACCCAAACCCAGCTCGCTGGATCCCCCACAAGCCCAACCTATTGAGTCCCCTCCTATTCGAATGTCCAGTCCTCTGGGTCAACCTC
This sequence comes from Neoceratodus forsteri, assembly GCA_016271365.2. Taxonomy (NCBI): domain Eukaryota; kingdom Metazoa; phylum Chordata; order Ceratodontiformes; family Ceratodontidae; genus Neoceratodus; species Neoceratodus forsteri. The sequence continues at coordinate 801,899,702 of CM057454.1, forward strand.
CTGCATACAAGCCCAGATCATTTGCTTCCAGTTCTGTACTCATGCCCATCCAGATTTTTCCTCTTCTGCACTCAGCCTTGCCTAATGTGTTTCCACTTCCACCCAGGCCCAGCTCTTGGTACCCAAGTCCAGCCCACTAGGCACCTTCTTTTACCCAAACACAGCCCAGTTGTTCTTCTGTAAAACAAAGCCCAGTGGTTACCCCCGGAACATATATCCAGTGGGTCACATGATCAGCTGGTTCAACTATAAGCATCCACATCACTGCTTTCATTCAGAAGAAGACAGCCAGACATAGAGGAGGGTGGGATTTGTCCCTACTGAGTCATAATGTTGCATGCTTAATAGCATACAACATTATGGCTTAACTGGTACAGCACTGTAGCTGTGAGCGAATGGTGCAATAACTCATATACTGCTGTACGCGGTATTGCACCATACACACTTTCCCAGGCAGAGGTTAAGACCTCTGCTGGGAGTGGGTTCCATCGAGCAGCTGCTGTGGCTCACTGGACTGAGCCATAGCAGTAGGAACCCAGGCACTGTGTCTGGGACAGGGTTTGATTCACGGTCCCAGAAACTTTTATTTGTTTTAAACGCTGTGCACTCGTCGAGTTAAACCCCCCTGGATTTGAGACTCGTTAGTGGGGGGTTCAGGGGTGCAGCCCCCATAATGGGGGGTTATGGGGTGGAGCCCCCCCCACAAAAAAAGACGTGTGCCTCATGGCAGAAATTGCGCTGTATTGGCAGGGAGATTTTGTCATGTGGCATAATGTCTTGCGACGTTATGACCCCATGCCAGTCTTGTCAATCACTGTATTCCTCTTTATAATTGTCACTCACTGGCTTTTGAGTGTGGGAGGGGGTTGAGGTTTGGGATGAGGGCATTGCCATGGGTGGGGGTGGTAGTAATATTTGATTTAGCACAAGCAAGTGCTGAAAAATGGCAGCTGGCTGGGGAGGCAGGTGGGCTGTGCCGGCCACCCATCATGGATTTTTTTTAAATGTTGCCAATGGAAGTTGTTGGTCCTGGGAGGAGGAGGGGCTAGATTCAAATACAAGGTGGGACAGGGGTTGTATATATTACAGGACATAGGGTAGGGGATTTTTTTTTTAAATATTGTATTTCTCAACTAGATTAGGCAGGAGTAGTGCATTATTCCTGCCATTTGGGAAATACTATTTGTAACTTGTGAAGATATGGCAGTCCTTGGAGTACATTTTTTTCTTGGCTCAGTATTGGCATTACAGCATTAGAGTAGCACGACTTCTACCTTCATTTCCGGGACCTTTTGGCTATTTATAGCCTGTCCTGCTGCGAGCAGGCGTGCTGCATGCATCGGCGTCGCGAACCAGCGCTAAGACCTGGCGATCTGCAGCGTGTTATCGCGATGATGATAGATTTGGGTGTTATTGTCGAGATTATATCATTGTATAATTTAAACTGCCCAAGTAACATACAGGGTAAGTTATTAAGTGTATTTAGCCACCATCGTATGTAAATTACTAAGTATGGCTAATATCATAACTATCGATGGAAAAGTGGACACTAAATGTGTTTTATGCAATATGTACGATTTAGAAATGGGGACTGAAAATATTGCTGCCTTTATCTGTAATAAATGTACAAGAATTACCGAATTGGAGGATGAAATAAGAATGTTTGATAAAAGCTTAAAAAGTTTAGAAAATAGTCAAATAGAAACTGCTAAAAGACTACTTAGCACCAATGATCAAACTTGTTTTGAAACACCTGGTACAAGTGTCACTCATGATATCAATCAGATTGATAGTGTTACAAGAAAGAGACCTAGATTAGATGATACTGTTCATGATTCTGACAATGATTGGTTTACAATTCAACACAGAAAAACTTTTAAAAGGGGAAGAAAAGCTGAAACCTTTCTGTTACCGATCCATAATAAATATGACCCCCTGATGAATTCAACTACTGATGTCATAAGGAATGATGGAACTTTTATGCCTAGTACTTTAAATGATTCAATCAATACCACTGAGCAAACTAGTACTATTAATATCCTTCTGCAAGGGGACCTCATTAATTTTACAGAAAATCAATGTAATATGGTAACTAATGTAGAAAGTATGGATGGCCAAATTTTGAGTCAGGATGATATTGGCGCACCAAATATCTTTGTGCTAGGTGATTCTATATTAGCGAATCTTGATAGAATTATCTGTAATCAAAATAAAGCCACTCAAACTTTATCATGTTTCTGTGGGGCCAAGATTAGTGACATTGCCAAGATGAGTCCCAAGATATTACATGGTTGTAATGAGAATGACCTTATCATTGTTCATATTGGGGTGAATAACATCTGGCATCAGACAACCCAAATGATTAAAGAAGCATATGTGGGACTGGCAAACATTTTGACTGAGATTGGTGTTCACATTGTACTTTCTGAGATTCTTCCAGTTCCTAGGGCTAATTATACCTTGACTGCTAAAATTAAACATATTAATTCCTGGCTCAGAGCTTGGTGTCTCAAACAAGACATTAAATGTCTCACTCATTGGGAACAGTTTGATAATAATAAAGCTTTTTATGCTAAGGATGGTTTACATTTAAACAGGTTAGGTAAGGAGACTTTTGGTCTAAAACTTAATACACAGATAGATGATGTTTTATGCAAAATGCTGGGGTACAAAGTGTAAGGTTATTATCAGCTTGTGAGCCAAAAGTTCATGAATTTGTGTCAATTATAAATAGGACAGAACCAAATACCAAACTGAACTTACTTTTATTAAATGCTAGGAGTCTGTGTAACAAAATTGATGAACTTCAGGTAATCTTACACAATGAAAATATTGATATCTGTGGTGTCTCAGAAACTTGGTACAGCGAGGGCCAATGGGGTCATAATATTAGTGGATATACCTTGTTTAACAAAAAACATTTTTTTTCTAAGGGTGGTGGAGTCGCCATTTAAGTCAGAGATAATATAACCTGTTCTGGAGTTCTTTCAGATAAAGAACCTCCCTTAGGTTTAGAAATTATCTGGATCAAGCTAAGCAATAAGCAACTCCCAGTTACGATAGGGTTATGCTATAGACCCCCATCAATGGACACCGTTAATAATGATAATATGTGTGATTACTTGGAGAATATTAACTTTAAGACAGACTTTGTTCTTATGGGGGACTTCAATAATCCTGGTATAAATTGGTCTTCTGTTAAAGGACTTAATAAACAGGAAAATAGATTCATCAGTGCTATATCACATTTAGGATTGGATCAATATGTTAGATTACCAACTAGAAATAATAATATCTTGGACTTGATTTCTTCAAATGTCAAAGGTGACAATGAGTCAGTCAGCATTATGGCTCCATTAGGAAATAGTGATCATCAGATAATTAAATGGTCATTTAATTTTTCTGTTAATAAATCTTATGGTAAAACAGAATTTAAAAACTTTAATAGAGCAGATTATAAGGTAATTAAGGAATATTTATCAATGTGGAATTGGGAACAAGAATTAAAGAGCTATCTATAGAGAACATCTGGCTAAAATTAAGAGAAAATCTAATTTTGTATTTCTGCATGGGTACCTACTAGAGTTAAATATATTGGACAAAGGAGGTCCCCGCCTTGGTTCACTAGAAAAATTAAAAGGTTGGTTTTAGCAACAAAAAAAAGCATATAACAAATACAAAAATAATACTACCGATCTTAATTGGTCTAAATTTATAACTAAAGCAAAAAAGGTAAAATATGCAATTAGAAGAGCAAAGCAGGAATTAGAGAGAAATTTCGTTAGTATACATCATGATAATAATTATATTGGCTGTTTAAAAAATTCACCCACCTTAGTGGGACCATTAAAATTTAATGATGTTGACATTACTAATGAACAAGATATGGCAAATAAATTTAATGATTACTTTGGTAGTATATTTAAAAAGAAGGGAGTCTTTACATGTTTAAAACCTTCTAGGCTGGACCCTGTAATAATTTTCACTGTGGCTGAAACTTTTAACATTATGGACTCCTTAAAATCTTCGACATCATGTGGTCCTGATGGTATCCCAGCTATTTTCTTAAAAAATCTTTCTTATGAATTGGCCGGCGTACTCACCTATTTATTTAATGAGACTTTACAGAAGGGTATAGTGGTCAAAGACTGGTGTGATGCTAAGGTTATTCCTATATATAAATCCGGCTCTAAGAAAGAAATTAATAACTATAGACCTATAAGTCTAACCTCTACTATATGTAAAATTATGGAAAGATTAATTTTAGGTAAAATCAGCTCACGTATTCTGGAAAAAGGTCTGACCGATATATTCCAACACGGCTTTCAATCTGGAAGATCATGTCAGACCAATTTGATTGATTTTTTTGAACTGGTTAGTGAGGCTTTGGACCTTGGTTTGCCAGTGGATGTTATCTACCTGGACTTTGAAAAGGCTTTGACTCTGTTTCATACGATATATTATTTAATTGCTTAGTTAAATTAGAACTTAATAAATATTTGATTAAATGGATACCGTATTGGTTATCCAATAGAAGGCAGAGGGTATGCTTCAGGGTTTTTTTCTCCCCATGGACCTCGGTTACTAGTGGAGTCCCTCAGGGATCAGTCCTGGGACCGATATTATTTAATATTCTTATAGCTGGTATGAACATAAAAAATGGTAACTGGGTTATTAAGTATGCTGATGATGCCAAATTAGGAGGAATTGTCAATAACTCTGAATCTATATTCATATTACAGGAAAATTTAAACAACATATTTGAATGGGTTAGTAATCACAAGTTGAAATTCAACACCAATAAGTGTAGGGTTATGCACTTCGGAAGTAATAACAGATGTGCTAAATACTATATAGATAAACACACATTAAGTGTTACTACATCTGTGAAAGATCTGGGTGTTATTATCAATAATAAATTAAAATTTACTGAACACTTAAATTTTATGGTTAAAAAATGTTCCAGATTTAGTAACTGTTTATTTAGAAACATTAAAAGTAGAGAGCCATCAATCATGGTCCCCTTATACACTAGTATCATAAGAGCAAATTTTGATTATTGTTCTTCATTTTGTGCACTCACACAGAGGGGAGATATGGTATCTAGGGAGAAGGTGCAAAAAAGTTTTATCAGGAATATAGCTGGTATGGGACATCTGACTTATGAGGAAAGACTTAGACAACTTAATTTGTATAGTTTGGAATATAGATCGATACATGGGGATCTCTGTTTGCTGTATAAAGCATCTAGAAATGAATATTTTTTTGATACATTGCATTTGAAATGGAATTCTGCTACAGTTTCAACTCATTCACATAATCTAAAATTATTTTTACCAATTAATCGAACCACCAAAAGAACACAGTTTTTAACCCAACGAATAGTTCCAATTTGGAACTCTTTTCCATATGAGGTAGTAAATTGTGTAAATTTGACACAATTCAAAATTCAGTTAGACATATATATGAATGATTTTAAGTTTGCTACCCACTTAGCTTAAGTGGCATGATCATAATGGGCTAGTCCCTCGATCGTGTAGCTTACCTATGAACCTATGAACCTATCAGTATGCCTTTCCTAGTCACCAATTTACAGCAAGAAGGAAGGAAGAAAAAGACAGAAAGAAAGAAAGAAAGAAAGAGTCTGTACATGTTTTTGGTTGCCTGCAGAGAAGAGTTTACTACAGTGGATCATAAGAATGCATGTGGCTGTCACTTGAATTTCTGTAATGGTTTTAGACACTGAATACACATTTGCTCTGTCTCTTTAAATAATCTCAACTACAGTTCCCACAATGCACCAGGTATTTCTTGACTCTGGTCTAACCTGACTGCCTTGCTACTAGGATTTTGAATCTGAGATGGCAGTTACTTTCACATTCATATAGAATGGATTAAGTTTTCCTTTGATTTGAATATGTCTCGGTAGGTAAGAAGTTTAACTTTGCTGTTATTTTCTCACTGAAATGGCAAATTATGCAGTTTTCATCTGTTGTAGAGTGCATTAAGTACATGGCAGAACTGAATTCAAGCACATTGAGAATGTTTCTTGCGACTGCAGGTGTTTGTGTCCAACGGATGGGGTGGGGAGATATAGCATCAGTGCCTTGTTATTATATTTTTATTTTCCACCACAAGAAAAAATCTCAAATTACTAACCAAAATGTCTGCCCTTTTTGATTCAAATATTTTGAAATAGTAATTGCTGAAGTTATACAAAGCTTACATGTACAGTAGAATAGCATTTGTAGGTATAGCAACACTATATAGAAAGTAACACATTGGAGTTAATCAGATGCGTTTGATTACTGAATAGTTGGTGTAGTCAGTGAACATTGGTTTCTGTGCTACACTGTATTCTCTGTCAAACTATCTGTCCCAGATTGTGACCCACACAAGTGTCTCATGATATATTTTTAAGTACTGTATGTAAGTCTCTGCTGTTCCCAAGAATTTTACTGTTTTTATTTCAAGTCAGTGTGCATGAAAGGGAAAGCTCTGGAGTACAGAACTGGACAGTACTGATTAACAAATAAAAAATGGACTATTCTTTTATTTCAAGTCAGTATGCAGGTTGTGTTTGTGTATGGGTGTGTGTGTTTGTGCATGTGCCTTGGATCACATTTAGGGGTGTGCCTCTGGATCATTTGGACAGTACTGGACCACTGCTGGTGTGAATGAAAAGGGGAAGGAATGTTCAGTATCCCTGTCCTGCTTTGCATGCCAGCAGTGTTGTGCTTTATGATATTAGTGCAAGCTTGCCCATGAGCTGGCTATCACATTCTTTATACTCAGGCTGCTGAAGATACTGTAGGGGTTTGAGCTCATTCCAGCATGCCAGAATGCTGCTCTGCACAGATGCCAGTGTATACAGGTATACTGCAGGTATAAAACAGGTACCTATAAAGGAAAAGAACAGGTATGGTATAGACACTGGACAGTACTGCAGTTTTTACCAGGGAATCCTGAACAAAAACATTTGTTCAGGATTTTTGCTTTTTCCTGGTCTCCCTCCATCCACTCCCTTCCTTCCCTTCTTAGCCTTACAATTCCTCCCCTGGTCTTTCTCCTTACACTGGTATCCCATTAATGTGCCAATTGATTATTGCCTCCTTGATGTTGTTGAGGAAATAATGTTACATGCTGTTTCTGCAGCTTTGGTTTTTTGGCATCCTGCAATGTTACCGTTACTGTTGTTCTTGCTATTTTCCACTGGTGTGTGACCTGAAGTTTGTTATATTAATAACTGGGGTGTGGGGGTGTGTGGGGGGCATAGTCCCCCCGTAATGAAGGTTGCTCCTACTGCTGGACTGCAGCTTGTCAGAGAGCCATAGTGGGTGTCGGCAGATTGTTTGTGCTCTGCTTTACACTGCCTACTTGGATCTTATTGCAGCTTGGATGAACCCCTTTCACTTACATACCTAAAAAACATCTTGACCCCTTTCTTTACTGCCTGGGCTATTTTCTCTTCTATTTGTGCCTTTTTGCTCCTGACTGCTTGACTTGCCTCCCTCTGCTTCTTACGATACACTTCCCTGTCCTCCTCCCTCTGTGTCTCCTTATACCTCCTGAATGCTAACCTTTTTGCCCTTACCTTCCCAGACACCTCTTTTGAGAACCATAGTACTCTCTTTTTACTCTTGCTTTTGCTCACTTGCCTAACACAATGGTTTGTTGCTTTCACTATGGTTCCTTTTAGTTTTTCCCATTGTTCCTCTATGCCACCGAAGTCCTTCCCCCCTCCAGAGCATCCCTGCGGCATTCCCCCAACTTTGCAAAGTCAGCCCTCCTGAAGTCCAGGACCCTTGCCTTCATGTGGTTAGACTCTTCCACTGCTCTTATATTAAATCACACCGCTTGGTGATCACTGGCCTCCAGGTGGCCACTCACTGTGACTGTCCCCATTGGTGAGTACCAGGTCCAATATTGCTCCCTTACAAGTGGGCTTTTTTACTATTTGCCTCAGGAATGCCCTTGTTCCTAGCTGAAGCTGCAGCCTTGATGCTCCAATCAACATCCAGCAGACTGAAGTCTCCCACTTGCAGCACTTCCCCCTTATTCACAATCTTATGGATGACCTCCACTAGAACCCTGTCCATCTCTTCCTCCTGTACTGGAGAGCTGTAGATCACACCAGTGTGAATAGCGGTTCCATTTCCCATCCCTAGGGTGACCCAAGTGCCTCTGCCCCTCCCTGTATTCCCTGTATTTCAGTAGCTAATATGATATCCCTTATTGTAAAGAGCCACTCCTCTCCCTTCTTACCCACCCTGTCCTTCCTAAACAGAGTATGGCCTGGTATGGCTACATCCCAGTCATAGTTTTCATTGCAGCATGTCTCAGTAAAAGTGATAATGTCCAGGTCCACCTTTGCCATTAAGGTCACAATGTCCAGGATTTTACTTCCCAGACTATGAGTATTTGCACACATGGCCTTCCAGTTTTCACTACCACTCTTCCTGTTAGCTTCGCTTTTATTCTTATGCCTACTCTCCTTAACCCCCATCATTCCTATCCCTCTTTTTTCTACCACTCTGCTTTTCCCATTTTTAGGTACCTTTGGGGATTTCCCTCCCTTAGTATTTTCCCTACATACCACTTCCAATTTTGGGGGGAAATTTAATTCTCCCTGTTTCCTTCAGCGAACCTCTCCGGCTAGTTTAAATGCTTGCCAATGAAGCATTTAAACTACTCACTGAGGAAGCTGGTTTTCAGCCTGCATCCCTACAGGTAGGACCCCAGTCTCCAATGAAGCCAAACACCTCTTCTCTGCACAACTCCTTCAACCATGCCCCTGTCCTCCCCACTGTTGTAGACAGGCAATACCTCAGAAAAGGCCACCGAGCATACTACCTCCTAAGACTCCTCCCCAACTCCCTGAACTCCTCCTACACTACCTGAACTTTGTCCTTAGACAGGTTATTAGTTGCTAGGTGGACAATGACATCTTACCCTCCCTCCCGTCCTCTTTCCCCAGTAATCGTCACAATCCATTTTCCATCTCTCCAAGCCATTGCGCACGGTAGGTACTTTACCTCACTCTCTCTCTCTCTCTCTTTCTCTCTCTCTCTCTCTTCCACCCCAAATCTACCAACTAATAATGGACTCCCCCTCCAGGAGTTGCTTCCTCCTCCTCTGGGGTCCACTGCAACCCACATTGGGGGCTTCACCATGGAGGACCCCCACATCCTCCTTGGTCACTACTGCAGGTGCCTCAGTGGGACAGTCCTGCCCCACCAGAGCAGTGTAAGACTTGTGTAGTGGTACCGTAGGGGGATCTGCCTCCCACCCCCATCCTTACCCTTCCTAAGCCCACTGCAGTCCAGCTGCTCCTCCTCCTCCCAGGCACCCTTTGAGGCAGCAGTGGTGGACTTGGGGGTCCCTGGTTAGGGGAGGAGCCCCCCTGAATCCTAGATAACTCAGCCTGAAGATAAGCAACCTCCCCCCCTCAGCCCAGAGAGGTGCATGAAGATGGGGCAGCACCATAATCTCCAGAAAGTTTTCCTGAAGACTGCTGCCCTACAGCCACTGGAATGCACCACTCCCAGGATATCTATTATCTGGCATGCCTGTTTTTGCTTTGCTTCTTCAGACCCTTTTTTATCCCTACTCTAGATAGGGTACTTCACCTATTTCCAAACTTTTGCTGACTTTAAATCCTTTTCTATCCTTACACTGTATAGCCCAGAGACCTGGGTGGGCAGACTTTTGTCATGAAAATGGAACCCCCTTTGATGGTATTTCAGTTCAGATATGTCCTTGGCAGGGTCACAAAAGGATTGGGTTTAAACCTGATGGCATTTAATACACATTCCTTTTAAAATGAGACAGCCACAAATGCGAGGGCAGTAGGGTTGGCAGACACACAAATAAATGTGTTGGGATGATTGAAGTCACAGGCCTTTGAAGGGTAAGTATGTCCTCAACTACAATAACTTTCTTTCGGTTTATTGACAAGCAGCAGACACCAACTGATGCAAGTGTGGATTTGTGGGCATTCATTTATACATTGGGAAGCCAGAAGGGTGGAGCAGATACTGGGAGGCATTTAACCTCTTCCTAGACTCACAAAGTCAGAGAGTACAATGGATGGGGCACCAAGGATTTAGTTGTGAAGATTTTCTCCCATTGGTCATATCAGTGGCCCAGTGCCAAGGCCCCCCTGGCTGCTGGTTGTACATTTTGGTGGTAACGACTTTGGGCTACTGAAATCATAAAGTCTGCTTTGACAGAAGAATGATGACCTCTGTTTTTCGCAAAAAATGCTGGCCAAGTGTGGTACTGGTTTGGTCACAGATAGTGAAGCATCAGAAATTGTGGCATGTGAGGGATTCTGTAGTGACTGAGAAAACTCACAGGGTGGTCAACATGTTGATGCACACCTTTGTGGGGTTTATAGGGGAAAGATATTGTGACATAATGAAACTGTAACAATATTGTTTCACCTGTATGCAAGGTATGGGTGTATTTATCTATGGTAGGCATGGATAACATTTTAGCAGATACACAGGGTGTTTTGGAGAACTGTTAATGTGGCTTCCTTTGGGGAAATGATGGTAGCCATTCTGTTGTGGCATGTCAATTTTGCAGATAGATTACAAAACTGGTAATTGGGGACCTTCCACTGATACAGATGGATTCCTTTTGAGGCTGGCAAGATGTGAGGCCCAAGACAATGGAGAGTCCGAGGGGCTAGTTGGGAATAGAATCCTTGGGTTGTGGCCTGCATGCTTAGAGCTCTCTGATGGGGGAGGGGAGCATGACACATGGCTCTGGAGATATTCCACAGGCCTCAGAAGTTGTAGTGCCTCTGGAGGTGGTGCCCCTTTTGAGGAATGGCAGGTTCACCTGTGGGGTCCACTTGTGGAACATGAACAGAATGGAGAAGGTTAGGACTTCCTAAAAAGAGGCTTGCTGACACTACCGAGCTGCACACATCATGCTATCACTTGTTGTGGTTGTTTATAATAAAAACATGGCTGTGGCCATTTCTTCCAAAACACAATGTATGTCACTTCTGTTCAGGTAAGGGGGATAAGGGATCTACTAAGACAATAGAAAGCAAGTGAATGGGCCCCTTGAAACCTGCATTATTTGTTTGTGGGCCCTTTCCCTGCTACTGGGCAAATGTCAGGAAGGTGGGAAAGGCCAAAGTAAATTCTATTTATCACCTGGAGAAAAGTACATATTATTTTCTGAACATCATGCCGGTATTTGAAGAAATTTGGAGATGATGGGTACTTTATAAACTACAAACAGATTCAACATTTATTCCATGAACCCCTGTGTACCTGGGTATCCCGTGACATAGGCAACTGTGATTGGGTGCATATAAAAACGGTGACTTAGTCGCGGCGCATGTCATCGGGGCTACCTACCAGGAAGGGTGACCTGATGGAGAGGTTCATGCATATAGCAACAGGATGTTGCTACATGTATAAGTGCATGGGGGGGAGTGAGCACGCTGACTGAGGTGCGGAACAGGAGGGAGGGGTTGTGAGGCATGATGCTCCGGAAATTGATTTTTGATGATGTACAGTCACCCTAACGGTGATCGCCTTTTGGCAGTCGCCATCATGACATAGAACCGTGTACTTGTCTGGTTTGTAATTCCTTCACTGCTGAGCAGGTAGCTGCTCTGTTAATACATGACAGGGTTATGCCTGGGTTTCACCCATGCCTTGCCTCAGAACTCATTGTATTTTTTTTAACTTTACCTAGAATTATGGTTCAGGTTTTAAGGTGTTTGTTTTCCTTATTTAAATGTTCTTTATTTACTCTTCCAGTATGTCAGTTGTATATTTGGTTCAGCCCTTTGTTGTTTGTTGATTGTTGTAGAAAGAGAAAAGTAATAGTACCCCTGTACAGATTGCTGGTGAGACCCACCTCGAGTACTGTGTACAGTTCTGGAGGCCCCATCTCTGAAAGGAAATAGAAGGGAGGAAAGGGCAGACTGCATGGGCCTAGCGGTCCTTATCTGCTATCAAATTCTATGTTTCTCTGTTTCTATAGCTAGGGTGGAGGTGGTGCAATGGAGGGCAACCAAAATGGTGTACAGCCTGCATCAGAGGTCTATAGAGAAAGGCTTAAGGATTTAAATATGTACTCCCTAGAAGATAGGAGGGTATGGGGGGATATGATAGAGACATTCGTATACCTTACAGGAATAAACAAGGTACAGGAAGGGAGCATTTTCCAAAGAAAAAGATGCTAATGAACAAGGGGTCACAATATGAAGTTGGAGGGGGAGGCTCAGAGGAAACATGAGGAAGTATTTCTTCATGGAGAGGGTGGCTGATGCTTGGAACAGCTTCCCAGCAGAAGTGGTGGGTGCTGGAATGGTCACTGGATTTAAGAATGCATGGAAAGACAAAAGAGAATTTTAGAAGCAAGAGGGGGTATGTAAGCTGGAGTCCAAGTAGGGTCTCCGGTGGCACTATCGGGAGGGGAATTTAGGGCAGACTAGGTGGGCCAAGTGGTCCTTATATGAAGACAGCGTCTATGTTTCTAAATTTCTATCCTTAAACTTTTGTGGTACAACATTCTATTTTTTATATTGTTTGTTCTTTGCATGTGAGATGTTTATGCATATAGTTACATTGACTGTACCAAATTATTACCTAAACAAATATGTTATTATAAAAAAAAGGAAGGGGGTGGGGAGGATAGGGGAAAGGGAAAAGGGAAGGGTAGGGCTAGGATGGTAGGTTTATCCAGAGGTGGGGGACAGTTGGGATGGGAGGGGAGAGCAAGGAGCCTATAAAAAGACTGGGCCATGGTAGCCCAGCCTCTTTGTTCCACCCTTCAGTTGAAATTCCGATATGCCCACCCTGAAGACAGGAGTTAGAGGGCTGAGACTAGGAAAGAAGCTTGTTATCCCAATACAGAGGATCGCCTGCTAGGTTAAGGGAGAGTTTTCCTGTTTTATTTTCATTAGATTTTTCCCGGGTTTTTCATCTCCTTTAACAGGATAGTGATATACATATAGTGTAGGATATCACGGACATGTAAGTGTTTTGGCGTGGTGGTCTTACAGGTAGAGTACAAAACATGTAATGGGGGAGACCTGTCACTGATATAAATGGGTTCCTCTCGAGGCTCATGTTTCAAGTTTCAAATTTATGCCTATCAGATAGGGAGGTCCTGCAACAACTGATTATATAATTTGCATCTATGTATATCATAGAATGTAAAACCAAAAACAAGGTGCTGCATCAGCATGTGGTCTGAAAGCAAAACAAAATGGTAATATTAAATGCACACTGAAAATAGAAAATAAAGTTAAAAATCTACTTTTCAACCTTATGTCTTTTTCAGGAAATATCTAAAAGAGAAAAATACAAAGTTAGTGTAGAGGGGAGGTAAAATAAGGGATATATATGTGGGAAAAGAAAAAAGGGGAAGGCTTTGGGAGAGGAAGTGATAGATGGCAAGATTAAGAGAGAATTTGGGAAACAAAAAGGTGATGATGGGAGTGACAATGCTTATCAAGATTGAATGAGCTAGAGAGAAATCCCCAGGTGGAAATTAATTAACAGGGCCTAGTAAGAATGCTGAAAGGTGACAAATGTGGGGGAAGGAGACAGAGATGGAGACATATGGTGAAAATGGAAATAGAAATTAAATGTGTACAGATACAAATAGACTTTAGGGAAAACAAGGGGGTGGCTGAAAGACGTTAGTAGAAAATTAGTCTATCATGAAAACCGGAGGGCTGTTGGTAGCCAAAGCAGATGACCAGCTTGGTTTCCATGTTTTTTCTATGGCCAGAATCCTAGAAGCCCTACTTCAACTTCATATTGTGACCCCTTGTTCATGAACTTCTGAAGCCGCCGCCCGATACCGCCTCATCGGACTCCACTGCTTGAGAGGTATGGCAAAGCCGCAATTTTTCACCCACCCACTCATCCCCCCTCCTGTGTGCTATTATATAGACCCGTTAGCACCACCCACTCCCATCCCTGATGAATCTCCTGCCTTCTCTTTCTTACTAAAACAATTTATTACTGCCAGGGTTCCGCCAGGGGAATCCTATAACAAGCAGCTGGCGAGCTACCCTTGTTATCAAAATTCCCTCATTTACCTAACAACTGCAATTATGTCAGCCTCCTGGAAATTCTTCCAGCTGACTGCACTGTTATCATACCCCTTACTGGCTTATTATCCAAAAAATGTGAGACTGAGGGTACACCACATCCTCATCCTGATGACTGCTTGTCCAGTCTGACTCTACACATCACATGTTATGCCAAGCTCCTTGCCAACTGATCCAGGTAGACTACCTTCCTCGAAGAGCAACTATTGCAGGTTTGTCTATGTCTCCTTCCTTATCTCTAATTACTTCGAGTTACTCCCACTGACGTTACGCAGCCAGAGTATTAGACTCAGTGTCCTTAGGCTTGCATAACTAAAAAAACGAAGCTTGGCACCCCGGTTCCTCCTCCATGCCAAGCCGGAAAAAGCCTCAGGCTCATTGCCTTTCACTTGAACCCCTGAAAAAATTGCTACTCCTCCTCTTACTCTTCTCTGGCAATGTCAAGCTTAATCCAGGACACATAAGTAATCTTACCTCCGCTTCTGAGTCACTATCTCTTAAAGGTATTAGTTTTATGCACATTAACATGTGCAGCCTGCTGAAAAAAATCACTCTTATCCAGGCTTGGACCACCCATACAATGTCAGATGTGCTTGTTATCTCAGAATCCTGGCTTTGGCCCTCTACACCAAATAGTGTGATTAATATACCTAATTACCAGATCTTTAGATGCGATAGGCAATTCAGAGGAGGTGGGGTTGCCATCTACATCAAAGATAAATTTGTGGCATCAACACTTAATTCTAACTCACTGGTAGTGGGATTTGAGTGCCTGGACATAAAAATCAACCTATCCCCATCATTAGCACTCCAAGTCATAGGATGCTATAGACCACCATCTGCTGGTACTCAGCTCTTGTCCTATCTTACAACTATCTTGGACACTAGCCCCCTTGGAAACAATTATCCTCAGGGATCTAAACTACGATTGGCTGTTGGAAGCTGGTCACCCACTTAAATCTTTATGCGACTCCCTTGATTTCACCCTACTCAACGAAGAGCCCACCCATATCAACAAAAAGAAAACAGCCAGAAGTACCCTTCTCTATGTCCTGCTTGTGAATAAATCCCATTCCTTCTCCCACATTGGAACCTTTGACATGGATATTAGTGACCATAGCCTACTAGCTGGAGTTTGGGCAGCCAACAAAGTGCCAACTACGGCCAAATTCTCCACCAAAAGGTCAACCAGGTCATTCAACCCAAAGGCATACCTACTTGACCTAAAAAACTCCCCCTTGTGGCAGAGTTCTTACCTTGCTAAAACAGTGGAAACTGCATATTCTACACTACATGAAATCATTACCTACACCATGAATCTACATGTGCCTCTGCCAAAAATATGCATAAAGGCTAGGAAATGCCATTGGTTCACTCAAGATCTCAAGGCTGCACTACAGTCCAGGGGTAAACTCTGGAAAACTGCCTGTAAATCAAAAAAAGAGGAAGATTGGCACCTCTTTAGAACAGCCAGAAATTGCTGCACCAAACTGATTAGGGAAGCTAAAGCCTGCTATTACCAAGCAGAACTAAATACTGCAGCCAATTGTCCCTCCAAATTCTGGGCCACAATCAAAGAACTGGCAAAAGCCATGTCATAAAATATGGTGCCTACAAAAATTACCTCTGACAATACAGTAATCAATGACAAAAAAGAGATACTACAGGCATTTAACATGCACTTTGCCACAGCAGGCTTAGCCTTCGATAACTCGCCTGCATGTAGCCTGTGCACCCAACTTGGCATGACCCTAGCAAATGTTGGCTCCATTAGTCAGCATTTCTCATTCTCATCGGTTTCCCTCAAGGAAGTGGAAGACTTGATTCTCCACCTGGATACTAAGAAAAGTGCCGGCGCAGATGCACATGAACCATACTTCCTAAAGATATCATGCCACGTATTGGCAGTGCCTATTACTAATTTATTCAACCTGTCTCTAACACAAGGTACCCTCCCTCAAATATGGAAGATTGCACACGTTATCCCGCTATTTAAATCTGGACACCCTTGCGACCTTAATAACTATAGTCCAATTTCTCTCCTACCCACACTCTCGAAGCTACTGGAAAAAATAGTAAATGGCCAACTAAGATCCTTCATCGACAGAGAAAAATTTCTAAACCCCCTTCAATCTGGATTCAGAGCCAACCACAGTATAGTCTCGGCATTAACTAAAATAATCAATGACTGGCAACTGGAGTTGGATCATAAAAAGTCATTATGTGTGTGTTTCTTGACCTCAGCAAGGCATTTGACACAGTCGACCACGACCTGCTCCTCGACTCACTAAAAACACTAGGATTGGATGCTGCTTCTCTAAACTGGTTCTCTGAATATCTGACAGACAGATACCAGCAGGCGAAAGCGGATGGCGAACTATCTGCCCTAAAACTGTTACAAAAAGGTGTCCCTAAGGGATCCATATTAGGTCCCCTCCTCTTCACAGTGTATATCAACAACATTGATGAGAGAATCAAGGATGAAAGTATTCACTTATTCGCGGATGACACAGTGCTGTACCTGAGTCATCCCACACCAAAAGAAGCTTGTATTGACCTACAAAAAGATTTCAACCTCTTCAACTCCAACTAATCAATAAAAAACTGCTATTAAATGCTAAGAAAACTAAAGCCATGTTATTTTACCCCACAAACTACACAAGCACTACTGACTCCCTCATCCCAATAACCACAATGCTGGGAGAGTGCTTAGAGTACCTTCCAAAATTCAGATATCTTGGGGTCTGGATTGACTGTAAACTTTCCTTCACTGACCACCTGGAAGCCTTGCTGAAAAAATTAAGGCAAAGACTTGGCCTTTTTTACAGGATAAGAAGATTTCTTACAGCAGACATAAAGAAATGACTAGTCCAAGCCACGTTCCTGTCCTTAATTGACTACACAGACTTCATATACTGTAGCTGTGCAGCTTCCTATCTTGGAAAATTGGATACACTCTACCACAGAGCTATACGCTTCATCACTGACCTCCGCTTCTCTACCCATCATTGCGCATAATATGCCGCCACGGGTTGGACCTCACTTCACTATAGGCGCAACTTTAATGCAGCACTATGGACACTTAGAGCCCTCAGTGGCAAACTCCCTCAATACATTGTTGACTGTCTGTCTCCGATTGTGCCCAGGAATTATTCCTTTAGAAGCTTCTCACAACTCCTGCTAAATATACCCAGGGCACTCACACAAATTGGGAGAGCCACCTTTGGATTCGCACTACCATCAATATGGAATAAAACCCCAAAAATACTTAAGCTGAAAACCCCAGTAAGTACCCTTTTGTTCAAAAGGCTTTACCGTGATGGCATTACGGAAATTTGCAACTGCTTTAATAGACACAAACTAACCTCCCTCCTCCCTTAAATGGTGGCCCACAAATGGCAGCCCCCCAGCTGAAATGTGTGCCTCTGCCTCTAGCATGCCCACCAACAGATCCACAGGATTTATTGCCGAACTCCCATATCTTATTCTTTGACACTCTGAACAGCTGCAGCCTGATTCTAGCACATGCTACTGCACTTAGAGATAATTATCATCTTTTGCCCCCCAAAATATTTGGTCCCTCATCCATCCAACACCTCTCTCTGCCCCAACCTCCAGGACCTTCCCAGTTATGCCCCTGCTACTATATTCCTCCTCTTGCACTTAGTACAATAGCAGCTTTTCTCTTCCATATGTTACCGTGTTTTGGGGCAAAAATCGCTTTGTTGCCTTTCGTATGGTTCTCTGCCCTCCCAGTCCCTCACTCTGCTCTAACTATTGGGTCCTCTTCACTTGCACCCCTATTCCCCACCTCTCCCTACATTATGCACTTGATATCTTCTATTTGGTATGCCTACCCTTTCCCTAACATTTACCACTACAAAATGCACAGTTTTTGGGCTTGGATCGAGCATAAGTTCATTATCCATGACTCCTTGTAGTTCTATGTTCAATGTATATTACCTATAAATGTGCATTTTTACTATAATAGCAGCTATTTTTCCTGTCTGTACTATTGTAACTTGTCTTTCTGTATTATTACTGTAGGACCACAGGTCCACCTTGTAAATGAGCTTGCTCAATGGTGCCCGCCTGGGTAAATAAAGATATTAATTGATTGATTGATTGATTGATTGAAGGACATAAACAGAAAGGTCACTGACACTCTGGTCCCTGGAGATAAAGTGGGATACAATGGGTTTATCAGTGTCTCCATTCTCACTGCCCTGTAATGTTTCCTGAAATGGTCAACAAGATGTCTACCAGTTTTGCTGATGTAAATAGCTGCACACTTCCTGCAAACAATGCAATATACCACAGTAGTGGAGGTGCATAAGAACTCATTAGTGATGTGAAAAACACCTGTAGGACCCTGAATTTCAGTCACACCAGAAACAAATTTGCAGGTGTAGCAGCAAGTTCTGTTGCAATGTTTGGTACCTGGTAGGGAGGAACTGTTAGGAGTAGGTAGGCTGCTTTCTATGAGGAGATTCCACAGGTTGGGTGGCAGGCAGTAGGAGGCAATAGGTGGTTCAGTAAAGGAAGCACCAATGTTGGGGTCAGTTTGCAAAATAGGAAAGTTACTGGTGAAGATCTTGTGAAGAGAAGGTGTACTTTGATGGAAAGGAAACACTAGTGGAATTTGTTGTTGTTCTTGGGTGACAGTATCCTTCCTGTCAGAGTCAAGGTTACGGGCATATTACTGACTTGAGAGAGTGCTCTGTTCACTGTGTTTTTAGGGTATCCCCTGTTAATGAAACAATAATGCGTTTTTTGGGCCTGCTCAGCAAAATCATCCTCTTCACTAATGTATATCATAGGAACAGTTTAAAATAAATAGTGCCATCATGTTGTACAAGGTGTCTAGTTTCTTTTGCCTATCCTTCATGCAATTCTCATAAGCAAGGTCAGCACAATCAATGATGGAAAATATCTGGGTCAGTACTATTTTTGATTTTGTCTCAGGTTCCATGCACCCTCTATATCTGTACAGTACTCTCAAACTCTTACCAATTTTGGATATGTTTGTTTAGATATAGATTGCCTGACCCCTGTGGGTTCATCCAGAAGCCCACATATTTGTATCTGTCCACCTGTTCTATCTAAATTTTATCCTTGAAGAATATGGTCAACTGATTTTCCTTTATATTGTTTAATTTGTGTGATTTCTCAAATAATGTAACATTTGTGTTATTTTCATTTAGTTTTAGACTGAAGGCCATCAAAGGTCAATTGCTAATGTGATTAAACTACTTCCACCAAAGCATTGGAAGTGTAGACCACCATGTTATCTGTACACAAATGGTAGTTTACACCTCTGATGCATTCCCCTAGACCCCTTAGATATATTGTAAAATGAATAGGGCCTAAGACATACCCTTGTGGAACCCCTCTTTTTATTAGTAACTTACCAGCCCCTCTCATTTAATATACAGTAGTTGTCTGGGTCCTACGTGTAAGACAGTTACTGAACTTAGAGATGGCCCCAATGCTCAATCCAACTTCCCCAACTCTCTTCAGTAAAATTACATGATCCACCTTGTCAAAGGCCTTGGAGAGGTCAACAAAGATGGCCCCTGCAATTTTTCAAAGATCCATTGTTTGTTGACGTTGTCCAAGATTTTCAACATGGAGGAAATGGTACTATGCCTTGTATGGAATCCTGGCTGGAATTTGTCCTGCAGGCCATCCTTTTCCAGAAAGGACTGTACAGTAGCTGTTTTACCACTATTATCTCAAGCAATTTACCATCTGCTGACAACAATAATATAGGCCTATATTTGGTCATGAGATCACCGCTGTCCCCCTTGAATATGGGGACAACCCTGGCCCTCTTCCAATCTTGTTGTATTGTCCCAGTATTTAAAGACCAATTAAACAAGTATGCCAACGGCTCTGAGATCTGCAAGGCTGAGTTCTTCAAATATTTCTATGTGAGATAATAATAAGACACAGACTGCTTGTAATGTGACTTCATTGAAGATGAATTGTTTACTGTCCCTCCTGGTATCATATATTCCCTCCCCATCCTCTCCCCTTTCAACTACAGCCATAGGACTGTCTAAAAACAGGGCTGCTGACACTAATGAGCTGCACGCATCACACACTGCCTTTTGCGGTTGTTCATAATAAACAGATGGCAGTGATAATTTCTTCCAAAACACTATGTATGTTTCTTCTGTCCAGGTAAAGGTCATAAGGGACCTACTCAGACAGTTAATATGTTTTGTTTAAATGATGCTTGTGTGTGTTTATATATAATAAAGTTGCTTGCTTTTCCTATGATCATAGTCACTGGGTTTGTAAAGTTTTAGGTGGGGCCCAAGGGTCAGGGAGCAAAGCCCACAGCGGCTAAGTTCTTAAGTTAGCTACTAAAACTACCCTCAAGTTCAAAGCATTTTGTAGCAGGTCTGCTGCTTTCACAAAGAAGTTGATTTACTAAAAAAATTAATAGAGTTTCATTATTTAGAAATGGAACCCAGCTGGAGATGAAAGAGTATAAACAGGAGCAACTGTCACCAAAAAGGCAAGTCCCCCACCCCTTTTGAGTGAAAGGCAGTCAGGACTGAAATCATGTGTCTGTCACTTTAATATTTATATATACTTATACTTATAATATCAGTACAGACAAGACTCAACCAAGTGCCTCAGAGCAGAAATGATCTGCAAGAATGATGAGAGGTAGCAGAGGGGAGAAATGAATCAGAAATGCAATCATTAAGAAACGCAAAATCTAAAAGCCAGTCCACAAGAAACCTTTCAATGCAAATATAGATGCAAAGAATATCCCCCCCCCACTTACATAGATACATAGACAGTGTTGGCAGATAAGGGCCTATGGCCCACCCAGTCTGCCCACTTGAGCTTGTAAGTTCAGTTTATGTTTTCCTAGAAGTCTGTTGCCCCTTACCCCTGACCTCCAGTATTCCTTTATGTCTATCCCATGCATTCTTAAATCCCATGATTGTTTCAGCCCCCACCACTTCCTCTGGCAGGATGTTCCACTTGTCCACCACCCGTTCTGTGAAGAAATTCTTCCTCAAGTTTCCTCTGAATCGTCCTCCCTCCAACTTCATCCCATGCCCTCTAGTCCTGGAACATCTTTTTCGCTTAAAAATAGTGTATTCCTGCACCCTGTTCCTCCCTGTGAGATACTTGTATGCCTCTATCATATCCCCTCTCTTCCTCCTCTCCTCCAAGGAGTACATGTTCAGTTCCTTCAACCTGTCCTCATAGGACTTGTGATGCAATCCATGCACCATCTTTGTTGCCCTCCTCTGAACCTTCTCTACCCTGTCTATGTACTTACGTAGGTAAGGTCTCCAGAACTGTACACTGTACTCCAGGTGGGGCCTCACTAGTGTCTTGTATAGTGGAATTATGACCTCCTTTTTCCTGCTGGTGATGCCCCTGCCTATGCATCCCAGCATCCTATTTGCTTTACCTACTGTCTTGTCACACTGTTTCTCTACCTTGAGGTCATCAGAGATGATAACCCCAAGATCCCTTTCCTGCTTGGTGCATGCTATATCCTCACCCCCCAACTGATATATTGTGCCAGGGTTTTTGTGCCCCATATGCATTATCTTGCACTTCTTTGCATTGAATTTCAACTGTCAAACCCCTGACCATTGTTCAAGTTTCTGCAGGTCCTTTCTGATTCTGTCTACACCCTCTGGTATGTCTACTCTGTTACAGAGCTTTGTGTCATCAGCGAACAGTGAAATTCTGTCTTCTAGGTTCTGCACAATGTCACTGATGAAGATGTTGATTAGGACCGGTCCCAGCACTGATCCCTGTGGTACCCCACTGGTCACTCTTCCCTCTGTGGAGTGACAGCCATTAACCACCACCCTCTGTGTCCTGCAGCCCAGCCAGTTATCTACCTACCACACTACTGTCCTGCCCACACCCATATTCCCCAGTTTGTGTAATAGTCTTCTATGTGGAGCAGTGTCAAAGGCCTTGCTGAAGCACAGATAGGCCATGTCCACTGCCCTCCCCTGATCCACCTCCCTAGTAACCCAGTCAAAAAATTCAACAAGGTTGGTCTGATATGACCTCCCCCTGGTGAAACCATGCTGCCTTGGATCCTGTAGTCCATTGACAACCAGATGTTCCATCAATCTCTCCTTCAGTAGTGCTTCCATGATCTTCCCCACTACCGAGGTGCGGCTGACTGGTCTGTAGTTCCCCGCTTCCTCTTTGTTCCCACTTTTGTATAAGGGCACCACATCTGCTATCCTCCAGTCTTTGGGTACCTCCCCTGTTTCCAGTGATCAGCTAAACAGGATAGCCAGAGGTTCAGCCACCACATCTCTTAGTTCTTTAAGGACCCTTGGGTGCACCCCATCTGGCCCCATTGCTTTATCAACTCTTATTACTTCCAGTTCCTTCAGGACCCTTTCTCGTGTAAAGGGACTTGTGCCCATTTCTGCACCATTCTCACCCCTTGTACTCCCTTCAGACCCATTACCCTCGTCTTCCTCAGTAAAGACTGAGCAGAAATACCTGTTCAATATGTCAGCTTTACTGTTGTCATCCTCCCGCCCCATCCTCCCCTTCAGTCTCACTATCCCTCCCTTTGCCTTTCTTTTTCACTTATGTACCTGTAAAGGTTTTGTCCCCTCACCCACTGATTTTGCAATGTGTTCTTCTGTCTGAGCTTTGGCTTCCTTACTGAACTCCTGCCTCCTTTGCTTCTCCTGGTACTTCTCCTATCCCCTTCTGCCTGTGTCTTTTGTATTGCCTGAATGCAGTCTTTTGGCTTTCACTTTCTTTGCTACCTCTTTGGAAAACCATAATGGTCTCATCTTCCTTTTCCTCTTGCTAACCTGCTTAATGCATAATTCTGTTGCTCTTGTAATCCCTATTTTAAATACTGCCCACTGTTCCTCAACCCCTGATTCCTGCCCCATTTCCCTTAATGCCTCTTTCAAGTATCTTCCCATTTTCCCAAAGTCTGCCCCCCTAAAAATCCAGGATATGTGTTTTTGTGTGGGTTGGTTCTGCTCTTTCTGTAGTTTCAAACCACAATAACTGGTGGTCACTGTTCCCCAGGTGCTCCCCCACTGTTACCCCCATCACACTGTCCCTGTTTGTGAGCACAAGGTCCAGTATTGCTTCTGCCGAGTTGGTTCCATGACCAGTTGTTTGAGGAAGGCACCTGAAGAGTCAGGATAAATCTGCTCCTAGTTGATGCTGCTGCTGGGATGCTCCAGTCCACGTCTGGAATATTGAAGTCTCCAACCAGTACTACCTCCCCCTTGTCTGCCATCCTTTGGATGGCTAGCATCAGCTCCCTATCTGTTTCTTCCTCCTTGGGCTGGTGGTCTATAGACCACACCTGTGTGGATGGCTGGCCCCATTTTCCTTTCCAGCTTAACCCACAGTATCTCTCCCCCATTTTGTTCCTCCTGGATCTCTGTGGCCCTTATGTCATTTTTCACATACAGTGCCACTCCTCCTCCCTTCCTGCCTGCCCTTTCTCTTCTGACTTGCAAAGGTTGCTTTTGCATTCCAAAAAGCTTTGCACAGGCAAGGCAGCCCTGCTTACCTGCTGGGGGGGGGGGAGACAATGCCTGTTTTTGCAGTGTACTTAATTCAGCTATAAACATAATAATGTGTGGCTTGACTAATCTCTTGGGCTCTTCTACTGCTGCTGTGAGTACATGATTTTCCCCTTTCTTTATTGCTTCAGGATAGTTTTTAAGACTTTTGCATTTGGTTTGAGAGGTACCTGTCTGGGGCAGAGAGGCTCCTGGTGGATTGAGGGGTGTCTCTCGGCAGAGGATGCTGTACAAAAGGAGCCAAAAGGCAAACTTTTTAAGAAGGAACAGTAAATGTCTTGTGTGGCTGAGCTGAAGAGCTGCAAAAGTAGTTGACAGGAAAAGGGAAGGGGGGAGGGAGATGGATGTGTGTGCTCCTTTCTACTAACCACCAACACAGAGTTTAAAAAGCAGAAATCACTGAGGGGAACAGCATAAAAATTAAACAGCACCAGCTGTCCCCATTCATCGATTTCCCACTCCTGGCTAATCCTCTACCTCCTTCCAAACCCCAAACACAGCAAACAGAACACATCAGATGGACCTGATTGCTGCTGCTAACTCTGGTGTCACTATCACTATCTTGTCTAGCCTTCAGCAGTTATCTATGGCTCAGATGTGATGCGGCTTCTTCTCTCTCTCCATCTGCTCCTACAAGTCCGATGACTGCTGGATCACTGTCCACGGGTGGGCTGCTCTGACAAGTCCAATGACAGCTGGGTCACTGTCTGCTGGTGGGTGACAGGTTGTCTGCTCCATCTTTCTCCTCCAACAACAATGAAAGAGTGAGCACTGGGTGGGTCCACTATTCCATGCTCCACCAGACTATCATTGCCAACCAACCACAATTTGAAGGCAATTCTAGACCTTAAGCACTGCCAGTGCTAACTGCTGCCTCCCTTCCATAGCTTGTGGGAGTCACCTCAGTCACATGATGTGGTGCTCTAATTTCAGTTGGTTTTGCTGCTGGTTAATATAAAAATGGCATTCTGCAGAAAAGTCAAAGTGTCCAGTACACCTGTCCACAGGCCACCATGAGATAAGTGTTGAATGGTGCCAAAATGCAGCAACCACCAATGTCAACCATCAATCATCGTGGTGGGCAAGCATGCATGCACAAACACACACACACATATATACATACACACATACACATACACTCGCGCACACACACACACACACACATTTTCAGTAAATCAGGATGCAGAAAGGCAGCTGAAGGAGGCCATAAGTCACCCAACCCCATCCCCACCAACATTACTGGTAACTGGTTGACACTGGCTTATAAAACAGCAAATTAAATTGCCAGCAGCACATGCCAACAAAGCAGGCAGACCCTTCCCCCATCACTCATCAGAGACCTGCTGTTGCCGGTAAGATCTATTGGCTGAGGTTGGCAATAGAAAAGCAATGCACTGGAATGGAAATTTGTAAATAAAGGGCCCCCAAGGTAAGCTCTAACATTGGAGGAGCTGGGCTTGCTTTCCAGACTGTTTATGGAGCCCAGATCCCATGGATCCCACTGACCCATAAAACCCGGCACCTATGCCTATAATAAGCGTTAATGTCTGTGATGAGCATTTATTATTATACAATGGCAAGAACAAATCCTGAAACCTGACTGGTCAGCTGAGTCCTTGACCCATGATGTCATCCTAGCACAAAACCATGAATCAAGTCCCAGCGTACCACTGACTGCATAAAATGTCTCAGAAATTATTACACATGCCATATGCAAGTTGCCCACTTTTGACATGGCCGGACTGAATTTTGTCAGTATTTTACTGTTTTTTAACTAAAAATTCCTCCTTCCCACATCTCACCAGTTTATTAATACCCACACCAAAAGCCTACCAGTTAAAACCCACACAAAAACCATACCCTATTAATGTCTTCACAAAAAATAAGTAAAGAAATCTGCCAGGAAGCTGTCACTGCAATTGGCTTCATTCACTTCAGTCACCATGTTTTCTGCAGTTAACATTATGACTGTGTGTGCTTTCAAACAGTATAGCATGCTACTCACTGTTTGGTGGCTTTAGTCATTTTTACTACTACAAGAAGGTGGAAGACTAGGTTTGATGGCAAAGGCACATAGCTTCACCTGAGCTCTTTTCTTCTAGGTTGCTTGTAAGGACAGAGCAAAGAACCTTACCAGAGAAAGGAAAAGGATTGAGGTTTCTTTTGGCTAGGCAGATTTACTGTGTATTATTATTTATTTTTGTATTCACAGGGATTGTTACTGTTTGTTGCTAACATTTTATTGCTTTATTTTTCTCTGATTCATATTGTTGTTGCTCGGTGTACCTTCTGCTCGATTATTATAGGGTGTGTCTACAGGTGTGTGCTTACAGATTATTGCTGTAATATTTTGATTCAGATTGTCTTTTGCAAGGTATATCTTCTGTTACTGATTTATTTTTCTCTGTAGCAAAGTGTTTCTTACAGGGTATATCTTCTGTGAAATTGTTATAGGTGGTGCTTTACAGGATTTACAGTTTTATCTATCATTAGACTAAGCTTTCAGGGCTACTGCATTTGTTGCTGACTGTTTCTGCTTTTACCTACTTGTTTCTTTTGCCCGTGGTTCTTCCTTTTCAGCAGGGGAAGGGCCCAGCCACCCACCCCATGCTTCATTCCTTTTATAGGGTAGCTCAGTCCTGATAGTTCCTGTAGCAAAGCAGGAAGGTGCAGATCAGAGGGGTATCCACACAGTGACCTCATTTACAGGGGCACAAGTAATTTAACTTGTTATAACAAGTTATACAAAAACAAACAAAACACAAAATCAAACTTTTGCTTTCATTTTCCTCCTTTTAATTACTCTGACCAGGTTATAAACCCAGCAACTTATCTGGAATGGATATTATTAACTGCAGGCACTGAGGGACACTTTTCATAAGTGCAGTTATAGAGGATTTAGGACACTGTCCTACATGCTGGGCCATTGGAAATCTAAGGGCTCAGCTCCAGGCAGCATGGGCAGAGATTGAGTGCATCAAATCGCATATTCAGGAGGAAACATATTATAAGAATCACCTGCCATTTCCACAACATCAAACAGTAGCACCTCAACCGCAGAGGGTAGTAGGTCCGGGAGGTTGGCAGGTGGTCAGGAGGGGCAAATTGGGTGCCTCATCACTCAGTGCTCTCCAACATATCACCTCCACAAACCATATAAAAACTACAAACAAGTATCTGCCTCTGTCTCTGATATCAAATAAAGGGGCAAAGAACACTGCAGAATAGGACATTGCAGCACAGGAGCTAGCAGAACAAAACTCACCCAAAACAGGAACCAAAACAAAAAAAGCAAAAAGAAAATCCAAAACACTTCTGATCATAGGAGACTCCATGATTCAGGGAGTTGATACCTATCTCCAGCCAGGAGTAATGGTCAGATGTCTCCCAGGTACATCAGTGTGGAGAGACACTGATCGCATTGCTAAAATTGTACAGGAAGCAGGAGAAAACATTGATGTCCTGGTACACATAGGGACTAACAATCTTGCCAGCCAGTCAGTTGTGAAGACCAAGGAACACCTGACTAGGCTGGGTGACAAACTATCATCCACTTCATCCGGCATCTCCTTCTCTGAGATCCTGCCAGTCTGGGAGAGGGGCGCAGATGGACGGAAGGTCAGAGAAGGTGAGATAGGGGAGCTAAACATGTGGCTCAAGGTCTGGTGCCAGGAAAAAAGACACAACTTTGTAGGTAACTGGCAACAGTTATGGGAGCGAAGATTCTTTAAATTTGATGGACTGCAGCTGAATAAGGAGGGAGTCAGGGCATTGAGGCAGATGTTTGATGTATTTGCAGAATATTTAAACTAGGAAATGGGGAGAGAGGTGCAGCACCTGATACATCGAATGGGAAGAACATCCCTTCACCCTCAGCTAATGATCAAACAGGAGTTCAGCATTTTAGTAGTTAACTTGCATCACCAGGTAAGGAAAAAGGTCCAGCTCCCCATATGATGCACAGGGGAAATGCTAGACCTTGACCAACAACCAAAAAACCAAAATCTGGCCAGTGGAAAATCATGTACACAAATGCTCGCAGTCTGGGAAACAAGATCCCAAACCTTCAGGAAATAATGACAGAGGCACTGCTCAGAAGAGACCGAGGTGCAAAAAGGGGGGTGGAGTGGCCCTTTATGTCAATGGAAATATCAAAGCTATAGAATTTCAGAATACACATAAGGAGCCAGAAGAACTGTGGGTCACCCTGGAAACAGAAAACGGGACAGCCATAAAAACTGGGGTTGTCTGCAGGCTTCCAGACGAGGGGAAGGGCATAGACACATTACTGTTAGAAGTTATACAAAACATGACTGCTAAGGGGAAGGTTCTGATAATGGGAGACTTCAACATGCCAGATACAGATTGGTCAATACCAGCAGGAACATCTGCCAGAACTAGACACATAGTGGATTCACTGCAGGGGGAGGGCCTCAAATAACTGGTACAACAACCCATAAGAGACAGGGCTATCCTAGATCTGGTACTGACTAACAGGGAAAGGATCACAGATCTCCAGGTAGAAGGTCACCTGGGGGCCAGTGACCATCACATGATATAGTTCAGTTTGGCCACTAGAACTAAATCATCCCATTCCAAGGCAAAAATATGGGACTTCAGAGGAGCTGACTTTGATAAGATGGCCAGCAGAGTTAAGCTAGCCCTAGCAGGAAGAAATACAGGTGAGGGGGTACAGGCAAAGTGGACAAGTATTAAGGATGCAATACTCGAAGCAATATCCCATTGTGTTAGAGAGAAAAGGAAGTGCAAAAGAAGAAGGAAACCACTTTGGTTCTCAAAAACAGTAGCAGAAAAGGTCAGAGCCAAAAGGCTGACCTTCAGGAAATATAAGGGAACACAGTGGGATGAAGACAGGGAGGCACATCAGACTTCCCTAAGGGAAGCAGAGAAGGCAGTAAGGCAGGCAAAGGCCCAAACCAAGAAAACACTAGCACGAACAGTAAAAGAAGCTGATAAGACTTTCTATAGATACATTTGTGAAAGGAGACAGTCCAGAGGGGGTATTGCTAAGATCAAAGGGATAAGGGGCATATGAGGAGGAGGACCATTTAAAAGCATTTTTCCTAAATAGATATATCTGTTCAGTATTTACTGAGGAGAAGGTAGGCAGGGCCCACAGCTCAGCACCATGGACACGGGGGGGGGGGTGCACTAATCCCTTCACAAAAGAAAGGGTCCTACAAGAGCTTGATAAGCTCAGGGTGGACAAAGCAATGGGACCTGATGGCATACATCCCAGGGTACTAAGGGAGCTAAGGGTGGAACTAGCATAGCCATTATCAGAACTGTTTAGTGAGTCTCTGAGCACAGGAGAGGTCCCAGAAGACTGCAAAAGGGCTCATGTGAGCCCGCTCCACAAGAGTAGCAGTAGGGAGGAGGCAGAGAACTACAAATCAGTCTGTCTTACCTCAGTAGTGGGCAAGATTATGGAGGAACTCCTTAAGGAAAGGATAGTGCAACACCTGGAATCCATTGGAGCACAGGATCCAAGACAGCATGGGTTTACAACAGGAAGGTCTTGTCAAACTAATCTCATAGATTTCTTTGACTGGGTAACCAGAGTGGTGGACCAAGGGGGAGCAGTTGATGTCACCTATGTTGACTTCAGCAAAGCTTTTGATATTGTTTCACATAGAAGATTGATTAATAAGCTGGTAAGGCTTGGGGTGGGTCAGAAGTTGGTCAACTGGGTGGCAAACTGGTTGACGGGCAGAAAACAGAGAGTGGTGGTAAACGGTATACAGTCAAAAGAGATGCAAATCACAAGTGTGGTACCTCAGGGATCAGTCCTGGGGCCAGTCCTCTTCAATATCTTCATCACTGACATTGCAGATAGACTGGAGGGTAAGGTTTGTCTGTTTGCAGATGACACCAAGATCTGCAACAGAGTAGATGATCCAGATGGGGTGGGCAGAATGAGAAGAGATCTGGATAAACTGGCAAAATGGTTAGAAGAGTGGCAACTGGGGTTTAATGCAAAGAAGTGCAAGATCATACATATAGGGAAGAGAAACCCTGAAGCCACCTATAAGTTGGGAGGGGAGTTGCTGGCAGTCACAAGGGAAGAAAGAGACTTGAGCATCATCATCACAGATGACCTGAAATCATCCAAGCAGACCACTAAAGCAGTAGGTAAGGCTAGGGGGATGTTGGGGTGTATTAGTAG
This sequence comes from Neoceratodus forsteri, assembly GCA_016271365.2. Classification (NCBI taxonomy): domain Eukaryota; kingdom Metazoa; phylum Chordata; order Ceratodontiformes; family Ceratodontidae; genus Neoceratodus; species Neoceratodus forsteri. The sequence continues at coordinate 801,929,553 of CM057454.1, forward strand.
TGGTATCACAAGTCATAAGAGCGAGGCAATAATCCCTCTTTACAAGACACTGGTTAGGCCCCATTTCGAGTACTGCGTGCAGTACTGGAGGCCACACCTTCACAAGGACATTTACCAAATTGAGGCAGTTCAGAGAAGGGCAACCAAAATGGTGCAGGGACTGCATCAGAAGACATATGAGGACAGATTAACAGAACTCAATATGTATACCCTGGAGCAAAAGAGGGAAAGAGGTGATATGATTGTAACATTCAAACATCTTCAGGGCATTAACAAGGTGAAAGAGTCTAACATGATTCAATATAAGAAAAACAGCAGGATGAGAGGACACAGCATGAGATTAGAGGGAGGCCAATTAAGGGGTAATGTGAGGAAGTTTTTTTTTACAGAAAGGGTGGTGGATGAATGGAATGGCCTACCTCAGGAAGTGGCGGACATGAATACAGTGCAGGGCTTCAAACAGGCATGGGATAGGCATAAGGGAGCAATACAGATAAGTATGAATAGATTGGCCATTGACAGAGCAAATGCCGATGGCACATTCATAGATACATAGATACATAGACAGTGTCGGCAGATAAGGGCCTATGGCCCACCCAGTCTGCCCATTTGAGCTTGTAAGTGCAGTTTATGTTTTCCAAGAAGTCATTCACAAGGTAGAAAAAGAAATTTGCAGACTGGATGGGCCTTGCGGTCCTTATCTGCCAGCAACTTCTATGTTTCTATGTTACAAAACACTTTGCCAACTATACTGGGAGAAGTAGAAGAGACTGCAGCCTAAAAACAGCAATGGGGGAGGGATGCAAAGTTGAACTGCCTCATATGTCATCCTCATTCCTGGGTTGACTGGTGGCTGCATCACAGAAAGAAAACAAAAATACTGACAACAAATGTGCAATTATTCTAAAATAAAAAATAAATTCACCAAAAAAAGACATTTACAGGGGCAGGACCATTGCGCATAGCTTGCTGTGCCAACTTGGAAAGGACAGGTTTGGTACTTGAGTCCGGTGGGGGGGGGGGCATAGTTTAAGCAATACTCACTCCATTGCAGGTCAACATAGGACAGCAAATAATAAAATAAAATTAAAAAACATTTAAGGGGAGCATGCATGAGCTGCATACCAGGATTGTAGCTTGAGCTGACAGCTCTGTCCCACCCAGCTCAATAATTTGTTAATATCTCTGATATTCCTGATCTGATCACACCCAACTGGTGCGTAAATAATGATAAAAAATTGACCAGAACATGAACCCGCAGCCTGGTTCCATAGCTACCTTACCAACAGGTTCCAATTCATGCTCACAGGCAAAGTTGCCTCAGCTTCCCTTCCTACAAACACCAGAGTTCCCAAGGGATCAATTCTCAGCCCCCTTCTCTTCTCCATGTTTATCAGTGCACTGCCAGCAGTCTAAACTGCAATGCACTCCTTTACGTTGAAGACCTAGTCCTGTACCACAGTGATAAGTCCTTGGAATCCATCTCCTCCACCCTCACTGACAACTACTGGGTGGCTGAAAGCTGGTTCACATCCAGAAAACTCCTAGTCAATGGGATCCAAGCCCTTCTTAAACAAGGCCACCAGATCTAACACCGCCCTCACCATATGTACACCCGCAGGCCCCCCACTCGAGCAGGTAACCTCATTCAAATATCTAGGTGTTATGCTCAATTCTTCCCTCACATTTAATGATCACACAACCCTGACTGCAAAAAAGATTAATCAGAAACTAGGTGTGGCATACCACGCAATTCACCTGCTTTCACCTGAAGCTCACCTCGCCATTGTGCAAGGCAACCTTCTCCCTCTCCTGGACTACTGCTCCCCCATCTATTCCCTCATGTCCATAAAGCAACACTCCCCCCTAAACAGAGCATATAATGCTATCTGCCACTTTGTTCTCAAAGCCCCCTCATTAACCCACCACTGCACGCTCTACTAGTAACTAGGATGGCTCCCTCTCCAGGCAAACCTTAACTATGCTGCTGGCTGCCAGGTGGACAGCGCTCTCAGAAGTAACCAACTATCCCCCTATGCTCCCCTACTCACAACTAGAGCAGCCACTAGACCCCTTAGGGCCTCCTCCATTCCAACCCTTGTAGTTTCTGATGTCTCTATGGCGATGGGCTGCAAGTCTTTCTCTATAGCTGCCCCCTCCCTCTGGAACAGTCTTCCCACTTCCATTCGTATATCTCCATCCCTTGCATCTTTCAAATCTAACCTTAAAGCCTGGCTACTGGAAGAATCCACCTGCAAATGCTCGCTGGGCTGTGCAGAAACCTGTAAGCCACCATAAATCTACCATAACTGTAGCCCCTGCCTCCTACTCTCCTGAGCACTACCAAAATGCATGACTCTCATGATGACTAGCACAGCCTACCTGGCATGCTCCCTCTACTTGGCCTGCTCCGGCAATCTGCCAGGACAGGAGTGTCTACCTAGACCAGATTAAAAGCAGTCTGCCGGTTTCAAACTGCTCCTTTGTCTAGTTTGTGCAAATGTTTAACTAGTCTGTGCATATGCTTAACTACTTCTCTGTATCTTTGCCTGTATTCTCTGTCTAATGTTACCTCCATGCCTGTATGCATTATGTAAATAATGACTGTTCTCACTGTCCTTAAATGTTGTATTGACTGTATAGTATAATTTAAATTGTGTCCACTGTTGATTTTCCCTGTATTGCCACCTTGTGGCCCAGGTCGTGACTGAAAATGGTCCACTAGATCAGTGCACTTACCTGTTTACCAAAAACATACATATAAACATACATACATAAATAATAAACAATCTAAGCTGGTAACAAATTCCCAAAGGACAGAACTGTGAATCTGCATCCAAAATGGGTGCACAAACAAAAGAGGGGGTTGCCACCCCAGGCAAACCAGTACCCCCAAGTAGTGCACTCCAGAGGAAAGTTAATGGTTTCTTTGAGCTGTATAGCATTCACTCAGGTTGAAAAAAACAGGTAACATGCTACTGGATTAGCATACAGAAGACCATGTGGAGATTGTATTCAGTGCAGTTATAGATTGGGGGTGCAGGACCTAAGTCTGTCCTTCTAGGTGTCTTCTAGTCATGGGGATAAATTATTGTTTACATGATATTTTGCCTCGCAATAATCATAGAACTAATATATTGTGCTTTACGCATCTGGCATGTGTTTGGTTTGGTTTTGGCTACTTAACATTAACACTTTAATAGACATTTGTTTTGCTTGCCACTTTTTCAGCCAACACTGCTATGATCCTGGGGAGGTGATATCTGACTGTTGTGGGTATAATCTCACTACATGGGTTTGCTTATGTACAATCTTTTAGCAGCAGTGTTTTGTTGTTATGTTATAGTGATAGGGCTCTGACACACTGTCGAACTAACATTATTGTGACTTCAGTGTGTTATATCAAGTCAAGAAATTTTGTCTGTATTTTTTCAGCAGTTTTACTGTTAAAGCGACAATTCTGTAACCCTGCTGTTGAGAGCTAATTGTTTTGACTTGTGTGTTACAAAATCTTTATATTCTTTTTTTACTGTTTTAATATGTTCAGTTTCATTCCTTTTGTTTCAGTCAGCACTGCTGATCTCTCTGGGGAGGTGTTGTCTGTTTCCCTGACTGCAATTTATTTGCTTCAATTTGAAATGTATTTTTATATGTTTGCTTGTAAAGCATACAAACATATAGTTATCAGTCTGAGCTATGAGAGGTCTTTGGGAGCATACTCTCCTCCTCCACCTATCACTGCTTCAGAATAATGAATCTTCACCCTAATTCGGCACACTCCCTGCCTTTCTCCTCCAAGTCCTTGCCCAATCATAAGGCTGGAAAATTTAAGTTAGAGGGTTCTCCTCAGAGTTTTCACTGAGCATAGCCAAAGTAAACTGCCTACAGAAGAAAAAATGAAAAGCATGATCCAGATCTTATGACTGTGCACAGCAATTGTCCATTAATAAACAGCCCATTAAATATCAGTAGTATACCGGAGCTAACTGGACGGCAGAGGAATCAGTCACATCAAATTTACAGCATGTCCAGTAGTGTCCAGGAAGGGGGGGTCCACAAATAGAAATAACACCACAGGTCCCTATTACCCTCTTACATTCCTACCCAGAGTTTCCATGCCATAGCCCACTATTTAATTGATGTACTAAATGACTGAGGATAAATTTCCACCCTCAGACAGTATGGGTCAGCATTTACCAATGATACACAAAGCTGAATGCTCCTACCAATAGAATCTGACTGAGGGCCAATCAAAGTCAAGGAATCCTCTCCCCCCCCACTGGGGTCTACTTAGCCTGCAACTGCCATTTTCCACTGTAATTATTCTATAACATAGTGCTGACTTCTAAGACCCTCCTAAGCAAGTGGAGCACAACATACAACAACATCTGTCGTTTTGCCCTGGCCGCCCCCCGCCTCACCCATCACTGCGAGCTCTACGAAAAGCTTGGCTGGCTATCCTCGCTCAATCACCTTAACTTTAGCACTGGGTGCCTCGTGAGTAAAGTACTTAGCTCCGGCACCCCTCCGGAACTGGCCCGGTTTCTTGCTCCTGCTGACCTCTCCCCCTACCTGCTTAGATCCCAAGGCCCCGGCCTACTAAGTGTACCTACTTCCCGCACCAACATGGGGGGACCGGAGTTTTGCTGTCCATGGCCCCAGGCTCTGGAACTCCTTTCCTGAAAGAGTCCGTACTGCCTCCTCTCACAAGAGTTTCCGGACATCCCTGTGGGATCATCTTAAGGTGGCTTCTCGCTGTGAATGTCCTAAGCCTCCTTAGCCTCCCGGTGTCCACTGGTGCCGGCTTCTTCTCTCCTGCTCTGGCGTCACCACTCTTGCGCTATGTCCTCGTCCAAATCCCCCCTCCCTTGCTTGACCGACGCTATGATGTTACTATGCTCATAATCCTCACCAGCCCTGTTGGTCATTGAATTTATCTCTAACTTATACCTTGCCCCAGCACTGTATCTGGGTGTACCTTCCACGTAAATGTAAAAATTGTAAAAATTGTCTTTTCTCCTGTTTTTGTACCTGAATGTATTCGTCTGAACCAATTACTGTATCAATGTACCTGTTGTACCCTTTTGTACTCTCCCGGGTCGTTCCTGAAAATAGGCATAAAACTTGTCTAGTGTACTTACCCGGTAAACAAAAACTAAATAAATATAGTTCTAGGCCTTCTCGATGAACAGTCAATGATATCATTCACAAACTCAACACATTTTGAACTATTAGGACTGCCATGCAGTTGCTGCCATGAATAAGCCTGTTTGCGCTACCATTTCAAAAAGAACACACTGCAAAATGCATGGATATCAAATTACTTTTATTTTTATACTTTTCTATTTAAACCCCCTTCACATCTCCACAGCCTTACCTTTCTCCCTGGTCATCCAAGGCAACTTGAGTTGGCTACATCCAGACTTCTTCCTGTGGACTACCTCCATGCTGCCTAGGTTTACCCCCCCCCACAGTGGGGAGGAAGGGAGTGGATCCCCTTTCCACTCTCTCACCTGCTTGAAGGCTTCATCAGGCGACCCTCAGGATCATCCAGTGTTATGATTGGGCTGTGTGCTGGAGGCCGTTGCTGAGTTTGGCTGCAGGGCTTTTTCCATTTTTCTCCTGTCTCTTGAGGAATCCAGCTCACTAGGAGCTCCAAGGGGTGTAAGCATGCAGAAGCGTGCAGTCGTTCCAGAACTTAGCCAACATCCTGTCCTCCCACAGCATCCCCAAGCTGTACCTGCACCCATGGTCACCCAGGTGATGGTATTGCAGCAGGGATGACTGCCCACCCTCTGGGCCAGCTCCTGATGACCCAAGTCTGCATCTGAACCCGTGTCACCGGCATTGCAAGCAGTAGCGCTACTGCTGCGCCGACCAACCAGCATTGTAAAATTACTTTAATACTATTTAAAGTGCATGAATAGACAAATGCTCAATGTTGCTTCTTAGGAAAGGCTCGCTCCAAGGTGCTCTGGTACCTGGCTCCAAAATGTGAATACAAATTTCCAGAAGTAGGAGCAGCACTCATCCCATCAATGAAAACAGTCCACAAAGTTTAACTTGGATAAAAATTCAACCTCTTTTATTTATTCTTCATCTACAAAAATAAGAAAAAAATTATTATTGACATGCAACAGCTCCCGTAGGACTTGAACCATTTAAGGGACACCACAGATGCCGACTGACTGACCCAGCATTTCACACCAGTCATGTGATGCTTCATTAGAGGTCTCTTGGTGGTCATCCAGGTAGCAAATTTCTAATCTGACATTAAAAACTCATTAATCAAACCACCCATACATATGCATACCCGATCAAATCTACCACAACAAGGTGATTATTAAAATACAATTAAAAATCCAAAATTAATTGTAAGCAGTTCACATCTTCAACAGGCTCCAATGGATCCCAACAAAATTAATCTGCAATAAAAACAATAATGAATATAAATATAAATTATGCAAATCATATCTATTATTCATCCTGATTTTTACATCATTTCCCATTTGATTGATCACTTTATTATATATAAAAGTATGGTGGAACAATGCCACAACCTCAGTATTCATCAATATTCTTAATAGGGATACTCATTCTGTCACTTCATCTGATGGCTCTTGAATCATTCTCATCTTTTACGGCTCTAATTCTAATGCCTAACTAGAGGCATTATGCTTCCTTAAAAAAGGAAAAAAACTTTCTTAGATTCTCACTATAATTTCTATTGTAAAGAGTCAACAAGGTACTAATGGAATTGATGTAATACCTTATCTCAACTGGAAGCCCTCTCTCATAGCCCTTAAGGCACATTCTGAATAATTCTGGCTTTCATCTCATTAGACATATTAAATTACATCTAAAACGACTGAGAATGGCACAATTTTCTGAGTTAGTTAGTTATTTGTTTTCTGTTTACCAGGTAAGTATGTTAGACCAAGTGATCTGTTTTCGGGTACGACATGGGAGAATACATAACATAGACATTGCACAGTCAATAACATAGTACAGATCAATATAGGTTTACATAGGTACAGAGCTATCTTGACCTCAATTATTTGATTGCTTCCTTATAATACACTTTGTCCCATTAAAAAGCAAAACATGAAACTGTAACTGGATGAGATGTATGGAGACCCAAGTCTTGGTGCACAGTGTCCGAACTCATGTATCCTATCAGGTTCACTTCCAAGGCTCCCTTCTGTAGACTATCCCCTGTGGAGGTGGTCCAGTTTCATCTGCTGAGAGGGGTTCAACCTGAGGGTCTTTTGGCAGGGCTGGATACCTCAGATGTGATGGTGGCATATGCCACTGATTCAGAGGAAGTGGCTTCAGCTTATTATAGAGCCAGCAGTTCTGCCTTTGACCTTATAGTACCAGCTCGTGAATGCCCACTGGTTTCACACCTTGGCTCACTGTGTTATGACAACAAGTTGAGGGAGATGAAGCTAAGCGGCGGAGGTTAGAGCATTGCTGAAGAAGGTCCAGGACCCAGGAGGACAGACTGTTTTTGATTACTTGCTGTAGTGAGTGTCAAAGGGTAATCAACCATAGGAAGGCAGGAAGGAACCAACCAGCTCAGCTTTTCCAGATGGTAGGCAGGCTTCTTCACCTAAACTGTCTTGAGTCCATGATAGCTATTTTGTCTGCTAAATGAGAGGAGTTTTCTTGGTTCTTTTCAGGCAGGGTGTCCTCTGTTCAGGCTGGGATCCTGCCAAGTGGACCACCACAGCTCAGTAGGGTTGAGCCAACAGGACTGAATGGCATTCAGTGATCATGGGGAGAGTTTAGGCTAGTGACAATGGATGAGGTGATTTTTGAGTTATGGCCAACATTTTACAAACTGGATCCTGGCCCAGCTCACCTACTAGTGAGTTGTGTTGGGCAGCTGTGTCCGGTATTCACCAAGATTATTCAGTGTTCCCTGTCAGAGGGGACTTCTCCAGTTGCATTGAAAAAATACACTGGTTAAGCCCCTGCTGAATTATTCTTCTCTGCACCCAGATGTCCTGGTGAACTACCGACTTTTCTCTAACCTGCTCTTTTTAGGCAAGGTTATTGAGAATGAGGTTGGGCTGCAGCTTGTCACACACCTCACTTCTTTTGATACTGTGTCTCTTCAATCAGATTTTAGGTCAAGACATGGCAGAGACCATGCTGGTATGGGCGCACAGTAACCTGGTCAAGACTAGAAATAGGGGAGAGTGGCCAATTCTTGTTCTCAGTCTCTCTTCAGCATTTGACACCCTGGACCATGGATCAGCTCAGGGAGTATGTAGGCCTCACTGGCAAAGTCATCTTCTGGTTTGAGTCCTACCTCACTGGAGGATACAAAGGGTAGTGTTGGGATGTTTTTCCTCACTCCCAGTGGCCCTGCCTTGTGAGGTACCCCAGAGCTTGATCCTGTTGCCCTTGTTGTTTGCAGTATACATGCTGGCCCTGGGTAATGTCATCAGACAGTATGTAGATGGATTTTGCTGCTAAGCTGATAATACCCAGCTCTTTCTGTATTTTGCACCTGGTATGCCTGGTTTAGCTGATGTGTTTAATAAGTGCCTGGCCAAGATCCAAGATTGGATGTTTTTGAAATGACTGAGACTTAACCTTGATAAAACTAAAGTTCTGGTGGTTGAGCCAGGTCATAAGGGGAGTGTAAAAGCAGTGGAGAGAGACAGAGGGGGGCTTCTGCTTGGTTCCTCTGGATTTGTAGCTGCTGCAAAGATGAAAAATGTGTTGGTCATTGTGAGGGTCTGACAGTTGTCTGGAAAGGGTTTTTCCATCTAATGAACATCTCCTAGATTAAATCCCTTATTCCCCCTGGTGACCTGGCCACACTGATGTATGCTTTTGTGACCTCAAGGTTCAAAGGCTGTAATGCTCTATACTTTGGGGCAGTGAAGTCACACAGTGATGCCTGCAGCTAGAGCAGAACACAGCTGCTAGGTTGATGTCTGAACTTTGAAGTCTTGCCATGTCTTCCTGGCACTGCATGGACTGTATTGACTGCTGGTTAAGAAGAATATCTCCTTTAAAGTTGGGTTAATAACTTATAAGGCCCTACAAGCTAGGCCTGAGTTATCTGTCTGATCACCTTAATCCTTACACCCTCTCTCCTCCATGAAGGAGGACCTTCATTTCATTCCCAGGTTCAGGTTTAAATACTCGGGGGACTGGGCCTTTCAAGTGGTGGGCCCAGTCCTATGGAACTCTCTTCCATGGGCACCAAGGGAGCTCCCTCTATGAAGGCCTTTAAATGGAGTCTTAAGACCTGTCTTTTTGTCAAGGCCTATGGAGAGTGAGGGTCTCCAGTTTAAGCTACTTCCAGTAATGACGTTATTTTATGTTAGATATTTAGTATTACGTTTACTATATTGAGTATAGGATTTCATGTTACTTATAATTGTTTTGTTTTTGCTGCTTCCTCTGTACATTATAATGGTGCTTATAACATCTTGGGGAAGAGTGCCACAAAGAAATAAATTCTACTACTACAAATCTACTATTCACCATTGAACAGTTGTACCGTAGGTTAAGGAAAAGCCAATTAGGAATTTTATACCACCAAATTACTCAGTTACTATGACAGCAAAATAAACCTGTAAAACAAACTACGTATATGTCATAGCAATAGGATACTACACAGGCTGCTATATGAAGGGGAAAATATGGCCTATCAAAATATTAAGGGGAGTAAATCTCACAATAAATTGTTGCAGACCATTACACCTTTCATGTAGGTGCCATGGTTTCCTCATACATCCAGTTCTGGAACAAAAGACAGCAGTAAGCAGGAACAATTCAAATGACTTTCATAGACTGTTACAGTCACTTGATGTCCTGCATGGCGGCTACAGACTGACATTTTTTTAATCAGAAAATGATGGTGCCCATCAGGTTTTGCACTCAGGAAAAAGGTTTTCATGCAGTCTTAGGATTGTCTAGACCACTCACTGAAAAAGGGATTCACATTGCTTCCAATGTTTTGCAAGTCTCACCTGCAGTTGAACACAGTTCCATGACATTTAGGTGGAAACCCCTCAATTTTAGCAGAAGAGTTTGAAGAGAGGCAAGTACTTCCTGTGCCTTGCTAGAACACCAGAGGGTATATAGTCATTGATTTCTGTGTACAGTATATGCAGCTGTCCTTGTAGTACAATTCCTTTTTTCCAAGCAATATACATAATTTGTTGTTTTGTAGCATATGATAAAAACTGAATAATAAGCCATCTGGGTCTGGCAATGGCTGAAGTCAGGTTACGGCTTAAGTCTCTATGTTCATGTTCAATCTGAAAGGGAAAGTCTCATGGTTTGTCTAGTAGCTCAATAAACAAAGTCTCTAGAAATGGAATGATAGCATTTCCATCTAATCCCACTGGCATGCCATCGATTGTCAGATTTTTTTCATGATTTCTGCCCTAATTGTCACTACATCTCATTATCAACTATGATATTGTCTAAATGATGAGGATTAAAAGGCAGTTTGTCTGATTCACTTTTGCATCTAAGTTTATTAGTGTGTTTTTATTTGTGGTCACTCTCTGATCTAGTGCACTAAAGTCCTAGCATATGTCTCCTAGGGACAGACTGTGCTCATCTCTAAAGACTAATTCCTTAAGCAGAATACCCACTTTCTTTTGTTTGGGGTGACTGCTACTAGAAGTTAACTGATCACTGCACTGAAGCAAGGCCCTTCTGGAAACTGAGACTTCACTGGCCAACTCCTTATACTCATATCCATCTCTATCCATCTCCTGCTTTACCCATTACACCTCATTCTTTTCTCCAGAGGAATCTCCCTCCATATTCTCTGCAATTTATGTTATTCGTTTAAAGCATCACTAGTTTAGAAAGAGTTAGAGTCAACTGGTTCACTGTTTCATGTTAAAATTCATATATATATTTTTTTATTAGTGCTTGGTGCCACATGCAGTGTTCATTTATAAAATCATTTGAACTTTTGTAAACAGACGGTGAAGAAAAAACCTTGGCTTTTTTTCCAAAAGTATTTCATGTGTTTACCTTGTGTTTTACACATAAACCAAAAGCAGTATTAAAGCACATTTGCTTAGTAAGAATGCATGTCTTAAAGAAAGAAGGTTTGGGGCCTTGAGATACCTCAGTAATAATATTATTTGTGATTATTTGTTTCTTTACTTTTTCATCATTTTATTTCTATTTTACCAACCTCTAAATAATTCACTGGAATCCTTGTATTATGAAGTCAAAAAGTCTTTAATACTCACAGAAACATGACACTCAGAACAGACTAAAAATCCCGCAGATGCTGTGTGCAGGTTAAAGCATTTATTTAAAAATCCACAAAGAGACAGACAGCAACTCCAGCTCACATCCCCCTCTGGTTTGCAGGTCGATCATTGTTGCGCCACACAAAGCACTTTTTCAAGACCCCGTCCAAGTCTTTACTCGCAAGGCTGGTGGAGTATTTCAGTTGGATACTGCAATTTGTGCTTTCAGATTTTTATAGAAAATTATACCTTTCTTACACCAAAATACACTAGATTTAATAGAAATAAGTGATGTGTCATAATATGTGATCTTTTGTTTAGATTTAGTGGGTGATTTTTTCTTCCTAACCCAGTTGTACTTGGGAAGAAAAATAGAGAAGTCTGTTTAAAAAAAAAAACACTGTAAAATCATACAGATCAACCACAACAGTGCATACATGTAAACTGCATTTTTTTTTTGCTGAAAGATGTAAATATCTTTAGCTTCTCATTGACATACATGTGGGTCCTAAGTAGTCGGTTTTTCTGACATTGCATCACCAGAATGCTATTGAATTCCTTTTTTTTAAAACTTTTAATTTATAGTATTTTATGAATTATAGCAGACACTATATTCATTTAAATACATCTAAAATAAAGAAAGCAGACAAACCATGACAACAATGTACAGGTTATAGGTTATCAGCAATTAGTATAATGTCCACTGGTTAGTCGTGGCCTGTCAGGAGTCTCATAGGGGTAAAGGTCGAGCGAGATAAGGACCCTAATGACTGAAGTTGCATAGTAGGGGATTTGGACTTTTCTTTTTACCATCCTGTTCTGATTGTATACGCCCTTTCAAGTTTCTACTTTATTTGAATGTTCAAAGTATGCAGTTTATTGAACAGTATCAAATTGATTAAGGTCAGTAGCCATGTTGGACTGTACTAAAAAATAGCCTTGTTGTTTATATACAAGGTAACTACATTCTCATAATGATTACCTATATATGATATGAGCATTAGTTGGCTCCACTCAGTTTGTGAACTTACTTGAATATTTCTATAAAGAACCTGTTTCCCTATCAGCCATCTGGTATGTGCTATTATGGTGGGGGTGTCACTCAATGTAATTGAGTACAGACTTTCTGTTATGTTTTCCTTTAGGTTTCATTATGGGTTTTTCAGCCTTCCAACACACTTTATTTCCCCTATGAGAGGCGAGGAATTGTGATTATCATCCTACTTGTAACAGAGTAGGTGAGAGTGGACTCTCCTTCACCATTATCTCATTGAATTCCTTTTTACTAGCAGTGTGAAAGGCAATGATGAAAATTCACTTGTTTCAATGCACAAACTATGATTTTATTATAAAAGTAGAAAGTAATTACTAACATATCGAAACACAATAAAGCAGTCAGTTGACTATTTATTAGAAGTGAACACATGCTCATTAAGTCTGATATTCCAGTTTTATTCTGACACTGCCAGACATCTGGGATTTGGATGAACCCTTACAATGTGTTCCTCCTTGTCACAGATAGTGGCAGTGACATGCTGAAAGCTATGAATGATGATGACGATCAATCAATCAATTATTCAATTAAACTTTATTTAACCAGGCAATTAGAACATTGAGGAAGCTCATTTGCAAAATAGTCCTGGACACAAAGAACAAATGCAGATATAGTAGTACAACAGTACAAAGGTCAGTAAACAGAACAGCTATCAATGTTCACAATCGGCATCAGGATCAGGGCTTAAACAATAAGGCATGTGCAAAAGCATAGGTAAGATGAGGAAACTGAAGGGAGAGGGGCATAGAGGCGAAGGGTCAGACATGATAGGGAAGGAGGTCTGGGTAAGAATGAGAGGGCGAAAATGAGTAAGGGGATAAGGGGTGGAGCTGACTAAGCAAAAAAGACTTAACAAAGATGATGACTTTTGTCATATATCTGTTCATTAGGCTGTGATGGATTGTGGTGAATATCCACCAAGGGAATCAGGTATACAGCAAAAGATCTTTTCACTTCATATTCTTTATAACCAGATATAAAAATGAAACATAATTAAAAATATGTATGTAACATGTAAAACGTAAAAAAATGTGCACTGAATCAATGCTAAACACTTTTTTTGCTGTTAAATTTTTTATTATTTTAATTCCTTTACAATAATGATAACCCTTATTCTAAACAGGATTTTACCAATGAGTTGTTGGTTACATATACAACTCAACACAGGAGCAGAAAAAGAGGCAATGTTACATATGACCTGTACTTACCCCACTATATACGATTCTTATCCTAAAGTAATGGAGAGGCAAGGCTTCCATGCTCCACACTCATACCTCATGACAAGGGAAAAAAATGTTATATGTCTTGATGCTATCCACAGGGACAATGGTTTTCCATTTTTACTGGTAACACCGGTAAAAATCCCGGAATCCTGCTTCGTTTGTGGATTTTGAATTCTTGTACCGGTGCCTCACGGAAATTGCATTTCACTGCACAGAATCCCTAAGATTTCAGCGCATTTGTAAAAGTTTTTATTTTCTCTTTCTCTGCCCCCTTCTCACAGCATCAGTCTCCACTTTTCAGAGATCTCTAGGCTGGGATCCCTAGCTTCACCCCAGGTAATGCTCAGGAACTCCTGTGAGCCTGCACCAATCCTGCCTAGGTTGTACCCCCCAGGTGGGAAGGGAGGAGACCCCAGGTCACCCCTCCACAGTCCTTTAATGTGTGTCGGGCAGCCCAGTGGGTCCCTCATGGAAGATGGTTATGAAGTCTGGGGCAGCTGGGTTCCTTCTACTAGCAGCTGATGTGGGGTGATTGTTACTGGTTTTCTGGTCTTTGTCCCTGGGGACACCAACACTCGAGGGGATCCAAGGAAGTAGGGCACATAGAGACATGCTGCTACTCCAGATCCTGGCTAGCTTCCTCTCTTCCCAAATGCTCTGCAGCCTCATTGCACCACCACTTGTGGTCACCCAGGTGGCAGTAAAGCAGCAGGACCTGCAAGCCACCGTTCCCAGAGGAAGAGAACAGCCCCCCAGGTGCTCGATCCTACTCCCCTGGCCAGGCGTCTAGCAACCCGAATTCACTTCTGATCCAGGGTCCCTGGCATTGCAAGCAGTAGTACTACCTCAGGCTATTTACAGTGCTCTATCAACTATACACCCACTTGTGTAAGAAAACATAAGCAGGTGGAGGGATATCAGTTTTAGTAAAATGTTGCAAAGTGTTCAATGTTCATAATTTGCACTGTAGATACTGTGCACTATTATTGAAATCATATATTAAAACATTATATATGGGTGTTATGACTGGCAGTATAGTCTAGTGGTTAGAGTAACAAACAGTGATCGAACTGAGTACATCCAGAAGACTTGGGTTTGATTCCCACAACCTCCACTTGCATACCGTGTGACTGTGAGCAAGGCACTTAACCTCCACAGAGCTCCTGGGTCACCTCTGAAAACAGGCAGTTTTGCCTAGTGGGTTTACCCAGTTTACAAAAAAATATAAAAAAATACCAATATATGTTTACTGCATAATACAGTAGTCAGGGTACCATGTAATTTATCTGAGATGTACTCGGGCTGCAATGATGTTGTATAGGTTAATACAAATGTTCAGATACATTCTGTGTTTTATAAGCTTGTTTTTAGACTTTAGTCAGGTTTTTATTGTATTTTTGCATATGAACATCTAGGATATAGATTGCTAAGCACAGGATCACTGTTACCAACTAGTTTATTCAAGTTTATATTCAGCAGGGCCATCCAAAATCCTCAGTTGTTTGATTGAAAGTGAGTCTTAATGAAAGTATGTTCACAAGGCACAAGCTGCCTTACTACTTATTTAGGTGAATGAGTTAGAAACATAGAAACATAGACTTTGATGGCCAACCTAGTCTGCCCATTTCGTTTGCACCTCTCTCCCACCTGTTGTGTCAGTCTCTGTGACAACAAAAGTTTTCTGACAGACTGCTTTAATACAAAGCAAATGTTACGGTGTAAGTGTACTTATGCTTGGCCAGTGGATTTGAAAGCACCTTCAGTGACACATGGAAGGTAAGACCCCAGGGCTGTATGATGCTGGTGGGTAGAGTGGTGTTCAATTCACATCTGAACAAAGACATGAAAACTGGGAGACACCCTTTTCATGGAGACCAAGGGAAAAAAAGGAATCCACATGTTTGTGAGATACATTAGAAGGTCATCCACTAATCACTTGTGAATTTTTTTTAGGTGAAGACACTATTTCAAAGAAGCAAATTCAGGCATTTTTTTTTTGTTCCTCCTACCCCCTGGCCATCCACTCCTTCAGGCCTGCCAAGTTCCCCCTACCACTGCTGCTGAGCCCCCCCCCCACCATCCACTGCCCCTTATGGCCATGCTACCAGGTAATCCAAATTAACCCTTCATCGGTGGGCCCCATCCCTGTGGGAGGCTAACAAGGGAAGACAATCACCCTAAAGAGCTTCCTGTATATCCCAGGCATGGCAGGGGTCAGAACAGACACATGTGTCTGGGACTTCATGCTTATGGAGGGACCAGAAACCATCCTCCAGGTAGCCAGCAGGTGTTTTTCCATTTTTGTGGGAGCATGACAGGCCACATGATGTCAAGACACAAGCTGATGCCCATCACGCTCTCTTCCGCAGTGAGGGCCAATGTATTGCCATGCCTCCAGCCTCCACCTGGGGCCAGCAAATGCTGAGCTGTGAATATACCCTCCCTCCCAGGAGAAGGCGAGTGGTTGTTGGACACTCAAGCCTTCACCTCCCCCCCCCCCGGCTGGTCTTCCAGCACCCAAACCTGTTCCCAAACCCTGGTCAGTGGTGTCACTGGCAGAAATCCAATTCAGGCAGTTAAATGATAGGAAAAAAACAAATGTAGTCCACATTAGTAGTGGTGGTGGTTCAGATTAATTCACATCTGAGTTCTAACAAGCAAAGAGACTAAGTAATTTGTAACTTGTGCATGTGGAGTGTGGGTGTTGAAGAAAGGGGATCATAGTGCTATCACTACTGCCATCATCCCTGAGGGATGTGGACTGCACTGTTGCTACTGCCATCACACCTGAGAGGCGGGGGGGCTGTAGTGCTTCTGCCATAACCACTGGTGGATGGGGAATGTTGTACTGCTGCTGTCCCACCTGAGGGATGGGGGCCATAGTGCTGATACTGCCATCACATCTGAGGAATGCGGAATGTGGTACTGCTGCCATCACACCTAATGGATAGGGACTGCAGCGCTGCTGCTTCCTTCACACCTGAGGGAGGGGGGACACAGTGTTGTTGCTGCTGCCATCATACCAGATGGATGGGTCTGTAGTGTTGTTGGTGCTGCCATCGCACCAGAGGGATGGGGGCCTTACTGCTGCTTCCATCACACCTCAGGGATGGGGGCTGTAGTGCTGCTGCTGACATCATATTTTGTACCTTAAATAACTTTAAATTGGTACAAGGATGGAAGGATGTGTAATAGTGGAGGTCAAAATTGCTAAAATGCGTGTTAACAGAGTTAAAAATTGTTAAATAAAGTACACAAAACCAAACACTGGTAAAACCGGATTTTGGCTTAGCAGACACCGGTGACAGTACCGTTTTTTACAATGTGCAAAATGGAATTTGCCCTTTCTCAATCCTGGTAAACCAGTGTCCCTGGCTATCTAGGCTTCTGGCACCCTAGTTAAAGAAACAAACAAACACAAATAATCACTATTCTATATATTATTAGGTACATTGCATATGAATAAGGAGGCATTATATTGCCCCCTATACGTACAGTCCTGGTTAGCCAAGTTGACAGTTCCATTTACATAGTCCTGTTACCTTAGTCGAGATCCTAGTTGTACAATTCAACCCACACCAGTCTTAGGGGTAGCATATCTAACAAAGGGGGTCCAACACTCCTCATATACTGCAAAGGAGTTACTGATCAAGTGGGAAAGTTTGTCCATAGTAGCAATGTGAACCATGGAGGCGAGGAGCTCTTGAGTACTAGATATCAGTGTGGTTCGCCATCTACATACAAGAAGCCTCTTCGCCTGCATGGCCCTCAGCGCTAACCAACAGTGTTCCAGTTTCTTTAAATGCGGAGCTTCTGACTTCATACCCAATATAAACAAGGAGGGGGACCGAGGAATACACTTTTTTAAAACTTTGGCCCCTACTTCACAAATGTTATCCCATACTGGTTGTATCATTGGGCACGACCAAAGAATATGAACCAGGTCCCCAGGGTGGGAGTTACATCTCCAACATAGATTGGACTTTATCACCCCAGCCTTCTGTAATACTACCGGTGTGCGGTACCAGGAGTGTAGAATTTTATTTTGTATTAACTTACTTCTCACATCTGTAAAATGTTTTTGAGCCCCCTTCCAGCATTCCTTCCATTGAGCATCAGTAATTTCCAATTTTAAAGCCTTTTCCCATTTCTGTTTAGACTTTTCACTTTGGCAGGGTATTAATTCCCAGAGAGCATTGTAGATTGAGCTGGCCAGCTCTTTTTTTTTTGTTATCCAGGAAGGCGTACTTAAGGTGCCTCTTTTTGCCACCTGGGTCAGATATCTTTGGGCCGCACTACTTATTTGTAAATACTTATAAAAATCGGAGGTCGGAATTGACCATCTGACCTGCAGGTTAGCAAATGAGTCCACTGCCAGGGAGGTCGGGACTAGTATATCTTCCAACCTGGTAATGCCCTTTTCTACCCAGCTCTTCCAGTACAAAGCTTTTTTATCTATACACAGGTTTCCGTTTCCCCATAGCGGAGTTAATTTAATAGGTGCCAAGTCTACCTTCAACTTCCTCCTTACTATCTCCCAACATTGCAAAGCGGCCCCTATCGTGAGATGATTCTTTAAATTTATTGGGGGATTATTATAGATAAGCAATGACAGAGAGACTTTTTGACTTACAGTGTGCTCTATGTCCACCCATTGTAGCTGAGGGGAGGGACCTAATCCTAACCAGCGTATTGACTGTGCCAAATGAAATGACCACTTATAACCTGTAAACCAGGGAAGACACCACCCCCCTACATTCCAGTGCACCGAAGCTTATTCCTACTATAGCTGGGGGTTTTCCCTTCCCATAGAAAACTCCCTATTGCCTTATCTATCTTCTGAATCCAGACTTGTGGTAATACAAGAGGGATATGTGCTAGGAGATAAAAAATTTTGGGGGCCAAGATCATCTTAATTGCGGCTATTTTGCCCGCTAGGGTCAGATGAAGTTTGGTCCACCTGGACACATCTTCTTGTATTTCCACCAAAAGAGGGCGGAGATTATATTCCCATAGTTTTGAGAGATCAGCAGAGAAACGACTACCTAAATATGTGATATTTTCCCTGGCCCACTTCAAGCCCGTGTCCCCTAATACCGAAGGTTGACATCTGGAGTTAAGAGGGAGAACTTCGGTTTCGGTGACATTTAATTGAAGTCCAGAAATGCCCTTAAAGTGGCACAGGGTAGCAAGTATGGAGGGTAACGCCTCATCTGCATCCGCCACTAGGACCAGGAGGTCATCAGCATATAGAAGGGTGGTGTATTCTGTGTTTCCAGCCACTATCCCTTTTATTGATTGACTGCCCCGAAGGTATGCTGCTAAGGGCTCTACAGCCAACACAAATAGAAGGGGCCAGAGAGAGGGCAACCTTGCCTAGTACCACGCGCCAACTTGAAGGGTGGAGATAAGGTAGAGTTGGTCAGTAGTCTGGCCATTGGGGAAGTGTACAGGGCTTTTACCCAGGATTGAAAGTGGGGGCCTATTCCCAGCTTACCCAATACCTCATGGAGGTAATCCCACTCCAGGGAATCAAACGCCTTTTCGAAATCTATAGCTACCGCTGCCGCTGGGGTGTATAGTTGAGATGCGATATAGGCCAAATTGGTTAAGGTTCTAAGATGATCTGCACTGTACCTACCAGAGACAAAACCTACTTGAGAGGGGTGTATTAACTGTGGTAACAGGGAACCCAGTCTTAGTGCTAGTGCTTTAGTAAATATTTTACCATCTACATTTAAGAGTGAGATCGGGCGGTAGCTACCAGGGGAAGCGGGATCTTCCCTTTTTGGGCAATATGGTGATAACTGCTTCACGTAACATGGGCGGAACTATCCCTTGCACCTCTGCCTCAGCATAAATTTGTTGAAGTATTGGAGTAATAATGTCTGCTAAGGCCTGCCAGAATTCCACTGAGTAGCCATCCCCCCCCCGGGGCTTTCCCTGGTTTGAGAGAGAGTAAAGCCTTTTTTATTTCTTTTATGGTTAACGGGGCATCCAGTAGCTCGGCCTGCTGTGAGGTTATAGAGGGGAGTTCCACTGTTTGTATAAAATCCTGAATTACCTGGGGGTCTGCCTGTCTGGATGAAGCATACAGGGATTGATAGTATTCTGCCAATACTGCATTTAACTCTCCACTGTTAGTGTGCATCAATCCTGCAGTATCTCTCAGCCCAGCTATATATCGGTCCATTTGCTGTTTCCTTAACCTATATGCTAACACCTTCCCCCCTTTCTCTCCCCCTTCCCAATATTTGTGCTTCAATCTCAGTACTGATAATTCAGTCCTCCTTGATAAAAGAGAATTTATCTCCATTTCAAGACCTACTATCTTTCTACGAAGAAAATCGATGCCTTGCTTTCCCTTTTTGCTCCTTATGCTGTCTCTGTACTTCTTTGAGCTCTTTTTCTAAGTTCTTTAATTTTTGTTCCCTGTCTCTCCTTCTTGCCCCTGCATAGGCAATAATCCCACCTATCATGGTGGCTTTAAAAGCTTCCCACCTGACCCCAGGAGTGGTATCCTGTGCTGGGTTTTCCAAAAAAATTTCTGAGCCTCCTCCTAAGCCCATTCTAGGAACTTTACATCCTTTATTAACAATGGGTCTAACCTCCAAGATGTTGAGATGAGGGGACATGGGCCCCATGTTACAGACAAATGCATGGGGCATGATCCGATATTATAATAGGAAGTATATTAGACTCCCTAGCTGCCTGCGTAATCTGTGGTGATGTTAAGAAAAAATCAATATGGCTATAGGAGTTATGT
Source organism: Neoceratodus forsteri (assembly GCA_016271365.2). Classification (NCBI taxonomy): domain Eukaryota; kingdom Metazoa; phylum Chordata; order Ceratodontiformes; family Ceratodontidae; genus Neoceratodus; species Neoceratodus forsteri. The sequence goes on from CM057454.1 coordinate 801,949,842, forward strand.
ACCGATGAATAAAATGAATAATCTTTCCCCCTTGGATTCAGTGTCTGCCAAATATCTGTCAGGCCTTGGTCACCCATCCAGTTTATCAGGGCTCTCCTACCCTTCCCATGAGCGCCGTCTTCTTTTTTAGGAGTTTTGTCCACCATAGGGTCTGGCACTAAATTGAAATCCCCTCCAAAAATGGTGGGCATATTATTTTTATTCATGTCTAAAAGCACTTGGGAGGTTTGGTGGAAAAAGGCTGCATCGTCCTCATTTGGCCCATAGATGTTCCCCAGTACTATAGGCCCCGTGGGAGTCTGAAATGTACTTATCACCCATCTATCCTGCGGGTCCGCCCTAGAAGTAGTAACAAACCAGTGTAGCTGCTTATGTATTAAAATAGCTACTCCTCGCTTTTTTGTAGCAGCTGAGGCATGGATCTCAATACCCACCCAGTCCCTTTTAAGTAACCCATGGCCCTTCCCATCAAGTTTGGTCTCCTGGAGGAAAACCACTTGGGCTTTAATCTTTTTCAGATATGACATTACCTTCTTCCTCTTCACCAACATATTCATACCCCTCACATTCCAAGTGATACAGGTCAGTTCAGCCATATTCATAACCCTTGAAAAGCAATGAAATGTGAAACGCCAGGTTCGAACCGCCGGTGAAGACGGAAGGGCACCACCTTGCCACATACCAGTACTCATGGCCCTGCCCAGATTGGGGTTCCAGACCTTGTGACATTATTAATCCCCCTTTACTTTGTACAACCAGTCTACCAATATCTTTGTACATACCCCTGACCATCCTTGACACCCAGGTTATGCTGTAAACCATGTCAAACAAGTACCACCCTAAAATTCTAAACACAATCACACAAAACAACCACACATTGAACCTATTTACATGTTGCACTTTCGTGCTCTGTTGGAGCCATCCTGCGTATAGGATCATTTGCCTCCCAAGGAGAGGCCTGATCTGCAGAATAGTCCCCAGGGACGTAGCAGTCTGGACATAACTCGACCCAGCGCTACCCTGCATATCAAAGATCATAGCAGTCTAAAGAAAAATTGGGGGGGGGAGCTGCGTGCCAAGACGTACCTCCAGGATCCAGACTGCATCCTTTAAATACCTTCTACAGCCTAGCAGTCGGTCGATTATTACACCACCAGGCAAGGGTTATCCGATACGGGGAGATTCCATTTGCGCACTCCATGGTGTTGTATCCCTTCCCTTAGCATTACTGAGATATCTACAATGTGTCACACAGAGAGGGCCCTTAAAAAAAACCCTTGGCTGAGAATCCCCTAAGTGTGTGTTAAATCCCACCCAGCTACCAGCCCTTGTACCAGTCATAACCTGGATCAACCTTCCAAGCCCAGCCATGTAACATCGGCTGACTGGTCTTCCGTTTTAAGATACCCGGGCCCTTGTACCTCCTGTCACCCGCCACCGTAAAATACAAAAACACCAATACAACACTTCGTATTACCTCTAACATACCCCAAATTTAGTTTCCATATACAGCTTATATTTCGTTTAGTTACTGCCCCTACCCACCCCCGTATGAATCACCCACAGAGAGTTGACTCCAGCCCTGAGATCAGTATGCCCTGGAGGGCTCAAAGTCTCAGTGTCTCGTGATCTCATGGGCCTAAATTTTAAACAAGCCATAGGCAGCACCCCAACCCAGGTAATAGCCGCTCTGCCCGGATACCTCCTACTGCCCAATACTTAAACAGAGACGTTACTTATCTAATTAGCATCTGAGGTTACTGCTCCTCTCGTGAACTCTGATGATTCAATGTCGATGCTTCAACAGCCTGGTCTCCTTTGTGGCCTTCGGATGCTGCACCTGGGAAGGGCTGCTCCTTCTGTGGCTCCTCATTGCCGTTACCCTCCAAACCCACCTTATTTCCCATAATACAGCATACCTGGGGATCTTCTTTTGCCCTGAAGATTTCTTCCTCAAGGTGCACCTTGTGTGGAGGAGAGGGAGATCTCAGTACTTCATAGGGATTACGAGTCATGTAACGCACCAGGGCAGTACTTTCACTGCATTGTTCCTCCTGATCTGCTGTTTCAATATTCAAGCTGGTTCTGATGTGGGGGTGATCTCTTCCCCTATGATTATCTCTTGCTGTTCTCTTTCTACTCCGGCGAGGGAGGCCAGTGGCTAATTCAAACTGCATTTCAGGATCTGTCACCATCTCTTCTAGTTCTGAGGGGTCTGGGCGAGTGGTGAGACTGGACGGTTCACCTAGGTGCTTATTCAAGAAGTCCTCCAGGGTTACCGGGGTTTCAAAAAAGAGTGGGGTCCCATTGTGTACTATCCGCATGGTGGAGGGGTACCTTAGGGAATATTGAATCCCCAGTTTTTGCATCTTATGACGAAAAGGATTGTATTCTCTTCTCTTCTTTTGCATGACAGCTCCCTGGAAAAATCCTGATATAATGATATGGGGTGCCCCTGCCAGCTCAGGTGACCCACCTCTCTGGCACGCTGTAGCAAAGCCTGCCGCGTGTTAAATGAAAGCAATTTAAACAGAATGGCGCTTGGTTTGCCTCCTTTCACTGGCACTGGGACAGTAGCTCTATGCGCCCTTTCTATCTCTAAATGAAATTCTGAGTGCAGCCCAAGGATCTCAGGGAGGGCTTGTTGAAGGAACAGGGCAGTATCTCTTTCCTCCACACTCTCCGGGAAGCCTATTACCCATAGATTATTCCTTCTACTTCGATTTTCAAAATCGTCAGCTTTGGCCATAAGCATGTTAATTTTCCCCTGCTGATCTCTCTGCATTCCTTTAATGACCTCAATTTCGGATTCTTGCGTCATCGTTTTCTGTTCAACTATTACTATTCGCCCTGTTAAATGTTTAATTGCTTTTGTAGTTTGATGTGACGCCTCCGTTACTTCATTCATCCTGTGCAGTAACTTTTCAAATAAACTATTGATATATGCCAGATCGAGCCCTGAGTTCAGCGCCTCTGCCATTTTGCAGGCCGCAGGATTGAAAAGGGGGCTTTCTAGTTATTTCAGCTGTCTGTATCCAAAATTCCTTCAAAGTCATGCACCGGAGTTCTTTTAACCCAACACCCGATTCTTTCGATCGGTCTAACTCCTCGTAGATGCACGTCTGTCAGATACAAACGTCCACACGCAGCAGCTCGAAAATTTAAACTGTCATTCGGTTCAACAGCTAAGCCATACCCCCAATGCTAAACTTTTAAGTAATCTTCTCATACAATATGCATTGTACTGTCTCATACAGTTTGTACTGTATTATAAGTAGATACATTTACTTCCTCTGTTATATGTAGATAGATAGCATTTTATTTTTATACAGCAACAATCATTAGGGGAAAACATAGAAACATAGACTATGATGGCAGATAAGGACCACTTGGCCCACCCAGTCTGCCCATTTTCCTACCTATTGGATAAGCTGCAGATTCTAGTTAAGCAACAGCCTACTTCCTGCCACCCCCCACTACAATTGCCTTATGTCTGTCACATACATATTTGAATTCCCCCGCTGTTTTAGACCCAACAACCTCCCCAGGAAGGCAGTTCCATGCATCCACCACTCTCTCCATGAAAAAAAATGTCCTCACATTACCCCTGAGCCGTCCCCCCTCTATCTTTAAATTGTGCCCTTTGCTTGTTCTTACACATCTCTTTTTCTGAAAGATGCTACCCTCCTGGACTTTGTTGATTCCTTTAAGGTACTTGAAAGTTTCTATTATGTCCTCCCTGTCCCTCCTTTCATCAAGGGTATACATATTAAGCTCTCTCTCAGTCTCTCTTCATATGGTTTCTGATGCAGACCCTGCACCATTTTAGTTGCCCTCCTCTGGACTGCTTCCATCCTGTCTATGTCCTTGCATAGATGAAGTCTCCAAAACTGCACACAGTACTCCAGATGGGGTCTCACCAACTGTCTGTAAAGAGGGATAACCACTTCCCTTTTTCTACTTGTGATGCCCCTTCCTATGCATCCCAGTATCACCTTGGATCTCATTACTGACTTCTCACATTGCTTACCAACCTTTAGATCATCTGCTATGACTACCCCCAGGTCCCTTTCTATTTTTGTTGTTGTTAGTACCTCCCCTGCTACTGTGTACTCTTCTCTTGGGTTTTTGTTTCCCAGGTGCATTACTTTGCACTTCTTTGCATTGAATCTAAGTTGCCATATGTCTGACCATTCCTCCAACCTTGCCAAGTCCCTTCTCGTCCTTTCTACCCCGCCCTTGTGTATCAACTCTGTTACAGATCTTTGTGTCATCTGCAAAGTGGCATACCTTTCCCTCGAGACCCTCTGCAATGTCACCTATAAAGATGTTAAAGAGGACTGGACCCAGTACTGAGCCCTGAGGTACTCCACTAGTGACCCCCCCTTTCTTCGGAATGTGTTCCATTCACTATTACCTTCTGTGTTTTTGCAGCCAGTTTGCTACCCAGGCTACCACCCTGGGACCCACTCCCAGGCTGGCTAACTTGATTATTAATCGTTTGTGTGGGACTGTGTCAAATGCCTTGCTAAAGTCTAGGTAGGCCATATCCACAGCCCCTCCCTGGTCTATTACTTTGGTCACCCAGTCAAAGAAATCTATTAGATTTGTCTGACATGACCTTCCTGCTGTAAATCCATGCTGCTTTGGGTCCCCCTGGCCTCTAGGTACTCAACAATTCTTTCTTTCAGAAGTGATTCCATCATTTTCCCTACCGCTGAGGTCAAACTTACAGGTCTATAGTTTCCTGCTTCTGCCTTGCTCCTGCTTTTGTGAAGGGGAATGACATCTGCCCTCCTCCAGTCTTCAGGTACCACCCCATACTCCCATGATTTGTTAAAAAGTGTGGTCAGTGGTGTCACTAGGTCCTCCCTTAGTTCTTTTAGGATTCTGGGGTGAATCCTCCTCAGGCCCCATTGCTTTCTCTACCTTGAGTTTTAGGAGTTCTTTCAGGACTCTTTCTTCTGTAAATGGACTGGTGTCAAACCCCCTACCCAGAGTGCTTCTATTGTCTGGTTTAGGTAACTCCTCCTTATCTTCTTTTGTGAATACTGAGCAAAAGTATTTATTCAGTATCTCTGCCTTTTCACTGTCTCCCTCTGCCCACCTCCCCTCTCCTTTATTAATCTTCACTATTCCTCCCTTAACCTTTCTATGCTCCCTAATCTACCTATAAAAGGTTTTATCCCCCTTCTCAACTGAATTGGCTATTTTTTCCTCGGTTTGGGCTTTTGCTATTCTGACTGCCTTCCCCAATTCTTTCTGCTTTAATTGATACAGTTCCCTGTCATGCTCCTTCTGTGATTCCTTATACTTTTTCAATGCAGCCTTTTTCTCCTTAACCTTCCCTGCCACCTCTTTTGAGAACCATAGTGGTTTTTTACTCCACTTTGTTTTCTTTATCTGTTTCACACAAAGGCTTGTTGCCTCTATGATGGCAGTTTTGATTTTTCTCCATTGTTCTTCTACCCCTCCTTTTTGGCCATTTGCTAGTGTATTTCTCTGATATTCACCCATTTTGCCAAAGTCAGCCCTTCTAAAGTCCAGTATGCTTGTTTTTGTATGGCTCATCTCCATGGTTGTGCTTATTGTGAAGCACACTGTGCAGTGGTCACTTGTTCCCAGATGTCTACTGACTTCTAAATTTGTGATCCTCTCTCCATTTGAGAGTACCAGGTCTAGTATTGCTCCCTCCCAAGTGGGTTCCAATACTAGCTGTCTAAGGCCTGCCCCCCTGCAGGGCATCGAGAATTACCCTGTTTTTGGATGTGGCTGCAGTACATGTCATCCAGTTAACATCTGGCATATTCAGGTCCCCCATCAACAGTATCTCCCATTTTCCAGCCATTTTGAGAATGCCCTCTATCATTTTCTTGTCCATTTCTTCCCCTTGAGACGGGGGTCTGTATACAACCCCTGTGCGAAATGTGATGCCATTCCCTGTCTCCAAGGTGACCCAGAGTGCCTCTTGCCTCCCCCTTTACTTTTTAGTTCTGTAGCTTTGATCTCTTCCTTTATGTATAGAGCTACTCCACCTCCTCTTTTCCTCTCCCTGTCCCTTCTGTAGACTGTGTGCCCCGGTATGTTGACATCCCAGTCATGGTTCTCTGTATACCATGTTTCCATGACTGCCACAATGTCCAATTGTTCATCTTCCATCAAGGCTACTAACTAAGGAAGTGTGTTTCCCAGACTACAGGCATTGGTACTCATTGCCCTCCATTTAATGTTGGCTTTATCCTTTTTTTACCCCATGCCTGATCTTTTTACCCTTGTCTATTTTTCCATTTACCCCTGTCCTGCCCTCTGTTGAGCACTGTACCTCAGTGTTTACCTTACTACCTGGCATGTTCATAACCATGCACTGCATTCACTCATCTCAGCAGTGTTCTCCCCTCTGACTTTTTCAGGGATTATGACTCCCCCATTTCTTCCCCCAGCTCCTCCTCCCCCTCCAGCCACCCACCTTTCTACTTCAAAGCAGTCAAGATGCATGTTCACAAATACATTACCAAAGCAATTGCCAAAGCCAGATCTAGCAGTGACATACTTGACCTTAGGTTGCTGTCCCTCACCCTTGATGAGGTGCTAGGGCCATTGACAAGTATTTTCAACCTCTTTCTTAGCCTCAGCCAGTTCTCTGACAAATAGAAAGCTGCCACTGTTACCTCGGTTCATAAATGTGTTGACAAGGCCACCCATGGGAACTACCGTCTGATCTACATACTACCTCCCCTCTCCAAGGCCCTTGAATGTATAGTAGCTGATCAGCTCACTGCCTTCCTGGACAAATATAATATTTTGTGTATGCAGCAACATGGCTTCAGGAAAGCTCATAGCACCATATCTGCCCTACTGGAATTCACTGGTGCCATACACAGCTCATTGGACAATGGTCAGCTAAATGGGTCTCTTTTTATTGATTTGACTAAGGCGTTCAATACTGTCCACCACTGTCTACTGATTGTGCAGCTCCAGAATGCTGGACTCTCTCCTGACTCTACAGTCTGATTCAATAGCTACTTGGAGAACTGGACACAAACAGTGAAAATCACAGATGTACTCTCTGATGCCAGGCCTATCCACTCTGGAGTCCCTCAGGATCTATTCTGGGTCCCCTACTTTTCAGCTTGTTCCTGAACACCCTTCTGAATTCTTGCTCAGAACAAATCATCCTCTATGCTGATGATGCTGTAATTTTCGCTTCACACAAGGACCCTAAACCCCTCCAAGATTTACTTCTCTTGAAAACTGGTTTACAAAACATAAACTGGTCCTAAATGATAAAAAAGCCAAGTTTATGCTGTTCAGCAGTTCACATAACAAGCATAAGCTGCACCCCCTATCCATCAAAACCAGCCACGGAGTTGCTCTGGAACAGGTGCAGTCCTTTAAATACCTTAGGATTACTCTTGACTCTCATCTATACTATGGTGCCCACTTTGACTGTGTAGCCAAAGCTGCTAATACTCATCTTGGCCTGCTTTTACGGCGCAGTCAACATCTTACCCCGGAAGCTTTGACAGTCACTGTACAGAGCTCTGTCATTTCCACGTATGCGTTATGCACACTTATATAAGGTAAATTCCAGTTGTTTATCCTCAGATGGTACCTTCTATCTCTGTGGGGTTAATTGTTACCAGATATCTCAATGGATGGATAACTTTTGATTTCAGTAACTTGAAACACCACATTAACCAATCGCTCTCTCCTTTATCCTCTGGCTTAAGGGCTGAGTAGCCACAATGATGATTACCAGTTGTGCTTAGATTGGCAAATCTTGCCAGTCTGTAGTACATACAATCAATTTTCTTTAATACTGATTTGGTGGAATTCCTATATAACAGACTACCATATTCCAAAACTGATATTAGTAGTTTAACTAATTTCACTCTAGACTCCTTTGACAGGCATGAGGACAACCTTCGCAGTGCACAAAGTTTTGGGTTTGTCTTTTTGACCAACAAATTTAAATGTTCTGCAAATGTTAATTAATTATCAGCATGAACACCTAAATATCTGTAACTATTTACGTTGGTCACATTGTGCCCATTTTTAAACTTGATGTCCATTTTTTTGTTTGATAAGTTATTCACCCCAGAGAAAAAAAATGCACTGTGTTTTTCCCATTTAGCAAAAGGCCCAACTCAGTAAACCATGTTTCCATTATCTGAAGATCACTTTCAAGTTTGTGTTCCAGCTCAGTGCGACTGTCAGTAGATGGCACCAAAATGGTATCATCCATGCACAAATTAACCTCACTGTTTCCCAATACATTTGGCTGGTCATTTACATGGAGAATAAAGAGCAGTGCACCCAAAATTGAACCATGCAGGACTCCTATTCTGACTCCCCTTGGAGCAGATACAGTGTGTCCCTTGGCAATACATTGACTTATGTTTGATAAATACAAGCTGAAATGCTACAAAGGTTTGTCATGTACACCCATTTTAAATATTTTATTTAGTTAAATCTGGTGGTTCACTAAACTGAATGCCTTACCAAGGTCCATGAACACAGCCCCTGTGCTTAACCCTGCATCCAAGGATTTGGCTATAAGACTGCTAAAAGTCCATGAGGGCAGTGTCCATGGACCTTCCAGCCCAAACTCCATGCTGGTATCTAGACAACAAATCATGTTGTTCTAAATATTGATAAAATTGTCCATAAATAATCTTCTCCAAAATGTTGTACAATATAGGCAATTAGGTGATAGGTCTATAGTTTGAGGGCAATGAAGCATCCCTTCCCCCTTGAAAATCGGGAAAATGTTCCCACTTTTCCAGAAATCTGCAAAGATAGAGAAGCACAATTAAACAGATAGGTTACAATCACAGCCATGATGTCTACACCCATCTTTAAAAATCTGGCTTCAATCCCATCTAGACCCCTTGCCTTATTTAGCATCAGACTATTCAGTTCTTTCAAAACTTTTTGCTAGATATTTTCTTAAACCTAAATAAAGGTTTGGGAGTTGCCCTATAAGCCACACTACTCTTCACCCCAGTCGCACCTTCCTTAACATCCAAAACACTATCTGAAATGTAACCCTCAAATTGTCCAAACCTAGATAGTGTAACTCAAAGAAATAGTGATTTAAGACTTCTAATACCATAAATTGATCACCTATTATGATGCCATTTTCAACTCATTTTATCTGTGACCTAAAACTTATTGGATTTTGCAACTGCTTCACATAATACCAGTATTTCTTTGGATCCTTTGCCTGATCAATATTTATTTTATAATATTGTATTGTGACCAATTTGATTACTTTTGAACACCTGTCACATCATTTTTTTAAAAACAGATTCCAATCTTCCATTCTTTTCCTTTTTTAGCTTTCTTCTAAACTCTGTTTTTTATTCTAAGTTGGGTCTTAATTTTTTTCTGTTACCCAAGATCAATGATATTAATAGTGGCTTTTCTGTATCTTGGGTGCATGCAAATGACATATGGTGATAAAAGATTGAGTAAAGCCTTGGATAGAAATATTTAAGTCTGGAATCAGTTTTGTTCTGTACCACTTTATGGATTGTAAGCTATGTCTAAATGAATGTAAGTATTTTATTTTTCAGGTTTGTCACCCAGTAAGTAGTGGGCCCCAGCCTACTGTGTTTTACCAGTTCTATGTAACATTTAATGGGGTAGTGGTCACCAAAATTAAATGGCATAATTTCTGGCAGGTGTACTTTTATCCCCTGAGAAACAAGCAAGCAATAAATCTAGTATTGGGCCCTGACTTACGGCTTTTATGCATCTGTTTGGTTTTTGAATTTCTTGTCTTAAACCCAAAATATCAAATCTGTCACCTAGCTTTTCCCCTTCTCTGGATCCAGTCTGCATTACAATCCCCTATTGCTGATCCACCAGCACTGTGGAAAGATTTACTGCTGCAGCACCGATCACTCGGGTTCAGGAATGGACTCAGGAGTCAGAGGGCTGGCTGGGGGAGAGAAGGCCTAAGCATCTGACGACTGCTCACCTTTTCTTGGGGGGAAGGTGGAATAGGAGACCAGCACCTACTGACCCCTGGTGGAGGCCAGGAGACAGCATTGCATTTGGCTCTGCTTTCCAGGGGAGCATGACAGACTCCAGTGTACACCTTGCATCCTGCACATCATGATCCTGGGGGAGGAAAAAGGAAAAAAGATGGTGCATGGGCTGATTGGGTGATGGCCTCCTTGACCCTCATCACTAGAGACTCCCATTCCATGGAATTCCACCTCAGCAGCAGCCAGGACCACTGGATTGCCGGTAAGGCACTTTCCCCTCATAGGAGGGGTACGTAGCCGATGAAGGGAAACATCGGGGTACCCTGGGTGACTGTAAAGTGGGGTGGTGGGTGGACAGGAGGGTGCCTGGGGATGAGAATGGGTCTGTGAGAAGCCTGAAACAGTGACAGGTAAGTATGCCAGGGAGAGCAAAAAAAAATCCCCTATTAAAACTAAATCTGTATTTTTTGCTACAGTACATCCACAATCTTACTTGCTACCCAGTCACAAAATGCAGTTTTAATCACTGGAGGTGCATTAATATCACCCACCTACTGTTATGTTTATAGACAAAATCTCTTCTAGCAAGCAATCTATTTTACCTATTTATTTAGTTATTTATGCAATTCAGATACAATATGTTTAGCCCAAGGAGCTAATTTACAAAAGTTCCTCATCAAACATGAGAGTCCATTAAAATTACAACAAGTGTGTGACAAGAAGCTCATGCCACTATTGAGAACCAACCTTTTCTTAAATCTGTTGCAACAGTTCTTCTATTTCTTAGCCTAATCTGTCCATTACAATTTCTAGTCCATAAGGTTGGCCACCTATGGGCACTCCCATCCCTTTCTTCACTATGTTATAGTGGCCTATTTAATTTTCCTTTTCCCTCTCAGGTCCTTGTACATGGAAGTTATTGTGGTGACCTCCAAGCATGTATAAAACAGGTTGTGTTTATCATTGTTGTATTTAGTATGCAATAGCACTATGTTATAAACTACATTTGCGTATATACCTTATGTTTATGAAACCAGTAAGTGTTGAAAATACCATGGCAGTAGGTGTTTTTGATAACGGTAAAAAGTACTAGGTGACTATTATAAAAATTAAGTTAGTTGTGCTATTTAAAATGCATGTAAATTGCTGTAAACTGAACAAGTCTGAAATGTCATGGTGATTTGCATATATCCCATGATGATTTGAATTATAGAAGTATGTGTGATGTTGCATTTTTTTGGAAACTTGGCTTATTGTCAATGCCCTTTGGGGTAACCCATGTTTCAGTGCTTCTGCATTGAAGTTCATTTTCTTTAGCTTGTTTTTTTTTTTATTTGAGCCCCCACCACCCAAGCAAAAAAGGCCCACATAGGGGTGGATGCTGAATCTCAGCTATGGAGTTAAATCAGAGATCAGTGTCAGTAGGTGCTGACTAAGTACAGAGAAGGGACACACATACTCTATTGCTGCAAAGTGATGTACTGAAGAAGGGATATGCCATTACTTAAGGTTATCTCCTGTATTTTGAATAAACATCACACAGAGATTGTGTGCTGAACTTGAAGTTTGGTGTCTGGTCCATCTGTTATCCCACAACCCCTCCACTGACTTGGTGTCAGAAGTGGGATAACTTGCTGAAGCATCTGGACTGGCTGAAGAGGGATGTCTCCTGGTGGAGATAACCCATATATCCCAGGTGGACTCATGCACCAGGAGGTGCAAAAGAAGGACCCAGAGAAGAAAGTCTGTGGAGTTCTAAGCAGAACCTTTGCTGACATATGGAGAGAAGCTGCTGCCTAGACTGGACCCAGGAACTCAGAGGAAGACCAAGCCTGAAGATGAAGAGATACAGGTGGAGGCAGACTGAAGGTGTGAGAGACAACACCCAGGAGGTGGAGACCCTTATGAGGATGATCCACTGGATGAGTAGGCAATGGCTGGAGGCAGACCGACTATGCAGAGAGGCTGAACACTGGTGCCAGGTGCTCAAGAGGTCCCTGCCAGAGAGTTTGGATAAAGAATAGGTGGAGGATTTTTCATGGGCTCAGCTGGAGGAGGACCCCCTGACCAAGCAGGGTATTTCTTTGTTTTCTGTGTTCCTAGGTCAGAGATGCAAGTATGGAACTTGAATGTGAGACCCCAGGTAAGACTGTGCCTAGTGATATTGTGTTGGGGCTGAAGACTCCAAGCAAGCAAGAAGAAGCCTATGAGGCTGAAGGGACTTTTTCTTGTATTGATGCAGCTAAATCTATTAACAGTATTGACCGGGGTATACTGCAGGCTAAAGATGCTAATATTGCCAAAATGTTACAGTATGTTAAGATCAAGGAGGTAGTACATATCACATGTTTTATTTTTTGATGAAAAACCTATAAAGGAAGAGATGGGTGGAAAATGGATAGGAACCTGTGTTGGGGTAACACCTAGAGTATCTACCCTCAGGTGTTTGTATCAGTAGCAAGTGAAATGAATGAATCAAGAGACATAGTGGGTTTATGTAGAGGGGTTGAACCTAGGCCTGGGCCCCCACTTAAAACTGACATGTCTGGTGGGGTTGGAGCAGGTAATTACTCACCCCAGAGAAAGTCTTTCTACGGTATTGGACTTTACAGCCATCCAGATTTTTGGTTAAGAAATATGACAGGCTTTCCCTAAAAGGAGATAGGAATATACCATTAGTCTCTGTTGAGAAATGTGTTAACACCTCTGGGTAAAGAAAGATGATATTCATTATGTTTAAGAGGTAATATTTTTTGTTAATAGAGACCCTGAGACGTAGCTTCTGAAGATGGATGGGTGGAAGCTCCATCCCTTCTTGAGACAGGAAGGTGGCAAGCAGTCTGCATTGACTGCTTCCCTCATAAGGTGGAGGATATGTTTCAGGGAACTCCTGACATGCTTGAGGACTGACCTTTTATTAAATCTGTTGCAACCGTTCTTCTGTTTCTTAGCCTAATCTATCCTTTACAATTTCTAGTCCATAAGGTTGGCCACGTATGGGCATCCCCATCCCTTTCTTGACTATGCTATAGTGTCCTCTTTAATTTTAATTTTCTCCCTCAGGTCCTCGTACAGGGAGGTTATTGTGGTGACCTCCAAGAATATGTAAAACAGGTTGTGTTTATCATTGTTGGATTTAGTATGTAATACCACCATGTCATAAAATACCGTGATGTATATACCTTATGTTTATGAAACCTGTAAATGTTGAAAATACCATGGCACTAAGTGTTTTTAATAATGGTAAAAAGTACTAGGTGACTATTATAAAAATTAAGTTAGTCATGCTATTTAAAATGCATGTAAATTGCTGTAAATTGACCAGTCTGAAATGTCATGGTGATTTGCATATATCCCATGATGCATTGCATTATTGAAGTATGTGTGATGTTGTGTTTGTTTGAAACTTGGCTTATTGTCAATGCCATTTGGGGTAATCCATGTTTCAGTGCTTCTGCATTGAGGTTCTTTGTCTTTAGCTTGTTTTTTTTTTTTTTATTTGAGCCCCCATCACCCAAGCAAACAAGGCCCGCATAGGGGTGGAGACTGAATCTCAACTGCTAGGTTATATCAGAGATCAGTGTCAGTAGGTGCTGGCTAAGTGCAGTGAAAGGACATACATAGTCTGTTGCTGCAAACTGATGAACTGAAGATTTAAAAAGTGAGCAATGAGTTCCTGGGCCCACTAATGGCTTTATTCAATATTTCTATCAATGAAGGTAAAACCTTGGAAGTGTGGGGGAAAGCAAATATAACTCCATTTTTTAAAGGGGGAAATAAACAGAATGTATGTAGCTACAGACCAATTAGCCTTACATCAATTATCTGTAAATTACTTGAGTGACTAATACAAAATAAGATTGTTGACCATATTAGTAACATTAATAGTCATGGTATAGCACAACATGGATTCACAACAGGTCATCATGCTTAACCAACTTGATTAATTTTTTTTGATCCAGTCAGTGAGGCTTTAAAACAAGAATTGCCAGTTGATGTTGTTTTCCTAGATTATACAAAGGCATTTGACACCATCTCTCATAGAGTGTTAATGGAACAACTTCTCAAAACTGATTTGGATGGTAAAATAATAAAGTGGATAGATTCATAGCTAAAAAGGTAGACAGCAGAGAGTGGTTATTAGACCGCATGAATCTGAGTGGACTCAGGTGACCAGTGGGGTGCCCCAGGGTTCTGTATTGGGTCCTTTATTATTTAATATACTTATTTCATCCATGCAAACCAGTAGAAGTGTCTGGATTAGTAAATACGTAGACAACTGCAAAGTCAGATGCATTGTAAATGGTGCTGAGTCAATTAATAACCTGCTAAGAAACTTAAATAATTTATGTAATTGGGCTAACACCCCTTCACCTTTCTCAGTTTGTTTAGCAACCTCACAGGGAAGTCCCATGACTCCCATGGCACACTGGAGTGCAAAGTCATGCGTGTTACTAAGTGGTCATTGTGGCCCTTTTCTGACAGTCCCTACTAGTGATGGTGAACAGGGACCATTGATTTTACACAAGTAAGCACTGGAGTCGATAGCTAATCTTTCATTATGAAGAGATGAAATGACAAGGGAACATGAAAAGGCAATAAGTAAACATACAGAGAATTAAAGAAAGGTCTTTTTCATGGAAAGATTACTTGAGATTTAGAATAACTTATCAATAGCATCATAGATGCAGATGTAGTGGGTTCCTTAAAGACTGGGCAACATTCTAACATGTAACAATATCATGGGTTACTATGGCTGTAATAATACAACCAACAATAAGGATCACACTCATCAGCTAGGAGGAACAGACTGGATTAAATTTTCCAGAGGATTCCGCATACAGGTGTGCAAGGTTGGCCAGCTTTGCTTCGCAAGTAATTTTGCAAATTTGCCCAAATTTGAGAATTTATTCCACCCAGTAAATTTCCAATCAGCAGTACAGGGCTAACTTCACTGATGGTGGATTTGGCAACTTCACAAGCAGATAGGGGCCCACAGGCAAAGTTTCCAATGAACCATGGGATTTGAGGTCACATGTTACTGAAACAAGTAGTATGCCATGCAGAGCCTGTGATCTGTGCAGTTTTATGGAGAGAGGTGGAGAGAAGTCTATCACTAATTGTCTGATCAAAATAGCCTTTGAAAGTACTTTGAACTGAGGTCAACCTGGTGCCAGTGAGGGGTGAGGCACTGTATTCCACACATTGCACCATTCTGGCAACCCAGGTTCAGAAGAGCACTCAGGTTGCTGGGGGTCAGTCGAGGGGAGATGATTAAGTGTTCAAGGGACTGCTGTCCTCTCCTGGGACCTCTGACTACCACCAGGTGGTTGCCTGCTGGTAGTGAAGGCTACTGCAGCACAGAACAGGACAGTCTGAGTCTAGTTAGTTGTGTGTGCCTCCACATGACTGCTCATGTTGGCCACAGCATTTATTTTTTTATTTTTATTTAGTTTTTGTTGACCGGGTAAGTGCACTAGACAAATCCTGCATATTTTCAGGCATGACCCAGGGGAGGGGGATACAGATGAATGCCAACTGACCTTGAACCAGATTAAGTTGTTGGTGGGTTTTTTTTTAGTGAATGAGGGAAATTTGGCCACAACACTGAGGAAATTCCCCTACTCTTTTTGATAAGTGCCATGGCATCTTTAACATCCACCTGAACTACCACCAATCCAGGCAGATGGGACCTTGGTTTAACGTCTCATCTGAAGGAAGGGAGAATAGCAGAAAATGGGACCAGGGGCCATATGAACCCCTTCCCGCCCATGTGATGCCCTTCCTACCCATCTGCAGACCAGGGCTGCAACTTGGATCTTGCGGTTCTAGCTGGGTGAAGGGGAAATCCGTGGGAGTTGCTGAATGAGGGAAAGTGATGCTGGTCTGTGGGGACAGGGACAAAAGAAAAAGGAATATGAAAAAAATTTCTTTGAACTAGGAATATTCAGAACTAAATCACTATGACAAAAATATCTGCAGTGCCTTGGCACAAAGATTTCGATTGTTTGTTTATAGTTTAGCAAGTTTATTAAGTAATAATGAACGATGGATTTAATGCTAATGTTCTAGTTAATCACCCCTTGGGGGTGTAATGTGGCACGAGGTGCAGCCAAGTGCTATATTGCCCCAGGGGGTGATTAACTTAAACAGTAACATAACCCCCCAGAGTTCATTATTGCTATTATTATAATTGTATTACCAGAAACTGTAGTTTGAATATTTTTTTTTAATGTTTTTTGTTTATTTTTCTGTGATATAACATAAAATAGTCCCTCCACCATGCTAAACTGCATAGGATTTGGTTTATATGCTGTGACAATGGGGGGGGCTTGACACTATAACAGGTAAGGGACATCAAAATGTGCAGACCATTTAGAGTTGTAAGGTATGCTGTCTGAAATACTCTATTACAAAACATGTACCACCCCTAGTATGTCTTTACTTTAGTCCTCCATTCACTGATCTCGACCAAGCACTCCTTTGTTTCCCAGACTGTCACTCGATTTTATTCTTTTTACTCCGCTCTTTCACCATACAAGTCCTGTGTGAGTTTCTGGGACATCTGATGGAGTTTAAATGCTTGTATGTGTTAGGGAGGAACCCCCACTCTAGACATTCCTTGTCTGTCTAAAAGAAAATAAATGTATACAGGTAGCATTGAGAAGGCACCCTTGATACCCCTCTGAATCATTTTCATGATTCCTTCCTAATCTCCTTCCTACCCCATTTCTGCTGTATCCCTAGATCATGGATGAGGAGATGTGTTAATGCCTGTAAGTTGGTATCAGCAGGAATTTTCACAATGTACATTGATGTACATACCATATTTTCCAAGATGCAGCAGAAGTAAGCTGGTCCAGAGTGCTACAGTAACAATGTTGAGGCTCGGGATGCCGAACAGCAAGCACCAGCTAGAGCACTTCCTGGAATTTGCTGCAAACAGATTAACTGTCATGCAACACAAGTTAAAATTAAATGCCTTTAAAAACATTCATAAATAGCAAATGACGCCCTTTGATTTATTACTCTGGTTCTCATAATTTACTGCAGCTCCCCTGATCACTGCTGTAAGGGCTGGCATAAAATGAATACTGTGCAAGCATCAAATGCTCAGCATTTATAAATGCTTTTTTGCTTTTGTCCATTGCTGGCAACCTGGCGACAGTAGCAGCACAATCGGCAACAGAAGAGGGTACAGGTAATGAGTGACACTGATTTTTCAGTGCTTGAAATGTTTTAGTGGAGCAGGAGTTGAGCCAGGGTGAGTCAAAGACACAGTTTACATAGGTGATAAGTACAATCAGCACTGATCATGTGACATGCAAGCACTACTAGTTTCAAAAGAAAACTTTTTTTTTTTACTGTTTGAGAACTGTCAGTAATTAGGCTACACAAGTATATTAATTTGGAGATTAACATAAGTCTCTCAAAATGCTGACAACCAATCAGATTTCAGCATTAATGAGACCCTTACAATAATTTAGTTTAAAGCAGAAGTTTTGCTTTTTGTATTGAAATAAACAAAGCTGTTTGGGGAGGACAGCTGTTTTAGCTAGCAATCAAGGCAGCCATTTGAGCAGTTTGAGCAGTAGTCTAATTTGCTTTCCTCAGTCTTTCTTCCTAATTATTCTTGTATGTGGTCTGTGATTTGATATTTTATTTCTGTAGTACAGTTTTGTGCATTTTGGTGAATTAATTTTTTCAGCCTGTTGCTATATTGATTGTGGTTCTTTTGTTGTGTTACATTAATACTATATTCACTTGTTTAAATGTTTAGATTACCCATCATGTTGTGTGTCTTGTTAATCCCAGTTGTGTTCAAACATTTTAAAAAAAATATGTTTGTGTTTTTTTATGGCTGCAGATGTTTTGCTTTGAGAAAAGGACTCCCTGCATAAATTACCTACCAAACAACATGATCGAGTGTTAAAAATAGTGTCTTCCACTGAAGCCTCATTACTACACTGCCTGTGTGTGTATGGCAGCTGGACAGCATTATTTTTCCACTGGCTTGAGAATTTAATTGAGCCTTCCCCCATACTGCCTTTTTAGCAATTTGAAACCTCCTCCATAGTGTTTTATGGACCTATTCTTTCCTTGCTAAGTTTCAGTGCTTAATTTACCACCATTTGCAAACTGAGAAACTTATTTTGCTGATATCCCCTCCCCCACTCATCCAGAGGTATGAATTCCTTTGTTTCCTAACCACGCAGGTTGATTTTACTTGTTTCCCTCGTAGTAAGAATGTGAAACTAAACTTGTGTTATTTTAAATGATTGATAAAGTGACATGTCCAGTTTGCATCTCTTGGGGATGAAGCTGTATCCCTTTACCTGTGTGGAATAATTCACTTGCCACCAACTCTTAAGACCTCAGCTGTAAGATGCATCATGCATGTAAAGTGATATATGAAATCAATTGCATTCCCTGAAAAAACAGTTAGGTTCATTTCTCTTCTTACCTCTGCAGTCACACAAAGTCAACTCATCTCTCTCTCTCTCTCTCTCTCTCTCTCTGTGATACCTACTGCTGGACAACACAGCTGTCTAAACAAACAAAGCTGTTTTTTTTCTTAAAAAGTAGGAGGGTTTTTGCTTGCTTGTTTTAAGTGCCTGGGTAAGCCACTGGAAGACATTTTACTGCCAGGGATGTATAAAAAGTCAGAAGATATTTATAGAGAAAAGGGAATACAACACTTTAGTGCTTACAAGTGTATTAGACTACAAATGCAGACTGTGTTGCAAAGTTCTCATGAACTGATTCAACGTTAAACTAATTGAGTTTATATTCTTTATGCTTCTTATTTCTTGATGTTACTATGGTCCCTATTTGCTGTTGCTGTTGCAATCATTTGTTCTAGAGGTCCCAGCCATCACAGAAAATATATAGATTGAGTGAAGGCAGTACAGAGAAGGACAGCAAAAATGGTGCATGGCCTGCACCAGAAGTCCTATGGGGAAAGACTCAGGCAGTTAAATATGTACTCTCTGGAGGAAAGGAGGGAAAGGCGAGACATGATAGAAAAATTCAAATACCTCAAAGGTATCAGTAAGGTACAGGAAGGTTCAGTTCTTCTGAGAACGAGATGTTCAAGGACAAGGGGGAATGACATGTAGCTGGAAGGGGGGTGACTTAGAGGAGATGCCAGGAAATACCTCTTTACAGAGAGGACAGTGGACACCTGAAACAGCCTGCCAGTAGAGGTAATGGATACCAAAATGGTAACAGGTTTCAAACATACATGGGATACACATAAGGGGACCTTGGTATCAGGGCTGGTGTGTGTGTGGGGGAAGACTGGAGAAAAATGATGGTCCATGGCAGCACAGTAGGTAGGGACCTTAGGGAAGTTTAGGTGGGCCAGGAGGTCCTTTTCTGCCAACAGCTTCTATGTTCAATGTTAAACCAATTGACTTTATATTGTTTATGCTTCTTTTTTCTTCAAGTTACTATGATCTCTATTTGCTGTTGCTGCTGCAATCATTTGTTCTGGAGGTCCCAGCCATCTCAGAAAAGATATAGATTGGGTGAAGGCAGTACAGAGAAGGGCAACCAAAATAGTGCATGGCCTGCACCAGATGCACTATGGGGAAATACTCAGGGAGTTAAATATGTACTCTCTAGAGGAAAGGAGGGAAAGGGGAGACATGATAGAAGCATTCAAATACCTCAGTGGTATCAATAAGGTACAGGAAGGTTCAGTTCTGCTGAGAAAGAGATGTTCAAGGACAAGGGGGCATGATATGTATCTGGAAGGGGGAGACTTAGAGGGTATGTGAGGAAATACTTCTTTACAGAGAGGATGGTGGGCACCTGGAACAGTCTGCCAGCAGAGGTAATGGGTAATGAAATGGTAACAGGTTTCAAACATGCATGGGATACACATAAAGGGACCTTGGTAACAGGGCTGGTGCATGGGGGGGGGGGTTAATGCTGGAGATCAGTTATGGTCCATGCCAGCACAGTAGGTCGGGACCTTCGGGCAGACTAGGTGGGTCAGGAGATCCTTTTCTGCCAACAGCTTCTATGTTCAATGTTAAACTAATTGACGTTATATTCTTTATGCTTCTCTTTTCTTGATGTTACTATGATCCTTATTTCCTGTTGCAAACATTTGTTCTGCATATCCCAACCATCTCAGAAAAACTATTGATTGGGTAAAGGCAGTACAGAGCAGGACAACCAAAGTGGTGCATGACCTGCACCAGAAGCACTATGGAGAATGACTCAGGGAGTTAAATATGTACTCTCTAGAGAAAAGAAGGGAAAGGGGACCCATGATAGAAGCATTCAAATATCTCAAAGGTATCAATAAGGTGCAGGAAGGTTCAGTTCTGTTGTGAAAGAGATGTTCAAGGATAAGGGGGCAAGATATGTAGCTGGAAGGGGGAAAACTTAGAGGGCATGTGAGGAAATACTTCTTTACAGAGAGGGCAGTGGACACCTGGAACAGCCTTCCAGCAGAGGTAATGGGTACCGAAATAGTAACAGGTTTCACACAGGCATGGGATATCCATAAGGGAACCTTGGTAACAGGGCTGGTGGGGGGTTAAGGCTGGTGATCAGTTATGTTCCATGGCAGCACAGCAGGTAGGGACCTTAGGGCAGACTAGGTGGGCCAGTAGGTCCTTTTCTGCCAACAGCTTCTATGTTTCTATTTTAGTAAATAGTTGGTACATTAGCATTATACATTCATGTTGACATAATTTTTAAGATGTTACATTTAAGGCCTATTGTACTAGTAACACAATACCATTAACAAATACTGCTCAATTATTCAAAATCCACAGAATTAACCTATTGTCAATTTAAATCAAAAATATGTATCTCTATAGAAGTCAGGGCCATAAAGAAAAAGAGAAAAAAAAGCAAACAAACACAGAAGAAGAAGAGTGTATACAATAAGCCAAAGTGTGTGTTTGTGGGGATCTGTATAAAGCAAGTGAGCAGCACTGAAATACATTTCCGTTATACTTGTGAAAGGATGAAAGCTCAAGTAAAACATAGGTCCTCCAAATAGAAAACAGTTGAAAGGATACAAAGGAAGGGAAAAGGTACTAGGTGCAGTAGAAAGGAACAAAACAACCAAAACATCAAAGAAACTGACTGGCATACAATTTGAAACAACAAAACAGTGAATGACATTTGGCAGATTATAAAGGGCAACATATTATCATTTGCAATAGTTACATTAAAAGGATCAAGGAATATAACAACAAATGATGACAATCAAGATGGCAAAATGAAGATGTGAAGAAAGTTACTCAGCAAAAAAAAAAATGCTAAACATGCAATAAAATATCTGAAAATTATAAGCCATGACATAGCCACATGGTCAGAATAGTAAACATTTTAAAAGAAACATAACAGTAAAAGTAACCATTTCAAAAAGAAAATGGAACTCAGACTTGCAACAGATGCAGACAAAAGTAACAGCAAAAAATTGTGCAGTTACATCAATAGCCTAAGCAAAAAAAAGAATACAAGTAATATTAATATTAAAGTGGAAACCATAAAAAAACAGTGGAAATAGCAAACCATTATAATGAATATTTGTGTTCCTTATTCAAACCTAATCACAGCTCAGCCCCCTGCCCTGTGCATTACCAGGAATGCCAACAGAATTAATATAAATACAGACAACATACTGAAAAAAATTCTGAATAAAAAAAATCAGAGTGCAACGTTTCCACTAAGATGCTGAAATTAAATATTGGGATGATCCATAACCAGGCACCCCCTCAAAATATGTTTTTATAAATTAAATAATACAGGGGTCAGGTAAAATTCTAGAATCACTACTTAGACATGTGGCTAACTTATATCTTTATCAGTGATTTCAGTGACAGAGAGCAGCAGGGATTCACAAAGGGACAATCGTGTACCACAAATGTAATCTGTCTCTATGAAAACGTGACCCAATTCTTGGATAACAATTCCTCATAGACATAATTTCTGTTACACCTTTGCAAAACATCTGCCACTGTACCACATTTGGCAGTCATTGAAAACATTTCTTCCCTAGTTATTCATCCTTGTATTCTAAACAGTAGAACCCAAACCAGTCAAACCATATGAAGAGTCATCACTGTACGCCTTGTCTATTATGCCGACTGTGATGCTTAACACTTGTATGGTAAGTTAGTGCATCTGGACTTATTTGCTGCATATGCATCTCAATTGCTATTGGGTCCTGACCATGTTCACCCTTCCTCAAGCCAAGCTAGCTACAGTATGTCTTACAACTTCTGGCAGGTGACATCACTTTAGTTTATGTATTACTGTGGCAAACTGCTATTTTCAAGAAGTTAACATTTTAAAAAGACAGTGACGTGGACTGAGAAGCAGCTTGTGCTGGTGAATCATCATGCTAGCCTAGATATTTTCAGGTTGCATTCAGTTAGCCTAACCAGTGGGAGCAGAAGGGGAGAGGGATACAGATCTAAACTAGAACTGTTTAACCCATTTTTGATTTCAAGTTACATTACGGAAATGCAACCTCCAGAACTGGACACTGTATTCCAAATGAGGCCTCACCAGTGATCTGCACAGTGGCATCACCACCTCCTTCCTTCTGCTGGTGATACCTCTCCCTATGCACCCCAGCATCCCAGTGGCTCTCCTTATAGTCTTGGTACATTGTTTAGCCAACTTTAGATTATCCAATATGATTACCCCCAAATCCCTTTCCTGTTTGGTGACCAACAGTCCCCCCCCCCCATAATCCTTCCCTGGATTCCTGCAACTCAAATGCATGATTTTGTAATTTGTTGCATTAAATCTCAGCTGTCACACTTTGGACCATTGCTCCAGTTTACCTCGGTCCCTCCTCATTTTTTCCACCCTTCCCGGAGTGTCCACCCTGTTGCAGATCTTAGTGTCATTAACAAAGAGGCACACTTTCTTCTCTAGCCCCTCTGCAATTTCACTTACGAAGACATTAAACAGGAGTGGGCGCAGGACTGATCCCTGTGGCACCCTGCTGGTCACACTCCTTTCCTTAGATTGAGCACCATTTACCATGACTCTTTGTCTTATATCATTCATCCAGTACCTAACCCAGTTTACCACCTTGTGACCCACTCTCAGGCTGCCCAGCTTGTTCACAAGTCAAATGTGGAATGGTATTGTCTGCTTTACTAAATGCAATTTATGTTTATGTTTATGTTTAAGCCCATGAAACACCTTCATCTAGTTAATTCATTTGCAGCCGTAGTGGATCTGTCAGACTTGCTCACTTTAGCTACTGTTAGCTCATTAAACTTTTCTATTGTGCACTTGTAATTAAGATCACACTGCTCTGATGAGGTACTGTCTTGTCTCTGGTGATGCTATTTAGTTTTGCTGCAGTGTTTAAAAAGCGAAATATTAAAAATGACTGGAAAGAAAAGCTTGACTAATAAAGTGGCAGTTGCCAGCAATGTTGCCAAAAAAATCATGGAGGTTCTGTGGGCAAAAAGGATGTTGCACCAAAGACATCTACCTCTACAGCAGCTTCATCCATGGCTGGTAGTATTAGTAGCAGAGCAGTAGTTGGCAGAAGTGACAGTGGGATTAGTGTGGCTAAATTGTTCTCTGCCACATTTTATCCCTCTGTACAGACAGCTGGTGAGACCCCATCTGGAGTACTGGGTGCAGTTCTGGAGACCCAATCTCCGCAAAGACATAGACAGGATGGAAGCTGTCCAGAGGAGGGCAACTAAAATGGTGCAGGGTCTGCACCGGAAGACATATGAAGAGAGACTTAAGGAGCTTAATATGTATAGCCTCGAGGAAAGGAGGGATAGGAGGGACATGATAGAAACTTTCAAGTACCTCAAGGGAATCAACAAAGTCCAAGAGGGTAGCATCTTTCAAAAAAAGAGGTGTGCAAGAACAAGGGGGCACAATTTGAAGATAGAAGGGGCAGCTCAGAGGTAATTTAAGCAAGTATTTTTTCACAGAGAGGGTTGTGGATGTATGGAATGGCCTTCCAGAGGAGGTTGTGGAGTCAAAAACAGTGGGGGAATTCAAGCATGCATGGGACAGTCATAAGGCAATTCTAGGGGTTGGGGGTAGGAAGAAGTAGGCTGCTGGTTAACTAGGATCTGCAGCTTATCCATCAGGTAGGGAAATGGGCAGACTGGGTGGGCCAAGAGGTCCTTATCTGCCATCAAATTCTATGTTTCTATACCAGTGAATGCGGGGAGAGGGGAAGGTGGCAACAAGAGGATCAGTCCAAGAAGTAAAGGAATGTCTGGCTCTGGAATAGTGGTCAAGGAGGTGGTGGTTGTTGTCCCTGTGACTGTTGGTGGTGATGGCAATGAGTTTGATCTGGATGATAGGTTTCCATTTCATAACCAGAGTGCTGAACTTGACCATGTTGACTGAAAGTTGATAAAGGCCATACTGCTGAACCTGTGATGCTGTGCACACCACAATCACTTCACAGAATTACCCAAGCCCCCCCCCATCCTCAAACTGTTGTTCCTGTTAGGACTGTTGATCTAATTACACCACATGCATCACTCAGTGGCGCAGTGAAGAAATCATTCCAAAAAAAACTATTGCCACCCCACCAATATCCTGTTACCACCACCATGTAAACTTAAAGTGCTAGAAAAATCCCTAGTTTGGGATTTTTATTTAGTGGACGCAGCTAATGAAACAGTGGCTATCTTTCAGCTGTCTCAAGCATGAGTCAGCCATTAAAAAGGGAGAGCCACCTTGGCACTGGTGGGCAAGACACACAGCTCAAGTCCAGGCATCTGTTATGCTGGACTCAGCACCAAACAGAAGCTGTGCAGGGAGGCTATCTCCCTTATCATCTTCATTTGGCAAGGAATCATGAAGTGGCAGTGAAACAGTGTATGCAGGGTTGACTGTGGATGACTACTACAGAGATGAGGAGGAGTCTGTTGGATTTTCTAGCAATGGCCTTAATAGCAGTGATGGCTTTAGTACTAGCAGCCAGAGGCAACAAAGCATATCAACCCCAATCCAGAAAACATCAAAAGTCACTGCTTTCATTTGAGCAGCATCTATTAATCCATGATTCCCCCTGAGTCAAATACTATCCCCACCATCTTTGGGAGAGCTAAAGCCCGAGGTTCAATGTAGGGAAATAGCTCCTCCCACATTCCCCTTAATGGCCAGCCTCCTTCAGCAATCCTTTGCTTAGCACATTGTGAAACATTGGTGCCTGGTTTTCTGTGTGGCTAGTGGACTGAGCCTTCTCCCCTCTCTGCTCCCTGCTCTTTTCTGTTTTTCCCTGAACTCCACAAGGTCTCTGCTGTGCAGCATCCTGCGAGATGTCTGCTCTCTTCTGCTCTGTGCTGCTCCCTGTGTACCTTGACCTCCTTTGCCCCCCTTCCCTTTTTTTCTCTCCTCCTGTCTTTGGTTTGTTTTTTTCTCCTGTTTGCCTCCTCCCTGCTCGTACTTCATTTGTCTTGGTGTCACCTGTTTCATTTCTGGATTCCTTGCTGGAGTTTCCAGTGGCACGTCATCTTTCTTTTACCTTCTGAACTTTCTGGGGGACCTCAGGCATCTGGCTCTGCAGGTTTTTTGAAGTTCCATGTCAGGGCCACAGCTCCATTCCCTCCCCTGAACCCTCTTCTGGGGTGCGATGTCATCCCCGCTGCACCCACACTTGTTCTACTGTACACAACATTCTGGCTTACTGCTGTGGAGGCTGCCTCTGTGCCTCTGATTCTGCCTCGCTTGGCCGTATCTCCCATGGTTGACTCCAGCATGTGCTATGCATGCCCCACCTCGGTGTTATTCTGGATGTGACATTTGGCTATCATAGTTCCCTGTGCTTTTCCCAATCATCTGCTGCTGCAGCTCCCTTGCTAGCTCCCTTTCTACCTGGGCTGCCTGCTTACAGCGCATTGAATGGAATGTCCTCCTCTTTGGTGCAATTTTGTCTCCTTCTGAGCAACTGGCCAACTTGGCGTGAGTGCTCTTGGCTTGTGGGATAGCATTTGTGGAGGTTTCCTTTCTGGGACATTCTGTGTAGCCTGTTTTTCCAATTTCCTGTGCAGTTCTACATCTGAGAAATTCTATTTTTTTTTCACTTATAGTGTATGCTATCACTGATTTCCATCATTTGCACCTTACCCCCCGTCACGTTCCCCCATTTCATGCTCTGATTGCAGCCCCCCTCCACCGCTTGGGTATGGGCATGCGCCCCCATGGCTGACATCCCTCTTGCTTCACCTACTGCTATGTCTGTTCCTCTACTTGCAAAACTCAGTTTTTTCTTCTTCCATGATTCCTGAAGGTGACATCTCTGCTCCATGCTGTGCCGTCCTCACTCCCTTCCCCATTTCTGCCCTTGTCCCGTGCTTCCCTGGTTTTCCTTTTTGGGCCTTCATTCCTCAATCTGGCCTTCCTGCCTCCATGGCTTCTGCTACCCTCACATGGATCATTACCCTCATGGTATGCTCAGCCTCAGCCATTCCTTCCATTCCATCAATAGCAGCATACTCTTTCCTGAATTATTTTAAACTCCCCTTTATTGACATTCCTGATGACTCCTTCTCACATTCTCCTACTCTGACTTGCTTCCTTCCTATTTGTACTGCCTCACTATTTATTTACCATGACTATACATTCAGCTGCCTTTTCCTTTCTTAGCCCATACCAGCAGTATGTCTGGACCCTGTTCCTAACTCATATCTTCTGAGGTATTGAGCGAAGGTAGGTTTGCCCTGTCTACCAGAGATGGGATTCCATTACACTCACTACTACTGTACTACTGATGAACCTGACATCCTCCATCCTCCATCCCTAATTCTGCTTGGCGACATTGAGTGACAATTAGCTCACCTGAACTACCAGGAATGGGAGCCATGTCTGCAATTTACCATTTCATACTTCTGCATTCTCTACCTGATACTGGTTGCTGCTTCCCTTTGGGAATGGGACCTCTTACCCCATTGTCTTTAACATCTTAACTATGCCTGGAGGCCTCGAGTCATGGTCGTCTCACCTCAACTACCAGGCATAGGAGCCAGAATCTACATTCAACTGTTTCAATGTTATGCATTCCCTAACTGATACTGGTTGCCACTTCCCTTCAGGAATGGGTCCACCATACCCCATTCTCCTTCCACATCCTACCTCTGCCTGACATCATTAAATGAAGGTCATTTCACACAAATTGCCAGGATGGAAGCTTGTATCTGCACTCCACTGTTTCAACCTTATGCATTTTCTACCAGACTACCAGGTTGCCACTTCCCTTCACGAATGGAACAACTATACCCCATCTGCCTTCCTACTGGGTCATAACGTTGTATGCTTAATAGTGTACGACATTATTGCTAACCGGAAAGAGCACTGTCCAGGACAGTGAGTGGTGCAATACTGTGTATACTGCTGTACACGGTATTGCACCATTCACACACTCCCAGGCAGAGGATAAGACCTCTGCTGGGAGTGGGTTCTGCCATGCAACTGCCATGGCTCACTGGACTGACCCACAGCAGCAAGAACCCAGGCGCTGTGTCTGGGACCGGGTTTGATTCCCGGTCCCAGACATTTTTTTTTTTTTCACAATTTATACGCTCCCCAAGTTGGATCCCCCCGGAGTTGTGAATATTTAGTGGGAGGTCCAGGGGTGTGTGTGGGGGTCAGAGCCCTCCACAGAAAAAAGAATGATACCACATGGCAATATCGAGCTGTATTGGCAGCACAATTTTGCCATGCGGCATAATGTCTTGAAATATTATGACCCAGTGCCATCTGCCTTTATCATCCTACATTGCCTGATGGCATTGAATAAAGGTCTTCTCACCTCATATACATAAGATGGGAGTCCGAGTCTGTAAATGACTGTTTCATCCTGATGCATTCTCTATCTGATACATGGTTGCCGCTTGCCTTCTGAAATGAGACCCCTGTACCCCATTTGCCTTACACATCCTTCCTCAACAGTCTCCATCCTGAACTTCTATAGACTAACCATACTCATCCCCACCTTGGCCTCATCATGATCTGGATTTGGACTCCTCCAGTTTGTTCAGTCTCTACCTCCATTCAACTCGACTGCCTCCTGGACTTCCTTGCTGCTGGTCTCCACTTCTGACTACTACCTGTACACAAGTTTGTCTTCTCCTTTGGAAGTAGGATGCTCGTGTTTCGTTCCTGAAGCACCTTCTATTCTCTGTACTTGTTATTCGCCAGCTTCTTCAGACTTGGAACTCTTGAATCTCAACTTTGTAGCACTTGGTACCTGGCTTCACTTCTTGATCTTCCTTGGATCTACCTCTCATAGCCTGCACCGGCTTTCCAGCATTCTGATTCAGTTTGCTGTGGTGCTGACCCATTCCATTTCCTTCCTGCTTCTGCACTGTCAGTATGGCTTGGCCTGTGCCATCTTCTTCTTGCAGTCCTTCCTCCAGTCTGCAGTGATCCACTCCAGACTTTCCCTCCATTCTTGGATGGCTGCCTTCTCCTTGCTGTCCTGGTGGCTTGGAGCTCTTTCCCATATGTTGTGGCTCTTTTTGGGTATTTAATACCATTCACCAGCCAGTATTCCTACTCAGTCAACTACTCCTCCCATTTATCTAATTCATACTCCTACCTTGGCCATCCTAACAGCTCCCATCCACTACTTTGTGGAATGCTCATTCATTTCATCTGAGGAGGACTTCTTCTAGTAGCATCCCTTGGACAGTGTGCCTTACAGACTCTTGTGTCACCATACTTCTTCCAGCAAAGACTTTCATTGAGAGCAGGCTTCCACTCATTCCTCAGTCTGCATTTCTGTAACCAACCTGGCTGCCGCACTATCCCAGTCATGCATCTCACCAGGCTTATATCCGACTTTAATGCTAGGTACTCCTGGCATTCTACACCACTCTCAAGTTTCCATTGCCACATCAGTCTATAGACTCCTTCAAAGACCAGTTTCAGGGCTTTCTACAGCATTCAAACAGTGGATCAACCTGTAAGGCAGCAGTCATGGCCATCTCAGCTCATATCACTGGCTATTACACGGCAGTAATACCCATATCTCTTTTCCCTCCTGTTGACCAGAAGGCACCTATGCAAGTATCATTATGGCATCAATACCCAAATCAACTCTTAAATTCATCATACTGAACTTCCATTAATTCCATATCCATTCAATTATCATCTTATTGCATATACCAACCTTCCTTCATTGTCTAAAAACATCCACATCACCCCTCCTACTAGGTACCTAAATATTCTGTCCAGTTCCTTCATCTTTTCATGGATATCTACACTGCAACCTTTTGCTCACCACTTAACTCCAAATCTTCAGACTCGAATGTGAATGTCAAACCTTCTACAAAGTCAGATTGTTTACCTTATGACTTTATAACCCATCATACTTCCCATCATTCAAAGTCTGTCAGCAATTTTTTTTTTTTTATCATTTAAGATTTTATTGAAGTTTTTGTTACATCAAATTGTGAAGATGGCCCTCTTACACTAGGGAGAAAAATAAATAAATAAATCCATACAGCATTATAGAGAAATAATTGATCTCAAAACTCAGTATACTACCTAGAAGAACTACACAAGACATATATGGGCTGCACGGGTAGAGGTTTTTATACACTCTAGGCAGACAACATAAATTTTATACAAAAGAAAAGTTAGCTGTCATACTCTTCCAACACCGAATTGAAGCTACCTAAATATATCCCAGCAGGTCAAACAGATCAGCCCACTATCTACCAGTACAAGTATATATTAAACTACAGTAGGTTCATAGAGGTTGTACAAACTAAATATTCTAGTATAAAGGTCCACATATTGTCAGAAGGAGACAGGTGAAGAGGAGAGGAGAGGAGAGGAGAGGAGAGTGCATATAGGGAGGTGGTGGAACTAGTCAGTAACAACAGCACGTTATAGTGGTAGCAAACTATGTTACAAGTCAGTATGGTGGGAGGGTTTGCAGTGGTGGGGGTGCAACTGAACAGATGTGAGAATGCAAGTATGCCCCCCATTTCTTGTAGTACCTCTCAAGCCTTCCCTTGGCTACTGCCGTGAGCCTCTCGAAGGTAGCCAGTCTGACCATAGCAGAACACCATTGCAAGAGTACTGGAGGTGTGGGCTGTCTTCACCTCACTAGGATGGCCCTCTTCACCTCCATGATAGCCACTAGGACTCAAGCTGTGCTGGAAGAGTAAGTGGGTTTAGTGTTGAGGTGTCTCCCAACAGGAGGGAGTAATGTTGCAGCGAGATTGGTTTACCTATTATCCTGGAGCAGTCACCTAGGACTTGCATCCAGAAGTTCTGTAAGGCTGGGCAAGTCCACATGATGTGAAGTAAATGGGCAGGGGAAGAGTGACATCTTCAACATTGGTCCTGTGGTATAATCTTGCGGCTATGAAGAACTGTGGGGGTTCTATACCAACTGAGGAGGATTTTGAGTTGTATCAGTTGGCTCTTTGAATCTTCATAAGCTGTGTGAGCCACTCTGACTCACTCTGACCATTGTTGTTGGGATATGGGGTGGGGTAGATCACGCTGCCAGGTGGCTCTGCTAGTGAGGGTAGTATCAGGCTGTGCATCTTTGAGGATTTTGTAAAGGACACCCACCAATCCTTGGCCCTCCCTAGGAAGGTGTAGGGCACTCAAGCAGCTCCATATATTCTGAGTTGGCAGGGCTTTAAGAAGGGGAGATAGAGCACTTCTTAATTGAAGGAATTTCCAGAAGTCTGAAGATCCCAGCCCATACCTATCCTGGATCTGCTCAAAGGATATTAGTGTTCGGGTATCCGAGAGTAGGAGATCTCTTATGACTCGGATGCTCTTGGAGGCCCAAGAAGTCCACATGAGAGGTTTACAATCAACCATGATAAGGTGATTATTCCATATCGGAGCATAACAGAGTGGGGGAAGATATTCTGACCTCAGGACCCCAGTGATTGCCATCGCTCTCTGCCATGATCTACACGTTTCTGACATAGTGGGTGTGAGTCAGTTTGCCACAGGTTTTTTGCTAGAGAGCAGAGAGAAGAGGGGAGTGCCCATTGAAAGAGTAGCCTCTAAATATACCCATTGAGGAGGGGGGTAGGGCAGGGGATGAACCAGGCCATGGCCTGGGCCATTCTATAAGCAAGGTGATAGCCCATGAACCAGGGGAGCCCAAGCCCACCCCATGTCCAACGTTCCTTGCAATTTCATCCACCTCCATCTCGGGGCTTTGCCCTCCAACAAATAAAATGAGACTAGATTATCTAGGGCCTTAAATGGCTTTTGAGAGAGTGAGATTGGGAGATTATTTAGTAGATAGGAGACTCTGGAGAAAAGAAATATTCTAATAGCTTCTATCTTGCCCTTCAGAGTTAAGCATAGCTTTCTCCATTGTTGGACTTTTGCCATTAAGGAGGCCAGAAGAGGGGAAACGTTAGCGGGTTCTAGGTCTTTCCAAGATGTGGAAATAATTATGCCTAAATTAGAGAATCCTCGCGGGGCCCAGGCAATGTTGTTACCAGCAAGGCAGTGTCTGCTGCATTCTCCGTTCAAGGGGGAAATAATAGTTTTCTGTTGATTCACCATTATCATTGAGAGAGAAGCAAAGTCTTACAGAATTGTCAGGAATGAGGGAATGGAGGATTGGAGATCAGAAAGTGTGAGGAGCATATCATCCGCATATGCATTGACTAGATAGGTTGCCCCTTTTATAGGGATGCCTGTGATGTTAGGGGAGTTCATAAGTTTCCTAATCAAATGGTCTAGGGCAATAAGGAAAAGAAGAGGAGAGAGAGAGGACAGCCCTGCCTGGTGCCTCTTTGTAGTGAAAAGGGAAGGGAAGTATCCCTATTGGTGACAATTCTGGCTGTAGGAGAATGGTACAGAGTGGACATCCACAAGCAGAAATTGGGCCCGAATCCATATAGCCCATGGACTTTGTGAAGATACACCCATTCCAAGGAGTCAAACACCTTGGCAAAGTCAATTGCCAAGTCAGCCATTGGGGTTTTAGATTGCAACGCCAGCCACTCAAAGTACAAGTCTAATCACAAGTTGTCTGCACTTGATTTCCCCTTTGAGAATCCAAATTGTGATGGGTGAATCAGAGTAGGTAGGGTTAAGGATAACCTGTTTGCCAGGACTTTGACCAATAGTTTGGTATCCATGGGGAGGAGCGAGATGGGATGAAAGTTTTCACAGAGTAGGACATCTGATGATTTTTTGGGGATGAGAGTTATTAATGCCTCATGCATAGTCGGAGGAAACATAGTATCTTTTTGGGCTTCCTGTAAAGCTCATAAAAGGGGGTCAGTGATTTTGTCTTGAAGTAGTTGATAAAGCTCTACCGACATCCTGTCCGGTCCAGGAGATTTTCCTTTTGCCATCTGGGACAAAGCATTCCGGACCTCCTCAAGGGTGATTGGGGCATCCAAGTCTTGTTGCTGCTCCACAGAGATTCGAGAAAGAGGGGTCCCCTGGCATAGAGCACTCTGTCGTTGGGAGAGCTCATCATCTGAAAGTGTGCTCTGAGATTGATAGAGCTCCTGGTAGAAGCTCTGCATCTCCATGTGAATGGCCTTGGGTGCTGTTACAATCTTTCCCTACCTATTCTTGAGGGCAAGAATTCTAGAGGAAGTCTGCTGCTTCCGCAGATAGTAAGCAAGTAGTTTCCCTCACTTATCCCCTCCCTCCCATGACCTGTGTTTTACCCAGATCAACTGTCACTCAGCCTTCCTGTTTAACAGTACGTTGATCTGATATTTTAAACCTGTAATGTTGGCCAGAAGTGGGGAGTTAAGCGGGTTCTGGGGAGAGACTTTAAAATGCTTCTCCAAGTTTGCTAACTTATTCTGGAGCTCCCGGAGTTGCTTCATTCGCTCCTTAATTTTGACTGCTGCAAAGGACATAATTCTCCCTCTTATAACAGCCTTAAAGGCTTCCCCTACCATGGTCACTCGCGTCTCTCCAGGGGTATTAATAGAGAAATAAGAGCACGCCTCCTCCTTTATGTATTCCCGGAAGGCTATGTCCTGTAGCAGTAGGGGGTTACATCTCCATCTTGTAGAGGGAGGGCTTTGCCCCAGTGGGGAAAACGTAATTGCTACTGGGGCATGGTCAGATATCACAATATTACCTATGGTCGCGTCTCCCACATCTGGCATAGCTACATGGTTAACCAGCCAGAAATCCAACCTACTATGGGTTCCATCGACATTAGAGTAAAAGGTGTAGTCTCGCCCCTGTGGATGGCTGTTTCTCAAGGGATCCCCTAAAGCCCACTCTGACATCAGGGTATTCAAAATTGCTAGGACTTTGGTGTGGGATTGTGGTGTGTGGAGGGACTTGTCTATAAAGACATCTAAGACCAGGTTGTGGTCACCCCCCGGTAGTATTGGAACCTCAGTCTCATTCTCTACAAGTTCTGTAAATGCTTGGTTCAGTTCAGAATAAAGTTCTCCTGAGTCTGTATTGGGACCATACACATTGGCCACTATGACTTTGCCGCCTGGGTAAGAAAGTGTAACTGCTAACCATCTCCCTTGGGAGTCCAAACACTGGGCTTCAACTGTACAGGGTCCCGATTTCCGAAGGAGAATGGTGACACCCCTAGACTTTGTGGGTGCACAGCTAGCTAACACCCTCCCCACCCAAAGCTTCTTCAATCACTGCACCGTTCGGCTGGCGAGGTGCATCTCCTGGAGCAGGGCCACTTCAGCCCCCATGGAGTTCAGGAACTGTAAAACCTTGGTGTGTTTCACCAGGTGGTTAAGCCCCCTGACCTTCCAGGAGATGCACCTCCTACCCCGCAGCGCCGCGGGTGCCATCGCCATTGCGGTTCACCACCAGGTACTTATAGAAGAGGGAAGGTACTCACCCTGCAGGTAGCAGTGGGAAAGGCAGTATAGAAGACAGTAGGTAACCTGTTACTGTATAGTGCTGAGTCACTCATAACTGGTAAACCTCAGAGGGAAGGTGTTGAGACAGAGTTGAAGATAGCAGGTGTTCTTGCCTGTACTTTTCAAACACCTGAACAAAATGAAAGAAAATGAAGATTATTTATCTTAACAGTGACTGTGAAGCAGTAACAAATTATCTAACAACAAGCTGTAAACTATTACAATATTAACCACTTAAACTGCTAACAGTAGCTCAGTTGGTGGTGCCGAGGTGTACGTGTGAAGAGAGGCACAAGTCTTCTATAAGCCACACTGCTTCAGACACCAAAGAAAGCAAAGGGAGAGGTCACACCTAACATAAGTGACCTGTCCCAGCCTGACTCCACACATCCAGTCGTGAGGCCAGATCCAGAGAGTCCAGGCATATCTGACAAACATATGTTGCCTGGGCAGAAGAGGGAGGGGTGAACCTCTGCCAGCCACACGATCTATTTCAGACATCTTAATAAGGGGTGACAACATCTTTCCTAGGAATGGTGGGGCTGCCAGTTGTAGCTTCTATGCCACAGCATTTATATGGCATGCAGGCCACTCCCCAAGAGCATGCCCTGGGTGCCACTGGTCAATCAGGGAGAAGACTCGCACTCCTGCATTCCACAAACGCAGCAGCAAGGGGGGAGGAGATCAACCTAGACTGCTGTGTGCTGCCCCTCAAGGGAGGTGAGATACCTCTACTATGGGAGGAGATATGGGTAGCCTAAAAGGCAGAGCTTTGCAAGGCAGGAGTCTGTTCGTAAAGCAGCTGTGCCAATACTTCCTGCCCTAATGGTCATGGGGGGTGTAAGAGCCTTGACTCAAAAGCAGGAGAGCTTGACTAGTGTAGGTTAGTTATCATAATGCGTCATGGCATCCCCAAGTTTGCACATCAGTTCAGTTCCAGCAGGGCTAGAAGCCAAAGCAAGAGCTTCTGCAAATGTCTTAAGCCCCAGTTTCAGCAAGCCAGCAGCCACTACAGCTTCGCCTTCACTTTCGTCGATTGCGGTCGCCCAATCCAGCAGGTCCAACTCCTCCATAAGTACTGCGGCCTCATCCTCAGAATGATCCTTTTGTTCGAGCCTTTTCTGTGCAGATGCATCAGCTCTTGGGTGCTTAGCAGGCGGTGAGGCTGTGGTGTTACCTGGCATCAGTGATCGAGGACTTCTCGAGCGCTGCCTTTGTCTAGCAGGCAGCAGATTTACAGCAGAGTCCTGGTTCTTGTTTTGTGGGTTAGCGCTGGACACCTCATGAGCTGCAGAAGGCAAAGGAACTGAGTGATGCAGCTTTTCCCCCATAGGTTGTGGGGCCCATAAGTGTCTATCAGTGGGGGATCCCTTACTTGGCAGGCCATTCTGGATGGATTTACTGTCTCCAGGCACTGCGCTTCCATTTTTATTAGTTCCCTGGGCCATTTGATTCCTAGGCTCTCAGAGGCGACTATGTGAGGAAGTTTGCGGCAGCATACCCGGCCAGTGACTCTGGATCCAGGCATCCGCATCTCCGGGTGATTCTGCAAGGAAGGATTGCCCATTCTTTGTCAGGTACGGTGCAGTGAGGCCCCTGAAGTGATACAGTATTGAGTTGGCTATCAGAATCTTTTTCAGGGGGTTGTATGCTCTGCACTTAGCTGCCACTTCTTGAGTAAAATCCCCCAAAAAAGAGATGGTATTACCTCTCCAAACAATCTACCCGAGGTCTCTTGTGGCTCGAAGTAAGTGTTCTTTGAAGGAGAAGTGCAGCAAATAGGCAATTATGGTTCGAGGACCCTTAGCATTGTTGGGGTTACAGAAAACACAGTGTGCCCGTTCCACTTCAACTGGTTTCTTCCAACGGCCACCAAGGAGTTGCGGTATCCATTCATTCAAAAATCTTTCCATATTTGGCCCCTTGGTTCCTTCAGGCACTCCTAGAATCTGAATATTGTTTCTCCTGCTCTGGTTCTTCTGGTCCTCCACTCTGTACCATAAGTGAGGCAGCTTGGTCTCATGCTCCCTGAGCTTTTGTAGCATATTTATTTATTTATTTATTTGCTTTTGTTAACCGGGTAAGGCACACTAGACAGCCAAGTGCCCATTTTCAGGTGTGACCTGGGAGGGTTACATTGGTAGATGCATACAAGAACAGTGAAGGAGTCAAGTTACATACAGTGAGATAACAGGCTTAACAGAGATTGGGTAGGTAGCTGACAGCATGAGTCAAGTTTAACATACAAGAAAATAACAGACATAACAGGGAATGAATAGGTAGCAAAATAGCATTAGAGACGATTAGCACATGATAAATACAGCTGTGGAACATACAGGGTAAGCACGGCAGTGAGCAGCAAAATACATTAACAGGTTCGATTAATGCAAACGATAAGTGCCAGCAGAGGGGTCAAAAGGGTTACACTGGGGTGGGGGAGGGTCTAGATGATCAGGTGAACCCTTAGGGAAGGGGGTAGGAAAGAGCATGGTGAGAGTATGTCCAGTACTGGTTTCACTACCAGTACTGGAGGATAAGTGCAGTGGACGCTGAGACACCCCAGCATACCAGTCACTAGAATATGCTGTCTCTCTAATTCTTCTGTCCATTGCTCCAGGACATTATGCTGATCCTCCAAGCAGTGTACATCAGCTACATTGCTCATTAGAGAGGCGCCTATTGTGCCTGCTCTGCTCAATAATGCCTCAAGCATTTTAGTAATATTTGCAAGGGCTTCTCCAACTTGGGCATGGTCAGAAGATACCGGTATGGCCTAATGAGGTGAACCAGCAGTGTTAAGATCCAAAGGCTCCATCCCACCAGTAGATTTTGCAGCCAGCTAGCAGATATCACAGCATCTGATACTCGTGAAAGCAGTGGGGTCCGCTCCACGTCAGAGAACTACGTCAAACATGGCCTGAATCTCAGTTGGGGGGAGGGCGCTAAAGCTCTGATCAAGAGGGGTGCAGCAGTACTTGTATTTCTCACTTGGGTCTGTGTGGTCTAATAGGACTGAACAGCTCCAAAATAGGCGCGGTGCAGAAGATGCAAAAATAGCGTGGCTCCCCCAGGAAACATCTCAGCAGTGGCGGCAGAGGTGGGAAAGGTGTTTTTAGACTATAAAAGTAATTGTCAATCCAGCAACTTGGTGGTTTATATTCGATTATCTGTCAGACTCGGGCAGAGAGAGAGAGATTTAGGCTGCCATCTTCTTCGGGTCCAAGCCACACCCCTCGTCTGTCAACAAGTTTTATCAAATCATGCTCTTCATGCTCACTTTGTCTCTGTAATTTCATCCATCATCAACTTGGAAACCTAGATTACATGCACCCCTTTTTCAATTGGACCTACTCCACTTTCAGGATCCAGATGCTCCTCAAGAATAGACCTACCTCTTCATCCTCAGAATCATCCTTCCAGAATACATCATCCAATGGACTTCAAAGATTGATTATCATCTCTCCAAGCAGTTCACCTTCATCAGAAAGTAGAATATGGTTGCTAGAATCTAGGTACTTTTCCTCCTCTTTTTTTTTTCTTGGCCAATGGCTTTGGTCCCCGACCCAACCACCACCTCTCCACATCTCCAGGCTTTCCCCCTTGGATGGGGCTGCTGGGTGGGAGACCCCTCCATGGAACGTGGGTTGCAAAGCCCCAGCTTGCCCCCCAGGGTGGGGTCATGGGAGCAGGAACCCCCGATGGACAATGGTCTGAGCAGGGTGAGGAGGCAGAGTGGGGCCATCATGAGTGGTCAAATTTTTTCCTTGCTTTTTTCTCCTTGGGGTGGGGACATGCAATGATGCCAGCATCTGCCCCACCTCGCTGATACATGTGGTTCCAGCTGTGTGAGACCCCAAGCCTCCACCATGGGTCCTAATTGTGTCGGACACTCTTTCCCCCTTCCCCCCAGTGAGGGAGAACAGTCCCAGGATGCTCAATCGCATCTCCCCCCAACTGGCCCTCCAACTCTTGGGTCTGTCTCCGAATCCGGGATGTCGGCACCACAGATGGATGCCTTGCCGATGTGCTGGCAGGACGGTTCAGGTTCATCTCCTCTTAGTTTGCCCGGAGGATGGGTTGGTCAGTAGCTATGGGTGCTCAGAGGTTTCCTACACATGAGTTTTTTCCTCTCCTGTGTACTACTGGTCATACTCTCTATGAGTTTGAGGGGATAATCATACTAGTATGTAAGTAAGTCAAATTTTATTTAAAGATGCCCATTCCCAGAGGCTCTGGGTGCAGTACAATAAATTAGCATATATTCAAAAAGCATCAACAAAAATAACATGTCCAGTTATACATATAATTTTATAAAATATTAAATTGCAGCAAGTAATCAGCTATACTTTCTCTAATTAAAACCAGAGTTCATTCAATCATTAATTTAGTCAAAAAATGCCTGGGTGAATAGGAGGGCCTTAAGGCGGGCCTTGAATACCTCCAAAGTCAGAGCCCCCTTAACCCCAAAAGGGAGTGAGTTACACAGGACCGGGGAGGTGACACTGAATGCCCTTTTGACAGCCAATTTCAACCTAGACCTGGGAACTGCTAGGAGGCCCCCATAGCAGGAACAGAGGGGGTGAGCCAAGACAGCAGGAACCAGAAGATCTAACAGGTAACCAGGGCCCTGACCGTGTAGGGCCTTATAGATGAGAAGCCCCAGCTTAAAGAGAATCCTCCACCTGACTGGCAGCCAATGCAGCTCATGCAACACTGGTGTAATATGGCAAAATTTAGGCTGCCCAGTAAGTAACCGGGCAGCTGCGTTCTGCACTAGCTGCAGTCTGCGGAGAGATCCTCCTGGGACCCCAAGATAGAGCACATTACAGTAGTCAAGCCTCGATGTAACCAATGCATGCATCAAAGTAGGGAGGTCCAGAGGTGGAACAAGGGGCTTTATCCTGGTGACATTTCTAAGATGGAAAAACAGGATCGGACAACGGAGGAAATCTGTGCCTCCATAGTCAAACTCCTATCAAAAATAACACCAAGATTTCGTACCCTTGAGGAGTTCTTCAATGAGACAGAACCCAGAACTAATCCAGTCTCTGAATCAGAGGCCAACCTATCACGCACACTGTTCGACTCCACTACCAATATCTCCTTCTTATCAGGATTCAGTCACAACCAACTAGACGCCATCCAGTCATTAACCTCGGCAAGGCAGTTGTTTAGCACACCCACCGGATTCGATGTTCCTGGGGCAAAGGATAAGTATAGTTGGGTATCATTGGCATAGCAATGAAAACCTAAGCCATACTTCCTAATGACACCCCAAGGGGCAGCATATACACTGCAAACAACATAGGGGCCAAAACCGAACCCTGAGGTACTCCGCAAGAAAGAAGGCTAGCGGAGGAGGAGGAGGAGAAGAAATTCACCATCACAACCTGCTACCTCCTACTGGACAAAAAGGACTCAAACCACCAGATGACAGTGTCGGTGAGTCCACAGAGTTCTCTGAGACAGTCAAGCAACACACCATGGTCTACAGTGTCAAAAGATGAGGAGAAGTCCAGGAGAACAAGAACTGTCTTGTCTCCCCGATCTCTAGCCCTGAGGAGGTCATTCTGCATCTGAACAAGCGCGGTGTCTGTGCTATGCCTTGCCAGAAGCCCTGACTGGAATTGTTCATACAACTCATAGGTCAATATGTGCTCCTCCAACTGAAGCGCCACTACCTTCTCCACAACCTTCGCTGAAAAGGGAAAATTGGAGATAGGTCGGTAATTTGCCCTGATCTCAGGGTCCAAAGATGGTTTCTTTAAGAGTGGTCTCACCAGTGCCTCCTTCAAGGCATCAGGAAAGACACCCTCAGATAGGGAACACCGGACAATCGGGGCAAACACCGGGCCAACGGTGTTGATGCATCTCATCAAGAAACGTGTCGGCACCGGATCCAGTTCGCAAAAAGTGTGCTTCAGATTGGTTGCCACCTCAATAACCTCACTGGCATCCACTGGTTTAAACTCCCGCCAACCAGGCAGAGTGCACTTAGGATACCTCTGGTGACCACTGCCAGCTATGACATTGCTGACTGGAGGAACACCCTGCCGAATACTGGACACTCTGTCCTAGAAGAACAAAGCAAACTCTTCACATTGAAAGTCTGAAAAAAACTTCTTCAGCTGCAGACAGGCAGGATGAATTAACCTGTCTACAGTCCAAAAAAGTACAGTTGGTCAGCTCTTCCCAGAAGCAATCTTCCCGGACAGGAATACTGCCTTCTTATGGTTGATTGCCCCCTGGTATGCATTATAATGCACACGCAGGGCCAGTTTGTCCACATCCAGGACAGATTTCCTTCAGCAGTGCTCTAACCTCCAACCCTTTCTCTTCATCTCCCTGAGGTCCCCATCAAACCAAAGAGACCTCAGGTATGAAGATTTGGGACATACACAGACAGGTGCAAGGAAGTCAATGGCGTCAGATAGAACCCTATTATAAGAGTCTACCATAGAATCAACGTCTCCGAAGCATGCATTTCCCACATCAGATAGATCAGCTGCCACCAAAAAACCCTCTGTAGGGGGAGGGCATCCGGTGGGAGCCCTGAACATGAACTGCACCATGCAATGATCGGACCAAACCACCCGATCACTCCCAAGATTATCTATCTCAAGCCCCAGTGAGAACACCAGATCCTATGTGTGGCCACTCTGATGGGTCACAGCAGAAACAGCTTGTGACAGGCCCAAAGAAGACATCATTTGGAGGAGGTTGTAACCAGGCTGCGACAATTAGTCATCGGCCAAAACATTGAAGTCCCCCAGAATAATACATCTGGAGTCCTCCAGTGTTTCACCAGCAATGAATTTGGCAATCTCCTCCAGATAATTCCCCGCCATCCCAGGAGGGTGATAAACCAGGAAAATTCTGCACCCTGCACCTGGATCCCCATGAATGGCCACACATTCAAAAGAATCTGGGGTTCCCACTGGGTGCACGGTGAAGCCCAAGTCAGATCTAAAACAGATGGCTACACCACCACCCCTATGCTCCTCTTTGGGGCAGTGCACTACTGTATACCCAGGGGAAACAGCAGCCTCAAAAACTGGACCTGCATCATCCCCAACCCAGGTCTCTGTAATGCAAGCCAGGTCGACAGAGGAAACCAGATCTGCAATAATTGTGGTCTTGTTCCTAATCGACCTGGCATTGCATAACACTGCCCTCAGGGGATTTGTGGGAAAGGTAGCCCCACTGGT
Organism: Neoceratodus forsteri; assembly: GCA_016271365.2. Taxonomy (NCBI): domain Eukaryota; kingdom Metazoa; phylum Chordata; order Ceratodontiformes; family Ceratodontidae; genus Neoceratodus; species Neoceratodus forsteri. The sequence goes on from CM057454.1 coordinate 801,990,882, forward strand.
TGCCTGACCACTCAGTCTGGTGGAGACCCTGGAGACAGGCACCAAACATGTCTGGCCTCTCTCTTGTGCCCGTCATCCAGGGCGCCACCTGGACCCAATAATCTCGATCTTACCACCCTCCACCATGCACTGGGCATCTCCCCAGCCTCTCCAAATCCCTACCTCCCGGCAATGTCTTGCTGGGGTGTCTGAAACCGGGAGACAGGTGAAAGGCTGAAGATCATGCAAGAGGGATGACCCGTACAAAATTCTAGCCCCCCCAGGCCCCCCCAAACAACCCCTACATATCACAAATATTTGAGCTTTAGCTACAGGGTTTTAAATAATTGATTAGCAGTTTTTTTCTTGGGACAATGCGAACTGTACAGAAAGTATTTATATAGGTTTTCTAGAAGCGTTATGTTTGTTAAACACAGTGAGGCAAGTGCTATGCATTTTCACAATGTTTTAGCACTTTTATGAGGAAAACGGTAATCAATTTTTGGAGTTAAATAAATCCCTGAGCTACCAACTACTATTGGATAAACTACAAAACCTCCTATCTGTACCATACAACAATTAGGCTTATTAAATATCAGACATACAGCAATCCTAGCAATAAATCACTCAGCCAGAAAGGGAGAGACTATAAACGTCAATAAAGCCATTAAGCATAAAATAAAGCAGTTTAAATATCCCCCTTACTATATTTAGGACTTACCAAGCACTAAGAATTGCAGAACCATAAAATCTCTTGGTCCTTTAAACTAATCACAGTTTATACCTAGAGAAAGCAATCATACACAGGCAGATCCCCTATATAAGGTAACATCCAAATTTATAGCTGTATTAAATGCTTTCCTCTAGGGAGTGGCATTACGCTCGCACTAGCGAGCAGTGCAGGGATTTCAATGGAGTTTAGCCCCTCCTAACAGCTGAATTCAATACAATTGTTAGCTGCAACAATACCAAAGTCCTGATCCACTGTTTGCTGGCCATAATCTGCAGCTATGGAGTGTAATCTGTAATACTCTTTTGGACATTCATTGGTAAGTCTTTTGGGCTTTCTATTCCCTACTCACTATGCAGTTTCCCTACCAAGAGTGGGAATAGAATAAAGTCAAAAGTAAACTACATTACACAAGCACTACTGACTCATATGCTATTCACCTAAACATCGAATGGGAGGGCTAAAGCCTGAGGTTCAATGTGGGGGAAAAGCTCCACCCACATTCCTCTTAAAGGCCAGCCTCCTTCAGCAGCCCTCTGCTTAGCACATTGTGAAACACCCACCATCCACCCCTGCCTCCTCCTTCTCTGGCACTCTGCTCACCCTTGTTACTGGGCTTTCTATTCCCTACTCACTACCCTGTTTCCCAACCAAGAGTGGGTAAAGAGTAAAGCCAAAAGTAAACTACATTGTACAAGCACTACTGACTCATACACTAGTCACCAAAACATTGAAAGTATGGATATGTGTGCCAGTGATCAAACAGCTGGTAGTTCCTACCTTTACATTACAGCCCATTGGCACAGGCACTTGGGGTATTATTTGTCTCTGCAAATGGGAAAAATTGTACTAAGCCCAATTGTAGTGGTAGCAACACTCTGGGTATTTGCCAGCATGGCATACTGGCAAAGAAAATGTAACCAGCTCACACATGGGACACAAAATATTAGAACTGCTCCTAAGGTTGATGTATCTATTGAACAGGTTTAATTTCAAGACGTAATGTTTCAAATGTGGTGAAATATATTAGTTATTGGTTTTTTTCTGGGTGCCATGAATGCAACATTGTCTTAGTTTAGTAATGTAGGAGTTTCTATCTTCTCCTGAAATCAAGTCCATTTTGGCTGTTGCCTGTCACATCTGTACCCACTTTACCCATTAAGGAAAGGCCCTTCTAAGGAAGCTGAAGATCTAGAACAAACTGGCTCAGCACCAGATGAAGTCTGAAGCTGCGACCAGGTGGAACTTGACACTGTACATGATCGAGCAATATAAAGCCATCTCAGAATATCTGTTGCTGCATACAAATCATGACAGAGCTGGAGTCTCCATGTCTCTGACAACAGACCATTGCTGACTATTGGATGGCCTGATAATGATCCTAACACCATCTTCCGTAAACCTGCAAAAGAGGCAGTGAGTGGGAACATACTTGCATCAGTCAGGCAATCCCACTTCTATGGGTGCTGAGGCAGGCACTGTTAAATGTATAGCAGGAACTGTAGGCAGGTGGTGATATGGGAAACCTGCCTTAAAGGAACACATGTTCCAGTTATAGGACTGCTATACCCACATTCCAGCATTCTACAGACTGCAGATTTATGTATTGCCACCATGCAAGACCCACGCTATAAACAGGGTCTGTCATCAATATTTAAGGGAGGGTGTGCTTAGACCCAAAATTAAAGAAAAATGCTAATAAGAGTTGCACATGGGGTACATATCATAAATTACAGTTATATAAGTGACAGTTTGAAAGTGATCAGAGGCCGGATATTGCTACCACCTCACACTTTAAGAGGTCTGATAAAACCTGCAAGTTAACTGATAAAACATCTACAAATCCAATCCAAAATGTTTTGTCACAGGTGGTAATTGAAGAAGTGAATGAAAAGAAGGAGTAGGTGGCTGATGAGACAGCAGGACTGTGGGCAGCGCAACATATGGTGGATGCCTATTTGGCCAATACCCAGGCACCCTAATGTCACAGAAGAGCCATTGCTGTACTGAAGAATGTCACTGATTTCCAAGTTCTGACCTCTGTGGTAGATACATATCTGAACTGTCCACCCTCTTGTGTCAGTGTTTAGAGATTATTCGGTTCAAAAGGGACACTGTGCATGACAGTTGAACAAATCTGTTGCTTAAAAATGTCAGATTGTTAACATTTCTTAAAATGAATATGGACCACATTCAACATATCACAATAATGCTGGCATTCCTACTGCAGGAAGGTGGTGGTTGTAGTGATGTTGACCATGAAGAAGCTGATGCTTTCAGCACTGGCAAATTGCGTTCTACTGAGGTCCTGTAAATGAAGTATGGATGGAAAAAAAATTTGTATGTGTGGACAACTCCAGTCTGGTAGACTGTGAGGGATGCTTCCTTAAGGGTGATGAATGAATCATGAAAAACAATTTACTGGGCACCCTTTCTTTCCTATTTGAATACTTTTCCTTGTTATTCTATTTGGCTCTCATGTCATATTTTTCCTCAAGTTGAGCTGCTGCTAATCAATAAATCCATCTGTTTACCTCTGTCCACCTTATCCTATTTATGGCAATAATTCACTGCAGCCTCAGGAAGGAAACTGCACTTGGGGGTGATCAATAGACCATATAGGCAAGGGGAGGAGAGGGACAGAGAGTTCAGGGAGGAAATGAAAAGAGTGATAGCTAAGGGAAGTATTGCTGGTGGGTGATCTGAACATGCTGGACATCATTTGAGATGTTCCAGTGGCCAGGAGCATCAGACATCAGGTCTTGCTGCTTGCTGGATGCATTCCAGGACTATCTGTTGGTATACTTAGTTAAGATACCCACCAGGAAGACCATAATTCTTGATGTGTGCTCACCAATTCAGAAGTGGTATGAGCTGTGGGCGTAGGGGAGCCATTAGAGAGCAGTGACCATACTATGTTTGGTTCAAACTGTCCCTCAGGCCTAGTAAACAGCAACTGAGAGCTGCAAATGGGATGAAGATAGATGAGGGCAATTAAGGGGGGCAAGCCTGGGGCTTCTGAGGTATGCATGAGAAAATAAATCAAAAAAAGAGCAGGTTCAACAGACCTCTACAGTTTTCAGTAAGGCTCAGGGAAGTGATGAGGGCCAATAAAAATGCCTTCTACAAATTCAAAGAGGAAGAATATTTGCAGTATGTAGTAGGTTGGGTAATGGGCAGATGAGGTGGGCTAGAATTCCTTATCTGACATCAAATTCTATGTATCTATGTATTTAAGTCCTTGATTTTAGAAGATCAGTCTGTAATTGGTTGAAAAAGATTGTCAGGGATATGTTCATAGAGGTGAACAACATAGATGGGGTGGAAGAGAGATGAGGGTAGTTAAGGGGGGCACTCTTGGGGCTTCTGAGGTATGCATGAGAACAGAAACCAAAAAGAACAAGTTCAAGAAACCACTATGGTTCTCAGTAAAGATCAGGGACATGATGAGGGCTAAGAATAATTCTTTCTACAAATTTAAGGAATAATATTTGCTGAAAAATGGGGAGGCACAAAGGGTGGCTAGCATGGCAAAAACAGACACAGAGCTGCATATTGTGGAGGGGGTCAAGAGAAGAGAAAAACAGTTCTTCAGGTATATTAGTGAAAAAAGGAAGAACATCGGGGAAATTTGAGGCTATCAGAAGGGGATAGGGTGAACAGGCAAAAGGCCATTCTCCTTAATGATTACTTTTTCCCTGTTTTTACTAGGAAGGATGGTGAGCCCTAGCCAGAGAGTGGCACCAAAGCTTCCATTATTGGGGTCTTGGATATGAAGTAGCCAGCAATTGCCAGCAAAGGGGTCCTGAAAGGGCTGGCAACTCTAAAGATTGATGAGAAGACAGGACTAGATGGACTGCATCTGAGGATACTTAGGAAATTGGCAGCAGAACTGGCTAATCCCTAGCTAGGTCTATTCAACAGCTCTCTAAAGACAGAGGTTTTTCTGAAGGATTGTAAGTAGTTCCATTGCATAAGGGAAAGACAAGGAACAAGCAGGAAACTACAGACCTGTCATTTGTACCTCTATTGTAGGAAAATTGATGGAGTCACTGGTCAAAGAGAATCTCGTAAGCTACATGGAGAGCAATGGTCTCCAGGTTAGTAAGCAGCATGGATTTGTGATGATGAGCTCTTATCAGACTAACCTGATAAATTTCTCTGACTGGGTGATGAGGAAATTGGAGAGGGGCCATGCTGCAAATTTGTTCTACTTCAACTTCAGCAAGGCTTTTGACTTGGTACCTCACAGACACCTGCTGAAGAACATGGAGGATCTGGGGGCAACTAAGGTCATAGTAAACTGGGTTGGTAACTGGGTAATGGGAAGGTAGCAGAGGGCAGTGATCAATGTGGTTAAATCAGAACACTGGGTGGTCATGATTGGGGTTCCACAGGGATTTGTCCTGGTTATGTTCCTCTTCAACATGTTCATCAGGGACATCGGTGATGGGATACAGGGCAGGCTGTGTCTCTTAGCAGATGACACTAAGTTATGTGGGAGGGTAGCTAGTGATGAGGGGATAAAGGAAATGCAGAAAGACTTGCAAAATCTGAAGGAGTGGTCAAGGTTTTAGCAGCTGAAATGAAATGCCAAAAAGTGTAAGCTGATGCACCTAGGGAACAAGAACTCCAGGAATGAGGGCTGAATGAGAGGGGTGAGATTCAGTAAAATGGCTGAGGAATGAGACCTTGGAGTTTTTATCAGTGACCCCCTAAAGCAACTGAGTCACCACAAGAAGGCATTCAGCAAGTCAGATAGGATGCTTGGATGTATTGGGAGGAGTACTGATAGCAGAAAAAGAGAGGTAATACTTTCCCTGTATATATTCTTGGTAAGGCCACACCTGGAGTACTGTGCCAATTTCTGGGGTCTTCACCTCAGGAAGGGTAGCAATGTGCTCAAGATGGTGCAGCCCAGGATAACAAAAGTGATTCTGGACCAGCAAGGCATGTCCTACGAGGAGTGTCTTAAGACACTGAAAATGTACTCACCGGAGACCAGAAGGGAGAGGGGTGACATGAAAGAAATCTTAAAATTCCTAAAATGAATTAACAGGGTAAACTATTGGGAACTATTTAACTTGAATACTAGCTTGTGGTCTCATGGTCATGAGTGGAAGCTAACAGGAGGGAGGTTCTGTAGGGATATGAGGAATACTATTTTACAGAAAGAGTGGTGGAGCCGTAGAACAAGCTGCCAGTTGATGTGGTGGGTACAAAAAACATTAGTGTTTTTTAGCATGGCTGGGACAGAATGAAAGGTATAGTGGTTGTTCAGGGCATCAGAACTGGGGAGGGCAATAGAGAGGAGTGGGGAAGGTTAGGCCCCAGGGCTAAATAGGGAACTCAGGCTAACTGGATGGCCTGTGATCTTTTATTGCTGTCATTTTCTATGTTCTGTATTTCTTTCTAATTACATTGGCCTCCATCCCATCAAAAGAATGCATCCTCCTTACTGGAAAACATGACGGTCATAAATGCCATTACCAGGCTGCCATGCAAACCATGCATCTCCTCTGGAAATAAGTATAGCACCTCCTGTTTAGCTTTCATCATGCTTCTGTCCTCCAAATCCACCAACAATACTGGCCACCCCAACATCCACTGGAACTGGCATCCAGACCGAGAAACCTTAAGTCATCTTTAATACCACTTGCCAGCCATGTACACACTACATCCCCCAGCAATCTTGAAGTTGCAGTCTTCTCCACCACCCTCTATTGGCTTCTTGTGTATTCAACATCGACTAGCAACATGTGTGCTACAGCTGTCTCCACCTCATTCATCCAAAATCCAGACTGAGAAACACAGACTTTTAGTACTGTCTTACTTCAGTGGCTATGCAGACCTCCAGCATCCAGAGACCCAGCCTGAAACCTTGAAAATGAGTCTATGGCCAGTCAGTTCATTATGGCATCAAACATGATGTCCATCAAGACACGTTCGTCTACTTTAATGGTAAATTACTTTGCCTGAATTTCACACTCCTTATCATCACCTCGTTTGACAGACATTCATATTTGTTTCTGTCTTTCATTTTGTCTCCCTCTCACTGCAGGTTTGACCATTCAGATGAAAGACAGTTGCTATTTAAATTCCCTCTTCATCCACCATAATGACCACCCCTCTCTAGGGCACCATTGTGTCAGTACACAGCATGGCTAACACTAATGTTATCGTAATTATCATTCATTATTTTATTCTTTTGTCCTTTTTTGCTTTTATTTTAAGATTTCCTTTCACAGTTACACATTGATGTAGTGGCCAAGTCTACAAAGTAATTTCTCTTTTTTCATTACAGGTAACAGTTGCAATACAAATGGGAGTGAACAACATATATACCATGCAGCCAGCACAGTGGCCAGGAAATTGTAACAAATTTCTCTTTTTTCTTGACAGGTGACAGTTACAATAAGCCTGGGAGTGGAAAATAGATATACCATGCAGCCACCACAGTGGCTCGGACATTTTAACTAATATTTCTTTTTTGTTCACAGGTGACAAGTAAAGTAAAGCTGGGACTGGACAATGGATATATACTGTGCAGCCACCACTTGCCCAGGACATTTTAATTAATGTCTCTTTTTTTCACGAGACAGGTACCGTAAGACTGGGAGTGGACAAAAGATTTACCAAGCAGTCAGCACCGTGGACAGGACATTCTAACTAACTTCTCCTTTCTTCTTCTGAGGTGACAGGTACAGAAAGACTGGGAATGGACAATGGACAAACCCTGTGATCACCACAGTGGCCAGGACATTCTAACTAATTTCTCTTTTTCCTTCCCAGGTGACAGGTGGAGTAAGACTGTGAGTGAGCACTGGATATACTGTGTGATCACATACACTGAGTGACTAAGTGAACGTAGTTAAGTTTCTTTGTATTCACAGTTCTTTTTTTCGTGCTACATTCTCATCCACCTACAGCTCTCTTATTTTGCTTCCTCTATCTGTGGCACTTTCATGCCATAAAAGCATGGCCATCACCAATGTGATGATGAGTACACTTTCTACCAATAAATTCTTTTTTTCTTTTAAATGTTTATTTTTTGGTTCCTCTCCACAGGTGCAAAGAGAAACACAAACAGGATTGAACTACAGTCTCAATTTTTTTCTTTGTCATTCATTTTTGTGCAGCTGGCACCCCAGCCCCACTAACAGGGTTGCCTGTCCTCGGTGACCCTCACCCTCACCCAAGGAAGCTCCCCCCAGAGTGGGGCCACAAAAGTGTAACTGTGGTGGCTGGAGGATAGGGCACCGAGGCAGCTTATATATGGGGGCTGGTGATACTGTCCCCCTGAAGCTGGAAACGTAATGACACCAGGAGGAAGGTGTCCGTCCCAGCTCCACCCTACGTTACGGCATGGCACCACGTCCCCGTGCCTCCACCAGGGGGCAACCGATGCTCTGGATGCTTGATCCTTCTCCTCCCCTGCCGACACCCAACGGCCCATGCCCACTCCCTAAAATGGGTAACTGGCATGGCGCGAGGTGTGGCGTGCAGTGCCTCAACCCTCCGCGCCACTGAACCACAGTCTCAATTTCTATCTTGTATTCACACAGGTCTCTTTCCATGATGTCAAGAATGGGATTGGAAGACTCTTACTCAGGCAAGCAAGCCATTGCCATCTGATCCACCAGATTGCTGATGTGGTAAATGTTACATACTCATGGTCGAACCTCCTCTTACTCTTCCTCCTTCTCCAGCTTCTCTACCTCCTCCCTCCATCCTCAGTCACATTAAAATAAATTTAAATGAAATAAATCAATAGAATAAATACAATAAATAAAAAAAATAAACAATTATAATTACAAATCCTAATTTCATTTGAATAAAAAACATACAAGACAAGTGTGTCAACTTCTGACATATCTACTTGATCTAAAAGGAGGTGACAGAGATTCTGTCTTCCTTCATGGTCACAGTCATGGTCATGGTAACAGTGATGCATCTGGAATACTGTGTACATTTCTGGAGGCCACATCTTCATAAGGACATAGGCAGGGTGGAGGAAGTTCAGAGAGGGGTGATTAAGATAGTGCAGGACTTGTACAAGGAGATGTATGAGGAGAGATTAAAAGTCCTCAATATGTATACACTGGAAAGAAGAGGGAACAGAGAGATATAATAGAAACCTTCAAGTATCTTAAGGGCATAAACAAGGTGCAGGTGGGCAACATCTTTCAGTATAGGAGAGGTACAAGAATAAGGAGACATGACATGAGATTGGAGGCGGCAGGATAAGGGGGAATGCGAGGAAGTTTTTTTTCACTGAAAAGGTGGTGGATGCATGGAATAACTGACTACAGGAGGCAGTGGGAGCGAGCACAGTGGGGGGATTCAAACATGCATGGGATAGACATAAGGGGTGGAAGACTAGAGGTGGGAAGGATAGGCTAAAGCCAATGACCAAGTAGGGTCATGCGGCCGCTGATACATGTAGGGTATACGGGCAGACTAGATGGGCCTCGCAGTCCTTATCTGCCATCAATTTCTATGTTTCTATGTTAAAATAAATATCATCTTCATTAATCATTTAAAGAAATACACATTTACTTATGACTGCAACATATCTACCTATGCTAAAATGATGTGACAGTCTCCTCCTTCCCTCATGGTCATGGTAAAACAAATTTCATCTTCACTAATCATTTCATGAAATAAATATTATATATAATACTTAATAATAATTTCATTGAAATATGAACCATGCAGGTTCTCTGTGTGTTGATAACTGACCCATCAACTTCATCCAAAATGAGCTGACAGGCTGTGCTCCTCCTCCCTACAACCTCAATCACAATTTCTGAATCATGCTTCACTGTGGCATGTGGGAGAGGCCAGCTAACTGTGGCATGTATTTGACACCAACTTCTCCCAAAAATTCAGGAGTTCTGATTTCATGTCTATTTAGCATTTCTTACCATATTCCCTAAAGTGCAATAAAAGGACTGTGTCATCATGGGGATTAAAACACAGTGTGGCACTACTTAGCAGCATGCAACAGCCTCATATATATTTCTGGGGACATCAAAAAAAACTTAGCAGCTCTGATTTCATGTCTGTTTAGAATTGCTCACCTTTTACCTAAAGTGCAGTATAATAACCGTGTCATGGGGGGGGGGACTGAAACACAGTGTGACAGCGTACAGCATCCTCGTATTTTTTTGGGGACCTCAGAAAACTTCAAGAGCTCCAGTGTCATGTCTATTTAGCATTTCCCACCATTTCCCCTAAAGTGCAGCACAAGAATTGTGTTGTGGGATTAAAACACAGTGTGGCACCATATATCAGCATGCAGAAGCCTCATAGTTTTGTGAGGGACCTCAGAAAAACTCTTGAACACTGATTCCATCAGTATTTAGCATTTTGCACCATTTCCCCTATAGTGCAGCTGAAGAACTGTGTTGTGGGGACCTAACACAGTGTGCACAATGTACCAACATGTAGCAACCTGATATATTTTCTCAGGGATCTCCAAATAAATTAGAAGTTCCATTTAATATCTATTTAACATTTTGCTCCATTTTCCTTGAAGACCATGGGGGTCATAATGTCACCACTAAAAACAGTGAAGCAATAAATGCTGCAAGCAAAATGCCATAGTCCGACATAACGTCGGACAAAACACTGACCCAACAACAACAGCAAATGCCAATTGAACATGGGATCACTTTATTTTTTTTGGGGGGGGGACTCCACTCCCTGCACCCTCTGACATGGGGGGCTTTGCTAGCCACACCTCCCAGACTATAAATAAGCATCTCCAAGGGGGTGTGGACTTAGGGGATGGGGAGAAACTTGAGAGGGGGGGATATGTTTAAATAAAAAAAAGGAGCAACACCAGGAGACCTGGGGGGAACTGAACCATGATCCCAGGTCTCCATCTCTGCTGTATGCTGGTGCCTTAGCCACTCCACCATGGGAGTGGTTCAACCAGGCACTGCACCACATGGTGACTAGAAACAAACACAGTATACGCACAGAGTAACAAGGATAGTGGCAATTCCCTACCGCTATTGTACCCCTGTTGCTCTAAATGTTTCTGCACTTTACACAGCATGGTTATTGCCACACTGTAGTAGAAGCACTATATTGACCTGGTATTTCCCAGAAGTGCAGTACAAGAACTGTGCCATGGGGAGTTGGAATGAGCACACATAGCAACACCTTGTAACAGCTTGCAGCAGCCTGCCATATTTATTCTGGTACTTCTGAAAAATGCTGGGATCACACAATTTGTCATCAACATTGTGAACTCAGTCTCAGATTTTCAACTCCTCATCCTCATCCAGCTTCTCCACTACAGTGCGTAGTCTTAGTAAAGTAAGCAAATCCTCTGTATCCAGTGTGAGCAACAGTCATCTACCTGATAATGCTGCCTGATTCCTTGTCATATCACTGAAAATTACCTGAAAGAAGAGAAACAGGAGCAGAAAATTGTCTGACTTCTGATTAACCTTTCTGAATTAACAAAAAATAAATAAATAAATACATACATAAATAAATAAATAAATAAATAAACCACACCTTCTGTGGTAGGAAAATGGTTGCATTAAATAACCAGATCAGGATAGGACCCTTGCAGCAACAGGTTTTCATTACCCATATGATAAATACCTGAAAAGAAAGAAACAGGAACAAACAAGCATTTGTCAATGCCGAACATTGCTTGTTTTTATCTGCTGTTTATAATTTACTGGTCTGCAGTGTTTATCAACAATGCAAGAGCAGATTTCAGAGCAGAGGGCTGTCAAAAACAAAGAGGGTGGAACAGTAGGCAGAGGTGAGGGTGGTGGGGTTGAAGGGAGCGGAGGTGGAGACCCTAAAGACCTAATATAACAGTAGCATGCTAATTGCAGATGGCTACAAGTTTTTTTTAAATATATGGTGGAAATGGGTATAGAAAGACATAAGAAGGGACAGGCACATGCCATTAAAGCATAACACAAGAACAGTTATGAAAGGTCCAATGAGAGCCACAGAGCACAGAGAAATTAAGCTGCCAGGCATCCAGATGGTACTGCAACAGTTTGTACTCCTCTCCATACACCACCCTCCACACATGCACCCGCACAGATACATGAAGGAAGGGTGTACTCATCCTCACCCAACATAGCTATAGGAGAAACTCAGCAAAGAGCCATGTAATTAAGGAGGCATCACATCCCCACGGTTGCCATACATTGTTATACACAGCATAGACCTTAGTGGCCAGAATGTAATCCAGTTTGCCTCTTTAATTGATCTACTATTTATTTTCCCCGAGTACTGCCATGGCTAAAATGGGGGATGAAAAAGATTGGATTATGTCTGGATAGAGATTCTAGGAGGACCCCAGTATGGATCATATTTACCCTATAAAATCACATTTGCCATGTTCCCTTCCCCCTTTAAGCCTCAGTTGAATTGAATTGCAGATTAACTGTAAAACATCTAATATATTCAGTTAGAGTTCTACCCTCTACCATGTATAGAGGATATTTCTGTTCCTAGTTCATGCTGCTCAGTCCAAATGAGCTATTCTGCATCTTTGTTAGCTGATGTCAGTGGGGCCCGTCGACAGTCATGCATGCATGCAGTATCACAGCCTGTGCAGTTATAGTAGCATGGTTCAAGTGGACTGTCGTGTGGCTGCTTGGTGCCGCTTGAAACTAATGTTAGGTCCCAGAATAACAGTCTTGATCCTTTTTGGTAAGAAACATTTCTGGCCATACCAGAAGCATAATGTTCTGAGCGACTGAGGTAAATTATTAAGCATTTTGGGGGTATGTGTGGTTTTGTATTTTATTGAAACTTGGCCTTGTTGCCAATACCCTTTGGGGTAATCCTTGCCTCAGTGTTTCCGCACTGTGGTTCTTTGTCTTTTAGCTTGCATACTTTCTTCTTTTGGGCTTACCATGACCCAAACCCATAAGATCAACTTAGGGCTGGTTTGTTTTCCCTGGGGCTTGATACAGACAAGGCACACTGTTTGAGTCCTGGGTAGGATGAAACACCTGTCTGTGTCTTCTGTTTGCACCCTTTGCAGATTGTATGAGAGGCCCTTTGGCACCAAGCATTCCTACTTCAAGCAGAACCAGCCTAAAATGTCACATTGATTTGCATATGCATCACATGACGCTTTGCATTATGGGAGCAAGTGTGATTTTGTATTCCTTTGAAACTTGGCTGTTACCAATACTATTTGGTGTAATCCTTGCCTCAGTGCTTCCGCACTGAGGTTCTTTGTCTTTTAACTGCCTCTTAGTTTACTTCTTTGCAATAGCCTGCTAAATTATTCATTGCAGATTTTTTTTTCCCTGTCATTCTAAAACATGATGTAAATTCTGCATTCTGCATTGCCAAGTGATCAGAACAGAATGGCAGATGTAAAATGGTTATCCAGGAAACAAAAAAACAGGGCAAACACTGAAGAAGGCAAATGAAAGATTATCTCAGCAGTAGTAAAGTAACTAAAAGTAACTTAATTGGCAATATGCTATTCTAAGCATATCCACTGACTGAGTACAATTGAAGGAAAAAAATAGGAGTTTTAAAGGTGTACATATTAACTATAGTTTCCTGTTACCTTTAATACCAACTATAAATTCTTGTCTTAATCGGCACACGTTATTAGTTGAAAGCACAGAAGGATAACTTGTCCATGAAAGGGTTCAGAATGCCCATTAACCTTTATGTAAAGCACACTGTAATCCTGCCAAAATACTCTTCTAAAAGAATGTTTAATAAGTGCCTTAATAGACTTTGCTAAGAATCAATAAGAGTCTGACTCCAGGGCCATGTCATGCCTGTCACTAATACAATTGTCTCTTGTCCTAGAACCCTAGGTAAAGGGTATTTTGATAGTTATTTCCTTTTTTGTATAAAAATATGCAGCCTAGATGAAACATTGAAAAGACAAAAATAAGAAAAATATGTTTCATCCTTTCTTCCAGTCTGTGCTAATATAACCATTGTGTAACAATGTGTTAAATTAATTACTGAACCAAGATCTACTTAAGATAATGAACTGCTTCCAGACTTATTTTCTTCCAGGATGTTCTGAGCTGTATCAGACTTTCTTCTGTTGCTTTACTGGGCCTCTATCTGGTAGAACCTGTTGTACCTCTTTATTTTTTTGCTTTCCTTGACTCCTGGGGCCTGATATTCAAAGAAGCACAATGCACAGTGTAAATATTTGTGATGTGTCTTGAGCTTGCCCAGGAGCTCAAAAATGCTATATTCAGTGGAATCGACTTGAATATAGGGCCATGTTGGCCCAGCATTAAGTCACTTAGCGCTGGGTAGACACGGCTCCCAAAATAGGGCACCACAATGGCTTGTACCCATGCTAAATTCCAATATTCAAATGGATCCATGCAAACAAGATCACAGGGCATGCAAGGAGCTAAGGGGTCATTTGCATGCCCATTGTAGGCTCATCATCCCTGGTATCTAGTGTTTTCCTCCTGCTGATCATCAAACCAATGAAAAGTAGACATTCCCTAGTGTCTACAGTCCCCCCTGCTGATCGCTGACCTGATGTAACAAATGAACATTCCCTGGTGACTAGTGGTACCCCCTTGCCATTTGCTGGTCTGATGTTACAAACAAACATTCCCTGTTGTCTAGTGGTCCCCCCTTATGGATCGCTGGCCTGATTTTATAAAAACATCTTTCCCTGGTGCTAGTGATCCACCCCCACTGATCGCTGGTCCCATTTTATAAAGACATAATTCACTGGTGCTAGTGGTGCCCCCTGCCGATCACTAGCTTGAGGATAAGAAAAAACATTTCCTAGAATCCAGTGATCCCATCCCCACCTGCACCATGCCCAATGTGTTAACATGTATTCCCTGGTGTCCAGTGGTCCCTACCCCCACCTGTACCCATGTCTGATGTGTTAACAGGTCTTCCCTGGTGTCTAATGGTTCCTGCTGTTTAGAGTATCTCTGCCCCATTATGATCAACTGTACATAAAAGATAACCTATTCCCTGGTGTCAAGCTGAACCCCCTCCTTGTCCCCGATTCTCTGTTGGAATATGTAACCCCTTTCCCTGGTGTCTAGTGGACCCCTCTCTACTACCCCAGCAGGTGATGCCCCACAACCATGCTCCCCCCACCCCTATGCTGAGCCGGTGACTGGCACAGCCCTCCACTCTCCACCACAGCCACCCACCGACTGAGCTCTCAGTGAGTGCATACTGATACCATTCCCTGGTGTCTAGTGGATCCCCCTTCCCTAACCCCAATCCTCTGTAGAAATATGTAACCCCTTCCCCTGATGTCTAGTGGACCCCTCCCTACTACCCCAGCAGGTGATGCCCCACAACCATGCTCCCCCCACCCCAATGCTGAGCCGGTGACTGGCACAGCCATCCACTCTCCACCATAGCCACCCACCGACTGAGCTCTCAGTGAGTGCATACTGAAAATGAGATGGTCTTTTTCTCAACAGAGTACAAATGTGTGGCTGGAAAGATTGACAGCATCATTAAAAAATATGGGCCCATATTATTGAGGGATCAGGAGCTAGTAAAAGGTATTGGG
This sequence comes from Neoceratodus forsteri, assembly GCA_016271365.2. Lineage (NCBI taxonomy): Eukaryota > Metazoa > Chordata > Ceratodontiformes > Ceratodontidae > Neoceratodus > Neoceratodus forsteri. The sequence goes on from CM057454.1 coordinate 802,006,127, forward strand.
ACTAATCTCTGCATCACTTTCAGAGAGGGTCAAATCTTAGAGATAGACTTGTTAAAAGTAATTTCTCTCTCAGTATTACAGGTAACAGTACCTACAGTAGTTACCAGTTAAACTACCAGGCATATTCAAATGTGATAATTATAATGTGTTCCCATGTGCACACAAGGATCCACATTTTGGCTGAGAAGCTGTCAAAGAACTGTCACAATTTGAAAATGTATCACATGCACCATTGCTGGGTCTTGGCCCCTTTTCTCTCCCACCTCCCTCTCTCTTGGTTCTCTTGAAGCCTACTGCCCATTGCTGCATACTTCCCTCCTGTCATGATCCACCTCTGTTGCCTACAACCTGCTTCCCTCCTGTCATGCTGTACCTCTGCCTTGTGCAGACAGTGTCCACTGCATACTGGAGGGGCCAGGCCCTGGCAGACCCTTCTCTTCCCCTTCTCTTACTTCCTGACATGCTCTAACTCCCACTGTCTACAACCTGCTTCCCTTCTGTTCGTGCTTGACCTCTACCTGGTGCAGGCAGGGTCCCCAGCATTCTGAAGGGGTCAGGCCCTGGCAGACCCTTCTCCTCTATCCCTTGCCTTCCCCTCCTCCAAATCCCTCCCTTTCCACCCCCTGCTCTCTGCCTATAACCCCCACACCCAACCACCTTTCCTCCCCCTTCCTAGCCATAGTTATTGGCTAACCCCTAATCCCTAATGCACTTATAGTCAACCTTGCACTTTTGTTACACCTTGCAAATTTTGTTATATCCTAGTCTCTCCTTGCAATCTTGTCCTAGTTCAACCTCCTTGTATTCTATCCAGCCATTTTCTAACTACAAAGCTATGTCCCACCAAGTGTTTGCCAAAGATATTTGTGCTATAGTATCTATCTAGTTCAAGATTCTTAGCATTGTATCCATCTAGTTCAAACCTGCTAGCATTCCTCCTTTTCAGTACTTCTGTATAGCCTGCTCACTTTATTGACAGTAATCAGAATGTATATCTATATTGTGTACCAAATCTCTGTATGCTATCCTCATATTCCTCTTCCTGCCAGGTCGCACTGGGAGACGAGCAACGTGTTGCTCAGTATGCCTTCCTGGCGAAACATTTCAATAAATAAATTAATTAATAAATAGTATATGCTCTTTAGTGCACCTGCAACATACTACAGTATGTGTTGGCTGCACAATAAGACAGATGAAACTTAGAATTCAAGAACATGTTAGAGATATCAAAATCATCACTTTGGACAGCCTGGTAGCTGAGCACTTTTTAAATCATCACAACATTCACACGAGGGTACTAAAGATTATGGGCTTGGAAGTGGTAAAGATAGGAAGAAGAAGTGGAGACAGACTTCAAAGACTTACAAAGGGAGAGTTATTGGATTTTCACCCTTAAAGTCTTAACCCCTTATGGTCTCAGTTTAGAGTGGGATTTAAAAACTTTCTTTTAGGAGACTGTTGTTTTCAATGCTTTTCAATTGGTACTCAGCGTAGAGTTACTGTAGTTTTCTCCATCCCCCTCCCAATGACTAAGATGTAATCTTTCTAAATGCCAATCATTATTCATTAAAAAAAACCTTCCTTTTCCTTCTGCTTCTGTAAGCAGTGCATATTTTGGATGAAAAAAAAGCGTAATTTTGCATAATAAAATCTCCTCTTTTTAGATTTTATTTTGTCAGCCTGGACATATGGAAAGCACAGAAATTTCCTGTATACATATAAACATCCTAGTTGGCTGCAGTTTATGGTGAGATGCTCCCAACTCCAGTTTAACCAACTATTTCTGTTCTATATACTTTTCAAACAAAAGTGAATATGTGTTATTTTGAATTGACCAATAACTACCAGTTTGGCTGAGTTTTTCAGTTTATGTCTTTGATATGAAATGTTAATATTTGTTCTATTAGATTTTTATCATTTGAACTAGGGTAGGGTACGTGTGTAAGACAAAGAAGTTTTGCCTTTTGCCCTTTGTACCTAACTTTTGGTGTAATACCTTAGCAATGATGTCCAACACTGAAATGGTACTTAAGAGCATTGGATACTCCAGATTGCCACTAGAGGTGGGCGAGGTGCCGAAAATTCATTACTCCTAGTATTTCGCGTAAAACCAGAATTTTGTATAATACTCCACAAAGTGAAATGAATAACTTCGCATCTCAAAGTAACACAAAGTTCCCATTGTTCTTTATAGACTTCATGTTACTTCACCTTTTTTTTGCTCTTCAAGGCAAATGTTACAGTGATTCATAGGATGTATGGTCACATGGGCTGTATATTGTCTTGCACAGCCTCAATTCAGTGTAGTATGTGTAGTGGAAAGCTGGAGACTGTTTGCTGTCAGAGCTCTGAGAATCAAACCATTGAAAAACCTTTAAAAACACATTTTTGCCTCAACATTTTGTGTCAAAATTTAGTACATCGATTGTAGTAAACCCTTATGTGTTTATATCATCATCAAGCATTTATTGATTGTGTGTGAATATTGAATGTTAATTTAGTACATTCAGTCTCTGTACTGACAGACACTGTAGAAGTGTGCTTCCACTAGTGGTGGGTGAAGTGGCCCCAATTCGCTCTGCGAAGTGATCCGTGGAGTGAAGGCGTATTCGCAGAGTGCTCCGCAACGCGAAGCAGAGTACTGCTTAGGAAATGGGTAACGCGAAATCCATTGAAAACAATGACTTCACGTTACTTCGCCTTCCCAAACCACTACTCCACCAATTCTTAAGGCGAAATACATTGAAAACAATGTACTTCTCCTTACTTCACCTTGTTTTTAAGCTCCAAAGGTGAATTTTGCAGTGTTTCATGGGATTTCAGGTCACATGGGCTCTAGATTGTTCTGCACAACCTCAGTTTGGGGTAGTGTGTGTATGAAGCTGTAGGAGACAATCTGCTCTGAGAGCTCTCTGCAATTCAAACCTTCAAAAAGCTGTTAAAAAAGCCTTTTTGAGTAATTTTTTTTTGCTGAAACTTTAGTTCATCGATTATAGGAAACCTCTTGTGCTCATATCATCTAGCGTTTATTGTTTGTGTATGGATTTTGAATGTTAATGTACAACATTCAGTCTGTGTACTGAGAGACAGTGGAAGTGTGCTCTCGGGGAGGGGTGTATCTGTGATGTAGGTAGATTAACTTGGAGAAAAAGACAGTGCTTTCTGTTTTGGTGATATTTTTCTTGTTTAACTGTGTTAATGTACACACAGTAATATTTTCAATATTTCTTGCCATTTTTTTGCTGATTGTTGTGGTGCAGCAGTGCATAATTTTAGTTTGTTTAAAATATGTGGTTATATTACTGAAGTTTTTAATTTTCTATGCATTACTTGGTGTGTGTGTGTGTGAGTATATGTGTGATGTGTGTCATCAAATCAGACACCTTTTATTGTGCCACATAATAATTACAGCAATGTGAAGCTGCTATCCACTGCAGCTGTGTGATTTTTGTACTTCTTTGTGGTATCTTTACTGGTACTGGTACTAGTACTAGTGACTGTTACTGCAGCAGCACAGTATACTGCCCCAGCGTGGCCGCCCCAACCGGTAAAGGTATACTTTTCCAGATTAGAATTTCTGATGGTGAGCACTGGTTAGGTGCTGTGCCTTTTTGTCTGCATCTCTTCAGTGCACAGCGTAATCTTAATCTGTCTGTGCATTTGCATCTCTTTAGGGCCCAATCTCCATCTGTAACTTAAGTCACAGTTGTTTCTTTGGCTTCCCTTCCAAGTACTGGACAGGTGTGGTGCTTAATTCTGCATGAACATTGTGCTCATTAATATGCATTTTTAAGTCAGGACCATCATCACGAGTCACTGGTGATACAAATCACGTTCTTCATCATCACAGTCACAAATGCAGTCACAAATCACGATTCATGATCATTCATGTTACGAATCACATTAATTTTTTTTCTAGTTACTTGGATGTATTCTAAGCCTGTTTTGTAGTATCTCTCCAGGCTTCACCACCCCACCATTGTACTCACTGATATGTGTTTTTAAGTCTGGGAGTTTTAAGCTACAGCTCATCAGGGAAGTACAGCCACAGGTGGTAAGCATTCACGTTTCTTCATCATCACAGTCACAAATCACGATTCACGATCATTCACATTACGAATCACATAAATTTTTTTTCTAGTTACTTGGATGTATTGTAAGCCTTATTTCACCTTGTAGTATCTCTCCAGGCTTCACCACCCCCCATTGTACTCATTGATACGTGTTTTTAAGTCTGGGAGTTTTACGCTACAGCTCATCGGGGCCCAGGGAAGTACAGCCATAGGCATTCATGTTTCTTCATCATCATGGTCACAAATGCAGTCACAAGTCATGATTTACGATCATGTCATGAATCACAACACTAATTTTTTTTAATAGTTACTTGGATGTATTGTAAGCCTGCTGGTCACGGTGCTGAACATTGATGAGATCCACACCTGGGCCCAGGGGAACAGGCACATCCTGCTCCAGAGGACCTGGTGCTGGACTTGGTGGTGGTGGTTCAACTGCCTCAGAGTCAGGACAGGAGGCATAGAAACATAGAAACATAGAAACATAGACTTTGACGGCAGATAAGGACCGCTAGGCCCATCTAGTCTGCCCATTTCCCTACCTACAGGATAGGCCGCAGATCCTAGTTAACCAACAGCCTTTTTCTTCCTGCCCCCCACAAGAATTGCCTTATGTCTGTCCCATGCATTCTTGAATTCTCCCACAGATTTAGACCCCACAACTTCCTCAGGAAGGCTGTTCCATGCATCCACTACCCCTCTGTGAAATAATACTTCTCACATTGCCCTGAACCGCCTCCTTCTATCTTTAAATTGTGTCCCCTTGTTCTTGCAAGTCTGTTTTTCTGAAATATGCTACCTTCTTGGACTTTGTTGATTCCCTTGAGGTACTTGAAAGTTTCTATCATGTCCCCCTCTCCTTCTTTCCTCAAGGGTATACATATTAAGCTCCTTTAGTCTCTCCTCATATGGCTTCTCTTGCAGACCCTGCACCATTTTAGTTGCCCTCCTCTGGACTGCCTCTATCCTGTCTATGTCCTGCGGAGATGGGGTCTCAGAACTGGACACAGTATTCCAGATGGGGTCTCACCAACTGTCTGTACAGAGGGATAACAACTTCCTGTTTTCTGCTGCTGATGCCTCTCCCTATACATCACAGTATACCCCCGGCCCTCCCTACTGCCTTCTCACATTGCTTGCTAACCTTAAGGTCATCTGATATGATCACCCCAGGTCCCTTTCCTGTGTTGTTGTTGTTACTAGCTCCCCACCCATTGTGTATTCTTCCCCTGGGTTCTTGTTTCCCAGGTGCATTATTTTGCACTTTTTTGCATTGAATCCTAGCTGCCACATGTCTGACCATTCCTCCAACCTTGCTAAGTCCCTTTTCATCCTTTCCACGCCTCCTTGTGTATCAACCCTGTTGCAGATCTTTGTGTCATCTGCAAAAAGGCATACTTTCCTTCCAGTCCCTATGCAATGTCACTGATGAAGACATTAAAGGACTGGACCATCTGAACCCTGCGGTACCCACTAGTAACCGCCCTTTCTTCAAGTGGACTCCATTTACAATTACCTTCTGTGTCCTGTTGTCCAGAAAATGTTTTACTAGGCTACCACCCTGGGACCCACTCCCAGGCTGGTTAATTTGACTATCAATCTTTGTGTGGGACTGTGTAAAATGCCTTGCTAAAGTCTAGGTAGGCCATGTCCACAGCCCCTCCTGGTCTACTACTTTGGTCACCCAGTCAAAGAAATCTGTTAGATTCGTCTGACATGACCTTTCCGCTGTGAACCCATGCTGTCTTGGATCCTGTGCTCCACTGACCTCTAGGTACTCAACTATTCTTTCCTTCAGAAGTGACTCCATCACTTTCCCTACCACAGAGGTCAGACTGACAGGTCTGTAGTTTCCTGCCTCTGTCTTGGTCCCACTTTGTGAAGGGGAATCCATCCGCCTTCCTCCAGTCCTCGGGTACCACACCATCCTCCCATGATTTATTAAAAGAGTAGCCAGTGGTTTCACTAGCTCCTTCCTTAATTCTTTTAGAATTCTGGGTGAATTCCATCAGGACCCATTGCTTTGTCCACCTTCAGTTTTAGGAGTTCTTGCAGAACCCTTTCTTCTGTGAAAGGACTGGATCGACCCCTATCAAAGAGTGCTTCTGTTAATTGGATTAGGCACTTCCCCCTCCTCTTTTGTGAATACTGAGCAGAAATATTCGTTCAGTATTCCTGCTTTTTCACTGTCCCCCTCTGCCCACCCACTGTTCATTCTATTCAGCCTCACTATCCCTCCCTTTGTCTTTCTACGCTCACTGATGTGCCTATAAAAGGTTTTATCCTCCTTCTTAACTGAGTTGGCTATCTTTTCCTCAGTTTGGGCCTTTGCTATTCTGACTTCCCTCCCTGCTTCTTTCTGCCTTAACTGGTACAGCTCTCTGTCCTGCTCCTTCTGTGTTTCCTTATACTTCCGGAATGCTATCTTTTTCTTCCTGACTTTCACAGCCACCTCTCTTGAGAACCATAGTGGCTTTTTCTTTCATTTTGATTTGTTTATTTGCTTCACACAAAGGCTTGTTGCGTCTGTGATGGCAGTCTTGATAATTCCCCATTGTTGCTCCACACCTCCTTCTAGCCTGTTTGCTAGTGCTTTTCTGAGGCACTCTCCCATCTTGCCAAAGTCAGCCCTCCTAAAGTCCAGTACCCTCACTTTTGTATGGCTTGACTAAGTAGCTGAGTTTAACGTGAACCACACTGTTTGATGGTCACTTGTCCCCAGATGGCAACCTACTTCCAGATCTGAGATCCTCTCACTGCCCCCGTTTGAGAGTACGAGGTCTAAGATTGCTCCCTCATGAGTGGGTTCCGAAACTAGCTGTCTAATGCCTGCCACCTGTAGGGCATCAAGAATGCCCTGCTCTTGGATGTGGCTGCAGCAAATGTGCTCCAGTTAACAACTGGCATATTCAGGTCTCCCATCAACAGTATCTCCCTTTCTCTGCCATTCTAAGAATGCCTTCCATCATATCCTTGTCCATTCCTTCCCCTGACATGGGGTCTGTACAACCCCTGTGTGCAGATTGTGGTGCCTTTCCAGTCCCAAGGTGACCCACAGTGCCTCCTCTCCTCCCTGTTTACTCTTTTGTTCAGTTGCTTTTATCCCTCCTTTACAGAGAGCTACTCCTCCCTCTTCTCCCCTGCCTGTCTCTCCTGTAGGTTTGTCCCAGGTATGTTAACATCCCAGTCATGGTTCTCTGTGTACCATGTTTCTGTGACTCTACGATATCCAGGCATCCCTCTTCCATTAAGGCCCCCAGCTCAGGGAGCTTGTTGCCCAGACTACGGGCATTGGTACTCATTACCCTCCATTTCCTGATAGCCTTACCCTTTTGCCCCATCCCTGTCCTTCTTGCTTTGTCACTTTCTCATTTACCCCTGCCCTTCTCCCTATCCACACCTCCATGTTGGTGTTTGCCACACTTACTACCATGATTGTTTGGGGGGCTAGGATTTCCTGCTCCTTTCCAGTGCCCCCCCTTGGCTAGTTTAAAGCTTGCCAATGAAGCATTTAAACCTATCACCTAGATTCTGGTTCCTCCCGGACAGATGCAGCCCATCATGCCAGTATAGGCTTGCATCAGTTCAGGTGGACCCCAGTACCCAATGAAGCCAATCCTGAGCCCACACCAGTTTTTCAACCACCGATTGAATCCCATGGTACGGAACATCCTAGCCTCCCTATGCCATAGATGGGTAGCAGCTCCGAGAAGGTTACCGTATGCATACTTGACTAAGGCCCTCCCCAATTCCACAAACTCTTCCTGCACTTCTCTAATCCCTTTCATAGCCAGGTCATTTGTCCCTAGGTGGACAATGACATCCAGCCCCTCCCTGTGCAGCTGCTCTGGCAATCCTGAGGATTCTCTCCCTGTCCCTCCAAGCCATGGCGCCAGGCAGGCACCTAACCTCCCTCTCCCCTTCCTTGCCCAGTTCTACCTTTCTAACAATGGAGTCCCCCACCAGGAGTTGTTTCCTTCCCCTGCAGGGTCCCCTGCCACACTCCTGTGGGTCTCCTTTGTGGAGGTTCCCAGCATCCTCCTTGGTCTCCACTGTAGGTGCCTCCATAGAGGAACCACACTTTGCCAGAATGGCATAGGAATTGTGGAGAGGTACAACTGGAGGGATGTGCCTCTGTTCCACCACCCTCACCCTCCCTGAGCCCACTGTGGTCCAACCGCTCCTCTTTCTTGGCAACCTCTGAGGCAAGGCAGTGGCACTGGTGGTCCCTGGATGGAAGAGGAGGTCCCACAAATCCTGGCCAACTCAGCCTGGAGATGAGCAACCTCCTCCCTCAGCCCAGAGAGGTGCCTGCAGATGGGACAACACCGCATCCTCCAGAACATCTCCTGGAAGACTGCTGCTCCACAGCCACTGCACTGCACCACTCCAATCATGTCTTATTTCTGACCCCTTAACTGTTTGCAATCCTTACTCTTTCGTCTGTTTTTTTTTTTCTCTCTCTCTCCTTACTTTCTGCCTGTGTGCCCTTTAAGCTCCTGATTGTCCTGTTCTGAGACAAGAATATCCTATATTTCTCAGTAGACCACTTACATGTTCAGAGGCAGACCTCCAGCAGCTAGAGGGGGACGGAGAGCTACTCTTGCCCTTCTAGGATGGTGGGTCCTTGGTGGTTCTGTGATCACTCATTTCCTGCCCCTAAACAGGAAGTTCCTGTTGTCAGTCAAATCCTGTGCCTATAAAAATAAAACTAGCTTTGGGTGGGGGGGGGGGAGGGAAGGAGGGCAATATAGTCCCAGCAGAGAAGTTCAGTCACACAGCAGTCCTTTCTCTTGGTGTCTTCTGCCAAGCTATTAGCAGAATCTTTCTAAGGCAGTCTTTAAATGTAGCTTCCTTCTAGCTAAGCCACTCCCCCTACTTACCAGATCTTTCTTCAATTAATTTAAACCTCACAGCAGTTAAGTCCTTTCAGTCACCTGAGATTTACACCTAGATGACTTTTCAGTTACCCATTCAGTTCAGTTAACCCAAACACACACTTTTTTTTGTTTTTGTTTTGTATGTTAGTTTTTTACCCTAAATTAAAGGTCCAAATGCAAAAGTTCTTCTACTTTAGTCCCAGCAGAGAAGTTCAGTCACACAGCAGTCCTTTTTCTTGGTGTCTTCTGCCAAGCTATTAGCAGAATCTTTCTAAGGCAGTCTTTAAATGTAGCTTCCTTCTAGCTAAGCCACTCCCCCTACTTACCAGATCTTTCTACAAGTAATTTAAACCTCACAGCAATTAAGTCCTTTCAGTCACCTGAGATTTACACCTGGATGACTTTTCAGTTACCCATTCAGTTCAGTTAATCCAAACACACACTTTTTTTTGTTTTTGTTTTGTATGTTAGTTTTTTACCCTAAATTAAAGGTCCAAATGCAAAAGTTCTTCTACTTTAGTCCCAGCAGAGAAGTTCAGTCACACAGCAGTCCTTTCTCTTGGTGTCTTCTGCCAAGCTATTAGCAGAATCTTTCTAAGGCAGTCTTTAAATGTAGCTTCCTTCTAGCTAAGCCACTCCCTCTACTTACCAGATCTTTCTACAAGTAATTTAAACCTCACAGCAGTTAAGTCCTTTCAGTCACCTGAGATTTACACCTAGATGACTTTTCAGTTACCCATTCAGTTCAGTTAACCCAAAGGCAGTGCTGGTCCTACTTGGGGGGGGGCACTCACAAGTTTTGAATGGTCCAACAGGAATGGGTGCCTGTGCCCTCCATACATGTACATGGTACGATGCCTACCACTACCACGCTGTCCTAAAGCAGCCCCCGCCTGAAACATTCCCTCACCCTGGTCCATCTCTCCTACTGAGCTCCCTCAGTCTGAGCAATCACTACTCACACTGTCACACAACACACACACACAGACAAACAACTAACTACTTATAAAGGTAAGAAAAATAAAATTTACAGAAAGAACAAATTAAGTAAAAAAGAGTACAGAAAAGACAAAAAAATGTAGTTTTTAAAAAAGCTGTTGGGTCTAAATCAAAGTTTTAATCTCCTCCTCCTCGCTCTAATCTAAAAGTATTAACAGTCACAAAACACACTACTCTCTCTCCGTCTGCACAGGAGAAAGTAAAAGTGTCTGCTTGTATGACTCACTTTCTTCCTGCCTAGCTAAAGAGCATGTGACTTACAGTACTGTAAGCCATGTGATGTGTGGGGGGGGCTGCCAAATCTGAAACACCAAGTGGATCACTTAGAATCCTAATGAGGAACGCGAAGTCCATTAACAACAATGACTTCGCCTTACTTCGCATTGCCATTCCACCTTAACGTGAAGTGGTAATGACAAGACGAAGTGAGCACTTTGCATTGTCCTCTCTGCATAGTGGAGTAGCAACACGAAGTGCCCACTTCGCGTTCACTTCACTGGCGAATGTTAAATTCACTGCATCTCTAGCTTCCACCCATTGTTGCTGAAAACAGCTTTCATAGCAAGCGATAATGGCTTCAATGTGATGAAATGCATCAGAAATGGTGGGTTTCTGAAGGTTACCTACATGGCACACTGTCTTAATCTAGCAGTTCAATGGTGACTCTTGGATGGCCTGATCATGATTCTCAGGCCATTTAAGCATGCCACAGAGGCAGTGAACAGGGACACTGCTTCAATCAGTCAGGCCATCCCACCGCTAAGGGTGCTGAGGCAGAACTTGTTAAAGGTATAACAGGTGCTGGAAGCAAGTGGAGATAGATCAAGCTCTACATTAGTGGAACACCTGTTGCAAACATTAGACAGCAATACTCATATTTCAAAAATTCTGAAATCTGCCAAATTTGGAATTGCCACAGTACTGGATCCACAATATAAAAGGGGTCTGTCATCCACGTAAGCAATAATACCCAACAGGGTGGGTGGTATTGTGCTATACTGGACTGCCCAGGGGCATAATGAGGCCCGACACCGCAGGCAGAGGGTCTTATAGCCCCTGAAAGGTCCGGTATAGCACAATACCACCCACCCTGGAGGGTATTATTGCACTTAGAAAATGGGTTATGTGTGTATTTTTAAAAAAGAAAAAAATAAATTACGAAAATTAATAGAAAATTAGTTCAAATGTATTGAAAATGTTTTTGATTGTAAAGTAGTCCCTTTAATGTAGTGGTATACTTGCCAGCAGAGGGCAGTGCAGTTTTTACACTTTTTTTTTTAAATAACTTAGTGTTATATTACACTGATGCTTGTTTGTGGAACCGACCCCCCCAACCCTGACGTTCACTAGTGGTCTATTTTATTTTTTTAGAGAGAGACTTTTGTCCACCTTCAGCAAGTAGGGTGCCTGTTTTATACTGATGAAAGCCGCAGTTTTATTTTTCATCTAGTAAGTCCGACTCCAAATGAAAGCTGGTGCAGTACCATTACCCATGCAGATAATTGCCCATACCTCACAGCCAGACTTCACGTCGTGAAGCGGCCGGACCCCATAACCACTGATTATATAGCAACACTGTTGCTGGAGCGGTTCCCACAGAATGTGCTGCTGCCATTTGATGGAATGTTTCACTAATCAGAGCATGAGTGAAAGTTAAATGTACTGACTTGCTTCTCTCTCACAGGGGAGCATTCAGACTGCATTTTAGGAACTGGCAGTCTGTTTTTATTTGGGAAGGGGTTAGCAACCAGTTGTAAGCAATGCTCTGAAAACTAGGGCTGTGCTGTGTACAAGGCTGATTTCTGGTTTTTGTATTTGGGTCTCTCTCACAGTTGAAAGTGAGGACATGAAAGTCAGAGTGGTAAAGTGAGCTAAGAGAAAAAAAGGCAAGGAACTTTGTGTAAGGAGTTTCATTTTTATTTTTTGTACTGGTTTTGCTGTGCACATTTTAGCAGGGGTAGTCATTAAGTTTAACATTTGATAGGGAGAACGTATTGTGGACAGGCATCAGGACTTAGCTCTCACTAAGCGAGACAAGAAAAAGGCGGGTATTTCAAAATTAAATTAGGGTGTTTCAGCCAATTAGAGACCAGGCTGGACAACATGATTTTAGTGATGGGGTTGGCTGGGCTGGTACTTTTAATAGCCGGGCATCTATTGTCTGATAGATGCCCAGCTAGAGAAGTCCTTCAGCCAATCAGAGACTTGGAATACTTTTACCCATTTTCTAAACTTGAAGGTGAGCATGGTTCCATGTCATAATAGCTATCACAAAACAGCGGTCACTGTTATGGGGCGTGCATATCACCAAAAAGCAAATCAGTGATATGCACTTCTCGGTGACCACACTTCTGGAAAAACTTAATGCTTTTGTCCTGGAGGGGCCCGTTGCCCCATACAGCTCCCTGATTTTGTATTACCAACTCCATGAGGATGCATGTCAAGGAGGGGTCAACAATCCGGCATGGGAATAGAAAAAAAAGCGGCTCTAAGCAGTGACAAAATCCTTTCCCCTGCTCTGAACCCAGTGCCTACTGCGCCAGAGCCAGATGCCCTCACCACCACACCACAGGGCTGGCTCGGCTGCAGCAGGCACACTCCCTAACTAAACCCTCTTCCGTATCCCTCCTCTCCTCCTCCATATCCCTCTCCTTAGAGTTGCTGTCCTCACTATTGCATTGTTACCCTCACAGGGTAGCCCAAAATAATAGCACTGAAAATTACTTGCTATTTTAGTAGTCGCTCATTTTCTGTCACTATCATCACTGGATACCGAGCATGATCTGGTGCAGTGACTACCTGATCAGCTTGTAAGACAGGTTCATGGGCACAGATGTCAGAGGCATGGTTCTTTTTTTTTCAATTAAATATACTTCATTTATTTTTGCCACAAATACATGCATAAGCACCAAATTATACAACAAACACACCAAAAAGAAGAAAAGCTAATGAAAAAGGAATAATACAAGATAAAGAAAACACAAACAAAACTAAAACACAGCTAGAACAATATAACACACTAAGTACTATAAACCACTCCCATCCTTCCCCTCACCCAACCCATACATAGTCCAAGAAAAACATAAATTAACTACATTGAACATCCCTGATGAAATACTACCGTTTTAGAACATCTCCTTTTTATCATTCCATTTACTTGTTTACCTGTACTTCTGTTTATTCATCTATCCATCCATCAGACTAACTCACTATCTATCCATCTAGCTGTGGGAGGAAAGGAGCTATAAAATATTGGGACCCCAAATGGCATATGTCAGTCATAATATCACAAATTGGTCATTCAAGAGACAAAGAGACAGTGGAAGCCATCAGGCCTGAAATTTGTGTAACATATAGTTTATAGATGGTGCAGCTCTCTTTGCATTCAAGGCAATTAGAAATGTATGTATCCATTCTGCACGACAGGGCACCCAGTCCCCTTTCTGGTGGCATATACATAATTTTGTTAAAACAGATATTAGAGCCATATACTGTAAGCAGTGTCCCCGTTCCATGTGATGGACTCGTAGTCTCCCAAAATACAAATTTGTAAGGTGAAATATTGTGAATGGTCAAAAAATGGGGATAAAAGAGTTTGTACTAACCGCCAAAAAGCTTTGACTATGGGACAGTTCCAGAGCATGTACAATAGGATGACCTCTTCCTGTGTACTAGACATACATATGGAATTTGGGCATTTGCCCATCTGAAGCAGTCTGGATGGGATATAATATACTGTAGGATAAGTAAAATATTAAACTGAAAACTAGGTTTGCTGGCTAAGACACCTAGCTTCACCTGAGCTCTTTCCTTCTAGGTTGCTTGAAAGGACAGAGCAAAGAACCTTACCAGAGCAAGGGAAAGGATTAAGACTTCTTTTGGCTAGGCAGATTTACTGTGTGTTGTTTTTATTTTGTACTCACAGGGATTGTTACTGTTTGTTGCTAACATTTTATTGTTTTATTGTTTTGGGATTCAAATTGTTGCTGAGTATATCTTCTGCTGCATTATTACAAGGTCTGCCTACAGGTGTGTGCTTACAGATTACTGCTGTAATCTTCTGATTCAGATTGTCTTTTAAAAGGTATATCTTCTGTTACTGCTTTATTTTTCTCTGTAGCAAAGTGTTTCTTACAGGGTATATCTTCTGTGAAATTATTATAGGTGGTACTTTACAGGTTTTACAGTTTTATCTATCATTAGGATAAGCTTTCAGGGTTACTGCATTTGTTGCTTACTGATTGTTTCTGCTCTTACCTCCTTGTTTCTTTCATCCATGGTTCTTCTTTCTCGGCAGGGGAAGGGCTCAGCCACCCACCCTCATCCCAAACCACCCAACACTACACTCCTTTAATAGGGTAGCACACTTGTAACATTTCCTTTGGCAAAGCAGGAAGGGGCGGATCAGTGGGCAATCCACACAGTTACCTCATTTACAGGGGTACTAGTAATTTAACTTGTTATAACAAGTTACACAAAAACAAGCAAACAAAATGCAAAATCAAACTTTTGCATTCATTTTCTTCCTTCTAATTACTCTGACCAGGTTATAAACCCAGCAACTTATCTGGAGTGGATATCATTAACTGCAGGTACTGCAGAACACTTTTCAGAAGGGGAGTTTTACAAGATTTAGGACACTGTCCTACATGTTGGGCCATTGGAGATCTTAGGGCTCAGCTCCAGACAGCATGGGCAGAGATAGCATTCCTCAAATTTCATATTCAAGAGGAAATATATTATTAGAACCACCTGCCATTTCCCAACATTCAACAAAAGCATCTCAACAGCAGAGTGGTCTGGGAGGTTGGCAGGTGGTTAGAAGGGACTAATCAGGTGCCCCATCACTTGTTGCTCTCCAACATATTACCTGCACAAACCATATAAAAACTAAAAACAGGTATCTGCCTCTATCTCCAAAATCAAACAAAGGGGCAGAGGACACTGCAGAGCAGGACACTGCAGAACAGGAGCTAGAACAACAAAACTCACTCAAAACAGGAACCAAAATAAAAAAAGCAAAAAGAAAATCCAAAAAACTTCTGATCATAGGAGACTCCATGATTCGGGGAGTTGATACAAATCTCCAGCCAGGGGTAATGGTCAGATGTCTCCCAGGTACATTAGTGTGGAGAGACACTGACTGCATTGCTAAAATTGTTCAGGAAGCAGGAGAAAACATTGACATCCTGGTACACATAGGGACTAATTATCTCACAAGCCAGTCTGCTGTGGAGACCAAGGAACACCTGACCAGGCTGGGTGACAAGCTGTCATCCATTTCGTCTGGCATCTCCTTCTCTGAGATCCTATCAGTCTGGGAGAGGGGGAGCAGACGGACGAAAGGTCAGAGAAGGGCAGATAGGGGAGCTAAACATGTGGCTCAAGGGCTGGTGCCAGGAAAAAGGACGTCAATTTGTAGGGAACTGATAACAGTTTTGGGAGCGAAAGTCATTTACATTTGATGACTGATTCTGACTAAGGGGGGAGTCAGTGCATTGGGGCAGAAGTTTGACATCTTTGCAGAATATTTAAACTAGCAAATGGGGAGAGTGGTGCAGCACTCCATACGTCGAATGGGAAGAACACCCCTCCCCCCTCAGCTAGTGGTCAAAACAGGAGTTCAGAATGTTTGCAGTTCATTTGCATCACCTGGTAAGGAAAAAGGAATAGCCCCTCATACGACTCACAGGGGAAATGCCAGACCTTGCCCAACAACTAACACACCAAAATCTGGCCAATAGAAATTCATGTACACAAATGCTCGCAGTCTGGAAAACAAGATCCCAGACCAGAAGACAATAATGACAGAGGCTAAGCTGGACATAATAGCAATTAGCGAGATGTGGTTTACCAGAAACCACACTTGGGAGACTTCAGTACCTAGCTATGTACTTTTCAGAAGAGGCCGAGGTGCAAAAGGGGGGGGGTGGAGTGACCCTGTATGTCAATGAAAATATCAAAGCTACAGAAATTCAGAATACACATAAGGAGCCAGAAGAACTGTGGGTCACCCTGGAAAAAGGAAATGGGACAACCATAAGAACTGGGGTTGTCTACAGGCCCCCAGAACAGGGGGAGGACATAGACACATTACTGATAGAAGATATTCAAAACATGACAGCTAAAGGGGAGGTTCTGATAATGGGAAACTTCAACATGCCATATACAGATTGGTCAATACCAGCAGGAACATCTGCCAGAACTAGACACATGGTGGATTCCCTGCAGGGGGATGGCCTCAAACAACTGGTACAACAACCCACAAGAGACAGGGCTATCCTACATCAAGTACTGACTAACAGGTAAAGGATCACAGATCTCCAGGTAGAAGGTCACCTGGGGGCCAGTGACCATAACATGGTATGGTTCAATTTGGAGACTACAACTAAATCATCCCATTCCATGGCAAAAATATGGGACTTCAGAGGAGCTGACTTTGATAAGATGGCCAACAGAGTTAAGCTAGCCCTTGCAAAAAGAAATACAGATGAGGGGGTACAGGCAAAGTGGGCAAGCATTAAGGATGCAATACTTGAAGCAACATCCCATTGTGTTATAGAGAAAAGAAAGTGCAAAAGGAGAAGGAAACTACTTTGGTTCTCAAACACAGTAGCAGAAAAGGTCAGAGCCAAAAGGCTGGACTTCATGAAATATAAGGGAACACAGAAGGATGAAGATATGGAGGCACACCAAACTTCCCTAATGGGAGCAGGGATGGCAGTAAGGCAAGCAAAGGCCCACATTGAGGAAACACTAGCATAAACAGTAAAAGAAGGTGACAAGACTTTCTATAGATACATTACTGAAAGTAGAAAGTCCAGAGGGGGTATTGCTACATCAAAGGAGATAAAGGTGTGTGTGAGGAGAAGGACCATGTAAAAGCATCTATCCTTAATAGATACTTCTGCTCAGTATTTAC
This sequence comes from Neoceratodus forsteri, assembly GCA_016271365.2. NCBI lineage: Eukaryota > Metazoa > Chordata > Ceratodontiformes > Ceratodontidae > Neoceratodus > Neoceratodus forsteri. The sequence goes on from CM057454.1 coordinate 802,023,001, forward strand.
TGAAGAGAAGGTAGGGCAGGGCCCACAGTTCAGCACCATGGACACAGGGGGGGAAGGAGGTGAGCACTAGTCCCTTTACAAAAGAAAGGGTCCTACAAGAGTTAGATTATCTCAGGGTGCACAATGCAATGGGACCTGATGGCATACATCCCAGGGTACTAAAGGAAACATAGAAACATAGACTTTGATGGCAGATAAGGACCACTTGGCCCACCCAGTCTGCCCATTTCCCTACCTATTGGATAAGCTGCAGATTCTAGTTAACCAACAGCCTACTTCCTGCAACCCCCAACTATAATTGCCTTATGTCTGTCCCGTGCATGTTTGAATTCCCCCACTGTTTTAGACCCCACAACCTCTCCAGGAAGGCGGTTCCATGTGTCCACCACTCTCTCCATGAAAAATAATTTCCTCACATTACCCCTGAGCCTTTCCCCCTCTAACTTTAAATTGTGCCCCCTTGTTCTAACACATCTCTTTTTCTGAAAGATGCTACCCTCCTGGACTTTGTTGATTCCCTTGAGATACTTAAAAGTTTCTATCATGTCCCCCCCCCGTCCCTCCTTTCATCAAGGGTATACATACTAAGCTCTCTCAGTCTCTGTTCATAAGGTTTAAGATGTAGACCCTGCACCATTTTAGTTGCCCTCCTCTGGACTGCTTCCATCCTGTCTCTGTCCTTGCATAGATGAGGTCTCCAAAACTGCACACAGTACTCCAGATGGGGTCTCACCAACTGTCTGTACAGAGGGATAACCACTTCCCTTTTCCTACTTGTGATGCCCCTCTCTATTCATCCCAGTATCCCCCTGGCTCTCCTTACTGACTTCTCACATTGCTGACCCATCTTTAGGTCATCTGATATGACTACACCCAGAGCCCTTTCCATTATTGTTGTTGTTAATACCTCCCCTGCTATTGTGTAGTCTTCTCCTGGATTTTTATTTCCCAGGTGCATTACTTTGCACTTCTTTGCATTGAATATCTAATTTTCCATATGTCTGACCATTCCTCCAACCTTGCCAAGTCCCTTCTCATCCTTTCTAGCCCCCCCCTTGTGTATCAACTCTGCTACATATCTTTGTGTCATCTGCAAAGAGGCATACCTTTCCTTCCAGACCCTCTGCAATGTCACCTATAAAGACAATAAACAGGACTGGGCCCAATACTGAGCCCTGAGGTACTCCACAAGTAACCCCCCTTTCTTCAGAATGTGTTCCATTCACTATTACCTTCTATGTCCTGTTGTGCAGCTAGTTTGCTACAAAGGCTACTACCCTGGGACCCACTCCCAGGCTGGCTAACTTGATTATTAATCTTTTGTGCGCGACTGTGTCAAATGCCTTGCTAAAGTCTTGGTAGGCCATATCCATAGCCCCTCCCTGGTCTATTACTTTGGTCACCCAGTCACAGGAATCAATTAGATTCATCTGACATGACCTTCCTGCTGTTAATCCATGCTGCTTTGGGTCCTGTGCCCCTCTTGCCTCTAGGTACTGAACAATTCTTTCTTTCAGCAGTGATTCCATCATTTTCCCCACCACTGAGGTCAAAGTAACAGGTCTGTAGTTTCCTGCTTCTGCCTTGCTCCCACTTTTGTGAAGGGGAATCACATCTGCCCTCCTCCAGTCCTCAGATACCACCCCATCTTCCCATGATTTGTTAAAATGTGTGGTTAGTGGTGTCACTAGGTCCTCCCTTAGCTCTTTTAGGATTCTAGGGTGAATCCCGTCAGGCCCTATTGCTTTGTCCACCTTGAGTTTTAGGAGTTCTTTCAGGACTCTTTCATCTGTGAATGGACTGGCGTCAACCCCACTACCCAGAGTGCTTCTACTGTTTGGAGCTAAGGGTGGAACTTACAAAGCCATTATCAGAACTGTTTAGTGAGTCTCTGAGCACAAGAGAGGTCCCAGAAGACTGGAGAAGGACTCATGTGATCCCACTCCACAAGAGTGGTAGCAGGGAGGAGGCAGAGAACTACAGACCAGTCAGTCTTATGTCAGTAGTGGGCAAGATTATGGAGGCACTCCTTAAGGAAAGGATAGTGCAACACTTGGAATCCATAGAAGCACAGGATCCAAGACAGCATATGTTTACAATAGGAAGGTCCTGTCAAACTAATGTCATAGATTTCTTTGACTGGGTAACCAGAGTAGTGGACCAAGGGGGAGCAGTTGATGTCAACTACCTTGACTTCAGCAAAACGTTCAATACTGCTCCACATAGAAGACTGATGAATAAGCTGGGTAGGCTCAGGTGGATCAGAAGTTGGCCAACTGGGTGGCAAACTGGTTGACAGGCAGAAAACAGAGAGTGGTGGTAAATGGTATACAGTCAAAAGAGATGCAAGTCACAAGTGAGGTACCTTAGGGATCAGTCCTGGGGCCAGTCCTCTTCAATATCTTCATCATTGACATTACAGATGGACTGGAAAGTAAGGTTTGTCTGTTTGCAGATGACACTAAGATCTGCAACAGAGTAGATGATCCAGATGGGGTGGGCAGAATGAGAAGAGATCTGGATAAACTAGCAAAATGGTCAGAAGAGTGGCAACTGGAGTTTATTGCAAAGAAGTGCAAGTTCATGCAGATAGGGAAGAGAAACCCTGAAGCCACCTATAGACTGGGAGGGGAATTGCTGGCAGTCACAAAGGAAGAAAGAGACTGGGCATCATCATCACCCATGACCTGAAATCATCCAAGCAGACCACTAAAGCAGTAGGTAAGACTCGGGGGATGTTAGGGTGTATTAGTAGGGTTATCACAAGTTGTAAGAGAGAGGTAATAATCCCTCTGTACAAGACACTGGTTAGGCCCCATCTGGAGTACTGCATGTAGTACTGGAGGCCACACCTTCATAAGGATATTAACCAAATTGAGGCAGTGCAGAGACGGGCAACCAAAATGGTGCAGGGACTGCAACAGAAAACATGTGAGGACAGATTAACGGAGCTCAATATGTATACCCTGGAGCAAAGGAGGGAGAGAGGTGATATGATAGAAACAGTCAAACATCTTAAGGGCATTAACAAGGTAAAAGAGTCTAACATGTTTCAATATAAGAAAAATAGCAGGACAAGAGGACACAGCATGAGATTAGAGGGAGGCCGATTAAGAGGTAATGTGAGGAAGTTCTTTTTCACAGAAAGGCTGGTGGATGCATGGAACAGCCTACCTCAGGAAGTGGTGGATTTGAATACAGTGCAGGGCTTCAAACAGGCATGGGATAGGCATAAGGAAGCAATACAGATGAGTATAAATAGATAGGCCATTGACAGAGCAAAGGCCGATGGCACAGTTATAAGGTAGAAAAAGAAATGGGCAGACTGGATGGGCCTTTCGATCCTTATCTGCCATCAACTTCTATGTTTCTATGTTACTATGAAGTAATCACAAATGGTCTTGTGTAACTTATCTATCTATATAAATTGGACAAAATCTGATACCAGTAATTCAGAGAACTTATCAATTGTAAAGAGTTTTCCCAATAAAAGGCTGGCGGACATACCTTATCCCAGGTCTGAAACAAAGAAACACAGAAACATAGAAACATAGCAACATAGACTTTGACAGCAGATAAGGACCACTTGGCCCACCTAGTCTGCCCATTTCCCTACCTAGAGGATAGGCCACAGATCCTAGTTAACCAACAGTCTATTTCTTCCTTCTCCCCACAAAAATTGCCTTATGTCTGTCCCATGCATTCTTGAATTCTCCCACAGTTTTAGACCCCACAACTTCCTTAGGAAGGCTGTTCCATGCATCCACTACCCTCTCTGTGAAAAAATACTTCCTCACATTGCCCCGGAACTGCCGCCCCCCTATCTTTAAATTGTGTCCCCTTGTTCTTGCACACCTCTTTCTCTAAAAGATGCTACCCTCTTGGACTTTGTTGATTCCACTGAGGTATTTTAAAGTTTCTATCATGTCCCCCCTCTCCCTTATTTCCTAAAGGGTATACAGTACATATTAAGCTCCTTTAGTCTCTCCTCGTACGGCTTCTCTTGCAGACCCTGCACCATTTTAGTTGCCCTCCTCTGGACTGCCTCTATCCTGTCTATGTCCTTGCAGAGATGGGGTCTCCAGAATTGGACGCAGTACTCCAGATGGGGTCTCACCAACTGTCTGTACAGAGGGATAACAACTTCCTTCTTTTCTGCTGGTGATGCCTCTCCCTATGCATCCCAGTATAACCCCAGCCCTCCCTACTGCCTTCTCACATTGCTTGCTAACCTTAAGGTCATCTGATGATTACCCACAGGTCCCTTTCCTTTTTTGTTATTGTTACTACCTTCCTCCCCATTGTGTAATCTTCCCCTGGGTTCTTGTTTCCCAGGTTCATTATTTTGCACTTCTTAGCATTGAATCCTAGCTGCCATACTTCTGACCATTCCTCCAACATTGTCAAGTCCCTTCTCATCCTTTCCATGCCTCCTTGTGTATCAACCCTGTTGCAGATCTTTGTGTCATCTGCAAAGAGGCATACTTTTCCTTCCAGTCCCTCTGCAATGTCACTAATAAAGACATTAAAAAGGACTGGACCCAGTACTAAACCCTGCGGTACCCCACTAGTAACCCCTCTTTCTTCAGAGTGGACTCCATTTACAATTACCTTCTGTGTCCTGTTGTCCAGCCAATGTTTTTCCCATGCTACCACCCTGGGACCCACTCCCAGGCTGGTTAATTTGACTACTAATCTTTTGTGTGGGACTGTGTAAAATGCCTTGCTAAAGTCTAGGTAGGCCATGTCCACAGCCCCTCCCTGGTCTACTACTTTGGTCACCCAGTCAAAGAAATCTATTAGATTCATCTGACATGACCTTCCCGCTGTGAATCCATGCTGCCTTGGGTCCTGCGCCCCACTGACCTCTAGGTACTCAACAATTCTTTCCTTCAGAAGTGACTCCATCACTTTCCCTACCACAGAGGTCAAACTGACAGGTCTGTAGTTTTCTGCCTCTGTCTTGGTCCCACTTTTGTGAAGGGGAATCACATCCGCCTTCCTCCAGTCATCGGGGACCACAAATTCCTCCCATGATTTATTAAAAAGAATAGTCAGTGGTTTCACTAGTTCCCCCCTTAATTCTTTTAGAATTCTGGAGTGAATTCCATTTGACCCCATTGCTTTGTTCACCTTCAGTTTCAGGAGTTCTTGCAGAACCCTTTCTTCTGTGAAAGGGCTGGGATAGACCCCCTATCAAGAGTGCTTCTGTTAACTGGATTAGGCACTTCCCCCTCCTCTTTTGTCAATACTGAGCAGAAATATTCATTCAGTATCCCTGCTTTTTCACTGTCCCCCTCTGCCCACCCACCATTCAATCTATTCAGCCTCACTAACCCTCCCTTTGTCTTTCTATGTTCTCTGATGTATCAATAAAAGGTTTTATCCCCCTTCCTAACCGAGTTGGCTATCTTTTCCTCAGTTTGGGCCTTTGCTATTCTGACTTCCTTCCCTGCTTCCTTCTGCCTTAACTGGTACAGCTGTCTGTCCTGCTCCTCCTGTGTTTCTTTGTACTTTCTGAATGCTATCTTTTTCTCCCTGACTTTCCCAGCCACCTCTTTTGAGAACCATAGTGGCTTTTTCTTTCATTTTGATTTATTTATTTGCTTCACACAAAGGCTTGTTGCCTCTGTGATGGCAGTTTTGATGTTTCCCCATTGTTGATCCACCCCTCCTTCTAGCCTGCTTGATATTGCTTTTCTGAGGCACTCTCCCATCTTTCCAAAGTCAGCCCTCCTGAAGTCCAGTACCCTCACTTTTGTATGGCTTGACTCTGAAGCTGAGTTTAACGTGAACCACACTGTTTGATGGTCACTTGTTCCCAGATGGCAACCCACTTCTAGATCTGAGATCCTCTCACTGCCCCCATTTGAGAGTATGAGGTCTAAGATTGCTCCTCACGAGTGGGTTCTGAAACTAGCTGTCTGAGGCCTGCCACCTGTAGGGCATCAAGAATGGCACTGCTCTTGGATGTGGCTGCAGCAAATGTGCTCCAGTTAACATCTGGCATGTTCAGGTCTCCCATCAACAGTATCTCCCCTTTCTCTGCCATCCTAAGAATGCCTTCTATCATATCCTTGTCCATTCTCTCCCCTGACATGGGGTCTGTACATAACCCTGTGCGGATTGTGGGTGCCTTTCCAGTCTCCAAGTTGACCCACAGTGCCTCCTCTCCTCCCTGTTTACTCTTTGTTCAGTTGCTTTTATCCCTTCCTTTACATAGAGAGCTACTCCCCCCTCTTCTCCCCTGCCTGTCTCTCCTGTAGGTTATGTACCCTGGTATGTAAACATCCCAGTCATGGTTCTCTGTGTACCATGTTTCTGTGACTGCTACAATATCCAGGCATCCCTCTTCTATCAAGGCCACCAGCTCAGGGAGCTTGTTGCCCAGACTATGGGCATTGGTACTCATTACCTTCCATTTCCTGATGGCCTTACTCCTTTTTGCCCCATCTCTGTCCTTCTTGCCTTTGTCACTTTCCCCATTTACCCCTGCCCTTCTCCCTATCACCACCTCTATGTTGGTGTTTACCACACTAACTACCATGATTGTTTTGGGCGGGCTAGGATTTCTCTGCTCCTTTCCAGTGCCTCCCCCCTTGGCGAGTTTAAATGCATGCCAATGAAGCATTTAAACTTATCATCTAGGATCCTGGTTCCCTTCCTGGACAGATGCAGACCATCATGCCAGTATAGGCTTGCGTCACTCCAGGTGGACCCCCAGTCCCAAATGAAGCCAAATCCCGGAGCTCTGCACCAGTTTTTCAACCACTGATTGAATCCCATGGTGTGGAACACCCTAGCCTCTCCTATGCCATAGATTGGCAGCACCTCCAAGAAGGTTACCGTGCATGCTACTTGTCTAAGGCCCCTCCCCAATTCCACAAACTCTTCCTGCACTGCTCTAATCTCTTTCTTAGCCAGGTCATTTGTCCCTAGGTGGACAATGACATCCAGCTCCCTCCCCTGTGCAGCTGCTCTGGCAATCCTGAGGATTCACTCCCTGTCCCTCCAAGCCATGGCACCAGGCAGGCACCTAACCTCCCTCTCACCTTCCTACCCCAGTTCTACCTACCTAACAATAGAGTCCCCCACCAGGAGTTGTTTCCTTCCCCTGTGGGGTCCCATATCACCCTCATGTGGGTCTCCCTTGTGGAGGTTCCCAGCATCCTCCTTGGTCTCCACTGCAGGTGCCTCCATAGAGGAACCACACTTTGCCAGAATGGCATAGGAATTGTGGAGAGGTACAACTGGAGCGATGCACCTCTGTTCCACCACCCTCACCCTCCCTGAGCCCACTGTGGTCCAACCGCTCCTCTTTCTTGGCAACCTCTGAGGCAATGGCAGTGGCACTGGTGGTCCCTGGATGGAAGAGGAGGTCCCACAAATCCTGGCCCACTCAGCCTGGAGATGAGCAAACTACTCCCTCAGCCAAGAGAGGCACCTGCAGATGGGACAACACTGCATCCTCCAGAACGTCTTCTGGAAGACTGCTGCTCCACAGCCACTGCACTGCACCACTCCCATCATGTCTTATTTCTGACCCCTTAACTGTTGTTTGGAATCCTTACTCTTTCCTCTGTTTTTTTCTTTCTCTTCTCTGTCTACTTACTTTCTGCCTCTGTGCTCTTTAAGCTCCTGATTGTCCTGTTCTGATACAAGAATATCCTATATTTCTCAGTAGACCCCTTACTTGCTCAGAGGCAGGCCTCCAGCAGCTAGAGGCGGCCAGAGAGCTACTCTTGCCCTTCTAGGATGGTGGGTCTTTGGTGGCTCTATGATCACTCACTTCCTACTCCCAAACAGGAAGTTCCTGTTGTCAGTCAAATCATATGCCTATAAAAGTAGAACTAACTTTGGGTGGGAGGGTGGAGGGGGAGGGAAGGAGTGCAATATAGTCCCAGTAGAGAAGTCCAGTCACACAGCGCTCCTTCCTCCTGGTGTCTTCTGCCAAGCTACTAACAGAGTCTTTCTAAGGCAGTCTTTAAATTTAACTTCCTTCTAGCTAAGCTCTCCCCCTACTTACTAGATCTTTCTACAACTAATTTAAACTGCACAGCTATCAAGCCCTTTCAATCACCTGAGATTTATACCTAGATAACTGTTCAGATAACCATTCAGTTCAGTTAACTCAGACAAACACACAAATTTTTTTTTGTTTTGTTTGTTAGTTTGTTTTTGTTTTTTTTTACCCTAAATTAAAGGTCCCAGTACAAGAGTTCTACTTCTTTAGTCCCAGTAGAGAAGTCCAGTCACACAGCACTCCTTCCTCCTGGTGTCTTCTGCTAACCAAGTTCCCAAAATATTGAAGACCCAGGTCTTGACTGCACTGCAAGTGAAGGCAATTTCTGAAATAATGAACAAGCAGTAGTGTGGCAGAGTGGTGCTCCCAGAAATTTCTGTAGACAATGTTTAAACTGTGTATAAAGCAGAAACGTCTGTGCCAAAAGATGAATTTAGATTGAAAAGTCTTTTAATGAAAGAATGGATTCATTGTCAACTAGCTCTTGTATGGAAGTGAGACCTTGGCACTTCCAACTAGAGACAGTTCTGCAAGCCACAGCATAGCTATGATGACAGACCAGGTGTTGCTGTCACCTCACTTAAGCAGGCTGGAAAAACAGGGCTGTTCCCAGGAAGACAACTGACCATAAATCCACATCAGGATGCTATGTCATAGGTGGGAATAGCAGATGTGGAGAAAAAGAAGGAGCACGCTGATGAGTTGGTAGAATTGCATGCAACACAACGTATAGTGGAGGCATATTTGGCAGTCACCAGGCACCTGAATATATTGGAAGAACCACTGATGTACTGGAGTAGCAAGGTGACTGACTGGCCAGCACTGACCTCCATAACAGTGAAATATCTGAGCTGTCCACCCTCTAGTGTAAGGCTGGAGAGGGCATTTAGTCCCGTGGAGGCCACTGTGTAGGACAGGCATACATTTATCAAAATGAAAGAAGGACATGTTCCATCTAGAACAGGTATGTCTATTAGTACCACATGTTGATGATGGTGGTAATGAGGAGTAAACTGCATTCCACTGAGGTGCCTGAGGCACTCATGGAAGAAGAATTCACAAGTGGGTAAAACTCCAGTATAGAAGACTGTGAGGGTTGCTTCCTTTATGAGGATGATGATGATAGTTGCACATAAAAAATGTTTTTAGATCCCTCTCTTCCTCATTAAAAATTTAATCCTTTCCTTTATTATTCTATTCTTTTCCCTGTCAACATTTCCTCAAGTTGTGCTGCATTCTTCAGCACATTCATATAATAAATCTGAGGACATAGCCAGCTTCTTTTTAACCATCCTTTTCAGTGCCGTTGCCACCACCAGTAAACCCACCAGGCAGTCAGCCTGCTTTTAGATACCCTGCCAGTGCTTCCAGTAATCCCACAGCCAGCCAGTCTACTTTTAGTCATCCTGCCAGTACCAGTAAACCCACCAGCCAGCCAGCTTGCATTTAGCCAATGCCATCCTGCCTGTGCAAGTAAGCCCACCAGCCATCCAGACTGCTTTTAGACATCCTGCCCATGCCATTAAGCCCACAACCAGGCAGCCTACTTTTAGGCATCCTACCAGTGCTACCAGTAATCCCACCAGCCACCTGAACTACAGCAAAGGTCAGCAGTGTATGCCAGCATGCTAAATTCATTTCATTTAAAGCAAAATGTCATCCTATACTATTTTTTTTAATATATATGTTCTACATCTTAATTTATCATCATGCTCCAATTATTCTTACTTTGCACAGATAATATTATAAGTGCTTTTTCAAGTAATGTTGTAATTATTGACTCACATCATTAAAGATGGATGCAATTTGCAGTTGATTTTTTTTAAATGTGTTCAACAGAGGATACCCCAAATATTAGCACGGTATTAACGTTTCAGCTCCTGTAAAGAACAGATACAGTAGCACTGTGCCACTATATTTAATTTTTTCATGGCGCATGTGGCAGGGGACTGATCTGCACACTGTCTCCAGATTGAAACAAAATGACAACAAAATGGGAATCTTAAATATTTTTGGAAGACAAATATTATTGCTGATGAAAATTATACACTTCAGAACACATACTGCTGCTTTAAATGTGTTTTTACTTTCCTTTTGTCTCCCTATTCCTTTAAACAGGACAAACACGCCACTTTGTGTTCTGGCAGCACCATTTGTTGTGGTACCATTGTGCCAGTAACAGCATGGCCATCAATAATCTGATGGTAAGTACAGTATGTGACATGATTTTTTCCTGTCCCTAATTTTTCATTTTACCTTTTCGTTTTACAGGTGAACAGCGACATAGTGGTATGTCAAGTCATTTTAAATAATGTCTCTTTCTTTCTTCACAGGTGACACTCTCATCCAGCTGGGAAACTTTGTCCCATGGCAGGGCCAGACTATCCCCTATGTGATGGCAGGTATCCTTTTAGAAATTTAATTTCTGTTTTAATTTTTTAATTATGTCTTCATTTCATAGGTGTACTGCAACCCAGTATGGAGCATACTACAGTGTCTAAACAATTTGTTTTCTCTTTACATCAGGTCTGACAGTGATATATCATGCTAGCAATATGAACAACTTGTTGTGGTCCAACACTGTACATTGTGCACACTCATTTCAGCTGCTGCCTCATGCAATTTCCAATTTATTTTATTGCACGTATGTGAAATACCTGAAACCAGAGAAATAAGAGAAGACAACAGTTATCTTGCCCTACTGTATGGCTACAGTCCTATAATTTCAGAAAATAAAATACTGTCCCAGGCTGCGCAAGTGTACAGAAAACCAAAAAAAAAAACTATGGGTGAAATCCACGCAGCAGCAACACTGACTCACCCTGATAAATACCTGCAAGGAGAGAAACGGTAATGAAAGGTGTTTAGAAAGGCAATGGTTTCACCATCTGACCGACACCCAGACAGAACCCACCTCCCCCATAATACTTACCTTTGCTGGTATGTCAGTAGTCACACCAGGTATCAGTTAGCAGCAGTAGCAGCAGCAGCAGCACAGAACTTTTTGACTTCTTGGAACATTTCTCATTTTTGGGCATCAGGAGAATTTTACAGAACAAGACAACAAGGAGCTTCTCTTTCTCATGCACTTATGCATTTCATGAACAGCAGCAGCACAGCACTTTTTGACTTATACTAAGGTTCATACTAAGGGTACAGGAGCCAAGAAGTCTGGATGCTCATGTGTGCTCCTTTCATTTACCCATAATAGCTCAAAGTATTTCCTTCTATTGTATAAGCAACAAGTTTATTTTTAAACTGTTTTTGTTTCTACTATTACCTCTAGAGGCAATTTGTTCCAAGGATTTATCACTATCCATGTAAAAACATCTTTCTCCTATTTGTGAAGAATCTGTTTGGACTAGACTGGAGAAGGTATCATGTTTATCATTTTTGAATTCAAGGTTTAGTTCGTTCATCAGATAACTATGCTACACAATATGAAAACATAACATTAAATCTCCTAGTATTCTTCTTGTTTCTAGAGGCATAAGATAAAATTTTTGAAGATGTTCCTTATATGACATGGTCATTATATTATGGATCATTTTTATGTTTGCTTGCGCGCATGCGCAAGAAACATTATGTGGCAGCTTAGGAGAGAAGCGGGTTGTGGAGGTGCGGCACAGTGGCAGCCAACACCAGCACTGCATTTGTGGGCTTGGCACTGTTCACCCAATGCAGGCTCAGTGTCCTGATGACACTGGTTCTGCAAAAGTGCCACCAACTTGAAATGATGTGGCTGCTGCAATGAGAGGCTACCTCATCATTGCAGCATCAGCCATTCCACTGCAATGAGGGAGTGACCGGTCATTGCAGGGCAGTACCTTGCCTAGTGTAACATGTCCCTAAACATGGTGGCAGCTACAAGCTGACTGACTGGGGTGCCCACTCCCCCTGTCGGCTCACCCCCAGCCCAGTTCATTTGTCAACGGGAGAGCCTACACTCTGTCGGCATAATGCCCCCCCTTTATTGTGTGCCAAGGGGGGTGCCCAATCCTCCTAGGCATCATGCCCCCCAAACAGTCATTCTTTGCTGACTGGGGGCCCAATTCCCATCAGCTTAAGTCCCCCCACCCAAAAGTAGCAGGTGGCACACTGGGAGCCCACCCCAGTGTGCAGAAAGCAAGCCTGCAAAAAAAAAAAAAAACCTTCCCGTGACATCTTTTTTTCTTCTCCCTGAAAGAAAGGAAACTGACACACGTCAGTCGGGTTCCCTCTCCCAATCTGCACCCACCCACTGTGCAACCTACCTCCCCACATCCTCCTCACCCCATGATTACCTCCAGAGCCTGGCACAATGATATTCAGTAGACCAGGTACATGTCTGCACTCTTCAAAGCTGATCACGAACTGAAAAAATGCTGGTAAGATGTATAATGGCATAAATAGGGTTTTTCAACCTTGGTGCATATCTCAGGCATTTTTAGGAATTTTGGCACCACATTTTCAACATGTGGTTATTGGGACCCCTCCTCATGAATTCAGTCACTGTCATGGCATTATTCCATCCCAAAAGGTGATTTTGTGGTCTCTGCACGGAATCCCCTTTCTGGACTGATTAATAAAATGACAGTGCCACTGTTCATGAGGTGGGTTCTCAAAAAGCCTATGTTGCAAATTTGGTGAAAAAAAAATCCCAAAAATGACTTTTACAAGTGTGTATTGCACAGTTTCCACACACATTCGTAACTTCACAAGTCTGTAATATTTTCACTATAGATTTTCAACATTGGCATTTTTCCACACCTCCTTAAGAACAGTACAGCTGCCATTTTCCACATCCTGGCCAAAATTTGTTCTTGCACTTCCAGCACAGAATAGCATGGTCGCTATGGGAAATCAGTGTTTGGGACACATTAAGAAACTCACAGTGGCACTGTTCATGAGCAGAGGTCTTAAAATGCCTATGTTGAAAATTTGGAGACATAAGTCCATAAAATGGCTGTGTTACAAGCATGCATTGCGCAGTTTCCATGCACCCTTGTAACTTCACAAATTTGTAATATTTTCACTCCAAATTTTCAACATTGACATTTTTTCATGCTTCCTTATGAACAGTACAGCTGTCATTTTTCACATCTTGGCCAAAATGTGTTTTTGCACTTCTAGGGCACAATAACATGTTCACTGTTGGGAATCAGTTTTTGAGACAGATTAGGAAAATCACAGTGAATCTGTTCATGAGCAGAGGTCCTAAAATGCTTGAAAGGGAGGGGGGTTGGGGCAGCTGCAAACTAGGGGTGTTGGCTGCACACTCGAGCAGGCTTAGATAGACCTGGTGGTCTGTTTCTTCTGGTACATTCGCATGTTCGTATATTCATATGTATGTATGTTGAACATTTGGTGACAAACATCCATAAAATGACTATGTTATGAGCGTGCATTGTGCAGTTTTCATGCACCCTCTTAACTTTTCAAATTTATAGTATTTTCACTCCAAAAGTTCAACATTGGCATTTTTTCAGACCTCCTTATGAACAGCATAGCTGTCATTTTTCACATCCTGGCCAAAATGTGCTTCCGCACTTCCGGCACACAATTGCGCAGTCGCTGTGGGAAGTCAGTGTTTAGGACAGATTTAAAAAATCACAGTGACAGTGTTCATGGGTAGAGGGGCTAAAATGCCCATGTTGAAAATGTAGTGACAAAAGTCCATATAATGACTGTGTTACGAGCGTACATTGCACAGTTTCCACGCACTCTCATAATTTCACGCATTTGTAATATTTTAATAATAATAAAAAAATAATAATAATAAAACTTTATTTTTATGGTGCCTTTCATAAAACCTAGGTCCCTTACAGAATAAAAGAGAATAAACATTTCAAATCTTATATTAAAACAAGTAGCACAAGTAAACAAATACAATAAATACAGTCAGACTCCAAATGCTTGGGTCCACAAATATGTTTTCAGGGCCCTTTTAAATCCCTCCATGGTCATGCACTCCTGCAACTGACTGGGTAGAGAATTCCAGAGGGTAGGGGACATATTCATACATGTATAGGCCCCAGAAGATTTCAAAGACACCCTCTGGATCTCTAGCAAACCATCGCCAGTTGAGCTGAGCGATCGCCCATGGCAGTAAGGAACGAGGAGCTCTTTCAGGTAGTCCAGGCCAAGTCTATGTAGGGCTTTGAAAGTCAGAACACCGACTTTAAAGGTGATCTGCCACTGTACTGGCAACCAGTGCAGTCCACGCACCACCAGCAAAATATGGCTGGACCGAGAGGTACCAGTCAGAAGCTGGGCCACTGCGTTCTGCACCAGCTGCAGGTGAAGGATTTCAGCCCCTGGAAGCACTAGATAAAGGGAGTTGCAATAGTTCAGATGCGAGGACACAAAGGCATGGACCAGCTTATGAAGATCATCAGATGGAACAAGATGTCTAATCCTGGAGATATTCCTCAGATGGTAAAAAGAGGACTTGACGATGGCAGACACCTGCGAATGCAGAGTCAATCTCTCATCAAATATTACTCCCAGGTTATGCACCTGTTCAGAGGTTGGGAGTGGGACACCCCTGAGATAAAGTCTGGAGGGTGAACCAGCCCCCAGCCCCCCCATCTGGTGCGCAGGATCCACTACCAACACCTCTGTGTTTTCCCAGTTCAACTTCAACCAACTCGAGTCCATCCACTCCTGGATTTCATTAAGGCAGTTATTAAAGACTGAGAAAGTTTCAGCCTGATCGGGTGCAAAAGAAAGGTAGAGCTGGGTATCATCAGCATAGCAGTGAAATCTCAGCCCGTACCTTCTTCCAATGTCTCTGAAGAGCAGCATATACACTGCGAACAACATGTGGGACAATACAGAGCCCTGAGGAACCCCACAAGACAGAGAAACTGGGTGCAAGGAATAAACCCCAGAAACCACTCTCTGCTTTCTTCCAGTGAGGTAGGATGTAAACCATTTGAGGACTACATCCGATAGTCCACAGATGAACCTCAGATGCTCAAGTAGAACCCCATGGTCCACAGTGTCAAAGGCTGGTGAGAGACCCAGAAGAACCAGAATGGAGCGGTTCTTCCGATCCCTAGCCATCAGGAGACCATTGAGCACCCGAACCGGTGCTGTCTCAGTACTATGCCTTTTTTGAAAACTGGACTGGAGGGGTTCATAGATATCATGGATGGTCAAATGGTTCTCCAGCTACACAGCCACTAGCTTCTCAATCACCTTCCCTAAAAAGGGAAGGTTAGAGATTTGTCTGTAGTTTGCATGGCAGTCAGGAACCTTCGTTGCGCAGTTTCCACGCACCCATGTAACTTCACAAATTTGTAATATTTACACTCCAGATTTTCAACACTGGCATTTTTTCACACCTCCTTATGAGCAGTACAGTTATCATTTTTCACATCCTGCCCAAAATATGCATTTACACATCTGGCGCAGAATAGCTGTGGGAAATCAATGTTAGGGGTAGATTAAGAAAATCATAGTGACAGTGTTCATGAGCAGAGGTCACAAAATGCCTATGTTGAAAATTTGGTGAAATAATTCCAGTAAATGACTGTGTTACGCTCATGCATTGTACAGTTTCCATGCATGCTCAGAAGTGCGAGCATTTTTAATATTTTCACTGCAGATTTTCAACATAGCCATCTCTTCACACCTCCCTATGAATGGTACAGCTGTCATTCTTCACATCCTGCCCAATCTGTGTTTTCAAACATCTGGTGCAGAATGGCACAGTTACTGTGGGAACTCAAAGTTAGGGACACATTAATAAAATCACACTGCCACTGTTCATGAGAAGGGGTCCCAAATTCTTTCATGAGGTGGGGTCACAAAAAGGCAGTGTTGAAAATCTGTAGTGCAAATACCAACAAACACCCAGGGCATTAGGGTTTCTAACCATAACGTCCCGCCCTGTACAGACTGACAGACATAAACGGTGTGCCTTTGGATTGCTGACTGTAATGCTCATGCCATCCTACGCCCACACCCCAGCCAGTGACAGGCATCAAGGTGTGCCTTGGACTATTTGGCCCCAGAGTTCACCCCATTCTCCTATACTGAACCCATTTCACCGGATGTCCTTATGGAATGGGGTGACAATAAAGCCAAAAATCCCAAGGCACACCTCAACACATGTCAGTGTCTGCACGATAGGGTGAGGTGATATGGCATGAATGTTATGGGTGACAACCCAAATACATACCCCAATGCCTGTCCATCTCTGCAGGGTGGAGGTGGGGTTAGCGTGAAGTTCAATACTTTACTGCCATTCCTGTTCTGCATCTGTCTAACTCCTGCATTTCCAATGCTAATACCAGCAAGCAAAAATTCGGCATTGACAAATGCTTGCAGTTGCTTGCCTTTGAATTGTTTCCAACTCATCAGCTGTCTCTTTTGTAATATAGGTTCATGCCTGGCTGCCATAATCCAGGATTGGTCTCACATACAACCTATACAAAGGCATTATCACTCCTTCATGTATACTTTTAAAATTTCTTTTGACTGACCAAAATAGTCTTTTCATCTCATTTGTTTGTACATTACAATGCAAGTCATAATTTAATTTCCCCATAATTGTTATGCCCAAATATTTCTCCTCTGTTGTTTTCTTTAAATGGAGGCCATTTAAAAGAGACGTGTTTTCCTTGTTGTGATGTTCCAAATGCAACACACATTTGTCAGTATTAAAACTCATTCCCCATGTCTCCTCCAATTTAGATACAGTATGTCATCCAGTTCATTTTGTAGTCTGTCTATATCTTTTTGTGTATTTGTAATCCTCACTATTTTTGTATCATCTGCATATTTACTAGGCCAACATGGTGAAAGTTTGTTCATGTTAGATATAAATATCTGAAATAGCAATGGTCCCAGAACCAAGCCCTGCGGTACACCACTAGTCACTAACTGGATCAGATAGATATCACTATATACTAACTCTCTGACGTCTCCCACTCAGCCATCCTCACACCCAGTTAATAATGTTATGATCTACCTGCTTTTCTATCAGTTTAAATATTATAGCATTGTGTGGTACTTTATCAATAGCCTTTGCAAAGTCCAAGAAGATGCAGTCCACAGCTGACCATCTGTCCAGTGCCTCTGATATTTTCTCTTAAAAATATAAAAGATTCATTATGCATGATCTCCCTGCCATAAAACATACTGCCTGTCATCTGCATGGTCATGATTTTATAATGTGTTGATTTGTCATATTTATTTATTTATTTATGAGTTTAACCAGGAAGGCATACTGAGCAGTGTTGCTCGATTCCAGATACGATCTGGGGGACAAGTCCCAAAGACAATAGCACAATCACAAGGTACAGTAGTTAAAACAACACAGTGAGGGGTCCATCCGCCATACAGACAATCAGCAGATAGAGACAGGAAACATTACAGAGAAACCCATCCAAGAACACAAAAATACACTTACATATTGGGCACTAGCTAAAGCATGAGCAGCTGGAGGAGAAGTGGGTACTGAGTAGGAGATTGAGGTGGCTGGGGTTGGGTTAGTGTTTTATATCAGTTGGCAAGGTGTTCCATAGCTGGGAATACAGAATTTGAAAGCTGCCTGTCCTTTGGTTGTGCGCATGAAGGGGACGTGGAGGAGCCTAGGGTCTGTGCTTCTGAGGGGGTAAGCAGGGGGAGGTTGTGGGGAGAAGATAAAGACCAGGTAGGGGGGAAAGGTATGGGACCAACATTTGGCTGTGGACCAAGCACAGTGGGTTAGTCTGCGGTCTTGGAGGGATAGCACAGCAAGGGAGCTATACAAGGCACAGTGGTGGGTTGTTTGTGGGCAGTCGAGGATAAAGCAACAGAAAGAGTGGAAAAGGGTGCCAAGGCTGGCCAAGGAAGAGGAGGGAGCAGTAGTATAGACTATGTCGCTGTAGTTGAGTATTGGGAGGATCATCTTTTGAACAATAGCTTTCCTGGCAGGAGAGGGAAGGCAGCTGTTGTTCCTGTATAGGGCATTGAGTTTAGGGAGCAGTGCTCCTGTGCTCCAGTGCCTGCACTGGCCATCAGTACAGAGGTGGATCATCTTCAAGGTTGGATTATTGACCTATAAAGCCTACATGGACAGGGACCTCAGTACTTGCAAGATCTCTTCTATCCCTACTGCCCCCTCCACCCACCCCGCTCCTCTGATGAAGGATTGCTAGAGGTTCCCAGGGTTCAAATGACAACTTCCAGGGCCTGCTCTTTTGCTTTTGTGGCCCCTACCCTGTGGAACTCCCTACCTTGTTGGGTGAGGGAGTGCCTGACCATCCAGAGTTTTAAATCTGCTCTGAAAATGTATTTATTTAGCATGGCCTTTCCTGATTGTTTGCAGTATTTTGAGATAGTTACCTAAAAATTGCATAAGCTGGAAATTTTAGATAAGTTGTCAGGAACTTTTAGATCTTTTTTTTTTATTAAGTATACTTTATTAGATTTGTATTCTAAGATACAGACATCTTAAATACAGGAGATTATACAATGCTGTATATATATTTGAAAAACAGATCTTCTGATCACCATAAAATACAGCCATTAAGGAACTTTTAGATCTTATGTTACTGGTTTTAATTTGATTATATTATTTTAAATTGTTTGTATTTTCAGTATTACTGTACAAGTGCTTTGAACAGACCCTGCAATTGCACTTTTTACAAATAAAGCTGATTTGATTTGAAATATTTTCATAATCTGTTCTTCAAGGCAGTCCCACATTCCTATGGCACCTTTATTTTTTAGTACCTGATTCCATTTTATTGTGGATAGATCTTTCGGTATGTTTTTCTGGTTTGCTGTATTGAAGTCAAAAATCTCTCTGCATCCTTTAAGTACTAGGGTGTATTCTTCAAGGTCAAAGGCTACTATATTGTGGTTGATATTTCCTAGTGGTGCATGGTTCCCACAGATTGTAATATTCACATTATCTGTACTGAGAACTATATCTAAAATATAGCCCCCCTTGTTGGTTTTGTTACGTGTTGTTTGAGGTCAAGATTGTACAGTTTTTAAGAATGCAGCACTGCTTAATTTTGTTGCCTCCACTTTGATCCAATTTATGTCATTATAATTCAGATTACCTAAAAATACCATTCTGCCAAATTCATATGCTTTCTCAATTTCTTCAGTGATTTCCTCTGTTATCTCATGTTTGCTATTTGGGGGTCTATAGCATAGTTCCTGTATGATATGTTTGTCTTTCATAGTCAGTAATTTGACCCATAAAATTTCCATTTTACTGTCTTGTCTTATAACTTTTTTTGATATAAGGTTTGCCTTTTTGTTGTTTGATATATATGTTGTCACTCCTCCTCCTCTTTTTCTGTTCTGTCTAGATAATACAACTGATATCCCTGGATTTCTGTTCCCCATTGATCATTCCCTGTCCACCATGTCTCAATTATGCAGGTAATGTCTGCCTTGCCAGTTGGCTTTAATAGCATTTCTAGTTCCTCCATTTTTTTGTGATACTCTTGGCATTAACTAAGAGGCAGTTTATATCTTTATAGATTATAGTTTTATTCCATGAGGTTGTTTTTTTTGTTTGTTTCTCGATTGTACCTTTGCATTTGGTGTATGGTTTCCCTCCCCCCTGCAGTGTTAGTCTAAATTTACTGATGCAATCTTCATGTTAATCATTGTTGCCAGGGTTTTAGTACCAGTGTTGCTCAAATGAAACCCATCCTTAGCATGCAAGTATTTCTTTTTATAAAAGGCATCCCATGTATTAAGGAAAGAAAACCCCTTCCTTGAGCATCTGTTTTGTAATCTAATATTTATTCTCTGCATAGTACAGTTTTTCTCCTCATAGTCCCTTTCTATAGGTAAAATGCCTCAGACTACTGCTTTCTGTCCCATGCATTTTAAGTCATTACATAGATCCATTATTTTGTCAGCTA
This sequence comes from Neoceratodus forsteri, assembly GCA_016271365.2. Taxonomy (NCBI): domain Eukaryota; kingdom Metazoa; phylum Chordata; order Ceratodontiformes; family Ceratodontidae; genus Neoceratodus; species Neoceratodus forsteri. The sequence continues at coordinate 802,042,885 of CM057454.1, forward strand.
TATCCTTTTCTTGATCTTTCCCAACATTATTGGTGCCCATATGTACAACAACTTTGTTGTGTCATTTTTTGTGTTTCAATGATTCTTGCCAGTATATCTTTAATGTTTTTTTTATATTTACCCCCAGCAAACAATTCACCACCCTGTTTATTTTGTCATTTCTGCATATTATTGCATTTGTTCTTCTTAAGGTTGAGTCTCCAGTTACAAGTACTTAAGTTTCCTGTATCACTTGCTCGCCTTCCTTGGTCTCACTTAGTGGTGCATATCGATTTGCTAATGAGATTTCACTATTCCCCATTGCTCTACGCCCTCTTTTTTTGGTATAGTTTGCACAGTACTCCAATCGTCCTCATTCCAAGCTTGTTTGCTATGCCCTGTTTCAAGTAGCTGTTCTGATTCATTTATTTCACCATCTATATTTGATTCTGTTTTCCTCTTTTCTTTTGGCGCAGAGTAAAGTTCTTTTAGTGTGTTCTCCTTATCCTGTTTCCATAAAGTATTAATCTTTGTCAATAACTGTCCCATGTCTCTACATTTCTGGCAAATGAAGTCCTCAGATGCTACCTCAGATTTGCATGAAGTGTACATTAAACAACTACGGCATTTAACAATTGTGCCATCATTACACAGTATTGTCAGAAAATAATTTTGAGGGATTATAGACCTCCATCTTTTGTTGCTTGAATTGTATAGGTTATGGTTCTTACTGTGTTTCACCTTTAAATCTGCTAACTATACTGCAGTCTGCTCAAAGCAATTGTTTAGACCTCTTTTATTTCTGATACTGGTCCCTGTATATCAGGAAGTCTCTAACTTTCAATACCCTGTAATACTTGCTGATTAGTCTTACTTGGTTGGCTACAAATAGGATTTGCTATAGATAATATATAGATACTATTTTGATATGATTTACTTGCCTTTGTATATTTCCTGGCCCAAGTCCACTGGTCCATGCAGGACACACAAGACACATGCTGATGTGCGAGTCTCTGCACACATCTCTGCACTCGGCTAACATGCTCTCACTCTAGCTTCCTGTTTTATGTCCATGACCTGGATGTTCATTCCAGAGGTCGCATGACTACTTGCTCAAAGTTTGCACTCAAAAAGGCTGACATATTCAATTTTTAAATTGCTACGTAGCTGAACTCAGTAGTACTCAGCAGTAGTTTAAATAGGAGAAAATATAACTTTTTAGCGCTCCTCATAGTCTATATGTACTGTGGACTACAACTCCCTACCCATTTCCTGCTTTCTGTCCTTGTTGCTAAGCAACAGCCCTGAATCATCCCAACACACTTTCTTAATAGTATAGCAAAAATAAAGTTGCAGAAACAGTTTTTAATACACTCTGGGTGTGTACCACAGGACTGGAAGATGGCTCATGTGGTGCATCTCTACAAGAATGGCCACAAGGATGAACCGGGTAACTATAGACTGGTGAGCCTCACATCCATCCTGGGTAAGCTAATGGAGACTATCCTGAAGGAGAGGCTAGTGGCCCTACTAGAGGCAAAAGGACTACAGGACAGCAGACAGCATGGCTTCAAACATGGCAGATCCTTCCAAACCATCCTGGTGGAGTTCTATGACTGGGTAACTAGGCAGCCAGCCAGGGGCCATGCAGTGGATGTCCTGTATCTGTACTTCAGTAAGGCATTCAACTCGATGCCACATAGGAGGCTGGAAAGTAAGTTAGAAAGCAAAAGGGGTGGGTGCAAATCTGGTGAGATGGGTAGGGAACTGGCTTCAGGGAAGGCAACAGAGGGTGTTGGTGGGTGAGGAGCTCTCGCACCCAAGGGTAGTGACAAGGGGTGTTCCACAGGACTCAGTGTTGCGACCAGTGTTGTTTGGTATATTCATTGCAGACATATCATTGGACATCAAGAGCAAGATCAGTCTGTTTGCTGATGATACTAAGATGGGAGCAGTGGTGGACAACATAGGGGGGTGGCACGGGTTGCAGGATGATCTAGCAAAACTTGAAACCTGGTCAGACACCTGGGGTTAATGCCAAAAGATGCAAGGTGCTGCATTTTGGAGTGAAGAACCGAAGGAGGTGTTACCAGTTGGGGGGAGTACAGCTAGCCCAGACAGAGGAGGAGAAGGATCTGGGGGTGCTCATTACAGGGTCAACGAACAACTCTGCACAATGTAGGAAGGCAGCTGCAAAGGCTAAGAAAATGCTGGGTTGCATTGCAAGGGGTATATCTCAAGAAGGGAGGAGGTGATTCTGCCACTGCATATGTCATTAGATAGACTGCACCTGGAGTACTGCGTGCAGTACTGGTGCCCATATCTGAAGAGGGACATTAAGTTACTGGAGGGGGTGCAGCGCAGGGTGACAAAGATGATCAAGGGGGTACTTATCATGCAAGAGGAGGCTGAGAGAGTTGAACATGTACTCACTGGAGCAGAGGAGGGATGGGAGGGACATGATTGAAACCTTTAAGTACATGAAAGGAATAAACAAGACATGTACAGAGGGACTGTTCAAAGTAAGGAAGTGGAAGTTCACCGGGGGCCATGATATGAGACTGGAGGGAGGAAGGTTCAGGAGGGAAAGGAGGAGACACTTTTTTACAGAGAGGGTGGTAGCTGGGTGGAATGCATTACCTGCAGAAGTAGTATCCAGTAGAACAGTGGACTGCTTCAAAAGAGGATGGGACAGGATAAGAGGGAGGGTCAATGGAGGGGAAGAGTGGAAGGGAGGGGCAGCTGCAGAATAAGGGGTGCTAGCTGCACATTCAAGCAAACTTGATAGTTCTCAAGGCCTTTATCTTCTGGCAAATTTCATATGTTTGTATGTTCGTAGAATCATACTGTCACACAGCTTTGATTCTTCCTTTAGAGACTTCTTGGAGCATTGCTCATTTCTGGTCATCAGGAGAATTTTGCAGTACAAGATGACAATGAGCTTTTGTTTGTCAGCCACTTTATGTACTATGGTTTGACATCATGATGTAGCAGCCTGCACAAATTTTTAACACACTCGAGAACTGTGTGTGGGGTGATGACCTTTAACCTTTGAGTCATATGCATGACCCCATGCACCCGTTAGGCCACGGCATGGTGCGCATGCCCATGAGTGCGCTATTCACCCACACTGTGCAGTGCGGTCACGCATCCACTTGCTGCGTGATTGCATCCTGGCATTTGCAATCATGCAGCATGCACATGTGGCTACCACATGTGCATTTTCATGGGCATTAGCACAGGCATTGCTGCAGCACTCTGAGACCATGGCACACAGCAGGGGCAGGTGTGCAAACAACTGGTTGGACCTTGAGCTGATCAATCTTGTGGCTGTGGTGCAGCCATTTGAATGGCAGTTATTTGGACAGATGCCCCTGCAGCAGGCCGGGGGGCCATGTGGCAGTGGGTCACCAAGGTCCTGGAGAGGAGGACAGGGGAGGCAAGGACACCAGAAAAGTGCTGCCACAGGTAAGGAGACCTGCACAGGAGGGACCTGGAGTGGCTGAGCCAGGTGCAGGTGAACATCCAGCATGGTGTGGTGCCACAGCCAGGTAGGTATGTGCATGAGGCATGTTTGCCCAGGTGGTCTACTGTAGTGTTTGTAGGGCTGCACAGCATGGTCTGCATTGGGGGTATGACACAGTCCTGGCAGGCACTGTGCATCATGCATGGCTGCTGCACGTGTAGCAGTTGTGATGGCATGGGGGTCTCAGGATGGACAGGGACACGCCCATTACCATGTGGGCTGTGTGGTGGTGGGGGACTCTCCATTTATGCATGTGTACTGATGTACTCCTCTCTTCAATCCTTCCACAGGGTCAGAGGACCTCAGATGGGACAGGAAGGCCATGGTAGTTGGGGGGACCCCAGTAGGGATCAGCAGGCAGCACCCACTGCACAACGCAGGGCAGGTAAGCTTTGTCATATCCTTTGTTTGTGTCTCTGTAGAATAGCAGTGCAGACAGGGTCTGCCCGTGGTCACCTCAGCCATGTGCCTGCACAGCCATGTTTGGCACACTGTCCATTGTGCTTGCCACTGTGGTACATCCCTAGGCCACTGTGTTCTGGCTGGTTGGGGGGGGCATGTGCATGGTCTCCACCACATGTGCTGTGGCAGTGCCTTCACTCTGTGCCATGTGACCATGCCCATGCAGTCATGTGCACGCTTCATTGCACCATCTGCCTGTCTGCACCACTGTGGTGTGTCATGCGGATAGCTGGCATGGGCTGCATGCGAGGGTCCATTGTGGTCTCTCCAGCGGTGTGTGCTCCCACTGTCCAGTGCACACTGTGGGTGGGCAGGGGTCTTTGGGGCATTGCACTAATTGCCTGTCCTGTCCCTTCCCTTAGGTGGATGATGGATGGCAGGCCAGAAGGGGAGTGAGGCCACAGTTGCAGGCCCTAACCAGATCCTGCTTATACTATGGAGGGTCCTGGCAGGCCTATGGAGAGACATGCAGGAGACGGCAGCCATCCGGAGAGCCTTGGAGCGGCATGGGCCAACTGGCCATGGAGGGCACTAGGCCATCACTGAAGATAGCCCCCTTTCCCATGCTTTCCCTATTCCCCTGCAGTCCCCCATCCTGTTGTACAGCCCTGGTTTCTTGACCCCATCCTACCTTCTACCTCCCCTGTCCCTGACCCTTCGTTCACTTGTTTGTTGTGCTGTTTTTATATTGTTATAAGGCATTTATTTTGCTATATGCCTGTGTCTGTGTCTGTTTTGCAGGTGGCATGTATAGCCATGCTGTAGATATCAGGTGTTGGTCCATGGTGTACATGTGGGGGGGCACTTGTGGGGTTCCCAAGGATTCCATGTTGTATCCAGTGGTGTTTCACATGGTGGTGGGGGCTGTATCCTAGGTTCAGTAGGGTTTGTTGTGTCTCTTCACAGTCACAGTGGGGATTTGGTCTGGTGTGGGCAGGTGGGGCGGTGATATGCACATGGACATAGGTGCCCTGGGGGCCTGGACCACCTGCCTGGGATTGGATGTCTGTGTACACTGCTGCAATTCCAGTCACATGGGGATTGGCCACCTTCCTGGGGCATGTATCCTTTGGTGCCTGGCACCAGTGCTGCCTGTGGGGGTGGGGTACCTGGGTGTGCTTGTTTTCAGGGACACAGAGGTTGCACCCACTGCAGCCAGGAATTGCCCATGGCTGGCAGGCCATAGGCCTGCATGGGAGGGGGGCTTTGCCAGTAGGCTTGTGTTGGCCATTGTCCCCATCTATCACCCACTGGTCAGGCCGCCATTGGCCTCTGTTGTGCGGCTCTGAGGACTGTTCCTGTCGCACGGCCATTGACAAACTGTGGTGGGTGCAGTGCACAGTGCCTCTGCTGGTGGCTGTGCACCGTCCCCTGGTACCCTGTGTTCCATCCAGATCAGTGCTTTTATGTACCCAGGTGCACCCTACTGGTAGGGTCCTGTGTCCCTTGTCCCTGTGCTTCCTTGGCTGTGCATCCCTAGGACTGTTGCTCATGCCCTGCTCACTGGGTTTATGCTCAGGTCTGCTTCTCGCATCCATGGTTGCACTGGTACAACTCTGGTTGTGTCATGGTGCATCTTTACCATATTCAGCGGGCTTGTGCTGGCACATTTCTGGTAGCTCATCTTTTGAATATGGCTCCTGGTGTGCCCTGGTGAATCTGGCTTGTGCTGCTCTGGACTTGCGCCACCATTTGGCACATTTCTGAATGTCTCCCCCTTGGTGTAAAAGTGTTGAATAGTACCAAAGTTCTGAGCCTGCATCTGTAAACTTCAACAAAGCCTTATGACTTTTTTAAAATATTTTTACACCAAATTTAAATCATAGCCTTCTTATGACCCCACCTCATGAATAAAGTCAGTGAACATTTTCAATTCTTGTCCAAAAGGTGACTTTGTGCAGGGATTGCAAAATCACCTTTTGAGATGTAAAAAACAATCATCTTGGGCAGGATTAAAAAAATGATAGCTGTCACATTCATGAGGTGCTGTAAAGATATGGCTATTTTGTACATTTCCAGTAAAATATTGAAAATTACCAAAGTTATCAGCCTGTGTTCATAAAATTCAATGTAGGCTCATAACTTTATTGATTTTTAATATTTTTACACCAAATTTTCAGCATGGCCTTCTTATGACCCCACCTCATGAAAAAGAGCCGAGGACATTTTTAACTTCTGCCTGAAAGATGATTTTGTGCAGGGACTACTAAATCAACTTTCTGGATGTAAAAAAAAAATTTTTGGCCAGGATTAGAAGAATGGCATCTGTCACACTCATGAGGTGCTATAAAGATATGGCTGTGTTGTGAATTTGAGGGAAAAATATTACAAATTACCAGAGTTTTGAGCCTACGTTCATAAAATTCATCATAGGTTCATAACTTTTTTTATATATTTTTACACCAAATTTGCAACATAGCCTTCTTATGATCCCACCTCATGAACAAGGACAGAGAATATTTTCAACTCCTGCCCAAAAAGGTGATTTAGCACAGGGACTACAAAATCAGATTTTTGGATGTAAAAAAAAAATAACATTTTGCCCAGGATCTGGGATAAAAATATTGAAAATTACTAAAGTTATGAGCCTGAGTTCACAAAATTCAATGTAGGCTCCTAACTTTATTGTTTTTTTTAATACTTTTACACTAAATTTAGAACATCGCCTTCTTATGACCCCCACCTCATGAACAATGGCAGACAAATGTTTCAGCTCCTGCCCAAAAGGTGATTTCATGCAGGGACCATGAAATCCCCTTTCGAGACAGATCTGTCTAAGGACAGTGACATTTTTCATGAGGTAGTCATGAAGAAGGCATTCGGCGCAAAAATGCAAAAATTATCAAGTTATGCCACTAAGTTCAAAACCCCACTGAAGTACATTGAACTTCATATCAGTTTCTTCAGTTCGTGGTCTGACTTCGAAGAGTCAATATGTGTCTGCAGTCAAGAAAGGATTACGCCATTTAACTCACAATTGGTAAGTAAGGGCTTGAGGGGTGAGGAGGTGGGTGCTAAGTGGGAGGGTCAGGTGGGGCAGTTATGGCTGCAAAATACATCAGTGGACCATTTTCTTTTTACACAGTTTTAATTTTTTAAAAAAAGCACAGAGGATTCCTCAGGATGATACTTGGGGATCAGGCACCACCAGTGTCACTGCTATGTTTCTGGGATGTGGGTGGGTGCGGAGAGGGAGGGTCAGATGGTGGGGATATCAGTATATATAAGAAAAGAAGAAATAACTGTACATGCTAGGTAGTATGGGGATGCAGGGAGGGGGCAGGAGGATTCCTCAGTGCAACACTGGGGGATTGGGTACACTCAGTGTCACTGCTATTTTTCAAGGGGTGGTGGGTGCTGAGATGGAGGGTCAGGTGAAGAAGAAGAAGAAGAAGAAGAAGAAGAAGAAGAAGAAGAAGAAGAAGAAGAAGAAGAAGAAGAATTACCTTATGACTGTCCCATGCATGCTTGAATTCAACCACTGTTTTTGACTTCACAACCTCCTCCGGAAGGCCGTTCCATGCATCCACAACCCTCTCTGTGAAAAAATACTTCCTTAAATTACCTCTGAGCTGCCCCCCTCTATCTTCAAATTGTGTCCACTTGTTCTTGCACATCTCTTTTTTTGAAAGATGCTACCCTCTTGGACTTTGTTGATTCCCTTGAGGAACTTGAAAGTTTCTATCATGTCCCCCCTCTCCCTCCTTTCCTCGAAGCTGTACATATTAAGCTCCTTTAGTCTCTCTTCATATGTCTTCTGGTGCAGACCCTGCACCATTTTAGTTGCCCTCCTCTGGACAGCTTCCATCTTGTCTAGGTCCTTGTGGAGATTGGGTCTTCAGAACTGCACACAGTACTCCAGATGGGGTTTCACCAGCTGTCTGTACAGAGGGATAACAACTTCCTGTTTTCTATGGGTCATGCCTCTCCCTATGCATCCCAGTATCCCCCCAGCCCTCCTTACTGCCTTCTCACATTGCTTGCCCACCTTTAAGTCATCTGATATGACTACCCCCATATCCCATTCCATTTTTGTTGTTGTTAGTATCTCACCCCCCATTGTGTACTCTTCCCCTGAGTTTTTGTTTCCCAGGAGCATTACCTTGCACTTCTTAGCATTGAATCTAAGCTGCCATACATTTGACCATTCCTCTAACCTTGCTAAGTCCCTTCTCATCCTTTCCACCCCACCTTGTGCATCAACTCTGTTGCAGATCTTTGAGTTATCTTCAAAGAGACATACTTTTCCTTCCAGTCCCTCTGCTATGTTGCTTATAAAGACATTGAAGAGGATCGGTCCTAATACTGGTACCCCACTAGTAACCCCCCTTTCTTCAGAGTGGACTCCATTTATTATTACCCTCTGTGTCCTATTCTCCAGCAAATTCTTTACCCAGGCTATCATCTTGGGACCTACTCCCAGGATGGCTAACTTGCATATTAATCTTTTGTGTGGAACTGAGTCAAATGCCTTGCTAAAATCTAGGTAGGCCATGTCCACAGCCCCTCCCTGATCTACAACTTTGGTCACTCAGTCAAAGAAATCTATTAGAATCATCTGGCATGACCTTCCCGCTGTGAATCCATGCTGCCTTGGGTCCTGTGCCCCTCCGGCCTCTAGGTACTAGACAGTTCTTTCCCTCAGAAGTGATTCCATCATTTTCCCTATCACTGAGGTTAAACTAACAGGTCTGTAGTTTCCTACTTCTGCCCTGCTCCCACTTTTGTGAAGGGGAATCACATCTGCCCTCCTCCACTCCTCAGGTACTACCTCATCCTCCCATGATTTGTTAAAGAGGGTAGTCAGTGGTGTCACTAGTTCTACCCTTAGTTCTTTTAGAATTCTGGGATGAATCCAATCAGGCCCCATTGCTTTGTCCACCTTCAGTTTTAAGAGTTCTTTCAGAGCCCTTTCTTCTGTAGATGGGCTGGTATCAACTTCTGTATCCAGAGTGTTTCTATTGTTTGTTTTAGGTGCCTTCCCCTTTTCATTTGTAAATACTGAGCGAAAATATCATTTTAAGAGTCGACATCCTATCCATCAGTGACAGCTGAAGTCTGGACCATCTGTCCATTTCTGCTTGACTTGCCACTGGCACAGGTGTCATATTGAGCTTAACAATTTGGAACATACCTGGAGTTAACTGGATCCCTAGATATCTAAAGGCCTGGGGAAGACCACTTAAGTCATATCCAGACAAAGGGGGCATGGAATGGTAAGGAGAAGGATTTCTGTTTTGGGGGATTGATCTTGAGGCCTGAAACCAATAGAAAACTCCAATGAAGGATCTAGGAGTGTCTTTTTTTCTCTTTAAGAGCATTCTCCAAAATGGCCAGGAGATCATATTCATACAGCTTACTAGAATACTCATTGCTGCTTACCTTAATACCTGTGAGGTCAGGGGAGATTCTAATAGCTATGGCCAGCACAATAAGCAGTGGGGGAAGGGGCACCATTGCCTGGTGCATTTGTATCTGTGGAAGGCCAACAAAATGGTATTATGTGTCAGCACTTTGACATTCAGCATGGCATTAAGGGTACAGATCCAGGAAATTTAATGTGGGACAAAGCCCATTGTTTCAGGCACTCCAGGGTTGTACTCTCCTCCATTAAGTGGAAAGTTTCCAGCAGCTGGAGTGGGGGTAGTGCTCACTGTGTGGAAGGTGATAATAAGGGATCTTAGGCAATCCTAGCTTATACAGTCCTTCACAAAGCCTACTTTGGCTGGGTGAACCAAAACAGGAAGAATATTTTCTACCTGCACAGCCAACACCTTTGCTAGGGAATTAACATTTACATTTATAAATGAGATTTGGTGGTAGCTACCTGAGGACAGATTCAAGTAGGGTCTGTGGTGATATGGTAGGTATTGAAAAATGAGTAGACTGGGTGAGCCAAACAGTTCTTATCGGCTGTCAAATTCTATGTTTCTATATTTCCTTGGGCAGCACCAATAAAAGTTCAGGGGGAGCCACCCCACAGAGCATTGTGTCAGTACATGGATGAGGTTGCCTTATTGATCTCCTCCACAGTAAGGGGGGGTGGCTTTTACAAGCACTCTTGGTCTGAAGTCAGACACGGGATTGGGAGAGTGGAAAAGAAAGACTATAACTTCTCCAGTTTATCTGGACCCCTGGAAGTGTACAGTCCGGTAGAAGTCCTTTATAATGGCATTAATAGGCTGATGTGTGTTTTTATGCCTACCAGGTCATAATGTTGTATGCTTAATAGTGTACAACATTATAACTAACCCAAAAGAGCACCGTCCAGGACAGCGAATGGTGCAATACCACGTATACTGCTGTACGCAGTATTCACCATTCACACACTCCAAGGCAGAGGATAAGACCTCTGCTGGGAGTGGGTTCCACCGAGCAGCTTCCATGGCTCACTGGACTGAGCCACAGCAGCAGGAACCCAGGTGCTGCATCTGGGATTGGGTTTGATTCCTGGTCACAGACATTTTATTTGTTTTCACAATTTGTATGCTCCCTGTGTTGGACCCCCTGGAGTTGAGAATCTTTAGTGGGAGGTGTCTCGTGAGGTGCAGCTCCCCATAATCGAGGCATGGGGGCAGACCCCCACAGAAAAAGAATTATGCCAAGATGTAGTAGTATTGACGCTGTATTACAGCTTATTTTGCAATATGACATAATGTCTTGCTACATTATGACTCTGTGCCATTTTTATCCCCCACCTCCCCCAAATCATGCAGTGCAGAAATATGGCTCTCAGCCTGTTGTTTCCTGAGATGAAACAAGCAGCCTAACTGGTTACCTGTTCCCAGAACCTAGGTTTTGATCTTGTCAACATCAGTTCTGCATTGTGGTCTTAGGATGGAATTAAGCTGTAGGCAGACATCCACCATGTATGCTTGTACTACCCTTTTGTCCTTTGGGGTCAATGCTTTCTTGTTGAACTTCCCTTGGTCTTTCAGTCTATCTATCAGACTGACAGTTTCCACTTCCCTCTCCCTTTGTCATCTGGTGGCAAAGTGCATAATCTACCCTTGAGAGTGGCCTTGCGGTCTCCCACAGGGTGGAAGCAGACATGTCGGCCATATCATTATGACAGATGTTAAGTAGCTGTCTCCACAGTGACCAACTGAAGGAAAGCTTTGTCCTTCAGTAGCAGGTGGTCCAATCTCCAGGAAGAAGATCTAGAAAGTTCAGGACCTCATAACATCAGCAGTGGTGTAGTCAGACAGTACAGCTGGCTCTATGGTGGCTCTTATGGTAGCTTGTATTATTTGAGCTGACCTCAGCACGAGATCTATGTGTCTGGCTGATGTATGGGTGGTGGAAAAGTATGAAAAGTTCCTGTTACCTGAGTACAGGGTTATCCTCATATTGGGTAAGGCCAGATCTTCATCAGGACTTTAACCACATCAGCCACTCTGTCATGGTGCTCCAAGATTGACACCAAGTGGTCTTTCAAGGGGTCCAGTCTCAAAATAAAATCCCACAAAGTAAGCAGGGAACTCCTCTTGCAGTGATCTCAGTACTCATCTGTGACAGGGACAGGTAAAACTTAAGGTCATCAGGAGGGCTGTATATGGACCCCAAAACCAATGTACCTTCTGGAGTGGATACCTGTAACAAAATCTATCTCCCTAGGTGAGGCACTTGTTTTATAATTTGTCAGTTTAGGGACTTATAAATCAAGATCAAAATTCCCTGTTTGGAGGAATTACCTCAGCTATGGGCCTTTGCTCCCACACATTCTCTTCAAAATTTCCTATCTTCCCCTTCCCACTCAACTTTGTTTCTTGCAGGTGAACCACCTGGTAATCCATCTTATGGAGGTGATTTAAAACTGTTTTATGGTTTATGAAAGAACAAGGCCCTGGACAATGCAGGAGATAAAATTAATGTCAGCCATGGATGAGGATCTGTAAAGCCATAAAAATGGGGGAGTCACCATGGAAGAAACAGGTTTGATAGATAGGAACCAGTGACCACCAGATGCAAAGAAAGCCCCTGGGACCCACAACATGTACCCAAAAAGTTATCATACCATGCATTGTAAGCAATCACTGTCATAAACATAAGAAACACATTAACATACATATAGAAACTGCGGAGCCTATAAGGGTGAACTGTATGACAGAAGTGTTTGATACATCTGGCTTTGAGTTCTGCGATGATGAGTTACGAGAGGTCTGCAGGGGATGACCTATATGGAGAGGCTGAGGGAACTGAATATGTTTTCCCTGGAGGCAAGGATGGAAAGGGGGGACATGACTGAGACCTTCAAATATCTCAAGGACATAAAGAGGGTACAGGAACGGAGCGTTATTTAAAGGAAGAGATGCCAAAGAACAAGTGGTCATGGTTGGAAGCTGAAGGGGGGATGATTCAAGGGTAACATAAGGAAGTACTTTTTCATGGAGAGGATGGTGGATGCCTGAAATAGTCTACTGGAGGTGGTGGTGGGGGCAGACTCAATCACAAGCTTTAAAAATGCATGGGACAGACACAAAGGGATTTTGGTAACTAGAGGAGGGGGTTCTGGTGCAGGAGTTCAACTGGGGATCTCTTGTTAGGTGGGGTTTGATTGGGCAGAGTAGGTGGGCCTTGAGATCCTTCTCAGCTGACCCCTTGTATGTACATATGTATGATTTCCAAAACCTAATCAGCCTGCCAGGAGAGGGACCCTCCAATCATATTTTGGCTGAGCCACACCAAGGCATGTGCCAGCAAGGAATGAATCAAGACTGGAGGTAACCATAAGAAAACAATTGGGAACTAAGACCCCATGAACTTGCCGGGTGTTAGTACTCTGCCCAAGGTACAAAAGGTCCCTGTACAGGGGAGTGGCTGCCACGAGGGGAAGACTGGAATAATGTACAAACTTAATAACTAGTGTTGTACGCTCTAAAACTGGCAGTTATATACCAAAAACAGTTATATATACAGCTTTTCCCGATTACCAGAAATTCATCAGAAGTGAACCATAGAAATGTCATCATTGTAAACACCTTCTTCATTCAGTGAAAAACTACTAGAGGAGGTATGAATCTGACCTATATAATTGTTGACAAAGAAGGGGGTACACATGGGATATCATGGTTGAGGGTGCCCAAGTACCTCCAGTTTCATATCCCTCTATCCCTGAGGAGATGCTTATCTCCTCTGCAGTAAGTGCTGTCTTCATCTCTACTCTGAACAAGTTGCTTTGGCTGAGGAGGCCACAGTAAACAGGCCAAACATCTCTGGAATAAACATATGCTGATGGGTTCGGTGCAGTCTAACAGCTGCCTCTGTATGAATGTTCTTAGGGCCACACAGCCTAATCAATTTCCCAAAACAAGGTTCATGTAGAGAAAATGGCAGCAACCCTCAGTCTAGCTGTAAAGTTCAGCATGTCCACCAACATGGGTAGCAGAGCTTGGTCTGCAGCTGCCCCCTTGCAGTTGAACAAACTACCGGCTGAACTCCGTTCCATTGACACACACTTCAGTTTCAAGTCCCACCTTAAAGTCTGGTTCCTGGAAAACTCATCCTGCCAATGCTCCCAGGGGTCTCACACCAGCCCACACTAGTCAACTCCCCAGCCCAGGGGTTACCAACCTACCCACACTAGACAACTCTCTTGCCTATAACTGTTATATTGCATTTTTCACAGTAATATTTGACTTTCTTGCCTGTACGTGTTGTATATACATTTTTTTACTGAGTATTCTGTGTATTACTTGGTCACTGGACAATGCAGTCTCACATTGTACACTGTGCCTATGATTTGTTTGTTTGTACCAAGTCTTCTCATGTCTGATATTGAAACCTTGTATTCACTGTTCTCAAATGGACCTATGCATCAAACCTGTATATTGTGTCTACTATTGTTGCTTGTATCAAATCTGATCCATGTGTATTACTGTCACCTTGTACTCCAGTGTCACCCTGCACCATGTGTTATGGCCCGGGTCATGCCTGAAAATGGTCCCTGGGATCAGTGCACTCACCCGGTTATCAAAGTCATAAATAAATAAATTAATTAATTAAACATGTCAGATGTAAGACAACAGCCAATTCAGGAGGCGAGAGTATTGGGAATTATGAACTACAGGGTGCGTAAAAAATGTTCATTGTCTCAGGTGAGGGGGTAAATACATACAAGAAGGGTGTGAGGGGACATGTACCTGAGCTGCATGTACTATAGATAGAGTCCAGAGGTGATACCCTACATCTCTGTTCTCAGCAATGAGGGGGTGGTCCAAAGCAAGGCATTCCAGCTCAGCTCAGCCATTAAAAAAACACTTCTTGAGGGGGGGTGAGGGGGACACTCAATACCTTCAAAGGGGGAACTCAGCCAGAGGTGGTTTAAAGTGAGGTGATGGTATACAGTGCCCCAATGATAAGACAAAAAAGGTCACTCTCATCACTTGCTGACTACTTGGAGCAAGTGCAGGAGGTCCAGTAGTCAACAAAAGCTGTCAACCCATAAGAAGAAAGGAATCTGACCCAGTATCAGTAGGCCTCCACCCATCATTCCTATAGCCTTTATAAGCTAAAAGTTAATAGCAAAACCACAATGCAACCAACAGTAAAACTGTTCCCCCTAGTGAGGAAGAGATAACATTAAACTGAAACTGATAAAATACAAAAAGGATACCACATGTATGAGCTGGAGAAAACAGTACTACTATACCAGAAAGGTAAATTTGCAGCAGAGAAGAATTTAGCAAGTCATCCGAGTCCATTGTACAGAAAAAGGTGGTGTTGGGCTTGCCAGTAGTGCTGAGGGTTGAGGGTCTGGAAGCCACACCTTACACTATGCTGGCGACCCGGGTTCAGGAATGACCTCACTGGGGTGTCTGCATGGGGGGGGGAAGCAGGATTGAGCATTGACTTTCCTCTCCCTGCAAGGGGGGTAGAGTCACCCATCCATAGTCCTGCCATCACCGAATGGAAGTTTTGTGTAGTACAGGTAGTCAACGGCGTGACTGGAAGGTAGTGGTATCCTGAACGGTGTGTGTGTGCATGCCTCTATACGCACATACTACATCAGGGACACTTGGGTATAGGGGTCGGGAGAAACCCCACAAAAAAAAAAAACCCAGAAACTACATATAAAAAAAAGGGGTGGTGGTAGTCCAAGGCCTCTTCCAAACCCATACCCTGGTATCAACCACAAGAAGTCAACCCCTTGCTGGTGATCAGGTGGAGAAAGCAGGGTAAAACATTTCAGTCAATTCAAAAACTTCAGCACCACCCACCTCCAATGGACCACAACAGAACAAGCTGATACCTTCAGATTAGAAAAGCTTTATTCAAAATGTGTGCTGAGACCTCTTACCAGGATCAAAAACCACCACTGAGACCTCAATGAACTCCGATTAGTTTCGCTTACAGTATCATCAGGGAGTGTTCACCACAGTAAAACCCACCCACTTTAAACACTTGCAATTAAAAAGCTGCTGACGCCTGCAAGATAACTTTGAAAAATATAACAATTAGGTACACTTCAGCTTGCATTCCATATATATTCTACAGATTTCTTTTCCCATTTATTTATCCTGAGGAAATATTCATGAATACATGATCTTTATCCCTTAGAGTTCATCTGCCTCTATAGTTTACTACCTACATCAAGTCACAATCCTCTATTGTTCCATCACAATCTGTTGCCATGGGAATAACTATGATGTCACAAACAGTGCATTATGACCTCATGTGGGGGAAAAAGCAACTGGAATATATGACATTTTTAGAAGCAAAGCTTCTGTTTTCATGAAAATGTCCTAAATAATAAATAATTAGGATGAGACACAGAACTAATGTGATATACAAGCTGAATTCTGTCTAAACACTGTGTTCTGTAGCAGTTCTGTCGAGGGTGTCAGCTGCTCTTTAAAGTGGTACACCTAGTTACAGCTTGGAAAATACACATTGTATGAAGAGGAACACAAGTGAAATCAAAATATGGTAGAAATATACATTTTATAATGTTGAAAATATCAAAGGTGAAACTTGCCACATATATATATATATATATATTAATTATAGTGGCACGGTAGTGCCACTATAGTTAGGGTTGAGTACCCCATTTAAGGTTAAAGTGTGAAATGTTGCACCTTAATAACTTTGCCACCTAATGACAGATTTGCCTGAAATTTGGCAGGCATGGAGCAGTAGCATAGATCTTGGGATCTGCCAAGTTTTGTATCAGTTGGATATACATTTGTGGAGTTATTAAGAGACATTCCATAGCACATTTACACTTTTTTGTGCATTATTTGCTCGCACCTACAGGTCGCATGGTTTGGGCGACTAGTCCAAAAACTTCAGGGAGCATGCGGTCAGGGTCCTTGATGTGCCTTTTCAAGATTTTGTGAAAAAATATTGAACAGTTCAAAAGTTATTCAAAAAAACAAATTTCCCATTATAGTCAATGGGAAAAGTTAAAATATTCTACAGTGTCACAAATGACTCCTGTAGTGTTGTGAGTCAGCCATTTTTTTTTCAGTTAATGGTCACAGAAATGGTTGGCATTTAAATTTGGCACCCTCTAGGGACACAATTATTTTTGTGTTTACCTAGTTGAGCCCTGACGATGCTAACCATGTCTTTTTTGGGGGGCTAAACACCCCAGAAATGTTTTTGAAATTTTTGGGAAAAGTAGTGTCACAATGTAGTGTCGAACTTGAGACACTTTCGTGATTTTTTTTGAGAAAGTGTCATGTTTTGCGACACTACTTTGCGACACTATGGCCAAAATAACAGGAATTCTTTTCCACCCTACAGCAAAACACTGATTTGGTCTTTTGGACTGAAATTTGGAGAGAAGAAAGCCAACATCCCACAGATGTACCTTTTGGTGGTTTGGTGACAAAATATTGCACAGATGCAGAGTTATGGTGCTCCGAAGTTGACACTTTTTCCCATAGACTAACATTGCGGCGTCCACAGCGCCTTTTGGGGCCTGTATCTCAGAAAAGCTTCAAGATATGGACTTTTGACACAAAAATGCTTAGCCCCCCACTAGGGAGCTAAATGCAAAACTAGCCAGGAAAGTCATAAATAATATGAAATGTTAATTTTTTTCTACGTCGTATGGTTCCTGAGATATAAGCAATTTAGTATTCCAAGTGTTCATTTTCTGCTCCGAGGCCCATTATTATGCATAAATTCTTTGTACAAACTGTGTTTCTGTATGCAGCTGTTGGGGAAAAACAGGGTGTTCGCTTCCGTTACTGTTTCAGTTAGTGTTTCCACTTGCATTTCCATACCCATTTGCGTTAGTGTTCTCGTGTACGCCATCGTGTACGTTACCCTTTGCATTTTCATTTACGCTTGCATTTGCGTTACTGTTACCATTTGCATTTCCACTACTGTTTCTGTTTGCTTTTTGATTTGCATCACTGTGTGCATTTCTATTTGCATTTATGTTTGTGTTTCTCTTTCGATTGGCATCATCATTGCTATTAGTGTTACCCTTTGCATTTCCAATAGCATTATTGTGACCATGTGCGTTACGGTTTGCGTTTCTGTATGTGTTTCCATTTACGTTTCCATTTCTGTTTCCTTTGGCATTATTGTTGCTGTTACCATTACCATTTGCATTTCCAATTGTGGTATTGTGACTGTGTGCGTTATCACTTGTGTTTCCTTATGTGCTTGCTTTTCTGTCTCCATTTGCATTACTGTTCGCTTTGGCATCAGTTTGCGTTTCTCTTATTGTTTGTGTTACCATTTACATTTGCATCACCATGTGTGTTACCATTTGCACTTGAGTTTGCATTGTAGTTACCATTACTATGTGAAAAAATCTGTAGTGGGGCGCGGGGTGCGAGCCAGCTCCCTACTATTCCATTCACTATTTATAGTCCTCATTCTTAAAAAGAAGGAAATTAATGGCAAAAAACCTCTCTTTAATGCATCTGTTGGGATGTTCCACAGTGACAAAGTGAGGAAATTCGATGTTAGGGTTGAAACCCCCTTGCCCACCCACCCACCTCCACAACTGGCATTGGGGTGTGCGTTGGGGTCATCGGTCCTAACTCTCATCCCATTCTCCTATACTTCACCACCTTAGCTTGTTTACACATGGGATGGGGTGAGGTTAGGACCGACAACCCCAATGCACACCCTGATGCGGTTGGTGGGCGAATTGTGGGGTGCAGGGGTTTCAAACTAATCAATTTCCTGCTGCAGTAAATAACTAATGCATTAAACAGTTTTGCCGTATGTGTGTGTGTGTGTATATATATATATATATATCTATATCTATATATATATATATAGATATATATATATATATATATATATATATATATATATATATATATATATAAAACCCAGTAATAACTAGATCTGCTACATAATAAAGCACATATATACATGTGTAAATAAATACATATAAAGTATAGCAGCATCTGGACCAATAACAAATACCAAAAATTCAAAAAAAGTATAATTTCATTTTGGCCAAATTGAATCAATCCTAGCAATGTATATTGCCAGGATGCAGCAAGTTATATCTGACAAAAAGGTTTTTGCAAATGTAACATCTATTTCTTAAAGAACAACTCCTAATTATGACAAAAACCTTAAAAATCACTAGATATACACTAATTATATTTTAACTTTATTGCTTCCTAGTTCTTTGCTTTTTTTACTTCCCCTGCTGTTGCTCTACTAAATATTGTAGAAAATGCAGCAGTTATTTCATTGAACTTTTCAAAATGTATCTTACTCTCCACTGCTAACCACACCATTGCTGTCTGTGACATCACAGTCTGTTGTCATGGTGAGCATTATGATGTCTTAAACAAAGGTGCTGTGAGGTTAACAGGGGAGACTAAAATGTTTTCAAAGGCTTTCTGTACAGATTTTTTTATATGGGTTACCAAGATGTGATGTAAATTGTGGAAATGAACACTGAAAATGAAAAAACGGTATTCTCTGGTGAATTGTAACAGCTGACACATATTGTTTATGAAAGCGCATGCTGAAATGCAGAGTTGCTCTTTAAGAAAGGCTGCCAGCTTGAAGCCATCATTGAAACCCAAAGGACTCATTACACCCAATGTAATATTCTTAAATGCTTCCTTTTGATTAAGTAATGTTTCAAAATCACCACCTCTAGGACCCACATAAACCCTTTCTATTACACAGAAGAGGAATAATGTTGTTGTGAATGGTATGTGAGTGCTGTGTTTAAAGTTGGTGGGTTTTACTGGGTGTACAGTGATATGAGCAAGTATTATTGAACGACTCAATATAAGCAACTCAGTAATACCACTTGTATAGTAGTTACAGCAAATGCTGAAAGAGATCGCTATATCCTGTAGAGCAAGTGTAGCATGGAGCTACACTTGCTATAGCAGGATATAGGATGTTGTTTGGCCAAGCCCTGCAGAGTTGGCCATTTAGCGTAGTGGCATAAGCCACCACCCTTAAAGCCAGTAGACCCAGGTTTGGGCCTGGCGCTAGGAAAAAACATTTTTTCTTTATTTTTGCGTTCTTTTCCCCTAAGTACACACCCCACATTGAATTTATTATTTTTAGTCTTGGGGTGTGGAGGGCATTGCTCCCCACATAAAAATACTTATTTTGGCTGTTTTTGGTAATGGAATTAGCAACCTTCGCTACTTGCGATGGTCGCTGTAATGTTAGTTGCCCTTTTGACATCAGGTGTTTTTGTGTGTTGGTCTTTCTGGTGGGTGAGATTAAGGACTTGCCCTTATCACATAAAACTGTTTTACTTTAGTGTATCTCCCCTGATGAAGATGTGAACTAAACTGATTAGAGTTCCATGGGGTCTCACTGGTAATTTCTGATCCTGTTAAGAGTTCTCAGCACACATTTTGAATAACATTTTTCTAATTTGAAATTATCAGTTTGTTCGGTTGTGGTCCATCAGTGTTGGGTGGTGCTAAAGTTTCTGAACTGACCATTTATTTCTCTTTTTGAACACCTAGCCATGGGGCTGCCTTATTTTGTGATACTAGTTGTGTCTAGTCGACCCATAGCAGTCACTTGACACACAGAACTCTTTTTCAAATTGTTGTGTGCTTTGATCTTAATTCCTGCTTTGTTGGATTTCGGCAAGTCAGAACTGGGATGTCTGTTGTTTTTAAGGACATTCATTTGTGGATCACCCGGTGGGATCCTAGCAGCTGCATTACTCAGTAATGAGGGAGTGGACAACCCATTTCAGACTAACACCCTCACTCTGGAACTAGATGTGATCCAAAGCAATATGAATGCAGTGGCTAATGATATAGATATCACAGTTGCCTTTCAACAGTTAGAGCATGCAGCACTAAAAGTGAGACATAACTACTGGCACCAACCTACCTTGGAAGCTTATGTACAAGTTGGCCATGTTCTTCATGGCTTAAGTGTTGTTAAGTAGCCACGCTAACATAACAATCAGCATTTATGATTGATTGGAAGCAGCAAATGAAAGCTGCCTCCATGCTTTTTGTTAATTGCATTATTCGGGACTATGCCACACAGAAGGGTGAACTGGAAGCCAAATTGAAAATCAGGGAGGACAGTGCTGCTGCTTTTAAGAACGATCCTGACTTTGACAGTTTTGAAAAAGAATTGAAATAAACTATTGAGAAACAGATCTAGTGCATCAAAGCTCAAAAACTGATGAAGTTTAAATGAGATAGACATGATTACCTTAAAGACAGTTATTTACATGGAAAAAGCAACCCAACAATGACAATAGTAATAACAGATATAAAAGGAGAAAACAGCATGTCATTGACAAGGACACTGCTCAATCATGTCCACATGCTCCCCTAAATCAATCTTGAAAACCCACAGTGTGTCTGCTACCCACTTCACATCAAACAGTGAATCAGAGATGGATTTGTCTGAAGAATTTTTAGAGACTGAGAAGCAAGAGAAGGAAGAAGAACAGTAAATGCCTTCAAGCCCAAAATGCAGCCAGAGTATTGTCAAGTTTTGAGAGCTGGAGAGAGTGCAAGGAGAATGAGACACAGAGGTAAAAAACACAAAACAGTGTGGCAACCAACAGCCCAAATCCAGACCCCCACAAAGATGGAAACAGCAGCAGGGATGGGAGGCCAGTCCATAGAGTGAGATAACCAGCAAATCATACAGGCACAAGAAGCAAATGTCATCAACCTTCATCATTTGTGCTTACTAAAGCTCAAGCACAGGTACTTAGCAAGGGGCTCAGTTTCATGCTGACATGTACTTTCAAGGAATTTAATTCATTCATTGATGTTAAAACATTATCTAGGAAACTCAATTTAAAAGTTCATTTCGCTATGAAAAGTAATGAATTATCTATGAATGAAACACTTAATGAGTCAGCATGAAGCAATTTGACTAATATTGACATTACCTAGTTGAATCAATTAAAGAAACTGACTACATTCATGCCATCTTATTCACCAGTGGTCCTAGCATTTGAACGTGAGTTAGAGAGACACCACACTGATTTCATGAACCTTAATTATGTCAATATCATGAATGCAGAGAAAATGGTGATAAAGGAGTTATAGAGCAACCCTTACCTATCAAGTCAATGGACAAGGGGGATCAATCATCCTTATGAATGTAGAAGATTATAAACAATATATAGTGTATGGTGGGACGTCGTTCTCCACCGAAATCGATCGTTTTCGAAACCTTGTAGTCACACACTAGTGACGTTCGCAGTACAACAGAATGATGTTTTCTACTGTACTGCGAACATCACACTGTGTCCTCGTGCAGCATTTGACAGTTAGGACTCACTGCATAGACAGGACACATGGCGAAAGCAGCAATATCGGGGGCAGTATTAATGGTTAGTGTGAAAACGTTCACAATGTAAAATTCTTTTCCTTCTAGTAACTGTTTTTTTCCCCAAAATGATGTTCCACCATACACTATAAAGAAAAGTGCATGGGGAACAGTTGACAACAGGGCATCTTTCACCTCATTGGCACTATGACAACGGATTACTTCTTGAGCTGCGCTCTCGAGGTAATCCGTCGTCATAGTGCCAACTCGATGAAAGAATAGCCCTGTTGTCAACCGTTCCTCATGCACTATCCTATATGTTTTTCGCCAGCTTGCTAAAACTGACTTTTATGTTGGTTTAAATTAAGACATGACACAAACATTTAATCTAGAAATTGATGTTTTTTTGATGGGAGTCTGTGATGATGGGGTTATTATCTGACAGTCCGCCTCCATGTGAGACAGACCCTCTATGTCCTTCCGAAAGTTCACAAAACACTGGCAGATCCAACGGGGTGCCCAATTGTATCAGGTATAGGCTCTTTAACTGAGCCATTATCTGAATTAATAGATCAACATATCAGTTCTTTAGTCCATAGGCTACCCTCATATATTAGGGGCACTACCCAGATATTGGGTATCCTGGGGATCTCAGGATGCAACTGCATTGGTTATTGGTTATGATGGACATAGAGGCTTTTTACACAAATATTCCACATGATTGAGGTTCGGTGGCATTATTATACTGGTTGGAAAGTGCCACCTCATATGATCCTGTGTTAATCAATTTTCTTTGCACCATCTCAGAGGTTTTTTTTTTCCTAACTGAAAACATTTTCATTTTTCAGGGCGAACATTTCCTTCAAATAAAGGGTACAGCAAACATAGAAACATAGAAACATAGAAGTTGACGGCAGATAAGGACCGCAAGGCCCATCCAGTCTGCCCATTTCTTTTTCTACCTTATAAATGTGCCATCGGCCTTTGCTATGTCAGTGACCTATCTATTCATAGTCATTTGTATTGCTCCTTATGCCTATCCCATGCCTGTTTGAAGCCCTGCACTGTATTCATAGTCACTACTTTGTGGTAAGCCATTCCATGCATCTACCACCCTTTCTGTGAAAAGAATTTCCTCACATTCCCCTTAATTGGCCTCCCTCTAATCTCATGCTGTGTCCTCTTGTCCTGCTATTTTCTTATATTTAAACATGTTAGACTCTTTCACCTTGTTTATGCCCTTAAGGTGTTTAAATGTCTCGATCATATCACCTCTCTCCTCCTTTGCTCAAGGGTATACATATTGAGCTCCGTTAATCTGTCCTCATATGTCTTCTGATGCAGTCCCTGCACCATTTTGGTTGCCCTCTCTGGACTGCCTCAATTTGGTTAATGTCCTTGTGAAGGTGTGGCCTCCAATACTGCACGCAGTACTCCAGATGGGGCCTAACCAATGTCTTGTACAGAGGGATTATTACCTCCCTCTTACGACTTGTGATACCCTACTAATACACCCTAACACCCCTAGCCTTACCTACTGCTTTAGAGGTCTGCTTGGATGATTTCAGGTCATCAGTGATGATGATGCCCAAGTCTCTTTCTTCCTTTGTGACTGCTAGCAACTCCTCCCAGCCTATAAGTGGCTTCAGGTTTCTCTTCCCTATGTGCATGATTTTGCACTTCTTTGCATTAAATCCCAGTTGCCACTCTTCTGACCATTCTGCTAGTTTATCCAGATCTCTTCTCATTCTGCCCACCCCATCTGGATCATCTACTCTGTTGCAGATCTTGGTGTCATCTGCAAACAGACAAGCCTTACCCTCTAGTCCATCTGCTAGGTCACTAATGAAGATGTTGAATAGGACTGGCCCCGGACTGATCCCTGAGGTACCCACTTGTGACTTGCATCTCTTCTGACTGTATACCATTTACCACCACTCTCTGTTTTCTGCCAGTCAACCAGTTTGCCACCCAGTTGACCAACTTCTGACCACCCGAGCCTACCTAGCTTATTTATCAATCTTCTATGTGGAACAGTGTCAAAAGCTTTGCTGAAGTCAAGGTAGGTGACATCAACTGCTCCCCTTGGTCCACCACTCTGGTTACCCAGTCAAAGAAATCTATGAGATTAGTTTGACAGGACCTTCCTTTGTAAACCCATGCTGTCTTGGATCCTGTGCCCCTATGGATTCCAGGTGTTGCACTATCCTTTCCTTAAGGAGTGCTTCCATAATCTTGCCCACTACTGAGGTAAGACTGACCGTCTGTAGTTCTCCGCCTCCTCCTGCTACCACTCTTGTGAGTGGGATCACATGAGCCTTCTCCAGTCTTCTGGGACCTCTCCTGTGCTCAGAGACTCACTAAACAATTCTGCTAATGGCTCTGCTAGTTCCTCCTTTAGCTCCTTAAGTACCCTGGGATGTATGCCATCAGGTCCCATTGCCTTATCCACCCTGAGCTTAGCAAGCTCTTGTAGGACCCTTTTTTTGTGAAGGGAGTAGTGCTCACCTCCCTCCCCTGTGTCCATGATGCTGAGCTGTGGGCCCTGCCCTACCTTCTCTTCAGTGAATACTGAGCAAAAGTATCTATTTAGGATAGATGCCTTTACAGGGTCCTCCTCCTCACATGCCCTTTTCTCCATTAAGCTTAGCAATACCCCTCTGGACTTTCTCCTTTCACTAATGTATCTATAGAAAGTCTTGTCACCTTCTTTTACTGTTTGTGCTAGTGTTTCCTCAGTTTGGGACTTTGCCTGCCTACTGCCTTACCTGCTTCCCTTAGGGCAGTTTGGTATGCCCCCTATCTTCATCCGCTGTGTTCCCTTATATTTTCTGAAGGCCAGCCTTTTTGTCTGACCTTTTCTGCTACTGTATTTGAGAACCAAAGTGGTTTCCTTCTTTTTGCACTTCCTTTTCTGTCTAACACAATGGGATGTTGCTTCAAGTATTGTATCCTAATGCTTGCCCACTTTGCCTGTACCTCCTCACCTGTGTTTCTTTTGCCAGGCTAGCTTAACTCTGTTGGCCATCTTATCAAAGTCAGCTCCTCTGAAGTCCCATATTTTTGCCTTGGAATGGGATGATTTAGATGTAGTAGCCAAATTGAACCATACCATGTGATGGTCACTGGCCCCAGGTGACCTCTACCTGGAGATCTGTGATCCCTTCTTTGTTAGTCAGTACTAGATCTAGGATAGCCCTGTCTCTTGTGGGTTGCTGTACCAGTTGTTTGAGGCCCTCCCCTGCAGGAATCCACTATGAGTCTAGTTCTGGCAGATGTTCCTGCTGGTATTGACCAATCTGTATCTGGCATGTTGAAGTCTCCCATTATCAGAACCTCCCCTTTAGCTGTCATGTTTTGTATATCTTCTAACAGTAATGTGTCTATGTCCTCCCTCTGGTCTGGGGGCCTGTAGACAACCCCAGTTCTTATGGCTGTCCCATTTCCTGTTTCCAGGGTGACCCACAGTTCTTCTGGCTCCTTATGTGTATTCTGAATTTCTGTAGGTGAAAAACTTTGCCCCCACTAACTCTAATTCATGCCTTAGCTTATGAGAAAGGGGAAACTGTTTATGATAGAAATCAAAACCCCTTTAATAATTTTTGGACCTCTGGCTCAGGTTTATTGATGACATGTTGATGGTGTGGCATGGCAGGTTGTCTGAGCTACAGGAATGAGTTCATTTCCTGCAGAAATCCAACCCATATTTGAAGTTTTCTGTGCATTACAGCCATAACAGCATTCAGTTTATGGACATGAAACCCTCCAAGGCATGGAATGGTACCATTGTTACCGATCTGCAAAGAAAGTCTATGGACAGAAACAGTCTACTTCTGTCTAGCACCTGCCACCCATGTCATACCATCAACAATATCCCCATACTAATGCACAGTTTATGTGCATTAGGAGGACCTGTTATGAAGTGTCTACTTATGTCAAGAGGACTGAGACACTACAGACAATGGGGGTCAATACCAGTCCATTCACAGAAGAAAGGGTTCTGAAAGAACTGGTAAAACTTGAGGTGGACAAAGCAATGGGGCCTGATGGGATTCACCCAAGAATTTTGAAAGAACTAAGGGTAGAACTAGTGGCACCACTGACTACTCTCTTTAACAAATCATGGGAGGATGGGGTGGTACCTGAGGAGTGGAGGAGGGTGGATGTGACTCCTCTTCACAAAAGTAGGAGCAGGGCAGAGGCAGGAAACTACAGACCAGCTAGTTTGACCTCAGTGGTAGGGGAAAATGATGGAATCACTTCTGAAGGAAAGAATTGCTGAGTACCTAGAGGTCAGTGGGGCACAGGACACAAGGCAGCATGGATTCACAGTGGGAAGGTTGTGTCAGATGAATCTAATAGATGTCTATTAGATAATAGGTGACCAAAGTAGTAGACTAGGGAGGGGCTGTGGGCATGGTCTACCTAGATTTTAGTAAGGCATTTGATACAGTCCCACACAAAAGATTAATACACAAGTTAGCCAGCCTTGGAGTGGGTCCCAAGGAAGTAGCCTGGATAAAAGTTGGCTGGACAACAGGACGCAAAGGGTAATAGTAAACAGAGTCCACAGTGAAGAAAGGAGGGTTACTAGCGGGGTACCACAAGGTTCAATATTGGGACCAGTCCATTTCAATGTCATTACAAGTGACACTGCAGAGGAACTGGAAGGAAAATTATGTCTCTTTGCAGATGACACAAAGATCTGCAACAGGGTTGATACACAAGATGGAGTGAAAGGATGAGAAGGGACTTGGCAAGGTTGGAGGAATGGTCAAATGTATGGCAGCTTAGATTCAATGCAAAGAAGTGCAAGGTAATGCACCTAGGAAACAAAAACCCAGGGGAAGAGTACATAATGGGGGGTGAGATACTGACAACAACAAAAATCGAAAGGGACCTGGATTAATTATATCAGATGACCTAAAGGTGGGCAAGCAATGTGAGAAGGCAGTAAGGAGGGCTGGGGGGATATTAGGATGCATAGGGAGAGGCATCAACAGTAGAAAACTGGAAGTTATTATCCCTCTGTACGGACAATTGGTGAGACCCCATCTGGAGTACTATGTGCAGTTCTGGAAACCCCATCTCCGCAAAGACATAGACAGAGTGGAGGCTGTCCAGAGGAGGGCAACCAAAATAATGCGAGAGACCACGTGATGCAGACTGCTGAGTAGAAGCTCCTATGAGTAGCTCCAGCCTCCCGATCTTATAATTGTTTTTTTCGGACTTCCAAACTACCTAAAACCCTTTGCTCTCATCTAATTCTGCCTTCTAACCATCCTGGGCTTCGGATTAGTGAGTTTGAGTACTGATGGAGGCTTACATGAAAAAAGTCCTGCAGAAACACACTCCACCAGTCACTCCCGAGAAGGCCCTGAAGAAATCTTGGGCCTCGAGTGGACCAGACAGGCCCGATCATCCCAGCCAAGTCTTGGAACAGGAGCCTTTAACCTTGAACAGGTTCCTAGAAGAGTTTAAACCCTTCCGTGAGGAAGTGAAAGAGATGGTTACTGAACTTAAAGCCCTTTCTAAAAAGCTGGACGAGGTCTCTATAACAACCTTGGATAATACTGCTCGCATTGTGTCTCTGGAGAAATGCCTGGAAAAGGTAGACCCTGGGCTAGTGGCTATATGGCAGAAGCTTTCTCAAGTTGAAGAAAAGTTAGAGGATCTCAAGGGCCGCAGCCGTAGGAATAACATTGTAATATTGGGGCTACCAGAAGGTGAAGAGGGCCAGAATGCCATCATCTTTATACAGAAGTTGGTGGAACGGGTTGCCGGCCCCTCTCCCTTCAGCTCTGTGTACACCAACGAGAGGATGCATAGGTTCCTGTGGCCGAAACCTCCATTAGGGGCTGCTCCCCACCCTATTATATGCCGATTTCTAAATTTCTTGGAGAGGCAACATTTGCTGTCCAAGCGAGAGACCTACAAGAGGTCCGCTGGGAGAACTCAAAGCTAAGAATAGCACAAGATCTACAGGGATCTGTCCGGCAGAAGCGCACAACATTCCACCCCATTGTGTCCAAGATTATCACTGCTGAGTTCAAGATTAGGATGGGGTACCCAGCTAGGCTGAAAGTGTTAGTGAATGGATCCTGGTCAGCCTACGAAGATCCAGATACTGCTCTCTCTGGCCTCAAACTCACCCTGCCTGACTTGTTTCGGGACCCATCAGGAGTTCTGCACTTACGATGAGGGGGAGCCCTGTGTTGTCAAGCTGAGTCTGCTTTTTATGTTGAATGTTGAATAGGACACCAATCACTGGATGAGTCCAGGAGATCTCATTATTGGAAGAGGCATAGCCACCATCTCGCTGTGCTAATTTGATATGGGACACTTTTGCTCTAAATTTCAGTGTGGGACTGAAGCTCACATTGAGGATTTGTTCTGAATGAACAGTTTGCTTACTTGGGGGAAGGTGTTCTTTGTTTTAGTATAGTTAGGAGCACAAGTCTTCAGAAATAAGGGTATGGTTGTTTTATACCACTTAGGCTCACTATTCAAATCTGGGGGTAGATTAATTTAGGAGATGTGCTGGGCTTTTTCCTGTCTTTCTATCCGTGTAGTGATGCACTTTCTCTCAGTAGCCACAAGAGGGAGCTCAGTGCACAAGAATTATAGTTCAACGTTAGCTGACAACTCGGGGCTGATTTCCTCCTGCAAGGCTCCCTGCTCAAAGCCTGGGTTATTAAATATGCCCTTTACTGTGCTATTTGGCTTTCGTGCTGGCAAGATGCCCAGGTAAAAGAGCCCTATTTTCCATATCATTTACCTGGGGTTCCTTGGCGTTTGTGTCCTTTTAGCAGGCCACATGAATCCTGTTAATTATAACAGCACACTCGCAGTGCCCCTGTGTCATAAGCCCAGCACCTCTTTTAAGCTACCAGGAGTTGCTTACGTAGCAGAGTTTTCCTTTTCTTGACTTAATGTTTATTTGTTCGTATTGGGGGTTGATGTATTTTTTGAGGCTGAAGGGTATTCTCGGGAGGCTGGGGGTGAGGAAGGGCGCTGTATTTGCTGAGTCTGTTTGTGACAGTTGGGTTGGTTGGGTGGGGGGCGGTAAGGTCTGGGCCTAAAGGAATGGTTTTCTTTATGTTAAATGAAGGGGGGAAGCTTTATGGGGGGTGACAGGGGAAGAAATGGTTTGTGTCAGGGCAGGGGTACAGCAGTATTTAGGGGAATCTGGATAATTACTTCTCGTTGTTATTGTAGAGGGCTTTTTGTCCTAAGTTCAATATTACTGATCTAGATGGCTAATAATGTGTTTTTTGCAACTTGGAATGTGAAGGGGATTAGGAAAAAATCCAAACAATACCAGGTGCTTAAGCGTTTAAGTCTATTACGTTCCCAGATAACGTTTCTACAGAAATCCCACTTATTAGAGTCAGAAGCTTCATAACTAAGGAGGCAACAAGTGGGTCAGGTCTTCAATGCCTTGGGATCCACCAACAGTTGCGGGGCCATGCTAATTATTAGCAGAGGCATTCCCTTCATCTCCTCACATGTTATTAAGGATCCGGGGGGGCAGGTTTGTCTTCGTTCAGGGCACTCTCTGGTCTGTACCACTTTTACTTTGCAGTATCTACGGGCCTAATACTGACGATCCTGGCTTTTTTATGAGGCTGATTACCATTATTCTCCCAATGCTTCCCACAATGATCATCATGGGTGGTGATTTCAATTTGGTCTTGGACTCTAATATGGATAGGTCAAGCAGTGGATTAAGGGGACTATCCCCTGGGCAAAGGGCATTCAGGGACTTGGTGGATCAGTGCGGGCTATGTGATGTTTGGCGTGTCCTGCATCCTAACTCCAAGGAGTATACCTTCAGCTCACCGGTGCATGGATCGCAGTCTCACATTGACTATGTACTAATTTCCCAGGGGCTCTTGCCCGGGGTTATGTCCACCGCAATCCAGCCTGGCCCTATTTCTGACCACTCCCTCGTGGTATGCAATTTAGCTTTTCTTAATACGCCCAGAAGGGAGACCCATTGGAAACTTAATGAACAATTATTAAAGGATGCCAGGTATTGCAAGCTTATAAAAGAACAGATTGAGCTTTTCTTCTCATCTAACCCTATTGATAGTGCAATGCCGGATATTTTATGGGGCACCTTTAAGGCCTACATGAGGGGAATCCTTGTCAGTTCAGCATCTAAGAGGAAAAGGACACAAGAGGAAGAATTATTATCTTTACTGTCCCAAATATGGTCCCTAGAGGCTAACTTTTCTGCCAGCACTTTGAGTGAGGACAGAAACAAGCTTCTGGTAGCCAGAGATAGATATTTAGACCTGCTGAGGGAAAAGGTGGAGTTAGCTATTATCCGAACCAGAGCTAGTTTTATGGATCAGGGAGAAAAGGCGGGGCGATTACTTGCACTATGGTTAAAACAACAGGAATCTGCAAGATTCATCCCCCAATTCGGGCCCAGGTGGACGGGTCTCTGAGAGTATCCCCTTCTGAGATAGTACAAGAGTTTGCACTGTACTATGAACAATTATACAGGGACATGGAGTGTCCTCCTTGTCTGGAGACTCCAGAGGCATACTTAAAGGACTCCATCTGCCTACCCTATCAGAACAGCACAGGAGCTTCTTAGCCTCACCAATATCCCTGGAGGAGATCTCAGAGGTTATCAGAGCCTTGCCTTTGGACAAGGTCCCGGGGCTGGATGTTTTTTCCTCACTATTTTATAAAGCTTTCGAGAACTTTTATTGCCGACGCTTCACCGGTTATTTCAACACATTCTCTCTGGGGTTGTGGTAGATGCCTATCTGTTCGAAGCCCTGATTGTTCTTCTCCCCAAGCCAGACAAGGATCCAGAGTTAGTACAAAGTTATAGGCCCATATCCCTTTTAAATCAAGATATTAAAATCTTCTCAAAGATATTGGCCGATAGATTAACAATGGTTCTCCTGGACCTGATAGGCATGATCCAGGTGGGGTTCATGAAGAGACGATCATCTTCAGATCATTTTCGCACCCTTTCACATGTCTTCTCGGAGTCCAGGGATGCCACTTTTCCTGCTGGGTTTGTCTCCCTGGATGCCGAGAAGGCATTTGACCATGTGAATTGGAATTTCCTATTCCAGGTTCTCAAGGCCTTTCAGTTCCCTATCATCTTTATTGACTGGATTCGTGCACTATATAACGCTCCGTCAGCTAAGATTTCAGGAAATGGTGCATTTTCTAAGACCTTTTTTCTATACTCAGGTAACAGACAGGGTTGCCCTCTCTCTCCCCTCTTATTCAACCTTTATTTGGAACCTCTTATTCAAAATATCCTCAGCAACGTGGGGACACAGGGCATCTGGGTGGGGTGCAACGAGGTCAAGATCACAGCATAGGTGGATGATCTTCTTTATCTATCCCACCTGGTGTCTTCTATTCCGGCCTTGTTAGGGGAAATTGCTAAATTTAGTTCCCTTTCAAATTATAAATTAAATGCTAATAAATCCTCCTTCTTTCCCCTGAACCACAAGGTCTTCAAGATTGAAATTACCCCCTTCAGCTTGTGTTGGGCACCTCGGATGCTAAAATACCTCGGCATCAAACTAATGTGTAATCCTTCAGCATGGTTCAAAGAAAATTTGGAGCCTCTTTCCCAGTTAATTATTCAGGATCTGGATAGATGGTCCAAAGTCCTGGTTTCACTATGGGGCCAGATTAACATAATCAAGATGAATATCTTCCCACAAATTTTTCACCCCCCTCTCTTCTTAATTCATTTATCCCTTTATCCTGGTTTCAGAAAATGCACAGAATTTTCACCAATTTTATTTGGTCAAATAAATACCCCCGATTGGCATACTATAAGCTGGCTGCCTCTAAACTTGATGGGGGACTGCGCAGTCCTCACTTGGCAATATATTACTGGGCCATCATCTGGCTAAATGTCTGAAGTGGGTGTGTCTGGGTCCTGAGAGTCTGAGACCGACTTGGCTCAAAATAGAACTAGACTTTATCCGGTCTATGAACATAGATCCCCTAACTTTGTTTTATGTCAAAGTGTCTCATTTACAAGGTGCTGAGAAATGTCCCACTCTTATGACTTCTTTAAAAGTGTACGCGCAGCTTTGTTCTTTCCTGCACTATACTCCATATTTGGACCTGTCCCAATCTATCTGGAACTCTCCGGCCTTCACTATGAGTAAACAGTTGATTTCCATCACATGGTTGGCCCAGTTGGGTGAAGGGATAGTATCCATGTTTTTGGATGATGAGGGAAAGTGGCTTCCAGTAGCTGAATTTATCCGGAAATTTAATATCCGAGCATACTCACAATTTAAAGTGTTCCAATTAAAGCACTTGCTTACAACGGTGTTGGGCAGCACCCCCCCCCTTGCCAGTCAGTTAGAGCATTGATTCCCGAAACTTCCTCCCTATTAGGGTCCTCAGGTGTCATTTCTAAATTATATCATGACTTGTTTCATAGACGGTATGGGGGCTGTTTTGGACCAACTAGGTTCTGGGGATCTATTTTTCTCCAATATACTCTCAACTGGCAGGTCTTATGGAAGTCCTGTCATAAATATGTGTCCCAGGACAGATTGTGCCTTATGCAATATCACATTTTACACAACATCTATTATACCCCAGTCAAGTTAGTTAAATAGGGTCGTCTTGACTCAAAAGTATGCATCAGATGTTCCCAGGGAGAAGGAATACTCCTTCACATATTCTGGTCATGTCCCAAAATAATCTGTCTGTGGGATGCTATTAAAACCAACCTGGACACCTTATTGGGTATGCGGGATTGTTTCACACCTGTTATTTGTCTCCTGGGGGACCTGTCCTCCATCAAGGTTAAGGTTAGGAGATTTCAGATTTCCGTGATTGCACTATCTGTCAAAAAACATATTACGGCATTGGAAAGATAAGGTTACCCTGACATTACAGGAATGGGTGAATGAAATCCTTGCTAACCTTCGTACAGAGAAAGCTATACTAGTCTCCACAATAGATTACCAGCTTATACACATATCTGGGATCCCCTTCACACCTTAATTATGACTATTCAGATATAAGTTTTGTTATGTATTAATTATCCCTGTATACATATGTATAATGTCATAGGACCTCTTGTTATAAGGAGGCATAATACTGTATGGGGCGTGGGAGGGTGGGGGCAGTTTGAGAATTGTATTTTAAACAAGTTGTACATGTCATATTTGCTGCCTCCAATATTGTGGAAAAATGTGTTAATAAAGTTTTAATTTAAAAAAAAAATTATGCAGGGTCTGCACCAGAAGACATACGAAGAGAAACTAAAGGAGTTTAATATGTATACCCTTGAGGAAAGAAGGGAGATGAAAGAAAGGAGGGACATGGTAGAAACTTGCAAGCACCTCATGGGAATCAACAAAGTCCAAGAAGGTAGTATCTTTCAGAAAAAGAGATGTGCAAGAACAAGGGGGCACAATTTGAAGATAGAGGGCAGATGGCTCAGAGGTAATGTGAGGAAGTATTTTTTCATGGAGAGGGTTGTGAATGCATGGAACAGCCTTCCTGAGGAGGTCACGGAGTCAAGAACAGTGGGGAAATTCAAGAATGCATGGGACAGACATAAGTCAGTTCTAGTGAGGGGTAGGAGGAAGTAGGCTGTTGGTTAACTAAGATCTGCAGCTTATCCATCAGGTAGGAAAATGGCAGACCAGGTGGGCCAAGCGGTCCTTATCTACCATCAAATTCTATGTTTCTATGTTTTGTCATGGGGGTATAACTATTCACTTATTAGTGAAACTTGTAACAATGTGCAAAACATGTCTAGGGAGGATCCCCTGAAATAGAGAGGAACACCAACACTTTGAAAGAAACAATTTTTGAGACACAATATTGTGCAAAGAGCAATGTAACCAGAATATGCTTAGAGAAGCACTGGCATATTCTGGATACTGAACTTGCTTAGTCAGAGATTGCATAAAACCCTCCCAAAGTAAAGTACAGGAAGGGAAGGGAAGTAATGTAGGTGATTCACTGGCCCACAGTTTTTGCCTATAGGGGGAGCGCCCAAGCAAAATTGGTTGCTGACTGCACCGATGGGTTTCTTCAACTGCGGCAAGTGCACCTATTACAATGTAGTTCTGAAATCCAAAATGTTCACTTCTCTGAACTGTGTGAAAGTGTATACCATTGAACAGTTCATTAATTGAGGTACTGCCAAGGTAATATACTTGGCAACTTGTGTCTGCAGCAACTTTTATGTAGGGAAGACCAAGAGGGACTATAAACTCAGAATAGAGGAAAATTTGAATTCATTCAGAACACAAGATGAGCATACTGCCTTGCTTCACCATTTAGATCATGCTAGAGGGAGAAGCAACATCAATTCTGTACCGGGTGAATGTATCGCTGCTGAAACAGTGCATGAAAAACCATGCTGCAGAAAGCACTTATGTGTGTACAGCAACAGGGGTTTCACAGCATATGGGAATAATCTCTATCCCTGTCGCTGTATGCTCTCCTGTAGAAGTGTGAAGGAGGCTGCCGGTGAATTGTCTGGTCAAGCCGTTGCCATGGGGTAGTATCTAGGGCACCAGCACCTGGAGGTGTAGTGGATCTGGGCTGTGGCTCAGATCCCCCCTCCCCAGTCCCATAGGGTTGCAGCTTTTCTTTTTACAAAAAAACTGAATTTTTCCCCCTCCATTGTATTGTCCCATCTCTGAAGTCCACCCCCCCCCCACCGAGCTAGTTATATTTAGTCTGAGGGTGTCGGGTGCAAAGCTCCTACATTGGGGAGGTGGGGGGCACAGCCCCCCTGCAAAAACAAAGATAGTGGTATTACTTCCAACAGTGTGCACTGTTTCTCTTGTGGTTTCTGTTTTGTCCCGACCTTCTTCCAGTGCACACCGTTTTGTCTGTGGCATTGTTGTTTTGCATGGTTTCGGCCTTGACATTATGACCCCATAACCATGAATTCCCTCTTCTGTGGAATAGAAAGGGTTAAAGTGGGTCCTAGAGGTGGTGAGTGTCACACTTGGACAGCTGGTTCTGATCCTTGTGTCATTTTTTTGTAAATATAAAAAAATGTGTAATGGACTATCTGGCAGGAGGAAATGCTGTCTTGCTGGAACTGACACATCAACCCCCCCCCCCAACCAGGATAAGTTCAAAGGACAGAAGGTAGCTTAAACTGAAACTATCTAAGGTGCAATTATCTTGTTAGTTTGCTTTGAAGCCAGGAACCAAAATATCCATTTTATAATGCCCTCAGGAAGATCCTTTGATTTGCACTGGGTGTCAGGAGAAAAGGGGACACAGGCCAGTGTTATGGGTATCCTCTCAGGAAGCCAGCTCATTCATTAAAGAGACCTTTGATATCTGGGTATACTCAGTCCCAGACTAAACTAAGAAGTCCAGTATACATTTGCTTGGAATATACAGTGACTTACATCAAAGAGACTTTTGATGTCTGGGTGAAACAGACCACAGACCAGTTTTGGCAAGATTCATTATGCCACCTATTATTTTTCTTAAATGTCTTAGTAGGACATTCTGTGTTATAGAATATAAATTTTAATACACCAAGGCGGAGCTAAGGTGACCTCAGAGAGAAGGCCGGCTCAAGACTATTTTTAAACTACTGAGCAGACCTTAGAGTTAGCATTCATTTTCCATTTTCTGACTGAGAGAAGAGAGACCATGAAGCACTGAAAGATTAAGAAGTAAGGACCTTAGACAAGACTAGTCTGAGTGTATGTATTGCAGGAATTTGCACGTTTAAACCCGTTTTGTTTTTAAGGCTGTATGTGTTGGGATATCTTGTTCTGTATTTCACTGTTTTCCTATTTTATCTATTTTAAAGTAAAGATATATATTTTAAAAACAGAAACTATCTGGTGTGCCTTGAAATGTCTTTTTATATAAGTGAAGCATTGAAGGTTATAGTTGACACTGTGTATGAGCTTATTGTGATATCAAACTGGGAGACAAATTAGAGTTTTCTAAGGTCTTGCATTGAGTTCTAAGGGTTCATTTTGTTATACCTGGTTAGGTGACTGTAGGCAAAGATATCTGGCCCCCTGAAGACAGAATTATCTGAGCCTGATAATTGGGTATGCTAACAAGAGGTTATCAGTCTGAATCCCTCCAGAACTTGAGACTAAGGTGACTCGAACACACAAAAAAGACAAGAGAGTTACCTTGTTCTGTTAAGTGTTCACAATTCTACGCTCAGAGGTTGGCACTTTGGCAGTAGACGGCTGACCTACTGAGTGGGTTTGTGACAGTGAGTTCAAAACATTACTTAATCAAAGGGTAGCATTTTGGATTTATACATTGGGTGCAATGGCAAGGCTAGGCAAGTTATATTTTCAAGGCGCCCAGGCCCAGAGGTTCTGGGAACCATGCATATAAATACAAACTATTCATAAAAACAAAATGCATACATATATAAAACACTAATAAATTAATCAGGCTATATGAAATACAATTAAAAATAGCAGCAGTCATTAACAATGCTATCCCAGATATATATATATATATATATATATATATATATATATATATATATATATATATATATATATATATATATATATATATATATATATATATATATATATATATATATATATATATTAGTAGCATGGTAGTGCTACCATAGTTAGGTTTGAGAGCCATTTCTATGTTAAACCCCAAAAATTTGCACCTTAATAGCTTTGCAACCGTATGACAGATTTGGCTGAAATTTGGAATACACAATCAAGAACCATAGGCCTTGGTATCTGCCAAGTTTCACACCAGTTGGATACACAGCTGCAGAGTTATTAAGCATGATTTGCGCACGTGTTTACACCTTTTCTGGAATTCTACGGTCATGCATACAGGTCGGACGGTTTGCACGACTGGCCCGAAATCTTAAGGGAATGTGTGGCTGGGGTCCCCAATGTGCCTTTCAAAGATTTGGTGAAAAAATATTAAACGGTTCAAATGTTATTCAAAAAACAATTTCCCATTATAAGTCAATGGGAAACGTTAAGAAAAAGTTCGACAGTGTCGCAAATGCATTTTTACTTTCGCAAATGGGCCTGTTACTTTCACAAATCAGCCATTTTGTTTTCAGTTGGTGATCAGAAAAATGGTTGGCATTTAAATTTTGGACCCTCTAGCAGCCTAATTCTTTTTGTATTCACCTAGTCGGACCCTGAGGATGCTTGCCATGTCTTTATTTTGTGGTAAAACACCCCAGAAATATGTTTTTCAAATTTCTGGAAAAAGTACTTTCGCAAATTACTTTCGTGCTCACGAAAGTGTCAAACTTTTTTGTGAAAGCTTTAGCAAATTGCAACAGTAGTTTTCCATCTGTGGGAAAGTGACATCGATTCTTTGGCACTGCGCTGCAAAAGAACGGTTGGGAGTTTTGGGCTGAAATTTGGAGGGAACGGAGCTGACATCTCACAGATGTGCCTTTCAGTATTGTATTGAAAAAATATTACACAGCGGCAAAGTTATGGCACTCCAAAGTTGACGGTTTTTCCCATAGGATAACATTACGGCGCCCGACGCATTACAGAAATCCTTTGGATTCCTGCTGCAAAATAACGGTTTGGTCTTTTTTCCTGAAATTTGGAGGGAAGACAGCCAACAGCCCACAGATGTGCCTTTCAGTGGTTTGGTGAAAAAATATTACAGGGAGGAAAAGTTATGGCACGCCAAACTTCTCTTTTTTTCCCATAGGATAACATTATGGTTTTTGCCGCACCTTTCAGGGCCCGTATCTCAGAAACGGTTCGAGATACGGACTTTTCGTTGGAAAATTTTGTACAATATTAGCCAGGACAGTTGTAAATAATATGACTTTTAATTTTTTTTCTACATCGTACGGTTCCTGAGATGTAACCTATTTAGTATTCCAAGTTCTCATTTTCTGCTCCGATACTCATTATTATGCATACATTATTTGTACTCACTGTCTTTCTCTATGCAGGTTTTGGGGAAAACCAGCCTGTGTGCTTACATTACTGTTACTGTTGCCCTTTCTGCTTGGGGTTCCATACCCGTTTCACTTACCGTTGACGTTTGCTCCACCATGTGCATTATCCTTGGCGTTTTCATCTTCGGTTGCATTTCTGTTATTTTTTGCAATTTGTGTCTACAGTACTGTTTCTCTTTCTGTTTTAGTTTGCGTCACCATGCCCACTGAAATTTCCATTTTCAGGCACCATGTTACTATGTGACAACACATCACGTGGCAGACCATTCCCGTCTACGCCACCATGTGCGTTACCCTTTCTGTTCTCATTCGCGCTTGCATTACCATGTGCGCCACTGTTATCGCTTCTGTTTGTGTTGCTGTTCCTGTTACTATGCCTCAAGACATCACGTGGCGGAAGCGCGGGGCCCTTTCCCTCCGCCGCATTACATTCACTATTTCTCGTTATCATTCTCAAAAAGAAGGGAAATTAGAGGCAAAAAACCCCATTTAATGCATTAGTTAGGGTTGTTCCACAGTGACAAAAGTGAGGAATTGCTGTTAGGTTGAAACTCCCCTTGACCCCTGCCCACCCTCAACCGGCATTGGGATGTGCATTGTGTCATCGGTCCCAACTCTCACCCCATTCTCCTATACTTCTACTGCTTTTACACATGTGATGGGGTGAGGTTAGGCTGACAACCCCAATGCACACCCCAATGCCAGTTGGGGGTGGGAAGGGTCCAAGGGGGGTTTTCAACCCTAACAGCGAATTTCCTCACTTTTGTCGCTGTGGAACAACCCTAACTAATGCATTAAACGGAGTTTTTTGCCTCTAATATATATATATATATATATATATATATATATATATACACATACATATTTATATAAATAGATATACTAGTAGACAGTGTCTGGGAAGGCCTGACTGAACAGGAGGGTCTTGAGGCGGGCCTTAAGCACATCAACTGAAGGGGCCTCCCTTACAGATGGAGGCAGTGAATTCCACAGGACTGGGCCAGTGACACTAAATGCTCTGTTACCAGCAGTTTTTAGCCTTATCCTGGGAATCACAAGGAGGATCCTAGAGAAAGAACAGAGGGAGTGGACTGAGGTAGCTGGTGTCAGAAAGTCAGGCAAGTATCCAGGGCCCAGCCCATGTAGAGCCTTAAAAGTGAGCAAGCCCACCTTGAAGAGGATCCTACACCTGACCAGCAGCCAATGCAGTTCACACAGCACCAGTGTGATGTGGCAGTATTTAGACTGCCTCATAAACAACCTGAGAACTGTGTTCTGTAATAGCTGAAGCCTGTGGAGGGTACCTTCCGAGACCACGAAGTAGAGAGCATTACAATAATCAAGCCTGGATGTTACTAAGGCAAGTACATAGGTGGGGTGGTCCATGGGTGGAACTAGGGGCTTGATCCTGGAGATATTCCTAAGATGGTAAAAGCTGGTCAGGACAATGGATAACACCTGAGCTTCAAATGTCAATCAGATATCAAAGGTCCCACGAAGACTGCACACTCTGGAGGAGGCCTTCAGTGGCACAGAACCCAGGAACAACCCTGCTGCTGGGCCAGAGGCCATCCTATCATGCCCTCTGTTAGACTCCAGGTCTCATTGATGGCTTCAAGCTGGCAGCCTTTCTTAAGAAATAGATTTTACCTATTTGCAAAAAGCCCTTTTGTGTGATATGTATATATATATATATATATATATATATATATATATATATATATATATATCTTGCTGCATCCTGGCATGCATATATTGCTGGCATAGATTCCATATAACTAAAATGAAATTATACTGTTTTTGGTATTTTGGTGTTTATTATTGGGTCCCAATTCTGCTATACTATATATTTATTTACAAATTTATATACTGCATGTGATTTATTATGCAGCAGATATAATTGTTACTGAGTCATATACATATACATATATATATATATATATATATATATATATACATATATTATATATATATATATATATATATATATATATATATGGCCAGTTTCTTCTTTGATATTTTCATCATTATAAAATGTATATTTTTTATCGCGTTTTGATAGCACTTAATATTGTTGTTCTCTTCATAAGATGTATATTTTACAAGTTGTAACTAAGTGTACCACTTTAAGTGCTGTGTTTAAAGTGGTTGGGTTTTACTATGGTGAACACTTCTTGGTGACGCTGTGAGTGAAACCGGTCAGAGTTTCTTGGGGTCTTACTGGTGGTTTCTGATCCTTCTAAGAGGTCCCAGCACACGTTTTTAATAACACTTTTCTAATTTGAAGTCATCAGTTTGTTCTGTTGTGATCCATTGGCGGTGGGTAGTGCTGGAGTTTCTGAATTGGCTATTTATTTCTCTTTTTGCACACCTTGCCATGGGGTGGTCTTGTTTTGTGATACTAAAACATTTCAGTGTCTGGCCCAATCATGACCTTAAACTGTCCATACTGTATACTGATTTTAAGTCACACCAGAAAGTGTTAATTGTTCTGCCTGGATTTGTGAGATCAGGTGGAGGCTTCTGTGATGAGGTGGAATGTCATTTGGGCCCAAGGAGAGCCCTGATGGAAGGGGAATCATTGCTGCCACTTTGGCCCGGAATCACTGGGGGGGCAGGATCATTACTGCATGTGCCAGTAACTGGAACATTAGTTTTGATTGCTTCTTCCTAGGTGGCCAGTGACTGGAATTTGAAAGCAGTTGTAGAAATCCTGAAACTCCCCACAGAAAAAACAGTCAATTGGGAACCACGACTGGTTCCTAGAGTGCAAGGGCAGGGTCTGTCTTTTGTTGTGTCCTCTTATCCTACACTGACCACCAGATCTATGATCTATAGTCCAATCTGAAGGGGGGGCTATGAAGTGAGGTCTGTGGACAGTGGAGCTTGTTTGTCAGGGGCGCTCCTACCTCCTCTGGTGCGCAGTTGAAAGACACTCATTGTATATGAACAAATGCGGTACTATGCCGCAGTCAGATGGTAAACAGAATACACATAAGGGAAAATAAAAAAACTCATTAACAGGAGAAAGGGCTCACTTGTGTGTACATATAAGTACATGGCTAAAGGTTTCTTCTACCTACTTCTTAGTGGATGGCTAATTAGGTAACTAGTTAGAGATCTGTGACCTAACTAAACAAAACAAATATTTTAATGCAAGTGTGCTTTCTTTTAATTTTTATTTATTTATTTATTTATTTATTTATTTATTTGTTTATTTATTTCAATCTCGGATTACAATACCTTTGAGCCGAGGCTCTTTTACAAAGGTTCCACATCAGCATGTGCAACAGTCATCATTTTAGTTACAAACATATAGTCATTGACTTACAGACATGTAATAACCAGTACAAAGACTTGAGCAAAACAAGGGAAGGGGGTGGGTGTTGGGGAAGTGAGGGGAGGATTGGGGGAAGGAGGTGCAGGTGGTAAGGGGAGTATGGGAGGTGGTTGGGGCGGGGGCAGGAGTGGATATGGGGGAGGTGGGCGAGTGGGAGTGGTGCAGCTAGGGGCCTTGTCGAGGGAATATGACAGGTAAGGTGCTAGGAGTGCAAAGACTGATTGTAAGTGCTGGGTGCTGGGGCATTTGCAGCTGGAATGGTGGAAATGTTAAGATGGGCAATCACAGGATACAAGCAGTGAGAGGCGCAGCTTGGACTTGAAGAGTCCGAGTGTTAGAGCGGTCACTATATCGCTGCCAAGAGAGTTGAGCCAGTTGGATGCCCGATAGGTGAATGATCTTTGTCCTTGGGTTGTGTGACATCATGGGATATGTAGTAAATGGGAATTTTAGTGTCTTTTAACTGTACTTAATATGCAGTGTGCATGACATACCACTGTGACAAAGGGATAGCCACAGCTCTATGACTATCTGATTATGATTGCTTTGAAGCAGAAGGCATCTCCACTGGACACGCTCATGCTGCTGGGTGACATCATCATGTATGACATCACTGGCATTGTTCAGGAGTGATAAATATAAGAGGCAGTAAGTATTTAAGTGACAGGTTGAATTTTTGACCTATTGATCCATCTTTGAGAAGTGCACATATTCAAGAGTTATTGGTACCTAGTACAAAAACAAACAGATCTTTATACAGTCCTTGTTAGTCAATTTGTCCCTATCTTTTGGAATAAACTCTCTATAATGATTTTGGAAAGTTATGTACTAAATTTCTATCTGTCTCTATGTTAAAACATTATTTAGTATCTTGTGAACAGGTCTGTAATTGTTTTTAGTTAGTTATTTATTGTATATTGTATTTGTGTTTTGGTTCTGTTTTTTTTTTTTTGTAATATGTATTTGCATTCAAGGTCACCATTGCGAATGAACTTTTACTCAGTGGTTATACCTAATAAACAAACAAACAAACAAGTATATGCCTCCACACTGGCTACAGTAACATGGTTATGAGCAGGAAGCACTTCTCACACATCAAAAGTTAGTTGTTTACTCCATTTTATTTATTACACTGTAGCATATGACTCAAAACTACCAAAATTTATAGCCACCAATCAGTTATTGTTGACAAATGTATAGCATTTGTGAAAAACAGCCTAGAGACCACACAAATTAATTCTCAAAATTAATGAAATCCAGTTGTGAAGGCATTTAAAAAAACTAAATTATGTAAGCAATAATACCCGACAGGGTGGGCATTATTGGGAAATACCGGACCGACCAGGGGCGTAATGAGGCCTGACGCCGCAGGTGGAGAGCCTTATAGCCCCTGGAAGGTCTGGTATTTCCCAATAATGCCCACCCTGGAGGGTATTATTGCACTTAGAAAATGGATATCTTAGTCAATTTAAGTTAAGTGGTAAAATAAGAGACGAAATAAGTGTAAAAATTAATTATAATAGAAAAAAGTGTGTTTATTAAAAAAATAGTCCATATGTTTAAAGGCTGTTCCACCTGCTGTTGCTCCTCCTCAGAGAGCTATTGTAACTTACAAGCCCCCCCACACACACACACACTGCCTCTTCAGCAGGAAATATGCAGAAAAGATTCACCGCAGCAGTCTCTGGAGATTGTCTGTCTCCTTTCTGCATGAATGTTTGTTGGTTTTTTTTAGCCGTCGGAAGACGGGTTTGTTAAGCGCGCAAGCGACCTTGTTGTAACACTAATGAATGACGACGAACAAGCCGAGGTAAAATAGTTATTTATTTTACATTTGAAGCTGGAGCCTGATAAAATGTGGGGACACTGTGGTATGAGGGAGTAACTTTGTGCCATTTTTATAAATGCGCTTCACAATATGAAGCAAAATGGACTGACGGCTTTGTTTCTCATTTCTGTTCTCCACGGTAGTGCAGGAGTGCAGTCAGGAGAGTGGCACCGTTGTAAAATAACACAACTATGTGAAACCGCCATTTGATTACTCTTCCTAATGACGAACTATCTGGGGTATGGACTTTTTTTGTTATGTTGGCAGTGGCACTAAAGTAAGTAGTATTGGGGGGTGGGGGAAGTAGCTCTCGCTAAGTGAGAGAAAAACATGGAGGGGATTTCAAATTTCACTAGGTGCTTTCAGCCAGTGACAAAACAGGCTGGGCACCACAGGAGAATGCTGCTCCATGAAATGGAATTTGGATTGGCTCTTATTTTTAGATGGGCATCTATTGAGAAATAAATGCACAGGTTGGAGGCAGTGTCAGCCAATTAGGACTCTTTCTTGCTATTTTCTAAGGGGTATAAGGACTCTGCCCTTTATGAATATGAATGTGAACTGGCTGTATTGTTGGGACAGGGTTGTGTCACTTGTGACTAATTTTATGCACAAAAGCAACACAGATTGTAAAGAAAAATATGTAGACAAGTCTTTATGAAGTAATTTTCTTATTGCAGGCATAACAAAAAAGGCCTTTACATATTATGAACTTGCAAAACTTGACTCTATAGCAGCCTGTGAGTAGCATCTGTGGTGGCAGATATGTGTGATTCATTTTTTGATTTGCTTTTCCTGATTATGTGTATTCATCAGTAGTTTCTAAATGTGTTCATTATAATGTATATTTATAGATTTAATAAGAGAACTCTTGAAGAAGCCCTGAACTGTTGTATGAAACATTGGGGATTTATTTCTGTGTGATCTGACAGAATAACAGAGTTTGACTTCTAGCCACATTGGGTTGTCATTGCCCTCTCTTGCTTTCTCTTGCTCTTGGTTTTCTATTTAAGAAACTCAGTTTTGATGACATTCTCTATTGTCCAATCAGCTGCATTCCAAAAGTCAGTAATTTATCAAAGTTAATTCCAATAT
This sequence comes from Neoceratodus forsteri, assembly GCA_016271365.2. NCBI lineage: Eukaryota > Metazoa > Chordata > Ceratodontiformes > Ceratodontidae > Neoceratodus > Neoceratodus forsteri. The sequence goes on from CM057454.1 coordinate 802,086,773, forward strand.
ATTTAGCTGGTATTTTGAATATTCTAGAACATTGTTGTTTAAGCACTGAATGATCAGGTAGATCATCTTTGATTTGGTCAATCTTTATCTGTTCCAAAAAACATTGACTTTTTTTTAGAGACATTTAATGTTAACTGATGAGCTTCAAACCAAAGTTTCAAGGTTGTATATTTGTTTTGACATTGATCTAAGCTCCCTAAAGAGTTGTCCCACAATAAAGGATGGTCATATCATCTGTATTAATTATACTATTTTCAGTATTAAAGGCATCAGGCCAATTGATATAATCACTAAGGGGGCCCGGATGGAACCTAGGGGGCAACCCCTCGGGCATAATTTGTGGATTTCATGTAGAATCACCAGTCTTTATCATTTGTTGACATCCATTTAGATAGCTCTTAAACCAATTTAAGATGTACTGTAAGTTCCATACCATTTTTCCCATCATTAAAGTAGGATATCATAACACTCCAGATAAAAGGCATTACAGCATTACTATTAGTATTATTACTATTACTAGTATTGCTACTAGGATATACGTCACCTAAAATGTTTTCAGCTTACAAACACTGATGAGAAAGGATGCTTGCTCCATGGGGATTTTTTTTTAACAAGGAAGTATTATTTATATCCATTCATTGTTACTGGGGTTTGAGGGCTTTGTGGGGAAAAGGAGGGGTTTGTTAACAAGATGGTAGTGACAAGAGGGGGTTCAGTGATGATTTTGTCAGACAGGTGTTGTAGGTGGGGAAGAGATTTTGGCTTGGGCAGAGTGAAGAGAAATTATTTAAAAAACCTGCAGAGTGTGGGGGGTGAAGGGGTGAGAGAAGAAACCAAGAGGAGAATGGTGGGGGTATATTCTTTACACTTTTTTTCATTGTGAGGGGGTTGGTACAGATAATCCATTGTGTGGGGGTTGGAGTCTTCCTTTTTTTAGTTGTTTTTAAACAAAACAGAGACAACTGTGTGCATTTTTTCATAAAACTAAACCTAGTCACACTTTGCCAGCATCTTCACTGTCAGTGTGGATCAATTGGTAGCACTTCCATCTCTGGGCCAGAAGATCATGGGTTCTGTTCCTGTACTGAGATTGAGCTCATACCACAATAATTCTGGCACTGAAGTGCAGTACTAGGAGGGTACTGTACTGCATGGGTGTTTTGTCCTTCATCCTGTCCTTGGGCAGACTGGGTGGGCCAGGTGGGCCCTTTCTGCCAATAAATTCTGTTTCTATGAGATGTTAAACTAAGGTCCCATCTTCCCATCTCTGATGCTGTCATTGTGGGTGTCCAAGTGAAAGTAAAATAATTAAAGGCACTTTTGCAAGAGTAGGGGATTTTTGTTTATTAAAATAAAGAATCATACAGAGATCCAAAAAAACAAAAACAAGCACACATGCAATAGTAAAACTGAAATGCATCTCATAAAGGAAAAAAAAGGAAAAAACAAAAAGAAAGCACATTTTGTTAAACAAGCACAGTAATAAATCAGTTTCAATCACCACCTACTGATAACATTTTTAGAAAACCGTATCTATTCTAATACAAAAAGAAAACAACTAAAGTAAATCTAAATTATACAGTATGTGCTATGTCAAACTCAAACATAAATATTTGATTTCCATTACCCAGTGTGCACAACCTTGTACTTTGAAAGACTACATTGTGTGTCTTTGTTTCTGTATACTGGCTGTCATCATTCTCACTACTTCAAGTTGATGGATGAATTTTTGTTGATGGCGACAGCACATCTTGCTTACAACAAACAATAGTTGCAGACTGTAAAACAAGGTTGTACTGTACTTTAATAGAACTTATGCCATCCTCTTGATAGATTCCTAAGACAATTGTGTGGTACGTAAACTGGCTAAATAACGGACGTTGCCACGTGCAGCTTATATCTTCCAAAATTCCTGATTGTAAGGACAATCTAGTAAAAATGGTATTGTCTGTCCACTATTCCTTGACAAGAAACCTGTGGCACTCTCTCTCTCTTCTAATGTCTTATGTTTTAGAATATCCCTTACCCATGTTTAATGGTATTTTGCCATAGACCCCCAAACATACTAGATCCCACATTGGTCTAGGGAATCTTGGATTGACTAAATTAACAGTAGAATCAGCTAACTTGTGTTGGGGACAAAACTTCAGTTCCAACGGAGGCACAAAATTACTGTCCATAAATATTCACCTTTACTAGACTGATTCCTCATGACATTCAAAGACCTACATCATCTGGCTCCTGACTGCCTATTAGAGCTCCCATATCTATATGCTCCTGTTTCTCGATCTGCTCCTTAGAGGGGGATCTTTTGAAGATCCCCAGATGTTTGAAGTTGTCTGGGGATTGTGTCCATGCTGTGGCTGCTCCATTTCTTTGAAACTAGCTTTTGTGTGAACTTCACCCACTCCCCCACCCAGTTGATAGCTTTGAATGAGGACAGAAGCATTATTTATTTATTAGAGCTTATCCCAGGATCACTTAATTTATTCCTTGTAGCTATAACATTTAATGTGCTATCTGCTGCTGCTCATTAATCATATTTTTTGTTATGTAAGGCACCCAGAACCTGAGGGACTGGGTACTTAAGACATAAATGTACTACTACTACTACTACCATTATCTGTTATAGTTAGTTTCCATTTTTTAGTTTTCACAAAGACACATCTAATATACTGGGTTATAACATGGGCAAATTCTTATCTAATACCCAGAAAGATATTCAAATGCCCATCTAGCATAAATGGAATTAACAAATTCTCCAGTAGTGCCACCCATAATATCTGGCTATTTCACAGCACAGAGGAAAAATTAAAATGCAAAAAAACACAGAAGAAGCCATGGAGTTAACCATATTAAGATCACCCATGTCAGTTACCTCTCTTTTAATGGGATGTAATCTAGATATCCCAAAACCCTGAAAAAATATACTGTAAATGTTTACCTTTACTTCTGTTGGAGGGGGAAAATATGATCAAGAAATATAAAACACAAAGTAGCAGAGTTTTATCAAATATACCAATTTCATGTTGGAAAGGCTCCTATGTTTCCAGAGTGCAAGCTGCTGTTCTGCTTTTAGAATACATTGCTGCCAATTAAAAACTTCTATCTTGATTTAAAATTATCCCCAATATCTTTACTTGATCAGAGGTTAGCATTATGAAAACTATCACCAGCCTAGGGGGTACATCCTAAGGAGTTCGTATCTTAATAGCAGTGCTTTCCTCAAAGTTTATGCATGAGCCTGAGGCTAAGGAATACTGATCGATAACCCGTTCCACCTCTTGTCCTGAAGATTGTTCCTTAAGTATGACACACAGATCATCTGCTTAATCCAGTACTTCAAATTCCATTTTATCAGAAGTGAGGGAAATGCCTACAATGTTCTCATTTCCCTGCAATAACCAGAGCAATGGATTAATAGAAAAAAATATATAAGCTAGAGCAGAAAGGTCAGCCCTGTTTCACACCCCTGGTCACTCAAGTCACAGAATATTGCCGTATATTTACTTGTGGGATCATTTTTGCATTTATTTACAATAGCTTGATTCAGTTAATAAAAAGTTGAGGTATCGGGGTGCTGAGCTAGCAGCTGACAGCAGAAGATGCACTTTTCTGAGCTGTGCCCTTATGGCACTATAAATTAATAATTAAGTGCCAAAGTCAATTCTCTTACTGCTTATATTTCATTCTATGGACAGTATTTGCCTCGAGCTACACACTTTTTGTGAACTGATACAGCATGGGATGCCAGAGAAATCAACAGCCAACCGACCCTAGGAAGGGGAAGCAACCTATGCAGGCTGGCCCATCGATGAGCAGTGGGCAGCCTCAGAGCACAGAGTTGGAGGTGGAACCCAGCTTGAAGGCCATGAAAAACATTGTTTTAAATGTTGTACAAGAACTCTCGGCCAAGGTTGATTCATTCAACTCAAGAGTCACAGTGCTAGACAAGAATGGATCAAATCTAAATGGAATCCAAGACTGCCCCCAGTCAATTAATTCATTGCCTCCACAGGAGCTCTCTGAAGTTGCACCACTTGTCTCCTGTATACTGTTAACAGTAAATCCTGGGCCTTTCCAAGCAAAATCAAGCTATAGTCAGCATGCCACAAACAAATCCTAATAGCTCAAGAACCGTAAGTGCTAAACACAAAGTATGAGTGGCAAAATTACCTTTCTAATGGTGGTATGTAAGTAATAATATGTAATTTTGTTTTTTTCTATGCTGGTTGAAACAGCAAAAAAACATTTTTTTATTTCACTAAAACAGGCAACATAAGCCATACACACCATACCATAAACAAATGCGAATAACTCCTAAAGTATACATGATATACAAAAATTATCAGTGGCAAAGTTGTTCAGCACAAAATTACCTTTCCAATGGTAGTATGCAAATAATAATATGTGATTTTGTGGGGGGTTTTCTATGCTGGTTGAAACAGCAAAAATTAAAAATTTGTTTTTCACTGAAACAGGCAACATAAGCCATACACACCATACCATAAACAAATGTGAATACCTCCTAAAGTATACATGATATACACAAAATATCAGTTGCAAAGTTGTTCAAAATAAGATTACCTTTCCAACGGTGCTATGCAGTCAAATATATATTATATTATGTTATACTATATATTAAAATATATAAGTGACTTCTCCAGATGTTGCAAGGGCAGACTGGAATCAGTAGCTGACTTCTGCAGGCATCTTGAGGACACACCAGTGTATTTTACTGACGACTACATGCATCAGCTAGGAGACAATAAGTTAAATAAAACCATGACAGTGGTATCGGGCTTGGTAAAAAGAGAACACCCTATTGTGGCAATGGCTAGAAAACTTGGAGAACTTGGCCACAGATTCACATCTACGTATTCTCGGGCATTGCAGAAGGTTCAGAAGGGCAGGATGCAGTTGTCTTTATGCAGTCTATTTCTTACCTGGTTCATGGACTTACCTGAAACTGAAATACACAGGCTTATCACATAACTCTGCAAAACAAATTGACCAACACTGAACTTCTTTTAACACTTCTGGTAATCGTAGGTGGCCCACATCAGTGAGACAGAATTCTGCAGAAAGCAGAAGTTTGTAGTCCCAGGAGAACCTAGGATTTGGGATTGCTCTCTGCTTCCCGGATCTCACCTACTCTACTTGAGCCCATAGAAAGGTGTTTGATGGTGCCTGTACAGGACTAAGGGAACTTGGAATTGCCCATGCACTACAGTTACCAGCACAGCTTAAAATTTTTTATGCTGGGAAGTGGTATTTGTTCAGTGACCCAAAGGAGGCTGGCAAGAGAATGAAGAAAATCATACAGGACTTTTTGGCCACAAGCATCCAACCTAATGAATCTGACACCGAGGACAAAGGGGAAGAATAGTGAACAATTCTCTATAAAAATGTGTTGAAGTCAATATCTGATCATTTGATTTACTCTGTTATTTCTAGTTCAACGCTATTTTACTTTATTATGCTGTTTGATGTTTGCTGCAGGTGGTTGGCTTACTGTAGTTCAGCAGTGCCTTTCAGCCACCTTCCTTTTACTTTTTAGATTGCCAGCAGGCTCATACATTTGGCTCGCTCCTGTACAAAGTTTGCAATGACATTGTGGCTCTGTTTTGCTCTAGGAAACAGCATGGAGTGAGAGTGGGAGGGCCCGTGATGAGGAGTCCAGAGTCTGCAGTGTGTAGTTCTCTTGATAAAGATCAATTATTAGGTGACTGTGTTCTTTAATCAATGTTCTAAAATGTACTGCATCTTTACTGGTACTCTTGTACATTTATAATATCTCTTTTTTATTAATACAAGTAGATTTTGTAAGTGCGGGGTGAAGACAATTTTCGGGATAGTAGTTGTCTCAATATGGATTGCTTGCATGTTTTTCTTTTCTGGACCTGTATAGCTTTGATTGGAATGTTTTGCCTGAACAGAAGAGATAATGACTTTTCAAACTATTTTTTATCTGTAGGTCCAGCGTCATGCTGCAAGGTTTATTAGTGAAAGATTTTGCTAGAGACTGTTTAACAGATTCTTAAATCGAATTTCCCCCCAAATGTTGCATCACAAGCTGTTTGTTCAACATCCTATCATAGATATCTGTTGTAAATTATACCTCATGCCTTTCAGCTATGTATGCTTGATTTATTTGTAATGCTTTTAGCAAAATGGATAAACAAATTAAAAAAAAAGTTGAGGAATGCCATACTTTTTCATAATTTCAAACAAGTAATAATGAAAGACATGATCAAAGGCTTTAGTCTTATCTAATGACAGTAAATACCCAGTTACTGAACCTTTTCCCCCTTTTCAGCAGTAGTTCACTCAGTATTATTAAATTACCCAGTTTGTACCATTGTGGAACAACACAGGTTTGTGCTGGGAAGTAACTACTGGTGTTACCAGCATCAAATGTTTAGCCAATATTTTAGAAATTATTTTCTGATCTGTGTTCATAAGACACAGGGGTCTCCAATTCTGTAATAAAATTTTATATATATATATATATATATATATATATATATAATTAAGGCAGTCTGTAACACAGATGATGGAAAAGATTCAGTTTGTAAAAAAATTATTACTTAAGATTTGTAAGGTCCATCTAAGCCAGGAACTTTATTATTTTGCAAGCTTTTTATATCATCTTCTACTTCTATCAGCTGTGTAGGGGTTCCATGTCATAACAGCGATTGAGCAACAGCGATTACTATTATGGCGAGTGTACATTGCTGAAAAGTAATTTTGGCAATGCACACTGAAAAACAGCACCCGAGATGTACAGGTTTAGTTTTTAATGCGGGGGGATGTGCTCCCCCATATCCCCCCACAGGGAGTTTCACACCCTGCACCTCCCTACTTATGGATTCTAATTCAAGAGGGGTGCATGTTGGGGGGCAGAAACTTGAAGCAATACATGCCGCCAGGTGGCAAAAAAAAAAAAACCCAGACCACTCCGGACCAGAACCCAGTACCCAATGCCTCCCAGCCAACCACCCTCCCCATGATGCCAGCGATCCTGCTCAGCAGCTGCTTGCCGCAACCCCTTCCACATGCCATCCTTCCCCCATGTCTCTGCCCACCCCCGTGGGTGCATGTGTGTATATGCAAGAGTTCCAGTCATGGTTTTTGCCGACCGCAGTATGGTGTTGCCCTCCACCCTAGGTAGCCATGATCATAGTCACTGAGACTGAGTCACCATTTTTCTATGCACTCAATCTTGGTCACTATGGTCATGGACTACCCTGTTTAGGATTAGTTAATACTGATAATACTGATGTTACATTATCAGGTATGCTTGGACTTTCTAAACCCTCAAACATATCATATCCACAAAAAACTCCACCTCAAGCTTGGAACACTGTATCAAAATCCTGGAAGCATCCCATTGCCAGCTAGACTTGTTGTAGTGCAGAGGATGATTCTCCCCATCTTCGACTATGGGGTTGTAGTCTACAGTGCCGCTCCAAAGTCCACCCTGGCCAGACTGGACCCCCTCTTTAATTCCTTCTGTCACTTTCCTCTTGATTATTCTCCTAGTATGCATCACTGTGTCCTGTAGCAGAACCTAGACCTCCCTTCATTGCAAGGCTGGTGTCTATCCCATTGCTTGAGCCTCATGGCCAAATTCAGGTCATAGTCCCTCCCCATGTATTTCACCATGGTCTGATCAGTCCACACCTTCCAGGGCTATGCACTGAGGAATAAAGTCTCACATCTACTGGCTATCCCATGCATGTCAGCCTCAGCGGGCAAGTCAGCTTTTAGTTTCCATATGCTCGGCCTCTTGAACTCTCTCACATCAGACATCGAGCACACCACACCTGGAAGGCACCTTAACTCCCTTCTCAAAACAAACTTCCACCCTACCTGCGCTTGCACCCCTGGGAGCTCACTGACCAGGAATCCTCTATCCCCTGCATCAGATTAATTACCCCTAGCACTCACCATTCTCAAGTGTCACTGTTCTGTCTACTTACATGATGATGGAACCTCACAAATGCCTCCTGTCATATAGTTTTGTTTTTTTCCTGTCATAAAATCTCACTACCGTGAATCTTGTACCTTGTATGTATTACCTGTTGGAGCCATGGCTATGTACCTGCCAGTAGAAACTGTACTCTACCTTGCTTATGTTTATCCTATGCATATCATGTAATTGACAGTACTGTATATGTTTGTATGCTCTCCCATTCTTTGAAGTACATCATGTAATGGACCTTACTGTATATGTTTGTATGCTGTCCTATTCCCCCTACTCCCAGGGCGCATCTGGAATCGAGCAGTAATTTGCTCAGCATGCCTCCCTGGTTAAACACTTAAATAAATAAATAAATAAATATTTATGGAGTGTACTAAAAGAAACACTAAAACTCTCCTTTACAAAGTCATCCACTTTATGTATGATGTCATCTCTATCTGTTGTTATACTTTAGGCACCCACCATTTCATCATTGGGCTGGGTCCCCTAGAGATGAAAACAAATCAGACATCATATAGGTCCTGATATGCGTTCACTGGATTTGCTGGATGCCCTCCTCCTCCCTCGTCTCTGCCTACGTGCTGTGTCACTTCCTGTAGTCGTCATTAGCGGCTGTGTTGAGCTTGCCGCTGCCGCTGTGTTTCTAGTGTTTAGTGTTTTAGTGTTCAAACGTTTAACGTTGTTCTTCGCTTTATGATCCATTTAAACTTACTTCTCCTGAAAGTAGTTTTAGTTAGATAGGGCTGAAGAAGTGAGGAAGTTAGAATTTTATGATTTTCGAGTGTACGAGAAACGAGTGTACGAGTAACGTTTTGCATGGAAGTTCTTTCACTCGTCTGTTTTAGCTCTGCCTGCTTTATTTGAACTCATCCAAAGTCATTGTGTTTGCTTGGAGTTAATTTTGGCTGCTTCATTGGCCATATGGTAGGGGTTCAAACCCACGCTGGTTTAACAAAGACTGGTTTGTGATTCAGCAACGTTGAGCCGTGAGTCACTTTAAACCATCAAGTATTTGTCTGCTGTAAGAGGATCTGTAAGAAGGACTTGTAAGGAGGCATTATCCAACTGCATACGGCTTGTTGCTGAGGCATTTGCCTGCTCTGCTTTGCTCCTGTTCTTGTAAAGGGATTTGTAAGGTGGAGGATTCATAAGGAGGTTCTCCAATAGTGTACTGTTTATTCCATCTAGTATACAAGGATTTTGATGCTCTATTAGTGATTTCAGGGACTCTGGTGGATCCATGTGTGAAGTGGGCACATTTTTTCTGTTTGAGAAGAGTTAGCTGCCTCTCGGTTTCCGACCGGGCAGGAGTTGCCCAGCTTGCTCCCTGGGAAGCTGGGGGGACCCAGAGCCTCTCCTAGACTGCCCCGGGATTCGGCTGTTTGGGCTGACTCGTGGGACGTTTGTAGCTGCGGGTCATTGGCCGGGTAAGGTTGCTATAGTCACTGTTTTGGTATTATTTTTTGTTGTCTGGGAGGCAGCGGCTGCCTCTCAGTTTCCAACTGGGCAAGAGTTGCCCTCTTACCCCTAGGAAGCTGGGGAACTAGGGCCTCTTCTAGACCTTCCCAGGATTCGACTGTTTGGGTTGACTCATGGGATGGTTATAGCCTCGGGTCGTTGACCGGGTAAGGCTGCTGTTACTGCTGTCTCAGGTAACATATTTTGCCCCGATCTACCTGTTTCCTGGAAAACTGACTGTATGGAGTTTGGTCCTTGAAGTACAGTCGCTACTGGATTTGTGGACTCCTTCAGGTTCCTTTGCTGGGTTTGGATTCGGATCCCTACCACTGGACTTTGTGTGTAATATTATTTATTTGGACTTATTTGATTTTATTTGCTTTGGACACTCTGGAAATTGTTTCTTTGCTTTTATGCATTTTGAGGGTGGTGGAGGGATATATATTTTATAATATCTTAATTTTAGTGTATATAATTGTTAATTCGATTTAGAAATTTGGTCCCCTGCTATGTGAGAGGTAGTTTGGGAGATTTTATAACATCTTTTGCACTATGGCATGTGAGAGGTGCTTCAGTGTTTGAAAATACAAATTGTTTTAGGTTTAATATTTAATGTTATTTTATTGTTTAGCGTTAGTTTTGAGTTGGGATTTATTTTAGTTTTATGTATATTTGCTTTCTTTTTGTGAGAGAAAAGGAAGCTTATTTGATAGGTGTATTTAATTGAGTTTGTTTATTAGATAATTGTTATTAAAGATGTGTTTAATGGGGTTTACAACGGTCAGGTGCTATTCTCCCACTCTGCTCCGGGACCTCGGTTCCTTTCATTGTTCCCGGTTGTCTAATGACGTCCTTAATAACTGCCGTATGGCGGGTATAGTGAGAAGGTGCTTAAGGGATGGGTGGGCCGGACAGAATGGGAGATTGGAGGGGGGTGGGCAGATAGGGGTAGTTGGGTCGAGGAGACGCCCTGGGACAAAATGGGATCAGAAGAGGGTTCCTCCTTGCCTGATTCCCATACCCAAGGGCTCCACAGATTGTGGGCAGATACAGCGTTCCTCTCCAAAAACCCATCCAACTCGGGTGGTGCTATGTAATGCCAGGTCTATTAGGAACAAGACTGCTATTATTGCAGATCTTGTTGCAACATCTGACCTGGCATGTATCACTGAGACCTGGCTGGATGAAAATGCAGGTCCTATTTTAGACTCTGCTGCTCCGGCTGGGTACTCGGTGATGCACCGTCCGAGATTGGATCGTAGGGGCGGGGGAGTGGCCATCTTTTTTAGATCAGATCTGAGTCTTGTGGAGGTGCCAGTGGGTAACACCAGGTCTTTTGAGTGTATCCTGGCAGCAGGTGCAGAGTTTAGGATTCTCCTCATCTACCGTCCACCAGGCGATGGTGGAGAATTCCTGAAGGAATTCACGGACTTCATCGTGGACATGGCATTGGAGTCGCCCAGATGGTTAATACTGGGTGACTTCAATGCCTGGGTCGACGATGAACTCTCTCACTTTGGAAAGAATTTCCTCCAATTCATGTCTATGTTGGGCCTGTCACAGGTAGTTACCTCTGCTACCCATATAGGGGGACACTCTTTAGACCTGGTGTTCCTACAGGATTTAGATGTTACGCATCTGGGGGTGGAACCAAATGTGTGGACAGACGATTGCACCATAAGATTCAGTTTTGGGCACCCCCTAATAGGCCTGCCTCTACGGAGATGGTCCAGTATCGCCCTTTAAGGGGAGTAAACCCAGAGGGTCTATTAGCGGTACTGGACCTATCGGGTGTTTTGGGTGAGAGCATGAGTCCAGGAGACCTTGTTCTTGCCTATAATAAGGTACTGAGCAGGGCCTTGACCAAATTGCTCCTGTTCATGTTCACCCACTACTCCAGCGCCAAAGACCCCTATGGTTCATGAGTCTTTGAAGGAACTGAGGAGAGTAGGGTGAAGGCTAGAGAGGGCTCATGAAATCTTGCTTGAGGCTGACAAACTTAGATTGATGGATCATTACGTTATCTATCAATCGGCAATAACCCGTAAGAAGGCAGAATTCCTGTCCAGGGAGATTGCTGCTGCTCGGAACCGACCAGCTCAACTCTTTCAGACTGTTGACAGACTGTGCAATCCACTCTGTCTACAGTCTGGAAGAGATTTTTCACAAGTAAAGTGTGATGAGCTTGCTCGGTTTTTCGCTGATAAGATTGCCAGCATTAGGTCGGATATCAGCCAGGCTCACTCTTTAAGGGTTTGCAGTGATCGGCAGGGGGAAACAAACACCTGTGTTGCCTGGTTTGACTTTGGTAGGCTGGAATTCATGGATATTGTGAGGATTGTCCAGACTGTACGTCCAACCAGTTGTAGTTTGATCCGGGCCCTACGCCTCTATTATTAAGTTGCGAGATCTATCTGTCTGACCATTGCTGAAATTGTTTGAAATCTCTGAGCAAGGGATCTTTCCTGATCCCTAAAGGAGGCGGTCGTTCGACCACCCTAAAAACCTTCATTGAACCCGAACTGTCCAGCTAACTACAGACCTGTCTCTAACCTGCCCTTCTTGGGTAAGGTTATTGAAAAGGTGGTTGCACTGCAACTGACGACCATATTACAAATCACAATGTCTATGATACCCTCCAATCGGATTTAGGAAAAGACATAGTACTGAGACTGCTCTTGTCTGGGTTCTAAATGATCTTCTGATAGCGAGAGATCGAAAGGCTTGTACTATTCTAGTCCTTCTAGGACCTCTGCAGCATTCGATACTGTGGACCATGGTGTGCTTTTGAACGATTATGTTCTATCATGGACTGTCTGGTACAGTTCTGCAGTGGTTTCAATCTTTTCTCAAGGGGCGGAGACAGAAGGTTGTCACTGGAATTTATTCCTCTGATACCTTCCTCCTGTCCTGTGGGGTTCCGCAGGGCTCCATTTTAGCACCCATGTTGTTCGCTGTTTATATGCTGCCATTGGGAGACATTATTAGGCAATACGGCTTGGGTTTTCACTCTTATGCAGATGATACCCAGCTGTATTTGTCTTTTAGTCCCGGACAGGAAGATGCAGTCTCTGTACTTAACAGCTGTCTATCCGAGATCAAGGATTGGATGAGTGCCATCTGGCTAAGGTTAAACCCAGATAAGACTGAGGTGTTGGTGGTGGACCCAGGTCGCCTTGAGGCGGATTGTAGGGCTGGGCTTCCTTCGGGCATATGGATCGATGGTGCCCAGCTCTCAACCTCAGACCGGGTGCATAACCTGGGCGTTATTATTGACGATGGTCTGACCCTGAAATTTCAGGTGTCATCCGTTGTCAAATCTTCCTTTTATCATCTTAGGAATATCGCCCGGGTGAAACACCTAGTTCCTCCGGAAGACCTTCCGGTATTGGTCCATGCCTTTGTTATTTCTCGCCTTGATTACTGCAATGCCCTGTACCTAGGGCTACCAGGGGTTGATATCTGCCGCTTGCAGCTGGTGCAGAACGCTGCAGCCAGGCTTTTGACTGGGACATCTATGAGAAGTCATATTCGCCTGTGCTGTGCGAACTGCACTGGCTGCCGTTCAGTGTATGGATCACCTTAAGGTCGGGTTACTGACCTATAAAGCCTCACCTAATAGGGACCGCGGTATCTTCAAGATCTCCTTGTTCTCACTGTCCTCTCGCCGCCTCCACCCGCTGATGAGGGATTGCTAGAGGTTTCCAAGGTTCGCTTAAAAACTTCTGAGCTCGGGCATTTTCTCATGCTGCCCCTACCCTGTGGAATTTCTACCCGGCCAGATACCTAGCTGCCTGACCGTTGAAAGTTTTAAGTTAGAGCTAAAGACTTATTTATTTAAACAGGCATATGGAGAGTGATTCTATTGTGATTATATTGCTACTGTTGTTTTTATGTTATATGTATGTATTTTAATTGTTTTATCTGTACAGCGCTTTGGTTTTGAAAAGCACTTAAAAATAAATTTTACTTACTTACTTACTTACACTATAGAGGGAAAGTCTCTTCATCTTCCTACTGAGCCTGCTCTGATGTTCCTTCCTCCAGGTCAGAGGCATCCTCAGGAATAGCTGAAGCAGTGTTCAAACTGGTAAGGGGGGAGTAGCAGACATGTTTAGGATTCCTTCCCTTTGCCTTTCCAAAAATACTGGAGCTGACACAACAGATGGAGTTGTGGGTATTTGTACTATTTGTTCATTTATTGTTCCTAGTTCATCATTCCCCAGGTGATCAGTTGTCATAGTAGCCCCCCCCATTTCAGCCACTCTCCTAGCAAGCCCTTTAGAAGAAATCACTGTGCATGTGGAGCTTACTTTTGCAGTCCTATGGCATTACTTATTAATTGGGACTGAGGATGCTCCATCTTCATCTCTCCTCCAGTCTGCAGCCATCAAAGAGGCTTTCACTGACCAGTTCTTATTTTCCCAATAGCCAGGGAGCCACATCTTAAGCCAAGTCATTGCTTACCTCAGAATCCTCAGGTTGAGAATGCTACTCCTCAGTTTCTTGCTCAGCTGCATGTCCTTAGCCTTCAGCTACTTCTGGGAGAGTTTCACTAGGAGTGTAAACTGTGTAAAGTTAATTTGCCAGTAGCCCTGCAGCAGGAGCCAAAAACCTCACCATGCCATCAAAACAGCCTTTTGTGAATCCGTCTGTTTCTGACAGCCAGACTCCCAACCCAATACATTTTCCCTGTTCTCGGTTGTGCCCTTGGTGTATTAGGATTTTGACCAATGTCAGCTGTGTGCTTCATATTTACAAGCCAAGAAATTGCCACATCATTCTCCCTGGTACACAACAGCTGAGCTGGCCAGTCAGTTGAAAGGGACAAACCTGGGATAGCTGTTGATGGTGCTGTAATTTATAATAAGTATTTTCTCTATTGCTGATATTTGGCTTCTTCCTAAGCTGTGGGAGTCCATAACTGTTCCTTTTTATCTTCCATAGCTGTTTCCAATTTACGTTCTTCATCATGCAGATGTTTCTGAATATTCTTGTCCTATACCATGTCAGAACTGTCAACTAGCGATGCAGTGACATTTTACTATGCAGGTGAAATTGCTGCAAAGTTGGCAATTTTGCTGTACATAGCAGTTCACATAATTTTTCAAAATAACCCATAATTTGCCATTTGTGACGTCACCTAGCTTTGGGGGGTTTTAAGTGAAAATTGCACTTAAAAACCCAAAAGCAAGTAAAGGTCACAAATGGAGAATCCTCCCTAAACACCACCCCTGATCTATCCCTGGTGTCTAGTGGTCCCCCACCCTGTTAGGTAGTAACCCCATGCCTTTCCCCCAACCCCAAGTTGGATCCAGTTAAAAAATATATTATTTTCCCTTATGTCTAGTGGCCCCCCATGCTGCCAGGTAGTACCCCACCCTGCTCCCCCAAAGCCGAGTCAGATCCGTTTAAAAAAATATATTCTTTTCCCTGGTGACTAGAGGCCCTCCACCCTGTTGGGTAGCACAGTGGTAACTCTACCTCGCTCCCCTCAACCCGAGTCGGAGCCATTTAAAAAATTATATTCTTTTCTCTAGTGTCTAGTGGCCCCAACCCCCACCCTGTCATGTAGTACCTCCACCCTGCTCCCCACCAACCTCGACCAGAGCAGGCCACTGGCACATCCCTCCACTTACCTCCATGTCTGGTAGCCCTCCTGACTCAGCTCAATGAATGAGTGTGTGCTTGTACAAGCACGCACTCATTCATTGACAAGTCATGGTAATTTATTCAGTCCTGCTGGGTGTACAGAAGGGAGGGGCTGCTCCAGTGTCTTGTGGGGTGTGTGGGGGAACAGCATTGTGGTATAACAGCATTGTGACCCTGAGGAGTCCACAATGCCATCCCCCTGTCCTGCCATCCCCACCACTGACCAGAGCAGCCCTCAACAAACCCTCAACAAACAACAAACCCCTTCCTGCCCCCGCACCTCCATCCCACCCCCTTTCCCACAGAACCCAGCGAAAATAATAAACAAGTTAGAAGGCAAGGCAGAATTCCCATGGTATCTGAGCTATGGCAAACATATAATGAGATTAAAGGGCTTCAAGGAGTTCTCAGCATTCTCTGTATCTCTCAGGTCTGTCCTGATGGTGGACTATGTGTTTCTCAACTGCCAGAGCATGTAAAATCCCCTGTTGCCATTCACAGTACGACAATATGTTATCCATCCAATGGTGAAGAATGATGAGTTTGGCAGTCATCAAGATTAAGGCCATATAAGCTTTTAGGGGGCCAAAAAGCACATGTGGGAAAACATCAACAAGACAGACCTGTGGGGTAAAGAAGGAGTCCAAACCTGACCAGGTCTAGAGAGTCATGGATAGTCTACCAAAAAGGAATGACCTTGGGTCAATCCCAAAGAACATGTTTAAGGGAGCCCACCCCACAACCACATCAGGAACACTCCACTGAGGGTTTGCATCCCATCCTAAACTGCTTTTGAGGAGTATAATATAGATTGTGTAAAATGCAAAATTGTGTAAAACGATACTTATCCTGCTTAATATATTTATAAAGTTGCTTCCATAACAATTGCCATTCCTTAGAATCAAGCTGCAAATTCAAAGCCTGTTACCAATAAAAGCAAACGCCCTGTAAGCTTTCAGGATTGTTGGATTGGAAACAAATATAAAACTTGGAGGTGGGACAAGGTTGCTAAGCAAGCAACACAAATTCCGAGAAAAGGGGGTTAGATTGGGTGTTCGAAGCCTGTGGGCCCAAAAAACTGGTAATTGCTGTGGAAAGTTGAAGGTGTTTAAACTGGTGGTAGACAGGAGTGGAAAATCATTGTTGTATTTCTCCAGAGGAAACGATCTTACCATTGACAAGAAAGAACCCCAAGGAAGCATGCCAGAGCAGGGACAGAAGCTGAAAGAGATGTGTCAGCTGGCTATACAAATATTAGGATTGCCCATGATAGGTTGTGACAGGTCTCTAGACCAGTCAACCCTCAGATATAAGCATAATTGTTTAAGAGTTTTAAATGACCACATCAGAGGAGTGTTATTCGATTGTGATGAAAGAGAAGAAGTTGACACATACAAAAAAATAAAAAGTTGTAAACCATGTTTGAGACAAACTTTGGACTCTAACAAGAGCTAGAGGGGGAGGTAAGCCCAATCTGAGAAAGTATCTAGAGACTGGCTCCATTTAAGAGCTTGCTGCTGTGAGGTGCACAGTAATATCTACAAAATTAAGTAAACTAAGACCCCCTCTCTCCTTTAGGAGCATCAATTTGAAGTATAGCCAGTGAGCAGTCCTTTTTTTCCATAGGAATTCTGAAATAAGGAGTCAGGAAAAACAAACTTTGAGGAAATAAAGGCCAAGCATACCCAATGGGTATAAAATGTTAGGTAGGATGCTCATTTTAATGATATTAAGTACCCCAAAGGGAGATAGGAAGGACTGTCCACCTCTTCAAATTGTCTTTAATCGTTGACAGTAAGGGTGAAAAATTCCTTTTTGTTTTGCCAACTCAGAGATAGATCGAGAGATACGGATCCCCAATATGTAATAGCACAATGTTCCCGGATCACAAATATGTAATAGCACAATGTTCCCAACAAAAAACAAAATATGTTCTTTAGAAACATGAACATTCATGGGTAGAACTTGGGTTTTGTCAAGATTAAGTTTATATCTGGCAATGGTAGAGAACTGTTGAATTTCCCCTAGGGTGTCAGGAAGCAAAGACATAGGAGATTCAACATGAAGAAGAAGATCATCTCCATATGCTGACAATTTGTACCTGAAGCCTCCCACTAAGATTCAATGAATTGCAGGATTTTGTTGAATCTTAAAGAGGAGACACTCCAGGTACAAATTGAATAGAAAAGGGGAAAGGGGATACCCATGTCTGATGCCACGCTGAAGTGACACGGGGCAGATAAAACCCCACTGCATCTAATTCTCACCATTGGTTTGTGGTATAATATCTTTATCCAGGCATAAAAAGCATCTGGGAAGCTGAACTTCTCAAGAGTGGCAAAAAGGAAAGATCATGAAATCCTATCAAAATATTTTTCTGCATCTAGGGAGACCAGAACAGCTAGTGTAGCACTCTCCCCAGATCAGACAGAGTAATTTACACAAACAGTCATTAGAATGGTGCCCTGACATAAAGCCAATCTGTTCTGGGGAGCTCAAGCCATCCTCAAACCTGGAGCAACAGTTGCTGAGGATCTTAGATAATATCTTAAAATCCATATTAAGGAGAGATATTGGGCGATAACTGCCTGGAGGGAGTTCAACCTTCTCCGGCTTAAGTATGAGGGATTTCCAGGCCTGAGTGAGGGAGGACTCAGTAAGGCTAGAGGAAAGAAGACAATTGAACAAACAGGTTGGAAAAGGGGCTAAAATATCTACAAAAGTAATATAAAAAATGTTACGAAAGCCATCTGGGCTGGGAGGTTTCTCTTTTGGGAGATGCTCAATAATCTGGTGAACATCAGAACATGTTATAGGGGATTTTAAGAAGTCCTGTTGTTGATTCGACAGAGTGGGTTAACCAAGTGAAACTAGGTACTTCTCAATATTTTGCAAGAGGGCCAGGGAGGTAAGTTCTTGACTATATAAAGAACTGTAGTGTCTCAGAGATGAGTGAGAATGGGATCCCCAGAGGTGGGCAGAAGACTAGATAGCCTTAATTGAGTCCATTTGCTTTAAATGGACTGCCAAAAGTTTTCTGGCTCTCTTGCCAATCTCCAGGTGGACAGCATAATCAGCTTTGCCAACTAAGCCCATAGAATTGAGCCCTAAAATCATTTAGACAGAACCAGGAGGCAGGATCAGATTAGAAAGAGAGGGAGTGTTCAGTTGTATGGATTTGAGAAAGGAGGTCATCCATTTTCTGAGTACAACGTTTCTTGTTTGTAGTGCCAAGTCTATTTCTTGTTTGTAGTGCCAAGTCTAATGCACTCTCCCCTAATCATGCACTTCAGAGCAGCCCAAAGGACATCGAGGGCCATAAACGAGCCTTCATTTTCTTGCAAAAAATTGTTAAGATATTGCTGAAGGGCTTCCCATGAATTGCTGTCTTTAAGGAGGAAGGGGTTGAGACACCAAAGTCTATCACTCTCCTCCTGATCCAGAGGGAATGGTCCAGCATCACTGGTGCATGGTCTGAAACAACCATAGGTTGGATAGTGCAAGCCAACAATTCAGAAAGAGTGTTCTTACTGATGAGTAAAAAAACAATACAGGAATATGTGGAGTAGGGGACTGAGAAAAAGTATAATGGCAAATGGTAGGGCAGAGAATGCCCCAGGGTTCAACTAAACCTAGGGTGTCCACTAAATCCTGCATTCCCCTCTGTCCTGGGGTGAAACCTTTACGAAAAGTACCTGATTGATCTGAATCAGTTTGGAGGACCAAATTCCATTCCCCCCCTCCCCAAGAAAGAATGAGCAAACTGGTATAAGACTCCAACTGAGTGACAATGTCAGATAAAAAGGGTGGGGAGTCAACATTAGGGCCATACAGAGTACCCAACAAGACTTCTATTAAGTCAAGGTGCCCACGTAGCTACAACAAACATTCCTCAGGGTCCCAGAGTTTCTTAATCAGGCTAAATGTAGTGCATTTACAGTATCAATTATGATAGCAACACCCCCTTTTCTCTTACCACAGCCCGCTCCAAAAGCCTGTCCAACCTACTCCCTATGGAAAAATAAGATATCTTCCCTATGCAGGTGAGTCTCTTGAAGAAAATCTACTCCTGGTTGGGACTTCTTAAGATGTTTCAATACCATAGCTGTCTTCCATTGAGTCTGGCCCCCCTTGGTGTTCCAAGTAATAAATCTAAAGCGAGTACCCATGTTTGCCATGAAGATAGAAAAGATTGAAAAGAAAGTGAGAACCACTGCCCCACAACCAAAACTAAATATTAAACCAGCTGTGCTTCATTCCCTCCCTAACGGTATGCACCTCCCATGGCAAAAACTCTACAGTGATACTAACATACTATTTGCCAGCAGATTAGGCCTTACGGTCTATAGAGTCTGCTCGAACCTTAGATCCTTAGTTGGGTGCCAAGGCCCTCCCATCCTTTGTGCTCCAGAAACCCCTATCATCCATCCCCACCCCCCTGGGACAGGCCATCATCTGTTACATCCACTTTCTGTGTCTGTCCAACCCTCTCTTGAAGCCCTCCACTGTGGATCTCTGAACCAGCTCGCCAGGCAATGTATTCCAAGGGTCCACCACCCTCTCAGTGAAAAACCTCCTCCTCTCTTCCCCCCCTCACCCTTCCACCTTCCAACTTCAAACCATGCCCTCTGGTGATACCTCCCTGCTTTAGTCTAAAGATCCCCTCCATGTTTACCCTATTTATTCCCTTGAGGTATTTGAAGACCTCAATCATGTCCCCCGTCTCTCCTCTCCTCCAGTGAAAACAGGCAGAGCTCCTCAAGTCTGTCCTCATACATCAAATCCCCTAGCCCTCGTATCATCTTAGTTGCCCTCCTCTGTACCCTCTCCAGGAGCTGTATGTCCCTCTTAAAGTGTGGTCTCCAGTACTGTACACAGTACTCAAGGTGTGGTCTAACCAGTCCATTGTACAACAGCAGAATCACTTCCTTGCTCCTAGAGGTGATCCCCCTTACGATGCATCCCAACATCCTGTTTGCCTTGCTAGCCGCTCTCCTGCACTGCTCAGAGTTATTCATACATGCATCCACCATGACCCCTAGGTCTTTTTCCCCTATTGAGGCCTCCAGCGCCTCCCCTCCCAGGGTGTACCTGTGTTTAGGGTTTTCCCGACCAAGATGCAACCTTGCACTTGGTGATATTGAAATTTAATTTCCATGTGTGAGCCCAGCTTTCCAGGGTGTCCAGGTCCCTTTGCAGGCCAACCTCCCCTCTCTCCCTCCACTACTGCTCCCATCTTGGAGTCATCAGGAAGAGACTCATTTTACACCTATACCCTCCTGATGTCCGATATGTATGCATTAAACAGGATCAGACCCAGGAACCGAGGCCTGCGGTACCCCACTACCAACCTCTCTAGGGTTGAGAGCTCTCCACAGACCACTACTCTCTGGGTGCGTCCAGCTAGCCAGTTTTCAATCCATCTGACCATCAAAGGGCCTACTCTAACCCCATCAGTTTCTCCACCAGACCATTGTGGGGACAGAGTCAAACGCCTTGCTGAAGTCCAAGAATAATACATCCATAGGCTTTCCCTGTCCAGTTCTGATGTTACCCATTCGAGAACTCCACAAGGTTGGTTTGACATGACCTACCTAGTACAAACCCATGTTGCTGACTATCCAGACCTCCCACCTCCTCCAAGTACACCCCCAATCATTCCTTTAGTATACTCTCCATTAATTTTCCCACCACCGAGGTCAAACTGATGGATCTATAGTTACCTGGTACTTTCCTCAACCCCCCTTTATGGATTGGCACCACATGTGCCTCTCGCCAATCCCTAGGTACCCTCCCTGTCTCAAGTGACCTGTTGAAGAGCTCTGCCAGGGGTGCAGCCAGTATGTCCGCTAATTCCCATAGTACTCTCGGATGAATGCCATCCAGCCCAGGAGATTTGTCTTTCTTTAGGGCCTTGAGGGCTAACCACACCCTTTTGACAGAGATAGCATCATCCGTCCCCTCCACCTTACTGGCCTTTTTATCCTTATCCAGATGTGACACCCCTGGGGTACCTCTCCCTCCCTCTTGCTCCATTTCTGTTGCTCCCCTGATCCCACTTACTGCCGCTTCTATCCCCTTCGTGCCTTGCTTTGTAGATATCCCATCCCCCTCCCTAGTGAACACAGAGGCAAAGTACTCGTTAAATACTTCTGCCTGGTCCCTCACCTCTTCCACCCACCATCCTTCTGATCTCAATCTGCTGAGATGGCCCTTAGTATTTCTCCACTCCCCAATGTACTACCGGAAGAACCCCTTTTCCTCTCCATGTATCTCCTGCGCCAGCCGCTGCTCTTTACTGGACTTTGCTCCCCTCACCATACGGGTGACTTTTCTAGATGCAAGATGGTACACTTCCTTATCCCTATCCCCTCTTGTTGTTTTATATTTTTTGTAGGTCGCTCTTCTTTCTCTGACTGCTACCTGTACCTCACTGGACCACCAGCATGGTTTATGTGACCTTGCTCCCTTACATTTCAACTTAGCGCGATCCTGACTGCCCTCATGAAGTCCCCGCTTTATGACCTCCATCTCCTTTCCACACTTGTCATTGATGTAATCCCTTCAAGTGATCCTGAGAATATTTCCCATGCCCACAAAGTCTGCCCCTGAAGTCCACTGCCAGTGTCCTAGATCTCCCCTCCCCCATGCTTATTTGAAACCAGACAGTATTGTGGTCGCTCCCAGTCAGGGGTCCTGTACAACCATGTCCCTTACCAGATCCCCATCTGCCAGAACCATGTCCAGGACATGCCCCTCCCTTGTGGGCTCCATCACATGCTGTGTTAAGAACACATCCTGGAAACCATCCAGCAGCCTCTGCTCCTTGGCCACCTTAGAGGACATGGTTCCCCAGTTTGTACCTGGCATATTAAGGTCCCCCATCAACACCACTCCTTCCGCTTTTGGTCCACACTGGACAGTGATGTTGTCCAGCAAACCATCCTCTAGAACATCACTCATCCCGGGGGCCTATATACTACACCCAGCTTGACCTTATCTCCTGCTGGGGATCGTAAGGTGACCCATAAGGCCTCCACGTTTCCCACTGCCTCTTCTACCCTAGCAATTTTTATGTCATCTCTAATGAACATAGCCACTCCACCCCCTCTGCCCTCCTTTCTATCCTTCCTAAGCATAGTGTACTCCCGCACGTTTAGGTCCCAGTCATGGTTTTTGTTGGCCCACGTCTCCGTGACTGCTGCCACATCCACCCCCCTCGAACAGCATGGCCTGGAACTCTGGCAACTTGTTTCCCAAGCTCCTGGCATTTACTAACACCAACCCCCACCCCTTATCCCTGATCCTCTTTGTCGAACCCCACCCAGATTCCTTATACTTCCATCCTCCCTCTGCTCCTCCTGAAACCTCCACCCCCAGTCTGTTTCCCCTCCCCTTGGGCTTGAGCTACTCCCTCATCTGGAGGAGGGCTTCTGGTCAGCCCCTCCTTATCCCTTCCCCCTCACAGGTTTAAACCCCACCTTTCTTGAATGTAGTCAGCCATCCTGTTTAAGGACTTCCTTCCCTAATGGGGCAAGATGAAGCCTGTCCTTGGCATATAGTCCCTATCCTCCCAAACTCCATTCCAGTTCCCTAACACCCCCAACCCACTCTCTTCACCCCACTTCCTGAGCCAGTCATTAACATCTGTGAGCTTCATTTTTTTCTCCACTGAGGCCTTTGGTACTGGCAATATCTCCGAAAAGGAAACGTTGCATCCATTATCCCAACAGACTCTGGCAAGTTCTTGGAACCTTGCTTGGATTTCCAAAACGCTATTTCCCTCTAGATCATTAGTTCCCAAATGCACCAGGACATCCAGTTTCCCTCCACAATCCCTAACCATTTCATACACCATGAACTTTGCTCTGTGCACTGTCAGCCCAGAGATACTCACTACCTTCACCTGGCTATGACATCCACCCCCCACCTCCCACTGGATACCCTAACCATCGAGTCTCCCAATAACAGAACCTTAACACCGCCATCATCCTTATGGTTACCTCCACTATGCCCTCTCAGCCCCCCTTCCCCCCTTTATTCATGATTTCAATTCCATTGGAGTCTTCCTGCCTTATTAGAGACCCCCTTGTCACCCTCCCCTTTCTGTCTCCCTCGTTATTTTGCCCACTTAACTCAAACCCCCTCTGAATAGGTGTCCCCTTTAACCCTCTCTTATCTGAACCATTTATCTTGGCCCTGATCGTTTCCCCTTCCTCCACACCGCCATCCTCCCCCATTGTAATAGTACCCCTGCCTCCAGAGGCTCTCTGTGGGTCCCCTTAGCTAGGGCCCCAACCTTGGTACAGACCCCCTGCTGAAGGGGCCTCTCCACCTCCTTGTCTCCCAGTTTCTCCCAATCATGCTCTCCTCCCTCATGTCTGCAATATGTTGCATCTCCCATTTGCTTAACATTTATGTTTCCCTTCTCCCTCTGGGAATATTTCCATCCTTTCCATTGCGGATTTTGTTCCCTATGGGTATCCGACTCCCTCCCGGCCTCTGTAAGTTTACTCATTTCCACCAACCCTTCCTCGCCCTCTAGGTTGCTTAGTAGCTCAAATTTATTGTGACACTCTATGTCAGCCTCCATCAAGTAACCAGAGTTTCCCCTGACTGCACCTCTGAACTGCCCCTCTTCTTCCCCTCTTGCTCTGTTCACCTTAGGAGCTCCCTTCTCAAAGTCTGCTGTTTTAGGCTTCCGCACAACAGCCCCTCATGACTCTTCCCCCTCCACTCTTTTTGTATTCAGAATGTTCCCCTCGTACTCTTTCCCCTTAGCGTCAACATCCCTATCTAAGGGTCCTCTGTCCCTAATATCCCCCATCCTGCTTGCTGTAACATAACGTACTGTAATTTCAGAGCATTGCCCCAGCCTCCCCTCAGCCCCACCCTTCTGCTGCCCATATCTACACCCCTTATCCTTGGACACCCCCCAGCTCCCCCAGCTTACTCCTTAACCAATATACCTCACTCCTGATACAAGATAGCTGTCTACAGAGTGGGCAGCCTCCCTCTCTCCAGGCCCAATTGAGAATTATTGCCATCCCACAGCCTGTGCAGCCTACAACCCTTCTGAAGATGCCTGCCATGGTGGAATATGGCCACCCTGTTTATCCCCCTCTGTTTATAATGGCACACCCCCTTTTCTCAGTCCCTTTCCCCTGGAATACAGTTTCTGTCTATACTGACTGCAGTTATTTACAAACCCAATTTCAACCCCACCAATAAAGTTCCCAAGTCTCACAAACACATACAGTCCAGTGTGTGTTCAGTCCCACTAACAGTGTGTGTATGCAGACATCAGGTATCGTATGATGTCACAGGCCCACAAGCTCCTGTTGCTTTGAATTTCATTCCCAAACAGAAATACTCAGCCCTTCAATCCCAACCCCCAGTGGCTTTTCAGTATTTAAGAAAGCCTACAAAACAGGGTGGGTGAGAGGGCTCTTACCAAACATCAGGCAAACAACACATTTAAATTTCACTCTAATTATCGCTGCCAACTGTTCCCAAGCCTCCAAAGTTACAATATCACAGCCCAAGTAACAATATAACCCCAGACCTCTGTCCTTACCAGCCTACTGCTTATGTTCCCAAGTGAACAATGAAAGCCAAGGTAATTCCTGTTAAAGACAAGGTAATTCCTGCTAATGTCCCTTCCCCCTAACACCAGGCAAACAACACATTTAAATATCACTCTAATTATCACTGCCAAACAACTGTTCCCAAGCCTCCAAAGTTACAATATCACAGCCCAAGTAACAGTTCTAACTCAAGGTAATAACTTTTAACACAAAGAACTAATTTCACTTACAAAACTATTCAAATATTTCAGTTAAAACAGAATATAACCCCAGACCTCTGTCCTTACCAGCCTGCTGCTTATGTTCTCAACTGAACAATGAAAGCCAAGGTAATTCCTGTTAAAGACAAGGTAATTCCTGCTAATGTCCTCCCCTAACACCGGGCAAACAACACATTTAAATTTCACTCTAATTATCACTGCCAAACAACTGTTCCCAAGCCTCCAAAGTTACAATGTCACAGCCCAAGTAACAGTTCTAACTCAAGGTAATAATTTTTAACACAAAGAACTAATTTCACTTACAAAACTATTCAAATATTTCAGTTAAAACAGAATATAACCCCAGACCTCTGTTCTTACCAGCCTGCTGCTTATGTTCCCAAGTGAACAATCAGTAATGTACAGTATGTCGCTGCCAACAACAGTGCCATGTTGCTGTAGGGGTTGAGCCCTGGACCGGGCAACACTTTCCTCTGTCCTGCACCCCCTCCCTGAACCAACCCAGACTCAGAGTTGGTATCCATAGAAACGGGGGTTCAGGGGGCAAAGCTCTTGTGAAGAAAAAGCATTCCCTGCTGTCCGCAGCTCCCTGCCAACTGCAAATTGCAGTCGACAGGGAGCCTTGCACTGCGATGCCAGTTGATGAGTTATTTGTATACTCGGTATCGTAGATCCCTCCCTAACCTTCCCAAAAATATAACAAGTAGGACAAGTATGAATACTTTAACATACCAAGCTGCAGAACACCCACTAAAACTGTAGCTCCCCCCCTCCCAAAAGAAATAGCACAATACCCAAATCCCACAAGAAAAATAGTTATTTACCCCCGGTCCAAGAGATTGCACTCCCAAATTATCCAGGCCTGTGAAGTGTTCAAAGGTTCCCACTTTCAGAACTCCCCTCCCCCCATAAATCCAGAACTCTTGACCTCTTGTTTGAGATGCTGGAGTCTCTGAATTGCTGAAACTAAGAAATGCATTGAATCCTACAAGAACTGAAACCCCCTTCCCCCCACTAATATGTTAATGTTCCATAATGCATATATAAACTAAACAGCTACCAAGCATCAGCTAAAGGAGGGGAACAAAACAACAATTCTAAGAGTAATATTAAAGTATCTAACATTAGTGTAAGCTGGTGCAATCAATAGTAAAGGCAATATCTAAAAATTCTAAGCAGATCCACCAACCATTTCTACAGCCAAAATGTTTCTTTAGAGATGCTCCCAGGTAAGAGAAGTGGATGAAGTTACCTCTAGAGCACTAACAAAGTAAAA
The DNA here is from genome assembly GCA_016271365.2 of Neoceratodus forsteri. NCBI lineage: Eukaryota > Metazoa > Chordata > Ceratodontiformes > Ceratodontidae > Neoceratodus > Neoceratodus forsteri. The sequence continues at coordinate 802,112,954 of CM057454.1, forward strand.
TTTTTCAGAAATATTATAAATTATTGAAGGCAGGGTCAGAGTGGTCTGGAAATGCCGCCTCTCCTCAGCAGCACATCACGTGGCTCCCAGTTAAGTAATTTCTTTGGACCAGAGTTCTTCACAAGCTGCAGGCCCTTTGCCCTGCATTACAGATATTCTAGGCTGCCCCTTTTCTGTTGAGTCTCTCTCTTTCCCCTATGGGCTGACTCATAGCTCCACACCCATTAGAATCCAAAAAACTGCAATCCTAACCAGCTAAATGTACCCCAAAAATCCCCTCCCCCGGGCTATGCTTGGAAAGAAGGATCTCCCCAGTCTACCTGTTGCGTCCTGTTTCTCTTCCTCTTTCCATGGTGATAAATGAAAACAGCTCAATAGCCCACAAGTGCCCCACACCCATATCAGACTAACAAACTCACATTTGGGTCATGCTTTATAAAACTACCTTGTATTAAAACAGCGAACTGCCACATTTCCAATTTTAAACAACCTGTTCCCAATAAAAATTCCGGTTTTCAACATATTTTACAAGCAATATGCCACATAATCAATTATCAATAGCCATGTCATATCACATATTATATTTTGTTAGTGTGTTACTAAGAGAAACTTTCTTCTATTTTCTTACCACACCTGTTGTTCCCCAGACAAAAATTCCCTCCTTTACTAGATTTACCTCCTGCAAAACCTCACCAAACAAACCTCTGCAACAAAAACATGCTGACTGATGTGCTATCCAACTACAACTTGTTAGTAAGCAAAAAGAATAAGGATTCCCTCATCTATGCAGCCCTTCTAACCCCATTCCTTCTCTTTCTTTTCTAGCCAATCCTTCACTCCTTTATCTTTGTCCCTCCCTTTCCTGCCCATCAAGTAGCCCACCCCCTTTCTTTGTTTCCTAGCCCTCCCATCCCCATCCCTCCCTCCCCCATTATTCTCCTCTCTAAAAACTGAGCCCTCCCTCCCTTGGTCAGGTGATCAGGGTCAAACAGGCCTGCCTCTTTAATCAGGCAAACCCTTGGTCATCATAGCCAATGCCTTCAGCAAAGACTTTTCTGGCATATCTGTCTATTCCAGCTTTTCTCTACTGCTATGGTCAAGTCTGGTCAGTAATGCCCTCCTACTGCTACTATTATACCTGATCAAGATTTTGTTTTCCTTTAGTTCGGTGTTGCAAGAAAGGATAGGTGAATTTGGTAACAAATATTGTGTGACTATGAATGAATATGAGAACTGAATATATTTTGAAGAAGCCTATGCCCAGTTGTGGGTTTTTGTGTCTAAAACAGAGAAAACAATATTTTAATGGAAAACTGATTTATTTTCACGTAGTTACATTGTTGCTAGGTAGATTAGGGCTGGTCAGTTATGAATTGTGCAATTTCTAGATAAATAATCAATGGTCAGGCATTGTGTTTTAACCAATGAAGTTATTTGAGTTAGTCATTTTTTTATACCCCATTTTATAATTGCTTACCAATTCTTTTTTATTTTTGCTTTAAATACTTGCACATATTCTTTGAGTAAATTCCCCATCCTAACTTGCAGCTCTTAGTGATCAGACCTTTAATCCTAATCTTTAATTTAGAGTCCCCCATCCATTTTACATTTGCCACTACATAGCCTATCCCTGTTTTATGTTTAAATCCCAAGTATTTTTGGTACCTCCAATTCATTAAACCCTGTCCTAATCCTATCTATGGAGCAAACTGGATTACCTGTTCTGGAGAGGGGTGCATAGTGTAGGCCTACCTCCAGTGGTTACCTAGAAAACAAAATGAAATAATTTCAGGGAGACATAGAGAATGTTTAGTAACAAATAAGTTAGGTTTAAATTATTTATAATTAGAAATTGGATACTTATCTGACAAATAAGTATAGATATCAAATTAGACCTTAGAAAAAAATGAACCATGGATTAAATAAACTTTCTAGAAACAAAATAAATAGAAACAGAGGAAATGAAAAACATTAAGGTTAGAGTGAAAAAATGTAGGGATAATGTGGACTGAAATGGAAAATAAAAAAAACAAGACAGAATGTGCGAGTACTGACATGTAGTTTGCTAGTAAGTGTTTTTTTTTATTAAAATAGGAATTTCTCTGGTGGTACATTATTTAGTATAACTAGTATTTATATAGCCCCAGTGCTCCATTGGCATTTTAAAACAAAAACCAGTGATGACCACTCCCCCCACACATAGCTGTACACACAACACATTTGTAAGCTTGTGAAAAGCCCCGCTCAGTGGTGCAGGGGGGAGTGCATCACATTCCCACTGAGTGTCCTGGGTTTACTGCACTAACCCACCAACCTACTTTAATTCAATGGGGCAATCGGGGCACTACAGAAGAAGCTCACCTATGCTCCAAAAGGGTGGGTGATCAATTTTGGCTGCACCAGCACTTTCTGCAAGTAGTGGGGAGGCCATGCTATCTTGGCTGACCATGAGATATGGATCCCTGCACCAGTGGCTGGAGTGGCATCAAAGACACAGATGTTAACATCCAGTGTGCTGTGTGTGCAGGGAACAAATGGGTAGGATGCCCAATTGACTATAATAATACTGGGTACTGCACATACCCATGCCACTTGGCCTGTCTCAGCACACCCTCCTTCCCAACAATGACATGGCACACTATTGCTCATGGGCTGACTTCTGAGTTGGTCAGTTTGGGTCCTACTATGGAGGGACATCTCTGTAGGGCAATGGTCAAGGACTGGAGATATGCTGGCAGATGCAGTTTAGAACCAAATCCACAGCAAGAGATTATAAGGACTGGCCATACAGTATAAAGGCAGAGGAGTAATGCATCACTAGGGAAGGGGAAAAGTATATATAAAAAAAAAACTTAAGCAAAGACCAACGTCCCACTCATCCAACTGCACATTTCAATAGGTGATTACTCTTTTTCATTCATCTAGCTGCAGATATGACATTTAAACTGATTCCACCCCCTCCTCCCTCACACACAATGCTGGATACACAGAACCCAGTTTCACTGGTGACCCCTTCTCATCCACTCACCTCACCTGACTGCACAGTATTTCAACTGATTACCACCATCATCAGCTCCTGACTCACCTTGCTGCATAAAAAATATTTTAGCAATGACCCTTACTCCTCTCCCACATTCACCTACATATACTCACTCACCTGCAAATAAAACAATTTCACAGTATGTTTGGGATCACCTATGGCACTGGCAGGTCTTGCTTTCATGTTCATCCATGTCGCCGAGAATCTGCACCTACATCAGCATGCTGGAAACAAATGCTGGAATGCCTGAGTACTGAGGTTCATACTGAGGTAGAGTCAGGAGTGAAAGGAGAAGTTGCCCATGGTAGCTCCTATCATTGAACCCATATAGTAGACATCTTGAGTTTTTTTAGTAACCACTCATTAAGTCTATTTTTGAAGATGCTTTTTGTTTTACTACTGATAATCTCAAGAGGTAGTGCATTCCATCTAGTGACTACCCTTTGTGTGAAATAAAACTTTCTTTTTTTAGTGTTATGTCTGGAGAAGGAAAGCTGAACAGGATGACTTCTAGTCTCTATTGTGTCTTGTTTGAAGTTTTTTCTTTTTGCAGTTAATCTTTTTTATTTTATTGAGGAGTGAATACAGTGGTAGCAGCAGAGTACACAATACATGAGTTGTTTACATATCAGTACATTTTACATCACTTGTGATTAGGCAGACAGAATTTAAACTCTTAGGAACATAGCATTGACTTGTACGTGCATATCTTAGTATAGAGACCAGCAAACTAGTCCAAACAGCATAAAATATCAAGCTAGTTGCAAGGACAGTTCAGGGGGAGTTTCAATAAGTCATTCCTATTGGATACCACTGGGGTGGGAGTGGGACTTGTGATACGAGCCATATATGGAGCCCAGATTTTAACAAAGGCTGTGCTTGTCTTCTTGGCAAAATAAATAAGATGGGTACTAGAGACCAAAGTCTCCATTGCTTTTAGCCATGCTTGGAAAGTTGGAAGGCTTTGTATCCACCATTTCATTAGAATAAGTTGGAAAAATTCCTCCGAAGCCTGCGTGAGCCATATCAACAGTTCCTTAGTCATCGGCTCACTGTCTGAAACGACCCCAAGAAGCCAAAAAGAAGGGAAGTGAGGCAAGGTGCATACCAAGGTGTGGGAACAGAAGTGAATCACTTTCCCCCACAATCCTTGCAGGGTTTGCAGCTCCACAGTATGTGTAGTAGATCAGCCCCTGTAGCCTGGCTCCTCCAGCACTGGTTGCTGGATAATAACCCTATCTTATGCAACTGGTAGGGGGTTCTATACCATAGGTGTAGAACTTTGTTTTTAATAAGAAGGCTCCCTCTGGTCCACACAGGCCTTGTGTGCAAGCTGCCAACAGTTGGACCATTCCTGAGGGGTAATTGAAATGCCAAGCATTTTTTCCCACCTGATTTTAGCTGGCAAAGATGGATCTGCATCAGAGTCTCTAACCCATTTTTGAATCATACCTGCTAACCCTTTGCTTTATTTAGACCATCGGGAGATTGGGAGTGTTTCCTTAGAAGGGCCTAGGTGAACCTTGCAACTCATACACTTACAGTTATTTCTAGACCAGACACCATATAAGCTTCGGAGCTGCAAGTATTGCTGGAAACATTCTTTGGGCAAAGAATGTTGATCTCTTAAATATTGAAAATAAACAAAGGTTTTTTTGTCATCCTGAACTAAATCATGAGATGTATTTATCTGGCAAGCAGTCTATACCGGCCAGTAAAATGGCTTCTGGTCTATTGTCAAAAATGGATTGTTCCATAGCGGAGTGTGTAGGCTCAAACTCAAGCATCTTTGATTACCTTTGCCCAGGGATTTCCATGCTAGGTGACTGTCCCTTATAGTCCACCATCTCTGTGCAAATCTGGGGGGGGGGGGTGCCCCAAAAAACAAAGAGGAGAGATATTACCCATCACAGTGTTCTCTAACTTAACCCACCAAGGGGATGGGTGAGGTGACCCTCCAATTCCTTTGCAAGTTTTGGCTATCAAAAATGCTTGAGAGTATCTTCTGAAATCCAGAAGATTCCACCCCCCTCTAGTCCACGGTGCTCTTAATTTCGCCCTGCTATATTGAGGCTTGCTGGGACCCCATAAAAACCTGTTCATTAAAGTGTGAAACTTATGTGCCCACATCTTAGAAATCAAAAGGGGGAGGTGAGAGACCAAGTAATATACTTTAGGGGTGAAAATCAGCTTCAAGGAGGCAATCTTCCCTGCCATGGATAGGTGTAAGTGCTCCCAACTTTTCACATTATTAGCCAGCTGGGACCATATTGGACCAAAATTCTTATCCGCCATAGAGGTTAGATCTGTGGATAACCTTATCCCTAAATATTGAATATCCTGATGGACCCACTTGAAACCAGAGAACTGAATCACGTTATTAGACGTATGAGAGTTAAGTGGCAAAATCTCTGATTTGGTGTTATTCATATGAAGGCCGGATATGTCCCCAAATGTGGCGAGCGTGTCCAGAAGGGGATGGAGACTCTCTTGGACATCACTAGTAAGAATCAGACAATCATCTGCATATGCTTTAGAGTAATAGCTCTGGTTTCCCACCTGAATCCCTTGGATACTGGGATGAGCACGTAAAGCCGCAGACAAGGGTTCCATAGCCAACACAAAAAGTAGGGGGGACAAGGGACATCCCTGCCTGATACCCCTATAAAGTTGAAAGGGGGGGGACATCATGGTGTTATTGAGCACCTTGCCCACTGGGAGTTGATACAAGGTGCGTATCCACAAAGAGAAATATGGACCTATGTTAAACCTCTTCAGGACTGCCTGCAGAAACTCCCACTCCACTGAATCTAAAGCTTTTTTGAAATCTATCATAATAATGGCTGCAGGAGTGGGGAGTTTCGTCGCCACCTGTATCAAAGTGACCAGGGCCCTCACATGATCTGAGCTATGTCTCCCTTTAATAAAGCCCACCTGAGAGGGATGGATAATGAGAGGCAGTACCTTTACTAGTCTGGTTGCCATTGCTTTCGCAAGTATTTTGACATCTTCATTAATCAGAGAAATTGGCCTATAAATGCTTGGGTATGTCTGGTCCTTGCCCTCTTTTGGTAGTATGGTAATCACTGCCTCTCTTAGGGAAGGTGGAAGTTCACTCTTACTCTGGACTTCCTTAAACGTCTCTAAGAGAGGTGTACAAGCCTATAAAAATCAGCGGTAAACCCGTCACTCCCTGGTGCCTTATGAGGGGCCATACTATGAATTGCCTCGAGTAGTTCGTCCTTGGAGAGTGGAGCATCTAGTGCTTGGTTTTGAACCAAGGTCAAAGCTGGCAGAGATATTTGCTCCATAAAGCCAAAGAACTTTCCCTCATCCCATTTTACCTGAGATGTATATAGGTTTTGATAAAAATTGGTCATAGTGTCATTAATTTCTTTCTGAGAATGGACCAAATTTCCCTTCGGGTCTCGAAGACTTATCATGTGGCGGTCTGCTTGCCTTTTTTTAGCCTATAAGCAAGGAGTTTTCCTGCCTTCTCCCCTTCTACCCAATACCGATGTTGAGAGCGCCTAATAGTCAGCTCTGCCCTTCTCGTTAACAATAAATTAAGCTGTATTCTGGTCCGAGTCAGTTCTGCCCCAAGGCAGTTACTCTTAAGCCTTCCTGGATTCCCCTTATACTCCGCCTCCAACTGATGCAGCCTTCTCTCTAATTGTGATACCTCCCCTTACCTTTGTTTTCTCTGAAATGAGGCAAAACTTTTAATTTGGCCTCTTAGGGTGGCCTTGTATGCTTCCCAGATATTTGCAGCTGAGGAGGAACCAGGTGGATTTAGTCTGAAAAAGGATTTAGTTTCCTCCCTAACTAGGGATTGAAATCCCCTGTCATTAAGCAGAAGTGGGTCCAACCGCCAGGTACTAGATTTCCCTTCAGAAGTTGGGCTCGCTATTAAATTTAGCAGCAATGGAGCATGATCAAATAGGTAGATTGGAGCCATATGTGTATCTGTGGTGCTGGAAACCAAATTCCACGAAATTAACCAATAGTCCAATCTACTTGCCATTGCTATAGCTGCCAAGCAATAAGTGTAATCACGATCCGCAGGATGTTGCATTCTCCAGATATCAGCAAGGCAATGTAGAAAAAGCAAGTCCCAAAGGGCTGTAAGCGAATTGGTGTGGGGTTCCTGCCTGGCATTAGAACGATCGAGGAGGTAGTCTATAGCTAAATTGTTTGCAAAAACCCTCCTGACACATTTCCTAATGTTTCTGGTATGCTTTCACAAGCACCGCAATGCCTGTTCGAATCTGTAATAGAGGTACAGCTCTACCGCTGGAACAGGATGACCAAAGTCTTTCAAGCTCCTAGAACCACCCTCCGGGGGTATCTAGAGAAGCCTTACCATGAGGTACGATATTAACCTCCATATGCTGAGTTCTCTGGGGGGTCCTACCCCGCATTCCTACTCCATTGGGCCAATTTCCATCCCTCAAAAAAAAAAGAGAAAGGATTATTAAAAAAAACTGGTGTGATGTCTGCCCCACCTCTACCCTATTACCTTGATAAGCTCTATAATACTAGCGAACCCCAGCCAGAACACACCATGAGCCATCATTCTACATTAAATTAAAAGCTAATAATGACTCCAATCCACAGCAGAGAAGGGAGATAGAAGGGGAGAAAAAGAAAAACATATAACTTTTCACAATATTCATGAAAGTTATATCTTATCCCTCTATGAGCTTCAAACTTCATAGCAATCCTAAAAAACCTAAACAAGCTATGAAATTACTACCCAACCATTAACATATATAAACAGAAGACAGCCCATTATCATAGCCGACTCACGCAAGAAGTGCACGAGCCTACCCCAGGATCATGGATTAGGGCAAATAGTAACCAGTGAACGCTTTAAACTACATCCCCACTATACCCATGAATCCTTAAATACATAAGTCCCAAAGAATCTTTGACTATAGTATCCCCTATTTCCTTTTAGGGGGGTGGGTCCGTGGTTATGGGATCTTCTGAAAGCTTAAACAATGCCTCAAGCCTTTCACCAGAGTTTTCTACATCCTCTTCTTTTCCGATTGGAGTATAGTCGGCCCATTCCCCAGGTATTGAAGAACAGTCCCCTGGAGTCTCCTGAGTCCCCATTTTATTCTGAGAGTTCGGCGATAAGTCTAATGTTGTTGGTAAGAGGTCCCGTAATGGCTCATACCGGTTCCCAATCTTAATCGGTGTATCCACAGGGGAGCAACTGCTGGCGTCTGAATGCAAATATCTCCTTTGTCGGCTCCTCGAACTCTCCCTTTTTGCAAGTGGTTTGCCCCCAGCCGGGGGTTTCTTCTTATGTTGACCCCTTGTTACTGCCTGCCAATGTGAACCATGCTTTTTAACGGGAAGGCCTTGTTCCAGGCCCTGTTTAGAGGTCTCCTGGCTTGTATCCATCATACCATTTGTACCTGACTGGTTATTAAGCTAGAGGATGGACGTCTAATCTGATACTGGAGAAAGGCTTCTGCAGCTGATGGACTATCAAAAGTTATATACTCTCCTTGATGCAGTATCCTAAGTAGTGCTGGGTATCGTAGCGATGTTGTAATATTTAGTTTGTAAAACTGTTGTCTTATCTCCCCATATGCTCTTCTTCTGTTGGAGAGATACTGGGAAAAGTCCTGATATATCTGGATACGTGTGCCATGCCAATCAAAAGAGCCCTTTTCCCTTGCTTGACGCAGATAATATTCTTTTTCGGGATATCTCAAAAACTTACAAAGGATAGGTCTAGGGCACTCTCCTTGATTGGGACGAGGGGCCAGAGAACGATGAGCCCTTTCTAATTCTGGGGGGCCGCTATTGTTATCCTGAATTAACTCGGGTAAAAACACTCTCAAAAACATGTACATGTCCCTGCCTTCTGCACCTTCAGGCACCCCCACAATACGCAAGCTCTTCCTTCTGGCCCTGTTTTCCATGTCATCTACCTTATGCAGCAAATATGATATCATATTCTGATGATCTTGAATAATTTCTCTTTGCTGCTGTGCATTGTTGTCAAGCTTTTGAAGGGAGTGTTCCGTGCGAGCTACTCGGGAGGCCAAAGTGGCTAGATCATGATTAGTTTTCTTTGTTGTTTGCTTCAAATCTGCTGTATCCAATAATATTTGATCTAATTTGGCCATCATAATTTGTAAGTTAGTGTCCGTCAAGCTTTCCATCGCTGAATCCTTGATTTGCGATTTTCTCAATGTCCCATAAGTCGGCCTTAGTATCACTGCGATGTTTCCTCCGATTTCAGCTTCAGTTTATCAACTGCGTACTTCTGAACTGAAGAGGCCCAGTCTTTACAGTGCAGTGCTTCAAACCCCGGCTTCTGCGTCTATACCACGTATGCTGCGGCAAGTCTAATGGTATCGGGTGAGAGGAGGCAACTTCCTTTATCACTTCACCGGTCCGTAAGTTACTTTAAGTGTTGAATTAACAGATCTAGGTAGGAATATTCCCCCCGGTTGAATGCAGCAAACAAATTACACTGCCACCATCTTGACGGCAAGCTCCGCCCCCTCTTGTTTGAAGTTAAAGCTGATTTCTGAAAAGAGGTACAGGTCATTAAATACATCCCACATCAATAGATCTCTATGTCTCCTCATTTCCAGGGACATTTTGCTGATTCTCAAAGTGGGCTTGGACTGGCACAAGCTGTGGAAAACAGCAGCTTTTGCCAAAGCCCAGTGTATCAGGGACCCTGCACCTGATTCTCTAACAAGCAGGGTCCCATTGGCATAGTCCCTAGGCTTTCAACAAGCCAGATAGGGTGCCAAACACATGGCAGAGCAGGAGGGCTTGCCATAAATGGTACACTGGCTGTGAGCTGGTCCAGTGGCTTGTTCTCCCCAGCCCAGATATGCCCAATTGAATAATTGCTGTTAATCTGGTGATCGAATGGTCCAACCCCCTGTTATGTCCTTTATACTGTGATATATCCTGGTGGTCTAGCAGACTCCCCCCCACCCGATATGCCCATAACTATCCCATTCATCCTCATGGTCTAGTGGTCCTGTCCCCCCACTCACTGTGGCATAAAGTCCCGGGCTCCCACCCCCCAAACCGTCCCTGGGCCAGGACCAGCACAGCCCTTCTCACACCACCTCAGCTGGCACTGACTGAGCTGTCATTGGCGCATATAATACAGTAGGCACTCACTGCTTATCAGTGAGCACCTACTGTATTAAATGTGCACAGTGACAGTTCAGTCAGGGCCAGCTGAGGTGGTGGAGGAGGGCTGTGCTGGTCCCAGCTCAGGGTATGGGTTGAGGGGGATGTGGGGTGCAGGGCACATTTTGACAGGGTGGGGAGAGCAGGACCACTAGAATACCATATTGAATGTGATAATTATGGGTTTATTGGGGTGGGGGAAAGATCACTTGCCCACCAGCATAAATTAAATACTAATGGGTATATTGGGGTGGGGGGAGGGTACTCTAGACTGCCAGGTATGGTGGTTGGCATTTGTACCTGTTAGGGGGAAATTGGAGTGGGACAGCTGGATTACCAGGGCATCATTACATAGCCTCACATAGGTCTGCTCTCCCAGGGGAGATATTTCTAAGTACCCTTAGACCAGCCCTGGCTGGCCTAAGGGTACTTAGAAATTCTCCCTCTGGCAGAGTTATGAGAATCCCATTTATGGGCTGCAGCAGCTTGTATCCGTCACATGCCCCCTTGTGCCATGTTGTAGCCCATTTGTGGGTGCATGGGTGGTGCAAGTCCTGTTTGGGGCAGACAGCCTGCAGTTGATGCAGGCTGCCTTTGAGAATAGCTCAAGGGGCAGTAATTGATGCAAGGTGCCATATACACCATTTATGTTTGATGCAGACACCTTGCGTCACTCTTTGGCTTTGAAACTAGGGCCCTAAATCTCTCAAGCAATGCATTCACTTGGAAAACCGTTTCTGTATTTTCTTCAGATTAATAATATCTTTCTTTAAATAGGAACAGAACTGAGAACAGTAGTCTAAATTCAGTCTGCCATAAGACCTGTACGGTGGTAGTAAAACTTTGGGGTCCTTGGAATTAATATAATTTTTTTATGGTCCAGCTGAGATTGTTTGTTTTCTTGATTATTTCATTTACATATCTAGTGGCACCTAAGTTATCATAAATGTGTACTGTATGCCCCAGGTCCTTTTCCAGTATGGTAATAGTTAGCTGTTTACCACAGGGATAGTAATTGTACTTTGGGTTATTATGGCCGAGGTACATTAAAGAGCATTTTTCTATGTGAAAGCTCATACTCCATTTCTTAGCCCAGTTGACAATTTTTTGTCAGATCATCTTGTAACATGGCTTTGTCATTCAGGGAGTTGCATTCCCAACTTATTTTGATGCCATCTGCATATTTGATGATTATGCTATTTATGTTGTCTGCTATGTCAGCTATGAAGAAGTAGAAAATATACAGGACCAAAATGGAACCCTGGGAACACCACTACTGACCATTTCCTCTGAAGACAGGGATCCATTCAAAACCACCCTCTGTGTACAATTCTTCAGCCAGTTTGAAATACATAACACCAGTCTGCCATTTATACCTCTCTGTGGTAATTTTTAAAACCTGGTACCTTGTATGCCAGTGTAGGTGCTGGGATTCGAGCCCCATGACCAGCATGTCAGCAAGACATGCCAGTGCCAGAAATGTCTACAATGCCAGTGCTGAGCTAAGAGAGGGACTTGCTTCCTGGACCATCTTGCCTTTACAGTTCTGATCAAAAGAGGTTAATATTCCCATTCCATGTAGCTGTCTGTTGCCATGGAATACTTTTGTTTTAGCTATTGTGCAACTGTCTCCTTTAACATTGCTAAGTGCAGATTATTCCTGGCCTGTGCTATCCTATCTTTTGTGTGTACCAAGGCCCAGAGCTGTATAAAAAGATAATGGCAGGTTAAACAAACTCTAGCAAGAACCAATATGGCTGCAGCTGAGGCCATCATGACACACTGAGCGAATGGGAAACTCATTCATTCATAGGATTCATAGGAAGAGATCAGGTACTTTAGCCATTAGGCCATTATCATCCTGCACCATTTATAGACTCAGATCATAGAAAGAGAGAAACATAGAAGTTGATGGCAGATAAGGATCGCAAGGCCCATCCAGTCTGCCCACTTCTTTTTCTACCTTATGAATGTGCCATCAGCCATTGCTCTGTCAATGGCCTATCTATACATACTCATCTGTATTGCTCTCCTATGCGTATCCCATGCCTGTTTGAAGCCCTGCACTGTATTCATATCCACCACTTCCTGAAGTAGGCCATTCCACGCATCCACCATCCTTTTTGTGAAAAAGAACTTCCTCATATTACCACTTAATCGGCCTCCCTCTAATCTCATTCTGTGTTCCCTTGTACTGATATTTTTTTCATATTGAAACACGTTAGACTCTTTCCCCTTGTTAATGCCCTTAAGGCATTTGAATGATTCGATCATATCACCTCTCTCCCTTCTTTGCTCTAGGGTATACATATTGAGCTCCATTAATCTGTCCTCATATGTTTTTTGATGCAGTCCCTGCACCATTTTCGTTGTTCTTCTCTGGACTGCCTCAATTTGGCTAATGTCCTTGTGAAGGTGTGGCCTCCAATACTGCATGCAGTACTCCAGATGGGGCCTAACCAGTGTCTTGTAAAGAGGGATTATTGCCTCCCTCTTCTGACTTGTGATACCCCTACTAATACACCCCAACATCCCCATAGCCTTACCTACTGATTTAGTGGTCTGATTGGATGATTTCAGGTCATAGGTGATGATGATGCCCAAGTCTCTTTCTTCCCTTGTGACTACTAGCAACTACCCTCCCAGCCTCTAGGTGGCTTCAGGTTTCTCTTCCCTATGTGCATGATCTTGCACTTCTTTGCGATAAACCCCAGTTTCCACTCTTCTGACCATTTTGCTAGTTTATCCAGATCTCTTCTCGTGTCATCTGCAAACAGACAAACCTTACCCTCCTGTCCATCTGCAATGTCACTGATGAAGATATTGAAGAGGACTGGCACCAGGACTGATCCCTGAGGTACCCCACTTGTGACTTGCATCTCTTCTGACTGTATACCTTTTACCACCACTCTCTGTTTTCTATGCCTGTCAACCAGTTTCCCACTAAGTTGACCAACTTCTGACTCACCCCAAGCCTACCCAGCTTATTAATCAATCTTCTATGTGTAACAATATCGAAAGCTTTGCTGAAGTCAAGGTAGGCGACATCAACTGCTCCCCCTTGGTCCACCACTCTGGCTACCCAATCAAAGAAATCTATGAGATTAGTTTGACAGGACCTTCCTTTTGTAAACCCATGCTGTCTTGGATCCTGTGCTCCTGTGGATTCCAGGTGTTGCACTATCCTTTTCTTAAGGAATGCCTCCATAATCTTGCACACTACTGAGGTAAGACTGTCTGGTCTGTAGTTCCCTGCCTCCTCCCTGCTACCACTTTTGTGGAGCGGGATCACATGAGCCCTTCTCCTGTCATCTGAGACCTCTCCTGTGCTCAGAGACTCACTAAACAGTAGAGGTAATTAAGTTTATATTTATCCAGAGCTGTCTTAAACTGGTGCATGGTTTCACTAGAGACCACCTGACTGGGCAGAGCATTCCACTGATCCACTATACGTTGTGAAAACCAAGCCCATCTCTGGTTCTTGTTATATTTCTCTCCTATGAGTTGGTACTGGTGACCCTGGTTTGCAATTAAGCTAAATCTTGCTTTTAACCCCAGACATTCACACATATCATGAGTTCTATGTGCCCTGTAAATCAGGCAGATATCCCTACGGTATCTCCTATATTGCAAGGAGTACAAACCAAGCTTTCTTAACCTATCCCCATGGAAGAGTCCTCCCAGAATCCTCACCCTCCCCCGTTGCCCATCTTTGAACCCCCTCCAACCTCCTCATGTCCCGCCTCAGTCTAGGTCTCCATACATAACCAACATACTCCAGATGGGGTCTAACAAGGGACTGATAAAGCGTTAATTTGTGTTTCTGTATGTGAAAAGTATCCTACTGCTTACAAGTCTGGATGCAAAGTTGTGCGAACATACTCCGAGATGAAAATTAGCACTGTAAATTATTTTAATTTCATTGTAAAAAGTCAAGACATGATTCCGGGCATGCACATTAGAGGCACCTCACATGTGCATGCTTGGAATCATGGCTTGACTGTTTACATGTTAAAATAAGTTACAGTGCTCATTTTCATCTTGGACTATGTTTGCGCAATTCTGCATCCAGACCAGTAAGCGATAGGATACCTTACACATAGAGGACCAAAAATTACTCTCTTGTTCAAGAACATGTTTTCCCTTGGCTCCATGCTGTTCTAGTCCATAGAGGCATGAAGCCGAGATTTCCTTTGTGTCAAGCAAAATGAAAGTTTTTAAAAAATAAACAGTATCTTGCACTGTTGTGGAGAATTCTTGCCATGTATGTCTGGGAAATGTTAAAGTTCTGTCACAGCATGATGGCACAGTCCACCATATCAAAGATGGCCACTGGAGTTCAATGAGCATGCACGAGTTGTTGTGCATGTGCAGCAAATTCCATGTAATCTTCTTGAACATGGTGGGCAGTGCTGATACTAATGGACAAAACTGTGTAGTGAATGCACAGCAATTGCTGTTCACCTACACTATTTGTACAAGACAGTTAAGTATCCGGTGAGCTCCTTTTTCTCTACAGTCCTTGCAAAATGACTGAAGGGCTACACCCACAGCAGCTGTAATAATTTACTCAGGGTCTCAGAGAGTAAGTGGCAATGGTGTAGGTGGTGGGGGTTCTATATAAAAGTGGTGTACCAGACATACTAACAGTCTGAAATGCTTGCATGCCTAAAAGATAGGGTGGTGCTAGTTAAATGCGGGTACTTCTTCTTATTACATGTCTGTTTTATTTTTAAGTTAATTGCTGTTAGTTCTGAAAATATTGCATTATGGTATAGGTCCTCCACCTAAAAAAACTGTAGGTCCTACCATAATCCAGTCTTTCCAGAAGTAGCAGCAATTAACATAACAGCAACTTATGCCCTTAGGTCAAGCAACTCTTGATAAGCAGCTGCCTGCCCAATTACCTAAATCACATATTATTCAAATTTTGTTGGAAAGACAGTATTAAGATATTTACTTTAACAATGCTGTGATCTCTGTTCCTCATTTTTTCAGAGCTAAAGAATGGCCACTAAAACCTCACCCCTAAAAACAGAATTTTGATGATGTAAAGTCAGAAAGGGATTGCAGAGCAACTACTATGTATAGAGCATGATTGGGAGCAGCAATAAGATTTACAATTATTTTACTGTGCAGTTACTTATACATACAGTGCAGTCCCAATTATCTGAACCCTGATCTACTGAAAATCCCTATTTAACAAACTTGACCCTTGTCACCCAAGTTTTCTCGGCATGAGGTTATAATATCACAAGACATTACAGCACAGCAATATACCATGCTGCCAATATAGCATGGTATATTGCCAACAAATACTGAACCCCCAACTTAAATAACCAACTCCGGGGAGATTCTTATAAAATCACACAAAGTGCAAAAAATAGAAAAATGTTCTGCATCTGGGACCGGGAACTGAAATCTAGTCCATAGATGCACTGCCTCCCTTGCTGCCTGTGGCTCATCCTGTTGAGCCATGGCAGCTGCTCACTTACCCCTCATCCTGGCAGAGGTCTTATCCTCTTCCTGGAAACAGTGAGAGTGTGCACTACCATGAATACATCCTTTCGTGGTTTTGTATCCTCTCTCTCGCCGTGCATGATAGAGTGTGTGTGACAACCTGATGTGGTAGGAGTGTTCCCTATTACAGTAGATGATAAGGATTATCTTGTACATGAACTGGGGGTTGGATAATCAGAGTTCTACTGTCTTGGTCAGCATGTTGCCCAGTTTTGCCACCACCAGGTGTCACCCGAGCCATGGAATGGTTTCAGTCTCACTCTGTCCCACACTCACACTGATGCAAACCTGAGATTGAACCCATGAGGTCAGTAGAAAATTGGTGTGTGGATTGGCTGCCATCAACTTACTGTAAGTAAAGCAGACATTGGCAGTTTGGCAGTTTTAATATTCAAAAACGGTGCAATTCTTTAGCTTTAACTTCAGCTGCAGCTGTTTTTACTGACTTAAGCTATCCCCATCTTTGATCACTCCTGCACTCACTCACTCTAATGTGAACCAGCGAACAGAACTATGCGGTCGGTATGAAATCAGCACGTAACTTATGTGCTAAGCACAGTAGTGCTTCTCAGAGTTGTCGTGCTTTTTTTAGAGATAGAACAGAAACCATTTAAGAGTGTACTGCAATGTTTTAGGTTGTGGCATAATTGTGACAAAGGGAAAAGGTGTGTAAATGGCTGCAGTGATGGTTGTTGTGATGTGCAAAATGGCAATTTCAGTAGTCCAGGCTCTCAGTTATTAAAACTAAATTGATGTTGCACCAGTAGTTTGCATAATCTAGACTGCACTGTATTAAGAGGGTAGTATTACAGGGACTTCATAAAAACTAGACCTGGACTGGACCTGATGGCCAAAAGCTGAACTGACTGGTCTGGACAGACCAGCCTGATTGACTCAAATTGAAAAACTTTTGCCTATTCAGCTTTTCTATTCTAATCTGGTCTGTTTCCAGCAGTACGGTTTTCAACCATGAGAAAGTCAAAAAGCCAGTCCTTCACCAGGCCAGGTGTGGTGCTAACCAAGGCAGTCAGTCCAATGAACAATGCTTCATTCAAGAAGGTAGCACTCTCCAACAAAGGACAGGCACAAATCAAAACTTGCAAGTGTAAATATATTTATTATGCCAAATGTTGCCAAATCAGTAGTCACCAACAGAAATTCCTACACTTTGACCAGGTAGGTCTTCTTTAGGGGACCAAAAGGAAGGTCAAAGTGCAGGGGTTACTTTTGGTGACTGCAGATTTGGCAGCTTTTGGGGCAATAAATATATATTTATATTTACAGGTTTTGCCTTGTGCCTTTCCTTTGTTGGAGGGTACTACCTTCCTGAATGATATATGGTTTTCAACCATGGTCAGGACTGAGTGAAAACCTCTCTGCTCGAACTGGACCAGATAAGATGGGTAAAAGCCAGACTGTCCGGAGTTGTGAATGAGGCTTTTACCAGTTTATTCTCATGTGGGTCTGGCATCTGGTTTTCACCTCTACCTGCATTACATGAATATACACCACATAACGTGCAAGTGCCTGAAAATTAAAAGAATTACAGGTAAAGGTCCTCACTGTCCCCAACCATGATTTATGTGTATTAGTAGCCCTGCAGCCCCTTCCCTACTTTGCATCATCAAAATGTTATTTTTAGTGGTAGGGCTGAGGTCAGCACTCAGCAACTCTCCAAAACATGCAAGAGAGATTATGGCAGTAAAGTAAATACTGTATGTAAACAATCCCTTTACAAAACAATTCATATGATACCTCATTTAGGTCCTCAAGCAGCAGCTCCTTGCCATGAGTTTCCTTACCCATGGATATGATTATGTCAGCAGGTTTTTAACCCTTAGAAGACTGTGGACGTATATATACGTCCAGAATCTATAAACGTTCACACATATTCAGTTCTCAATTAATGGAGGAGGGGGTTCTGTGACCTGGAACTTTTCCTCTGTTTTGCTGTGAGATGCTATAAATACAGAACACTTATTAGTCTGAGAGTCTTGCACTTTTGTGTGAGAAAACATTTTCTTTTTGACTGCAGGATTTTTTTTAGTTGTTACTATGTTTAAAACTACAATGGGACCAAGATTAAAGTTCTTACAACTTCATATAGCTGCATGTTACAATAATGTTTATTTAGTCCCTCTTATCCAATGGTAGGGGGTAAATGTGTTCTATGCAGTTGTCTTGGATGAGATGAGAGGGGGAGTGTCACCGCCAGTCAAATTGAAGGGGAGGATTGAGCTCTGCAGACATGCCTGTTTACCAGAAAAAGGGAGGGGGGTGGTTGCTTGTCTGTGTAAAACTGGTATGTTGGTACATCATTTATTGACATTCTGAGATATCAAAGAGTCTGAAAAGGTATTGGTGGTGCTATTAAAAAGATGGTGGTTCATCTGATAATTCCTTTAAATGATTATTATTTTCATTATTATCATCATTAACACTTTGAATACAAATGTGCCCCTTCACCAGAACAATTTTGCAAAGTTTACAAATTCAGAGTTAGTAATGCCAATAGGAAATTTACAAAGCTTTGCAATATTGAAGTTTAGCAACTTCGCAGCATCTTTGCCAGTGAAATTTGACTTTGTTGCATCTCTGTACAGCAGTCGTACACCCATGTAAAAGATTTGACCTTTTCACCATAAAAGCAAATGCCTTGCCTATTGAAAGATTGCATTGTGAAGCCAGCACACCGATTCCATAATATTTCATTCTGCTTATGCTTGCACCCAACAGTCAGTAAGAAGAAGCAGATAGTCTCTTCCCTGGAGTAAAAAAAAAGTTATCCCCACAAGATAAGTGATCTGTTCTGTCACTCAGAATCTGAATCTTAACTGTATTCAAAAGTATAATTTTGAATACTAGAAACGTGAAATTTGTTTTCTTTAGAATGTTTGTAGTCATTCTGAATGCTAGAGCCATGGATACAAAGAACCACAAAATAATCCAACAGACTGTATTCAGAATAGAGTATATTATGAAAAATAAAACATCACTTAATTTTGTATTCAGCTTTTATAAGGGCTGGCAGCTATGGGAAGAATGAGAATGAGTAAATAGTTCATTTCTGCAGATTAAACCTACAGCTGAGTGCCAGCCCAGTGGCGCTGAGGGTTGAGGCACTGGTTGCCACATCTCGCACTGCGCTGGTGAACTGGGTTCGGCAAAGAGCCCGGGCCACTGGAGGTCGGCAGGGGGGTAGAGACTGAGTGTCTGTAGGACTGCTCTTTCTTCCCAGGGAGGGTTTGGGAAGTGATCACTCTTGGAGCGGCCTCTGGCGGCTGTCAGCGGCGCCTGACCTAGCGACGCTGCGAATGCTGGGGGCGGAGTTGCGGCATTATGTTACCTTGATAAGCAGCACTCCATGGGGGTCATGACAAACACAGAAAAAGATAGAAAAACCCCATTTCTGGGGATAGATGAAGGCACCTCATCTGCCCAACAGCCCACACTTCCAATACCAGGCTATCTCCTCTCCACAGGGCCACTCGTGCACCAAGCACTTTGCCCTATAGATAGAGCACCCTGGTCAGATAGGGAAGCCCTACCTCCAGAGGGTTCAGACCCAGAGGTGGTGCTCAGTGGCACGAGGGAGAAGGACTAGTCATGGGGGAAGGTAGAGGCTGGGTACCCGAGGATGCTGGAAGGAGTTCTCCAGGAGTGGAGTTAAAAAAAAAATACAGTTGAACTGAATGGATTATTAGGAGACCCACAAGTAGCCTTGACCACATTTGAGCAATTTTACAAATTGTTATACTCAGCTGAGGGGATAAGGGGCCCAGGGGAATGACTAAGTATGCATGCACTACCAAAACATTTGGAGAAGGCCTGTGCAGCAGCCTGCTTATGGCACTTGTGATAATACCAATAACTGACACTGCAGTGCATTATGAGGCCAGTGGCATACTGGTGAAGTGCCATCCTTATTTGAGACATTAAAACCAGGTCCCGTCTGCCCATCTCTGATCACTGTTCAATTAGAAGTAAAGATCTCATGGCACTTATTGACAAAGAGCAGGGGAGTTTCCAATGTGTCATGGCCAACATTCCCCCAACAATAAAACAGGTCCATGCAACCCATCCTCCAGGATGCACCCAGAAACTAGCTATATATGCTTCGTGTGCCAGAGTCATGTGATGTGCTGCTGAGAGCATCAGCTCCTCCAGACCTCTCTGGCTACTTTTAACTATTTCTTCTAGTTGTTTGCTTAACTGGTCTGAGATTCTATATGCTGGTCAACTCTTTTACCTGTTCTGCACTGACTGGAGTCAGTGTTTTGTGGAACCATGGAGGCAGAAATGAAAATAGCCCCTCTGCACCATACACCTCTGGTGACACCTGAGAGAGAAAAGGGCCCGAAGTGTTTTAAAGCACAGGCCACTCCAGTGGTTTAATCTAGCTCTGTGACAGTACCACTCTCTGAGGATCTCTTCTTACAAGAATTTTACCTGGTGAAAGATGTACTTCAAACACTCACAGACGAGCTCAAAGCTTTGAGGATGGCTACAGAAACTCTGTCCCAGAGGGCTGGTGATGCTGAGGCCCGCATCAGCTCCTTGATGACTGGTGTCACAAGTTAGATCCTGAAATCATCATAATGTGGTAGAAAATACATCACATCAAGTCCAAGTTGGAGGACATGGAAGGTCAGAGAAGGCAAAATAATGTTGTTGTCCTGAGATTGCCCCAAAATGTTGAGGGTCTCAGTGCTGTATTATTTGCTCAGAAGCTTTGTGAAAAATTTGCAGGACCCTCCCCCAATGGCCCCACACATATTGTAGAGCGGGCACACTGATCCTAGCAGGACATGACTCTAGAGAGCTCCCCACTGCACCCATTTATCTTCCCTTAACTACTTTGACCATCAGCATTTATTGACTTAGGGACAGGAGCTGCAGTCTGTCAGCTGGGAAGGTGGGAAAATAAGAGTAGTGTAAAATGTCCCAGTTGCAGTCCTTGAAAAGAGAGTAGCATACCACCCACTTGTTTCAAAATTCCTGGCTGCTGAGCTCAAATTCAGAGTTTTATACTCTGCTAGTCTGCAAATTTCTATTCATGGGTAATGGAAGAGCTTTGACTCAGTAGACCAAGCAAGCCAGGATCTATTTACTTTCTTCCACGACTTGTTTAAGGCTCTGTTAATCTACTTCAGATCCTGATGGTTAAGGTGCACTTAGTGGAAATCACTTTTACTTGAAGATTGTTTCTCTTCTATTTCAGGTAGCTCTGAATTATGGTGGAATCAGTTTTTAGTAAGTTGTTTGCTGCCTGCTTCATGTTGTATCAGCACAGGGGTAATAGTTGATCTGAAGATACTATGTGTGCTGGCTAAAAGTTTTCTCAGTTTGCCGTGTAAACGAGTACCATTTATAAATTTATTAGCTGGAATATCAAAAGAACCCAGGAAAAACATAAAAGGTACATTGTTCTACATCATTAAAGGAAGATGCAGCCTGTGATAGTCTTTTTGCAGGAGATTCACCTCCACTGAGAGGATATTTTATATTTTCGGAGGGAATGGGTTGATCATTCATTTGTGGTGTGAAATAGCAACAAGAAAGGGGGTGTAGCTATTCTGTTGGATAGAAAAATCCAGTTTCAATTGCTACAAGAGTGCTGGGATCCTGAGGGGTGCTATCTGTTAGTACATGGGTGTTTGGGACTCTCCGAGGTTTTGTTGGGGTCTATTTATGGTCCCAATGTAGATTCTCCCCTTTTCTTTATTGATTTGATGCCACAGCTTGGCCCTTTGCCATTTGCCTATATTCCTCGGGTGTTATTGGAATGTGGTCTTCCAAACAGATCTTAATAGATCTGGTTGTCACAGAAAAGGCTTGTCTCTAGGACAATGAGGCCTGAGGGACCACCTTGATACTTTGGGTTTAGTGGGTCCATGGCGTATCCTCCATCCCACAGTAAGGCAATATATACATTTTACTCTGCCCCTTACACCTCGCAATCTTGGACAGATTTCTGGTTAGTAAAGACAATCTATCAGGACTCCTCTCTTGTGACATACAGCCCATGGTCATTTCTGACCATGCTTCAGTGTCCTTGGAACATTCTGTCTGTGGGCTGGAGGATCAAGTTAGGGTTTGGAGGTTTAACTCCCATCTTCTTAAGGATCTCACCACTCTCATGGCAATTAAACATTTTCTACAAAACTTTTTCCTGGATACTGATGGACCTGTCCCTATGCTAGATACGTTATGGGGGCTGACAAGTGCATAGTGAGGGGTGAATGTATATGTATAGCTACTAAATCTAAGAAACTG
This sequence comes from Neoceratodus forsteri, assembly GCA_016271365.2. Classification (NCBI taxonomy): domain Eukaryota; kingdom Metazoa; phylum Chordata; order Ceratodontiformes; family Ceratodontidae; genus Neoceratodus; species Neoceratodus forsteri. Next base: position 802,134,969 of record CM057454.1, read on the forward strand.
CTCACAGAAAAGGTGGATTGTCTGCTTCAACAAATTCAACACCTGCAAAATCAACTATCCCCAAAGCTGACAATGCTACTTGGTCTTTATTGAATTCCCCTAGAATGCAATATTTTACAATTTTAGCTGAGAAAGCAGACTTGGCTTCACAGAGAACAAAAATGTGCTATTTGGAATTGGAGAAGTGGGTGGGGCATTTCTTGGCACTGAGGCTTAGGTGGTTGGATTTGCTAAAGGCGATACCTAATCTTCAACCCAATCCAGAGGGCGAGTTACTTTCAGTACTTGGCCATATGGCATTGCAGAAGCATTTGGATCTCATTAAAACTCTTTATATAGTTCTGACCCTACTTCACAGGCTCTCCTGGAGTGTACTGATGCATGCATACTGATACCAGTGTCAGTGGCTCAGTAGTTAGCACACTTGCCTCTGAGGCAGGGAGATCAGAGGGCTGTGGGTTCAGTTCTCACATCTGACACTTGGGTTAATATCCCAGTACTGACACTGTAGTGCAGCATGAGAGGGGTGCTGCACTTCTGAGGTGCCGTCTTTCAGATGAGACATTAAACTGAGGTCCCACCTACCTGGATTGGTGGTAGTTCAGGTGGATGTTAAAGATCCCATGGCACTTCTCGAAAAGAGTAGGGGAATTTTATTAAGGAAATAAATCATAACATCATACAGAAATAAACATAAAAGAAAGAAAACAAGTATCATATAACATCCAAATATGCATAAAGGACATACATTCTTGCAGTCTGAAAAAGAAGAAAAAAATAAACAAAGGTATTGACAATATAATGGAACAAAAACAGGAAACTAAGATAAAAAAGTAATATACTTCCATAAAGAGTGAAATCTATGTAATGGAAGTTGATGATGTTCTGAGTCCATAACAGTCAAGAGACCATGTTCAATATGCTATATAATAACAATCGGAACAGTTGGAATTTGTTGTAACACAAATTGGCATCGAGGCTTGCCACATATAATATTTACACATAGTAATAATCATTCTAAGGGTACTGGGGTGAAATCTGTTCCAAACATCTGAAAAAGCTCCCAATAGCAAAACCTGATATGTTATTCTGCTAAGAAATGGCCATTTCCATTTATTAGCCAAAGTTTTCCAAAATAATAAAGCATCTTGACATTCAAAAAAGAAATGTGACATAGTTTCCTCAACGTGTAAACAGTAAGGTTTAGGGCAGAATCGTTCTTGAGAAGACTTGTGTTTAAGATTTCCCCTTAACTTGCAATTTGCCATGGTAACATAGCCAAGATACATCCCACATATGAAGCGGTACTCTTTTATCTTGAAAGATAGACAGAACACAGTCATGTCTGGAAGGAGAGCAATTGGGAAAGTGTAAAACTGGCTTTGTAATATTGATAAAGGTATCATAGAGTTGTCTTCTAGATAATGGTAATATGGAAGATTTCTGAAGCTTCCAAAATCTAATCTTGCGAAAACTGTCTACAGTATATGTGGGATAACATGTAAGAAGAGATGGCATAGGTGGAAGTAGTTCCCATTTATCCATAACGGAATGTAGAGCAAAGTCAATCCATATATCACTAATGGTAGATGTGTATCTGATGCTTTGAAAAAGGTGAAAAAGAAAAAAAGAAAGAAAAAAGGCTATGGGATGAATCATACCAAGTCCACCCTGAGAAATCGGCAAGAATGTAACATCTCTTTTAATGGGGTTAAGTCTACTACCCCAGACCATCTGACAACATACACTAAAAATGTAGGTTTCTAAGTGTTTGGGAGGGGCATATATAGGACTGAGATACAAAAAAATGGGAAGGATGAATTTCTTAACCACTAAAACTCTCTTTCTTTTACCTAACTTCTAAGATTTCCAAACACTCACTTTACCTTCTCCGATGTGTAGACGTTTTTCCCAATTATAAGTAGCTACATCCTCAACATTAAACCAAATTCCCAAAATTCTCTGAGGGGAGGTAGATGTGATAATGTCACCAACTTTAGAAACAGTGGTAGACTCTGAATCCAAGGGGATTGATACACTTTTCTGAAGGTTCAACCTACCACCAGAAATAACAGAAAATGCCCGAAACACTTGAATTGCTCTAATTCCAGAGGAAATATCATGCATAAACAAAACAACATCATCTGCAAATGCAGTGATCTTAACCTGGGGAAGGGAGTAATGGGGTGCTAAACCTATAATTTGGGAATCCCATTTAATTTGTCGTATAATGGGGTCCAGGGCAAAAGCATATAACAGTGGGCTAAATGGGCATCCTTGTCATACCCCAACATTCTGAAGTAAAGACTCGCCTACAAATCCATTAATCAGTGGGGAAAAATAAGCAAAGGAAAAAATACAGGTAATCCAATGAAGGAAAGTAGCCGGAATACCATATAAGTGTAAAACCTGAAGGAGATATGAGTGATATACCGAATTAAAAGCATTTGCCTGATCCAGTGAAAGTACAAATCCTGAAATGTGATTACGTTGTTTTGCCTCAAAAATTTCTCGTAGGAGAAATAAATTCATATTGATCGATCTCCCTGGAACAGCACAAGACTGAGCTGAATCTATAAGATCTGGAGCAACCCGTTGTAAACGGGTACTGAGTATACATGTTAAAATCTCAAAATCTGTGTTCAGACGGTGAAGAGGCCTCCAATTCAGTAACGAGCTTTTATCTTCTTTTTTATATATAAATTTGAGAAAAAAGATTTCAAAGTTAGTAACCTGAGAGGAATCTTGTAAAACATAATTATAAACTTGGGTCAATATTTCCAGGAGGTCCTCTTGAAATGTTTTGTAAAATTCATGTGTAAGTCCATCAGGACCTGGTGCTACCTGTAACTTAAGGTGAGAAACAGCATAAGCTACTTCTTCTTGAGAAATGGGAGCAATAAGGTCTTCAACATGGTGCAAAGAAAGTCGTGGAACGGGGCCAAAAAAAACGTGGATAACTCAGGAGTGTTGGGAGGTACAGTACAGAATTGGGAATGCAAATAATTAACAATGGAGAGCATACCAGAAATATCTGAAACAACCTTTCCCATCACATCAAAAAGACCATACATGACTGTAGCCTGAAGTCTAGTAGTATAAGCTAAGAACGAGTTTGCTGATGGAGACACCGATATACCTACTCTCATAAGAAAATCTAAAGAATGAGCACTCTTATATTGATGTGTAAACATATGTCGTTTAACATTGTTAATTTGTGAGGAATAGTCCACCGAGGAAGAGACAGAAAGAGAGATTAATTTATAGAGTTGATTCCGAAAAGTTAAATACGTAAGGTAGGAATCACGGACAAGACGTTTTCCAATATTTTGAAAAAGCTTATGTAGGTCCAGTTTCGTATCAGACCACCATTCCCATACTGAATCATAACAGCAGAGAACCGTAATTCGAGTCTAAAAGAAGGATCTAACTTGTGACTGAACAAAAGTTCTGGTCAATAGAGTATTGTTTAACTTCCACTGAAGTGTTGGGGGAAGAAGGGGTATGGTGTTTGCATCTAATGAAAATGTACAGGTCAATAAGAAGTGGCCTGAAAGTTCTGTCGGGCAAAGTGAAACCACTTGCAGTATACAATATCTAGAGGAAAAGAAATAATCAATACGGGTGTGATATATATAGATCTATGATATGTACATCCAGCATCATTTTTCAAGGATCGGTAAGCATCAATTAAACTAGCATTTTTTACTATATTAGAGAGAGCAGTGGAGTCGCAATAAATCTTTTTTCTGACTGCTGTCCTACAAGAAACATCAAGACAGCAATTAAAGTCACCTCCCCAAATAATATGTTTCCTAGTACATAAAAAAGGAGTAATGAGATCTAGTAACTGTATACGAGCGTGTTTCGACTGGGGACCATAAAAATTTATAAGGTGGAAGGGTTGTCTTTGAAAAGTACAATCAAGAATCAGAGCCCTACCAGGATGACTATCTAGAACACGGTAAATCGAAAAGGCCGAGGAAAAAAATAGGATAGCTACCCCATCAGCAAAATCGTCCCTGAAGGTCCAATATGAGGGACCTTTATACCATCCCCATTTAAGATGCTGTACTTCAAAAAGCGAGGTGAGACGTGTTTCTTGTAAAAAAAGAACATCCAAGGGGAGAGAGGCAGCTAGATGAAAAAACACCATCCTCCTTTTGTAGCTCTTCAGGCTACAAACATGGAAGGAAGCCAGTCAAAGAAGAGTCAGAGTAGAAAACAATTAATCAACCACTTCCATCAGTGAGGGTCATGTTTTTATGCTTTTTGTTTCCCTTATTGGTTTTAGTCAGTTTTTTGCCAGAAACATCAGGAGGCTTAGGTACAGTGAGATCCATGTCAGAAGGTAAGACAGAGGCCCCAGAAACACCATCCGAGTCCTCCCTCCCACCCTTCAGACATTCAAAAGAGTTGGAAAGTGAAACTTCAGGCGTTTTCATTGTTTTGCGAGAAGTCGCCCTGGTGACTCTTCTGCTAATCTGAAAACCATCTGGGTCCAGTAAGGGAGTGACAGTGGTCTGAGTAGATGAAAGGGGTAGAGTATGTGTGACAGACTCCTTAGTAGTAGGAATAAGTTCCATATCCTTAGGAGGTTCTTGTGCGGTTTGTGTGTCAACCGCTACAACCAGCATATTGGGGGGGGGGATGTAGGTACCTCAGGGACTTCAGATAGTGAAATCAAGTTTGTGGATCGATCTTGAGCTTTATCTTGTGCTTTTTGAACAAGGACATTCGGATACCACCCCTCCTGCCGATTCTTACTAGCCCAAGGACATTAATGGTATGCATGCCCTTTCTCCTCACATAAGTTACACTGAAATACATTTGTGCAGGAAACACTAGGATGTCCAAACCCCCCACATAAGCTACATTTCAGCAAGTCACATGTACTATAGAGATGCATGTGTGAGCCACATTTATAACAGGCTCTGGGTTGGCCTCCATAAAAACACACACCTCTATCTTTTCCCAGAAAAAAGCTGTTAGGAAGGTGAACAACTTCAGAATTAACTTGAAATAGTTTTACACGAAACTTCCAGCTACCCATCCAAAGACCTTCCTCATCTATAATGGCTTCAGGAGGGGATAAGACTGTACATCTGTTCTGTAGCCAATGATATATATCACTGATACTAACCCCCTCATTGCGAAACATGATAGTCACTGTTCTAACTGCTGGTTTGTTGAGGGGTATGACTGAAAAAGGGACCCAAAGAGGAGAATTTTTTAATGTGGCATATTTATTCCAAAACCTGTCTAAACCACTAGCATGTTTAAAACTAATGTCAAAGGTTTCTTCCCCAAAAATATGTATTAAAGCATAAATATCAGAGGCTTGGAAATGCATATCACCCTTTAAAATGGTTCTGGCTACATAATATCGGTCAGGGAATACAAAGAGACCCCCTTTGTAACGTAAATGCACTGCATGATGTCTGGGAGCTTGTTCTAACTTATTCTTAAATAAAAATCAGATAGGACAGGTCCCCTGTCTGGTGCTACAGCAGGTTTCAAGGGGTGGTGCTAATGTGGAAGGGCCCTCTCCTGGATCCTCGATATGTGGTGCAACAGTACTGAATAAGGATGGGGATGTACTGGGAGCTGGACCGGGACATGAAATGGGGTCAGAGGCAGTTATGGTAGATTGCGTTGAGGATGTTTGATCAGAATGAGAAAGGCTAGTACTGGAAAGACTCAAATTAGTGAAAGCAACCAGTGGAGAATGAAGGGAAGGAAGAACAGGAGGAGAGGGAGTGTTAGAATGCATAGAAATAGGGCCTCAAGGAAAATTGGGACCATAAGTATCCCTATCCTGTGATGGCAGTTTAGGATCATCAGTAGTAATGTTACTAGAAATAGCAGAATCATGGTTATGTATAACCTCAGCAGATACAGCATATGTATCAGCAGAATCCATTATATCTCCCCATGTAACCCCATGTACAACAGGATTGGGTAAAAAAGCAGGGGTAGAAACATTAGAGTCATGTACAGTAGCATCTGCAGATCTAGGTACCTCGTTGGAGCTCGTAGTCGAAGGTACAGGCCTGTGTGGAGAGAACAGAACACCGTGTTTGTCTGCATCCCATGTTGGGTCTGGTGTCCAAGAATCCGAGTCTGTCTTCATCCATCCTGCTCGGGTTAGAGCTGTAGAGACAGTCCAGGCAGGGTCTACAGTTTTTAAGCTATTTGTAATGCCAAACCGCGCACAAATTAATGAGGTTGTAGACAAAGTGTTCACAGTCATCGTAGCAGTCACAGAGGGAGAAGAAATCGGTGTCTGGGAAAAAGGTTCAGAATTTAGCAAGTCCATGTCTCGGGAATGCAACTCTGCAGTCGTACCAAAATCTGTACGAGAAACACCGGAAAATGCAGGGGGAAGACACAGCGTTGCACTAGTGATCATCGTAGAAAAAGGTTCTGTCGTAGCAGAATGCAATGAAATCACTGAGTTTTGAGGTTGTAGCTTGCGAGGTGTATTATCAGAGTGAACAAAGAAATCCTGATCTGTCGTGGAAAAGGAGACGTTTGGTGAGTCGGCAGACTGTAGAGTAGTATGTCTAGCATCAGAAACAATCCAGTCGTCAGGAGTCCAGGAAGATTCCTCTCAGGTATCAGAGCAGGCAGGTAGTATCTCTTGCATTATCTGAGAAGGAGAGGTGAGAACCTCACAGGAGCAGGGCCGAACAGCATCTGAGCCCTCCATTGCAGCGGTCAGGAAACCCCCTACCAAAAAGAGTAGGGGAATTTCCACGGTGTCCTGGCCAAATTTCCCTTATTCACTAAAAATACCACCAACAGCTTAATCTGGTTCAAGATCAGTTGGCATTCATCTGTATCCCCCTCCCCCGGGTCGTGCATGAAAATAGGCAGGATTTGTCTAGTGCACTTACCCGGTCAACAAAAACTAAATAAAATAAAATAAAATAAAATGTTTAGGACTTCCTCCTCTCCCATAGCTAACTTCTCAACAGCAAGACCTGCTAAAAGCTCCCGTCGCTGTAATGGAGGTTCGGCAGATAATTGAACTTCTTCCTAGGATAAGGCCCCTCAGCTGAATGGCTTCCTTAATGACTTTTATGTCACTTGCATTGAGATTTCAGCACCCTTTTTAACATGTTTATATAATTATTTCCTCTCCGCCGGTCTCTCTGATTCCTCCTTTACCCAGGTGTGGATCACTCTTATTCACAAACCTGGTAAGAGTGACCTTTCACCTGGTAGCTACCGTCCCATCTCACTGCTTAATTCCAATCTGAAAATCCTGTCCAAATTCTTGGCTAATCACCTCCTCCATGTTTGGAAGGACTTCATTAGCCCAATGCAGGTCAGATTTATGGCAGGTTGAATCTCCAGTGATCATTTATGTAAATTGCCATATCTGATTTCTGCACATGGGAAGAGCAGGACACCTGCAGCCCTGGTCTCCCTAGATGCAGTAAAAGCATTCAATCAGGTCTCTTGGCTTTTCTTTTTTGCAACCCTCCAGAAATTTGGCTTCCTCCCAAGAGTCCCTACTTACTGAGACTGGGTGAAGGTTTTATATTGTAACCCATCTGCCAGGATCAGATGCAACTGAGTCTCATCCACCTCTTTGTTGCTTCAATGTGGGCAAGGCAGGGGTGCCCCCAATTTCCCCCTTTTGTTTAATTTACAGTATATCTGGAACCACTACTCTATGACATTCAACACAATCCTGGCATCCAAGGGATCTTGATCGGGGGTTCCAGATATAAGCTTTCTGCTTATGTATATGATCTTCTCCTACATATAGAGGAGCCCTTGATTTCAATTCCTGCCACCTTAAAGGAGATCCATCACTTTTCTAAGGTGACCTGCCCCTACTTCTCTCAGGTTTCACTTTCTCTCTCTCTCTCTCTTTCAAAAGAGTAGTACCTCATTCCTGAGACTTGTGCATCACAATGTCAAGAAGGACCTCCGGGACCCTATTATGCATCATTATAGTCATTCTGTTATCCCCAACAGGACCTTCTTGCACTAGGTTGCCTTCTTCCTCCCATCTAAACCATCAGGAGATAGTCCTTAATGTGCATGTCTCAATCACCTCCCCCTACCAGTGGTCGAAAAGCTACATCTAGCATGGGCATCCCAGGACCTGGTCACAGTGCTATCACCCAAAAGATCCCTCCTTGGTACCACTCATCCCTGGATTATTTGCCCATTTTAGCACCACTAAAGTACTTGCATCCAGCAAAAGACAATGGTCAAGAAAATGTAAACTCTTACTGGACCACATTACTCACTTGCTGCTACTACTACTCCTACCTTCGGGCAGTATTCACAAAATGAAAACACAGGTGCCCAGCAAATGAGTAAGGCAAAGACAGAAAAAATAATACTGGAATAGCTCTTAAGATGGCTCTTGCTTCTCCTACTCCAGATGTCTGGCAATGTGCATCCCAGCCCTGGCCCTCCAATGACTCTCAATGCTAGAAAGCATAAAACTACAGGTCTAATGTTCTCATCCCTAAACATCTGCAGCCTCATCTCAAAAATGGACAGTCTCAAGGCCTGGATCTCTCAACACCACCCAGATGTCATATCTGTTGTGGAAACATGCCTTTCGCTGAAAATACCAGATACTGCCATATCCATATCCCTGCCCAGCTACACCCTATACTGACAGGACCAATGCTCAAAAAGAGGTGGAGGATGTGTCATTTACACCAGAAATACACTCCAGGGATATGTCATACCCCCACCACCCAGCAATGATGATCTCCAGGTATTAGCCATCAAACTAATGCTAGGAGCACACAACAGAGTGCTCACCCTACTGTTGTAAACATCCCACCTAAGCAGACCACACCTGGCATCAACAACCTACTGGACTACATCAGCACACTGAGCCTAAATTCTGAAACAATGCTGTTGGGAGACTTCAATATCAGCTGGGTCTCACATGCTGCTAATACCATCAAAGATACCCTTGCCACAATCCACTTCTCCCAAATATTGGAAGCACCAACTCAAACCAATTACAAGATGAGCACCAGCACACTTCTGGACTGGGTTCTCTCGAACCGCCCTTCCCACATCACAGGTCTCGTCATGTTCCCTGACTCATTGAGTGACCACTTCCCTGTCAGTTTCCTCTGGAACAACAACTATCACAAACCCCCTGCCAGAACTGTAAAAAATGCCTACTTTTAAAGGGCCACCTTCCACAACTAAAGGACGACCTAAAGCAGCAGGACTGGTCGGACCTGTATGGAACCACAGATGTGGACACTGCACTAAATCTCTTTATCTCAAAATTCAAAGTAGCCTGTGACAAACATGCTCCTGTCACAGACAGAAAAACCGGAGGACCTGGATTACCTTGGAACTACTGGCACAACTAAATGCAAGAGACCAACTCTGGCAAACAGCATTGGCACATGGCACACCAACTAACATCCAAAGGTGTAAAAAGGCCCACAATGAGTGCACAAAGGCAGTCCATGAGGCAAAAAACTAATTCTACAATGAAGAGCTCATTAACACCTGGAATAGCAGCAAATCATTCTGGGCAAATCTAAACAATATCATTGGGAAGGACCCTAAAATAGCCTCAGCCATGCTAAATGTTGAGAATGTCCCTTTCCTGGATCCTCTGTTCATCACTAACTCTCTTAACCTCACCTTCTTAGACCTCAGTAGTGTGCTTCTGATTAACTCCTTCAATACCCGTGCTCCAGGGGTCAGTGAGAAGACCCAGAGCATGACCGAACTGGCCAGTCTTCTGTTTCAAACTGGTCTCTGGAGCCGCTGCTAGAAAATACCTTGTAAAAGCTCTCTGTAAATCAAGTCACAGTGGGGACTCTCTGGACCTAAAATTTGTTCAACTAACACTAGATGAAGTACTTGGTACACTGACAAAGATAATTGATTTGTCCCTCTGCCACTCCAAATTCCCCCAAATCTGGAAAGCTACCACAGTCACCCTAGTGCACAAAGGTGGTGACTGGTCTCTTCAAAACAGCTACAGGCCGATCTCTATACCCCCCACTCTTCAGGGCCCTTGAAAGGATTGTGGCTGACCAGCTGGTGGAGTACTTCAATCAATATCAGCTCCTATGCCCAGAACAGCATGGTTTCCAAGCCAGCCATAGCACCATGAGGTCTCTCCTGAAATTTACTAGATTCATACATAGTGCTCTTGACAAAGGGCACATTGTAGGGCCGGCCTTTGTTGACCTGTCAAGGGCATTTGACATGGTCCTTCATGCCCTCCTCCTTGAACAGCTCTCAGACATAGGGCTAGCCCTAGAAACTGTAACATGGTTTTGTAGCTACCTTAGACTGCACCATAGCAAGTAAAGATTGGGGACATCCTATCAGAAAGTTGACTAGTCAGATCAGGGGTACCACAAGGAGCCATACTCGGTCCGATACTCTTCAGTGTCTTCCTAAACAACCTGCTGGCTGCTTACAATGGCTGCATGCTCCTCTACATAGATGATGCGGTGATCTTTACTAGCAACCTCGACCCTGCATTGCTGGAATACAACCTCAAGAGCGGCTTCGCAGCGGCTGAAAAATGGTTGAAAGAGCAAAAACTGGTCATGAACTATAAAAAGACCAAGACCACGCTCTTTGCCACAGCCCAAAGCAAGCTAAAAGGCTATCCCCTGGCAATTCAGAATGACTCCGGTAACAACCTGGAACTAGCTCCCCATTTCAAGTACCTGGGAGTCACACTGGACACTGCCCTGTCTTACACACAGCACAATGACGTCACAGCCAAAGACTTTAACACCAGGATCAGTATCCTCTATAGGCATAGCCATTCCTTGACCTATGAAGTTCTGAAGTTGGCAATTAACAGTTCACTCATCACCTTGATTGACTATGGCCTAGCTGTCTATGGCTCTGATACTGACACAGTGCTCCAATGCCTCTCAACAGCCTTAAACAAAGCCTGCCACTTGCTCACTAATGCCCCAAAACTCATCCACACCTGTAAGCTTTATGACGATCAGGCAGGCTTCAATTGAAGGACAGACTATTTTCTCAAACCTGCCAACTCACAAAAAGGTCTCACTAAACTTACTCCCTCAAGGAGTTCTGAGACTTCTATCACCACTTATACATGCCAGGCACACGAGGAGCTCAGCCTCACAAGTATTCCATGTGCCCAGGTGCTACACAACTATGGCCCAGTGATCATTTGCTCACCAGGCACCTCTGTGGACAAATGGTCCACCATCTGACATAGCATGAGTCACAACCCTTGGTTCCTTTAAGCACAAACTCCATCAGCATCTCACCGACAATAGTACCTGTAGATGCCACCGCTAGTCTGTGCCCACAGCTTTAGTCTGCCTCAGCACTTCCAACTCATGACCCAACAAGTTAAGTCTTTGCCCAAGCACTTGCCTCCCACCCCCTTCTGCCCTAGGCACTTGTCTCTCATCCCCTGCCCCTTGGCTCTTTCATTCCCTCTGCCCTTCCCATCCCAGCTCCCACTGCCTCTCCTTACCTCACCCTAACAGTCTGACTCTGCCTCTCTCTCTTCTGCAGGATGCTGGCATACCATGAACTATGCCTTAGCACAATCTGTGTAACTGTTTGTCATTGCAACCCATGTACTGTTGATTTTTTTTGTATTTTGTACGTATAATTTACTGTAACCATATTGTGTCTTCTTGTGTTAATGTATCTGACATGGAACCTCTAAATGAGCATCCACTCACAGGTGTCATCCAAGACTTCAATAAATAAAAAAAAAAGTGGTAGGGTACAAACTTAATTTAGATAAAACCAAAGTTTTGCCCCTAAACATGTATGCTTTCAAGCAGCAGCTTATGGACCTGGGCCTTATTTTGAAACCCAGAGTAACTACTTACTTAGGGATCGGTGCCACCCGATCCCTCTCTGATTTGATTAAGGAGAATTTGTTACCCCTCATACAAGAGATTAAGGCAGATTTACTGCACTGGATGGTGCTACCTCTTTCCCTTTGGGGAAGAGTTAGTGTCAGATGAATATCTTACCACGGGTGTTGTACCCATTGTGCATGCTTGGGATCTTTCTCCTGAAATCCTGGTTCACCCATCTCCATAGCTTGATTACAACTTTTTTTGTAGAATAGGGGCACTGTCCAGTTTGCTTATTTCAAACTCACCATACCTAAGGAGATAGCTGGACTACAGCTCCCCAATTTCTTCATAAATTACTGTGCCTTACATAGTAGTAAGCTCTTCCAATGGGGTCACCTCTGGTCTGCTTCGGAAGATGTAGATTATTATTCTCTCTGGCTTTCCTTAGAAAGTCAGTTGTGTAAGCAATATGGTCTTTACCTTAGTAGCCTATTGTATCTAAAACCATCCTGCTTACCCCCTGCAGCTCTCTTCAACACTTCTTTTTTGTCCCTTAAAGCCCTTAGTCAGCTTTGTATCTACCTGAGAATTGATTGGACTAAAGATTTAACACAACTGTCCTGGGTAATCTGAACATACAAATAGCTACCTGCCAGATCCCATTTAATTTTTTCCCACTACTTCATGGCACCCTCTACAGTCTCTGATCAAGGCAGATAAGTTTATCTCAGCCAGGGAGTTACAAGAGTGCTTTTCTTTTCCCCAATATCATCCATTAACGCATCTTCAACTCACCAAGGCAGCTGCCTTCTATTTGGACCCAGATCCATACCCCTCTCAGATTAATGCTCATTTATAAGATTTTCTCTCCCTTGTAGATCAAGGTCATTCTGTGTCTATGTTTTATAGTTTTTTTCAGAAGATGGATCCAGGAAGTCTGGTAGGGATTTGCTACTGTTGACAATAAGCGGTGGACCTTCAATTGGATGATAAAGTTTGGCAGAAAATTTGGAGGAGACTATACAAATCTGTAAAATGGGATCGATATTGCTTACTGCAATTCTGTATTTTGTGTAACTTGTATTTTATCCCCTATAGATTATTTTAGATGAACAGGTTCACCTCTGCAATTTGCTCTAACTGCGGACTCACCGAGGGCCACCTCAAACACATCCTTTGGAATTATGAGAAGGTTACACCTTTTTGGAACACCATCCTGGGCTCCTTGGACTCATTTTTGGGGCTTGATCCCTTTTTTATGCCACAGGTTTGTTTGGTTGGCCACCATCTGGGAGATTTAGTTGGTCTTCATAAGGCCTATATGTCTCAGATCTCTATCACAGCCAAGATCGTGATTTTACGTTATTGGTTGGACGATGCCATTCCTACTTATAGGGAGTGGCACCAGGAGATATTACAGGCCTTGGAGACTGAAAATCATATTGCTTCCCGACAAGATAGAAGTGCTGTTTTCAGTTTATGCTGGAGACCCTAGTACGCCTTATTTGGCGAGTCCATAGGCTGGAGCAGGATGGATTGGTTTTGCTTCCTCTACTCTGTCTTATTGGGCTGGGCATTATCTGGTTTTCCTTTTCTTGAGTGGTTGTCTTAGTGTTTATGCTCTGGGTGAGTGGGTGGGAGTGGGTTATGGGGGGTTGTGATGATTTGTCACATTGATATTTGGTATAATTATGTTCTACTCGCTGTTTTTGTAGAATTTTGTTGTTCATGCCTGTTTTCCTTTGTATTTAGAAAAATCCATAAAGTTTACTTAATTGCAAAAAAGATAAGCTTGGTGTGCCTTTCTGGGTCAAAAATTACAAATAAATACATAAATAAGAAATAGTAGAAAGACTTAAAAAACTGAACTCTAGGAAATCTCTGGGAACCAATGGGTTCCCACCAGAATGATATAAATGGTTGAGAGGGAATGTTGTGCCTATCCTGGTCGAGGTTTTCAATGAAGTGATTAAGGAGGGGCAGACACCACAGTTATAGCAGCAATCCAAAAGTATGATCCTGCCAAAGCTGGGTAAAGATCTGACAGAGTGTGGTGATATGATAACATACATGGGGTACTGCCAGATCAGGAACAGAATCATATATCCACAAGTGGGTTTATTAAACAGTGATTTCACCCAGATAACATGCAATGACTGCTGAACAAATTTTTCAGCTGAAATAGGGAACAAGGAGCTGCAACTAACCATAGCTTTGGATGCAGAGAAAGCATTTGATACGGTTAGCTGGCATTTTTTAGAAAATACTCTGCAGTTCTTTAAATTTGTCCTCAAATCATTGCAGTGATAAAGCCCTTTACCAGCTCTGGAGGCTATGGTCAAAGTCAAATGATTACTATCTGGTAGATTTCCACTGGCACTGGCATGCAGCAGTGTTGCCTCTCTCTCAGCAACACCTGACCTCTGCTTAGAGCAATTAGTTAAAAAGGTTAATTAAAAACAAGAAAATTAAGGGCACTGTGGTGGGAAAGGTGGTGCAAAAACATTTTTATGCAGATTATTTTTTTTTTCATTGCAGACCCAGAAACTTCAGTACCAGCAGTAGAGCTGGGCAAAAGTTGCAAATTCCACTTTAGTGGAACTTTTGCTAAAGTTCTCCAACTTTCGCAGAATATTCCGAACTTCCACCTTTGGTGAAATTGGAAGTCTTATGTATGTGTTTGGCAAATGCTTGCCCTGTTCCTCAAAATGTTCTCCCTGAACTGTCAAACAATATGCATGAACTGCAGAACTCATACGTTAATCCACAGTTTATATCATTATTCCACAGTTCAGTTCTGACTGTTAGGTAGAAAAAAAAAAACTTTATCTAGTGTCCAGCGGCACCCCTCCCACCCTTCGATCACCGGCCACATATTTAGTAAAATGTTTCCCTGGTATCTAGAGGCACCCCTCACCCTTCAGTTGCTGGCCCTTATTAACTTAATGTTTCCATTGAGTCTAGTGGCTCCCCCCACCCCTTGACCCATATTAGTTTAACATTTCCGTGGTGTCTAGTGACATCCCCCAACCTGCCAATTTCCAGCCCCATAATAATTTATTGTTTCCCTGTTGTATAGTGGCAACTCACCCTATGATCACTGGCCTTATAATAACAATGTTTCCCTGTTGTCTAGTGGTGCCCCCCATCTTCTGATCACTAGCCCCTTATTTGCTGATATTCCTCAAGGGTTTGTCAACTGCACACTTGTTTCCATTTCTTAGCCTTTACATTGCACTGCAATCATGGAGGCAGACAACTCATCAGACAGCATGTCAATGTAAAGACTAAGAAATGGGAGCGAGTGCGCCATTGATAGGTACTTGAGGCACGTCACCAAATCCAGGGCCAGTGCTCAGAAGGTGGGGGATGCCACTAGACACCAGGGAAACATTAAATTATTATGGTGTCCAGTGATGATAGTGACTGAAAATGACCGACTACAAAAATAGTGACTCATTTTCAGCACTATCATTTTGGGCTACCTTGCAAGGGTAGCAACCCTACACAAAAGCGAGCATTGGGAAAGGCAACCAGAAGGTGGGGGTAGCAAGGGGAAGGGGAGGGACAGGAAAAGGATTTTAGGGGACTGGTGAGCTTGCTGCCACTGAGCTAGCCATGTGGTGTGCTGGTGTGGTTGAGTAGCTCTGGCTCAGCAGGTACTGGGTTCAGGGCTGTGGACCAGGAGCATAGTAATTTTGCTGCTGCCTGCATCTGTGGGACATAATTTCTTTTTTGAAATCCAGACTGTGCCCCCTTCCCAACCTGCACCACCCCAGAAGTTGAGAATCTAAAATCAGGGTGGTGCAGGGGGCATGGAGCAGGTGATGTAGCCTCCCCCCAAAAAAAACATTTTTTGTTTTTCCGAATGTTGAGATGTTGGCAAGTGTATATCGCCAATTTGCTTTAGGGTGATATATACTCACCATGATCGCTGTTTTGCAATCGTTGTTATGACATGGAACCAATTATTACAGGGCTTGTGACCAGAGGGTGGGGGGTGCCACTAGATACCAGGGAAGCAGTAATGAAATACAGCGCCCATTATTGGAGAGTATGGTGCCATCAGACACCAGGGAAACATTGATTTAATACAGGGCCAATGTTTGGAGTGTGGGGGTGCCACTAAACACCAGGAAAACATTAAATTAATACAGGGCCAGCCATTGGAGGATGGGATGCCACTAGACACCAGAGAAACATTAAATTAATATGAGGCCAGTGATCAAAGGATGGGAAGGTGACACTAGACACAGAGGAAACATACATAAATATGGGGTTTGCAATACACATTTCATATATTCTTTCTGCAGTTCAGCGACTCGCTGAACTGTGGAATGAATGTATGAATTGTGGATTAACGTATTTCTCTGTCAAAAAGAAAATCATCAGAACTGACATCTGACAGTGATAAGTTCTGCAGAATCGTGTTTTGCAGTTTAATACATTAATCCACAGCTCATACATTTATTTCACCATTCTAAGTTGGAATTTCCGCGAAGGTTGCCAAAATTATTTCCAAACTTTGATGCAAATTCTGCCAGCAGAAGTTTTTTTTTTCACATCTCTTACCAGCAGTGATACAAACACAGCAAAATTATGTAGAACTATATTTTACTGCCCTAGTTGAATGTAAATGTTTTAAATAAGCATTTTTTTTATTTCTTTTTAGACATGGACTTTGTAGTCTGAATTTTCTACTGCATTGTCTGTTTTATTGTATCTTATTTACCTTTTGTATGTATGTCTCCATTTACCGTGGGTCGCACCTGTAAAAGGTATTCGTGTTTTCCAGTGTGTTTACCCATTAAATGAATAAACAAACAGACAAACATACAAGAACTGGCAAGATATCAATGTAATCTTTCTACATCTGGGACAGTGTTAATTAGTAGTAAGTGATCGCTATTTATCAATACACCTTTCCCAGTTGCCTGGGCTAAGCATAACCAGATTATATACCTAGTAATTCAGGTTACATTAGTACTATTCAAATTATTTCAGATACATAATCCATTCTATCATAAGACTTACTGTACAGCAGTTTGACAGGATGGTTTAGCTTCATGTGTCCTTATCAGGGAAAATGAATATGGTGAAAATAAATATCCTACTTTATCTTCTTTTCTTATTCCAGACTCTACCAGTGAAATTATTGAACTGTTATGGAAGAAATTTTACCATGATCATCATAAATTTATTTGGGGGTTGCTAAAAATGCCTTTGCAGAAGTACCATGAACTTAGTGAGGAAGCAGGTGGGGTCTGTTACTACTAGACTTCAGAAAGACTTTTTTGGCAACCCAGACAGCACATCTGGCCACTTGACAGAAACAAAGGTAGGATCCCAATCTCATTGGTATGCACTAGAAATGGCAGGGTCACCTCCAGGTGCCATTATTTGCTTTACCTACAACCATATTTGATGCAGGATTATAGCAGCCTAGCTGGAGACCTTTGGTCAAACATTCATTCCTTACTATTGGCTCTCAGGAGGAAACTGCAAATAACCAATGCACGGTGTCTACTTACTCTGATTCGTTACAGTGGAATTTGTGTGCCCCAATGCAGTATTTGTTAGCTGAAAGTGTAGAAGCCTCACATGTTTATCACAGATCTACTACTGAATCCCAACAGTCAGTCTCCCAAACTCCATAAGCCTGAATTGAGGAGACCAACTGTCAGAAGACTGACAAGGTGTTGGTGCAATGTAGGGGGCAAGCCCCCTTCTAGTGACTTAGCCTTCCACACCATGGGAGCAGCTTGGCTAACCACCTGATTTTTCCCTTTATTGTGGTGTGGTGCATGCCTAGAAGGAGGGTAGTGGTTCATCACATCTGCTACCTTACCCCTGCCAGCACCAGCATCAGTCTGTTGTGCAGGTGTGTGTCAGGCAGCCGAAGTCGGGATCCTGACTTTCAGCTTTCATCATACTCCCTTCTCTCACAATGTATAGAATGAGGTGCAATTTAACCAATAATGCATTATAGGGGGTGTGTTGTGCTGGGATAACATCATGCCTTGGATGGTTGGGCAAGAGGCCACAGGCTGAGTGCATCCAACACAGCAGAAGTGACATTATCACAGCACCGACACATCTTGGATTGCATTATTGCTGTCATACAGAGGATCATTCACATTTAAATCAAAAAAGTAAGAAAGTACATTCTTAACAGGTTTTAAACTGCTTTTTGACTGTGGAAACACATTTAGAAAAAAGAATATCTTTTCTTTTTGTCCACTAGATGGTGCTGTGCTTTATTGGGTAGCCTGAATGTATGTCTCTGTCAGTCCCTGTTTACCTGTCAATGTGTCTGTCCCTCACCTCATCCACCCCCCAAGTTTCACAATCACCATGATAAAAATCTGTAGCCCAGAGGGTGGAAAACTCCAGAAACATAGTCAGCGAGGAAGTAGCATGCCTATGCTTTCACAAAGTGAAACTGTGTGTATAAATGAGCGGAGCACAATTAATGTTTCATCTGATCATCTCTGAGGATATCTTTTGCAGCAGGTCACCCCTAAGGAACCTTAGGCTTCAGGCGCCAGGACCACATGGAAGTTTTTTTGCAAGCAAGCTATCTGGGGCCTCCCATGGTGACTTCACTATGTTAACATCCCCCTATATACTGTAGCTGTGGGCAGAACCAGGCCCTCTTCAGTTCTTTTCCCACCATTGGCCATTGCACCAGACTCCATGGAGCACTGTCGATTCAGTCGACCACAATTTAGGTTAACTTTTTACCACTAATCCCGGTTTGTTGTTTTTTTCTCTCCCTAGTGTCTCTTCACTTTCTTTAAACCTAAAGTGATCCCTTTCCCTTCTTTCATCAATATTCAGTTTGGACTCTTTTTTTTCCATCACTGGAGCTGCAGGCAGAAAATCCTTGACAAGGATCTCCATGACTCCTGTGTCTGTTGCCTCGGTGCTGGTCATAATAGCTAAGCCTGCGATATTTGCAGTGGTTTTAACCAGGCCACCCATCAATACTGCCTGAAGAAGCTTCAGGCGTACCTCATGGAGCAGAAGGTGGTGAGCTTCAAAAAAGGAGCTCCAAGCCAGGGGCACCTTTGCTTTCTTGGCCTTTTGTCAGGTTCCCTCTCTGGCAAATCCTGGGCCAATTCTTATTTGGGGAAGCACTGCCACTAGGAGAAAGGCCATTCCTCCTATGAGTGGTCCTGGTCACTGTGCACTATGTCAACCACTTCAGGGTCAGGGTCCTCACTGATGACACTCCTGGCTGCCTTCCCTGCCCTTCTGGTTACAGGGCAAGTTCGGAAAGCACTCGCCCATGGGGCAGCCCAGTCCAGTGGTAGTTTGTCATTGGAGGGTTCCTTCCAGCTCCCACTGATGACCTCCATTACCTCCCTCAACTTATCTACCACAGGGAGGATGCTGGCAGTACAACCCTTTGGATCTGTCAACAATGGATCTTCTTCAGTGGGGCTTCCTTCTTTGCCTTGACTACCCACCCACCCTGCTGAATGCCCCTGCAAAGGGCTCAGTCAGGGCATACAGCCTCTCTTGTTGCAGCCGGTGACAGGCACTTCTTCTCAGGTGGTCAATCTGGTCCATCAATTCCCTTTCCAAAGATTTTGGGGATACAGGCCTCTCAGCTGGTTCCCCAGCCTGCCCCATCCTTTCCTACAGTCCTCTGATGGTCTTGTCACCACAGGCGTTTCTCTTCTCACAAGCATCACTTCTCAGTACACCATCAATGGCTGTCACTGTTGATGTTCAGGCTCTCTTCTCCTTAAGTTCTGAACCTTGTTCAGCAGGTAGTCCCTACTCCCACACCATTGTCAGGGGAACCAGCTTGGCTGAATGGGAAACCCTGCACTGGCTGTCAATGAGTGCCTCTTTTTCATGTTCATCATTGTCCTCAGTCCCCCTTCTGAACTCTCAAATGACAATGATGATGACTACTATCATTCAGACTTTCTCCAACTGGATGAGGATGATGACAATAAAGAGGTTGCAGGGGCCAGAACTCCCTCCAGCACCTCCACAGTTTCATCCTAGGGGAATGACTCCTCCAACTATTTGCCATGGTCTACCCCTGATGACTCTATTCCTCTGGGAAGAATGATCTGGAACATTATCAACACTATTTGGAAAAATGTGCAGCATGCTCACGTGCATTTCACAGCAACATGGATGCTGAGAAGTACAAACACTACAATCAAAAGATTAAAGAATGGATAAAAAGATTCAGAGAGGCTCAGAAGCAGAAGAAGGCACAAGCTGACACCTGTAGTGCACCAAGCAAAAGAGAAATGAGGTCCAATGAGTAGAAGGAAACTGAAAGACCAAGATGGAAGGAGAAAAATATGCCAACAGCATAAACAGATGACAAGTCAAAAACATTGTTGAATAAATGAAAAGCAAAGTGTAACGTTTGTGCACTGTTGTGGCCACAATGCCAGCAATTCACTGAAAAGAAGGAGTGTAAAAAACAAGCATGCCTCACTGCCACCACTGTCACAAGCACCACCACCCCACCAGCTGTACCGCCCAGCACGCCAACAATAGAGCTGTGTGAGACACTGGAGAACTGCAAATATGATAGTTCTGCAGGAAATGCTGTGCAGAGAGCCCAAAATGGTCTTCCAAGGTCTCCCAATTGATTTTCTTATGTAATGAAGAAGATCCTGTCATCTTGTTCTCCAGCCTAACAAAAATATTGCCTCGGCACAAAGTTATTCCCAGTTGGAGCACCTGCAGGAAAAACTGATGTCTGCTTTTATGGAGAAGACATCAAACATAAAAAAAGGCAAAAAACATGACAGACACTTGAAAAGAGAGTTCATCAACACAACTTTTGTGTTGAAAAAATACCAGTTACTCAGAACCACAAGTGCAACATTGGGCATCAGCTGGAGGAAGCTCATGAAGGCATCACTTGGTGGAGCAGAATGCAACAGATGGCACAAGTCTGCATTGCCAGAGGCAACAAAGAGGAAAGTGAAGAACATTTTTGAAGGGTCTGCAACCCCATTACTTTACAAGAAAATTTTTCAAAAAGAACCGGCACATGTCAGTCATATCTGGACAAACCCATCCATACGCTATATAATGAGTTCACCCAACAGAACCAAGACACACCGGTAGGAGTGAGGAAATTCAGAAGCCTTCACCCTAAGCACACTAAACTGGCCAAAGAGCAAAAAGTGGACCAGTTCCTCTGTGAATACTGCGTGAATAGCTTACTAAAACTGAAGATTCTGAACTGTATAGTGGATCTTCACTGGCTAACATCGTGCAAAGTCCTCACCTTTCAATGTGTAATAGAGCTAACAATGTATCTGTATCAGGCAGGACTGTGTACACAAAACATGAGAACAGTGCAGCACAGAACATTTTGTAAAAGCCTTGGAGGACCCAATCAATGGGCATGGACAAGACAATGTCACATTCCAGCAGTTGGAGAATATAACAGTCATGTGAACTGTCAGTGCCATCCAGGTACAGCAGACATGAAAAGTGTTTCAAAATAAAAAATCAACATTGCAGATGCTGGTGGAGGTCTTAAAAGAGGAGCATTTGTTTTTGGGTCAGCACTTACATATGGCAACATGGCAGCACCACCAGTTTGCTTACATCAAAAAATACCTACCCCAGGGATGGGTAGTGATGGTTCTTGACTTTGCCGAGAACTATGCCTGCAGATTACAGGATGAAGTGCAGGCAGCCCACTGGCATTATGAATAAGCCATGGTTTTCCCAGTACTAACATACTACCTGTGTGAACAGTGTGACTAAACAGTAGCAAGAGCCATTAGTCTTTATATCCAGTGATTTAAAACATGATCACCATGCTGTGTGCCACTTTGTGGAGATATTGAATTCACACTTAGAAAATGTATGCAAGTTAAAAATCAGCAGAGAAGTTCATTTCACTGATGGCTATGGTGCCCAGTATAAATCCAGATGTGCCTTCTTTGTCATTTCATTTTGTCATGTCATTTTGATCATTTCAATATCATCCAAGGAATTTGGCTTCCCCATTGAGAGGACTTTTTTTGGCTCATGACATGGAAAGGGTCCAGTGGATGGTGAGAGTGCCATTGTAAAATCAGCAACAAGCAAAACAGTACAGTCACAACAGGCCATAATTAGAAAAGCTAAGGAGCTCTATAAATTCTGCCATGTGACATTGACTAGAGAGCCTGCCACAGAAGGGTACAGCAAACATTTGAGATGTACATTTTTCTGCATTGTGGAAAATGAAATAAGAAGACCTGCCCAAATCAATGTTAAAATGGTACCTGGCACATGAAAGCTTCACAGTGTGAAGTGTGCGACAGAAGGTGTGGTTGTAACAAGGAGTCTGACTTGTTTTTGCATACACTGTGCTCATGAAGAAGGGCCCTGTGAAAATATGCATCATGTTGAAGCCTGGAAGGTTAAAAAACTAACTGCTTCCACACCATACAAAATGTCTTCTTCAGATGCCAACACCGAGCCCACTGGTCACTCTGCTCCTGCAAACACTACAGCTTCCTAAGTTGCAGCCTCACATGTCAATACAACTTCTCATGACTTGCCGGCCACAAGTGCTGATCCTGCGTTGGGGTCTCACACAGCCTGCAATGACTCTCATGCTCCTGCTGAAGTCACACCTGAGGAATCCACAGGCAATGATAGTGCACGTGACAGTGTGTCAAAGGATGATGAAGAGGCTGCCACCACAAGTGAATGCACTACACTCACCACTGATGCTTCAGCTCCATTATCCATGAACCACACAGTCCCTAAAAATTTGAGAATTTTGCTAAACCCACAAATGATACAGACCAATCAGTACTGTGCCATGTACTACTCAAAAGAATATTTTGTGGGGCAACTAACTGCGGTGGATCCTCTGGGACAGTGGTACTCATTAAAGTTCCTGAAACAGAGTGGTAATGTCTTTACATGGCTACTGCTTCAGGACACTGACAGTGTTTGAAGATGATGACTTTTTCATGGGCCAGTTCAGTTTTTGCAAGAAGGTGGGATCTTTGAAATGAATAATGGCAAACTAAAAGCAATCAATGAAAAGTTATGCATGCTTCAGGACAAATGGAATTAAAAGGACTACCATTTTTAGTGTACAGTACTGAACTACAGCCTATCTTTTCCAGTTTTCCAAAGAATTTATAATAGTGTGTTTTTATAAAGAGATAGAGTAGCCTTGTAGTCCTAGAGTAGCTTTGTAATCATAGAGTAGCCCTGTAGTAGCCTTGTGGTTGCAGCATAGCCCGGTAGTAGCCTTGTAGTCATAGAGTAGCCTTGTAGTAGTCATAGAGTAGCCTTGTAGTAGTCGTAGAGTAGCCTGTATTTGTAGAGTAGCCTTGTAGTCATAGAATAGTCTGTAGAGTACACTATTGCTTTATGTAGAATTTATTTAAATTATGCTAAAGTGATTATGTTGTAAATATTTAAAAAAAATGTTTACATGTTTGGTTGTATGACCCATTTGACTTTTTTTTACCTTGAATGATAACAATTTTGAATATTGAACAGGTATTCCCTGTCTCTTATTACATGCTTTTGTATGTTTCATGTCCCCAGTTACATGGGCAGTCACTTTTATTTCTCCCGTTACACGTGCAGCTCTAACTTTAATGTCTCCCATTGCATGTCAGACTTTGTGGAGGCTTTTTCTCAGGATCTGAAATGGGAGTTATCCTGTGGCATACCACATTTTTATATGGTGAGTCACAGCATAAAGAAATGCCAATAATCATTACTATATTTTGACTTTTAAAATTTGACCCCTATGTCACACTTTGGTACCCCTTTTTCATGCACTGAGCCATATACTATGACAGACAGTAACATAATCATCATAATCATCAAACCCTTTTTACAGATAACATTGTACCTAATTGAAAAATCCAGAGATGCTAAGCACACAGGCAGTGGAGAGGTAGAAAGCCTGGAAGTCATTGATAGCAGGAGTAAGGTAGGGCAGCTAGATAAGCTTGCAGCGAGCACTGAAATTGAGGGAGTGAAGAGCAAGCCAGGACTCAGGAGGGTAACGAGTTCCAGGAGGACACAACAGAAAAGGTGAATGATCTCTGGGCCAGAGACAGATGCAGGCTTGGCACTATGAGAAGGGGTTGGGAGGCAGATCTGAAAGCACACTGGGGGAGTTGACATTGGATGATATCAGCTAGGACAGGAGGTGTGAATCAATGCACTAGCTTGTGAACAAAGCTTAAGGTGGCATAGCACAGTTTGGCCTCATAGAGCAACCATTGCAGGGCTTTGTTTGATTCTCCACTGGGAAAGAGGGTGCACCATTTTCTAAACAGTGTCAGTCCAGATGGTTGGCCAACTGCAACATTTTTTGTTACAGGAAGTACAGTAAGGACTTTCTTGGGGCTGTTAAGGGCCACTCTATCAGGGGCATAGCTACTTCATTTTCCTACTTCAGGGGCCTCTCCATAGCAGAAATTTGTGCTGCGGCCACTTGGAGTACTGTCCACACTTTCACAAGGCGCTATAGTCTGGACAGCATCTCTAGAAGGTGGATGAATTTCAGCCTGGCTGTGCTGCAGGGCCTCCTCTCATAGGCACCTGTGTTTCTTCCTCCCGTACTAGTCTCCTCTGCAGTACTGCTTGGGATTCATTCATAAGGTGTGGCCTGCTGCAAGAGATATCCTTGAAGAAGATAGAACAGTTATGTAACAACTTATTGTAACAGTAGATATTCGAGAGAATCTCTTGCAGCTGGTCATGCTGTCCCTCCCTCCTTACCTGTTTACTTTTCCTTGGTTCTCCTCTCTAGGATGGTGACCCTTTGGCTCCTAATGCTCCTTCTGTCAGGGCCTTCCCTTGCTTCCCTTGGAGTTGCATCCTCATGGGATGGTCTCTGGTGGGGAACTGAGAAGGGCCAGAGGCTGCCTACAGCTATATAGGGGAATGTCGATGCAGTGACGCTGTATGCAGCTCCAGTTAGACTGCTGGCAAAAAAGCTTCCATGTGGTCCTGGAACCTGATGGCTAAGGTTCCTAAGGTGAGGCCTGCTACAAGAGACTCTCTCAAAGATCTACTGTTACAGTAAGTTCTTATGTAACTGTTCTTTCTTGTGGCTTCACCAGTGTGTCAGATGATTCATTGTATTGGCAATAAGTCAGTGCTATTTTAAATTTAAGGCAGATTATGGCTGATGTTGTGATGTTGTTTATGGCTGCCAGGGGATCAAGACACTTCTTTTGGAAACCTGTTTAGAGCAGAGCTGGGGAGTGCGAGGCTACTCTGCATAGTCACTGCTGTGTTGTGAGCCATGTCTGAGAAACTACTAGTAATGTCAGTTTAAGAAAAAAAAAATCATGGTTTGGTTCTAGTTTTTAGTGCTGACTTGCTGTCCACAGACACATCTGGGAATAAAGGGGGGGTACAAGGTGCTTGCCTGACCAGACAATAAGCCAGAGGTATTGATATCTGCTCAGAGTAGACCAGTGAAGTGTGATGAAGTTGGTGTGATCAGTTCACTCTATGGAGCCATGTCTGTGAAGTTACTTGTACCATTCCAGTCTAAAAAAAGCTTTGCTGTTTGGTTTGACTTGGTGGTGGCTTTCTTGGAAGAGTTGCAGTTTTTCAAGATAGTTCAGGGGGCTCTATGGCATGATGGGATCCTGTGAGGGCAGAGTGGGGAGTGATGTTTAATGTGAGATGATCATGTGTATGCCTGGACTTAATACAGTGATGTTATGCTGAGATAACATCACTGTCCCAGACACACACTAATGAATCGGAGTTGAGGAAAATGCCTTGCTGCTATATGAGTTTTGAAACTCTGCAGCAGCAATGCTGCTCTGTAGAACCTAATGTTTTAGGTTCTTACAAGTTAAGCAGTTTTTACTGGAAGATGATGATATGTAAATGATTACCAGGCAACAGTTAATATTACAGGACTTCTTTTATTTTGTGGCAGTCATACAAAACAAATTCAAGTATAACAAAAAGGTATGCAGCATGCTTGGGAGAAGCAATCAGGGAAAAGGGAATCAGATAGTAGTGTGGAAATAACACAGTCTGCATGGAAGAGACTGGAAGAAGTATGAAGGGTCAGCTCAGCACCCGTTTGGAGAGAGTATGGCGGCAGCTGCTGGTGGGTGTTTTCAGAACCCCAACCATTACAAAACATTACGGAAACTCACATTCAAATAAATGCTAGTGCCATCATGAGTTGGTGGGTGGGGGGTTGTCACATGTGCATTTTTCTGGAAGTCTAGTAAGCTCTCAAAAATGTTGGACATGGGTGTACACAGAGGTGCAGGGCATATTGAGAAGCAAATAGCCATTTACACTCACAAACATGGTGGTAGGTCTAGCAACAGCATGAGGGAGTCCCCAAAACTCTATGATGGCTTTTATTAATTTTACTGACGGTGACATCAAAACATGTCACTTTGTTGTAACCAAAGGATTTGTATCTACAGGTCCAGATCTGGAAATATAAAGCTAATAAAACTAGGGACATAGAAAGTATTACAGCTGATATCAACTTTAGGGCAGGAAAGTTTCAGGTGCAATGGCTATGATAGAAAAACTATAACACTGTAGCATTAATATAACATACTGATGTGTTTCAGATTTGAAACCCATGTACTGATCTACTTCTTATACTTAGTCTTTTTGTTCTTCTATGTGCACATATTTGTTTCTTATTAACTATTATCAAGAAGAACGTCTCTGCATCTGACAGTTTGGGGCTCATGTTTGTCTCTTTAGTTTCTGATATTTTGCCTGACAACAGTGAATAAAATTACTCAAATGGTGCTGCTGGGTGGAGGGGGAGGGGCTGTAGCTGGGCTGGCTAACATGGTGGATGCCTAGCAGCTAGACTCTTCACCTGGTGCTCTCAACCCCCTCTCTAATGCAGGTATCCTTTTTTATTTAAAAAGATGCAAAATTACAAGACAGGACACATTCCATAAGAAGCAAATCTCATTTACAGAATGTCCCATGTCAAATTTAAGACAAACTGCAACAACCAGTAAAGAAACATTAACTAACAAGCATACACAAATTAATGAATAAAATCGTTGCAAACAGATTTTTCCTGATGAAACAATATGTTTTAGCAATGCTTAAAAGTGGCAAAAATAAGCACATTTCTTAGATAAGGGGACAGATTGTTCCCAAAAAAGGCAGCCCCTTAAGAGAAGCCCTCTTTTCCCAAATGTGTAAAATTTGGGTAGTGAATAGCCATGCTGTGGCACATCTCTGAAACTGCATTTGTGGGCCAGAATTATTAATCTTTTAGATAGATAAATAGGAGCCTGGTTATTGGCTGACTGAGAGATAAGAGATAACCAACGAAGATTGCACCTGGAAGAGGGAGTTAACCAGTTTAGTTGATGTAGTAAAGAGCAGTGATGCCCATCCACTTTGCTTTTAAAATAATATGAAGTAACAGAAAATAAATAGAGCATGAAGAAAGGGGATGTGAGTCGAGAACATGGCAATAGATAGTATGACCATAGTCAAAGATGGGAAGAATTGCTTGCCCAATAATTTAGGTGGCCCAGGGATTGATGAACTTTAGAAATAGTTTTACCTGTATGTGGCTTGAAGGTCCAAGAAAAATGAGAAATCCTCATCTGTGATGGGAAAGATTTAAAAAGCACTGCAAACAATAACTGGAGAAGGAAACAATGCCAAAATTATGACAAATAGCTAACACAACAGCCATCTGAAAGCTCCAGGAAGCTAACTAACCTGCTGGAGACCAGAGCAAGAGCTGTGAGCATGGTAGGGGAGCAGGACAGCACAGATGGAGAAGCAGCTGAGCTAATGTCCTCCCTAAAGGCCCTAATTACTAGTATTAGCAGAAGAGGCAGGCTGGATTCACTAACATGAACTCACAGATGAACCACACACAGGAAATCATGGAATATCTGAGCAAAACAGCAGCACCTTACTCTTCCAGGCTATTAGAACTAGAAGAACATGTGAGCTCTGTGGAGGTCTGACTTGTAGACATAGGCCAGGAGAGGATCAGCTCAAGAAGCAGGTCACAGTGCTGAATGTCTGTGTGGATGATCAGGAAAACTGAGCCCACATGTCAAATATCAGAGTCATAGGGCAGCTGGAGCAGCTGGAGGGCCATAACCCAGAGGATTTTATCACATCATGGCTAGTGGAGCACCTGGACTTGGCAGGCATGGTCCCTTCTTTTGAAGTCATAAGACCTCATAGAAGACCGGGAGGCAAGCTGAGATCTAGGGAGAGATCCCACCAGTTTGGGGCAAAATTCCTACTATACCAGGATATAGAAGTCATTCTCCTAGCAGACAGATTAAAAGGGCCCATTTTGTTGGATAAGGCCAGAGTTATGATATTCCTGGATTACTGCAGGGACTTACAATGATAACACTAAAAGTCAATGATGTTGATGCTAAGCTTTGAAGATTAGGTTGGCAGCACCAGCTCTTCTACCCAGTGAAACTCTGCATCCAAAAGTCCAATACTACACCTAGGGTCTTTGTGGTGCTTATAAAGGTAGAGGAGTATATCTACAGAGAAAAAAGCTGCATACAAAGGGAGCTTGGTGAAGAAAACAACAGCCATGACACTTTGAGGAGACCTATGTCTGTCACCCCAATCAGCAATTACTAACTGTTCTATACATATGGCAGTAGGAGTAGGCCATGGGTTGACTGCCTTGAGTCACTGAAAAAGGCACTTAGAAAGAGACAAACACATATCCCTGCAATGACATTAAAATCATAAATGCATTAATGGTAAACTGTCTTAAACCACTCAGGAATGTCTAGAGAATCAAAGTGTTGCTCTTTATATAACCTGCTCTAGCTGGCCAATGGCGGAGGAGTAGCCTCACTTTTGGGGAACAGAACATAGCCAGCACTTCTGTGGGTAACCATTTGTGTGGAAGATGTTGATTTTCAATCAGGGGAGTTAAAACTTGGTCCAGCACCAGTGAATCTGTTATTTCAGGCTCATCAGGGTACAGTGCCTGAATGACTTTGGACCCCCTGTTGTTTCCAACTCAAGTTAACTGAGCTTGGGCAAAGGTTCAGGACAGTTCAATCAGTGCATGTTATGCAATGCTTATTGTTTTAAAATAATATGTTTCATACAGTATCTTCGATGTCAAGCTTATTGGGGTTCTGGGGAGTTGATATTACGGTACTTATTATGTGGTTTGGGGTCCCTCCATCATACAAATGTTGAGCAGCAGAGTAATCAGAGGCAAACTAGAGTTTTGGGGGGGCTGCTTGCCATCAACCACAAAGCTAAGAACAAGATTGAGGGGAATACGGAGGAAACTGTGGGACGAGTGAACCGGCTGGTACCATAGCATCTTACCTGGGAGGATCATGGAGTCCCCATGCCCCGGAGTAAAAACAGGGAGCAGGGGTGATCACTCTCAACTGCATTATACTCAGCTCGGGAAAGTTGAGATATGGGAAGTGCAGGGTGACCGTGGCACTATCGCCATCCTATGGTGAACAAGGGAGTGCAAATTAATGGGCCTGGTGAAGGGGGGGGCAAAGTACCAGTAAGTAAGAATCTCCCACCAGTGGAAGGAGATGGAGAGTCAGGTTGGTGTTGGCCCCTTCAAGGATGGAAAGATAATATTAAATAATTTGTTATTGATACCAAGAGGTTGTTACAAGAAAATGAAAAGGTGCAGAACACTACATAAATAAAGGGACAAAATGAAAGAAGAAAGCTCAGGCCAGATGATTCTGACCCAGATATCCCCTTTGAAGAGGATTGCTGCCTAGTTCCAAAAGGGCCTAGAAAAGAAGGAGGGATTTAAATCCACACATTAACCGAACTAATAGATACAGTTGCTTACCAATGGGAATAGCAGTTGAACCAGAACAGGGAGAATGTACTGGGCAAAGTGACTGCAACATACATTTTAATCAGGAGAAAGGTGAGGGTAATGGAGATGATAGGGTAGGACCAAGTCTAGTTATAAACACATGCTCAGTCCCAGAAGACCCAGAAATGGCTATAAATTTCCAAAAGAATGCATGTACCCATTTAATCCCATATGTACCAGAACTTAATGGAACAAGAATGGAAAAAAATCAAGATTGTACCCCACAGACAGAAATTAAAGTCAGTTCCACTTGTAAGCCCAAGCTACAGACTACATGAATTTTGGCATACAAGTGGAATGGCATACAAGTGGGAGATGACGTTCTTTATGGGGTGGGGAGCAATGTATTACAGCAGCATTATATCATGGTTCATAAGTACGTCTGTAAAAACACTTTTAAAAGAAGCAAGACAGCATGACAGCAGTATTTAACTAGAAATAAACACTATTAAGGTCAATAAACTTGTTTAAAAAAGTAAAGAAAGTTAAATCAATTTAAACTGCTCAGTGTTCACTATCTTGTTAAGCATCAAGAAATGGGCAGCTGTTTCAAGATGTCCACCCCAAATTCAGCAGCCAACTATTTGGGGGAGATACCAGGTAAGGCTGACTTCTCAATCAGTGCTGCTTTCTGTGCAAGAGAAAGCACATTTCATTTTGTTCTTTCCATTCTGAAACAGGGCTGTGCATGAATGGAGGGAGTGAGTGAAGTCACACCTAAATAAAGGATTAGCACAACTAGCTTCAACTGAGTTTTTTCACGTTAGCACCTCATTAGGTGATTAACACCCACTCAGACTTGTTATTATTACACCAGTCAGACACTAAAAAATGGGCAGACAACTGAAAATCAGGTAGCATACAAGCATTTTTTTAACATTATTAACATAGGCTAAAACAGGCATATACGTGGAAAAGGCATACAACTGAAAGGCATACAAGTGGAATTGACTGTACCAACATTCATCAGGGTGAAACAAATAACATAATGGAGCAGCCCATTGTCCCTAAAAAGGGCATTGTGGTGATTGGAGACTCCATGATATGTTCTACAGAGAGCATTATTTGTAAGGACAGGAAAGATCATGTCACAGTTCCCTGCCTACCAGGGGCCAGTATAGCTGACATTATAAAACTCCACCCAGGATTACTAGAAAACACCACACAGCCATTAGTGTTTCTTCAGGTGGGAACAAACGACATAGGTAGGAGAGATATTACTTACATTCAGAGAGATTTTGAGACAGTTTAGGGCAGAATTAAATAAGAGAAAATGCTCCCAAGTTATATCCAAAATCCTGCCAGTCCCTCGGGCTGGGTTGCATAAAACAAATGAAATAAAAAGACTCCATGGATGGTTACATAGGTGTTGCACTAGGGAACACTTTGTCTTCCTGGAACATTGACAAAGATTTGAAAATGCAAATAGATTACTGGATTACATCTAAATAAGATGGGTACACGTGTCTTTACTGGCAGAATTAATTCTAAAATCTACCACTTTTTAAATTAAATGGGAGGGGAAGGGGGAATAGCTACTTACAATCTGGCTGACACCAAGCAAAAAGGAAAATCTCCCCAGGCTGGAAGGCCCTGTTAGTCAATGCAAGGAGCCTGAGAAATAAAAAGGAGGAACTAGAGATCATTCGAAATTAAGAAAACATTGCAATATGCTCAATAACTGAGGCATGGTGGAAGAACGACACATGGGGGGGGGACCAACATAAAATGATACCAATTATTTGAAAGGGATAGGGTAGATAAAACACATGGAGGGATAGCCATCTATGTCAGAAATTATATAAAGGCATATGAAATCCAAACACCACATGAACCCAACTTTGAGCAAGTTCAGCTACAACTGATCCCACATCAGGAAAGTCAGATAACAGTGGTAGTCTGCCATAGAAGCCCCTCTCTAAATAGTGATAGAGCTTACGCATCCACCAACTATATAAGATAGTTATATTCCAGTAAAAGATTAATACCTTTTGGAGATTTTAACTTTCCACGAATCAACTGGTGACCATGGATCCCGTCTACAACTGCAGAGGCAGAATTTCTTGAGGTGTTAGACACACTAACTATAGTCAACCGTGTAACAAATGACACATGGGGAGATAGCATCCTGGATCTGGTGATTAGTAACATGGGAGATGTAGTCGAGAACTGTGAAGTCAGAGAACCCCTTTTGGAAAGCAATCATAATATGCTTGAATTTTCAATAAAAACCAGGACCAAAATACAACCTGGGGTTACTAAGATTAAGAGCTATGACCTAGCTGATAATAACATACTTAGCAGCAAAGTTATGCAGTGGGACTGGGCAAGGGCATTCCAGGGCCAGAGAGTATCCCAAAAGTGGAAAGAATTTAAAAATGTTTCTTACCACTGGTTGAGATTAACACACCCACAAAAACTAAACACAATAAAAATAGAAAAATATCAGCATGGTTTAACTTGAAAATACATAAGTTAATAATGTCCAAAAACAGATTATACAGAAAAGTTAAGAAAGAGGGCACTGATGAAAAAAAAAGAACGATACAGGAAAAAACATTGAGATCTTAAAAAAACAATCAAAAAAGCTAAAAAAGATATGGAACACAAATTGATAAATTAAGTGGCTGATAACAGAAAAGCCTTTTATAACTACATTGGTAGTATGATAAAAAAATAACAATATAGGCCCACTAATTCAGAGAGATACAACTATAACTGACTGTCAGGAAATGGCCACCAAATTTAACAAATACTTTGAGAGTGCATATCAAAAATGGGCTACAATTAACAATAAAACTACAGACATGCCAAATTGCAATATAGTTATAACACCTGAAATGATCAAGGACAAATTAGTCAGTTTGGACACCGACACATCTACAGGGCCAGGTGAAATTCATCATAGGCTTTTGAAAGAACTGTCATCTGTCATAAGTGCCCTCCCTACAGACTATCTTTCAAAAATCAATCCAAGAGATAATTGTACCAGAGGATTGGACAATAACACATATTATCCCAATTCATTAGAAGGGTCCCAATTTGATCTTTTCCAACTATAGGTCAATAAGCCTAACTAGTACATTGGGGAAAAATCCTTGAGTTGTTTATTAAGGAAATTATAGAATTACATGTCCTAGGAAATGGTTATACTGATATACAGCAGCATTGCTTCAGAAAGGGTAAATCCTGTTTAACTAACGTAATCAACTTGTATGACCCTGTGAATGAAGCCTTAGATAGAAATATACTAGTAGACATCCAGTATATTGATTTTGAAAAGGCATTCAACAGTGTCTCACACCAGCAGCTAATAGATACCCTAAAAGAAATTGGTCTTGATGACTATATTATTCAATGGATAACAGCTTGACTTGGGAAGAGAAAACAAAGGGTGTGCATTAATGGTCATATGTCCCCATGGGTTACGATCTCCAGTGGGGTACCGCAGGGATCCATTTCCGGGCCTACCCTCTTTAATGTACTCATAACATCAATAGCTGGTACCTCAAAAACATGGATAACAAAATGTGCTGATAATATTAAACTAGGGGCATTAGTTCTTAATAGACATGATGCTGACTCCTTTCACAATAGCATAGATTCTATAGCAAGAACTGCAGAGATAAAGAAATTGAGGTTTAACATGAACAAATGCAAGGTCATGCATTTAGGTAAAAAGAATTGTACACTTAACTACAAATTAAATGAGTGTCTCCTCCAAAGTACAAGTTCAGAAAGGGGGTTAGGTATTCAAATCACTGATGAAATTACCTTTTCTGAACACTGCGCCCAGCTAACTAAAAAGGGATACAGTATATCAGTATCTATTGCAAGGAACATTAGGAGCAGAGACACTGAGGTGTTAGTTCCACTGTATGTCTCCTTGGTGCATGTCATCTGGAATATGGCAGGAGTTTTTGGACACCCCATTTGAAGCAGGATGTCAGGAAACTTAAAGGGGTTCAGAGACGGGCAACCAGAATGGAGCATAAGATAAGAGATAGACAATATGAGGAGGGATTGCAGGAAATAGGGAAATAGGGATGTATTCCCTGCAATATAGAAGATTTAGAGGCGATATGTGCCTTGCGCATAAGGCCTTTAGAAAAATTGACCTCTGGGAATGTGTCAATTTGAATAAAATGTTTAACCAAAGAACTAACAGAGGTCACCAATACCAGCTTAAAGGTGATTTTTACATCAGGAATCTATGGGGTAACTTGTTTTCACAGAGAGTGGTCACACAGTGTAATGGGCTGCCAGAATGGGTGGTGTGTTGTAGTACAATGAAACAGTTTAAGCATACATTAGACAAATATTGTTCACTAAAAAAATGTCAAGTAGTATCATAATGATGAAGGTCATAATAAGGCTAATGTTATATGTACCTGAAGTCTATTTTATGAAGGATGGCTTGGGGTTGGGGAATGATGAGATGAGTGGGGCTCCCGAGCTGGGGCAGAGAGCAACCCATTACTGCAGGACTTAAAAAGGTTACTGGCAAATTCCATGAATATAAAAATCTTGTTGGTGAACAGATGGACAAGCTCACCTAAAAGGAAACAGACTGTTGCTGCTCAGATTAATGTATATCTCTGTTCATATGGCTGATTAGTTAATCTTTTGTCTTGGGATGCTAACAGTCTTAAATCCACCATTAAAAGAAAAAGGGTGCTAAATGTCATTAAACAAAAAGGATGCTAAACATCATTAAAAAGCCAGCCATTATATGGTTTGTTTTTAAGAAACGTATGCCACACCAGGGAGCTAACATTCCTAGCTAAAAATTGGGGAGAAAGATGGACAGGATCCTCTTTTACAGTAACTCCAAGGCCAGAGGAATGATTTGGCTATGGCAGCATTTACTGGCCTCGGTGGTGTGGACAATTGAGATTCAGGGGTGTGGTTTTCTCTTATGCAGATCCAGCTCCCAAAGGGGAAAATATATTCAGCTTCGTCTTTTTATGGCCTCTGTTTTGACACTGCTGATTTTTATGCCAGACTTTCACTACAAATGGCTGACTTCTAAGGGGAATGGTTACTTGAGAGGGTGGGGATGCAAACTGTGTCCCAGATGGAATTTTAGATCACCCTGGAATCCCTGTAAACAGTCAAAAGTCACAATGAATTAAAGGCCATAATAAAGGACCACAGGCTTGTAAATGTATGGTGGATTAAACACCACAAAGAGAGGTCTTTACCTTTTACTCCAGTGCCAACAACACCTATGTCAGAATTGAATTGCTGTTAGCCAGCCAGGGACTCATACAGGGAACCAAAGAAGTAGAATACAGTATACATTAGTGTCAGATCAGGCACCAGTGATCTTAAAAGGGAGGGCTTACATGGGCAGCAACAGTGAAAACCATACAAGCTGGACTCCACCCTATTTAAAGAACCAGACATTAAATGTAATGCTCAAGGTAATCAAGGAATTACTAATGCATAACAAAGTGAAAGAGAGAGAGGGAGAGACATTTGCCATAACTAGGTTGGAAGCCTTCAAAGCTAAAATAAAAGGAGATATAATCTCATATGTCCACCACAAAAGCTAAGTGGTGAATGTAAGATTGTGGAGGTCTTACTTGTAACACTTGAGGCAGCCCACAAATGAAAACCCATGGCTTGAACATATTCAGCCCTTCAAAAGGTACACCCAGAATAAGATCCTTAAAGAAGAAGTTTGGCCAAAATTTCTAGCATCAATAAATTCAGAATTTGGATAAGCATATCCCCAATCAGCCTCATGCCAAAAATGAGATTTCTGAGTTACTTTGTTTAAATGTTACAAGTAATTTTGTAACCATGAATTCACTGCCTGTTCAAAAAAGTCCATTTTTTTGTAAAGAGCTACTGATGATGTCACAACCAGAAGTCACAGTCTAGTCCTTCTTGCAGACTATCTTATAAGATTTATTTATCTCACATTACATAAAACTGCAGTTGTAGTAAACATCTGAAAAAAGAAAGCTGACTCTGGGTGGGTCAGGGCATGCATTACAATAAAGTGCAGATGCAAGGTACAGTACTTAAGAAAGTGACTGGGAGGGTTGGAATACAGTGGCAAACATGACTTTAGAATGTCAAAATGTATACAATTTTTAGAATACCGCAGGGATGAGATTTCAAAATGCCACCAGATTGCAACTGTGGAATGCAGCAATGACACAGTCTCAGAAAGTAGCTGGGACACAAAGTGACAGGGATGCTAAAACTCATAATGTGGCAGTGTCATATAGTTTTAGAATGAGGCAGAGATACATAATTTTGAAATCCGGGAGACACATAATTGTGGAAGGTTGCAGGGATATGTAATTTTGTAATATGTCTTGGATGTATTCATTTGGCATGTGGTTGTGTTGCACAATTACAAAACATGGTTGGTATACTTAGTAGTAGTTTTTTCCTGCTCTTCTGTGGAGCCAAGAGGTAGCTCCAGCCCTCCATCAGAAGGGTTCATTCTCTGATCCATCCGTCCTCGCACACCTGGACCCCCTAATTCCCCCTATGATTTTCCCCCTGCAGTGGGGCCAAGAAGAGGAGCACCAGCATACTCCCCCTCGGAGCACAAATCCAGATGTGGGGGCAGCCTTGTGGAGGAATATGTTGGGTCATCATGCACCCTGTCTGCTCCTGGTATTTTTCATTTTTTTCCTGGAACCACACACCATGCAATGGGTGAGGTGGCTGGCAGCAGCCTGCACAGAACCATCCATACGCCTTGGATGTAAGTCCTCCTCTCTGCTGGGTGATGCACCTATGCTGACACCAAGCCACCACTGGGTGTCAGTCTACAGCCCGCTGCACTGTCCCCCCCTCCCCAAGAAAGAGAGCTGTCCAAAAACACTCAATTCTTTATCACCCCAGCTGACCCCTGAGCAACCTGAGTCCATTCCCGAACCAGGGTAGCTGGCATGGTGCGATGTGTGGTGTCCATTGTCTCAGCCCTCAGCACCACTGGGCCAGCTGTGGTTGGTATGCTTGATTTCAAATTGAGGAGGCAACATTCAATTTCAGAGTGCGGCATGAATACAGAATCTCTGAGTGTGGCAGTGACACAGTTTCAGAATGTAATAGTCACATGCAATTTCAGAATGAGGCAGGGATGCATAATTTTAGAATGTAACTTGTACATGCAGTTTTTGAATGTGGCAGTGGCACTCATTCTCGGAAAGTGGCGGAGATGTGCAGTTCTGAAATATGGTGGGAATGCACATTTTCAGAACGTGACAATGACAGGCAATATTGAAATGAAGAAGTTTACACACAATTTCAAAATGTGGTGGGCAGGTACAATATTAAATTATAGAGGAGACATGCTGTTTCAGAATGTGGAGGTGATGCACAATTTTGGAATGTGGCAGTGACACTCAATTTTGGAATGTAGCACTGATGCACAGGTTTTGGAATGTGTCAGTGATGCACATTTTCTGATTGTGATGCACAATTTTGAAAGGTGGTGATGATGCACAGTTTCAGAAGGTGGCAGTGATGCACAATTTCGGAAGTTGATAGTGATGCACAATTTTGGAATGTGACAGGTGTTCACAATTTCAGAATGTGGTGGTAATGCTGAGTTTCAGAATGTGGCAGTGATGCTCAGTTTTGGAATGTGGTGGTGATGCTCAGTTTTGAAATGTGGCAGTGACACACCATTTCAGAACGTGGTGGTGAAGCACAATTTTGGAATGTGGCAGTGATGCACCATTTTGGAATGTGGCAGTGATGCACCATTAGTGATGTACCATTTCAGAATGTGTCAGTGATGCACAACTTCAGAATGTGGCAATGATGCTCAGATTCAGAATGTGGCAGTGACACACCATTGTGGAATGTGGCAGTGACATACTGTTTAGGAATGTAGTGGTGATGCACCATTTTGGAATGTGGCAGTGACACACCATTTCACAATGTGACCGTGATGCACCGTTTCTTAATGTGGCAGTGACGTACAATTTTGGAATGTGGCTATGACACACCATTTTGGAATGTGGCAGTGATGCATGATTTCAGAATGTTGTTGTGATGCACCATTTCGAAATGTGGCAGTGACACACCATTTTGGAATGTGGCGGTGGTGCACCATTTTGGAACGTGGCAGTGATGCACCATTTCAGAATGTGGCAGTGATGCTCCATTTTGGAATGTGTCGGAGATACACCTTTTCATAATGTGGCAGTGATGCACAGTTTCAGAATGTGGTAGTGATGCACAGTTTCGGAATGTGGTGGTGATGCACAGTTTCAGAATGTGGTGGTGACTAGATCACGTGATGTAATTCCTCTGCCTACGAATTCCTTCATCACTTAAACATCTTGTGATCTGGTTTTGGGCATCAGTTTGGTAGATGGAGGCTTACATGAAGAAAGCCCCGCAGAAACATAACCCCCCTGCTACTCCTGAGAAGGCCCCAAAGAAATCCTGAGCCTCAAGTGGGCCAGACAATCCTGATCCTTCATGTCAAGCTGGGGAACAGGAGCTGTTAACACTCAGTAGGTTTTTAGAAGAATTTAAGCCTTTTCGAGGAGAGATGAAAGATATGGCGATTGATTTGAAAACCCTCTCAAGAAAATTGGATGAAGTCTCGCTCACAGTTTCTGACAATACTGCTCTGAATAGTCTTGATGGAGAGGAAGCTGGAAAGCCCGGATCCTGAATTGGTGTCAATGAAACAGAAATTGTCTCGCTTAGAGGCCAAACTTGAAGATTTGGAGGGCCTTAGCCGCAGAAATAATGTTGTAACACTAGGGCTACCAGAAGGAAGAGGGCCAGCAAGCTCTAATTTTTGTGCAGAAACCGGTGGATCGGGTTGCCGGTCCCTCTCCCTTTGGCCCAGTGTACATGATAGAGCGAGCTCATCGGTCCCTGCGACCAAAGCATTCTCCGGATGCTCCCCCCCACCCCATTATCTGCCACTTCCTGAATTATTTGGAAAAGCAGCATTTTCTGCAGAAAGTGAGGGCTTTACAAGAGGTTCATTGAGAGAAAGCAAAGTTGAGAATCGCACAAGATCTCCCTGGTTCGGTCCGTCTGAAGCAGAAAGTGTTCCACCCTATTGTATTTAAGATCGTCGCAGCGGGTTTGAAATGTAGGATGGGGTATCCAGCCAGGTTACAAGTCTCAGTAAATGGTTCCTGGTTTAACTATGAAGATGATGAAGCTGCTCTGTCAAGCCTCAAATCTATGCTACCAGATTTGTTCTGGGAGACCTGAGAGTTTCTGCTAAAGTATCGGGAATCACTGAGAGCTGTTGTTGGAGCTGTTACTCTTTTTCCTTTTGGAGAAAGCATTTTCCACTAACTGTGTTTAGACTTGCTTGTTTTCTCATCTGGAACTGGACTACCCTCTACATGGCCTAATCGTTAACAATCCTCCAAGCCCTGGCTCCCTAGCGTTAATTCTGGCTCAGGGAGAAGCCCTTTAGGGGCCTGGGGATGGTTCATTTAGGAGTGTGGTTTGGACATTATTATACATTAAGTCTTGGGGGGTTGAATACAGGGGCAAAGCCTTGGGTTGTTGATTATGGGTGTAGTCTCCATGTTTCTGTCTGGTAGGCTCCAGAGCATATTCGGGCTTTCATTGCCATTCTGATATACCTTGTTGAGATTGGGGGACGACCACAAGAGGGCGCAGCTCGCCTAACTAATATACGCCCGTATGGCTTTGAATTTGAGAAGGATCTCTCCCAGTCCTTGTATTACTCCAGTTTCTTTTTTGGGGGGTACTTTGGAATCAGGGGCTGGCAGCCCCAGAGTAGTCACATTTCTCAGTTTTCTCTTTTCAGGGTCTCGTTTTCATTACTTATCTCGTTTCTTGTTTTCAGCTTGCGATTGTGACTATCCATCACTATTAGTTTTTCCTCTGGTTCTGGTCTTGGTACAGATCTCTTTTGGGGTTACTGTAGATAACCCCTAATTCTCACTCTGGTTTGTGTGGCTACCTATCATACTCACGATTTTGACAGCTTGTTTCATTTTCCCTGGTCCTATTGGATTCGTAATCATGCATTTATAGGCACTGGAAGCTCGAGACTGCTCTTTTGTTGTTTGGGGCTAGCTAAAATTGTTTGTAATTTGTACATGCATCTTGAGATATAATTGGGTTGTCATTAGCAGAGGTACATTATCGGGGGTGGGAGAGGGAGGAAATGACCCAGTACTGTGCTAAACGTTGCTTGTGACAGTTTGGGGGGTTGGGAGGGGTGGGAGGTATGGGTTCTTGTTGGGGGTGGGGGTATAGGGGTTTAAAATTGGCTAATGGTGGGGGTTAGGTGACGGAGGGGTTACAGCAGCAACTTGTGGGGTTAGGTTACACGTGATATATATCCCGAGTGCAGGGCTGAATCTATTAAACTTATTAATTATTATTAGGTGGCCAAGGAGGTGACTTTTGCAATGTGGAATGTTAATGGGATCAGGAAAAAATCTAAACAATATCAGATTCTCAAACACTTAAGCCTACTATGCTCACAGATAACTTTCCTACAAGAATCCCATTTATTTGAAGTGGAAGCTTCACAGTTAAGAAGGCAGCAGGTGGGGACAGTGTACAATGCTCAAGGTTCCACCAATAGCTGTGAGGTCATGCTTATCATTAATAGGGGCATTCCCTTTGTCTCTACACAAGTCATTAAATACCCAGAGGGTAGGTTTGTCCTAGTTAAAGATACTCTCTGGTCAGTCCCTCTGTTACTTGGCAGTATATATGGTCCTAATATGGATGATCCTGGGTTTTTTTATGAGACTCATAAACATAATCCTGCCTTTGCTTCCTATTAGGATTATTTTGGGAGGTGACTTTAATCAAGTCATAGATTCTAATCTTGACAGATCAGGTAGTGGGTCGGGAGGGATTTCTCCGAGACAGAGGGCTCTTAGAGACTTACTGGATCAATGCGGGCTCTGCGACGTCTGCCACGTCTTATACCCGGACTTTAAGGAGTTCACTTACAGGTCATTGGCGCACGGCTCACAGTCCCGCATTGACTACATTCTTATTTCTCGGGCTCTCCTACCTGGGGTTAAGAATTCTTCGATCCAACCTGGTCCTGTCTCTGATCATTCATTGGTGTTATGTAAACTGGCATTTCAGGACTTTTCAAATAGGGAAACAAGAAGGAAACTTAATGATCAACTCCTTAAGGATTCCAAGTACTGTAAGCTCATAAGGGAACAGATTGAGGCCTTTTTCTTATCCAACCCCTTAGATGGTGCAAAACTGGATATTACATGGGGGGCCTTTAAGGCCTACATGAGAGGGATCCTTATTAGTATGGCGGTGAGTAGGAAAAGGGCAAGGGAGTACAAACTATTATTATTACTATCTGAAATTCAGGTACACAAAATTAACATTTCAGTTAATGCTCCAGAAGAAGACAAAAGGAAGCTTTTACTGCTGAAAGAAAGATATTTAGAGTTGCTCCAGGAAAAGGCAGAATTAGCTATTATTCGCACTACAGCTAGATACACAGATCAGGGAGAGAAGGCGGGGTGCCTATTGGCACTCCATATTAAGCAACAAGAATCTGCGAGATTCATCACTCCAATTAGGGCATTAGCTGATGGGTCTCTGAAAATATCTCCTACTGAGATAGTTCAAGAGTTTGCCCTATACTATAAAACACTGTACAGTGACATGGAGCACCCTCCCAGTCCTGGGAGCATGGAGAAGTATCTGAGGGATTCCTATTTGCCCTCCCTTTCAGCACATCACAAGGACTTCCTGGTCTCTCCTATATCACAGAAGGAAATTGCTGAGGTCATTAGCGGATTACCCTCAGATAAAGCTCCCGGTTCTGATGGATTCTCCTCCCTTTTTTACAAGATGTTTTGAGATCTCTTACTACCAGTACTCAATCGATTATTCCAATATATCTTATCTGGGGCAGAGGTTGACTCTTATCTCTTTGAGGCCTTGATTGTGCTTCTCCCTAAACCAGATAAGGACCTAGAGATTGTCCAAAGTTACAGACCTATATCTCTCCTAAATCAAGACATCAAAATTCTTTCAAAGATTTTAGCTAATAGGCTAGCCATTGTACTCTCTGAGTTAATAGGTATGAATCAGGTAGGATTTATGAAAGGGCGTTCATCTGCTGACCATTTGCGTACATTATCACATGTCTTCTCGGCTACCAGAGACGCTGAATTCCCCGCAGGTCTGGTCTCCCTGGATGCCGAGAAGGCATTTGATTAGGTAAATTGGAGCTTTTTGTTTAAGGTTTTGGATGCCTTTCAACTCCCTCCTGTATTTATATCTTGGGTTGCTGCACTATATAAAACCCCTACTGCAAGAATTTCGCCGAACGGGGCCTTCTCCAAATCTTTCCCACTCCATTCAGGGACTAGGCAGGGTTGACCCTATCTCCTTTGTTATTTAATTTATATCTAGAACCCTTTATTTAAAATATTCTCAATAGCACCTCTATACAAGGCATTTGGGTTGGGCGTCATGAAATTAAAGTCACTGCATATGCGGATGATTTGTTGATACATCTATCCCATACGGTATCTTCTGTACCGGCCTTATTGAACGAAATATCTAGATTTAATGAATTATCCAATTACAAGCTGAATGCCAGTAAAACTCTATTCTTTCCATTAAACCACAAGGTATTCAAGAATGATATTAGTTCCTTAGGTTTATGTTGGACTCCCAGGTCATTTAAGTATTTGGTTATTAAACTATTCCGTAATCCTCTAACATGGTTTAAAGATAATCTTGATTCCCTCTCACAGCTCATTATTCATGACCTTGACAGGTGGTCTAAACTTCCCATATCATTATGGGTCAGGATTAACATAATCAAGATGAATGTTTTTCCTAGAATGTTTTACCCTTTATCTCTTCTCAATACTTTTATCCCATTACTCTGGTTTAAAAAATTACATGGTATATTCACTAAGTTTATCTGGGCAGATAAATATCCCCGTTTGGCCTATTATAAATTAGCTGCTCCAAAATTTGAGGGGGGTTGCGGATCCCTCATTTGGCTATATACTACTGGGCCAGTCACTTAGTAAAATGCTTGAGATGGGTATCCCCGGTCCCTGAAAAGGAACAACCGGTATAGCTTAGGATCAAATTAAATGCAATTAGATCTAAGAATCTGGACCCCCTAACCTTATTTTACCTTAAAATATCCCAGGTGCGTATAGTTGATTGCCCTACAGTAGGTGTCTCACTAAGGGTATATGCGCAATTATGTTCATTTCTACATTATACTCCCCAGGTAGATCTAGCTCAGTCTATTTGGAATTCCCCATCCTTCACTATCAATAAGAAGCAGATTTCCCGTAAATGGTTGCCCCAACTGGGAGATGGGAAACTGTTCTCTTTGGTGGATGATGAGGGGCATTAGTTGTCCCCAGGAGATATTACCAAACAATTTCTCATTCCAATTTCCTCTCATTTCAAAGTTATGCAGTTAAGACATCTTCTCACAATAGCATTGGGGAACATTTCCCCCTCCCAGATGGTCTCAGCCCTGATACCCGAGCTCTTCTCAATTACTGGATCTTCAGGTGCCGTATCTAAATTATATCGAGTGTTGTTTCACAAAAGATACGGGGATTCTTTTAGACCTACTAATCTTTGAAACTTGCTTCTTCCTCAGTATCAGTCTGAGTGGCAATCTCTGTGGAGATCCTGCCATAAGTATGTTTCCCAAGACAGATTACGCCTCATGCAATATCATATATTACACAATATGTATTGCACGCCGGTAAAATTAAAGGAATGGGTTTTTTTGGATTCTAATACATGTACTAAGTGTATGCGGGAAGAAGGAACACTTCTTCATATGTTCTGGTCCTGTCCCAAAGTTTCCCTTTTATGGGATTCAATCAGGACTTCCCTGGATCCCTTACTGGACTTTCAGGAGTATTTCACACCTGATATATGCCTTTTAGGGGACCTGTCCTCCGTCAGGGTTAAAGTAAGGAAATTTCATATTTCTATGATTGCCCTATCTGTTAAGAAACTTATCTTACTTCACTGGAAAGACAAATCCACCCCAACCTTTCAAGAATGGTTGTATGAAATTCTTGCTAACCTTCGAACAGAAAAGGCAATTGCCAGTCTCCACAATAGACTCGCAGTTTATACCAAAATATGGGATCCCCTTCACTCTTTAATTTCTCTGGCTCACTCGTAATTATGTTATATCTCAAAACCTCTCACAGATTCTCTGGGAATGAGCTTTGCACCTAGGGGTTATATGTAGCAGTTGCTGCTGTAAGAGGAGAGAGGGGTGGTGGGGTGGGTTGGGCAGTCATGTTCTATAAATGGTTGTGTTACATATTACTTTCATTGTAACTGCTCTTTATAATGGAAATGTTTTAATAAAGTTTAAACTGAAAAAAAAGAATGTGGTGGTGACATACAATTTTGGAATGTGCAAATGACACAGTTTTGGAATGAAATGGTGACAGTTTCAGAATGTGGCACTGAAACACAGATTTGGAATGTGGTGGAGATATGTAATTTTGGAATGTGGCAGGAATGTGCAATTTTGGAATATGGCTGGGGCACGCAATGTCAGATTGTGGTAGGGATGTGATGCACAATTTTGAAATGTGGTGATGTGTA
This sequence comes from Neoceratodus forsteri, assembly GCA_016271365.2. NCBI lineage: Eukaryota > Metazoa > Chordata > Ceratodontiformes > Ceratodontidae > Neoceratodus > Neoceratodus forsteri. Next base: position 802,179,246 of record CM057454.1, read on the forward strand.
AAATTCTGGAATGTGACGAGGACAAGCAGTATTAAAATAAAATGGTGTGTCCTGTTACATTCTGACAGTGTACATCCTTTCCATATGCCAGAATTGCCAGTCCCCACTAAATTCCTCGATGTGTGTCCCTGCCACATTTTGAGAGTGAGTGTCCAAACACACTGTGAGATGATGCATCCCTGCCACATGCTGACGTGGCATGTCCCCACCAACATTCTAAAATTGTGCACCACTTTGACATTCTATACCTTGATTCAGCACTGCATTCCAAAACCACTTCCTGGTGCATTCTAAAGTACAGTGCCATGCATCTGAACATTCTGGAAATGCAAGCACTGCTGACAACCCTGTGTCAGTTTTTTTTAATGATTACTACAGCTACAGTTTCTGTAACTTCTGAGAAACAGGTCATGTAAGGTTGCTGACAGGGAAGACTAGTCTGTGAGTTCTGGTTGTGACATCATCAGTGGTTCTTCACTGAAACTGGCTTTTTTGAACAGGAAGTGACATCAGAGTTACAAAATAGCTTATAACTTTAAAAGAAGTAATGTAGAAAACTAATTTTTGGTATGAGATTTATTGGGGGTAGGCTGATTCTAATTCTGCAATGTACTATTTTTAACAGGACTTCTTCTTTAACACTAAGGTTCTTGAAAGGCAGATTATCCTGGCAAGGGCGGGAGCATATTTTGAGGGGGACAAGGCAGGCAAATGGCTGGCATTGCACTTAAAAGCCAGGGAAGTTACTGACTGTGTTTCAAATATCCAGAAAAGGAATGTGCAGGAGACCATCAGGAAAGCAGATATTGAGATTGAATTCCTAGAATACTTTAAGGCTGTGTAATTGGAGAAATGTCATCCAGATAAGCAACAATATGAGGCATTCTTTGATAAGGTTCATATAAAGTCCATCTCCAAAGAGCAATGGGTGGCTTTGTATGGTCTATTAACATGAGAAGAGGTGAGTGGGGCTATAAAGGGATTGATGGGGGAGGTAAGGCCCCAGTGCCATATGGGTTCCCTTTGATTTTATAAAGCCTTTGAGGAGGATCTAGGGAGCATCATATTGGGGAGGCAGTATAGTGCAGTGGTTTAAGGCTCTGAGCTGCAAATCTGGTGACATCCAGCAGATCAGACCTGGGTTTGAATCCCACAGCTTCCACTTGAATACTGTGTGATCCTGAGCCATTCACTTAACTTCCTTGTGCTCCCAGGTTGCTCCTGTAAAAAAGCTTTCAGCTTAGTGTGCTACTCCTGGTTAAACAACTAAAAAAATAAAAATATTGTGATTTTAGAAGAACAATTGGCCAAAGGGGAGCCACCCACTCCATGCAATCAGAGACCATAAGGGCTCTCCCGAAGCCAAGGAAGGACCCACGGTTGAACTCCCCTACTGCCCCTTCTCCAACTTCATGGCTGTCTACAAAATACAATCAAAAGTATTTGCCACAAGACTGAAGAACATTCCTCCAAGCATATATCATCTTGACCAATCCTGTTTCATAAAAAAGTTGTGAAGACAAACTGACTATCAGAAGAGCCTGAAATGTGGTGTGGACATGTGGGGGGACCTGATGGATGTCCTGGCCCTCAATGCCAAAAATACTTTTGATCGTGTGTGGTGGGGCTACTTACACTACATGTTAGAACACTTTGAGATGGGTGAAAACTTTCAATGTTGGGTGGACACTGAATAAACAAAAACAGTGGCTTAGGTAATGGTCAGTGGGGGCCTAACTAGAGAGTTTATGGTCCAGCATGGCATGAGATAATGGTGCCCCCCTTCCCTATTGTTATATGTAAAATCTCTAAAGCCCATAGCAGAGCTGATGAGAAATGACACAGAAATAGAAGGGTTGAAAGTGTGTGTGGCGTAAAGCACATGCTGTCCCAAAGTAAACTATCTAAGGGCCAACCAAATAACTTGGTCCACCATCAACCCCCCCCACTTACCTCCAATGTGCCAACCACTAAACCCCAGATTCCCACTTTCACTTTCTTTTTCAAATCTCTCTCGAGAGCTGACACAGCTAAGCTTCTCAAAAGCCTTCCAAACCATGGCTCCCCTGGTGCTGATAGTCTTTCCCTGGTTATCCTTATGTTCATCTCCCCAGCCATCATTGAACCACTGACTTGTATCTTTAACCACACCCTCTCCTCCTCCTCCATGCCTGACCCTTGGAAGACTGCAATGGTGATTCCCATTTTTAAAACCTGGGACCCTCTATCTATGGACAACTATCATTTGATCTCCATCCTCCCCCACCTAAGTAAACTACTCAAGAATGCTGTCGACCATCAGCTTGCTGACTACATAGGCAAACACAACCTCCTGTGCAGTCAACAGCATGGCTTTTGAAAAAAAAAAACCATTCCTCCATCTCTGCCCTCACCCTTCTGAACAACCATATCCTCATTAAAATGGACCATAGTAATGCCACCGAAACAGTCTTCATTGACCTCTCCAAGGCTTTCAACATCATAAACCATGCCCTTCTCCTCTCCAAACTACATAGCCTTGATTGCTCTCAAGAGGTTACTGCCTGGTTGAAGAGCTACCTCACTGCCCACTCCCAATTTGTGTGTATTAGCCCTGCCCAATCCCCCACCCTGCCCGTCTCTACAGGTGTCCCCCAGGGCTCCTTACTGGGACCCCTGCTATTCTCCTTATTTGTAAACTCACTCCCCTTGGACTGTCTCAGTTGTCATTCTCTCCTCTATGCTGACAACTTTGTGCTCTTCTGCAGTGATAAATCCCCAGGCAATATTTCCTCAGTTCTCTCCCGAAACTACACAGTGGCCCATAACTGGTTCAAAAATAACCTCCTTCTGGTTAATGCCGAAAAAACAAAATCTATGTTGTTCAGATCAAAGCCCTTCCTAGCTAAATACAAAACTCAGCCAGCCCATTGGTGCAGCGGTGGGATTTCCACTTGTGACGCTGGTGACCCGGGTTTGGGAATGGACCCGGATCATTGGAGGGCCAGCCGGGGGGAGAAGGAAGAGCGTCCCAAGGGCTGCTCTCCTTCTCCGGGGGAAGGGCGAGGGAAGAGCTCGGCATGCTAAGGGCTCCTAGCAGAGGCTGGGAGGACCTCAGGTGACCAGCAGAGCCAGGTCTGGAAGGCGGGGGCAGACGCTCACGTCACTGCACATCCCCGCCTCTGCAAAAAGGAGAAAAACCCTGGGAGGGCAACGTGCATATGGTGCCTTCCCCAGAGGACCTCGAGACAACACTGCCACTGTGGATCCCCGACCAGCCATAAGTTCCATGGGCTGCCAGAAGGTGGCCATGGCCCCACCCTCAAGGGGGCAAGCCGAGGGTGACTGTGGATCCCAGCAGCCATAGGCGTTGGGTGAGGTCTCTGGGGGCACCATGACAAGGGCAGAGATCCCACGGGGCCCAGCCGGAAAAAATAGAAAAAATAAATAAATAAATAAATACAAAACTCACTCCCTATCAACATCGTGTCCCCTGGTGGCCAAGCCTTTGAAGGCATGTGTACTTTCAAATACCTAGAAGTTATACTCGACCCCTCCCTCCCTCTCCTTTTCCAAACACATCTATTCAGTAGTTCAAGGGTTTTACAAAAGATTAGGTGCTGCCTACATATTCCAGCAATACTTCCCTCCAGAAACCCAATTTGACATCATAAAGGGAAATCTACTCCTTATACTGAACTACTTCTCCCCTATCTATGCCAGGATGTCTGCCACCCCCATGGCCACGCTGTCCTCTGTCTACAACAGTGCCTGTCATTTCACCTTGCTGGCCCCTTTTACCACACATACCACCGTGTCCTCTACAACTCATTAGGATTGCTCCCACTGCAAGGTCATTTTGACCTAGCCCTGTACTGCATGGCGCATTCCGCCATCTGTATTGTCCAGGTATCTCCCCTTGCTCCCTTCCTTGCTGTATGAACCTCACACTGTAGCCTCCCTGAAACAGCATCCTCCCTCGAATATCCCCAGTGTATCTACCAACATGGGTGGCAGAGCCTTGTCTGTGACAGCCCCTACCCTGTGGAAAAAACTGCTTGCCAAGCTCCGCTTCCTCAACCCCCACTGCCAGTTCAAAACCCACCTCAAAGACTGGCTCCTGATTATTTCCAGCTGCCACTGCTTCCATGGTTAGCTTATTCACTTTCCCGACTGCACCCCACCTTGGAATGTGTCTGCATAGTAGGTCAAGCAGGAATCAATTAAGCTGGCCTGTTTGTACACTTGAGCTTTAGTACCTATGTTTATTAATCCTGTCTCACACCCCTCCACCCCACCCCTTCCCCTCCCTGCCCCTATACTTTGCTGTGCCTTATCCCTATTTCTGCTTGTACTTAGACTCCTTGTTTGTCTCCTACAGTAACTGCTGCTGATAGAACTGTATATTTACGCATACCATTATTAATTGTAATGCCTAACTGATGTATGGTTTATGGAATCCTGTATTTTTTGTTGCTCTTGTATTTGCTATTCCCATGCACTATTGTAACCTTTATCTTGTTTTTTTTTGGTTTTTTTTGTCAACTGTTACATGCTTTGTTGTTTATTACATTACCCTGTAGTTCCTGTGCCACAGTATGTGGCCCAGGTCATGCCTGAAAATGGTACTTGGGATCATCGCACCTATCCGGTTACCAAAGTCATAAATAAATAGAAATAAAAAAATAGAATTTGCAGGTGACCTATTACCATACATTAAGCACCCATGTGCAGTCCTGCCCATAATAGTTAATACTTTGTCTATGGGACATAGAATTAACTGGAGGAAAGGGAAATAATATATATAGGAAGGAAACAAGTGAGCATCTCTGCTAGTAATCAACTAAATGTAAAAGTAGCAAATCAACTGAAATATTTCGAGGTAAATATTCAAAACAAACTCACCAAACTTTAAGAGGCCAATTTTCACTCTTATTAAAGAAAATCAAGGAAGACCTGGCAGGTGAACATCTTCACAATGTTCATATTACCTAGGCTGCTTTACCAGCTGCATGTTTCGCCAATTCATGTGAAGGGGAAACTGGAAGTCACACTACAGGAACTGATAATGAAGGTAGGACTGGCCTTGTGGCATGTCCAGCACTAGTTCTGGGCAGCACAATTGTCCTTTTTAGTGAATTATCAAGGAGAGCAGAGGCCCCCAATACAGGCAATTGGAGGAGCAAGAATTGGAGATGATTCTCTGGTGGGGCCCTGGACTGGAGGGGGAGAGAAAATCAAAACATTAAATACTCATTTACTAGATTAACTGAAATGGTATTGAGACATGTGCACAGGCATACTGAACACATACAGGGTATCTCCCCACTGGCTAGCCTCCTGGCAGCATTAAAGGGTACAAAGGTTACATGATATTTGTACATCACAGTCTTTTGGCATGAGACAAGAGGGGCCTATGCATAGTGGTAGAATCTATTGAAGGGGGAGTACCACTTCCATTTGGAGTACTAGGAAGTAACCTTCAACTCCTACTTCATCTACCTGTGTGTGCTATACTTACTCAGGGGGAACCAAGACAACACATCTCATGTGGAAGCATTCCAGCATATCATCACAGCCCCCAATGAGAGACTAAACCACTTTTGGCATACTACAAATTGATAAGAAGTACTCATCCCCCTGTACAGAGGACTACAGGAAAGCATGGGGAATAGACTTGGGGAAAGAGGTGAGTCTGAACAGAGCACAGGATCCGAGGCAGCAGGGATTCATAGCAGTAACATCTTGTCAATCAAATCTGATAGATTTCTTTGACTTTGTGACTAGGGAGGTGGATCAGGAAGGGGCAGTGGATGTTGCCTTGCTGTATTTCAGCAAGGCCTTTGACACCTTCCCACATAGGAGGCTAGTAAACAAGCTGTGCAGCCTGGGAGTGGGTGGTGGTGAACAGAGTTCAATATGAAGAGAGGGGGGTGACCAGCAGGGTCCTGCAGGGATCAGTGCTCAGACCCGTTCTCTTTAATGTCTTTAATGTTTTTATAAGTGACGTTGCAGATGGGCTGGAAGGGAAGGTGTGTCTCTTTGCAGATGACACAAAGATCTGCAACAGGGTTGACACTCCAGGATGGGTAGAGAAAATGAGAAGGGACCTAAGAAAGCTTGAGAAGTGGTCAAGTGTGTAGCAGCCAAGATTCAATGCAAAGAATTTCAAGATCATGCACTTGGGGCTCATAAATTTTGGGGAGAAATACATAATAAAGGGGAGGTACTGACAGCCACCAAACAGGAAAGGGACCTGGGAATAATTATATCTGATGATCTGAAGGTTACCAAACAATGTGATAAGGCTGTGAGGAGAGCCAGTGGAATGTTGGGTTACATTGGGAGAGGTATTTCCATCAGAAGGAAGGAAGGAAGTGGTGATGCCACCATATAGAATATTGGTGAGACCTCATCTAGAGTGCTGTGTCCAGTTCTAGAGGCCACATCTCTGGAAAGACATAGACAGAATAGAAGTGATTCAGAGAAGGGTGACAAAAGTGGTGCAGGGGCTGCACCAAAAGTCATATGAGGGGAGACTGGCAAATTTCAGTATGTATTCCCTGGAGGAGAGGAGAGAGAGAGGGAGGATATGACAGACACTTTCAAATGCCTCAAGGGTATAAATACAGTAGTAGTCACAGACATTTCCAGATATTTTGTGAAATTTCTGAAGCATTTCTCTTTCTGCTGCCCCTACTGTGCAAATGCGAAAGCAAAACATTTCTCTAGAAATATCACAGAAATTTCAGGAAATATCTGACCATGCCTTTGGCAGGTACAAGAGGGTAGCATATTTAAAAAAAAAAGATGTTCAAGAGCAAAGGGCCCTGATATGAAAATAGAGTAAGGTAGACTTAGGGATAATGTGAGAAAGCATTTTTCACAGAATGGGTAGTGGATCCATGGAACAACCTACTGGCAGAGGTTGTAGGGGCAAAAACAGTAGGAGAATTCAAAAATGCATGGGACAAACATAAATGAACTCTAGCAATAGGAGAGGGTAAGCCGCAGATCATTTAAGATCTGTGGTATATGAAACAGGTAGGGAAAATGGGCAGACTAGATTGGCCAAGCGGTCCTTATCTGCCATCAAAGTCTATGATTCTATGCATGGAAATTTGGGGGAGGGCAACTCAGCATGTCATTTAGTCTGCATCTTCTAATAGGCTGTTTTAAATCTGATATAATATATAGTACAGAACTTAATACCCCCAGTAAAACTTTATAAGCTTAGGCCAGAGCGCAGTGAGATATGCGGAACACATGCTACAGCATGCTCCAGGGAACAAGAGCGGGTGTGTGCTAAAAAACTAATGAGCGCAAGAGACACAAACAGCAGCACTCCTTCAGGAAAAGAGACAATTTACTCAAAAAAACTGTGGGTTCAGCCATCAGGTGTATTTTACAAAATGAAAGTACACAGCACCAATACCCCAGAGCTTTGTGTCATAGGCATGATGCTTCACCAGGGGGAGGAGCTTCAGTGCCAAAGTACTTAATTTATTCTGGAAATACAAAAAGCCAGTTTAATGTAAAACAAAATATTCAGTCCTGTTAAGACATCGAAGAGACAAACACAGGGATTCCACGTTCTAAATAAACAATACAAAAACATACTCCCTAATACCTTAGTCAAAAGTGCAGAAATAGAAAACAAGAATAATAAATTAAAAATGGCAATAAAGCAAGAGTAGCAAAATAGAACAGATTTCCCCCCCCCCCCAATGTATGGTCACACTCGCAGTTAATCAGTTGCTCATAGATCCGAAAGCCATGTTGTTTGGTCCAACAGCTATAAACAAAAGCATTCAGTTCAACTGTTTATATCAACCAATATTGTTCTAAAACTGTATTTTAAAACCAGCTTAAAATGATCTATTTTTTTATATTTTTTTATTTTATTAAATTCTATTAGTCAGAGACTCTTTTACAGAGGTTTCGCGTCAGACTGAACAGTGCAATACAAATAGTGAACTAATTAACAAATTTACTATGCTTAAATGTTACAGTTACAAGGGTTAATAATGTAAGAGACATTTTAGTGAAGATATGACCCACAGGTGCCACAGATGCACCCATATGTGTGAGTCAACAGTCTAAAGGGCTAGAAGGAGCAGTCAATAGGATGACCTTGACAAACAGAGGAAACTGGAAGCAGTCACAAGTATCACATACCAAGCAATAAATAGTGAACATTCTAGGCAATGGCATTGCTGGAACTGGTTCAGTCGGTGGGTACCTAGTGGACCAAGGGCCAGAGAGTGCAGACAATCAGATGCCCTTGTCAGAGCAGAGTAAATGGAAACAGTCACTAATGCCACAAAGTAAGTGAGATGGGGCAAGGTAGAAGTGACAACGGTGTCATCCTTGAGACTTTAAACTGATGGAAGAGTAAGTGGGAGGAGCATCTATAAAACCAAAGGGTTAGATAAAATATATATATATATTCTATGCAAAAAAACTTTGTTAATGCATCAGTTAGGGTTCTTCTTCAGTGACAAAGTGAGGAAATTTGGCATTAAGGTTCCCACCCCTTGCACCAACCCCCACCATACCCCCACCAGCAGGAATCGGGGTGTACATTGGGGTCATTGGTCCTAACTCTCACCCCATCCCATGTGTAAACAAGCTGAGGTGGTGCAGTGTAGGAGAATGGAGTGAGAGTTAGGACCAATGACCCCAACGCACATCTCAATGCCTGCTGGTGGGAGTAGAGTGGGGGTGGTGTGCAAGGGGTGGGAACCCTAATGCCAAATTTCCTCACCTTTGTCGCTGTAGAAGAACCCTAACTGATGCATTAACAAAGTTTTTTGCATAGAATTTCCAACTTTTTACGAAAGAATGGAAAAGTAGAAAGTTCCGCAAGTTAGTGGCCACATGATTTTGTGTGGCTATAGTAACAGAAAGTGCAACAGTAATGCAAGCACAAAGGCTTACGCACATGGTGACAAATTTGTAAATGGTAACACAAAGAGTAACAGGAATGCAAGAACAAAGTGACACAAAATCGAACAGTTATGTAAACAGAGACATCAAACAGAAGTGAATACAGAACACAACTGGTAACATACACATTCACGGTACCACAATTGTAAATGCAAATGGTAACAGTAACAGCAACAATAAAGCCAAGAGAAACTGAAACGCAAGTGCATACGAAAATGCAAACTGTAACGCGCACGGGCACGGTACAGCAATTGCAAATGGAAATGGTAACGGTAACAACAGTAACACGAAACAAAATGGAAAGGCTAGTGCAAATGAAAAAGCAAACTGTAATGGACACAATGGCGTAGGCGGGAACGGTGATGCGAATGGTAACAAAAGCGCAACTGGAAACGCTAACTAACACAGTAACAAAAGGGCACACCCACCTTTTCCCAAAAAACTGCATTGAAAAAACAAATTGAAAACAAAGAATGTATGCATTATAATTGACTTCGGAACAGAAAATTACGACTTGGAATACTAAATTGCTTATATCTCAGGAACCGTACGATGTAGGAAAAAAAAATAAAATTTTGTATGAATTAATACTTGCCTGGATAGTTTTGTGCTTAGCTCCTATTTGGGGGCTAAGCATTCTTTTGACAAAAAGTCTATATCTTCCAGCATTTCCGAGATACGGGCCCTGAAAGATGCAACGGATGCCATAATGTTATCCTATGGCAAAAAGTGTCAACTTTGGAGTGCCGTCACTTTGCTGCCCTGTAGTATTATTTCTCCAAACCACAAAAAGGCACATCTCTGGTATGTTGGCTTTCTTCCTTCCAAAATTTAAGCCCAAATGAACAAAGTGTTATATTGCAGCAGTGCGGCAAAGAATTCCTGTAATGCGTCAAATGCTGAAATGTTATCCTATGGGAAAAAATGTCAACTTTGTAGTGCTGTAACATTGCCACCCTGTAGTATTTCTTGACCAAGCCACCAAAAGACAGATCTGTGGGATATTGCCTTTCTTCCCTCCAAATTTCAAGTCAAAAGACCAAACCTTTCCCAAGATACAGTATTCAATATCAAAGTTTACTAAAATTTCCCTGTCTATTCCATTATAAAAAATATGGCCATCTTGTCCCTTCCTCGCAATCAAAGATGACAATTAAAGAATCTCACGATCAAAGAATTTGCAGGCTCATGATCAAAGAATTTGCAGGCTCATGAGCAAAGATTTAAAAACCTTATGAATCAAAAAATGTAAGGAATTGCTGTAAACCACCACCATGGTTCGACAGAATGAAGCTCCCTGAATAAAACCCACCATCATTTGACTTCCTATGACACCTCTGGACTGAGAAAATTGTTTTTTTAATTTGGCCATCTTGTCCTTCGCTCATGATGCACGATCGTTATCAAAGAATCTCGCGATCAAAGAATTTGCAGGCTTGCGATCAAAGAATTTACAGGGTAACGATCAAAGAATTTAAACACTTCAAATTTAAAAAATATACAGAATCGCAGTAAATCACCACCATGGTTCATCAGAACAAAGCTTCCTGAGTAAAACCCACCCTCGTTTTACTTCCTAAGGCACCCCTGGGCTGAGAAAATAGATTTTTTCATCTGGCCATCTCGTACCTCACTCACGATGCATGATCACGATCAAAGAATCTCACAGTCAAAGTATTTGCATGCTCACGATCAAAAAAATTGCTTGCTCACAAATAAAGAACCAGGGACAAGATGGCCAGATTAAAATTTATTTTCTCAGCCCAGGAGTGCACTAGAGTGTAAAATGAAGGTGGGTTTTGCTCAGGGGGCTTCGTTCTGCCCCATCTGCATACCGAAAATAATCTTATAACTATCCCTGGTAGTCTAGTGCCCCCCTAATAAAATATTAACATCCTTGATAGTCTAGTGGCCCCCCCAAAAAATATATTAACTTATATGTAGAGCCCTGGTAGTGTAGTGCCCGTACCCCCTGTTATTTTTCAGATCCCTGGTAGTCTAGTGGCCCCCTGAGCTGTATTCTCTTATTATATGTAAATGTTAATATCCCTGGTAGTCTAGCACCCCCAGCATAATGAAATATATAATTATTTAATATTATACCTGGTAGTCTAGTGGCCCCGCACCCATCCATCCCAGCCCACCCAGCACCCCCACCCTTTGCCACCAGGCGACTGGCACAGCCCTCCTCCTCACTCCATGGCCAGCTTCTGACGGTCTGCATTACAAGCAGTAATGCAAAGAGGCACTCAAATATTTTCATATTTTTGAAGGAAGAATTTAAAAGCTAATAACTCTACATTTGGACCAATTTGGCAAGGCAAGGCAAGGCAAATTTTATTTAAAAAGACGCCCATCCCGGAGGCTCTGGACACTGTACATCAATCAAATAAAAACATCACAGCACAATAACAATCAATAAAATATACAACTCCAAACAATTATAACATAATTTGCTACACAATTTGTTTCTTTCTCTAAAACTAAAATAAACCTTAAAAATTAGACAATATAAGCTATAAAACATAGTCCAGGAATGCCTGATCATATAAAAATGCCTTGAAGCAGGCCTTAAAAACCTCAACAGACGGGGCCTCCCTAACAACTAAAGGACACGAATTCCACAGGACGGGAGCAGTGACACTAAATGCTCTGTTGCCTGCAGATCTTAACCTCGTCCTGGGAATGGCAAGGAGACCCCGAGAAGAGAAACATAGGGAACGGACCGAGACAGCAGGTGTAAGAAGGTCATTCAGATAGCCAGGGCCCAGGCCGTGTAGGGCCTTAAACGTGAGCAAACCCACCTTAAAGAGGACCCTCCACCTAACCGGCAGCCAGTGCAGATGGAACCAAAGCCATGGCTCGGTAGATCAGGTCCCCTGAGTAAAACCCATTGAAGTTTTACTTCAGAAGTGACTCCTGAGCCGAGATATTTGTGTTTGTGCAATCAGAAAACTGAAAACAAGATGGCGGACCTCGCGGTCTAAGAATTTTTGAAATTCCTCAGAATCAAAGATTCTTGAACCACGAGGCTGCAAATTCTTTGACCGCCAGATGGGACGAGATGGCCAGAACCCCCATTCTTTGATCGCAAGATATACATATAACATTTCCCATTGACTTATAATGGGAACATAAAAGTGCCATAACTTTTGAATGCCAAAAAGAGGCATGTTTGTCCACTAAAGCTCTTTCAAAGGAGCCATCTCGTAGAGCAGCATACCACACAATGGCCGTGCAGGATCACATTAAGAATGCCAAAAGGTGCCTCCAAAAATGGATAATTTTGCATTTTTCATTGCTTTAGTACATGAAGACTGGTACTCCGACAGAAACACAATTTGATAAATCAAGAGATCTAGTACGCCTCAACGTGTGTACCAAATTTCAGGCAAATCCATTGAATGGGTCCAAAGTTATTAACGTCCAAACATTTGACATTAGTACATAACTGACCACTCAACCTTAACTATAGTGGCGGGACCACACCACTATAATATATATATATATACCATGCAATTTTGCTTAAAGTTGGACCAGCATAACATTCTGTGGTGATTTGCATATGCAGCCCATGATGCTTTGCATTGTGTGGGCATGTGTGATTTTGTATTTTACATATATATATATATATATATATAGAGAGAGAGAGAGAGAGAGGGGGTGAACAAAAAGGGGAAAAGAAGAACAGAAGAAGTTAAGAGGTAATGTGAAAATATACAAGGGTGTAAACCTTATTTACATACAATTATTCAGAGAAACATAATTTTGTCAATATTGTCATTCAAGCCAAACCACACTTTTCTTGAGTAAGTTGTCTTTTTCCCTAATCTCAAAAGAGTCCTGTTGCTTGTGTGTGTCTTGTACAGTGAGATATGCTCTGAGTGCAAATGTGCAGTGGGCACAAACTCCAACATGACTCTATGACTCCGGTTTGACAACTTCGTTGTCAACCGACATTACAGCGAAGGCTTTATGTTGACCACAATTGCAGTCGGCATAGAACCAATCACTGTAGACTTCTTTTTCTTTGGGGGGCTTGGCCCCCCAACACTCCATGGCACCCTGTGTACTTTAACTAATCAGAGTCAGAGTTCATTCAGGAAGGGGGTGAAAGACCCCCAGAAAGCAGTGCCAGGTTCTGCAGTGACAGTACAGAAACCTGTCAATATTGTCACTGTACTGTCATTCATGGTGCAGTTTGCAAGAGATGGTCAGCATATGCTCCAACATGGTATGGGATTGCTCTAATTAAGGCACTTTCTCAATGGAGTAAACAGGATTATGGAAAATGTGCTAAATGCCCCACTGCCAGACTCACTGTATGAGCTACCACTGGGGGCTGAGCCACAGACAGGTGGGGGAAGGCCCAAGTCTCTGTGACAGCTAGCTTTAGTTAATGCCAGGAAAACAATTGCCCAGCACTGGGGACAGACAGACTCCCCCTCCACACCCCTAGCAATTATGCACTGGACTACAAACTTGCTAGAAAAAAAACTAGAAAAGGCCCAAATAGGAACAAATGGGGAGCAGGGGCAGTTCAAACCGTGTGGAACCCAGCAATAATAGTACTAAAAGAGGGACTATTGGAGCGAGGAAGTAAAACAAAAAAAAGAGTGTTATAGACAGTACAGTTCCGAAGGGGACTAACTGTGTATACATGGTTGAAAGTTGCTTGTAAACTAGTGGTATATTATTATGATTATACACTGGTGACATATGATGTACCATCTGTAGGGGTATATATGTTAAATTAAAATAAATTAAAATATACCAGTCCCTGCACCCCAACAGTCATAAGAGGGGAGACAAGAAACAGCAACCATATGCAATAATTAAAATTCAGACCAGCCCCCTCAACCTTTTTACCACAAGAGGCTAGGAGCAGCAACAATATTAAAGTAAGTATTTGACCAGCCACCACATTCTTTGGGTCATAAGGGTGAGAGTGGGAACAGCAACAACAGCAGCAATACACACAAAAAAAAAATAGGTCATTCTCACACACCTTGGGTCATGAGGGGGCACAAAAGCAGCAACAATATTAAGGTAAGTATAGGACTGGTCTCTTGAGTCATAAGAGGGAGGCTGGGAGCAGCATGGATAGCAGCAATACACAATAAATAAAATGTAGACCAGTCGCTACACTCCTCAGTTCATAAAGGGGTAGGGTGAGGGCAGCAACAACATTGAAGTAAATATTAAACCAGTATGTAACTTCTATGTCATTGTTATGTTTTGTTTGTGTAACTGAAAATGAAATAAAAGATATATTTAAAAAAATAAATAAATATTAGAAGTGTCGATGCACCACTCCGGTCATAAGGGGGAGCCTTGGAAGAGCAGCAATATTAAGGTAAATATTAGACCAGCCTGTGTACCCCTCTGGTCATAAGGGTGGGGAATGGGAGCAGCAAGAAGAGCAGCAATATACCGTACATGAAATAAAATTTAGACCTGCCTCCGCAAACCCTCGGGTCATGAGGGGGAGGGTGGTAACAGAAACAACAGCAGCAATACAGAACAAATAAAATTAAGACATGAGTCAACACCACTTGCGTAATAAAGGATGAGAGTGGAAGCAGCAACAATAACTAACTACTATATATATTATAGTAGAGTGATTTACAATAAGGCATACTGGAAAAACCACCCCGATGGTAGAGTGGCAGCATATTGTACTGTTGTATTGATGACCACAGTTTAGGAGCAGAATTCAGTAGCCATGTTGGGAGACAGACCAGGCTGCAGATAGCTGCCATAAGGCAGCATGCCTTGGCTGTGAAGGGGTGGTGGCAGGTTCAGGAGGTGCAGCAACACCTGTCGATGATATTCAGGGAGCTTGCTTCTTCTTCAGAGATGTGGTGTGCAGTCAAGGCTTAAAGACACAGCTCACATCAAAGGGAGGAGGCTGACAAAAGGGAGAAAACCCAGGGGGAACATCTGCTGCTGTTTGCATGACAGCACAATAACCCTGAACATAGTATATTCCTGATTAACAAGGTATATACCTGAGGCAATGGCAAGCTGGAGGAAAAAGGATTATGGAAAACTAAAAAAAAAGTAATTCTTGTAATGACAGTATACATCCCATATTAATGCGGTTAAGTAGGTTAGCAGTGCAGCGGAAACCCACAGTGACTGCATGGCTAAACAGCTGTTACCCAACAGGATATAGGAAGCTCGTGGCTGATGTTAACTGGTCAGTGTCTGTGCAAAATCTAGATTAAATCTCAGTTAAGGAGGAAGAATGTTACCCTGGAAAACACATAGACAGCCAAGTAACAGCCACCACAGGCAGACACCCTAATGTTCCAACACTAGGGCTGCAAGGTCTTCTGCCGACCACTGCCCCATGCCACTGCCATTATGACCCTTGCCTTGTGCTACAATTTACAGTGTTGAGAACTGCTAGAGGTCAGGAAGGTTAAGTGAAATAAGGTCTGATTGGAGGTTCAACCGAATTGACTGGCCTGAGGAATGACCTGACCCACTCTCTGGGTCAGAGGGCCATGTCGCACTAAATAGAAATAAAATAGTCTCTTTGAATAGTTCATACTATATCCAAAGTTGTGGTGGACAGTAGGAAGTGGAGCCATAGTCCTCATAACACCTGCAGATATGCAAGGCTCCAACCACTTCAATCTTCAAGCCCAGCTGGCTTGTCTGTATAGTCCTGAGCGCAGTTAGACTCAGATGGAGGCCCAGCCCAGTTTGTTGACGTTATGAGTAACATGACCCGGAGGCCAGGTTGAAGTGCTACATTATGTGGCATCAAGAACAAACAAAGGATCTGTTCTGAATTTGGAGTCCAAAGTCATGGCAGAGGCCTGACATAATATATCCACAGCCTTCTCTGACCCCTATTCTGCCATTGAGATTATCTTAAGAGATATTACTTTCACTTGTCCTCAGATTAAGTTTGGGACTGGGGTTCACCAGTCTTTTTGATGCCTACACTAAGGATGAGCCAATGCTGAAAATACATTTGGTGAATGCCAAAATCCAGTATTTTAGAAACCTGAAAAGCAGGTGCAAAGGAACTCATTATCTTCATTGATGATATACCCTCTATTGAGCTACTCTTTTGGAATTGTAAGCTGTCGGTATCAAGATTGCTCAGAAACGTTTGCTAGCTGTGGGCCACTCATGATATCATGCATCGTCGGCACTTATATAATCATGGGTGGACCCATTAATATGTAGTTCTTTCTTCAGCCATTGACTACTCATATGTTCTGCAGAGAAACAATACTGAAATTTCTGTAATTTAATGTTTTCCATATTAAATTAAAAGCATTATTGATGTAACTCACACTGTTGACTAACCATTTATTTTTCATTTTTTACCAACACTCCTACTAGAATGACTGCTTGTTACTTGAACAAATCTCTCCTATAGCGTAAGGGCTTGCAAGACATACAAGGAATCTTCACAGACCACAAGGAGATGAAGCACAAAGGTGCTAGAAAAAGCCTTCATCACCAACATGGCATCTCTGGCCAAAGCTTTATGCTGGCTTCTCACCCCTGTCCTGTAACTGCCAGGAACCAAACTTCTAGGTGGTTGGCCACGCTGTTGCCAATATGGTTGGCAGGACCATTGAGACAAACTGAACTAAAGAACACTGATGCAGAACTGTCATGACTCTACTCTTCTACCTGTCACCATAGGCATCAGAATATACATTCTTCATTGGTTAAAAGACAGTTGAGGGCTCCATTGCAGGAGGGTAATTCCTCATTGTCTACTACTCCAGTGGTGTCAACAATAGCCCCCCAGACCATGGGTGAGACACCAAAGTTGGGGATTGCCTCTGGTGCTGTCATACATCCCAATGACATCTATAATCATGAACCCTTTAAAAGGGGTGGTTGAATCCCAGGTTGTGCTGGCATCATTCTCAGACATATTACTTCAACTGATTCCAACGATGTGCAGCAATGAAGGTGACTACAGTCCCATCAACAGGAACTTTTCTGTTGGTACAGTTGTCATCAACAGGATATTAAAGCATGCCTAACATTCCTCCATTATGGCTACCACTCCCATCACCAGCTCTGTTAATTACCACCATTGTCATTCAAGATGATGACAAGGATTGTTATAGTCCTAACCTCCTTAATGTGGTTACAGGACAAATGACACTGTTGTACATGATCCTAGGTCTACTCCTCACAATCACTCTACTCAGATTTTACTCAGACAAATTCAAGAGGTCCTGAGTCTTGAGGGTGAAGGAGAGGACTCCAGTATTTTACTGGAGCTTTTGGTTGTTATGCCTGCACCTGTCATGTGGTAACACCAGTATACCATACATGACAGCAAGATACTTTTAATACCTGTCTGAATCCTCACACTTCACTGACAGTCTCTGGAAGGACTAATACGCAATGCCATGTTCCATCTGTTGGCCTTACTCAGCTTGCCAGAACACTCCTGTAACAAACCCAACTGCTAATGACCACCTTGAAGACCTTAGAGTCCTGGGTACTTGGCCTCATGATGAGAAATCATAATGGCTAGATGGTGTTGCAATGAAACATATGCCTCTGCATCCTTGGGCCTGAAATTTGCAACTTCTCAGGCATTTGAGATAAATTATCTCAATAACCTATGGCATTCTGCCTTGCTCTTTTTTCAGTTTGATAATCCTCCTGAGACTAATATATCTATTGTTGTTTCAGCTAATTTGAATACCATCAGTAGGTCTGTGACTGAATAGACAGCCTCATTTGGGGTTCCTTGACCCCCCCAAATCATTTTCCTTCCAATCTACTATTGCTCCAGGGGTAAAAGTGGGGGGAAGGATCTCCCTGCATCTATTGAAATTGAAGGAGACCACAATAGATGGGTGGATCCTAGAAACAGTAGAAGAGATGGGGCATGCTCTTGACTTGTTGTCTACCCCTCTGGTACTGTGCAACCTCCACCTTCTTCTTATTTTCCTTTAAACCCCTTGTCCCTTATAAAGGAAGAATTAGAATTGTGTCTCAAAAAAAGTCTATTAAACCCATCCCTCCAGAGGAATGGAAGAGTGGTTTCTAGTCATAGTACTTCCTACAGTCTGCACTGGACCTGCCAGATCCTGAAAAAATCAACAACAAAAGGTTTTGTGTATTACTTTAGGCTTTCATCTCCATACTGCAAACATGAGATTGGCTCTGTGATGTGGATACGAAAGATACTTCTCTTTATATCAGAATCATAAAATGCCATAGACAATAACTCCGCTTTACACTGAAAGTTGAACATTACCAATTTGGGGTTTTGCCCCTTGGCCTATCCTCAAAACCATGTAAATGTACTAAATGTTTTGGGGTTGTGACTGCAGCCCTCTGGTGATAAGGGCTATATATATTTCCTTATTTGAATGACTGGTTGCTGAAAGGCCGGTCAACAAAGAACTTCAGAACATGTTGTCCTGAACATTACACTTGTTCGAGGAGTCAGGTATTATGGTCTACATACCAAAATCATTACTGATTTCCTATCAGCACCTCCACTATACTGGTGCAGTGCTAGACCCAATGGTTGGCAGTGCTTTCCAGCCTTCAAACAGAGTGGAGAACTTAGTTGTCCAAGTCCAGCTAGTTCATGAGAGTCCCTCTGTATCACCCCTGATGATTCTCCATCTCCTTGGACTCATGGTCGCTGCCATAATCACAGTCCCATTTGCCTGACTACATATGAGAATACCTCACTAAACAAGTGGCGTACAGAGGCATCAATAGAGAGGCAACCTATGTATTTATTTATTGGATTTTGTTGACCAGGATGGCGCACTGAGGCTTGCATCCATCTTTTAGGAGTGACCCGGGATAAGTTACATACAGAAAATAACTTAATTTCACACTGATACAAACAACAACAGAGAGGACATAGTGACAATGATGGATACAATAGGTATAACAGGGAGGATCAATAAGATTAAATAGATAGACTTAGAACATAAGATTCTCATCACATCTTCTTTTGCCATACCATAAAGTGCTAGATGGAGCTCATGCACCAATTGAAGAATGTCCCTTTTTTCTCTCCAACCCTGGTACAGATCATCGCTCATTTTCCACAGAATTTTGTTATGCAATTCGAGGTATGTTAACCAATAAAGATAGCTAATTGCTACAAATCAAAATAAAAGCCTCAGAAGGCATAATGCATAGCTCATATAATTTATCTGTGCCAGATTACATATACCAGCATTCCAAACTTCAATATATAGAGTGCACAGTGATGCAAAATGCATGACTTATCTTGGTGCAGAAAGAAGCAGTTCAAAAAGCTACAGTATGGTATGCCCCACAACTAGAACCTCCAAATGATCTGCCAGGAAAACCTTATCCCAGCAACTGCAACCTGTGGGTCAGGATTAGGTGTCCAACTGGATCATGTCCAGACCCAGGGGTCATGGCCCAAACTGATCTCAGATCTACACATTAATATTCTGGAAATGAGAGTTGTTCTACTTGGCATTAACACCTTTGAAAAACACCTCAGTCAGGTTTCTCTGTTGATAAAAACAGACAATGTCAGTGTAGTGCACCACATCAACAGGCAAGGGGGCACTCAGACTTGCCCCTCAGCAGGAAAGCAATGAAAGTATAGGACTATGCGATGCCTCAAAGTCTTCAACTATCATCTGTGTTTCTCCACCGTGTCCCATGTGACCTCACAGACAAACAAAGTCAGTCCTTATTTTGGGAACATGAGTGGTAACTGCTGACCTACATAGTGACGACCTCTTCAGCAAATGGTGTTATCTAGAGGTTAACCTTCTTGGGTCCGCACACAACATAAAATTGCTGCACTTATGTGCATTCATTCCATGACCAAGAATTTGTAGTTCCTTTATACATTTCCTTTAATTTCTTGATTTCTGAAGGTTCTACTCAAACTAAAGGCAGAGCATACCACCCTCATACTGGTGGTCTGCTTCAGGTATTGGGTTTTACTGCACATAACTGTGGATCCTTCTGTTTGACTACCCCTTTGTAGAAGTATGATGTCACAAGCTAGGGGATCCCTTGTCCATCAGGACCTATGGTCCTTGTATTTGCATGTATGGCTCCTAAAGACAAAAAAACACCCCCTTGTGACTGCTGTGTTGCTTGCAGCTGGAAAATCTTCAGCTAGAACTTTTTTCTAGCCCTTCGCTATATGGGGAGGCCTCCTGTTATGAGCACCATTTTCTTTCTTTGTCCCATGTCACTACTATACTGACATGCTTTCTGTCCCTATAAATGGACATTAAATTTCTATTAAATGTCATTTGACAAAAATCTGCTGTTCCATGTTTTTTCATATCTGTGTTGGTGGGCACAGTGTGACATATCTCGGGGTGTTCTGTATGCTTCCAGTAAGTACTCTGCATAGGTGACCCCCCCCCCAACTGCAACCCAATTCTGTCTTGGGTATTAAAATATCTTATGAAAAAAAATGTATATGTACTTTATAGTCATGTTTAAGCCTGCTGCATCATGTGACAATTTTATTTATTTATTTTTTTTGTGGGGAAAAACTGCTTCTTGGTCACTGTGACCACTACCCATAGGATTTCAAGGCTTCAGGTTCTGCTGCAAGAGCCAATGTCTCAAATTTTCCCATGGGGACTGGGTGTCTGTACACCCAGGTCCTTGCTTTCTACCTAAGGTAGCATCTGTATCTATCTTGCCTCCCAGGCTCTTATCTAGTGCATACTATCCAGAGGGAGACAGTGCCTTGTACACTATATGTACTCTACATATTGCACATAAGACTGCAGAAAGTCCTGTCAATCTGTTTGTTTCAGCTTGCCGCTAAAACAACAGGACAACCCTATATATAATCAATGCTTGTCCAAGAGACAGGCTACCTATATTGAATTTCATTATTAGAAATAAGGCAATGAACTTCCTTATACATTACATGGCCTCTCTACTAATTGATATAGTCACTCCTTCAACAAAGACGCATACAGACAAAAGGATTTCACATCCTGCATATGCACAAGCAGAGTTCATCCCTTTCAGGAATTCTAACACATTCTATGACTGTGGACCTAAGCTGTTGATCATTTATTTTAGCTTTTGACTTAACCACCAGGTATCAAACATTTTCAATTGAAATCAACTCAATGTACATGTCTCTAAGGGCTATCTATCCAACAACCATTTTGAAGAACAAATGAAATTTTTGTCCTGTTCTCAAAACCACTGCAACTGTGCCCTTACAGCTCATTGCTATTACTAACTGGTCACTACCTCATGCATCATCCTTATGGAAAGGAACCTGTTAAAAAAAGGGCCCTGCTTCCCCACAGAAGCAACTTTAAACCCCTTTTAAAACATCTAATACTGCTGCTGTTGCTCCTCTCAGGCAACATTCACCCTAACCCCGGCCCACCACAACTTGGCCACGAGGTTAACAGCAGTGCAGGGTCACTCTCCTTGGCAAGCATTAACATCTGCAGCCTTCTCTCCAAACTTGATACCCTCTCTGCCTGGGTTTACCAGCACAATCCAGACAACCTATCAGTGCTGGAAACATGACTGTCTCCAAAGATACCTGACTCCGCAATAACAATTTCTGGATATGTAGTTTTCAGACAGGACAGACTTACCAAGAAAGGAGGAGGCTGTGCCCTCTACCTTAAAGAGTCCCTCACGGGTCATGTCATGCCAGTGCCCATCCCCTGAAATGACATCCAAATCCTTGCTGCCAAAGTACTTCTCGGAACGCATGACAAGATCCAGACTGTTGTCTCTGTCTATATATCACCCACGTTGAGCAATCTGGGCTTTCACTCACTCCTTGACTGTATCAACTCCCTGGATCAGAATACAGAAGTTATCCTACTTGGTGATTTCAACATCAACTGGCTGGCCTCCAGCTCTAATAGTTATAAGGATGCCCTAGCTGCTGCTAACTTCTCACAAATGGTCAAATCACCTACTAGAGTAAATTACAGAACAGGAACCTGTACACTTCTAGACTGGGTGCTAACTAATTGTCCAGAGCACATCTCCGAAGCAACAGTCCTCCCAGACTCCTTAAGTGATCATTCCCCTATCTTGTGCATCTGGACCAACAAATACACCAAACTCCCCCCCAAAACTATAAACAGGAGAATGCTGACCTCCGATCATCTTGACTCACTTAAAACACTCCTTCATGAACATGACTGGTCACCAATTGATATAGCCCCCGATGTAGACACAGCACTTGAATACTTTATCACCTGTTTCAACTCAGCCTGCAATGTTCATGCTCCATTCAAGAAGTGTAAGATCAAGGGTGTCAATAACCCATGGATGACAATAGGCCTCCTTACACAAATGAAATCTCGAGACCAGCTCTGGTATCATGCTAAGGCTACTGGCACCCAGACTGATATCCAGGCCTACGAAACAGCAAGGAATGCATGTACCAGAGCAATCCGCCATGAGAAGGCTAACTGTTACAGGAACACCTTAACCAGCACCTGGAATGTTGGAAGTAAATTCTGGCATAACCTTGCTGAAGTGACTGGAAAGGATCCCAAAACAACACCCACAATGTTGAACATGGATGGTACTATCACTCTTGACCATGTAATCATTGCCAATGCATTTAAAACTTTTGCTGACCTTAGTCATGTGCTACCCCCTAACTTTTTTGATCCCACCACAATCAACCCAGGTCCTGTTAGTTCAGGTTTGCCACCAGGGCACCCTCCTTTCCATTTCAAAGCAATCCCGGAAAGCCTAGCTAAAAAACACATTCTTAAAGTGCTTGGAAAGTCTAGGGCCAGTGGCGATTCACTGGACATAAAACTTCTCGCCCTCACCATTGACGAAGTCCTGCTCCCACTAACCAAAATCCTCAACTGTTCCCTCATGCTCTCCCAGTTCCCCCAAAAGTAGAAACTGGCAGTGGTGACTCCAGTCCATAAAAGTGGTGACAAGACTCTCACGAACAACTACAGGCCTATATCCATCCTCCCTCCTCTATCCAAAGCCTTGGAATGGATAGTGGCTGATCAGCTCATGGAGTACCTTGTAAAATACAGCCTGCAATGTTCCCAGCAGCATGGCTTCTGCAAAGGGCACAGCACTACCACGGCACTCCTCAAATTTACCACACATATCCATCATGCACTTGATCAGGGCCAGTTGGTCGGCACCTCTTTTATTGACCTGACTAAGGCATTTGACACTGTCAATCACTCCATTCTCCTCAAACAATTATCCCTCCTTGGTCTTTCAAGTGAAACTACCCTCTGGTTTCAAAGCTACCTCAGTAACCAGACCCAACAGGTCAGGATTGGTGAATTCCTCTCTTCATCCCTACCAATCCACTCTGGAGTACCCCAAGGTTCTATCCTGGGTCCCTTTTTGTTCAGCATATTCCTGAACAATCTTCCTGCCTCCTGCCATGACAGAATGTTACTGTATGCAGATACTAACATACTATTTGCCAGCAGATTAGGCCTTACGGTCTATCGAGTCTGCTCGAACCTTAGATCCTTAGTTGGGTGCCGAGGCCCTCCCATCCCTTGTGCTCCAGAAACCCCTATCATCCATCCCCACCCCCCTGGGACAGGCCATCATCTGATACATCCACTTTCTGTGTCTGTCCCACCTCTCTTGAAGCCCTCCACTGTGGATCTCTGAACCAGCTCACCAGGCAGTGCATTCCAAGGGTCCACCACCCTCTCAGTGAAAACCTCCTCCTCTTCCCCCTCACCCTTCCACCTTCCAACTTCAAACTATGCCCTCTGGTGATACCTCCCTGCTTTAGTCTAAAGATCCCTCCATATTTACCCTATTTATTCCCTTGAGGTGCCTAAAACCTCAATCATGTCCCCTGTCTCTCCTCTCCTCCAATGAAAACAGGCAGAGCTACTCAAGTCTGTCCTCATCGTCAAATCCTAACCCTCGTATCATCTTAGTGTTCCTCCTCTGTACCCTCTCCAGGAGCTGTATGTCCCTCTTCAAGTGTGGTCTCAGTACTGTACACAGTACTCAAGGTGTGGTCTAACCAGTCCACTGTACAGCTGACAGAATCACTTCCTTGCTCCTAGAGGTGATCCCCTTATGATGCATCCCAACATCCTGTTTGCCTTGCTAGCCGCTCTCTTGCACTGCTCAGAGTTATTCATACATGCATCCACCATGACCCCTAGGTCTTTTCCCCTATTGAGGCCTCCAGCACCTCCCTCCCAGGGTGTACCTGTGTTGGGGTTTCCGACCAAGATGCAACACCTTGCACTTGGTGATATTGAAATTTAATTTCCATGTGAGCCCAGCTTTCCAGGGTGTCCAGGTCACCTTGCAGGGCCAACCTCCCTCTTCTCCCTCAACTACAGCTCCCATCTTGGAGTCATCCACGAAGAGACTCATTTCACACCCTATACCCTCCCTGATGTCCGATATGTATGCATTAAACAGGATCGGACCCAGGACCGAAACCCTCGGGTACCCCACCACAACCCTCTAGGGTTTGAGAGCTCCCCACCGACCACTACTCTGGGTACATCCAGCTAGCCAGTTTTCAATCCATCTGACCATCAAAGGGCCTACTCCTAACCCCATCAGTTTCTCCACCAGACCATTGTGGGGACAGAGTCAAACACCTTGCTGAAGTCCAAGAATAATACATCCACAGGCTTTCCCTGTCCAGTTCTGATGTTACCCATTCGTAGAACTCCACAAGATTGGTTTGACGTGATCTACCTAGCACAAACCCATGTTGCCGACTATCCAGACCTCCCACCTCCTCCAAGTACACCCCCAATCATTCCTTTAGTATACTCTCCATTAATTTTCCCACCACCAAGGTCAAACTGATGGGTCTATAGTTACCTGGTACTTCCCTCGACCCCCCTTTATGGATTGGCACCACATGTGCCTCTCCGCCAATCCCTAGGTACCCTCCCTGTCTCAAGTGACCTGTTGAAGAGCTCCGCCAGGGGTGCAGCCAGTATGTCCGCCAATTCCCATAGTACTCTCGGATGAATGCCATCCGGCCCAGGAGATTTGTCTTTCTTTAGGGCCTTGAGGGCTAACCACACCCTTTTGGTGGAGATAGCATCATCCGTCCCCTCCACCTTACTGTCCTTTTTATCCTTATCCAGATGTGACACCCCTGGGGGACCTCTCCCTCCCTCTTGCTCTATTTCTGTTGCTCCCCTGATCCCACTCACTGCCACTTCTATCCCCTTCATGCCTTGCTTTGTAGATATCCCATCCCCCTGCCTAGTGAACACAGAGGCAAAGTACTAGTTAAATACCTCTGCCTGGTCCCTCGCCTCTTCTACCCACCCTCCTTCTGATCTCAATCTGCTGAGATGGCACTTAGTTTTTCTCTGCTCCCCAATGTACTGGAAGAACCCCTTTTCCCCTCCATGTATCCCTTGTGCCAGCCGCTGCTCTTTACTGGACTTTGCTCCCCTCACCATACAGGTGACTTTTCTAGATGCAAGATGGTACATTTCCTTATCCCTATCCCCTCTTGTTGTTTTATATTTTTTGTATGCCGCCTTCTTTTCTCTGACTGCTACCTGTACCTCACTGGACCACCAGCATGGTTTATGTGACCTTGCTCCCTTACGTTTCAACTTAGCGCAGATCCTGACTGCCTCATGAAGTCGCCGTTTTATGACCTCCCATCTCCTTTCCACACTTGTCATTGATGTAAACCCCTTCAAGTGATTCTTGAGAATATTTCCCATGCCCACAAAGTCTGCCCCCCTGAAGTCCACTGCCAGTGTCCTAGATCTCACCACCCCCATGCTTATTTGAAACCAGACAGTATTGTGGTCACTCCCAGTCAGGGGGTCCTGTACAACCAGGTCCCTTACCAGATCCCCATCTGCCAGAACCATGTACAGGACATGCACCTCCCTTGTGGGCTCCATCACATGCTGTAATCTTCACTTGCCACACCGACCCCACCTCCCTTCAGTCTCAACTGCAGAAAAGTTTCACAGAAGTGGAAGACTGGTTTTGCTCACATAAACTCATCCTTAACCACAAAAAAACTAAAACAATGTTGTTCCATGGAACCCACAACAAGTACAAGGACCATGAGCTCATAATTAACAACCACAAAGGTGTCACTCTTGAGCAGGTGGATATGTTTAAATATCTGGGCCTGACCATTGACTGCTCCCTCTTGTATACCAAACACATTGGCAATATCGCTAAAACTGTGAACTCCCATATAGGGTTACTGTACAAGCACAAACATTTCCTAACAGCTGAAGCCTTGAACCTTGCTATCCAGAGCTCTGTTATCTCAACTATTGACTATGGGCTTGTTATTTATGGATCCGCTACTGATACTGTACTCTGGCACATAGCTGTAGCCCTTAATAAGGCATGTAGACTCCTTATTTCAGCTGCCCGCCTTTCTCACATGTGTGACATTTACGAGCAGGTTAACTGGCTCCAGCTATCTGGCAGGCTAAAGTACCAGACCTGCATCCTAGCTAAGAAGACATCACTGGGCCTTATGCCTCATAGAGTCCAATCAATATTGACCCCGCAGCACGTCCGCTGCCTAACTAGAAGATCAGACAGTCTAACCTTTACAATACCTCGCTGTTGGACCTCTCAAGCTCAGCTTTCTTATCTTGTCAAAGCCTCCACCTGGTTCAACTTGCTACCTACAGAAATCTCCAACATTGCCACGATTAGTGCTGGAAGTAAACTACGTCAACACCTTGTGGCTAGTGCCTTCTGTGATTGCTTCTTATAATCCCTCAGGCATACTACCCTCAAGCATCCCTCCTCACTGCCTCAGCTCCTCCTCCTCTCCTACCCCCCATTACTGGGTATAGAATGAATCTGTCTCCTTTTCTTTTTCATCCCCCCATTTCCTCCTCCCTTGCTGTTTCCCATCTACCACATACCCAATGCAATGCCCTCCCTATTTCTCCCCTCCTCCCTCTCTCTGTCTCCCACACCACCCCCTCACCACCACTCTTCTTTTTTTTTCCCACTAACCCACTTCTAACAAAGCTTTACTGAGCCGCCTATGACTTATACTGTGTAATTAACTCGCAACACAATTCCTTGACAATGCCTTTGGCTGCTATTATTGTAACCTTATTTGTCTTTTTTTTTGTAAGTTACATTGTAATGATCATGTTATGTTTTGTACCTTATTGTCCTTATTGCATTGGCGTGGAACCTTTGTAAAAGAGCCCTCGGCTCAAAGGTGTCATCCGAAATACAAATAAATAAATAAATAAAAATAAATAAATAAATGATAGATGCACTACTGACTGTAGACAACTGTGTATCCATTTCTCAAAACACTACTACCTAGACACCATCTCTGGTTGACATTCAGGGTTTGGTCTTGTGGGCTTGCAAGACCTTCTACTCTGATCACGTGTTAGATGGTGCATCCACCCTGGGTACCTTGTGTACTGCTTGAGAATCATTCTAAAGGTGTGGTACAGTGGAGGAGATATCCTCAATGAAGATAGAGTGGTTATTTACTCAAACAGTAAATTTTTGAGAGACTATCCTCCATTTGGCCACAGTGCAACAGCCATCCTTTGCCCTTACTGAGGTACAATTTAAGCCAGCAGATTTTGTCCACTGCTTTGTCTGGAGGTTTCCATAAGTAAAACAGGAGGAAGGAGTGTTCCACCAATCCCCACAAACTCTCATGGTTAAAGCAGCACTACTTCAAGCTCAAAAGAAAACAAACACTATGCACTCATCAGGCTCAGCAATTGCTGATTTATTTAGTACACAGTCACATTCAGTACAACAATAGCCGGGCTAAAACCTCTACCTATTACCTCACTGTGGAGGCTTCATTAGGGGCTGACATCAGCATGTCCTTCCTGTCCTTAAATACTCCAATTTAATTAAATATTGCACATGTGATCAGTGGAGAAATAGAGATATGAAAGTTGACATACAATGTGAAGTGCAAAAAATATGAACAAACTGCATGCCATTATGTCAGACTTATAAACACTCTGTTTCCAGACCCATGCATCTCTGTGTGTGCCTATATGCTCATATTGGTCTGGTGTCCTGGTTCCTTGTGGTAAGGGGCCCTCTGAGCTTATCTGTGTTGGGGCACTAAGCAACAATGGGACCACCATGATTATATAGGCACACACATTGCACGTCATCATGGACAGCCCCCAACTAGGAAAAGATTCTGAATGGTCCTGATGTCTTGCAGTTCCAAAGGTGTGGATTACCGGAGGAGAATCTTGTGAAGATCTATTGTTACCATGAATAACTATTCTTTCCCCATAGCACACTGACATCATGATGCAATACTTTATACAGGGAGCACATGCTAAGCATTTCAAGTTTTTTGGCAAGTCACATGACCTGTAGCAGCCAATCAGCAATGCTAGAGACTGATAATGCCTAGTGCAGAGACATTTCACTGCCATTTCCAGATCTTTCACAGGAGCAGGTCATAGCTACTGAAGGAGCTCCTTCTGTGAAAAAAGTGAATTTTCATCTGAAAAATTTAAATTATCACAGAGGCATAACTTCTCATTTCAGTGAACTAATTTTCACTACATTTATTATAACTGTAGTTTTGGCCAGGAAGGCTAATGAAATTGTGTAGCACCAGGGAGGAGAGAGTCACACTGTGCAAACCTGCATTGGCAGCTGAAACCCCAGAAACAGGAGCAGGCTGAGTGAATTTAATAGGATAGTAAAGGTGCAGAAGAGATTTGTAAAAGATTAGTCAAACATGTTTTTAATGAATTCTGGTGGTGTAGAGAGCACAATAATAATTTTTTGTGTTTTTCTTTTTGTCCTGCTGCAGCAGAGTAGACTGAATTTAACTAGCTGGGAATGGTGCAGGGGATGTTTGGGGAATATTGATTTGACACATATATTTTTTTTGTATTATTTGTTTATGCACCTCCTCTGCGTCCTGGCAGGCTTCTCCTTTGGGATGCCAGGGACCAGTCTTGCCTCTGGCAACCCCATCACCACCTGACAATCCCATACTGCAGCCCTCTCCATGGTAACCCAATGTATCCCTTCATCAGGAGGGTCCTCTCCCGCCAGAGAGAATTAGCCTTGTGGCTTAACTGCTTGGCCCTGGGTGCTGCTGAGTTTAGTCCAGGCTGTATGTGGGCTCCATGGTGGCGAGGGTCCAGGCTGCCATCATCCAGTCAGTTGAGATGCCTTTTCCTGTTTTCTTCCACATCGCTCCAGCAAGTTCTTGTCCTTTTGGGTGGCGTCCTCAGGCAGGGGCATGCAGAGGGCATGTTGAGGCCTCATGTTCCCAAGCATGTGTCCAATCCACAAGGAGGTGCCAAGGCAGACCCTACCCCCCAGGAGGGAAGAGTCAAATGGATGCTTGTGCATTCCTTCCCTGCTGGTCTCCATTCCTGGTATCTGGGCTCGGGGCATGAACCCAGGTCACCTGCATGCTGAGTGATTCCCTTTGCTCAGTGCCATGGAACTTGCTGACACATATTTTTTCCTAAGTGCTGGTGGTACATAGGACACAGAAATCCTTATTTATTTGTTTTTTTTTTGCCACCTGCTGCATTAGCAGAGCAGAGTAAATATAGTAGACTGGGAAAGGTGCAGGGGGGAGTCTGAAGGATTTATTTGCAAATAATTTAACTGTTGGTGGTGGTCTGCACAGAAATCCTTTCTTTTTTTATTTTTTTTGTCTGTGTGTAAAAACTATATGAATTAGGCTGCTAAAGTGAGACACTAGTTCTCTCACTGAAGGTGAGGAGAAAGGAGATTGTGTGTCTGTACTAGGTGATGCAGTAGTCATTTGTATATCTGCCATTTTGTGTTCTAGAAACCATGATGAAAAGAACGGGAGGAGATAAGGATGTGGTGGGGCAGGGAAATGTTCCACCATATCAGCAGTTCCATCAAGTGCCAAATCTGTAAGAGGTCATGGAGAAAGAGTCAATCCAGGGATTGGGAATCATAGTGGTCTTGCAAGGGCTACATGAGAGAGAGAAGGACTAGGTCTGTGCATGTGATAGTATATTCAAATAAACATGGTTCATTAGTCCCCAGAAGATAACTTGTTCCCCACCCATTGCAAGCAGCAGCTTTCCCAGCCTGTCCCAGTCATCCAGTGCATCTGATGATAAAAGCACCATGACCAAACCATTGGCCTACAGGTTTCCCACTGTTCCTCTTTCAAGTGCTTTGAAGTCCCCTATCTGTGGTGATATAAGATATCCATCCTGATCTGTAAAGGTATGTTCCTCTTGTACAAAGGACATGACACCAGCTGCCAGTTCCAGGCATATCCATATCTCCACAGCTAGCTCTGCGCTGTGGGTGTGGACAATGGCTTTTCCTTTTGAGTCACTATATGACAGTTCCCCTCTGTCCCAAAAAGAAGGCTATGCTGACAATCTAGTGTACAAATATGGAAAAATGCCCTGGTTATGAATGATTGGTGCAGTATTTCGAAGTTCACTCATAATTTCATGATTTTCACTATTTTGACTCCAAACATTCAGCATACCATTTTCCCACACCACCCTTTAAATGTGACATGTTATTTTTTAAATCCTGGATGAGATGTGTTTTCAGACTTCTGGTGTGAAGTGACATTTTAGCCAGTATAGTATGAATGGTACATGTCGTGTTTATAAGGCAAATCATAAAATGAGCATCTTAAAAATTTGGGGTCAAAACTGTTAAAAAAAATTCATAATTATTAAGAAACTTTCTGTGTAGTGCCACTCTTGACCCCAATGGGTATACTTTATGATCCCGTACTGGTGAGCTGAGTTTGGAGGTAAGCTCAGTGACCCAGCTGGATGGGGTGAGGTTAGGGGTATGGTGCTGTTATGCACCCCTCCCTCCCAGCCAGAGAATGAAAGATGCAGGGTTGTCCACATGGGCCTGGGTACCATATAGTGAAGACAACTGTCCTCTTGGCATAAGGCCCTGCACCTCTCCTCCCATGGGGGGCACAGGGCCATATGCATTGGCTGACAGATGCACTCTTTGCCCAGTGAATCTGTAGCTGTGTCCACATAGAAGTGCAGGGACCACAGAGCCCTGCATTTCTACAGCCCACCAGACAGTACCATGCATTTTTCACAGCTTTCATTGCACCAAACTGTAGGGCCCACAGTTTGTGGGCCCTGCATTTCTGTAGGTGGACGGAGTCATCTCTTCATGAAGGACATCTGTTTTGAAGGGACCTGTGTGAATGAGGATACAATTCAACTATCTCAGAAAGAAAGAAAGGAAATTCTTTGCAAAAATGCTTTGTTAATGCACTAGTTATGGTTAAACCTGCAAAAGTAGGGAAATGTGGTGCTAGGGTTTCCAACCCTAACAGTCCAACCCCACCCTCCAGGCAGCAACAGGAAAAACTATTACAGTTTCACCTCTCCTGCATATTTGCAAATCAGGCATGGGGTGTGCCTTGGGGTTTAACCCTAACTTGTGCATTCCTAAAGCTTTTTGCAAAGAATATATATGTATGTGTATATATATAAAATAGATAATGGGTAAGGGTGGCATACAAGGATGTATACCCATTAAGAGGGCTATTAGAGCTATAAGGACACAAGCCTGAAGGTCAAATGTCCTTATTGCCCTAACTAGCGCCCAAGATGGGTGTACGTCTGAGTGTTCCACCCTTTTCCATTGGTTGTTAAATATAATAAATTAGGATAATTATTGTTATGGAGATTGCATTTGCGATCACGTTATGGCACCTGAAGGTCTCTTGCAGCAAGGAGGGATTGGTGTGTAATAAGTGCAGGTAAGAGGTTGAGGGATTTCTATGTTTGGTTGGGTTTTGTGTAAGTGTCTTTTTGTCCAGGTTCTTTTGCAGCTTGTTAATTTGTTTGGTTAGCTTCCTATTGCTGTGTTAATTGTGTTATTAGTGGTGTCCCATAGGGTTTAATATAGTGCAGGTGTATACTTTTTATTATTGCAGGAATATACTTTTAATTTGCTTGATTAGTGTAGGTTTATATATGTAATTAATGTAGTTAAATAGCTGTAACTGTTTGATTAGTGCAAATATATAGATGTAATTATTTGATTAGTTCAGGTATATACTTTTATTTAATAGATGAGTCACAGGTTTAAAGGGAAATAAATGATAGCCTTTTCTTAGGGGAAAAGTTCCCATCCATCCATATATATACAGTATATATATATATATATATATATATATATATATATATTCATTGCAAAAAACTCTGTTAATGCATCAGTTAGGGTTGATAGAACAGCAACAAAAGTTTGGAAATGTGATGTTATGGTTACACCATTACAACCCACCCTCCACCCACCAACAGACATTGGGGTGTGTGTGGGGTTGTCTTCCTAACTCTCACCCCATTCCATGTGTAAACAAGCTGAGGTGGTGCAGCACAGGAGAATGGGGTGAGGAAATTAGTGAACCACCAACACACACCGATCTGTTTGTGTGTGTTGAGGGTGGGGGGGCATTCAAACTTTGAGTGGGGGGCCATTTCCAAACTTTTGTCACTGTGCTATCAACCCTAACTGATGCATTAATGGATTTTTTTGCAATGAATTTTCCTTCTTTTTGAGAAAGTGTAATGTAACTGGTATGTGTTAGTGGGAGCATGGGCCCTTCGAGCCCTGCCCTCTCTTCACATTGCCCATTTTTAGCATAATGGTATGCATATGTGGAAGCATGTGCCCTCCAGGCCCTGTGCTCCCACTTACACATTAGTACGGAGCAATACAGCAGCGCCATAGTACTCTAAAGGAACCCTTGTAACGTTTTGCCAATATCTCCATAACCGTAGCAAGTAGGAAAAACATTTCACTGCAGGTGTAATCTATGACTTCAAAACTTGTTTTTTTTTGGTTTAGTCCACCAAGGTGGACTAAGCTGTGGGTAGTGAAAAATCCATATCTCGCACCGTTTCCGAGATACGGGTGCCAAATGTTGCCGCAGGCACTGCAATGTTAGCCTATGGGAAATTCCTAAAATTTGGAGCACTGTAACTAAAGGCCTGTTGAATGTTTTGGGACCAAACCACCAAAAGGCACATCTGTGGGACCAGGGCTTGTCACCCTACAAATTTCAGCCCATTTTGCTGCAGGTAGATGGCAAAGATTTGTTGTTTTTGGGCAAAGTACAGTCACAAATTGCGACAGTTTCCCAAAAATAGCACACCACTTTTATGTTTTGCGAAAGTGTCACGGCCATTTGTGTCACAATTTGGAACAGTACTGGGGCTACAATTTTTAAAACGCCATTTCTGGGGTCCCCCCTACAAAAAAATAGGGCTGGCATCCTCAGGACCCTACTAGGTAAACACAACAGTCAGTGTTTCCCTAGGGGGTCCCACTTAAACCCCAGGCATTTTTATTTCTCACTAACTGAAAACAAGATTGCCACTGCATAACAGTAAAAGAGCAGCTTGTGACAGTAAAATGTAGTGGAGCAGCTTTCAAAAGACACACATGTTTTTTTCCCTTTGACTATAATGGGAATTTTGTTTTTTGAATAACTTTTGAAAGGTTAAATATTTTTTCACCAAATCTTCAAAAGGCACATCAGTGACACAGACTGCATCTTTTCTGAAGATTGAAGACCAACTGGACAAATTGTATGGGTTGCAGCCACGAGCAAAGAAACGTGCAAAAAAATGTGGGTTTTTTTGCATTATTGACCACTCCACAGTTCTGCAACTGCTTATCTGACCATAACGCAACTTGCCAGATCCAGAGAACTATGCTACCAGACCATGCATGCAAAATTTCAGGCACATCCATCATATGGTGGCAAAGTTATTAAAGTACAAAATTTGGCATTTAACATAGAAGTGGCTGTGCAACCCTAACTATACCTGCAGTACCGTTGCTAATGCTAATGTCTCATTTCCCCACTTTTGTCACTTTAACCCTAACTGATGCATTAAATGAAGATTTTGTAATGAATTTCCTTACTTTTTGAAAAAGTGTAATTTATCTAGTAAATAGCATGTGTTGGTGGGCCCCGCACTCCCACCAAGCTGCCCATTTCTGCATAACAATATGCATCTCTGGAAGCGTGGGCAATCTGGGCACTGTGCTCCCACTTACACATAGCTACAGAGCCATACAGCAGCCATACAGTAGCCCTACAGGGTAAGGAACCATTGTAACACTAATTTTCTAGTATCTCAGCAACTGTAGCAGCTAAGAAACAAATTCCAGTCCTACTGTAATCATGTCAGCAAGTACTCGACATGAGATACATCATCCAAATCTTTATCTCTCAATGTTTACAAGATAGGGGCACTGAAATCCCCTGAAAAGGCACCCTTGGAAACCTTGTAACACTAATTTGTCAGTATCTCCATAACCATAGCAAGTAGGAAAACAGTTCCACTGCTGGTGTAATCTCTGATTTCATAACTTGTTTCTGCAGGTTAGGTCACCTGTGAACTAAGCTGCAGGTAGCAAAAGATCTGTATCTCACTTTGTTTTGGAGATATGGGCACTGAAAGTCACTATGGGTGCTGCAATGTTACCCTATGAGAAAAATAAAAACTTTGTGATACCATATCTACAGAACTGACTAACTTTTCAACACCTAAATAGCATAATTCGCATCTCTGGGGCATTCCCTAAATACCCAGCAAATTTCAAGTCAAAAGACCAAACTGTTTACAGTGTGGTGGCAAAGTTTTAAAATCCTAGTTCGTGAGGTAGCAAAATCCCCGACTGTGAGATCAATCCCCTTTTGTGAGCTATCAAAATCCCAGTCCGTAAGAGAAATCCTTGACCATCAGAGTTTGGCCATCTAGTCACAAAGTCAAGGTCAAGGATTTTGCTACCTCACAAAAGGGGATTGCTCACTGACTGGGATTTTGTCTCACTCGTGGACTAGGATTTTATCAGGTCACAATAGCGGAGTCAGAAACCAAATCACCTTTTGTGAGCTGACAAAATCCCAGTCAGTGAGACAATCCTTTTTCGTGAGGCAGCAAAATCCTTGACGGTGAGTCAGTCCTCATCTGCGAGATGGGCCATCTGGTCACAAAGTGATGGTCAAGGATTTTGCTGCCTCACAAAGGGGGATCAGCTCACAGACTAGGATTTTGTCAGCTCGTAAAAGAGAATCCGAAGCGAGTTGTGAAAGGAGAATTACAAAATTTGATATGGCTATTTTTTTTATTGAAATGAAGCAAACTAAAGGTATAGGTTTGTAGAGAGTGTCACCCTGAATAAAACCCATGCCTTATTGCAACAAGAAGTAACCCATGGAGGAAGCTATGACATTTTGTTTAGGGGAAAAAATGAAGACAATATGGCAGCTCGCAGACAATGAATTTTTCCTCACAGACTAGGATTTCTTAAATTCCCTTTTGTGAGCTGACAAAATCCTTGACCGTGAGCTCAATCCTCTTTTGCAAAACATACATATAAATCTTGGCGTGAACTGAGCATGCTCAGAACTCAAGCATTAAAAATTAAATAACTTCTGAACAGATTAATATTTTTTCACAACACCAATGACGTGTTGTTCTTTGACCCGAACTCTTTTCACATTCCAAATTTCAGACCAAAACACCAAACGATGTGGTCGCAGCGTGATGGGCAATAAACGTGTCAAAAGTGGTGAAAAATGGGTTATTCAGTGCTTCACTGTGCAGAAGCTGTACGTCCAATCAAAATGCAACATGGCAGATCAAGAGATCTACCATACCGGACTGCACATTCCAAGTTTTGTGCAAATTCATTGAGCGGCTGCAAAGTTATTAATGTGCAAAAATTAGGGTTTAAAATTAAAGTGCCTACTGAACCCTAACTATAAGACACCGAATGTGTCCCTAATTATATATATATATATATATATATATATATATATATATATATATATGTGTGTGTATTGCAAAAACATTGTTACTACATTAGTTAGGGTTAACGTGACAAAAGTAGGGAAATGTGGTGCTAGGGTTTCCAAACCAAACACCTATTCCCCACCCTGCACATATCCACAGGTTGTGGGGGGCTGTCTTGGGGGCTGCTAACCCTAACGCTCACCTCATTCTCCTCTGCTGTAATTATGTCACCTAATTTTGTAATTGAATGAGGTGAGTGTTAGGGTTCACAGCCCCAAGACTGCCCCTCCTGCCTGTGGGTCTGTGCACTCCCATCCCTCCATAGAGGTCTATATGTATCTAGCTGTTGGAGCACAGGGACCTCCGGCCCCTGTGCTTCCAGTTATATTACAACAGTGATCAAATTATCACCATAGCTATGTTATTACTCCCACCTCATGTTGCCGGTGCAGAAATGTTTTCAATCCCCACCAAAACATAACTCTGTGCAAGCGTTGCATGTGCAAAAACACATATTGGACAAGATTTGAAAAATGACAGCTATGACATACTGTACATGAAGTGGTGTATTAAGAAGGTTGTGTTGAAAATGTGGGCTCAAAATATTAAAAATTTCCAAAGTTACAAGCAGGTATAGCAAAATTGTAACAAACAGTCATACAATAACTCTGACATTTTTACTCATTTTGAACCCCAATTTTCAACATAGCCTCCTTATGACCACATTGCATTTACCTACTACAGAAAATGTTCAAATCCTCACCAAAACATAATTCTGTGCAATTACAATGCCATTCTATTTTGGCCAGGATTTCAAAAAAGACAGCTGTCACATACATGAGGTGGGATACTAACAAGGCTATGTTGAAAATATAGAATGTAAATATTGAAAATGTCCAAAGTTACAAGCGTGCATAGCAAGATTGCAAGGAATGGTCATAATGCAATCCTTTTTTCAAATTCTGACCCCAAATGTTTAACATAACTTTCTTATGACTCCCACCTCATGATTCATGAGTCATGAACAATATGACTGTCATTACACAAATCCCACCGGAAAGGCGATTTTGCCTGCTGACCATGAAATCACCTTTCTGGTGGGAGTTGCCTAATGACAGTCATATTGCTCATGGGGTGGGTTCCCCAAAATACCTTGTTGAAAATTTGGGGTTAAACTGATGAAAAATGGCCAAGTTATGGCCAAATGTTGAAACACACCCATTGAAATATATTGAAGTGTATTTACCTTAGTTCATATTGCAGTCACCAGTTCCAGCAGCAAGATGAGTCTTCGATCAGCAGAGCGGATCTCGAACCTGGGACCTAAATAGGTGAGTGGCCATCTATGGGGACATCATGGGGGGTTGGGGAGGTGGGTGCACAGAGGGTGGTTAGGTGAGGGGTGCAGGCATAATCAACGATGGACTTTATTTTTACAGGTTAAACTATGCCAAAAGACATCAAAGGATGTTTTCTTCTTTTCAGGTAGAAACAATAAAAATAAAGAGGGACCATGAGGGGGGATACCACTGCCACCAATAATTTGGGGAAATTGGATGGTGGGGGGTACCACTAGACACCAGGGAAAAAATGGGACCTTTGTGACTCCTCCCCCAAAAAGCGGGTGGGGATAAAAATAAGACAGTAGGAATAGTAATTTATTTGTTCTACCAAAAGGTCATTACAAACATGATACATACAAAAATACATTATTAAATACAAATACAATAAAATGCTAAAGCATATCCATTACAATATCAGCATATTTCTAACACCTAATATTTACTGTATAGCATTCAATTTACTTTTACTATTAATGATCTGCTAGCATATTATACCTATTTTAAGCAGAATAAGAATCAGTCCAAACCAATATTCTGTAGATGAGGTCTAAAGACCATAACGCATTTAGTCTTAATGGCACCATTTCAGTCCAATATGTCCTATCAGAGTCTACCCTATCCATTGACTTCCTGTCCCATCTGTGCCCATCTGACAGCCAAATGGACACGCTGCATATATAGGATATTCATCAAAGATACCATGCAACACAAGTTGCTCTTTACTCCACAGACCACCTCCTTTCTGGCCACTCCTATTGGCCATACCCGAGGCACTTAATGAGACTGCACATATGGGGAGACCCATCTGAGTGCACATTGTCTCCACCAGTCCTACTCAGGGGCCAGTTGGACCTGCTGGCTTTGAAGGTATATCCATTAGGGGCACCATGCAGTGCATGCTGCTCCACATCTCAAAGGTCACTCCCTGTTCAGCTATTCCTGTTGGCTGCTATCAAGGCACATAATAGAACTCTGTGTTAAAGTTCAGTCCCCATTCATCCACACCATGTCACAACTGTGCCTCCCTGATGGCTGGTTGGACACACCGGCCTTGAGGCTCATCCTTTGGGGCACCATGCGATGCATGCCACTCTGTGCCCCATTAATTACCCATAATCCAGCCACTCCTATTGATTGTTCCTTAGGCATGTAATGGAAATCCAAGTTGCTGGAGGGGCCACCCCCTAGTGGGTCATTTGTCCTAGCTGGGTACCAGTTGGCCACAAACCAGTCCCATGGCCTCACTAGCCAATGCTGTTATCTAGACTGAAAATATCCAGACAATCCTAAGGCCACATAACAAGTTTTTATTTAACATGTTCATGAAATTCTAAATAATATTAATATCCAGTGCCCTGTCTATAAAAGCACCCTAAATAGGTACAAAGGTAATTGCACATACTTAACTAATAGCTTTTAGTAGCCTTTAACAACTGCTGATTTTATACTTTAAAAAACTCTTAAATAAAATCGCATCACCTGCCTAAGAAACCTAGGGTAACATCTCACTAATTAAAATGACTCACAATGTAAACCAATGTAAGATAATAACATAATTTGCTAACATGAATGATATCAAAATGGCTCCTATATTATCAAAAGTCCCATATTAGTTAGAGCCATAATCTTAAATCTAGTAATACTGATGCTCTAACACTCTAAAAGTTTACATTAGGCTCATAGCAAACCTTTATGGGTAGCGTTTGGCTCACCCCATTTTCTCAAATTTTCCAAAAACAAGAACATGCTCTAGAGTCCCATAAATTAAATGCTTAATTCCTCAAGCACCACACATCCAAAATGGCCTTCAGCACTTAAGCTCCTCAAACAGGAGTCCAGTGGTCAGATAGTCAATTTTAAGCCAATAACATTTTCAAATAGGAGTCAAATTTTCAATCAAAAGGTTTATAAGGCCACCAGTATTAAAGATTGCACTGTATAAAAAACAGTAGTGTAACCACCTAAGCACATTTCAAAGAAATAAGATTTGGTTGCCATTTACAGGTATTCAGGAGCCAGGCCACTTAAACATTTTACCGTTCAGCTCCTTAAGCTAGGAGTCCAGAAAAGGCAGTAATTATCTTTGGAACCAAGCCATTTAGACATTTTACCATTTGGTTCCTTAGGCTAGGAGTCCATCAAAGCAGTAATTGTCTTTCATTATAAATCTTAGTTTATCATTCAAACAAGAAAGACTTCCTAACCAGGCAAGTTGTCATTATTTCCACCAACAGACATAAATAAATTTCCATGCTTGCCATTCATGTAAGTTCATATAAGTGTCTTGACTTCTGACAGAATTTTCCCTTGATTTTTTTATAAAAAAGTATGGTAAAAATGAAATACCCTCTTACAGTAGTAGCCACAGACAATGCCAGCTATTTCCCAAAATGTCTGTGATATTTCTAGAGAAATCTCCTGCTTTATGCATTTCCACAGTGGGGCAGCAGAGAGAAACTCTTTAGAAATGTTGCAAAATATCTGGATATAGCTGGCAATGTCTGTGGCTACTACTGGAAATATTCTTTACTGCACACTGGCTCCCTTTTTCCAGATGTCTGTAGATTTAAAGTAGACCCACTCAAACTCAAGCTTAGAGTGTTGCCTCCTTCTGTCTCCCTTTTCCCATCTTCCTTGGTCACACCTACAAATTTAAACAAAGAAAAATGCTCCACTGAGCGTAGTAACCTCAGGGCAGGCAAACCAAAAAGCAGTAACAAACCTCCCTCCTAGGTAATATTGGCATACCTTTAGCAAGCCAAAATCAGGCATGTCAGCATTGAAATACTACTTGCACTCCTCTTGTTCTCCTCCTCTCAGCATCTCTCTAGTCACATCACATCACCAAAGGGTGCTAAAAAAAATCCGTCTGTGGAGTTTTCCTTCCTGCATTCAGGAACCGCTGATTAAACAACGCCAGTTTCATTCATAACATTTGTATATTTTAGCCCCAGCTCTTTCAGCTCGAATAAGGCAATAAACTTTCTCACTCCATAAACTACACTAGCATTTCTAATCTCTAAACACCAAGCTCCAGAGTCTTTCAGCTTATAGGCTTGAGTCAATGAAGACAGGGTTGCCAATCTTATTCAATCCACTTTCTATGAGGATATAACTAATAATTTACTGAAGGAGAGAAGAGCTTCATTACTTACTGCTCTACACTCCTAATATCAGCTGGAGAATCAGAGAGAGAAACAGCAACTGGATTGCATTACTCAGCAACAGGAGCCATTTCAAAAATCCTGCTTTGTTTTTAACTAAAGAAATAAAAATAGTTTCATTAACAAGTTATAAAGCATAGCAGAGGAGATAAAATAGAGACAAAGATCCTTGATTAAAATGCTGGTTAGCGTGGCATGGCATGGAGTGGAGCAGCAGCACGGGCATCTTGCTGCCACACCCCCATCTCTCCTCCAGTTAGCAGTCCTTTTGTTCTGATCAGGGACAGGAAGAGGACAGGTTGATGAGGGATGAGAAGGGAAAGAAAGAAAGAAAGAAAGAAAGAAAGAAAGAAAGAAAGAAAGAAAGAAAGAAAGAAAGAAAGAAAGAAAGAAAGAAAGAAAGAAAGAAAGAAAGAAAGAAATTAAAATATATATACATATGTATATACAGTGGTTGCTATACTAGAGTTGCTCGGTACCTCGGTGTACTGATCATTGTTTAAGCGGTGCTGTGCTGTGCCACTCAGCACTGAGGTGATATGGTGACCTTGAGATACAAAGTTAAATGCAGCATTAGGGAAGTTTGTTAATGCACTTACACAGTCTGTCTTGGAGGCTGATTGTACTTTAATTTGGACTTTACAGAGTTAACCACCAGCAGGTGGCATACTGTTTTTTTTTGGTAATTTTTTCCCCTGGCCACCAGTCTGCTTACCTCACATTTCCTGGCATCCTCCTAAGGTTTCCTTCCACTGTCCAAAGGACCCCTGGCTCCATATTTGGGCCCATGGCATACCTTCACAGCTTGCCCCCCATGGCAGGGAGGTGGAGAGCTCCCCTCACACTCTCACACTAGGACCACATCCAGTAAAGCCATGCACACTCGGTGCCGAGTTAGTCCCCTAAGGAGATGGCCATCAAGCCGCAGTGACTGGTGCCCATATTTTTCCATTTGCGCCCCCTTTGACATGTGTGGCATGCAATGATGCCAAGGGAAAGGAGCGCACACGCTACCGCACGTGCCCCTTCCTGGTGTCTGCCACAACATGTTCCCCAAGTGTGCCCATGGCCTGCCATTGCCTCCAGCCACCGCTAGAGGCCACAGGGCCACCAAGGCATCCACCCCCTCCCCAGAAAAGGAGAACAGTCCTGCGGATGCTCAATCCATCTCATGCCCTGCTGACCCCCAATGATCCAGGCTCATTCCTGAACCCGGGTAGCCAGTGTGGTGCAAGGTGTGGTGTCCAGCACCTCAACCCTCATTGCCACTGGGCCTGGCTGCAGGTGGCATACTTAATAACCCCAGGATTACTTTGTGTGTGAGGCGATTATGCCCATGTGAGCATGATGTTTAAAATTAAATATCATGTCAGCAAACATGTCAACATCTTCTTGCAACCCCCATATGTGCCCTGTATCTTAAATAAATGAGCAGAATTATAAAAAAAACTCAAGGTGAAGTGGGAGAGCTAGTGCCAACTCAATGTCAAGTAGTAGCTTTCTGAGTTAAATACAGAGAAAGCAAAAAAGAGAGATTAAAAGACTGATATTAAAAATAACTAACTACTATAACTAAATAAATAAAGATGCTTTAAATTAAGCTCAGTGTCTGTTTGATGTGATGAATTTGAGCATACTGACTGGAGCCGATGTCTTATTTCTGTGACTGATTGTCCTTGACTTACTGTGCTTCATATTGTGGTTCAGGTGCAAATGCATCTGTCAGAAAGTGATGTTTAAAATTACTCATGTTAGCAAATATACAGTAAAGCATATGTGGTCTGTAACTTAAAGTGGACAGGAAATCATTCAGGTTTCTTTGATGTTTCACATAAAGTTAAAACTTGTTTATTTGACACTGACTCTTTTTATTTTATCAGCCATGGCTTCTGTTGTGTTTGTCACATGCTGTGTTCATGGCTGTCCTCTGTAATGTGTTGCTATTTCTGTGTGAACCACACTGTTTTAATTTTTACCTGCCCTGAACCTCCGTGATTCAGCTGTGCTATGTGTGCCATTAACCAGCTGTTGTGAGACCTAACCTAATATTCCCTCTGTGTGGCACCCCAATGTTTTTTTCGGTCTTCCCCCATGGCTTACCACAGATCTAATGAGAGCCATAGAAAGGATAAGTGGGGATGGGGTCATGTGCTGTTGCATAGGACACTTGGAAAATGATAGGATCAGGCAGTGAAGGGCAAATGCCTAATAATTCCTGCACCACAAAAGTGCAGAATGCTCTGAATGCCGCTGTTTATTTAATAAGATGAAACTATATTTACTAATTGGATGGCAGAAACAGTAATCTTGATAATGAAAATGATGTTTACCTATGAGCAGGTATCAGTCTGGAACTGAAGCAGGTGCATGTGACAATATAGAATTTTAGGGATACTGTGGGGCTTGCATTACGGAATGTTGCTGCATAAAAAAACAAAACTGTGCAGAAGTGACTTGGCAGCCATGCATTTCACTAACAAAATGATACATTACCCATCCCAGGTCCTCTCAAAGTGCACAATAACAAACATGGATGAGAGCCATCTGACCTCCAGGGATGGGTCAGTAATGGTAGTTGCCTGACTGATTAGGGAGATTGTTGGCAAATTGCAGTGGCATTACTGACTTGCGATCATGTAGCTGAGTGTTTGTTGCTGGTGGTTTCATGGGACCATCACCTATCTCCAGTGTTTAATTTCCCTGGCTGTCGTGCCTTCACTTCCCGGGAATCCATCCCAGTCACCTCCTGCTAGTGCCAACTGCAGCCTACCATTTGACCAATGCGCTATCTAGCCATGAACATAGGAAGAAGTCCGACCCCCTTCAGCCTTGGATTATTCTCTTCTCCCTCTGATGTTGCTGGGACTGTCCCTCCTAAAGATGGAGGGATTCAGGGAACAGGTCACGCAGCATTTGCTGCTATGGGACTGATCGTGCACTTCAATGGTACAAACCACAGTTCATGTTGCAATCTAATTCCACTGATAACTACTTGCTTAAGAAAGCCACTGTGTGGGCACATTTAATGCTGACAGCATGGCACAGTCCACAGTCATGTAGCCTGTCTTTTCTGACACTATAATCAAGTGATCAAATACTGTCCTGTGGTGAGACAGTAACTCAGAAATAAAA
Source organism: Neoceratodus forsteri (assembly GCA_016271365.2). Lineage (NCBI taxonomy): Eukaryota > Metazoa > Chordata > Ceratodontiformes > Ceratodontidae > Neoceratodus > Neoceratodus forsteri. The sequence continues at coordinate 802,222,593 of CM057454.1, forward strand.
AAGAAATGAAACACTGTCACATAAAGATGCAACTCAAAAAAAATAAATCTAAGTTCCAGCACTCAGGAAACAAGTTTTGATGCATTCTGTAACAAGTCCTTTTCTCAAAAGGCGTGTCCCCACAGTTCAGAGATGTCTTAAATACATGTAAAAGGACATTGTAACACCAGACAGCTACAACAATTGTGGCTTAGTAAGTGACATGAAGTGAACTGCAAATGAAATAAACAAATAAAGTATTTACATTTAAAAGAACCCCATCCCCACATCACATACACACAGAGATAAAAAAAAAACATTTCATAAGTTGCATTTTTAAATGCATAGTCTTTGTAAGTAGATACTTCAAGGATATTCCTGTTAGTAGTGCAGACTACAAAAGTAACGCAAACTGTTAAAGTTGACTACTGCCTATAGCAGCGATACATTGGTTAGCTCAAATTTGACAATAGTGTTAATTCCCAATCCAAACCACTGTAATCTAAATTTTTCCAAAATGCATAAACAAGTGTTTCCTGAGTGTTGACACTTCAATAAAATTGGCACTTTGATGTATTTTCTGTGAACTACACTGTTTTATCGACAGTGGCAAGTGCTAGATTTCATGTCCTTGCATGTCTAATTTATCTTGAAGCACCCCAAACCAGTGGGACCTCCTTCCTTGTTGTACTGTCACATAGTCTACATTGTGTTTGTGCATTCATGTTTTTTTTTATTGTAGTGTAAATGGTACATGTACATTTTCTGAGATTACCCGAGATACGCTCACCAATGTTACAATTTGACTGTGTAAGTGAATGCTGCCAGTAAAATTATTGATCGGCTATGTCTGTCCCAATATAAATAGTTAGGATAGCAGCATGGTCATTTGTACAAAGAACTGACTTTTGAATTAAGGGGAAAACAAGTGAAAAATGCTGTTTATGTTGATCCCTGTAGTGAATGTCTGCATAACTTCATCTTTTATGGGAGACATTGCAAGAGACTGTTTTGAAGCTGATTGATTCATTTGTTATAAGCATCATGTACTGTATTGTGACAGTTTTATGTTTGGGGGTGTCACTTCATTTCCATTCAAAAAAGAACACAGTACTTCACGCCCTCAAACAAAAACCTGGCACCACTCAACTTCACTCTGCACTGTTGCCAAGCATTCTTTACTGGTGTGAACTGGTGTGAAATGAAATGAATGTTGGGAGGTGGGGGTGCTTGTAAACCAAATGGGTTTGTAAGTGAAAGGTCAGTAATCCCATATGGTAAAGGGAAGTTTGCTACACAAAAATAAAAACAGGCATGAAAGGGGAGTCAGAGAGTTTACAATTAGAGAGATGGGGGGGTTATCGAAGACAGACATAACTGATCGAGGAAAAGGAAAGGCAGCAAATGTTGAACAAGGCCAGGGTGAAAAAACGTAAAGCTACATTTAGCTGTGTTGAACTGCCAAGACCCTGCACGCTCACTCTCTTGCATCCCAACCAAAACACACACACATATACTGACTTTCCAAGGCAAGCAAAGCCAAATTAGTTCCTCCAAAAATGAAGAATCACTCCATTCCTTACTGTCTATCAATCAGGCAAAAAATTAAACTAACCAAAAATGATAACCATTATGACAGACATGAACACCGATCATCAAATATCAAATGATTCCACAGTCACTTCAGATACAAAAGTCAAAGGCTTTTTTTGTTATCCCAAATAAGCACATAATGTTTCACTAATACATAAAAAACTGAGCCATCTACAATTTAAACAGTATCCCATATTATGCTGATCCAATTAAATAGATGGTTTTAAGGTAGCTGTCTTTTGGATCAACACTATGGTTTCTTAAGCGTTATTGGAAAAATTGAATACGAGCTGCAGACAGAATGTTCATAAAAATGAATGGGTTCAATTTATATAGTTAAACCAATTTAATGGACAGATTTGAACAGATTCATTCATGCTTCATCTTTTTTCACATGTCCATGATATAGACAAAGATGGGGATGTGGCTGTCTCATGCTTCACAGCGATGCTGCTTATGCATCCTGTGCATATATGCAGCTCAAATGAAAACATCATAAAATGATGTCTCTCCAAGCTCAGTGAACACGAGCAGGATCAGAGCATTGTGTTTCGGCAGACAAGTCAAGGGATGTTTAAAAGCACAAAATACAAAAAAATAAAGATAAGAGACAAAACAAAGAATTTCAAACATGTTTATTAGTCAAAATCCACTGTTTCTATGTATTGGTCATGCTCTACACCTATTCCTGTCCCCTTTAAATAAATGAACATAACTATAAAAAACTCAAGGTGAAGTGGGGGATCCAGGGCCAAGTCAGTGTCAGGCAGCAGCTTTGCGACATACGGTAGAGACAGAGAGAATAAAAAAGACCGACTAAAAGCTTAGTGTCTTAAAAGTAACTAAATACTGTAACTAAATTAATAAATAAATAATCAAATACTGTTAATAAAAGTAGGGTAGAGCTCATATCACAACAACAGGACCGAGAAGCAGGTTGCATTATTTGTCCATCTATGAGTCACCAGTGAGGCAGTCTTGCATCCTTCACTGTGACTCTAAACTCCTTTACCTGTAAACTTTTTTTTAAAGATGTACTAAATTATGCTTGGTACTGTACTTGTTTGAGGTGATGAATTCAATAAAATGGATACGAGCATACAGACTACTTGATCTGCTCTTTTGGAAGTCATTATAGTATCTATTATATTTATTTATTATGTATTTATTTATTGATATCCACCTCATCTTTTGAGAAGAAGGGATATTATCTGGAGCACATAATTTGCTTCACGGTCCTGGGATGGGCAGCACCAATGAGGAAGTCAGTAACTGAGTAAAAAAAACAAAAACACAAAGAACCATTTTACATGAAGGCAAAAGTTGACCTGCCTGTTAAAGATCTGTTAGCTACTGTAAGTGTCTCGTTGTTTCTTGTTCTCCATGCTGGTCCAGAGTGGTTTCTTTGGATTTTCAGGGGAATTAGATTTTGTTTTAGAAATAAAAAAAAGGTTCTGCCCATATAAATTTTTGTGAACGTCCCAGGTTCTGAGTGCCAGTTGCAGTACCAGTTATTGTAAAAGACTCTGGGAAACTGCAGAAAAAATGACAGGAAGAGTACAAAATCAGTCACTACTCATACAGTATTATTGAGTTCTGCTTGTTTACTTAATCAAAGGGTAGACATACTGTAATAAGCTGCATTTGCTACCTTCACTGCCTTCACAGCTTATCAATTTAAAATCATGTGCTGTAATGTAGTCAGGGCATACTGTAGATCAGAGTAATATAACTAAATTAATTATAATTCAATAAGTAGCTAATTCCCAGGTTAATGATAACCATTAAGATGTCTATATTTAAAGCAAGGACATTTATGATTTCCATTCAGTGCTGTCATGTCCAGAGTCTGCTCTCCCAGATAAATAAATAAATAAATAACTTTGCTCACAGCACATTACTGCACCTCCCAAATCTGGAATAACGTCAATCAGATACTGAAAAACAAATAATTTCCTAAGTCATATTCTATCAAAATACCCTGTATATAGTATTTGTACAATATAGAGTATCAGGGAATCACTATTTAGTTATGTTCTGAATTCATACAGAATGCATACAAGTTATGTGCACATTTAAATCTGCTGAACTTACAGTAGGTACATTTCACTAGGGCATACCACCTTTCAGTCGTGCTGCCCTCAATGTAAAGAACACAGGGGAAAAACTGCTTTCCAGACTCTGTTTCATTTTTAGAAACAAATGGACATTTCCACTTTTTGCAGTATGTATCATTAATAATAGTGTTTGCAAAGCAACTTGGTACTGTTTCATGCTCTCTCTATTAAAGATCAACAGTGTATCATGATACCAGGGCATGGAGTGTAAAAGGGAGCTGCTTGTTTCTCTATATGTGCATTATTGGTCTCAAATCATATGCTGGTGGTCAGTCATCCAATTTGATGTTTTATGTCATGTGCATAATCCAAGCTTGTTACCCTAACATTATGTCTGCTTGTCAGGAAACCTGTGAGGGAGAATGCAAGTGGTGGTCTGATAAAATGTATTGCAGGGCATATCTAAGACCACCAACAATTAGCCCTAGTGGTCTAAAACTGTTAGGATATGCATTACTGTACTTGTAATCAGACAGCTTGCCACTATCATACCATTGTTGTCATTGCATCACCACAGTACAGATCCTCACATTAAATAAATAAATAAAGCTGCAAGTTGGAAAATTATCTCAATGAAGACAGCTTGCGATGCAATAACTTACATATATCAGAACACCATTTGCAGCATCACCCACCAGTTCCTTGGAAAGCAGACACAATGTACATTAAGTGCATAAAATTTGGATCACTGTCAAGACATAACACCTCTTGAATACTGTAGGATGACAGACCACTAGCATAGGATATAGAACAAATAATATAGATACAGTACATGGAAACATGCATTTCCTTTTTTTCAACTCTACACTTTGGTGCCATCATACTCGTCTTTTAATTAGATTTGCATGTAAGTTTAAAATACCAGGTTTATTTGTGGACATCTAACTAATGTTAAAAACTAAGAAATTAAAAGAAAGTAAATGTAATAAGATGTACCCCCCTTCCCAGTCCCAATTATCTGTCCTGTGTAATAAACAACAGAGCTAATCAATTCCATTTTACAATGCCCGGATTGGCCATCTTGAGTAATAATAAAGTGTAGCATCCCACCACAGTACCCAATATCCCTGAAAATATTTAGACTACATTTCTTTTTTTCAGTTCTGTGAAAGTTCTTCTGGAGGGGTCAACTGCTCCTTAACAATCCCCCCAAAATGAGTCAGTTCTGTGATTTGGGAGGGGAACGATGTAAACATTTGTGTCCAAATGGTTAGATGTGGGAGGTGAAAAGCTGTAATATCCCCTGACCTGGCTCTTCAAATTTATACACATATTTTGAAAAAAAGATTCTAAGTCCAGCTGTTTGCTGGCTCATAGCTGTATTGCCCCTTCCCACTTAATGTAGGCAGATCATACACAGTATAAAGATGTAGGGCCTCTGAACCAGTCTGCTACAGTAAGTTAAGACAAAGCTGCTTCAGGCTAAAAAGAAGTATGCAGTGGTAATGCCTCAATTATTAAATTCCCATGTTTTTGTCATGGTTAGATTTCCCATGCACCAGTATCAGAGAAGATAAGACATGGTAGATGCCACTGACTGAAGAAATGGCTGTTCTTATAACATCCTGTGCATCCCAACAAATTGCAGATTGCTGTTTGCAGAATAAAAACAGTATAGTCTTGTTCCTGATTACATTATCGCCTCACTGTGGAAAAGTTTTATGTAATTTACTTTTTTTTGTCTGTTTCATGCAATTTGTGTGCGGATAAGTATACTAAAAGCAATGCCTCCTTACTTTTCCATGCACAACTTCTCTCTTTAAAGTAATAAAAATGTGAATTTGACCTTCTGCAACTAAAGTCACGTGAACAAAGGTAATCACGCTTTTATTGGTGATGACATCATGTCTGATGGTCTATGCTGTCAGCTTGATGACTATGCAGAATTACATGTGGTACTATAGCTGCAAAAGAAGCTGTATATACTGTATTTCTTCTGAGATTTGTACTCATACAAAATTGTATTGTTCTAAATACCTCAGTAATTGTATTTTATTAACAAGAAAGAAAACAAAGCTGGCTGCTATTAAACATGCATCAAATTTGTGGTTGAGTCTGTGTTTATTATTAATTGCATTTACTACCGTTCCTAAAAAGTGTTTACTGTGGGCATTTTAATGGTCCACAAGTGTTATGTACACTTTCACTTGATCTGCTCTTTTGGAAGCCATTATATTATCTATTATATTTATTATGTATTTATTTGTTGAGATCCCCCTCATCTTTTGAGAAGGAGGGATGTTATCTTGGGCATATAATTTGCTTCATGATACTGGGGTGGGCAGCATCAATGAGGAAATCAGTAACTGGGTAAAAAAATGTTTTTTTTCAAATCCTGATAATGAACCATTTTACATGAAGGCAAACATTGACCCGTCTGTTAGAGATCTGTTAGGTACTGTAAGTGTTTCATTGTTTCCTGTTCTCCATGCCAGTCCTGAGTGGTTTCTTTTGATTGTCGGGGGAATTAGATTTTTTTTTGTATAATCTTTTTATTAATTTTCTCTTATAGGAAACAATAGAGAAAGATACAAGTGCAAGACATCTCCTACTCAATGTACAGAGGTACAATGAAACTAATACACACATGATCATAACAAAAGTAGCAGTCATCAAATACAAATTTGTCTTTGTGCTTCTAGAATAAAGTGCCTGATGGTAGAATCCCCAATATATAGGCTCCTCCCGTCTCCAACAATCTCATTGTCAGTGTCCTGGTAGGCCCACTCATCCCATTTTAATCTGGTGGCTGAAAGGCAAACTGACATCAACAAGGACATTGGTGCTAGTCCCAGTGTGGCATCAGCTCATGCCTGATATGCCAGACTTATTCAGTCAGGCAGGGTTCATGACCCACCGCTCCAGAGACACAAATCTCAAAAATTCTGATCTTGCTGGGGAGGTAGACCTGTGTAGCACCTAAGTCCCTTATTTATGAGATTGTCTATGGAAGAAAGTATAGATCTATAAAGACAGAGGAAGAAACGAGAGCAAGGAATTCCTAGTAACTAGGATACAGGATAGAACCCTAAGAAAGTGTAGACAAGAGAGGAAATAGAAATAGAAAATAGATATAACAATAGAAGTAATAAAGAAGAGCAACTTAGTTTTCACACTCTATCAGAAAGAATTTCCCAAAGGACCCCCACTATAGGGGGGTGCTGGACAGGTGTCTTCATAGTTTAGGTATCCTTGGTGTAGGACCTCATCCCAGTTTTGCTTTCCACCCCTCTACCCAGAGGCTCCAGAGGATACATCCCAACTATGGCTCGGGGTTAGCCCCCTCTATCTTTTACCTCCCTACCTAATTTCAGAGCCATAAAGCATTAAGGTTTCTATTGGAGCAAGAGAAGCAAGAAGTTCTGCCCAATCTCTCTGGAATCCCTCCTCCCTGCCTTTTAAAGCATAGTAGATTCGGTCCAAAGCCAAGGTGGACAAAAGAAGTGCTCTCCACATTCCGCTAGTAGGGACTACGTTAGACACCCAAGTGTTTAAGATGATCTGGTGAGCGATCACCAGTACTATCCTCACCCACCTTGGGTACAGGTACCACTCGCCTGACTGATTCATCTCCACACCCAGGAGTACTGAAATGGGGGAGTAAGCAACCATCCTACTCCATATTCGGGAGACTTCTCCTTGGACATCTTTCCAATATTTTTGTAATACTTGGCACTGCCAAAAGCAATGCATATAAGTTCCCCTCATCATCCCACATCTCCCACACTTATACGTGACCTCAGCATGGAACTTGTGAATGACACTGAGGGGGTGAAACAAACAATGCAGCAACTTATATTGGGATTCTTTGAACCTATTGCATAAAAGAAGGGCCATATGGGAGGTAATCAGAATGCCCCAGTTCTTGTCTGAAACAGCAACTCCCAGGTTTTTTTCCCATTGCAATCTAGTTTTCTCAGTTTGATTTCTGATAGATTGCTTACCCAATCTAACCACTTTGCCTAGCAGACCTTTCTCTCAGGCCCTAGCTCCCAATACCAGACGTCCCACTGGTGCCAGGGCTGCAATTTCTCTCAGGCTTCTATTCAGCTTATGGGAGTAATTCCTGATCTGCAAGTATTTAAATAGGTGGGAGTTGGGTATCACCAGCCACATGCTAATTTCCCCAAATGTCAGCAGGCCCAAATTATTACATACATCCCCCACACATTGTACTCCTCTCTTCTCCCAGAGTGCAAACCCCGGATCCTGCAAACCTGGCAGGAACTCAGGGTTCCCAGATACCGGAACAATTAGGGTGTATTCATCCAAGGCTCCTTGCCTCTTATGGATATTCTCCCACATCCCCAGCACAGACTGCATTAGCGGATTGGGGTTGGCTAGCTGTGCATATGCCTTGGGCCCTCTCTGTGATAAGTATGCAGTTAGCCTGCCTAGGCATCCAGCCCATTCTAATCCTATCCATGAGGTGGTCTCCTCCCTATTAACTCAGTTGTGAGGATATCTATGTTGAATAGCCAAATAGTACCCCTTGAGATCTGGGAACTCAAGTCCTCCCTTTTCCTTGGCAGCCTTGAGCCAACTAAGTTTCATTCTTGGTTTCTTACCCCTCCAAATGAAGTTCACAAACCCCTTTTCCAATTTAGCAATATCTCTGGCAGTGGGGCACATCAGTACCATCTGCATAGGATATAACAATCAGGACAGCACATTCCATCATCTTAATGAGGTTGATATGCCCCAACCATGAAATTGGGAGAGCTCTCCATCTAGTCAAATTTTCCATGACTGCTTTGAATATGGGCATGTAATTAAGACTATAAAGTTTCAACAGTAAAGCACCCACCTTAATTCCCAGATAAGTGAAGCACTCCCTTACTATTTTCAGGCCCCAGGCATGCTCTGGGAATCCCTTCACCTCCCTCTCCAAGGGCAAGACCTCGGTCTTTGTCAAGTTTAGCTTATAACCTGAAAAAGCCTTGAATTCCTCAATTATCTGTAATATACATGGGATCAAGCTTCCTGGGTGCGAGGCAAACAGAAAGAAGTCATCTGCATATAATGCTATCTTAGTCTGCCCCACTCATCAATGGTATTCCAAGGACATCTTCAGAAGCCCGTATCTTGATTGCAAGGGGTTCAGTGGCGAGGGCGAATAGAAGTGGGGAGAAGGGCACTCGTGCCTAGTACCCCAAATAGTTCCATTTCCTCAGAGGTTCTCCCATTGACCAAAACCCATGCTTGGGGCCTCTTGTAGAGCAGCTGAAGTAGCTCCACAAACCCATCTCTGAGCCCAAACCTGCTCAATACCTCAAAGAGGCAGTCCCATTCAATCCAATCAAATGCTTTTTCTGCATCCATCATTAACACACATGCCTTATTCGGGTTACAGGACCCCCACCAGATGACATTCAGCAGCTTTCTCATATTATGATATGACAGTCTTCCTTTTATAAACACTGTTTGATCCGGGTGAATGATATCTGGTAGGACCCGCTCCACCCGCATAGCCAGGACTTTAGCTATTATCTTACAGTCGCAGGTGAGCAGGGAAATGGGTGTGTATGATGCACAGTCTAACTTGTTTAAACCTGTTTTATGTATCAGGGTGATATTGGCCTCCAGGAATGTTCTGGGGAGACCCCTCTCCCCCCCTCGCCTCCTGCACAAGCTCCGCCAATACACCCGTCACCTCCTCCTTCAGTGCCTTATAATATTCTGCCCTGAATCCGTCTGGGCCAGCAGCTTTGCCCAGTTGCAGGCTACCAATGGCCTGAACTATTTCAGCCTCAGTAACCTCAGCTCCTAACTGATCCCTCAGGGCCCCCTCTATCATGGGGATTTTATAGCATTCAAAAAAACATTGGCCAGCTCGCATGTACCCTTGCATTCTGCCTTGTACAAGGTCTGGCACAAGATTTTAAAACATGTTCCTACACCCTGGCTCTCTTTTATTATCTGTCCCTGCTGGGATTTAATAGCTGTAATCTTATAGGGTGCTTTTTCATCCTTCATTAACCTGACCATCAAAGGGCCCGGCTTGTCACCCCACTCGTATATCCTCTGCCTAGCATATGAGAGTCTGGCCCTTGCTTTCCCTGGAAGACATGCATTAAGGGCCTCCCATGCCACCAGCAGTTGCTTTTTTCCCTCCTCTCCACCCCCACCAGAACCCTCACCTCCAACCCCTGCACAGCCTGCTCCAGGGTCTCAGTTTTTTCCTTTTTTGTCCCTTCTAATTTTCACAGTATAGCTTATAAGGTCCCCCGCATGTATGCCTTTCCCGCCTCCCACAGGGCAGACACGTTATCGACTGTTCCCTCATTAAATTTTAAATACTTCCCCCATTGTTCCTTAGAAAACTCACTGAATTCTTCCTTTGCCAATATATATGTGGGGAATCTCTATGTCCCAACCCAGGGATCCCGGTCCCTTCATCTAATCATCAACCCCACCATGGCATGGTCCAAAAGCACGATTGGGCCATGGGAGACATCCACCACTCCATCATAGAGGGAGCTGGCTATATACATCTAGTCTAGCCTGGACCAGGAGTCATGTGGAAAGGAGTGGAATGTGTACTCCCATGCCCCAGGATATGCTTGCCTCCAACTATCTAGAATCTCCAAGACCAACAGACCCTGTATCCAAGCCTTAATAGCTCGATTCATTCTTCGCCCACTGCCCGAGTAATCCATCTCCTGATCCATAATGAGGGTGAAGTCCCCTCCCATTACCAGGCCAGGAAACTGCTCCCTATTGAGAACATCCAAGACCTCCTGGTAAAAGTTAGGCTCAAATACAGAAGGAGCATATATGCATCCTAATGTGAACATCCTATGCCCCAGAGAGCCCACCACAAAAATATATCTACCCCCCTGAACATCTTTCACTACCCACGACACCTGAAAGGGGCAGTGTTTATGAACCAATATCACAACCCTCCTCTTGTGGGAGGAGAAGGATACGGCAAAACATGAGCTCACCCACCCCCCAACCAACTTATTATGCTCCTTGGGGGTAAGATGAGTCTCCTAGAGCAGTGCCACCATTGTACCCTTCTTTTTAAGAGCTGTTAAAATCTTTGATCTCTTGATTGGGGATGAGATCCTTTTCACGTTCCAGGAGACCACTAAATCAGCCTCATGTTAAGCCATTGCAATGTGTAACCTGTTGTGGGAGGACTGTGCCTCCAACCAATTGTACCATACCCACATAAAACACCTGTCCAGCAATTTCTCCAGTTCTTAGCATCAACAGTGAAGTGTGAAAAAGAACGTGAGAAGTTTAGAACCACAAACAATGGCACAACTGGCGCTGAAACAAGAAGAAAAATTTACCCCAACCCCCCCACCATTAATAACAGCTGTAACTTACACCATCTATGTCAAAAAAATCTACTTAACATGTTTATGTAACTAATCATAGTGACCCACATTCCCCAATCGCCCCCCTCCCTCCTTGCTAGAATCCCATACATATATCTTATACAGGCTGTGTGGCATACGCTTTCCAAGCATAAACAAAAAAAAAGACAGAAAAAGATCATTGTTAGGCACTGAGTAAGAAGATCCCCACCTCAGCCCATATGCACCTCACCACCCTCCAGCACAGCCCCCGAGTACCATCACAGTCCCTTTGGACCACCCACCAAACAGGGTTCCCCCTTAGCAAAACCCAGTGATCATCAAAATCCCCCCCCCCACACTCCCTTCAAGTCAGCAGTCTTCGCCCCAGGCACAGGACAAGGGAGGGGACCGGGCCCACACCCTACACACACATGTCAGCCCATCCCTCCCAGCCCCACTAACCTGCGATCACATGGGCGTACATCCAGTGCATCAAAAGGCTTATAATTCAGGCCTGCAGTGCAATACTGAGACCACACTCCACTGAAGCTCCCTCCAGTTGGCTCTGCTGCCAAAGGATCACAATGACGGCCATCAACACCTCGTAATGCTCCAGGTCCAACAGGGGAAATGTTCTACAAGTTCCTATCAGGGAAGCGACTGGGTCAGGTATGACGATCTCAGTCACAACTTTTGAGGAGACAGGGGGGATCACACAGGGAGAAGGGGAAGCAATTCAGAAAGGCTGTTCTGGGTTTCCCCTGGGTGAAAGGGTTGAAAAGCAGGGAGCTTAATGGCATTTATCTGCTCAGTGCCAGGAAAAAAACAAAGGAACACAGGGATATCCCATCTTCTCTCTCACTTCTTCATATTCTTTTTATCCCAGTCATCAATGAAACTCTTTCACTTGTCCTCTTCCCAAAAGGAGTAGCTGGTGCCTTCAGACTTTACTTTGACTACTGCAGGAAAAGCCATGAAGAACTCCAGGCCCCTATCACACAACATGTCCAAATAGGAATTAAATTGTTGTCTTTTTTTCTGAACCCTCATAGATAAGTCCTTGTAAATAGTGATCTTGGCACCTTTGTAATTCACATTCTTCTTTGCTCTATATGTGGCAATAATTACCTGCCAGTCACTAAAGTGGTGCATGCGAAACACGATCTGCCTGGGGGGGTTGATCGGCAGGGGGTTTGGGCACGAGCACCTGATGTGCACACTCTATTTTAATCTTGCCCCCTGCAACCTCCATGCCCAGGATTTTTGGAAGCTTTTCCACACAAAAGGCCATTGCGCTCCTGCCCTCCATGCCCTCAGGCAGGACCCTTATCCACAAATTGTTACAGCGGTTATAGTTCTTCTGATAGTCCAAGGATTCTTTTAGGGCCTCCAGCTCCTGTTTGAGTTGTGCCATGCAGTTTGCCTGAGGGGTCACTGTGTCTTCCAGATCAGACACCCTCTGCTGCAATTCTTGCACCTCTTTATTTTGCTGGGCAAACTATGCTGTAAGTGTGCCAATTTTATCTTCAAATAGGTCCAGCCGCTGGCTGAGGCCTTTTAACACCTGCTCCCTGACTGTCTTGCTGAGCAGTGTGAGCTCCACGGCCAAGAGGGAGATTGGGCCCAAACCCCCTGGCACCACTTTGTCTTGATGCTGTACTTTCTTCATGGAGGTTTGAGCCGAAGTTAAGTAATGGTCCATTTTCTCACTTCACAGCTATTCACTCAATCAATTTTGCAGAACAACAACAGCCAGAAATATAAATTAGCGCGGGATTAGCAAGGAACTCCGGAGAGTTGCGTCTGATGTTTTCAGTGGTTCATTAGCGCCCCTAAATTTTGTTTTAGAAATAAAAAAAAGGTTCTGCCCATATAAATTTTTGTGAATGTCCCAGGTTCTGAGTGCCAGTTGCAGTACCATTTATTGTAAAAGACTCTGGGAAACTGCAGGAAAAAAATGACAGAAAGAGTAAAAATCAATTACTGCACATACTGTATTATTGAGCTCTGCTTTTTATTTTATCCAAGGGCTGATGTCATAAGCTGCATTCGCTACCTTCACTGCATTCACGGGTTTTCAATTTAAGATCATGTGCTGTAATGTAGTCAAGGGCATACATCACAGTAATGTAATTTAAGTAATTATAATTCAGTAAGTGACTAACCCCCAGGCATGATGCTGTCTCTTCTTACTAGAAACATAGAAACATAGAATTTGATGGCAGATAAGGACCGCTTGGCCCACCCAGTCTGCCCATTTCCCTAAGTACTGGATAAGCTGCAGATCCTAGTTAACCAGCAGCCTGCTTCTTCCTACCCCAACCCCCTAGAATTGCCTTAGGACTGTCCCATGCATGCTTGAATTCCACCACTGATTTTGACTCCACAACCTCCTCCGGAAGGCCGTTCCATGCATCCACAACCCTCTCTGTGAAAAAATACTTCCTTAAATTACCTCTGAGCCACCCCCCCTCTATCTTCAAATTGTGCCTTCTTGTTCTTGCACACCTCTTTTTTTGAAAGATGCTACCCTCTTGGACTTTGTTGATTCCCTTGAGGTACTTGAACATTTCTATCATGTCCCCCCTCTCCCTCCTTTCCTCAAGGCTATACATATTAAACTCCTTTCGTCTCTCTTAATATGTCTTCCGGTGCAGACCCTGCACCATTTTAGTTGCCCTCCTCTGGACAGCTTCCATCCTGTCTATGTCTTTTCGGAGTTTGGGTCTCCAGAACTGCATACAGTACTCCAGATGGGGTCTGTCTGTACAGAGGGATAATAACTTCCTGTTTTCTACTGGTGATGCCTCTCCCTATGCATCCCAGTATCCCCACAGCCCTCCTTGCTGCCCTCTCACATTGCTTGCCCACCTTTAGGTCATCTGATATGACTACCCCCAGGTCCCTTTCCATATTTGTTGTTGTTAGTATCTCACCCCCCATTGTGTACTCTTCCCCTGGGTTTTTGTTTCCCAGGTGCATTACCTTGCACTTCTTAGCACTGAATCTAAGCTGCAATACATTTGACCATTCCTCTAACCTTGCCAAGTCCCTTCTCATCCTTTCCACCCCCCAGTGCATCAACTCTGTTGCAGATCTTTGTGTCATCTGCAAAGAGACATACTTTTCCTTCCAGTCCTTCTGCAATGTCGCTTATAAAGACATTGAAGAGGACGTCCTAATACTGAACCCTGCGGTACCCCACTAGTAACCCTCCTTTCTTCTGAGTGGACTCCATTTACTATTACTCTCTGTGTCCTATTCTCCAGCCAATTCTTTACCTAGGCTGTCATCTTGGGACCCACTCCCAGGCTGGCTAACTTGTATAATAATCTTTTGTGTGGAACTGTGTCAAATGCCTTGCTAAAGTCTAGGTAGGCCATGTCCACAGCCCCTCCCTGATCTACTACTTTGGTCACCCAGTCAAAGAAATCTATCAGATTCATCTGGCATAACCTTCCTGCTGTGATTCCATGCTGCCTAGGGTCCTGTGCCCCTCTGGCCTCTAGATACTCGACAATTCTTTCCTTCAGAAGTGATTCCATCATTTTCCCTATCACTGAGGTTAAACTAACAGGTCTGTAGTTTCCTGCTTCTGCCTCCCACTTTTGTGAAGGGAATCACATCTGCCCTCCTCCAGTCCTCGGGTACCACCCCATCCTCCCATGATTTGTTAAAAAGGGTAGTCAGTGGTGTCACTAGTTCTACCCTTAGTTCTTTTAGAATTCTGGGATGAATCCCATCAGGCCCCATTGCTTTGTCCACCTTCAGTTTTAAGAGTTCTTTCAGAACCCTTTCTTCTGTAAATGGGCTGGTATCAACTTCTGTATCCAGAGTGTTTCTACTGTTTGCTTTATGTACCTCCCCCTCTTCATTTGTAAATACTGAGCAAAAATATTTGTTTAGTATCTCTGCCTTTTCACAGTCTCCCTCTGCCCACCCTCCTCCCTTTATTAAGCCTCACTATCCCTCCCTTGGTCTTCCTTCGCTCCCTGATGTACCTATAAAAGGTTTTATCCCCCTTCTTAACTGAGTTGGCTATCTTTTCCTCGGTTTGGGCCTTTGCTGTTCTGACTGCCTTCCCAGCCTCCTTTTGTTTTAACTGATGCAGTTCTCTGTCCTGCTCCTTCTGCGATTCCTTGTACTTCCTGAATGCTTTCTTTTTCTCTTGAACCTTCACTGCCACTTCCTTTGAGAACCATAGTGGTTTCTTACATCGTTTTGTTTTGTTTATTTGCTTCACACAAAGGCTCATTACCTCTGTGATGGCAGTTTTTATTATTCCCCATTGTTCTTCCACCCCTCCTTCCTGCCCATTTGCTAGTGCATTCCTTAGGCACTCACCCATTTTGGCAAAGTCAGCCCTCCTAAAGTCCAGTACTTTTGTCTTTGTATGGCTTGACTCTATTGCTGTGTTTATTGTGAACCATACTGTTCGATGGTCGCTAGTTCCCAGATGGCTACCCACTTCTACATCTGTGATCCTCTCTCCATCTCCATTTGAGAGAATCAAGTCTAATATTGCTCCCTCTCGAGTGGGCTCCAGTACTAGTTGTCTAAGGCATGCTCCCTGTAGGGCATCTAGAATAACTCCACTCTTCGAAGTGGCAACTGCAACTGCACTCCAGTTAACATCTGGCATATTCAGATCACCCATCAGCAATATCTCCCCTTTTTCTGCCATTCTAAGTATACTTTCTATCATTTCCTTGTCCATTTCCTCCCCCTGAGAAGAGGGTCTGTATATAACCCCTGTGCGGATTGTGGTGCCATTGCCTGTCTCCAAATTTACCCACAGTGCTTCTTCTCCTCCCTGTTTACCCTTTTGTTCTGTTGCTTTTATTCCTTCCCTTATGTAAGAGCTACTCCTCCTCCTCTTTTACCCTCCTGTCCCTCCTGTAGATAGTGTATCCTGGTATGTTTATGTCCCAGTCATGGTTTTGTGTGTACCATGTTTCTGTGACTGCCACGATATCCAGATGTTCCTTCTCCATCAAGGCCACTAATTCAGGAAGCTTGTTACCCAGCGCTACGGCATTGGTACTCATTGCTTTCCATTTTTGATGGCTTTACCTTCTGTTGCAGCATCTCCCACTGACCGTTCTACCTAGGTCTTTTCTCATTAGTACCCTGTTTTGAAGGAGAGGCTGGGATTTTCCTGCTGCTTGTCAGTGCCTCCCTCTTTGACTAGTTTAAAAGCTTGTCAATGAAGGCATTTAAACTGATTGCTCAAAAGACTTGTTCCCTTCCTGGACAGATGCAGACCATCCTTCCAGTATAGGCTGGTGTCCTTCCAGGTGGAACCTCAGTCCCCAATGAAGCCAAACCCCTGTGCTCCGCACCATTTTTTCAACCATTCATTAAACTGCATGGTGCTAATTACCCTCGCCTCCCCCATGCCTTTGACAGGCAGCACCTCTGAGAAGGATAATGTGTGTGCTACTTGTCTTAGGCCCCTCCCCAACTCTGCAATGTCCTCCTGCACTGCTCTAATCTCATGATGAGCCAAGTCATTTGTCCCTAGGTGGAAAATTACATCCAGCTCAGACTCTCTTGCAGCTGTTCTTGTGATCCTGAGGATGGGGCTTCCTGTCCCTCCAAGCCATGGCACCAGGCAGGCACCTTACTTCAGTTTTCCCAGCTCCCCCCAATTCTATACCCCTAATAATTGAGTCCCCCACCAGGAGCTGCTTCCTTTCGCTTTGGTGTCCTCTGCCTCTTTCCTGTGGGCCTCCCTTGTGACAGTTGTCATCAGTCTTCTCTGCGGGTGCATCCATAGGGGAGCTATGCTCCCCCAGAAATGGTGTATGGATTGTGGAGTGGAACAATTGACTGGGTGTGCCTCTGTTCCACCATCCTCACCCTCCCTGAGCCCACTGTGGTCCAACTGCTGTGCTTTCTTCGCAACCTCTGAGGTAGTGGTGGTGGTGCTAGTGCTTCCTGGATGGGGGAGGTTCCCTTCCTACTGTCCAGTGTGGCCTGGGGGAAGGTTTCCTTACTACTGTCCAGTGCGGCCTGAAGACGGGCAACTTCCTCCCTCAGGGCAGATAGTTGTCTGCAAATAGGGCAGCATCTCAGCCTCCAGAAAGACTCCTGGAAGACTGCTGCCCCACAGCCATTACATTGCACTACTCCCCACATGTTTATCTACTTTTTGTGTGTGTGTGTGTGTGTCCTAATAAAGCAGAAAAAATAGGAAATAAGCCTCAGTCTATGACTGAGTGTGACCGAACATGATGCTAACTAGTATTGTCTACAGAAGGTCATAGTGAAAGAATAAATGTCTAAGACGGAGTTGTGTGTATGTGTGTGTTGGGGGAGGGGGGTGTAATACTTCATAGAAGGATCCTGAGAGAGTCCAACATCACCAAAATGTATATAAAATGTAATTGACCAGTATAGTATATTTAAAACAAGGACTTTTATGATTTCCATTCAATGCCATCATGTCCAGAGTATACCTCCAATAAATAAAGATAAATTCTTAGCCAAGTTGTGCATTTTGGGCTTGACACTTCTCGAGAAAGATTAGGGGAATTTCTTTGGTGTCCTGGCCAAATTTCCCATTCACTAAAAATACCACTGACAGCATAATCTGGTTCAATGTCAGTTGTCATCCATTTGTATCCCTCCCCCCCCCGTTGCCCCTGAAAAAGTTACTTCTAGTCTCAGTGTGCCTACCTGGTCAACAACATTAAATAAATAAACTTAAGTGATGTCTTTGCAAGTCTAGTTTATTCTTCAAGGAATGCACCTCCCCACATGACTTGATAGCATCTTTGGAATGCTCAGTGGGAAAGAAATTCCTGTAATTAACACTTCCCTAAGCCAACTTCAGACATGTCGGGATTGTCATTAAGTAGAAACCTCAGCCCATGCTAGCTGTTCACATGGTGACTAACTGTTTATTCTCACACATAATCTAATTTAAATGGAGGCCAGCTTGCTGCACAAACAGGAAAAACTGGTTTCCTATGATGAGTTCTTCTTTGGTTCCCTGGGACCAGGTGGTAATTTTAAGCTACATAGAGCATTTGATACTTACAATTACATTTACTGGACAGAAAGGGCTCATTTTAAAACATTCAAATTTCAACATTTTAAAATACCCAGTTCATGCATTTTTGTTACCATAAAAGGACTTACTACAATTTTAAATAAAAAAAAATGTGTTTCTTGTTGGGTTTTTTGATTGTTACTGTGTACATCACTTTTCCAAATGGAATTAACTTTTCAAACTAATTATAGAAGTTCTGCTTTTGCCTGTCTTGTAAAATAAGGCCTTTCACTGAGGACCTAGTGAGGCATCCACACACTAGACACTCCTCCATCCTCACAGAACACTTGTTGCCTACGTTAGTCCTCACAATGACAACCCTAGTGTGGCTTATTGATTATGGACATATCTTATAGAGTACATCCCAGTCTGTTGTAGTATACTGATCTCATAGAACATCCTCTCTGATTATTTAGAACCCAGAGCCATTATATACATACAGTATGTACTGTATATATGTTGAATTCCACCTTGTTATGACCTCCCTCTTCATTATTTGCTTATTGGCATTTTTTATTTGGCTTAACTGACCTACTACTTGGCACTTCACATAAGTAGTCTGGCACAATTCAACTGAATAATGCATGTTGCAGGTACACTGTGGTGGATGGTGCCATCTTTTCTTCCACTTTTGTTCTGTCGCTTGAGACGTGGCATGCCTGGCAAAGGAATAACTCTCTTCCCCTTGTCTAGTGTATGAAAATAATACCAAGTCTGCAATGTTTTTAAACACTTTTAAACCAAGAAAGAATATTGCACAGCAGCAGAAAAACACCTCTGCTCAGTAGCAGTGCACAACACCACTTCCATCAGACATGGGCTTTTAAAGTTTTTAAAAATCCCTGCTCTCTGACCCGGACCTCTGTGAATAAAGAAAACATTTTTGTGTGGAGCTGAGCTGTTTACCATTAGGAATGTGTGTTAGCACCCTTCTAATACATCTCCCCTGCTACTCTGTTATGGAGCAGGACCACTTCCGTCCTTCTCCAGTCCTCTGGAACCGCCCATGTATCTGGTGAGTTATTGAATATGACTGGCAGAGTTGCAATTAGTACTCCTCTGGGCTTCTTTCTTAGGTGCCATAGGCACACTATAAGGTTTGCAATACAGTAAAGCAAAAGTAAAGCCCATCAAGAATAAAGTATAAAGTAGAACATCATCTCTTTAATAACAGCACCATTCTACTTTACTTCATAGTGTAAGATACACATTGAACACATACTCAGAGTATAGCTAGTACAAGTGTATTCCTGGAGTCTTCTGAGCTAGTTTTCCTGGAAAGCTTTCATCATTGTGTTATTTATACTTAAGAGATGGCACTGCTTTGTTCTGAGAAAGAGTGAAATAGCAAAACCAAAAAAAACAGTGTTATCAAAAAGTTCAATCCCTGTTCTTTTTTATTTTCCTTTAAGCAGCTGCAAGATTTGTGTTTGAATACAGCTCTTGATGTACTATATGATGTGGCTTCCTGGAGCAGCAACTTAGTTTGTTTATACTGGCTGTACTACAGAGCACAGGGAAGGGGTGGTTGTAGTCTTTTAGTTTAACCCTTTCTTTGTGAAAGCAGCCAACCTGGGAGGTGTAAAATATGGCCATTAACACCATTAGTAGCTACTTAACCTCCATTTCATCTACTGTTTTCCAGTATCTAGAGTCTGCATCAAGATTATGGGTTTGTTAAGTTCTTAGCATTCCTGGTATTTTATCTTAAGAAAAAAAAATACTGAGACAGATGCTATGCTCCATAGCAATCCTGGCATTTAATCTTAAATAATATAGTGAGACACTGATCTTTCAGGCAAGACAAAGGTATCTAACTAACATAACATATAAAACAATATCATGAAATACATCTGCTGTAAGTAAGAGAAAAAACAGCCTACACCATATTAAAGAATTGTAATCCAGACGTTATAAAAATGTAATGAACATTGATTGGTTGATTGATTGATCAACTGATTGAAAGAGGCTAATGTGTTCTGTATCTAAAATATATAAATATAAAATATAAATAGATTTACTATTCTGGTACTTATCCTATAGGCCCACTGTCCTGTAGTTAAAATGTTGCCAGCATATTTATTGCAGAAACCTACTGCTAAGTATAAAAAGATGCATAAAAAGTACCCAATTATTTAACTGTATATTTTTAGAAGACAAACTCAAGAACTGCTACAAGTTTGGCTTACAATGTATTTTGTATCAAGGACTAATACTTGATACATTGTACAAATAGTTCACTTTTCAACATTGTATTTGTCTAAAAATGTTATCTAAAAATGTTTCACTGTTTCAAAGAACAAAGGGAACTATTTCAACTATGTGTCACCATGCTACTGATAACAACATTTGTGCTTTACTTGTAGAAACTTTATTTGCACAGTCTGGATATTCAGTCAGCGATGAAGATAAATGTAATGTAATAAAATATACATAAATTTATTTATTATTCTGATACCTATCATATCTGTCATTTTCTGGAGCTGGAAGGACACTACTGCTTTATTCAACTGCGAGCTGTGTGAGAAATTCTATATTGCACTTGATATCTGCAACAAACGTGCACTTTTGCTTAATTCTGTGGGAGGTGAAACTAAATACCCTTGGTAATTGCTTTTTATTCACATATTTATTTAGTGTTTAACCAATAAGGGGCTTGCAAACTCTGTTTATCTTGTTAGTAACTTCAAAAGGATTTAAATACTGCATTTGGGTAGGTCCTTGGAGGTAGCTAGATTGTCTACTAGGATTTTCTGACAGTTAAACTATTTTTAAATGAATTACAGGTGGCTGAGGAGTTGAAAAAGAAACTTGCAAACTCTGCTTCTCTTGGAAGTAACTTCATAAGTGTTTGAATACTGCATTTTGCTTGTCCCTTGGGGTAGCTGGATTGACTACTAGGATTTTGGGACAGAAACTATTTTAAATAATTTACTGGTGCGTAGGAGTTTGTGATAGTTAAACTATTTTTAACAAAGTTACTGGGGTTAAGGGAGTGGTCATATAGAAACCTGCAGTGTGAATTGAAACACAGACAGCCTTAGGGGCAGGACATTGTTTTCAGACCAAACAGGTTGTATTGGAACAGGAAGGGCTACTTCATAACCATTGGCAACAAATTGCCCTGAGTGGAGATATCCAGACTAGATCAGATTACTATAAGTTACTGGAGGCTACAATTTTTAAAAGACACAAAGCACATTTTCTGGAGCTGGAAGGACACTACTGCTTTATTCAACTGCGAGCTGTGTGAGAAATTCTACATTGCACTTGATATCTGCAACAAACGTGCACTTTTGCTTAATTCTGTGGGAGGTGAAACTAACTACCCTTGGTAATTGCTTTTTATTCACATATTTATTTAGTGTTTAACCAAGAAGGGGCTTGCAAACTCTGTTTATATTGTTAGCAACTTCAAAAGGATTTAAATACTGCATTTGGGTAGGTCCTTGGAGGTAGCTAGATTGTCTACTAGGATTTTCTGACAGTTAAACTATTGGTAAATGAATTACAGGTGGCTGAGGAGTTGAAAAAGAAACTTGCAAACTCTGCTTCTCTTGGAAGTAACTTCATAAGTGTTTGAATACTGCATTTTGGTTGTCCCTTGGGGGTAGCTGGATTGACTACTAGGATTTTGGGACAAACTATTTTTAAATAATTTACTGGTGAGTAGGAGTTTGTGATAGTTAAAATATTTTTAACAAAGTTACTGGGGTTAAGAAGTGGTCATAGCAAAACCTGCACTGTGAAACAGGAAAAGAAAGTCTTTCAAGCAACAGAGGGAGGTGGATCTAGGTTTACATTTGTTTGTTACAGTTCTTAACATTTTCAGTGCAGGAAGAGTTTACAGCACAGCTGACCTATTTTGGGACTGACAGCTTTCAGAGCATAAACCACCAGGCCTGTTTTGGGGCTGGGGAGGATTACCTGTGTCTGACTTGGATGTGTGGATTTTTCTCTGTTTGATTAGCAGGGTATTTTCTCTGTCAAATTGTTGTGTAGGGCATCTTGCTGACAGGAAGGCACTCATTGCAGCAGTGGGTCAGAGCTTTTAGCTGATTGTTTTGTGAGGAGCACGTTTTAGGCCCCACCCTTCTAACACTCACCCACCCACCTGGAAATAGTTCCTTTATACCTGGGGTTCTGACATCATTTCCTCAAGAGTGCAAGGTGCATATCACTGTCATATCCTCTCTAGCACACTGCACTGACAATATAAGCATACACATTGTGTAATATAAATATATATATATATTTCTATATTACAAACCAATCACACACACACACACAAAAAAATGTGGGGAGTAGTGCAATGTAATGGCTGTGGGGCAGCAGTGTTCCGGGAGTCTTTCTGGAGGCTGAGATGATGCCCTATTTGCAGACAACTCTCTGCCCTGAGGGAGGAAGTTGCCCATCTTCGGGCCACACTGTACAGTAGTAAGGGGACCTTCCCCCAGGCCACACTGGACTGTAGGAAGGGAACCTCCCCCATCCAGGGAGCACCAGAACCACCACCACTACCTCAGAGGTTGTGAAGAAAGCACAGCAGTTGGACCACAGTGGGTTCAGAGAGGGTGAAGATGGTGGAACAGAGGCACACCCAGTCAGTTGTTCCACACTGTAAACCATACACCATTCTGGGGTAGCATACTCCCCTATGGATGCACCTGCAGAGGAGACTAAGGAGGCTGAGGACAACTGTCACAAGGGAGGCCCACAGGAAGGAGGCAGAGGACACCACAAGGAAAGGAAGCAGCTCCTGGTGGGGGACTCAATGATTAGGGGGATAGAACTGGGGGGAGCAGGGAAAACTGAAGTAAGGTGCCTGCCTGGTGCCATGGCTTGGAGAGACAGGAAGCGCATCCTCAGGATCACGAGAACAGCTGCACAGGAATCTGAGCTGGACGTCATTGTCCACCTAGGGACAAATGACTTGGCTAATCATGAGATTAGAGCAGTGCAGAAGGACTTTGTAGAATTGGGGAGGGGCCTAAGACAAGTAGCACACACAATATCCTTTTCTGAGGTGCTGCCTGTCAATGGCATGAGTGAAGTGATGGTACTTTGCACCATGCAGTTTAATGAATGGTTGAAAAAATGGTGTGGGGCACAGGGGTTTGGCTTCATTGGGGACTGGGATTCTACCTGGAGGGACACCAGCCTATACTGGCAGGATGGTCTGCATCTGTCCAGGAAGGGAACAAGTCTTTTGAGCAATCGGTTTAAATGCTTCATTGGCAAGCTTTTAAACTAGTCAGGGGGGGAGGCACTGATAAACAGCAGGAAAATCCCAGCCTCTCCCTACAAAACAGGGTACTAAATGAGAAAAGACCAAGTAGACAGGTCAGTGGGGATGCTGCAAAAGAAGGTAAAGCCATCAAAAATGGAGAGCAATGAGTACCAATGCCCGTAGTCTGAGTAACAAGCTTCCTGAATTAGTGGCCTTGATGGAGGAGGAACATCTGGATATAGTGGCAGTCACAGAAACATGGTACACACAAAACCATGACTGGGACATAAACATACCAGGATACACTATCTACAGGAGGAACACGGAGGGTAAAAGAGGAGGAGGAGTAGCTCTTTACATAAGGGAAGGAATCAAGGCAACAGAACAAAAGGGAAAACAGGGAGGAGAAGAAGCACTGTGGGTAAATTTGGAGACCGGCAATGGCACCACAATCCGCACAGGGGTTGTATACAGACCCCTTTCTCAGGGGGAGGAAATGGACAAGGAAATGATAGAAAGAATACTTAGAATGGCAGAAAAAGGGGAGATATTGCTGATGGGTGATCTGAATATGCCAGATGTTAACTGGAATGCAGTTGCAGCAGCCACTTCAAAGAGTGGGGTTATTCTAGATGCCCTACAAGGGGCATGCCTTAGACAACTAGTATTGGAGCCCACTCAAGAGGGAGCAATCTTAGACCTGGTTCTCTCAAATGGAGATGAAGAGAGGATCACAGATGTAGAAGTGGGTAGCCATCTGGGAACTAGCGACCATCGAACAGTATGGTTCACAATAAACACAGCAATAGAGTCAAGCAATACAAAGACAAAAGTACTGGACTTTAGAAGGGCTGACTTTGCCAAAATGGGTGAGTGCCTAAGGAATGCGCTAGCAAATGGGCAGGAAGGAGGGGTGGAAGAACAATGGGGAATAATAAAAACTGCCATCACAGAGGTAACAAGCCTTTGTGTGAAGCAAATTAACAAAAAGAAACGATGTAAGAAACCACTATGGTTCTCAAAGGAAGTGGCAGTGAAGGTTCAAGAGAAAAGGAAAGCATTCAGGAAGTACAAGGAATCACAGAAGGAGAAGGACAGGGAACTGTGTCAGTTAAAGCAAAAGGAAGCTGGGAAGGCAGTCAGAACAGCAAAGGCCCAAACCGAGGAAAAGATAGCCAACTCTGTTAAGAAGGGGGATAAAACCTTTTATAGGTACATCAGGGCGAAGGAAGACCAAGGGAGGGCTAGTGAGGCTTAATAAAGAGGAGGGAGGGTGGGCAGAGGGTGACTGTGAAAAGGCAGAGATACTAAACAAATATTTTTGCTCAGTATCTACAAAGGAAGTGGGGGAGGTACCTAAAACAAACAGTAGAAACACTCTGGATACAGAAGTTGATACCAGCCCATTTACAGAAGAAAGGGTTCTGAAAGAACTCTTAAAACTGAAGGTGGACAAAGCAATGGGGCCTGATGGGATTCATCCCAGAATTCTAAAAGAACTAAGGGTAGAACTAGTGACACCACCGACTACCCTCTTTAACAAATCATGGGAGAATGGGGTGGTACCCGAGGACTGGAGAAGGGCAGATGTGATTCCCCTTCACAAAAGTGGGAGCAAGGAAGAAGCAGAAAACTACAGAACTGTTAGTTTAACCTCAGTGGTAGGGAAAATGA
Source organism: Neoceratodus forsteri (assembly GCA_016271365.2). NCBI lineage: Eukaryota > Metazoa > Chordata > Ceratodontiformes > Ceratodontidae > Neoceratodus > Neoceratodus forsteri. The sequence goes on from CM057454.1 coordinate 802,247,553, forward strand.
TGGAATCACTTCTGAAGGAAAGAATTGTTGAATATCTAGAGGCCAGAGGCGCTCAGGACCCATGGCAGCATGGATTCACAGCAGGAAGGTCATGCCAGACAAATCTGATAGATTTCTTTGACTGGGTGACCAAAGTAGTAGATCAGGGAGGGGCTGTGGACATGGCCTACCTAGACTTTAGCAAGGCATTTGACACAGTCCCACACAAAAGATTAATATACAAGTTAGCCAGCCTGGGAGTGGGTCCCAAGATGACAGCCTGGGTAAAGAATTGGCTGGAGAATAGACAGAGAGTAATAGTAAATGGAGTCCACTCAGAAGAAAGGGGGTTACTAGTGGGTACTGCAGGGTTCAGTATAAGACTGGTCCTCTTCAATGTCTTTATAAGCGACATTGCAGAGGGACTGGAAGGAAAGTATGTCTCTTTGCAGATGACACAAAGATCTGCAACAGAGTTGATGCACCAGGTGGGGTGGATAGGATGAGAAGGGACTTGGCAAGGTTAGAGGAATGGTCAAATGTATGGCTTAGATTCAATGCTAAGAAGTGCAAGGTAATGCACCTGGGAAACAAAACCCAGGGAAGAGTACACAATGGGGGTGAGATACTAACAACAACAAAATGGAAAGGGACCTGGGGGTAGTCATATCAGATGACCTAAAGGTGGGCAAGCAATGTGAGAGGGCAGCAAGGAGGCTGGGGGATACTGGGATGCATGAGGAGAGGCATCACCAGCAGAAAACAGGAAGTTATTATCCCTCTGTACAAACAGTTGGTGAGACCACATCTGGAGTACTGCTGCAGTTCTGGAGACCCAATCTCGCAAGGATATAGACAGGATGGAGGCTGTCCAGAGAAGGGCAACTAAAATGGTGCAGGGCCTGCACTGGAAGACATATGAAGAGAGACTTAAGGAGCTGAATATGTATAGCCTCGAGGAAAGGAGAGAGAGGGGGACATGATAGAAACTTTCAAGTATCTCAAGGGAATCAACAAAGTCCAAGAGGGTAGCATCTTTCAAAAAAAGAGGTGTGCAAGAACAAGGGGGCACAATGTGAAGATAGAAGGGGGAGGCTCAGAGGTAATTTAAGGAAGTATTTTTTCACAGAGAGGGTTGTGGATGCATGGAATGGCCTTCCGGAGGAGGTTGTGGAGTCAAAAACAGTGGTGGAATTCAAGCATGCATGGGACAGTCATAAGGCAATTCTAGGGGTGGGGTAGGAAGAAGTAGGCTGCTGGTTAACTAGGATCTGCAGCTTATCCAATAGGTATGGAAATGGGCAGACTGGGTGGGCCAAGCGGTCCTTATCTGCCATCAAAATCTATGTTTCTATGTTCCTATGTTTCCTTAAAAAAGGGTGATCGATATGTGAAACATTGAGTTTTTAAGGTGGCCACTTTACCTGGGCATCAAAAATTATAACACAGTGACAACAGCAAAACAATGATTTTAGTGCTGTTCGGGCACAGTTTATCCAATTCATATGGCAATTGCACTGGCAGTTCAAAATGTAATGCATTGAACGTAAAGTGATGTGTGGCATGTTAGAAAATTCTTTGCCGGCCCGTTGGTGCAGCGGTTGGATTTCCGCTTACGATGCCAGCGACCCGGTTTCGGGAACGAGCTCGGTAGCTGGAGGGCTGGCCGGGGGGGAGGCAGCTTGAGCATCCCACGACTGCTCACTGTCTCCACGGAGGGAAGGGATCATGACCTGGTGCCATAACGACCACTGGTGGAGGCCAGTGGTAGTGCAGCATGTCAGGGTCATTGGGGGTGGTGCATGACAGACTTCGGCTCTTGCCTTGATGTCCGGACATCACGCACCTTAAGAAAGCCAGGAAAATAGCTCACTGGCCTTCGAATGATGGCTCTCTGCTCCTCAGGGTCCTCCAGTGCCTTCCCGGTGCCTCCTGTTCCCGAGCAGCATCCCCAGGCCCTAAAAAGTGTGCACTGGGGCTATCCCCTCCCCCGGTGCCTTCCCCTTCGGAGGAGAGGGACCCGCCCAGTAAAAGGGATATACCGGGATATCTCGGGGGTCGGCTGCGATCTGGGGATCTGAGGAGGGCTGAGAAAGGTCAGAAGGGGTCAGAGGGAGCTTGACAGGGCCCGAAGGAGTGAAGGACCAGCGAGCACGGGGGCAGAAAAACAGATCACTCAAAAAAAAAAGAAAATTATTTGGATATATCAATTACAGTAGGTGACAACCGAGGCTGGGCTGGCAGTACAGCCCAGGAGTTAGAGTAATGAGCTGTGAATGAGCTTGGTACATCCAACAGACCAGACCTTGGTTTGATTCTCACAACCTCCACTTGCATACTGTGTGACTCTAAGCAAGTCACTTAACTGCTTAGTGCTCCCAGATCTCCCCTGAAAACAGGCACTTGTGCCTAATGGGTCTTACCCAGTTACCAAAGACTAAAATAAACAAATAAGGTGGTAAAAACAGTTTAAAGTGTCAAAAAGGTATAAAAATATGCTGCATGAGTTCCTTTCTATAGACAATTCACTCTTATTGTAGTTAGTCTTATTTATATTAGTATTGTCCAGGTGGTGCACTGTCACTGTGTGATCTGAAGCACAATATTGACTAGTGACCAAAAAAGTGGCTTCTGTCATTACATGCAGCACATGTCCACAAGCAGCCAGCTACAGTGCTCAATCACTAGCAAATGCCCCAGTTACTAACCAGTCATTAGCATTGTCTTTTACAGTATGTGCCATTCTTAAACACTACTAAAAGCAGCAGTATTTCATAATCAGCAAAGACATTTCATATCAGTTTTTTTTTTTTTTGGTTTTCTGAGGTGCCATTAAAATAGCTTTTAACAGGTTCAACTTGTGGGGGATTTTAGTCTCTTTCCTGTGCACAGGCTCTAGCTGAGAAAAAGTGATAAATCTCAGACAGTACTGGCATGGGGGACTGATGTTGTTCTTCATCACCTTCCCTGTGCCATTGTTTTTTTCCTTTTGTATCATCTCCCAATCCCTCAATGACAGCAGATAAATCAATTTGTTATAATTTGTTATGGTTAGTACTGGTGAGCAAAGGGTAGGGCAAAGGGTAGTGCTTGTGTTTAGCAGTGAAAGGGTCTCTGTTGTAGATGTGTACTTCAGTTTTGCTCAAATAGGGACACTCTTCAGTAAGTTATAGTCCATTTATTATTTCACATTCATATCAATTTATACATAAAGAATCTATCCTTGGGTGGAAAGGAAACTTTTTACAACCCTACACTGGATTGCTATTATACCATTTGTTAGTATTTAACCTCTGTAAAGGGAGATATGTATTGTTGACTGAAAGTTCAAGGCCTGGTCTCCTGGCCACCACTTACTGACTCTGGTAGACATTGCCATTACCAGTGTCACCTCCACCCACTGCTTGCTGTTAGCTAGGAGACCCGATCAGACTTCAGAGATATTTTGATTTATTTAAATATTGTTAAAAAAAGGGAAAAACTGCATTGTGAAAGTCACTAATGACTTCATGTGTTTCTTTTGTTCTGTCATTGCTTGACTCTTATGGCTTGCCAAATATAATCATAAATGACATGTTAAGGTCATCAAACCCAATGGGCATGTGCTGTACATGAGGATTCAGATATATAGTGTAGCTTTAAATGGGACAGTGTTATAAATAGCAACATATTCAGACATTTTTAAAGCACGTTTTGTAAGTAAAGTATATGCACCACTTTTAAGTCTCCGTCTTATTCAAGACAGGCAGTTATACTGGATGTTTTTGGAAAACCATTAACTGTAGCATCCTGAGTTAAAATATAGTGTTATAACAAACCTAAGTTGCTGCTGCTGCCTTTTGTGTCCACGTGGAAACAGTGAGTGTGTTCAAAAAAAACACTCAGGTGGCATCGGTCTAGGCATTCATAATTGTAGTAGGCTTTTATACATTATACATTTTAAAAGATGCGCTTGTACCAAAATGGACTTGTAGAGAAAATGCAGGAAAATAACCAAAATGTATATAATCTTGCTACAATTGTGATATTCATACAGCATTTGGGCAGAGGGCGCTATTATTTAACTTGTGGGGCACAAACAGAAATAGAAAAACTGCAATCTGTCATAGACTGTGATATAAAATCTGTCATGTAATTTATGATCTGTATCTTGAAGAGGCTATAGAGGATGAAATCTACTGCATTGTCTACAGAGTGATATAATATATATATGATGCTGTTCATTTCCACTTTGCTTCATTTAAACAAATCAATATGCTTCTACTTAAAACAACCAACTATTCACTTATTCAGTTTTGTTGCGCTGTTCTTTTTTACTGCAAATAAGTTCACAAGTTAGATTTTTATTAAATCAGCTTTCATTCACATGTTGTTGAACTGATTTTAATAGAGAAATTGTTATTGGCTTGCTGGCTTGTTTTATTCATAGATTGGTGTAGTATCTGAAAAGGAAACAAAGTTCTTGTCTGACAGCTAAACATTGTTCTAACCATAACTGTATATTGTAGTTGGACAGGCTTGGTCATTCTGCATAAAATTTACTGCATTTTTATTTTAAATTTTCACCACCTTACTGTATATGGTTAGATCAACAGTTCTTAGACTTTGTCACAGCGAGCCTCCCCAAATCCATGGAAAAGATTTTGAGCCACCCCAAAAACTGAAATAATCTTGGGCCTCCCCAAAGAATATTAACATACTATACTTTGCTCAGTACACCATGAATAAATTGAAACCCCTTTGAGTACTTGGCTCTCATTCAGTTCTTTGTCTTTCACTGATGTGGAACCTTTGAAAAAGAGTACTTGTGCTCAAAAGTGTTATCTGACTAACAAATAAATAAAACAAAAATAAATCTTATTCAGCTTATTGTAACCCCCCACACACACACACACAGGCCAGCCTACTTGCTCCACTATTTTGATTCTTGAACCATTGTTACCCCTTGTTGCAGTACCTTCATGGGGTCAGACTGCTTTCTCTGCTTCCTCTGTATCTGGAATAACCTTCCTACATACCTCACCTCACCTCCTCTTTCCTTGCTCTTAAGCAACTTCTTAGGGATTACATTGCTCCTTCCTACTATTGCTCTTAGCACTTCTATGCTCAACCGTTGTATTTGGGCTGTTCTGTCATCAGGCTACAAATTGATCAATTACCACCATTAATTACTAGTTTATTCTTCATAATTTTTTGCACTATTGTTCATTTTGTATTGCTTGATTGTTCTGCAGTAACCTTTTGTATTGTGTTCACTCCCTATCCTTCTCCAGGTACACCTGAAATGAGCCTCGACTCATTCACCTTTTCTTGTCACTGATTTGTAAATAAATATATAAATTTCACCTACTATTATCCTCTTTCAGTTTGCTTCATCCTTTCAAACAAAATATATAAAACTCAAAATTTAAATACAGTACTTTTTCAGACTTGCTTTAGCCTCCCCGGAACAGGTTGGGGCCTCACCAGGGAGGCTGGCCTCACCATTTGAGAACCCCTGGGTTAGATCAATGTGATGCTGTCAGTTATCAGGAACCTCAGTTTCCCTCTGAGGTACCATACTAATCAGTGAAAAATAGCAAGCCAGCAAACCATCAATGGAGAAAGATGACAGAGGAGGGTTGGACTGTATTTAATCCCTGCCTAACCCCCCCCCCGCCAAACACACATCCCAGAATTTTTTTTTTAACCAAGAGCACATTTGTATTTACTGGATATGCATCATAAAAATTAGGCAGGTCTTGAAAAGCAGCCAGCCACCAGTGCATTTTTCAGATAACCAATTTCAGACTGTCTAGAAATAAATGTGTTGAAATGCACATTATTTTTTCCTGTCTAGTAACAAAAGGATATTACCCACCCCCAGCATTAACACGATTACCTGTAGGCAGTGATTCTAGATCCATACCAAGAACCTTATCTCTTATAAAAACACATTCGTGCTTGCGTTTTTTTCCTTGGATGACACATTTAATAACACAGAGCCCCCTCCCTCCCAAAAAGGAAAAAAAGCCTTTAACAGAAAATAATGAGAGAAAATACATTAGTTAGAAACACAAGCAGTGAAAAGCATCCCCCACAATACCAATGCCAAACCTGAAAGCAACTAATTTAAATAAAATAATTTTTTTAGTGTTTATTTATTTAATTAATTTTAAATTTTTTGTTTATTTTTATGGAAGAGTCAGGATCAGCCTGCGCTGTTACTCTTTGGGAAGGGAGAAGCAGGAGTGAGCATTTGTTGACGGGTATTTTTATTGATGACTACTAATGAACATGGAGAAGTTCACTCTGTAATTCTGTTGGGGGTGAGAGCTGCAGAGGGCAGATGGCCGATATTTTACTCCATCTACCTGTCTGTCTGTCTATCTATCTATTTTTCAACTGGTCTGGTTTGTAGAACTGTTATTTCTTTTAATAATGTGTGGGGAGCAGTCTGGTGTTTGTTTCTGATGGTAGGGGAGAATTTTTTTTAATCAATGGTCCCAGTTTGCTGACCCACTGGAACAGACCACTGATAAAGGGGCCAGTCTATGCTACAGTATGTTTAGTTTATATTTATATAACCAGAAGGGATGTGTGTGTGTGAGTGCCGTTGGGGGGTGGGGGTAAAGCACAGCAGTGAGGTCAGACAGTCCTGTGCAAAAACCTTGTCTTTTTTTTTACATCAATACCAAAACCAGTAACCAAATCCAAATGAGTGAATGCACTAATTCAGTGCTACAGGCTATGTACAAGAGCATATCAATTTGTGGGAAAACATCAAGAGACAGCAATAAAAATGAATAACTTCCTATGAAATAAATGCCCTGCAACCTGTGGTTTGGTGCAAAGATTTTTGTTTTCTCATTTAGCTCCCACATCTGTAATTTGCCATAAATCTGTGTTTTTCCTTTTTGCTGGTTTGTGTTCATAATGGCTATTACTATCTCTCATTGTGTCATTCTTAAGCCCTCAGGTTCCTGTATAATGTCAGAAGTCATCAGTGAAGTATGTAAATACAGTAAGTACCATAGAGCACATATAGTGGTAGATGTCTGCTGTTAGACCAAATCTGCATCTCAGATTACTTCTTACATACTGCAGGTTAGAGCTGTGCATAGCAAGGAACAATCAGCAAGGTGGAAACACCTTTGCCAGATAACAGGGTCTATGCTGGAAATCAGCCACTTGGTCAGCAGACATCTACCCCTATATGCCACTATACAATAGTGTTGAAACATCAGCACAGCAAGATACATACTATACATGCAGAGTGACCTAGAACGTACAGACTTTACATTGGAGCAGATTGAAAAACAGCAACTTAGAAAAAAATATCTATGACAGGGTTACAAAGATCTGAATGATATTCACTATTGATTTCGGGCATTATACAGGAACCTGAGAGTGGCAGAATGACACAATGAGATATCGTGACAGTCACCATGAACACAGACCAGCAAGGAGGAAAAACACAGATTTATGACAAATGCAGAAGTAGGAGCTAAATGAAAAAAACATTTCTCCACCAAAAAAACATACAAAAATTACTGACTGATATTTAGCTAGGTTAATCTACTGGTGCTGTCCCTGATTAGTTGCTTTTCCCATACTACTTTACATTACACAGGGCACTTTCAGTAGAGAGTCAATTTTTACCTGATTAAATTTCTTCTCTACTGAAGTAAAGTTTTAGTAGGTAGCTATGTGCTGTAGCATACCCTCCTACACATGACAAGATAACTAGTATATCCTTAGACCTGCTGTCTGACCAGATCGGTGTATTTCCAGTGCTTCTGTTTCAACCAAAATAGAAACCATTGCATCAAATCTCATAGTTCAATTACACCTTTCCCTTCAATAGAGTCTAAATACCCCTTGGAAATACCCACTTGCTTTCTTATGTTCTTTGTCTCATTGACTCATTTCCACTGGCCCATTATTCTGGCACCCCCTTGCAAAGGATTTTTTTTCAACTATCAAAGGTGAATCCCATTTAATAAAGCAGAAACACAATTACTGCAGTCTCTGAAGACAGACATGCTGAGTCCGTTCATATGCATGTGCCCCAAAACTTTTTTTCTCTTATGGAAAAGGCAAAATAAAATCTACCAGCATGGAGAAGACAAATTTAAAATTCTTCACATGGGGTACTGTAGTCATTTTTATAGGAAGTCAAATAAGCAGGAGAATCGAGGCAATTAGGTATAACATAGAAACAGACAGAAGTCAAATCAGATTGTAAAAGCTTCAGATTTCATTGTTGTTGGGTAATACAATTTACATCAACTGCCTATGAGTCACTGGTTTTCAGAGTGCAACCAGGGAAGAAAAGATTTAATTTGAAATGGGGATTGGGGCTTGCAGGCAGGGTTAAAACAGGGGGATCGGGGCTTGTGAGTAGGGATCTACTAAATAACCAGGAAAAAATGTTAAATTTTAAATATGGGATTTGGGCTTGTAGGCAGGGTCAAAACAGAGGGATTCAGGGCTTGCAAGCAGGAGGTCCATTAAACTACTGTACCAGGGAAAAAAACATTTTTAAACAAGAGGATTGGAGTTTTCGTTCTCAAACAGCAAAGTCCAGACATGGAATGTGGACTGCGGGGACACCTGTAGGAAATTTTGTGGGTTAATATAAATTATAAAATGGTCCTAAAAAATCCACAATGCTGATTGGCTGAAACCTAGTTTCAGCTGTGTCCTTATCAGCATGTATTCTGCCAACTGGCACTACCCTTCATTCCGCAGCCCAACAGCAGCACAGAATCAATGAACTGTGTCAGCTCAAAACAGAAACAAAGCTTGGCACAGCTCATAGCACGACAGTCCCATCGCTCTGACCCAGCTCCGGTCTCAGTGCCAGCTGCAGCCCTCCCCCCTGCAAGAAATATCTTTTGCTGTATTGCCACCTTTTAAAACTCCTTACCATCATACTGTTACTATCACTTGCCACTCATCTAAAATATTGAAATTATCACCTTTTTTCTCATTCTTTTAAAGTTGCCTATCATCCAGTGAGCACTGAACATGTGCTGCCATGATGCCATTTTAAATGATACCTGAAAAATAAAAACACTTCACCATCTTTACCATCACCTCTTTTCTACTCGATTACAAGCAAACATTCATCATAAACCATCTGATTGAAAGTTATTTTACTGTTTCCCACAATACTGTAAAATGCAAGCTCTTTACTACGGCAGCCCCCAAGAGATGCACTCGCTACCAGAAAACCCGATGTTACACAGAAAATGACAGCATGCTCTCAGTCTTTCCATAGCAAGTACAAAAATAGTATAATTAAATAAAATAGCCTGTGTTCATGATTGTATTGTCTGTGTGTAGATGTCGGTGGGGGAGGGGGTGGGGAACGGAGCAGCTCTACTGCCCTCACAAACAATTTGGACCACTTGCTTCCTCATCCCACAAACAGCCTTTTGCAAAGCAGAAGTTTCCCAAACATAAATAAAACAATAACAATAAATTGTGTTTCACAGCTGAGCATAAACTGTGTTTGTAGCAGTCATAGCCACACAACATGACCAATACATATAAAGCCATCTAGTGCAAATGATTAACAGTACTTTTACAGGGGGACTATTTTTCACTATTTCTTGTATTAAAACCTTTATTTTTTACGTATTTCTAACTTTGTTTATTCTTTTTTTTCTTTTTCATAATTAGTTGGAGGGCCCATTTTATAAGTGCAATAAGACACACCGAGGTCTGGGTTATCTCCTGATAAGAGCACGCCCAGGTGCATAAGGCACTCAGCACAGGTGCCTTGTGCCTAACAACGCACCTGGGCATGCTCTTATCAGGAGATAACCCTCATCTCGTCTTGTCTTATTGCTTGCTTAAACTACAAACAGCGCCATCTGGTGATGTTAAGCTGCAGCTGATGGGGGATTGAACTAATTCATCTAATTAAGCACTTGGACACCGCTTAACGCATTACTGAGTGGTAATGTGGTATTTTGTCATTGTCGCTCAGTACACCGAGTGATACATCACGCCCACCAAGGTATATTTCAGCACCGCACAACTTATCTGTTATGATCACTGTATATAAAACACAGGGTTGGGGGTGCCAATAAACACCAGGGATTTACTCGGGGGGGGGTCACCAAATAAAAAACACAAAGAAAAAATTAAAACAAAGCTACACAGAAAAGGATACTTTCCCTAGGGGGAATCCTTTTCACCAGGCAAAATGCTTTTCTACCAGGCGAAATCCTTTTTCACCAATCCTTTTCCGTGGTGGAGGAAAAGGAATCTGTCTGGTAAAAAAATATACTTTTTCTGACTAGATGGCTATGGTTTTGATGACAAGATGGCAGTGACACACTTCTTATTTGCCAGATGATTTCCTTTTTCACCATGATGAAAAAGAAATGGTGAAAAAGGAATTTAGCGATAGTAAAAAAACTTTTAAATCCATTGAAAAAAAGAACTTTCTAGGGGCATCCGAATGCTGGAAAACACAAAGCACAGCTCTTTAACTCCTAATGAGCAAAAATCATACTTTAATGTGTCAGACATCCCTCGGCAGAGTTATGACAGTTTTTGTGGGGCAAAAACAAAAAAACAAGATGGCGGCTCATGAAAAAAGATTTTTTTCTGGTGAACAATGATTGGTTCCTCCAGAAAAAGGATCCTTGCTCACCAGAGCAAAATCCTTGTTTGTTCCATTCCTCTATCCAAAAGACTGAACTGAGCATGCTCAGAACCTGAAATTTTGAAAATATGTAACTTTGGAATGGATTAATATTTTTTTCATTAAATCAATGAAGGCATGCTCTGTGGGGAAAGCACTTTCTACCATAAAGATTTCAGACCAAGATTCCAAACTGTTTGGGCACAGCGCAATGACAAAAAAACTATGAAGAAGGTGAATTTTAATGTTATTTCACAATGTGCAGCATGAAATCCACCTGTCAGACCAACACATAACTTGATAGGTCAAGAGATCTACCCAGGAGACCATGCATACAAATTTTTGTGCAAATACTTTGAATGGTTTTGAAGTTATTAAAATGAAAAATGTGAGGTTTAACATTAAAGTGCCTACTGAACCCTAACTATAGTAGTGCTATTGTGCCACAACAGTGTGTGTGTGTGTATATATATATACATATATATAGCTATATAAATATATATATATATATATGTGTGTGTGGTCGCGACCCTAATATATATATATATATATGTGTGTGTGTGTGGTTGCCCCCCTATAGTTAGGGTTGAGTAGGCACTTTAATGTTAAACCTCAAATTTTGTGTGTTAATAACTTTGCAACCTTTCAAACAGATTTGCATGAAATTTGGTATGCTTGGTCTGGTAAAGTAGATCTCTTGATTTACCAAGTTGTGTTTCAGTAGGACATACGGTTACTGTGCAGCAAAATGCCAAAAAATGCACTTTTTGCCAATTTTGACATGTTTTTTGCCCGTGGTGCTGCGACCACACCAAGGGGTCTTTTGGTCTGAAACTTGGACTGTAGAATGAGGTTGGGTCAAAGAACAACCCAGTTTTGTTTGGTAAAAAATATTAATCCTTTCCAAAGTTATTAAATTTTTCATTTTTGAGTTCTGAGCATGCTCAGTTCACTCAAAAATTTATATGTATAGTTTGCAAAAGATAAATGGTCTCACAGTCAAAGATTTTGTCAGCTCATGAAAGAAAAATCCTAGTCCATCAGAAAAATTCTTTGTTCACTAGCTGCCATCTTGTTTTTAGTTTTCCAGTCAAACAAAATGTTGTAGCTTTCTCCAAGGGTGACGTTTGGGCCAAATGAGGCATGGGTTTTGTTCAGGGTGACCCTCTGAACAAAGCCATGCCTTTGGTTTGGTTCATTTCTGTCAAAAAATAGGTTTTTAAAAATGTAAAATTCTTCTTTCGCGACTCGCTAATGATCTTCTATCACAAAAATCCTGGTCCGTGAGATGATCCTAGTCTGCGACCATTATTTGTGAGAGGACAACCAGATAGTCAGAATTTCATGACCAGCTGTCCCTGGGGCAACCAGATGGCCCTGGGGATGACCAGATGGTCCCAATTGGCAAGCTCAGATGCCCACTCATGGATTAGGATTTTGTTAGGTCGTGGACTAGGATTTATCTCGTGGCCGAGGATTTTGCTATCACATGGCAGAAACATTTTTAAAGGTGTAAAAACTTTAGAAATTCATAGCTCATTAACGGTTTGGTATTTTTTCTTGAAATTTACAGGATGTTGAAGGGATGCCCTACAGGTGTGAATTATGCTGTTTAGGTGTTGGGAAATTAAGTGGTTGCATAGATATGCCATGACAAAGTTGATGTTTTCCCCATCGGACTACATTGCAGTGTCTGTCACACCTTTCGGCGCCATTATCTCGAGAATGAAGCGAGATACAGAGTTTTTGCTACTGGTAGCATAGATCACCTTTTGGTGATATAAGCTTTTGGACCAAGATTTTAAACAATAGAGTAAGCCTGCAGTGGAATTTTTTTCATTGGTTGCACAGTTAATGAGATATTGTCGAATTTGTGTTACAAGAGTTCCTTGCCGTATAGGGCAGCTGTATAGCTATGCGTAAGTGGAGCCCGTGCTTCCACAGATGCATATTGTTATGCAGTAATGGGCAACTTGGTGGAAGCATGAGGCCCTCCTCCAATACATGATTTTTACTAGTGACATTACATTTTTCCAAAAAATAAGGACATTCATGGCAAAAAACTGCATTTAATGCATCAGTTAGAATTAAAGTGACAAAAATGAGGAAATGAAACTTTAGGGTTGAGCACCAACCCCCCACAACCCACACACCAATCCTCCACAGACTGACAGATGCCAGAGTGTGCCATGGGGTCATGAGGCCTAACTATCACCCCATTTTCCTTTACTGTAGCATGTAAACCTGCTTACATATGGAGTGGGGTGAGAGTTGGGCCTGATAACCCCATGGCACACCCTGGCATCTGTCAATCTGTGGAAGATGGGTGTGTGGATTGTGGGAGGGGTTAGGTGCTCAACCCTAACATTTAACTTCCTCCCTTTTGTCTCTTTAACCCTAACTGATGCATTAAATGCAGTTTTATGCCATGAATATATATATATATATATATATATATATATACACACACACATACACTCGCACACATATAGATACATAGATACATAGATAGTGTCGGCAGATAAGTGCCTGTGGCCCACCCAGTCTGCCCATTTGAGCTTATAAGTTCAGTTTATGTTTTCCTAGAAGTCTGTTGCCCCTTACCCCTGACCTCCAGAATTCCTTTATGTCTATCCCATGCATTCTTAAATCCTGTGATTGTTTCAGCCCCCACCACTTCCTCTGGCAGGGTGTTCCACTTGTCCACCACCTGTTCTGTGAAGACATTCTTCCTCATGTTTCCTCTGAATTGTCCTCTCTCCAACTTCATCCCATGCCCACTAGTCCTGGAACATCTTTTTCACTTAAAAATAGTGTATTCCTGCACCCTGTTCCTCCCTGTAAGATACTTGTATTTTATATATATATATATATACACATATCTGGGTTACATGACGGGCAGGAGTGGGATATGGAAAATATTCTGACTCCTGCAGAGTGAGCCCTGTATTCTCACGAGTGCCATGATCTGCACATCATGTGTGCAGTTTATACCACTGGGGTGAGAGCTTTAGGAACATTTATTTTCTGTTTCTGTGTGTTTCCTGTTCATTCTATGTGTGTGTGTGGGGGGGTTCTGAATGGACTGGGAGTGAGAAACACAGCTGAGTGTGTTTTGGAAAGCTAACAGAGTGATTCAGAGGCTCACTGAGAAAAAGAAACTGCTGTAGGTAGCAGTGAGAGAGAGAAACTGCCTTGTAAAAGTGTCATTTAGAATTCAGGTTGTTTTCAGGCTGAGATCAGCACAGTAAGGGCTAGGAGTGTTAGAAACTCAATGAGACACAGCTAACAGTATTTTTCAAAGCTAATTGAGTGAGTCAGAGGCTCACTGAGAAAAACAAACTGCTGCAGGTTGCAGTGAGAGAGAGAGAAATTGGTTTGTAAAACAGTTTCATTTAGAATTCATGTTGTTTGTAATGGGCTAGGAGTATTAGAAACTCAGTGTGACAGAGCTGAGAGTGTATTACAAAGCTAATTGAGTAAGTTGCAGCTTTAGTGAGAAAGAGAAACTGTTTTTGAAGCAGTTTCCTTTAGAATGCTATCTGCAGAGCAGATATTCTCACTCCATTGACATCACCAGAATGAGGATAAATGTGATATCCTCACTCTGGTGATGTCATCAGGATTTCTCCTCATTCCATAGAAAATATCACTGTTTATTCCACTGGAATAGCTCTCACCCCAGAGGTATATATATATATATATATATATATATATATATATATATATATATATATATATATGTATATATATATTTATGTATGTATGTATATGTGTGTGCTTAGTAGTGCCCCTATACTTAGAGTTGAGTAGCATGTTTAATGTTAAACCTCAAATTTTGCACTTCAATAACTTTGCAACTGATCAATGGAATTTCTCTGAATTTGGTGTGCAGTGTCCTGTGCAGCAGATCTCTTGATGAGGCAAGATTTTTTCTGGTTGGATGTGTGGATTCTGAGATCAGGACAGTGCAAAAAGTCATAAAGTTGCCACTTTTTGCACTTTTTTCCTCATCTCCCTGTGTCCAGATGGTGTGGAATTTTATTGTGATTTTTTTATGGTAGAAACAGCTTGGGTAACATAATGTGCCTGCTTAAATTTTGTGGAAAAATATCAATCTATTGCTAAGTAATTTGATTTTTAATTTCCCATTGTTTTTAATGGGAAGAACACTTTTCAGGGCAGAGAGCTAAAGTTTGACAAAGGATTTGATCTTATGAAAAAGGATTCATTCTCATGAGATCTGTTCTTTTTTTGTGAGGAAAGGTCCCTTTTCACGAACCACCATTTAATTTTTTTTCCACCAACTAAAAAGCATGAAAAATACAGAAAAATGTTATCGTTTTATAAAATAAACACCAGACGGGATCCTGTTTAGCTGGATTCCAGTGTTTGTTTTTCACAAGTAGCCCCAGAAATACTTTTTCTGGACACCCAAAATCCCGGGTGCCTATCTTAGCGAGAGAAGCCTTCCGCCATGAGAACTATGAGAACTGCAGGATTTTATTGACTTCTGCAGCAGCAGCTGGAACTCATGCTGCTGGCTGCAGTTGTTGATCTGGCCTGCCCTTTTCCTGGTGTCTAGTGGCACCCCAACCTTTGATTACCATCCCATTCTTTATCTTTTCATATTCATAATAATAATAATCTGACACCAGGATGCCCACCCCCTGTGTCAGATGCCCCCACTCCCGCCCATTGTTGTAATAATAACTGCCAACATCGGGGGGTCCAATCCCTGTGTCAGCATTCACAAGCCCCCTCCAGTAGTGTGGAGCACTGGGGAGCCCATTCCCAGTGTCCCCAAATATGTTTAATATTTTGTTACACCCCCTCCAGCAGTGTGGGACACTCTGGAGCCCACTCCCAGTGTTGCCAAATACTTTTAATATTTCATTTGTTACAAAAAAAAAAAGAAAACTGTCCTGAGAATTCTTTTTTAAAGCTGAAACAAAGAAAATGGTCCCTCATCTTCGCCACTGACCCCCTCCCCCAATCCTGACCCTACCACTGAGCACCTACCACCCCTCCTATACCCTATCCTTACAACCTGAGGTCATAGGCTGTCATCTTCTGTGGACTGGGACACATGTGCAGTCTTTAAAGCCAATCTGTGAAGTGAGGAATCAAGGTAAGTGCTGTATAATGTATTTTAATGGTGTTTTGAACTTTTTTGATATCATTGGGATTTTTTCGGATTTTTTCACCAAATTTTCAACATGGCCTATTTGGGACTACATCTCTCAAACATTGCAACTGTTATTTAGTTAATCAGGCCCAGAAGGTGATTTTATGGTTGTTGTGCAAAATCGCATTTTCAGCTTGGATAACAAACTTTCGCCACCAGTGTTCATGAGGAGAGGTCCCAAAAAGGCTATGTTGCAAATTTGGTGAAGAAATTCTTAAAAATGTCTGAGATATATGTGTTAGTCAAACCTCTTCTACCCATGCTCATAACTTTGATAATTTTTATTATTTTGACTCCAAAGTTTTAGCACAATCATTTTTTCACACCACCTCATGGACAGTACAACTGTAATTGTTCACATCCTGTCAGAAATGTGTTTTCACACCTGCTGCACAGAATGGCATTTTGGCATGGATATGAACATTTTTACTTACAGGGTTTATGAGGTGGGGTCATACAAAGACTAAAGTATGTTGAAAATTCGGGGTCAAAATATGAAAAAATGCCAAAGTTGTGACCATTTGTTGCAATTTCCTTACGTCTGCTCGTAACTTCGGAAATGTTGAATATATTTACCCCAGATTTTCAACATAGCCTACTTATTACTCCACCTCATGTATGTCACAGCTGTCATTTTTGAAATCCTTGCCAAAATGTGTTTTCACACCTGTGGTGCAGAATGGTGTTGCAGTTATGCAGAATTACATTTTGTCAGGGATTTTAAAAATTCTGTAGTGGGTACATGAGGTGGGGTAATAAGATAGCTATGCTGACAATTTGGTCACCGTTGTGCTATAAATGGAAGCGTAGGGCCTGGACAGTCTTGTGCTTCCACAGCTACATACATATACTCATGTATGGAGGGATGGGAGCACAGAGTCCAAAGGACCCTGCTTTCCCAATGTAAAATTAGGATACTATTATACAAACTCAAAATGTAAGGAAATAAGTTGTAGAAAACATTGTTAATGCTTCAGTTAGGGTCAAAGTGATAAAAGTTGGGAAATAAGGCATTAGGATTTCCCTACCACCACCCCCCAAACCAAACAGGAGAACAGGTGTGGGGTGTGCCTTTTCCTTCTCAAGCCTAATGCTCACCCCATTCCATCTATAAACAAGGTCATATGTGTAGACTTTATGAGAATGGGGTGAACATTAGGCTTGAGAAGTCCAAGGCACACCCACCCTGTTCACCTGTCTGGTTTGGGAGGGTGAGCTGTTAAGGAAACCCTAATGCCTGATTTCCAACTTTGTTGCTGACCTAACTGGAGCATTATCGATGTTTTTTGAATATGTATATAGAAGGATGTGATGGCTTGATTGAAGATATCATATTTATCTTGAGAGAGTCAGTGAATATGATATCTCGCAGTGGCGGCCACTCGTGAGATATCTTGATGTCACTGGCCTCGAGTGAAGATAAATATGATATCTTCAGTCAGGCCATGTCATGTTCTGTTTATACAACATATGTTTACCCCCCCCGCAACACAATGCTCTACATGCCCCTTTCAATGCAATGGGACACATACAGGTGATGGTCCTTGCAATATAACCCCTTCCCTAAACCCTCCCAAAACAACATATGTCATATGTTGTCAACACACACTAGCATTTCTCTCGGCAGTTCAGAAGCCACTCACTCACTCGCTGTGGTCTGTGCATACTCCGCAGCTTCTTTTGGAAGAAATAACAGTAAGCTGTGCATAAAGTACAGCGTTTTCTATCTTTTACAATTTAGGGTGCCTCCTCAAAAATGTTTGGAACTACGCCATCCACGAGTGTGAATAGCGCTCCGACACGCTGCATTTAAGGGGAAAGTGAAAGTGTTAAAAGTGGCAGGATCAACCAGATAAGTATTAAAATAAATATTTATTCAAAAATAATGGCAGGATCGACCAGATAATTTAACAGATAAGTTGGAGCTGCATTGGGGGCAAGGGGTAGAGAGAGTCGCGCGATGGGTGTGTGGATAGCAGGGAAAGTGAAAGTGCTGGAATTATGATGACGTATAGGAGTTTGCAAGATACACGATGACGTATAGAAACATGAAGATATCAAGTATATCTTCACTGGTCTACCTGAGATATCACTTTTTATGCTGGCTTTTATCCCTAAACATATGTTGTATTAATATATATATATATATATATATATATATATATATATATACATATATATATATATATTTTTTATATATATATATATATACATTTTCTGAGAGATAGATAGATAGATAGAGCAAACCAAACCAAACAAACAAAAACCTCTACATCCATGCAAAGTGCAACAACAGGAAGGTAACTGTAACTTCTTAAATGTATTGCTTTTTAATTTGTGTTTAGATTCCTGTCTGCATAATTATTTTTAGGTGGTATTAATATAAATCTTGAAAATATATGAGGCCAGTTAAAAACTGGCAACTGACATGCAGGTAAAACAGATTCAATAGGAGACTAAGCCTCAGGTATAAATGCTAACAGTTACCATAGCTAGGATCTCAGATGAGGCAATCATACTTATTGCAGACTGTGTCATCACAGTACCTCAAACTGTAATCCACAGTGGATGCATGCCAACATCCCCTATTACAGGTAAACTACAACAGTTCATATCCATTGCTGACCTCAAGGCTACTCTCAGATTTGTAACCTGTTTTGCACTGTTCCAGTTAATGCATTGAAAGACAAACTGGTCTGGCTGAATTGGCAAAGCCGAACAATATTGTTAGGCTTCAAGTTGAAGCTGAACCCAAGTTGACTCTAGTCCACTTCTCTCCCCTTAGCCTGCAACCTGTATGTGTGAAGGCCTTTCCCCACTGATATGTGCTGCACCCTTACTTGACAGTTGTATCTAGATGATAAACACACTTGATTACTCTGGTGGTTATGCCATTTTATGATCACTATATTAATCTTGGTTTTATGGTGATCAGACCTAATCTAAATATGAGAAATGCATTGACCTTTGGAAAGGTTTTATACAAAGTAACTATTAACTGTTTATTTCTTTAATTATAGAATGATTTCCTATTTGATAAAGAAGTCAAGAATCAGTAAAGCATGAGTAACTAGTATTTGTCTACCTGAGAGTCACAGGAATCCTCTGAGCTAATGGTTGCTCTTCTGTACCACTCCTGCCTATTCTGTGTTTTTTTTTCTGTTTTCCAGTAGTAATTTTCTCACCCCATAACTAGTCTTACTTAAAACAAGACCTGGGCCCTTGCTGATCACCACTTGGGAGGAATCTACCTGTTTACTGTCTCACCATGGAAGCCGAATGTGGCAAGCCCTGCTGCATCACATGCCATATCCAACACCAGACAAAAGTTACAAAAAAGCCAAGGGCCAAGGCGCTACATCTGGATGTCCTTTTGCTACAGCTACAGCCCTCCCCTCTCCACTCACCAAAGAAAAGTTTTTCTCAGAACTCCAACCTTTCAAAGACTATATCAAGTGTTGCTCAGAGGAGCTAAAATCACTCAGAGTCAATCTCAACACTACTACATGGACGGTGGGGAATTTAGAGGCCCGAGCTACCTCTTTGGAAAGTTGGAAGGATCACACTGACTCTGGGATCGTCCAGCTCTGCCAAAAGCTATCCAAAGTGGAAACCAAGTTGGAGGACTTAGAAGGAAGGAGCAGGATAAATAATATAGTAGTTTTTAGTCTACCTGAAGAAGTGTAGGCAGCCCCTCCTATTAAATTTGAGCAAACATTTCTTGAGTGCATTGCTGGACCTTCTCCAAATAACACATACTAGGTTGCTGAATGGGCTCATCGATCTCTGTGGCCCTGTCCATCACCAGGTTCTGCTCCCAAGCCATTTGTCCTGAAACTACTAAATTTTTTAGATAAGCAACATGTGCTTCAGAAATCCAGGGAGCTGGCAGAAGTTACTTGGGAGGGACATCGGGTTAGAATTTCGCAGGATTTGCCAGCTGCGAAAAAGAGCTGCATTTCACCCCATTGTGGTCAAACTCCTGGCAGCTACCATTCATTTTAAAGTTTTGTACCTGGCCATGTTCCAGGTCTATTGCAATGACACCTGGCATACTTTTGATTTTGTGGAGCAGGCAACCAAAGAGCTGAAGTGGCTGCTGCCTGACTTGTTCCCAAAATCATGATATTATAGTGGTTTTCACCATGTATCTTCAGGGAACTTTTCTGTCTAATCGGTCCTTTGCTTTTTAACTGTTTAATGGGATTGGCATGCTACAGATACATCTGCAGTTGGTAGAAATATTTGCTTTGTACCTGTGTTGGACCAGACCACTATATACCAGCTACTTACAACATGGATAACTCCTCTATAAATAGGCACTCCACTATTTGATTGTATCTACAGGATTAACTTTCATTACAGGTACTTCTGGACCCTTGAATGGATTGCTAGCATATCATTCTGGTGCAAGAGCAGCTTTAAATCATTCTGCATGGTGGTGGTAGTTTGAGGCTTCATTCTGCTTCAATGTAAACTGGTGCGACAGGATATAGTCCTTTAATGTTGGATTTGGTCTGACTTCTTTATGTTGGACTGAGAACGTTGATAGACCTGCTACCCGCTTTTCCTCATGGCCTTATCTACCACATTACTATGCATGAGATAAGGATTTACAGTGCTAAATTACATTGCTATTAGCCTTATTCAGATGGGACTCTGTTGGACTCATGTAACTGACTTTCAACTTTGCTTTGAATGTGTCTATGGCTTGGATTCTTTGTTTGACAGGTTTGGCTGGAGTTTGGATGTGATGCTGTCTTATCTTTTGCTTTTACCTTTTTACATATTGTCAATATATCCTATATAAGTGGGCCTTTTTTACTTTTTGCTTTTTTACTTTTTTGCTGGTATGCGATTGGTTGCCACAGATTGGTCAAGGGCCAGGTAGGTCTAGTTGGGGGGGGGGGTTATTCTCGCCTTAATTATTTTATGAATAACTGGCTGGGTCTTAATGTTGGTTGTATTTTCTATTTTACAATTTTGCATATCTATTTTACAGGCCCCTTGTACATTCCAAAGGGAAGCCTTACTCACCCTAAGGGTCTAGACTTAATAGCTGCCCCATTTTTGTAGTGGGCAGCTTCAGCGTTTGTTTTTCACCCTGTTTAAATGTCACTCAGTGCTTGATTATTTTTATTGCACAAACTATGGGAGTATTAATGGGACCCCCCTTCTTAGTTTTGTATCCCCTCTTCCCTCAGACCTAATTGCTGGTGAGGTTCCATTGCATTTTTGAAGAGTTACAATATTCTGGGGGATAGTATGGGGTTGTGGAGGGTGGGCAGGGGTAGTTGTTGAAGTTATTGTGGCTGCTGATAAAGAGGATGCCATGAGCTGGGTTAAGGGGTGGCTCTTGCCTCTGATAGTATTCAGTTTTGGACTTGTTGAAAGAGATGGTTATTTTATCTGGGGATTGTTCTGGGTGGGTGGGGAATGGGGACTTAGGGTCTTTTGGGTTCTACAGTGTTGGGGACAATGGGGAGGTGGGGCATATCGTTTTGAGGTTGGGACTATTGTCAGTTGTTATTCTTGGAGGAATGGAGAATGGAGGGATTACATCTTGGATAATCTGTATTACATTTTTGATGATCCGTATTGCCTTTTTGTCCTGTTCTGTACATTCTGGGAGGATTGGGGGAGGAGATTTGGGAGTGGGCTGAGTAGGTGGGTTGCACTGGAACTAGGGGTTCTCTTGAGCATGATGTTTCTTATCCCCCATGACTTTTTGGTTCAATGTTATACACAGTTGATGCAAAATAGCTGTACATAATTTCTGTTCTTGGAACATTAAAAGCACACAGCCCCCTTCTAAAAGGGCCAAAGTCTTGCTCCATTTGCACAAGTTAAAGGTAGACATTGCCATCTTGCAGGAGACACACCTGCTCCCATCCCAGGCTCTCCTTTTTCATCAATCTTGGGTGGGGCAGACTTTTGGAGCAGCTCCAATTCCTGTAAGAGGGGTGTGTCTCTATTCTTGTAGCCAGGAGGATTCCCTTCTGTTTTCTGCAGGAAATGGTGGATCCCTTGGGTCAGTTTCTTTTTATTTGAGCCCTGGTTGGCCATCAGGAAGTGTTGTTGGGAACTATTGATGGTCCTAATTTAGATGATCCATACTTTTTTACTTCTTTAATGTCCCTATTGGCACCGTGGACCTACCTCCCAATTATTCTAGGGGGGGACTGGAATCTGGTATATTGCAATGAGGTGGATAGAACTGGTCAATTCCAGCAAGCCCTCTCACCTGCACAGCTGGCCCTTTGTGAGTTTATGGATTCCTTGGGACTGGCAGACCCCTGGAGAGTTCTATTATTGGATCGTCGTGAATATTCATTTCATTCCTTCCCACACAACTACTTTTCTAGATTGAATTATTTCTTAATTGGTACAGAATACCTCCCTGGGATCATCATCCACTCTTATACAGCTTAACCTTTCTCCTCCTCCTCCTCTGGTGTGGGATAAGGTATGGCAGTTTAACAACCAGCTTCTTAAATCTGAAGACATCATGAAACGTATTCATTCCTTTATTGAGAACTTTATGGAAACAAATTCACCATCTATGACTAAACTAGACTTGTTAAGAGGGGCATTGAAGTGTGCTCTTCATGGAGAACTGATATGTCTCACTACCAGATGTAAAAAACAGTTGGTGGCTAAGGCTTCCTACTTGTTGACTGATATCTGAATTTTAGAAGTGAGTAACTCTTCCACTTCACCTCCAATAGAGTAGGACTTATTGGAAGACCTTAGATATTAATATAACACCTTATTAGGGGAAAAGACAGAACACTTATTGTTTTGCTCTAAAGTGAAGTATTTTGACCAGGGAGAGATGGCTGATAAATTACTGGCTCTCCAACTGTGCTCTCAGGCTATAGATAGGATTGGGTCTTCTATTCATTCCAACACTGATCAGCTCATTACCTCACCATGAGACATAGTCACCACATTTCAGACCTTCTATCATAGGTTATATGCATCACCGCCCCCCCTTTTCTACCAAGCTCTTCACGGCCTTTCTTCAGGATATTCCCTAACCTCATTTGGGTGATATTTCGGTTGCCAGTCTGTAAACTCCTTTAACTCTTGAGAAAATTTTTCAAGCTATTGACTCCTTGGCCCCAGATAAATGCCCTGGCCTGGATGGGTATGCCACAAACATTTACAAATCCTTTAAGGCTCAGTTGGCACCCATACTTCTGGACACTTTTAATTACATTTTTAAGGAAGGCCTGAATAATACTTCACTCACAGAAGCTACGATCATTGTACTTCCTAAACCGGGTCAAGATCCTCTGTTGGTCTCTAACAATAGGCCTATTTCTTTAATTAACATTGATTTTACAAACCTTGCCAAAGTAATGGCCTGTCTGCTGGGTCAAATGTTGGACTCTTTTCTGAGCAGGGAACAAGTGGGATTTGTTAAAGGTAGATTATCAGCTGACTATCTCTGAAAATTAGCTTACCTCATTTCCACGACTAGGGATTCCCATATACCTGCAGTCCTGGTGTCCCTGGAACATGGAAAAGGCCTTTGACAGGTGCTGTGGGATTATTTATTCACCCTGTTGCCTAAATATCATATTCCTCAGGAGTTTATAAGATGGATTATGATACTTTACTCCTCTCCATTGGCTTGCATACTCTGCAACAGTGTCTTATTGACCCCATTCCCACTCCAGCAGGGCACAAGGCAGGGATGTCCCCTTTCACCTTATCTTTTTAATCTCTTTTTACAACCTCTAATTTGTAAGCTTAACTTTGCCATGCAGGTTTGTGGCATCTCCATTGGTCTCCAAGAATATAAGTTATCGGTATATGCCGATGATATTTTGTTACATATCTCCTCTCGTACTACATCCCTGCCTGCTGCTTTACACCTTATTTATCAGTTTCAGTCTCTTTCCAATTATAAGTTGAATTTGACCAAAACTGAGGTAATGCCACTTAACAATCATATTTCTAAAGCAGACCTTGCTCATCTTGATTTAGTCTGGATATGTGACAAACTGAAATATTTAGGGATTTATCTTAGTACATCACCTACAAAAATGAAACAATTTAATCATTACTATATTATGCTTCCTATTAAAACAGATTTAGCTCCTTGGGTTTTGTTGCCTATTTCCATGTGGGGCTGGCTTAACAGCATAAAAATGAATATTTTACCTCGGTTATTATACCTACTGCAAATGTTTAACTTTCCATTGCCTCAGTCGTGGTTCAATCAACTTCATAGACTTTTGAGCTCTTTCCTGTGGCAGGGTAAGGTGGCTCATCAAACTTTGTTTAGATTAATGAGGGTTAAGCAGGACAGGAATTTACAGGTCCCCAATTTTTTCTTGTACTATCTGGTGTTGTATTGTACCAGATTTTCTTAATGGTTTTGATCATCCAATGAGGACCTTTGATGGCCCTATGTCTCACACTGGGTTGACATATAGCATTCATTTTGCTCTAGCATTGATATGGACATCTCATCACTTTTACACCTTCCCTGGAAGAAGCTCCCCCAATCACTGCAGACCACTCCATTGGAAGCATCCCTTTAAAATTCATTCACAGTTATGTTCCTTATTAAAAATTTGGCCTTACAGAGATATCTCTCAACCTTTGTTCAGGAATCCTAATTTCCAAATAGCTGGATGGTTGCTTTCTGAATGGTTCTGGCCCAGCATGGGTTTTGATACAGTAGCAGATCTGGTGTGTTCTCAAAAATTATTTTCATTCCAAGAAGCCAGTCGGCTGCACCATTGGCCATAATTCTATTGCTTCTGTTACTTTCAGGTGTCACATATTGTCCTTCTGGTCCCTGGTATAGCCCCTTAGGGGACATTGTTCTTTCTCTGGTTACTGCAGCTCCTGTTTCTCACTATATTTCATAATACTATCACTCTTTGAGGGATTACCTGTTTAATCCTGAGTGCCCCAGGTTCTACTATTGGGACCAAGTACTCCCGGCCATTAATGCATGACAGGCAAGGCAGTATAGTGCAGTGGTTTAAGGCTCTGAGTTGCACACCTGAAGATCTGGGTTTTAATCCCACAGCCCCCACTTGCATACTGTGTGACCCTGAGCAAGTCACTTAACTTCCTTGTGCTCCCAGGTAGCACCTGTAAACAAGCTATCAGCTTAGTGTGTCTCTGCTGGTAAAAAAAAAATGCACCACAGAACTGGCCTTAGATATGGAAGCACGTATACAAGTAAATAAAGTGGGATAGGTACCGTTTTATGGAGTTCCAAATTTTACACAACTTGTATTATACCCAAGTTAAACTGCATAAAATGGGTAAACTACTCACTAATACTTGTTCCAGATGTGGCAAAGAGCCTGGCTCCTTATTTCATATCCTCTGGTCTTGAGAAACCATAATCCCATTTTGGCAGTCAATTCAAACACACCTGGAATCCCTGCTTGGGTTGTCTGAGGCATTTCTTCCAAAAATATGCCTTCTGGGAGTCTATACTGGTACATTAATCGGTAACCAGAGGTCACATTTGGCCCTGATTGTGGCATGTGCAAAAAGGGTCATTCTTCAGCACTGGCTTGGCCAGAGTTCACCAAAACTCATTGAATGGTACAGGGAAGTTTTGTTTGCCCATCAAGCTGAATGCCTTATAGTAAACATGACAGGCAAGGCTCATAAATATGAAACTATTTGGGAACCCTTGTACGTTTTATTAACTATATGATTGTGGAACATTTTTTTCTCTCCAACGGGTCCCTACAGCTCTTTGTGTTTTATGATTGTTCTGGGTTCATTTTCCATAATCCAGTGGTGCAAGTGGTAGACAAGAAGTACAGGAACTCAGGCACTGTCAAATATGAAATGCAGAATGAAGATCTTCAATCTGAATGATAGCTATGTGAAGTCATGTCTGTCTGTTTAGACACTAGTATATTCAGTTAGAGATACTGAAGTATTTCTAGCAAAATTGCACTGTTGTACAAGTCAAATGTTGTTATGGAAACCTTGATTTTAGGTCACAGGTCTAGAAACTGTCATTATGTTGTTGGTTTAAGAATTTCAGTTCCAGTGTCAGTGGGAAGAAGTACAGGAACTCCATTCCTGCTGCAAAAAAGGTACAGAAACAGAGTTCCTGTACATTCCTGTTCACTTTCATCACTGCCATAATCTAATGGGTGGAATGATTTGGCGTGGTTCTGGTGGCAAGTGTTGGTGGGGGTTTTAAGGGTTTGGTGTGTGTTGTTGAGAGTTGGGGAGTTATAATTATGTAAAATGCTCTGTTTATTGAAATCTGTTATTTTTCCATCTCTGGAGTTGAATTACCAATTAATGGAACCTGTACAGTTGTCTCTCTTTAATAAAGTTTATTCAATTTGGAAAAAAAAAAAGATTTGTCTACCTAAGCAAACAAAATCTAGTTGTAGCCAACAGGGCTGCATCAGAGCTACGAGACACACTTGGTGACCATGAGCAAGTCATGTAACCTCTCAGGTCTTCTGTCCACCCAGCAGTAAATATGAGTATTACTGTAGCAGAACCCCAGTGAAAATGAGGTACTGCATTTCAGAAAGGCTATTCTGGGTAAAAAAACTGTAATAAAAAAAAGTCCAGTCAGTTTCACCCATCCATTCCCCACTGGTGTGTATGGGGGGGAGTAGACAGAAGTACTATTATGGCTGGACACTATTTCTTTCTTTCTCCCCCCCCAAAAAAAAAAAACAACAATTCTTAAACTGCTTTGCCAAGGAGTCTTCTAATAGCCATGAAATAAGTCATCTGGATTGCACACAGAACAGACCCCAAGTCACTATTTGATTTGCTCTTTCTCAGTAACAGGATTTTTGATCTTCTGATAGTTCCTATCTAGTCTATTGTTGTAAAACAAAAAGAACTAGAGAACACTCTTGGATAGTAACAGGCCCCCTCTCCAAAACACACACACACACACACACACACACACACACACACACACACACACACAAATATGTTTATTTCATTTCTAGACTGAAATGGAGGAACAAACCCTGTGCCCTGGTTACAAAACAAAACCCTTACTAGATGAGATGGTGAATGAGTAGGGTTACCACCTGTCCTGATATTTGCAGGACAGTCCTGATTTGGGCTACTGTGTCCTGCAAAAAAACATGAAAAATACTACCTGTCCTGACTTTATAGTAGAAAAAATATTTTCTAACTTCCCACTAAATGTTGCAAAAAATTATAATACCTTAACTAAAATACCTTAAAATGATAAGAAACAATAGAAGCAACTAATAAACTACAATACTTAGTCTTAATTCTGATTTTATAGAGAAAACAAGTCTGTTGCATTGGTCGAGGTTACATACTGTCCTGCAAAAAATCACGTTTCAGTAAGAAATGTCCCACTTTGGGCTTCTTAAAAGGTGGTAGCCCTATGAGTGAGAGAGAGAGAGAGGACCCAGATCATTTAAATGGTTTGTTCTAGCAGTGGCATTAGGTGGCTGCATCAGGTGTCCAATAGGTTCAGTCTGAGTGGGCATTATCAGAATATAATAGAAACCCTCCCACAAGATGACCAATAGAAAGAGGTTTTAATTCCTTGGGAAACACTACTATATACAAAAAATTATTCCCAGAATGAACAGTATCTTTTCTCCAAAGATCAGCCCTGCTGCAGATCTCATTTTATGCATCAGGCAACAGTTCTGATATTTATTTCATAGGCAAGGGGGTAGGAGGTCAGTACTACACAGCTGCGAAAGCATGAGAGAGAGAGAGAGAGAGAGAGAGAGAGAGAAGCAGGACGTGGACATCTGCAACTCTGCGGGCTGTCATGATGGATTTAGATTCTTAATAGTCTTCCCACAAGTGACCAGCAGCAAGCCCAGACCTTCCCTGCTGCCTGTTTCTCTGGAGATGGAAGTTGTTTTCCAGCCAACTGCAAGGATAATGCACAGCACCCCAGCAAGAACCCCTTTGATAAGATAAGCAGAGCATGCACATTAGGTGTACAACAACCTGTAGTTTAAAACAGCAAACTATTACATCACAGTATTGACAAGATATATAAAGAAAGCAAAGATGTGTACCATGTAGGAAGTAGCTTACAGGTAATATTGTTATGTAAATTGGAAGATGCATCTCACGATTGATCAACAAAAGCACTCCTGTCTATTCTTTTGAAAAAAGGTAATTAGTTAGCATATGAGGTGTTTCATCACAAATACCATCACTGCAGACAGAGACATAAAATCAGCAAAATACATTTGGAATATTACATAATAATTTCATAAAAATACCATGGCTTGCACAATAATAGGCAGAAAGATAGTGTGGTGAAATAAAGAGCACAGTCACCAGACCAGGACACCCAGTTCAAGTCCCACCATTGCCACTTACTCACTGAATACCCATCCCCACATCAAGTCCATTAATCCCGGTGCTTCAGCCCAATCACAGAAAGAGTAAGCTGGATTGCACTAAAAAAATCCACCATATTGCATCTAACAGCTAGACTATCCTGTGTAATTAAACTGGCTGTGAGCAGTAAAAAGAAACATAGAAACATAACATTGAAACATAGAATTTGACAGCAGATAAGGACTGCTTGGCCCACCCAGTCTGCCCATTTCCCTACCTAATGGATAAGCTGCAGATCCTAGTTAACCATCAGCCTACTTCTTTCTACCTCCACCCCCTAGAATTGCCTTATGGCTGTCTCATGCATGCTTGAATTCAACCACTGTTTTTGACTCCACAACCTCCTCCGGAAGGCTGTTCCATGCATCCACAACCCTCTCTGTGAAAAAACACTTTCTTACATTACCTCTGAGCTGCCCCCCCATCTTCAAATTGTGCCACCTTGTTCTTGCACACCTCTTTTTTTGAAAGATGCTACCCTCTTGGACTTTGTTGAGCCTGATGAAAAGGAAACAGGAGAGGTGGTGATTGTGAGGTGAGGGTAGGTTGCCGCAGGGCTGGTCAGTCTCAAGTTGGTTTCTAACTCAAGTCTATCATTCTCTCACTTACTGCCAGCTGTTTCCAGCCTTGCTCCTTTATATTACTTTCCAGTACATCCTTCACTCCCCACCTCCCTGAGACTGGCACGGCTGGAACATGATTCCATTGTGTTCAAGTAATGGAAATCTTGAGCTTGGAAGCCATTGGTCACACAGAACAAATGTGAGGAGAGAGGAACACCCAAGGAGGGGAAAGGGACTCTGCCTCCTCCTCCTGGTACAACAGGGGGCTGAAGGAAAGGGGGGAGAGGGAGAGAGAGAGAGAGAGAGAGAGAGAGAGAGAGAGAGAGAGAGACCATGATCCAGTGAGATTATTGTGACAGGTGGAGCAGGGGAGAGATGGGGGTTTTACACTTTCATATTAAAGTTGTGCACTGTAGGTGTTTGTGCAATATGGGTTGGTGAACGTTTGTGCTTAATTACATAAAAATGTCCTGAATTTTAAATGCATTGCTATAATCTGACTAATCAGGAATATTCTCATTGTATAAGCCATGCCCCTTGGGGAAGCCTCACCTCTAAGAGGGAAATTGCTGGGCTCAGTACAGTGCTGTTTCAAACAAAGTTTGTTTTTACTCATTTGTTCCCACTTTATTATTTTTCCTGCTGAGTGCTGTCATGATTGTGTCCCCCTTAAGTTCAGCTAGCACCCTCCTGATCCTGCGTGATTTGTAAATTATACTAGATGGATGAAATGCTATCACAGTTCATGTTATAGCTTACTGGATACAGCCTGTGCCGCATTGGAGTAAGATTTTATAGCCATACTTACCATGGCTTACAAAGAGATTTGGAGGGTGATGGTGTTCTCAGCCCTGGCAGTTGATATGTTTGTTCCACTGTCTGATCCTCATCTTACTGAGGTTGTACACATAAGTGTTGTGCTCTGTTTGAATTGCAAATAATGCTAAATTTATAAAACTACATACTGCTCTGATTTGTTTGCTCATACTAGAATAATAATAATCATTCTAAAGCTGCCATTCAAGAATAAAATTGAAATCATTAACAGAATCGGAAGGACTGAACAATAGAATTGTGACTTGCACTTAAAGGGGACTGGAATTTGGGTTCCCTGCATAATGAATATGCAGTATATTGGGACGGTATTGAAGGGTACTGTGAAATATGCTCAGTATGCAGTAGTGTTCATGCAAGTTTAATAAAGAGTTTTATGTGACACAGTTGTGCAGTGCTGTGTTTTTTCCGTGTGCCATTTTAGTGGTTCATGCAGGAAAACCCAGAAGTACTGATTAGATGATGCATAGTTATGGTTGGTGTGTGTTTTTAATAGTGCTACTCTGTGAAAAGTGGCTGGTCTGCAACGCATATACAAATTTTGCCTTTGTAGTGCATGTCATATAAACTTATAAACAAATGGTCATATAGTTCTGAAATTGTTTTTTGAATGGAGGTAGACTTATGTTTTTTCTAGTTCTGTTTGTTCTGTAACAAGCTCCACAGTTAACAAACACAGGCAACTAAATTACACCTTTACCAACAAATCTGATATGACAGATTTTATCTGCTACTGTACCT
Organism: Neoceratodus forsteri; assembly: GCA_016271365.2. NCBI lineage: Eukaryota > Metazoa > Chordata > Ceratodontiformes > Ceratodontidae > Neoceratodus > Neoceratodus forsteri. Next base: position 802,277,875 of record CM057454.1, read on the forward strand.
CATAAAGTGTAAAGTTTGGCAGCCCTTCTGTATGTCATGAGTTTTTTTTGTTTTGTTCACAGGGTAAGAAAATGTTTTTTGTTTTTAAACTGAGACAGATGCCAATGGACTATTGTCACGTTTACTGCTTCTCAGCAGAGATAACAATTGGCTTTGCAATGTATACTGACAGCCTCTTCAAACTAGCTGATGTAATGAAAAAAAGGTTAAGGAATACATGACCTCAGTATTATTTTCCAGGGAAAGCAGAGTAACACGTCACCTAACACAAACATAGCTTGCATACTAAATAACTACTGCCAGACTGAAAAGTTCACTTAATTGACACAGAGAGGAGTGCAAGTCTGGAAAAAAACAGCTTACAAAACCATCATTAACAGATAAGCTGCATGCCATTATATTACCATGAAAAAAAAATCACATTTTATTTACAAGCTGTACAACCACATGGAATGACGTAGCCTTTATGATTTCAACTTGGCACATATGAAGCCAGTAGCGTGACAATAAATAAAAATAAAAAGGGACCATTGCTGGTTATAAATAAGTGACTTAATATGTCAAAAGCAAAACAACATCATTTGTTTCCTTTACGTACACATCCGTTTAACAGTTTACCACTGACAGGATGCTGACTGTCAGTTTTATTAGGCGACAGCTTCTAGTGCCAACCATGACATAATGTCAGACACACTGTATGAAATGACAGGCATCTATCAGCTAAACAAGATACAACAGAGCCAGGCACAAAGTGATGGACATGATTGAAAAAATACCAGATAAACCCAAATGATAAAATGAAACATTTTATTTAAAGGAAAGTCATTGACTGAAAATAACAACATTATAACACTGTAGCTGTTAAATGAAATTCCTGTCCCTTTTAACTTGAGATATACTGTACAAAGTGAGGAGGCAACATAGAGGAATATACATATAACCACTGCCACCAAAGAGGAGCCAAGAGGGTTCTGGTATGCACATTTCATTTACTTAACTACACCATTGTGCACAAGCCTATATTGCAGTAGTATCTTTGGCACTGAAAATGAATCAAGGTATGGCACCACAATGCTCCCATGGCATTTAATGTAGTGCTGTACAACCAAATGTTAATACTATTGGGCTTCTTTCTCTCCACACAACATACTTGTTTATTTGTTTACCTTTATGGTATATAAGAATATACTAGCACATTCATATGTATTTGAGAATGTGTAAAATCCTATTATGAACAGAGGTACTGTTATGCATACCTTCTGATCCCTATTTCCTCATATTTCCTGACCCCATCATTACACATGGACATCTTTCAACATAATACAGCTTACCCACCGATTAGACCTGAAAATTACTTTATTCAGATCAGGCATAATACTACTGCACAACTGCTTTGAATAAGTGCACATTTGACACTGAACAGACACCAAGCAGAGAGCAGCACGACTTCAAGAAAAAGCTCAAGTCAGTTCAAAGCACTATAATGCGGTATTGGTGTGCTGGAGAGAGCTGAATGCAAGAGAAGCAAGCACTAAACAGAGACCAAGCAGAGAGCAGCATTACTTGAAAATAGATTAAAAGTCCATTAAGAGCAGCAAAGAGGCTTATTTATTTATTTCAAGCTGTAACAATGTCTACAAGCACACTAGAAATAAAAAAATCTTAGCCATTATACCACTGGAAAACCACTTAACTTATTCAGCAGTGCAAGAACCAAATTACTTAATATCTGCCACACACAAATACTGATTTTTGCTGTGCAATACTGTATACAAGATGTGTAAAAACAATGCTGTATCGAAGAGAAAAAAGTTCAGTCACTTTAACGATTGGGTGTCTTGGTGGCTCACTTTCCTAATCCACATCTTTCCTGTCTAAAAAAAGTTTTCTGGCATCAATGTTTTTCTGACAAAAGTCCAGGCATACCAAACTCTGCTGTCAATCCTCAAGGAGCAGATACCAGACACTTGTCAGGCTTCCACGGTCGTTAGGGTACTACATTGCAAGACCACATTGTTTAGTTGCCCCAGGGTAGGAGCCACTCCCTTTGCTTTTTGACTGAACTTTTTTCTGCTTGATACAGCATTTTTTGCACATGTATACAGTACTGCACAACATATATCAGTATTTGTGTGTGGCAGCTATTAAGTATTTTGGTTCTTTCACTGCTGAATAAATTAAGTGTTTTTTCCAAGAGTAGAAAGTCTAAGTTCCATTCATTTTTCAGTGTGCTTATAGACATTGTTACATCTTGATGTGTCACACAAAAAGCTTTCCCCTGCTACTCAGCACCTTCATCCCTCTGTATGGTTTGAAATATTATTGGTGAGCCCAGCTGAACTCTTTCTCATTTTTACCGGGTTTGTTTTTTTCATATTTCAAGTATACTATAGTTACACAGAATTTAATTGCATAGAGGAGCCTGTGAGGACTAGAGAGGCAGCAAAATTAAATTCCACTGTGGAAGTGAAAGCAAAATGATGACTTAGTGTTTTCACTCTGCTATGTGGAGTGGCCAAAGCAAAAGGCTCACTTCGCCTTCTAATTATTACTTCGCATTCTCATTCTGCCTTAACGCAAAATAAGGTGGAGTGACAACAATATTGGCAGCCCCTCACACACGCAGTCACCAGAATTAATATGCATCCCCAAAATGCTACTGTCTTGTGGACAGAAAACTCCCCAGTGCTAATGAAGTTAAATGATAGCACAACAATTAATGCAAAGTCTCCCAGAGTTAATGGTGCACTCAGTCATGCATGCAGTGGTCACACACAGTCACCAGAATTAACGTGCATCCCCAAAATGCTACTGTATTGTGTCCAGAAAATGCCCCAGTGCTGATGAAGTGAAATGATAGCACAACAAGAAATGCAAAGTCTCCCAGAATTAATGGTGCACTCAGTCATGCGTGTAGTGGTCACACACAGTCACCAGAATTAATGTGCATCCCCAAAGTTCTACTGTATTGTGTCCAGAACATTCCCCAGTGCTGTCAAAGTGAAATGAGAGCATAACAAGAAATGCAAAATCTCCCAGAATTAATGGTGTACTGCAAAGTGCAAACGCACAGACAGATTAAGATTGCGCTGAGCTCTCAAGAGATGCAGACACAAAGGCACAACAATACCTAACCAGTGCTCACAAGTCACAAATCCAAATCTGGAAAAGAATACTTTTTGCCATTTGGGGGGTTAGTGCACGGCAGTAACGGTCCAATACCAGTAAAGATACCACAAAGCAGTATAAAATATTCATGTAAGTGCAGCGGATAGCAGGTTCACACTGCTGCAATTACTCAGTTTCACAATAAAATGTGTCTGATTTAATGGCACGCATGACACACACACACACACACACACACTACAAGTAATGCATAGCAAATTGAAAACCTTTAGTAATATAACCAAATGTTTTAAACAAACTGAAATTATACACTGCTGCACCACAACAATCAGCAAAAAAGTCAAGAATTGCTGAAAATATTACTGTGTGTACATTAATACAGTTATATAAGAAAAATATAACCAAAACAGAAAGACTGCCTTTTTCTCCGTTAATCTACCTACACCACAGATGCCCCTCCCCCGAAGCCCACTTCACAGTACACAGACTGGCTGTTCTAAATTAACATTAAAAATCCACACACAAACAATTAACACTCAATGATATGAGCACAGGAGGGTTTCCTACAATCGATGTACTAACTTTTGAGCAAAAAAAATGGCTCAAAAAGGCTTTTTTAACAGCTTTTAGAGGATTTGAATCACAATGTTCTAAAAGAAAACTGTCTCCATCTTCCACTACACACACACTGCATAGAACTGAGGCTGTGGAAAACAATCTAGAGCACATGTGACCTGCAATCCCATGAAGCACTGCAAAATTCACCTTGGAGCTCAATTATAAGGCAAAGTGATGTGAAGTACATTGATTTCAATGTACTTCGCCTTAAAATTGGTGGAGAAGTGGGTTGGGGAAGGCAGAATAATGCAAAGTCATTGGTTTCAATGGACTTTGCATTCCTCATTATAATGCGAAGTACTTCATTTTGCATTATAGGCACTTCGCGGATTCTGCGTTACTCTGCAAATCACTCCATGGAGCGAATTTCAGCCACTTTGTCCACCACTAGTGAGGACACAAGGATGAGAGAGCGCACTGGCAAAGCTGATTCAGACAATACAGCATTCGTCTATGTATAGCCTGCCTTAAGGGTTGTAGAAAAATGCTTACATGCTGTACTGTGTACAGTATTGTGAGGAGGGAAACCCAGGCACGGTGTTCAAAACTAACCTTACTGTCACTGCAAGAGTCATTGGGAAGACAAGGTGAGTTGCTAACATAAGGCAAATGGAAATGTTTCTGCCCTGGTTTCAGATTTTAAAATGTTATTTAAATGGAAGAAAACTGTAACAGTATACAGTACTGTAAGTTGGGCATTCTTCTGCTAGCGGTTTAACAACAGCAATGCAGAGTCAGAAAGTTATTTGAAATCCATTGCAGGTGCAGTTTCACTTTTTTGTAAACAAAAATACTGTTGACAATACTGCTGGCAATGGAATAATTGTGTAACAATGCAGGCAAGCAGTATGTGTGCTGGGGAGAGGTGAATGCAAGAGAGGGGAGCACTGAGCAGAGACCATGCAGACAGCAGCACAATTTGAAAAGAGAATGATTCAGAGCAGCAAAGAGGTCATTTTTTTTTTTATATTTCAAATCTACTGTAGTAATAATAATTTAGTTCAGTAAAGGAGTCTGTAAAAACACAAGGACAAGAGAGCGCACAGCAACCATAACAAAGTATGCCTCTAATTTCAAAACCCTATTGAAATACATTGAAGGGCATACCATTTGTCGAGCCAGACATTTTGCATCATTGCATGACACTAATTGGGGGGGCTTAATGCTGTCTCTCTCTCTGCATTACTGTACCGGTTGGGATTACTGTTTTGTGCTGACCCTCTCACGTGCCGACCGACATTAAGACTAATTTGCAGCCACAAAGCATCACCACATGGCTTACCCCATCTGCTCTCTTACACTTTCTCTGCAGGATGCAATGTCATGCTTCCCCCTGTCACCCTGGACAGAGGAGGGATGTGGACAAGAGAGATCAGATAGCATAGCACATCATGTCTCTATAGGCAGAGAGAAAGAAATTCTTTGCTTCATGTCACTGGTAAGGATACGCCCTCACTGACAGAGCTGTCACAAGTCCTGTGAGCTGCTGCTGCTGCTGCTGCTGCTCTGTCTCCCTCCCATGCTCTCCCACTTTGCCTACAACTTACTGCTGTGTGCAACAGACAATGGAGACAAACAAAACATTTGCCCAGACTGCCTCTTCACTGTCTCTCTCCCCTCTGTCCCTCTCACCGACACTCAGTTGTGACTGTGGTCAGTATTCCACACATGAGAGAGACAAAGAGATATACTCAATGACCCATTCCTCTCTCTCTCTCTCTCTCTGTCACACACAGACTCTCTCCAGTGTGTTACAGGGCTCGCTGTTGGACTGGGTGGGGTAGCCCCCATTGCTCCGTGTGTCCGTACTTCTGAAAAACTCTGTGACCCAGTGAGTGACCATGACTGTTAAAAAAACGTGTTTATAACCTACACGTCCTGCTCTCTCAGAACCATGCAGTGGTGGGAGCAGCCAAAATGTGGTGGGGGATAGCTCTCTACAGAAACATTCAGCACAGTTGCAAACAGTGCAGCCTTTACTTTGTCATTCAGTATCCTACCACCTCTGAAGATAGGGCTTTCCTAAATTGCTAGTCAGGGATCAGACATCACTCATCACTGTTGAGTTGGAGGAGGAGTGTTCTGTATTGCAAGAGGTGGCAGTAATCTGACATGAGCAAATTTGCGCTATTGCATTCCTGATCTGAGGAAAGTTGTGCTACTGCATTCCTGTACTGGTTCTGTAAACTGAAGAATGCTGGACCCACAGGAAAAAAATAGTGTGAGCCTAGGAATACATAAACCTTATCACGAGTCCGTGTATTTCTTGGACATTGTGATTGTTGAATAAAGTTTGGTCATTGAATTCTCGAATACAACAGTATGAAGAGAGAGTGATACTGAATAGTGTGAGCCTGCAAGCGTTCTGTTCCAATGTGGAGAGGTGCAGATTTGACTTTTGTCACCTCATGAGGTTGTTCGTTCGCAAGCTGCTTTTCTACTTCCTCGCAAGAGGACTGCAGAGCTCCACCCATGCAGCCCAAAAAACATTCCTGCCAAGTAAGAGGTCTTCTAACATAAACAACCTTCTACAGTACATTTGTTGTTATTTTCTTTTCATGCAGGATAGCTCAGCAGAGATACCTTATCTCTTTGTTAGGTGCCATTGGTGTCTATGGGTATAGAAATCCCTATAAATGTGTATGTGCCTTCATTGAATACATATTTTAGTTCAGCTAATGAAGGTGGTGGTGGTGAGGGGGCTATCAAAATGGACCAAGAGTCCCTTCTGTCCTTAAATCATGTTACTTTGTATCTTATTTTCATTGCATATCCTGTACAGTAGGGTCATGCTCCTACCACCTTAGTGGAAGTCTGTGAGACATTTCACAGCCCCATACTTTTATTGCTTCTCTGCAGAGAGGGTAAGACTGAGTGCCACCTTGCCTATTGATGTAGTACATTACACCTCTCTACAGCTGGTAAGACAGAAGTGTAAGTAACTTGCTCAGGGTTATAAATTGAGCAACTGGCTATGGTAAGATTTTGCCTATCGGAGTTAAAAATGCCCTTGTCCCTAAAGTTAAAGGCACTGGCCACATGGGTGAGTTCTCTGATGCATGCTGTAGCATGTAGCATGCTGTAGACTTTAAACCAAGATGGATAAACAGTTATTGACAACAGCAGAATTGCAGTGGCAATAGTAATAAATCCAGCCTCTAGCATTCACCCTCAAATGCACATGGTAGGGGTAGGAGAAATGGCTATTTCATTGTCCATTCCTTCCTAGCTGGTCATTTATGATATATTTTTTGGGAGATGTCTCTTCAATTACCACTGCTGTTGACTATAGAGTGCCCCAGTCATGTTGCTAATGTCATTTGAATCAAGTTTGCTGCCTGTAAGGAAGATCACTTTTCAGAATTACTTAGTTTTTCAACACTATATAGATGATACCCAGTTTTGTTTCTCTTTAGATTCTAATCAGTGCAGGCCTGTTTCTGAATGTATATGAAGTACAGAGCATTATTGAAGTGACAATACATAGTCAAAAGCTATAGTAGGCAAAGCTCTAGCTTGACAAGACAGACAAGATGTTTCTATGGTCATGCTTTTAGTTAAACAAATATGCATTGATTTGGATCATCGTATCAAAGATGGGATAATATTAAAATCAGATGTTAAGTTGCACAACTTGAATGCTGTTTTGAATAGCTCACTTTCAGTGGGGAACCAGGTTTCAGCAGTCATGACAAATGGCTTTTCCATGGCCACAGTGACTTGGCTGCCTTTATTCATGCAAGTCACATTTATTTGATCACCATACATTGCCATTACAATACAAATTCAGAGTGAAAGATATATAAATTATCACAACAAAGAATACAAAAAAAATCCATTGTCATGATACAAAATTCCAGTAAATAAATACATAGTTTCTTCAGTCTTGGAGCTATATAAAGTACTTGTCATTTAAAAAGAACCCCATCATCTCAGATGGTATTACTCATATCAGATGGAATGTTCAAACATTTTTAAATGTGAGTCCCTCCTTCTGTATCTTTGCAGTATAGTTTTACTCACCCTTCATATATAAGGACACCATTACACTCATCCAAATGTGACCCAAAGAGGGAGGCTTTAGCTAATGGCATATATCTAAATTTTTCATGTAAACAAGACAGAAGATCATTATGTGGGAGTAGTCCTGACATTGTTAATTTTGTAATCCCTCAGAGACCCATTTGTGTTAGGTATCATGAAGGCTCAAATTTGAGTCATAAAGGCTATCCTCCTATGTTTCACGTTTTGGCTTGAAGTATGGTTTGACCATGATTTATTTATTAAATTAATATATTTCATCACATCCTTTGCCACAAATTCAGTTTGAAGGTTCAAAAGTATCCTCCTTAGGCATGACATTATAAGCAAAATAGTGACCCAGAAAAGTATTTCATATTTTTTTATATTTAGGACAGTATAGAAATAGATGGGAGAGAATTTCTAATGCATCCTCTCTGCAACTACAAAATAAGTTGAACTCTGGTTCTTTATCCTTAGAGTATACATATGGAAGAAATTTGGATGGATAACATTCTAGTCTAAATTTTGTAAATGTTGCACAATCTTTTTTGTCCATGAGGAATAGTAAATAAGGTTCCAAGATGTGGTTTATTTTATTTGATGTAAACCATTTTTATAACTTTAACAGTCCACTCTTCACCATATATTTGACAGGATTATATCCTAAGTTTGTTTCTGATTAATAGAAACATAGAAACATAGACTTTGATGGCAGATAAGGACTGCTTGGCCCATCTAGTAAGCGCATTTCCCTACCTACAGGATAAGCTGCAGATCCTATTTAACCAACAGCCTATTTCTTCTTACCCCCCAAAAATGCCTTATGTCTGTCCCAGGCATTGTTGAATTCTCCCACAGTTTTAGACCCCACAACCTCCTCAGGAAGGCTGTTCCATGCATCCACCACCCTCTCTGTAAAAAAATACTTCCTCACATTGCCCCTGAGCCGTCCCCTCTCTATTTTCAAATTTTGTCCCCTTGTTCTCACACATCTCTTTTTCTGAAAGATGCTACCCTGTTGGATTTTGTTGATTCCACTGAGGTACTTAAAAGTTTCTATCATGTCTCCCTTCTCCCTCCTTTCCTCAAGGGTATACATATTAAGCTCCTTTAGTCTCTTCTTATATGGCTTCTCTTGCAGACCCTGCACCATTTTAGTTGCCCTCCTCTGGACTGCCTCCATTCTGTCTATGTCCTTGTGGAGATGAGGTCTCTAGAACTGGATGCAGTACTACAGATGGGGTCTCACCAACTATCTGTACAGAGGGATAACAACTTCCTGGTTTCTGCTGGTGATGCCTTTCCCTATACATCCCAGTGTCCCCCCAGCCCTCCCTACTGTCTTCTTACATTGCTTGCTAACCTTAAGGTCATCTGTCATGATTACCCCCAGGTCCCTTTCCATTTTTGTTGTTGCTACCCCCCCCCATGGTGTGATCTTCCCCTGGGTTTTTGTTTCCCAGGTACATTATTTTGCACTTTGTTGCATTGAATCCAAGCTGCTATACTTCTGACCATTCCTCCAACCTTGCCAAGTCCCTTCTCATCCTTTCCATGCCTCCTTGTGTATCAAACCTGTTGCAGATCTTTGTGTCATCTGCAAAGGGGAATACTTTTCCTTCTAGCCCCTCTGAAATGTCATTTATAAATACATTAAAAAGGACTGGACCCAGTACTGAACCCTGAGGTACCCCACTAGTAACACCTCTTTCTTCAGAGTGGACTCCATGTACAATTACCTTCTGTGTCCTGTTGTCCAGCTAATGTTTTACCCAGGCTGCCACCCTGGGACCCACTCCCAGGCTGGTTAATTTGACTATTAATCTGTTGTGTGGGACTTTGTCAAATGCCTTGCTAAAGTCTAGGTAGGCCATGTCCACAGCCCCTCCCTGAGCTACTACTTTGGTCACCCAGTCAAAGAAATCAATTAGATTCATCTTACATGACCTTCCCACTGTGAACCCATACTGCCTTGAGCCCTCTGCACCACTGGCCTCTAGGTACTCAACACTTCTTTCCTTCAGAAATGATTCCATCACTTTCCCAACCACAGAGGACAAACTGACAGGTCTGTAGTTTCCAGCCTCTGTCTTGCTCTCACTTTTGTGAAGGGGAAATCACATCCGCCTTCCTCCAGTCCTCAGGTACCACACCATCCTCCCATGGTTTGTTAAAAAGGGTAGTCAGTGGTGTCACTAGTCCTCTCCTTAATTCTTTTAGAATTCTGGGGTAAATTCCATCAGGCCCCATTGCTTTGTCCGCCTACAGTTTTAGGTGTTCTTTCAGAACTCTTTCTTCTGTGAAAGGACTGGGATCGACTCCCCCTACCCCCCTATCCAGAGTGCTTCTGTTAATTGGATTTGGCACCTCCCCCTCCTCCTCTTTTGTGAATACTGAGCAGAAGTACTCCTTTAATATCCCTGCTTTTTCACTGTCCCTCTCTGCCCACCCACCACCCATTCTTATTCAGCCTCATTATCCCTCCCTTTGTGTTTCTACGCTCCCTGATATACCTATAAAATGTTTTATCCCCCTTCTTAACTGAGTTAACTATATTTTCTTCAGTTTGGGCCTTTGCTATTCTAACTACCTCCCTGCTTCCTTCTGCCTTAATAGGTACAGTTCTCTGTCCTGCTTCTTCTGTGTTTCCTTATACTTCCTAAATGCTATCTTTTTCTCCCTAACCTTCACCACCACCTCTTTTAAGAACCATAGTGGCTTTTTCTTTCATTTTCATTTGTTTATTTGCTTCACACAAAGGCTTGTTGCCTCTATGATGGCAGTTTTGATGTTCCCCCATTGTTGCTCCACCCCTCCTTCCAGCCTATTTGCTAGTACTTTTCTAAGGCACTCTCCCATCTTGCCAAAGTCAGCCCTCCTGAAGTCCAGAACCCTCACTTTTGTGTGGCTTGACTCTGTAACTGAGTTTATTGTGAACCACACTGTTTGGTGGTCACTTGTTCCCAGATGGCTACCCACTTCTAGATCTGAGATCCTCTCGCTGTCCCCATTTGAGAGTATGAGGTCTAAGATTGCTCCCTCATGAGTGGGTTCCAAAACTAGCTGTCTGAGGCATGCCACCTGAAGGGCATCAAGAATGGCCCTGCTTTTGTATGTGGCTGCAGCAAAGCTGCTCCAGTTAACATCTGGCATATTAAGGTCCCCCATAAACAGTATCTCCCCTTTCTCTGCCATCCTAAGGATACCTTCTATCATATCCTTGTCCATTCCCTCTCCCAGATATGAGGGTCTGTATACAACCCCTGTGCAGACTGTGGTACCATTTCCAGTCTCTAAGGTGACCCAAAGTGCCTCCTCTCCTCCCTGTTTACTCTTTTGTTCAGTTGTTTTTATCCCTTCCCTTACATAGAGAGCTATTCTACCCCCTCTTCTCCCCTCCCTGTCTCTCCTGTAGGTTGTGTACCCTGGTATGTCAACATCCCAGTCATGGTTCTCCATGTACCATGTTTCTATGACTGCTATGATATCCAGGCATCCCTCTTCCATCAAGGCCACCAGTTCAGGGAGCTTGTTGCCCAGACTATAGGCATTGGTTCTCATTACCCTCCATTTCTTGATGGCCTTACCCCTTTTTGCCCCATCCCTGTCCTTATTGCCTTTGTCATTTTCTCCATTTACCCCTACCCTTCTCCCTATTGACATCTCTATCTTGGTGTTTACCTTACTTACTACCCTGATTTTTTTGGGGGGAGGCTAGGATTCCCTACTCCTCTCCAGTACCTCCCCCCATGGCTAGTTTAAATTCTTGCCAATGAAGCATTTAAACCTATCACCTAGGATTCTGGTTCCCCTCCTGGACAGATGCAGACCATCACACCAGTATAGGCCTGCATCCCTCCAGGTTGACCCCCTGTCCCCAATGAAGCCAAATCCCTGAACTCTGCACCAGTTTTTCAACCACTGATTGAATCCCATGGTGTGGAGCACCCTAGTCTCACCATGCCATAGACAGGCTGCACCTCCGCGAAGGTTATTGTGCATGCTACTTGTCTAAGACCCTTCCCCAACTCCACAAATGCTTTCTGCACTGCTCTGATCCCTTTCTTTGCCAGGTCATTTGTCCCTAGGTGGACAATGACATCCAGCTCCCTCCTCTGTGCAGTTGCTTTGGTGATCCTGAGGATTAGCTCCCTGTCCCTCCAAGCCATAGCACCAGGCAGGCACCTTACCTACCTCTCCCCTTCCTCCACCAGTTCTACCTTCCTAACAATAGAGTCCCAAACCAGCAGTTGTTTCCTTCCCCTGTGGGGTCCCATGCCACCATACTGTGGATCTCCTTTGTGGAGGTTCCCAGTATCCTCCTTGGTCTCCACTGTGCGTGCCTCCGTAGAGGAACCACACTTTGCCAGAACAGCATATGAACTGTGGAGAGATGCAACTGGAGGGATACACCTCTGTTCCACCACTCTCACCCTCCCTGAACCCACTGTGGTCCAACCGCTCATCTTTCTTGGCAACCTCTGAAGCAATGGCAGTGGCCCTGGTGGTCCGTGGGTGGGAGAGGGGGTCCCACAAATCCTGGCCAACTCAGCCTGGAGATTGGCAACCTCCTCCCTCAGCCCAGAGAGGTGCCTGCAGATGGGACAACACTGCATCCTCTAGAACATCTCCTGGAAGACAGCAGCTCCACAGCCACTGCACTGCACCACTCCTATCATGTCTTATTTCTGGCCCCCCAACTGTTGTTTGGAATACTTCCTCTTTCCTTTCTTTGTTTATTTTTTCTCCCTACTTACTTACTGCCTCTGTGCCCTTTAAGCTTCTGATCTTCCTGTTATGAGACAAGAAGTTCCTATATTTGGTGTAGTCATGAGCTATGACCACATTTTTCAAGGAATAAGTCCATAGATTTTCCAATTCCAATACTTGTAATGCAACCAGTATAACTTTTAACCAACCGGAGTTGGAATTGTTTTGTGTCCAGGTTATGCTTTCTTGGAGACATTTTAAGTAGTCTATTGTGATCCATTCTAGTACATTTTATTCAATAGCCAATCTTTGCTGCAAGGTCCAAATAACTTACATTAGTACATCCCAGTTCAGCTGTAACTATTGATGCTGGTATTAATATGGAGATCTGTGAGACTGTTCTACATAATTGTATACATGGTTTTTCAAGTTTTTCAATGCTGCTATCATAATGCACTTCTGCTGCAAAGAGGGCTACCAAATTTAACTTCATTTCGGTAGCTTTTAGGATTCACTGTGTATCTCCTATGCTTGGTGTTAAATCTCAAAAGGGCATTTTTTACTTGGGTTAACTTGTTTAGTGTATAGTTTGTGTGGTAAGTACGTTTATTGTTATAGGAAAAATGGTATCCCAGATACCAGTAATTTGTGACAATCTGAAGAAGTGTACCGTTATATTGCCAATGTGACTTTAGGCTGCGTTTTCATACTATCAGTATTTGTTTTTTTTATCTGTGTTTATAATTAAATATTTTTTGGAGCAATATTGTTGGAATAAATTCAGCTGGCTTTTTAATCCTAGAGGAGAAACTGAGATTATAAATAAATCATCTGCAAACATCAAGGTGGGTACATTTGTCCTGTTTACTGCAGAAGAATGTTATGCGCCTTGCTGCAGCAATATTGGGAGGTCATTGATGAAATGATTAAACAGAAGTTGTGCCAAAATGCAACCCAGCTTTACTCCCATATTGATCTTGAATGGATTTGAAATATTTCCCTCAAGGTTATATCTCATGGACATCCAATTTCCTGTATATAAATTTATAATTATGCTAAGCAATGTATGATTTATTTTTAGTTTATATAATTTATCCCACAACAGTGCTCTATGTATACTGTCAAATGCATCCTTAAAATCCACAAATGCCAGATAAATAGGTTGTCTTTTCTTGGTGTAATACTTTTCAGTTATGTGGTGTAACACAAATATTTGGTCAAGAGTTGAAAAAGATTTTCCGAAACCAGCTTGATACATGTTTAATATGTTTTGTTTATCAACCTACAAGTTCAATCTAACTAGCAAGAATCTTGTGAAGATCTTGCTCAGTGTATCAATTAGGTTAATTGGCCTATCATTTTGTGGTAAATTTGGGTCATTCCTTTTATAAATTGGGACTATTATGTTTCCCTTCCTTTCATGTGGTATAAAGTTCTCCTCTATAAGTCTGTTAAATTGGATTGCCATTAAATTACTCCACCATGCTACCTGTACTTTAAAAAGGAAAGGAGGAACCTTATCAGGTCCAGGTGCCTTATTTGATTTAACTTGTAAAATTACACTTGCTATTTCTTCAGGTGTGACATTTAGTGGAGAAGAGGCTTTATTTAATTTTTCTATTATTTTTGATTGAGTTGTTTCACGCTCTCGGTCATAAAATATCTTATAGTAGTACTGAGTCCATTCCAGGGGAGAAATATGTGCTGCTATGTTTAGAGCAACATTTCCTCTACCCTTAGCTACCATCAGACAAAACATCTTGCTGTCCTTTGATCTTATGGCCTCAAGCATTTGAGACACTTGTTTGGCTTGGAATAGCATATTTCGTTGAAATAAAAATGTTTTATATTCTTTTCAATAAGAATTTAGTAGATTATGATTTTCTATTGAAGGGGTTTTCCTTACATGTCTTATGAGACCTGCAAATCAAGATTTGTATCTTTTGTAATCATTGTCAAACCATGTGTCACAATTTTGTGCTGTCACAGTGTGATCTAGGAAAGGCAGAAAAGCCCCACATGTTTTTTGGACCTTTTGAAAAATGTCCCTGGCTGGCAACTCCAATGTTATATTGTTTACCTATTTGCAATTCTCTATTTTTTAGATATTGTCTGAACTGTTTGCCTCTAGTTCTGGAATAAACATTACCCTTCTTTGATTTTTCACTTCAATTTGTGGCCCACCATAAGTTTTGTAATTTGTTTTGGAAACTTTATTTTATTTATCAGCAAGCATATATACTTCTAAACTGTCATGATATTGTCATCTTTTTCATACATCGAGAGAGCAGTAATCATTAAACATCATCCTGCTATTTTGGTGTTTGTGAGACACTATTAAGTTCGGTCTTACACATTCTGCAGAAATTGGTTGTAAATCGTTTTAACAGAGTGCCTTTCTTGGGATGTCAACCCCCCTCCCACAACAAGGAGGAAGACCATCCACCCCCAAAAGTTAGAACACCAATGGCTTGATCAAATAAATTCATATCACACCCCATTTTCTAGTTATCCTCGCCTTCCTCCATTCCCCCCCTCCACTCTTATTTTCATCATGTCCAGGGACTTTCACTTGTAATCTTCTATTATTCCTATTTACAATTTTATCTTGTGATGTCCTTATTAACAGAGGGGAATCCTCATCTACATCCAAATCTGGAACCATGTTTCCTGCTTTGGTGTTAAAGTTGCCCATTGCCAAAAGCTCTGCCTCTGGTTGTGAATGTATTGCTTCCAGCAGAGAAGTTTCTAATTTCACCCAGATTTATTTTGCCGTGCTTACACGGCTGACCAAGCTCCTTCAGTGGAGTGTTGCAGAGCTTCCCCAACTCAAAAGTCGCTTGTCTCACAGATCCACACAGCCCTCCCTCAGTGCCGATGTAAGACGCGTTGGAGAGGGGCTGGGAGTCAGGGCAGTCGGTTGATGGAAGCACCCGATGGGGTGTTTCATGTGGGAGTGAGAGGTGTAGCCTGTCCACATGGCCACTTAATCCACTCACTCACAAAAGCATCCCCACACCTTTTGGGAATGCAGAGGAGAGCAAGGGGAGATGCTTACTGTGATTCAGTAAGCATCCATACAGTGGCATTTGCACCGCAGTAACATGAATGCTCGTAATATTCATTATCATAATATTCAGTATTCTGAGGGGGATGTAGCAGTTGCATATATACATCAGATCCTCACCCCATTGTATCAAGGTTATGATTAAATTTGCTAAATGTTTTATAGAAGATTTCATTTTGATTGTACTTGTTACTTTCACAAAAGTTGATAGTCCCCCTATTGGTCTAACCAATTTAGGTTTTGTTTTGATTTTTTTTTTGCTTTTGAAGGGATACTACTGTATCCTTCTCAATGTAGCTTTTCCATCATCCATGATTCTTGTAAGGATATTTTAAAGTAGTCTGACAGAAAATCTTTAAATTGGGGTCTACTGTATAATACTTCTTTGGTAGCCAGCTATATGCCAAGATAAAACAAACTATAATTCATTCTTCTTTTGCTTATCTATGGAATATTCCAGGGATACAGTCTACAAATTATTGATGAGTCACTCATACCCCAGATCAACTAGGCATTGATGATGATTCTGGGTATGTATAGTGAATCAAAGAGGCCTTTCAGCAGTTGCATTATGGTGCATTTTATGAGCTTCCTGACTATGATTACATAGACTGTTCTGTTCAGAATTCATTGATGTTTGATTTTCTGGCCATTGACAAAGTAAGATAGCAAGTCTATCCAGTGCATACGCTTCTGATAATATTAACTTATACAAAATGATGTTATGAAATGCAAAGGTAATCTGCCCTGGTTTGTAAAACCTTTCTCCCTTTTGACCCCATTTAACATGCATGTACCCCAGCTTTACATTATTGTTTATTGAAATTTTGTTGACTGAGTAGGCCCACTGCGACAAAAAAAGTCCCTTTCTCAGGGGTGAACCAGAGTTATTTACAGTCAATAAGAAATTCAAGTTTACAACAATACACCACTTTATATATAAAGACAAGGTAATAACACTTAAGGAATTTATTCCTTATTAATGAATGAGCTAATTAAAAGGAGTTAGCATAACAAAACTTGCCCAAAACAGGGACCAAAACAAAAGAAGCAAAAAAGAAATCCAAAACAATTCTGATCATAGGAGACTCCTTGATTTGGGGAGTTGATACCTACCACCAGCTAGGAGTAATGGTCAGATGACTCCACGGTACATCAGTGTGGAGAGACACTGACCACATTGCTAAAACTGTGCAGCAAGCAGGAGAAAACATAAACATCCTGGTACACATAAGAGCTAATGATCTCACCAGCCAGACAGTTGTGGAGACCAAGGAAAACCTGACCAGGCTGGGATACAAACTGTCATCCATTTCATCCAGCCTCTCCTTCTCTGAGATCCTGCTGGTCTTGGAGAAGGGGGCAGATTGACAGAAGGTCAGAGAAAGGAAGATAGGGGAGCTAAACATGTGGCTCAAGGGCTAAAGCAAGGAGAATGGACACACATTTGTAGGTAACTGGCAATAGTTTGGGAAGAGAAAGTTCTTTAAGTTCCATGGACTGCATCTGACTAAGGAGAGAGTCAGTGCATTGGGGCAGACATTTGATGTCTTTGCAAACTATTTAAACTAGCAAATGAGAAGGGGGGTGCAGCACCGAATATAATGAATGGGAAGAACACCCTTCCCCCCTCAGCTAGTGATCAAACAGAAGTTCAGCATGTTTGTAGTTCATTTGCATCACCAGGTGAGGAAAATGATCTGGCTCCACCATACAACCTGCAGTGGAAATGCCGAACCTCGCCCGACAACTAACACACCAAAATCTGACCAATGGAAAATCATGTACACAAATGCCTGCAGTCTTGGATACAAGATCCCACACCTCCAGGCAACAATGACAGAGGCTAAACTGGACATTGTAGCCATTAGCAAGACATGGTTCACCAGTAACCACATTTGGGAGACTTCAGTACCCGGCTATGTACGGTTCAGAAGAAACTGAGGTGAAAAAAGGGGGGGTGGAGTGGTTCTTTATGTCAATGAAAATATCAAAGCTACAAAAATTCAAGATACACATAAGGAGCCAGAAGAACTGTGGGTCACCATGGAAATAGGAAATGGGACAGCCATATGAAATATGGTTGTCTACAGGCCTCCAGACCAGTGGGAGGACAAAGACACATTATTGTTACAAGATATACTAAATTTGACAACTAAAGGGGAGGTTCCGATAATGGGAGACTTCAACATGCTGGATACAGATTGGTCAATACCAACAGGAACAATCCACCAGAACTAGAAATATGGTGGATTCTTTGCAGGTGCAGGGCATCAAACAACTGGTACAACAACCCACAAGAGACAGGGCTATCCTAGATCTAGTACTGACTAACGGCAAATGGATCACAGATCTCTGGGACAAGGTCACCTGGGGGCCAGTGACCATCACATGGTATGGTTCAATTTGGCCACTAGAACTAAATCATCCCATTCCAAGGAAAAAATATGGGACTTCAGAGGAGCTGACTTTGATAAGATGGCCAATAGAGTTAAGCTAGCCTTGGCAAGAAGAAATACAGGTGAGGGGATACAGGCAAAGTGGGCACACATTAAGGATGCAATACTTGAAGCAACATCACATTATGTTAGACAGAAAAGCAAGAGCAAAGAAGGAGGAAACCACTTTGGTTCTCAAAAACAGTAGCAGGAAAGGTCAGAGCCAACGCCAGGCCTTCAGGAAATATGAGGTAATGCAGAGGGATGAAGATAGGGAGGTATACCAAACTTCCCTAAGGGAAGCAGGGAAGGTAGTAAGGCAGGCAAAGGCCCAAACTGAGGAAGCACTAGCATGAACAGTAAAAGAAGGGGACAAGATTTTCTATACATACATTAGTGAAAGGAGAAAGTCCAGAGGGAGTATTGCAAAGATAAAAAGGGATAAGGGGGAATGTGTGGAGGAAGACCTAGGAAAGCATCTATCCTAAATAGATACTTCTGCTCAGTATTTACTGAGGAGAAGGTAGGGCATGGCCCACAGCTCAGCACCATGGACACATGGGGAGGGAGGTGTGCACTAGTCCCTCCACAAAAGAAAGGGTCCTACAAGACCTCACTAAGCTCAGGGTGGACAATTCAATGGGACCTGATGGTATACATCCCAGGGTACTAAAGAGTTAAGGGTAGATATAGCAGAACCATTATCAGAACTGTTTAGTGAGTCTCTGAGCACAGGAGAGGTCCCAGAAGACTGGAGAAGGGCTCATGTGATCCGGCTCCACAAGAGTGACAGCAAGGAGGAGGCAGGGAATTACGGACCAGTCAGTCTTACCTCAGTAGTGGGCAAGATTATGGAGGCACTCCTTAAGGAAAGGATAGTGCAACACTTGGAATCCATAGGACCACACGATCCATGACAGCATAGGTTTACAACAAGAAGGTTCTGTCAAACTAATCTCATAAATTTCTTTGACTGGGCAACCAGAGTTGTGGACAAAGAGGTTGCAGTTGATGTCACCTACCTTGACTTCAGCAAAGTTTTCATTACTGTTACACATAGAAGATTGATTAATAAGCTGGGTAGGCTTGGGGTGGGTCAAAAGTTGGTCAACTGGGTGGCAAACTGGTTGGCAGGCAGAACACAGAGAGTGGTGGTAAATGTTATACAGTCAGAAGAGATGCAAGTCACAAGTGGGGTACTTCAGGAATCAGTCCTGGGGCAGTCCTCTTCAATGTCTTCATCAGTGACATTGCAGATGGACTGGAGGGTAAGGTTTGTCTGTTTGCAGAATGACACCAAGATCTGCAACAGAGTAGATGATCCAGATGGGGTGGTTAGAATGAGAAAAGATTTGATAAACTGGCAAAATGTTCAGAAGAGTGGCAACTTGGGTTTAATGCAAAGAAGTGCAAGATCATGCACATAGGGAAGAGAAACCCTGAAGCAACCTATAGGTTGGGAGAGTAGTTGCTGGCAGTCACAAGGGAAAAAAGAGACTTGGGCATCATCATCACAGATGACCTGAAATCATCCAAGCAGACCACTAAAGCAGTAGGTAAGGCTAGAAGGATATTGGGGTGTATTAGTAGGGG
Organism: Neoceratodus forsteri; assembly: GCA_016271365.2. Classification (NCBI taxonomy): domain Eukaryota; kingdom Metazoa; phylum Chordata; order Ceratodontiformes; family Ceratodontidae; genus Neoceratodus; species Neoceratodus forsteri. The sequence continues at coordinate 802,297,450 of CM057454.1, forward strand.
TTTCACAAGTCGTAAGAGGGAGGTAAAAATTCCTCTTTACATGGCACTGATTAGGCCCCATCTGGAGGACCGCATGCTGTACTGCAGGTCACACCTACACAGGGACATTAACAAAATGGAGGCAGTCCAGAGAAGGGCATCCAAAATGGTGCATGGACTGCATCAGAAAACATATGAGGACAGATTAACAGAGCTCAATATGTATACCTTAGAGCAAAGGAGGGAAAGGGGTGATATCAAAGCATTCAAACACCTTAATGGTATCAACAAGGTGAAAGAGTCTAACATGTTTCTATATAAGAAAAATGGCAGAACAAGAGGATACAGCATGAGATTAGAGAGAGGCTAATTAAGGGGTTGTGAGGAAATTCTTTTTCACAGAAAGGGTGGTGAATGCATGGAACGGCCTACCTCAGGAAGTGGTGGATATGAATACAGTGCAGGGCTTCAAACAGACATGGGATAGGCATAAGGGAGCAATACAGATGAGTATGAATAGATAGGCTATTGACAGACTAAAGGCCTATGGCACATTGATAAGGTAGAAAAAATGGGCAGACTGGATGGGCCTAGCAGTCCTTATTTGCCGTCAATTTCTATGTTTCTGTGTCAACTTCTATAACCAGTATGCAGGAAGGGAGAGTGCATAAATCACATTCATAATACTTAGGAATGGTTAGAGTACCTGCAGTGGATAGATAGGTAGGTAATAGTTTATTATTGACAAGTTATATCAATACAAAAAGAAATAACATACAAAAATACATCTACTAAAATATATACATTAGCATAAAATACACACAATCTATGCATACTGCACTCACCATTTTAAAAACAGGGGTGTAAGCGCTTATATAGCCCTCTTTCAACAATCATACTTCTTATATTCAGTAGTCCCCGTGAGGGTTTCAATCCATTAATCTTCTCTTGCCTATACTTACTTTATTTAAATATTTTGAATTTTTAAATGCACTTTCTGTTTTTCAATAATTTTCATAAAATACACTACTTTTTCCTGTAGCATGTCAGCTTGCTTGCACATGGAATGGGGTTAGAGTTGGGCCTGATGAACCCCATGGCACACGCTGATGTCTGCTGGTGTGTGGAGGATGGGGTTGGGGGTGGGATGGTAGGGGGTTAACCATAGCATTGAATTTCAAAACTTTTGTCACTGTGACATCAACCATAACTAATGCAGTAATGTTTTTTTTACAATGAATATATATCTATATATATATGGGATATGCCACCCCCCCCCCAGTGAAAATATCAGCAACATTTTCATTCTTGTGCTGATTGACATGGAGAAATCACTTGTGGCTTCACCACTCGTGATTTCATCATGTCAATCAGCACTTGAATGAAAAATATCAGCAGCATATAAACAGCATAATTCACATCTATGGTACACCCCCTTTATACCCTGCAAATTTCAAGCCAAAAGACCAAAACATTTATTTACAGTGTAATGTACCTTGTAACTGGTATGTGCCGTGCACTCCCACCAAACTGGCCATTTGTGCATAATGATATGTGTCTGTGGATGAAGCCATACAGCAGCCCCACAGTACTGAAAAGGAACCCTTGTAACAGTAATTTGCCAATATCTCAGAAACCGTAAAGCCTAGGAAAAAAATTCAACTGCAGGTGCAATCTATGACTTCAAAACTTCATCACAGGCAAGTTGTACATAGTGAAAAATCTGTATCTCATTTTGTTTTTGAGATAAGGGCACAGAAAGGCCCCATAGGTGCTGCAATGTTATCCTATGGGAAATTCCTCACCTTCAGAACACTGTCACTATGGGCTTGTTGAATGTTTTGGGACCAAACCACCAAAAGGCTCATCTTTGGGACCAGGGCTTGCCACCCTGCACATTTCAGCCCCAAAGCACAATCCACCTTGGCACAATGGAGTGACAAAGAAAACAACACATTGGAAAATGTGTTCATGCAGTGCTTTCTCGATAACTTGTGTTCGCGGAACTCCTATCTCTATAATGGGAATGTTGTTGCACACAGAAAAAGGTTGTCGAGGTTCCTTTTTTTATTGTGATTATTGCCGTGGTAACAAAAATGTTGTTGCGACAACAAAATGGCAGAATGATGCAAAAAGTTTGAAAAACATATTTCCAGACCACCTGGTGAAACACTAATGCCAGAGTTATATTCCTCAGGGCCCGATTAGGTAAACACAACTGTTGGTATTTACCAAAGAGCATTATTTTTTGAGTTACAACATATTTTGTCTCTTGCTAACTGAAAACAAGATGGCAGCAGCAAGAAAACAAATTCAGGGAACATGACTACAAAAGTGTGATTAAGAAAGTTTTTGCAATGCACATATAAATTTTCCCATAGGCTATAATAGGACATGAAAAACTTGAATAACTTTTGAACGGATTAATATTTTTTCACCAAATCTTCAAAAGGTACCAGTTCAACCCAGGCCACATATAGACAAGCAAATCTGAATCAACTCAGATGCATTCTTCAGTCCATTATGCCCAACTGAATAATGCAAAAAAGTTCTGCAACGGTATATCCAACAAGAACGCAACTTTCCAGATCCACAGACCTATGGCCTGAGGCTGCGCAAGCAAACTTTTAGGTAAATCAGGCAAACTGTTGCAAAATTATTAAAGTGCAAAATTTGGGGTTTAACATTAAAGTGGCTCTCAAACCCTAACTATACTTGCACTATTGTGCAGGTGTAATATATATATATATATATATATATATATATATATATATATATATTTATAAAATGGGTAAGAAAAATCAGTGAACATCCAATATCCTTACTGGCTGAAACATGTCACATGACTGTGCATTATTCCACAATGACCACACGCCTCCCAGTACGACCGCATGCCTAAGCTACTTTCCAGCCCTCAAAACATTCTCACCAGCAGTGTGATCACTCCACACCTGAAACAGATAGGCACCACATACACATACAACTGCTGCTACTGGCACACTCAAGCTGCCACCCACAGGCATTAGTAAATATACTAGTTCCATACTGTACCCACTGTTGTGCTTGATCCTTCCATTCATTTAAAAAAAGGCATGTAAAAATCTAATTCTGCCTGCCATTTACACAGTCTCTTAGCACAAGCACTTTCACATTTATACTGTAAAGTAGCATGACCGAACAGTCTTAATACCATTAAATAATATGGTGGCAGATGTCCATAAACCTCCCTGTGTACAAAAAGTAAGAGGACTTAGATTTTTTGAACTTACTTCATCTTCAAGAATTCCGCCAGGAGAGGGGATCGCAGCATTTCATTTCATGGTCGAATGTTCGATCGAGCGACCTTCAGCAGTCGTTATTAAGCTCAGAGGTCCTTCTGCTTGCATGGTCAGTGTGTCTCATAAACAGTTTTTCTTATTTCTAACAGCATGAAGCTGTCGACTATAGGCAGAAGAGAATGAGTAGCTCAGTTTCAGTTAGTTAGATGGAACCCAGAGCGAGGTTGCTATAGCAACCCCGGCTCTGGGTTCCGGCTTCACCTGTAAAGCTGCCGACTACCGGCTATGCTCATTCTCTTCTGCCTACATTCAGCAGCTTCATTCTGTTACTTAAATGTAAGAAAAGATAACATGAGGGACACACCTTTCTTCATTTTTAAGCAGAGAGGGGCTTACTCTGAGCATGTAGCAGGTTGTGACTTTCTGCTTTAGACATCGCTCCATCACGGAACATTCCAGCCATGAAAGTGAAAGTACTCCACGGTCGCTCCCCTCTCCCTGAAAATGGAGGGAACTTTCTTTTACAGAAATGAAATAAGCTCAAAACATCTAACTTCTCTTATTATTTTGTACACAGACAAACGTATCTAAAACCTCTACCACCATATTATCAACTGCTACATTTTGACAAGTAAAGTGAACATGATTCCCAATCATGCTCCCTGTCCTCTCCCTACAAACATTACCTTCTTTTACAGAAATAAAGTAAACTATTTATTTTTCCAACCCAACCTTATCTTAAACCTCTGCCAGCATATTATTTAGCAGCCAGCGACAAGAACTACTTTTTCCACCCTCACCCAAAAAACTTTGTGGTTATTTTATAAGATAGATAACTCGATTGCTGGCATGCTTCGATATACGCACACCTTTGGGTGGTTGAACACACTGCCTGCCGCCTTGTTCATCACAACGATACCAAGGCATGTGATATCAGAGCACATGACCGCACACCCTAGATGTGGTTATTTTATTATATATATATATATATATATATATACATATATATCTATATATATTATAGTGGCACAGTAGTGCCACTATAGCTAGGGTTGAGTACCCCATTTAAGGTTAAATCTGAATTTTTTCACCTTTATAGCTTTGCAATTGTATGATGGATTTGCCTGAAATTTAGAATGCATGGTCTGGTAATATAGATCTCTGGATTTGCCAAGTTTCGTTATGGCTGGATGTACAGTTGCGGAGCTACAGAGTGCCAAAAAAAAAAAACAAGCATAAATTATGGGGTTTTATGCATTTCTTTGCTCGTGCCTACAGCCCGCACAGTTTGTGCGATCATCCAAAAACATCAGGGAACAGGCAGCCGGGGTCCCCGATGTGCCCTTCAAAAAGTTTGTGAAAAAACATTAAATGGTTCAAACGTTATTCAAAAAACACTGAATCCCACTATAGTCTATGGGAAAAGTTAAACTATGTAAAAGTGTCACAAATGAAGTTTTTACTGTGGTAAATTACCCTTTTACTTCTGCGATTTAGTAATTTTTTTTCAGTTGGTGGTCAGAAAAAATGCTTTGCATTTAAATCTGGACACTCTAGGGACACAGTTCTTGTTGTGTTCACCTAGTCGAGTCCTGAGGATGCTAGCCATGTCTTTTCTTAGAGTAAAACACCCTAGAAATATTTGTTATAAATTTTTGTAAAAAATAGCGCCACAAAGTACTTTCACAAATGCGATACTTTTGTGTTTGTTTTGTGAAAGTGTTGTGATTTGCAAAAGTAAGTTGTGACACTGTGCCCAAAACAATAGGAAATCTTTGCCACCCTGCTGCAAAACAACAGTTTAGTCTTTTGGGCTGCAATTAGCAGGGAAGAAAGCCAACATCACACAGATGTGCCTTTTGGTGGTTTGTCACCAAAATATAACAGGGCTGCAAAGTAACGGCACTCCAAAGTTGACAATTGTTCCCATAGGATAACATTACAGCATCCGCTGTGCCTTCCGGGTCCCATATCTCGAAAATGATTCGAGATACGGACTTTTTGTCTCAAAAATTCTTAGTCCCCCACTGGGGGTTAGGTACAAATCTAGTCCGAAAAGTCGTAAATAATATGAGATTTTAATTTTTTTTCTACGTCGTACGGTTCCTGAGATATAAGCAATTTAGTATTCCAAGTGCTCATTTTCCTGTTCAAGGGCCACTATTATGCCCACATTCTTTGTATTCACTGTGCTTCTGGATGCACCTCTTTTGAACACAAAGCATGTCCGTTTGCATTACTGTTACCATTAGCATTTGCGTTTACGCTTCCTCTTGCATTTCCTTTACCGTTTGCATTAGCGTTTCTGTTTGCATCACCGTGTACATTACCGTTTGTGTTTGCATTTGCATTACTGTTACCATTTGCATTTTTGATACCATTTGCATTACCATTTCCATTTGCATTTTCATTACCATTAGCATTTGTGTTGGTGCTTGCATTTCCGTTGTCGCTTGCATTACTGTTTCCTTGTGTGTTGCCATTGCCATTACCATTTGCATTTGTGTTACCATTACCGTTTGTGTTTCCGTTACCATTTATGTTAACATTTTTGTTTGTGTTTACATTTGCGCTTTCGTATCCATTACCATTTGCATTATCATTTCCATTTGCATCAGCATGTGCTTTACCGTTTGCGTCTGTATTTGTGCTTGTGTTTGTGTTTCTGTTTGTGTTACTGTTACTGTTTCTGCTTGCATTTTTGTTGCCATTTGTGTTACCATCTGTGTTTGGTTTCACGTTTGCGCTTGCATTTCCATTACTGTTTCCGTTTGATTTTGCGCTTGCATTTGCGTTACCATATCCGTTACTGTTTCCTTTCACATCACCATTGGATTTACCAATTCAGCTTGCTTTTGCATTACCGTTACTGTTTGTATTCTCATTACCATTTGTGTTACCATTTGAGTGTGCGTTTCCGTTACCGTTACTGTTCTCATTACTGTTACCATTTGTGTTACCTTTACCATTTGTGTTTCCGTTACCGTTTTTGTTAGCATTTCTGTTTTCATCACTGTCTGTGTTACCATTTGTGTTTGTGTTTTCGCTTGCATTTGCATTTCCATTACTGTTTTCTTTGGTGTCACCATTGCTGTTGCTGTTACCATTTGCATTACCATTTGCATTTCCATTACCATCAGTGTTTGCATTTGCGCTTGCGTTTCCGTTGTCGCTTGCATTACTGTTTCCTTGTGTGTTGCCTTTGCCATTATTGTTTGCATTTCTGTTTGCGTTTCCATTTCCGTTTGCATTACCGTTTGCATTTCCGTTACCGTTTGCTTTACCATTAGTGTTTGCATTTTCATTTGCACTTACATTTCCATTACCGTTTTCGTAATAGTTTCAGTTTGTGTCACCATGTGCATTACCGTTTGCGTTACCGTTAGCATTGCTGTTTCCTTTTGAGTCACAGTTGGCATTACCATTTGTGTTTGTGTTACCAATACCCTTTGCTTTTCTAGTACCATTTTCATTCGTGTTTTTGTTTGTGTCACCATGTGTGTTTACTGCTGACATTTGTATTTGGACTTGCATTTGCATTTTTGTTTGCATTACCATTACCATTTTCATTTCCATTTGCATTACCATCTGTGCTTGTGTTCACATTTGTACTTGCAATTCCATTACCATTTGTGTTACTGTTTCCGTTTGGTTTTGTGCTTGCATTTGCATTACCGTTTGTGTTACTGTTTCCTTTCATGTCACCGTTGGCGTTACCGTTTCTGCTTGCATTTGTGTTACCATTATCATTTGCATTTTTGTTATGATTTGCATTACCATTTGAATATGTGTTTCCATTATTATTACTGTTCTCGTTACTGTTACCATTACCATTTGCGCTGGCATCACTGTTAGCTTTACTGTTCCCATTAGGATTACCATTACCGTTGCTGTTACTGTTGGTGTTACTGTTACTGTTAGGGTTATTACTCACAATTGGGATGCATGGTGGGAGCCCAGGGCCCAAAGGGACCCACACTCCCACCACCACATACCATTCACTATTTATAGTGGACATTCTCAAAGAGAAGGGAAATTCATGGCAAAACACTCAGTTAATGCATCAGTTAAGGTTGTTCCATAATGAAAAAATTGAGGAAATTTGGTGTTAGGGTTGCCAACCCTTGTAGCCCACACCCACCCCACCCCCACCAACAGGCATCTGGGTGTGCATTGGGCTCATCAGGCCTAACTCTCACCCCATTCTCCTATACTGCACCACCTCAGCTTATTTGCACATGGAATGGGGTGAGAGTTAGGGCTGATGACCCCAATGCAGACCCTGATGCCTGTTGGTGGGGGTGGGGTGGGTATGGGGTGCAAGAGGTGGCAACCCTAACACTGAATTTCCTTGCTTTTGTCACCTAGGAACAACCCTAACTGATGCATTAAACTGAGTGTTTTGCCATATATATGTATATGTGTATATATATATATATATATATATATATATATATATATATATATATATTATATTATGGCAAAATACTGCATTTAATGCATCAATTAGGGTTAAGGCAATAAAAGTGATGAACTGAAATGTTAGGGTTGAGCTCCTAACACCCCAACACCCCATCCTCCACACACTGACAGATGTCAGAGTGTGCCATGGGGTCATGTGGCCCAACTCTTACCCCATTCCATGTGTAAGCAGGTTGACATCCTACAGTGAAGGAGAATGGGGTGAGAGTTAGGCCTCATGACCCCATGGCACAACCCAGTGTCTGTCAGTCTGTGGAGGATGGGGCAGTGGGGTGTTGGGGGGTTAGGGGCTCTGCCCTAACATCTCATTTCCTCATTTTTGTTACTTTAACCCTAACTGATGCATTAAAAGCATTTTTTTGCTATGAATTTCCTTACTTTTTGAAAATATGTAATATAACTAGTAAATCACAAGAGTTGGTGGGAGGGAGCACTGACCCTACAGGCCCTGTGCTCCCATGTACACATAAGTACTGAGCCATACAGCAGCCCTATATGGCAAGGAACACTTGTAACAGTAGTTTGCCAATATGGCAGGAACCGTAGCATGTATAAACAAATTCAAGTGTGGCTGTAATCATGACAGTGAGTTGCCCACATTACATAAATCAACTGAATCCATATCTTGCATCGTTTACAAGATATAGCCACCAAAAAGTGCTGGAAATGCACCCTTGGAACCCTTGTGACACTAATTTGCCAATATCTCATGAATTATACAGGCAACAGAAAAAATTCCACTGCAGGTATAGTCTGCAGTCAGCAATCTTGTTCCAGTGATCTAAGCCACCAGTAGCAAAATGTCTGTATCTCGCTTTGTTTCCGAGATATGGGTGCCAATAAACACAATGGACACCACAATGTAATCTTATGGGGAAAATCTCAACTTTGTGATGACATATCTATGGAACTGCTTAATTACCCAACACCTAAACAGTATAATTCACACCTGTGGGGCATCCCCTCAATATCCTGAAAATTGCAAGAAAAAAGACCAACCCCATTGATTAGCAATGCAATGGTAAACTTTTTATATCTTTAAAAATTCCTAGTCCACGAGGTAGCAAAATCCTTGGCTGTCAAATCAATTCCCGTCCTCGAGGTAGCAACAACGCTATCTGCGAGAAATCCTCGACTGTCAGATTTTGTCCATCTGGTCTCTAAGTGATGGACAAAGATTTTGCTACCTCGCAAAAGAGAATTGGCTGACAGACTAGGATTCTGCTAGCTCATGGACTGAAATTTTGTCAACTGATGAAAGAGGATTAAAAAAAAACAGTCCTGGTCCTTGAGCTGACACTTTATGATGGATTTGCCTGAAATTTTGGAATGCATGGTCTGGTACCATAGATCTCTGGACCTGCCAAATTTTGTTATGGGTGGATGTACAGTTGCAGAGCTACAGAGTGCTAAACAAATTCATAAATTATGGGGTTTTGCACTTTTCTTTGTTAGTGCCTACAGATCACACGGTTTGTGCAATCAGTTCAAAATCTTCAGGGAACATGTAGCCGGGGTCTCCATTGTGTCTTTCAAAAATTTTGTGAAAAAAATATTAAACCATTCAAAAGTTATTCAAAAACACCCCCAAACCCAGCACCCATGCATACAACCCAATCTTAAGTCACTCAAATGCATTCTTCAACAGCTGGTGGAGCCTTGCTCTCCGACCAACTCATCCATTTTTCCCTAACATCACAGTACAAGTACTGAATATCATATGTATTGGTGGGACCACATTTTGCTGGAAGCGTGGGGCCCTTTGTGCCACATGCTCTCACCAACTTGTCCACTTCTGCCTAACATCCCACTGCAACTACTGATTATCATACGTATTGCTGGGAGCACATATTGGTTGGAACATGTGGCCTTCAGGCACCACACTCCCACCAACTTTTCCATGTCTGCCTTTTTGCCCCATGCTCCCTCCCACATTGCCCAGCACTCCATAACCACATACATCTCCCATACATTTTAAGCTCTCATATACCTTATGAAATCTTCCTACACACCCAAATATATGCTCACCATGCCTTTCACAACACATAGAAATGTTTTCCCAGTAACTATAATGAACGTGCACCACAGCTCAGCAACTGTGACTGGCACCGACACAAAAATTGACACAATCCAATATCTATGATGTCTCTTTGTACATACCAAATGTCACGCAAATTATGCAAACAGTTCAAAAGTTACTGAAGTGAAATGAACCAAATTTTCATTCACTGGAGTGGAATAATTCTGCACCTGTTTACATTTCACACACCTAACCACTGAAAAGTAAGTCTATGGCAGTAAGGCTAGCTACCTATAAATTTCAAGCCACTAGCCAATGCAGAATACTATCCACAAAACATAAACTGTGTCATGCAATATCTCCACAGCAAATATAATTTCTGACACCTAATCATACAATTCACATCTACGGAACATCCTCTCAACACCCTCCAAATTTCAAATTAAAAGACCAAACCATTTCCGAGATATTTAACTTTAAAGATTTTGCACCTTTAAAAATTCTTTGATCACGAGAATCAACTGCGAATTCACGATCAAAGATCATCTTTGATCATGAAGGGACATCTGATCATGAAATTTGGGCTATCTAGTCCCTCCCAGAGACATTTGTTCCAGCAAAAATCTGGCCATCTCATCCCGTCCACACGAACGAAGCTCACAATCAAAGAATCTCGCAATCAAAGAATTTGCAGGCTCGCGATCAAAGAATTAAAAAACATTAAAACTTCATTTTTTAACACAACTACATTAAACCACAGGCATGGCTTGATAGAGGGAAGATTCCTGAGCAAAACCCATCCTAATTTGACTTCATAAGTCACCCCTGGTCTGAGATATTTGATTTTTTCCAACTGAAAAATCTGTCCATCTCGTCCCTCCCTCATGAAAGAAGATTGCAATCAGAGAATCTCATGATCAAAGAATTTGCAGGCTCAAAATCAAAGAATTAAAAAACATAAAAACTTCATTTTTTAACACAGCTACATTAGACCATAAGCATGGCTCTATAGAGGGAAGCCCCCTGAGGAAATCCTATCCAGGTTTTACTTCTGAAGTCACCCCTGGGCTGAAATATTAATTTTTTTCCAACCCCAAACTGAAAACAAGATGGCAGCCATCACGATCAATAAATTTCTCATGATAAAAGATTTTTTGATTGTGAGCCTACAAATTCTTTGATCATGAGGAGTGACCAAATGGCCAAAACACCATTCTTCTTCCACAAAATAACCATATAAATTTTCCCATAGACTTATAATGGGAGCTAAAAAGTTTAATCACTTTTGAATGGATTAATATTTTTTCACCAAACAAAAAGTGGCATATTCCTTGACCTAAACTCTTTCTATGTGCCACGATTTAGACCAGCACTCCACATGGTGGCCATGCAGCACTACAAACAAAATCCAAAATATTGCCTACAAAAGTGGTGAAAAGTGCATTTTTCAGTGGTTCACTGCTCAAAAACTATACAATCCAACCAAAATGCAATTTGGCATATCAAAAGACCTACTATGCTCCACTGCACATGCCAAATTTCATGCAAATCTGTTGAACGGGTCCAAAGATATTAATGCACAAAATTTCAACTTTCACATTAAAGTGCCTTCATGACCCTAATTATAGGGGCACACTCGCACCCTTATTATTTATATATATATATATATATATATATATATATATGTATATATAAAATACTGGTGCAGTTGCACCAGTATAGTTTGCATAGTTTGGGTTGAGTAAGCAGTTCAATGTTAAACCCTGTTGCTAGCTGTGCTTGTAGAGCAGAAAGCAGCTAACTAAAAGAAGCTACATTTTCTTATTAATTTAAAATGTATGCCTCAGTAGGAGTCAGTGTCTGTTGAGATTAAGTAGACAGATACTTTATTAGAAGTAGAAGGGGTCTTATTTAGCGTTAAAAAAAGAAAGAAAAGAAAGAAAGTCAGTGTGTGTTCTGTGCTGGGAAGGGTACTGTATCAGCTGACTTTGCTAAACCAGTAGGAGGAAAGAGAGCTTAATTGGGGGTGTGGCTTAGACACTAAAAGCAGGTGACTCAAATTACAACTTCCTGTTGCTAGCCTTTTTTCTTATTAATTGCCCTCCATCCCATCCTAAGCCAGTTCTACTTTTATAGCCACTGGATTTGACTGTCAACAGGAACTTCCTGTTTGGCAGTAGGAAGGGAAGGATCATAGAGAAACATTGGTTTTGTCAACCCTGAAGGAAAAAAGTAGCTCAATCTACCCCCCCCCGCTGCTGGTGGTCTGACACTGAGCAAGGAAGAAGGAGGCTACTGAAGGAGCTAGGAAGTTGCTGTCCCAGAACAGGAAGGGTGAGAGTTGTAAGGAGAGGAGAGAGTAAACATACAGAGAAACAGTAGAGGGGACATAAAATAAGACATGATAGGAGTGGTGCAGTGCAATGGCTGTGGGGCGGCAGTGTTCCGTGAGACATTCTGGAGGCTGCAATGCTGCCCTATTTGCAGGCACCTCTCTGGTCTGAGAGAGGAGGTTGCCCATTTACAGGCTGACCTGGCTAGGATTCATGAAACCTCCTCCCCAACCCAGGGACCACCAGGGCCAATGTCACTACCTCAGAGGTTGCCAACAAAGAGGAGAGGCTGGACCAGGGTGGGCTCAGGGAGGGAGAAGGTGGTGGAACAGAGTTGCAACCCTCCAGCTGTACCTCTCCACAATTCATTCGCTCTTCTGGTGGATAGTGGTTCCTCTATGGAGGCACCTGCAGTGGAGACCAAGGAGGATGCTGGGAACCTTCACAAGGAGACCACAGGAGGGTGGCATGGGACCACACAGGGGAAGGAAACAACTCCTGGTGGGGGACTCAGACATTGGGGGGTAGAAATGGGGGAGGAAGGGGAGAGGAAGGTAAGGTGCCTTCCTAGTGCCATGGCTTGGAGGGACAGGAAGCGAATCTTCAGGATCGTGGGAGGAGCTGCACGAGGGAGGGAGCAGGATGTCATTGTCCACCTAGGAACAAATGACCTGGCTAGGAATTGGATCAGAGCAGTGCAAGAGGAGTTTGTAGAGTTGGGAAGGGGCCTTAGACAAGCAGCGCATATGGTAACCTTCTCGGAGGTGCTGCTGTCTATGGCAAGGGTGATGTTAGGGCACCTCACCAGGGAATCTCAATGAGGGTTGAAAACTGGTGTGGAGCTCAGGGTTTTGGCTTCATTGGGGACTGGGGAGCCACCTGGAGGGATGTAGACCTATACTGGTGTGATGGTCTGCATCTGTCCAGGGGAACCAGGATCCTAGGTGAGAGGTTTAAATGCTTCATTGGCAAGCATTTAAACTAGCCAAGGGGGGAGGCACTGAAAAGGAGCAGGGAAATCCCAGCCTCCCCCCACAAAACATGGTAATTAGTGAGGTAAACACCAAGGTAGAGAAGTTATTAGGGAGCAGAACAGAGGTAAATGTAAAAAAAGGCAAAGGCAGTAAGGACAGGAATGGAGCTAAAAGGGGTAAGGCTATGAAAAAGTGGAGGGTGATGAGTACCAATGCCCGTAGTCTGTGTAACAAGCTCCCTGAACTAGTGGCCTTGATGGAAGAGGGTTGCCTGGATATTGTGGCAGTCACAGAAACATGATACACAGAGAACCATGACTGGGATGTCAACATACCAGGATACACAATCTACAAAAGGGACAGGAGGGTAAAAGAGGAGGAGGAGTAGCTCTCTATGTAAAGGAAGGGATCAAAGCAACAGAACTAAAGAGTAAACAGGGAGCAGATGAGGCACTCTGGGTCACTCTGGAGACAGGAAATGGCACCACAATCCACATGGGGGTTGTATATAGACCCCCATCTCAGGGGAGAGAATGGACAAGGAAATGATAGAAGGCTTCCTTAGAATGGCAGAAAAAGGAAAGATATTGTTGATGGGGGACCTGAATATGCCAGATGTTAACTGGAGCATCTTTGCTGCAGGCATATCCAAGAGCAGGGTCATTCTTGATGCCCTAAAGGGGGCATGCCTCAGACAGCTAGTATTGGAACCCACTCGGGAGGGAGCAATCTTAGACCTGGTACTCTCAAATGTGGACGGAGAAAGAATCTCAGATTTAGAAGTGGGTAGCCATCTGGGAACAAGCGACCACCAAACATTGTGGTTCACGATAAACACAGCCACACAATCAAGCCATACAAAAGCAAGAGTATTGCACTTTAGGAGGGCTGACTTTGGGAAAATGAGAGAGTGACTCAGAAAAGCACTAGCAAACAGGCAAGAAGGAGGGGTGGAGGAACAATGGGGAGTAATCAAAACAGCCATCACTGAGGCAACAAGCCTTTGTGTAAACCAAATCAATAAAACACAGTGAAGGAAAAAAACACTATGGTTCTCAAAAGAGGTGGCAGGGAAGGTTAAGGAGAAAAGGATAGCATTCAGGAAATATAAGGAAACACAGAAGGAGCAGGACAGAGAACTTCATCAGTTAAAGCAGAAAGAGGCTGGGAAGGCAGTCAGAATAGCAAAGGCCCAAACTGAGGAAAGGATAGCCAATTCTGTTAAGAATGGGGGATAAGACCTTTTATAGGTACATTATAGAGCGAAGAAAGACCAAAGGAGGGATACTGAGGCTTAATAAAGGGGAGGAAATGTGGGTAGAGGGTGACTGTGAAAAAGCAGGGATACTGAATGATTATTTCTGCTCAGTATTCACAAAGGAAGAGGAGGGGGAGGTACCTAAACCAAACAAGAGAAACACTCTGAAGACAGGGGTCAATACCAGTCCATTTACAGAACAAAATGTTCTGAAAGAACTAATAACATTGAAGGTGGACAAAGCAATGGGGCCTGATCGGATTCACCCAAGAATTCTAAAAGAACTAAGGGTAGACTAGTGACACCGCTGACTACTCTCTTTAACAAATCATGGGAGGATGGGGTGGTACCTGAGGACTGGAGGAAGGCAGATGTGATTCCTCTTCACAAAAGTGGGAGCAGGACAGAGGCAGGAAACTACAGACCAGTTAGTTTGACCTCAGTGGTAGGGAAAATGATGGAATCACTTCTGAAGGAAAGAATTGTTGAGTACCTAGAGGCCAGTGGGGCACAGGACCCAAGGCAGCATGGATTCACAATGGAAAGGTCGTGTCAAATGAATCTAATAGATTTCTTTGACTGGGTGACCAAAGTAGTAGACCAGGGAGGGGCTGTGGACATGGTCTACCTAGATTTTAGCAAGGCATTTGATACAGTCCCACATAAAAGATTAATACTGAAGTTAGCCAGCCTTGGAGTGGGTCCCAAGGTGGTAGCCTGGATAAAAAAATGGCTAGACAACAGGACGCAAAGGGTAGTAATAAATGGAATACACAGTGAAGACAGGAGGGTTACTAGTGGGGTACTGCAGGGTTCAGTACTGGGACTGGTCCTTTTTAATGTCTTTATAAGTGACATTGCAGAGGAACTGGAAGGAAAAGTATGTCTCTTTGCAGATGACACAAAGATCTGCAACAGGGTTGATACACAAGATGGAGTGGAAAGGATGAGAAGGGACTTGGCAAGGTTGGAGGAATGGTCAAATGTATGGCAGCTCAGATTCAATGCAAAGAAGTGCAAGGTAATGCACATGGGAAACAAAAACCCAGGGGAAGCGTACACAATGGGGGGTGAGATACTGACAACAGTAAAAATGGAAAGGGACCTGAAAGTAATTATATCAGATGACCTAAAGGTGGGCAAGCAATGTGAGAAGGCAGTAAGGAAGGCTGGGGGGATACTGGGATGCATAGGAAGAGGCATCAATAGTAGAAAACAGGAAGTTGTTATTGCTCTGTACAGACAGTTGGTGAGACCCCATCTGGAGTACTGTGTGCAGTTCTGGAGACCCCATCTCAGCAAAGACATAGACAGAATGGAGGCTGTCCAGAGGAGGGCAACCAAAATGGTGCAGGGTCTGCACCAGAAGACATATGAAGAAAGACTAAAGGAGCTTAATATGTATGCCCTTGAGGAAAGAAGGGAGAGAGGGGACATGATAGAAACTTTCAAGTACCTCAAGGGAATCAACAAAGTCCAAGAGGGTAGCATCTTTCAGAAAAAGAGATGTGCAAGAACAAGGGGGCACAATTTGAAGATAGAGGGGGACGGCTCAGAGGTAATGTGAGGAAGTATTTTTTCACAGAGAGGGTTGTGGATGCATGGAACAGCTTCCCTGAGGAGGTCGTGGAGCCAAGAACAGTGGGGGAATTCAAGAATGCATGGGACAGACATAAGGCAGTCCTAATGGGGGGTAGGAGGAAGTAAGCTGTTGGTTAACTAGGATCTGCAGCTTATCTGTTAGGTAGGAGAATGGGTAGACTAGGTGGGCCAAGCGTTCCTTATCTGCCGTCAAATTCTATGTTTCTATGTTTCTACCCAAAATTTTGAAACCTTAATAATTTTTCAACCATTCAATGGATTTGCAGGAAATATGGAATGCTCTGTCTTGTATGCTAGATATCTTGATCTGCCAAGTTGTGTGTTGGTCAGACTTGTAGTTTACATGCAGTGAAGTGGTGAAAAATTAATTTTTTGCCTTTTTGGCACTTTTTTACAGATTTCTACCCATCATACTGCTTCCACACCATTTGGTATTTTAGTCTGAAATGTTCAGGGTAGAAAGAGGTTTGGATAAAGAATAATCCAGCATTGGTTTGGTGAAAAAATATTAATCCGTTCCAAAGTTATGCAATTGTGACATTTCAGGTTCTGAGCTCAGTTCACTCCAAGATTTATATGTATTTTTTGTGAAAGAGGATTTGGCTCGTGATCAAGGATTTTATCAGCTCATGAATGGGGATTTATAAAATCCCTGTTCATGAGAAAAAATTATTTGTTCATGAGCTGCCATTTTGTTTTC
Source organism: Neoceratodus forsteri (assembly GCA_016271365.2). Taxonomy (NCBI): domain Eukaryota; kingdom Metazoa; phylum Chordata; order Ceratodontiformes; family Ceratodontidae; genus Neoceratodus; species Neoceratodus forsteri. Next base: position 802,314,076 of record CM057454.1, read on the forward strand.
ATTTTTTCTCCCAAACAAAATGTGGTAGCTTGCTCCACGGGTGACTTCTTGTTGTAATAAGGCATGGGTTTTGTTCAGGATGATGCCCTCTTCAAATCTTTACCTTTGATTTGCCTAATTTTGGCTAAACAAATGGCAGATTTAAATTTTAAAATTCTTCATTCATGACTCTCTTCCGATCCTCATTCGTGAGGTGACAGAATCCCCATTCGTGAGCCGACCCCTTTTCGCGAAGTAGCAAAATCCTTGATCGCAACTTAGGGACCAGATGGCCGTTCTTGCAAATGAGGATTGGCTTTCAAATGGGGATTTTGTCACCTCGAGAAAGGGGATTGGATTTTTGAATCCCCTTTCATGAGCTGATAAAATCCCCATTCGTGAGCTGACAAAATCCCCGTTTACGAGCAATCCCTATTCGCAAGCTGACAAAATCCTTGATCATCATTTCGTGACCAGGTGGCCATTCTCTTGAATGAGTATTTGCTGGATGGGGATTTTGACACCTCACGAAAGAGGATCAGCTTTCGAACGGGTATTTTTCAGCTCGCGAAAGGGGACTGGTTTTTCAGTTCCTTGTTCGTGAGCTGTCAAAATACCTGTTTGTGAGGTGTCAAAATCCCAGTTCACAAGCCAATCCCCTTTTGTGATCTGACACAATCCCCTTTCACAATTTAGGGCTAGATGGCCAAAATCTGACAATCAAGGATTACTCGCGAACAGGGATTTTGACAGCTCGTCAACAGGGATTCTGACTCCTCATAAACTAGGATTTTAAAAACGTTGCCATTGCACTGTAAATAAATGGTTTGGTTTTTTGACTTGAAATTTTCAGGATATAAAGGGGATGCCCCAGAGATGTTAATTTTGCTATTTAGGTGTTAAAAAGTTAATCGGTTACAAAGATATGCCATCACAAAGTTGAGATTTTGCCGTAGGATAACATTGCAGCACCCATAGCAGCATTCTGTGCCCATATCTCAGAAACTATGTGAGATATGGATTTTTTGCTACCTGCAGCTTTGTCCTAAGCATGCCTGGAAGTTTTGAAGTCATAGATTACACCTGCAGTGAAATTGTTTTCCTAGGTTGCACGGTTACTGAGATATTGGAAAACTAGTGTTACAAGGGTTCCTTGTCAGGCCTGTTGGGCTACAGTACGGCTCTGTTGTTATTTGTAAGTGGGAGCACAGGGCTCAGAGGGCCCACACTCTCACAGATGCATGTCATTATGTACAAATTACAGTTTGGTGGGAGTGCGGGGCCCTAGTTATGTTACACTTTTTCAAAAAGTAAGGAAATTCATTGCAAAACATCATTAATGCATCAGTTAAGGTTAAAAGCAACTAATGTGGCTAAATGAGATGTGGGGTTGAGCCCTTCCTCCTCATCAAGATCCTCCACACACCGAGATGATGGGGTGTGCCATGGTGTCATGAGGCCTAACTTTCACCACATTCTGCTTTACTGTAACATGTCAACATGTTTACACATGGAATGGGGTAAGAGTTGGGCCTGATGACCCCATGGCACACCCCAGTGTCTGTTGGTGTGTGGAGGATGGCGTGGTGGTGGGGTGGTGGGGGAAGGGGTTATGGGCTCAACCCTAATGTCTCATTTCCCCACTTTTGTTGCTTCAACCCTAACTGATGCATTAATATTTTTTTTGCAATGAATAGATAGCCAGATAGATAGATAGAGAGAGAGAGGAGAGAGAGAGAGAGAGATATTGGTAATTATGGTATCTCAGGATAAATACTGTGAAATTTTTGATAGTGCCGAAAGAGTATGATACAGAACTGAAAGTAAGCCTGATATAAAATGTCTTTATTGAATATTAGTCTTCATACTGGACTGGATTATGCTAATTGTAGCCTCCATACATTGTCCTGTGGCTATTACAATAGGGGTTAGGGGAGAAAACAGCATTGGGAGTAAAGGGAGGGAGCATAAGAACATAACTAGTGAACACATAAACACAACTAAGCCAATGACTTGTGTTATGCTTACAGGGTATGAATTTCACTGTTGTCTGGATATTGGGGCATACCCCCAGCTATGCTGCGGAGATATTTCACTTATCTGCAGACCTATATCATGTGCTTTCCCTGAGGTGCCCTTTCTGGGAACTTCATGTTTGTCTAGAGAGTTAGCCCAGTCCTGTTCGATCTATGGTAGTCAGCTTGGTTATATCAGTGGTCCTTTCAGATAGATACTGAAGGTATGGGTCCCACTTCACTTTATATTCCACTATAGTATTTGTGTTGAGATGTGAGAGCTTCTCAAATAGGGTTCTGAGTGAGAGGATATTGTGCAGTTCAGTTAAAGCTAGGATTTCAGAAGTGTGCCATCTCCACACTATAAGATGTTTAGCTTCTATGGAGATGACTGATATTCATTTCAAGGCTGAAGAGAGAATATGCATATCTGCATCAGGGATTCCCAGAATAAATAGTTTGAGGGATAGGTTTATAGGGTAGGCAAGGACCTTGCCTAACATTCTGGCAACGTCTGTCCAAAAGAGTTTTATATCTGAGCAGTTCAAAATAATATGAAGTAGATCTCCATTGGGGGCCCCACATCTCCAAGAGTTGTTACTTGAAACCAGGTGTGCTTTGTGCAATACTGCTGGAGGGCAGCACCATAGGTGCAATATCTTGTTTTAAATTAACTGCACCTTAGGGTACCTAACCAGTTTGTGTGCTGAACACCAACAGAGATTCCAGTCCATCTCCTCTGGTCACTTGCTACAGCTGTTAGCACATTGTGCTCTGACTTTGGTTGTGGGGTCAGGCATATGGTTTCTTATGCATTGATATATGTTACCTGCTCTACTCTGGTGATGTCAAGCCCAGATCAGTCATGGGTGTGAGGTATGATCTGGTCCTAGTGCATTAAGCATTGTGAGTGTATGTTGGACTGCACTTTTGATCTGTAGATAGCACAAGAATCCACTCTGTCAAGGCCATAATTGATTTGTAGCTCCTAGAATGATTTACTTGTGGTAGAATGTGGCATGAGGAGATCACCCAGGACCTTAATATCCTTTTGTTCACAATGTTTCCTTTTGATAGGGGCCGTATCTACCATAATATTAGGGTTATCCCACAGGGGAGTGTAGTTGAAGTGGGCAAGGGGGGTGGCCAGCATCCTCTGAATATTTCCCCATACCAGAAGAGATGGTCCTATGATGGAATGTGACCTGGTGGCTTTGACCCAGGATGAGTACAGGCATGCTGCAGAAGAGCCACCCAGTCATTGCAATGCCTCTATGTCAAGCTAAATAGGGGAGTGTTGTGTGGAATGAGCGAGCCATCTGATTGTCTGAACAGTCTTGAATGCCCAGGCATAGGCTTTGAACTATGGCAGCCCCAGCCCCCTTTGTTTCAGTGAATTTTACGTTTTGCTCTACTATAGTGAGTGGTCTTCCCCACCCATAGGAATTCTCTTAAAAGCTTATCAATCTGTTTGAAGTATTTATTAGGAATTATAATCAGTAAGTGGGCTAATATATGGAATATTTTAAGGGAAGTGATCATTTTGAGGGTCTCTATTTTCCTAGCCATGGAAATATGCTGAGGTTTCTATTGATCACACTCAGATTTAAGCTCCATTATGAGGGGAATAAAATTCTGCTTGCATATCTTATTCATCTGTGGTGTGGTGTGATCTTAATGCCCAAATATGTTATAGCAGTATTTGCTCATATTAGTCCTAAGGGATGCATTATGGTATCTGTACACCAGTGGCTAAGGGGTAATGCTTCTATCTTTGTCTTATTTATCCTAAGACCTAAGAGTATTGTGAAAGTGGATAGGAGATCAAAGAGATGGGATGTGTACTCAGGAGCATGGATCGATAGGACCAGCAGGTCATCCGCATATAGCAACACTTTGTATTGTTGTTTTGTAGCTTGAATTCCCTGAATCCCCTGATGAGCCTGAATGACTTCTGCCAAGGGCTCAATCACTACAAAAAATAAAAGAGAGGAGAGTGGATATCCCTATCTGGTCCCTTTGCCCAGGGGAAAGGCATGTGAGAGAGCGGAACTGGTGAGGACTTTTGCTAGGGTGCTGGAATAAATGGTTTGCACTTTGTTTACTAAGTCTGGCCTGAATCCCATGTGACTGTTTACAAAGTCTGGCCTGAATCCCATGTGACTGAGAACCTCATAAAGATACCCCCACTCCATGGAATCAAAGGCCGTTTTGAAGACAATTGCAATGGCGGGTGAGGGAATGTTTTTAGCTATGTGGATTAAATTAACTAGGATTTGCATATGATCAAAGCGGATCCTGCCTTTAATGAAACCCACTTGTTTTTTTTTCTTTTTGTCAATGAGGAAGTGCACTAAACAAATCTTCCTATTTTAAGGCATGACCCGGGAAGGGGGATACAGCTGAATGCCAACTGACCTTGAACTAGATTAAGCTTTGGTGGTATTTTAGTGAAGAGGGTAAATTTAGCCAGGGTACAGGGGGAAATTCCCCTACTGGTCAGCAAGGGGAACCCTTGGCTGTTGAAGGATGGCTGAGTTAGTCTCAGGACTGGCAAGCACTGGAATGGATGTGCAGCTGATCGGGGAGTCTGTCTCATCCTCTGCTTAAGATTTACCAGAGACAGAAATTTTTTTCAATGCTACAGCTACTGATGGTGTAGATGGAGTGGAAATAATGCTGGAATCAAGAACTGAAGGAATATGTGGAAAGCCAACCGAACCTAACATTGCAGACCAAGAAAAAAAACAGGACGATACTACGGATGAAAAAACATTAGAGCAATTACTGCTACTTGAAGAACAAATATACCTGCAAAAGAAACAAGAACTTTTGGGTAAATTTAAACTCCAGGACATGGAGAAAGTAAAGGAGACCTTGCATGATGATGCAAGAAAAGAGCACTTGGTATCCATGGAAATGGAGCAAACAGAGGCTCAACATAAGCCGTGAATTGTGTTTCACACAGCAGGACAGGACCAGAGTGAAGCCACTGTATTTTCATTCACCACAAACACAGAAAAGCGGCAAACTGAGCGCATAATGAAAAAAGGAACTCCCAGCAAATTAAACTGGGCTGACACACCAATGACAGACACCAGCCCTTGGTCAGTCGAGAAAGTTTTGAAAGCAGCCAGCTGGGTATGATCTCCAGATACACCGAAATGGATTTCTGGCTTCACACCTATAAAGATCCCAGGAGTTTCCGTGGTATTGGAAAACTTAAAGCACACAGTGAGTAATGCAAATAACTTAAACGCTGCAGGAGGAATTCATTTTGAAAATTTACAGCCTGCTAGATTATCTGAAGGAAATAATTTAACAGGTGGTGGGGAAGTGCACTCCCCTTTACAGTTATCATCTGAGCTTGAACTAACTCAACACCCAGTACTGGCAACAATAAACTGTGATGGTACAGGTAAGCATGAGCAAGATATCACAGAAGACAGGATGAGTGACTTTTCAGATGTTTCAAACATACAAAAATATTCCCAGACAACTTAGAAATCAACCCAGCATTGTAGAAAATGTTACAACGCAGTCTGACCAGAATACCACACAGAACCTGAGGCCCTATGCCTCTTGTTTTCAACAGACTGTATATCCAGCTAAAAGGCATAACGTTGAAAGATTAATTTATAAAGGAGGTCTAGAATATTTTCCAGACAGGGTTTATGTAGGTAAAACATTGTTGAAAGACAGTATGCATTTTAATGTCACAGATCTATATGCATTGATTCATGTTTCAGGGGAGGACATATTTGACGTTGGTTTTAAATTAGTGAGTGGTCTAGATAAATTCTGGGCAAGATATCACCAAGTCAAGAAAATGGCCTCATGGACCCATTTTGAGGTGATTCCTCTAACCAGACCAGCCCACTAAACTATAACAGTCCTTTTTAGGAATGAGGGAGTAAGTGTTACAGACCTTCTCTTTTGGTTACAGGTCACCCGAAGGCCATCTTCGACTCAGAAGGGATTTGGACGGGAGGGAGGAAAATCCGGGTCATTTTGAGAACAGAAGATGAAGGGATATAGCATTTACCAAACTGTTTCTTTTTAGGGCGGGATAGAGGTGTACTTTTGTATGCGGGTCAACCCAAAATGTGTTATAGGTGTGGGCAAGCAGGACTGTTTGTCAGAAAACAGGACACACCAGTGGCCAGTGCAGAAGTACTGTGAGATGCAACCTGTGTGGGAAGGAAGGTCACACATATGCAGCTTGTCCAGGGGCAGCCCATAGGAAGCCATCTACAGCAGAAAGTGAGGAGCAGCAACTCCTAGTTACCTTGGCCCAGCAAGAGCATAACAAGAAAATTGCAGAGAAGCATCCTGTGTTTTTCCCTCCTAAGGAGCAGGCTGTAGCTAGTAATCTAGAGAATATAATACCAGAGGACATAGACCCAAACCCTGAGATGAACAAAGGGGAATAATTCCTCTGCACACAAAGAATAGTACAGACAAAGACGTAGATAACAACAGAGATTACATTACAGCCAGTAGGACAAGAACAAACTCCAAATAGCTACATGTCCCCCAACCCCCACCAAAGATGGAAGAGGTAGCTGAGAGAAGGATGAATACCAGAAGAAGACAGACTTGGTTTCAGCCAACACACACAGTTCCAAAAATCACTTCGATAAACACTCCAAACAGATACCAGGCACTATTGGACACTGAGACTTCAGATAATGAGTCTGTGTATTCTTCTTCGGAATTCAATCTGCAGGATGTACACAGACAGAAAAATCCAAGACAAGAGAGACAACTGCATGGAACAAGCATAGGAAAGGGAAAACAAAAAATCAAAAATGAAGCTAACTACCATGAGAAAATATGCTACCTAAGTCACCACCATATCTGGTTTTAACATCCAATGTTAACAGTATTAAAAATAAACTAAAAAGGGGAGTGGTTTTTCACATACTGCAATCCTATTCACCTGGAGTTTTTCTCCTACTAGACACCAGACTGCACATTAGAATGGAATTAACAAAATCAACAAAAGAATGGTTTTCAGGGATTTCATATTGGTCCATTGGCCTGGATCGTTGTTCAGGCGTGGGGATCCTCTTTCATAAACTTCAGCCGTCTGCAATAAAAATTCTTGACCTTGTGCCAGGGAGGGTACTTATGCTCGATATTAAATTCATCAACATATATTTTTGGATCATTAACACATACCTGTCTTGTTCCCATACTCAAGGGCCCAGAAATTGCTGCTGGTCAGGAGTCGAGGTCTTCCCCAGCATCTCATCCAACCTGGGTGGTGTTATGTAATGCTAGGTCCACCAAAAACAAGACAGCTATTATAACTGATCTTGTCGAAACGGTGGACCTGGCAAGCATCACCGAAACCTGGCTGGATGAAAATGCAGGCCCAGTAATGGCTTCTGCAGTTCCAGCTGGGGTTTTGGTGATTCACCATCCGAGGTTGGATAGTAGGGGTGGGGAGTAGCCATCTTTTTAAAGACTGAACTATGCCTTGTGGATGTTCCAGTGGGGATCACCAGATATTTTGAGTGTGTTATGGGTGAGGGTGTAGGCTGCAGGATAATCCTCATCTACTGTCCACCAGGTGATGGGGGTGTATTTCTGCAGGAGATCGTGTTCATCATCGATATGATGTTGGAGTCTCCCAGATTTATAATTCTGGGGGACTTCAATGCCTGGATCAATGATGAACTCTCACAATTTGGTCAACATCTCCTCCAGTTAATGACAGCACTGGGCCTTACACAGGTAGTTACCTCCTCTACCCATATAGGAGGTCACTCATTGGATCTGCTGTTCCTTCTGGGGTTGAATATCACTGACTTGAGGGTGGAACCAGTCGGTTGGTCTGACCATCACACATAGGGTTTAGTTTTGGGGCCCCCCTAAATGGACCTACCCCTTTGGAGATGGTCTGGTACCGCAAGTTAAGGGGAGCTACCCCAGATGGTCTATCGGTGGTACTGGGCCTATCGGGATTGCTGGTTGAAAGCATGAGTCATGGCGATCTCATGCTAGCCTATAATAAGGCAGTGGGAGAGGCCTTGGACTTGATTGCTCCTGTTCGTGTTCAACCACTCACACTTCGCCCAAGGTCCCCTTGGTTTGATGGGTCCTTGAAGGAGCTGAGGTGGGTTGGTCGAAGGCTGGAGAGAGTATGGTGGAAGTCCGGCCTGGATGCTGACAGGCTCATATTGATGGAGCACTGTAAGGGCTATCAATCAGAAATTACTCATAAGAAGGCAGAGTTCCTGTCCAGGGATATTTCTGCTGCGCAGAACCAACCGGCTCAACTTTTTCTAACTGTTGACAGATTGTGCAATCCAATCTGTCTCCAGTCCAGAAGAGTTTTTTCACAAATTGAGTGTGATGAGCTAGCTCAGTGTTTTGCAGATAAGGTTGCCAGCATCAGGTCTGGAATTGGCACTGCTCACTCTATGAGAGGTTGCGGATGTCGATGGGAGGTGGTGAGCATCCGGTCTGTCTGGACAGATTTTCGCAGACCAGAAATCATGGACATTGTGAAGATTGTCCAGACTCTGAGCCCAACCTGTTGTAGTTTGAATCTGGGCCCAACCCCCCCTCCCTTTTAGTGGGTTGTGTAGATATTATCTGCCCAATCTGAGCTGAAATTGTATGGAGATCCTTGGAGAGGGGAATCTTTCCAGACCCCCTACAGGAAGTGGTCATTCAACCAATCCTTAAAAATCCTCTTTGGATTCTGTCAATCCAGCTAACTACTGACCTGTCTCTAACCTTCCCTTTGTGGGGAAGGTTATTGAGAAGGTGGTTGCACTGCAACAGACAATCACTTGGAAACTCACAATGGCTATGAAGCTCTCCAATCTGATTTTAGGAAGAGGCATAGCACAGAGACTGCCCTTGTTCGGAGCCTCTCCCATTAACAGAGGGGGTGCCCCAAGGTTCAATACTTGGCCCCCTTCTCTTCTCTCTCTTCACAAATGATCTCTGTAATCACTGTGGGGGGAGCTCAGTGGTACAGTATGCTGATGATGCAGTCATCTACCGGACCTCCACCAATCTGGGGGAACTCTGCTCTGGGTTTCAAGATGACCTGAGATCCCTAGAGGAATGGCTTGTCATCAATAGAATGGTTATTAATCTGAATAAGACTAAGGCCATGCTGTTTGGCCCACGAACCCTCAGTCATGACAGAAGCCAACTCCTCCAACTGACGACCACCTCAGGCAAGGGGCTTGAGGTGGGTGAATCAATAAAATACCTTGGCCTCACTCTGGACCAGGGCTTCACCCTCAAGGAACACGTAGACCAGGTAACCAAAAATATTCATGCCAAACTCGGGACCCTGTACAGGTTGAAAGACCAGTTGATAACAGCAGCCCAGGCCTCCATCACCACTAGTGTTCTGCTCCCCACCATTACCTATGCAGCCCCGGTGGTCCTGGGAGCAGCTAGACAAGAGATAAACAAACTACAAGTTCTCCATCATAAGGTGGCTCATTTCACCACACTATCCAGCCTTAGGACCCACCATTGTGACACTTTGTCCCAATTAAACTGGCCCTCCTTGGATGCCAGTCTCCAGTACCCCCTAATCTGCCTCACCTATAAACTACTCAGCTCCTCCCCTCCTCCCAGCCTCTCTGGGCTCATTGCCCACAAGAGCAACCCTAGGCTCCTCCGTACAACTGACCGGACTCTCCTCGCTGTACCCAGGGTTAGAACCAAGGCGGGTGGCAAGTCATTCTCCATTACTGCCCCCACCCTATGGAACTCCCTGCCCCCAGGTGTCCAGGAAGCTACCTCCTCCAACACCTTCTGCACTAGGCTGAAGGCTCATATGATGGCCTCCACAAAGTGCAATTGCTAAATGTAAGGGACTCCTAAGCGTAACCCAAACATTCAGAGCTTTCTATGCACATTGGGCCTTCCCCTCATTGCCCCCCCCCAACCAGGGAAAGTCCAATACTGAATACACACCATTTGTTACCTGGTGAATTGCTTTGATGTATTACCTCATGTTATGTGACTATGTGACTTATGTAATGTACTTTGCTATATACAATCCTTTATAAAATTTGATGCAACCCCCAGGTCGACCCTGAAAAAGGGACTTTCAGGACCCAGTGGGCTCACCCAGTTATCAAAATTTAATAAATAAATAAATAAATAAATAATAAATGTCCTCCTAATGGCCGGAGATTGAAAGGTTCATACTATCTTGGCCCTTCTCGATCTGTCAGCAGCATTTGACACTGTGGACCATGAAGTGCTTTTGGAAACCCTGCGGTTCCTTTGTGGACTGTCGGGTACAGTCCTCAAATGGTTTTGATCCTTCCTCGTGGGTAGGTCTCAGAGGGTGGTCACCAGAATTTATTCCTCTGACTCCTTCCCCCTGTCCTGTGGGGTGCTGCATAGTTCCAAATTGGCACCCATGTTGTTTTCAGTGTACATGCTGCCATTAGGAGATATCATCAGATGATACGGCTTGAGTTTTCACTGCTATGCAGATGATACGCAGCTGTATATGTCCTTCATGCCTGGACCAGGTTGATGCAGTCTCTATGCTAAATAATTGCCTCTCCAAGATCAAAGATTGGATGAGGTCAAGTTGGTTGAAATTAAATCCGGATAAGACTGAGGTGCTGGTTGTGGATCCAGGTCACCTGGGGGCAGGTCTTGGAGCTGGGCTCATGTCAGGCCTGTGGCTCGATGGTGTCCATCTTATTACCTCAGGATGGGTGCGTAACCTGGATGTTATTTTTGATGATGACTTGACCCTGAAGTCGCAGGTGTCAGCCGTGGTCAACTCCTCATTTTATCATCTGAGGAATATCGCTTGGGTGAAACATTTGATTCCACTGGGCAACCTTCCAACATTGATCCATGCCTTCATTACCAGCCATCTTGACTACTGCAATACCCTCTACCTAGGGCTGCCTGGGGTTGATATCTGCCACCTGCAGCTAGTGCAGAATGCTGCAGCAAGGCTGTTGACTGGTACATCCAGGACCAGTCATATTATGCCTGTGCTGCGCGAACTGCATTGGCTGCCAGTTCAGTGGCAGATCACCTATAAGGTAGACTTGCTTACCTTTAAAGCCCTACAAGAACAGGGACCCGACTACCTGAAAGATCTCCTGACTCCTTACTCCCCCAATCACCCTCTCCGATCCACCAATGAGGGATTGCTAGAGATTCCCACAGTTTGTCTTAAAACATCAGGAGCTCCTGCTTTTTCATTTGTAGCACCAACCTTGTGGAATTCTGTACCTGTTCGGTTAAGAGAATGCCTGACCATTAGCAGTTTTAAATCTCTGCTGAAAACTTATTTGTTTTAGTTCGCATTTGCGCTCTAATTTTTAAATTAAATGACTGTTTTTAAAATGTATTATATTATGGTTTATGCTGTCATTTTACATTATGTGCAGCACCTTGGGTATGAAAGGCACTATATAAATAAAGGTGCTTTGCTTTGCTTATACGCCCCTAAGATGAAAGCTGAACATACAGCTATTTTCAACAAATTAATCCATATTTGCACACTGTTCAAAATGTTATTTGGGGTGGGGATTTTAATTGTGGGCTAAGTAAACTTGACAGAGGATCAGAAACAACTACTGAGAAAATACTTGGGGATATGGTAGCTTTAAATACTGCCATATGTATAGCTAATTTAAAGGATGCACTTTTTGCACATACTGATAAAAGAGACAAGACTTTTTTTTAAGAGGGAATCTTTCTACAAGAATAGATATCCTCTTTATCTCTAAAGCCCTGAGAATTCAAAAAAAAAACATCAACTTCACTTATAGAATACTCAGATCACAAAATGTTGACACTTACATTAGGTAGCCCAGAGGCTCCTATTAGTCTGGGATATTGGAAATTAAATTCTATCCTTTTGGAACAAACCATTTTTTTTCAAAATATTACATGTTTTTTCATTTGTAAAAAATCTCTGTTTGACATCTATGATGACCCATCTAATTGATGGATGGATACAAAAGCTGAGCTTAGGAGTTTACTTATCTCCTATAGCAAGCAAATTAGAAGAGGTGATTATTTTCTATAATTAAAGGCAAGGAAACAGCTGTAACATTTATATCCTCTCATCCAATCTACTAATCATAACATTTTGGGTCAAATAATAAACATAAAGCAAAGAATGTTGCAATACCATCCAAAACAGACCGTAGGTCTCAAGTTGCAGCAATAATACTGTACACAAGGCCCTTTTGAAAGTACATGTCCCCTACTTAGGAACCAAGATCAAATAAAGAAAAAAGTGATAACTGTGCTTTACGACACACAAGGTAATATACAAACAGCTAAAGAGCAAGTTATTAAAATAGCATCAGAATATGTATCTTCTTTGTTTAAATGACAGACTAATGAAATGGTTGATTATTCAAATTGTTTAAATAAAATTATGCTTCCAGCAGCCTCATAGGACCACATAGATGCTCTGACTAGGCCCTTTTCCACACAAGAAATTAAAGAAGCCATAAAGTTACTCACAAGAGGTAAAGCCCCTGGACATAATGGCTTAACAGCAGAAATATATAAAATATTGGGCCAAGAACTATCGGAAGAACTTACAAAAGTCTACAACTTTATTTTGCAAAGTCATAATATACCATTAGAAATGGCTATAGGGGTGCTCATTTTTTTATACAAAAAAAGGAGATACTGTAAATTGGAGTTATCAAATTGGAGGCCAATAAGTCTTTTGAATAACAATTTTAAAATTCTCACAAAGATATTAAATAAAAGATTGTTAACTGTAGCAAAATACTTAATTACTCCAGCCCAATCATGTACATACCCAGGAAATATCATCATGGATCAATTAGTTCTGTTGAGAGAACTCTTTGACAGGAATAATGTATCACCATTAGATGGGTATGTTTTTTTCCTTAGATCAGAAACAGACATTTGACAATGTGGACCACACATTCTTATGGCAGACTTTATTACACTATGGCATACCTAAAACCTTTGTGGATTGGTTACAAACACTATATAAAACAGCCACAGTCAAACCTTATGTAAATGGCTATTTTGGCCCCTTTGTGCATATACAAAAGGGTGTAAGTCAAGGATGTCATATTAGCCCCTTGTTTTATTTGTCTTCAGCATAGACCCTCTCTCAAAGCTACTCAATACTGAGATAGGAATAAAAGCAATACAAATGTTACACCAAGTAGCCCCCATATAGCTTTAGCATATGCAGATGATGTGGACATTATGGTAGGGGATGAAAGGTCAGCCAAAAAAGTAATAACAATATGCCATGAATATGGGGCTTATTCAGGAACCAAATTAAATACCCAAAAAAGTATACGGAACTCACTGGGGAACCAGGATGCTTTTCAGAGTACAGTGGCAGGAATTACTGTCATGACAGGTAATTTAAAAATTCTGGAGATTGAATGTGGGGCACCCCAGATGGATGTAGTGAATTGTGATCATAAAATACACATTGGTACACAGATGGTCCAAAACCGGAATCAAAAGAAAATGAGTAATCAAAAAAATATATATTTAATTAAAACATACCTCATTCCAGTCTTTTTATTTCTTAGTGCTGTGTTTCCAGTTCCAAAGATAAGGGAAGCAAAACTATATAGCCTTTTTTTCCAATCATTTTGGGGTAGTAGACTGAAACTATTAAATGAAACATACTATATATGTCCTTAGAAACTGGAGGGCAAAACATGATGAATCCGATACTTTTTTCTTCTGTCAATTTTTAAATGCTAATTCGAAACCTCTTTTAGTATACTCTGATAAATACTGGTGTGACTCCTTTTACAATAGAGTGTCAGCATGGTTTAAACATTGGGAAAAAGTCCAATTAAGAATAATTAGGCACCAGGCCTTATCACTGGGGTATCTTGGAGAGATTTTTTGCAAAGATTAGGTTATGGAGTCTTCCAAGTGATATGGTAATAACAAAAATTAAAAAAACAAATATATATATACATACCTTATAGAGACATATTTCAGGGAATTAGATCCTTTCCCTAAATGCCCTTCAGGAAACAAAACAGCTTAAAAAAATCTAATAGCAGAAAAAAGAATACCTGCTAAATTTAAAGATATACATTGGTTAAACTGTCATGAACCTTTAAATATAAAAGGAAATCAAAAGCACAAAAAAGTGAAAGAAAGGATATGTTCCAGGCCATTATGAATAAATCAATTAGAAACCATTTCCCACTTACATTTTACTTGTTCTTATATTTCTGCTTTCTGGATGTATCAATACAAGGAATCCAACATATTTTTTTCCAGCATATTTCATTTCCAGTAGTAATGTGTGGAAAGTATCCACATTCATGGGCTAAAAGGGGAAAAAAGTACTTTATACATTATATTTGCAGTTATCAAGTGGTACATCTGGAATTCTACATGTTCATTTTCTCTGCAACAAAAAGAGTTAACATATGTAGAGCTTTATGGGAAAATTCTTAAAGAGTTACAGGAAATGTATTTTCAGGAAGCTAAAAATATAGAAAGAGAAATGTTACAGAAATATTGGAGGAATTTACCATAGGTCAGTAAGATTGATGTTCCTATGACGTAAATATTAAGATAAGAATGATGTGAGGAATGTACTTTTAAATAAAATTAAATTTAAATGAATGTTACACTGGCTTTCAAAATGTTGCTGTGTATCTGGACTACGTTTAAAATTTCAGTACATATTGTTTATTTTTGCTTTGGATTGTACGATTTCATAAATAAAAAAATTCCCCAACTCTTTTCAAGAAGTGCCATGGGATCTTTAACATCCTCCTGAACTACCACCTGAACAAGCAGATGGGACCTCGGTTTAACATCTCATCTGAAAGATGGCACCTCAAGAGTGCAGCACCCCCCCTCATGCTGCATTACAGTGTCAGTATTGGGATTTAACCCAAGTGCCTGATGTGGGGATAGAACCCACAGCCTTCTGATTTCCCAGCCTCAGAGGTAAGTGTGCTACCTGCTCAGCCACTGACATAGGAGGACAGTGACTTAGGAGGGGTGAATAAGGTTGGGCATCATACATTTTAATCTCAGAGCTAGGGCCTTTGTAAATACTTTACCATCTAATGTGATAAGGCAGATGGGTCTGCACCCTGCAGGGTCTGTGGGGTCCTTTCCTTTTTTTGGGGGGGATAGTTATATTAGCAGTCCTCATGGTGGGGGGGGATATGCCAGTGGATGTAGATTCCAGATTTAATCTCTGTAAAATGGGGGATATCATCTAGGAAAGGAGTGGTGCTTTTTTCAATGTAGGAGATTTAAGAGCAGCTTCAATTTTCAAAGTCGATAGCAGGGTTTCTAGAATTTGAATTTGATCAGGGGCAAACTTGAGAAGCTATGACGGTTGCAAAAAGGTTGCTAACCACTAGGGGTTTAGTGTATGTGTAGAACACTAAAGGGAGCTATGATAGTGTTGCATGGTGTGGTTAATTTGCAATCCTTATAGTAGGTTTGCCCGGCTTTGTTTTGGAGACCTGCAATGTGTCCTCTGACTTTTGCTTTTTAAGGCGATAGGCAAGAACCTTATTGCACTTTTCCCCTCCTTCCTAATATGTTTTTCAGAGACTAAATATGGCCTGCTCAGCCTTTCTGGTTAGTTTAGTCTTAATTTCCAATTGAATGCCTATTACCTCCTTATGAAGAGCTGGGTTTTTGGAACCTTTAAGAAAGACTTTGAGACAGGCATAACTTCTGTTGGATTTCCTTCTTGAACTTTTTGAGATGGGCTTCCCTCTGCTTCCTATGCTTACCAGTGTAGCCAAAAATGAAACTGTCATAGTGACCTTGAAGGCCTCCCATAGGGTGCTGATGGAGGTCTGACCATCATCATTTACCTGGAAATAAGACGTGGCTTCTTCTTGTATCCAGGAGTTAAAGTGTGGGTCAAGTATCAGTAAGGGGCCAAGTCTCAAGGAGGGGGAACCACAAGTTGCCGGTCCCAAAATCAAGGTCAGTTGTAATGGGGCATGGTCTGGCAACACTTTGGGATTGATTATGAAGTCTATTATTATTGGAAGGAGAGACTAAGGGGCTAGCCACATATCTAATTGACTGTAGGATTGATCGGCAGCTGAACAGCATGTATAGTCTTGAGTTCTCAGATGAAGTAATCTCCAGATATCTGCCAGTGCCTAATCCTTCATCCACATCCTCGCCACTAGTACAGCATTCATATGTGGTTTTGGGGGGACTTTCACTATAGTCAATGAGGTGATCCAGCACAACATTAAAGTCCCCACCAAAGAGCAAGAGAGCATTCTGGTAATTGAATATCATGGTTTGGGTGGCCAGGTGGTGGACCAAGGATGGTGCATCCTCATTGGGTGCATGCAGGTTTCCCAAAGCCAGTGGTCTAGAGAGGGTATTAAAGAGGGCCAAGACCAATCTCCCATCTGTATCATTGGCAGTTTTTAGCATTTGCCATTTGAGGGAATGGTGTATCCAAATAGATACTCCCCATTTCTTGCACTTAGCTGAGCTTTGAACATCGGTGCCCACCCACTCCCTTTTAAGCTTTTGTGCATCTGTTGTGAGTAACTTAGTTTCTTGCAAAAAGGTGACCTGGGTGTGCAGTCTCTTGAAGTGTGTAAAAGCCTGTTTCCTCTTCACTGGTGAGTTCAAGCCTCTAATATTCCAGCTAAGAAATCATATACAGCTATTAGGCATTCCAAGGTGTACATTCCTATTCGGGAAAATGCTGAGTGAAGAGGAAGCAAGCTGAAACGATTTCACCCAACATGTTATATTATCCCAATCCTGTTGAGTGACTCTTCAATTTATCCAGACTACAGTGAGATACAGCTACAGTGATGAATCAGTACAGGTATAAAAGCTCAAAAAGCACACATTTAAACTATAACGACCAGAACTATATACATATACTGACTTGTCAGAGGTGGTGGGAGGATGACCAGGCCCTTAGTAAAAGGCCGAAGTTCCCTACTTACTCTCCTGGACTCATTGTCCATGGGGGAAGTAATTAACAATTATCAATCAGAGACATCGCATCACTTCTGCTCTGTTAGGTATGGTTATCTGATCCCTGGCAGTGGTGCATCTCGTATCCGGGAATAATGAGTGAGTGGTGTGCCAGGCCTGATTATACTGTATCTCTAGTTTAACAACCTTAAGTCGAGTGTCCCCAGTCCTTGTAGGTGTTATCAGGTGTCTGGAGTGGAGATCCAACCCTAGAGTAAGGAGGGGGAGGTAGTACCCAAGAGAAGTACCTGCAAGAGGCCAGGAAGGGTACATCCTTAAAACCTGGACATGTCAAGCAGACAACTGCTGTAGTGTACAGTAGTTTTAGGAGTATAGAGAGAGGTTCCTTTTGGGTGAACTAGCTCCTAACAGGACTGGGTGGGGGTTGTGCCCCTAAGGTTGTGGATACGGAGTGCAAACATTGCCCAAGTCCTTCAAAATGTATGCTTTTTGGATGGAACTGGCAGATGAACACTCATTATATGTTTGGATATGTTCACAGAGTTGACTGGTCAGATCTGGACCTTATGGGGGGTATAACGAGCCCTTGTAATATGCTCCTTGTTAGGGATTCTGGTGGGTTGCACTTGGCAAGACTCAGAAGGAGCTCATACTCGATTATCAGGTATGTAGGAATAGACTGGGATTGATCAGTCATGTCTGGTACCACAGGCAGCCTGTGGAGTGCCTGGTAAGTTACAGTAGTCACCTGTGTTTGGGTCCTCATATTCCTAAAATGACAGGCATGTAGTGTATGTGTGAGAGCTCCTGATGGGTCCTATAATTGTCAGTTCCGGGCCATGATCCATATTACATTTAACACTGTGTGCTGTTATTTCCATAGGATTCCCCCTTCCATACCAACTGCAGCTGTTAATCACTGGCCTTCATTAATATACTGTACATGCCCCGAAATGGTGGGGAGACAACCCATGAAAAAGTCTTGTGCACACAAACCCAACCTGAAGCCACAGGATATGTCATGTCACAGAATGTCTTTACTTTGTCTGCAAGAGACCATACAACTGAACCCCTGTCCTTGGTCTATGTAATGGGTACATGTGGGGGCAAGATCAAACAAAATCAGAGTTCAGGGATTGCAAACTCCTGGTAAACCATGTCACCAGTCGGAGAAGCATACCGGAACCATACTTCAGGTAAGGGGATATTGACATGGCCAGCTATGTTGCACTCACTGTGGGTTTAATGAGATGTGTTTTACTCCACCTCTCAATGAAATCCTGAGCTACCTTGTGCTACCAAGCACCTGGTCATGAGGGGGTGGCGGGTTTTATGTGGGTGACCCCCCAGATTCCTTGTGGGTGGTCTGTTTAAGGGGAGGCAGATCTGGTTGGTAGGGTTGTATCAGGGAGCAATGGGAACCTTGGATGAAATAAAGAACCAAATTTAGCCTTCATCTGCCTCTGTAGACCCTATAATTTTACCCAATCCCTCCCTGCTAGAGCAGTCGCACACAGCTACCGACAAGGAATGAATCCATTGGTCAAATAATAGGTGAGAAGCTGTTTATCTGTAGTGCTGTATACCTCTCAACATGATAGGTGTCAAAGCCTAGACATGAGGCAAACGGGATCTTTGGAGTGGGGGGTATGAGATGGGAAGTCAGTCCTTTCCCATTCCACCCTAGTCAGATGTACTAGCAGTGTGGTGACTCCACAAAATGAAGCAATTACATTTTTGTATTTAGCTCCATTCTCCCTTCCCCCCACCAGTCAGCTGCCAATTAAACAAAATAAGCATTAACTTTGTAGCACAGCAAATGAGAAAAAGTCTGTGTTTAGAGAAAAACCTCTCATGTCATATGGTACCTTCAAGATGGGTCAGCCAGATCGCTGCCTGAGCTCCGGTCTGGGTATGGGGTCTTGTTTTCACAATCTGGAACACTGTCATGGAGTGGGTTAGCAGCATTCTTTGTCAGTGCAGCCACTTCGGCCCAGGAGATTATGGTGCTAACTGTGGGTGCTAATGGTGGAGCTTCAGGTCCTTGTTTATACAGGTCTGGGGCTAGGGTCATGCCTCTGGGTGCTAAGTTGTTGTGTGTGGTCTGGTCCTGTGCTGTCCTCTTGTTCATATTGCAGTGCAGCAAATCTGTTGGCAGTATGGAAGGGGGAGTAGTGGTCATCCTCATCCTCTGGGTCATCTTCACTCCTACTGCCACTGCTGGAGTGCAGTCAGTGGTTGGTCATGTCCTTACACCAACGATGCCTGTTTCTGTCTCTGGCTTTGGGTCTTTTGGTGAATAATCAGGCGTTGTCTGGCAGGCTACCCTGTGTGGCATGGTTGTCTTTCTGTGTCCAAGTCAGCACGGTGTCCATTCTGTCTGATTCTTAGCAGGGCTGTGATTGATTTGCTGCTGCATGTGAGGGCATTTGGGACCCTGCTCACCTCTTGGCCATTGGCTGCCAATAAACATGGTGGCAGCCTCAGGAGTTTGGAATGTTTTTTGTACCCCATTCACTTCAATCCTGAGTATTGCTGGATATCAAAGGGCAAAGAGGATGTTAAGTTGGTAAAGAGTTTATTAGACCACCATGTAGGCTATGTGGCGCTCTGTTAAATCCTTGGAAAAGTCCTGGAATATCATTACATGAAAACCTTACCATTTCCGGTGCCCCAATTCATGAGCTCTCCTTAGTATGTCTTATTTGACCTGGTAGTGGAGGAATTTTGCAAGTAGTGGCTGGGGCTTCACTCCATGTCTAGGCATCAGGGTGAGGGATTAGTGGGCCCTCTCTATTTCAAAATGCAGGATCCCTGGTAGTTTCAGTGTGACAGGCATGATATGGCACAAGAAGCCAATCAAATCTCAAAGTTCTGCCTTTTCTGGGAGACCAGAAAACCACAGGTTGTTGAGTCCCCCCTCTTCTCTTGATCATCCACATTTCCTTTTAAAGTTTGAACTCGTTTGGCTTGTTCTCTGGGCTGGGCATGCAGCTCCTCCACCGCTGCTTCAGCACCAGTGCCAACTCGTTCAGTCACCATAAGTTGTAAATCTATATTTTGTATAGCCTGCTTGTTTGTTGTTGCAATCACTTTGACCTCATTGATGGTTGTGAGCATTTGAGTGAGCATTTTTTCTCTACACTCCATGGACAGAGCCGATGCCATCACTGCCAGGAGATCAAATATCAGTTCTAGGCCAGGGATTTAAGTCCTTTTGTAGCTCCTGAGAGTCTTGGAGAGACTATGTGTTGTGAGAAGTTGAGGCACAGTCCATCAGTGTGAAGGGAGCTGAAACCATTGTGAAATGAATGCCAGGCGCATCTGCAAGGAAAGCTAAGGACAGAATAGGACAGTTGGTGTAAAGAAATCAGGATTTTGCTGAGATCATTGTCCCCCATGGGACAAATGACATAGCAAATAAGACAGTGGAAGAAGCCAAGGCAGACATGAAGACCCTAGGGGAGATCCTAAAGGAGTACACAACACATTTGGCCTTTTCTGAGGTGTTGCTGATTTGAAGGAAGGGAAGAAGTGAGGATAAGATCAGAAATGAAGAGATTAGGGAATTCAGCTGGTGGCTATAGGGTTGGTGCGCAGACAATGGAATATACAACACTGGAGACAGGGGGACCTTCTGGGACAGGAAACTCTTCAAGCATGATGGTCTGCATCTCACCGGAGAAGGAGCAAGAGCACTAAGACAGACGTTGGAGGTCTTCTTGGAGGGTTTAAACTGGGAGGTATCCAGCACAGAGAAGAAGACCTAAATGAGGACACAGCAGAAAGATATTAAGCTAAGGAGATCGGCGAATGGAAGAACCTCCCCAACATCGGACTAAAGGAAAGAGGCAAGGCCATGAGCAAGAAGTGGCCATAGGTAAAAAAGGAGGGACCTCATGTAAAGTACAGGAGGGGCAAACACAGAAAAAGGGGATGGTAATGAGGTTATAGTAGAGGGGGAGGCCATTATTGGAAGGGGTTCCATGTCATAATAATGACTGCAAAACAGCAATCGCTATTATGATGAGTGTATATCACCAAAAGCCAAATCGGTGATATATACTCTATGGCAACCCAACTTCCGGTTCTAACTAAAGTATTTTTTGGGGGAGGGGTTCTCCCCACGCATGCCCCACTCATGTGGGGCTTTGCCCCCATGCTCCAAGAACAGATTAAAAGCTACTGGTCTCTTCTGTCTTCAAACTAGAAGATTAACAGGTGATATGCTTATTGTTTTTAATTTAATAAATTCACCAGATCTAATGGAAAAATGTGGTCTAACACTCTCCGAAAGGAGACATGTTTTGAGACTGCATAATAAACAGCTTGAAGTAAAAACTTATAAAACCAGCAAAAAGGGAAACTTTTTTCCAATAAGAGCATCCATTGTATGGAACACCTTGCCACAAGAATTGGTAGAGGCAACTAGTGCCACTGTCTTTAAAAACAAATTAGATGTTTAGTTGAGTGATAATAGATAAACAATGTCCCACATAGTGTGGGGAACAGTCTCGATGGGCTCTGACCTTCTTCTGTTCTTTCATACCAAGTAAGTAATACCTAGCAATACCCCCCTGAATTAGGATTCTCAACTCCAGGGGGGTGCATGTCGCAGAAGGGGCCAAAACCCATACCTTGCTAAAAACAAAACGTAACCCGCTTCCAGACTTGAACTCAGTACCTGCACTGCCAGAGCAAGCCTCCCACACCACCATCCCACACAGCCAGCTTTGCAGCAGCAGGTACACCAGTACTTGACATCCCCTTACCCGTCCCTCCCTTTCCCCTCACTATTCCTCCCTTCCGTTCACCTTTAACCCTATTCAATTTCACATACCCTCGCTATTCTGCAGGGTAGCCCACAACAAAAGTGCCCAAAATGAGTCACTATAATTCTAGTCACTCATTTTGGGTTACTCATATAATGGGATACCATTGGGAAGGCTATGGTGACAGCTCACACAACCACCATTGGTGGGCTTGTCACTACTCCCCATAAATCCAAGGGAGCACATACGCACCCAGAAAGAGAAAGGCAGAACCTGGGCATCTCAACCACAGAGGTCTCAATTAGCATTCTGCAACAAGATGGCAACCTCAAAAATCATGCAGGGGGGGCAAACAGCAAGTTGGCACCATCCAAGAAGAGGGTGCAGCCCCATACCAAAAGGGGTGCACATTCCTGGAAGGTGATGGTTGCAAATGCTAGAAGCCTTGCAACCAAACTACCTGAACTCGCAGCCATCATGGTAGTAGAAAGATTGGACTGGATCGCTATGACAGAAACGTGGTTCATGAAAAACCACAGATGGGACATGGCTATACCTGGATACAATCTGTTCAGAAAGGACAGGCTGGGGCAAAGAGGGGAGGAGTAGCCATTTACATTGGAGAAGACATAAAAGCCACAGAGGTGCAGAGTCACCCTTGGGATGCCAAGTCACTGTGGCTTAGTATAGATACAGGAAATGGAAAAACCTTAAAGATTGGCATCATTTACAGGCCTCCAAATCAGGGACAGAAAGGGAACAAATACCTGATAGAAGAAATACACAAAATGACTCAGAGAGGAGGAGTGATACTGGTGGGGGAGTTCAACCTTTCAGATATAAAATGGAATACATTAATGGCAGGAACAAGAAGAAGCAGGGATTTCTTATACTGGCACTACAGGGAGCAGGAATAAGTCAACTGATCAAAACACCAACAAGAGGAGATGCCATACTTGACCTTGTCCTCAGAAACACTGGAAGGGTCAAGGAACCATATGGGTAACAGTGAACATTGCATGATTACCTTCAAGCTGAACATAACTGAGGACACGTGCCACTCAAAAATAAAAGTTCTAGATTTTAAAAAGGCGGACTTCAACCAAATGAAGACCAACATAAGAAAAGACTTAACTGATCTACAAGTGGACAAGGTCAATGTCATATGGTGGAAACTTCAGAAAGCAATCCAGACAGTTACTGACCAATGCGTCAGAAGGGTTACCAAAGCAAGAAGAAAATGAAACCCCTTGGGTTTTCAAAGGAAGTGGCTAAAATAGTGAAAGAAAAACAGAAGGCATTCAAGCTGTACCAGAGAACAAACAAGGAAGAAGACTGGGTGTCATACAAGGAGAAAATGAAAGAAGCCAGCAAAAAAATAAGGCAGGCAAAAGTGCAGACAAAAGCAAGTATAGCAGAGAGGGCAAAGAGAGGAGATAAAACATTATTTAGATACATCTGGGAAAGAAGGAAGGCAAAAGGGGGTAGAGTCAAGATTACAACTCAGGAAGGGAAAACAACAGAAGACAACCCAGAAAATGCAGAAATTTTGAACAAGTACTTCTGCTCGGTATTTACTGAGGAGAATCCAGGAGATGGCCCAGAAATGGCAAAACGCAACACCCCTGGACAGGGGGTTGACACTAGCCCCTTCACAGAGACCTAAATACTGGAGGCACTAAATAAACTGCAAGTTGACAAGGCCATGGGGCCAGATGAAATGCACCCCAGGATCTTAAAAGAACTGAGATTAGAATTGGCTACCCCACTGGTTAAACTATTCACCAAATCCCTAAAGAGTGGGGAGGTACCTGAATATTGGAAAAGAGCAATCGTGGTCCTGCTACACAAATCAGGCAGCAGGGATGACTGGAAATTACAGGCCAGTAAGCCTCACATCCATAGTGGGGAAGTTACTGGAGACACTACTCAAACAGAGGATCATGGCATTCCTGGAGGCTAGCAGCCATCAGAACCCTAAGAGGCATAGTTTCACAGTGGGTAGGTCATATCATACAAACCTGATTGAGTTTTTTGACTGTGTTACAAAGGTTATAGATGACAGTGGGGTGGTATATGTGGTCTACCTAGACTTTAGCAAGGCCTTTGACTTGGTTCCACACAGAAGGCTGGTAAAGAAGCTAGACCACACAGGAGTAGGATCAGAAGTAGTTAGATGGGTTAAAAACTGGTTACAGGCCAGAACCCAGAAAGTGCAGGTAAATGGAGCACTGTCATCAGAAGGTAGGGTAACCAGCGGTGTGCCCCAGGGTTCAGTACTGGGGCCCCTGCGCTTCAATATTTTCATGTCAGACATAGCTAATGAACTACTGGAAAAGATGTGTCTGTTGGCAGACAACACCAAAATATGCAACAGGGTTGACACTGAGCAGGGAGTGGACAAGATGGAAGCTAACCTCAAGAAACTGGAAGAATAGTCTGGAGCATGGCAGTTGAGATTCAATGACAAAAAGTGCAATGTCATGCACATAGGAAAAATGCATCCAAATAAGGCACATTACCTTGGAGAGGAAAAACTAGCTGCCTCCACCCAAGAGTGCGATATGGGAATCATTATCTCAGACAACTTGAAGGTAGGTGAACAGTGTGAGAAGGCAGCATTAAAGGCCAGTGGTATGCTGGGATGAATTGGGAGGGGAATCACAAGCAGGAAGAGGGAAGTGATCCTGCCACTGTACAGATCACTGGTTAGGCCTCATCTAGAGTACAGCATCCATTTCTGGAGGTCCCACCTCAAAAAGGACATTGGCCAAGTGGAGACAGTGCAGAGAAGGGCAACAAAAATGACTCAGAGACTGCACAAGATTTCCTATGGAGATAGACTGAAAGAACTGAACATGCATTCCCTGGAACAGTGAAGAGAGAGGGGTGACATGATCGAAACATTCAAGTACATAAAAGACATAAACCAGGTGCAGATAAATGGCCGCTTCCAATTTAAGAAGGGCAGCAGAACCAGGGAACATGATCTAAGGCTGCAAGGAGGGCAGTTCTCCACCAACACCAGGAAGTTTTTTTTCTTCACAGAAAGAGTGGTGGATGCCTGGAACAGTCTGCCTGCAGAGGAGGTGAGGCAAGCACAGTGGTAGGTTTCTAGAATGCTTGGGACATATACAAGGGAGTCCTTAAACTCAAGGGCAGTTAGAAGGCTAGGCTAAAAGACAATGGGCAAACTAGATGGACCTGGTGGTCTCCTTCTGCTGTCAACTTCTATGTTTCTATGTTTCTGTGTTTCCTGATCTTCCATTTGAAGCAGAAAAAAAGCCCTGATTTCTCAGATGTCCAATATCGATAGCACGCAGCGAGGTTAGTTTCAGCACTGAGTGCTTCAGAGTAACTTCGGATTGTAGAGGATCAAGAGTGCCAGATGTCAGAGAAAAAGGCTTCAGCCACTGTCTTGGCTGAGCCCAAGCCACGCTCCCCGAATAAATTTCTAATCAATCCTTCATGGTGAGCCAAAGTTGATTTAACTGATGTAATTTTATCTTTCAAAATATATAACAGCTCTAGTAGCAGGACATTGGTCATATGGCTGTCATTTAGAGGCGGGATTAGTCTACGTGTGAATGAAGTTGAAAATATTTTTACTAATTCTGAAATAGGCTTAGTTTTGGTATCCTTTTGCTGATTTGTTGATAAATGTTTTTCATTAGTATTTGGTAACATTGATTGATTTACTGTGGTAGACTTCTGCAAGGAGGAAATAGTATGGTCTAACTTTGTTAATGCTTCAAGAAAGGGTTCCCACTCAAATTCTGTTGAAGTTAATGGTGAAAATGTTCACATATTTTTTCCTTCCAAAACAGATTGCGGCTTGGTTTGATTACCTAAGGGATCCTTTATGGATTCATGTCTCCTGTCTAAGATGCTAGGTAAAGACATGTGTCTGAACTTGGCCTTTGTAGTATGTTCTGTTGAATATTTATCAGATCCTTCATCTGAGTTAAAAAACATTTGTTTTTCCATTTATTTGTAAATGCATCTTGTCTATCATCTTGCTTTGCAGTTGGGGGTGGTAGCGGTACAAAGAAACCTGTTTATTGGTATTTGTTTAGATTTACTGTCATCCATTTATGGATTCAATCTGTCTTTGGTAACTACTTTGGTGGTATATTTCTCATTCCCTAGTTTATTGTGGCACTCCATATTATTTTTTTTAATCCCTTAACCCCCCCATGGTTTTAGTTGAACTTGGGTAGTTGAAATATATGTATCTAATTTTGCTTTCATTCCCCTGGTAGCCACCCCCATGGTCTAACTCCGAAGCTATATCCTTAACAATTGAGAGTTATTATTGCTCCTATTAAGCAAAACTTTGCCAGATATGTGTAGTACTCCAATAATAAATTCTTACTTCTATGACTTCAAATTTTTATATAAAACAGTGAACCAGCTAAGATTATTAGTGATAATTTGAAACACTAGTGAACTAGTGATAATTTATAACTTATTAGGCTACTTCACACATGGACTTTTATACTTTTAAAACAAAAGCAAATAAAATCAATCCTTGTGTTTTGTACCCCGGTAACAAGCGTTTTTCATCTGCAATCAGTCCTTGGTTTTCTGTTTATAGTTAGCCATCTTCCCACAGAGTGTTCTTAGTGTTCTTGGTGAGCAACTTTTAGTATCTGAAGGTAAAATTACCTATGGACATAGCTAGTAAAATCTGATCCACCTGTCTTTGCCCTCCAGACATGATCAAGGCTCTGGTAGTTTGCTTTAGCAACTTGTTGCTCGGTGTCTTAGTGGTATCCAACACTCGGGAGTACAATATATGTATTCAAAGAAATTGAATGTTTAGGAATGTCCCCCCATAGCAGCTGACCCACCCTTTTAAAAGCTCTCTAGATCAGAGAAAGCCCCTAATTTATATTGTAACTCAACCCTTTTTTCATTTTTGTAACTCAGCCCTGTTATACTGCAAGTACAGTACATGAGTAAATAAATAAGTAAAAACACACTTTTTTGTTCTGCTTTAAACCTACTTTAAAGTTCTAATAAAATAAAATCAAAAGTATAATATAAAGTGAGCTAATAACATGAAGAGTTTGACAAAATAATAATTACCGACTGAGCATGAGCTATAGTTCAGCAGTAAACAGATTCAATTTACTTTGCCATACTGACATTTTGAATTAGCAGCTCCTTTTAAATTCCACATAAACTGGAAAATATTACTGCTATTTGTGAGTTGCTTCCTATATGTTTCTTCTTGCCAAGACCGAATTTTTGGTTCAGTTTTAAGAAGTGAAAACTTCTCACTTGCTCCTTGCCTCTCACAACTCTGGCACCGCAAGTTGGTCATCTTAGTCTGTGGTCAGTGTTAATGTGTATTCAGCTCAGCATTCAACTCTGCTTTATATTAAGCCAACAAGCACATCTGCAAAGGAATGCCCAAGAAAATGTGTGTGTGATAGATTGCTTAATTAGTTAATCAGTTAATTAATTTCCAGCCCACTGAGAGTTTTGCTCTGCTAATCTTGTCTTGGCCACCCTGACTGCCTTATGATATAATTATTCCATGACTGAAATAGTAATTGAAATCAATAGATATTAAATATTTTCTAGATAAATGACCCGCTATGGCACTCTATTAACCCTCAATAGAGCTCTACAGAAAATTATATAAAAAATAAAAGATAAAAACAAAAACCAAGAAGAATAGGTGAGAAGGTTAGAAATTTAAACAGTGCAATATGCCCAGATCATACTCTCACTCCTCCTCAACAGATACTTTTATATTACTGTATTATTAATAGGGAGTTTGGGGGAAGTTTTTCCAGCATTTAGATATTTGATCAACAACAACTTATTCATAAAGTAAAATATAGCTCTCAACTATTGTAGTTTCTTCAATAATAGTAAATGTCAAGAAGCAGGATGGGGGAAGCTCTCTCCTCAAAACACTGTTCTGTTTGTTGATTGGGTGTGGTCAATAAAATACTATACAGTGAAAAAAATGTACCTGGGCAACAATGGCATACCTTTTAAAGGTAAAATGGAGCCTAAATATTTTCGGGGGTTAGGGTCCTGGTCAGTCAGCATTTCTGTTTTCTTAGCATAGGGCCTCTTCGTGCATCTGATCTGGTCTGCCAACATGCTCCAGTCCCAGGCTCAGACAATGCTTCAAAAAGCTCAAACAGCTGTGACCAACCCAATAGCCCCAACCTCTCCTGCTTCTCCGAGAGCTTGCTGTGCTGCTTTCTTCCTCCAGCTGTTGAGTCTTTCTATGAGAGGGAAAGGGAAAGCAACAGAGAGAAAAATCGCTGAAATGGAAGACTCCAAGCACCAAGTAAGTTAATAAACGTAGGTTAAAAATGATGAGTCAAAGGTAGCATACCTGTTATACAGACTATTAAAATGGTAAGGGAAAATCCTGAAATGTGACTGGCTGTTGTTCATGTAGCAATTATTTTCCACACATGGAAAACAAAAAGTGCTGCAAATGTGCACTGATCACCACTGGAATCATTAAGCTAACAGAATGTTCAGAATTCAACTGGCAGCCATTGTTTTTTACCCCGTAACTATAAGCATTACATTTACTTGCACTGGGCCTTAAAAATAAAACTACCTTAAGTACAAAATAAAACAGATTAATTAAATGTTGTTTCCCTGATCATCACAATCTCCTTACACACATAAACAAATTAGAAACATTTAGTATGTTTACAGTTTTCATAACGACTGTTTCTTTGCTGACAATGAAAACTCCCCCTTCTATCTTTACGTGCTCATCAGGGAAATCTCTTCTACTTGCCCTGACAGTGAGAATTGAGTCTCTGTCTGTAACAGAGGCCTTTGTTATGTGTGTGTATAATATGTTAGGAGAGTAATATTCTAGCAGTGGAACTGAGCAGACTTTTGAATCTCCATATTCCATGGTAAACATTCCATGACAAACATTCCGTATCTTGAATGTGGGGAAAACAAAGAAAAAAAAAAAACAGGAAGAAGACAGTAGGCAACAATATAATGACATCAATTACATCATTTGTAGTGGGCAGAACTACAGTATTTTATCATAAATGCACACAAGTAAATCTATTGTTTATATATACAATATATTCCACTTGTATACAATTCAGTTGTGTGCAATCTTTGTTTGTATGCACAAATTCAGGATGTCCCGTTTTTCTCCAGTGTCTTCAAACAGATATTAACTGGATGTATGCAACTACATTTTCGGTTGTATGCACACAAAATAGCCCTAACTTCAAAGAGTTACTGATCTGCTGAGTGCTGAGGATTAAATTGGTTTTCAGCTCTCACACATATGGAAGCTCATCAGTGGCCACGGGAACCCTAACTACCCTGACTAGGTGTTAATTGCTTTCCGCGGGGCTTATAGTGCATGTTATTTTCTCACCTGTTAATCCCTCGTCTCACAATGGAGAAGGTCTCTTGAAAGGTTTTGAGCCTTGAGGAAAAAGTAAAGTTGGTGGCCAAGTCTGAACATCCTGGTGTGACCAGAAAGGAGTTAGCGGTTCACTTTGGTGTTAACCTCTCCAGTGTCTGTAGAATTTTAAAGAGCAAAGAATTGCTGCAGGACGACTGGAGTAATGGCTGCAACAAGTCTCAGAAAAGGAAAAGAGAGGGGACAGATGGTGAGTAGAGGAAGCCCTATTAAGATGGTTCTCTCTTTCCTGGGATTGTGGTGTCCCCCTGTCTGGTCCCATACTTTTACAGAAAGCAAAGCAACTTGCCGAGACAATGGACATTGGCGATTTTGAGCCAATGGCTGGCTGGCTATCACGGTGGAAGGAGAGGAACCAAATCAGCTATCGCCACATACACAGTGAGAGAGCAGAATCTGATTTTGCTGCCGCGGAAGACTGGCTTACAAAAGTGCTGACCGACATTGTAAATGGCTATTCTGTCAGCGAAATCTACAATGCCGATGAAACGGCACTCTTTTTTAGAGTAACCCCAGATGTAACTCTAACTTTTAAAAGGGAGGCATTGAGCGGCCATAAAAAAGCAAAAGAAAGACTGTCTGTCATGGTGGCAAGTAATGCCGATGGCTCAGATAAGCTTCCACTCCTTTTAGTAGGAAAATCAAAAATGCCGCGTTGTTTTAGAGGGGTTGCCATTGAAGCACTGCCTGTAACTTACACTGCGAATAGCAATGCTTGGATGACATTTGATATTTTCTCTACCTGGTTGTGGGACATTGACAAGAGAATGGGTAGGTGCAGAAAAAAGATCTGCTTAATAGTGGACGACTGCCCAGCACATAAACCAGTGGCACTGCGTAACATTAAAATGATTTTCCTCCCACCAAACTGTACTGCAGTTGTGCAGCCCATGGACCAAGATGTCATTCAAAATCTTAAATCCCACTATCGTAAAATGATAGTTAACAAGCGTAGTGATGCAATCGAAGAGACGCAGCAAAACCCACAACAGGCGTTCATGGACTTAACCAAAAAAAATAAATCAACGTGTTGGACGCAGTTCATTTATTACAAGCTGCTTGGTCCAATGTTATGCCCAGACTATCAGGCACTGTTTTCAGAAAGCAGGAATTGGACTTCCCAATACTGATACAGAGGACATTGCACCAGAACCAGCTCCTGTAATACCCCCTGCAAGCATGGACACAGAACAATTTAATGCCTATGTCCATATTGATACCCACGAGCCCACAACGGGAGCCATCACTGATGAGGACATCTGCAGCTCGATCATCAGTACCCAAGCAGAGGAGGAGGATGATGAAGGGGATGTGGAAATAACGCCGCTGACATCAGCTCAAGTCTGGGACATGGTAACTAAAATTAGACACTATATTGAGAGGCGGGAGCATACAGGCTTTGCATGGTTTTCTACATTTGAAGCACATTTGGAGGCAATTGCCGCTAATGCTTGTAAGCAGACTCAAATAACCTCTTATTTTAAAAGTGATTAAAGTGACTACTTGAATGTGTACTTGTTTACAATACTATACTGCTTTTATTATGTGGTGCTGTATTTATTTGATGCTTTTAACCCATTTGATAAAATTAAATGAGTTTTTTAAAGATTAATGGAGTAGCGTGCCATGATATTTTGTACGTTTTGTTTGTATGCACATTCCACTTGTATGCATAAACATAGAAGGTCCCGAGGGTGTGCATACAAGTGGAATCCACTGTATATAAACATGATTATCCCAACCATAAAAAGTTAAAAAAAAAAAGGGATCCCATTTTATAAGCAAAATAGGGTACTCTGGGATGCCTTATTATGCCCTGGTCGTGCGTAAAAATGTGTTCCACACACACCCCATCATACCTTATTGTTTACAAATGAACATATAAAATTGCCTGCAGATACAGGCCTTATAGTCTATCTAGTCTGCTCGAGTGTGCATCACTTCAACCATTTAGGCTGCAGCTGTCCCATCTCCTTGCCCCTCTCTGTATGTCCTTCAGCTTCTTTCCCACCCTACTGTCCACCCTCTGTTTGGACCCTCCCTTTGATCCTGTCCCACCCCCCCGTTGAAGCTGCTCACTGAACTCAATGACACCACCTTCTCAGGCAGCACATTCCACCTTGTAACTACCCTTTCCATGAAATAGTGCCTCCTCATTTCCCTCATCTTCCTCCTTCCAGGTTCAGACTGTGTCCCCTGGTTTCCCTCCGGTATACTGTGTACATGGCGACCAAGATTGAGTACTTACATAAAGGGTGACTCAATCACAGTGCCTTTGTATAGGGATACCTGGCAGGGTGGCAAGCGGATATCTGTGTGGGCAAGGTAGGGTGAAGGGAAGTATGTGTGTATAGTCGGGGAAGGTATGTGGGAGGGGTGTGGAGGTAGCTGCTGAGCTAGACTGCTAGCAAGGTGGGGTGGGTGGTCGCTTGGGAGATGTGGGGTGCAGGGTCCGGATCCAGTGCAGTGCACTTTTTTTTTTGCCAGCAGGCGGCTTTTTATTTTTACAAGTTTTTCACCCCCCCAACATGCATGTACTGGAGTTCAGAATGCATAATAGGGGGGAGCGGTGGGCACAGACCCTGCATTAAAAAAAACCCATAGGTCTTGGGCACCCTTTTTATCCTGGCCACAAGTGTGCATCGCTGAAATTAATTTTCGGTGATGTACTCTCACCATAATGGCAATTGCTATTCTGCAATCGCCATTATGACCTTTCCCTCCCACCTTTTAATTTGAACATAGTCTCTGTGTTTACTCTGTTCATGCCCTCTCTCTCCCTTCTATCCTCCAGGGAATACCTATTGAGCTCCTTCAGTCTCTCCTCATATGGCTTATCTCCCAATCCCAGGATCATTTTGATTGTCCTACGTAAAACCCCTTCCAGTAGCTTGATGTCCTTTTTTAAGTAGGGGCACCAGTACTGCATGCAGTACTCGAAGTGTGGCCTCACTAGTGACCTGTACAGGGTCAGGATGACTTCCCCTCTCCTAGAGGTGATTCTCCTTGCGATGCACCCCAACATTCTATTGGCCTTGGCTGCTGCAATCCTGCACTGGGCTGAGTGGTTCATTTCCCATTAATAATACTCCCAGATCCTTTTCCTTCATTGATTTGGATAATTGAACTCCCCCCAACCAGTGACTATTCCTGGGATTTCTGACCCCCAAGTGCATGATTTTATACTTCTTGGCACTGAACCCTAGTTGCCATGTGTTCAACCAGCCCTCCAGCCTTGCTAAATCCTCCTGGAGTACTTTACTGCCTTCCCCCCATCCACTTCCACATAGATCTTTGGGTCATTTGTGAAGAGACTCATCTTACTTTTTATCCTGTCCTAAATGTACTCAATGAAAATGTTAAACAGCACTTGTCCGAGCTCCGAGCCATGTAGGATCCCAGTTGTTGCAGCTCTGAGCTCTGAGCTCTGAGCTCTGATAGTTCACCCTCCACAACTACTCTCTGCTGCCTATCCTGTAACCAGCTCTTGACCCTCCCACTATAAAGTTGCCCAACTTGCTGGTCAGTCTTCCATGAGGCACTGAGTCAAAGACCTTGCTGAAGTCCAGGAAAAGGACATCCACTGCATGGCCCTTTTCCGGTGCCTGCATCACCTAATCAAAAAAGTCAATCAGGTTTGTCTGGCAGGATCTGCCCAAGACAAACCCATGCTGCTTGCCATCCTGGAGACCATCATATTAACATACTAACATACTAAAATGCCAGCAGAACAGGCCTAATGGTCTTTCATGTCTGCTCGTTTGGTCATCCCTCCACCGTGGGAGCTGACCTTGCTGCCCCCTCTCCCTCTCTGGCTTCTGCCTTCCCAGTCCTGGATATTCTTGCTGCACTGGTGTTTGCTTCCAGAACCCTTCCCCCTGTATCTGTCCCACCACCTCCAGAAATTTCACCAGCTTCTCCTTGAGGATAGTCACCATTAACTTTCCTACAAAGGCTGTAAAGCTCACTGGTCTGTAGTTCTCTGGTTCATCCCTGGGCCTTCTCTTATGGAGGGGCACCACAAGCACCATCCTCTAGTTCCTGGATATGCACCAAGTATCCAGGGAGTTGTTGAATAAGTCTGCCAGTGGCCCCACCTGGACTTCAGCCAACTCTCTCAGGACTCTAGGGTGAACTCTGTCTGGCCCAGGCACCTTATCCACCCTCAGGGACTTAAGGCCTGCTATCACCATATGCACTGGAATCTCCCGATTCGTAAGCTCCTCCCCCACCTTAATCCCATCTCACCCTTCCCCTCAAGCATGGGCCCTTCTCTCTCTCCCTAGTAAATACTGAACAGAAGTACTTACTGAGTACTTCTGACTGCTCTACCCTCTTATTCATCCATTCACCACCATTTTTGGTCCTAACAATCTGATCCTTGCTCTTTCTCTTTTCCTGTATATACCTGAAGAATTCCTTTCCCCCTTTACTGATCCCTTGTGCTTGCCTCAGTTCTCTCGATGCCTTGACTGCCCTTCCTACTCACCTCCCTGGATTTTCTCATGTATTCCTCCTTGTCTCGTCACAGTTGGATCTTTTATAGCTCCTAAAGGCAGCCCTCTTTCCCTTACCGTCTATTCAAACCTCCCTCTTCATCCAGCTCAGCTTCTTGATCTTGCTTTTCTTGCTCTGGCTCTTTAAACATGCACTAGTGGACTCAGCCAGGCCCAGCTTGATGATTGCCCATTTTTGATCACCGTCCATGTGTGGGTGGATGTTAACTATGTGCCCTTCTAGTATACTTCCCATCCTGCCAAAGTCTGCCCTTTTGAAGCCCAAAACCTTAGTCTTTGTTGTGGCTACCTCCTTTCCTAGATTGAGGGAGAACCACACTGTGTGGTGTTCGCCTCCTGACAGGGGGTCCTCCACCCCAATGTCTTGGACTTGTTCACCATCCATCACCAACAGGTCCTGAATGTTCCCTTCCCTAGTTGGCTCTGTGACCATGTGTGTCAGGAAGTCATACTGGAAGGTCTCCAGCAGGATCTGCTCCCTGGCACATGAGGTAGCTGGGATGTTCCAATCTACCCCTGGCAGGTTAAAGTCCCCATCCACCACAGTGCTACCTTTGCCACTAAGCCTCCTTAACTGTTCTTCCAGCTCCCTATCAATCCCCTCCTTTTGTATCAGAGGCCTATATACAACTCCCAATCTAACCTTTCTACACTTTGAGCTGTGGAGTTTCACCCATAAGACTTCCACCCTGCCTTCCTCTCCCTCCTCCCTGTTACACATTATTCCTCCTCTAACATAGATGGCCAATGCCCCCTTTCCCTTTTTCTCTGTCCCTGTGGTATAGTTTGAATCCTGGGATAGCTAGGTCCTAGTTATGTTATTGGGTTGACCATATCTCAGTGACGGAGCTATGTCCACCTCCCCTTCCACCATCATTGCCTACAGTTCTGCTGTCTTGTTTCCCAGGCTCCTTGCATTCAATGATACCACCCTCCAGTGTGATCCTATCCCCTCAGTGACCTTCCCCTCCTCATCCCCTCTTCTGTTCCAAATCTGCTCCTGCTTAGGTGTGGGGGGAGGCTCAAAGGACTCCCTCTCCTGGTAACTGCTCACCCCTTTGCCCCCCCCTTCTCCTAGTTCAGATTGTACATATTATTATTGCTATAAATGAAAAATAGCCTAGAAGTATAGGGAGCAGGGCTTTGAGTCCCAGTTCAAAAAAAGCCAATACTGGCTTGTATTTACTGCACCTTGTACTTAGCCCTTATTCATGCAGTCAACTATGTGCATCTGCTGTACTGAAACCAATAAAATGGACTACAGAATTCTCTGGAATCCTACCACCTTCACGTCTAAACACATCATATGACCGCTCATTAAATTCCTGTAAATAAGTGATTTGCAATCAACCTAGCATATTCTACCTAGGAACAGCCTAAGTACAATAAAAAAAAAGCTTTTTCTACTAACAAAAACAAAATAAAAAAGGAAAAACTATTTCAATGTTATAAGTGCAGTACAGTAGTAGCATCAAATTAATCAAAGGATTTTTAAGGATTTTTACACATCCCTATTGAGAAATGTGAAAACTTTAGTTAGGGATTTTGTTTTGTTTGTTAGTGTGTTCACTGCCACCCAGAGATGGTTGTCTCATCTGATAGTGTAGTTGAAAATCTACCAGATGGCACTTAAGTACTATAATAAGAACTGGCCTCTTTCTGTAGGTATAACAAAAATAATTTTAGAGGATTTTTTCCCCCTATATTTTGTGAAGGATAAATAGGGAATCTCACAAAATTGCTTGACAAATTCTGCGCTACTACTGTAGTTCAGTTCAGGTATGCATTTCTTGATAATTAATGCTCTTCCATAGTGCACTGAAAGGCCACCGGCCATTGGCTTCATGTCTTCCAATTCACCTGAGGTGAGCATTTATTCTCTAGAAATGCACACTCTGTTATGAGTTATTGCTTACACATTCTATGTGAACATGCCTGCGAACTGGATCTGCCATCTGTTTACAGCACAGAATATGGCTGCTGGCCAGCTGACCGCCTGAGGATATACTGTATGAGCATGTACTGACCTTTCTCTATGAAACACATTGCAAGCAGGTAAGGTGGAGACAGTTTTATTGTGTTACTGTTTATGTACGAAGCCTGGAACTGACTTAGCAATCAACTATACATATTCACAAACTTCTCTGCCCCTATTCTCCCCTTGAGATTATCTCAGGAGATGTTAGAGTACATTCACTATTTCTCAAATCAAGTTTGAGATTGGGGTGGAGGTTTTTGGTATTTGAAGGCTTTCTTCAGTGATCTGTGTTGTACCCTTTCTTGGCAGTCGAAACTAGATGACAAGCACACTTGATTATTCTAGTGTGCATGTCATTTTATGATGAATACTAAAGTTGGCTTTATGGAGATTAGGTCTTATCTAACTAAATGAAGTGTATGAGCCTTTGGAAAGGTTTCATGCAATGTAAGTATGAATTACTTAATTTCTTAATTATAACTCATGACACAATTTCCAGCCAGTCATGATTTTTTATTTCTAAAAATTCCAGGTAGTACTCTTATAAACATAAGAGAGTGTTTCATACAAAACAGTTCTAAAATTCGGAAGTTTTAAGTAGTATAGTACATTTCTCACAGAGAGGATTCTCTAAGCTACAATGTAAAACATTTTGATTTTAACTCTATTTTCTGTTTTTTTCTTTTTGGAATCAAAGGACTTGAATGTGATTTATATTTTCTTTATATGTACAGTTCCTGTGCTTCTTATAGTTGTAAGTTTCTTCTCAAGTCCTTTGTGTGATTGAATTGCTCAGCTTCACAATTTTTCCAAGAACTTGATAATGCACTCCTCTAGCTATAAAAGATACAGTAAAAGTACATGTAAACAATGGACCCGATGCCAGAAAGGGCAGGTAATATGTGCCTGAGGCGTGTACCCTGCCCGCATACCTACGTGGTCCCGGACAAGCACAGGGTAAGCAGTATGCACTACGACTACCACTCACGGGGCACCTGTCCATGGAAATGCCCCCCATAGTGTGCATGGTCATGTGAGCAGTCTGGGGAGGAGCCATGAACCCAGACAGGCATCCAATCAGATGCCTGAACCAGGTCCCTGAGTGGCTCCCTTGTGCCCTTGCAGAGGGCACAAGGAGTGAGGGAACAGCTGTGTATAGCGGCACTGGAGTCACACCTATGAGCAGTCACCCAAGCTGCAGCCCCAGCCCTCTCCTGCAGCATAGTGGGCTGGGGCAACACAGTGGTCTGGATCCTGGTACCACCGAAACCGGTGGCCATCATTCATTAGGGTGCTCACCGGGTTACGCCATGTCCAGGCAGGTGTACCAAGTGCTCCCTCTGCCTAGCACTACATGGCTTAGTGAATGCCACATAGTGCAGGCATGCCTCCGACACGGCCCCAGTATGGACATCCCTGAGGGGCCTAGGAGGTGGGCACATAAGTGCCTTGAGCTGCACTTATGCTCCCTTGGTGAATGCTGCCTGGGGTCCATGGGACCCCACTGCACGGCATTCAGCCATGATGTTGCCTATGCACCTCAGATATGTGGCTTGTAGGCAACATTTTTGTTTGTGCATAGGGCCCAATATGTTTATACTGACTGCCAGGTTTGTAAAGATGCTGAACAAGAGTGATTAGGATTTGCTTACCTGAGTAAAAAACAAACCTGCCAAGTAAATGGTCTTCTAACTTAAACAACCTGTAACATTTGCAGTAATTTTTTATTGACCCTGGATAGCTCAGCAGAGATGCAGCATCTTTATAATATCATGTAAACGTTGCCACCATTGTAAATGAGCTTGCTCAGTATTTTCCTAAAAAATTAAATGGAATGAAAATATGGGGTCATAGGAGTCTTTGGGAATAGGAATCCTTAAAAATTGGTATGTATTTGAACAGAATGTGTTATTTTATCACTGCTTGTGAAATGGAGGGGTTGAAGGTGGCTCAAGAGTCCTGCCCAACCTTAAATGGCTACAGTATGTTCCTCTGTATTATCTAGTTCTATTTGCCTCTCATTTACAGGAGGGTCCTACTTTTACCAAATGTTATAGCTGGGAAAAATAAACATTAAGTGACTTGCTCAGGGTTACACATTGAGCCAGTAGCTATGGAGCCCAGTAGAGAAATAAAAGTAGCATAACATTTAAACCAATAAGAATAAACAGATCTCAAAAGCAGCAGAATTTGAAAAGGAAGCTATCATAGGGGAAACTCAAATGTGAAGAGCAGGGTGGCGTATAGGATAACAGTCCCCTTAGAAACATAGGGCCTGATTCTCAAAGGGGAGTTAGATCAGCACAAACTGTGTCAGACAGCAGCTTGCATCGAAGTCCCCCTGAGCCAGGGATACTGCACAAGATTCTGGTACCAGAGGGGTCCCGGAGCCTATGTCCCCACACTTGTGGCAACCCTTCCTGTCCAGCAAACACATGGAGCATGGGGAGCGTCTGCTGCAGGCTCCCTGCCAAAAACGCAAGCAGCCCCCACAAACCTCCAGCCCTGATCCCCTGTAGTATTAGGAAAGCACTCCATGGTAGTCTAGTTCCTCCCCCACATGCCCCAATCACCCGTTTAATTTTAAATAACCCCCAGATAGGCACCCCTCAAGCCCCAATTGCCCATTTAGTAAGAACCCCCCCCGGTAGTCTAGTAACCCCCCTCCAAGCCCCAATCACCCCTACTGTAACATGATAACAGGTAGTTCCATGCACACTTTAGCCCTCATCCCCAATTTCCTGCTTTACCCACATGTCAGGGAAACATCAGGGACAGCGAGCAGAGGGTGAGGGGTGCCACTAGACACCAGGGAAATTCATTTAATTAGGGGCACGGTTTTCACCCCACTTGCTGACTTTGCACAAGCCTTAGGAATTAAGAAAACAAACAATTATTATGGACCTAGATAATCACTTGAAGCAAGAGAAGATTGTGACTGAACTGAACAAGGTTGTGTACAAGGATGAAAAGGTGACTAAAAAGGTCACAGTCAGGCCAATATGGCCAAGAGGATACACACTGCTAAGTCCAAGAAATTATTTAGAGGACTGGAAAATAATCAATGTGGTCCCCATCTTCAAAAGTGGCAAGCTTGGATCTAGGTTAATACAGGCAGGTCAGCCTGACACCAGTGATGGGAAGGTCCTGGAATCCATTATCAAGGACAAAATATTGGATCATTGATTGAGGCTATGGATCTTTCCCCTAAGCATGGCTTTACTGGGGTCAGATCATGCCCAACCAACCTGATCAGATTCTTTGAGGAGTGACCAAGAAGCTGGACAGGGGTTGGGCAGTAGATATAGAAATCCTTTGACAACGGGACAATAGTAAGCCTATGGTCAATATACATCAGTGTTGTATAAATAAGACATACACAAAATGGAATGCTAACTGGCCTGGGGATCAGGAAGCAAAGAATTGTGGTTGAGTGGGTACTTCTTTGAGGGGAGAGGTGTACTCAGTTGCATCTTGGCCACTGCTTTTCAAGATTTCCATCAACTATTTGGAATCAAGAGTCTCCAAGAAACTGCCGAGGTTTGCTGATGAAACCAAGCTGTCCTTGATGGTGGACTTCCATAAGTATGGGTACAAACTTTAGGAGGACCTGAACAAGACAGGTGACCAGTCAGCCTCCTGGAGTGTTACAGTACAATCAATGTAATAAAATTCATAAAAATGGGCAAGGAAATTCTTGACCTCTGATTGGTTCTTACCTGTGCTTTGAATCCGTTCAATGCACAAGTAAAAACAAGTTCTGAAAACCAAGACTGCAGAACTAAAATGAAATCAGTTGGCCACTGACTTCTTAAACATTGCCATTTTCCTATGATTGAGAGCAAAACCTGATTCAGCAGAAAACCACAGTAACTATTTTTTTATACTTAATAATGGAACTACATAGACATTTCAGACAAAAGTTTTTAAATTAAACAGATGTACTGGTCATGTTGAGTAAAATAATGATAACAGCTCCTGTTCTCTTAAGTCACCATCATGCTGCTGTTCCCATAGCATGCCATTTAGAATCACACTCCCACTCCCGTAGTACACCCATTTTTAAATATCATTGTTTTTGTTTTCTTATATTTTAACACCCACAGATTCAGAGACAGCAGGGGAGAGAAGTCCTTCCAGTCACTGCACAAAATCACCTTTGAGAACTGAATAATGACATTTTACTGCCAGTGTTCGTGAGGTGGGGTCCCAAAAAGGCCATATTGAAAATTTGGTGAAAAAAATTCTTAAAAATGGCTGAGTTACGCATGTTCATTGAAATGTTTCTATGCACACATGTAACTTTGGTAATTTGAAATATTTTGTCTCCAGATTTTCAAAATCGCCATTTTTTTCATACCACCTCATGACCAGTACAGTTGTCATTTTTCACATCCTGTCCGAAATGTGTTTTCACACCTGTGGTGCAGAATGGCATTTTGGCATGGATTTGAAATTGTTCACCTAATGGGTTTATGAATTGTGGTCATAAGAAGACTATGTTGAAAATTTGGAGTCAAAATATGAAAATAATGCTGAAGTTATGATCATTTCTTGCAATTTCGCTATGCCCGCTAGTAACTTCAGGGAAACTTTTTTTTTGTTGTACCTTTCTCCCCTCCCTGACCCTGGTTGGATCTTCATCCAGCCTCCATTCCCCATGCTTCTGTCCTTCAGGCCCTCACCCTCTGCACCTCCCGTGGCTTATCCCCCATGGTGGGGCTGTGGGGAGCCCCCTATTCACCTGCCGGTCAGGAGTTAGGTTGGGGTGTTACCTCCGTAGTCGAAGTGCCAGGAGGACAGCCATCAAGCCACCATGATCAGCCACCAGGGCCTTTTTCCACCTTGTTTTTCTGCCTGCAGATGCTCGGCATGCAATGACGTCAGTGGTGGGGCACCTGCACGTGTCCACGCTCATTCCTGCCAAGTGTCTGCCGAGCGTCCATGCCCCTTACTTGTGGCTGCGTAATGCCAACCCCAAGCCTCTGCCAGGGGTCTGACATGCACTGATCACATCTTACCACCCCCCCAGAGATGGAGAGCAGTCCATCAGGTGCTCGATCCATCTCCTCCCCTGCCAACCCACGGCGACCAGCATTCATTCCCAAACACGGGTTGCTGGTGTGGCGAGAGGTGAAGTGACCAGTGCCTCAGCTCTCAGTGCCACCGGGTCAGCAGACGTCAAGGAAATGTTAAATAGTTTTAAACCTCATGTATGTCACAGCTGTTATTTTTCCAATCCTGGCCAAAATGTTTTTTCACACCTGTGGTGTGGAATGGTGTTGCAATTGTGCAGAATTACATTTTTGTGGGGATTAGAACATTTTCTGTAATGGGTACATGACTGGGTAATATGATGGCTATACTGACAATTTGGTCACTGTTGTCCTATAAATGGAAGTGCAGGGCCCGGAGGCTACATACATATACACATCTATAGAGGGATGGGAG
This sequence comes from Neoceratodus forsteri, assembly GCA_016271365.2. NCBI lineage: Eukaryota > Metazoa > Chordata > Ceratodontiformes > Ceratodontidae > Neoceratodus > Neoceratodus forsteri. Next base: position 802,355,181 of record CM057454.1, read on the forward strand.
GACCTTGCACTCCCACAGTAAAATGAGGATACTATTATACTATTGCAAAAAAGTAAGGAAATAAGTTGCAAAAACATTGTTAATGCTCCAGTTAGGGTCAAAGCGACAAACAATGGGGAATGAGACATTAGGTTTCTCTAACAACCCATCCTCCAAAACCAGGCAGTACAGCAGGTGTGGGGTGTGCCTTGGGCTTCTCAAGCCTAGGACTCACCTCATTCTCATAAAGTCTACGCATCTGACCTTGTTTACAGATGGAACAGGGTGAACATTAGGCTTGAGAAGTCCAAGGCACACCCCACACCTGCTGTACTGCCTGCTTTTGGAGCATGGGTTGTTAGAGAAACCCTAATGCCTTATTTTATATATAAATATATAGCCCTGGGGCTGAATAGGGTTTATCCAAGGATGCTCATAAAAATGGTATTGAAACTAACTGACCAACTGGTAGGCCTGTTTAATTATTAGCAGTAGTAGTAGGAGTTTTTATTTTTATCTTTCACCCTCCCCTGGAGGCTCAAGGCACCATTACAAACAAGGAACATAAAAAGTCTATTAGATTTAAAATATTTAACAAAAAAACTAATAATCTATCATTACATAAACAAACAAACAAATTCAGCATGGACTTCATAAAAATATAAATAGCTAATTCAATAAATAGATTAATAAATCAGACACAGGCCAGACTGGCCCTGAGTGCTAGGGAAGCAAATTGCATCCTGGCCTATCTGTGGAAAAGGGGCACTTGGCCTGAGTGTGACAGTGCTGGCTACACACTTTTTTTAGCCTGCATCCTGATGAGTATGTCAGACAGTCAGTGATATTTCAGTGTGGGTCGGGGGTCGGGTGTCTTGACAGGAAGTGCCACCTTGATCAAACCACAACAGAAAGCAAAAAGTGGTCCACTAATTGAAAGCTGAAGAGCTGAACATGTTTATCTTGCATGCAGTGTCCACTTGCTCTGTGAACGATGATTATAAGATAATCCAGCCGGTGAACTGTTCATCATGAAACATGAGGCTGCTGCCCACTTATTGCCTGCAGCCTGCTATTTTTGGCCCCAGTCACCAGACTGCAGCTTTGGCAGTGCTAGATGGGGCAGTAGCAGGCGCTTATGCTAGGAACACCTAAGTGATTGGGTCGGGTGCCTCAAAGAGAAGTAGACTGGTGGGTGGGTAAGGACAGGTTGCCATTGAACAGGCAGTAACCTTGGGTGAAGATTTAAAGCCTTATATGCCTTAGCTGCATTTCAGTTCCCTTCCAATGCAGCAGTGCATTCATTGGACTACAGGGTAGACTGGCAGGCAGACGGGCCAAATACATGGGCAGTCAGGGTAAGGAGTATGGCTGGGGTTCGGTAGGGTGGTGAGGGTTGCTCCCTTATCATACCCCCCATTTCCTTCATCTGTCTTTCCTTTCATCGTTTTCACTTTTATATTTGGTCTTTCAGCATAATTCCATAATGTCATTAGAAAAACGTTTTGGTGCAGCTTTAGATGTTCATTATTTTGTATGTTTGCACATTTTTTGAGATGATATTGTAAATGAATCTATTTATATTTAAATAGGAAAAGTTCATAATACAGTATGTTGTGAATAAATTGATTTTCATGTGATGTTAAATGTCAGGTGATGACATATAAGTTTGAATCAAGTCATCACATGTAATACTATTTAAAAGTGCATGTTAACTTTAGACTTCACCCCCTAATGTAATAGGTTTCAGCCCTCAAAGTGCCGGGGTACTGTTCATGGATGATTTAATAAACTGAATTGTTTTGTGAGCCTTTGTGTGATGCACTGTATTTTGTCCTGTTTTGGTGCAGGATGCTCCTTGGTGGCTGTCAAACATCGGTCAAGGTTGGTGCTGTGTCATTGTCTCGTCCGACTGAGAGAGTCCATCTTGCAGTAGTCCAGAGCCATCAGTCATGTGTGTGATGGTCTGAGGGGTCTGACAGCAGATAGCCAGCTGAGGTGGTTTGAGGTGGCCATTTCAGGAGCACAGCTGAAGAGCAGGCATTGGACACTATGGTGAGCAGGGGACAGCAGCAGCATTAGGGTAACTATCCTTTTCAGCCCAGGCAGCACCAGCAAAGTTAAAAATTAAAAAGCATGTATCTAAGGTTCTGTACACACTGGGGATCTTAAAATGGTTTAAGTGCCTTAAAACATTTTAACAAAAATGTTTTTAAACCCTGCTAGATACATAGTCTGAAACCATTTTTAAAAACATTTTAGAGATAGCGTGGTTTTACCCACATGTCTGGACAGGAATACAAATGTTTTAAGCTGTAATGGTGTAACTAAAACAGTTCTAGCTGTAGTGTGTACAGGTAAGTACAGTTCTATGTGTTGCAATTAACACAAAATAGTTACAGGGAGAACAGGTTTAACACCAGCAGTGTGGACACACTAAACCATTATCAAACATGGTTACTGAATAGTGTGGATGCACTGAAATGGTTTAGCTAAACTGGTTTTAAAAATGGTTTTCAAAAAAACAGTTCTGTAGTCTGTAAGACTCTTCTGGAGCCTCTCTGGCAATAGGCGTTGGCAGAAGAAGCCATTGTAACTTGTAGCTCCAGGGAGATTGGTGGACTGCTGGAAACAAGTAGAGGATAGTTATGGTTGAACATAAACCTCAGGGCCTGCAAGAGGGAAGCGATGCTCCCCAACAGCACTACAGACCAGCCAGGCCAGGATCTCTCTCAGGTGTTATCCAGATCTCAGCATCATCAGCACTCCAGTACAGGTACGACACAAGAAAAAGAATAAAGAAATTTTAGCTACCCATTTTAAGTACTGTAAAAACTAACAAAAGTCCTCATTTTTTTCTCAGCTCATTTAGTCTTTGTATGATTTTTATTCTGGAAAATGGATCTTTGTATCTTTGTTGCTGAATGCTAAATGCTGATTGCATGCATTGCTGAACAAGACATGTCAAAGCTTGCAGAGTAATATAAGAAATCTGAGGCTGTAGCTGTTCAATAACTGTAGGTCTGTAGTTCACATCAGCACATATTAGTTTCACAGTGTACTGAAAATTTCTACGCTGCCTGATTGCTATGGTACTGAACATCTAATCTGATATGTTTTAACAGATGTATTGTTGGCTGGGATGGTGTCCCATGTGGTATTAAGTTTGATAAGTCAGTGTGAGACTGATAGCTGATGTCGGGAACTTCTATCATAGCCTGTTGTTGCTGCAAGTGGTGACAAGTCATTAGTCACTTACACTTTAGTTAGATTTTTATCAGGTGGTAGAAACATCCATTCCAGGGGTTGTCTACTGGACCCCACTTGCCGGCATTTGCAGAAAGTAAAAAAGCTGAATGTAGTTAGGACATGAGAGGGTCAGTCCAAAGGTAAAGCTTCAGATTTCACAACTACCATGGTTCTCATATTTGGAGCTGGCCATCTGTGCTTTGCTGACAGGAGCACTGTGTGGCAATTAGCACATGGCTGACTTGGGGGCAATTAGCGCATTCTAACCAGAATGTGCTGTCAGAATATGGGGCTGTGTCAGTGTAGCACATAGTGACTATATGCTGCACTGACACAGCGACAGACCGAAGATGGCCCACAGGAGCCCAGACAGGATAGTACTAGTGCTCCTGTGAGCCATATTCAACCCAAACATGCTAAAGAGCCCATTGCACATGCAAGGTGCTTTGGACATTGGCTTGCACATTGTGGGCTAATTAGCATGGGTGTGCACCCAATAGCCTCTCCTGTAGTTGTATATAATGTTTCTGTTGGTCTCATTGTCCCCACCCAGTATATATTAAGGAGCCTGAAACTCAGAATCCTGAAACTGATGGGACCGAGTTCAGTCTCTCAACACCCACAAGCCCAACAGGAAGAAAGCCGATCCCGACAGGGGTATGGTAGCTGATGTGACAAACTGCTACCTTACCCTTAGCCAGGCACCACAAAGGACTAAAAAGTGCAGAAGATGGCTGACATACTCCCATGGCGTGGAGCTCTAAGCCATTAGCAACTCGGCCAGCATGGTCTGGTAGACCCGGGTTCTGTTCCCAGTCACCAGATATTTTGCTGGCACACTATTTCACCCACTCCCCATAAATTTTTTTTTACTCTGAGGTACACTCCCCCTCAGAGTTGGTTCTTTAGTTACATGGGGGTGCGGGGGAGCGTACCCCCCAAATTATATGTAAGTTCCTTCCAGGATACCGAAATTCAGTCTCCCGAACTCGATCTTGTAGAGTTCAGGTTACCGAATTTCAGTCTTTCAAAATATATCCCCCAACCCCTAATCACCCATCCTGTAGCTGTATGTAATATACTTGGTGCTCTAGATGCCCCTGATCACCTGTCCACTAGCAGCTGCATTATTCCCTGGTTGACCCAATAACAAACAGGCATCCAACCCCCTTTCTGACCCACCAGCTGGCTCAAGTGGACATGGCCTGTCCTTCTCAGGTAGTACTCTGGCCTGTGACCTAGCCAGTCTACCCCTGAACAGACAACTGGGATATAAGGACAGAAATGGGACATAGTCCCTGAAAACCTGTATAACATGAAGGTCTTAAGGCTCTTCTTGAAGGCCGTCACTGAGGGAGCCTCTCTCAGGGCCCTCGGAGCAAGTTTCACAAGTCAGGGCCCACCACCTCAAAGGCCTGGTCTCCGGAGGTTCTTATCCTGTCTCTAGATATCACAAGGGGGCCCTCCTCAGTGGAGCCGAGAGGGCACAAGGATACATAAGGATGCAGGAGGTCTGTCAAATAACTTAGACCCAGCCCATATAGGGCCTTATCTGTTAGTAAATCAACTTTAAAAGAGATGTACCACTTTACCAACTGCCAGTGAAGATCATGCAGCACCTGAGAGACATGGCTCGACCTTGAAAGGCCAGTCAGCAGCCTAGAGGCTGCATTCTGCTCCAACGTCAGGTGCCATAGCATTCCCCCACTGACCCTGAGATAGGAAGCACTCCTGTAGTCAAGCCTTGAAGTAACAAATGCATGTACTACCGACATCAAGTCTGCGGGGGGGGGGTATAAAGGATTTAATCCAGCTGATGTTCCTAAAATGGTAAAAGCCATTCCAAACTGCTGCCGACACCTGGAATGATGGTGACCAGTGGGGTGCCTCAGGGATCAGTGCTGGGGCCAGTCCCCTTTAATGTCTTCATAGTGACATTGCAGAGGGGCTGGAGTGGAAGATATGGCTCTTTGCAGATGAAACTAAGATCTGCAACAGGGTCAAAACTGCGTGGGGGGGTGGAATAAAATGAGAAAGTACATAAACATGCTTGAGGGGTGGTTGAGAGTGTGGCAGCTAAGATTCAATGCAAAGAAGTACAAAATCATGCATTTGGGGCACAGAAATCCAAGGGAGGAGTACACAATGTGGGGATAGGTACTATCAGCCACCAATCAAGAAAGAAACCTGGGATAATCATATATGATGACTTAAAGGTAACCAAACAATGTGAGAAGGCTGCGAGGAGAGCCAGCTTGATGCTAGGGTGCATAGGGAGAGGTATCACCAGTAGAAAAAAAAAAGAGGTGGTTATGTCACTGTGCAGATCACTAGTGAGACCTCATCTGGAGTACTACGTACAGTTCTGGAGGCCACGTCTCCAGAAGGACATAGACAAAATAGAGGGAGTCCTGAGAAGGGCAATAAAAATGGTGCAAAGATAGCACCAAAGCTCACATGAGGGAAGGGGGGGCAGAGCCTGGCATCCAAGATAGTCGCTAGCTAATTTCTTAGGAGAGTATATAGGAAATCTTCTAATGTCCATCCATTATGTATGACTGTATCTTCTGATGTTTAAAACAATGCTGGTACAGCTGGAAAATAAGGTGATTTATCAGAGCCTTTCCAATCTCAAAATGGTGCTGGCATCACTGAAATATACCGAGGTGAAGATGTCCTGGCACTGTTGCATCTATCCCACCTGGCAGGCCATTCCAGCACCAGTTCTCAGGGTGGTGAACTCCCCACAGAAAGCACCAACAGTACAAGGCAGTAAGGGGGAAGAATTAATGGAACAATGGCAGAGTGAGGGGAACACTCCCAAATGGCAGTCAAACTGGAGAGAATAACACTGATGTTAAGCATGGTGCTTCAGGACACTGCTAAATTAAAAACCACTACTACTAAAACTAATGAGGATTTATGAGGGTTTGCAGTGTGAGCGGCAGGAATGGTAAATCAAGTCTCACAGTATGGCACCCAGCTTTTTTGCTATGAAGGACAACTCAGAGAACACCAGGGGCAATTATGGTGCCTCCTGGCAAAAATTGATGATATGGAAAATCGTGCCCGTTGCAAAAACCTGAGGATTATAGGTGTTCCAGAAGGTATGGAAGGGAGGGACATGGTGGCTTTCCTGATTTACCCAACATATTAAAACTAATAATGAACAGCCCCCAGAGCTGGATAGGGCACATCGATCCCTAGCCCCCAGACCCAAGCAGGGAGAGGGCCCCCAGCCTATACTGTGCATGTTTTTAAGGTATCCAGTGAAGGAACTATTTCTGAAGGTGGCAAGGGAATAAAGAAGCACTAGCTGGCAGGGCCACTCGAACCAAATTTTTCAAGACAATTCCCCAGACCTCTCGAGAAGAAGGAGAGCATATGCAAGTGTAAAACAAAAGCTGTACCAAATGAACATTCCTGCATCCCTTTGTATCCAGCTATGCTAAGAGTACATTTCAATGGGGAATATGTGTTGTTCAATGCACCCGATGAGGTAGAACATTTCTTGCAGGACATCCAGGCTGGGGGAAGGGTGTCATGTCAGCCCCCACAGGAACCACAAGGCATTGCATGGCAAGAAATGGAAGTGTCAGAGGCTGGGGAGAGGGTGACTGATGAAAGAAGCAGGCTGGAGATGGATAAGGAACCTACTGGGTCACTATCTAATACGCTGTACAGCGCACGTCAAAACTGCGCTACAACAACAGCGTGGTCGGGAAGAGTGAGTGGGTGCAAAACCATGAAAGGGTGTATGTGCAGTAGTGCACCCTCTCACTGTTCCCAGGCAGAGCATAAGATCTCTGTTGGGAGAAGGGGCCAGTGATTAGCTGCTATGACTCAATGGGATAAGCCATAGGCAGCAAGGGAGGCAGTGGACCGGGTTTTCAATTCCTGGTCCCAGACACATGACATTTTTTATTTTTCACACTTTGTGCAATTGTAATTGTAACCTCCCCAGAGTTGGTTATTTAAGTTGGAGGGTTTCAGGGCACAGCTCCTGCCCCACACAAGGCATACAGCAATCAAGTTCGCAATATACCGTGCTGTGAAAAAGTTGTCCAGGCTTTCCCGTTGCTGTCTTATACCTGGCAACTGGCGAAGGTTACACCAGCAGAAAGTCCCTTAGGTAGCTATAAAATTATCACTGGCATCCTGGAAGGAAGGGGGGAACAGATATGAGTCCTAGGGAACTGAGGCTGTTGAGAGAGCACTCCTCCTAAATGCAAGATTGCACAAGGATACTGGTATATTGGAAGTGTGGGGGGACTTAATGTTATGAAGCAGAGCAGATGAAAGGGACATTCTTTTTAACTTGCAGGATCAGGGAGGTATAGAGCTACAGTTAGGAAAGAATACCAGAAGTTAGCAACTGGTTGCAATCATTACGTGGGGCAAGCATTCATTGGGGAAGGGCAGAAATAAATAAGTCATAGATGATATAAAAATTAGGGAGTGGCTACTGATAGACCTTTAGATACTACACATAGAAGGACCCTCTGAGAAAGTAGGTCAGGACAGAAACAATAACAATATGAACTTTTCTATGGCAAGCCGTTAGGGACATAATTCATAATCTATAGCTGTATAGTAAAACACATACACTATATGGTGAAATACATCTGTATAACTATTTGGTGAGGCTGCACCTCAAGTACTGCATGCAGTTTTGGAGGCCACACTTAAAGAGGGACATTAAACTCCTGGAGAGAGTCCAGTGGAGGGCAACCAAAATGATTTGGGGCCTGGGGATAGAACCTATGGGGAGAGGCTTGAAGAGCTAAATATGTACACATTGGAAGAGAGAAGAGACTGGGGGGACATGATAGAGGTCTTCAGGTACATGAAGGAGTAAACAGGGGAGGAGCAGTCAGGGTGCTTCGAAAGAAGGAGGAGGGGGCAACTAGAAGGCATGGGTGGAAGCCGAAGGGGGGAAGATTCAGTGGAGAAAGGAGGAGGTGCTACTTCACTGAGAGGGTGGTGGAGTCATGGAATGCGCTGCCCAGGGGGCTGGTGGAGGCAGAGATGGTGGAGGGGTCCAAGAGGGGGTGGGACAGGTACAGGAGAAGGGTTCTGGAAGAAAAATCCAATGCAGTGAGAATATCTGGAACTGGGAAGGGAAAAGCCAGAGAAGGTGAGGGGAGGCAGCATGGTCAGCTCCCAGGGTGGGGACTGACCAAACGAGCAGACTCAAAAGACCGTTAGACCTATTCTGCTGGCATTTTAGTATGTTAGTATATAGTGAAATATATACATTATATAGTGAAATACATACACAATGTAGTGAACCACATACAGTATCTACTGAAATATATACACCATATAGTGAAATACATATACTGTATACTGAAATACATATATAGTGAAACACATATGCTATATAGTGAAATGCTTACATTGTATAGTGAAATGCATACACTGTCTGCTGAAATCCACATACTGAGTACTGAAAATCCACATACACTATATACTGAAACAAATGTACTATGTACTGAAACATATACACTACCTATTGAGATACATACACTACAGACTGACACATCCACAAAAGCTATCTACTGAAACAAATACTCTATAGATTGTAACACATACACTATATATTGAAAAAAATCTGCATACACTAAATACCGAAACAAATATACTATACTGTGTATTGAAATACATACACTATCTATTGAAATGCCTACACTACACACTGAAAAAAGCACTTACGCTATAAACTGAAACAAATACACTATATATTGAAACATCTACACTTTATATTGAAATACATACACTATGTATTGAAATAAAAACACTATGCACTGAAAAATCTGCATACACTATATACTGAAACAAATACACTATATATTGAAATACATACACTATCTATTGAAATGCATACACTACACACTAAAAAAAGCACATACACTATATACTGAAACAAATATACTATATATTGAAACATCTGCACTTTATATTGAAATAAATACACTGTAGACTGAAAAATTCGAATATACTATGTACTGAAACAAATACACTACATGGTGAAACACATACACTATGTATTGAAACACATACACTGTAGACTGAAAAATTCTCATACACTATACTGAAACAAATAAACTATGTACTGAAATGAACTATGTTCTGAAACTACCCATCCCCCCTGCCCCTCCCCCTTGAATGGCCTGCAGCTGAACTCCTTGCCTGTTGCATTTAGTTAGCTGCTGGCTTGATGAAGGGATGTTTAAAACTGCAGAGCAGGTAAACAAAACAGGACTATCTCTTATTCTACTTCTTTATGGGGTTTTACATCTTGTTTTGCTTGCACACCTTTAATCAAGTTTCAGAACATTGTGATGTGACAAGAAACTTTTAGAACTAATTTAAAATGCTCTAGTTTATCCTTTTAAATAAGTGCTGCCTTCATTTACTGTTAGATAACACATTTGTATAGGAAGCTAATACAGGATATTCCTAACATACCTGTATACATAGGGGGCTACATGCATTTTTCCAAGTTAAATTGTTGATTGGTTTTATGTGTAATTAATTTACTGTGTTAGTCCAGCAACTTATCTGAGCTGAATGCTTGGGAAGCACTTCAGGAGCTGTGGAAGTGTAAGCCAAAAACGTTGCTAGTTTGTACTCTATGGACTATGTTTTGATTAAGTTTGTATTTTAATGTTTTGTTTAATAAACTTTTCTTGGTTAAGATACAATTTTTGTTGCAATCCCTCAGTATTCAGTTCTCATCAGGAGTTTAGCTGGCATATGCATATAATTTGCATTTTTTTACTAAATAACTTTACTGTGATGCCTCACTGGAGGCATGCACAGTCTGTTTTGGGGTTTGAGCTTCTCAAACTGTGTTTTTTTTTCCCCATAGAGATTTTTATCTTCATAGACACCCTGCTACCACTTTGCCCACTGACATTTCCAGCCCAATCACCTACCATCCACAGGACATACTTGCTCTGAGATCCCCCCCAACACACACACATGCACACACACACACACACACACACACACACATACATATCCCTGTGTTGGGGCCAGGAGGGGTGGGCCAGGGCCACTGATGAGATACATATTAAGACAGGAGCAGAGCCTGGTTAGCAGTGCAGAATCTGCGTCAGGTTGTTGGATCATTCTGCCATTGGGGTTTTCTACCTTTGGTTTCATCCCTTGGGCAGCCAAGCATGCAATGATGCAATTGCATGTAAAGACACATGCTTGCTTTGTGCCTGCCTGAGCCCTTCCACTTATGCAACTCCACTGCACTGCCAGCCTTCCTCATCTAGGTGGATGTTGAAGAGTGGGGTGGTCAGACTTCCACTCATTGAGAGGAGAGCATTCCCAGAGATGATCAATCATATCTCCTTCCCAGCTAACCCCTGTGCAACCCAGGTCTACCCCCAACATTGGGCCACTGGCATGGGAGGCAGTGCAATCACCACCAAGCTGCTAGGCCAGCCCACCAGACTGTGTTTTTATAAGTAAATAAAGACAGCATATAGGTAAAAGAAGAAAAAAAAATGTATTTTAACTAGTCTGTTATAAACATTTTAAGTCACATCACAATGTTTTGAAGTCAGATAAAGGTTTTGCAAGCAAAATATGATAAAACAATACAAAAAAGATAGATAAGATAACCCTTTCATGTTTACCTTCTGCATCTTAAGAGGCATCGGCCAGGATTTTTAGTCAATTAGGGCCCCATTTTCAGAAGGTTAGCATGCAGAGCTAAACATTACACTCTGGGAACAGCATGGTTGGATCAGTGTCATATTCAGCATCACCTGATGCTACCCTGATCATATGCATGTGCATGTATACTACTACGGCCATGCAAATGAGTAATCCTCTCCTGCATACAGAGCACAGTGCTGTATAAAAGGTTTCCTTAGTGACCATAAGTACCTCCCTCAACATTTTATACTCAGCCTTTAGGCTTCTAGTACCTAGATGCTTGATTTTGCACTTTTTGGCTTTGAACCTGAGCTGCCATGTCCGATAGCACTCTTTAAGTTTTCTAAGGTCACCACCCATTTTCTCTATCTGCACCTATCAACGCTATTACAGATTGTAGTGTCATCTGCAAAAAGGCACATCTTCCCTTCCAGTTCTTCTGTTATGCCACTTATAAAGACACTGAAGAGGACGTGTCCCATTACTGAGCCCTCCGGCACCCTACTGGCCACTCTCTCCTCACTGGAGTGAGTGCCATTTACCACCACCTTCTGTGGCTGTGCACTATCTCAGGTGCAGCACTTAGGAGTGCACAACACTAATATGAAAATGGGGGCCCACATACCACTGTAAAAGAATTAGCACTGCATTGTGATAAAGCATAGCTGCTACTATTTTAAAAAGCATTCTTCTGTGCAGTGCTAACCTGTTAATGTGGCACTATTTTTTTTTTTTTTGCACAGGATTATTAATTGCAGCCAGGTGCTCATACAGCTGGGGGTTACTCTAATGCATATAAGGCATACAGGTATATTAAATGCTTTCTTGAAGTGCAAACACACTGCATGGTTAGTGCTAGTTAATGATTCTGGGAATCGTGTTTTAACTGCACACACGCAGCCTGCCAGCAACCCCCCCCACACACACACACATACACACACTGTCAGTTCTGGATACAATAAAAAAATAATTCTTTGGTAGTCTGGTAGTCCCCCACTCACCTAATCCAGGTAGATATAGAACATTTATTCCTCATTCCTGCTGCTGTTACACTACACATATTTCTCAGCCTGTCTGGTGCTGGGAAAAACAAGTTTCAGTGTTAGTGACTGGCTGGAAAATAACTAAAAATGCTACATTTTTTGCTGAGCCATCAGAGGGAAGAGGCTGCTAAAGAGTAGAACTTCAGTGAAGACTCTCTGGGGCAAAATACTGGGGACAGTCTGGGCACCTTTTGCATCAACCAGAGAGGTGTCGCGGGAACCTCGTACATGTTAATTTTGGTTGACAGTTGCTCCTGCCAAAGGGGAGCTGCCAGAAAGCTCCCAAGGGGAAGAACTTTGGTTTAAAAGTTCAGTTTGGTGGGAGCCCCTCCACAGGGAAGGGGTCTCCCTAGGGAGAAGGTGGAGTTGTGGGGCTGTGAGGGGGGCTGCCAGCCGTCTGTCCCCCAGAGCTGGTTGTACCTTTCCCCATCTAGAGAGAAAAGAGAGGATTTTGCAGGCAGCTCTGCAGAGAGGGAGATCTGCAGTATTTTGTTGCTGCCAGAGAAGTTGCACCACAGTGCTAAAATTGTTCAGAGTACGGGTTAAATGGATTAAAAAAATGGATTTGTGTCAAGAGGATAGGGAGAAAGCCTCTTCAGTTTTATCTGCACCACATCGGTGAGACATGGATGATCAAAGATTTTTGATGAGAGAAGTAAGAAAAAGTGTAAACGGTTCTGTCTGATCCTGGCAATGACAAGATGTCAACAGGAAAAGGGAAAGACAAGGTTAAAGGACTGTTTTTTGGCAGGAAAAAAATGGATTGTAGAAAATGGACATGAAAATTGGATTTGATCCCAGGTTTTAAGAAGCTGACAAGAAAGCCTCTTCTGTCTGGAGTTGACTAGCACCTGCATGGTGAGAAATTGGACTTTCTTGATGTATTTTTGAAAAAGATTTGCTGAATTTATGTGTGAGCCAGAGCACTGTGTTGGAGTTGAAAGACTGTGGGGGCAGGGGGATGAGCGGGTGCTGTCAGGGTGGGTGCATGCTGTCTGCTCCTGAGATGCAGCAAGATGGGAGACTGTTGTGTTAAATTCCTGGAATTTCAGACTCTGCACAGTGCCCCCAGAGCCTGATATTCGAGAAGGTAGCTCAGACTGCTTGACTACACAGAGTAGCAGGTGACTGAAGAAAGAATGGAAATGATCTGAAGAATCAGTCCAAAATGTGCCAGGTGGGGTGCTCGCTGACCCCTATCAAGAGGGGCTGCTGGCGGCAAGGGATTGTTGGTTAGTGCCTGGGTGCTGGGGGCTCTGACCTGTGGGGGAACCAGACTGTGGGCACGCTCCCATGTCTGGGTCCCTTGTGGCTGGTGGGTCTTGTGTGATGCCCAGCAATGGGCCTCTGTGGGCCGGGAAGGGGGCAGGGCTGTAAGACCTTGGTTCATACTGAAGATCCAAGCTGCAACTTCCACACCTTCAAGTGTTAAGCATCAGGCCTGATTCTGCATCTACTGATCCATCCTCCCCAGGACTTCAGTCATGTGTGCCATGCTAGGACTAATACAGCAGAGCTGTGAGTGAAGGCAGGAATTGCCCTTCACTTCGGGAATATTTATATATATATATAGTTATCTGTGTTCAAGTCCACTGGTGCTGAAAACCAGTTCAAGATTTAAAGACATCAAGGGAAACATGTTGGGGGGGGTTGTTTGGTTCAGGTGGGTGTGCAAGCGCCAGCCAACCAGCTGCACCTCAGGCCTGCCACTTGGCATTTAGGTATTTGGGGACAAAATTCAGGGTGTTTTTTTTAACTGATACCACTGGGTTTGGGTTTGGTAATACTGGCAGCAGTTAGATAGTCAGGTAGTTTGGTGGCTGCATTATCAAAAGGTGATTTGGGTTCAAATCAAAAGGGGGAATGCTGTTTGGGAAATGTTTTTTCCTTTTTTTACCAACTCTTTTTCCTCTGAGCACTGGAGATGTGTCCTCTTTCAGGCGTCACCTCCAGTTCTTTCCCACCCAACCTGCCCCCACACCCACACTCTGGGTCCCCTCCCAAGGCTCCGCTAATGCCTACCTCTGCCTGGTGAGAAACCTCCCTGGCTTATACATAGGGTGGGGCTGCCACTCTTTCTAACACCCAAGACATCCAGTATCATCCAGGCAGAGAAGGCATGCAAAGGATTGGGACCCAGGTAGGTGGGTCCGGCAGTGGGCATGAAGCCAAGGTGCACCATCAACAACCACAACTCCGGAGTGTTTCCTTGTTCATTTAACAGAGTTACAATGGTTTTAAAAAGCCCTAAGGCAGAATATTCAAGCTTTTTTGTGAGTGTTAAACAGGTTATCAACTTGCTAATCCCAATTTGCACCTCTAAAGCAGGATAGTACTGCACAGGTTCATATGATTGCTTGGTTACCAAGTCACTAGCCCATTTGTAAGTGGCCCTAATCCATCCTTGTGCACCTATGTAAAGCAGCTGACAGCACCGTGCACATAGGCAAATTGACATACTGGGAGGGTTGGGGAGGTGTAGCTATCCATCAGTGCAACATTAGTTACTGGTTCCCCCAAAACAGGTGTTATGGACTGTGCATTCCTACACTCCCAACACCTGGCCATGTCAGGCTACCACTAGCCCTGGTCCCTCCACTGCTACATGGCATAACTGTCCCAGTGTCCAGTGCCCCACCCCCCCAAATTGCATGCCTGTGTAATAAAACATCTGTCCTATGTGTCCAGCAGACAGCAGAACCCCCACCACTGATCAACTGGGCCCCAGTCAGACACTTGATAAGATCAGTAATTCCTCGGTACCATTTGCCTGATATCCAGACCAGGGTTCCCCATGTGTCCCAATTAGTAGTCTGGCAAGAGCTGTAATTCTTCCATACCAGATCCTTGATGTTGAGTAATTCCACTGCCCCATAAGTATAATATCTACCCCCCCAACAAGCCCATCCAGTACCACTACAACTACCCCCACTTGCCCCTAACCTATGGTGTATGGTGACCAGCACAGACCCTCCACTCGCATCCATAGAGGCCACCAACTTAAAGACAGTTCACAACCAGATGCCTACTGTAGTAAAAGCTGTTTCTATAGTAGGTGCGCTATCATAAACATAGAAACACTTAATTTCTCATCAAAAAAGGACCACTTGACCTACCTAGTCTGCCTAGATGTTTCCTGCCTCATCTTCTTCCTCCTCACATGCTGTCTGATCTCCATTGACCCTCCCACCTCTTCTCTAATATACTGCTATGTCTACGCCACACCCCTTACTGTTTTAGCCTCCTCCACTTCAGCTGGTAATCTGTTCCAGACATATACCAATATTTTCTCACATCTCTCTCTCTTGACCCCCTCCCCCAGCTTCATTGCATTCCCCCTGGTCCTGGTGCTCTTTCACATTTGAAAGTGACTCCCCGGACTCTGTGAACTCCTGTAAGATACTTGTAGGCCTGTATCATGTCACTTTTCCCTTTCCTCTCTTCTGGGGTGTACATGGTGAGATCCCTCTGTCTCTGCTCTTAGGACTTCTCATGAAAACCCTGCACCATTTCAGTTTCCCTCCTGTGGACTTCCTCCACCCTGTCTATGTTCTTTCTGAGGTTTGTTCTCCAAAATTACATCACACTCCAGGTGGGGTCTGGTAACACCACCTCCATCCTCCTGATGGAGATACCCTCCCTGCACACTCCAGCATCCCACTAGCCCTACTCATTGCTTTGCAACAGTGCCACCTTGAGGTCCTCAGACATAAAAACCCCAAGATCCCTTTCCTGTTTTTTGACTGTCAATAACACCCACCATCCTATACTGAGCTCTTGGGTTTCTATGCCCTAGGTGCATGATTTTTCACTTTTTGGCCCTGAATCCAACTGCCATGCTTTTTACCACTCCTCAAAATTCACAAGATCCCTGATCATTCTCTTCACCACTCCTGGGTGTCCACCCCATTGCAAATGTTGATATAATCTTCAAAAAGGCATACCTTCCCTTCAGTTCTTCTGCAGTGTCCCCTACGTTCAAACGGATTAGTTCCAGTACTGAGCCCTGTGGTACCCCACTGGTCACTCTCCCATCATTAGAGTGAGTGACGTTAACCACCACCCTCTATTTCTTATCCATTAACTAGCTACTGTACTAATTGGAAGGCTACAGTCTGTAGTTCAAGGGGGCGGTGCAACAGGACACATTCCCATTCAGCCCATTTAAGGACTGCTCTCCTCAATCCACACACAAGTATTTTTTCCTTGCCCCTCCATCCATCCCTCCTCCTCCAGTGGCTTGCCTTTCTTTCCCATATGTTTCTTCCTAAGGTATCATTAGCCAAGGGAATCACTCATGCTGCACCTCAAGGGGTGGAACCCTCCTCTAGAGTTCCTTCTCTTCATATCCATAAAGGGTGGTATATCCCATGGATAGAGAGGCAAACAGCCAACGATTATCTATGTTACACAAGCACAAAACCAGTTGCACAGGCACACTGAACCCAATTAACCATTTTGGATCCAACCCCTAGGCCATTCAGTTTCTTTATCAGCCTCCTGTGTGACACAGTGCTGAAGGCCTAGCTAAACTCTGGATCAATTTTGTCCACTGCTGTCCCCTTATCTATTTCCCTGGTCAACTAGTCAAATAAATCTACTAGATTCATTTGGCATGACCTTTCCCCTGTGAATCTGTGCTGTCTGTGGTCTTGCAGCCCACTGGATGGATTCAAGATACTCTAACAGTCTCTCTTTTATTATGGATTCCATTAATTTCCCCATGACTCAAGTAAGACAGACCAGGCTATAGTTGCTAGCCTGCTCCCTGATGATGCTCTTACAAAATGGAACTACTGTATGTCTGCTCTCCTCTAGTCCTCTGGAACCACTCCTGTTTCCAGAGAGTTGCTGAATAAGGCCATGAGTAGTACAGCAAGCACCTCCCTGCCTAATTCCCTTAATACCCTTGTGTGTATCCATCCAGTCCTATGACCTTGTCCACCCTAAAATTTGAAGTCCCTTTGAACTTCCAGTGATATAGCAGGTGGGAATGGCCACTTAACTCTTTGCTCTGGCTCTCCAACAATAAACTGCAATGAATACAGTGCATTGCAGTGACATCCTGCGTTCCTACTCCATACTTAGGACACAAGAAGGGACCTGCAATGGTCCGCACGAAGAAAAGAGGATAATTGGTTGCAAAAATAGCCACAGTTAACCCGCAAGATAAATCTATGGCAGGCCTCAGTCCAGCTCCCTCTTGCTCGTCTGTGCTCTCAGTGTCGGGGGCTGAGGATTCATGTTCTGACTCCGGTTCCACCAGCACTACGGCAGAATCAAGAAAAATAACAAAGCTCCTACATAAAATAGATGCAAAAGTTTCAGACATCCAGCGGGACTTTAAAAAACTGGAGTCTAGGAAAACCACTGTGGAACAGCACCTTGAGGGTCTGCAGGCAGAGTATATGGCCTACGGCCAATCGCTGGCTTTTCTGTACGGTAGGGAGAAAGCTCTAACAGCCAAGGCTGAAGATGAGGAGGCGCATTCCAGGTGTAATAATATACGGGAGGTCGGCATACCAGAAGGGGCTGAGCAGGCTGACATGGTGGCCTTTATGGAGTGCTGGCTGAAAACGAAGCTACAGATGGAGGAGGAAACCCAACTAGAGATTGAAAGAGCTCACAGGGCCCTTGCCCCAAAGCCCAAGCAGGGCACCCCACCCAGAGCAATCATAATTTAATTCTTGAGGTATCCTAGTAAAGATAAGGTCCTTTGTCTCACGTGGGCAAAGAGGGATCTGAACTTTGATGGGACGAAGGTGTTTGTTGACCAGGATTTCCCCCCTGTTCTGGCCCAACATTGGAGGAAGGTGCTCGGCATTGTGAAACAGCTGAAGGAGAAGCGCATGAGGGCCCAACTGTGTTACCCCACTAGATTGTGGTTAGACTCCCCCGAAGGTCCTAAGATATATGATTCTTTACTAATGGCCCGTGATTTCCTGGTTTCCAAGGACATTCAGGTTCCAGATATTAAACAAGAGATAGTGGAGAAGGAGATTGAGCAGCTTCTATGGGCAGTGGCCCCAGGCTCGAGGAACAACAACTGACCCCACTTCAGAGTGGACTCTGTTTTGCCTCTACATGCTGACCTATCTAAATGGATCACCAAGGGGAAACACCCTGAGAAGATTACCTGAACTGCTTTAACTAATTTTTTCTCCCTTTCTTTCCAGGGGACTGTTTGGTGAACCTGAATCCATCTCAGTTATGCGTACCTTTGGGTGTTAACATTGCAGTTTAAGCTAAGTGTTTCAGCAGTTACAGTTAAGCATTTCGGATAGTTACCTTTTTTTCTTCCACTAGCTGCCCTGGCTCTGGGTTGTGAGGAGTTTGGGGGATCCCCTCTTCTTTTTTTGTGGGACGTGGGTTCGCATTGGTGCTGCAGGGGGGTTGGTGGGCGGTCCCTTAGCTTCAGATGCCAGAGTGGATGGGATCTATTTTTGGGGAAGCACCTTCCCATAGTATGGCCCTGTTTCCTGTCCCCCTGGTCTCATTGTTTTTATTTCCTCCATTCCTTAAGACGGATGCTGATTTGGTGCAGGTCTTTGTGATGGAAGGAGCTGTCCTCTTGAGCCATATATCAGACAGCTATAAGAAGGGCAGCCTGCATACTTTAATTTAAGATAAGTGTCTTAATTCCAAGTGGGTCACAGGTATTTTGCTTACACATCCTCTTGAAATAAATAATTACAGTTGGTTCTATTCCTCATTAGTCTAAAGGGGGATTGTCTTTTTCTCCTTCATGGAGATGGTGGAGAGAGGGCTGAACCCCCGTGACTTAGGTAGCTACGTTAGATCGCCAGGCAGACTGGAGCTTGAATGGCCTTCCTGGAATTCCAGTGTGCCAGATCTCAGCCCATTTGTTTGAGGCATAAATGTGGAAGTACTCCACAACTTTCCATTTTTACTTTTATCAGGGCATGGCTTTGAGTGGGTTATTTCAGCGGATTCTTGGGGGGTGGGTGGGCTTTTTTTTTCTTTCTTCCTTAACAGTGGGGGAATTTTTCTTTTTTTTTTTAGTTTTAGTCGAGGATGAGATAATCCATACAGTAGTCTTCTTTTTTTTTATTTGAGTGAGAGCTCATGTTGGTGTGCCCCCACCGTCCGTAAGATGGTCCAAAATATTTTTTCTGTGCTAATTCAGAATGCGGGCACAATAATTTTATTGTTCCTCTTTTATGCCTTCTGAGTTGCACTGGATTCCTCACTGATGATGATTTTGGCTAGATGGTTAATGTTGGAGACCCGAAGGGTTCTTTTTTCCCAGCCCTTCCCGGAAGTTTTTCTTTAGGGAAACTAACAGAGGGCACAGGTTAGCTATTTCGAAGGGGCCTTCCCTTTCAAATTCAGTCTATTATTAAATCAGGCTCTGGGCATCAACTGACAGTTTCTGGCATTTACAAAGGTCGAATACTACATTTGGTAGGAATTTATATCCCTACCCCACCCTCCGGAGAGTTCTTTCACTCCCTTTTTACTTCGGTAGTGAGATTACCTCCTGGACAAGTAATTCTCATGGGGATTGGAACTGTGTGTGGAGGACATTAGTAAAGATAGAAGCTCTACTAAAACTCCGGGATCAAGGTCCTGTTTTTGGTTACTTCGTAACCTACTTGCGGAAGCTGGACTAATAGATCCATGGAGACAGTTCAATCCCTTGGTAAAAAATTTCACTTTTTTCTCCCTGGCCTCCAACATGTACTCTAGGTTGGACAGATTTTACACCCAGAGAAATGCTTTGCACTCATTCAGGGATATTTCCATCCTCCTAATCACGATTTCTGATCATGCCATCATTAAGGCACAACTCCATTGGGACACAGTGGTGGGGGGTGGACTCTGGAGATTTAATCCGGGCCTACTAAATGACAAACAGTATAAAGAATCCACTAAAAGGGTTATTCAATGCTACTTGAAAGAAAACACGGAGGCGTTTTCCAAACCCAAGTATCTGTGAGATGCCCTAAAGGCAGTTGTGAGAGGGCATACGATAGCGTTTGCCTCTCACAGGCATAAATTGCATCAGGCTCATATGCAAGAAGCGCTCGCCTCTATTACCGACTTAGAGGCAATGCATAAATGCACAGGGTCTAGTCATATCCTCAAATCTCCCTCATAGGGTTCTTCCTGGTGAGATAGCACAGGAGTTTGCTGATTTCTATAAGCAACTCTATGCAGCGGAGGAAATACAAGATCACAGAGAGAAAGTCTTACATTTCTTACACTGATTGGAGCTCCCTGTCTTGTCTTGCACTCAGAGAGACTCCCTGGAGGCTCCTTTCACTGAAAGAGAGGTGGGGATGGCTATCAAGGCTCTCAGCTCTGGCAAGGCTCTCAGCCCGGATGGGTTCACTTCGGAATTTTATAAGAGGTTCCAAGAGGTGTTAACCCCATTTCTTACCAGGGTCTGTAATGTGGCGCAGGATCCGGGGGCCTTGCCAGACACATGGGGGGAAGCCCTTATATCGGTATTGCCCAAACCGGGGAAGGATCATGCCTCTTGTGCAGGGTACCGACCAATTTCACTGCTCAACCAAGATGCAGAAATCTTCGCTAAGATTATCAGTGAACGTTTACAGAAAGTGGTCCCCGCCCTAGTTCGCCCGGATCAAACCAGGTTTATACTCGGTAGGCACATCCAGGACAACATCAGATTGCTGTTAAACGTCATTTCAATGGCCCAGCTCCCCATAGACTCCCCACTTTCGGCAATTTTGTCTTTAGATGCTGAAAAAGCATTCGATCATTTAAATTGGCAATATTTGGACTTGGTCCTGGGGGGCTTTGGGTTTGATCATAAATTTCGGTCCTGGATAACATATTTATATCTCAAACCTAGAGCAAGGGTCCGGGTGAACAGGACTGTTTCCACTCAATTCGGGATTGAGCGAGGCACCAGGCAGGGCTTCCCCCTCTCCCCCCTCAGTTTGGAACCCCTGGCAGCATATATTCGGCAAACTGATATCTTTCAAGATCTCCGGGTCAGGGGGGTGGAGGTCAAGGTCTCTTTATACACCGATGACACCTTGTTATATATTTCAAATCCAGTAATTGCAGTTCCCAAGATTTTTGACCTTCTCTCTGAATTCAGAGCCTTCTCTGGCTATAAGGTTAATCCAGGTAAATTGGAGCTATTCCCTCTGGGGGTCCCCTGGGTCAGCCCCTACTGGAGGTGCAGCAAGTTAAGTGGTGCAAGTCTGGGTTTAGATATCTAGGAATATGGGTCCCCAGGGACTTTAAGGCTATATATTCCAAAAATCATCTAAGGGTGCTTCAAGAGATTCGGGAGGACTGTTATAGGTGGAGGGAGCTCCCCCTTTCTGCCTCCGGCAGGGGAGAATCTATCCACATGAATATTCTCCCTCACCTGTTGTTTATATTGTGTGCCATTCCTTTCAGACCCCAAGGGAATTTCTGGCAAGATCTGAACTCTACTCTCTCTAAATTTATTTGGTCTGGGAGGATGCCCCATGTAAGATGGAGGACCATGCTGGCTCCAAAAGATGGGTGGGGTTTGGGATTCCAGATATCTGGAAATACTTCTGGGCTTTCCAACTACAACCATTGGTTACTACGGCTCAGGATTCACCCCCGAAGTGGGTTCAGATTGAAAGGGCTGATTCTCCTTTGAGAAACATTTCAGACCTTATATTCTTGGATATTCCCAGACTGTGCCAGCTTGACTTTAGGAATCCCTTTACCAGGGTGATTTCCCAGGTTTGGAGGGACATGAACTCGAATCTAAGTATCCCCTTAAAGCTTAACCAATCCACGACTATATTGAGCTGCCTAGACTTTGTCCCACTTATTTGGGACCTGGGTTTTCTCCCGTGGGGAAGAAATGGTCTTATCAATCTGGGCCAGTGTTTTGATGGGAATCTAATAAAACCTTTCCAACAATTAAAGGCCGAATTCAATCTCCAACATACTGATTTTTTTTGTTACCTCCAGCTAAGACATTATGTCCACTTAAATGAAAGAGAGCTGGAGTTGAGTGCGGAACCTCTAACAGACCCAATGCAGTTCATTCTGTCTTCCCTGATAAAGTCCCCTCACCAAAAAAAATTGATTTTGAAGTTAGTGCAGGGGATGAATTTCTCAGAGGGTGACTCCCAAACTCAGGTCAAGGACACTTGGCATAACGACCTTGGGTGGTCCTATCAGATTCGGATTGGATTTCCATCTGGAGGGCTATCCAGAACACCATGTTGTCCCTTTTTTGGTGAGAATTTTGGTGGAAGTTGGCTGTTAGATTTTTTAGAGTCCCAATTGTGACAAAACACTATGGGCTACATCACTCTGACCTTTGCTGGAGAAACTGTCAGTTGATTGGTACATATCTCCATATATTTTGGGAATGCAAAGTTATACGGGAATACTGGAGGACAGTAAGAGACACTTTGTAGAAGATTTTTGAGATAGTGATGCCAGAGACCCCACAATATTGGCTATTGGGGTTGCCCCTCCTCTTCTGACCTTGAGACTAGGCTATTAATTTGTTATGGCTTACTCCGGATAAGCCTACAGTCACTTCATGGTATGATATCTGCACCAGGATCTTAGACATGGAATATCTGACGGCCAAATTTAGGCTATCTTTAGATAAGTTTAGGGGGATATGGTTACCATTTCTGCATTTCATGGCCTCTCGTGAGGGGAACCTATATTAGAATTGCTGGCCAGATATGTTTAGTAGGAGTCTCCAGGTTCAGCAGAGACAGTCTGGCTGAAAAAGGTGAATAGGAAGTTTCTCCTCCTCTGAGGCTTATATTTGTTTTGTCACAAATTGCAAGGCATATGATATTTGTTATGAACATTCAATATAGGTGTACTATTTTGGGGTTTATGTTTGCCCGGGCCTTAAATTTTTTCTGTTTTTGCCAGAGTCAATTAATTCTAGGCAGTAACCACAATGCTTGACTGATAGTTGATTTACCATATAAATATAATTTAAAAAGGTTTTCTTGCATTGTCTCCTTTTCTTAAGTTGTGAGGGCACTCTCTCATCTCATATTCTCTTTTGTCTTTCTCCTTCCTCTCCTGCTTCTCTTTCCTGTTCTTTTTCTTTTTCTTTCCTCTGATACTAGTGTTAATATTAAGAGGACAGAAGCTGATTTATTGCCTGTTTGTCAATATATGTATTTTATGGAAAAAAAAGTTCTGCAATAAATTTCAATTTCAAAAAAAAAAAAAATTGAAGTCCCTTCAATAATACTCCTTCCTTTGAAAATGGACTTGCGTCCACTTCCCTCTACAGTGTTCATGCTACTGTTTGGTGAACTGTTCCTGTCTCTCTCCACTGTGAAAACAGTATAAGTACCCGTTCAGGATGTATACTTTTTTCTAATCCCCTCTGTGCATTCTCCCTTTGTCATCCTCCTTATCCTCAGAATCCCTCCCCTTGCCTCCTTCTCTTTGCTTAAGTACCTAACGAAAGTCTGGTCTTCTTTTGCTACCCTTTTACAAGCTTCTAAAGAAGGCTATTCAGATGTATCTCCCCATGTCACTGAAGTCTGCCTTCTTGAAATCCAAAATGTTTGCCCTCGTGTGACTGGACTGGGTCCCGGGTTCCATGCTAAACTATACTATGTGGTGATTGTCAGATCCCAGTTGCCCCTCCACACAGATATCTGTGTTTTGTTCTCATTGGACAGTATCAGGTCAAGGATAGCCTTTTATCTGGATTGAGCACAAGCTGCCTTAGACCTTCCCCCTGTAGGGAATCCAGGATGCTTCTGCTTCTTGCTGAAGCAGCTGCCTGGGTGGACCAATCCATGCCTGGCATACTGAAATCCCCCCGCAGCAGGACTTCACCTTTTGTTGCCATATTGTGTATTCCATTCACAAGCTCCCCATCCACTTCTTCCCCCTGTGCTGAAGGCCTAAAGATCATCCCTGTTCATATTGCTGAGCCTTTGCCAGGTTCAAGGATGACCCACAGTGCCTCAGCCTCCCCCTGTCTACCCTGCATCTCTGTTGCCTTTATAGCCTCTCTGACGTACAAGGCCATGCTCCCTCCTTTTATACTCTCCATCCCTCCTGAACAGAGCATAATCTGGTACATCAATGTCCCATGATTAACAGTGTACCATGTCTCAGTTATTGCTACTATGTCCAGATCTGCCTCTGCTATCAATGCCTCCAAGTCTGGGATTTTATTTCCCAGGCTGCAGGCATTTTTTAACATGCCTTACATGTTTTGCATCCTATCCCCCTCCTCTTGCTGCTGCTGCTGTCCTGCTTCCTTCTCCCTCCCCATCTCTGCTTCATCCCCTCTCCTCAGTTGTCTTTCTTGTGTGGCCTAGAATTCTCTGTTTCCCACTCTCCTTCTGCTGTCAGTGTCCCAGACTTCAACTAATTTTCCTGCATGTGCCCTGGGGGGTGATACTAAGTTGCCTGACCTTCCTGACTCCCCCATCTCCCGGCCATTTTAAATGCTTGTCAGTGAAGCGTTCACACTTCTTACTTGGGTCACCTTCTCTAACAGATGCAGACCATTATCTTTATACAGGCTTGAATTCATCCAGGTGGGACCCCAGTCCCCCAAGAAGCCATAACCCTCCCTTCCATGCTATTCCTTCAACCAGGAGTTGAATTACTGGATGTGGAGTGCCCTAGCCTTTCCCCTGCCATGGACAGGTGGCACCTCCTAGAAGGAGATGGAGTATTTTATTTATTTATTTATTTTTACCAGAGACACATTAAGCTGAAGCTTGTTTACAGGTGTGACCTGGGAGCACAAGGAAGTTAAGTGACTTGCTCAGGGTCAAACTGTATGCAAGTGGGGGCTGTGGGATTCAAACCCAGGTCTCCAGGTTTGCAGCTCAGAGTCTTAAACCACTGCACTACACTACTTCCTTGAAGTGTTCTACTTGCTTCAGACTCCCCCCAACTTCCTGAAATCCTTTTGGATTCTAGCTACCTCCACTTTGTCTCCTACCAAGTCATTCATCCCCAGGTGGATGATAACATCCAGTTCCTCCCTCCTTGCCATTACCCTTGTGATCCTATTGATCCACTTTTCATCTCACCATGCAGTGCCTTCTGAAATGCATTTAACCTCCCTGCCCTTCCTGCTGGGTTCCCTTAACTTTACTCCTTGGACACTGAGTCCCCCACCAAGAGAAGCTTCCTCCTCCTCTGGGGTTTTCTTTCCCCCTTTCCTGGTGCTGCATCCCTGAGGATCTGCCCATTCACCTTGGTCTCAGCTGTGGGTGCCATTTTGGGGCTATCCCACTCCTTCAAACAGTGTAGGAATTGTTTAATCAGACACCTTCATGGCATCTTCCCTACAGTACCATAATGGTCCTTTTTATGTTGTCTTTTGCACACAGTGCAGACAACATATAGTGGTGGCAGGTTTTGGAGGTGCAGTTGTGTTGTGGCCAATGGCGCCACTGCTTTTTCGGGCTGGGCTCTGTGGCACAAATGAAACAGCATGCTGTTTATGACAGCACTGCAAAAGCGTGCCACCAACCTGAAACAATTTTGCCACTGCAATGAGGGTGCTCCCCATCATTGCAGAGCATGCCTTGCCTGGTGTAACATTTCAAGAAACATGGTTTTGGCTGTTGCTGTCCACCTCTCATAATCCACAGCAAGCTGACTTTGGAGCTGCCCAATCCTCCTGTTGGCATAGTTAACCCCTCAAGATTGTGTGGTACACTGGGAGCCCACCTCAGTGTGTCTCTGTGTTCTAAAGCTGATTGTGTCAGCATTTTCCTGCCCCTGCCCACTGCAGTGTGGCTAACATCACACCACACACTCATGGGACACACTGGGAACCCACCCCAGTTGCCCAACATTTTCCTTACACCTGTAAAAAAGAAAAATGGTCCTCTGTTCTTTCTTTTATTTTTATTATAACCTGAAACAAAGAAAAGTGTCCTTTGCCGTTGGGTCCCCTCCCAACCTGCACCTACCTTCTGAACAACCAACCTCCCCACCCCCACCCCAAAACTTACCTCCAGAGTCCAGCGCTGTGATCTTCAGTGAGACGGGAGCACGTCTGCACTCTTCAAAGCCGACCACGAACTGAAGAAATGCTGGTAAGCTGTATAATGGCATCAATGGCTGGGGGGAGGTTCAACTTAGGTGGATATCTCTCCCATTCTTGTGACTTTTGGCTCCAAATTTTCAACTTGGGGTTCTTGGCACTCCATCTCATGAACTTAGTCACTGTCATTTCATTATTCGATGCCTAAAGTTGATTTCATGGTCACTGTGCAGAATCACCTTTTGGGACTGATTAATGAAATGACAGTATCACTGTTCATTAGATGGGTTCCCAAAATGCCTATGTTGAAAATTTGGAAAACAAATTCCACAAAATGACTGTGTTACAAGCGTGCATTGTACAGTTTCTATGCACTCTCGTAACTTTGAGAACTTTTAATATTTTCTCTCCATATTTTTCCAATATTGTCATTTCTTCACACATCCTTTTGAACAGTAGAGCTGTCATTTTTCACATCCTAACCAAAATGTGTTTCCGCACATCTGGTGCAGAATGCCACAGTTGCTATGGGAAATCAATGTTCAGGACATAATAACAAAATCCCAGTGCCACTCTTCATGAGCAGAGGTCCCAGATGCCTTCATGAGGTGGGGTCACACAAAAAGCCCATGTTACAAATTTGGAGTGCAAATACCAACAAACGCCTGGGGCATTAAGGTTTCTAACCATAATATCCTACCCTGTACAGACTCACCAGTATCAAGGGGGTGACTTTGAATTGTCGACTGTAGTGGTCACATCATTCCACCCCACCCCCACCCTGCAGCCAGTGACAGGCATCAAGGTGTACCTTGGACTTTTCATCCCCAAAGTTCACCCCATTCTACTATACTGCACCCATCTCAATGTATTTTGTTATGGAATTGGGTGAGCATAAGGCCCGATGGCCCCAAGGCACAACATGACACTTGTTGGAGTCTACAGGGTAGGATGAGGTTAAATGGCATGAGAGTTATTGTGGATGATCCAAAGGCACACCACAATGCCTGTCAGTCTCTGCAGGGTGGTGCGTGGTTGGCATCACTTCCATACTTCACTGCCATTCCTATTATGCATCTCTCTAACTCCTGCCCTACAATTGCCAATGCCAGCAGTACAACATTCAGCACTGACAAATGCTAGTTTTCTCCTGCCTGCTTTTGGGCACTTCCTTTATGCAGATGCTGGTTGCCTTCCCTATGCCTTTACATAATTTTCTCCACTGTTCCTCTACCCCTCTCTGACAATTCTCCCCTGCTAGGCTGCTTCTGAAGAAGTATCCAATTTCTTTAAAATCCAACCTACTAAAGTCCAGGACCATCATCTTTTTGTGGCTTGCCTCTGCACCCATCATAATATTGAACCACACTGTAAAGTCATCACTAGTTCCCATTGGATAGCCCACTATGGCAAGACTAGGCACTATCACAGCCTCCACTAGGACAGGGATTCAGAGGAACAAAGGGAGAAAGCATGTCCCAAATAGGATAACACCTTTACCTCATGAATCATTTTCAACTCTCAGCATGCTAAGTCCATAAGGCAGAAAAGGTGCTAGTGGGACATTTGCTGGCCCATATGGGCTAACTAACATTTCTGCAAAATGCCTCTGTGCATGACTGCATGGAGGAATTATACAGAGCAGTGTCAGCCCCCACCTCTTCATCACAATTCAGATGCCCCTGATATGATAAAATGATCCCTGGCATCTAGAATTTCCCCACCCCCAATCACCATTCAGATGCACCTGATTAGTATATTAAGAGGATCCCTGGCATCTGGATCACCCTGATTGCAAGTGTGAGTCCCCTCCCAGTTCCACCCATTAAGGTCCTTCCACCCCTCTCCCCATGGTGGCTCATAAATTACCCCAGCTGCCAGTCCCTCCCACTGTGACAGTGACAGGTCCAGCCCCTTTGCTCACCACCTCAGCTGGCCACTTTCTGAGTGTCATGAAGTGAGCACACACCTACTATAGAAACAGATGTTGTACAGTAGGTGCGCACTCACTCCCTTTCACTCAGACAGCGATCAGCCAAGGTAATGAGCTAAGATGCTATACCGATCACAGTCACAGGGAAGTAACTGCAATCTTGAGTCAAATAGGGCTAATGGGGAAGGGGTGGAAGATCTGGCTGAGTAACTGGGGAGGGGCTCATATTTCAACTGGCAGAGTGGGGCTACTAGAAGTCAGGGATCATGGAAAAATAGAAACACAGAAACAGACGATTACAGAAAAACAAATGGTACATCCTGTCTGCCCCTATTTCCCATATTAAACCTTAGAACCTACTGACCATACAGGGTACTAGCCTTCACTATCCACTCCCTTGTTCCCTTCCCTACTACCATCAGCCTGAGTAACCATTATACCCTTCACTTTGTCAGAGCCATGCTTGAAACCATTTATGGTTTTGGTGCCTGCCTTCTCAGTTGGGAGCCAATCCACATTTCCACCACCATTTCTGGAAAATAAAACTTTCCAACATCCCTCTTGAACCTCCCTCCCATCAGTTTCTACTTGTGCCCCCATGCCCTTGAACTGCTACTCATGCTAAGTAGTTCTCCATTCACCTTGTTTATTCCTTACAGGAACTTGAAGGTCTCTATCATATCATTCCTCTCTTGTCTGGTCTCCAGTGAAGACATGTTCAGTGCCTTGAGCAGATCCTCATACAATCTATCCTGTCAGCTCTGAATCATCCTGATCACCCTTTGTCCTTACCTTTCCTGAGATGAGGTCTTCAGAAGTTCAGAATTCTGAACAGTATACCAAGTGCAGTCTCACCACTGACCAATAAAGAGGCAGTAAACCTCTTTTCTTCTACTATCAGAATCCCTTCTGGCACATCCGAGTATCCTATTTGCTTTACTAGATGCCTCACTGTACTAGCTTGATTGTTCAAGGGAGTCACCAATGATAAATATTGGGTCCCTTTCCTGAGCTGTAATGCTCAGCTCTACACCCTCCTATCCAGTAGTCTGTCCAGGGGTTCCTGTCCCCTAAGTGAATCACCTTGCACTTTTTGGCATTTAATTTCAACTGCCGAACCTTAGGCCATCTCTCTAATCTTTACATGTCAGTCTGCAG
Source organism: Neoceratodus forsteri (assembly GCA_016271365.2). Lineage (NCBI taxonomy): Eukaryota > Metazoa > Chordata > Ceratodontiformes > Ceratodontidae > Neoceratodus > Neoceratodus forsteri. Next base: position 802,384,219 of record CM057454.1, read on the forward strand.
TTTCCTACTTCCCCCATCATTCCCCCATCACTATCTACCCTCCCATGAGCTTGGTGTCATCTTCAAAGAGAAACAAACCCAGATTCATTCTCAAATGTTGTTAATGAGCATATTGAAGAGAGCAAGAGTCAGGATGGATCCCTGTGGCATTCCACTCTTGACGTCCCTCTCTTCTGATTTGAAACCATATTCACAACCCTCTGATGCCTCTCCTTCAACTAAAGTCGCCTCACCCCCATCAAAACACTACTTATATTTTTCTTCAAATCCCTGGACCTCACCCCCTTGCTCCGTGACCTAAGCCACTCTGATTGGTCCCCTATCTCATTGGTCTGCTCCACTGACTCCATGCTAACATATTTCAAAACAAAATTCCTCAAAATATGTGACTGCCATGCCCCCCAGAGCAGGACATGAGAAAAGGTACCCCACCTCCCCTAGATCATGGCTGAGCTCATAGCTTACTTGCAAGTGCTTGATTTGGCCTGGTCAGAAAATAAATGTAACCCATCCCCCATGGCTTTCAGAGGTATCATCACCTCTGCAGCACCTGTACCACACCAATAAGCTTGCCAAAGGTGAGTATTTTACATCTAACTTCAGTACCAACATTGGTTACCTGTCTAAATTTTGGAAGGCTGTCACAATCTCTTCTCCCCTCCCACTCATTCCCTGACCCCCCATCTCTAACCTCTCTTTCATCACTATAGAGATGTAATTCCTTTTCATCACCTGCACCTCCTCTCTCCTCCCTCTCCCCTTTCTCCCTTCCCTCTCACCCCTGCCAGCCTGCATGATAGTCTTCTCCTTCCTTCCCCAATTTTTTTTCTCTCCAGTAACTCCATCCTTTATCACCGACACACTTCCTGCCCTTAATCCTTCCAAGGGTAGGAGCCCAGATGGCCTGGATAGCAAGCTCCTCCATCTGACTGCTTCTGCAGTCTCCTCCCCATTGGATGACCTCCCTAGCCTCTCTTTCTGGTGTTACTCCATCCATGCTGACTGGAAGACTGCCACTGTTACTCCTCCTACAAATGTGGTGACCCATCAGGTACGAACAGCTACCGACTCATTTCTCTCCTCCCTCCAAAATACAGGAACAAATTATCTTGTCACAAATCTCTCCCTTTCTGGACTCCTCTTCCTTCTTCACCCAATACAAGTCTGGCTTCCTCAAAAATCACTCCACCACCATCTCCTCGATCAGGCTCACCAAATCCATCCATAATGGTATGGATCACAGTCTATTCACCTCTGCTATCTTCGTTGATCTAACCAAAGCATTCAACCCTGTCTACCACCCCAATTATTAGCCAAACTCCAGGCTGCAGGCCTCTCTGTCTTAGCCATCAGCTGTTCCACTCCTACTGCAGGGGTAGGTCCCAAGCAGTCAAAATTGGTGACCCCCTCTCTTCTCCCTGCCTGTATCGACTTGGGTTCCACAAGGATCTGTGTTAGGCCCACTGCTTTTCTCCATTTTCATTAATTATCTCCCCTCCGTATGCTTGTCTGCATCCATTCACATGTACACAGATGACATGGTCCTCTTCACAGCAGGGCCACAGACTCCAGCTGGACTTTGATCAAGTTCAGCCCTGACCACACACAAATCAGCTTTTCCTCAATGCTAAGAAGGCTGTCTCCATGTCCTTTGGCACAAGGCACAGACTCTCTAGGCTCCCTCTGCTTCCTATTTTCTGTACTTTGGATGACACCCATGTGGAAGATGTTACCTCCTTTAGTTATCTTGGTGTCTGGCTAGACCAGCACCTAAACGTTTCTGTAAAAGTGGAAACTATAGTCAAAAAGCTGCACCCAAATTTGGTGCATTTTACAGAAACTGTGACTGTATTCCACCTCCAGCATGCCGTGCTATTATCCAGAGAATGATCCTCCAAATCACTGACTATGGTGATGTGGTCTACAGCATAGCCCCAGTCACTACTCTTGCCAGACTGGGCACATGCTTCAACTATTTTTGCCATAACACTCTCGACTATCCTTCTTGGACTCACCACTGTTCTATATATAAATCTCTCTCCTTTTCTTTTCTTGTGGACAGACACTATGCCCACTGTGCCAGCTTTGTGGGCAAATCTGGTTTGTTTCCCTACCCTTCTATTTCTCCAATGTCCACCCACAGCCATACAATCAGAAGCTGAAATATTCAAACCCTAGCAGTCCCTTGAGATTCCATAACCATTGGCAAAGCCACATTCAGCCACTGCTTCCCTAAAATCTGGAACTCCCTCACCCCAGGCATTCACCAATCTCCCTCCCATGGATTCTTTCAAAACACTTCAGAGGTCTCACCTCTCCCTCCTACACTTGCTCTAGTTTTCCCTCTTGGTCTCCTATGACTTGTTTCCAGTTTAGGTACAGCTATAATTTGGCACTTATGCTTCCACTCTAGGCATTATGCTCAAATGTTTAAACCTAGCATTGATTTAAACTGCTCTGTATTTGATTGCCAGCATATGTTTGTGGCTCCTGACTGTGCTGTATATGCATTGTTGATTGTTTGCTTGTCACTCAAGTTCTCATGTCTTGCATGTATTATTCTCAATGTAATTTGTGGTTGTGTACCACTCTGCTCCATGTATGTCATGTATTTTGAACTTTTGTGCTACCTAAGCCCCACTTGTACAAGTTCCCCTTCTCTAGGATGCATCTAGAAATGAGCTCCCAGCTTAATATGCCTGGGTGGGGGGGCACTAGACACCAAGGATAATTTTACTATAATAACTGGAGCCATTTAAACTGAAATCAGGGGTGTAGAACCTTTACATGCCAATAATCATTTTGGTATGCTATTTTGGAGCATCATGATGGTGACCAGAGGTAGGGTGACAGTATGCACCACTGTGTGCTCAAGTAAGGGCAGGATTTTTGGAAGCAGTAAACAGTATTGAAATTTCAGTTGTTAAGCACTTTCAAAACCTTTTATATAGCACTGTGCTCTGTAAGCAGGAGGGGATCCCTCATTTGCAAGGCTTTAGTAGTACATATGCACATGCACATGATCAGGTTAGTATCTGGGGCTGCTAAATATATGGTACCTGTTCAACCATGTTGTTCTCCCACATGGCACAGTGCTTAGATGTTTAGCATTCTGCTAACCTTCAGAAAATGGGACCCTATTTGACTAAAAATCCCCTGCTGATGCCTCTTAAGATGCAGAAAGTAAACAAAAATGGATTATCTTATTCTATATCTTTATGTATTCTTTTATGTTATTTTCCTTGGAAAACCTTTATTCAATTTCAAACCATTGTGATGTGTCTAAATATTTATAACAATTGCAGCTAAAATATAATTTCTTCTTTCATCCGTGTGCTGTTTTTATTTACTTATAAAAATATAGTCTGGTTTAGTGGTTTAGTTTAGGCTTAGTGGCTTGGTGGTAACTGTACTGCCTCCCATGCCAGTTGCCCGTTTTTTGTGGAGGACCTGGGACAAACAGTGGTTAGCTGACAGGAGAGATGACTGAGCATGTCTGGGACTGCTCTCCTTTCAGGGAGGAGGAGTATGACCACCCCACTCTTTAACAGCCACCTAGGCGAGGAATGCTGGCAGGGCTCAGGCAGGCACAAAGCAGTACTTGCCTTTAATTGGATTGGCATCATTGCATGTTTGACGGTCCAGGGGATAAGCCAAAGGTAGAAAATCTCCAATGGCAAAATAATCCACCAACCTGCCACAGGCTTTGCACTACTATCCAGGCTCTACTCCTGTTTGAATATGTGGCTCTTTGTGAATGGCCCTCTCCCTCCTCGCCCCACCATGGGGGGGGCCATGGGAGATCTCAGAGCAGGTAAGTCCTGGTGATTTTGGGTGATGTGGATGGACAGGCCAGTGCACAAGTGGATCAGTGGGTGACCTAGAAGATAAACATCTCATTTGAAAAATAGATAAAACACAGTTTGGGAAACCCAGACTGAATGACACAGTCATACCATACAAACAGTGTAATTATGCACTATGAGGCTAGACCAGGGCAGGTTTATTAGTGGAGACCAAGTGCCTGGCAAAGCTCTGTTCACCTTGCAATACTCTGCAAATATGTAATGGGGAGGTTAGGAGCTGTGAGAGCCACCAGTGAGGTATCACAGTGAAGTTATTCAGAACAGAAAGTGCAAATTATGCATATGCCAGTTGAGCTCCTGACGGGAATTGGGCCTGAGCGATTGCTGCAAATATATATATATATATATATATATATATATATATATATATATATATATTTCTTCACCTAGAACCTTTATTAAACAAAACATTCAAATAAAAACAAAACTAAATCAAAACTAACTCGGTAGAGTACAAACTACGAGAAAGCATTTGACTTACTTTCACAGCTCCTGCAGTACACTTCCCAAACATTCAGCTCAGATAAGTTGCTTGACCAACACACTAATTAATTACACATAAATCTAATCACAACTTTAACTTAGAAAAATGCATGCAGTTCCCTGTGTTTATACGGTATGAAAGTGGTATGTTAGGAATAGCCTAAGTATTAGCTTCCTATACAAAAGTGTCTAACAGTAAATGAAGGCAGCACTTATTCAAAAAAAAAAACTAGAGCATTTTAAATTAGTTCTAAAAGTTTCTTGTCACATCACAATGTTCTGAAATTTGATTCAAGGTGTGCAAGCAAAACAAGATGTAAAACCCAATAAAGAAGTAAACTAAGAGATAGCCCTGTTTTGTTTTAAACATCCTCTCATCAAGCCAGCAGCTAACTGAATGCAACAGGCAAGGAGTTCAGCTGCAGGCCATTCAATGGGGTGGGGCAGGGGGGATGGGCAGTTTCTGGACATAGTCCATTTCAGTGTATAGTTTATTTGTTTCAGTATATAGTGTGTGTGATTTTTTCAGATTACAGTGTATGTGTTTCAATAGATAGTGTATGTGTTTCACCATGTAGTGTATTTGTTTCAGTACATAGTGTATGCAGATTTTTATGTGCCTAGTGTATTTATTTAAATAGTGTATGCATTTCAATATAAAGTGTAGATGTTTCAATATATAGTGTATTTGTTTCAATATATAGTGTATGTGATTTTTTCAGTGTGTAGTGTATGCATCTCAATAGATAATGGGCTGGATATTCAAAAGGGTTGTGCAATGCGCAATAGGGTTGCACCAGCGCAAGTCAGAAAATGAACCATTCTGCGATATTCAGCAGGAGGCAGTTGCATCACTGAAAACATGCTGAGCAACAGAGCAATGATAATGAAGGCATGCACAACCGAAGGGGGTGGAACCATGCATAAAGTGCGCAGTGCGATGTTCAAAGACTTCAGCACTTAATGCGCAACAGTGGGCAGGCAGAGGTTGCGCCATGGCGGAAATAATCCCGTATAAAGGAGTAAGGAAGAGGTGCAAGAACGCTACAGGAAAGCCACATGAATTAGAGACAGGCACGAGAAACAGGGAGAGAGAGGGGAGGCCAGGGAAACCACACCACAGAAGAGGAGCAAGGAAAGGTGTGTGGGACTACAGAGTGCAGAGGCCAGTAGGTGTACCCCGTGCAGGGGAGGTAGCAGTCAGGACAGTGGGGTGAACAAAGCAACATCAGCTGGGGGGAACACAAGCCAGGGACATGGACAGTGCCACTTTCCACATGGATGCCATAATGAAGGGGGTGAGAAGGCATGCTGCAGGGGGACGTGGCCATGGAAGGGCCCTTCGCGGTATGCCCCAACAGGCAGTGTCTGTCCGCACCAGCTTTGAGCTGTACACAGATGTTGAGATTGTGGCTGGCACCACCTGAATGGCCTGATACTGAGGCGTTCTGTGGAGTTGTGCAGTGATGTGATGCAGGCACCCACACAGATCATGCTCTGTCAGTGGAGACAAAGGTAACAGCCTGCATGTGCCCCACTGCATCACGGTTACCTTCCAGAGACCAATAGGATACCACAGGCATAACACATGTCGGCCACATTCACGCATCCTCAACCAATTCCCTCAGCGCACTGCTGCCCATGCGCTGGGCTGTTCGAAATTTGATTCGCGTAAGCAAAACAGATATAAACCCAATAAAAAAGTAAACTAGAGATAGCCCTGTTTTGTTTAAAACATCCTCTCATCAAGCCAGCAGCTAACTGAATGCAACAGGCAAGGAGTTCAGCTAGAGCCATTCAATAAGGGTGGGGCAGGGGATGGGCAGTTTTGGACATAGTCCATTTCAGTGTATAGTTTATTTGTTTCATATAGTGTGTGTATTTTCAGATTACAGTGTGTGTTTCAATAGATAGTGTATGTGTTTCACCATGTAGTGTATTTGTTTCAGCACATAGTGTGCAGATTTTTAAGCCCAGTGTATTTATTTAAACAGTGTATGCATTTCAATATAAAGGTAGATGTTTCAATATAGTGTTTGTTTCAATATACAGTATGTGATTTTTCAGTGTGTAGTGGACGCATCTCAATAGATAATGGCTGGATATTCAAAAGGGTTGTGCACGAGCAAAGGGTTGCACCAGCGCAAATCAGAAAATGAACCATTCTACGATATTCAGCAGGAGCAGTTGCATCACTGAAAACATGCTGAGCAACAGAGCAATGATAACAAGGCACGCACAACCAAAGGGTGAACCATGCATAAAGAAAAGCGAGAAATTAAAGACGGCGAATCTCGCGCAACAGCGGAGAAGGGAAGTTGCGCTTACAGCGTGAAATGAACCAAAATAAAAGGAGTAAGGAAGAGGTGCAAGAAAGCTACAGGAAAGCCACATGAGTCAGAGACAGGCACAGAGGAAACAGGGAGGAGAGAGGGCGGCCAAAACCACACCACAAAGAAGCAAGGAAAAGGTGTTGGGACTAAAGTGCAGAGGCCAATGAGGTGTACCCTGCAGGGGTAGCAGTCAGACAGTGGGGTGAACAAAGCAACATCAGCTGGGGGAAACAAGCCAGGGACATGGACAGCGCCACTTTCCACATGGATGCACCATAATGAAGGGGGTGAAGGCATGCTGCAGGGGGGCGTGGCCATGGGCCCCTTGACAGTATACTAGCAGGCAGTGCCGAGCCCGCGCAGCTTTGAGCTGTACACATGTTGAGATTGTGGCTGGTACCACCTGAACAGGCCAATACTGAGGCGGCTCTGTGAGTTGTGCAGTGATGATGCAGGCACCCACACAACGGAGTCATGCTCTGTCAGTGGAGACAAAGTAACAGCCTGCATGTGCTTACTACGCCACGGTTACCCTGCAGAGACCAACAGGGGATACCACAGGGCATAACACAGTGACCATCGCATCCTCAACAATTCCTCAAGCGCACTGCTGCCACATGCTGTGGGTACATCCATTTCCCAGCAGCGTGGCGGAGCGCACAACAAGCTGTAAATTCCACAGGGTAGCAGTATGCCTGGCATGCTGGGGGTGATAGACTGCACCCATGTAGCCATCTGCACACCACCTGGCCCCAATGGGCTTCCCCTACACATGAATCAGAAGGATATGCCAGTGTCAACTGCCAGGTGGTGTGTGATGCCAGTGGGCACATCATCAATGTCTGTGCCACGCACCCTGGGGGAGCACATGATTCCTTCATCTGGCACCAGTCGGCACTGTGCCATTGATTCAAGTGTGGGGACATCCCCACAGGTCATCTAGTTGGTGAGTATTATGTAGAACTGACAAATAGTGGGCAAGGGGGGGTAAGCCAGAGGTGCCATGGGTGTGGCCCACAGGGTTTGGGGCAGTCTGATCCTGAACAAGACACTAACCTCCACTATCTCCACACAGGTGACAGTGGATACCTACTCCATCCATGGCTGCCCACACCCTACCGGGGGCCCACGACCCCATCGCAGCAACGCTTCAATGAGGCACATGCCACCACACACAACATCATTGAGCGGGTGTTTGGGATGCTGAAGGTGCATTTCCATTGCTTGGACACCTCTGGTGGTTCCCTACAGTATAGCCCCTCAAAGGCTTGTGGGATATTCCTGGCCTGTTGCATCCTGCACAACATGGCCAAAGACTGTGGGATAGCCATACAGGTCAAAGATGGGGACAGCGATGGGGACGACGGTGACGCCGGTGACGATGGGGATGGGCAGCCCCCCCTTGGCCGATGGGACCCCCGACTGATCTGGCCAGCACAGCTGCACCAGGACACCATCACAGAGGAGCACTTCAGCCAACACAGATAAGTCATGGGGCCATGTGCAACCATCAGTGGCTAGGGCACAACCCACATACACACATGGAAACACACCAGGGGTGCATGCTGGCAAGGGATGTGGCAGGGCACAGAAGCACACACATACAACCAGGGAGGGGTGAACAGTAACTCACCACATGGACGGACACACAAACACGCACTCACAATAGGTACATGGTGCACAGGGGTCAGGTGCAAAACAGAGCCGGAACACAAACACTAGCAACACACATGTCCACAGGCTGCCACGTCCACTGACTGTCTGTGTGCATGTGTCAGATGCTGGGCACCATCGCACTTTGGTGTACAGTGCAATGCAGGCATCATCATGCACACGTACCTGTGGACAGCAGTCGGAAGGGTGTGCAGGTGAACTGTGTGTCTGTGTGCAGGGCCGGCCACCCACCGGTGCACTGCCCACCAAAACACACAATGCACAGAGGGAAGCACCAGACAGTGCCCGCGCTGGGAGACAGGTCAGTCTTCGGCACAGTGCCACGTCCACCTCGGATGCGTGGGCAGCCCCGCCGAGACCCAGCAGCACTGGCAGGCTGAGCACAGGCCTCATGGGGTGGCACTGATGGTCCACCAGGGGTTCCACTACATGAACACGACCTTGCTTGCACAGGGGTCTGCAGCACACCGAACATACCTGCACCACGAGTGCTCGGGATGCCCACATCTGAACCCGGCATTGACAGGGTGGGTGTCGCATGACGCCAGGAATGGGGAGTGGATAGCGAACTGTGTGGTGTGAGCAACACATGGGCACCTGACTGTGTGCCCATTGTGGCCATGACAGTGACCAATGCCTGTGTTTGCCTGTCAATGGCAGTGGTCACATCCTTCTGCAACTGGACAATCTGTGACAGGATCCTATCGGTGTCCATGCTGTGTCGCTCATTGACCCACTCCAGAGCCACACACAGTGCCTCCACGGACATTGCAAGCCGTGTCTACTGCTGTACTGATGTCTGCAGTAGGCGGGTGTGCTCGTCAAAGAGGTCGTCTGCCACCTCGGCATCCTGTCCCTCAGGGTATGGAAGGGCCTGATGTTCAGCATCCCTTGAGGGTGTGGCGCTGCTCACCAGGACCAGGTATGGGCAAGTCCACAGGTGGTGCACAGACACCACCGCTGAACCCTGAACCCCCAATCCCGGTGGGCGACTGCTGCTGCTGCCCCTCTGCCTGCTGTGCCCAAGGGATCGGTTGTTCCACCGCTGTGGCCGCAACAGTGCCACTGTCCTGACCAGCCACCAGTGCTGCCCCACTGGTGCTAACAGGCACAGCCTGGGACTGTGCTGACATGCTGGCACACACATCAGAACCAGCCAGGTCCATGGGCATGAGCTGGCCTGCTGTGTGTCCATTCCATGACACACACATGTCACTGCCCATAACGGTCATGTCATCATCATTGGTGCAGGTCTGTGCCACAGCCACAGCATGCTGGCATCCTTGGATGACAGAATGCTGAGACACAAGAAGGGCCTCCCCCACACCTGTCTCAACGACATCAGTGTTGACAGCCAGGCGGACCCACTGTTGCAATGCTCGCCGGCTACTTGTGAAGGTGGATGGTCCCTCCTCCAACTCCAGATGACTGTCCACAGTGGACAGGCCCTCCACCGCTGACCCCTGCAAATGTGCAGGATCTGTAACAGAAAGTAAGGTCACGTTAGTGCATGTTATCTACCCTCCCCCCCGACAGACCATGACATACCATGCAGTGATGGGCTACCACCTGTCTGGACGCCACCTCCTGAAACACCCTCAATGACACAGCGCTGCATGCTTGCAGCAAGCCTGTCCTCTGCCAGTGTCAGCTGCACTACCTACGACTGGCCCCCGCCTGTTGCAGCACGTGCCACCCTGATGGCAGCCACCTTCTCCTTCAACCTCCTCCTGTCAGTATCCATCTTCTTCTTACACTCCTGCACAGAGCGCTAGTGGCTGCCATGCAGGTTGATGGCACATGCCACCCCCTCCCATGCAGCAGCACGGGCCTGAGGGGTGCCCCACCGTCCACTGAGCCGTGGCTCCTGATCGATGTAGGCCTCAAAGAGTGCCTCCACCTCAGCCTTAGTGAAATTGGGCCTCCTCTTTCACCCACCATCGTTGTCCTCCTCACCCAGACCTCGCTCGGTCATTATTCAGCCTGTATGGATGATAGTGGTTACCTGTGACTGTGCAATACAAAGCAAGTCCCTGATACCACAGTCCAGAACACCACACAGCATGCAACTAACCAATAAACTGCAGTAACCCGAATATGGCCACTGCAGAACAGTGTCGCAGTTTTATAGCGCAATCCATGCAAATTAGATGAGGAGCAACTTTAATGAGATGCAAATCGCGCTGCTGCGCCATTGAATGGCTGATCAGATGATTAACATATGACAGCTGAATATCGCACCTTTGCGCTTTGCGCAATTGTGTTGAACGTGCTGAGCCAATGGCGCAGTTCTGTGGCATGCATAGTACACCGCACTGTGCATGCCCAGGTAGCTTACTCAGGCATCTGCCATGCTGGTTATGTGCTGTACACAGTAGGCAATTCAGGGCATGGCCACCATTGTGCCAGTGGTGCTATGGCAAGGGTCACTACATGGCACTGTGGCACAACTGCGCAATAGTTCGCTGTGGCGATGGCACACAGGCAACCAATCATGCTAGATGCATAGATGTCCAATGGTGCTGTGCGTGGCCTTGTGCCAGAGACCCATGAACCTGTACCCGACCTTTGCCCCTTGGCGCTATACGTCCGGCATGGCTGCACCTCTATTGCGCGGTTCGGTAACAGTGAGATAGGGAATGGCAGCGCTTTAATGAGCAGCACTTCCACATGGGGTGCCACGATGCAGACCACCATATTGCCTACTATAGCAGTAGAGATGGCATGCAGGAGAACCCCTCAATGGAGTGCCCTTGAGCAGGCCAACCTTGTGGCCATTGTGGATCCACATTATGGCCCACTCTTTTGAAAGGAGGCACTGGACAGGGCCAGGACCCAGATTTGGCAAGAGGTGGCCATTGACCTGGAGGCGGCTACTGGCCACAGGAGAACAGCAGAATAGTGCAGGCACCAGTATGGGGACCTTAGAACGAGGGAGCTGGAGCTACTTGCCCATCTGCGGTCGCATGCCAGGAGGGGCGTGGTGCCTCATCCAGGTGGGTGATACGTCTACACACTTGTATTGTCCATATGGGTAACACTGTCTTATGTGTCCAGCACATAGGGGAGGGATAGTCTAGGGATGGCTGTGGCAGTGTTTACAGGGTATGGGGTGGGTGGGTCTGGCTGGGTGGGTGGGCACACACATTGGGGCAAGGGGACTTTGCTTTGGGTTTGTACTGATGTGTGTCTCTCCTTTTGTCTCCCACAGGCGTGGCCAAGTGGAGGCGGATGGTGGAGCGGCAGCAGTGGGAGGAGGACACTGCACAGGGGCGTGTTGGGGACCAACACCAATGCCAACAATGTCCCGATGAGGGTGAGTGCCATGACACCATGATTGCCATTGCATGCTGTGTGACTGGGTGGGAAGCAGAGCATGGCCACCATCCATGGACACCACTGCCATGCACATAACATGTGACAGTCAGCACTGTCCAGTGGCACTGTATGTCTGGGAGTGCATCAATGGTGGTCCATGCATGCACTGGGCACATGGCTGTGGCACTGCCTGCACACCGCATAGCCACGTTACTGTATGGCCTTGGTTGTGCTGTGCTGGACATGGGCAGTGGGTGTGTGCAGTGGTACACATGGCTGTTGCTGCCTGGTTGGGCATGCCTTGTGGACATGGTCACTGTGGGTGGGCGCACACCATCACAGGAGTGTGGCACATGGCTGTATGCCATGCATAATGGGTGGGCTGTAGGGGGATGGACAGTCACATCTATTGACTCTGATCCCTCGTCCTAGGTGTACGGATACTCCTGCAGATCCAGCAGGCTGTCCAGGAGCTGCTGCAGGTGGCGCAAGAGTCCCTGTCCATACTGAGGGACTTACAGCAGCATGGGGTCAGGAGGAGGAGGCAGCCCAGGCAACAGCCCCAGGCAGAGGAGAATCAGGCTGGACACTGACACCTGCAAGACCTGCCTGCAACTACCCCCTTTGATCAACCCTCACACCCCACCTACCCTCTCCCATATGTTCATCCCTGCCCCTTACCCACCCCCACCTTGATTATGTCCCTCCCCCCACGTTTGTACATAGTTGTATATAGCTATTTTTGATATGTTTTTGAATACAAATATTTTGATATGAATACTGTGGTGGTCTCTGATTTGCAGCTGGCTATAGGTGCTCAGCTGCAGTGGTGTGCATAGCATCTGGGGTGGTTCAGTCATGGGTAAGTGTGTGTGTGCGTGGGGAAGTGTCTCTGGTGTGGGAGTGGCTATCAGTCGGTTTCTGTGGTGTGTGTGTTGTTCCCTGTGCATTGCATTACTGTGTGCAGTGGTCCATGGTGCATGCTCTGTGTCCATTTTGCCCCTGTCAACCCATCCTTGGCCTGTGCAGCTGACACCCTTGCATGTCTGTGGCCTGCGAGGTCTGCTGCCTTGTCAGTGGTGGCTGTCCCTGAAGGTCATCCACTGTAACCGTCACAATGCTGGATTGCCTCCTGTCACTGGTGTGGTGCATGTTTGCCTCGGGTGACACTGTGGCCTCCGTAGTTGCTGTCCCACCTCCATGTTGTGGATTGTGTGTGTTGCAGGGGCTGTGCACCACTGTCTGTGACTTGTGCTCCAGGCATATGCTGGTGGCGTACAGGACCACAGTTCATGCACAGGGTGGGTGTCACCCCTGTGCCATGGAGGACTGCAGGCTGTGTGTGCACAGTTTTCATGGGCCCACACTGGGGGCTTGGTTGCCACACTACTGCGTCCCTGTGTTAGTGTCCCCATGGGTATGGGTGTGTGTTTGCCCCTGCACTGTGTTGCATCCGGTGTGCTGCATGCTTCCACGCACCACTGTGGGTGTCTGTGCTGGCTGCTGTGGCTCGTGGTGGGTCGGGATATGACACTTGTCTACTGTGCAGGGTGCTGTCTCAATGGTGGTGGTGTCAGGGGCACACTCTTTCCTGTGTGGGGTGCCTCTTGTGCCGACACATGGTCGGTCTCTCAGCTGTGCCTCAGGGGGATTGTGCGTGTTGGCACTGTGTCTGCCGTTGTTGCATTGCCGTGTGCTGCCACCCACTGCTGGGTGCTCATGGTGGGTCTGGCTTGTGTGGTTCTGTGGTACACGAGGTTGAAGTGTGACAGTGGGGGTGGTGGTATGCATGGGGTTTCCTGCAGTGGTGGTCACTGCTCATGGGGGGTGTCTTGGGGTCACTGTGCAGGGTGTGCTGTGCACTGGGGGGGCTGGTGTGGCATGGAGTGGTCCGCCCTCCTTGTGTGGCTGTCTCAGCTTGCCAGTAGGTGTACTGGGGCACCACGGCCCAGCTGTGCTTTGTTTGCTTGTCCCCATGGGCCAGTGGATATTCCAGCCCTCCCCCAGTTGTGCTGTGCTTAGGGTGTGGGGGCGCATTGTCAGTTCTGCTGTGTGTTCCTGTGCCCATCTGTGGCATGGGTGGTGGGTCCCTACCTACCTCCCTGGTTGTGCAGTTACATTGCTCTTCTGCTGGGGGGCTCCCTGCTTGTGCAATGGCGCCTCTGGGCTGCTCAGCTAGGCAGCCCTTGTTGTGCCATAGCGCATCATATCTGCTCAACTTTCCCTTCCTAGTTGTACTGTGGAGCAGATTGTGTGATATTCAGACGTTAGCTGTTGGCGCAATTTGGCTTGCTCCTTTTTTGAATACTGCATCTATTGCGCATGGACGCAATGGACTTGTGCTTGCTTCTGCTATGGCGCACATTTTGGGTGCAGTTTGACTATCCAGCCCAGTGTATGTGTTTCAATATATACTGTGTTTCAGTATATAGTGTATGCAGATTTTTCAGTGCATAATGTATTTATTTCAATAGATAGTGTATGTATTTCAATATAAAGTGTAGATGTTTCAATATATAGTGTATTTGTTTCAGTATATAGTGTATGTGCTTTTTTCAGTTTGTAGTGTATGCATTTCAATATATAGTGTATATATTTGAATATATATTGTATTTGTTTCAGTATATAGTGTATGCAGATTTTTTTCAATATATAGTGTATGTGTTACAATCTATAGAGTATTTGTTTCAGTAGATAGTTTATGTGGATGTTTCAGTCTGTAGTGTATGTATCTCAATAGGTAGTGTATATATTTCAGTAAATAGTACATTTGTTTCAGTATATAGTGTATGTGGATTTTCAGTACTCAGTATGTGGAAATAAGTAGATAGTGTATATATTTCACTATATAATGTAAACATTTCACTATATAGTGTATGTATTTCAGGAGATACTATATATGTGGTTCACTACATTGTGTATGTATTTCACTATATAATGTATATATTTCACTACATGATGTATGCATTTCACCAAATAGTGTATGTGTGTATGTGTTTTACTATACAGACAGAGATTATGAATTATGTCCCGAATGGCTTGCCATACGTTTCCTTACCCTCTGTTGATGGTAATATTGTTACTGTCCCAGAAGGGGTCTCCTAACCCTTGGCCGGAAGTTAAAGTACTAGCCAGGTTGAAAGGGATTGCTCCTTCAGAAGGTGAAAAAAGTTTTGCATATGGTATTCAGGAATGTGAATGTGTTGTATGTGGTACAGAGTTTACAGGTTATGTACAGTGAGTTGATTAAAGCATTATGTATTACAATGTTGGATCATAAGAGCTGAAAGTCACAATTTAATAGCCAAGACAGAGTGAAGTTGCCTGTAATTAGTGGTCTAAGACCAAAAGGTGCAATAGTAGATAGGTTTGAAGGTAGAGCTACAGAGAAATTATATCGCTGCTATACACTAAGCAATGACTATACAGTGAGGCAATATACCAGGGGATGGGGGCATGAGTGCTGGGTAAAGGGAAGGGACTGATGACATGGTTCCTGCACAAAGGCTACAATTTTGACATGACAGCTCAAAGTGTAATTACGTGTTGGGCAAAAGAAAGGTAATCAATGAATGGTTAGCATAGACATTTTAACACCACTTCATGGAATGTGAGGGGCATGAACTCACCTATAAAAGGGAAAAAAAGTTTTCTCCAGACTAAAACAACTGAAAACACAATTAGCCTTTCTGCAGGAAACCAAACTAACAAATATAGAAACCAAAAGGTTAGCTAGAGAGTGGGTGGGGTAGGAAGTGCATAGCTCAGCTGGAAGGGTGAAGAAAGGGCTGTCCATACTTTGTCACAAACAACTGAAATAGATTCTCATAGGACAAAGGGTGGACCCAGATGGACGCTGGATACTGGCAAAAGTGGTGACTCCAAAGGGTCCGCTGCTGCTAGCCAACATCTATGCTCCAAGTGAAGATGCCCCTGAGTTCTTCAAACACATCTCAGAAGCAATATTGGACATGGCAGCAGGTGACATGGACAAGCTCTTAGGGTGGGATTGCAATCTGGCTTTGAACCACTTCATTGACCGTTCTAACTAGACCCGCATATCAGATCTATTAGGGCCTTGAAGGAGCTGCTATCCCTGCACAGAATGCAGGACACCTGGTGCCTGCAACATCCTACAGAGAGGGATTACACATATTTCTTGGATGCCAAACAAGTAGCCAGGAGGCTGGACTACTGGTTTACATCACCTAGACTCATTACACAGGTGTTGGACACCAAGATAGCCCCACTGTATTTGTCAGACCACTACCCACTGACCTTGGCCCTAACTCTAGGTCCAGCACCCTCTGGGTGAATAAATTGAAGACTAGACCCCCTTTTGTTACAAGACCCTGCTTTTAAAGATTGGCTGGCCTTAGTGACAAGGAATTATTTCCTAGACAACCCCCCCCCCCGGTTCAGCACCCCTGGCAGCCATATGGGAGCCTTCAAAGCAACAATCGGGGGAAAATATTTGGTTCTGCAACACACCATAGGAAGCAGAGGGATAAAGAGGCAGCCAGCCAAGAAAAATACGGATGAGAGAAAAACAATATACTGTAGGGGGGACCCAAAAATGCTGCAACATAAGGAGTTGCTGTGTGAGATCATAGCCCTCAAGTATCAACTGAATGTGATAGACAGCAGAAAAGCCAAACTCCAGATACAAAGATCACAACACAAATACTGGGCATCTGGGGAAAAAATGTGGAAATTATTGGCCTACAGACTCAGGAAGCAGCAGGCCGAAAGGCACATTGCTCAGCTCCGTGATAATACAGAGAAGCAACTGGTCTCACCTGAAACAATTAACAACACAATGCTTGAATTTTACAAGACTTTGTACAGCTCACATGTGCAGGCTTAAATGCTCAGCTTTTCTGAAGGGCCTTAAAATCCTGAAGCTTTCTGATAGTGGGAAATGTTAGAAGATCCTTTTAGCAAACATGAACTAGGGGCTGCTATAGCAAATATGGCCCCACACAAGGCACCTGGGGGGATGACTTCTCAGCAGACTTTTACAAGGTTGTGCAGGATATAGTTACTACACCAATGTTGGAAATGGTCACTGAAGCATTAGAGAAAAAGGAGCCCACTAGGGTCTCGGAGTGAAGCCATCATTACAGTTCTCCCTAAGGAAGGGTAGGACCATTCACTGCCTGCAATTTATAGGCCCATTTCACATATTAGTGCTGACACAAAAATATGAACAAAAGCGTTAACAACCCGCCTAGAACAGGTCCTCCCCTCCCTAATCCATCCATCACAGATGGGCTTTGTCAGAGGCCGAGCCAGGGCTGACCATCTTAGGACTTTGGTTATGCTCATGCAGGGAGCTTCCACTCTATCCACCCAAGTGGGACTTCTTGCATGCCATACTTGAATAATGCAACTTTGAGCCTCAGTTTAAGGGGTGGGTCAAAACACTGTACAAAAATCCCACAGCCAGGGTCCTCACAAACAATACCCTTTCTGACCCTTTCAGCCTTCACAGAGGAACCAGACGGGGTGTCCCCTCTCCCCTGTGCTGTTTGTGCTAGCCATAAAAGATCTGGCAAGCACCCTATGGAACCATCCCAAAATACGAGGTTTGCAAAGGGGGGGAGGCTTTCATACCATGCCCTACTTTATGCAGATGACTGTCTCATACTAACAAAAGACATAGGGACATGTGCCCCACACATTCTAGATCTGTTATATTCCTTTGTAGACATATCAGGGCTCTGAATTAATAAAGGCAAAACAGAGGTACTCCCCCTTAATGACCTGATTACATTGGAGATTGTCTCCAAGACTGAGCTAGCATAGGCCCTGATGGAAATTAAATACTTGGGAGTGTGTATAATGCCCAAACTACATTCCCTCATAGACAAGAACCTCACTCTACTGGTTGGCAAACTGCAGACTGAGATCAACAGATGGCACCATTTGAACCTAACCATACCAGGGAAAACAGCAGCAATTAAGATGCTGATCGCACCAAGAATTTTTTATCTTCTGGCCACCTACTCATAGAGATCCCTAGGAACTGGTATCAGAAGCTGGACTCCTGACAGGCAACTTCCTTTGGGGTGGCACAATCCCGAGATATAGCAGGACCAAACTAAGGGTTGAATGGAAGAGAGGCGTTTGGAACATTCCTCAATTCCAACACTACACATATGTTTTCTCAGTGGCTAGAACCTGCAGAATGCTCAAGGACCTTGGACTAAACAGACCAGTCTGGATTGAGATAGAGACAGCTGCTCTCCATGGCATAGAGTTAATGTTCTACCTAGGCCACCCCTTACCAACCCCACTTAAGAAATGGCTCACGGTCAAGGCGGCACATATGGCATGGCTCACAGTGGTATGCACGATGGGTACATGCATGAGCCTGAGGAGGTATTCCCCCCCTTTGGAACAACCCACAGTGGACCACTGACAATAAAACCCTGAACTGGGCAGAACGGAGGGTAAAATACATTCAGAGGCTTAAGTATCTCCTAATGGCAGATGGTCACACAATGGACTCTTTTACCTCCCTACAAAATAAATACCATTTGCATAAAATGGAGTTCTGGAAATACCTCCAGCTTAAGCACATTTACAAGGAGGAGTTAAAGAAAGGATGCCTATGTGCAGGCTTTAAAAATTAAGGGGACAATGCATGTCATAGAATGCCCATAGGTAGTTGGATCAAGAAAAGCAAGGGGCTAGCAGGTGTGATTTATGGTCAAATGAGGTATGCTGCACCAGACCCCTCACTTACTAACAAGGCAAAATGACAAACAGTGATAGGAGAACCAGTTTCTTCGGAGGAGTGGAAGGACTGCTGGGCCACAGCCCACAAAGCCTACAGAGATCCAAGAAGCCTGCTAATACAGAACAAAATATTGCACCTATGATACTGCACGCTGGCACAACTCCAGCATAGGGGCCTGATAGAGGGAGATGAGTGCTGGAGATGCAATGTGGAAGGTGCAGAGCTCCTTCACATTCTATGGCATTGGCCCCTAATTAGACCAATCTGAAACAAAGTTACTCAGTGTTGAGAGGATTACAGATTCTTATTAATTCTCGGGATAGCCCCGAGGGATCTCCCCTTATGAGCACAGCAGAGACTATGGTTAATGCAGGCCACAGTAGAAGTTAAGAGGCTGATTTTAAGAAGGTGGCAGACCACTGAGGTCCCATCATTCAGGGAATGGCTAATGGCTATGGAGAAGTTAGCCACCTTTTTGAAAATGTCTCAATTTACCTCTGGCAATAACAGGGCCTACACAGAAAAGTGGTATTATTTCATCCAATACATACAGATCAAAGCAACAAATGCAGGGGCTCAAATGAGTAAAGATGTACTCAAACTATCATGAAGGCCCAAGGACAAGTATATTGGCCTATCACAATTGATACTCAGTATGCTAGGTTACCCGGCTCCCCCCCCCATGCTTTTGACAAGAATTTCTGTATTAGTCCCCCCACCTCAAATCCCAAACCCTAGGCACCTGAACCCACTTAAGGATGCATATCAAGATAGGCCACAAAGGTATATAGTCTTATGAGGACTAGTGGTTGAGTACATTGATGCTATAAGGTCATCGTTAGGGTACCCACTAGGTGACGCATTTACTGTATCATATGTAAGGTTAGCTAATTTGAAGTGTAGGTAGCTCAAATTAAATTACATGTATATTTAACAGTTTGTTGGGTGTATAATTTTGAAAATAATAAAAAGATTAACTGCAAAAAAAAAAAAGTCATATGAGGAAAGACTAGAAGACCTCAATATGTATTCCCTGGAGGAAAGGAGAGAGAGTGTGGATATGATGGAGACATTCAAGTACCTCAGTTGTATAAACAAGGTACAAGAGGAAAGCATCTTTCAGAAGAGAACGTGTACAAGAACAAGGGGCATGATATAAGGCTAGACATGGGTAGGCTCAGGGGAAATGTGAGGAAGTACTTTTTCACAGAAAGAGTAGTGGATGCTTGAAACAGCCTCTCTGTGGAGGTGGTGTGGGCAAAAATGGTGGGGAATTCAAGAATGCATGGGATAGATATGAGTACTCTTGCAATGGGGAAAAGAAGGTAAGCAGCAGATCAACTTGGGTCAGTAGTTTCACATTAGGTACTGTAGGGAAAAGGGGCAGACTAGATGGGCCACACAGTCTTTATCTGCCATCACCTTCTATGTTTCTATGTTTCTGAGCCTCAAATATCTGCCCCTCATCTAAAATGACCTCCAGATTTTTCACCTTTGTGGCAGCCAAAAGCCTAAAGGAAATGAACGGATTCTTTGCCTTCAACCCGGCTCAATCACCAGTACTTCAGTCTTGTCTGGGTTGAGTCTCAGCCAGCTCGATGACATCCAGTTCTGAAACTTAGCCAGGCATCTATTTAGCCTGTCAACCACACCAGGCATTCTGGTTGTAAAAGACAGACAGAGCCGGGTATCATCTGTGTAGAAGTGAAACCCAAGTCCATGCTGTCCACCGATACTCCCTAGGAGCAGCAGGTACACTGCAAACAAGAGTAAAATGATCCAACCATGGGACACACTACAGAGTAGGCCAGTGCCACCAGGGGTGAGTAGAAATTTCCCAACACCATCTCTGTGACCTGCCATTGAGATGGGACTCAAACCAGCTAATGACTTGCTAGTGAGTCCTACATACTCCCATAGTGGGTCTAATAGAAGTCCATGGTCCATGGTGTCATAGGCTGAAGAGAGATCTAGGAGAATAAGAATTGACCACTCCCCCTCTATATTTCACCAAAAGGAGGTCATTGTGCACCCTGATGAATGTGGTCTCTGTGCTATGCCTAGCCCTAAACCCAAATGTCAAATGATGTGAGGTGTGCCCTGAGCTGTGCAACCACCTTCTTGATAATCTTGCCCAAAGAGGGCAGGTTAGAGACTGGTCAGTAATTCACCAGCACATCTGGGTATCCAGAGATGTTTTTTCAGTTGAGGCTTTATCAATTCATTTTTCAGTGCAACTGGAAATGTCCCTCTTTGATAAGAAACATGGATAATATCAGTGAACATTGGGCCTAGCTGACTGATACAACTCACTAGTAACTGAATCAGTCCAAGATCCAGTTCACAACATGTTGTCTTCAGCTGAGAGATAGAAACATAGAAACATAGAAGTTCATGGCAGATAAGGACCGCAAGGCCCATCCAATCTGCCCATTTGTTTTTCTACCTTATGAATGTGCCATCAGCATTTGCTCTGTTAATGGCCTATCTATTCATACTTATCTGTATTGCTCCCTTATGCCTATCCCATGCCTGTTTGAAGCCCTGCACTGTATTCATATCATCCGCTTCCTGAGGTAGGCCATTCCATGCATCCACCACCCTTTCTGTGAAAAAGAACTTCCTCACATTACCCCTTAATCGGCCTCCCTCTAATCCCATGCTGTCTCCTCTTGTCCTGTTATTTTTCTTTTTTTTTTTTCAATTAAATCTTTATTGCAATTTCTAACATATAGTACAACATAGTCACGGTACATTCAGTGGAAAGATGTACACTCAGCATATAAAATAAAACAAAATAAAATAAAAAAAAATGCCCCTATCCCTCCCCCAAATCTCCTGCCCGCCTCAGGCATAACTACCCAGGGTCATAGATTACAGAAATCTCCTACTCTAAGTTTATTATGGTTGTGGTATTTACTAAGAGTACAAAGCTAGGAGTGGGGCCCAGATTTTGTTGAATTTGCTCAATCTGTTTTGTAAACTGGAAATCATCTTCTCCGTTCTGATACTGTTTAGCAACTCCGTCAACCATTCATTGTATGTCAATGCTTCATTGTCCTTCCAATGTCTAAGCACCAGTTTTTTAACAGTCATAGCTATAAGAGCTATGTGATATTTCCGTGAGTTTACTGGGATCTCCGAGTAATTTCCTAACAGGCAGATATCAACTGAGAACAACTCGTCCATTCCTAACAGGGGATCTGCCCTCTGCTTGATCTGCGACCATAGAGGGGCTACTTTAGAACAATGCCAAAAAATGTGCACTAGATTGCCTTCGCCTTGACTACACCTCAAACAAGTGGCAGAATACTCCCTGTCGAACCTGGCTATCTTCTGGGGGGTGTAGTATAAATTGTGCAAGATGCGGAACTGCATAAGTCGGAGCCTATCCTGAGTGATAAATTTATGGTAACCCCACCAGAGTATCTCCCAATTGATAGGTGTCTCTGGCAGAAGAGTTTCCCAATAATCCATGTGTCCGAAAGGCCCAGGATGTATTCTGTTGTATAAGGATTCGAATATTTTAGAGACTGCTCGGGGGAGGCCTACAAATTGAATCAGTTCCACCCAGAAAGGGGTAGTTTCTGGCATTGAGGGGTACACTCCAATGGTTTTCACTAAGATATGCCATAATTGGAATAATTTAAATATGTTGGAGGTTGACAACCCTGACTTTCTTAAAATGTCAGTGGAAGAAGCCCATTTTTGTTCTGCTCCCACCCAAAAATAACTGAGCTTGACTTCCCGGAGTTGTGGAATCCATGAGGGGAAATAATTTTCCCATCTAATATATTTGGATTGCCCATAAGAGGTTGTTCCAAGTCCCCACAATGATTATATTTAATAACCGAACAGAACTGGGAGTGGATCTTCACCGATTTGGCAATTGGTGATCCAAGCCAAGGCTTAGGGAGGCTCTTAGGTGGCACAAAGAGAAGCGCCGGTGGGGAAAGATTATGACGGTGAATTTTTGCGGACTCTATTTGGACCCAGAGGGTTATGTATACACCGGGATGGCCGGGGTTAGATGGGGTAAGCCACTTTAAGTATTTAGTCACGTGGCTGGCCCAATAATAAAGGCCGACATGCAGTACCCGAAGGCCTCCTTTGAGCTTAGGGGCAGCCAGTTTATGAAAGGCTAGTCTGTGCCCTTTACCTGCCCAAATAAAATTAGCAAAGATATTGTGCACTCTTTTGAACCATGATTGGGGTAGCCAGATATTCAGGAGGTTGAGTGGGTAGAACAGCCATGGGAAAATATTCATTTTGATGAGATTGACTCTGCCCCAAATAGTCAAGGGAAGAAGGGACCATCTATTTAGATCTTGAACAATGGTGTTTAATAAGGAGTCTAGATTATATTTGCTCATAAGGGTGGAGCTTCTCGAGAAGGTAATGCCTAAGTACTTCAATGACTTCCTTTCCCAGGATAGTCCTAGAGCATTGATCTCACTCCTCATCACTCTTTGATTGAGGGGGAATACCACCGTTTTCCCCACATTTCATTTATAATTTGATAATAGACTATATTCTCTGATAACCTCCAAGAGGCATGGGATACCTTTTCCGGGATATGAAGTGCAGAAAAGTAGATCATCTGAGTAGGCCAATACCTTGATTTCGATGTCCTGTACTGATATACCTTAGATCTTGGGGTCAGCCACTAGTCTACGGATAAGGGGTTCGAGGTATAGATTAAAAAGCAGCGGGGATAGGGGACATCCTTGCCTTGTACCTGAAAGGACGGGGAACCTATCGGAACAGCACCCGTTGCATAGAACTCTGGCTGTTGGAGAGGTGTATAGGGCTTGTATCCAATTCAGGAATTCAAGGGGGATGCCGAAGGCATGCAACGACTGGAAGAGGAAGTTCCAATCTACTCTATTGAATACCTTCTCGGTATCCAGAGAGACCAAAGCCACTGGGAACCCAGCATCTCTGGATGCCGAGAAAGCATGGTCCAGAGTTCTAATATGATCACTAGCCAACCTACCCGTCATGAAGCCCACCTGTTCTAATCCTATCAAATCCGGAAGAACAGTACTCAACCGATTTGCTAGCAGCTTACTCAGAATCTTGATACCCTGATTGAGTAGTGAGATCGGCCTATAACTTGCCGTATCTTCTGGGGCTTTGCCTGGTTTTAAAATGAGAATGATTATCACTTCAAATAGTGAGGTATCTGTACTCTTTCCAGCTAAGATCTGCTGGAAAATGGGGATAAGTAATGGGGCGAGATTCTTCAGAAATATTTTATAGAAGTTCAAGGAAAACCCATCGGGCCCTGGTGACCTGTCATTGGGGAGGCTGTCTATCACTCCCAGAATCTCCATTTCAGTTAAAGGAGCACATAAAGTGGCAGGCTGCTCTGCTTTGAGAGTGGGGAGGTGTGGTTCCTTTAGGTAACTATCCAACTCCGTATGGGGGGGGTTCGCTATCGGTAAATATAAATATTGATAAAATTTTTTGGAATTCTGAGGTGATTTCTTTGGGGTCAACCAGTAGGGGTCCATTATATGATCGAATTGCAGGGATGAATCTGGAGGACTCCTGTTGCTTAACACGAGCAGCCAGGAGATGGCCCGCTTTCTCCCCCTGATCAGCATAAGTAGCTTTCATTTTCAGAATCAAGTATTCTGCCCTCTCTCTGAGAAGCTCCAAGTAGGAGCTTTTGAGTTTGATCAGGTCTAATAAAATCTGTTCTGGTGTGTGGGGAGACAGATTT
Source organism: Neoceratodus forsteri (assembly GCA_016271365.2). NCBI lineage: Eukaryota > Metazoa > Chordata > Ceratodontiformes > Ceratodontidae > Neoceratodus > Neoceratodus forsteri. The sequence continues at coordinate 802,408,366 of CM057454.1, forward strand.
TTTTCTATATCTCTAATCTGTCTGAGGAGTTGTATTAATTCTTGCTTTCTTGATTTTTTCCTTCTTGATGCCACCCCAATTAATAGACCCCTTAGGTAAGCTTTGAGGGCCCCCCATTCCATATCGGGCTTACCCGTGGAATTAGAATTGACTGACACATATTGGGAAATATGATTATTGATGTATTTTAATATCACTGGGTCTTTCAGAAGTCGGTTATTAATTTTCCAGCGACCATTCCTCTTGGGGATACCAGATAGGGAAAGTTAGCATGTAACCAGTGAGTGGTCGGAGGGCGGTCCAGGGTGTATGGCAGAGTCAACAATTCCGGCTACCAGACAATGCGAGATCAAAATGTAGTCAGTCCTGGAAGATGTCTTGTGAATGGGGGAAGTGAACGTGAAACCTTTCTCAGTGGGTTGCAATATGCGCCACACATCGCATAATCCTACCTTATCCCATAAATCCCTAAGGGCTCTTTGAGCCGGTGTCATACATCTGAGCCTACTTCCTGTGCGGTCCATGCTTGGATCAGAAACTACATTAAGGTCCCCTCCCAGGATCATCGGGATATTGATAAAGGGCACTAATTTATTTATAAGTTCTACAAAAAACTGGGCCGAATCAGAGTTTGGTCCATAAATACTTCCCAGTAGCACTTCTATGTTAAATACTCTTCCTTGAACAAGAATATATCTCCCGTGGGGATCCCTGATAATGTTGCTTGAAACAAAAGGGACTTTGCTACTTATCAGGATCATGACTCCACAGCTTTGCCTTGTACCCTGAGCTGTGAATACCTGCCTTATTTGTTGCTTCCTCATTTTTAGTTCTTCAGAGATCAGCAGATGAGACGCCTGTATAAACGCGACATCTGATCTCAGACGCTGAAGATGTTTACACGCCTGATATTGTTTAGCTTTCTGCCTAACTCCTTTGATGTTCCATAAAGAGAAAATTAAGCTACTCATCCCTAATTAGGACTAATCATACAAAACGTTCTGGGCAGTCAAGCAATGGTCTTATCTTGGCCACAACCTCATTGGATTTGTCCGGAGGAGCCTGGTCCAAGCATCTCCCTCCCTTCCCTTCCCCCCCAAATACCCATATTTAACAACTGAGAATATTGGTACAAGCATCCGAGTTACTCCCCGACCCGACCCCTCCCCATCACAGCTACAGGCAGTGAACAACAGAACCCCTAGCTATACCATCCCATCCCCCAGCCCTCCGAACCCATCAACAACCAAACCAACCTGAAATGCTATCAAGACCCCGGTGTAGACAGCTAGAGGGGCTATAGTATAACTGAATGCATCACCTATAATATCCAGTACAAAATCCAAACAGCTTCTATTATCTACTTTGCTAAATTCAGAACTTATCGGTCAACCATCATTCCATTCCGTTCTTAAAGAGGTACTAATCTAAGTGGTCGGAGTGATCCTATCTTATTGATCAACAATGTGGCCACTCTCAGCCTTACATGGTTTACTAAGTAGTAGCCTATCCTCATGAAATTACTATAAAGAAAGATGGAGAACTTAGGACACTTATACTGACGAAGGAAAAAAGCATCATCTCCAGTGAGTATAACAAAACAGGTCACAGATAAACATGCTGATGGTTAGCTTCCGTTCCAAAAAGTAAGAGTACCATTAAGTGTATCCAACCCGCAGCGTATGGACAGTTTCATCATGTGCTTTACAATGCCGTGTCATCCACGTTAATTAAGACCAGTTCAAACTGTTGCCTTGTACCTCTGACGGGGGATTGAATCGGGCCAACCGGGAGGAATTAGTCATATAGAGAAGGAGTATAGTAGGAGCTGCGGATTTTTAAACTCCCCTAGAAAGGGATAAGTCACAGCTATAGGAATCGAGTATAAGGCATCTTGACAAAAAAAAGTGTGTTGCTACTTGCCCCTCCTGCATACAGAATGGGATTCGCTCTTAGATTATGCTGAACGGCACCACCATTGCGATGAGCTGCTATGAGTAGCTGCATTCGTGCATTACACGGTATCGTGCACCCTCTAGTGGCAGCGAAACACAAAGTCTGGACAAACGCTGTGACCAAACACCTTCTGGAGAGTTTTGTGGAAGAAGGTATTAATATGGAGCTTAATGGGGAATGAAGATCCAGGATGCTTGCAGCTTGTACCCCGGCTAGAGTATTGAGATGGCAGCATGGGTAGTAGCAGTGTCTGTACCTACTCTTAGCGCAGAAACCAACGGTGTTGAAGCAAAAGATGGGAGGTCCATTTCTGGGGAGAGAAGGTAAAAATCCCAAGAAATATGTAGGCACTAGTGGAATTGTAGCTAACCTCTCATCATATTGTGATACTCATATGTCTCTGAATAAATCGGGGAAAGCATTTTTGAGACCTTTTTCGGCGGCATCCAGATCCTCGAAGGATGTCCAAGATCCCGAGATCATGACCCCCAACTTTGCAGGATAGGTCATTCTGAATTTTACGCTGGCAGCAATCAACTTGGAGACCAAAGGGTGGAATTGGGCTCTCCTCTGTCTAACCGAAGCAGGTAGATCTTGCGTGATTCTAATCTTCGTGCCTTCCCAGCGCACCTCTTGCAGCTCTTTTATTTTAGAGAGCAAATGCTGGTGCTCAAGAAAATTCAGAAATTTGAAAATCAGTGGACAAGGGGGGCACTGGATAATGGCTTGGGGCGGAGATCCCTGTACGCACATTCAATGATGTATGTTGGACCGAAAGGGGACGGTCCGGCTAGCTTTTCGATCAGTTTTTGAACAAAACTGATCACATCCGTTCCTTCGGCACCTTCTGGGAAACCTATGAGGACTGCATTGTTCCTGCGACTGCGACCCTCAAGGTCCTCAATTTTCATCTCCATTTTAGCACGTTTCTGACAGAGCATCACAACTTCGGGCTCCATTTTGTCGGTTCGCTTTTCCACCGATTTGATTCTGGCATCAACGTCCAAGGATCTTTGTTGCAGATCTTCTACTGCGTGGGTAAGTGATTTCAGTTCAGCTGTTATCTCGACCATACTTTCCTTGAAAGGGGAAAACTCCAGAAGAAAGCATTGTAGAGTGAGAGGTTGTTGATCCTCTATAGAAGCTTCCGACGTCAGATCATCTTCACCCCCCGAGGCCCTGGCTTTCTTCGGGGCCTTTTCGAGTGAGACTGGAGGAGTGCATTTTGAAGGATTTTTCTTAGACTGCATCTCCTTCCAGAGATTTAAGCTTCGTATCGTATACTCAGTCCTTTCTTAGATGTTTAGAACTCTAATAAGAGTGTAAGCTGTTAGATAAATCGCTACAATTATTGATTAATTGGGTCAGAGAGCTGGATCTGCAGTGGAAGGCTGTTACCTGGAGGACTGCATCACGTGACTCATTATTTTTCTTATATTGAAACATGTTAGACTCTTTCACCTTGTTAATGCCCTTAAGATGTTTGAATATTTCAATCATATCATCTCTCTCCCTCCTTTACGCCAGGTTATACATATTGAGTTCTGTTAATCGGTCCTCATATGTTTTCTGATGCAGTCCCTGCACCATTTTGTGTGCCCTTCTCTGGACTGCCTCAGTCTGGTTAATGTCCTTGTGAAGGTGTGGCTTCTAGTACTGCATGCAGTACTCCAGATGGGGCCTAACCAGTGTCTTGTGAAGAGGGATTATTACCTCTCTGTTACAACTTGTGATACTCCTACTAATACACCCTATCATCCTCCTAGCTTTACCTACTGCTTTTGTGGTCTGCTTGGATGATTTCAGGCAATCTGTGATGATGATGCCCAAGTCTCTTTCTTCCCTTGTGACTGCCAGCAACTCCCTTCCCAACCTATAGGTGACTTCAGGGTTTCTCTTCCCTATGTGCATGATCTTGCACTTCTTTGCATTAAACCCCAGTTGCCACTCTTCCGACCATTTTGACAGTTTATCCAGATCTCTTCTCATTCTGCCCACCTCATCTAGATCATCTACTCTGTTGCAGATCTTGGTGTCATCTGCAAACAGACAAACCTTAACCTCCAGTCCATCTGCAATGTCACTGATGAAGATATTGAAGAGGACTGATCCCTGAGGTACCCCACTTGTGACTTGATCTCTTCTGACTGTATACCATTTACCATCAATCTCTGTTTTCTGCCCATCAACCAGTTTGCCACCCAGCTGACCAACCTCTGACCCACCCCAAGCCTACCCAGCTTATTAATCAATTTTCTACGTGGAACAGTATCAAAAGCTTTGCTGAAGTCAAGGTAGGCGACATCAGCTGCTCACTACTGATCACCTCTCGTACACCTCTTCCAGCATCACTGGCTGAAACTCTTCCCATGATCACTGACTGTATCTGAAACTCGGTAGCCCTCAACTGTTGGGCTGTGATGGCCCAGTTGGCATAATTCCTACCAGCATAGAAGACACAATGTCTGAGAAAAATTGAGCAAACACTTGAGATTTATTGGGTAAAAAAGTTCACACAGGCTCCAAACAGGCCCGATGGAGAAGCCTGTCCACAGTCCAAAAGAGCATAGCCAGTTAATTCTTCCCAGCAGCAATCTCCCTAGACAGAAAACCTGACTTCATTTATGAGATTGTCCTTTGATACTCACAAAAGTGAGTAATCAAAGCCAATCTGTCCTCCTGCTCCTGGATCTCCTCCAACAATGCTCCAGCCTCCACCCCCTTACTTTCATCTCCTGTAGCTCACCATCGTACCATGGAGATCTAAGCTACAAAACCAGTGGATATACAAGAGCTGGTACCACAAGATTAAAGGCCACTCTGATGATCATATTACAGCTAACCACCGCTTCTTCCAAACCTATAGCACATGCCACTGTCCAAAACAAAAAGTCCAGAACTGTTAAGAGTCCCTCTGGCCAAAGCCTATTTAAGAGGTGGTACTGGACCATCTCCACAGGGGCTGGACTATAAGTGGAGGGCTTGAAAGAGAACTGTAATGATCTGTCTAGCTGAACAGTACATAAAAATATTGAGATACATGACATTTAGCCCCAGAGAGAAAACCAGGTTCATGGTATGGCCATGTTAATATGTCACAGAAGCAACAGCTTCTACAAACCCGAGGATTCCATACCCCAGAGGACATCTTCACCAATGTTTGAAGAGTTTGTTGTCAGCCCAAGCATTTAAATCACTCAGAATAATCCATCTAGGTGATTCCAACACTCTTTTGGCAATGAACTCTGTGATTTTCTACAGAAACACCCCCTTGCATCCTGGTCTCCTGAAGACTGCTAAACAAGGAGAATTCTCAACTTGCCCATAGATCCCCATGCACAACCATACATTCAAATGATGAGGTTTCCTCTACTGGATGCACTACCAGATCCAATTTAGATCTATACTAAATGGCCAGAACTCCCCCACCCACAGTCCTTCCTCAGGCAGTGCACAACCAAGAACTCAGCTGGGATGGCTGACTCCAATACCGGGCAATTGTGGTCTCCAAGCCAGGTCTTGGTAATGCAATCCAAACTGGCAGAGGAATCAGGCATTAAATTGCCATAGTGGTTGTCTTATTCCTCATGGATCTGGCACTGCACAGCTTTGGACGAAGAGGATGGGTAGAGGTGGCAGGCCCCTCTACTATTTGTCCACTTGGTCCAGAGGGTTCCCTTGGTGTGAGAACTAAACACTGCTGGTGACTCTCTAGTTCCCATTTCACCCCAGGATGCTCTCTAATACTTTCTATCCCAACTGTATCCTCCCCATAAGCTCTCCAGAAGTCCCTCACCCAACTGTGTGCCTCCTCCCAATACCCACCTCCCTGCACAGACGATGCGCTACGATTGGCAGGGGTGTCCCAGAAAGGGAGCAAATCATGGAGATGGGTTGGGTAGTAGCCGAGCCTAAGGGCCTGCTGTTGAATGCACATCCCAGCCTTTAACTGAAAAAAACTACTAACCCAGCTTTAAGACCAGTCAATCCCCTCCCATACTCATCACCAATACAATAAAACCCAGATACATGCATCCATACTAGCTAAAATAAACAATCCCTAATTCAAGCATACATGACATACAGACAGATCACAACTAACCACACACTGCTCCAATAACTCCAAAATACTTCAAGGAAATAATATCACAATACACAAACAATATAAAATCTATTAAGTGGAAGATCAGAGTCCAACTAGAGTTTAGATGTAAAAGACTCCAGCACAAAGTTGCAGAGTCCCAGATGATAGCATGAAAGAAAGTACTGGACATTTTTTAGCAGAGCTACTGGGCAACCTCTTGATTAAAGTTATCTCAGCAGTCTTTCAAACAGATCAAATAAAGATGACAAATGATGCCCCTGCAGCTCTCACGTGAAGGGTGTCAGAAACCAAGTGTAACCTCCTTGCCTTACCTTGCCTTAACCCCACATCCTGCCATGGCAAGGGTCCCCAGAACTAAAAAAATACAACACATGAGCCTGATGGAAAAATAAGATAGCAAGGAAGCAGTGAAGCCACTAGACACACACTGTGGCAATGGACAGGACAATGGAAGTGAAGGAGAAAACAAAACTGCTCACAGTTCTGAAGCAGGATGGTCCCAGACAAGGAAATGTCTCCCTGCACTCACAGTCTCCAAAACTCCTCAAAGCACAGAGACACCTGTTCCCCGGCATCTTGGTGCAGAAACACAAGCAGCTCTAACCAAGCTCTCCCATATATACAGTATGTATGTGTGTGTGTGTATATATATATATATATATCACATAGGGGTGTGGTGCCCCTATATTTATAGTTGAATGGGCAGTTTAATGTTAAACCCCAATATCTGAACCATAATACCTTTGGTGTCATTTGATGAAATAGCAAACAAATAGGGCAGCCACAGTTAGGCTGTCATAGTCTCAAGACACGAAACGTTTCTTTATGGCATCTTATTGGGTTTTTGAGATCTGGAGTGGCAAAAAATGAAACAAAATTGTTTTCCCTATACTTAGCATTGCTTTTTTTTTTTTTATCTCACCTACAGCCTAGATGGTGTAGAGTTTCTCCATGTAATTTTCAGGGTTGAAGAGGCCTGTACGAAGGGTGAGCATTTTGAATGTTTCCTGAAAAAATATTATACAGTTCCAAAGTTATAAAGATATTTTGGATAACTAACAAATTAAAAAAAACATTGTGAGTGCTTATGTTCATGATTTACTTGTCATGTGGATAAAAATACAGATCATGACAGCTACCACCTTGTTGTTTTTTTTATCCCGCAAACATTGCAAATACATAAAAAAACAAACAAACACCTGAACCAAGGTAAATGGGACCCATTTAGTTAGATTTTGGAGTTTTCTTTTTTTAATTGACCTGGAAATAATGTTTCTGGGTCCCCGAAAATTCTGGGTGTCCATCTTAGTGAGAGAAGCCATTCACCCATGTTCTCAGTATGACAACAGTGAGACTTTCTTCAATTCTGAAGCTGCAGCTAAAGTTATGCTGCTGGCTTCAGATGAAACAGTTAGCCGGTGATCCCCGGCTCTCTCTCTCTTCCAGTGTCTATCTATCTAGCTATCTATCTATCTGTCTGTCTGTCTGTCCATCTGTCCATCTGTCTGTCTATTTGTCAGTCGGTCTGCCTATCTGTCTGTCTATCTTTTTAAGTAGTGGTCCAGGGTGCCCACCTCTGGTACCACTTCCTTCTCCTCCTCCTCTCCAGGTCATTGTTCCCCCCACCTTCCAATCTTTAATTTATACTTATTACACCTTCTGTTCACTCCCTCCCCTCCAGGTTCCTCACCCACTTCCACTGACACTGGGGTGCCAAATCCCCAGTGCCAGAATGACCCTGCAATACAGAAAAATGCCCCTATTTTTTTTTTTACCTGTAGAAAACAGAATGGTCCCTTTCTGATCTGTCCCTCCCAACACACACCCCACCCACTCCACCCAAACCTTCAACTCAGCTCCCACCACCCCACACCCTCAAGCCTCTGACACACCCTCACTCACCTGAACATGTGCCATGATGTACATAGTGAAAGCAGCAATTAACCCACATTCTCAATATGAGAACAGTGGGAGTCACTTTTATTCTGGAGCTGTGGCTGGAGTTGTGTTACCAGCTTCAAATGAAGCAGTGAGTCACCATTCCCCTGCTGTCTCTGTGTCTGCCTGTCTGTCTGTCCACCTATCTATCTATCTGTCTATATATCTATGTATCTATCTCTCTGTCTGTGTCTGCCTGCCTGTCTGTCTGTCTGTCTATCAATCTAATTATCTAATTATCTTTCTTTTGTATCTAAATAACTAGCAGACCAGTGTGCCCACCACCAGTACTGCTTTCTTCTCCCCCTCCCCTCTAGGTCACTTGACCTCTTCCCATGTTTAATTTCTAGTATTAATTTTTAAGTGTGCCTGGTCTCGGTATCACTTCACTCTACTCCCCTCCCCTCCAGGACACCCACCCTCATTCTTTTTATATGCCTAGCTGTCTGTAGTGCCCACTCCTGGTGCTGCAAAACACTAATTCGACACTGGGATGCCCAATCTCCAGCACTGGAATGTTCCCCATGCAATAAAGAAAACCATGTCATTTTTTTTACCTGAAAAAAAGAAAATGGTCCTTTGTTAATATGACCCCCACCCCAACATCCCACTCAGCACACATCACCCCACACCTCTCACACACAATCATTCACCTGAGCATATCCTACAGTATAGATCCACTCTTGTTTTCCTACTGCAATCAGTGACTACAGTATGAGAACATAAGGTAGGTCATATTTAATGAATTTCAATGAGGTCTGAACTTTTTCTTTGTCATTTTTGAATATTTTTATACTAAATTTTCAACATAGCCTATTTGGGACCACACCTCATGATCAAGAATGGAGGAATTATGCAAATCTCTTCCAAAAGGTAATTTTGTGATTGCTTTGCAAAATCACCTTTCGGGTGGGATTTGAAAAATGTCACCAACCTTGTTCATGATGAGGGGTCATAAGAAGGCTATGTTGAAAATTTGGGGTAAGAATATATATATAGAAAAGACAAAATTATGAGTGTACATTGAACATTTTCTACCCTCACCCATTACTTTGGTCTTTTTAAATATTATGATTCCAAACTTTCAGTATAGACCTTTTTTCACACCAACGCACACACTTGTGAGGTGTAACTTTTTTAATTCTGGATGAGATATGTTTTCACACCTGTGGCACAGAATGTCATTTTGGTGGGGATTTGACAGTTTCACCTCCTGGGTTCATGAGGTGGGGTAATAAGAAGGCTATGCTGAAAATTGTGTGCAGAAATATGGTAAATGCCCAGGTTATGAGCGAACATTAAACTATTTAAACGTTCACTTATAGCTTCTCTCATTTTAAATATTTTGGCTACAAACTTTCAACATAACCATTTTTCCACACCACCTCATAAATGTGACAGGTGTAACTTTTAAATTCTGGATGAGATGTGTTTTCACACTTCTGGTGTAAAATTATGTTTCAACCAATACACTATAAATACTACGGGCTGGATATTCAAACTGCGCCATTCATAGGCGCAAGCCCTTGCGCTGCGTAAAATAGTTGCGCAGGGGTGTGTCCAGGGTGATATTCAAAGGAGTTCGCTTATTGAACAACTCTTTGAATATCACCCCCAGCCACAGTTACTGTGCATGGCGCAGTGGAACCTGCGCCACCGCAAGTTGACAAAGTGGAGCATTCAACTTGTGGTGCAAGTACCATTGCGCCATGTGCAATATCCCGATATTCAAAAGGTGACATGCAAATGGGGCTATAATTCATGCAAGGCACAGGGGGGAATTTGCATCTGATTATGGCCCCATTTGCATGCCATTAGCATGCAGGTGCGCCGATCCCCGAGGACTTGCGCCTGGCGCCCTGCCAGGCAGCAGCCAGGAAGGACCCCCTGCAGCCCAATCATGGGCAAAAGAGCGTAAAAACCCCACCACCACCCCCACTGGCCCGATCACAGGCATAGCGTAATACCCCTCACCAGCCCGATCGGGGCAGCAATGTGTCTCCCCAACACAGCCCTGGTGGTCCAGTGACTGATAAGCCCAATCCGCTGGCTGACGTAATGAAACACCCCCACCTCCCAATAGTCTTCTGGTGGTCCAGTGATTGATAAGCCGATCGCTGGCTGAGAGTCCAACCACACCCTCTCCATCATATCCCTGGTGGCGATGATCGGGAGGTGGGGGTGTTTGAATACTCCAGCCCACAATCGGGCTTATGGGTCCACTGGACCACCAGGGATGTGTTGGGGGGGACACATTGCTGCCCGCGATCGGGCTGGTGAGGGGGGGCACAGAGAGAGCATACCTCTCAACTGTACCACATTACGAGGAACGTTCCTCATTTTACTTCACAAAAGCTCCCTGTTCCACATTGTGAGGACTTGTCCCACATTCAGTGTTAACATTTTAAAGCAAAACTCCATAGTAAATGATGCAAAATATATAATTTTAATTTATAGCAGACTTTCTGAACATAAATGCAAACATTTTCACAGTGTTGTGAGCTTCTAATGTAAAGATTTGATTAAGTGTTTCACATTTTGCCCATTCTTTCCACATTTTGAGAGGCAATGTTCCACATTTGGGGGACAAAAGGTTGAGAGCTATGAGAGAGTGGGTTGAGGGTCAGCCACAGGTGGCAGCTGCTGTGTTGCGCCCTGCACTGCAGCAGCTCACCTGTGGGTGGCCCTCAACTTGATCCTTTTTTTTTGGCTCAAGGTTGTGCAGGCGAAGGTTGGGGGTTGCGCCTGCACAACTCTGCACAGCCCGGCTGAATATCGGGCTGTGCAGTTTATGCATGGTTCCTCCCCCTCCAGTTCAGCATGCATTCATTTGCATTGCGCTGTTGCTCAGCATGTTTTCTGTGGTGCAACTGCCTCCAGCTGAATATCACAGAATGGAGCAAGTTCGGACTTGCGCAGGCGCAACCCTATTGTGCATGGCGCAACCCTTTTGAATATCTGGCCCTACATGTCATGCTTATAAGGGGAGTCATAAAATGACTATCTTGAAAATCAGTAACCCAGCTGGGTGGGTTGAGTGTGGGATTATGGCACTGTTATGTGACACTCCCAAGACAAAGAATGAAAGCTGCAAGGTTGGCCGAATGGGTCTTTGTACTATATAGTGAAGACAACTGTCCTCTTGGCATAGGGCGCTGCACCTCTGCACCTGTGGGTGGCAGAAGAATCTTTGCATTGTCGGATGGGTGGATTCTTTGCCATATGCATCTGTATATGTGGCCATATGGAAGCACAGGGACCAAAGGCCCTGCACTTCTGCAACCCAACAGAGAGCTGCATGTGGATGGAGTCTTCTCTTGATGCACGGCCCAAAGGGAAATGTGACATTAGGGTTTCCAACCCTAACTCCCCACCCCACCCCCAAGCAACAAATGGAAAAAACATTAGGGTTTGGGGTCTCCAGAGTCTTTGCAATTCGGTGGTAGGGTTTTCTCTGGGGTTGTCAAACCTAATGCCCACCTAGTGCTGTGCAGAATGTAGAATTCTGCTGGCATAATTAGCACAGAATGACCACACCACCAGTAGAATTTCACTGGTTCTCCTGTGGAATTCCTCTTGCTGCGATCCATGTAATTATATTCTGTGGAACAGCACTTTTCATGGAAAAATCATTCTAAAACCATTTCCATGGAAAATATTGAGATCCACAGAATATAATTCTGCTGAGATGTTGTGGAAAACTCATTCTGTATTTTTCTGCTGTGGAACTCCACCATTTCATTTCTGGCAAAATTTGGTGGAATTTCGAACATTCCACAAAATTCTGTTCCACTGAAATATACAAACTCTGCACAGCACTATGCCAACCCCATTCCCTGAGCAAACAATGTCAGATGCGATCTCCAGTGAAGAAAGCTACAGCAGGTACTGTTGGCAATATGTGATGAGACATATTTTTCTACTTTGGAAGAGTGTATCACTATGAGGCACAGGCTTGGAGCTGTACCTTGTACTTCAGACAGGAGGTTATGACTTGGGGGAAATGTGAACACGTTCCATTGGCTGCTTGGGGGGTTGGGAGTTAGTGTTGGAAACCCTAATACCACATTTCCTTATTTTTGTGGCACTAAGTCAAACTCTAACTGGTGCATTAACAAAGTTTTCTGCAAGGAATATATAATTATATATCAACATTTGTTTGGGATATTCTTTATCCTATCCTTGAATTACAAAACCAGAGGAGAAGAAAATATCCATGTACAGCACCTTGCAAAACTACCTGCTTCTCTACTAGAGAAAGAAAGTACTTCATAATAAGAATAAAAATAAAATAAAATGTGAAAAACTAAAATCATTGCTTAATAGAAAATGAAAATGTTTGCTCCAGGATTTATTCTCTGAGCTCCCATAGTATTGCATTGACTTTTATAGGTCATAAGAATATTTCTGTCTGCCTAATTGGCAGTCAATTAGAAAAGGAATGGCTGGTATATGCTATATTTGAACAGAAGTAACCTATCATCCTGGCCCACATAATGCAAGTGCATTTTGAAACATTTTTATAACAAAAAAAAATCTTCCCCAAAACTACTGCCATAAATAAACTTGCACGAACTGCCTAATATTTACTTTTAGAAAAAAGATAGTTGAACAGTTTATCTAATATAACTATGTTCAATAGTGAATTAGTTCCCCGGCACATATTTTGCAAGAGTAAACAAGAACATTTATGCTATTCTCTTCTAATATTTTCACAGGCAAAGTCTGTGAAAGCAAGAAAGACTAAGAGAATCCTGCATTGACATTATTAAATATGTATTAGTTTATCTCAACACCCTTTAATTTTTTTAAATGTAATTTGTTTTTCATCAATACAAATCAAGGGAACATGTCAATATTAATTTTTATGCTGATGGGAAATACAATTATGTCAACAGCATATTAGAGCTCTGACCATTTGTTATCTTATTTTTGTGCAGTCCCTTATTCTCTTTCACTTAATATTTCCCCAGAATGCAGTATAGTGTAGTGGTTAAGAGCACTGACAGGTAAATGTGGAGAACTGGGTTAGAATCCCACAGCAACTACTTGCATACTGTGTGACCATGACTAGCTCAATCTTTCTTTAATCTTTTTGCTCACCCATCACCAGCTTGCACCTGCCTTTGGGCCCTGAACTCAGAACTCCCAGTCCCATCTGCCACTCCCTCAGCTGTCACACTGGCAGCAATCCACATGGTGCAGGACCCAAGAATCATAGGGACAGTCACATACAGAGACAGGGGACATAGTATTTTTCCCCATTTTTCTCCCTCTTAGATCTGCAGGGCCTCAGTGAGATGGTCATGCGTGCATGTAGAGGTACTCATGTGCAATAAAACCAGTGATGTGACCCTGTTCCACCTACCCAGCCTAATGCCAGCCCCCCATTTTCCCAGCACTACCAGCAAGCCTCCACTTGGTGGCAGCCAAGCACCAGCAAGGCATGACTCACCAGTCCAGGAGAGGAGAGCTGCCTAGCAGCTGCTCAGTCCTCTCCCAGCTCTCCTCCTCAGCCAACCCAGTGGCCCAGGATCATTTCTGAACCCAGTTCACTGGGGTGGGAGAGGTAAAATGCATCTCTGAACCACTTGGCCGACATGAGCAAGTCACTTAAATACCCTGTGCTCCCAGAACACACCTAGAAACAAGCCTTAGCTTAGTGTGCTTTTCCTGGACAAAAATTGTTAAACCAAAAAAAATCCACTATTGAATAAGTATCCCTCTATTAATATTTGTCCCTCTCCCCTAAACACCATCTGTTGTAGCCTCTCTGGAAGGCCCTAAACCTTTTATGGCACAATCCCTACTGGCCGTCTTTGTCATCATTTGTCATCCCATCTATGACTCTTTAATTTACCTGAATTAAATTGGGGTACCCACACATCAAGTTCAACCAGACTAGCTGGCCCAGTGGCACTGAGGGTTGAGGTGCTGGATGCCATACCTCATGCCATGATGGCACCTGAGTTTGGGAATGAACCCAGGATGCCAGGGGGTTGACAGGGAGAAGAGGATCGAGTGTCCAGAGGACTGTTCTCCTCTCTTGGGGTGGGTTCTTGGGGTCACTTCATTCTGTAGGAACCTCCAGTGGAAACCAAGGGAGCTACAAGCAAAGCTGTAGAAAGGGGTGGGATGCAGTGGATGTCAGCACCAAGGTTGTGCAGACATCATTGCATATCTGCATCCCAGGGGGATCACTACAAGATAAACCCTGTTCACATCCAGATGATGCCTCTGATGGAGTCCTGCCTGCCACCACCAAACAAAGCCCATCTCAAGGGGCAGGGGCTCAATGGTGATGTGATCTCCCCCCTTCCCTCCCTGAGTGGTCTTCTTCATGGGGAGTAAGCCATGGACCTCCCTGCTTCAGCCAGGATTGTGGCAGAGGCTGGTGGATGGTGGTATGAGACCCCGCGTAACAGGGCCCATCGGGGGAAAAGATTCCCTTTGTGAATCAGAGGCAAAAAAGGAAGTCTCCCAAAAAAAAAAGTTAAACCATAAGCAAGGACTTTCTGGAGGCTTTGGGCATATTGAGTCTAAAACAGCTTGTGAGGGATCCAACAAGGTGAGAAGTGGTCCTTGACCTGGTACTCACAAAAGGGGGCAATATCTCAGAAGTAGAAGTTGCAAGTCACCAGGGGTCCAGTGACCACTGCATGGTATAGTTTCAAGCAAAGACAAAAGCTGAGACTGAGACACAGAGAGTGAGAAAGCAGCCACAGATTCCTTGAATCAAGGAGGTTATGTTCTAGACTACACTGAACTGAATTATTACTATTTGGACCTGTGTAAGTAACTAGTATTGATTCTGTTTTTGGGGTTGACTTTTCTTAGTTTTAACTTTAATTTGCCAGGGAGGAACTGTAGCTGGGAGATACTTGTAGTCATTTGTGACTAGACCTGTTACTTAACCTCTGTGAAATAGGTGTCTGAAAGGAAGGCAGGCACTCCCTGGGGTGGAGGGTCAGAGTTATAGTTGATTGTTTCTGGATGGCATAGGTTTACCCCTCCTCCTCCCCCCCCCTTCTCCCTCACCCAACCCACCCCAAGTGTAGACCTTCCTTTATAGCAGGGATTCTGACCTCACTTCCCCAAAACTGATAACAATATACACCAGTTCATAACCTTAAAGGCACAGCACACTGAATAGGGGGAGAGACACTCACAAGCTTGCACACACTAAAACCAGAACAACAAACAACAAAAGAAAAGCATCTGTAACTGGAAGGGACACAGACATGTTGGGAGTGGTGCAATGCTCTGGCTGTAGAGCAGCAGTCTTCTGGGAGACATTCTGGAGACTGCATTGCTGCCATATTTGCAGACACCTCTCTGGTCTGAGGGAGGAGGTGGTTCATCTCCATGCTGACCTGGCAAGGATTCAGGAAACCTGCTCCCCCCCATGGACCACCCAGGCCACTACCACTGCCTCAGAGGTTGCCAAGAAAGAGGAGTGGTTGGACCATGGTGGGCTTGGGGAGGGTAAGGGTAGTGGAACAGAGGTGCATCCTTCCATTTGTGCCTCTCCACAATTCATTCACCAGTCTGGTGGAGCATGGTTCCTCTATGGAGACACCCACAGTGGAGACCATGGAGGATGCTGGGAATCTTCACAATGGAGACCCACAGGAGGGTGACACAGGATACTACAGGGGAAGGAAACAACTCCTGGTGGGGGACTCAATTGTTAGAGGGTAGAACATTGGGGAGGAAGGGGAAAGGGAAGTAAGGTGCCTGCCCGGTGCCATGGCTTGGAGAGACAGGAAATAAATCCTCAGGATCGTGGGAACAACTGCAATGGGAAGGGAGCTGTATGTCATTATCCACCTAGGGATGAATGACCTGGCTGAGAATGAGATCAGAGCAGTGCAACAGGAGTTTGTGGAGTTGGGGAGGGGCCTTAAACAAGTAGCACACACAGTAACTTTTTTTTAGAAATGCTACCTGTCTGTGGCATGGATGAGGCTAGGGTACTCAACACCATGGGATTCAATGACTGGTTGAAAAACTGGTGCAGAGCTCAGGGATTTGGCTTCATTGGGGACTGAGGCTCCACCTGGAGGGATGCAGCCCTATACAGGTGCGATAGTCTTCATCTGTTCAGGAGGGGAACCAGGATCCTAGGTGATAGGTTTAAATGCTTCATTGGAAAGCATTTAAACTAGTCAAGGGGCGAGGCACTGAAAAGGAGAAGGAAAATCCTAGCCCTCCCCAAAAAATTAAGGTAATTAGTGAGGTAAACACCAAGATTGTGCAGTCGATAGGGAGAAGGGCAGGGGTAAATGGAGGAAAAGACAAAGGCAGTAAGGACAGGGATGAGGCAAAAAGAAATAAAGCCTTAAAAAAATGGAGGGTAATGAGTACCAATGACCATAGTCTAGGTAAAAAGCTCCCTGAAATGGTAGCATTGATGGAAGAGGAATGCCTAGATATTGTGGCAGTCACAGAAACATGGTACACAGAGACCCATGACTGGGATGTCAACATACCAGGGTACACAATCTACAGGAGGGACAGGGAGAGAAGAAGAAGAGGAGGAGGAGGAGGAGTAGCTCCCTATGTAAGGGAAGGGATCAAAGCAACAGACCGAAAGGGTAAACAGGAAGGAGAGGAGACACTGTGAGTCACCCTGGAGACTGGAAATGGTTCCACAATCCACACAGGGATAGTATACAGACCCCCATTTCAGGGGGAGGAGATGAACAAGAAAATTATAGAAGACATCCTTGGGATGGCAGAGAAAGTGGAGATATTGCTGATGGAGGACCTGAATATGTTACATGTTAACTGGAGCACCTTTGCTGCAGCCACATCCAAGAGCAGGGCCATTCTCGATGCCCTACAGGGGGCATGCCTAAGACAGCTAGTTATGGAACTCACTCAGGAGGGAGCAATCTTAGACCAGGTAGTCTCAAATGGGGACAGAGAGAGGATCTCTGATCTTGAAATGGGTAGCCATCTGGGAACAAATAACCACCAAACAGTGTGGTTCTTGATAAACTTAGCTGTAGAGTCAAGCCACACAAAAGTGAAGGTACTGGACTTCAGGAGGGCTGATTTTGTCAAAATGGGAGAGTGCCTCAGAAAAGCACTAGCAAACAGGCAATAAGGTGGGGTGGATCAACAATGGGGAAACATCAAAACCACCATGACAGAGGCAACAAGCCTTTGTATGAAGCAAATAAACAAATCAAAATGAAAGAAAAAAAACATTATGGTTCTCAAAAGAAGTGACGGGGAAAGTAAGGGAGAAAAGATAGCATTTAGGAAGTATAAGGAAACATATAAGAAGCAGGATAGAGAACTGTACCAGCTAGAGCAGAAGGAAACGGGGAAGGCAGTCAGAACAGCAAAGGCCCAAACTGAAGAAAAGATAGCCAACTGGGTTAAGAAGGGGGATACAACCTTTTATACCTACATTAGGGAGTGAAGAAAGACTAAGGCAGGGATACTGAGGTTGAATAAAGAGGAAGGTGGTTGGGTAGAGAGGGACAGTGAAAAAGCAGGGATACTGAACGAATACTTCTGCTCGGCATTCACAATGGAAAACTGGGGGGGGATACCTAATCCAGTCAATAGAAGCACTTTGAATGGAGGGGGGGTTGATATTAGTCCTTACACAGAAGAAAGGGTTTTGAAAGAACTTTTAAAACTGAAGGTGGATAAAGCAATGGGGCCTGATGGGATTCACCACAGAATTCTAAAAGAACTAAGGGAAGAACTAGTAACACCACTGACTACCCTTTTTAATAAATCATGAGAAGATGGTGTGATATCTGAGGACTGGAGGAGGGTGGATGTGATTCTCCTTCACAAAAGTGGGAGCAAGACAGAGGCAGAAAACTACAGACCTGTCAGTTTGACCTCAGTGGCAGGGAAAATGATGGAATCACTTCTGAAGGAAAGAATTGTTAAGTACCTAGAGGCCAGTGGGGCACAGGACCCAAGGCAGCATGGATTCACAACGGGAAGGCCATGTCAGACAAATCTAACTGATATCTTTGACTGGGTGACCAATGTAGTAGATCAGGGAGGGGCTGTGGACATGGCCTACCTAGACTTTGCCAAGGCATTTGACACAGTCCTGTACAAAAGATTAATAAACAAATTAGCCAGCATGGGAGTGGGTCCCAGGGTGGTAGCCTAGGTAAAACACTGTATGGGCAACAAGACACAGAGGGTAATAGTAAATGGAGTCCACAGTGAAGAAAGGAGAGTTACTAGTGGGATACCGCAGGATTCAGTACTGGGGCCGGTCCTTTTTAATGTCTTTATAAGTGACATTGCAGAAGGACTGGAAGGGAAAGTATGTCTCTTTGCAGATGACATAAAGATCTGCAACAGGGTTGATACACAAGGTGGGGTGGAAAGGATGAAAAGGGACTTGGCAAGGTTGGAGGAATGGTCAAATGTATGGCAGCTTAGATTCAATGCAAAGAAGTGCAAAGTGATGCACCTGGGAAACAAAAACCCAGGGGAAGAGTACACAATGGGGTGAGATACTGACAACAACAAAAATGGAAAGTCAAAATACAATTGTTTTAGAAACCTTAAATGAATATCTGATAAAGGAATAATTCTTATAAATGAATACTTTGATCAGCCCTTAGGCCATACATTTAACAGGTCTTATTTAATTTCATGTGGATGGTGTTGAACTTGCAATATTGTGTAAGATTTGTGGTGCCTGGCAGTGGACTGTTCTGTGGAGGTCAATTGACTCAATGGATGGTATGCTTATAAATATTTATCAGAATAATTTAATTAAGGAAGCTCATTATTTAAGCTTGTTTAAAATTGAACCAATGGCTGTCTCCAAATTGAAGTTAGTCACGCCTCAAGTTTAAATTGGCTTCTAGGTACATTTACTGACAGTTTTACTTTAATATTATGAAATGCTTAAAAATGAGTGTTTAATCGGTGGGGCTAATTTTAGCTTAATGGGGCATAATTAAAGGTGAATTTTGGTGCAGAGGATATAATAGCAAAGACACACACAACATAAGGAGTGGTATATAGCTAGGCATGGAACTTACCCCACTTCTGTGACTACAGAAAATGGTTGGCAGGGGTTTATTTTCCCTGGTTTGCTGCTTACTTTAGCAGGATGTATGTCTAATGGCAGCAATTAATGGCCCTAGGCAGCCATTTAAGATTTGTAAACACCATAATCAGTATGATATATGTTTTTCTAAAATACAAGCACATTCACAAAAGGTACAAAACCTTTAAAATAATGATAATTAATCTACTGTTATTAAGGGCAGACATTTCCACCTATCCAGGTCTCATGAAGGTACCCTCTTGTATATCAGAAATCTTAAAAAGTAGGGCATTTTTGTTGGCCCATTGGAGTAGCAGTTGCATTACCTGTTGTGGAACCTGCAACCTAGATTCAGAAATGAACCTAGAGTGTCCGGTGCCAGCCTGAGAAGGAGGGCAACAAGTTCCACCACAACATTGTCACCTAAGTGACCATAGGTGTCGATGGAAGTGAAAACAGCTAGAGGAGGGAGGCTGTCAATATTGCATCTCTAGAACAGCACAGCAAGAACCATGCTGTATGTTGTTTTTTTTTACACTTCTTTTTACCTCTGGTCACAGCCTGCGTAGCCTCTCTCAGGCATCCTGGCCTGATACTGCCCACCTGAAGTCCCCCAACCCAAACCTCCTCTCTCCCCTCTCACCCTGCAGCCTTGTACCCCTGGCTTAACCCCTTCAGGGTGGGGCCACCACTCCTCTTGGGCACCCTTAGACTCTGGACATGCTGCAGATGAGGGCCCAGGTGGAGGATCTGGAATGCTGGGAGGGTGAGATCCCGCGGTGGGCATGGGGGCCAGGTGCCATTGCATACTCTGCAGAGTTGCTTTTTCTGTTTTCTTGGTGCATTACCCCCCTCCCAGCATCATAGATGTGCAATGATGTCTAGTGCCAGTGCACGCTCCCGTGCACATTGGCAAGGATGTCTGCCTGTGGCACTATCCCAGCCTATGCTAGCGCTCCCTGAATGCAGTGACCCCTGCCTCCACATGGTGTCACTAGCACAGGGAGATACAACCCTCCCCAGCTGCATCAGAAATCTTTACAAAATGTTGGCAATCATAAAATGTGTGTTTTAAACTAGGGACACTTTGAGATCTAAGGGGGTTGACAGTGTCCCTTTAATGTAAATCAATTCAAAAGACTCATTGACATCAACTTTATTGGATCTTATTGTTCACAAGTTTTCTGGAAAATTAAAGAGGTTCTACTGAACTCCTTTTCTGACCAGCAGGCAGTTTAAGGTCTGTAAACTAAGCAATGGAGATTAATTATTGGAAAAATCATTAGTCATAGGATTGTTAAACATTTTGACTATATCAGTAGTTTTTATTCTTAAATTGGAGGGCAACATATGGGATAGAATACATTTAATACCATCTGCTAGTGACATATGGCCTGTATTTTACCAGGAGCTCATGGGCATTTGTAATAAACATGCTCCAGTTAAACACAAAAAGTTAAAATCTTTAAAATAATCCCTGTTATAATTCAGAATTAAATAAACACAAAAATGCCCAAGATGAATCATGGGAAAAGGCAAAAGGACCATACCTCCAAATAGATAAGGATAAGTATAGACAGGCACAAAACTGTTGCACTAAGGAAATAAAATTTCTAAACAGGATTTTTATTAAAAAAATGATGGTAGTATTAAACATGATCCAAATGATTTTCAGAAGACAATAAGCAAATTGCTAACTCAAGGGAATTCAAGATTGCCTAGTACATTCATGATTAATGGACACTCTGTACCTTTGAATGATAGATTAGCTGAAGAGGTTGATAACTACAATATTTGATTCAAATGAGAATGGAGGCTTTGACAGCAATGCAACCTCAAATTCCATAGCGGGATAATTACTGTAGTAAGCATCTCGAATACTACAGAGTGGGTTTACATTCTTGGACATATTAATAGAAGATGTCAGGGCAGAACTACTTAGAATTAATCCATCAAAGCTGCTGGGCTGGACAACAACTCAAAAAAACTGTTAAAATATGCTGCTCCCGAAATAGCATTCCCCTTAGTGCAATTTTTTTCAGTCTCTGTTAAAGGAAAGGATTGTCTAATATCTAGTAGCCAGCGCTGCACAGGAGTCAAGACAAAATGGATTCACAGCAGGAAGGTCATGTCAAATGAATCTGATAGATTTCTTTGACTGGGTGACAAAGGTAGTAGATCAAGGATGGGTGGTGGACAGAACCTATCTAGATTTTAGCAAGGCATTTGACACTGTCCCACAGAATAGGTTAGTAAACAAACTGGCCAGTCTGGGAGTAGGTCCCAAAGTGGTAAACTGGGTTAACAATTGATTTAGTAACAGGACCCAAAGGATGGTGGTAAACTGATTGCAATCTGGAGAAAGGAGGGCAACCAGCAGGGTGCCACATGGTTCAGTGGTGGGGTCGGTCTTCTTTAATGTCTTCATAAGTGACATTACAGATGGACTCGAGGGATAAGTATGCCTCTTTGTGGATGACACCAAGATCTGCATTAGAGTGGACTTTCCAGGGGGTTGGAGCAAATAAGAAAAGACTTAGGCAAGTTGGAGGAGTGGTCAAGGGTATGGCAATTTGGCTTTAATGCCATGAAGTGCAAAATCATGCACTTAGGGAACAAAAACATTGGGGAGGAGTATACAGTGGGGAAGGGGGTACTAACAACAACCAAAATGGAAAGGGACATGAGGTAATCATAAGAGATTATCTAAAAATAGCCAAACAATGTCAGATGACAGTGAGAAAAGCTGGGGGTGCTGGGGTGCATAGGGAAAGGTATCAACAGTAGAAAACAGGAGGTGCTGTTGCTGTTGTACAAGCAGTTGGTGAGGCCTCATCTGGAGCACTGCATGCAGTTCTGGAGACCTCATCTCTGAAAGGAAATCGACTGGGTCGAGGCAGTCCACAGAAGGGCAACAAATATGGTACAGGGGCTGCAACAGAAACCATATGAAGACAGATTGAGAAAACTTGATGTATATACTCTGGAGGACAGGAGGGAGAGGGGAGATATGATAAAGATATTCAAATACCTAAAGGGGATCAACAGAGTTCTAGAGGGTAGTATTTTTGAGAAAAGGTGTACAAGAACAAGGCATCACAATATGAGGCTGGAGGGAGGAAGACTCAGGACCAACATGAAGAAGTATATTTTCACAGAAAGGGTGGTGGTTACATGGAATAGCCTCCCAGAGGAGATAGTGGGGCCAAAAACCGTTGGTGAAATCAAGAATGCATCAAACAGGCATAAGGCAGGAGATGGCCATTGTCACATTTAAGGAGGGTGGCAGGAGCCATAAGGGCTTTCATCAGCAAAACCACAGGAACAGAGGGTGGCTGTAGCCGCATGGATGATTGGCAGTTATTGCCACAGTTCCATTGGTGGTTGGGGCTCCCTGCAGAGGGTGAGCCAATCAGGGCACAGGTTGCCAAATTTGAACACAAGGACTCTGTCATAAAAGCAGAGTCCACAGGAACAGTTGGGCATTCCTTTGGAGAAGCAGCCATTACAGTTTGGAACAGGTCGGTGGCAGGAGCTGCAGTGAAGGAGGGAGGCAGGAGCTGCAAGCACAATTGGCATTGGAGCAGTTAAGCAGGAGGCAGCCGTTGCCACATTTAAGGAGGGCAACAGGAGCTGAAAGGGCTTTTGGTGGTGGGGCCGTGGGAACATGGTGGCCATAGCTGCGTGGATGACCGGTGGCCATTGCTGCAGTTCTACTGGTGGTTGGGGCTCCCTACAGAGGGGGAGCCAATCTGGGTGCAGGCCACCAAATTTGAACACAGGACTCTGCTATAAAAGCTGAGTCCACAGGAACAGTTGGGCGTTCCATTCAGAAAAGCTCACCCAGCCTCCCCCACCACCATGACTTCTTAAATGCTCAGGTAACTGAACAGGAATTGGGCAACACTGATGGGGAGGAACATGGAGGAAAAGACAAAGGAAGGGACTTTTCCAGAAAGAGCTGGTCACTGCAGAGAAAAAAGAGAGCACTCTACAGACAAGTGACATCCAGAGGGGTAAAATGAACTGGTAGCCCAACTGTGACTTTGTCTTTGACTTAATCCTGAAGGGACTGTTCACTGTAACAGTTAAAGGTACTGGGGCAAATAACTTACATGTTATAAAGAAATTTTCAGGATAAAGAGAGAGTGCAGGGCTGGCTGAACTTGCAGCACCGGGGGGCAGATAGATTGTGCTACAGATAATTTACATGCTTTAAATGCGGTAAAGCTTACAAGCTTTAAAAGTGGATCTTTAAAAACTACTGAAGCCTCAAAGAAACCACTGAAAACCATAATAATTAGGTACAATTCTGACTGCATTCAATATATAGTCTATATGTTTTTCCTCCACTTCATTTATTGTTAAGGAAACTTGCATGAATACATGATCTTTATCCCTCAGAGATTCCTTAGAGTTCATCTGTTTCTACAGCATACTCCCTATTACAAGTCTTAATTGTCTGTTGTGATGTCACAATATGTTGCCATGGGAGTAACTGTGCTGTCACAAGCAATGCATTATGACCTCAGGAAGGGAGAAAGCAGCAGGAATAAATGAACTGTTTCGGAGCAAAGATCCTGTTTTCATGCAGATGACCTCAGTAATAAATAATGGGGAGAAGGGATACTGAATTAATGTGAAATGAAAGCTGAACTGTGGCTAAATATTATGTTTTGTTGAAGTTCTTCTGAAGGTGTCAGTTGCTCTTTAAGGGAAAAAAGAGTGTACAGTACTGACTGAACTTGCAGCACCTGGGGGAGGAAGGCAGCTAGATTGTGGTACAAGTAAGTACATGCTTTAAGAGTGAAATTTAAGTTTAAAAAGTGTGCACAGTATTGGCTGAATTTATAGCTCCAGTGATCTGAGACTGTGAAACATGGTAATAGGGTAGAAGCAGGACTACAGTTACTATATTGAAGGTGAATATACAAGTTCAGAAACATGTAAGAAATTGAGGGTGTCCAAAATCATGTAAGAAACTGTAGGTGACTACAGCGGTCTAAAGAAAAAAAAGGTTAACATTGCAGATCAAGGAATTGCAGGTTATTATACTGAAGGACAAGAAACAAGATAATACAGTGGCATACATGAGTAAAAGATCAGGGGCTTGAAATAAAATGGGGACAGAAACAAGGACAAATGTGGGGACATGAGCAGTAGCTGGAAACTGAATGGAGGAGATGAAGGGGAATGGTGAGCTAAGCAGGGTAGCAGAGGAAGGATAGTGGGATGTAACAAATGTGGAGCTGCAGTATTCACGGAAACACTATGGAAACCAGGAGAATGCCTGATGTGTGGCAGGTATGACATTTTAAAGAATGAAATTAGATGGCTAAATGGGATCATACAAGGCATGCTAGATGCAAGAAGACAGAATCATCATAGGATTACAGGGAGAGGATTTGAGGAACAATGAAACAGCATATTGAGGTGCGGGGGGGGGGGAGCAGGATGAGGCACAGGAGCCAGCAAGGCAACATTCTAAATAATAATAGAAATAGGAGAGAGGAGTGGCAAATGGCAGGAAGGAGGGGGAATAAAAAAGTTAACTCAAAAAGTATAGAGGAGGCACAACATAACTCACAATTCAAGATACCAACCTTTAATAGATATGAAGTGCTGGATGAGGGGAGACGAGGAGCAGGGAAGACAAAGGAGACGAGGGAGAAGGGTATGATAGGGGAGGGTGTCCAGATGGTAAATAGGGTCAACCAGGGCACAGAAACCATGGCTGAAGGGGTGAGTAAAAGAGAGACCCAGGGAAGAAAAGGGGGAGGAGAAACCAGGAGGAAGAACTAGACTACAAAGGTCCACAAACCAGCAAGGGGGTAATAGGCACAGTAGAAGTAGGGAAAACAAAGGGGGGAGCAAACAAGGGGGAAAGTATGCAGAGATGGGGGGAGACACTGAAACATGCACAATAACTAAGGTAAAGGAACACAAAGGAACACCGGCAATGGGTAAGAACACCAGAAGGGAGAACATGGTAGCAGTGAATGGTCATGCTAGGAACACAAAAAATACTGTAATAGTCTTCAGAGACTCAGTTATCAATGGTACAGTAGTAGCTACAGACATTGCCAGCTATTTCCCGAGATGTCTGTGATATTTCTAGAGAAATCTTCTGCTTTCTGCATTTCCACTGTAGGGGCAGCAGAAAGAAACTCTAGAAATTTTGCGAAATATCTGGAAAGGGTTGGTAATGTCTGTGGCTACTAAAATGAGGCAGAAAGAAGGACTCACACAATAGGGCAATAGCAGCCTGCAGATCAGGGATGGAGGCAAGGAGAACACCACTCAATGTCAAGGAGTTGTTAAGCAAGATAGGGGAAAAACCTGACCTGGTGTTGCACATTGGTACCAATGATTTAGCTGGAAAAGAAGTGGAGGTGGTTCAGGACAGATGTATGGACATAGCTAGGTCATGTGGGGATTCAGTAAGCTTGATGGCTTTTTTGGAAATAATCCCAGTCCCCAGGGCTAGTACAGTAGGAAAAGGAAGATTTGCTGAATTTAACAGATGGCTGGTGGGATCGTGCAGAGAGGAGGTGCATGGCTTTATTGGGAAAAAGGGAGATGCATGGTCAGACAAGGGACTATACAGCCAGAACAGACTGCACTTTAACTGGGTAGGGAAAAGAACCCTAAAAGAGATGCTGGATGTATACATGGCAGAGGAACTTGGTTTAAACTGCTAAGGGAGGACAGAGAAGGGGGTCCAAAAAGCCTCCTGCCCATGAAAGCAGGATTGGCAGGAGGAGTGGGGACATGGGTAACAAACCAAATAATGGGGTTGGGGGGGTGGACAAGGAGAACCCAGAGAAGCAAATAAAAGTAAGGACAAAAGGAACGAGGTGGACAGTAGTATCTCTGAATGCACACAGTATAGGGAACAAGATGGAAGACTTATGTGCCCTCTTAACTGAAAGAAAAGTGGACATTTTGGCCATTACTGAAACCTGGGCCACAGTACATCATGACTGGGACCTTTTGATCCCTGGGTACAAGCTTTACAGATGGGACAGGGAAACAGGAAACAGGGAGGGCTGCTTCATACATCAGGGAGGTGATAGTGTGAGCAAGGGATGAGGAGATTGAAAAAGGGGGCAACAAAGCATTGTGGCTGCAGCTATAGAGCAACAGGGGTAGGAAAATTAGGTTAGGAGTGGTATACAGATCACCAGATCATGGAGAAGAGGTGGACAGGGTGCTAGATGCGTAGTTGACAGTCATGCCAGGGAGGAGGAAGTAGTGGTAACAGGGGATTTTAACCTGCCAAAATAGACTGGGACACTACCGCCATATCCTGTGCCAGAAGTCAGGTGATCCTCGACACAATACAGGATGGCTTCATGACACAATTGATGGCGGGACCAACCAGGTGGGAAGCAATCCTGGACCTAGTGCTTACTAATGGGGAGCACATACAAGAAATTGACATCAGGAATTCCCTGAGTGGAAGTGACCACAGCTCAGTATGGTTCAAGATAGATATGAGAAAAGAGGATATCCAAACACGGACTAATGTGCTGGACTTCTGGACAGCTAACTTTAACAAAATGAGGAAACTGATCAGGCAACAACTAGGGAACTTAGAGCAGGGAATGGGGTGGAACAACTATGGAAAACGATCAAGGGAGTCATTCAAAAACCTATAAACAGTTACATCAAAACAAGAGGGAAGAGGAAGGGGGCAAGATGGTTTAGCTGGTTCAGTGGGGAGGTAGCTAAAACAATAAGGGAAAAGAGGGCTGTCTATAGGAAAATCAGAACTGCTATGGAAGCAGATGAATTGGAACCAAACTAGCAAGAAAGGAGATAAAAGAGGACAAGGCGCAGACAGAGCTCCAGATAGAGGAAGGGCTACAATGGGGCTAAAAGTCCTTCTTTAACTATATAAAAGAAATAAGAGACAAGAAGAAAGGGGATGAATGGGTCTTGGAAGACAGGACAAAAGCAGAAGTATTAAACAAATACTTCTGCTCTATCTTTATGAAGGAAAAAGATGGACCAATGCCACAGGCGGGGATAAGAAAGGAGGGAACAGGGGCAGATCCAATAGGGATCATTGGGATGGAAGGGTGAGAGAGGGAGGGACTGAAGGCACTGAAAATGTATACATCTCATGGGCTGGATGGGTTACACCCCAGGGTACTCAGGAAATTGTCCAAAGAACTTGCAGGTCCAATGAAAATTCTATTTAATAGTTTCATGAACTCAGGAGTGGTGCCAGAGGATTGGAGAACAGTGGATGTAGTGCCACTTGACAAAAGTGGTTCCAGGGAGGACCCAGGCAACTACATGCTGGTCAGCCTGACCTCTATATTGTGCAAACTTATGAAGACCATACTGAAGGAGGGACTAGTGAAATACATGGAGGAGAATGGTCTGCAAGATAGTAAGCAACACAGGTTTGTAGCTGGCAGGTCATGTCAAACAAATGTGGTTGAGTTCTTTGACTGTGTCACAAAGGCAGTGGACAAGGGTCAGGCAATAGATGTCATTTACATGGTCTTTAGTAAAGTCCTTTGATTCAGTGCCACATGAAAGGCTGCAAACAAAACTAAGGGTGCTAGCGGTGGGGGAAAGATTGGTAAGATGGGTAGAAAGCTGGTTGGGGGCAGGACACAAAGGGTGGTGTTAGGGGGAGTAGCAGCCAGTACAAAGGAAGTCACTAGCAGGGTTCCTCAGAAGTTGGTGTTGGGCCCAGTATTGTTTAGTATATTTATGAATGACATTAAGGGCAAGATGTGCCTATTTGCTGATGGCACCAAGCTCTGTGGGAGGGTGGGCACCCAGGAAGGATACAGGAATTAAGGAAGGACCTAGCCAGACTGGAGAAATGGTCAGGGATTTGGCAGCTGGGGTTCAATGCCAAAAAGTGCAAAGTGCTGCACATGAGGGCAAGAAACCCGAGAGCAGAGTACTACATAGGAAAGGTGCAAGTAGCCAAATCAGAGGAAGAAAAAGACCTGGGAGTATCAATTACTAGTGATATGAAGCAGTTCACACAATGAAAAAAGGCTGTAGCAAAGGCCAACAGGATGCTGGGGTGCATCGCTAGGGGTTTCAGTAGCAGGCACAGCGAGGTTATTCTGCCATTGTATAGGTCACTGGTAAGGCCTCACTTGGAATATGGAGTGAGGTATTGGCACACATACCTAAAGAAAGACATTAAAGACATTAAATTGCTGGAGGGGGTGCAGAGGAGGACAACTAAAATGATCAGGGGACAGCAGGACCAGTCATATGAAGAGAGGCTGGGTTCCCTGAGGATGTACTGATTGGAGGAGAGGAGGCATAGGGGGGATATAATAGAGAACTTCAAATAACTAAAGGGAGTAAACAAAGTAGAATGTGAGGGTCTCTTCAACATGAGAGAAAATACCACCTCCAGAGGACACAGCCTACAGCTGGTGGGAGGAAGATACAGGAGGGATGTCAGGAAACACTTCTTCACAGAAAGGGTGGTGTCCCCATGGAATGAACTGCCAGAGGAGGTAGTAGCAACCAAGTCAGTAGGGACATTCAAAAAAGCATGGGACACACACAGAGGGAAGACATGGGACCAATGACCAAGGAAAAGGGAGGGGAGAAGGGAAACAGATAGGGTAAAATACAAAACTCCAACACAAATAGGGCAGACAAGATAGATCAGGTGGTCTCCTTCTGCTGATTACATATTATATTCTTATGTAAGGCAAAGCTAGTAGTATGAATAAGGAGGTGCTGCAGATAAAGTAGGATATGTCATTTATACAGTAGGTAGGGAAATGGGCAGACTTGGTGGGCTAGGCGGTTCTTATCAGCCGTCAAGTTCTGTTTCTGTGTTTCTTACTTGCAGTACATCTGGGGAATTCCTGGAGGCCTTTAAATGCACTCAAGTTACTCCAGTCAGTGAAGCAGGATCTAAATCAGATATTGAAAATTATTGCCCTATAGGATTGCTTTCCTTAGTCTCCACAATTTAAAAAAAATGGTTTACAAGAATCTGAAGCCCTATCTGGATAATATTACTAGAGTAAACAATTTTCAGTTAGGTTTCAGGTTAAGACATAGTGTTATTTATAACATACTAAGATACTATTTGCCAGCAGATTAGGCCTTACGGTCTATCGAGTCTGCTCGAACCTCAGATCCCTAGTTGGGTGCCGAGGCCCCCCCCTTGTGTTCCAGAAACCCCTATCATCTATCTCCACCCCACTGGGACAGGCCATCATCTGATACATCCACTTTCTGTGTCTGTCCCACCCTCTCTTGAAGCTCTCCACTGTGGATCTCTGAAGCAGCTCGCCAGGCAGTGTATTCCAAGGATCCATCACCCTCTCAGTGAAAAACCTCCTCCTCTTTCCCCCCTCACCATTCCACCTTCCAACTTCAAACCATGCCCTCTGGTGATACCTCCCTGCTTTAGTCTAAAGATCCCCTCCATGTTTACCCTATTTATTCCATTGAGGTACTTGAAGACCTCAATCATGTCCCCCCTGTCTCTCCTCTCCTCCAATGAAAACAGGCAGAGCTCCTCAAGTCTGTCCTCATACGTCAAATCCCCTAGCCCTCGTATCATCTTTGTTGCCCTCCTCTGTACCCTCTCCAGGAGCTGTAGGTCCCTCTTCAAGTGTGGTCTCCAGTACTGTACACAGTACTCAAGATGTGGTCTAACCAGTCCATTGTACAGCGGCAGAATCACTTCCTTGCTCCTAGAGGTGATCCCCCTTACGATGCATCCCAACATCCTGTTTGCCTTGCTAGCCGATCTCCTGCACTCCTCAGAGTTATTCATACATGCATCCACCATGACCCCTAGGTCTTTTTCCCCTATTGAGGCCTCCAGTGCCTCCCCTCCCAGGGTGTACCTGTGTTTAGGGTTTCCCCGACCAAGGTGCAACACCTTGCACTTGGTGATATTGAAATTTAATTTCCATGAGTGAGCCCAGCTTTCCAGGGTGTCCAGGTCCCCTTGCAGGGCCAACCTCCCCTCTTCTCCCTCAACTA
Source organism: Neoceratodus forsteri (assembly GCA_016271365.2). Lineage (NCBI taxonomy): Eukaryota > Metazoa > Chordata > Ceratodontiformes > Ceratodontidae > Neoceratodus > Neoceratodus forsteri. The sequence goes on from CM057454.1 coordinate 802,438,410, forward strand.
CTGCTCCCATCTTGGAGTCATCTGCGAAGAGACTCATTTCACACCCTATACCCTCCCTGATGTCTGATTTGTATGCATTAAACAGGATCGGACCCAGGACCGAGCCCTGCGGTACCCCACTACCAACCTCTCTAGGGTTCGAGAGCTCCCCACAGACCACTACTCTCTGGGTGCATCCAGCTAGCCAGTTTTCAATCCATCTGACCATCAAAGGGCCTACTCCTAACCCCATCAGTTTCTCCACCAGACCATTGTGGGGACAGAGTCAAACGCCTTGCTGAAGTCCAAGAATAATACATCCACAGGCTTTCCCTGTCCAGTTCTGATGTTACCCATGTCAGAACTCCACAAGGTTGGTTTGACATGATCTACCTGGCACAAACCCATGTTGCCGACTATCCAGACCTCCCACCTCCTCCAAGTACACTCCCAATCGCTCCTTTAGTATACTTCCATTAATTTTCCCACCACCGAGGTCAAACTGATGGGTCTATAGTTACCTGGTACTTCCTCGACCCCCTTATGGATTGGCACCACATGTGCCTCTCGCCAATCCCTAGGTAACCTCCTGTCTCAAGTGACCTGTTGAAGAGCTCCACCAGGGTGCAGCCAGTATGTCTGCCAATTCCCATAGTACTCGGATGAATGCCATCCGCCCAGGAGATTTGTCTTCTTTAGGGCCTTGAGGGCTAACCAAACCCTTTGGCGGAGATAGCATCATCCGTCCCTCCACCTTACTGGCCTTTTATCCTTACCAGATGTGACACCCTGGGATACCTCTCCTCCCTCTTGCTCCATTTCTGTTGCTCCCCTGATCCCACTTACTGCCGCTTCTATCCCCTTCAGCCTTGCTTTGTAGATATCCCATCCCTCCCTAGTGAACACAGAGGCAAAGTACTCATTAAATACCTCTGCCTGGTCCTCGCCTCTTCCACCCACCTCCTTCTGATCTCAATCTGCTGAGATGTCCTTAGTTTTTCTCCGCCTCCCAATGTACTGGTAGAACCCTTTTCCCTCCATGTATCCCCTGTGCCAGCTGCTGCTCTTTACTGGACTTTGCTCCCTCACCATATGGGTGACTTTTCTAGATGCAAGATGGTACATTTCCTTATTCCTATCCCCTCTTGTTGTTTTATATTTTTTGTAGGCCGCCTTCTTTTCTTTGACTGCTACCTGTACCTCACTGGACCACCAGCATGGTTTATGTGACCTTGCTCCCTTACGTTTCAACTTAGCACAGATCCTGACTGCTTCATGAAGTCCCCGTTTTATGACCTCCCATCTCCTTTCCACACTTGTCATTGATGCCTTTATGCCTTGATAAAAGAAAAAAGTGATACTTAGCTTGCTCTGGACAAGAGGTTGGTGCTATTTTCAATCTGTTGAAAGTGTTTGACACTTTGGACCATGATATCCTCGTGCCCAGGTGAAAACTAATTATCCTGTCAGATAGGCCCACTAACTGGTTTAGTTCTTACTTGAAGGGGTATCAACAGATGGTCACATTAAAAGACAGTTGTGAATTTACCACTGTTCATGAAGCTAATGTGCCCTATGAAGTATTAATTCACAGTATAGGAATAACTTCACAAATTGTGAATTTTATTACTTCACCAGTGAAGTGGGGCCATCAAGTGAAGCTTGATATATACTATGGGATTGGAGGTCACATAGTACTGAAATTAGAGCTGTATGCTATGCAGAGGCTGTGTTGAGTGCAGTCTTCTTAAGTGAGAGTTGGAGAGATGCCTGGACTCCTTCCGTGTCTGAGTAAAATAAAACTTTAAAATCAATCCAGAAATGGAGTCTTTTGAAACAAAAACTGCTCATAAAAAGATTCAGAGGGCTTTGTACAGGTAGATTAATTGCGTTTGTTTGTGGTTTTGCTGAATTATTTAGTTTAGTGTTTTTTTTGTCTAATGAAGCACTGATGTGTGTGGGGGGTGGGGGAGGTGGGAGGAGGGTGTTTCAGCTAGCATGGCAGCCCAGAAAGATCAATGACTTTGAAATTTTTGTTTTTACTGTGTGAGCACTTAATTTGGACAATGAAAGAACATCTCACTACTCTTCTTAAAATTCTCTTTGATAAAAGTATTAGCACTGGAAAGGTTCCATCCAGATGGAAGTTAGCCAATGTTAAACCACTATTTAAAAAGGGCACCAAGAGTTCACCCGACAACTATTGCCCTATTAGTCTAACATGTATTTTTGGTAAAATGTTGGCACGTATAATCAAGGATGAACTAATATTGGACATTATAGATTTAGATCAATCTCAACATGGGTTTCCTAAGGGTCGATCATGTGCCGCTAATTTAGTAAGTTTTTACATTCTAGTGAGTGAGTGATCATTTAGATAAAGGCACACCCTGCAATGTCATTCTGCTAGATTTAAAAAAAAGCCTTTGACTCTGCACCCCATTGGGCTTTAGTACAGAAGCTTCGGATTTGTAATATCAATCCTATTTATATTCAATGAATTTCTAACTGGCTACTGGATAGGAAACAAACAGTGACTATTGATGGTCACTCTTCTAGTTGGATAAAGGTAGAAAGTGGGGTCCCTCAGGGATCTGTTTTGGCTCCACTGATTTTTCAGATACTTATATCTGACTTGTCCACCACTATTAAAAGTAACAAAGTAACATTGTCAAGTATGCAGATGACTATAAAATTAGTAATATATGTGTATCAATAGATGACCATTCAATCATTCAGGACAATCTAAATAAATTAGAGGAGTGGTCTGTCAAATGAAATCTTCATTTCAATCCATCAAAATGCAGTATTCTTCATTTTGGGTAAACATATAGTAAACATCAATACCTGCATTATGGTAAAATATTAATTCAAAAACTAATGAGAGAGATCTAGGGATTACAGTTGATTCATGTTTGAATTTTGATACTCATATTACTAATATCATTAGTAAAGCCAATAAGATCTGGTGGGCAATATGCCATAACATCTCATCTATAGATCAAGACATCTTGCTTCCACTATATAGAGCCTATGTAAGACCCATCTTTGATTATATTTCTCAGTTATGGAACCCCTACAAACGTAAAGACTTGGCTAGAATTGAAAGAGTCCAGAAAAGAATAACGAAGTCTGTTATTTCTAACAAGGTCCTGTCATATGAGGACAGGTTATTCAAATTCAGTCTTATGTCCTTGGAAAATGGAAGAATTAGAGGCGATTTATTGTTCACATGGGACATTATACAAGATCCTTATTTAACTGGCATATGTGGCATGGAATTCAAGCAGGTTCAAGTAAATACTAGGGGTCATCCACTACAACTTGCCAGGAACAAATGCAAAACAAAGAAAAGAGTCCACTATTTCTCTCAAAGAGCAGTAGGTCCTTGGAACAAACTGCCCCTAAACATTATTGTCAGTGAAAATAAGGCTACATTTAAAAATAGACTTGACAGGCATATGAAATCTGGTCCCATTTTAAAATACTATATGTAGAAATGAAGCACTATGGGCCTTGTGCCTTTCAGATTCTTTCCTTTCTTAGTATGATTCTTAGTATGATTCTTAGCACTAGTCTGTGTGCAGCAGATACCACATATTTGAATTCCAACTTATACATGGCCAGAACAACAGAACACTAGGGGCACAATTCTAGAATAGTTACGCATGTCGCAAAGTGACTTGCGCCCCCAAAAATGGTGCAAGTAGCACCTTGCGCCATGAGGAATGACAATCAAATATTCAAAATGCAGTCTGTGACATGTCGCAGACTGCCTGCACTGAAGTGGTCCTACACCACTAAGTACACCAGTGACATGGTGCAAGGGGATTTATGGCAGCAGTTATGCCTATTCCAGGAGGGTGGCTGTTGGACCAGCACATTTGCTATTCCAAGAGACCCCCAGAGGATATTGGTCTAAGTACAGTTACACCAGCTATTAGCTGGTTTAAGTGTACTGTGCATCCACCGGTGGTGCACCAGTGTGCCATGTGCACCCAAAAGCCACCCCCCCATGATTCCACATAATCCCCTCCCATGGTCCCCCATTGTCACATACCCAGAAATGCCCTTTGCAGACTGCTGGCACCCCAAACTCTGATCTCCAAGTAATGCCTGCAGGGCTAATCATGCCCCCAAGGCCTGATCCCCAAGGTGAAAGCCTCAGAGGGCTTTATTTGCCCCCCCCAAGCTCTGATTCCTGATTGGAAGCTCACTGGTAATTGTACAAGGATTGCAGAAATGCACAACCATTATCCCTAGTAGTCTATTGCCCCACACCTTGCAGTGCCAGTCCACCCTCATCCCCCCATACTTATTCCCAGTCAGCGACTGGCACATTCCACCTCACACCTCCATGGCCAGCTGCCAACTGAGCTCCCTCTGAGTGTGTACTAATGTATATAGTACATGCACAGTAAATAATCTGTCATTCATTGGGTGTGTACTGCGTATAGCAGTACACGCTCAGAGGGAGCTCAGTTGGCAGCTGGCTGTGGCTGTATGAGGTGGGATTTGCCAGTCACTGACTGGGAATGGGCATGGGGATAAGGGTGGACTGGATCCACCAGGTGGGGGCCCAATAGACTACCAGGGATAATGGTCATGCATTTCTGCAATCCTTATACAATTACTAGTGAGCTGGTGCTTTGGAATTGGGGCTTGGGGGGGCATGTATAGCCCTGTGAGGCTTTCACCTTGGGGATTGAGGTTTAGGGGGCATGTTTAGCCCTGTGGGGCTTTCACCTCAGGGACTGAGGTTTAGGGGGGTATGTATAGCCCTGTGGGTCTTTCACCTCGGGGATTGGGGCTGGGAAGCATGATTAGCCCTGTGGGGCTTTCACCTCAGGGATCAGGGCTGGGGGGCATGATTAGCCCTGTGGGGCAGTACTCAGGGATGGGGGGACATAATCGTGATTGGCTCTGTAGCCTACATGGTGATCGGGGCTTGGGGGTGCTTGCGCCCTGTCAGTGGGCATTTATTGCGGCTTGCAGCACCCTTTTCAGGTACGCCCTCCCTTTGGTGCAACAATAGGGGTACCACAAGTCACAGACATAGCCGCCAGGGACCCTGGCTGTTTTGGAATCTAGAGGAGGGTTCCCGGCACATTGGCATTTGGTGTAAGTCACAATTGTTGGCAACTTGCACCATGTTACTGGAACTGGGCCCTAGGAGCTAGTAAACTCTGTAATACTCCTAAATGTAAGGCATGTGAAAACATTTCCACTTCAGACATTACCAACACCCCCCAAAACAAACAATCTGAGGCAAAGGGGAATTACACATGTGGATCCCAGAATGTTGTGTATTACTTACAGTTCAGGAAATGTCCAAATATAGGCTATTTAGGGGAACCAGGCAACCCCTTTGAACCCCAATGAACTCACACAGACACAGCATTAAAATGAAAAATACAGTAAAACCAGTGAAAAACATTTCTCTCAACCTGTTCACTCCATCTCTAACCTCTGTCCTGGTTTTCAAAGTACACTTCAGAAATATGCAAGAAAGGCAGGCTTATGAGGTCAGACTTGGTTTTTTTTGCATAAAATGATGGAATGAATGTGGACCATAGTTTCATGACACATTACAGAATTTAAACTGACAACTGTTGTTTCTTGACTCAGGTACCATGGACATTTCTTGTGTATATAATAAAACACAGGAAAATGTGGTGTTAGGATTTCCTACCCTAACATCCCACCACTACCCTGCATAGATTAAGAGGGATCAGGGGTGGTATTGGCATCTCCAGCCCTAACGCCTACCCCATTCTCCTATACTGTGGCCACCCAGGTTATTTTCTAATGGAATGTGGTGAACGTTAGGGCTGGAGGTGCCTGTGCCACCCCCGATCCCTCTTCATCTGTGCAGAGTGGGGGCAGGGTGTTAGGGTTAGAAATCCTAATGCCACATTTCCCTACTTGTGTTGCTTTAAACCTAATTGATGCATTAACAAGGTTTTTTTGCAATGTATTTCCTTACTTTTTGAGATAGTATAATAGTATATTTTTTTCCTGTGGGACTGCAGGGTCCTTCATACCCTACACTACTGTCCCTCCACATATGTACATACAGTATGTATCTAGCTGTGGAAATGCAGGGGTCTCCAGGCCCTGCACTTCCATGCATCAACTTACAAGCAGGTGCAGTGAAATTGCAACAAATAGTCATAACTGTGCCATCTTAAATAATTTTCACCCCAAATATTCAACATAACCTTATCACCTCACCGCATGTATTCAGTATAGAAAACTTTCAAATCCTCATCGAAATATAATTCTGTGCAATTATAATGCCATTCTGTGCCACAGCGGCAGAAAAACATTTTGGCAGGATTCAAAAAATTACAGCTGTACTATTCATGAGGTGGTGTGAAAAAATGGCAATGTTGAAAATTTGGAGTGAAAATATTAAAATTTGCCAAAGTTATGCAGGTGCATAGCAAAATTTTAACAACTGTGCATAACTTGGGTGTTTTGGGGTATTTTTGCACCAGATTTTCAACATGTTCTTTTTGGGACCCACCTCATGAACAGTAACACTGTCATTTTGTCAATTGGTCCCAAAAGATGATTCCATGCAGTGACAGCACAATCACCTTTCAGGACCGAACAATGAAATTACACTACAAGTGTTCATGAGGCAAGGTCCCAAAAAGGCTACATTGAACATTTGATGTAAAAATTCCCAATAATTACTGAGATATCAACTTAAGCTCAAAACAGAATTGACAGCCATTATACTGCACTTACCTATATTCTGCAGTTCGCAGTTCGGCTTTAAAGAGTGCAGATGTGTCCCGGTCCAAAGAAGATGACAGCCCTTGACCTCTGGAGGCAAGTATAGGGTGAGGGGTGTGTGGGGTAGGGAGCTGCTCAGTGGGAGGGTTGAGATGGGGATGGGCAGCAAAAGCAACGAGGAACGTTTTTCTTTTTTTCAAGTTAAAAAATATTGGGGGACCATTTTCTTTTTTCATTGATAAATATATTAAAAACCAATTTCAGGACACTGGGAGTGGGCTCCCCAGTGTCCCATTCTACTAAGGGGGTTGAGGATTAAATGCTGGCATGGGGACTGGGCCCCCAATGTCAGTATATCTGTAAAACTGCAGGCAGGGGTTATCTGACACCGGGGTTGGGCATCCTGCTGTCAGAATATATTATTAATTACATTTTAAAAAATTGGAATACTGGGGTGGGCTCCACAGTGTCTCATTCTACTGGGGAGGTTATAAAAATGAAACGCCAACATGGGGATTGGCAAGACGATGAGGAAAAAAACTGCAAAAACTGTTTTTTTTTTACTTTTTTCACTATCCAGATCTCCGAATCCACACATGCAAATGGAACAAAACTTGACACATAAAGAGACCTATCCCACAAGTCAGAAAATACCAAATTTTGTGCAAATCCATTAATCAGTTGCAAAGTTAAAAAAGTACAACATTTCAGGTTTAACATAGAAACTGCTGCTGAACCCTATCTATAGAGGTGCTATCATGCCTCTATAATATATATATATATATATATATATATATATATATATATATATATATAAAATCACATATGCCCCCACAATGCAAAGCATCATGGGCTGCATATGCAAATCACCACAGAATGTTATGCTGGTCCAACTTTAAGCAGAATTGCATGGTGCCGAAAGGTCTCTCACACAGTTTGCAAAGGGTGCTAACAGAAGACATAGACACGTGTTTCGTCCTACCAGGACTCATCAGTATGCCTCATCTGTTTGACACCCCAGTGGAATGGACCAGCTATCCTTAAGGCACTGTGCCTTGGATATATTGTGGTGAACCCATTAAAATAAAAAACTGTTTAAAGGACAAAGAACCTCTGTGTGCAAACACTGAGGAAAGGGTTACCCCAAAAGGCATTTGGCTGGGAAGCCAAGTTTCAAGAAAATACAAAGTCACACATGCCCCCACAATGCAAAGCATCATGGGCTGCAGATGCAAATCGCAAATTATATATGTATAAATAGAGGATACATGATGGGTGACTGTGGAATATGGCAAATATTTGCATGAGTGCAGAGTGAACTGTGATAATATCACGAGTGCCAAAGGCACTCGTGATATTATCGCAGCTCACTTTGCATGAGTGCAAATGTTTGCCATATTCCACAAGTCACACATCATGTGTGCAATTTATACAGTAGGGCTAGTACATTTTAGGAAAAATGTTTTCTGTGTTCTCTCCCTGTTTACTTTATTTTGGTAATTGGGTAAGTTTTTTTTGAGGGGGAGACCTGGGAGCACTGGGCAGTTAAGTAATTTGTTTAGAGTCACACAGTATTGAAATGGAAGTTGTGAGAATTAAACACTGGTCTGGGCTGCTGGATGTAGGAAGTTGGTTCATTGCTTGTTACGCTAACCTCTAGAGTATACTGACAGCACTCTTTGTGTGTGGTCTGAGTGTGTGTGTAAGTGTTTCTGAATAGGCTGGGAGTGTTAGACAGTATGAGGAACAGGTGCATGTCATTTGCAATGATAATTGCGTTACCTGCAGCTAGGAGTGAGACACAGACTGTTTATTCAGTAAGTTGCAGGCTTCCCTGGACAGAGAAACTGTTGCAGTCAGCACCCAGAAAGATAAACTGGTTATGAAAGAGGCTGGTTTGAAGATTAGAGCAGCACAGTAATGTGCTAGGATTGGGACACAGGTGATTGTCTTTTACAATGCTAATCGAGTTAGTTGCAGGATTCAGTGAGAAAGAGAAACTGTGAAGCTGTTACATGCAGGCTGCAGTGTAGATAGTCTGACTCTGGTGACATCACCATTGTGAGTATATTTGCTGCTGATGTAGACACTGTGGGTTTATCAGGAAATAAACCCACAGTGTCTGTGTCATCACAGAGTTATTCCATTGCAGTGAGAATACATGTATTTATTGTCTAGGTTACATGCTCACCCTATTGTATAAATATCTATATATATAGATATATATATATATATATATATATATATATATATATATATATATATATATATATTCTATAAAAAAAAACTTTGTTAATGCATCATTTGGGTTAAAACACAAAAAGTCAGGAAATGAAACATCTTTAGAGCTGCCCCTCCCCTTGGACCCGTCTGTCATCCCAAGATTGACAGCTGACAGGGTGTGTCATTGGTGTTGTGAGGCCGAAATGTCACCCCATTCCATCTGAAATTACATTCACAAGCCACAGCAAATAAGAATGTGGTGACATATAGGCCTCACAAGGGGCAATCCTAAAGATGTTTCATTTCCTGACTTCATGTGCTTTTACTCTAAATGATGCATTAACAAAGTTTTTTGCATAGAATTTCCTTACTTTTTGAGAAAGAATAAAAAACTAAGAACTTGCGCAAGTTGGTAGGAGCACGGGCCCTTTGGGCCCTGCGCTCCCACCAACTTGTAAATGTATGTGTACCATCAACAACCTCCAAATTTCAATGTAAATCACCAAACTGTGTCTGAGATATAACATGCTAAAGTTTAAGATTTTCAGTTGTCATAGATGCAGAATTCCACACCTGTTAGTGTTTTACAGGTGCAATGACTGAAAACTACATCCATGACACTAAGGCTATGTACCCTATGAATTTCAAGCCACCAGCACAATGCAAAACACTATCCGCAACACGTAAATTTCATCATGCAATATCTCTGAAAAAAACATTTACTTCAACATGTAAACACTGTAATTCATATATACAGCACATGTCGAGAACACCCTCCAAATTTAAATGCAAAAGACCAAACCGTGTCCGAGATACAACATTTTAAAGTTTGAGATTTTCATTCATCAGACTGGCACAGTTCCACACCTGTTGACGTTTAACAGACCCAACAACTGAAAACTACATCCATGACACTAACGCTATGTATCCTATGAATTTCAATCCACCAGCACAATGCAAAACACTGTCTGCATCACGTAAATTGCATCATGCAATATCTCTGCAAAAAAAAATTTCTCCAACACGTGCATGCCATAGTTCACAGCCAAAGGACATGCCGAGAACACCCTCCAAATTTCAATGCAAAAGACCAAACCATGTCCAAGATATAACATTTTTTTAAGTTTGAGATTTTCATTCGTCAGACTGGCACACTTCTACAGTGGTTGACATTTAACAAACACAATGACTGAAAACTACATCCATGATACTAAGGCTAGGTTTCCTGTCAATTTCAAGCCACCACCATCAGAATGCAAAACGCTGTTCACAGAACGTATACTGCGCCATGCAATATGTCCACCAAAAAAATTTTCCGACACATAATCTCCGTAATTTACATCTACAGGACATGCCATAAACACCCTCCAAATTTCAAGTAAAAAAGACCAAACCATTTTCGATATATTTAATGTTAAAGATTATCAAAATTACCCTATCTATTCCATTATAAAAAATCTGGCCATCTTGTTCCTCCTTCGCGATCAAAGATCATGATCAAAGAATCTTGCGATCAAAGAATTTGCAGGCTCGTGATCAAAGAGTTCGCAGGTTCATGACCAAAGAATTACAAATGCTATAAATCAAAAAATGTAAGGAATTCTGGTAAACTACCACCATGGTTTGACAGAACGAAGCCCCCTGAGCAAAACCCATCCTCATTTGACTTCTTAGGGCACCCCTGGGCTGAGAATATTGATTTTTTAATCCGGCCATCTCATCCCTTGCTCGTGATGCATGATCTCAATCAAAGAATCTTGCGATCAAAGAATTTGCAGACTCGTGATCAAAGAATTTGCAGGCTCATGCTCAAAGAAGAAAAAATGCTCTAATTTAAAAAATACAAGGAATTGCAGTAAATCACTGCCATGGTTCATCAGAACGCAGCCCCCTGAGCAAAACCCACCCTCATTTACATAGAAACATAGAAATATAGAATTTGATGGCAGATAAGGACTGCTTGGCCCACCTAGTCTGCTCATTTTCCTACCTAATGGATAAGCTGCAGATCCTAGTTAACCAACATCCTACATCCTCCTACTCCCCCCACTAAAATTGCCTTATGTCTTTCCCATGCTTTCTTGAATTCCCCCCACTGTTTTTGACTGTTTGACATCCTCAGGAAGGCTGTTCCATACATCTAGAACCCTCTCTGTGAAGAAATACTTCCTCACATAACCTCTGAGCCATCCCCCCTTCTATCTTCAAATTATGCCCCCTTGTTCTTGAATATCTCTTTTTGTGAAAGATGCTACCCTCTTGGACTTTGTTGATTCCCTTGAGGTATTTGAAAGTTTCTATCATGTCCCCCCTCTCCCTCCTTTCCTTAAGGCTATACATCTTAAGCTTCTTTAGTCTTTCTTCATATGTCTTCTGGAGTACACCCTGCACCATCTTGGTTGCCCTCATCTGGACAGCCTCCACCCTGTCTATGTCTTTACGGAGATGGGGTCTCCAGAACAGTACACAGTACTCTAGATGTTGTCTTACCAACTGTCTGTACAGAGGTCCAACAACATTTTGTTTTCTACTGGTGATGCCTCTCAATATGTATGGCAGCATTCCCCCAGCCCTCCTTACTGCCTTCTCACATTGCCTGCCCACAATTAGGTCATCTGATATCATTATCCCCAGGTCCCAATCCATTTTTGTTGTTGTCATTATCTCACCCCCACCCACTGTGTACTCTTGCCCTGGATTTTTGTTTCCCAGGTACATTACTTCGCAGTTCTTTGTATTGAATCTAAGCTGAAATACATTTGACCATTCCTCCAGCCTTGCCAAGTCCCTTTTCATCCATTCCATCCCACCTTGCATATCAACCCGGTTGCATATCTTTGTGTCATCTGCAAAGAGACATACTTTCCCCTCCAGTCCCTCTGCAATGTCACTTATAAAGACATTAAAAAGGACAGGCCCCAGTACTGAACCCTGCAATACCCCACTAGTAACCCTCCTTTCTTCACTCTGGACTCCATTTACTATTACCCGCTGTGTCCAGTTGTCCAGCCAGTGTTTTACCCAGGCTACCACCCTGGGACCCACTCCCAGGCTGGCTAATTTGTTTATTAATCTTTTGTGCAGGACTGTGTCAAATGCCTTGCTAAAGTCTAGGGAGGCCATGTCCACAGTCCCTCCCTGGTCTACTACTTTGGTCACCCAGTCAAAGAAATCAACTAGATTTGTCTGACATGGCCTTCCCGTTGTGAATCCATGCTGCCTTGGGTCCTGTGCCCCACTGGCCTCTAGGTACTCAACAGTTCTTTCCTTCAGAAATGATTCCATCATTTCCCCTACCACTGAGGTCAAACTGACAGGTCTGTACGTTCCTGCCTCTGTCTTGCTCCCACTTTTGTGAAGGGGAATCACATCTGCACTCCTCCAGTCCTCAGGTACCACACCATCCTCCCATGATTTATTAAAAAGGGTAGTCAGTGGTGTTACTAGTTCTTCCCTTAGTTCTTTTAGACTTTTGTGGTGACTGCCATCAGGCTTCGTTGCTTTATCCACCTTTAGTTTTAAGAGTTTTTTCAGAACCCTTTCTTCTGTAAAATAACTAATATCAATTACCCTGTCCAGAGTGCTTCTATTGACTGGATTAGGTCTCTCCCCCTGCTTTTCCATTGTGAATACTGAGCAGGAATATTTGTTCAGTATCCCTGATTTTTCACTGTCGCTCTCTGCCCAACCACCTTCTTCTTTATTCAGCCTCAGTATCCCTGCTTTTGTCTTTCTTTGCTCCCTGATGTACCTATAAAAGGTGTTATCCCCCTTCATAACCAAGTTGGTTATCTTTTCCTTAGTTTGGGCCTTTGCTATTCTGACCGCCTTCCCTGCTTCCTTCTGCTTTAGCTGGTACAGTTCTCTGTCCTGCTCCTTCTGTGTTTCCTTATACTTCCTGAATGCTAGCTTTTTCTCCCTTTCCTTCACTTCCACTTCTTTTAAGAACCATAGTGTTTATTTCTTTCATTTTGATTTGTTTACTTGCTTCACACAAAAGCGTGTTGCCTCTGTGATGGCAGTTTTGATGTTTCCCTATTGTTGCTCCACTACATCTTCTTGCCTGTTTGCTGGTGCTTTTCTGAGGCACTCTCCCATTTTGACAAACTCTGCCCTGCTGAAGTCCAGTACCTTCACTTTTGTGTGACTTGATGCTACAGCTAAGTTTATCATGAACCACACCATTTGGTAGTTGCTTGTACCCAGATGGCTACCCACTTCAAGATCATAGATCTTCTCTCCTTCCCCATTTGTGAGTACCAGGTCTAAGATTGCTCCCTCCCGGGTGGGTTCTAAAACTAGCTGTCTGAGGCATGCCCCCTGTAGGGCTTCAAGAATGGCCCTGCTATTGGATGTGGCTTCAGCAAAGCTGCTTCAGTTAATATGTGGCATATTCAGGTCCCCCATCAGCAATATCTCCACTTTCTCTGCCATCCCAAGGATGCCTTCTATCATTTCCTTGTCCATTTCCTCCCCCGAGATGGCGGTCTGCATACAACCCCTGTGCAGATTGTGGAGCCATTTCCATTCTCCAGGGTGAACCACAGTGCCTCCTCTCCTCCCTGTTTACCCTTTAGTTCTGTTGCTTTGATCTCTTCCCTTAGATAGAGAGCTACTCCTCCTTCTCTTCTTCCCTGCCTGTCCTTCCTGTAGATTGTGTACCCTGGTATGTTGACATCCCAGTCATGGTTTTCTGTGTACCATGTTTCTGTGACTGCCACTATATCCAGGCATCCCACTTCTATCAAGGCCACCATTTTGGGAGATTTTTACCTAGACTACTGGCAATGGTACTCATTTCCCTCCATTTTATTATGGCTTTATTGCTTTTTGCCCCACCCCTGTCCTTAGTGCCTTTGTCTTTTTCTCCATTTACCCCTGCTCTTATCCCTATCAGCTGCTCTATCTTGGTGTTTATCTCACTAACTACCCTGACATTTGGGGGGGATAGAATTTTCCTTCTCCTTTTCAGTGCCTCCTCCCTTGGCTAGTTTAAATGCTTGCCAATGAAGCATTTAAACCTATCACTTAGGATCCTGGTTCCCCTCCAGGATAGATGCAGACCATCATGCTTGTATAGGCCTGCATCCCTCCAGATGGAGCCCCAGTCCCCAATGAAGCCAAGTCCCTGAGCTCTGCACCAATTTTTCACCAGTCATTGAATCCCATGGTGCGGAGTGCCCTAGCCTCATCCATGCCATAGACAGGTAGCACTTCTGAGAAAGTTACTGTGTGTGCTACTTGTCTAAGGCCCCTCCACAACTCCACAAACTCCTGTTGCACTAGTCTGATCAAATTCTCAGCCAGGTCATTCATCCCTAGGTGTATAATGACATCCAGCTCACTCCCCCTAGCAGCTGTTCCCACAATCCTGAGGATTTGTTTCCTGTCCCTCCAAGCCATGGTGCTGGGTAGGCACCTTACCTCCCTTTCCCTTCCCTCCCCCAGTTCTACCCCCTAACAATTGAGTCCCCCACCAAGAGTTGTTTCTTTCCCCTGTGGGGTCCTGTGCCACCCTCATGTGGGTCTCCATTGTGGAGGTTCCCAGCATCCTCCTTGGTCTACACTGTGGGTACCTCCATAGAGGAACCATGCTCCACAAGAGTGGTGAATGAATTGTGGAGAGGCACAACTGGAGGGATCCACCTCTGTTCCACCACCCTCACCCTCTCTGAGCCCACCATGGTCCAACCACTCCTCTTTCTTGGCAACCTCTAAAGTAGTGATGGTGGCTTGGATGGTCCCTGGGTGGGGGAGCAGGTTTTCCAAATCATTGCCAGGTCAGCATGGAGACAAGCAACCTCCTTCCTCAGACCAGAGAGGTTCCTGCAAATAGGGTAGCAATGTAGTTTCCAGAATGTCTCCTGGAAGACTGCTGCTTCACAGCCAGTACATTGCACCACTCCCCACATGCCTGTGTCCCTTACTGTTAAAGATGCTTTTCTTTTATTGTTTTTTTGTTCTTGTTTTAGTGTTTACAAGCATGTGAGTGTCTCAACCCCCTATTCAGTGTGCTGTGCCTTTAAGGATATGAACAGATGTACGTTGTTAGAAGTTTTGGGGAAGTGATGTCAGAAACCTGCTATAAAGGAAGTTATTTGCTTGGGGCTGGTGGATTATGGGGAAGGGTGGGAGGGAGTAAACCTATGCCATCCTGAAACAATCAACTTCAGCTCTGACCCTCCTCCCCGGGGAGTGCCTTCCTTCCTTTCAGGCACCTATTTCACAGAGATTGAGTACCAGGTCAAGTCACAAATGACTGCAAATATCTCCCAGCTACAGTTCCTCCCTCAGAAATTAAAGTTAAAACTAAGACAAGCCAACCCCAATAACAGAATAAATACTAGTTACTTACACAGGTCCAAAAAGTAATAATTCAGTTCAGTGTAGTCTAGAAAATAACCTCCTTGATTTAAGGAATCTCTGACCACTTTCTCTCTCTCTGTGTCTCTCAGCAGTGTCTCTGTGACTTCCTAGGGCACCTCTGGTCTGAGAAAATTGATTTTTTAATCTGGCTATCTCGGCCCTCGCTCGCGATGCATGATCACGATCAAAGAATCTTGCGATCAAAGAATTTGCAAGCTCATGATCAAAGAATGTTAGAGAGCCATGATAAAAGATTTTAAAAGCTTATAACTCTATTGTTTGACCAATTTGGATGAAACCAAAGGCATGGCTTGATAGATAGGAGCCCCCGAGTAAAACCTATCCAAGTTTTACTTCAGGAGTGACCCCTGAGCCGCGATATTTGTGTTTTTCCAATTGGGAAACTAAAAACCAGATGGCGGACCTCGTGATCAAAGAATTCTCAGGGTCAAAGATTCTTGAACCATAAGGCTGCAAATTCTTTGATCTCCAGGTTGGATGAGATGGCCAGAGCCCCATTCTTTGTTTGCAAAATATACATATAAATTTTCCCATTTGACTTATAATGGCAAATTAAAAGTGGTATAACTTTTGGATGCCTTAATGTTTTTTCACCAAATGAAAAGCGGCATATTTGGCAACCAAGACTCTTTCAAATGAGCTATCTCACAGAGTGGCATACCACATAATGGCCATGTAGAGGCACATCCAAAATCCCAAAGCCTCCAAAAATGGATAATTTTGCATTTTTTCAGTGTTTTCATTCTCAAAGACTGTAAGTCCAACCAAAACAGAATTTGGCAGATCAAGAGAGCTATGATGCCCCACTGTACGTACCAAATTTCAGGCAAATCTGTTGAATGGGTCCAAAATTATTAACATGCAAAATTTTGATTTTAACATAGAAGTGACATCTCAACCCTGAATATAGTGGCACAATAGCACCACTATAAGATACTGTATATATATACAGCAGATATAGATATATTATATCTTGAATTTTAACATTGTTCTAATTATACTTTATGTCTTCTGGTGTCATACAGTACTTTGGACACAAATTAGTGATTCTAAGCTCTCTCACTCTCTCTCACACTCACACACACTGCTATTTTCAAGGAGGCAATTAAGCAGTTGTCAGTTTATAGACCTTCTGCTGTCACATTCAATTTGTGCAGTGGTCCTGATTGATACCCAACCAGAATTTCAAAGACTGTTTTCTTTTTTTTCTTTTGTCTTTCTTCTGTATCAACAGGACTGCCACATCCATTTGTAAAACGATTTTTAAACAATTCTACCCAATGTACATAAAGTGGCTTCTTTATATAGTCTGTCATTTTCTGATGAAGAGCTCTGTGAAGCTCAGAAGCTGAAAAAATACTGTGACCTAGATATTCAAAGCAGATGAGCAGCAGAAAGTGGAGATGCTCCGTGCATCTCAGAAGATGGGCAGAACCATAATATTCAAAAGAAGAGAGAGATGCATCGCACATCTCAAGATGTGCCATCATGCATTCATAATGTATGCAGTGCATGTAGAGGGGGCATTCCCATGAATGTGCTGCACATCCCTATGGTCAGCTGAAATGTGTGGTGCATCTGCAGCACATCTTAGAGATGAGCTGCCCAAAGTTAGGCAAGGAAAAAGCATGCCTAAATGGCCAGCCACCCCACAGGAAGACCACAGAATGGCAGGCAGCTGTCTGAATACAGCCCTTGGAGGTGTAGCAAGATATGCTCCAGGCACCCACACATAGCAGTCATGCCAGGATAGATGAACCCTGAGCCACTGACACCATCCAGTGAGCAACACCTCACACTGCTGCCTGGATGTAGCCAGCCAGCAGCTGGTCACTGTCTTCACTCTGCCATCCTTTGCAGTACCCACCAGGTACCTCCCATACTGGGCTGTGTGGGGCACTGCAGGTGATGGTATGCAGCAAATGCAGCTGGTGTTTCCAATACATGTGGTAGCCCTAGCAACCTGTGTCACCCTGTGCCCACCACTGTTGCATGTTCAGGTAGCCCCAGTGGCCACTGTCCAGGTGTGCCCTGTGTACCCCTGTCTGACCCTGTACATGGCAATGCGGAGCTACTGTAGTTGACCAAGTGTGAATATCCCTCCACATGTAGCTATGCTGTGCTGTGTTGTCAGAGTTTGGTGACATAAAACATTACAAGAGGAGAGTACTACAGTTGGTGGTCAGTGTCAGCTCTTTGTGCTTCACTGTGCATGGCTATGGGTAATAGCACTGTATCCAGGCCAATGCAGTACACCTACCCACACACATACCTTTTATCACACCTGCCTGTTAGGCTGCAATACCTCCTTTTCACCTTTGTGGAGTGATGGGCCAGCCCTGCAAAACTGGAACTGAGCATGCCCAGGGTATGCAAATGACCTGAATACATTCCAGTAATGTGATGCAAATGTGGGAGATGGGCTTGGAATGTGCAGTGAGGTCATTTGCACATCCTGGCTGAATATTGCAGTTTTGTTCACTGCACAAGTGGTTTGCATCATGCATTTCCCCATGCTTCACATACAGCTTAGGTCACCTGCTGTGCCACGCATCTCTCACTGCATGATCACACATTTCAGGAAATTTAGCCAGACATATACAAGTGCATCTCATGGGTGCATCTTCTGAATAGCTCATTATTTGGGGCTGGCACATCTCAAATATGTGGCGCAGATGCTTACACAAGTTTGCAGGAACTTTTGAATATCTAGGCCTGTGAATCTCTTTATGGCCATATCAAAGGTATAAAATCAAACACTTTGTTTACATTTTTATTTTCCTCTGTCTTTCTTGTTAATTATTTTTGTCTGCGGTCTGTGATCTGTAATTTATTTTTTCTTTTATTTAGTATAGTTTGGTGTGATTAAGTGAGGTATTGTATTAGTCTCTTTCCATGTTAGCTGCAGTTATTGCATTTACTTCTTAAATTTGTGGCATTACTTGCAGTACCTTGTTAATTAATTTGTTATGTGAATGTTGTTATTTATTGTTGTGTTATAAAATAAAAATAAAAACAAACTTTTTGGGATAGTTTTACTGTAACTACTATTATTGCATTCAGGTAGTGAAAATTGTAAAGGAGGGGGAATTGCTTTATTTGTTAATTCAGATTTGAATACAACCGATATTTCAAGTAAAATTAAATCTAAGACTAGTATTGTGGAATCACTATGGGTAAGAATAGGGTTTAATCATAATTTAATTTTAGGACTCTTGTACGGAGCTTCAAACACTATTAAACAAGTATTAAATTAAATCATGTATGAGATGGCTGTGGCAGCAGACCTAGGGGATATTATATTAATGGGAGATCTGAACTTGATTGATATTGATTGGTTAAATAAAAAAGCTATTCATAATCCATCAAAATAATTTTTACAAATGTGTAGTGAACTAAATCTATCCCAATTTGTTGTTTCTTCTACCAGAGGTTCAAACATACCTGATGTGGCCCTACGTAGCAAACCATTAAAAATATTAGATTGTTTAGTCTGTGTTCCATTGGGAAACAGTGACCATAATGCAGTAACATTCACTCTTCAGTTACCACACTTGGTTTCTCAAAATGTCACTGAAGTTTATTTATATCATAAGGCTGATAGTGAGGCATTAATAGATTATTTGCCCAATATAAAGTGGTGTGAACTGTTAACATCTTATGATGTCAATGAAATGTGGTCTGTATTTAAAGAATAGTACTGGAAGCAGCAACAAAGTTTTTTTCCCAAAGTAAGAAAAAATAAATTAAGGAAGTGTCCTAACTGGTGATCCATTAAAATGATTAAAAGGAAAAATAAATTATTTAGAAAATATTAAGAAGGTAAATGTATCAGATTTCTAGTCTACTTCAAAAAAAAATGCAAAACATTTGTAAAAGAGAGAAAAAAACAATCTAAATGAAATATTGAAAAAATATTGCTCAGCAGGCACAAAAAGGGAACAACAAAATACAATACAGTTATATCAACTCAATAAAGAAACAAGAAAGTAAAGTAGGTCCTGTAAAAATAGATGGAAGAGACATCAATGATAAAATAGAAATGGCTGATGTACTTAATACATATTTCTGTAAATTATTTAATAATATGACACCAGTTATTGAGGTTGAGGCCAGAGTTGCAGAAAAATATATGGAGATTACACTGGGAAATATGAAAAATAAATTAGACTCCATAAAAAAGGGTTCCCCACCAGGACCACATGGTATATCAAGAGGCATGTTACTATTGATGAAGGACCATTTGAGTTTTCCCTTAAAAATGTTATATGAAAGAAGTTTGAATTCTGACTCAGTGCCATCTTAAGGAAAAGATTCATATATTAGTCCCTTATTTAAAAAAAAAGATGATAAGAGTTTGGTAGAAAAGTATTGTCCTATCAGCTTGACTCTGATTTTGTGTAAGGTACTTGAAAGAATATTTAAGGATGAACATTCTCTGAATATATCTTCTATTTATTCTGATCAACATGGATTTAGTAAAGGAAGATCTGTTGTCACTAATCTAGTCAGCTTTTATGACTATGTTAGTGACAAACTTGATGAGGGAATTCCATGTGATGTGATATTGTTAGATTTCAAAACAGCTTTTGATATGGTACCCATTGGGCACTTATTCAAAAATGATTAGTACTTAAAATTAACCCATTATATGTTAATTGGATTATGAATTTAATGTTAAAGAACAGAAGACAATGTGTGTCTATTGACAGTTTTAGATCCTCCTGGAATCCCGTGTTAAGTGGTGTCCCCCAGGGCTCAGTTCTTTCTCCAATTATATTTCAGATTTTTATATCAGATTTATCTTGCAACATTGGAAGTAATATCGTTAAGTATTCAGATGATTGCAAAATTGTAAATGATGCAAGACACTCTGATGATTGTACAGTTATTCAAAATGATTTAGACATCTTGGAATTATGGTCAATATGATGGAATTTAAGATTCAGTACTTCTAAGTGTACAGTTTTACATTTTGGAAAAAAATGTTGATCATCAGTATTATTTATATAATGAGCCTATTACTTATAAACAGAATGAAAGAGATATTGGAATTATTGTGGATTTGAATCTTAATTTTCATTTACAAATTACGAATAGTATAAATAAAGCTAATAAAATTTGGTGGTCAATTAAATGGAATAATGTATTCAGGGACTTTGAAGTACTTTTTCCTCTTTTTTGTACTTATGTTTGTCCTCATTTGGACTATGTGTCCCAACTTTGGCCTCCCTATATGCGTAAAGACATTGATAGGATTGAGAGGGTACAAAGAAGAATTACAAAGTCCTTTTTCTCTAATAAATCCCTCTCTTATGAATGTAAACTTTGAAAACTTAATTTAATGTCTTTAGAGCAGAGGCGCCTTAGGGGTGACCTACTATTTACTTGGGACATTATTAATGATGTCAACTTATTAACTGAATGTGGACTGGAGTATAAGCAACTAAATGCTAATCCTAGGGGCCATCCACTTCAATTAGGCAAACGTAAATGTAGAACGAAGATGAGAGCATCTTATTTTTCACAAAGGGTGGTGAATCCCTGGAATACTTTACCTTTGAATATAGCCATTAGCACTAACAAAAATACATTTAAAATTAGGCTTGATAGGTACTTGTTGTCAAGTTCAAGTACCTCAAGCAATATATAAGTTTAAGGGCTTTATGGGTCTGCAGGCCCTTGCACCCTATATTTCCTAGTCTGATTCCTAGTATGATTAGTAAACTGTTCAGAATCAGATCACACTACTAATCCCTTTGGAAAGGTGTTGTCTGCTTCTGGTATTTAGTTATACTGCAAGGTTTCTTTAATTTTGTTCCTCATAATATTATACATCTAAATATATAAAATGACTGAGAAGAGATGCTTCACTAATGGGAGAGGTGCCAGGAAGAGGCAAAGAATTTTATAGGGTCTGTGAGTCAAAAGGGTGTTGTAACTTAAAAAAATCTACATCTGCAGCTCTGTGATCTGTTGTTTTCAGAGCCAGTAGTAGTAGTAAAGGAATAGTTTGTAGTAGTGGTGGCGGCATTAGTTTGGCCAAATTGTTCCATGTCACATCTGTGGCATCAATGATGATGGGGCTGGAGGAGGCAGAAACCAGAGGAGCAGTCCAAGAGGTAGCAAAATGTCTGACTCGGGAAAGGTGGTCAAGAAGGAGTTTGTTGCTGTCCCCATGACTCCCGGTGGTGGTGGTGGTGCTGAGTCTAATATTGATGATAGTTTCCCTTTCCCATATAAGAGTGTGGATCTTGACCATGAGTTAGAGCCAGAGGTGGGAGATCTAACTGTTGCGAAGTCAGAAAAGACTAAATTGAAAAATCTGTTTCCAACTACAGATGATAAGAGGGAGAGAGAGCCTGGAGAAAGTGAAGATGAGGAGAGAGGTACAGAGCTCAGGAGGAGGAGGATATCAGCGGCGATGAGGGTGATGATTTGAAATCTCTTTGGGAACTGGAAAATGAAAAGTGGAAGGATGATGCTACTGGCTATGCACACCAATATGCCATAGAATTACCAAAGTCCTCTCCAATACTGCAACAGTTGTTCCTCTTACCAGTGTTGAGTTCATTACACAACATGAGTCACTCAATGTTGAAGTGCATAATTCATCCCAAAAAACATTAATTTGTACCCCCTCTCCTGTCCCACTCCCACCATCATGTAAAACCAAGGGATACAAAATACCTAGTCTTTGATTTTTATGTAGTGGACCTTGCTGATTAGACAATTGCTCTCTGTCAGCTGTGTCAGTCATGAGTTAGTCAAGGAAAAAAGGGCAGTTGTCTAGACATTGATGGCCAACACTCACAACTAATGTCTGGGTACTTGTTACTCTGAACTCATCATCTAAGGAAACCATTGCAGGGGGTCCCTCTCCCTTATCATCTGTATTTGCCAAGGCATCCAGAAGCAGCAGGGAAACAGTCCTGGTTCAGGGAAAGTTAATGAGGAGTACTATTACTGAGATGAAGGGGAATCTGTGGGACTTCCTAGTTGTCATAGCAGTGGTCATAGGTTGAGTACTAGCACTCAGAGAAATAAAAGCAGAGCAACTCCAGCACAGAAAACATCCTAAATCACTATGTTTATTTGAGTTGCACCTGTGAATACTGAGGAGTCACATATTACCACACCATCCATGCTGGTGTGCTGAGTCCAGTTGTTTGGTAGTCCTCAGAAAGAACCAGTCTACACTGCATAGCATGTTTGAGCATCATACCAAATACCCACCTAATTATGCTATTGTACATGAACTGAGTATACAGTAGCAATAGTTGAAATCCTGGCAATTGATTTATTGCAATTCTCATTTGTGGAGACTGTGCGATTTAGCGGATTGATGGCATGTGCCTGTTCTAAATGGCAGATTCCCTCAAGAACTTATTTCTCCACACATGCAATTCCTGATCTTTTTGTACTGTGTCACAAATGGTAATCTATGCCCTGCTGCATTTATCATCACCATATACAAATCTCAGGATGGATATGTGGACCAGTGTGGCCAAACTGGTAGTGCCTATCTGTGTATTACAGCACAATGGGCTCAGGTATCTGGTACAGGATATGAGTCTGGAGGGGTGAAAAATTGTACCAAGCTGAATTGTGGTGGTAGAAACAGCCAGCATGTCACTCTGACATTGAAGAGTGTAACTAGATCACACACTAGCCATAAAATACTAGAAAAGCTCTTGATTGAGACTGATGAGTGAATGCGCCCCATTCATTGACAGAGGGTTTCATTTTGAGCAATAATGGCTGAAAGGTAATGAAATGCATTAGTGATGAGGGTTTCTTAAGATGCCATGATGGCACCATATCTTAATCTTCTTGTGCAGGAGTTTCTAGCATATCTTGCTAACGGGTCCATGTTGACCACGGCTGACACATATGTGCCCACTTTGCCCATTCAGGAAAGGCCCATGACAGTCTGAAGCACCTACAGATCCAGAACAAACTGCCTCAGCAATGTATGATGCAGAAATTCATCACCAGATTTAGCTCAACACTGTAAATGGTTGATTGATTATACAAGCAGTAAAAAGCCATCTCTGAATATTTACTGCTGCATACAAGCCTTGACAGTGTCATCTCTGACAATAGACCAGAGGTGACTAATTAATGGTCTGATTATGATTTTAAGGCCATTCAAACATACAACACAAGCAGTCAGTGGGGACACTGCATGTATCAATCAGGCCATCCTACTGCTATGGGTGCTCAGGCAGTCACTGTTGAATGTACAGCACTTGCTAGAGGCAGGGGCTGATATAGGAGACGTTCCTGACAAAACACATGCTCCATGTCTTGGACTGAAATAACCATATATTGCAGTGTCAGTGGCTCGACAGGCAGAACAATTGCCTCTGAGGACAGAAGACTGGAAAGTGGTGTATTCTAGCTCCACACCAGGCTAAATCCCAATACTGACATTGTGGTGCATCAAGAGGGGGTGCTGCACTCCTCAGGTGCTTTCTTTCAGATGAGATGTTAAACTAAGGTCCCATCTGCCTGTTCTGGTAGTTGTTCAAGTGGATGTTAAAGATCCCATGGCATTTCTTGATAACAGTAGCAGAATTTTTTATTTGAATATCTGTGATACATATTTACAATACAAAATCATATACAACTTGTCCCAAAAATGTTATAGTATTCATAACTGAAGAAAAGAGAGAAACAAAACTAAAGCAGGAAATGAAAATAAAACACAAGCAACTATTTATGTACAGTATATAAAAAAAAGAAAAACAAAAGACAAAACTGTATATTGTCAACCTATTTAAGAGAATAGGGTATTGATTTGGAGAATAGGAGTTAGTCTACCACTTATCTTAAAGGAATATGAAGCAATAATCACACTGAATACATGAAAAATGATGGAAATTTCCCATACAAGTAGTCAAAGGAAAAGAAGTGTCAAAACCCCAAAAAAGGACAACTTAATTGGCATCTAATAATTCAAATTAACCATGAAAACATTGCCAACCATACCAGGTAAAGGGTTGGTATGTGAAGACTTTGTTCCTGAAGTCTGATGTCATGTATACTTCCAAAAATACATTGTAGGAGTTGATCTGGTTGCAATACTAATTTTTGTAATGTTAATCTGCATCTGGCTTGCCAGATCCAATATTTAAACAAGCCATTACTACTTTAAAAGAGCTAGCATAGTAAGGAAAACCTTGATGGGGAGGATTCCTAAATACAAAACATCTAGAGAAATAATGTAGTTAGGGAATGTACCCATGTATTCTTAATCAGAGTCAAAAATTGTAAAATAAAGGGACAATCAAAATATAAATGATTCATAGTCTCTAAAACATATTGACATGTTTGTCAAGTCAATATCTTTCAGATTTATCTTTATGCTTCAAATTATTTTTAACATTCAACTTGCCATGGGCAGAAAGCCACACAACGTCCCACATTTTTGGTGGAATTCTGGGGTCAGTAAACATGTAGGTTATGTGATCAGCATCTTGAATATGTTTGTTTGAATATACGGGTGGTGCCAGATAAAATTGTGATTGTATGGTTGTATAAAATTGTTTTCTATCATGGATTAAAATAAATTGTTTAGTAAACGTCCTTTGTTTAAGGTTACCTAGACAGTCACAGAAATATTGGGGTGAATCTGCCATATGTGTTTGTTTATTAATTACAGAGGTGAGGCCCCAAGATTATGTAATATGGGAAATCTGGTCGTATTTATTTATTTATTTAAGAGATTTACCAGATAAGCATACTGAGCGGGGACCGCTCATTTCCAGATGCAACCTGGGGGTTACAGAGGTCGAGATAGGTACAGAATGCACAGTTGGACCCATGTTATCCATAATGACAAGCAGCCAGATATAACAGCTTTAATATCTGGATATAAGAAAATAGTTTGGAAGAAAACCAAAGGATTCACCATCTTTAAATGTGCCTGCATTTGTAATTAATTCCGGGTTGCCCCTGAAAAAGAGATTTTGTTGTCTTAGTGGGCTTACCCGGTCAACACATTTCAATAAATCAATCAATAAATAAATAAATTAAACCAGCTGAAGAGATCTGCAAGTACAGAGTTCCTCGTTTAATGGGGTTCAGTCTGCTTCCCCACATGCACTGAAAAAAGCAGCTTAATAGTCTGGTCTCCAGTGTTTTAGAAGGAGGATAAACGTAACTAAGGAATTTGAATGTAGGGATTAAATATGTTTTAATCAAATTAATTTTTTTTGTTTTTGTTTACTCATCTGCCATTTGTTCCATTGGGCTATCCTATCCAAGCAGTGTGTGTGGTGTAGTCCCAATTGAAATAAGCTAAATTACCAAAACCAAAGTAAGAGTAGGGAAGGTTTTTATTGGAAAAACAATTACATCACATAAGGGTACAATAATATAAATGTAGACATTGTTCACTAACCCCAAAACCTAAAACACCCAAAACCCACACAGTGATTCTATTATAAGCAATCCTATATTGTGAAAGTATAATCATTCATCATCAAATACAGACACCGAACACAAATGTATACTTTGTTCCCTAGTCTCAAGAAAGAAGCCCCTTCCAAACCCCCCAACAAAACTCACACAGTAATTCAAAGAAAAAGAATCCTGTATTGTGAAAGTATAATCACTCATCTACTTCAGCCAACTAAGCATGCTTCCATAACATTCTAAGATGTTGT
Organism: Neoceratodus forsteri; assembly: GCA_016271365.2. Classification (NCBI taxonomy): domain Eukaryota; kingdom Metazoa; phylum Chordata; order Ceratodontiformes; family Ceratodontidae; genus Neoceratodus; species Neoceratodus forsteri. The sequence continues at coordinate 802,464,416 of CM057454.1, forward strand.
ACATTCATATATGATTCTTCTTTTGAATACATTTGCGATACTTGATTTCTAATTAATGTTATCAATTCTTACTGTCCCAGGAACTTTAACTGCCATCAAACTTGCCAAATAAAGTATTTCAGAACCTCACTAAGCACTCTCAAAATGCTATGGTGGTACTTGGCCTATTGCCCTTCATACACACCCAAAATAAGCATGTCATGAAAAATCGTCTTAAACTCAACACATTGCAAACTATTTGCGATAATTCTCCAAAAGATAATAATGTAAGGACAAGAGAAATATAAATGATATTGTGTTTCAAGAATTACATTACAGGGGTCCCTTGGACAATATTGTTCAGCTAGTGGTTTGTGCTTGTGGTTACCTCGAATCCCCATCCGGCCATGGCATGTGAGCCAAACCACATTGCACATGTGTTTAGGTACCTGTGGTTCAGTTAATTGATGCAATGTGTCAAAAACTGTCCTGCACATACCACCAGGGAACTGTACTAGTACTGTGATAAAAGAATCCTGAATCTTTGTATACATACTGTAGTGTTCCTAGTCAGTGTGCTACACTGCTCTGTGGTAACCTTCCGATGTTTGATTTTAGTCAGCACTATCCTGACATATACTGTGATCCTCTCTTTGTTTAATGTAGTGTGTAAATGTGACTTCTGAGCTTTTCACAGTGGTAAAATTGGTAAAAACCATGCATTGATCCAAACAGTCAAACTTTTATCTGAATGCTCTAGCATAGATGCCAGATTTACTGACCAAAAAATAGTGTGAAAAAAAGGACCAATTGATCATGACCAGACCTCTCATTTACCGGTAAATATGTAACCTGCCTATGGCATTAAGTCTGCCCCCCAACACAGCATGAATAAAAAGACTATAAAGCTTGGTGTGTAACTCCATTGTTGGGGGAAAGTCTGAACTCAAATGCAAAAACAAAGGAAGGAAACACATTTTAACCAATGAGATGCTCTTCAGTTTTGAAATTTGCATGGATTTCCATAGATTCACTTTTCTTCCCCTTCTAACAGTTTGGCATTCAATTTACCTGGGTCATATCTGGAGTCCAAACTGTATCTCCAAAAGAACTACTTCTGATACAATTGGAATCTCATTAACATATTGTAAACCAAGGTGATGGAACTGTCCAAGACAAACTGCTTTGCTTTTGTCAATGTTCACTTTAGCCCCTGCTACCTAGCAATAATCTTGTATGAGAGGCATAGCCTCAGTACATGATTGTTCATCCTCCAAAAATAAACACAAATCATCATCATATAGTATGCTGAACTCTAAATAGGTGGAGCCTCCTGTATTAGCACCAGATGCCTTACCTGAGGTGTCTGATTAATTCTGATTAATTCTAAGAATCAAAATATTAATACAAAAAATATAGAGCAATGGGCTCAGAGGGCAGCCTTGTCTGACACCCCAAGCAATGTCACCTGATGACTAATGTACCCACTTAAAAGCAAATGAAAGTTAGCACGTTGGTACAATAGGCTTATCCAAGCTATGAATATTGGTGCTATGCCATGATATGCCAAAATCCTAAATAAAATCCTAAATAAATAACTGTGTAGTTCTCTGTCAAAGGCTATCTGTTGGTCTAGTGATACCACCAGGCCCTGTACCAGATCTAAGTGACTGCATTCAAACATTTCTTGAATTTGGAGAAGATTTTCCTTCATAGACCTGCCAGGTAGTCCCCAGGTTTGAAATTGCTATAACTGTATTCACCACAGCAATCAAACGGTGTCACAGAATATGGGCTAAAATCTTTAAATTCTGAATTTAATAATGAAATACATCTCCAATTATGTAAATCTAATTTGTTTCCTTTTTTATTCAGCAAAATTAGGATGGCATTGGCCATATTCTCTGACACCCGTAAGTGGCGTAGCATGTTCTTAAATACCACCACCAAATTGGTGCTACAATCTCAGAAAAGATTTGGTAAAACCCATCACTGAGTACATCTGGCCTGGGGGGCAGCCTCAAGGCTTAATTTCTGTATCATAACCATTATGAATCCTATAGAGATAGGCTGGACTAAACCTGCCTATTCCTATGGATCTAAAACCCTCAAATCCACATGATTTAAGAAATCTTCCAGATCCCCTTCCCCCTCCAGGTGTACTCCAAACCACTGGTGCACACTGTCTTAGGCTACTGTCATGATAGCAGGTAAACCTGTATGTACTGACCCCTGAGGGTCTTTAATAGCTGTGAAGAACTTTTTCACCATTTGGTCCTGACAACCCTTAAAAAGATCCAGTGATACTTTTGTACCATGCAGGCCACAGGCCTGTTTCAGCTGTAAAATTTTTGCCCTGTCATATAAGAAGGATTTCATGTCCTTTTTAATTTATGTTATCTGCTGTAAATAGAACCATTTTTCAGTATGTTTTTAGGAAATTAGTCTGAACAACTATGATCCTAACATTAAACACTGGAAATAATCATTTTTTTCTTTTTGTTTTGCCTATTTTCTGAAAGAATTTCTGAAGACAAAGCTTTGTATCATCACACCATTCAGTCAAATCCTTGTAAAGAATACCCACGTTAGCTCTAGCACGCAACACTTCTGTCGTTTTCTTTTGTATCACTGAGTCCTTTAAAACTGCAAAGTTGAGATGCCAGTAACCAGGCCCTACCTTAGAGTCCTGGAAACCACCTATTGTGACTAACAGTTCAAAGTGGTCCAATGTAGCTGTTGGGTGAGTCACAGCTTCCAATATCCTCCAACTACTAGAAACAGAAATAAAATCTATCCTAGAGGATAAAACTCCCCAGTGGTAAGTATGACCCCATCTTGTGTATGGTCCTATGTACATCTTGCATTCTACAGTAGCAACTGACATAATTTGTGTCAGTACATTTGTGTCACAAAAAATTTAGTAGTCACTCCAGTTTTATCTCCTAGTCCCATAGGGCAATTGTAATCTCCTCCCATTGGTGCAGGGGTAGGATTTCCATCTGCGATGGCGGTGACGTGGGTTCAAATCCATACTTGGGCTGTCTGAGGGCTGGCTGGAGGGGGGATTGAGCATCCCATGGACTGCTCTCCCTCCTCCAGGGGAGAAGGGGTGTGTTCGAGTGTCTGGTGCAAAAGTGCGGACCCCAGGGATCCGATGCGACCAGCGCCTGATACATGAGGAGGTGGGATGGATATAGAGTTCATCCCACTGATGTCATTGCACATCCCACCGCCTGAGGGGATTACAATCCACAAAAAATGCTGCCTGTCCTTGGGATGATGCTGCCTCCTGCTACTGTAGCCCCCAGGTACCCGACCCTGACCAGGACCATGTTCCACTGGATGGCCCACCCCTACAGCTCCACCTGGTGGGTAAGCTTAGGGAGCCTTGTCAGTCACAGTGATGTGGCTGGTAACCTGGACCTGTCTCCATGGGGTGGGTTCATCTCAATAATCCTGCCTTGGGGGGGTAAGCCAAGGGAGAATCATGGATCAGTTATGAGGGGGGTGGTCAGGGAGGTAGGGCCGATAGTATGGAACAGGCGGTGCAAAAAAAAAAAAAAAAGAAATTCCCTCCCACAGTGACCTTCCTAGCTGTATGAAGGTAGGGCTGGAGCTGTCAAAAAAGAGCCATCCTAGTATGTTTGGTCTGAAGGGCATAAACTACTGCCACCCGAAATAGTTGTCCCTGTCCCTGGATATCCACTAGAAGTGCCCGCCCAGGTTCAACATCCAGTACCTTTATGATATATACCTGGCAAGCTTTAGACAAAATCCCCACCCCTGAAAAGGGATCTTCCCCTAATGACCACATAGAGGGGCCTCATCACCATGTTTTCTGAGCCTGATGGATATCGGAAGTCCTCCTTAATCTAGAATCCTGTAATAGGATTATGTGAGCCTTAACAAGGCTTAAAGCAAACAATGTCACATTCTGTCTCTTACCGTTCCCAACACAATTAACATTCAAAGATAAAATGTTAATATTATCAAAGGAACAAATGTCCATGGTGTTAGTCAGAAGTGAACATCATGACTTTAACATAGTTTCTTCCTGGTCTTTTTCTTGGCTTTCATCAATTCTGTAACATCCATTTCCATATCAGACTGGTCTTTATGGGATGGGAGGATGCCACTGAAGAGGCTTCTGAGTCACCATCTTCTGCTTCAGTCTGTCTCTGTAAGGCTTTAAAGTTGTTGCACAATTCCACAGTGTCTGTTTTTGCCAGTTTGGATTTAGGAGTACTCCTCGTGGATCTTTGCTTGCCTTTAACAGGTTGAATATCCTCCTGAGGTGTTGGGTTGGGTATTGCTGTGACCTTTTCCTGGACTGTATCCATTGAAGCAGCATCTAAGTCAAATGGTGGCAGTGGTGATTGCTCCTCCAGGATCAGGTTCTGATCATCTTCTTTCCTTGTGGATTCCTCTTGCAGATCCGTAGATCCACCTTAAACTGCAGTATCTGGTGCAGGTATATCAGAGGGTGCCTCTGGATCAGACTGCCCATTCCTAGGTGGCTGATTCGTAAAGGTAGATGATTGTTACTTCATTTGTCTTGTTTGATCCTCATCCACCATATCTGCTGGGTCATAAAAGGAACCTTTATTGTGGACTGCCAATGAGAATTGCATATAGAGATAATCTGTTTCTTCGCACAGGTTACATTTTGCTAGATTTGGACAAAACATGCTGTTATGTCAAGTTTGTAGGCAGAAGTTACACACCACACTACTGTGTCACAGACACTGCTGAAATGGGATAAGGACCCACATCTGTGGCAAGTCTTTGGTTGTCCAGGCTAGAAACAGAAGTCATGGTCTTGGCCAATGTAAAAACAGGTTGGTAAATGGACTGGGCTATTATCTGTAGACCTGAAACATATTCTGATTTTTCATCCCCAAGTCCAGATGGTTTCAGAGTCTAATATTGGGGAGAGTTTATCTATGATGTTGGCCCATTATTTAACCTAGCATAAAATGGCAGCTATATGGATGCTTTCATTTCAAAATAAGATGGTAATATTCTTGACTATTGGTTTCGTCAAAGGGATAGCCATGAAAGGTGTCCAGACAGGAGTGTTCCTCAGTTGTTGATATTTTTTCCAAAATGTTTCCAAATGCTGAGGTGTTTTAAAGCTGATGTCAAACTATCTGTCTCCAGAAATATGTATCACAGTAAAAATATAATTTGCAGTAAAAAAAAAATTGAATCTTTAAGCAGAGTTCTTCCTTCAAATATTCTGTCCAGGGTTGCTTCTAGGTCCCCTTTGTACTTAATGCGGACAGCATTTCTTCATGTAGCTTATTTCCCCAAGTTGGAAAAGAGATCAGACAATTTAAACTGTTGTCTATTGGCATTTGTGGAGCTGTTGCCCTCCATGGGAAAGGACAGGACCGTGCCTGGGGTCTGTCTGAAAAGAAAAGCTTGTCTCTGAGTCTGTTGAAAAGAACTGCTTATGTGGAATGAAGCCATGTTGCCTGTGTGATGGACCTGCATCAATTTTTTCCGTAATGTCAGCCTGTGAGGAATGTGGGGAAACAGCCTGAGAGGCATGGCTTACAGTACTTGATCTAATATTCTCAGTATGCTCTTTATTTAGGATCGTGGAGACACCCTCCACAACATCTGCTGCCATGGGCTGTGGGATGAGCTGGCACCCTCACTGTGAAATACCCCGTCAGGTGCATCACCTACAGCCCCAGAAACTGCCCCAGTTATTGGCATAGGAAAGGGGTTATAAACTGCTCCCATGAGTACTAACTGAGCCCATAATGTAGTTGTGGAGATTGTAGCTTGCAACATTATTTTAACATTTGTTTTAGAACTCACCAGTTTGTTATGCAGTGCAGTTTGGTCTTCAGTGGGAGTGAGTTCAGAAGACCTTGTCAGTTTGTGAACCATACTGTCCCAGCCTGGTTCTGCAGGAGTATCCAGGTGCAAAACTGCAGTGCCGTTCACTCTGTCAGCCACCACTTCTCCTGGTATATTTTGCATAGTGTTGGAAATGGCAAAGGGAGTCTGTCGGACAGCTGTGCCTTTGAAGTTGTCATCTCCTCAAACACCATATGCTGGGGACATTAAGAGTTCAGCTTTTGAAACTGTGTCAGCATCTCAGCCCATACTGTCTGACTTCTTCTGCCATCCTGCAGCCAGTAAAGCTCTCTCTGGGGACCATGGCAATGGATGCTCCGTATCTTCTTCAAGTTGTGCAGTTTCACAGTTTTCCTCCTGTATAACCTTTGACTGACAGATGGGTCTAGGTACCTGTGCATCTGGTGGGGAAACCTCACTTAATCCAGATGAGCCTGCAGCAGCATCTCCTTCAGCTAGCAGTGGCAATAACCATGCTCTGTTCCAAGCTATCATTTGGCAACTGACTGCCATCCATACTGCCAGGATTCAGTCCTTCTCCAGACCGATGTTTGTGCTCCAAAACCTGCCTCATGTCTACACCCACAGGTTTCTCCTTAGCAAAATTCTCAGTGCCATGTAAGACCTGACACTGTCCCTGTTAGATATTTTCCACAGATTCTTGCATCTCCATTGATGTGGCAAAGGTAATTTTGTCAATCTCTGGTTTAGATCCAATCCTCTGTCTCTCCTCACCTCCACCTCCTCCTCCTCCTCCTGGGTCATCTATCTTGCTGACCACAAGCAGTGGGTCCCCCTACTGGAGGGTAGGGGAATTTTTTATTGAATCACAACAAATTATATACAAGGCAGTATTGCATCATACAACCTATAAAAAAGGGAAAATCTTGAACATAAGTCAGTATTATTTCATACAACTACCCCCAAACATAAAAAGATATTTTAACCAAACCCCCTCCACCTCACCACTAAAGGAGCAAGGGAATTGCATAGTAACACTTCTAAATCAACACAGTTTAAACCAGTGTTGTCTCACACTAAATAAAAATACAAAATCCATCACAAGAGGGATCCAGCTAGGAGCACAGGAGGGGGAGGACAGAAAGGTGAGGCGCATACCAGGTGCCACGGCATGGAGGGATGGAAGAAAGATCTTCGGGATCACTGGTAAGGCAAGACGGGAGGGTGAGCTGGATGTCATTATCCACCTAGGTACTAATGACCTGGCAAATGGGGAGCAAAGGAAGTTCAGGAAGAGTTTAGGAAATTGGGGAGGGGTCTCAAGCAAGTAGCTACTTCTGTCACTTTCTCAGAAGTACTACCTGTGAGAGGCAAGGGAGAGCATAGGGGTGCATGCACCAGGAACTTTAACTCATGGTTGAAGAACTGGTGCAGTGAGGAAGGGTTGGGATTCATTGGTGACTGGGGACCCACCTGGAGGGATGGAGGTTTGTTCAAGCCTGATGGCCTGCATCCATCCTGGAGGGGAATCCAAGTACTCAATAATAAGTTTAAATGCTACATTGACAAGCATTTAAACTAGCAAAGACGGGGGGCAGGCCAGCAAGGAGGGTACCTACTTGCTCACTCCCAACAGCTAGCAATGGAACCAGTGAACCAGAGGAGTGACTATCTCTACAAAGCAGTGTGCAAAAGATGGAGATTAGTGCCCAAGAGGTGGATAGGCAGAAAAGGGGCAAAATTCAGCAGAAGGGCAGACAACAAGGAGAACCAGGGATAAAGGACTACCAAGGAAGGGGCTGTAGTAGAACAGCAAAACAATCTAGGGAGGTCAAATCATGGAAAGCCATGTGTGCAAATGCCAGGAGCCCTAGCAACAAGATGGAAGATCTGGAGGCTGTCATGGTGCAGTCAGACCTGGACATTGTGGCCATCACTAAAACCTGGTGTAATGATAACCATAACTGGGAGATGGCCATACATGGCTACAACATAATCAGAAGAGACAGGGCAGGCAGGAAGGGAGGAGAAGTGGCACTGTATGTGAAAAATGACATAAGGGCCACAGAGATCCAGGAGGAACAAAATGGGGGAGAGATACTGCTGGTTAAGCAGGAAAGGAAAATGGGGCCAGCCATCTGCACAGGTGTGGTCTATAGACCACCAGCCCAGGAGTAAGAAACAGATAGGGACCTGATGCTAGCCATCCAAAGGTAAGGTAGTACTGGTTGGAGACTTCAATATTCCAGATGTGGACTGGAGCATCCCAGCAGCAGCATCAACTAGGAGCAGATTTATCCTGGACTGCCTTCAGGGTCCCTTCCTCAAGCAACTGGTCATGGAACCAACTCGGCAGAAGGCAACACTGGACCTTGTGCTCACAAACAGGGACAGTGTGATAGGGGTAACAGTGGGGAAGCACCTGGGGAACAGTGACCACCTTTCATTGTGGTTTGAAATCACAGAAAGAGCAGAACCAAACCACACAAAAGCATGTATCCTGGATTTACGGGGGGCAGACTTTTGGAAAATGGGGAGATACTTGAAAGAGGCATTAAGGGGAATGGGGCAGAAATCAGGGGTTGAGGAACAGTGGGCAGTATTTAAAATAGGGATTACAAGAGCAACAGAATTATGCATTAAGCAGGTTAGCAAGAGGAAAAGGAAGAGGCGACCATTATATGGTTTCCAAAGAGGTATGCAGAGAAAGTGAAAACCAAAGATTGCATTCAGGCAATACAAAAAGACACAGGCAGAAGGGGATAGGGAGAAGTACCAGGAGGAGCAAAGGGAGGCAGGGAGGTCAGTAAGGGAAGCCAAAGTTCAGACAGAAGAACACATTGCAAAATCAGTGGGTAGAGGGACAAAACCTTTTACAGGTTCATAAGTGACAAAAGAAAGGCAAAGAGAGGGATAGTGAGACGAAAGGAGGAGGATGGAGGCCACGTGGAGGATGACAACAGTAAAGATGACATATTGAACAGGTATTTCTGCTCAGTCTTTACTGAGGAAGAGGAGGGTGATGGGTCTGAAGGGAGTGAAAGTGGTGAGAATGGTACAGAAATGGACACAAGTCCCTTTACACAAGAAAGGGTCCTGAAAGGGTCCTGATCCAGATGGGGTGGGCAGAATGAGAAGAGATCTGGATAAACTAGCAAAATGGTCAGAAGAGTGGCAACTGGGATTTAATGCAAAGAAGTGCAAAATCATGCACATAGGGAAGAGAAACCCTGAAGCCACTTATAGGCTGGGAGGGGAGTTGCTAGCAGTCACAAAGGAAGAAAGAGACTTGGGCATCATCATCACTGATGACCTAAAATCATCCAAGCAGACCTCTAAAGCAGTAGGTAAGGCTAGGGGGTGTTAGTGTGTATTAGTAGGGTATCACAAGTCGTAAGAGGGAGGTAATAATCCCTCTGTACAAGACATTGGTTAGGCCCCATCTGGAGTACTGCATGCAGTATTGAGGCCACACCTTCACAAGGACATTAACCAAATTGAGGCAGTCCAGAGAAGGGCAACCAAAATTGTGCAGGGACTGCATCAGAAGACATAGAGGACAGATTAACGAGCTCAATATGTATACCCTTGAGCAAAGGAGGGAGAGGGTGATATGATCGAGACATTTAAACACCTTAAGGGCATAAACAAGGTGAAAGAGTCTAACATGTTTAAATATAAGAAAATAGCAGGACAAGAGGACACAGCATGAGATTAGAGGGAGGCCGATTAAGGGGAATGTGAGGAAATTCTTTTTCACAGAAAGGGTGGTAGATGCATGGAATAGCTTACCACAAGAAGTGGTGGCTATGAATACAGTGCAGGGCTTCAAACAGGCATGGGATAGGTATAAGGGAGCAATACAAATGACTATGAATAGATAGGTCACTGACAGAGCAAAGGCCGATGGCACATTTATAAGGTAGAAAAAGAAATGGGCAGACTGGATGGGCCTTGCGGTCCTTATCTGCCATCAACTTCTATGTTTCTATGTTTCTATGAAAGAACTGGAAGTAATAAGAGTTGATAAAGCAATGGGACCATTATGAGGTGCACCCCAGGGTCCTTAAAGAACTAAGAGAGGTGGTGGCTGAACCTCTGGCTATTCTGTTTAGCCAATCACTGGAAACAGGGGATGTACCCAAAGACTGGAGGATAGCAGATGTAGGTCCCTTATACAAAAGTGGGAACAAAGAGGAAGCAGAGAACTACAGACCAGTCAGCCTCACCTCGGTAGTGGGGAAGATCATGGAAGCACTACTGAAGGAGAGATTGGTGGAACATCTGGTTGTCAATAGACTACAGGACCCAAGGCACCATGGTTTCACCAGGGGGAGGTCATGTCAGACCAACCTGGTTGAATTTTTGACTGGGTGACTAGGGAGGTGGATCAGGGGAGGGCAGTGGACAGGGTCTATCTGGATTTCAGCAAGGCCTTTGACACTGTGCCACATTGAAGACTATTACACAAACTGGGGAATATGGGTGTGGGCAGGACAGTAGTGTGGTGGGTAGGTAACTGGCTTGGCGGCAGGACACAGAGGGTGGTGGTAAATGGCTGTCACTCCACAGAGGGAAGAGTAACCAGTGGGGTACCACAGGGATCAGTGCTGGGACCGATCCTATTCAACATCTTCATCAGTGACATTGTGCAGGACCTAGAAGGCAGAATTTCACTGTTCGCTGATGACACAAACTCTCTAACAGAGTAGACACACCTGCAGAAACTTGAAGAATGGTCAGGGGTTTGGCAGTTGAAATTCAATGCAAAGAAGTGCAAGATAATGGATATGGGGCACAAAAACCCTGGCACAATATATCAGTTGGGGGTGAGGATATAGCACGTACCAAGCAGGAAAGGGATCTTGGGGTTATCATCTCTGATGACCTCAAGGTAGGGAAACAGTGTGACAAGACAGCAGGTAAAGCAAATAGGATGCTGGGATGCATAGGCAGGGGCATCACCAGCAGGAAAAGGGAGGTCATAATTCCACTATACAAGACACTAGTGAGGCCCCACCTGGAGTACAGTATACAGTCCTGGAGACCTTACCTACGTAAAGATGTAGACAGGATAGAGAAGGTTCAGAGGAGGGCAACAAAGATGGTGCATGGATTGCATCACAAGTCCTATGAGGACAGGTTGAAGGAACTGAACATGTTCTCCCTGGAGGAGAGGAGGGAGAGAGGGGATATGATAGAGACATACAAGTATCTTACAGGGAGGAACAGGGTGCAGGAATATACTATTTTTAAGTGAAAAACATGTTCCAGGACTAGAGGGCATGGGATGAAGTTGGAGGGAGGACGATTCAGAGGAAACATGAGGAAGAATTTCTTCACAGAACGGGTGATGGACAAGTGGAACATCCTACCAGAGGAAGTGGTGGGGGCTGAAACAATCACGGGATTTAAGAATGCATGAGATAGACATAAAGGAATTCTGGAGGTCAGGGGTAAGGGGCAACAGACTTCTAGGAAAACATAAAGTGAATTTACAAGCTCAAATGGGCAGACTGGGTGGGCCATAGGCCCTTATCTGCTGACACTATCTATGTATCTATGTATCCACTACATATCACAGTCATATATATCCAACCACACTAACAAATACAATAGGAAAACCCTAATTCTTTTTTTTTCCTTTTCTCCCGAATAACCAACATAAATCCTATCCCAAAACCTTCCTTCCCCCTTCAACCCTGATGGGGAAATAAAACATAAAGAAGCAACGACATCATGCTAGTACACAGAAGAGCGTCAATAACCAATGTAGTGAACAAAATCTCCCTGTTACTTAAACTTAATACAGAAAACATAAACTGAATCAGGAAATCATCATAATTAAAGTCTCTGGGGACAAAAACCAAAATGATGCCAAAATGCAGTCCAGGTCTGTGCATCATATTTCCTAAATTCCCTTTGTTTCAAGGATCTCAAATCAGATTGCAGAATATAAAACAGTTCCAGTTCTAAAATCTATTGCTGTTGTAGCACCAAACAGCATCTACATATCCAGAGCCAGTATAACAAATGCACATGTACCAGATGAAGAGTACTTAAAACCCCCTGTTCCAGCTTCTTCGAGGGAATCCCATAAAATAAAAGATCAGGATCAGGAAGGAGGTCCAAACCTCGCTTCCATCTGTGTTTCAAAATATCCCACAATCAAACCAGATAAGCACACTGAAAATATAAATGTGTCATGGTTTCAATTTTCATAAAACAATCCACTCTAGGGCAATATTGTTCATGTAATGCCTTATGTTTTTGGTTTCCCTTCACATTGATCCGGTCATGTGTACCTAACCACTCTGTATCCCACATGTGAATGGGTATACGAACCTCCATAATGTAATCTAAAATATAAGCTTGAGTCAACATTAAAAAAGCTGCAAAAGGATAGTCAACAAAACATTTACCCAACATTTGCTTGTAAAATGCTTTGCATGCCATAGCCTGAACCTGGTCAAATCCCCATCATTTTATATTATCAAAACCCCCCCTCCCATCTCTTCAATAATCTTGGATGCCATTTATTTTATGAACAAAGGCATTTTCCTTCCATTCCTGGAAAATACCTGCTAAAGTTAAATAACCCTATTTCCCCCACAATGGCTTTACATGGCCTATAAAAGGTACCAAATTAGAATAAAAAAAAATGGAAAAAACAAAATAAAACCAGATTTAACATATCCACCCCCCCTCCCGAAGCCCGGAATACAACCCATTCCACTTAACAGGGTTTAATCTACTCCCCCAAAAGCAACTAAAAAACAATCCTAATAACGATACTTAAAACTCTTTAGGTAAAAGAAAAATAACACCAATATATAGAAAAAAAGGAATCAAAAAAGTTTTAATATAATAAACTATTTTATTTTTGGAAACCTTCCATTTGTTCCATATGGCTACCTTTATCTTCCCTCTACTTAAGGCCTTATCCCAATTATAATAAGCCATATAGTGTATGTTAGAACGTTGTTAACCTTAGGAAATCATCATTTCCTAAGGTTGTTATACCATCATTGTGATGTAGAACTGTTGTTAACCTAGCGATACTATGTCACATTGATAGGTTAACAACGGGGATCGCTTTACACTTATGCACTACATGACCTGACGGCCTTCCAGAAATGGCCTCGATGGTGAAAGCATGACCTGGAATGGCTGCGGTGGTGACTAAAATGTCAACAGTAAGGATCCTGATTATTTCTTTCACTAGAAATGTATGACCATACACTATAAAATATAATGAATGGTCATACATTGGCAACCAGTTTGAATAACTGGCTCGAGGTTGCCATGGAGACATAAACCTCTCACGCTTCGCTCTCGAGGTTTACATGGTCACCATGGCAACCTCTCATCGGTTAACAAACTGATTATCGATGCATGCCCATACATTATCCTCCTTATCTTCTCCACCAAAATACAACCCCAGTATACAACATGGTTCCATGGCTACCGGGAACCCTCCCACCCACTCTTGAGATGTCATAAAGCCATCTACCCTCAATACTTTTGTTTTAGTCAAATTAAGATGTGCACCTGTAAGTCTCCCTATGGTCTGTATTAACTCACAAGCAATCTGCAAGGAAGATTCATCTCTTAATAGCAGACAAAGATCATCTGCATAAGCAAGAACTGTACACTGATGTTCATTAAAGCCACTCACTCTATAAATCAAAGGAGATTTTTGCAATATCCATAATAAAGGGTCCAAAGCAAAAATATATAAACTCGGGCTCAAAGGACACCCTTGTCAAACCCCTTTCAGGATCCTATATCGAGTTCCCTTCCACACATTTTCATATGGGACCACATATGCTAGAGCATAACACAAACATATCCATTGAATAAACTCTTCTGGAATACCATACGCACTCAAGACTGACCACAAAAAAAAAAAATTTGAAACCTCATCGAAGGATTTAGCTTGATCTAAACTAATCAAATAATTCCCTGATCACCTAACAGAGTGACATTACTTGTGGGTTCCATAAGTTCATGTAAAAGCAAAAGAACATCCAAAATACGGCATCCTGGGACCGCACAAAACTGTCGAGGACTAATCAAGTCAGTCATAACATAAGACAGTCTGCTACTTAACAATTTAGAAAATATTTTAAAATCTGTATTGAGCAAAGTGAGCGGTCTCCAATTCCCAATCACTTCCCTATTCCCAGATTTATATTAAAAAACCATTAAACCCTCATAGAACTGAGTAGGTAAACTACAGTCCGTTAAAAAAAAATTGTATAATTGAACTAATTTTGCATGCATAAATTCCCACAAAACCCCATACAATTAATTTGATAACCCATCAGAACCTAGGGAAACTTCTTTGTGGAGAGAACAAATCACAACTTCAACTTCATCCGTTGTAAAAAGACACACAAGAAATGTCATCTGGTTGGGTGTCACCTGTGGAAGATCCACAGCCAGCAATAATTGGGCTACATCATGGGACTCTTCCACAGGGCAGCTAAACATATCATGGATATGCTTATCCAAAATCTCCATAATACCAGCATTATCTCTCTGAACTTCCCATTTGCAAAAGGTCAAACCTGTAAACATGTGTTTGTCAGTCCTGATATGACTGGCCAAAAAAGGGCTCACCTGTTCAGTTTTCTCCTGAGTTCCAAATTGCTGTTCCTTTTGCAAGGAACAAAATCTATCATATTGTAATTCCCCCATCTCCTGTTTGATAGCCCCAATATCCTCACTAAGGTCAACCATATCATCAACCTACCGAGTCAATAATACACCTAGCTCATAGCGGAGTGAAGCATACCTCTCCTTTCTAGCAAGAGCTCAATTTTGCCCAATCTGAGAGAAAAAACAATCAGACATATTTTAAAATCCTCCCACCAAATACTAATATTCTCATATAAAAACACAGTGGTCAATTTATCTTGTACAACTATACATAACTCAGATTTAATGCTCTTCTCTTCCAACAAAGAACTATTCAACCGCCAATACCTGCATCCTGTCTCTCTGGCAGGGATGGAATTAATAGACATACCCAGCAACAAGTGATCCGAGGTTTCAATAGGTATAACACTAACCTTATTTATCAATAATGTCCTTTTAACAAATATAAAATCTATTCTAGAAAAAAGAAAACCTTTGAAAAAGGTAGGTTTAGGAACCTGCGAAAAGCTGTCTTGTACATCAT
The DNA here is from genome assembly GCA_016271365.2 of Neoceratodus forsteri. Lineage (NCBI taxonomy): Eukaryota > Metazoa > Chordata > Ceratodontiformes > Ceratodontidae > Neoceratodus > Neoceratodus forsteri. Next base: position 802,479,417 of record CM057454.1, read on the forward strand.
GCAACCCTGCGTGGTGTAAGACTTGTTTAACCAAGGAATTATCACAATATTGTTTCCCTCGATCCTTTTTTGGAAGAAATTTAATATTAAAATCCCCCCACAAAAAAAAAAAATCTGTCTGCTAGTATGTAAAAATGGTTGGATCTTATTCAACAGCTCTATCTGGGAACATTTTGTCTGTGGATTATAAACATCTAACAATCGACAAGACAAGACCCTTATCCCTACGTCTGTTATTAATGCTCATCCAGGAACTATATCTACCTGTCTGTGTAAAATCCACTCCATAGTGGAAAAACAAATCCCCACCCCACTAAAAGTCTCTTCCCCCAATTATCAATATGTTGACCCCCTTCCCCAATCCTTGGATGCTTGAACACACTCCCTGAGAGTGTGCAGCCTAGTATCTTGCACAAAAAACATATCAAAGGGCAAAGATTGTAACATACCAAATGTCATTTACTGTTTTCTAGAGGACTGAATACTATTTACATTCAGACTAGCTAAATGCAAATTAAAGGGGTCAGGGTGAAGGCTTAATCATTTTACCACTAGATCGAGTGACCCTCTTTTGTACTAACAAAGCCCGTGGTTTATGAGCCGGGAGAACCTCACTAACTATCAATGGTTCAGAATCCAGTCCTCGTGAACAAGCATTATCCTCCATAGGACATTCTAGGTCAACTTGTTCCCCCCAAGACTCAAATGGGGCAAATCTATTTGACAACAGTAAGGGAGATAAGGGGGCACTAGAGCCAACAACACCCAGAGTCCACCCTGTTAAAGGAAAATTTTCCAGTCTAGAATGTAAGGGGTTCTAAAAATTCTCAATTGCCCTCCATATCAGAATCCTCTAAATGTATGCTACATGGAGAACCCTGGGGTAAAATGTTCCCTCCATTCTGAGGAGAACCCAGGAGAGTAGCATAAGGGGTGCCCTGTGTTACCAAAGGAATCATCCCAATGTCCGAGTCAAAAGCTTCACCATTTGACCCCAGGGAAACTGCGGTGGAAGCTATTGATGGGAGGACTTTGCTGAGAACAGGGACCTGAGTTCTAACCCCAATATTACTTCTTGAACCCCTCCCCTTTTGCCACCAATGGAGGCCTGGCTCTGACATGGGGTTGAAGGGTGCATCATAGGGTCTCCTAGCTTGATGTAAAAAAAACTCCTGATCAGAATCCTCATCATTATCATGTATAGCCCATGGACAAGTTGCATAGGAGTGCTCAAAATTCCCACATAAATTACAAAGTGGTGGGGCCTCACACTTCGTCACAGTATGTTCCAACAGACCACACCCAAAACATTTCACTTGATCACAATCTGTATTTAAATGATCTAGAGAACCACACATATAACAACTTTTCGGTTGGCTCGCATAGAAGATAATAAACACAGCAATAGAGTCAAGCCATACAAAGACAAAGGTACTGGATTTTAGGAGGTCTGACTTTGTCAAAATGGGTGAGTGCCTAAGGAATGCACTAGCAAATGGGCAGGAAGGAGGGGTGGAAGAACAATGGGGAATAATAAAAACTGCCATCACAGAGATAACAAGCCTTTGTGTAAAGCAAATAAACAAAATGAAATGAGGTAAGAAACCACTATGGTTCTCAAAGGAAGTGGCAGTGAAGGTTCAAGAGAAAAAGAAAGCATTCAGGAAGTACAAGGAATCACAGAAGGAACAGGACAGAGAACTGTATCAGTTAAAGCAAAAGGAAGCTGGGAAGGCAGTCAGAACAGCAAAGGCCCAAACTGAGGAAAAGATAGCCAACTCAGTTAAGAAGGATAAAACCTTTATAGGTACATCAGGAGTGAAGGAAGACCAAGGGAGGGACAGTGAGGCTTAATAAAGGGAGGGAGGGTGGGCAGAGGTGACTGTGAAAGGCAGAGATACTAAACAAATATTTTTGCTCAGTATTTACAAAGGAAGAGGGAGGTACCTAAAACAAACAGTAGAAACACTCTGGATACAGAAGTTGATACCAGCCCATTTACAGAAGAAAGGGTTCTGAAGAACTCTTAAAACTGAAGGTGGACAAAGCAATGGGCCTGATGGGATTCATCCCAGAATTGTTAAGGAACTAGGGTAGAACTAGTGACACCACTGACTACCCTCTTTAACAAATCATGGGAGGATGGGGTGGTACCCGAGGACTGGAGGAGGGCAGATGTGATTCCCCTTCACAAAAGTGGGAGCAAGGCAGAAGCAGGAAACTATAGACCTGTTAGTTTAACCTCAGTGGTAGGGAAAATGATGGAATCACTTCTGAAGGAAAGAATTGTTGAGTATCTAGAGGCCAGAGGGGCACAAGATCCAAGGCGGCATGGATTCACAGCGGGAAGGTCATGCCAGACAAATCTGATAGATTTCTTTGACTGGGTGACCAAAGTAGTTGATCAAGGAGGGGCTGTGGACATGGCCTACCTAGACTTTAGCAAGGCATTTGACACAGTCCCACACAAAAGATTAATATACAAGTTAGCCAGCCTGGGAGTGGGTCCCAAGATGACAGCCTGGTAAAGAATTGGCTGGAGAATAGGACACAGAGAGTAATAGTAAATGGAGTCCACTCTGAAAAGGGGTTAGTAGTGGGCACCGCAGGGTTCAGTATTAGACGGTCCTCTTCAATGTCTTTATAAGCGACATTGCAGAGGGACTGAAGGAAAGAGTATGTCTCTTTGCAGATGACACAAAGATCTGCAACAGAGTTGATGCACAAGGTGGAGTGGAAAGGATGAGAAGGACTTGGCAAGATTACAGGAATGGTCAAATGTATGGCAGCTTAGATTCAATGCTAAGAAGTGCAGGTAATGCACCTGGGAAACAAAACCCAGGGAAGAGTACACAATGGGGGTGAGATACTAACAACAACAAAAATGGAAAGGGACCTGGGGGTAGTCATATCAGATGACCTAAAGGTGGGCAAGCAATGTGAGAGGGCAGCAAGGAGGGCTGGGGGGATACTGGGATGCATAGGGAGAGGCATCACCAGTAGAAAACAGGAAGTTATTATCCCTCTGTACAGACAGCTGGTGAGACCCCATCTGGAGTACTGTGTGCAGTTCTGGAGACTCAATCTCAGCAAAGACATAAACAGGATGGAAGCTGTCCAGAGGAGGGCAACTAAAATGGTGCAGGGTCTGCACTGGAAGACATATGAAGAAAGACTTGAAGAGCTTAATATGTATAGCCTTGAGGAAAGGAGGGAGAGGGGGGACATGATAGAAACTTTCAAGTACCTCAAGGGAATCAACAAAGTCCAAGAGGGTAGCATCTTTCAAAAAAAGAGGTGTGCAAGAACAAGGGGGCACAATTTGAAGATAATGGGGGGGCGGCTCAGAGGTAATTTAAGGGTATTTTTCACAGAGGGTTGTGGATGTATGGGATGGCCTTCCAGAGGAGGTTGTGGAGTCAAAAACAGTGGTGGAATTCAAGCATGCATGGGACAGTCATAAGGCAATTCTAGGGGTTGGGGGTAGGAAGAAGAAGTAGGCTGCTGGTTAACTAGGATCTGCAGCTTATCCATCAGGTAGGGAAATGGGCAGACTGGGTGGGCCAAGAGGTCCTTATCTGCCATCAAATTCTATGTTTCTATGTTTCTATACCCCTATCACGGCCCAAATAAAAAGAGCTAGGAAGGTGATGTATACCAGTGTCAGTATGAGGTAGCTGAACCCAAAATGTCCACCCCCCAGTCCAGAACCCATCATCATCCAAGATTAGCTTAGGTTGATCAAATAGAGTGCACCTCTTCTCTAACCAGTAAATTATGTTAGATATGTTCACTCCTTTGTTACGGAACAAAACCGTAACAGTCTTAATCGTAGGTTCTGTAATCGGAATAATTAAAAAAATCATGTAAGTTTTGTGTATCTTTCACCTCATAATAGAGTTTCCAAAATTTGCCCAACAGCTGCTTCATACAAAAAATGATGTCATAGTTATGGTCACCCAGAAAGTGTATGAAGGCATACACATCTGTTGGGGTGAATCTCATGCTATCCATCAATAAGGTTTTGCCAACCCAGAGACTGTCAGGAACCATCGGGTCTTTACCTCGATATCTTAAATGAACCAAAAACCTACATTTGGCTGTGTCTGCAGGCTTGTGAAAAAAACCTGTGTAAGACTTCAGACCCAGAAGCCCATTCTGTAGTCTGGGCCCAGCCCCATCTACCGAAGCAGGTAGCGAAACACCCAGAGTTAACTCCAACTGTGGTACAGTAGTTACCTGTCTATTGTCCAATCGAGACTGGTCCAAAGAAGAAACATTTGTCAAGGTCACCAGATCCAGCACAGAGCTAACTGTCTGCATAACCTGGGAGTTCGTGTCTGGTGTAGGCAAACATCCAACATCATTTCCATCAAGTCGCGCAGCCACCAATGGATCATTCTGGGACTTTGAATAAAAACATCCCCGATACCAGTTGACAGGGACTCTTCAACAAGCACTGGAACAGACCAACTCAAGGAGTCTTGCTCAGGGAAACCAGGTAGGGGGATAGCCGGGTCTGGAATCCAGATCCCATTTTGCAACAGCAATCCAGCCCTATGCAATGCATCTCCCGGGGTCCATTCGGAAACTATCGCAGCCCATTCAAAAGGACCAGCAGTACATACCAGGCTAGTTATAACAGATTTACTCATATGCAGTGATGCAGTATCAGTATCAGGCAACTTACCCACTGGCAAACATTTTTGACCCATAGGTAAAGAGCTTACCCCCGACCATTTTCTTTTCTTTTGTTCATCTTCCAATTTTTGTTGGCATACCACGAAATCCCTTTCTGCCACCGATATCATCTCCAACAACTGGGACTTCTTTAATTCCAACTCTTTCTGCAAAATATCTGCCTCATTTGGTACCACCACATCATGGTCTAGCATACCTTCCATCTCCTCAGATTCCAGAGCAATATCTTGGGCCAAACCTAGCAAATTTACTATAGGCAATATAGGCATTACGTACATGAGCTCTGGAGCTCCAGCAACAGGTCCTACTCCTGCAACCGCCAAAGCTGGACTGGGGACCTCCATCCTTAGTGCATCGCACTAGTTCCCCCACAGGAGAGTTGGGGAATTTCCCCAGTGTCCTGGCCAAATTCCCCCCATTCACTTAGATACCATTGATGCTTCTGTAAATCAATTTACATCTGTACAAATATTCCTGTTCCCTTGCCACTGGATCACACCTGGGAATGAGCCACCGCTCAGTGTGCCTCTCCTGGTCAAAAACTTTCAAACAAATAAATAAAGATCTGGCATTCTGCAGAATGTAGATTTTGGGATTGGCACCTTGCTGGACCCAAGATATAAATAGGTTTGTAATCAAGACTTGAAGCGGGGGTGTGATCAGGTTCAAAATGTAACCAATCCAATAAAAAGGATACATGAGACACATACAGTATGTGATAAGTTTTATAGGCTGTATTGTTTTAAATGGACTGGTGTTAATTGATGAATCATATATCATCAGTGTTTATTTTCTCTGCACTTTATTGTAAGGCACCATGGGCCTCCAGGGAGGACATCACTATAAATAAAAACTACTACTACTATTAGATGTTAATGTCACAGTTATGTAAGGCACAGCATAAAACTGAACATAGACCAGGTGTTGCTACCACCCTGCATGGTAAACAGGCTGACAAAACATGCAAGGTAACAGAAAAAATAACCACAAATCCGCTTTGAAATGTTTTCTACTAGGTGGAAATTGAAGACATGGAGGGAAAGGACAAGTGGGAGGCTAAAGAGACAGCAGGATTGTGAGAATTGCAATGCATGGTGGATGCATAGTTGGTAGACACCAGGTACCTTATTATGACTAAAGACCCTTTGCTGTACTGGAGTAACAATGACTGACTGGTCAGCACTGACTTCTGTAGTAATCGAATACCTGAGCTGTCCACACTTGAGTGTCAGTGTGGAGAGAGTATTCAGTTCGGCAGGAGCCATTTTGTGGGACAAGTGTACAAATCTGTCCCCTAGAAATACTTACATGCTAACATTTATTAAAATGAATGGTGGTACCTTCCACACAACACAGTCATGAATCTGAAGAGCCTGAGGTTGTCGGCATGGGAAAACTGCCTTTTACTGAGGATGATGAAGCATGGCTGGAGAAGAATTCTCATATAGGGATGACTCCAAACTGGACGACTGTGAAGGCTGCTGCTTTGATGAGAATGACTGTAGCATAAAAAGAAATGTGTTCTGTCTATCCTTTCCTCCTCATCAGTTGAATCATTTTCTTTCTGATTCAATTTTTTTTACCGTACTTATGATTTTCTCCAGGTTGTGCTACTGTTTCATACATCTATCTGATTAGCTGCTTCTGCCTATAGACAAACTAGAAAATCAGTGAACACTGCATCATTAAATGCCAAATTTGCCATCAATAACACTGGCCACTGCACCACCACCTCCACCACATGCATCCAGAGTGAAAAACCCAAACTCTTAAACCAGTGGAAATACCATAGCCAGCCATGCAGATCATGCATTCTCGAAGTAATCAAGACACTGCCTTCACCTTCTTCTCATCTGGCTTGCTTGTATCCTCCACATCCACTACTGTAACAACAAGGGCCTCCGTCAGTTCCACTGCATGCATCCAAACCAAGAAACTCAGACTCTTAAGCCAGTGTAAATGCCATTGCAGGAATACCATCAGTTAGCTACCCCTCAAGTCAAGCCTCCAGCCAGCCCACCCATCAAGGCAGTAAAACCTGAAGTCAGGCAAGGCCCAACCTTGTCTGCTGTGATGGTAAGTTACTTTTCCTGTTGTTAGCTGTTGCTAGCCTTGCTTGTAGAGCAGAAAGCAGCTAACTATAAGAAGCTATATTTTCTTGTTAATTTAACTTATATCTCAGCAGGAGTTAGTGTCTGTTGAGATTAATCAAGACAGATATTTTGTTAGAAGTAGAAGGGGTCTTATTTAGGGTCAAAAAAGAAAGAAAAGAAAGAATGTCAGTGTGTGTTCTGTGCTGTGAAGGGTACTATATCAACTTACTTTGCTAAACCAGTAGGAGGAGAGAGAGAGAAAGAGAGAGAGAGAGAGAGAGAGAGGAGCTTAATTGGGGGTGTGGCTTAGACACTACAAAGGCAGGCGACTTAAATTACAACTTTCTCTTGCTAGCCTTTTTTCTTACTAATTGCCCTCCATCCCACCCACCCTAAGCCAGTTCTACTTTTATAGCCACTGGATTTGACAGTCAATAGGAACTTCCTGTTTGGCAGTAAGAAGGGAAGGATCATAGAGAAACATTGGTTTTGTCAACCCTAAAGGAAAAAAGTAGCTCACTCTCCCCCCCTCCCAGATGCTGGTGGTCTGACATATGAGCAAAGAAGAAGGAGGCTACTGAAGAATATAGGAAGTTGCTGTCCCAGAACAGGAAGGGTGAGAGTTGTAAGGAGAGGAGAGAGTAGGCATACAGAGAAACAGGAGAGGGGACACAAAATAAGATAGATAGGAGTGGTGCAGTGCAATGGCTGTGGGGCAGCAGTGTTTCGGGAGACATTCTGGAGGCTACGATGCTGCCTATTTGCCGTCACCTCTCTGGTGTGAGGAGGAAGTTGCCGTCTCCAGGCTGACCTGGCTGGAGTTGAAACCTCCTCCCCACCCAGGACCACCAGGCCAATGTCACTACCTCAGAGGTTGCCAAGAAAGAGAGAGGCTGGACCAGGGTGGGCTCAGGGAGGAGAGGTGGTGGAGCAGAGTTGCATCCTCCAGCTGTACCTCTCCACAATTCATTCGCTCTTCTGGTGGATAGTGGTTCTTCTATGGAGGCACCTGCAGTGGAGACCAAGGAGGATGCTGGGAACCTTCACAAAGGAGACCCACAGGAGGGTAGCATGGGACCCCACAGGGGAAGGAAACAACTCCTGGTGGGGACTCAATCATTAGGGGGTAGAAATGGGGAAGGAAGGGGAGAGGGAGGTAAGGTGCCTGCCTGGTGCCATGGCTAGGAGGGACAGGAAGCTAACCCTCAGGATTGTGGGATCAGCTGCACGAGGGAGGGAGCTGGATGTCATTGTCCACCTAGGGACAAATGACCTGGCTAGGAATGGGATCAGAGCAGTGCAAGAGAAGATTGTAGAGTTGGGGAGGAGCCTTAGACAAGTAGTGCATACAGTAACCTTCTCAGAGGTGCTGCCTGTCTATGGCAAGGGTGATACTAGGGTACTCCTCACCAAGGAATTCAATAAATGGTTGAAAAACTGGTGTGGAGCTCAAGGTTTTGGCTTCTTTGGGGACTGGGGAGCCACCTGGAGGGATGCAGACCTATACTGGTGTGATGGTCTGCATCTGTCCAGGGGGAACCAGGATCCTAGGTGAGAGGTTAAAATGCTTCATTGGCAAGCATTTAAACTAGCCAAAGGGGGATGCACTGAAAAGGAGCAGGGAAATCCCACCTTCCCCCCACAAAACATGGTAATTAGTGAGGTAAACACCAAGGTAGAGAAGTCATTAGGGAGAATGACAGAGATTAATGTAAAAAAAACAAAAACAGTAAGGACAGGAATGGGGCTAAAAGGGGTAAGACCATCAAAAAGTGGAGGGTGATGAGTACCGATTCCCGTAGTCTGTGTAAGAAGCTCCCTGAACTAGTGGCCTTGATGGAAGAGGGTTGCCTGGATATTGTGGCAGTCACAGAAACATGGTACACAGAGAATCATGACTGGTATGTCAACATACCAGGATACACAATCTACAGGAGAGACAGGGAGGCTAAAAAGAGGAGGAGGAGTAGCTCTGTATGTAAAGGAAGGGATCAAAGCAACAGAACTAATGTTTAAACAGGGAGCAGATGAGGCACTCTGGGTCACCCTGGAAACATGAAATGGCACCACAATCCGCATGGGGATTGCATACAGACCCCCTTCTCAGGGGGAGGGAATGCACAAGGAAATGATAGAAGGCTTCCTTAGAATGGCAGAAAAAGGGGAGATATTGTTGATGGGGGACCTGAATATGCCAGGAGTTAAATGCAGCACCTTTGCTGCAGGGACATCCCAGAGTATGGTCATTCTTGATGCCCTACAGGGGGCGTGCCTCAGACAGCTAGTATTGGAACCCACCCGGGACGGATCAGTCTTAGACCTGGTACTCTGAAATGGTGATGGAGAAAGAATCTCAGATTTAGAAGTGGGTAGACATCTGGGAACAAGCGACCGCCAAACAGTGTGGTTCACGATAAACACAGTCAAACAATCAAGTCATACAAAAGCAAGAGTACTGGACTTTAGGAGGGCTGACTTTGGGGGAAAATGAGAGAGAGCCTCAGAAAGGCACTAGCAAACAGGCAAGAAAGAGGGGTGGAGGAGCAATCAGGAGTAATCAAAACAGCCATCACAGAGGCAACAAGCCTTTGTGTAAAGCAAATCAACAAAACACAATGAAGGAAAAAACTGCTTTGATTCTCAAAAGAGGTGGCAGAAAAGGTTAAGGAGAAAATGATAGCATTCAGGAAATATAAGGAAACACACGGAAGAAGCAGGACAGAAAACGATATCAGTTTAGGCAGAAAAAGGCTGGGAAGGCAGTCAGAATAGCAAAGGCCCAAACCGAGGAAAGGATAGCCAACTCTGTTAAGAAGGGTAATAAGACCTTTTATAGGTAAATTAGGGAGCGAAGAAAGACCAAAGAAGGGAAACTGAGGCATAATAAAGGGGAGGGAATGTGGGTAGAGGTTGACAGTGACAAAGCAGGGATACTGAATGAATATTTCTGCTCAGTATTCACAAAGAAAGAGGAGGGGGAGGTACCTAAACCAAACAAGAGAAACACTCTGAAGACGGGGGGTCTATACCAGTCCATTTACAGAAGAAAGGGTTCTGAAAGAACTAATAAAATTGAAGGTGGACAAAGCAATGGGGCCTGATGGGATTCATCCAAGAATTCTAAAAGAACTAAAGGTAGAACTAGTGACACCGCTGACTACTCTCTTTAACAAATCATGGGAGGATGGTGTGGTACTTGAGGACTGGAGGAGGGCAGATGTGATTCCTGCACTACAGTGGGAGTAGGACAGAGGCAGGAAATTACAGACCAGTTAGTTTGACCTCAGTGGTAGGGAAAATGATGGAATCACTTCTGAAGGAAAGAATTGTTGAGTACCTAGAGCCCAGTGGGGCACAGGACCCAAGGCAGCATGGATTCACGATGGGAAGGTTGTGTCAGACGAACCTAATAGATTTCTTTGACTGGGTGACCAAAGTAGTAGATCACAGAGGGGCTGTGGACATGGCCTACCTAGATTTTAGCAAGGCATTTGATAACAGTACCACACAAAAGATTAATACACAAGTTAGCCAGCCTTGGAGTGGGTCCCAAGGAAGTAGCCTGGATAAAAAATTGGCTAAACAACAGGACGCAAAGGGTAGTAGTAAACGGAGTCCACAGTGAAGAAAGGAGGGTTACTAGTGGGGTACCGCAAGGTTCAGTACTAGGACCGGTCCTTTTTAATGTCTTTATAAGTGACATTGCAGAGGAACTGGAAGGAAAAGTATGTCTCTTTGTAGACAACACAAAGATCTATAACAGAGCTGATACACAAAATGGAGTGGATAGGATGAGAAGGGACTTGGCAAGGTTAGAGGAATGGTCAGATGTACGGCAGCTCAGATTCAATGCAAAGAAGTGCAACGTAATGCACCTGGGAAACAAAAACCCAGGGAAGAGTACACAATGGGGGGTGAGATACTGACAACCGTAAAAATGGAAAGGGACCTGGAGTAATTATATCAGATGACCTAAAGGTAGGCAAGCAATGTGAGAAGGCAGTAAGGATGGCTGGGGGATACTGGGATGCATAGGAAGAGGCATCAATAGTAGAAAACAGGAAGTTGTTATCCCTCTGTACAGACAGTTGGTGAGACCCCATCTGGAGTACTGTGTTCAGTTCTGGAGACCCCATCTCCACAAAGACATAGACAGAGTGGAGGCTGTCCAAAGGAGGGCAACCAAAATGGTGCAGGGTCTGCACCAGAAGACATACGAAGAAAGACTAAAGGAGCTTAACATCTATACCCTTGAGGAAAGATGGGAGAGAGGGGACATGATAGAAACTTTCAACAAAGTCCAAGAGGGTAACATCTTTCAGAAAAAGGGATGTACAAGAACAAGGGGGCACAATTTGAAGATAGAGGGGGGATGGCTCAGAGGTAATGTGTGAAAGTATTTTTTCACAGAGAGGGTTGTGGATGCATGGAACAACCTCCCTGAGGAGGTTGTGGAATCAAGAACAGTGGGGGAATTCAAGAATGCATGGGACAGACATAAGGCATTCTTAGTGGGGGTAGGAGGAAGTAAGCTGTTGGTTAACTAGGATATGCGGCTTATCTGTTAGGTAGGAAAATGGGCAGACTAGGTGGGCCAAGCAGTCCTTATCTGCCATCACATTCTATGTTTCTATGTTTCACACTCGTTATCCTCATTTTTGGTTATGACTCCATCCTTGCCCATGAGAGCTCTTCTACCTTGCTTGCCAGACATTACAATGTGTTTTCCTTTCCTTTTGTCTTCCTCTCACTGCAGATTTGACCAGTGTTTAAATTGGAGAGGAGCACACAGGAACTTGATTCCACCACCTCTGAAAAAAACAGATTCATGAACAGTTGTCAACAAAAATCTTGTTGAACGACTGTACAGCGAAACCTTTATGTCAGCTGAGTTAAGCATAAAGTTTGTCATTGCCTACCATATTTTCTTCAGGGGGGGCTTCACTCCTGAATCCCCCAAGCGGGGGACTGTGCCCCCCGCACCCTCCCCACTAAATATAATCAACTCTGAGTCAGAGCTGATTAGGGGAGGGGGTACAAGACCCCCCTGAAACAGTGCTGGGGTCCAGCGCTGACACTAAAGTGATCTAGCCCTGTAGTCATTGTAGTGATGGTAGATGTTGAAATGTCATTGTTGGGGCGGGATACCTGAAAAAAACTGTATGGTAGTTCCACCACCTGTTATTTTTCTCCATTGACTATTGTAGCAGAGTTTCACATCCTAAAAGTGTGATATATGAATAACATTTATAAATTTAAAAACAAAACTGAAAAAAATAATATTTACCTTTCAGAGTAGGAAACACCACTAAATTTAATAATCAGTGCTGAACTGGGCCAATGAAACAAAGGGATTTTATCATCATAGTGCCAAATGCAGAGACCACCCCCCTCCCCTGAGGAGACCGGAGGTCGCGAGGGCCTGCTCTGAAGCCCTCCCTGCCCGCAGAAGCCCCGAACTCGAGACACACCAGGGACCACCCCTCCCTGACGAGACCGGAGGTCGCGAGGGCCTGCTCTGAAGCCCTCCCTGCCCGCAGAAGCCCCGAACCCGAGACACACCAGAGACCACCCCTTCCCTGAGGAGACCGGAGGTCGCGAGGGCCTGCTCTGAAGCCCTCCCTGCCCGCAGAAGCCCCGAACCCGAGACACACCAGAGACCACCCCTCCCTGAGGAGACCGGAGGTCGCGAGGGCCTGCTCTGAAGCCCTCCCTGCCCGAAGAAGCCCGAACCCGAGACACACCAGAGACCACCTCCCCTGAGGAGACCGGAGGTCGTGAGGGCCTGCTCTGAAGCCCACCCTGCCCGCAGAAGCCCCGAACCCGAGACACACCAGAGACCACCCTCCCTGAGGAGACCGGAGGTCGCGAGGGCCTGCTCTGAAGCCCTCCCTGCCCGCAGAAGCCCCGAACCTGAGACACACCAGAGACCACCCCTCTCCCCTGAGGAGACCGGAGGTAGTGAGGGCCTGCTCTGAAGCCCTCCCTGCCCGCAGAAGCCCCGAACCCGAGACACACCAGAGACCACCCCCCTCCCCTGAGGAGACCGGAGGTCATGAGGGCCTGCTCTGAAGCCCTCCCAGCCCGCAGAAGCCCCGAACTCGAGACACACCAGAGACCACCCTCCCTGAGGAGACCGGAGGTCGCGAGGGCCTGCTCTGAAGCCCTCCCTGCCCGCAGAAGCCCCAAACCCGAGACACACCAGAGACCACCCCTTCCCTGAGGAGACCGGAGGTCGCGAGGGCCTGCTCTGAAGCCCTCCCTGCCCGCAGAAGCCCCAAACCCGAGACACACCAGAGACCACCCTCCCTGAGGAGACCGGAGGTCACGAGGGCCTGCTCTGAAGCCCTCCCTGCCAGCAGAAGCCCCGAACCCGAGACACACCAGGTAATTTCTACCTTGATCCAGGCTGCTGCCACCATCGTTGGCCATCTGGCGCCTTTTCTGAAACGGCCACAAGCTCCCCCTGCTCAGCGCATGAATCCCGGCCAGAGTAGCACCTCGAGTTGCTGCCCAGGCTCAAACGGAGCAGAACTGTTACTTTTGTGCCTGATTTTGAAACTTTTAAAATGAACCAGCTAAAACTATTTGCATTTGCCTGTAACTGTATTTAAAAGCTTAGAGTCACTGCAAGCCCAGGACCTGTGTTCTATCTGAAATCCCCCCCTGTGCAAATCTCACTTGGGACTGTTTGTTAATTTGTAAAATGCATTTCCAGTTGTAACTGAATTACCCCCCTGTGAAAAACTCATTTGGGGACTGTTTAACTTCTAAGTGCTTTTCCTGTGTGCAGAATTTCAGTTTGCCCTGCTAGTAATCACCTTCTTTTTTGAATCACAATAGTATCTGATAGCCCACAGCCCATTTGCTCTTCTCCCCACACCCACTACCAGCCCGACCCCAGCAAGTTAATCTTTTGCCTGTACTTAGCTCCTTATATTGTTTTGCCACTAGAGGGAGCCTGATTAAGTTTGAACAATTTGCTCCCAATACCTCACTTGTCACATTTTACTGCTCTCTAGTAGCTGTTTTCACTTGGTGATCACCCCCTCATCACCTCCTCTTCAATCGTCGAAAGCTGTCCCGCCATTGTGCACTCCCCAGATCAGCCCTCCTCCTCCTGCTCCTGTCAGGCAATGTCCACCCCAATCCCGGGCCTGGCAGCACTGGTCTTCCCCCCTGAAATCTCCTGGGCTGCGCATTGCTTCTATGAACATCTGTAGCCTCCTGAAAAAACTGGACTCTCTACACTGCTGGGTGACGCTTCATAAACCTGATGTTGTTGCCCTGGTTGAAACCTGGCTGTCTCCCTCCACTCCTAACTCTCATGTCTCTCTCCCGGCTACACTCTCCACTGGTTGGACCGTGTGTGGCAGGAGAGTGGGGCTAATGTCTTCTATTTGAAGGATTCTCTCATGGGGCTACCACTCCCCGCCTGACCTCGACCATAAGGCCCAGGCACTTACTCTAAAGCTGTCCCCTGACCCAGCTAGAGGCCCATTATTCTAACCGTAGCCTACATACCCCCAAGAACCAATCCCAGGCCCTGGGCCCACTAATTGACTACCTCACCTCCCTACCCAACTCGTCGGACCAAATCTTGGTGGGCGACTTGAATATAAACTGGCTCTGCCCTCATCCTCCTCCCACCGTGAGGCTTCGATTCAATTGACCTAACTCAACTGGTCACACAGCCTACTAGAAAAACCCTAGGGAGGACAAGCACCCTCCTGGATGTGGTCCTCACCAACAGGCCAATCCGCATCCACAACATCCAAATCCTCCCTGACTGCCTCAGTGACCACTCCCTGTGCTTTTCAACTGGAAACCCTCGGCCCTCATCCCGGTCAAACCACCTCTAAGGTGGCTTAGGCCTGGGGACTCATAGGTCTTAAGCTTCCTTGCCCACACTGATTGGTCCCTCTGGACGAGGGCAACCAACATTGACTTGGCCCTGGCCTTCTTTGTAAGCACTTTCAACTTTGCCTGTGATATCTTTGCTCCATAACTGCTAGGAGGTCCAAAGTGAAACATGCCCCTGGATCACCCTGCCCTACCAGCAACTTACAACGCGACAATCTTTGGCACCTTGCTGTTGCTACTGGCCGTTCAGCTGACAGGCAGTCCTATGCTGCCGCCCGCAACCAGTGCACCTGGGCCATCCAAAGCAAAGGCAGAATACTACCAAGCCTCTCTTACCTCCTCCTGGGGGAACCCCAGGTGCTTCTGGGACAACATCAAGCAACTGAATGGTCACTCCCAGTCCCCCTCTCCTTCTCTTCTCAACATCAATGGTACCGTCTCCTCTGACCCTGCCCTCATTGCCACCCACCTCAATAACTCCTTTACCGACCTTAGCTCAGTACTTCCTGGTAACTTTTTCAGTCCACCTCCTCCATCTGTACCACCACCCATTGCCCGCCCCTCTTTCCACCTGTGTCATGTCGCCATGCAAGAAGCTAGGCCTTACTTGCTAAAAGCCCTAAAGGTAACACCATCGGTAATGACTCACTTGATCCCTGCCTTTACGTCAGGTCCTGGATCAGGTCCTCACCTATTATGTGCATTTTCAACAAATCACTCTGTCTCGGACAATTCCCTCTGCCTGGAAGATTGCCAGTTACCCCTGTCCATAAAGGTGGTGACAGGACTCTTCTGGGTAACTACCAACCCATCTCAATCCTCTCCCCTCTCTAAGGCGTTAGAAAAATTGTGGCATCCCAAGTCTCTGACTACCTCTGTAAGTACAATGTTCTGCCCTGAACAACATGGGTTCAGAGCAGGTCATAGTACCAATACAGCACTCCTGGAATTTTCCAACTTCCTCCATGCCTCCTTGACTCTGGTGCCCTGGCTGGTGCTATATTCATTGACCTGTCTAAAGCATTCGATACCGTTGCATCCTCTTTGCTCTCCACCTCGACCTAATAGGCTTTGCCTCAGGACCTGTTTCCTGGTGCACCAGCTATCTCTCCGCCCGCTCCCAATGTGTGAAAGTCAACGGTACTCTCTCTCTGAAACATGCCCCATTCGCTCTGGGGTGCCGCAGGGCTCAATTCTTGGACCCCTACTATTCTCACTCTTTCTTAACTCCCTACCCAGCAGTTGTACGGGTAAGATGCTTCTCTATGCTGATGATGCTGTTCTCGTTGCCTCCCACAATGACCCCATGCTGCTACAGAACTCCCTCCAACTAGTCTTTGACTCTGCAGCTACCTGGTTCACTGAGCACCGACTTGTTATCAACCTTAAGAAAACAAAAACGATGCTCTTCTCCCACCCCCCAAAATAAGTACAGCAAGTTTCCCCTTAGCTGTCCACCCACACCCAATCTCGTCATTGACCAGGTGCAGTCCTATAAATATCTTGGTATAACCTTGACCCTGCACTTTCATTCCATGGACATATATCTGCTCTAATTCTGTCGCCAACTCACAGCTAGGCATTCTTTACGGCACAACAAATGCCTCCCTCCTGATGCCTCCGCCTGGCTGTCACCTCCTCTGTCATGTCTCTCATTGACTATGGCCTTCCGTCTATGGCTCAGCAGATCAGACTGCCCTCAACAAGGTTCGCCTCACAGTTAATAAGACCTGCAGACTTATCACTTGTGCTCCCAGACTCACTCACACATGTGAGCTGTACACCCTGGCTACCCTACTCAACCTGGAAAGCGACTCATGTATCAGACATGCCAGCTCACCTTTAAAACCCTGCGTGCCTATCCCCATAGGCCTATCCAACTCCATTCGCCGCACTGCACTGACCCTGATCACGCCGGAGCTCGTCCAAGAGCTACCCTAGTTATTCCGAGAGCCAGGACCTCTCAAGGTCAGAGGCATTCCCCACCGTGCGCCCCACTGGTATAACTCCTCCCTGCCAGTGTTCTCAAACTCACTAACCTTAGCTTGCTTTAAGCCCAGGCTCAGAAACTTCCTGCTTAGCTCGCAAATGCAACTGCGCTAGCCTAGTGTAAAAAAAAATATATATATATATATACTACTCTGTTTGACAATGCTCACTGGCGGCTCCCCCCTTCCTTTCCCTACTAATTCCTCCTCCCTATCTCCTCCCTTCTACTCCCACCAGCTCTCCCGACCATAAGTTTTGCACCTTTTGTTATCTTTTGCTTCGTTGGAGATTGTATTCTATTGTAACAAAATTGTAATTGAACTGTAACTTTTTTGTTTGTAAGTACTGTGTCCCTTGTACTACTGTTCTGATGTCCTCTTTGTGACGAGGTACCTTTGTAAATGAGCCTCTGGCTCAAAGGTTTCTAAACTGATGTTTAACTAAATAAATAAAATAAATAAATGTCTGAGAAGAGTGAAACACAACCAAAATATGGTTAGAAAGAAACTTCTTCCACCCCACCCACACCCAAAAAAAAGACGCTGTTTCCGCCTCACCACAGACAAAAAATAAAAAACAAATACTTGCCTGTGCTGGTAGAGCACACAGTGATACTCAAAGATCACCATCTGGATCTGAACTCTATACAGGCATCATTATTTCACAAAAAATATCCAAAATTTCTGATCACTATAGTTCATCAGGATAGGTGCTGTGGTGGGAGACTTACACAGCACAGAAGCACTATATTAATTCAGAGCCCATTTCATTCCTTCAAGTGAAGATTTCCAGACAGGAGCATTTACTAACACACATAAACCAGAATTAGGCACCTCTTCAGAAAATAACACCAAAACTCACAAATGCAATCCAAATGATTTTTATTCCTTTCAGATCTCCTCAGTGGGATCTGTCCCAGTGCTTCACCTATTCAATTAGGCTTCATCAAGGTCCCCACTGAGTCAATGAGGGACTGGCTATCCTGATAGAGCACCTCCGTGCATCAGGTGTAGCGTACTGTCAATATTTTGGAAACTGCTGGAGCATTTATTAGACTGGGAGTTTCTGGGCACTAAAGTTCATCCCCTAAAGTGCTTTACAAGAGCTACATTGGTGAGACTGACTCACAGCATAGCACCACGCAGCAGCATGTAGTAGCCTGATGTATTTTCTCTGGTTGTTGAACAAAAAGTTCTGGGACCACAAAATGTATGTTTATTGTGCTTTTCATACCATTTCCCATAAAGTGCATTACAGAAACTGTGACAGTGGAACTGACACACAGTGAAACACCTTTCAGCAGTATGCAGCAGCTTGACATATTTCTTCTCACAGTTGATAGTATTTCTGGAAGTATATAACTTATGTAGGTTGTGCTCTTTCACAGTTTTCCTTAAAGTGCATTACAAGAACTGTAGTGTGTGACACACAAGACAGGACCTTGAGCAGCATGCAGCAGCCTGACATATTTATTCTGGTAGTTGAGAGAAATTCTTGGAGCACATAATTTATGTTGTGATTTTCCCATCATTTCCCCTAAAGTGCATTACAATAACTGTGATGGTGGGACTGACACACAGAATAGCACCATGAAGACAGGCATATATTGTGCTTTCATCACTATGTCCCCTAAAGTGAATTACAATAAATGTGGTACTGGGACCGACACAAAATACAGCACATTGTGGCTACATGTGGCAGTGTGATGTGTTTTTCTGGTAGTTGAGAAAACATCTGAGGTACAGAATTTATGTATCCTATAGTTTCCTCACAATTTCCCCTAAACTGCATTGCAAGAACTGTGGCGGGGAACTGACACACATCGTAGCACCATTTTTTTTTTATTTTATACTATGTTATGTTATTGGATTTTGCTAAATGGGTAGGCTCACTGAGACAAATTTTCCCTTTTTCAGGAGTAACATGGAATTAATTACATAGTATTCATTAAACACAACATGCAGGATTTAATTATATGCCAGTAGTATACAATGAAAGATTACAAATAGATGATTACAAACAATACATATGTAAATGACAAGCTACAATGCAGACAGTGGATACATAACTGGTGGGTAGTTAGATACAGAATACAGATAGGTACCCAGAGGCAGGTACCAGAATTACATATTTATTCTGGTCATTGAGAAAAAGATAGTGAGAGAAAAAGGCAGTGGTAGTGTATGGACTGCACTTTTGCACAAGAAAGAGAACAATACATAGAGAAAATCTTTTTTTTCTTCTTTTGATAAGCTGGAGAAGGATAGCTTACAGCAGAATTTAGATTGAGAGAAAGAAGCAATATCAGAAACTAGGACAGATGTAAATAAAGATGTATAGATTTTATTTTGAGGTTTTGCCTTTTTTTTAATATATATTTATTTATTTGTAAGTCAGTTTACAACCTTTGAGCCAGGGGCTCGTTTCCAAAGGTACCTCATCACATTGAGGACAAACATAACAAATTTAGGTTACAGAGTATAGGCAGCTGAAATTGGCGTTACCAAAGATACCTCGTCACATTGAGGACAAACATAAAAAATTCAGGTTACAGAGTACAAGTAGTTGAAATTGGCATTACATAAGTTGATTTCTTGATTGTATGCAATCTAGTGTAATTACAATAACACAGGCCTGTTATAGCATAGGTATGGTGCAGGGGAGAGAGATGGAGGGTAGGTGGAAACCGCCCGGCAGGGCATTATGTGGAGAGGTCGAGGCCACATTTGGAGACAGGAGCAGGTATGAGTGTTAAAGAGTTGGCTCTGAAGGGCAGTTTTGAAGTTGGAGATAGTGGGGGCATTGGAGATGGGAGCAGGGAGAGAGTTAAACCAGGATCGGGCTCTGTAGCAGAAGGACCTCTGACCATGGGTGATCCTTGATCTGGGACCAGTAGAGTGGTCTTGTTGGAGGTTCATGTTGCGATAGTAGGTGGGGTATGGTGGATGGAGGCTGTCACCCCAGGAGGGGAGAGCCCGAGTAGGGTTTTTTTATCAGGAGGCAGGTTCATATAGGTTAAGGAGTTTAGCCTCGTCATAGAGTTGACAAGTATGTGTGAGCCTGGGGCAACAGTAATCAGTCTTCAGGCCTTATTTAGGGTAAGGCAAATTTTTTTGAGGGCAGTCGTGTCGGCAGCAGCATGGACTGGCAAGCCATAGTCTACGAGGGACAGTATTGAAGACGTAACAGCAAGCCGGAGAGCAACAGGGGGGGAGGCAGTTTTTACGGTGGTAGAGGATGCCAAGCCGTGTATTAGTGCTGGATGCAATGGCATCAATGTGGGTATAGAATGTGAGGGCTGAATCGAAGGTAACGCCAAGGTATTTGTAGGAGCAGACTTGTTCAAGCGGTTGTTTGGTACTAGGAAGGATAGGGAGTGGGTGGTTGCAGGCTTTGTTTTGGGGGTGGGCAAAGAGCATAGTTTTTTTTTTTAAGATTTATGATGAGTCTGTGCTCCTTAAATCAGGCTTCAGCATCACTGTATGATTGTTGTAGGGAGTTCTGAAGGGAGATGGGATTCGGTGAGTGGCAAAAATGACAGCATCATTTGCATACATAAGAATTTTGTCAGAGCATGCACTGGGCAGGATGTTTAGATAGAGTGAGAAGAGAAGGGGGCCCAGAATGGAGCCCTGGGGTACCCCTGAGTGGATGGGATGGGTATCATAGAGTGTCCAATTGATTTTTACACACTGTGAGCTAGCGGACAGACAGTTCATGCACCATGCGAGGGGGCCAGCAGAGAAACCAGTGTGGCAGAGAGCATCCAGCAGAAGAGGGTGGGAGACAGTTTCAAAAGCCTTAGAGAGGTCATAGAAACATAGAAACTAAGAATTTGACAGCAGATAAGGACCGCTTGGCCCACCCAGTCTGACCATTTCCCTACCTACTGGATAAGCTGCAGATCCTAGTTAACCAGCAGCCTACTTCTTCTTAGCCCCACCCCCTAGAATTGCCTTATGACTGTCCCATGCATGCTTGAATTCCACCATTGTTTTTGACTCCACAACCTCCTCTGGAAGGCCGTTCCATGCATCCACAACCCTCTCTGTGAAAAAAAACTTCCTTAAATTACCTCTGAGCTACCAACCCTCTATCTTCAAATTGTGCCGACTTGTTCTTGCACACCTCTTTTTTTGAAAGATGCTACCCTCTTGGACTTTGTTGATTCCCTTGAGGTACTTGAAAGTTTCTATCATGTCCCCCCTCTCCCTCCTTTCCTCGAGGCTATACATATTAAGCTCCTTAAGTCTCTCTTCATATGTCTTCCAGTGCAGACTCTGCACCATTTTAGTTGCCCTCCTCTGGACAGCTTCCATCCTGTCTATGTCTTTGCAGAGATTGGGTCTCCAGAACTGCACGCAGTACTCCAGATGGGGTCTCACCAGCTGTCTGTACTGAGGGATAATAACTTCCTGTTTTCTACTGGTGATGCCTCTCCCTATGCATCCCAGTATCCCCCAGCCCTCCTTGCTGCCCTCTCACATTGCTTGCCCACCTTTAGGTCATCTGATATGACTACCCCCAGGTCTTTTTCCATTTTGTTGTTGTTAGTATCTCAACCCCCATTGTGTACTCTTCCCCTGGGTTTTTGTTTCCCAGGTGCATTACCTTGCACTTCTTAGCATTGAATCTAAGCTGCAATATATTTGACCATTCCTCTAACCATGCCAAGTCCCTTCTCATCCTTTCCACCCCACCTCGTGCATCAACTCTGTTGCAGATCTTTGTGTCATCTGCAAAGAGACATACTTTTCCTTCCGGTCCCTCTGCAATGTAGCTATAAAGACATTGAAGACGACCGTCCTACTCTGAACCCCGTTTCCCCACTAGTAACCCCCTTTCTTCAGAGTGGACTCCATTTACTATCTCTCTGTGTCCTATTCTCCAGCCAATTCTTTACCAGGCTGTCATCTTGGGACCCACTCCCAGGCTGGCTAACTTGCATATTAATCTTTGTGTGGGACTGTGTCAAATGCCTTGCTAAGGTCTAGGTAGACCATGTCCTAGCCCCTCCCTGATCTACTACTTTGGTCACCCAGTCAAAGAAATCTATCAGATTCATCTGGCATGACCTTCCCGCTGTGAATCCATGCTGCCTTGGGTCCTGTGCCCCTCTGGCTTCTAGATACTTGACAATTCTTTCCTTCAGAAGTGATTCCATCATTTTCCCTATCACTGAGGTTAAACTAACAGGTCTGTAGTTTCCTGCTTCTGCCTTGCTCCCACTTTTGTGAAGGGGAATCACATGTGCCCTCCTCCAGTCCTCTGGTACCACCACATCATCCCATGATTTGTTAAAGAGGGTAGTCAGTGGTGTCACTAGTTCTACCCTTAGTTCTTTTAGAATTCTGGGATGAATCCCATCAGGCCCCATTGCTTTGTTCACCTTCAGTTTTAAAAGTTCTTTCATAACCCTTTCTTCTGTAAATGGGCTGGTATCAACTTCTGTATCCAGAGTGTTTCTACTGTTTGTTTTAGGTACCTCCCCCTCTTCATTTGTAAATACTGAGCAAAAATATTTGTTTAGTATCTCTGCCTTTTCACAGTCACCCTCTGCCCACCCTTCCTCCCCTTTCTTAAGCCTCACTATCCCTCCCTTGGTCTTCCTTCGATCCCTGATGTATCTATAAAAGGTTTTATCCCCCTTCTTAACTGAGTTGGCTATCTTTTCCTTGGTTTGGGCCTTTTCTGTTCTGACTGCCTTTCCAGCTTCCTTTTGCTTTAACTGATACAGTTCTCTGTCCTGCTCCTTCTGTGATTCCTTGTACTTCCTGAATGCTTTCTTTTTCTCTTGAACCTTCACTGTCACTTCCTTTGAAAACTATAGTGGTTTCTTACATCATTTTGCTTTGTTTATTTGCTTCACACAATGGCTTGTTACCCCTGTGATGGCAGTTTTTGTTATTCCCCATTGTTCTTCCACTCCTCCTTCCTGCCCATTTGCTAGTGCATTCCTTAGGCACTCACCCATTTTGGCAAAGTCAGCCCTCCTAAAGTCCAGTACTTTTGCCTTTGTATGGCTTGACACTATTGCTGTGTTTATTGTGAACCATACTGTTCGATGGTCGCTAGTTCCCAGATGGCTACCCACTTCTACATCTGTAATCCTTTCTCCATCTCCATTTGAGAGAACCAGGTCTAAGATTGCTCCCTCTCGAGTGGGCTGCAATACTAGTTGTCTAAGGCTTGCCCCTTGTAGGGCATCTAGAATAACCCCACTCTTGGAAGTGGCTGCTGCAACTGTACTCCAGTTAACATCTGGCATATTCAGATCATCCATCAGCAATATATCCTTTTTTTCTGCCATTCTAAGTATACTTTCTATCATTTCCTTGTCCATTTCCTCCCCCTGACAAGAGGGTCTGTATACAACCCCTGTGAGGATTGTGGTGCCATTGCCTGTCTCCAAATTTACCCAGATTGCTTCTTCTCCTCCCTGTTTACCCTTTTGTTCTGTTGCCTTGATTCCTTCCCTTATGTAAAGAGCTACTCTTCCTCCTCCTCCTCTTTTACCCTCCCTATCCCTCCTGTAGATAGTGTATCCTAGTATGTTTATGTCACAGTCATGGTTTTGTGTGTACCATGTTTCTGTGACTGCCACGATATCCAGATGTTCCTCCTCCATTAAGGCCACTAATTCAGGAAGCTTGTTACCCAGACTATGGGTACTCATTGCTCTCCATTTTTTGATGGCTTTACCTTCTGTTGCAGCATCCCCCGCTGACCTTTCTACCTCGGTCTTTTTCTCATTTAGTACCCTGTTTTGTAGGGAGAGGCTGGGATTTTCCTGCTGCTTATGCCTCCCTCAGTGCCTCCCCCCTTGACTAGTTTAAAAGCTTGCCAATGAAGCATTTAAACTGATTGCTCAAAAGACTTGTTCCCTTCCTGGACAGATGCAGACCATCCTGCCAGTATAGGCTGGTGTCTCTCCAGGTGGAACCCCAGTCCCCAGTGAAGCCAAACCCCTGTGCTCCACACCATTTTTTCAACCATTCATTAAACTGCATGGTGCAAGGTGCTCTCGCCTCACCCATGCCATTGACAGGCAGCACCTCTGAGAAGGATACTGTGTGTGCTACTTGTCTTAGGCCCCTCCCCAACTCTACAAAGTCCTCCTGCACTGCTCTAATGTCATGATGAGCCAAATCATTAGTCCCTAGGTGGACAATGACATCCAGCTCAGACTCCTGTGCAGCTGTTCTCGTGATCCTGAGGATGCGCTTCCTGTCCCTCCAAGCCATGGCACCAGGCAGGCACCTTACTTCAGTTTTCCCTGCTCCCCCCAGGTCTATCCCCCTAATAACTAAGTCCCCCACCAGGAGCTGCTTCCTTTCCCTGTGGTGTCCTCTGCCTTCTTCCTGTGGGCCTCCCTTGTGACAGTTGTACTCAGCCTCCTTAGTCTCCTCTGTGGGTGCATCCATAAGGGAGCTATGCTCCCCCAGAATGGTGTATGGATTGTGGAGTGGAACAACTGACTGGGTGTGCCTCTGTTCCACCATCCTCACCCTTCCTGAGCCCACTGTGATCCAACTGCTGTGCTTTCTTCGCAACCTCTGAGGTAGTGGTGGTGGTGCTCGTGCTCCCTGGACCGGGGAGGTTCCGTTCCTACTGTCCAGTGTGGCCTGGGGGAAGGTTCCCTTACTACTGTCCAGTATGGCCTAAAGACAGACAACTTCCTCCCTCAAGGCAGAGAGTTGTCTGCAAATAGCGCAGCATCTCAGCCTCCAGAAAGACTCCTGGAAGACTGCTGCCCCACAGCCATTACATTGCACTACTCCCACATGCTAGGGAGCTGGTGTCCAGGGAGGAGTGTAGGAAATTAGAAAACTCAATTAGTGCAGTGCTGGTACTGTGACCAGCACAGAAGCCATGCTGCTCAGGGTATAAGATGTTTTGCTTAGTCAGATATTCAGCGATTTGAATGGTCACCACTTTTTCTAGGGCTTTGGAGGGGGGGGGAGGATGGGGATTGGTCGGTAGTTGCCAGCGGAGGACCTGTCCCTCCCTTTATGAATGGGCATGACTATGGCTGTTTTCCAAGCAGTGGGAAATTGTCCCAGGCAGAGGGATTGGTTTAGTAGGCTGGTGAGCGGGGCAAGGACTTCATCCAGCACCAGCCTGAGAATACTGGGATCTAGGGATTTGCAGCCAGGACTATTGCCATTTAATGCTTTGATTAGGAGGGGTCTGGCTTCCTGGGCAGATACCTTACGTAGATGGAAGCTGGGAGGGTGGAGGACATGGGGAGGTAGGCTGGGGGGAAGGGTCAAAGAAATTACTGGGGAGGTCAGAGCTAAGGTCAGTGAAGGAGGTGTTAAATCAGTTAGCTATGAAGGCAGGATCGGTGGAGGTAGTGCCATCAATAGTGAGCTGTGATGGGGGAAGGGAGCGTGTTTTTCCATTTAACTGTTTAATGTTGTCCCAGAAAGTCCGGGCAGACCCCAAGGAGGAGGAGGTGAGGGTGGCCTGGTAATAGTCAGCCTTGGCTTTATGGATGACCCAAGAGCACCTGTTCTGGGAAGCATTGTAGGCTTGTGTATCAGCCAGCCAGCCCATTTCAGTGGCAAGGTGCCAGAGGTTAACCCGATTTCTAAGCATTTGTAGTTGGGCAGGGGTAATCCAGGGTGCATTATGTTTTTTAGATCAAATTTTGGTGAAGAGTGCAAAGAGGTCACAGGCCTTGTTGATGGTTTGGGAGAAAAAGGCGAGGGCAGTGTCAGTGTCGGGTGCATGATGAATGGGGACCAGTTAATCTGGGTGAAAAACTGTTTAAGTTTTTTCAGCCCACCAGGGCAGAGGCATCTGTGGAGTGTGGTCTGGGCTTTGGGTTTGGGAGTGGGGGCTGCCCAAAGAAATAGGATAGGGGAGTGGTCACTTAGGGAATCTGGGAGAACCTGGATGTTATGGATTTTTTGGTGGCAGTTGGTGATAATTACGTCCAGCAGGGTACTGGTTCCTCTTTTTGGGTTTAGTCTAGTGGGCTGGGAGATGAGTTGCATCAGGTCTTGGGCAGTGAATGATTCTCAGATCGTGGAAGAAGAGGCACTGACCCAGTTTACATTAAGGTCCCCTATTAGGATTTGTTCTGCCTTGTGGTGGAGAGTGGCCAGATATTCAGTTATAGATACCAGCACTGGGTTCCAGTTCTTTGGGGGAATGTAGGCAGTGGTGAGATAGAGAGGGACCCTGGAGGGGTCAGGAGTGAGTTTGAGGGTAAGGGCCTGGGCCCCATTTACAAGGGTGGGGGCAGGGAGAGCTTGTCCAGTGATTGTGTCCCTGGTGTAGATTGCACAGCCTCCCCCTCATTTGCCTTCTCAGTTCTCCCGGCATAGGGTATAGCCTGGAAGGGAGACAAATGAGTCAGGGGTGGATTTGGACAGCAGATTTCTACCAGGGCTATGATGTCTGGCTGATGTACCTTGGCCCAGCACTGGAGGGCATCACATTTTTCAGTAGGCTGCATATGTTCATGGAGGCTATTCTGAGTCCAATGGGCCTAGCAGGTGGGCTGGAGGGGGCAGGGCCTGGGTTAGGATGTATGATGCCAGGTAGGAGTAGTAAGAAGACCAAGGCTCTGGTCAGGGGGTGGCAGTAAGTCAACTTCTGGGGTGTATACTGGGATGGGGAGGAGGCCATAGTGGAACAAGTAATGGGCAAGGTTCAAAGGGTTGGGAGGGCAAAGATGAGTTGCAACCATGGGGAGCCTGGATAGGCAGTGGGGGGCAGCTAGAGGGTGGGTGCTGTGGGCCAGGGTAAATGGTCAGTGTTGGGTGGGATCGGACTAAGTCAGGGGGAGTTGGGGGTGCTGGGACAAGTGGGCCCGAGAATATGTCTGGCTGATGGGATGTGGGTACTAGCAAGTAAATGAGGGGGAAACATTTGAGGAGAAGGTGTACAAACATAATGCCTACAGTAGCAGCAGTGCCGAAAGGTTCAAGTATCTTGGCTGCCCCTCAGAAAGCATGGTTATCACTTTGGAGTAGTGGTAGGGTCACGGACTCTGGTAGACAGGGTACAAGGTTCAAGAACCTGGTAGGGCAGGTGAAATAGGATCTGGGTGAAAGTGGGGATCCACGTTCTGGGTGACTCAAAGCAGGCTGGAACTGGGCCAAATGGGTGGAAATAGTGACTCCTAGTGGTCACTGAGGGCTAGTGGCATGCTAGGATGAGGGGCTGGTGGTAGGACAGGGGTCAGTATGTAGGGCTAGCTTGGAGGCTGGGTATAGGGGTGAGGTGTGGGCAGAAGCAGAAATGAGAGTAAAGGAGAGAAGTAGTGTATGTGGTAGAGGGGTTGCAGGAAGTAGGAGGAGGAGGAAGTTCAGGTAGTGAAACAGAGGTGTGTAGTCAGAGGGTCCCTCTGGTGGCTGGCAAGTATAACCCCATAAGGGGAAAGTGGGGACTTAGTACAGTGATAGACAGGAAGTGATGTCACAAGAGGGAGACTATATAGGTAGTGACGAGCCTGGGTGGGGCAGTCAATGTGCGCAGTGTGTCAACAGGCTAACCCCCCCTCACAAGGGTGCTCTTGCTGGAGGTAGTTAAATTACCTCTAAGCACCTGGCTGATGTCCTGCTCCAGGAGGGAGCACTGGGTGTGCTGCTTGGTGGTGTCTGGGGGAGGGCTGGGAAATGATTACAGCTGCCACTGGGCTGCTCTCATCTCTCATCTCCCTGAGTGGGGAGGAATAGTTCCTTGCTCTTGGCTAACACCTGGTGAATACAGCTGTTTGCTCCCTGTCACCACCTACAACTGCCATTAGGCCCCCTACCATACCCAACCCCATCTGCCTCTCCCCCCACCATCTTTCTGGTGGTGATCCACAAGGAGCAGGGCCCTATTGCCATGCAGAGACATAGCCATTCTGGTTTTCTCACCTTTGAACGAATTCTGAACATGGTAGGTGCACCCACATGGAGGCGCATGCACCCCAGAACCGACTGCTTCCATCCTCCCTTACATTATATCAGTCCTCGGTCCTACTCTGACACCCAGCCTCCACCGGGTGTCAGCCAAGAGTGAGGAACTGTACCTCCTCAATCGGGGAGATGAAAGCAGCCCAGTGGCAGCTGTAATAATTTCCCAGCCCTCCCCCAGTCAAATTCCATGGCCTGAGCTTGCTCGCAAATTCGAGTCACTGGCATTGTGCGAGGTGTGGCATCCAGTACCTCAACCCTCAACACCACAGGGCTACATGTTTTTCCTTTTTTAAATTTTGTTAAACTTTTTAATTTTTTTGTTTTACAACAGGTAAAGACAAAAATAAAGGAGACAGCAAGACAGATAACATGATGATGATGAGTCTTTTTCTTGAATGAAGGGGTATAGAGAGAAAAGGGCTATTGCCTGGGGACAGATGGTGCACCACAACAATGGAATTCCACCAGTTCCTTCAGGAATGCTCCATTGGCTTTGGAGCACCATCTCCAATATTTGTTTCATTGCCCCACTTCGTGGGAGAGCTACACTATTTTCCCATGCAGCTGTGCCACTTCAGTATAGATGGATGTAAGAAGAGAATCTGAGGCTGGTCTCTCAGGTGACCCCCACAACACTTGACTCTGTCTGCAGCTCCCTCTCCTAGTCCCCTCCATCCCTTTCATGTTCCCATCTGGGACCTGTGCACTGCACGATGACCCACTATGTCACCTCTTCTTGTGTTGACCACCCTGTGGCATGGAAGATGCACTAGCGGTGCCACAACTTACACCCACTTAGCTGTCTATTTCTGTCTCCTCCTCACATGCTCTTCCCACTCATGGCAGTGCCTCACCTTAAGATGGGTGTGCTGCCTACCTGTACCCAAATTGCTGCCCTGTTTCCAATACCAAACAATGGTGTGATGCAAGGTGCATATCATCATCACACTGTTGTTTGTGGGGGTAATCACAAAAATGTCCTAAACAAAGGACTTTTTCTGCTGATGAGGGGAGAAGCCAGATGGTCCCGTGTGGGACTCCTCCTCACGGGGTTCATGTGGAGACACAATAATGGCAGGCCATTGGGTAATGTGTTACAGCAGGCACAGGACATACCAGAGCAGGGTCAACTGATGGTGGAGGTGGTGCTACTGCACACTGTTGCTGGGCTTTGGGGGGGGGATGCTGGCTGTTTCATTTCCCATTTCTCCTTGTGCCAAACCTGGCTACATTAGAAAAATGGGATGGTATATCTCATCTCTGGACAGCATAACCCTCTCCTTGCACTGACTGGTCCCTGTAACTGTACTCCTAGTCTCCTCCATGCCAGTCCCACTCATTTTAAAGTTGGAAAAAAGAGAGTAATGAAAAACAGAGTAAAAGCAAGAAAAACAGAGCAAACAAAAGGGGGGATCTAAAGCAAAATACACTGAAACAACAACTATTAATGCAATCTACATAAAAGGCTAGGTAAATAGAAGATAATAAAAAAGCTGTAAAAGCTGGTTTTTGGTAGGTAAATACACTGACAGCAGCTGATCTGACTTCCTCCACTAACTCACTCAGACTGCAAAATAAAAGTAAGGCTCAGTCTGTAGGCAGAGAAGTAGTATGTGACCTGCAGAAACTCTTTCCATGTGACCTAGAGGCACTTGTTTACCAGAAGCATTGATCTGAGTAAACTCCATCCAAATGCATCCCAGACAGGAAATTGCAAGCAAAGTTGCCAGGCTAAGTTAAAAAATGAGAATGTCCTAGTAAATTGCAAAAAATTGTGATATGATCCATGAAGGTAAAGTTGGTGACTTCACCGGCAAATTAAAACTTCACAACATCTTTACTCCTGGATTGGTCAAACATATTTATTTTGTCCATCTATAATAATATCACATATTTTTTTTTCATTGTTTCTTTAATGTTGGTGAACGTTCTGTTTTCAGCACTTCTGTTTTTAAAAAGTACATGGATTTGAGGATATATATTAGGATATTTTGATTGTCACCACATTTGTCTGTTCATTGTCAATCAGTCAAAAAATCAATCAATCTAACTTTATTTAACCAGGCAGTTACATCATTGAGCAAGCTCATTTTCAAGATGGACCTGGACACAGAGGACACTTTTGCTTATAGTAGACCACACTTCCTACAAAAGTAGGCATCAGTACAAGCAGTTACAATACACAAATTCAGTACTTGAATGAATCAGACATGTAAAGCAAGTACAAATATAAGCATTTAAAGTGCAGTTTATACAGGCTGTAGCCTATAGAGTACAAGAAGAGGGAGGAGGGACATAGAGAAGGGCAGTGGGAAGAAATGGTATCAGACTCATAGTAGAAAGGGAAAATAGAGCAGCCTAATAGAATGAGACCTCCTGCAAAGCTAATTGATGAAAAAGGGGAGGTGGGGAGGAGATGGTTGCCCTAAAGGGATGCTGGCCGACACGGGAAATAGGCAGCCCAGGATTACAGAGGTTAAGGGACTCAGTAGAGTGGGGTAAGGCTTCACCAGAAACAATCACATGCCGTTTTCAGTCCTCTATAGAGCAGCCCCCTAAATATAAAATGGCAGGGCAGC
The DNA here is from genome assembly GCA_016271365.2 of Neoceratodus forsteri. Lineage (NCBI taxonomy): Eukaryota > Metazoa > Chordata > Ceratodontiformes > Ceratodontidae > Neoceratodus > Neoceratodus forsteri. The sequence continues at coordinate 802,509,561 of CM057454.1, forward strand.
TGGGAGATTTTAAGTAATTTTTGCATGTTATTCCAAAGTGCTGGTAAAAACGAGCTAATGGCAATTGAGCCAAGACATGTCCTTGTTTGTGGTAGCTTAAGGAGGGCAAAGGAGGAGTTTATTATTCCATAAGCACCCTTTGAACGTTCAAACAGGTCACAGCTATAGAGTGGTAGTTTGTTGGACAAAGCCCAGAATAGCCACATGAGGGCATTTATTTGCCTCCTCATGGAGAGGGATGGCTAATCTAATGCTTGGTACAATGAGCAGTGACGAGTCTGCAAGGGCAAGTCAGGAAAAAATCTCAATGCACGATGATAGAGTGTATACAGTTTTAGGAGCATGTACTGGGGCAATGGCTGCATAGGAAGTTGTTGTAGTCAAGCAGGGGAAGAAAGGTTGTTTGAACCAGCCACTTTCTAGCTTCCAGTGTGAGTAGGCATCTTATGGGGTAGAAAATACTGATGCGCTGCCTTAGCTTTTTTGTTAACTAGCTTAGATGGACATTAAAGGTGAGTTTGTTATCCAACCAGACTCTCAGATATTTAAATTTATCCACTGGCTCTAGTGGTTCATTAAGGAAGGTAATAATCGGTGGGGTCCCAGGCATCTCCATACTGTGGGATGGAGAGATACTCATAGCTTTGGGGTTTTTTTGCATTTAACAAGAGCTTTAGATTCAGCAGGTTGTGCTTGAGGATGATAAAATCCTGCTTTAGCTCTTTGTACACAATGTCCAAGGAGAGGTTGGTCATGTAGAACATTGTGTCAACTGTGAAGATATGAGTGTTTCTAGCAACCAGGCCAGAATCGATGAGGTTGATGTAGAGCGCGAAGAGGATAGGTCCCAAAATGGAACCTTGCAGAATGCCTCGGAGCAGTAGCTTTAGTGGGGAAAATTCCTTTTGGACTTTAATATGCTGTTTACGATTTGTAAGGTAGCAGCAGAACCACTTTACTGCAGCAGAGGTTAGATCAATGCTACTCAGGGAATCGAGAAGTATGGAATCATCAACCATATCAAATGCCTTGCTGAGGTCAAGGAAGAGTGCATAGATATGTTGTTTACTGTTCAGGGCTTTTAGACAGTCATTTGACACTTTAGCAAGAGCAGACACAATACTGTGCTTGGGTCTGAAACCTGATTGGGCTGGACTGAGGATTTTCTCACAATCCACATACTCACTTGATTGAGAGTTTACAATTTTTTCAAGTAGCTTGGATAAAACAGAAAGCAAAGATATAGTCCTATAGTTGTTCAAGTCAGTGGGGTCTCCTGACTTGAACAGGGGGATAATGTGCACGGTTTTCCAACTTGGCAGCAATTCCCCTTGGGATAACAAGCTGTTAAAGAGATGGGCAATTGGAGCTGCCAGATAATAACAACCTGCTTTTAAGAAAAAGGTTTCAAGCGAATCGGCACTAGCACTCTTTCTGGTGTCCAGCGAGAGGAGCAGGTCCTAGTGTTATGACTATTCATGCTTGCCCAAATAGGACTCTTTATCCTTCTCAGGATTCATTTAAATTGCTCCAGAGGTACCAGCACTCAAATTCTACACAAGGAAGTTTAATGAGCTACTTCATACCTACTGCATTTAATGTTTACGATGTCACTTTCCTCAATCTCATTCCTGTACAGGCCTAGTCCTCAGTCTTACTATAATTGTTCTCAGTACTTTCTTCAGTGTATATAAAAGGTTCCAGACTCTACCTACAGTATATCTGACATACCTGTAGTCATTACATTAGGAGTCTTTTCCAGGTAGTTGGTATAATATATCTGCACTTGTACATTATTAATATGCACAGACCTTTGATAGATCTTGTAATGCCTGTCAGCACCCTTCTTCCTGTCTAATTTATTTTGGGTTGATGAATTATCTTTATTATACACCAAGAGAACTCATTTATGTGAATTTCACTTGTTTGCCCCTTCTAGGCTGCATATCATCCTGTTGGTTTGCTTTATATTTCATTGGTTTAATAAGTAGTCTTTTCTTACCCTTGTAAGTTTGGTTCTGGCTCCATAACTTTTTTCACCCTTATTTAAATAAAATATCATTTCTCTCCCAGTTTGATCTAAGGAGATATACTGGTAATTATACCACATAATATTTCTTGACCTTAATGTCCTAATATAACTATCACTGATAACAGTGCTCCCAGATTGATCTGGTTTATTCCCTGTAAATCCATGGCAAATTTTCTTTGTTCTACTCTAGATTACATTATTTCCCATGGAACTAACTTGCTAGGGTTTGCTGAAAAAAACAGAGCAAGTCTATGGGAACAGTCCCTGTAGATGGCTAATTTTTTCTGTCTAATACATGAATCCCTATAGATCTGGGAAACCTACAATTAATAACTAGGTAAAATAATGAAAGCACTGTAGGTTAATTTGTCATTTATTCCCTCTAAGGGTAGTCATCAATAAGAGAACTTAGTTACGTAAGCAATAATACCCTACAGGGTGGGAGGTATTGGGCCATACCAGACAACCCAGGTGCATAATGAGGCCTGACTCCACAAGTGAAGGGCCTTATAACCCTAGAAGCTCTGATATAGCCCATACCCCCCCACCCCCCACACACCTTAGAGGGCATTATTGCACTTAGAAAATGGGTATTTGCTTTGTTTTTAATGAAAACAGTTTCAAGAATTTAAAGTAAATCAAAAATTAAATGAATATCAATAATATTCTTTGTTGTGAAATAGTCCTGCTACTGTCAAAATTGCCAATAGAGAGTATTGTTCTTTAAACAGCCTTTTCTGCTTTGCTCTTGGTCTACTTGCTTTTCTCTTGTACCCCCTTCCCCTAACTGTGATCCTTTTTGGCTTTCTTTCTGATGTGCTCTATTTTGTTTTTCTCTCCTCCTGCCCCCAAGTAGAGGAGCATTGAGATTTTTTAAATATTAAACGGTACTTATACGAGGACTCGTAACACATTAGTAGTGCGATCTGGACACAAGAATAGCACTACTGCTTTGAGGAAGCATGGTGGTCCTGCAGTTGTGAACAATTGGTACAGTTTTTATTTTTTTTTGGGGGGGAGTACTGTTAGATCCCTCTCCCATGTCCTTCAGCACACTGGCAACAATTTTAATGCACACTATTGACTCTAATTCCCCCTCCCACATCCCGCCCATTCTTCAGTGAAAATAACAGCACCTACTCCTGAGTTCTATTAATGGATATTAGTGGAGAGCTTTGAGAAATCGAGTGACAGAGAGGATGTCATTCATGACTGGAGTGGAGATGACGGGTGAAGCAGAGGGAAAGGATGTATAGTCACAATTAAAAAAGAGATAAGGAGGTTATCTTCTGTGAAGAGGGGTGGAGCTGGATAAACTGTCTCTAGTAGCACTTAACATGTGAAGTGAAAGTGCTATGAGTATAAACTACAAAAACTGTTGTTATTCAGTAAGATGTTGCTCAAAATTTTTAAAAAGGTAATAATGTGTGCCGGATCTATGTGATAACAGTGATCGCTGATGGGTGATCGCCGTTAGGGTGATGGCACATTGATGTGTTACACGAGGTCCCTGCACCATTACTGGTACCCCACAGAGGTACACTGTGGACTGCTAGTGCTTAGGCATATGTTATACTAACATATAGGGCTAAGGGTATCTACCGTACAAGAGTAGATGTCAGGATATGTATGCATACTACTGTTATACACTTTCCTTTCTAATGCATATACATTTTCTATGTATTTTCTATGCACTTCTCACTTGCAAGATGTTAGGACATCTGTGTCCTTGTAATGATTATGATATATAAGTCGACATTGCTACCTTTTGATGATTTGTACTACTACACTGATTTGAGTAAGAACTGTAAGAACTGTACTCTTTTGTTTCACAAAGTGATGACTTCTACAAAATTGTATAATGTTATCTTGGACTGTGGACCCACCTCTAATTTAACCAGTAGGGCTCATCTCCGTAGCTAGAAATGTTTCTGTCTTACAGTAACCATAATAATTATCATAGGTATATAATGTGAGATGCTGAGTCTTATACCTCGGAGACCACAAGAGACATGAAGAAACCTCGAGGTATAGGGAATGCTTAGCATTGGCTTCCGGTTCGTATTGGTAAGAACTGCTTTGGGCAACTGTGATTTATCCTTTTGGTAGTAATAAACAAGTTTATTACTCTTATGCAATGTTTCTGTGATTCTTGCATTCCCAATATTGGCAAGAACTTGAGAGTGAGGTTTAGACCTCCTGACAGCCAGAAAAATATTTCAGTGATGTACTCCCCAGCGCACAGCAAAATGGCACTGGGGAGTTGAGATTTTTAGTTTTATGTGGGGGGACTGTGCCCCTTGCAGCCCCTCCTTAAGGATTCTCAATTCAGGGGGTTACATGTGGGGTGAAAACATGGCACAATAAAAATTTTTTGGGCCAGGTATACAAAAGTGCCTATGCCCAGACCTGAACTCAGCACCATTCCCACCGCAGTCTGGCAGCAGCTCAGCAGCTCACTGTGGTGCCACCCCCTACAGCCCCCACCCCTCCCACCCCACAGTCGGCATGTTAGCTCCCCTCACGTGCGTGGAGCATGTAGCGACAGGAGATCACTATTTCATGCATCCCCCCATCCGATCCCCCACCCTCCCCAGTTGACATGATGACAGGTGCTGTGACTGAGTCACTGTTATGGTAGGCACCCAATCGCGGTTGCCAAAGTCATGGGATGCCATGTGGGCCACATGTGATTTTTTTCCTAAAAGGATTCTACTATTTCTGGAGACAGGGGATGCTGTATCTCAAAGTCAGACAAAAGGTCATTTAGCAGTGTGGCAGGCTGCAGTTTTTGGCCTATCCTGCGACCCAATGTTTTTATCAGCTTTGCAAAGCTTTTATTAGTCCACTGAATTATACTTACCCTATTTTCTTTTTTCATTGGTAGCGCTCATCCGTTACAGTGAGCACTCCCATTTGGTTAAAACCTGCGGCAGTTTTTCAGTCACAGGCGCTTTTTCAAAAGGCAGTCAGTGTAGTGGAAGGGTGCTTTGTTTGCCTTTTCATGAGATTACCTGCTTCTGTCATCCTATGAGAAGCCTTCTGTCTGGCAAGGAATTTAGTTTGATGAGTCGAGAATAATATCCATTCATCAGAGGAGTATTGATTGTTGGAGGTCGTGAGTGTTGGCAGGTTTGTTTTTGCTGGATTTTCCCTGAAGCGAGAGCTTGTTGGGAGTCCTGCTATTTCAATTACTGTTGGAAGATTTGAACTTTGGATGCTGGGTTCCTTGGTGTGGGGGGGGGATGTGTGTGGCCTCAAGTGGTGGACATTTACTGCAGGAACCCCTTGCTGGAGGGTGGGGAGGCCCTGCAGGAAAGGGGTCTGGCCAGGTGGTTGTCGGAGGATGACCGGGGTAATCAGATCATAATTCCCCAGATTTTCACAGGGCTGTGGCAGCTTCCTCCCTCCCTCCATTAACTGGGGTCTCAGCTGTGCCATCAATGTTATTGCCAATGCTACTACTGGTCTGTTGACATTTGCTGATGTGGTTGACCCATGGAGCTGGCTGAGTGGCTGGTTTGGGTTGGGTAGCCCCCCCGGTAGGGAACCAGGGATTCTATGACTGGAGAGTGGTAAGACCCTGGTTCCTGAAGGAGTGCCTTAATTGGTGGCCAGTGGGCTTCCTTTTGGGAGCTTTGATTTTTTGGGGGGATAGCCCTCCCAGGCCGTGGTCATTTGGCAAGACTCCAATTGCAGGTTCATTTTTTGGCTGGACTTGCTCCTTTCATGGACTGTGGTTAAAGAGCTGCCCCTCTAAAATAGATTGACTGCTTCACCTCTGTCTGTTAATTTGAGGGGAGGTAGTGAGAGAGCCTCCATATAAGTGGTGTTGTACAAACTTTCCAGTTTGAAAATCTGCCCGAGTGGTAGACTAGTGTTTTTCTTCAGACATTTATAACTTATGCTTGTTGGGGGTGAGAGCAGATGAGCTCAGTCTTATATTAAAAAACAGCAATATAGACATCTGTGGGGTGACTGAGACTTGGTTCACTGAAGAACAGTGGGGGCAAAACATTCAGGGATACACACTATTTAATATGAATCGCGTACATTCTAGAGGGGGAAGGGTTGCAGTGTACGTTAAAGAGGGAATAACCTGTCATGAAGTGTACACTGATATACCGATCCCAAAAAGTATTGAATGTGTCTGGGTCAATCTAACATTTGAACAGGAAGCTATAACATTAGGACTCTGCTATAGTCCACCTTCTTTAGATAAGAAAAGTAATTATTCCTTTTTGGACTATTTACAAAAGATGAACCACCTTGATAATATTATATTAATGGGTGATTTTAATTATCCAGGAATCAACTGGGATACTTTATTGGGCTCTTGTTACCAGGAAACTAAATTCCTGCAACCAATTATATCCTTGGGTCTGGAACAACTAGTACATGGCCCCACAAGGAAAGAAAATATTCTCGACTTAATACTTATTAACATCTGTGACCAGGCAGAAATTCTCATAATTTTGGCACCTTTGGCCGACAGTGATTATTTCATGGTACTATGGACAATAAACTATTATGAGGTGGCCATTAAAGGTAGAACTAAAATGAGAAACTACTCGAAGGCTAATTATAATGAAATAAAATCATAACTAAGTGACTGGAATTGGCAACAGGAGCTGAATGAACTTCATGCTAAGCATAAATGGTATAAAATTAAAGAAAAACTGTGTTACTGTGTCAATAACTGGGTACCAGTATGTAAAAAAATATCATAATCATAGAAGGCTCCCTCCTTGGTTCTCATTTAAGATCAAAAAACTTATGAGGTCAAAAAAAAGGGCCTTTAATAAATACAAAAATCAGAGAATGGACATCAATTGGAAAAGGTTGAAACAAAAGGCAATTAAAACAAAACTAGCAATCAGAAAGGCAAAAAAAAAGGAATATAAATTAGCAACAATAAATAAAGATGATAAAAACAGTTTTTCAATTATATTAGTTCAATGAGAAATAATTCATCCAAAGTTGGTCCATTATTGAGTGATGATAATTTAATATTTGATGAACAGCGTATAGCAACTGAATTTAATAGATACTTTACTAGTATTTACAAAACTAAGAAGAGAGTAATTAGTAAGGATTATACTTCAGTAGAATGCTTAGAAGAATTTACAGTTCCTGAAGTTTTTCAGCTATAAACTCATTTAAATCCTCACCATCAGCAGGAACAGACAGTATCCCCTTTATTTTCTTAAAGGAAATTTCATATGAAATGGTAGGCGCCCTTACCCTAATGTTTAATAAATCCTTCAAAACTGGTGATGTCATGGATGAATGGAAAGAAGCCTTGGTTATCCCCAGTCATAAGGGAGGGGTAAAACAGAAGGTGGAGCATTATAGACCCATTAGTTTGACATCCTGTATAGGAAAGGTCATGGAAAAACTTTTAATGTATAAAATAAATAAACACATAGCAAGAAATGGATTGTTGGACATAATTCAGTACGGTTGCTTCAGGTAGATCACGTCAAAATAACTTGATCAACTTTTGAACCTATTAGAACAGCACTGGATTCAGGACTTCCCGTGGATGTTGTCTTTTTGGACTATGAAAAGGCATTTGATTCAGTGTCCCATAAAATTTTGATTGAATGTCTTATGAATATTGGTTTGCATGAAAATATAGTTAGGTGGATTTCAGTATGGTTAACAAATAGAAAACAACAAGTCAATATTAGGGGTTTTACATCAACCTGGAGCATAGTTACTAGTGGGGTACCACAGGGGTTGGTATTGGGCCTAATTTTGTTTAACATCCTCATTTCCAGCAATGAATAATGAATGGGGTGTATGAACAATACGCTGATGACGCCAAGTTAGGGTGTATAGTAAATGATTATTCATCTGCCTCTACATTACAGGAGAGTCTGAATAACTTTTCCAATTGGGTAAAAGAACATAAACTAATCTTTAATACTTCAAAATGTAAAGTAATGCACTTCGGTAAAAACAATAGGTTTATCAACTATTCTATGGATAACATTATATTGAGCAAGGTAACCTCTGAAAAGGACTTAGGTGTTTATATTACAAACAAACTGAAATTCTCTGAGCATATTAATAAAACCACTCAAAAATGTCAGAGACTAATTACTCGCCTCTTGAAAAATATTAAATCAAGGGAACCAGAAGTGCTAATTCCTATTTATTGTAGCGTAGTCAGAACAAATCTTGACTATTGCTCTTCATTTTGTGCTCCAACTTTGATAAAGGACAAGGTATTAGTCAAAAAGGTACAGCGGAGATTTACGAGATATGTCTATAACTGCAGAACATTATCATATAACAATAGATTGAAAAACTAGAAACTGTACTCCCTAGAATATCAATCTTTAAGGGGGGATCTATATTTAATTTATGAAGCTTCACGAGACATAGCTTTGTCTGAATCTATATGTTTGGAATGGCAGCTTAAGATGAATAATACCAGATCTCATAAATTAAAGTTAAAATCAATCACTAACAGTACAACAAGTAGGAACCATTTACTTACTCACAGAATAGTGCCGATCTGGAATTCACTACCATTTGAAGAGGTATATAGTAGTACTTTTCAGTTATTCAAAAAAAAGCCTGATCTTTATATGGGTGATAGTAAATATGATTTCCACCCAAGCTAAGGGTGACAAGTTCATTATGGGCTAGTCACCCGAGCTCTGCAAACCTATGAACCTATGAACCTATGAGCAGCCTGATTAAAGATTGAACTTGTCTTTACATACACCTTTTATCTTCTGTCTGAACTAAGGGAGAGTTTAGTAGTAACTGTTTGAGGAGTTATTTTATTTAGGTTGGGGTTATTGGAGTTTTTATTTATTGTGGGTGGGTGTACAGTTTATTTTGGGAACTGTGGATTGGAGCTTTGGCCTTTACCAGCATGTGTTTGCAGGCTGCTCTCCCTGTCAGGCACTTCTCCCCTTCTGAGCTCCGGGACCTCCATCCTTTTAGTTGTCCTCCATTACCCGCAGCAGTCTATGGATCGTGCAGGGTGTTGGGGATTGTGGGTAGAAGGTGGAGGGGTGGGGGCCTTGGACCTGGGACTGGGAGAGAGTAGAGAGGCTGGATTACATTAGTGAGGACCAGGAGATGCCCTGGGGTGAAATAGAATCCTGAATGAGGTCCACCTTGTCTGATGCCCATACCTAAGGGCTCAGGTTAATTGGGCTGGTCACTAGGCCTGGCCCCAGTGTCTCATCTGCCTGCATGGTGTTGTGCAATGCCAGATCTGTTAAAAACAAAATAGCCATTATATCTGACTCATATAGACTCAATTAATAGACTATTGATGAGAATACTGGTATATTTTTATGGCAGGGTCGGATGGTTCTGATACATCAGTGATCAACCGTGCAGGGGTGTAGCAATTTTTTTAAATTGAATTTAAACCTTGTAGATGTGCCAGTTACAGAGTCAGATCTCAAGTGTGCTGGGTCATGTGTGTGGCGCAGAATCATTCTCATCTACGTCCACCCAGAGCAGAGAAGTTGTTCCTGCAGGAAGTCTTTGATTTTGTTGTTGGCATGGTATTGGAGTCCCCCAGATTGATGGTTCTGGGTGACTTCAATGCTTGGGTAGATGACGAACTCTTGCCATTTGTTCAGGACTTCCTCTGACTTATGATTTCATTGGGCTTCACAGAGGCGGTTGCCTCTGTGACTCACAGTCAAGGTCATTAGTTGGACCTGATTTTCTGCCTGGGGATGGAGGCTTCTGACTTGATGGTGGAACTGGTTGGAAGGTCCAGTCACCACACTGTAAGGTTCAGTCTCCTTGCTCCATCCTATAGACCTGCCCCTGTGGAGATGGTCTAATACTGCCCTTTGCAGGGAGTGACCCCAGGAGGTCTTTTGGTGAGTTGGACCTATTGGGACTACTGGGTGCAAGCAAGGGTCCTGAGAATCTGCTACAGGCCTATAATTGGGCAGTGGTGAGGGATTTGGACACCCTGGCTCCAGTCCGTGTTCACCCTCTCACCCTTTGCCCTCAGTCCTCCTGGTTTGATGGGGCCTGGAGGGAACTGAGGCGAGTGGGGCAAAGGTTAGAACACAGCTGGCAGAGATCTGGCCAGGAAGCTGACATACTTAAACTGATGGAACACTGTACTAACATACTAAAATGCCAGTAGAATAGGCGTAACTGTCTTTAGTGTCTGCTTGTTTGGTCAGCCCCCACCCTGGGAGCTGACCTTGCTGCCCCCCTTTCCCTCTCTGGCTTCTCCCTTCCTAGTCCCGAATATTCTCACTGCACTGGTTTTTGCTTCCAGAACCCTTCTCCTGTACCTGTCCCACCCCCTCTTGAACCCCTCCACCATTTCTGCCTCCACCAGTCACCTGGGCAGTGCATTCCATGGCTCCACCACCCTTTCAGTGAAGTAGCACCTCCTCCTTTCTCCCCTGAATCTCCCTCCAGCTTCCACCCATGCCCTCTAGTTGCTCCCCCCTCTTTCCTTCGGAACACCCGGACTGATCTTCCCCTATTTACCCCCATCATGTACCTGAAGACCTCTATCATGTCCCCTCGGTCCCTTCTCTCTTCCAATTTGTTCTTATTTAGCTCTTCAAGCCTCTCCCCATACGGCCTATCCCCCAATCCCCAAATCATTTTGGTTGGTCTCCTCTGGACCCTCTCCGGGAATTCAATGTCTCTCTTTAAATGTGGCCTCCAAAACTGCACAAAGTACTCGAGGTGCAGCCTCACCAAGCAGTTATACAGTGGGAGTATCACTTCCCTCCTTCTGGAAGTGAGCCCCCTAGCGATGCATCCAAGCATCCTGTTGGCCTTTGCCACTGCCCTCCTACAAGTCTCTGAGTTGTTCATCTTGACATCAACCACCACCCCCAGGTTCCTCTCAGCCATCATGACTTGTAGCATCCCCCCCCAGGGTGTACACTATACAGACTATCAGTCAGCAATCTCCCATAAGAAGGCAGAATTCCTGTCCAGGGAGATTGCTGCAGAATCAACCAGCTCAGCTCTTTTGAACTGTGGACAACCTGTGCAGTCCAGCCTCTCTGCAAGTTTGTAAAGCATTTTCTCAAAAGTGTGAGGAGTTTGCTCACTTCTTTGCTGATAAGGTTGCTGACATCAGGTCTGAGATCCGCTTAGCATGCTCTATGGTGGGGGATGGTGGTCGGTGGTGTAGCTTCTTTGGTTTTGTTGGATGGAGTTTGAATGGTCAAAATTGTGGATGTCATGCAGATTCTCCAGGGTATGAGCCCAACTTGCTGTAGTTCGGACCTGGACCCCACGCACCTTTTATTAAGCTGTATTGATGTCATCGACCCAGTCCTTGTGGAGATAGTTGGGTGTTCACTGGAGCTGGTGAGTTCCTTGCTCCCTGAAAAAGCTGTGGCAACTCCTTCTCAAGAAATCTTCACTAGACCCTAGACTGCCCTGTTAACTACAGACTAGTCTCTAATCTTCCCTTTGTGGGAAATGTTATTGAGAAAGTCATGGCGTTGCAGTTGGAGAACCATCTTACCATCCATGACATTTATAATCCTCTCCAGTCTGGCTTTCATAAAAGGCATAGCACAGAGACCACATTGGCTCAGGTACTCAATGATCTCCTGATTTCAGAGATCAGAAATGCCGCCTCCATCTTGGTATTCAGAGATATCTCTTCAGTCTTTGACACAGGGACCATGGGGGTGCTACTTAATGCCTGCATGTCTCTGTGGTCTGTCTGGTACAGTCCTCAGATGGTTCCATTCTTTCCTCACTGGCAGATCACAGACAGTGGTCTTGGGGATTTATTCCTCTGAGCCATTCTCTCTGCCTTGTGGGGTGACGCAGGGTTCCATACTGTCCCCCATGTTGTTCGCAGGTGTACATGCTGCCATTAGGAGACATCGGGAGGCAGTATGGGTTGGGTTTTCACTGTTATGCAGATGATACACAGCTCTACCTATCCTTTGTGCCCAACCAGGGTAGTGCGCTGTCAGTGTTTAACAATGCCTTGCAAAAATCCAGGACTGGATAAATACCAGCTGGCTAAAACTGAATTCTGACAAGACTGAGGTGTTAGTAGTGGATCCTGGTTACTGGATAGTGGGATCGGTGATAGAATGTCCACCAGGGCTTAGGTTTGGGGGTGTCCAGCTGCTGACCTCTGAATGGGTGCCATATCTGGGGGTAATACTTGACAACAGTCTGACACTTCATTCTCAGGTGTTGGGCATGGTTAAGTCCTCTTTTTACCATCTGAGGAATACCACCTGGATTAAGCATCTAGTTCCATCTGGCAACCTTCTAACTTTGATCCACGCCTCAGTGATCTCACACCAGTACTACTGTAACTCCCTTTACCTAGGCCTTCCAGGGGTTGATATCTGTCACCTGCAGCTGGTGCAGAACGCTGTGGCCAAGTTGTTTTCTGGATCATCTCAATCCAGCCATTTTACACCTATGCTGTGTGAACTGCACTGGCTGCCAATTCAGTGGCGGATCACCTTCAAGGTCAGCTTACTAATCTACAAAACCCTACACAGACAGGGACTGAGCCACCTGCAATATCTCCTGCATCCTTACTGCCCCCTCCAACTGCTCCGCTTACATTTACCACCTTTAAAGAAGTCCAAAGTGGGACATTTCTTACTGTAACATGATTTTTCGCAGGACAGTACGTAACCTCGACCAATGCAACAGACTTGTTTTTTATATATAATCAGTATAAAAGCAATGCATTGTAGTTTCTTAGTTGCTTCTATTGCTGAGGCAGTATAGCGTAGTGGTTTAAGGCTCTGAGCTGCAAATCTGGTGATATCTAGCAGACCAAACCTGGGTTTGAATCCCACAGCTTCCACTTGCATACTGTGTGACTCTGAGCAAGTCATTTAACTTCCCTGTGCTCCCAGGTCGCTTCCTGTAAAAGCTTTCAGCTTTGTGTAAGTACTCCTGGTTAAACAACTAAAAAATAAATAATGTTTAGGTAGTTTAGTTAAGGTATTGTAGTTTTCTGCAATATTTAGTGAAAAGTTATAAAATATTTTTTCTACTGTAAAATCAGGACATATGGTATTTTTCATGTTTTTTTTGCAGGACACAACTGCTCAAATCAGGACTGTCATGCAGAAATCAGGACAGGTGTTAACCCTCGCTCTGCTTGGCTGATGAGGGATTGCTGGAGATTCCCAGGGTATGGTTAAAAACTTGGATAATGGGCATTTTCATTTGTAGCCCCAACCCTGTGAAATTCTCTACCTTGTTGGATATGAGAGTGCCTGACAGTGGAGAGCTTTGAAACTGCTTTGAAAACTTATTTATTTGGACTCGCTTTTGGAGATATTCTTTAATTTATGTCAGATTATTGCAGTTGTGTTTTGTATTTATTGATGGATGTCTGATTTTAGAATTTTATGTTTTTAATTTTTGTTTTATGGATTGTACAGCACTTTGATACCCTGCGAAGAGCACTTGATAAATAAAGTTATTATTATTATTATTAAAAGCAATGACTGCATTTTCAAACTGAAAATTCAATGGGCACACTTATATTAGGAAATAATCAGGCAGACAGAGACTGGGACTCATTGTTTCCCATTCTCTTGTGACTGATTCTGGGCCAGTAAGTTGGTAGTATTCTCCAATTAGAAAACAGAATTCTCCTGCCCATTTTCTAACTGTAAGCAATCAATATTCTATATAAAGTGTATGTCATGTATGCCATCCCCAGAAATAGGTATTCAATAACCAGGTTAATACACAAAATATAAAACATTGTTCTAGATACAGATATGAGAAATTATTATAATCAGTTGTAATATTCTAAATATAACCTGAAGTGCAGAGTATGACCTGAATGGTAGTTAATTTCAGAGGTATCCTTTGTTTAGATCCATCAACATAATCCACAAACAAGCATTCGCCAATGCCGAATGTTGGCTTGCTGGCATTGGCATTGGTAGTGCAGGAGCTAGACAGATGCATCATAGGAATGGCAGTGAAGTATTGAACTGATGCCAACCCACCCCCACCCTGTAGAGAGTGACAAGCATTAGGGTGTCCCTTTGGGTGTTTGGTAGTGCAGTGCGGGAAAACATGTCGGGCAGGATGTGAGAAATGACAGCTGCACAGTTCATAAGAAGGTGTAAAAAAATGCCAGTGTTGAAAATGTGGTGTGTAAATATACCAAATTTGCTGAAGCTACTAAGTGTGTGAATGGGAAATATGCAATGCACGCTTACAACACTGTCATTTATAGGCGTTAGAACCAAATTTTCAACATAGGCATTTTAGTACCTCTGCTCATGTACAGTGTCACTGTTATTTCCTCAAAGTGTCTCAAGAGTGATTTACTTTGCGACCATGCTATTCTGCTGGAGTGCGAAAACACATTTTGGGGCAATGATATGTCAAATGACGGCTGTACTGTTCATCAAGAGGTTTGTAAAAATGGCAATGGTGAAAATCCAGACTGAAAATATCACAAATGTATGATGGTACAAGTGTGCATGCAATCTGCCAACGCATGCTCATAACACAGTTATTTTATGGAGTATCATCACCAAATTTTCAACATAGGCATTTTAGGTCCTCTGCTCATGAACTGTGTCACTGTCATTTTCATAATCTGGCCCAAACACTGATTTCCCACAGCAACTGTGCTATTGTGCGCCGAAGTGCGGAAACACATTTCGGGCAGGATGTGAAAATGACAGCTGTACTGTTCACAAGGAGGTGTACAAAAATGACAATGCTGAAAATCCGGCAGTAAAATATTGTGAATGCGTGAAGTTACGAGCCTGCGTAGCAACTGTGCAACGCACGCTCATAAAACAGGGATTTGTTGGATTTTTTCCACCAAATTTGGAACTTAGGCTTTTTAAGAGGGCACCTCATGAACACCACCACTGTCATTTTGTTAATGGGTCCGAAAAGGTGATTTCGCACAGTGGCTGCGAAATCACCTTTCTAGGCCAATAAACACCATGACAGTGACAGAATTCATGAGGAGGGGCCCTAAAAAACCTATGTTGAAAATTTGGTGCAAAAATTCCCAAAAATGTCTGAGATATGCAACAAAGTTGAAAAAACCCTATCTAGCCCATTATACAGCTTACCAGCATTTCCTCAGTTCAGCTGTTGGCTTTGAAGAGTGCAGATGTGTTCCTGGTCCACCGATGATCGCCGCGCCGAGTCCGGAGGTATGGGGTGAGGGGGTGTGGAGAGGCAGGGTGCGCAGGGTGGGTGCGGTTGTGGGAGGGGGGGAGGGAGAAGGCCGACTGCTTTAATTTACAGGTAAAAAAAAGATGACGTGGACGCTTGCCACGCTGGGGTGGGATCCCAGCATGGCAGAAGGATAGCTGGGGGCGGAGCTGACGGAGGATTAGGCACCCTCTGGCCATGGGATCAGTTGCCATGCTGGGGTGGGCTCCCAGCGTGGCACCTGTACTGGGGACGGCATAGTAAAGTGGCATAGCACTTAGGTTAAAGTGCCGCTGTACGACGGTGCTTGTCTCGGACCGCAGCGGCACTTTGTTTTGAAGTTTTGTCCACTTTACATAATGTTGGTGTCAGCACTAGCATGCTGGCTTATTGGGGAATGAGGGATGCACCTATTGATGCATGCCCTGCATTCGCCCAACAGCAGCCGCGCCTCCAAAGCTGCACTCTCCCAATATGTTGACTGCTGCGCAAGCGCGGCAAGCCAACATAAAAAGTTACTGGATATGGATCTCTTAGTAGCATGGAATGTTGTTATCTCATTGTTCCTCTCTTCCTTTTTTTTGGTCCCTTCATGGCAGTTGTGCCATTTGTCCAAAGATGTAAAGGTTTCTGCACCTTCAGTCAGGACTTGTATTTGGCAATCAACAGACCTCAGTCCCCAAGAGGATATTCCACATGTTGTTGTCTGCTCTTTACGGATGTCCACACCTCATTCTGATATATCTGAGCTCATACATTCACTTCTTTTCTTTGGGGAGGGCAAGTTGACCAATTAAAAAAAGTAAGAGAACATATTTAGAGTTTAAAAAGAGAAAGCATGATAGACAAGTAGGTAAGGAGGTACAGCCCTGTACTGTTTGCATTAGAAACATAGAAACATAGACTTTGACGGCAGATAAGGACCACTTGGCCCACCCAGTCTGCCCATTTCCCTACCTACTGGATAAGCTGCAGATTCTAGTTAACCAACAGCCTATTTCCTGCAACCCCCCACTATAATTGCCTTATGTCTGTCCCATGCATGTTTGAATTCCTCCACTGTTTTAGATCCCACAACCTCTCCAGGAAGGCGGTTCTATGCGTCCACCACTCTCTCTGTGAAAAAGAATTTCCTCACATTACCCCTGAGCCGTCCCCCTCTAACTTTAAATTGTGCCCCCTTGTTCTTACACATCTCTTTTTCTGAAAGATGCTACCCTCCTGGACTTTGTTGATTCCCTTGAGGTACTTAAAAGTTTCTATCATGTCCCCCTGTCCCTCCTTTCATTAAGGGTATACATATTAAGCTCTCTCAGTCTCTCTTCATATGGTTTCTGATGTAGACCCTGCACCATTTTAGTTGCCCTCCTCTGGACTGCTTCCATCCTGTCTATGTCCTTGCGTAGATGAGGTCTCCAAAACTGCACGCAGTACTCCAGATGGGGTCTCACCAACTGTCTGTATAGAGGGATAACCACTTCCCTTTTTCTATTTGTGATGCCCCTCCCTATGCATCCCAGTATCCCCCTGGCTTTCCCTACTGACTTCTCACATTGCATACCCAACTTTAGGTCATCTGATATGACTACATCCAGATCCCTTTCCATTATTGTTGTTGTTAGTACCTCCCCTGCTATTGTGTACTCTTCTCCTGGATTTTTATTTCCCAGGGGCATTACTTTGCACTTCTTTGCATTGAATCTAAGTTGCCATATGTCTGACCATTCCTCCAACCTTGCCAAGTCCCTTCTCATCCTTTCTACCCCCTTGTGTATCAACTCTGTTACAGATCTTTGTGTCATCCACAAAGAGGCATACCTTTCCTTCCAGACCCTCTGCAATGTCACCTATAAAGACGTTAAAGAGGACTGGACCCAGTACTGAGCCCTGAGGTACTCCACTAGTAACCCCCCTTTCTTCAGAATGTGTTCCATTCACTATTACCTTATGTGTCCTGTTGTGCAGCCAGTTTTCTACTCAGGCTACCACCCTGGGACCCACTCCCAGGCTGGCAAACTTGATTATTAATCTTTAAAGTAGACTGTGTCAAATGTCTTGCTAAAGTCTAGGTAGGCATTAGCCTGTGTTCTGAAATTAACCAGTATCCCTTATCCTATATTTAAAATCTTCTGGTTTATTTCAATACAGAAAGCAGCTATACAATCTATGCTCATGTTTTAGTTGTTTAATTGTTTATTCCATTTCTAAGAGTAATGTACAGTAATGCCAGGCAGAATGAAATGCAGTACCTTAAAGTATTAGAGGATGTAACTGTAGAGAGCTGCAGTTTGCTGCAGGGAACAATGTAATTCAATGACATTTGTGCCCTTTTGTCATGCACTATTTTTGTGACATGTCATTTACTGCAAGGTACTATGTCACATTGTTGCTGTCACTTCTGTACTTGTACAAACTTACTAAACATTTTAGACTAAATGGGACATGCTACTTGAATTAATCTGGAGACTTGTTACGACTAGTACTCTACAGCTGTAGTACAGCACCCTGTCTAAATGTGTTCTAATTTTAAAAGTCTAGTAGGTATAAACTATTTATGTAAAGACAAAAAAAAACAATAATAATGTTAAACATAAAGCAAATGCAGTGAACAACATAAAACAATTGTGGCTAATTAAGTGATTGACAAGTTTACTGTTTGTTGTTAGTGTTGTCTATAAAAAGTCTGTAGAATCTGTAAATACCATAATTTATAAGGTGATATAGCCTATGATCTTACTATAAATCTGTGATATATATATATATCTATATATATATAGATATATATATATATATATATGTCATATTATTCAATGTATACAGTATGTTAATTTAGTTAAGGCTATGGTTATTTATTTTTGACTCATCTATAAACTGTATCTTGATAATTTTATATTTTATTTTTATTATCTTATTTATTGCATATTGTTGCTTTGTCTTACTGCTACCTCCCCCCCAACCTGGATACATGCCAATTTGTTCCAGCCAATGTGCTCAGCAGCACATTGTGCTATACTATTAACTCCTGCATCAATTAGCCCCCTCTAAAAATAATTCCTGGAAAATTCACCACCATTATAAATTTAATAAAATAAACTCGGGGGTACAACTCAGGAATGAATTGTGCGGTGAGCTAACTGATGCCAGAGCTAATAGCCTGGTGTGTGTTGTCGTAGATCACATTGACTGGAGCGACTTGATGTGTCACCTCACCCTGCCCCCAGGATTCATCTGGAAATG
Organism: Neoceratodus forsteri; assembly: GCA_016271365.2. Lineage (NCBI taxonomy): Eukaryota > Metazoa > Chordata > Ceratodontiformes > Ceratodontidae > Neoceratodus > Neoceratodus forsteri. The sequence goes on from CM057454.1 coordinate 802,527,991, forward strand.
AGTTATCAGCACAGTATCTTTTTCCTGGAAAAACTTTTGAAATAATTAAAATAAATAAATATGTGAGACACTATAATTACATAATTTGCGTTCATAGAGTTCACATACACTAACTAATTTGTAATACTATTGAATAGTCATACATTAAATTCCAGTTAATTGTGCTTTACTGGCAAAGCAAACTTAAACAAGAATTTGTCAATGCGAATGTTGTCTCATTGGCATTGGCATTGATAGTCAGGAGTTAAAGATGCATAAAAGGAATGGCAGTGAAGTATTGAACTGATGCAACCCACCCCACCCTGCAGAAAATGACAGGTGTTGGGGTGTGCCTTTGGGTCATCAGCTATAATGCTCATGCCATTTGACCTTACCCTACCCGATAGACACTGAAAAGTGTCCTGGTGTGCTTTGGGGTCTTTGGGCCTTATACATACCCCATTCCATAAGGAAATACACGGAGATGGGTGCAATATATGAGAATGGGGTGACCTTTGGGGCTGAACACTCCAAGGCACACCTCGATGCCAGTCACTGGCTGCAGGGTGGGGAAGGGGTGGAATGACATGACCATTACAGCCTATGATCCCAAGTCACACCCCTGATGCCTGTCAGTCTCTACAGGGTGGAGCATTACAGCTAGAAACCCTAACACCATAGGCATTTGCTGGTATTTTCACTCCAAAGTTTCAACATGGGCTTTTTGTGACCCCACCTCATGAAGAGTGGCACTATCAGTTTGTTAGCCGAAAGGTGATTTTGCACAGTGACTGTGCCATTTGGCGACACAGGTATGAAAACACATTTTGGGCAGGATATGAAAAATTACAACTGTATTGTTCATGAGGAGGTGTAAAAAATGGCAACCATTGAAAATCTGGAGTGAAATATGAAAAATTGGTGATCATGAGGCGTGCAGACACTACTGGCAGCATCCATAGCCCAATTATTTATAGGATTTTTTAACCACATTTTCAACATAGGCATTTAGGTACTTCACCTCATGAACAGTGGCACTGTGATTTTGTTAATCTGTTGCAAAGTTGATTTTCCACAGTAAGCATGCCATTGTGCGCCACAGGTGCGAAAACACATTTTGGGCAGGATGTGAAAAATGACATCTATACTGATCTTAAGGAGGTGTGAAAAAATGGTTATGTTGAAAATCTGGAGTGAAAATATAAAAAAGTGTTGAAGTTTTGAGCGTGCATGCAATGCACGCTTGTAGCGCAGTCATTTTTTTGAATTTTTTCACCAAATTTGCAACATGGGCTTTTTGGACCCCACTTCATGAACAGTGGCACTGTTGTTTCTTTACTCAGTCCCAAAAGGTGATTCCGTGCAATGACTGTGAAATCACCTTTTGGGACCAAGTAACAAGATGACAGTGCATGTGTTCATTAGATGGTGTCCCAAAAACCCCATGTTGAAAATCTGATACCAAAATTCCACAAACTGGCTGAGATATCCACCTAAGTTGCAACCCCCCCTCCTTGCTTGTCATCATAAAGCGTATCGTATTTTGTTCAGTTCCCCGTCGGCTTTTGAAGAGTTCAGACGTGTTCCCGCTCCACAGAAGATCAGAGCGCTGGCCCTCTGGAGGTAAGTATGGGATGGGGGGTGTGAAAGGTAGCTTGCACAGAGGGTGGGTGCGGGTTAGGGAGGTACCGGCAGGATATCGAGGACCATTTTTTTCCACAGGTAAAAAAGACTTTGGACTGTTTTCTTTATTTACAAGTAAAAAATTATTTGGGGCACACTGGGGTGGTCTCCAAGTGTGCAACAAGTTTGGGGGGGACATGATGTCGATGGGTACAGGGCTCTCCTGTCGGCAAACACACTTTACTGGGGGGGGGCATTCCGACATGGGGATTAGGAATACGCAGTGTCACCTTTGTGGGGATTGTGTGGCTGGTGGTGGGAGCCACCATATTTATTGGAATGTTTCACCAGGAAAGGCATGTAACAGAGGCTTGTCATCTTACACACCAGTGAGGAAACTGCACCTAACTGGAGTGGCAGATTTCTTTCAGCTCTCTGGCTGTCTCTGAAACTGGTGTCATAGCCAGCATTCTCGCTAATTGGTGTCTGAGGGATGCACCCACTAAAGCGTTCCCTGCATTCACCACAAAAGTGACTCACAACTGTCGAGTGACCTATGACCTCTGGGTTAAATATACCCGCCCCTCATTAGGGATCTTTTTGACTCCTTATTGGAGAGAATTTCCATGGAAATCACAAATTAGATATTTTAATACACCAGCTAAACTGGCTAAGATTTTTGACCTGCAGGGGGAGGGGTTGGAAATGAAGAGAAACAGAGAGAGAGAGAGAAAAACAGAGGTTGTATTCTACTTATTCTTTTTTCTTTAGATGCTGAGGTACGATTGTGAAGAGTGCCCGGAAGTTATTCTAGGTGAAGCGGCTTTCTGTTTCAAGGCAGGTGCTTTTAAAACAGTGGAGGAGCCACCAAACATTACAAAGCGAGGGGAGAACATGCATTTCGAACTTTCAGCTCACATAGCAGCACGTGTTTGCCATTATAATGAGCTGGTTATAAAGGTAAATTACAATCTGCTTTTTCTTAGGGAAAAAACATGTACCAGTTATTATTGTGTAATAACATCACTCCTGGGGTGGTGGAAGCACTCTGCTTTGCCACGTGCTTCAACCCACCCCAAGAGTAATGTTATTACACAATAACACACATCCTGTCATGCCTTATTGCTTAACAGTCCCCCCACACACAAATGTGCTTCTGTATACAGCCAGATATGTTTGAATTCAAATTTTTACCTATAAGTGACTCTATTAAAAAAAACAGTCAGTCACTCCACTAAACTATGAGATATTCTGATAGTCTCCATTTCAATATGCTCTGTTAGTTCTTAGCCTTCACTTCTTTAGACTTTAGTTTTATGAAACAGTGAAGAAAAAAAATGTGCGGAGACACGGTACTATTTGTCAGCAGGGCTTTTAACATAAATAGTGCTGCAAGTGTGGTTCTCAGAATTTGAACATTAGGGGTCAAACTTTCAAAGGAAAAGATTGGATGCCTGTGACATGCATCAAAAGCAATGAACGCAAGTGGTGACATGCTCCAGAAATTGCGGCAAATGGAATTCAGAAACACCACATGTGCCAATGCAGTTGTGGCCTGTGCCAAATGAGAATGTGGCAGAGATGCATTGAAATCAGGCTTGTAACATTGCGCATTGTGACTTGTGGCATGTAAAAGCAACTGCAACCCCTTAACTCAGAATTAAGATGCTGGTAACCATGAGGATGCATCAAACCAAGTCCCAAGCCCCTAGACAAGGGAGGAGGTGGTCTAGGCACACCACAGTATGAAAACGGCCCAAAGCAGAGTGATAGATCAGTGTCAGGCAGGAGCTAGCAGCTTGCAAGCTACAACATGGCAGTGAGAGAGGAAGATGATGGCAGCACCCATAGCCCTACTGGGCATACTGTTGGTAGCAGAAAGTTGGTGGAGGTGCAGGAGGCACCATGATGGCAGAATACAGGTAATACCATACCATATCAGCAGAGGAGAGCCATCAGGAGATATGCCCCACATGTCATCCATGCCAGAACCTCATATGAGGAGCTCACTGAGGAGTACTGTGTAGCTCCATACTGGCTGAGCAAGGATGCCATCAGGATGCCATGCCAGGAGTTGCATGACGACCTGTACAGTGCAACCCAAAGGGAACATGCTATACCTACTGAAGTCAAAGTCAGTGCCGCACTGTGTTGTCTCACCACTGGGACCTTCCAGACACCAACAGGTGGTACAGTGGGCATATCCCAGTCTGCTGTATTGAGGTGCCTGAAGCAGTTCATGGATGCCTTGGTGCAGAGGTCCCACAGGTATACTGGCTTTCCACAAGTAGAATGGCAGCAGGCCATCAAGCAGCTCTTCTACACTATGGTACAGTTCCCATATGTACTAGACACCCTCAATTGCACACATGTGGCAGTTAAAAGCACCATCTGCAGAGGGAGATGCCTACATGAACGGCATGGGATACCACTCTATGAACATTCAGGTGGTGTGTGACAGCCAGTGCCGCATACTGGACATGGTTGCACAGTATTACGGACCATGCCATGGTACCTACAGATTCCAGCACAGTGGCCTGCACAAGGCATTCCAAAGCAGTGCACTGGAAAGAGGATGCCTCATAGGATGGTGACAATGTGGCGAATATGTGCAAGAACAGCAACCAAATATACGTGTATAAATGTATTCAACCGTGTCACCCATGTAGGCACACTGAGACTAGAAGTCCCATATTCAGGGGTGACATAGGGGGACAGATGATAACCAACATAAAGTGGGTTCCATGACAAAAGATTGAACCAGTCTGCGTGACTCACAGAACAGTGAGTCAACCCTACCAAGCACCAATAGGGCACAGTACACTACAAGCCGAACACAAAGACGGCACACATGGAAAATAATGCATCCCTATTTGTGGCGGGCAAGACTCCCACACTCCCCCATTTATATAATCACCTCTGGGGGGGTGGCAGACACTGGAGGAAAGAAGAGGGACTGCTGATTGCAAAAAGTAAAAAAACAAACAAAAAAAAAAAATCAGATGCAAAACACAAAAGACATACTTGCATGCAGTCCCAAACCTGGGACCACCAGCTCTGCAGATGGTGTCCCTATACACTACACTAGGCAGGTAGGTTACTGGCATCAAGCTCCATGTTCAGATTTAGCCCATCCCTCTTTCTCCCTTCCTCTATTCCATCACTTTTTCTTTCCTTCGCTATTTTACCCTTCCTTGCTATTTTCTCCCCTCACTCTCTACTCACTGCCACTCATCCTGCAAGTGACCAAAATCAGTAGCTCGTTTTCGAGTCACTCAAAATATCAACAGCTGGCACTAGAGAGGGCCAAGGAAGAAGAGTTATACTTACATCGGAAAATGGACCTGAGTAAAAAAGACTCAAAGCAGAGGAAGCTGGAGCACAGTGCTACAATGAAAGGCAAACTTTTGGCAACTTTAACTGGCACAAGTACTGCAAAAGGCCTGCAAGCAGCCAAAGACATAATTAAGGAGGTGTTTGGGACAGATACTCCAGAAGAAACAGAATCAGAATGGACCCTGGAGCAAACACTGAGAAACATGGGGTGGCAGCATGATGGTATCGGACGGTGGATGCCAGATCTGTCAGTAGACTTTGCGAGCAGCTGCTCACAGCTGGAGAGTACACAAATAGCTGGTGTGTCCATGATGACAGATGCTAAGGTGAACACAACGAAAATTCTTAGCAAAGAGGGAGATCAGGTGAGTGAAACCATGAATGACATCACCATGAAAAGGCAGACTGTTTCAAAGCAAGCTCAGGGATCTGAGGCACAGTTTGCTCCATTTGTATTTATGGGGCAAAATAAAATGGTTTCCAGTAATGGTATAATATATACAAATGTAGGGGTGAGGATGGAGAACAATACAAACAGTAGAGAGGAGGAAAGCATTCCAACCACTGAAATGGAGGGAAATAAAGACAGACTGGGGGACAAATTTAACCACAGGTTTAGAGGAAGCTGTGGCAGGATCTGTAAATTCAGCTGGTATGATGGCTGACTCTGAGGCTAAGCTTACTATTCCTGAGGCTTTTCTCACATATTCCAAGACTGCAAACTGTATCCCAAAGGGAAACTCTGATATGGAGAATATAGGAGAAGAGGAGCAATTTCACAGTACTGTAGGTTTAAGTGATGAAGAGAATCAGACTCCTAGAGAGGAACCCCGTCCCCAAAGACCCCCCACCACATTCTCAGATTTATTCGATAGAACTACATCCAAATCCAGGAAGAATGCTGTCAGAATCAGATATAAAAGTGACCAGAACTTTCAACCAGATAGAGAATATGTTGGGAAAAACTTAATTGAAGATCCCTTGCATTTTTCAGCCTGTAATGTACGTGCTCTTATTCGTATATCGGGTGAAGAAAACTTTGTTATAAGTTTTAATACTCCTCAAGGTTTAGAACGATTTTGGTATAAATATAGCAAAGTAAAATATTCCCCTCTATGGACACCTCTCATGGTGATTCTGCTTACCATGCAGAAGACAAAAATAATCACAGTCATGTTCAGGAATGAGGGGGTGAGCATGGGAGTCATATATCACTGGTTACAAAAAACATGTGATATATTAAGTGCACCAGAGCCCATTATAGATTCCAAATTATTTTGGTCAGGTGAAAGGCATTTTAGAGTTAAACTTTGACAAAATCAAGCTGGAATTATAAGCATTCCTAACAGTTTTTTTTTTGGGGAAGGATTGGAAGGTCTGCTTTTATTCAGGCCAACCAAAGGCATGTCATAAATGTGGTGAACGCTCACACCTGGCAAGCACTTGTGACAAATTACGTTGCATTTTATGTGGAGAATATAATCATGGAAGTACAGCCTGCAGGAATGTAACAAAATGTAGTCTTTGTGACACAGTGGGGCATGTCTTTCAAAAGTGCCCCTGGGCAACCCATAATGGAACAGGTGGAGTGGATCAAGATTCCCTGATCAAAATTGCTCCCAAAAAGGCTGATACTGGAAAGGATGCAAGGCCTGAGAAGGAGAAATGGCTTTAGGCAACTACAAAGACAACAGAGGATGACTGGCAGGCAGAGCACACTACCACATGACAAGTGGCACAAAAACAAACTGAAAACCAGGAGAATGAAGAGGAGACAGGACACAACCAGATGGCAGAACCTGTTCAAAATGAGTTTACACTTCCTCAAGTGCTCCTTCTACTGCACCGTCACATGAGAATGAAAATCGAAATGCCCCCAGGTGACTGAAATCTGCAACCCGGAAAAGTGCAAGACTTTAAGCAGCAAGGTCACCCTCAATGACTACTGGAAATAAATATGAGGTTTTGATGAAAACCAAAGGCTGTGGTGACTCTGAGCTTGAAAGTCTGAATCCTGACACCTCCACTCATTTAATACTGTTACCTGAAGAAAAAGATGGATGGAAAAAGAACAACAAACATGATAAAGAGAACTTAGGATGACATAGGAATGGGAGAACTCTATACACTTAATCTACCATAATGGAACACCTCAAACTGGCATCTGTAAATGTCTGCGGTATAAAGAATGCAATGAAAAGGACTGCAGTATTCTCAGCACTAGAACAAATGCAATTAGATACATTCTTTTTACAGGAGGCTTGGATGTCTGATACCTACAATTTAAACCAAAATAGTAAATCCTGGGTGTGAGGTTCCTCCCATTGGTCATTCAGGATGGATAAAGCTGATGGTATGAGGATTCTTTTCAAAGGGTTTAAGTTCACTCTACAAAAACATAGAAACATAGAATTTGATGGCAGATAAGGACCACTTGGCCCACCCAGTCTACCCATTTCCCTACCTACTGGATACGCTGCAGATCCTAGTTAACCAGCAGCCTACTTCTTCCTACCCCCAGAATTGCCTTATGACTGTCCCATGCATGCTTGAATTCCACCACTGTTTTTAACTCCACAACCTCCTACGGAAGGCCGTTCCATGCATCCACAACCCTCTCTGTGAAAAATACTTCCTTAAATTACCTCTGAGCCACCCCTCTATCTTCAAATTGTGCCCCTTGTTTTTGCACCTCTTTTTTGAAAGATGCTACCCTCTTGGACTTTGTTGATTCCTTTGAGGTACTTGAAAGTTTCTGTCATGTCCCCTCTCCCTCCTTTCCTCGAGGCTATACATATAAGCTCCTTAAGTCTCTCTTCATATGTCTTCCGGTGCAGACCCTGCACCATTTTAGTGCCCTCCTCTGGACAGCTTCCATCCTGTCTATGTCTTTGCAGAGATTGGGTCTCAGAACTGCACACAGTACTCAGATGGGGTCTCACCTGCTGTCTGTACAGAGGGATAATAACTTCTTGTTTTCTACTGGTGATGCCTCTCCTATGCATCCCAGTATCCCCCAACCCTCCTTGCTGCCCTCTCACACTGCTTGCCCACCTTTAGGTCATCTGATATGACTTCCCCCAGGTCCCTTTCCATTTTTGTTGTTGTTAGTATCTCACCCCCCATTGTGTACTCTTCCCCTGGGTTTTTGTTTCCCAGGTGCATTACCTTGCACTTCTTAGCACCAAAAATTGGTGGACTTAGTCCCCAGTAGGATCCTGGTGTTAGATGGATTATGGGATGGGACGCCTAGCAGGTTTATTAATGTATACACACCACAGGTTAAAGTGGTGAGGATGGAGTTGTTTAGGAAACTTCAGCCTTACTTAGCCACAGCAAGACAGGTTTTTTCAGGAGGGGATTTCAACTGTTCTATAGATGTAGTAGATAGGACGACGGTAGGAAAGAAGGTATACTGTGAATCCAATGCCCTGAAACAATGTATTTCCACAGCAGAGTTACAAAATGCTTATTACATTGTAGGTAGGAAACCAGATAAAATATATTTCAGGGGGATCCTTAGCATCCCACATTGATGTTTTCTTTATTGCATCTACGAGCCAAATTAAAGGGATATAGTAAGACTTCCCAGATACCTTTTCCCCATAGTATGCCATTGCCAGCCATGCATAGATGTTGAAGCTGCAATTCATTTAGTAAACAAAATCTGTCATAGTCATTTTATTTTAATGTTTTATCAGTACTTTTTTCTGCCTGCTCCCCACTTTTTTGTGTGTTTCCACAGCCCCAGAATGATGTCATGCAAGGGATGTTTTACATACAATAAATTATACAGGGGACTTAAATGTTCATTACTCAGAGGTGAAGCCCCTTATTTTGGTAGTGGCCACTGCAATACAGCACCTAATATGTTAAACGTTTTACCTGGAAAAACATGCTGAGCAGACAAACTAGTTTCCAGATGCATCCTGGGGGAAAGGGGCACACAGTAGGTACATATGTAGCAAGGCATTGTGGGAACAGCACATAGCTGATTTTTTCTGTCGCCCTACTCCTATTTTGCTAAATTACCAAGACTGACCAACAGAGGTCTCTGTTCCAAACCAGCTGGTGTTTACTTCTAATAAAGAGAATACGGTTGCAATTATTGTATTTTGATGTGTTAGTAATTACTTTTTACTTTAATGACACAATATATGTTAGTACAGTGACACAAGTGGATTTTCACCTTTGTTTCTCATCCTGCTAGTAAAAAGAATTCAGTAGACTTCTAGAATTGTCATGTCAGAAACTGCCAGATACTTAATTTGATTCTTTTCTCACTTGCAATTGGTGACATTCAAATAAGATTTTGGAATGGTACATAAAGAAACAAATAAAAGAAAACTGAATGGCTGCAGAAGCATCTAAAAGAACCAAATCTTCATCCTCCCTTACCAAGCATTAGCTCTTTAGAAGCTTTATTTACCTGGCACAATGTCACAGTTGGGGGCTGAGACAAAGAGGGAAAAAAATGGGTTTGTTATGCAAATGAAGCAGAGCACAGAAATAAAAGCATTTTTTTCATGGAAAACAGCACTTTTGGGCAGTTTGAATGTTAGGAGATTAAATCACAACTCTTACAGGTTACTATTGCCATTTGTTATGGTACATGTTGGTAGATCCCTTTAAAGGAATATACATAGTACCCTTTGAATTTTCTGATCATGTGTTATTGAAATTAGTAGTATCACTCTCTAAGGTACACATTAAAATAAGTAGCAGATGGAGAGCAAATACTGAGTTACTTCAGGATAAGAAAATTAAGAAGGAACTCCAACAAGAACTAAATGCCAGAAAATCAGTGCTGTGTCTATATGATACAGCAGGGGAATAATGGGAGGACTCAAAGAAGGTCATAACGGTCTGGTTAAAAAAACAGGGTGCAAGAAGACAAAATGAAAACTTTTATAAATACCTATCTTTTAGGAACCAGTTACAATATTTATTTTCTGTAATGAACAATATGGGTCAGGATTATTCAGAGCAAATTTCCTATATTAAAATGCAAATGAAAAAAATATGAATATGATAGAGCAGCTACACTATCACAAGAACTGAGTTTTGGGACAAACAAAACCCCCATTGGAGACCTCTGTGCTGCATGCAAGTTCAGAATGGAAGCAACTATAATTGCAGAATTAGAAGATGAGACATGTGAAAAGTTTACCAGACAACAGGATCTTGAAAGAATAATAAAAACTTATATGCAATCTTTCAATGACCAACAGACAGGAAGTGAAGCAGATATTAAGGAATATTTGACTCCAATAGACATACAATTATCCAGAGTGCAAAAAACAAAATTAGTAGATCTCATAATGACAGAGGAAATTGAGGCTGCCATAAAAGGGATGGAGAAGAATAGTTCACCAGGGTCGGATGGCTTACCGAGTGAATTTTATCAGCTATTCTTAAAAGAGGTGATAAACATGTTAATGCTGGTATTTCAAGAAATAACTTCTGAAGGCAAACTCCAAGCAGAATTTTCAACAAGGTTCTTGATATTTTTACATAAAAATGGGGACAAAACTCTCCTTTATAACTAGAGACCCATATGTCCTTTAAATACTGATTGGAAGGATCTTTGTACTGTACAATTCTAAATAAAAGATTACAAAACATCTTGCAAACATTATTGTATCCATTCCAGGCATGTTTGATATCTGGATGGAAAATACAAGAAAATCTGTATATAATTCAGGACAGTACTGCAAAAAAGGGGACAGAAAGGGTATTTATTTTCCATGGAACAAAGTAAAGCCTTTGACCGGGTGTTGCATAAATTTTTATTTCAGGTCTTTAGGAAATATGGCATACCAGCAGAAATAATACAATGGATTTCTACACTTTATAAAACTGCAACAGTAGCACCTCTAGTGGGAGGGAAAATTGGGGAAAAAAATAAGATTATTCTGTGGAGTATGACAGGGATGTCCCTTAAGTCCTTTACTCTATGTTTTATATTTAGACCCTTGCATTTGACATATAGTCCAAACCCTGCCATATTAGGAATCCCACGCATCTCATGACTAGAGCAGCTAAAAACGCTTGCATACACAGACAATCTCCTTGTATTTTGTATAAATTATCAGAGTATGGAGGGTGGGATAAAAGAATTGTCACTTTTTGCCCAAGTAGCAGGAGCACAGGTAAACATGGAAAAGAGTTGTGGAATACCATTAGGACCACAGGGGAAGGGAAGTATAATTACAGGACTACACATTAACAAAGAAGCTATAAAAAATTAGGATTATCTGTTGGTGAAGGAGATATGGCACCCAGAAATAGGATGGAGGTAGTCAGTAAATGTGAGGGCAAGGTAGCTAGATGTAAAGGGTGGCAGTTCTCAAAAACTACAAGAGTGTTTATTTAAAAACAATGTATTATCCCATTACTCTTATATATGGCCAGGTTTATCCATTCCCTCTTCAACTAGAAACCAGCCTCTTAAGTTTATTTTTCCAAATGCTGTGTGGAAGTCATCTGAACCCCATAAAATGGGAGTTCACATATTTACAAAAAAAAGGGGGGGATGGTACACCCCACAGTGTTTTTTCAAACTATGTTCTGGACAGAAACAATCAAAATGGTGTTTCAAGAAGAGAACTCATTGTGTAAGGAATGAGTACAGGCTGTATTACAAAGGTTTTTAGAGAAATGGATAGAAGAACCACTTAAAATTATTCTAACTCTTCAAGTCCTTGACTATTTTAAACCAACAGTAAAAAAAAAAAACAATTAGAAAATGGAAAATAAATAAATCACAAATTTTGTCTTTAAATATAAAACAATTATACAAAACAATTTTAGGTACTGTAGGCCCTACTGAACCTGAATTGAATTTACAGTATGTTCTCCAGGGAAGATAAAAATAGCTGTACGACAATTAACAAACTCAAGAATTCCTCAAAGAAGGTAAGATAATTTATGGCTCTGCACTTACAGTAGAATAAATGTGAGAGGAAACTGGAAACATAAAGCAACAGAAGAGAGGACATACCCATATTATGAATGTTGGCCCCAGAGGAAACTGCAACATTTTCTTCTGGAATGTACATACACAGTTAATTTATGGGAATTTTTAGCTCTTCGATGGAAATTGTCATGGTTACAATGACTGATTCATGGGCAGACAGAACTAGGGAGCTATGTAGGAAGATTACAAGGTTATGATAGTAGCACTCTGGCAGTACTCTGCTGTTTTAAAATTTAACTTATGGTAAGCAAGAAGCAAATATGTTATACAACAACAACAAATGCCTTATATTACAGAGGGGAAATTGTGCAAAAATGCATGTACAGAAATATTTCATAAAGATTTATGTTATAGTTTATCATTAAAGGTGCAAAGATGTGGAAAGGTTTACAGAGGCTAATCAATACTGCATCAGGAGTCCCAGGGTTATGATATATAAATAGGAGGACTAATAGAGTGGGAAAAGAGGAAATAATTGTGATTGGGGGCTTGTGCACTATTCATTTAGAAAAAATAATTGATTGGGGAAGGATTTGGGAAACTGTAAAAAGTTGTGACAAATATCTTAAGTTATTTGACACAGGAGAAAGTGAGTAACAAAGCTGGAATTTTAGGCTGATTATTTTATTTTGCTGGTTAACAAAGAGAACACAAGTATTTACAGCAGATGTATGTTGTTTTTGTTTCTTATCATTTGTGTTATATTTGCATCAATAAAATGCTCCTACACATTTCAAGAAGTGCCATGGGAACTTCAACGTCCACCTGAACAAACAGGTTGATGGGACCACGGTGTAATGTCATCTGAAAGATAGCACCTCAGGAGTGCAACATCTCACACATGATGTACCAGTGTCAGTATTGTGATGTACCCCAGGTTCCAAATGGGCATTGAATGGTACATGCAATGGCAGGCTGGGCTGTATCACCTGCATATGTGTGACTGGGTGGTCATGGGATAGTCTAGGGACACTGGCCCCCCAGTATGCAGTGCAGTCCTTACAGAGGACATAAATGTGGTATGCACATGCATGGGAGTGACATGGATGGCCATGGCACATTGTGACAGAAGGCCAATAGCTGGGAGGGTAGTAGGCATGTCCAGGTGCAGTACTGCCATACAATGAAACCTGGTGGATATGGGGCATGTAAGCCCAGTCCACCTGTAACTTCATGTGCACATAAGGGGGGGGAGGGCTGCAAAGAGCAAACATGGCTGAGCAAGCAGAATAACATGTCTCCTCCCAACCCACAGGTGACTGCGGATACCTACTACTGCCATGGTTGATGATGCCATTGCAACATCTGCGTAATGAGGCCAAGGTGAGCTATAATGAGACACTATGTAGCAGCAGGGTCTGTGAATGAGAGAACATTCAGCATACTCAAGTCATGGTTCAGATGTCTGAATTGGTCTGGAGGGGCACTGCAATACAGACCCACTGTGGCATACAGGATATGCATGGCATGCTGCATCCTGTACAACATTGCCATATTGGAGAGCTTGCCAATGCCAGATGTGGACAACAACAATCATGAGATGGACATAGAAAATCAAGCCCCAGAAGCTGATGACGGCCAACCCAATCATGCAGCAGGGCCAGCTGCTGTGGCACAGCACATGCAAGCATAATTCATAACAAATCATTTCACCTGAGGGACATCAATGTCCTCGGGTGGCACCAGGAGTGGCAGCTGGCACACAGGAGTAGGACTAGTCACAGGACACAACTGATGTGCTAGAGGCCCACACATGGCATACAAGCAGGAAGGACTGTCCACCCAGAGCAGCTCCCTGATGATGGTAGCACTGTGACCATCCAGTGTCCATTGCCGGTGGGTTGGCCTGCTAAACAAAGCTCTTCTCACATGTGGATATGGGATTGAATGAACCACACACAATGCGATGTGTCGCGTGTGTCAGAATGGTCAAATCAGCCAGCTGTGCCAAACACAATAGCACAGTGGTAGTGTCTGGCTGCAGAGTTCGTTGGACACATAAAAATGACACTCATGGACATTGCGCCGGAATGGCAACTGGAGTGATGGCACAGCTGTGGACCATCCGGTGACCATGACCTGCTGTGTGACATGGATATATCAATGGAGACATGACTGTGAAGCCAGGCCACACACATCCACAGCCATGGCCATCCATCAGGTGAGTAAACCGGGACTACAGTAGCATACTGTACCACATGCTGTAAGTACCACACATGTCTTGGGTAAACATGTGCTACTGTGAAAATGCAATTGGCACCATTGTAGGACACACCATTGGGGTGTGGGGTACAGAGGAGCAGGTACCGACAACTGCGGTCAGTGGTGGCCAAATGCATGCAGGTGTAGCTATCAGACCATTGCAATGGCAGCATGCAGAACAGATATGCACATATACTGTACAGAGGTTAGACGCCTGCATAGGATGGCAGGTATGGCCAATGCCTAATAATACCTCCGTGAGGGGACTAAACACCATGGGAGGACAGCACGTGTGGTGTGACCTGCAGTGTTGGTCCTGAGGGACAAGCATCGGTAGGGTGGCAAAGTACAACAAGACTCCAAGGCTGCAAACCCAGGTTGCCCCACAAATTAACATGTGTGAACTGTAATAACGCAGGCTGCAATTGCCAGCATCAACATGTGGTAAAAGTGCACACATATTGTAACTTGCATTACAAATGTACAAATATTGCAATATGTGGTGTAAATGCCACATATTATGAGTTGTGGTTAAAATTAATGCAATTGCATACAGAATCACTACAAATCATGACAATGATGAAGTGCGGTACCCGTGTGTATGCTCTGTACGTGGCCCTGCATGTGCAACATGCAGCACAGCCTGACAGTCCTGTGGAGGTGGTAGCTGAGCTGCAGGTGGCTGCAAAGGTACAAGTCACATAGCTAGGCCAAAGTTAATCTAGCATTGACCTCACTCAGTGGAAGGGCACCAGACTTAAGCCCTGAGAAGACAGCCCTGTACATCAGCCTTGAACAGCAGTGGGGGGGGGATACTTACTGCCACCAGGCTGTTGTAGGCACTCCCCCCCCAGTGAAAGGGACTGTATCTGGCACCAGATAGGGCTGGGGCTAGACTAGAGAGGCTGACAGGATTCTGGAGATTGTCACACCAGCTAAAGCACAGATGGCAGGACATGGCCAGGAGGGACCCTGCAGTGCTGTAGTGCTTAAGGGAGATGGTAAGGACCACTGATGTTGCTATGAGGACCGGACATGCAGCAACAGAAGGTAGGTAACGTAGCTAGTAATGTACCAGGCAGTCATAATGCATAGCCTGTATCTGTATGTCAGGGGCAGCATTTACAGTGTGTGCCATGTTTGTGTTCCCACAGATGACCGTGACTGGGGCAGGGATGGAGACCATGACAATGGAGGTCATGGCAGCGGTGGCAGCCAGGCAGTGCAGCAGTTCGCAGTGGTCACGGTAAGTGATGATCTCAACATTAGCACACCAGCAGTTAGGGGCATAATCCTTTAGCAGTGGTATAAGAGGCCACACACACACCATACCAGCATGCCACATACATAGGTATATGCACATGGATACCGCTGTGATGTACACCACAGGGTGCACAGGTGCATTATTGCAACATGTAGGCCTATGGGTGGTGTGTCTGGACACAAGACACTTGCCACAGTCTGATGCTGTAGCCACATGTTGACTGGGATATGGGCCCTGGATGGTCGGCATAGGCTGGCATAGCTGCATACATCACCACCATGGATTGATTAGTGCATAATGTGGCTGTGGTATGCATACACATGACATGGGCCACAGCAGGTACACATGGTGTCCATGTGACAGAAGCTGGGGCATACCAAACAATGGCATGCATGCCATTTCACACAGCTGCTCACCACAGGGCCAAGGCACATGCAGGTTCCAATGGGATTGGGGCATTGGGGCATGTCATGCAATGTCATCATGAGGCACCCTTGGACACCATGGTGGCTGGTGGATGTGTGGCCCTGACAGGGGGGTGCTACAGCCATTGGCAGGGTTGGTACACCACCACATGCATAGCCATGGTGTGGTGAGGTGTATACTACTGTCCCATGGATGCTGTGTAGTGTAGGGGCACTGTGGCCTGTCATGTGTGGGTAGCATGTGCACCACACCACCACATATGTATACATCATGGCATGGATTGCTGTAGGCAGATGTTCCATGATGTATACATGTGCTGGCAGGTGCCATTTCAGCCAACCAAACCATGTAACACCACTGTTGATACACATGGTGGTCAACGAATCGACATACAGTACCACTGTGCAACATGACGACTGAACCACATATGGATAGTGTGGCTCACAGGATGTTGCATGGTGCTAGTACACAGCCCTGCCAGTGCCATGTGTGCACCCCATGGCCTAGCCATTATCACCCACATAGGATGATGGCCAGTGTGACACATAGACAAGTTAACAAGGGTGTTGTCGCGTGCCAGGGGAACATTGGAACCACCATCATGTAGCCATAGCCAAATGTTGTTCAGCCCCCGATGCATGCCCACAGCCACATCTGTTACCATGGTGCAGTCCACTGTGCACCAAACAGTTAGTCAACAGGTGGACCAGGACCCTGTGATTCCACACACGTGGATGTATGTGTGCCTGTTGCAGCCATCGCCCTACCCCGATGTTGTTGACCCTGACTTGGCTGAATAGTTCGGTATTATTCAGTAACATGGTACATTACTGGGTCCCTGAAGTTAGGGTCAGTATGACCAGTACAGAATAAAGCATCACTGCACCCAGAAAGCCTAGCTAACTACAACCTTCCTCCAACCATCACTCTGTGGGTATGGGTATTGGGAGGGTGGTGTCACATCAACTGGAAGCTCATCATTCATTTCTTGGGTTCCATGACCCCCCACAGTCGGGATTAAGAGTAGGCACAGAGCGGGGACTTCCCTTGTGTGGCTGCTCATTGACCTCCTTGTGGCAAGGGATGGAGGCATATAGTCAGTCCCCTGATCCCTAGGATGCAGTTTACACTATGGACAATGGGGTGCTGTTGGAGATCATATGGGTCTATTGTGGACTGGTGGGTACAGTTCCCCAACAGAATCCACTCCATCCACACTTTCAGGATGCAGCAGGTGGTGTCAGAGTCACTGTCCTCTGCACAACCGCCCCTGCCATATGTTGCTCTGTATACCTCGGGCTATCGGGGGCTTAACATCTGGTGCAGAAATGCAGTGGCCAGGCAGTTGCTTGGTATTCCAATAGCATGTCATAGTACATCTGTGCTGCACTCTCTGCACTGGCCACCTGTTTGGTGGTGGTTCACATTCAAGGAGGATTTGCCGACCTACAAGGCCCTGAATAAACTATTGCTTGGCTATATGCAGGACCTCCATGGCCATACCACCCATCCCATCTCCTATGCCTGGCAGGTGGGGCCGTACACTCATTCCCAGGGCTTGTCTAACAACATGTTGTGGCTGTGCCTTAGTCTTTAGGGCACCAACCCTGTTTAACTCCATTTGTCCTTCACCGACAGTACGTCCCACATTAGATGCCTTTATTGGAGTGCAGATGACATATATATTATGATGGTCTATTCCTCCAATCCATGTTAGTTGACCTGTGAGTTACACCTACTGTGGACTGTAACATAACATATATTTTGTATTGTAACTGTTTCTATAATACTACTAATTTGTACAGTGCCTTGTGTGAAACAGACAGCTAGTGCTTTATCATATCATTTCATACTGTTGATGATGCTGGAATGGGCCTCCATTCTTAAGACACCTAGTACTAACCAGATTATGCAATGTGCTTGACACCATTCAGTGTACCTTGCCTTGATTAATCCCATTTATGCAGCATGCTGCAGCAGAGTTACTGCAGTAAACAATGTCATTGCAATGGGAGTTAGTATCTTCTGTCATGCAGGCAACCGTGACAGTGCCAGGATGTTGTACAGTGTTGCTGTGGTCTGCATAACAGAAGGAACTACTTCCCATTGCATTTGCATTGTGTACTGTAGTACCCCTGCTGCAGCATGCAGCAGAGTGTTGTGGAAATGGGTGCAATACTGGTGAGCATGCCAGTATGTCTGAGACCTCTGGACTACCACTGCATGCCTGATGTACATGTACTGACAACTGTATATGCCCAATGTGCAGTAGCACACAAAAGAAGGATCCATCACTACGCGTGTGCTTGTCCACCAAAGTAGATGCTGGACTTCACTGCTGGTCACCATATGTGCACCAACATGCATGCTGTCTGTGGATTATTCTGTACACAGTACCATGGGTCTGTAATATGTGTATTCCTTTCCACTACAGATGTCTGCCAACATGGGGCCAATGCTGGTGACCACGACTCACCCAGGGTGAGGGCCATGTGGCACCAGAAGAGGGAGGAGGCAAGGGTCTATAAAGAATGGACACATTTCCACTGCTGGCCAGTGAAATGACTCCCCTAATTGGATGAGGAGGAGGAGGATGACCAGCCAAGTGAGGGTCAGCCGGAGGACATGGGGTTTGTTGCTGCTACAACAGATACGGCCGGATACACCATCATGATGGACACTGTAGATGACACTACAGGTGGCAACAGAGGGTCAGCATGCAGGATGTTGTTGCCCCAGCACAGGGGCATGCCCAGGAGGGTCATGATGTGGCTCTACAGGCATCCAGCCGAGATGATGGCAGACATCAAGGGGTACTTGTGGTGCTGAAACAGGAGGCTCAGCCCCACATTAGCCAGCAAGAGTTCCTGGGCCACGTGAACAATATTACAGGTGTGTTCCTGCAGGACATGGGGTGCATACATGCTTAATCAGTGACCTCAGGCACAGCATGCATGTCATGGCTGACATATAGAGGGGTATACAGACATGGCCCACAGGACCTCCTTTGGGAATGGGGTGATGGTGTCCACCCACTGATGGCATACCTAGGTACCTAACTGGTAGCTAGTTCTCTGTGATGTAATTTTTTTTTTATTGTGTACAGTCCCCTACGTTTCACCCACAAAATGGGCTTGTTCACGGTAGAAAAAGTGGTTTTATTTACAAAGGAGCACAAGTTCTTTATGAACTGTGAGTAACAAGACTGCCACAGTGAATTCTATATTTATTTTTATTTTTATTTTTGTTTTTGCAGAGCATTGAATGCTATCTTTGACTTTTTTAGAAAAAAACCTATTACTACTGCAGTAACAGCCTACATTTTTTCTAAGGTATGAGGAATTGCTAATATTTTGAAGTTATCTCAATAAGCATATTGTAAATCTACATGAGTATATATCAATAACAGTGTGTTTTAGTTAATTTACAGAAAAATAGAGACTACAGTATCTACAAGTCGATATCCCTGTAAACAAGCCAATTTTGTGGGTGAAATGCAGGGGACTGTACACAACAAAAAAGAAATTACATCACGGAGAACTTGTTTTGAATTTGTCAAGGGCCCCCATTTTGTGCAGTTGTATTCAGAGCCTCTTGGGAGGCTGAAGAAGTTCAATAAGAACATTGATCCATTACCCACCATACCCTTGTTTTGCATACCTGGTAGGCCTCTCCCAGGCTGGTCATGCACCTGTACATAGTTATGTGGTGTGTTGATATTTATTTATATATAGTTGTATAGTGTTGTTGATGTTTATTTCTATCGTGTTTGTGCTTTGTATGTTCAGTGGTTGTTTGCTGCTATGATGCCATTTGCGCATGTTGTTGAGGTTTTATTTCATGATGCATCCTTAGTACACCCCTATACTCTTTGTACCCATGCCTTTCCTTTCAATAAATCCCTTATTGTCTTGTACCTCACTTGTGTGGCCTGGTCTTGTGTACTTGACTCCCTTATAATGGCAATTGGGTTCCCATCTGTGCCATTAGGCCCTTGAGTTCTGCATGTACCATGACATGTTGTTGCTTCAGTGTCCGACTGTGCTGCACACATGGCCCTGTTTCACTGTTCCATGATGTATCCACTGGCTTTATGCTATGGCTAGCCAGGATGTGTATGCTGCAAAGCATCACATGGAACAGGTAGGTATGTGTGAGGTGTGTGGGCCTCTCATGGCATGGGCATGGGCAACAGGGTTCATACATGGTTCATGATGCAAGCCACCACAGTGGCCATTCCTGTGATATACCATGGTTGTGTGTACGCCCCTGGCTGATCCCCACACACATACACTGAAACTACTGGCAACATGTATGTTGTTGTGCATTGGCACTAGCAGGGTGAGGTGGCACTGTACACATTACTACCATCTGCACTGCCCTTATGTATATCCATTCACCCACTGTATAATGTGTACAGTTGTATGTCATAGCAGTGTTGACTTACCGGCCACCCCATCTGTGCTTGTGTCCAGTGGATTATACTGTACTGTACAATAATGCACATTGCACCAGGACCATGCCATTGGATGGGTGCATTGTTGGTGACAGCCATTGTGCATCCATGGTGCCATAGGGCCTTGGCATATGGGGGTGGCCCAGCCTCACCCTGTTGTTCCCCGGACTGGCACCCAGTACTGGTTATGTCCATGCCTTACCACAACCACCCCAATTCACAATGCATGCCAGTGTGTGTGCGTGGGCATGCACTGTGAGTGTATGTAGACAGGGTGAGTAAAGGACACATAACAATGCTGGAACCATTAATGTGCTGCATCATGTACCACAATCACTCTGTATTGTACAGTGAGCCTTCATGTTAACTTCACACACAAGGTCAACCCCCCCACACACACACAGAACCCCAAATGGTGTGTTTTCATCACACACATCCTGTGTTCCATTTGGTTAGGTGTGCACGCTTCTAAAGTGTGGTTTCCATTGTCCCTCGATGTTGTCTGCTACAGACAGTGATAGTGCTGTGGGATGGTGTGTCCTGGCCCCACACTATGTGTTACGAAGGTGTTACCTTGCATTTGGATGCCCTGCCTGACCTGCACAGGCCTGATACAGACAGTGGTTGCTGCTGCACTGGCTGCTGCATGTCCATGGCTTCCACTCTCTGAGTTGTCAGGACAGCACTACCAGCAGCTGTGGCAGTGGCATCTGGTGGTGGCTCCTGTGTGCAGTCTGCTTGGGCCTCCTGCCCCTCATCTTTTTGGGCGGAATGTTGCAAGGGTCTCCCTGTGGCCCCAGACTACACTCATGTCCCTGTGCCATAGCATCCTGTACATACCCCCGGGCCCCATCTGTGTCCTGCTGAGCACTTGTGCATAGGACAACACTGGCCAGGGACTGTGCCTAGACCACCAGTGTGGTTATTAGTGAAGTTCTAGGCATACTAATTGGCACTGTTACATGTATAGTGTTGCTGGAGGCTTGGGTGGGCTTGTCAGCTGTGTGTGTGGCACTTCCTATTGGGGACATCACTTGTGTGGGAATGGCAATGGTGGGTTCTGTCATGCATGGGACTGGGGCATGTTCCATGTGCAGTGTGTGAACTGGGCTATGTTGCTGTGTGAGTAGTGGTGTAGCCATGGCCACATCCTGTGCAGTCACACATGCCTGTGGACTGCACATGCCATGACGTCAGTCTGGCGCTGCTGCTGTGCTATGGCCCTCTCCATCACCTCTGCCTGATGTGCCTGTTGTGATACTGACCACTCCATGACAGTTGTGACATGATCTATGGCCTGCACCTATCTCGCTACGGCTGCACGTAGGCCATGCACAGCCATCAGTATGTCAGCAATCCCTGCTGTGGTGTCCCTTGTGCCACCCAGTATTGCCCTACAAATACCATCCATATGTTGTTCAACATGCAGGTGGTGGTCTTCTTTGCATATTCTGAGCTTCCTCAACTCCCCCGTACCCTACTTCTGTCTGCGCATGACTGTCTCACTGTAGGTGTCAGATGCTATTGATTGTGGGGACTGCTGGCTGAGGTTGCAGGTTGCCTCATCAAGTCTGGCCTCTAACTCCTCCATGGTGAGAGGGCTTAGGTCCTGGCCTATGCCATCCTCTATGTCACTGGTGACAGAGGTGTCCCTGGCATCCTTTGAGACATGTTCACCCTCCTCGGCTGCTGACATCACATGCGTACCTGCTCAGTACTGTTGCACTGCACATTAGTTGTCCCAGGCCCCATCTCATCCTCCTCTGGCTGTGTGGAAGGGTCACTGTCTATGCCGCTGGCATCCTCTTGTCTGGGTCCAGTCTGTTCTGTGTCAGGCACCTGGACACTCATGCCTTCCTCAGTTGTCCCTGCATCATTATGTCCAGCTGTGGCATCTGTTGGGCAGTAACAAGCATTACAATGAACATCAATACTTCTGCATACTTGCATCATGTGCGACTTCTCCCTAGGCCTTCCTAAAGAGTGTGCCCTCTGGTCTGCAGTCCCTTGGGCATCATGCCAGTGGTGTCTGCTACAGTGTTGTCTGATGGCTGTTCATGTTGATTGCCATACTGAACTGAATTACTGCAGGCATTGCCATGCTGACCCTGACACCCACTATGGGCACTATGACAGCCCATGTCTTCCTTGAGCCATGCCTCTGCCCATCACACACCATGTCTGGGTATGTTCAGGTCTGTGGTGTCAGATGCCTGCAGACTGTGGATGTGTGTCACATTCACATCTGCATTGATTGGCCTGTGGTGCATGCCAGCCACAGCACCACAGCATCACATTGCTCCTTCTACAGTGTTAAGTTCTGTCTTCTGCGTGCCTTTTTGCCCATGACAGTGTGTACCATGTACACGTCGTGGTCAGCACCTTCAAGTCAAATGCAGCCTGACAGTGTGTTGCCATTGTTATGCCCTACTGTGGCAGTCTACATGTGATGGGCTGCCCTGTGCAGATGCAAATGTCTACCCTATATGATGGTGGTTACTGGTCACCATGACCACTGGTGCCTGTACACCACAGCCACAGATGCCATGGTTCCCCCACTGTGAGATTTATTTATTTAAATGTTGGTAACTCAGTGGACCCACTGAGACCATGACAGTCCATTTTTCATGGGCAACCCAGGATTATTCACAGAAAAATCATTCATAAATGTACACACAATTACCAGCAGACATTCCATAGGTTTGCACAGTTTACAACAGACAATATGACATAGAGTATGGATTGGTGTACTTCTGACAATTCAGTGTTCATATCATATATGTCAGTTAATATTTTGACAATTTTCAGCACATGATATATGTTAGTTCTTGGATGACGGTCATGGTTACAGACAAATTGCAGTAGGGAATACAGGTCACAAATGAGGAACTTTCAGTTTTCAACAGTTACAAGTGCATTGGTTAAGCTCAGATAGCTGAGTCTTAAGACCCTTTTTAAACCCCCCGAGGGAATTACATACCTGTAGATTTGCTGGAAGAGCATTCCAGAGAGATGGGATGCTGACCGAGAAAGACCTTTGTCCCTGGGATGACCTGACCTTAGGCACAAAGAGAAGCTCATGACTGAGGATCTTAGAAGTCAACTGTTCTGTTTAGCAGACACTATTTTAGCCATATTTGGTGGTGCATTTACTGACCTTAGCTTGAAAGCTAGGCATAACAATGAGTACTTGAGTCGCCCTTTCAGAGTAGGCCAGGACAGGGCTTGGAGCACCTGGCAGTGGTGTTCCCTAGGCTGAACCCCTGTAGCAAACCAACACACTCCATGATAGAGGATAGTAAGTTTCTGCTGTTCCCCACCTTTTACCGTGAGTAACGCTGGAGACTCATACAGCAGGGTGGATAGTAGGGTTCCGATTGCAATCCTTAGCCCAGGAGTCCTGTGTGAGGAAAGAACTAAGGCAGTACAGTAGTCTGAGTTTCTGATTCATGTTCTTGGTTAATACTTCAATATGTGTCTTGAAAGTGCAGTTCTGATCTAAGGTGATGCCTAAGTACTTTATTGTTTTTACTACCGTACCTCAATGTTTGTGCCGTCCAAGAGACAGGGTGCTAGGTTAGAGGCTCTATCCAGTTTTTTTGGTATTTAGTACAATTTTGTCGCTGGCCAACCAACCCTCGAGGAGTTGCAGTCATCTGTCAGAGAATTGCTCAAGGTGTCAGACGCCTGCAGACTGTGGAAGTGTGTCGCATTCAGGTATGTGTGCATGACATGTCCACTGCCATCCTGTTGTGTCCTATGGACACCTGAACACCACTGTCCTACCCATCACATGTGTGCGACATGCATTGGTCCATCTTATGATAACTTGCATGCCATGGTGCATACCCTGATGCACACCATGCACACTGGCATGCAGACCCCAGTCCCTAGTCTGTGTCGACCATGCATCTCTGGCTGCCCGACATGCATTTCCATTCTGCCCTATGGCCCATACATGTCTACCTATGCTGTGTTAGTGCCCACACAAGGATTGCCATACACATTTCAGTACTCCACACACTGGCCCTTCTGTGCTTTGCATTGATACACTCAGAGGCCCGCACCGACACATGCCTGGGTGTGGGTCACTTGTACACGCATGGTCCAGCATGTCTATGGTGGCCATGTACAGTTCCCTTTTGTTTGATACGTTGTGCAGGTGACACACCACCACAGTGGCACTGGCCATGCCACAGTGTGTGTAGGGTGGCCTTTCTCTGTGTACTTTAGACATCTGCGTGGCAACTGTGCCCAGAGTCCTCAGTTGTAGCCCCTGGTGGCACATGCTGCCCAACCTGTTTGTGATGTGGGTGTTGCCATACCTGTAGTGCTGTGCAGACAGAACATATCCAGGTCTGTGTCCATGTATCGTTACTCAGGTGGGCCACTACACACTCCTCTTGGTGGGTCATGGGTATTTTCTGGCTAGCACCTCCACCAGTTGCATGCACACACCTCCAATTGTGTGCCAGTTTCTCCTTGCACCTCCACAACAGATCATTATACCACTTCTATAAGTCACAGATTGTGCGTCCTGATAACACCACAACATTGACCCATCTGACTGACTGAGGCTACTGATAAACAAGTGTCTGTAGGTCACATGGAGACAGCCCCTGCAGGTCACATGGTATTGCTCAATGTTCAGACTGATCTTCAGTTTTATTTTGCAGTCTGAGTGACTTAGTGAAAGTGGCCAGAGCTACAGCTTTTTGAGTCTTCTAATATCTGCTATTAAAGCTGGAAAGTATGGGGTAGGGGATAAACTAGCTAGATGGATAGAAAACTAGTTGGCAGGCAGAAGCCAGAGGGTGGAAGTGAATGGGGTGCACTCCACGACAGGGTGGGTGACCAGCAGGGTCCCCCAGGGGTCAGTGTTGGGGCCACTCCTTTCAGTATCTTTATAAGTAGTATAACGGATGGCCTGAAGGGTTGCATGGCCCTTTTTGTAGATGATACAAAAATCTGAAATAGGGTGGACTCTGCGGTGGGTGTTGAAGACATGAGACTGGACCTGAGGACTCTGGAAGGGTGGGTGGAGATCTGGCAACTAAATTTCAATATTAAGAAGTGTACAGTTATGCACCTGGGGTACAGAAACCCGAGGGCAGGATGCACACTTTGGGGGGCAGGATTATGTAGCAGGAGAGGGATCTAGGGATATTAGTCTCCAGTGACCTCAAGATGGGGAAGCAGTGTACCAGGGGGGTGGGGAAGGCATATGGGATGCTGGCAAGTATAAGAAAGGGGATCACTAGTGGAGGAGGAGGTCCTGATGCCCTTATACCAAGCCATGGTGAGACCACACCTCGAGTACAGAGTCCAGTTCTGGAAGCCATATCTGTGTAAAGATTTAGAATTGATTGACAGGGTACAGAGAAGAGTGACCAAGATGGTGTAAGGAATAAAGGGCAAACCATACAAACAGAGATGTAGGGAACTGGGGCTGTACCCACTGGAGACTAGAAGGGAGAGAAGGAACATGATAGATACCTTTAAATACATAACAGGATTAAACAAAGTGGACCCAGGATGATTATTCCACGAGAAGTAAGGCACCATAACAAGGGGGCATGGTCTGAGAATACAGGGAAGAAGATACAGGGGCAACATGAGAGGTTGGTTCCTCACTGAGAGGGTGGTAGAAGCCTGGAACAGGCTTCCAGAGGAAGGGGTGGAGGCAGAGACTGTGTTGGGTTTCAAGAGGGCATGGGGCAGGCACATGGGGCTACAGGGAGGTGGATATGTGTGTGAGGGGGGATTGGGGGATGGGATAAGGAGCAGACTAGATTGGCCAAGAGGTCCTTTTCTGCCATCAAGCTCTATTATTCTATGATTCTATGATCATCTAAAACAACTTTTACAGGTTTTTTTTGTATTTTTTATGTATACGTTTCAGTATAAAAACTTACAATAAAATGACACCCAGAGGTTTTTTTTTGTTTGTCATCTAATTTTTACTTATGACTTCATCAGGATTTACAGTATTTGGTTATTGTTTAGGTTTAATTTTCTTTATATTCTCCACTATTATTTTTTCTATTTGTGTTCCTCTTATTCTGTTCTTTCTTTAGTCTCTGTTTTTTTTCTTATAAAATAAATGGGAATGGTGAGGAGAAGATGGGAAGGACTGGACTAGGAGAAAACAGAGAGGAGAGGAGGATGCAATCCACAGGTGGAACACATCATCTAATCCATCTGAAGATGAGTCCAATAGCACCAGGAGGAGCATTGGGAACTGACAGCATCCACCGCCTCCCCCCACAGCACAGCAGTAGTATTTAGTGGTAGTGGCACCACCACCAATTGACACTGCTCCAGTACCTTCAACACCTGCTCTTGTGGCCCCTCCTGTTCCACCACATGAGCCCCACGAGGAGTAGACCTGCATGAGACCATCTGGCTTCTCCCCTCAACAGCAATACAAGTCACTAATTTGGTATTTGTTTGAGACTGACAAGCAATGTGGTGACATAATGTTTACATCACAGCATTGTTCAGTGCTAGAAATGTAGCAGCCATTTGGATACATGTGGGCAGCACACCCTGCTTAAAGTGAGGCACCACCAAGAGTGGGAGGAGCATGTCCTGAGTCAGACGATGACAGCTGAGTGGAGTGGAGACAGTGCCACCCTAGTAGTCCTTCCATGCTGTGGGGTGGGCAGCACAGGTAGAGGCAACGTGGTCATCATGTGGGTTGCAGGTCTAGAAGGGGACTGGGAGTGGGACCTGAAGCTGGATTTGCTTATTGTGGGGTAACCTGAAAGACCAGCCTCAGATCCTCCTCCCACATGAAGCAAATGCTGAAGAGGCACAGCTCTGCTGGGAGATAGGGAAACTCATCTTCCAAGTTGTAGCCATGAAAGAGACATTGGAGGTTCTGCTCCCAAACCATCATAGTACCCTTAAAGGGACAGCAGAAATCAGTGGTGGTGGTGCACCCACCCTCTGATCCCAGACCATAACCCTATCCTCTCTTGACTCTCAACTCTTTTCATTGTGGCTGTTTTATCTGTCTCCTGTAATTCTCACCTGTTATTTTTTAAACAAATTAAAAAATTTAAATAAAAAAGAATGTACATCTTCATTCCACTTTGTCTTGATTTCTGCTATTGCTTCTATCTATCTAAATTCTGCTGTCAGCTATCCTCCTCCAGTTTAACAAAACAATTGATTTCTGATTTCTCCTCTATTGTTTTTTTTCTTGTGCATCTTTGTAGGCCTTACACTATCACAGCCTCCTTTTCTCACTCCTGTTTTTGGGTTCTATGTGATAAGGGTGAATTCAGCATGCCGAACACACTAATCACAACCCCACATCAACAAAATTTGATTTCGGTGTTGTGGGATCCCGGTGAAAGAAAACACGCACAAAAACCTTTTTTTGTTTGTTTTATGCAGGGGCTGCACCCCGCACCCCCAAAATAGGATTCTCAACTCCAGGGGGTGCATGTCGAGGGGGATGCATCTCCAAAAAAACAACAAAAAGAACCGTCTCGGGGTGGGTGCAACAAAAACTACTGGCACTCAGTCCCGAACCCTGTATCCCCACCACCCCAAGCCAGCACCTAGCCCACCACACCATGATGACAACTCACTGGAACCCCGCAGCTCCACCCCTCACATACCCTCTCACCCCTCGATCGTCGGGCTCACTCCCACCCCTCCGTGCACGTATGCATGCACGACATCCTGTCGCCTTTTCATGACCCACCCCATCTGTTCACTGACCCCACATCCCCGCCATCGGGTCACTAGCCGAAAGTAGGTCACCGTTTCAGCAGGCGCCCACTTGCTAGTGCCCCATATAGTGATATACCCTGTTTTTGTTGTAAAGTACTCTGATAAAGCACAATATGCCAAAATTGGGTACTCCAAGAAAATTTTGTCAAGTACCAGAATTAATATATCATACTGCTACATGGTGCAGTGGTTTGTCAGTCCCCATCTCAGCCCTTGTTTTAGGCAATTTAGTGCATATTGTGTTAAAAGCATAATATACCAAAATTCGGTACTCCCTATATTTTTCTTAACTACCAGAATTAATATATCATGCTACTACTTGCTGCTATATGGTGCTGCACCATGTCACTACCCCACCACAGATCTTCATGTAACACACTTTAGTGCACATTGTGTGAAATGCATAATATAAAAATAATTTAGTACTCCCAGAATTTCTCATAGGTATCAGATATAATATGTAATTCGGCTACATGCTGCTACATGGTGTTGCACTGGGTCAGTCCACCACCAGTCTATCTTTCTTGTTTCACACTTTAATGAACATTGTGTAAAATCACAATAAACTGCAATTCAGTATTCCCAGAATTTTTTTCTCTGCCCTTCTTGGTCAGCCCTCCTTCCGATGAGCACTCCAGTCCCACCACACTGTCATCTGTAGGGACTTACCTGCCAGCTGTCTTCCCCCAGGTCTTGCCCCCTGGTGGGGTTGGCGGTGTTCCTCAAGCCCCACTGCAGAATGGATCCAGTGCTAGTCAGTGTGCCCCACTGGTTGGATGCTGGGCCTGTGGAAGCTCGTCATCATTCTGCCACTAGCATTTTGCTCTGGTTTTTACCCCATAAGAGGGACATACAGTAATATTGTGGTTCACATCATGTGCTCCCATGTGACATGCACCAAGGCCTGCCATGCCTCACCACCTGCTTGGCCCAAGCTGCCTTTCTCCTCTCTTCTACTAGGGGCCAGGCAAGCTTCCAGCTCTGCCCATCCCCCCCCGGAGGAGGAGAGCAGTCCTATAGATGCTCACTCCTTGTACCCCCAGCTGGCCCTCCAACAGTCCAGACTTGATTATGAACCTGAGTTGTTAGCATTGCAAGCAGTAGCACTACCACTGTGCTGGCAGGCCACCACCCATAATTTTATTAACTACCAGAATATATATATAATGCTGCTGCTATATACTGCTGCATGGTGATGTGCTGTGTCATTCCCCCACCACATCTCTTCTTTTAATGCCCTTTATTGTACATTGTGTGAAGAGTACAATATACCAAAATATAGCACTCTCAGAATTTTTCTGTGATAAAAACATTTTAAAGAAAGCCTGCAGTACAACTAACTAGCAGCAGTAGACAACACCTCCTTGATGGATTAGCACTGTGATTTAAAAAAATAAGAACTAAGAAAAGAGTTTACTGGGTAACTAGTAGGTAGTAAAACAACATAAAAATATTTGTTATTTTTTTATCATGACTGGGATTAACACAACACAATAGAGGAGGTGCAGCCAAATTTGTTGTTTAAACTTGCACTAATATAGCACATTGAGGATTTGCAAATGGAGTTATAAACTCGAAGCAACACCTGCAAACAACTTCTCAGGGTGTTTTTAAGCAAATATTGTATTTTAAACGTTGCACTACTCATGAAACCAAAAGTATTGACGTTGGCACTTCTGGTCCACCCAGATTTAACCCCCAACTCAAGAGAGTCTTTTACAATAGGCAAGGCAAAGCAAGGCAAATTTTATTTTTCGAGCACCCAATCCCAGAGGCTCTGGGTGCCATACAATCAAACATAAACAATTAAACACAAGAAAAATAAACATTCAATAATGCTTAAAATAACACAGTAACATGAGGGTCTAATGTCAGCAGGATTTAAAAATAACCCATATAAATATCTAAAATAGCTGAAATATTCATCTATTTGAGTAAGTAATGAATTACATCAAAAATTGACCCCCACTGGTGACATTCTACAGCTTTTATGCATAGATGATTCTATAATTAGATGCACATGATAGGCAGGGTACTCTGATGGCTGAACCTCACCTTGCTGGTATTAGTATGTGTTTCTAACTGACGTTAGCCATATCTGTTGTGTGTCCTTACTAAAAAATTGAACCACTGCAAAATAATATGCTTTCTATTATTGTACGTGTCTGCCCAGTCCTATCTAGCCTTCTAGAGCAGCTTACTGGTTCTGCATAGCACTCTTGGAAAAGGAGGTGCAGCCCACTTCCTTGTTTACTCGTGTACTAAGATTGAATTTTGGGGACTGGCACAGCGAAGATATTAAACTCCAGGCAACACCTGTAAACACATGCTTAGGGTGTTTTGAAGCAAATATTGTATCTTAAATAGTAAAGTTTGCACTACTTGTGAAACAGGAAGCACCAATGTCACTACTGCAATCAATCCAGATTTAAAGCCCCCACCTCATAAGCACCAACAAGTGTGCAGTGGAGGCAATGTGCCCACAGATGAAAGTGTATCTGCTGGCATCAGTTGAGGAAGTCAGTGAGAAGACTGGGAACCTTGGCAGGGTAGTATATTACATCTATTTAAGTAAGTAATTACATAAATAATTGACCCCACTGATGACATTCTACAGCTTTTATGCATAGACAATTCTATAATCAGATGCATATGATGCCCCATGTATGTGGAGAAATCAACCACTGGTATACCCATGAACGTTATTTGTAATAAATGTCAGGCATTTCATGATTTACAGGGTGAACTGAAGTAGGTTCAGGATGAGAAAAAAATGCCAGAGAAATTAACAGAACTGAAACTTTTGTAAAGGAACTTGAATCTGAAAGCATATTAATACGTGATTTTCAAAGTTTAGATGAGAATACCACAAGCAAACCAGACTAAGAGAGGAGGAAGACATGGGGCAATCAATCACTAATGAAAATAGGAACAAACGTGGGAGAGGCAAACACATCTCATCTACAGAAAATGATTGGACATTAGTACAACATTCTAAAAAGATATCAAAGGAAGTGTTACACAAGGTCCCTGCACACTAACTGGTACCCCAAGAGGTACATCACAGACAGCTAGCATTTAGGTATATGTTATACTAACATATAGGGCTAATGGCATCTACTGTATAAGAGTAGATGTCAGGATATGTATGCATATGATTGCTATACGCTTTACTTTCTAATATATTCATGTATTTCTTGCTTACAGGATACTTAGACACCTTGTAATGTTATGATATACTGTATGAGTCGGCATTGTCATCTTCTGATGATTCGTATTACTACATGGCAATGTACAAACTGAACTTTTTTGTTTCCACAAAGTGATGACTATAACAAAATTGTATAATGTTATATAGGATTGAAGAGCCACCTCTAGTTCAGCCAGTAGGGCTTATCTCTGTAACTAGAAATGCTTATATCTTACAGTAACCATGGTAATTATCTTAGGTATATAATGTAAGACGTTACATCTTCTACCTCGGAGACCCCTGGAGACATGGAGTTTCCTCGAGATATAGGGAATGCTTAGCATTGGCTCCCAGTTCCTAATGGTAAGAACTGCTTAGGGCAACTGTGATTTTCCTTTTAGTAGTAATAAACAAGCTTTATTACTCTTATGCAACGTGTTTGTGATTCCTTGCATTCCCATTATTGCCAAGAACCTGAGAGTGAGGTTTAGACCTCCTGACAATTGACGACCGTGGGCAGCCAATATATGGAGTTTGCAAAGTGTTCACTCGTTGCTATGACTTTCCCTTCCCAATGAGGACAGTAGGTGTGCATACCTGCATCATCGCTCCTGTTTTTCACCCACTTTGTAGTAACTTGTAAAGTCTGACTGCTTACTGGGTGTGGTCGATGCCGACTCACCTCACCCCATGGCAGTTTTGAACTGCAAGCTTACAAGTGCACAGTAGCCGAGGCAGGAAACTACAGACCTGTCAGTCTGACCTCTGTTGTCGGGAAAGTGATGGAGTCACTTCTGAAGGAAGGAATAGTTGAGTACCTAGAGGCCAGTGGAGCACAGGACCCAAGGCAGCATGGGTTCACAGCGGGAAGGTCATGTCAGACGAATCTAATAGATTTCTTTGACTGGGTGACCAAAGTAGTAGACCAGGAGGGCTGTGGACATGGCCTACCTAGACTTTAACAAGGCATTTGACACAGTCCACACAAAGATTAATAGTCAAATTAACCAGCCTGGAGTGGGACCCAGGGTAGTAGCCTAAATAAAACATTGGCTGGACAACAGGACACAGAAGGTAATTGTAAATGGAGTCCACTCTGAAGAAAGGGGGTTACTAGTGGGGTACCGCAGGGTTCAGTATTGGGTCCAGTCCTTTTTAATGTCTTCATCAGTGACATTGCAGAGGGACTGGAAGGAAAAGTATACCTTTTTGCAGATGACACAAAGATCTGCAACAGGGTTGATACACAAGGAGGAGTGGAAAAGATGAAAAGGGACTTGGCAAGGTTGGAGGAATGGTCAGAAGTATGGCAGCTAGGATTCAATGCAAAGAAGTGCAAAATAATGCACCTGGGAAACAAGAACCCAGGGCAAGAATACACAATGGGTGGGGAGGTAGTAACAACAACAAAAAGGAAAGGGACCTGGGGTAATCATATCAGATGACCTTAAGGTTGCAAGCAATGTGAGAAGGCAGTAGGAGGCTGAGGGTATACTGGGATGTATAGGGAGAGGCATCATCAGCAGAAAACAGGAAGTTGTTATCCCTCTGTACAGACAGTTGGTGAGATCCCATCTGAGTACTGTGTCCAGTTCTGGAGACCCCATCTCCGCAAGGACATAGACAGGATAGAGGCAGTCAGAGGAGGGCAACTAAAATGGTGCAGGGTGTGCAGAGAAGCCATGAGGAGAGACTAAAGGAGCTTAATATGTATACCCTTGAGGAAAGAAGGGAGAGGGGGGACATGATAGAAACTTTTAAGTACCTCAGTGGAATTAACAAAGTCTAAGAGGGTAGCATCTTTCAGAAAAAGAGACTTGCAAGAACAAGGGGACACAATTTAAAGATAGAAGGAGGGCAGTTCAGGGGCAATGTGAGGAAGTATTATTTCACAGAGAGGGTAGTGGATGCATGGAATAGCCTTCCTGAGGAGGTTGTGGGGTCTAAAACTGTGGGAGAATTCAAGAATGCATGGGACAGACATAAGGCAATTCTTGTGGGGGGTAGGAAGAAATAGGCTGTTGGTTAACTAGGATCTGCAGCCTATCCTGTAGGTAGGGGAATGGGCAGACTAGATGGGCCTAGCAGTCCTTATCTGCCATCAAAGTCTATGTTTCTATGTTTCTATGTTAGCCAGCCTGTGAACTAGTACACTGGTTGTGGATCGATACACAGCACGATGCCTTTTCACAGCTTGATTTTACGTTCCCTCCCACACAATGGCCACCGTATCAAATATCTGTGCAGACTTGAGACTCGATGTCTTGAACTTCCTTGCCTCCCATAAAGGATGGGCTGACTTTGCAAGTGACGCAAGTCAATCCAAAATCCCGTACAGGGGATTTCAACCCATTACTCAGAGACGAGACAAACAGCCAGAAAGCGAGAGGGCTATTGGTCGTGACTCTCTTCGCTGCTTTGGAAGCCTCGGAAGCAAGGTTTCAATCCCAAGTCTCATCTGTTAAGCAGGAGATGGGACTGCAGGAAACTGAATGTTTGAAAAAGGGCAGGATTTTGAGTCCAAGCTCCAAACTCTGCAGAATGAAAAGGATTCCTGTTTGCATCTTTCTGCTCAGGCAGATGAGAAGGAACTTTGTATGTTGAAGCAGGAATGTGAACGTTTGAGACAGGATAAGGGACAGGCATTGTAAATTAATGATTTATTGAGTAGAACTAATGATCAGATGTGTGAAGAGTTGGGAGAACTTCAGGACAAGATAAACCAGGTACGGAATGACTTAGGAATGACTACTAGGGACCATCACAAATTGAGCACCTCGTAGAAAGTGTTACAGAAGCAGATGATGTGGATCAGAATGTTGCAAAAGTTAGCCTTGAGGATTGTGAATGTAAAATGGCAAAACTGCGCCATCAGTTAGAGGTGCTGGCTGGTCACGTCAAGGCAATGGGTGGTGTAGCCCCCATCTTGGCGACATCATCCGAGGAGGAGGAGGAGTCAGATGGTGACATTTCTCAGTACAATACCCAGTCATGCCCCTACTATGGCCCAGTCACCCCACCCCGCCATCCACAACATGGCAGACCCCTGTCACATGACACCACAGCCCCAGGTCATCAACAGCATGATGACCATCATGGGTTATGCCAACATGGTGACCCCCATGATAGGGAGGAAGTAGGCCCAGGTCTAGTCCAAAGGGCACTACTGATCTCTGTTATTACTGTGGACAATAGCAGGAAATAGAGAAAATGACAGATGCTGCCTTAGGCAATGTGACCCTGCCTAACAGAAGCAAGTGGACACTCCGTATGCAGATCAGACAGATGCTGTAGGAGGCCTCCACTCAGGATGGAATAGTTTTCACTGTGGTTGAAGCCACAGCTCAGGCAGCCTGCAGGGTGCCCGAGACAATCTACCTCTGAACAATCGTCCCAGCAATCCCCTACAAATTGCCCACTCTGTTCAGCAAATAGCTGACAGCATTGGTCAGATGAGCCCGTCCGACAACCTCAGCTGCCACTTGGAAAAGGTGCATGCTAAATGTGAAATGCTTAGTCTTGCTGCAGACTACCAGGTCCAGATCCTACACCAGACAATCGATCCTGGCCAATGGGAGAAACTCCCCGATGCTGTTCAACAGGACAGCCATGCCACCTTTGACGAAGTGGCATCTGAACTCATCACTGAACATAACCCAGGTGTGGTAGAAGTGATGCTCACATATCCTGTGAAACAGAATGCGAAGGAAAGTCCAGTGACCTTTTTCCAGAGGGTTTGGATGGCCTACCGAGCAGGGAAGAGCATTGCAGGAGAAGTTGCTGATGTGGACCTCATCGAGTACAAGACCCTGTTCCTTTGGAACATGTTCCCTACAGTGTGAGAGAAGGTAAAGCCAACCACCTTTCCCACCACAGAGAGGTTCACCGATATTCTTTGGAAAACATAGAGAGTTTACCAACTCTACATCCATGATTCAAGCTATGGCTCCAAGATGGTAACTGCCATAGAAGTCATGCCAGAGACCACGATGCACTACACAGTGGAGGGGCAGGCCAAAGAGAAACAGTCCCTCCCCACATATAACCAACACCCAAAGCAGGCCCAAACAAATCCTGGGGTGGGAACTGAAACTCCCAGAAAAACAAGAAACACCAGAAAAACAATAAGGGTAAACAACAGAGACCAGGCAATTCATATAGGGAAATAGTTGATGAGAACCGAAGCCTCCAAGACCTCCTCAGGAAAGTGCGCTCTGTAGCAGACTCTGTGCCATTACGGGCCCTTACTGCAATACAACCAGGAGAGCAGGCTTCAACAGACCATGGAGATACCGGATGTCCAGGCTTTCAGGCCCCTCCAGACCTGAACCCAGAAGCAGCTCCCTATATAGCGTCAGTATAGCATGGTGAGATGGTTCACAGGAATCAGGCCCAGACTCTCTTTCAAGAGCTTCCCCATGCTTCCGCTGGTGCAGATTGACAATTACAGACCCCAGTCCATACTGTAAACAATCTGGTCTTGGATACAAATGGAAGTCCCTGCATAGAGGTGGAGGTCGGGGGCTGCCTACCAACAGTACTGCTGGATACAGGCTCAGCTGTGTCTTTATTACAGGATGATAACCCAGACACATCACCCTGGTCTACCGGATGGAGGACCAATATGTCTGGTGTAGATGGAACTAGGCTACCTGCATACTGTTCCCTACCACTACATGTGATGCTGGGACACTTGAAGGCGTATCACACCTTTCAGCTGATGGTGCTGCATGATCACCCTAGTATAATAGGAATTTACTTCTTGGCACCACACAGCTGCTTGGTAGACCTAGCAAACATGTTACTGATGCAGATTCATGGGCAATATCACACCATCATGATCCCTGATTCACATGTTTTTTTTGTTTGTTTGTTTATTTCAGAGATCAGATGTACCTTTGAGTCATAGACTCCTTTACAAAGGTTCCACGTCACAAGTAATAGATACAGATACATAATACAGAATGCAGAATATACAGGACAATAAATATTACAGAGTAAAGACTTTTTTTTTTTAACAAAAAATAAATTAGCTAAAACTTCAGAATAAAACAGTTTGAGACAGAAAGAAATGGGAACTTAACATCCCTGAGGAGGCGGAAATTGAGATATAAATGGAGGCCAGCCAGAGGCCCTTGTCAAGAAGTAGAGGGACGGGGGAACTGGTTCATGTGCAGTCGCAGATTGTAGTGGAGTGAGGGTGGGCTCTAAGGTGCATTTTGAAGTGACCAATTCTTTGATCAAGACGCAAGAAGGAGGGTAGGTTATTCATCCACAAGGGTGCTCTGTAGCAAAAAGATCTTTGGAATTGGGTTGTACGACAGGGAGGAACAGAGAGATGCTGGGAGTCAGAGCTACGTGTGTGCTGAGTTTTTGAGTCCAAGGTGATTAAATGGGAGAGAGCAGCCGGGGAGAGGCCAAGGGAGATTTTTTTAGCAAAGACACAGGTCTGGAATTTTATCCTGTTGTCTAGGTTAAGCCAATTGGTGTCCTGGTATAATACGCAGGTATGCGTAAACCTGTCACACCCTAATATCAGGCAACAGGCCTTGTTTAGGACAAGTCTAAGACTATCAAGGGCTGAGGAGCTAGCCCCACTGAAAGTCGGAAGGTCATAGTCGAGCAGGGAAAGTATCGAGGAGGAGATAGCAAGCTTAAGGGCTTCTGGGGTTAGGCAATGTTTAAAGCGGTGCAAAAGCCCTAGTCTAATATTTAGGGCCTTAGATAATTGCTGAATATGCCCATGATAGGTAAGGCCAGAATCCAAAGTGATGCCTAGGTACTTAAAGGAATGCACAAATTCCAGGGGGGTCTGAGACGCAGATAATATTTGAGGAAAACGTCCTAGCCTGGGGTTCTGCTGATGCGCAAAAGCATACCTTTGTTTTTTTATAGTTAATAGTAAGGCGTTGAGAGACAAACCAGCTTTTGACAGCCTTGAAGGAGGACTGGAGGGAGTGGTGGAGTTGAGAGGGGTCTGGGTTGGAGGAGAAGATGACAGTGTCATCAGCATATAGCAATAGGTTGGAGGGGCAGGATGAGGGAAGGGAGTTAAGGAAGAGACTGAAGAGCAGAGGACCCAAAATGGACCCTTGAGGGACTCCTGAGAGGACAGGCAATTTGGTGGATAGGGTATTGCTGATTTTAACTTGAAGAGACCTATTGGTAAGATAGTCTGCAAACCAGCCCACTACTTCCTGTGAGAGACCTAGGTTAAGTAAGGTTGTTTGAAGTAGTGAGTGGTGGATGGTATCAAAGGCCTTCGTGAGGTCAATGAAGATCGCACCTGTGATATGGCCTTTATCCAATGCAGTATGGATATGTGACGTCAGTTCAAGCAAGGTAGTGGCCGTGCTGTGACCTTTGCGGAAACCGTGTTGTTGAGTGCAGAGAAGGTCATATTTGTTGAGGTGATCAGTGAGCTGACCCGATACAATTTTTTCCAAAGTCTTGTGGGGGGGGAATGGAGATTGGGCAGTAATTGTCAGTGGCTGTGCAATCACCCCCTTTGAATATGGGTGTGATGGAGGCGGATTTCCAACTGGAAGGGAATTTACCTTGTGAGAGGGAGAGGTTTATAATGTAGGTAAGGGGAGTTAGGACTTCCTTAAGAGAGAGTCTAAGAATTCTGAGATCAAGGGAGTCAGCGTTGGAGGAGGCGTGGCTGAGGGCAGCAGTAAGGTATGGTTCAGCGGACTTGGTAGAGATGCTGCGGAAGTAGAAGGGGGGCTGCGGGGTGAGGGGCGGGTGTGCTAGGAGCAGGTGGGTCATAGAAGCTGGTGGGAGGACGTGGTTAAGGTTGGAGAAGGTATCATTGAAAACTTCAGCAATAGTTGTAGGGTCGGACGTCAGGGACTCATTTGACATGACCTGGGAGGGGACTGGGTTGGGGACCTTTCCACTGATTTCCTTGATGTTGTTCCTGAACTTACGACCAGAACCCTAGGATGAAGATAAGGCGGATTTATAGTACTCAGCTTTTGCCCTGCGGATAGCCCAGGTGCAGTTATTCCGAGCCATTCTATAGTTCTGCCTGTCCTGGGGGAGGCTGTACTCTATGGAGAGATGCCATAGTGAGTCTCTAGTACGCATTAATGCCTTGAGCCTCTCAGCAAACCAAGGAACATGATTGCCTTTCACCACTCTTTTCGTGAGCGGTGCATAGCGGTCACATATACTATTAAAGGACCGTGTGAATAGGTCCAATGTGGTTGTGACAATAT
Source organism: Neoceratodus forsteri (assembly GCA_016271365.2). Lineage (NCBI taxonomy): Eukaryota > Metazoa > Chordata > Ceratodontiformes > Ceratodontidae > Neoceratodus > Neoceratodus forsteri. Next base: position 802,566,415 of record CM057454.1, read on the forward strand.
CCACAAATAACAAAAGTATGATGGCATAGATTTGTTTAAGAACCATGAGCTTTTCCCAAAGCTCCTTCCCATCCTACAATGGCATCTGGAGGCATTTGCCACCAGTAAGCATGATTGTGGCAAGATGCATACTGTCATTGAAGAGACAGGCCCAGCACATGAGAGGCAACGGCAATATCCATTCCCATCAAAGGCCTTGCCTTCTCTTAGGGAAATGATTAAATCACTCCTCAAGCAGGGTGTAATCAGGACATGTGTTTCCACTGCAAATTCCCCAGTGTGGCCTGTGAAGAAACCCATGGACACCTGGAGACTTACTATCAACAACAGGAGACTAAACCAGGTCACCCCTAGTTGTACCCCAACAGTGGCATCAGCACCAGATGTGCTATGACTACTGACCCCTGACCAACAAAGTTTTAGTGCCCTAGACATTTCCAATGGTTTTTGATCATTGCCATTGGTGCCCAAAAGTAAATATAAGTTTGCCTTTGCCTTCGAATGTAGGCAGTACATGTGGACCTGCTTACCACAGTGGTTCCATAACAGCCCCTCCCTGTTCCATGTGCACATGATGGACACCCTTGAGGGTTTCTCTACACCCCAGTGTCTCTTGCAGTATGTGGACCACCTGTTGTTGGCCATAGCCACACAGGAACAACATCTGGATCTCTTAGATGAATTACTGACCCTCATTCAGAGGGCAGGCCTCAAATGTAATCCAGCAAAAGCATAACTATGTCAGAAAGAGGTACTCTTTCTGGGCCTGAGGATAACAGACCAAGGCCAAAGCCCTACCTGGAAGAAGATACAGCGATTGCAAGATTTGCCACTGCCACCAGCATGGCCACCCTTTAGAAGGTTTCTAGGTATGGTAAATTATTCCAGAGATTTTATTTGGGATTTTGCTCAGAAGGCTGCCCCTCTGTATGAACTACTGAAAAAGGATATCCCCTGGACTTGGGGTCCCATTCATACTCAAACTGAGATGTCACTGAAACAAGCCTTGGCGTCAGCTCCAGCTTTGATTAACCCCAATCCAGCCTTGCCATTCAATCTGGAATCTGCCACCTCTGACATTGCTATGTCTGCAGTGTTGGCCCAGAAAGGTCCATGGCACCCTAAGACCCATTGCATATGCATCACAGTTCTTGACCCCAGTGGAACAGAAGTACAGCCTTTGCGAAAGGAACCTTCTGGCTACCTATTGGGCTGTCAAGCACTTTCTGTATATCATTGGGTACTTTCCCCTGATTATCAGTACAAATCATACCCCAACAACCTTTTTGCTGTCAGACAGAGTAAAGGATGAGTCAATCTCTAATACCAGACTGACGCACTGATCCCTCCTTCTCCAGGACAGAGACATCAAGGTCCACCCAACCAAAATGCCATCCATGTTGGCGCATGTCCTCCTTTTCCAAGGAGAATCTTATCACTTTACACTGCAGCCACCTGATCTACCAGATCCAGGTCCCTTCCTCCCTGCTACACCACAACCACTTGAGAACACCTCACTGTGTCATGTTTTCATGGACAGATCAGCTTCCTATTATCAGGGAGAACAGATAGCAGGAATGGGCATATTTGCAGTTTACACTTTTAGTAACACTGTTAAGATTTCCAAACGTTGCAGTGTGGCATCATCACAGTATGTGGAAATGGCAGCGGTGGCCTGTACCTTCGAGTTCATCCAACATGAAACCGAGGATACTATCATTTTTATAGACTCTAACTGGGTTTGTTGTTCTCATACAGAATTTCTTCCTTTCTGTCAGAAGAACTGCTTTACCTCTTCTGATGGCACCCCAGTGAAACACAAGGAACTGGTAATATACATTCATTATCTGGCACAGAAATGTGCACACACATCTATGTACACAAAGTTAAGGCCAACTCCATTCATGACTCCTATCATGCCTTCAATGATACTGCTGATACCCCTGCTAAGGAAGGGGCCCAAGAGAGGGGACACGTGGATGATGGACCATCCAGAAGCCAGAGTGGCCGTGCATATAGCAGCCATCAGGAAAAAACCTGAACCCTTCTCCCCCTTGGATTTGTCAGAAGCTCAGCATGCTGACTCTGAACTCAAAGGTGTGTTCAGATTCCTGGACAAAAGCACTGAGAATTTACCTGCCCGTAACCCATACCGAAGGTATGAAGGTAAGATGCACCTGTCTCCAGATGAAAAGCCCATTTGGTATCAACCAGATGACTCCTCCACCAAATTGTGGGTGGTTTCTCATCATCCCAGATCTGAATTTCTGCACCAAGTGCATGATACCCTTACTGATGGACACCAGGGAGAAGGAAATACACTCCAGAAGCTTAAGACCACAACATGGTGGCCTGGAGTCACCAAGGAAGTCTAACAGTACATAGACAACTGCCTTATTTGTGCAGAAAACAACCCCATCCCTACCAAGTGAAATGCCAAGCTACTACTACAAAGGCATTCTGGCCCTTGGCATGCCTTACAGATTGATTTTATTGGTCCCCTTACCAATACCAGTAGAAACAACAAACATGCCTTTGTGGTAAATGATCTCTTCTCTAAGTGGGTTGAAGCTTTCCCCACCAAGACATGCACTGCAAAAGCCGCTGCCAAAATCCTAGTGAAACAGATTTTCTCCAGGTGGGGTCTACCTCTGAAGGTAGACTCTGACAAAGGAACCAGTTTTACAGGTGAGTTGAAGAAAGAAGCCCTTGAGCTCCTTGGAGTTCATCAGAAGTTCCACATACCATACCACCCACAATCATCAGGTCAAGTAGAGAGGGCCAACAGATGGATTAAGCAAATGCTTTCCAAATTTATTGAGGACAATCTCAAGGACTGGGATTCCTTACTGCCGTTACTCCTTATGGCATTTAGGGGCACACCCTCAGCTGCTACCCAGTTGACAACCTTTGAGGTGATGACTGGCAGAAGTATGAGATTACCTGAACACCTGTTGTTTGACCTGCACACTCCCACCGCAGACCATGTCTCTGAGGACCAATATGTGGAAACATCGAAAAAAGACCTAATACACACTGATTTGTATGCTGCAAACTGCATGGGCAAGGCCCAGCAACAGTTCAAAATTCAATTTGATAAACACGCACAAAGAGTGTATTGGCAAGTTGGAAATCAAGTAATGGTTCTCAGATTTGTGCAACCAACACATTCCTTCTCCAACAAGTGGGAAGGACCATACCCAATTGTCAACAAGCTCTGTCCAGCAGTCTTCCAAGTTAGACTCATGCAAAACAACAAATTGACTGACAAATGGTTACATGCAAACCAGCTGAAACTGTATAAAGGAGCATAATTATTTTTCCTTACCCCATTGGGCAGAATTGTACTAATTTGCTAATGTCTGATTTTCCTTTTCAGATACACTGAGAAAATGGCTATCTTGTTCCATTTTCTCCTCATCTCAGGAGTTATCCCCTGCATCCAAGGCATGGTAAAGCACCTCCTTCCTCATCTTGATCCACCTGCAACTACCCCAGAGAGAGTCTCTATCAATATCCTCAATAATTTATTTACTATTCAGGAAGGTTCAGATGCCTACCTCACTGCCTTGGTTGTTGCTCCTGACAAATCTACCCTACAAATTGAGTGGCAGACCAAATCTCAAGGACAAATACTCCCCATGGCCAAACTCTCCAAGGGAACTTTCCATGGATGACCCAATGAAAAATTATCCCCAAATGGTACCTTGTCCTTCCACCAGACCTTTCTTAGACATTCTGGTTTATACAATATCACTGCCTTAATTGACTCCTTATATTGTGACTCACTTTCTAAAGATTCTCCCAGGAAATTTCATGCTGTGCACAACATGACCTCAGCTGTCATGTACAGTGGCGTGAAAAAGTATTTGCCCCCTTCCTGATTTTCTCTATTATTGCACATTTGTCACACTGGATGTTTTCAGGTCTTTAGAGAAAATGTAATATTAGATAAAGGGAACCTGAGTGAACAAATAACACTTGTTTTTTTTTTTTAATTTCACTTATTTAATGAAAAAAAGTTAACCAACACCAACTGGCACTGTGTGAAAAAGTAATTGCCCCCTTACACTTAATAACTGGTTTATGCCACATTTAGCTGCAATGACTGCAACCAAGCACTTCCTATAATTCAATATCAGTCTTTCACATCGCTGTGGAGGAATTTTAACCCACTCTTCCTGCAGAACTGCTTTAATTCAGTAACATTTGGTAGGTTTCGAGCATGAACTGCTCGTTTCAGGTCCTGCCACAGCATCTCTATTGGGTTTAAGTCTGGACTTTGACTAGGCCACTCCAAAACTTTAATTTTACTTCTTTTAGCCATTCTGATGTGGACTTGCTTTTGTGTTTTGGATCATTGTCTTGCTGCATGACCCAACTATGCTTCAGCTTCAGCTGACGGAAGATGACTGGACATTCTCCTTAAGAATTTTCTGGTACAGAGCAGAATTCATGGTTCCTTTAATTATGGCAAGTCATCCAGGTCCTTAGGCAGCAAAGCATCCCACCCATCACACTACCACCACCATGTTTGACTGTTGGTATGGTGTTCTTACTGTGGAATGCTGTGTTTGCTTTGACGAGACATTATGGGATCCATGTTGTCCAAAAGTTCCACTTTGGACTCATCTGTCCATAGAACATTTTCCCAAAGGCTTGTGGATCATCCAGGTGCTTTTGCAAATGAGAGATGAGCATTTATGTTCTTCTTGGTTAGCAGTGGTTTCCGCCTTGCTACTCACATGAAGCCGATTTTGCCCAGTCTCTTTCTGATTGTGGAGTCATGAACACTGACCTTAGCTGAGGCAAGAGAAGCCTGCAGTTCTTTGGATGTTGTTTTAGGATCCTTTGAGACTTCTTGGATGATTTTACACTGCGCCCTTGGAGTAATTTTGGCAGGCCGCCCCTGCGAAGGTTCACTACTGTTCCAAGTGTTCTCCATTTGGAGATTATGGCTCTCACTGTGGTTCGATGGAGTCCCAGAGCCTTAGAAATAGCTTTGTAACCCTTTCCAGACTGATAGAGGGCAACAAATTTTTTCTGATCTTTTCAGGAACTCCTTTGATCATGGCATAATGTGCTTGTTGAATCTTTGTGCTGGCAACGTGACTCTGATGGTAAGGGCCAAAATAAGTGAGGTTTATATTGAGCCGGGCTGGCTGTAATCAAGCCTGGCTGTGTTCAATCAGCTGACTCTAATTATCCCTTTAATTGGGTTGATTTAACTAGGGGCAATTACTTTTCACACAGTGCCAGTTGGTGTTGGTTAACTTTTTTCATTAAATAAATGAAATAAGTAAAAACAAAAAAAGTGTTATTTGTTCACTCAGGTTCCCTTTATCTAATATTATATTTTGTCTAAAGACCTGAAAACATCCAGTGTGACAAATATGCAATAATAGAGAAAATCAGGAAGGGGGCAAATACTTTTTCATGCCACTGTATCTATCTGTGTTACCCCCTACCGAGAAACAACTTTTGAAATGTCGCAAACAAACCCCTGGTCCTCATAGTGGTCTCACAGTCACTGCTTTACCTGGCTCACTGATAAACAACTTACGATATATGCATATATCTGTTTTGTTTAACTTGACTCACTGGAATACGAAAGAATGTGGTATGTGTCATAATACTAACACATCATTGTTTTATAGTACTTTGTTACTAGATAGCTTAGCAGCTTTTCAGATTTGTAACCAAGACCCTATTGCTGGGGTACATGCCACTGAGCATACAGGCAATTTTAGAGGAAAACCTTCTCAAAAAGATTATCAAAGTCATAAGAGAAATACACATGACACATCTGATGTCACTGGTGCCACAGGCACCATCATTGGTCTCTTTGGTACTACAATGCCTATCTGGAATAAAGCGGACATTGCTACTATCAATGCACATTCACTAAAGTTTTAAACTGGTATGATCAATGACATCATACTCCCATTATTGCATGGTGTAGATGGCCTTAGTCAGGAAGAAAGATACACTGTACATAATATGCACAACATTGCTAAAGCAATTACAGATTCTAAAGACAAGATTAACACATTTATTGCAAAGAAAAATAAGGAAGCAGATAAGCAATACATTGCCCATGAAATCCTATGCTCTGCTTATGGATCATATATTATCACCACCATCAAAAATCTCTTCCATGATCTGGAATCCGGAAGAATTCCCTGATATCATACATGATAGACATATCTCTAAATGGTATTGTCCTCAATGCAAATCCCCTAACTGTGTTGTCATGTGTATGCTATACTCTCTTATTATTCCTATTGCTACTGCTAGGAATTTAGGATTTGTCACCAGACACCCCAATACTCGTCCTTGCTTTACTTATAAGAAATGTTCTATTAAGTATACTATGTTTGTGTCTTTTACTGTCTCTTTACCATGTTTTGATCCTACTACAGCTATATTTGATAAACTAGCATCCGTACACTCCATTGGGCACCTTGATGATGACATCTACAGAGAACGCCTCAACTTGCCTCTTCTTGTTTTCCTCCTCTTTTGAACGCGTGGTTCTCACCACACAGATTGCTGTGCGAAGAAAGGGTATATCTATTTGTGTCGATGTGACATATTTGATGTTATTAAACTTGTATAAGGATATTCCCCAGACAGTATTGATTGGTCCTTTTCCATGGACGATGACATCACCACTAATGGCACAGAATACCAGGACTCAACATCTGCTCCAAACGATTCTCAATTCTACCAGTCTTACCGGAAGGAGGTTCATCACCTGTCAATATGGATTTCCAAACAGACTTACACTTGCCCAGTACAGTTACATAAATGGAGACTGCCTACTGTTAAGATGCAATATAATTCAGATGGTGAATTTTGTGTGGTAACTAATTTTAAACACTTCACATATGGAGATATGACATGTACTATTAATGATTCTAATTTCTGCTTTGTCCCTCATCAAACCACTATAATGGGGCACACAGTTTTTCACCCCTATTCCCCTTATGGAACCTCATATCATTGGTGGTAACCTTGATTACCTGCTTATTCTTTCAGAGTACATGCCTTATTTTAATGCACACATTGATCTCTTGACTGTAACTCTGAATTCCATTCTAGACAGGAAAGACACCCACCTTATCCACATCAGCAAAGTCAATGAAGCTGTATTTTACCTAATTAATGATGATGATTTTAATAGTGCTCTTACTAACACTTGGTTAGAGATTACCTTTAAAGGTTTTGTTAGTATACAAGCATTTTTAATCTTTTTCCTTATTACTATGCTTTGCTGCCTCTGGCGCACACTCCTCCAACACTGCAAGCAGCTGGAATTCCTTTACAAGGCTCATGAATCGGATCTGTAAAAGACACCTGTTCTCTCTCCACTTCCTTACTCTTGCTTGTTTTGCCCCTTCTGGGGCAACAAGGTGGGGAATGTTACACGAAGTCCCTGCACCCTAATTGGAACCCCCAGAGGTACACTGCAAACAGCAAGCATTTAGGTATATGTTATACTAACATAAAGGGCTAAGAGCATCCATCGTATAAGAGTAGATGTCAGGATATGTATGCATATGATTGCTATATGCTTTACTTTCTAATATATGCATGTATGTCTTGCTTACAAGATGCTAGGACACCTGTGTCCTTGTAGTGTTGTGAAATATGAGTCGGCATTGCCATCTTATGATGATTTGTATAACATACATGGCTATGTACAAACTGTACTTCTTTGTTTCCACAAAGTGATGACTATAACAAAATTATATAATGTTATCTAGGACTGAGGAGCCACCTCTAATTTAGCCAATAGGGCTCATCTCTGTAACTAGAAATGCTTCTGTCTTACAGTAACCATTGTAATTATCTTAGGTATATAATGTAAGACATTACATCTTCTACCTCAGAAACCCCAGGAGACACAGAGATTCCTCGAGGTATAGGGAATGCTTAGCATTGGCTCACAGTTCCTAATGGTTGGAACTGCTTAGGGCAACTGTGATTTTCCTTTTAGTAGTAATAAACAAGCTTTATTACTCTTATGCAACATGTTTGTGATTCCTTGCATTCCCTTTATTGCCAAGAACCTGATAGTGAGGTTTAGACCTCCTGACAGAAGACTACAGGGTGAAGACCGATAGTTAACTCATCCCTACAGTTACCATATAGATTGGAAACACTGCCATGCAAGGCACCTTCACAAATAACACCAGACAACCCAGAATCTAGACCTGCCACCACTAAATAAAACAATACGTAGTACTAGGAGATTCCATCAGACTGTGTGACACCACAGTATACAACCCAGACAAGGCAAACAGGATGCTATCCTGTTACAGAAGCCAAAATAAAAGATATAAAAGTGAGAATTACCATCATTCTTAAAACCTGTGGTGATGCCCCAGAGGTTACTGCTCATGTCAGGACTAATGGTGTTGGCATCAATCACAAAAATTAAAAGATATCTGCTATGAGATCATTGATTTATGAAAAGAAATAAAGGAAAAGGGCTACAAAGCTGGTGCTCACAGTAAATTTCAAATTTATTGACTTCTAGGGGCATTTCCATAACAAACATTACCTTTATAGACAGGATAGTCTCCACCTTAATAGAGAAAGAGCAATTATTTTGGGAAATCCTTTTAATAACCAGTTCAACAACAACAAACACTAAAGTATTCTTGAAGGGGGAGTAATCATTTAAAACAACACATGTGAAAAAAATCCCAAATGGAAATGGATGAAAACAAAAAGAAAAATATGAGAAATATCCATATAAATTCAATAAAATGTTACTTGTGTAATTCAAGGAGTTTAAATAACATGAATAAAGAATTAGAAGCTTAGCTGGCCTGGTGGCACTGAAGGTTGAGGCACTGGACGCTACACCTTGTGCCATTCTGGTTGCCCAGGTTTGGGAATGGACTTGGGCAACTGGGGGTTGACTGGGGTGGGAGAGGATCGCGCATCCGAAGGATGGCTCTCCTCTCCTGGGGTTGGTAGTGGGCTTTGTGCCACTCATCAGTGGCCCCTGGTGGAGACTGGGGACACTGCAGTTGGTGGTGACACAAAATGGGTGGAGCGTTATTAGGCGTCAGCACGCAAGGTGCACAGATGTCATCATATGACCACACTCCAGAAACAAACAAGGAACAAAGACCCTGCTTCCTGGATAGATGATGACGATGCCCTCCAGTGCCCCACCATCACACACCCAATGCTGGGCTCAGATCTCTGGCTCTCCCGATCCCTTCATCCTGCCTTGGTCCAGTGATGGTACCCCAGGTCGATGGATCAGGTAGCAAGGGGGAGTGTCTGTCCCCAATTTACAGGAGGGGAGAGCTTCAGGCTGGTGGTAGAGTGGTGGTGGTGAATGAGGGATGCTAGAGAGAGTTCTGGGTTAGTGGGAAATAAAAATAATTGACAAAAAAAAAAGAATTAGAAGCTTTAGACATTATAACAATCTCCTAGGTATACCTGTTACTGTATTTATAATTTTATTCAATTATTTTTCCATGGGTATAAGTTAGAATTTTATAGCTGAAGGGACAAGGTAATATTCCTGGGAAAAGTCAGGATTTTTATATGAGACAAAAAAACTCAGTGTAAGGGTTACCAAAAAAGGGCATTGGTCATAAAGCCAAGTTTTAAAGAAATACAAAATCACACAGACCCCCATAATGCAAAGCATCATGGTCTGTACATGCAAATCACTATGAAATGTTTGACTGGCTCACCTTCAAGCTAGAATGCATGATGCCAAAGGGCCTCTCACACAATCTACAGAGTGCAAACAGAAAACACAGACATGCATTTCATCCTTCCCAGGACTCATCAGTGTGCCTGTCCTGTATGACACCCCAGGGAAATGAACCAGCTCCCCTAAGTTGGTCTTACGGGTTTGGGTCATGGTTGTCCCTCAAAAAAAGCTAAAAGACAAAGTACTTCAGTGCAAAATCACTTAGGCAAGGCTTGCCACAAAGGGCACTGGCCTTAAAACCAAGTTTCAAAGAAATACAAAATCACACTGTGATCACATAAATCACAATTATACAAAAGTGGGAACAAAGAGGAAGCAGGGAACTACAGACCAGTCAGCCTCACCTCAGTAGTGGGGAAGATCATGGAAGCACTACTGAAGGAGAGATTGGTAGAACATCTGGTTGTCAATGGACTACAGGACCCAAGGCAGCATGGTTTCACAGGGATCAGTGCTGGGACCGGTCCTATTCAACATCTTCATCAGTGACATTGCACAGGACCTAGAAGGCAGAATTTCACTGTTCGCTGATGACACAAAGCTCTGTAACAGAGTAGACACACCAGAGGGTGTAGACAGAATGAGAAGGACCTGCAGAAACTTGAAGAATGGTCAGGGTTTGGCAGTAGAAATTCAATGCAAAGAAGTGCAAGATAATGCATATGGGGCACAAAAACCCTGGCACAATATATCAGTTGGGGGGGTGAGGATATAGCATGCACCAAGCAGGAAAGGGATCTTGGGGTTATCATCTCTGATGACCTCAAGGTAGGGAAACAGAGTGACAAGGCAGCAGGTAAAGCAAAAAGGATGCTGGGATGCATAGGCAGGGGCATCTCCAGCAGGAAAAGTGAGGTCATAATTCCACTATACAGGACACTAGTGAGGCCCCATTTGGAGTACAGTGTACAGTTCTGGAGACCTTACCTACGTAAAGACATAGACAGGGTAGAGAAGGTTCAGACGAGGGCAACAAAGATGGTACATGGATTGCATCACAAGTCCTATGAGGACAGGTTGAAGGAATTGAACATGTACTTTCTGGAGAAGAGGAGGAAGAGAGGGGCTATTATAGAGACATACAAGTATCTTACAGGGAGGAACAGGGTGCAGGAATACACTATATTTAAGTGAAAAAGATGTTCCAGGACTAGAGGACATGGGATGAAGTTGGAGGGAGGACAATTCAAAGGAAATATGAGGAAAAATTTCTTCACAGAACAGGTGGTGGACAAGTGGAACACCCTGCCAGAGGAAATGGTGGGGGCTGAAACAATCACGGGATTTAAGAATGAATGGGATAGACATAAAGGAATTCTGGAGGTCAGGGGTAAGGGGCAACAGACTTCTAGGAAAACATAAACTGAACTTACAAGCTCAAATGGGCAGACTGGGTGGGCCATAGGCACTTATCTGCTGACACTGTCTATGTATGGTATAACAGTATAACATCTCACACATACCCCCATAATGCAAAGCATCATGGCCTGCTTGGTTTCTTTCAATACCCTTCTATACTGCATCCATCCCCGTGTTCCTTGCTTGCTTTAGCTCTATTGTAAGTTTGGTTCTTCCAGTTTATCAATTCCTTAACTTTATAGGCCAGCCCAGTGGTGTAGAGGACTGAGGCGCTGTGCGCCTTACCATATGCCATGCCAGCGACCAGGTTTGGTGATGATCATGGGTTGCTGGGGGAAGGGAGACTGGGAGGGGCTGGGTGAGGATTGAGCATCTGCATGGCAGCTGTCCTCTCCTGGACAGGGGAGGTTGGCTGTCCCAGCCTTTGACCACCACCATGTGGAGGCATATTGGTTTTGCAGGTGATGGAGGGAAGCTAGATGCTAGGACCGGGGTGAGAAGAGTGGAGTCACATGGGCCAAGGCATATGTGTGTGCCTCCAAATGTATGCCTGACCTTGTCTGAAGCTCCATGGGTAATGGGGAGAAAATCAGGTGGAAACTTGGGGAAGGGGTCGGCTAGATGAAGCCCCCCGTCAGCACCAACAGTGTGCTTGAGATAGGAGGAGGTGTGATTCAGGCTGGTCACGGAAGCTGAATGGGATAGGCTGACAGAACCTCCCAGCCTGCTGGGGAGAATAAAAGAGTAAATAAAACCAAAAATTCCTAACTTTGTTGTTCATCCAGGTTGGTATTTTACCTGCCCTATTATAAATTTTTTCTTTCTGGTATATAGGTTTTCCTCAGGCTATTAAGTTTCTCAGTCAAGAGATCCCACATGGTTTCCAGTCTGCTACCTTTGAATTCTTCCACCCAGTCCAATCTACCCATGTCCTTCCTCATACCCTGAAAATCAGGTCTATCGAAGCATAATATTCTGGTAGCTCCTTGTATCCTAATGGTAAACTCGTAAAGTCTGTATTCCACCATTGCACGATCATTGTTACTAAGAGGTTCTGTTACTATATAGTCCCACAGCATACTACCCATGTTACTGAGCACTAAGTCCAGTATTTTGTCCCCTCTTGTGGGATGTGAGAAATATTGTTCCAATCCCATTTGCCCAAACACCTCTAGAAATTTCTCTTTAGTCAGAATTGATCCCGTCTGGTTTCTCCTGTTGATCCCAGGTAAGTTAAAATCACCCATTAAAACAATCCTGTCATCTGGGTTTAAATTCTCTTATCAGCTTACATAAGGCAGCATCCACTTCTTTTTTCTGTGAGGGGGCCCTTGTTCTCTGTCAAGGCTGAGAAGGCAGCCGATGAACTACTGGTGTTATTTATCAGGGTGGGTTCCCACAGGAAATTCTGTCAGACAAGGGCACCAACTTCACGTCTGATCTGATAGGTAATCTTTGGAAGGAGTGTGGGGTAAGGCAGCTCAGTTCCTTACCATACCATCCCCAGACTAATGGTTTGGTTGAGCAAGTCAAGGGGTCTCTTAAGGCCATGTTAAGGGCATTCACTGATAAACATGTGAGAGAGTGGGACAAGTACCTACCCCATCCCTTATTCACATATAGGGAATTCTCCCAGCAGTCCACAGGATTCTCACCCTTCAAACTCCTGTTTTGTTATAAGGTAAGGACCCTCTGGGTTTGGAAAGGGGTGAACGGGAGTGTGAGCTTGCTACACAAGGAGAATCTGTTGTAGAGTATGTCCTGAATTTCAGGTCACAGCTCAAGCAGCTCATGGCGTTTGCCCAGGAGCACATAGCCACTGCATAACAGAGGCAGAAGACATGGTAGAATGATGGGGCCAGAGCCAGGGAGTACGAAGTTGGGCAATGGCCAATGGGTGATGGTGCTTGTCCCCATCTGGCAGAATAAATTATAGGTAGCTTGGGAGAGGCCTCACTTGGTGGTCAGAAGGGAATTGTCCAATTTAATTTCCTCTATTACAGTTTTCACAAGGTGAGCTGTGCTACCTGATGCCTTAGCCATTTGTAACAAGCCTGTGTACAATAATGTGTAAACATTTTTCTGAAAATACCTGTTTTAATGTTTTGATGTCACTGCATTCATTTCTCCCTCTGTAATCCTGGAACAAAGCTCTACCAGTGCCGCAGGTTTCTCGTGACATCCAAGTAGGGATAGAGTGAAAGCAGTAGTCTCTTTTCAGCATGGCAGAGTTGGCTGGGTGTGATATTGATAGTTCTACAGATGGTGAATCTGTGGGCTCTGAAAATATAATACCAGACAATGATGCCTACAGTGTGCCTTCGGATCTGTGGATCACTACAGAGATGCCCCATAAAAATCTGGTGAAAGTGGCTGTGAAGGGACTGGTGCAGACAAGATCGCCCCATAAGATGGAGATGGCTATGGCAGTGCTAGATGATTGAGGCATACAGAGTGGTCAGTGTCTCCATATCATGTACTAGAGTGTGTAATGGTGACAGGAGGCAGCACATATGACTGATTTTCATTGTTGTTGTTGTAAACCCGATCATAGAATAAATAGTGTTGTTCAGTTATTATCTTTTAATTGTAGCAGTGCCTGTCACTCAGTTTTGTGTCATGGATAAACCCTGGTGTGTCATGTCACCTGAACCAACTCAATGCAGGTATGAAATACAGATATATTTCTCTGTTGTCTTACCAGAACCCTGATATCCTGTTAATTAACTGTCAACTGACAGCTGTTTTTGTCCCTCCCTCCCATGGTCGCAGTATTTTCAATGCCCTCAGGTACTCTGTCATCAAGTAGTCTCCTTACCCCAATGACAACACCACACCCAGTGACCCCACCAAGTTTCATGTGGGCTTTCCGCTGTGTGATCTGGTGCCCACATCTCCATCAGATGTCCGTGCATGGACAGCACCACACTGTTTGTCAAGTGCCTCCCTCACATCAACCACTTTGTACTATTACCAGCAAATGCCTGCAATCCACAGCAGCACATCATCATCCTTGAACATTGGTCTTGCCATTCCTCCTACCCCGGCCCAACCCTCATTGGTTACTGTGCCCATCCCTACCAACCGCAGCAATGACAACCTTCTCACTCCCACTGACACAGATGACATTGTCATTGACTATCTGTAACTTGATGAATCCATTCCTGCACTCCTCTTCACAGCAGTCTCCCCCCAGTATCACATCACTGTCTCCTAACATTGGTTTTGCTGCCACCCCTAACATTTGAGAATCTATACCTACATTCACCTTTGCAGTAATTGCCCCACCCCCGAATCCAGTCCTGCACTCCTATCTGTCTTAATTTGGCACCCCCCTCAATCAGCACAATGGTGTCAGCTAACATTGGCCATGTATCCCCTCTACCTCCCCCACCCCCAGCAGCCAGACCATCCTTGGTGGTTACTGTGCACATCAGTTTTATCAAATCACTTACAACCTCCACCCACCAAACCCCAAGCCAAGAAATTAAACTATTTGTGCCACAGGTAATCCACGGTGAGCAAGTAAGCCCCTCACGCCCTATCCCAGTCACCCACTGTGTGACAGGAGCATATAGTGTGCTGCTTATTTAGAAGCAGCACACTCCTTTATAGTGTCACATGGTAGGTGACCAAGTTGGTGTGCGGAGGGCTGAGCTGCTCACCATGGATTACCTGCAGCACCAACAATTACATTTCTTGTCTTGGGTTTTGGTGGGTGGAGGCAGTAGGTCACTTGTTTGAATGGGTGTTGACAGTAACCACAAAGGATGGTCAGCTTGCTGGGGGTTGGGAGTGGCAAAACAAATGATATGAGATGCTGTTTGGGGGGGCTGGTGGTCTGAATTACTGATGATAGGAGTACAGGACTGGATTGGGGTTGGGGGAATTACTGCAGAGGTGAATGCAGGTCTAGATTCTTAAGTGCTGGGTGGGGGACAAATGTCTGCTGCAAAGTTTCTCATCATCTCTAATTTAGTTATTAAACTTCTCACATTAGCATATAAGAAGGGCATTCCATTTTTATTATCAAATTTGAAATCCAGTTTTGTCACTGTTTTTTATGTATTGTTGACAGTGTGTTGTAATTTGACAATAGGTTTCAAACTTGCTTTACAAAGTTTTGGGCCTGTCAAAAGTGCCATGTGCTCCAAAAATAAAATCCCCCCAAAAATGTTATTTTGTCAAAATTAAAAATATACCTCCTACATAAATAAGCTTTTCACAAAATCAAATGTCAATGTAGTTCATTGACATCTTTGCAAACTTGAATTGGAATGGGTTGTGCATTTCAACTCCACCTTTAACATATTTCTGTGAACTCTGATGGTACTTGATATCCTGTTCATTACTGCCTTCTGGGGCAATACTGCTGTAGCACTTGAAACTATGTAATATGGGTGGGCGTTGTGTAGGGGGAAGCCACCGATGCGCTTCAGATGGCTTGGGTGTTACAGTACTGACTGGTACAATACAGAGAAACCTTCAACATGAACTTGGGCTGGCAGACATTGGGAGTGGGTGGGTACCAGTACACACCAGGCTATCATAAAGAAGTACTGTGGGTGTGTTTTGGGTGGAGTGAGGGACAGATAGACACCAAGAAAACTTACAGCTGTGCTGGATGGAGGGCATGTTATGCGGGTAGTTTGTGATACACTATAGTGAACCATAACTTGATAGTGTGGCCAAGCCTTGCTTTCTGAGAAGGGAGCTCTACACTCCTTGCAAATATAGTGCTACACTTCAGTTGCTTCACACAGTTGCTTGCTGCGTAGGTGATAGTGCAGGCTTTGTCCTGTAAATAGTACATCCAGCCACCAATGTAAGTCAATTTCAGTGACACAGCACTCTTTGTAAAAATGAACAAACACCTGAGAAGACCACCTACTGTTCATAATACAAACTGCCACTGCACTTCATTGACACATGTTAAAACTCCAACTGACGTGTTATGGCTTTTGGCTGAATCTTGCACAGACGTCTGTAAAATTTATTGTCACCAGTTTATCTGTGCACTATTTCCCTTTACTGTTTTTCCCCTGAGTCTGAAAAACCCTGCTGTATCTCTGTACTACATGTGATGAGTTCGGGAATGATGTGGAGGGGGAGAGACTGCTGCAGGGTAGGCAGTCATATGAGTATATTTCTGCTTTGGTTTTGTTTTGGGGGGTCCACTACTCTGCATGGAAACATTACTGTGAACTCTGGGTTTGGGGATGCATGGGGTCGGTTGCTGTACAGTGAAGCCCACCAGGATGAAGCACAGTGTGATAGGTTTACTGCATGACAAAAGGGATTAACTCCCTTGGAAACTGCAGTGTTTACTGCAGTAACACTACTGCAGAATTCTGCAGTGCTGTGCTTCATCCTAGTGGACATTACTGTAGGTTACACACCAGGAAACATAAGTCAGTGGATATCGTGTTCTTGGGTGAAGTGGGGTTTGAAACCCCCTGACAACAGGTAATCATTTTTGTTTTGTTTTTTCATACAGATTTTTATCCTCCTCTAGAGCCCTGGCAGGGGCTTTGGTCCTCTGCATGGAGGAGCTCACCTCTCTGGTCCTCTCACATTTCCGCTCCTGCTGTACCATAAATTCCCCCATGGATTGCTTCCTGTGGTGGGGCCCAGGAGGGAGAGTGCTGGCTGTCCCCCCCCCAATCCAGACACAGAGATGGCCCTCGGAGACGCAGGGCCATCATGTAACCTGCCAGGCTCCTATTTTCCATTTTCTTCCATCCCCCCTACCCTACCAATGTGGAGACATTGATACATGCCTCCCTGCCCATATTACCCTTCAGCTGCCACTAGAGGACAATCAGTGAGTGGGACAATAAGTCAAACTCCCCCCGAGAGAGGAGAGCAGACCTCCAGGTCACTGGCATGGCACAAGGTGTAGCGACCAGCACCTCAACCTCCAGCACTACTGGGCCGGTAACACCAGGTAATCATTTTGGTGTGCTCCTTGGGGGGTGTTGGAATTGGTGGGAATTACCCCTTGACATCTGGAAACTATGCCTTACTCTTTGGGTCATACTACAGGTGGGTGTAGGGATAGTTATAAATCACTGAAAAATTATGGTGATCATCAGTTGTCCTTGATTGGGGTTGTGAATGCTGGAGAGTATGGAAACATGATGCTATACTTCGTCTGCCAATGGGTGAAGGTATGGATGCTTGACACAAGTCCAACATACTATTCTGTTTTTCGCGTGAAAGATGTGGTGTGGTGGGAATACTAGTGAAGGGGGAAAATTTACAGCTTGCTTGTGGCAGACCTTGTGGTTGGTTATGGGACACTGACACACCATGTAAACTTCACAGTGTAGTAGTGGTGTGTATTGGCAGGGGGGCATACACAGCTGTTCAAATGTAAGCATATCCTTGCTGTATGTGGCACTCTGCGGCACTCCACCCCACTCTCATTCTTCCCCTCTGCCAGACTATACATCTTCAGTTACCATAATCTATCATCAGGGGTATTGTTGCAGACAGTACTCCTTTTACATAGCCTTCAATGTACCACCCTCTCCCTATGGCCTACCTGACATGTGGTCTCTCTAAGTGGATACATACAGTGGCTGTGGACTTCACTGCTTTGTATGCAACAGAACCAGCACCTCCATCATTCTGCTGTTGATCCCCCTCCTTATGCTGCCCACCATCCTCCTACATGTCCCACTGCCTTGTCATTTGGTCTGACCACCAGTTAATCATGAGTTAATTGCCCACATCCATTCTCTTTGTTTGTAGGTCACCAGTAGCACTCTAATCATGTAAAATCAAGCTCCAGATGCTATGTGACCCAATTGACTGACAATGGTATTCTTTGCTTGTAAAGTTATTTGTCACAATCTTGTGCCCACGATAACATTGTTTTCTATGTGCAGTACCATGCATCTCTAGTCATGTATTACAGTTCTATGTGATAAGAGCACCTGCAAAATGAGACCGACAAAAACAGCAAGTGCATATCACCGAAAATCAGAATGGTGATGAGCACTACAACACGCTGCAGAAACAGCAACTGATGACCAATTTCCACAAGAGGAGCTGTACGTATGCTTGCTGTTTATGCAGAGGCTATGTCCCACGAGCCCCCCATATTAATATAATCATAACCGGGAATGGGGATGACACTGGGGGACAGGGAATACCTTAGGACGGGGGCTACTCCATGGGGGGGCACAAATTGGCATAGGGAGAATGTTGGGGGGCAACCTGTTGCCAGTGGGTGTGGCAAGATAAGGCCACATTTTATTATTTTGGGATATGTTTTTTTATACCGTTATGTATGCAATGCATCAGAGACAGCCATAGTAGCCAGTGTAAGTGCAAGGGATCAAGGGTACAGGTACATGGGCCCAAGAATAATGCTGGAACCTTGTTACTGGGCAGGGAAACTGTTTTGCTGCTAGCAGACAACAGAGTTAATTAAATTATCTAAAAGGAGGCAAAAGAATAATTAAACCTTGCTGGGAGGCCAGGCATGTCCATTTGATTGTGAAAGGACAGGACCTCATGAGGAGTCGTGATGTCTGAGAATCCTTTGTGTTGAGAGGCCTGCAGTGATTTAATCTTGTTACCAGATTAATAGGCCACCATTTAGTTAAATGACTGTATTTAAGTGCAGTTTAACTAGAGCTATCTCCCAGCATGGAGGCTGGACTATCCCCAGAAATCTGGTTTGAGCTGGCTAAATTCATGTTTTTTTCTATATTCAGAAAACTGCATATCTGTACTATTGTAATAAAATACTGAACTTTGATTGGTTAGGTAATCATAGAAACTGAAATGTTAGCCATTCACAGGGCAGCCCCTATCCATAGGATGTCAAGAGGAGCCTGTGGGGGTTGGAACAAAGCACTGCATTACTGGAGAAAGAAACAGTAATAGGGTGTATAGGGCCCTCTGATGCCTATACACATCTGTGGCTTTCTGGTTCATGGTGCAGTGGTCGTGGGAGTTCTACCTCAGGAACACATACTCGAGACTGTATTTGTATCCCCTTGCATGGAGAAAGGATATCTCTGACCCCATTCTCCTTCCCCCCACCCTGTCACAAGAGGGATTCACTGTGATGCAGAGAATCCCGTCCCACAAGAGTGGACTTATGACACATTTAGTGAGCAGTGGTGTGAATGGTGAACTGTTTGGACAACCACACACAAAGAGGGCAGAAAAGTGGAAAACAGCAAAATGGTTACAGAAATAGTTCCTACCTTGTTTTTTTTGTTTGTTTGTTTGTTTTGGGGCTGCAAGTAAAAAACATACTAGTGGTAGTGTAGGGAAGAAAGATTACTTCCAAGTACAGTGACTTTATTGTAGATGAGCTGAAGCTGCTTTGCCAGTAAAGAGGGGTCTATTATGAGAAGTGAATCAAAAACAGCCTTATGGAGGCTCTTGTGGCAGCTGATAAGCAAGCAACTGCCCAGGACCTCGAGTCACAGCTGGAGATTGAAAGGGACCAGACATTGGGTGTGGGGGTATCAATGGACATTGCAGTGTCTAGTCTCAAGGAGGGGACAGTGAGACCAGAAGGAACCCAGAGCCACAACGCCCTAGGAAGACCACCACAGAGCTGGAGCTGGAAGGATCAGGCTGCAATCTGAGCTGAGTAAACTGGGGCTGGAGCAAAGAAAGTTTGAAGCCCAGCAAGAAAGAAAGCAGAAGAGGTTTGAAATGGAGTTGCAGGAAGGCAGCTTCAGAGAGAGCCGAGGAGAGAAGGCAGCTTCAGAGAGAGGCCAAAGTAAGAGAAAGCTTCAGAGAGAGGCTAAAAGAGAGGAAGAAGAATGCCAGAGGGAATTTGAACTGGAGAAGCTGAGACTCCAATGACCAGCACCAGAGGAGGCAAGTGGCAAATAGACCTGAAACTCCAGGACTGGGGTATAAATTAAGTGCCAAATTAATAGTGGTCTTTAAAGAGGGGGAGGCTATGGATACATTTTTGAATTTGTTTGAAAAGGTCTGTATCCAGGCCAAGGAACCCAAGGAGTCCTGGAGCTTCCTGCTATCCCCGCTGCTTACTGGTAAAGGATGTGAGGTGCTAGGCCAACTGGATAATGATGATAGCCAAGACTATGAGAAACTTAAAGCTGTTTTACTTAAAAATGAACTGACTCCTGAGACCTGCAGGTTAAATTCTGCAAACTCCAAAAAGCCTAACATGAGCTTCAAAGAACTAGCCACAAAGCAATGGCATTTTTAAAGCATTGGTGGGAGGGGTGGAAGCAAACTCTGTGGGGAAAATTGATGAAGTTATACTTTTATAACAGTTCTTTTAGAGCTTGCCCAGTGGAGCTGAAACCTGGCTGGAGGACTGGGATCTCAAAACAGCACAGCAAGCTGCTGAGCTCTCGGATCACTATACCAGAAGCAGGCCTGTTCTGAAAGGGGTGGAGCAGGTGCTGCAGCACAGAAAGAAGCAGCTTATCTTCAGGCAGCTAAAACCCTCAATCTTTCTGCAGAAAGGGTACAGCCCTAAGTTATCAAGAAGGGAGGGTTTGAAGAAAAAGAATGATGAATGTTAGTTTTGTAAGCAGCGAGGGCATCTTGCAAAACAGTGTCCTAAAAAGGCACAGAGTGGACAAAGTGTCCGTCAAAAAGATGTGAGTCCACTGTGTACCCTTGAGAGTATGCCTGTGAACATGAGGGAGCACATACACCCAGTTACTATAAATGGGGTGCAGACCCATGGGTTCAGGGACACAGGGTCATCTCTTACTCTGGTAAAAGGGGATTTGATTGAATCTGAACAGTCTATACAAAATCAATTTGTCACTGTGAGGGGATTCACAGGGGAGGAAAAAACCCTGCCACTAGCTAGTGTTCTCCTGGATTAGGGTGAGACAGGAGAGAGGGTACACAAAGTGGCAGGGGCAGACAGCCTCGCTTTGGATGTGATTATAGAATAATACACCTCAGGAGGTGGAGTGTGTGGTTACCCACAGTCAGGCAGCTAAGGCCTCCTATATTTCTCTGAACCCTACAGAAGCACATGTGGAGGAGAGTAGGAGGCTGGTTCCCCAGCCTGTATATCCTGAAATGGAGAATAGTGAAAGGGAGATTGGACTTCCCCAAGTAGCCATGCCTCAAACAGCTACAGAAGGTTACTCTGAGGAGGAAGGGGTAACCAATGGCCAGAAGGTTAGGGATGACAGTGACTCTGAATGCCCTGATGCTACAGCTATGGACCCCAGTTTAGGGACTGAGAGGGACAAGTCCCATGCTTTGGGAAAATGTGAAGATTTTGCAGCTGCTCTGACCCTAGTTTGGAGAGGCTGAGGGCTTGTGCAGAATCTGATGGGACACAGGGGGGTGACATGAGATATAGGGTATTTTGAGACAGTGGACTGCTGTATACACAGGACATGAGGAGAGAGGGAGCAGTGATGGGCAGGCAGCTTGTAGTTCCCCAGGAGCATCGTTAGCGGTTGCTCAAGGTTGCCCATGATATCCCCATGTCTGGACATCTAGAATCACATGCACCATGCAGCGATTAGCCTAAAACTTCTATTGACCTAACTTCACCAAGCAGGTGAAGGAATATTGCAGAACTTGTCACTAATGCCAACAGATAGGAAAGGCAGATAGTAAAACAAAAGTTGCCCTTCTTCCCTTACCCATTGTGGAAGAGCCATTCCAGAGGGTGGGAATGGATATTGTGGGACCCTTGAGTACTCCAAGCTCCTCCAGAAAAAGGTTTATCCTGATGGTGGTTGGTTATGCAACCTGATACCCAGAGATGGTAGCCCTCTCTTCCATTAAGGCACCCAAGATGGCAGATGCCTTGCTAGTGATTTTCTCCCATGTCAGGTTCCCACAGGAGGTTATCTCTGACCAAGTGGCTAATTTCATGTCAGACCTGATGATGTCTTTGTGGGAGAAGTGTGAGGTGGTGCAGAGATGCACAACACCTTATCACCCACAAGCCAATGGGCTCAATGAAAGATTCAATGGTACCCTAAAAATGATGCTCCAAACATTTGCCCAACAGCATAGGTGGTACTGGAAGAAATACCTTCCCCACTGGTTGTTGGTATGCAGGGAAGTGCCCAAAGAGTTGACATGTTCTTCCTTTCAATCTCTTATATGGATGTAGGGTGCATGGACCCCCAGACTTGATCTATGAAGATTGGGAAGGCAAGCACACCACCCAGGGAACTTCTGTAGTGGAGTTTGTCCTTAGGCTAAGGGAGAAGCTGAAGAAGCTTATGTGGCTGGCCCAAAGCAACCTGTCAGCTGCCCAGCAGAAGCAAAAAGTCTGGTATGATATCAGAGCCAGAGCTCACTCATATAGCACAGGTCAGGAAGTAATGGTCCTCATTCCAGTCCAGAAGGACAGGCAGCAGCCCAAGTGGGTGGAACCATACAAGGTAATCCAACAGGTGAATGATGTTAATTACATTGTAGAACTGTCTGGCAGGAGACATATCCATTGAATGTACCAAGTTAATATGATGAAACCATATGTAAATGATGTTTGTTGTTTGTTGTCCTGTGGAGGGGATGGACCAAGAAGATCCCCTCCTGAACTTGCTAGAGGAAAGCAAGCAGGAGACATCGATGGAGATAATCAAACTGTCATCTCAGTTGACTTCAGAATGGACCCAGGAAGCATGGGAGGTCTTACAGGACTTTGCCCCTTTATTTATGGCCATGCCCGGACAGACCTTCTTAGCGACTCATGATGTGGACACGGGGATGCAAGCACTCATATGATGGATAGCCTATCAGGTATCTGAGGCCATCCTAAAGGACATTAGGAGGGAGGTGGAGGAAATGCTGGAGTTAGGGGGTAGTCCAGAAATCCCACACTCCCTGGGCCTCGCCCATAGTCCTTGTTCCCAAGCAAGATGGGTCTACCCATTTTTGTGTGGATTATCATGGACTCAACATAGTAATGAAGTCCAATGCCCACTTAATGCCCTGGACAGGTGAGCTATTGGACAAATTGGGTGGGATGACCTACCTAGCAACCATAGATCTAACAAAGATGTACAGGCAGGAGGAGCTAACTGCCAGAGCCAGACAAGTGTTGAATAGGATACAGAAGGCAGGAATAACTGTCAAAGGTGAAAGGTGTCAGGTGGCCATGGCTGAGGACTCATATGTGGGACATGTAACATAGATCTGCTGATGCCAATGCAGATGGCCTATCCCGCCAGTCAGAGCAAGGGACAGAACTGGTGGAAACTCTTACTAAAAAGGGGCATGTTCACCCCAGGTTCTGTTAAGGAGGAAGGAGTGTGGTGAGATAAGGCCTTATTTTATTATTTTGGGACATGCTTTATCTAACTTTATGTATATAATGCATCAGCGATGCCCATGGTAGCCAGTATAAGAGCAAGGGATCATGGGTACAGGTACATGGGCCCTAGAATAATGTTGGAGATCTTGTTACTGGGCAGAAAATCTGTTTGGCTGCTAGCAGACACTAGAATTAATTAAATTAACTGAAAGGAGACAAAAGAATAATTAAACCTAGCTGGGAGACCAGGTAGGCCCATTTGCTTGTGAAGGGACAGGATCTCATGAGGAGTCAGAATGTCTGGCCATCCTTTGCATTGAGAGGTCTGCAGTGACTTAATCTTATTACCAGATGAAAAGGCCACCATTTAGTTAATTGACTGTATTTAAGTGCAGTTTAACTAGAGCTATCTCCCAGCTGGGAGGCTGGACTATCCCCCAGAAATCTAGTTTGAGCTGACTAACCTCATGTTTTTTTTCTATATTCAGAAAACTGCTTATCTGTGTTATTGTAATAAAATACTGAACTTTGCTTAGTTAGGTAACCATAGAAACTGAAATGCTAGCCAATCACAGGGCAGTCACCAACCACTGGACCTGCCCTTTTGAACCCCTTTAAATCCAGGATGCAGAGGGGTATCTGGGCCTTTTGTTGCATTTTTGCTTAAAGCCTGTGGGACCCTCTCTGCCTGTCTGCTGGGAGAACAGAGACAATTTCTCCTGGATCACTGAGAGCCAGGACTTCAACTACCACACTTTTAAGGACACTTTTGCACTTCAAAATTCCAACCCAGGACTCAAGGTAATCTTTTAACCTCAGAGGTTAAAGTGCAGATTTTTATGTATACTTTCCTTTTATTTTCAGTATCCTGTAACCAATCTCCAAATTAATTTGCCTTTATGTTATTTACTGTTTTCTAATTAATTTAATTAGTAAAGCCTTTGGCTTCTTTTAAAATAATTCTGCCTATGTCGTTTGTGTGTGCTGCTTGAGTAAGAGTTGTTCAGACTATATTCAATTCAATTCAATTCAAACTTTATTTATAAAAGGCGCCTTTCTAAAAACCAAGGCGCCTGTACATAACATAATAAAATAAATCAATAAATAATTTAAAACCATAAATAAAATAAAATCCAAGGCAGCAACATTAAAAATCATTATATGCAAGGCTAAAAATAAATGTTTTTAATGGTCCCTTAAAGCTTTGGATTGTTGGGCAATCTCGCACCTGATGAGGTCGAGAATTCCACAGGGTTGGGCCATAAAACTAAAAGATCTGGCCCTAGATGTCTTTAAACGAACCCTGGGAATCTCTAGCAATCCCTCGTCACTGGATCAGAGAGAGCAGGAGGGACAGTAGGGATGAAGGAGATCTTTCAGGTAACCAGGCCCCTGATCGTCTAGGACCTTAGAGGTCAGCAAACTGACCTTGAAGGTGATCCACCAACATATTGGCAGCCAGTGCAGTCCACAGAGCACAGGTGTTATATGACTGGTCCTAGAGGAACCAGTCAATAGCCTGGCTGCCGCATTCTGCACTAGCTGCAAGCGGCGGATATCAACCCTGTGTAACCCAAGGTAAAGGACATTGCAGTAGTCAAGGCGGGAGATAATGAAGACGTGGATCAAAGTTGGAAGATCGTTGGAAGGAACCAGGTGCTTCACCCCGGCGATATTCCTCAGAAGGTAAAAAAAGGTTTTGACAACTGCCGACACCTGAGATTTAAGTGTCAAACAGTCATCAAACACAACGCCCAGGTTCCACACCTGGTCTGAGATAGTTAGCTGAACACCCCCAAGCATTAAACCTGAAGGTGATCCCGCCAACAAACCCACCTCCCAGTGACCTGGGTCCACAACCAACACCTCAGTTTTCTCTGGGTTCAACCACAGACAACTCACATTCATTCAGTCCTGGATTTCAGCGAGACAGTTGTTAAAGACCGAAATGGCAGCATCTTGGCTGGGCACAAAGGACATGTACAGCTGAGTATCATCTGCATAGCAGTGAAAACCCAAGCCGTACCACCTAATAATCACTCCCAATGGCAGCATGTACACCACAGACAACATGGGCACCAAAATGGAGCCCTGCTGCACTCCATAGGATAGAGGGAATGATGCCGAGGAGAAAATCCCAGACACCACCCTCTGAGTCCTTCCCTCGAGGAAAGATCAAAACCAACTGAGGACTGTACCAGACAGCCCACAGATAAACCGCAAGCACTCCTACAGCACACCATGGTCCACGGTGTCAAATGCTGCAGAGAGATCAAGAAGGACCAAAATGGAATGGGTCCTTCAATCTCTCACTATTAGGAGGTAATTTAGTAACCAGACAAGAGCTGTCTCAGTACTACATCTCTTCCTAAATCCAGAATGGAAAGAATCATAGACTTTGTGGCTGGTCAAATGATCATCCAGCTATGATGCAACCACCTTCTCAATTACATCACCCACAAAGGGCAGGTTAGAGACAGGCCTGTAGTTAGCCAGACAATCCGGGTCCAAGGAGGACTTCTTTAGAAGGGGCCGAACCACAGCCTCCTTCAGAGGATTAGGAAAATTCCCCCACTCCAAAGACCTCCAGACTATCTCAGCAAGGATTGGACCAATTTTATCCACACAGCCCAATAAAAGACAGTTGGGGCCTGGGTCCAAACTACAGTTCGTTGGACACAATGACTGGATGACCATCACAATGTCACTGATTGTGGGAAGGCTGAAGTCAAACCCCACAAACTGGGTGTCTGGCATCTTCTGCCGACTATCACAGCTCCCATTAGGGAGGGTCAAGCAAATATTAGACCTGACTGTGGCAACCTTATCTGGAAAGACATGAGCAAACTCCTCACAATGTTCTTGAGAAAAAACACTTCCAGGCTGAAGACAGATTAGATTGCACAATCTGTCCACAGTCCGGAAAAGCTGTGCTGGTCGATTCTGTGCAGCTGCAATCTCTCTGGAGAGGAATTCTGCCTTCTTACAAGAGATTGCTGATTGATAGACCACATAATGGACTATACTTTGCCTGTGTGATCACTTAAGGGCCAAAACACTTCCAAAAGTGAAGTATCATTAGGGACTTGTTGACAAAAGGAGGGGAGGAAATATGAAGGCTCTCAAGAGAAGCCTGCGAGGGTTTGAACCGAGTGCTGCATTTCTGGGGAAAGACACAGTAACATGGTGTAGAGGGCCCCCCAAAGCCTATACATGCCTGTGGCTTTCTGGTTCATTGTGCAATGGCCGAGGGAGTTCTACCTCAAGAACACAGACTCGAGACTCTTTTTTTATCCCCTTGCATCGAAAAAGGGTATATCTCACCACATTCCTCCCCATCACAACAGGGATTCACTGTGATGCTGAGAATCCCTCCCCACAGGAGTGGACTTGTGACAGGGGGAACAACGTCAGGGGGTGGGGGAATGGAAGTTGAAGCCCAGGAACAAAAAAATATAAAACCACTGCAAAAAAAAAAAAAAAAAACCAGTATCCCCCCACAGCCATCCCTGAACTCAGGTCCACAAGTTACAGACTCAGTGACCCTACCAACTGCACCACACGGCCAGCTTGGAACTGGCATGATGAACAAAGACAGGTATACTTTAAAACAAGTACCATACTCCCTACAGAAATGAAAGTACTGAACTTGCTATGAGCTATTAAGAGCAAACAGCCAATTTTACATTCATTGTTTTCACTTCACCCAAATTGACTCACTGAAATTGACTTGCTCCATTCATGGAATACAATGTATTACATACTGCATATGTTTCTTTCATCTGATCCCAAAGTTGGAAAGCAAAACATGATACCTTGCACAGCTAGCAGATGTGCTTGCCACTGGGCCATCTGGCAGCTTCATATCCCCCAACAGTAGTGGAAGTTACTGACGGCTGGAATAATATACTGGGGTCATGTATCAGCTTGTATGTTTTGATTAGAGTGTGGATCTTTCAGTGATGTATAATTCTGAATATTTCTTGCACTGAACAAGTCCTGCAGACTAGTCTCTGGATCGGATAGGAGGACCCATAATTGTGAACTCTATGAAAGAACCAACTGGCTTCCTCTGAAGGCTAGAGTCTTCTACCACATGTGACTACTCACAAAAAAGATTAGTCTTGGCCTCACTCCCTCTTCACTGAAACCCTAATCTTGCTGGCACCTGAAACCTGGTGTACACGGAGCATGTCTAAATCATCCTACCTTGTACCCTTCTTCAGGACCGCCATGGCTCAGCAGACTTTTGCTTTTAGATTGCCAGTCTTCTTAACAGTCTACTTTTGTTGTCACTGCCAAAACTAAACTAAGTGCTTTCAAACTCAAGCTTCATCAACACCTCTTCACTCTAAGTCACTGTGATTGCTTTGCCTAGTTTCAGCTCCCTTGCCCTGCCCCACCCCTTTTTTCTTCCAACTCCTCTCTCACCCCTCCCACATTCCACTCCCATACCACTTCTTCTCCTCCTCCTACCACCTCTCCTCCTCCTCCTCCCTCTTCTATCCTACCACTACTCTACAAATTTCTGCTTGCTGCTGATCCCATGTCTTGCACTCCCCTCCCTCCACTCCCCCGTCCTCTCCATCCACCCCTTTACTTCATGCCCTTTTTCTCAGTCATTCTCCTCCCTTCTCTCCCAGAGGCTACCGCTAATCAACTGGAAGGCTCACACCCTCTTCTCTACTATCCTTCCCCTTCTTCCCCTTTTTCTCCCCTCTCACCTCCACTTGCCTGCACTTTCAGCCCCACATCAGCACTTACTTGACTAGGTCTTGCTCTGACTGCTTACTGAAACTGCAAGTTTGTCTCATGCTTGTATCACTGTGATCATGTGATTGTAACCACCTTGTTTGTACCCAGATTTGTTGTACCCCACATTTCAACAAGGAACCTTTGTAAAAGAACCTCTGTGTCAAAAGTTATTGTAATCCCTGTACTCAATAAATAAATACATTTCCACCAATGTGATGCCTCTAAGGACTATCTGCTGATCGAATAAAGGTTGTGTCTTCAACAATGGTTGAAATGGAGGAACGTGGGGGAACTCAAGTTCAGGAGAAAAAGAAAAAGAGTGACTCAGTTACAAGAGCAAAATGGTAAAGGATTGCTTCTGGTTAAACTATAGCCTCCAAAAGGCATAAAACTGTCTAAATATTGAAAAAGTGCAACACATAATAAGGAAACATGTCCATACACCACTGTCATTTATGTCCAGTCCTACATCAATGTTGGTAGGTACCACGGTGAGTTGTTATCATTTCCAAAACTGGTCTTCTAAGGTAATTCATTGTTAGCAAAATCTGCACCCCATTTTTACAATTTGAGTGGAATTTTTATTGAGAGATTGGACTGCAGCTGATTAAATTTATACTGCATAGTTGTCTGAAGTTTACTGATAGAGGGTTTACTCTCATAAATAATAATGGCATCATGGCACAGATGACATTCAACAGGACACAGTGTAGTACTTGGATCACTTACACAGAAATATAATCAGGAAACAACAACTGCCCCTTGACCCTTCCTGAGAGGGACTGAATTAGATGCATAGCCATTTATAGACACTAGTTTTCTGCCAGAGGTAGTTAGTAAGCTTTCTCCCAGCCCCAGACCAAACCCTAGGCTGTCATCTACAAGTTTTAAAATTTGGGGATCTGCACTGTCAAATGCCATAGAAAAGTAAACAATAACCCATGACAGGATATGGGGTTACTGATGATTAATCATCACCTCAGGTGCATTGTGAGGCATGAGGACACAGGCTGAGTATCCTCACAGCACCCATGCTGTTGACTAATCCCCAATAACCCCATACCCTGGAGTGGGTTATTGCACTTATAACATGAGGTGTAAAATTAGAAGAAAATAAGTGACATAAAGGCTTTTATTGATGTTGAAACTGATGAAATTGTACTGTATCTTTCTGCCTGATACCAGCAGCCCAACATTCAGAAAGATAGTGAGAAGACACAGCACACATTCTCAGTGAGACCTTGCCATTCCACATCATAGAAGGTCACTGTTGCAGTACCTTGCAGTTACTATGACTGTCTCTGTCTTTTAACCCCACCGGGCTGTCTCTCGTTTCCTGATTTTGATATGGCTGCCTTGAACTTTACCTGTCTCACAGAGGGAAGAAGTGCCAACACCACTTCACAGGAGTCTCTCTGCAGAACCATGGATTAAATAGGGTATTTAATCCATGGCCAAGCAGACCAACTGGCCCAATAGGGTTGTACATTTCTGCTAATCCCTGTTATAAGTTAGCATAACTAGCACAAGTTAAGAAGCCCTGTCATAGACCAAGAATTTGTCATGCAGTACTGTTATACCAGTGTTCTTTTCAATTCATGCAATCCTGATTGACAAGAAACAAGTTACAGGTAAGTATTTGTTCAAGCTGTCTGTGTTTTCATGGGTTCCTTTCACAGAATACCACATACTCCATAACTGTTGAGTACTTGTGGGTATTGGTATGTGAGGGTACATAGTGTGATGTGGAGGCAGTACCAGATGTATCGGTATGTGAGGGCAAGGAGTGGGAATTGGAGGCACTACCGGGGGGATAGGTATGTGAGGGTACTGAGTGGGAAGGAGAGGCAATACCAGGGGTATTGGTACATGAGTGGGCCTCGTGAGAAGAGAAGTCAGTATCATGGCAGTATCAGTATGTGAGGGTGAAGAGTGGGAATTTTAGGCAGTGCAGGTGGTATTGTTCTGTGAGGGTACTGAGTGGGAAGGGTAGCCAGTACCAGGGGTACAGGTTTGTGAGGGTGCCCAGTGGTAAGCAGAGGCAGGGTTATCAGCATGTGATGGTGCTGAGTAGTAGGAAGAAGCAGCACCAGATGTATCAGTATGTTATGGTGCTGAGAGCGATATGGATGAAGTAAGGGGTGTTGGGGGGCATCGTGAGGTGGTTGAGTGTGACATTGACACAGTACGAGTGGGTATCAGCAGTGTTCTCAATGTATTATTATAGCGTTCTGTTCCACCACTCAGTAGTTTTAGGTCACCACCCTAATTTGTTTTTTTATATCAGTATGTAAAATTGTGTTTTACTGCTGTCTCTTATTTCAATACTGTTTGCTGTTATTACTTTGTGCCGCTTACCAGTAACATAATTATGATGATCTGTACTGCACAAAACGGCCTCAGTGGATAGTGTCCCATTGGAAGTTATCACCTGGGCCAAGACACTAAATTTCCAGTTACGAAGGAACCCTTATCAGTTTGTCAGGGTAGTAAGGAGTAGTCCGGACAGTACCAGGGATATAACTAAGTGTTAAAAAGGAAGAGGAGATTACACTACATGGGTGCAAATATAGGGTGGTACAAGAGGGTTTGAGTGAAGGTGGGGAGCCGATACTATGGTTTTCAGAGTGTGTGATGGTGTGGCAGCATTGGAATGGTATCAGTGGGTAATGGTACAGGAGTAATCTTTTCAGAGGTTAAGGATATGGCACTCGAGGTACGAGTGTATGCGAGTAGAGAAGGGTTCATGTGTGTGGTGGGAAACTGAGGGTAGTGGGTTTCAGGGGTAATACTGTATTAGAATACCAAGAGAAGAAGGTACCAGGGGTATTGGGGTGAGGTCCTGAGGGAAAAGTGTACTAGCGGTATCAGTGTGAGGTTACAGAGCGAAGAGGGAACCTGGGTTATTGTTGTGAGGATACTGAAGGAAAAGTGTAGGGGAGATGTAGGTGTGAGGGTAGTGACGTAAGAGTGTACTGGGTGTATATGTGCTAGTTTACTGAGGCTAGACAGTACTGCTGTATCAGTCTGTGAGTGTTCTGAGAGTAATGGTTGCTGGGGTATCAGTGTGTGAGGGTACTGAGGGGAGTATGTACTGGGGTATCAGTATGTGAAGATACTGTGGGATTGTGTACTAGGAGATCAGTGTGTGAGGGTTTTGAGGTCAGAGGTTACTGGGGGTACTAGTGTATGAATGTACAGGAAGGGTCATCGGGGGGCTGAGGGTTGTAAGCTCTGGAGGTAACAGTGTGTAAGGCTGGTGAGTTGAGTGGGTACCAGTGTATCAGTTCCTGACCGTACTAAGGATAGACGGCAATGGGGTTATCAGTGTGTGTAGGTATTGAGTTTTGTGTTTATAAGATTATCAGTGTTAGTGGGTACATGTGGATATCAGTATGTAACAGTAGTCAGGTGGAGGGTACCAGGGGTATTTTAGGACTTTGGAGGGAGTGAGGAGACAAAACCTGTGGTATCAATGTGTTAGGGGAAAGATCAGGTTACTATGGCGGTGAGTGTTAGAAAGCACAATGGGATACAGGTGTGTCTGTGTACAGGATGGGACCTGTGAGGATGAGAAGAATGCATCATGTATATTGTTCTGTTTTGGTGCAGTGAGGACATGTTCAGATCTGGCACCTTTCCTCATGGTATCTGCCTTGTTGCAATCCCCCTCTCCCTGCTCTTACCCAGTGTGTACATGTTCATTTCTGCCAGCCTTTCAGCACAGGATCTGCCTTGCTGTCCCTTGCTCATTTTTGAGTATTAGTTGCATCTAGCTGGTCCCTGTACTTCCTGAGATGGGGACTCCAGATCAGAGCACAGTTCAAATGGCAGTTCATGTTTCCCATACTGAGCAATTAGCACTCATGCAGCTTTAGCCCTGTCTGATGAGTATTGTATGCCTGACCATCAACTACAGAGCTATGCTTTGTGTTTTTACTGCAAACGTACTGAGTGAAAACAAAAAAATAGTAAAACTTCACCCACTGGTCATGAACCTTACATTTTATTTATTTTTTAAATAGGTGCATATGTGGTCACTGCAGTGTTATGAATGATGTGTTGGAGTACATTTGTTGCGGAGTGATTTCCCGAATGGACTGGAGGAAGGAGGATGCGATTGTTGAGTGTATCACACTTCATCCCGGGTTTCAGTCAATTGTGCTTGACCCAGATGTTCTCCAAACAGCATACTACTCTTACCACCTGCAATACAATGGTGGTAATGCACCCCCCAGTTTATGTGAGTAAATATATGCACTTGGTGTTAACTACGTAACCAATACCACACAATGGCATTTACATATATGTTGCCAGAAAAGTACTCCTTGCCATTCCATGGAGTGTTGGATGCCAATGGCTGTGTCATCAGCCTCACGTGACGTGCACAGCAGCATGCCACTCACTGATTAATAACATGGCCTTAATCCTGGTACTGGAGAGCACACTGTTCTTCTATAAAAAGTCAAATGAACAGCATAATACAACCAGTTATCTTCTTTTCTTATGTCTTCAATAGAGCCAGGCACGAGCCGGGTGCACACCCATTCTTGTTTGGCCCTTGTGAGGTTTGCATCCCAGAGGGCAGATGATCTGAATCTCTGCCTTATCAAATTCCTCACTAGTTATCTATTCATAGAAACATAGAATTTGATGGCAGATAAGGATCGCTTGGCACACCTAGTCTGCCCATTTCCCTACCTGATGGATAAGCTGCAGATTCTAGTTAATCAACAGCTTACTTCCTCCTACACCCCACTAGAATTGCCTTATGCCTGGCCCATGCATTCTTGAATTCTCCCACTGTTCCTGACTCCACAACCTCATAAGGAAGGCTGTTTCATGCTTCCACAACCCTCTCTGTGAAAAAATACTTTCTAACATTACCTCTGAGCCGTCCCCCCTCTATCTTCAAATTGTGCCCCCTTGTTCTTGCACATCTCTTCTGAAAAATACTACCCTCTTGTACTTTGTTAATTCCCTTGAGATACTTGAAAGTTTCTATCATGTTCCCCTCTCCCTCCTTTCTTCAAGGGTATACATATTAAGCTGCTTTAGTCTCTCCTCGTATGTCTTCTGGTGCAGACTCTGCACCATTTTGGTTGCCCTCCTCTGAACAGCCTCCACTCTGTCTATGTCTTTGCGGAGATGAGGTCTCCAGAATTGCACACAGTACTCCAGATGGGGTCTCACTAACTGTCTGTACAGAGTGATATTCTCCCTCTGTTGCCTCCATCCTTACTTTTATCCTTCTTCATTGTGGGACTGGAAAGCACACATGATCCAGGTATACATTCAGGCATGCCCTGGCCTTGTTTGCTCTGCATCACAGCAGGACGATGGCTTTCCTATCCATCTCTACTATACTCCTTCTCTTTCTCCCCTACTCCTTCTCATATTACTTTCCACACTATTGCTCCTCCACCTGCGCCCCATCTCCTGCCCACCTCCTGCCCTCTGTTGCCTTATGATTCCTCTTTAAAAATGTTAATTTCTCCTTCTACTGTGAAACATGCCCACAATACCTCACCTTATGATTCAGTATTTATTTCCACTGTTATTAATTACTATATGAATTTTTACTTTGCTAATCATCTATTCCTGTCTAGTCCACATACCTTCCTATTTGTACATAGCTGTTTCAGTGTTATTTAATTATTGTATGTAGTTTTATCTTGCACAGCTTGTTCTGTTGTACAATCATTCTTACTTACCCCCTTGTCCACTTCCCCCATGGACGCATCTGGAAATGAGTTCTTTTGGCTTAGTGTGCCTTTCCTGATGAAACTTATGAAATAAATAAATTAGTTACTAAATAATATCTAAATAAAGTTTAATCCCCTTCTTTTACTGATTATGCAATATTCTCTTCTGTTTCTTCCTTTACATGTTTAATTGCCTTCCCTACCTCCCTTTGTTTCTCCTTGTAGTTTTCCCTATCCTCCTCCTTCTGTGTCTTTTTGTACTTTATAAAGGCTAGTTTTTTTGTTCTTTCCTTTACTGCTACATCTTTAGAGAACCATATCAGTATTAGTTCCCTCTCACCCTTGTTATTCTGCCTGACACAAAGATTTGTTGATTTTTTAATATCCCACTGAGTTTTTTGACCATAGTTCCTCATTTCCCCTTAGGTCCTCTACATCTGCAATGCATCCCTGAGGCATTCTCCTATTTCCCGGACATCGGCCATCCTGAACTCCAGGACCCTAGTCTTACCGTGGCTTGGTTCAGGCCCAGTCCTTATATTGAACCACACTGCATGGTGAGCTCTACAACACAGGTTGTCACACACCATGACGTGCACAATGAACACATCATGTAAATTGACTGTATCTCAGTGCATGAGTCATGGCATGTATGCTATTACGTGTTTCTTCTTCTGTTTCCTATGTAGGAAATACAGGTACACAACCTATTGTCAGTTGGTTAGGTGGTTCTGGGGCTATCTAGGCAAAAATGTTGATCGCCCATTACCTGCTTGTGCAATTACATGCATTCGGGATCAGTATCCTAATGAAATCAAAGTTGCCTACACTCTTTTCAAGCCTAAACGTATTATTCCACCTCAATAAAGAAGTATGCTGTGTCTTGATGATAGCATATTGATTTTGCTATTTAACAAACTAACATTACAGTTATTGGATCCTTCTGTGGTTCTCATTCCTTTGTTCTGAAAGCCATCATGGCATTCCTGCTGTGTTTATTACACTGCTTTATTTTTATGTAGAAATCTGAACCACAAGTGGCCTACAGTTTTCATTTTTGACATGCTACTAACTGATAGACGATCATTGCATGGCCCTTTACAGCGACTTTACATACATATGCATTGGTGTCACTGATGGCAATGATGGTTGGGGAACATGGACAGCACAATGAAGGAATGGGGTGCCAAGGGATGGTACTGCACCTTCCTATCCCTTCAATCACTCATTCACCTTCAGATTTCTGGGCAAATTATTTCACATTAATATGTTTGGACTGGTGCCCTTAACTCATTATATCCTGGGTGGCCATTTTGTATCAGGAGAATCGATGGATGGTTCAGACTTCATATGGAGCTATTGGGTACAATGAGTTGGTACACACAGGAAATAATTACTATTCAAAAGTGTGCTGCCTGCTGGTCATGCTATTGGGCACTTCATGGCCACAGGTCACAGGTCAGGGAAACAAACAGGTGTACTCTTGCACCTTGCACCAACAGGCTTGCTGTAGCAATGACACCACACACTCTGCCACTGTTGCCACACTCCTTGTAGCAGTCATTATGTTTTGGCAATATAAACATCTCTGTTGCTATTGGACCAACTTATCTCTGATTGCCACACTCTTCTAGACTCTGAAGCCATTCATGGTCTTGTGTGATGTCCCTCCCGAGCACCAGCACATGACAGATCCTCTTGCAGATCCAGAATCTATGTGTTGCGGTTCACTACTCACAATGCGGCAAAACCCCCCCCCAACCATCATGGTACCTTGTGTTTTGCCATTGCGTATACGGTGTACTGCATACACCTCCTCATATCTCCTCAAACATGTGCTGTATGTGGTGGCATGCAGCATTTGAGGAATACATGCCATTGTTTGATGTGTTGTGTCTTGTTATAAATATTTGCGATTCAAAAAAATCATTCTCGGTACTACATCCGTGACCGCAAGCATGCACATCAATGTGACAACCTACTTTCAACAGTGTGCCACAGTGTGCAACAACTTCAGGGTGAGTACACTTTTGAGTGTCACACCTCATGTACATTACATCAATTTGCATCTCTTGCAGGTGTCCTCCTGTCACAGCACTAGGAACAATTTTGTGTATGTAGCAGCACAGCCACTGTTAACATCTCATGTGCACTGCACAACATAGAAACACCACATTTGGAATGCTTGATCAGTGATCATGGTCTGCACTTCAACACCCCATTAAAGAAAAGGTCAACAAGGATATTTGATTTATGTAGATGTTGTGTTTTCTTTAACGGCTATAAAGTTACAGCTGCTGAACAGGTTTTAAGAACTGCAATATAGAAATTGATAACTGTGACTGTATCAATTTAGCATATAGTGTGTACATAGCACTCCCAAGGAGTTTCAAAAACTGCAATACTCTTTGAATATTCCAAGGTGTTTCTTTTCTAACTGATGTTCTGACCAAAGTAGAGCTGTACTCAATTAACTAAATAAATGAATGAACAGTAACTGCATTGTGTCTTGTTATTGCTATACAATCTGCACCTCAGTGCTGTTCTACAGTATGCATACATCAGTAAGCTACATTCCTAGACTGTGTTTTTACAGCACTTGAAAGGCAGTGCACACTTAATTTGATGGTCACATTTCTGTCACACTGCTTTCACAGATGATAGCAGCTGGGGTCACTGGTAGTCCTTGGTGGTATTTTGTAAACCTGCTGATGTACTGCAACTTTATCTCTTCATGATCTATGTGGCTGTGTGCTGGAGAAAGTGGTGCAATTATCACAATGAAGCCTGCAACAGTAACATCATTGCATGCATCACTGATCATCTTCCAGAAAAAGAGATGTGCAAGAACAAAGGGGCACAATTTAAAGATAGAGGGGGGACGGCTCAGGGGTAATGTGAGGAAGTATTTTTTTCACTGAGAGGGTTGTGGATGCATGGAACAGCCTCCCTGAGGAGGTAGTGGAGTCAAGAACAGTGTGGGACTTCAAGAATGCATGGGACAGGCATAAGACAGTCCTAGTGGCGGGTAAGAGGAAGTAAGCTGTTGGTTAACTAGGATCTGCAGCTTATCTGTTAGGTAGGAAAATGGGCAGACTAGGTGGGCCAAGTGGTCCTTATCTGCCGTCAAATTCTATGTTTCTATGTTTCTATTATGTGTTGTGTACACCTACTTATATTTGTATACTTATAGCATGTGAAATTTTGTTGTTTTACTCCATTTTGACTGTGCCACTGATACATAGTATCGTCAATAGAAATGATGTAATGCTCAAAAAGCCACTCAAAATGACTACACAGAAACATTCATGTCTCCTCTACAAACTGAAAATGTGGATGATGACAATCTCTGCATTTCATGTATTTGCTGGGGTGCACAACATTATTCAAGGAAATATGGTTGAGTACCACTCCAGTATTGTGCATGTTCACAAGTCTTGATGGCTGACATGGTGAGATTTGAAAAGTGTCTAGTGTGAATACTGCAGTGATGAGACTGTAAAACAATTGGTGCCTAGTGTTGATCTGCCCTCACAGCAATGGTCTGTAAGGTCACAGGGCTTATCACTGTATGTTGTACAGCACACAGCACCCACAGCACTCAAAACAGACATCACATTGTAAAGTGTTTTGTCTACAGTTTAGAAGTGTGAATTGCACACTTTTCCTCCGCTGCCCATGGACTACACAACACAAGCCAGATTGTTGTGCCATACTGGAACTCTGCAAACCATATGAGCATTTATGGCTAAATGTGTATGACCATCAGAAGTACATTGAACACAGGTACAGGGAAGACAACTAACACTAGACAGTACACATTTGGCACCATAAACAATTCCAATGGTCAAAGATTGTCGCCAGTGGGACACAACAGTGCTGTACTGTGACATTGTAGACCTCAAAATGCATCATGCATTGTCAGAACAAAAATGTACTGTGCACATATGATACTTGTTACCTGTTGACAGCTTACTTCTTCCTGCTGTCAATGCTGTGGGACACATACCCATAAAAAAGAAGCAGAGGCAAAAAAGTCACCTAAGGTTTCCATGCCTATTTTGTATTGTGTTGTGATCTGGAAAAACTCACCCTAATTTGCCCTTTCCTTCACTGTCCTCCTAGATGGTTCTCTTTTTGCTATGCCGAAGAATACCTCCAGCTTTGGCTGACCCTGAGCATTGACTTTCATTGATTTCCTGCTGTTTTCATTAAAGTGCAGCACAGCCAGATACAGCCTGCATGAAAAGATCACAAAGGACAATTAGGATGTGGTTCAACAGTGGAACGTCCAGCAGCTTTCAGCAGTATCCCTGCCAAAATGCAATATACTACATAGGTTACAATAACACAGTGTGCATGACATACCTACATCCTGGATACCCATGTTTGATTCCCATGACCTGTTCTTGCATTCTGTTTGACTCTGAAAAAATAACCACACAACCACAACTACTGCGTGGTAGCACCAAAACACAGAGGCGTATGCCCACTTGCCTTTACCCACTTAACAACCATGCTAATAAATGTATACATACATTAAAATACCATAACAAATCATGCAATCTGTATATGTCTTAAAAGAAGTATAACATACCATGGAAGTTGTCCATGGAGAACAATCAGTTGGCATACCAACCATTCTGTGAGAATGCCTAACTATACTGAGACCTGACACTGTGATGTAACTGCTGTGGTGAACCACATTGTGTGTGCTGGGATACCCTTGTGGGAGTGCCATGCAGTTTCAGGGCCCTGAACAGGGCCCTGGTTACCTTTCTGATCTCCTGGTACCGTCCACCTCTATTCGTGATCTCCGCTCCTCTAATAGTGGCCTCCTCAAAGTCCCGAGAGTGAGATTGAAATCAGCTGGGGACCGATCGTTTGGAGTTGCTGCACCAGTTCTCTGGAACTCGCTGCCGTTGGAAGTGAGAGAGGCCCCTACTATAGAGGCTTTCAAGAGCCGTCTGAAGACCTTTTTTTTTATGCAGGCTTTTGGAAATTGAATTTTATGTATGTTATTTTAAGGAATGTATATGGTATGACACACTGTATAGTTTTGTGCGGCGCCCAGAGCCTTTGGGATTGGGCGTCTTTTTAAATAAAATTGACATTGACATTGACATTGACAAATCATGTGTCTTTTGCAACACCACCCATGTGGAAGCATGCACAACAGTGGACACCCCCATGCATCAATTCCTTCTTCAATGTCACCAGTGAACACACTAAAGAGGACCCCACCAATGTGTGGGCCCTGGGTTGTCCAGGTAGTAATATTGACTTTGCCACACTGTGCACGACTCAGCACCACTCTGTTGCTACTACTTGCATGGATCATATGGGTGACATACAGTACAGAGAATACTGGATCAGCAACTTATGCACTACCAGTGCATTCTGACACAGATGGGTTCTCATACTCTCTGGCCTTGAGAGTGAACATCACAAGGTCCATGGTAATCAGAACCATGTGGTGGCAGAGCACACTGGTTGTACATAACATTGCTCATCTTTTATTTTTATAGTGTTTAGTGTTGTGTGCAAAATGTGCGTATAGTATATGATGGAACCCTGTTATGCATGGAATTCCATGCCTGGAATATGCTTGTTGTGCTGTAGTAGTGACATCATTATGTTGTTGTGCTACAGAAGTGATATCACTACTTCAGGACAACAACTTAGAATGCTGCCACACAACTGCTTTCCTCTATCATATTGAGCTGGAAGCTGTTTGTTTTTAAACCTGAACTTACAGAACAAGAAGGATGACACTTAATTAGTAAATTGAGCTTGCTATCAGCCCTCAAGTGCCTCTTCCCCAACCCCTCAGTTCACTGACAGGAGCTAAGCATTTGAAATGGGTACGGATGCCTATACACTATAAAAGATAATGTATGGGCATCCATACACAGACAAACATGTGTCTTCATCTCAAGCTTTCTATGGCATCCAGAGAACCTCTTGAGCTTCACTCTTGAGATTCCTGGCTGCTGTCAAAAACTCAGGCTTGTTGTGTATCGCTGCCCATACATTAGCCTCTATGTCAGCTATTTTGCTTTCGAAATGAAACTGACTTGTGCAGACTCGAGAGGTTTCAGAAAGCAGTTGTACCACTGAAGGGTACAATTACATTCCATGAGATCTGAGCTGTGGTTCAACACCAGTTTGAAAAAGGATGCAATTAGGCGCAGGACAACACTATACTATACACTATATTATGATCACGATCATGACAAGGTTGTGGCAGTAAAATTAAGGAGACTTGAATGCCTGATAACTGAACAGTTGCCATACCGTATAATACAGCTGTAAGTGAGATGGTGTGCCATGCCCTAACCTCAGTTTACAGCTGTGAGTGGGACTGTGTACCATCCCCTGCATCAAATTATTTATACGGTATAACATCCCATGCCAATC
The DNA here is from genome assembly GCA_016271365.2 of Neoceratodus forsteri. NCBI lineage: Eukaryota > Metazoa > Chordata > Ceratodontiformes > Ceratodontidae > Neoceratodus > Neoceratodus forsteri. Next base: position 802,606,655 of record CM057454.1, read on the forward strand.
TGATTATAACTGGCAGTGAGATGGTGTACCAGTCCCTGCCCTCATATTACATCTGTGATTGAGATGGTGTATAAGTCCCTCCCCCAGAGGACAGCTGGTAGTGAATCATGGTGGCATCAACCATCCATGCCCCTGAGTCAGATTCTGTTGTGTGTGCTTGACAAAGTATATGCAAATATGAAGAAGCAATGTGTGGTAATTGTCAGATTCAAAGTAAGCAATAATACCCATCAGAGTGGGCGATATTGAGCTATACCAGATTTGCAGGGGCATAATCCGGTCCAGCCCTTGGAAGGTCTGGTATTGCCCAATAACACCCACCCTGTTAGGTAGTATTGCGCATAGAAAATGGGCCACTGTATTATATGAGATTTTTTGTTTAAATGTTAAAACTGCTAGCTGTTTCATTTATTTTGTAAAAATATAGTTCCTCTGCCTGCATTAGATACGTCTTTCGGATGAGACATTAAACCGAGGTCCCATCTGCCTGGATTGGTGGTAGTTCAGGTGGATGTTAAAGATCCCATGGCACTTACTGAAAAGAGTAGTGGAATTTTCGGGTGTCCTGGACAAATTTCCCTCATTCACTAAAATTACCACCAGCAGCCTATTCTGGTTCAAGGTCAGTTGGCATTCATCTGTATCCCCTCCCTGGGTCGTGCCTGAAAAAAGGCAGGATTTATCTAGTGCACTTACCCAGTCAACAAAAACGAAATAAAATAAAATAAATAAATAAAGAATGGTGCGTTTGAGATGGTTGTCATGGTTACCCTCCCTCCACAAACACACACACACACACACACACACACACACACACACACACACACACACACTTGCCCAGGAAAGTGTACCAGTGTCTTCTCTGTTTTCATTCAAAGAGAACTCCTTCCCCCCTGGAAAATAGTAATGTAGTAAATCAGTTGCACCAAAATCAGGACTGCAGCCTTCTGCAATGTGGAGCCAGGCATACTGTTGGAGCCAGAAGGGAGTGTGCTTGAAGCAGTAGCCCAAGCCAAGTTGCTGTGTTTTAACCATATTTGAAGCACTTTCAATGAAATGTAAGAGGACTTTGGCCTATATATTTTTTTTTAAGTGAGCAGGGGAAATAAATGCTGAGCTTGTGACTGTAGAGCAATGGCAAAGACTTGGCACAAATATGGTGACTGTAGCGGTATGGCAGAGGACTTGGTGCCAGTCGGAGTGTGAGACACTGACACTACAGCAAGGTAAACACACTGTGCTGTGAAATGCTGTTTCATGAAAAATAAATGGATTTGTCTGTGGCGGGGTGGATAGTTTATTGATGAGTGTCTGGTGGGGGGGGTGAACAACTGTTGAAATAGGTTCACAGTTTGAATCCCCCCCCAGAACTTGAGACTAAAGGTGATTTGGGCCCACAAGGGGACAGGAGGGTTACCCTGTTCTGTTACATGTTCACAATACTGCGCTTGGAGGTTGGCACTGTGGGAGCAGAGGGCCTGACCTGCTGAGCGGGTTTGTCACTTTGGATGCAAATCCAGGATTCCAAGAATAGGATTCTCAGAATGGGAGTGGTGTACAGGCCGCCATCTCAGATGGAGGAGTTAGACAGGGAACTAGTTGGACAGATCAGGAGGACCTGCGAGAAGGGTAGTGTGGTGATTGTGGGAGACTTCAACATGCCAGGAGTGTACTGGAGTAACCCAACAACCAGGAACAGAAGGGAGCAGGTACTGCTGGATGCCTTCCAGGACAGCTACCTGCTGCAAATGGTCAGTGAACCAACCAAGTTAGGGAATACCTTTGACCTTGTGCTGGCAGATTGGGACTTTGTGAGATAACTTATTGTGGAAGAACCTCTGTCAGGGAATGACCACCACTCAGTATGGCTCACATTGGATATGGGCAAGGAAGGAGTGGAATCTGGCACAAGAGTGCTGGACTTCAGGAGGACTGACTTTGGGAGGAAGGAGGAAGTGGTAAAGGGTACCTGGCCAGAATTCAACCTAGTATGGACACTAACCAGAGGTGGGAGCTCATGAAGCTGGGGATAGTGTAGGCAACCAAAACCTGCTACAAGGCCCAGAGCAAGAAGGCTAGGGCTAAGAAACCAAGCTTTTTGAGCAAGGAGGTCATGGAAAAGGTAAGGAAGAAAAGAGCTGCCTTTAGGAGGTACAAGAAAACAGGGAGGGGTGAGGACAGGGAAGACTACTTGACAGAATCGAAGGAGGTGACACGGGCAGTAAGGGGAGTCAAGGCATCTAAGGAGCTCAGGCTGGCACAAGGCAATAAGAAGGAGGAGAAGGACTTCTTTAGGAACATCAGGGAGAAAAGGAACTGTAAGGACCACATAGTAAGGATTAGGAAGGGGGGGGGAGTTGGGAGGAAGCAGGATGCGATAAGGTAGAAGCACTAAATGATTACTTCTGCTCGGCATTTACTAAGGAGAAGAGGTGGGGTGACACCCAGGGGGAAGGAATGGCAGAAACAGGGGGAAGGGCTGACAGATGGGGAAATCATGGAGGGCAGAGTTCAGGAGGGTTTAAAGGCACAGACGGTGGGCAAGGTGCCAGGCCCAGATGGCATCCACCCCAGGGTACTGAAGGAGCTGGCAGAGGTCCTTGCAGGATCTTTAGCAGACCTGTTTAATGCCTCACTACACTCAGGGTGTATACCTCAGGACTGGAGAATGGCTTATGTGGTTCCCCTCCACAAGAGTGGCCCCAAGGATGAATTGGGGAACTACAGGCCGGTGACCCTCACATCCATCGTGGGTAAGCTAATGGAGACTGTTCTGAAGGAGAGGCTGGTGGCCCTCCTAGAGGCCAAAGTGCTACAGGACAGCAGACAGCATGACTTCATATGTGGCAGATCCTGCCAAACCAACCTGGTGGAGTTCTATGACTGGGTAACTAGGCAACTGGACAGTGGCCATGTAGTGGCTGTCCTGTATCAGGACTTCAGTAAGGCATTCGATTCGGTGATGCATGGGAGGCTGGGAAATAAATTAGAAGGCACAGGGGCAGGTGCAAAGCTGGTGAGATGGGTAGGGAACTGGCTTCAGGGAAGGCAACAGAGGGTGGTGTTGGGTGGAAAGCTCTCACACCCCAGGTGAGTGACGAGCTGTGTTCCGCAGGGATCGGTGTTGGGACAAGTGTTGTTTGGAATATTCATTGCAGACATATCATTGGAAATTAAGAGCAAGATCAGTCTGTTTGCTGATGATACCAAAATGGGAACGGTGGTGTACAACCTAGGGGGATGGCAGGGGTTGCAGGATGATCTGGCAAAGCTTGAAACCTGATCAGACCCCTGGCAACTGGGGTTTAATGTAAAAAATGCAAGGTGCTGTATTTTGGGATGAAGAACCCAAGGAGGAGTTACCAGCTGGGGGGAGTGCAGCTAGCCCAGAGAGAGGAGGAGGAGAAGGATCTGGGAGTGCTCATTACAGGGTCAATGAACAACTCGGCACAATGTAGGAAGGCAGCTGCAAAGGCCAACAAAATGCTGGGTTGCATTGCAAGGGGTATATCCTTGAGGAAGAAGGAAGTGATTCTGCCACTGTATAGGTCATGAGTTTGACTGCACCTGGAGTACTGCGTGCAGTACTAGTACCTGTATCTAAAGAGGGACATTAAGTTACTGGAGGGGGTGCAACGCAGGGTGACAAAGATGATCAAGGGGCTGGGGGACTTATCATACAAGACAAGACTGAGGGAGTTGAACATGTACTCACTGGAAGAGAGGAGGGATGGGGGGACATGATTGAAACCTTTAAGTACATGAAAGGAATAAACAAGACAGGTACAGAGGGGCTGTTCAAAGTAAGGAAGGGGAGGGACACCAGGGGCCATGATATGAGACTAGAGGGAGGAAGGTTCTGGAGGGAGATGAGGAGACACTTTTTTACAGAGAGGGTGGTAGCTGAGTGGAATGTGTTACCTGCAAAAGTGGTATCTGGTTGAACAGTGGATTGCTTCAATAGGGGATGGGACAGGACAAGGGGGTGAGTCAATGGAGGGGAAGGGAGGGCCAGCTGCAGAATAAGGGGTGATAGCTGCACATTTGAGAAGACTTGATAGACGTCTAGGCCTTTATCTGCTGGGAAATTTTGTACGTTCGTATAGGTTGTGGCTTATTAGCGACTGGGACTTTGCAGAGAATCATTGCTGGAGATGGAGTAGCGCTGCTGGGTTGCAGCAGTTTTGTGAGCAGGCAGGGGATTGGAGGTCGAGTGTCATGGTAGCGCCGGAGTCAGGTCTGGTTTACTTAAAAAAAAAAGCAAACAGAAAAGAAGTTGTTAAGTTTTATTTTTTTTTTAAATACCCATGTAATTCTTTTAATTACTGTACTATTAGTATAGACTGGTTTGAGGACTGAGTGTGCCAGGGGCCTAGAACTCACTCTCTCTCTAAGCTTAGTGTAAAAAATGGTAGCAATGGAATTTTGAAAACTGAACTGCCACAAGGATACCAGTTTGTCCTTTTGCCATGGCAGGCTGGTACTTTTTTAGTCCCTGGTCATCTATTGAAAATTAATGTACCCCCTCTCCGTGATGGCTACCAGGGAATCAGAGACCAGGCAATAAAATGCCCCTTTTCTAATAAACAATACCATGGTTAGGAAGAAGGATTCGAGTATGTCACTTACCACCTCAGCTTGCTCTGAGTTATGATGTTCCTCCAGATCAATTGTGGACTCAGTGCCATTGACTGACACCTCATGTGCTGACATGCACTGTTCACAAAAAAAAGTGGTGTGAAATGGATGTTCAGTGTCTTTCATGCAAAGATAAACATTTATTTGACAACACCAGAACAGAATGAGGCATTACATACCGTAGATTAATTGAGGAGCATGGAAGCGATACGGCACAACAGAGCATTGCTTGCAGCACCTTTAAGAAATTGTCATGCACATTGCAAAACACAAAGCTGTGCATATTGACTTACAATGGACCATAGCTGTGTTCTGATGAGTACAAGCAATGCAACTCAAGTACCCTTGCTGCCTAAGTACAATTACAGCATAAGCAAGTATTCAGAACAATAATGGTATCAAACTTGTGACACCAACAAACCAGTCAATAAATATAGGAAAGTACTGTAAAGCACTTCATACACAGATGTTTTACATCCTGTCACTCATTGTTCTGAAGACACATTCGATACATTCACTGATTGTATACCATGCAATAGTTGACATGAAATGACCATGTAACTCCATCTGAGGAGCCACTCAACGACTACCACCACCATATTCAGACACAGGGAATAGTTAACATATAAAATGGTCAGGGAAATACGTGTGCCCTGATTGGATGAAACTTGATTCCAGCCATGGAAGTAAGATAACACTAAGAGAATTGTAGTACTGGAATAATGCAGCTTTTAGTTTTTCTATTCCATGGTAAACAATCGCAGAATGTAGTGAATGTGAAGAAAGACAGATGACTGACAGGTAAAAAACATCTGTGAAGGTACTATTTTACAGTATTTTGCAACATTTTATTATATTTTTGTGGATATGAAAACTTTTAGAGTGTTCTTTTTTAACAGTTGCCTATCCACAAATTTTATATAAGTAATAAGGCACAACAGGGATGTTGGTGGTAGTAGAGTTTCCTCAATGGCCAGGGAGCTGAAGGCACTCGGCTTGATCTCCTGCATCACTATGCACATGACCGTGGGGGAACATTAGTACCACTAATACCCCATCGTGCCTTATTGTTTAAATATGGTTCAGGAAGTAAAAGGGTGTGATATTTACATTCAGAAGCCAAAGAAACAAAATTGTAATCTGTGATGCCTTTCAAATAATCAACAAAGAGCAGCTTCATGAGCGGCTGTAGCTCTTGGCAGATGACAGCAACACATGTAACACAATAGATACCATGAAAAGGGTGACCATAGTGCCACAATGAACATAAGTAATGAAAATGACGGAGGGATGGTCAACTGTATGTTACCTAGCATCTCTTGCTTGACTATATGACAAACCCAGTGCAGGAACTAGACAACTGGTGCAGAGAGTTTATCTGCTGGATGCCACACCTGGTACCATGCGATCTGCCAGCGTCAAGGGTTCAGATGTGAGCCCATGTTAACAGGGAGATGCAGTCTGAGGGGAAGGGGGAGCAGCTGGATTGAGCCACCATCAGGCAGGTCTCCAGTCCCAGGGATGGTTTGTAGTGCCACAGCCTCTTAGGTACCACAATGTGGAGCCTTCAGGGAGAGACATGGCATTAGGTCGGGCATGCAAGACATGGATGGTACCACAGACACACTGCAAATGGCCATTTCCTGGGGCATGCATGACTGTGTAGTGGTTCACCAGGATGTAAAGTGGACAAATGAGGAAGAAATAAGGAAACAGCAATAAGCAAATTATAAAAAAAAAAAAAAACTGCCACAGCACAGACCTGGAGGAATAGTGAACGATGGTCAGGTTAACACATGCAAGCAAGATAACAAAAAAAATGGGAATGGGGGGAGAATTATTTCAGCAGGAGAGGCACACTAGGCAGAAGCTTGTTCACCAGTGCGGCATGGGAGCACAAGGAAGATAAGTGACTTGCTCAGGGTCACACATCAAGCAAGTGGGAACTGTGTGAATCAACCCATGGTCTCCTGTAAAAGTAGCAGTAATTACAGACATTGCATAATTTACTGACAGAGACAAAGTAAACATGACAACTCACCCATGACAGTGATCGCTTCCTCAAAGCTTGACTCCATCGCTTGCTGTCACTATCAGATGAAACACTCCCTGGGAATGTATGGTTACATGGATTTTCACTGCGTGTCAGCTTCTTGGCACGGATTGGACGTATGGATGGTACTGAGTTTATATTCAGCTTAAGATGCTACCAAACTTTCATTTTGAACTGCATGTCATTGTAAATCATTCTTCAGTGAAATGTAATGAACATATAGAGCAGGATTCATAAAACAGATGTGCTGGGCGCAAATAAGTTGCACCATCTCCAGACACTGCGATTCACAGAAGGATGCACCACAAGATGCACTGTATGCATCCCCACTGTGAATCGCTCAGATGCAGCTCAGCACAACCTGAGATGCCCCAGCACAACAGCGATGCGCAAAAGCCCCCAGGGCATCAAAACAGTGAATATGGAGCAAGTAATCAAGGGACAAAGGAGCAACAGGAGGAAACTGCAGTGGCACAAAGGATGCAGGGGAGCACACTGGCAGGGACTGACCAGAGTGCAAAAGGGCCTGAGAGTGGCTACAGCAGAAGAGGTGCACAGACAGAGCACACACGGAAAGACCTGGAAGCAGCAGATTCACCCCCCACACAGGAGCCCAACAGGCACAGATGCAATGCCCAGGGGTGCCTGTTAAGGTGTGCCACAGCTGCAGAGGGTCACCATGAAGCATGGCAGAGGTTGCAGTACACGGCCTGGTGCACAAGAACCCAGTGATGTGGACACTAGAGATGCCACACAGGTGCACACAGATGGCTAGGCACAATTTTGGACAGGCTGAAGGCCACGCCCTGCACAGGTGTAACATGCCCACAAGCAATGTGGACCACAAGTAGAGCGGCACAACAACAGGGCACCAGCACAACAGATGCAGCCCACATGCACCACACACAGAACGGGGCACTGAGAAAGGCAGCATGCCTCAACACCCACTCACACACCACAGGCAACAAGGAGGGTACACAATGAGGCTGCCATGACAGCAGGACAGGATGCAAGTGTGCACAGCACCACAGGTGCACATGTGAGGATGGGAACAAAGGGACAGCAGACAGCAAGTAAAATAGAGCACAAGAACAAGGTACAGTGAATGACCACAGACACCGTTTGCAGTAGAAAAAGGTTTAGTAAAAATCAATGTAACATCAATAACTATGTACAAGAACAGGCTGTAGAAACAGGGAAGGTGAGGTGTGGGGATCTCTACAGGAACAAAAACGGTAACGAGGGGGTGATGGTATGTGTGTGGGGAACAGGGGACAGCAACAGATAATGTGGATGGGCAAGGATTGTGGGGTAGAACAACAAGGGGCTATTTACAGAAGTCCATGTCCCTAATGTGCAGAATGGGCTGCAGCACGGTGGCCATCCCTACAACCCCTGGCACTCAGCACTCTGAGCAGCATGGTCAGTGCCTGCAGGGGCTGTCCTTGGCATCTGTAGAGTGGGCATAATGTCCTCCTCATCACCCTTTGGAGCTGCATCCCTGCAAGCCACAGAACACCCTGATGCCTCTGTCCACTGTGCACACCTGGCTGTACACCTCGTGGACCTACAGTGGAGGACAGAGACAACAGGTACTAAGTGCCATGTTCCACACTGGCCCTCCCGCCCACCATGCGAGTGTGTGGTAGGCATCCACCACAGCAATGGCTGACAGCCTGCCATGCACACCACACGCTAGCAACAGGCTGGCACATAGTGCCACACTGTGACCATACAATGGTACTCAGACAGCACATGGCCCACATGTGGATGTAGAAGTAGGCGCAGAGGGGCATGGAGCCATGCCCACACAGCATGTGCAGATACAGCAGGCTGCACAGGCATGCAGGCCCTGTCTGAACACCGCTGGAGCACCACAATGTGCCCATGATCTGCATCAGATATGCACAAGGTGGATGGACACACAGGGGCCAGGTGCACCGTGGCCCAAACAAACACCATCATGCCCACACCCCATGTGTATGTGCAACCATCAGCACACTGACATGCATAAGGGACTAGCAATGGCCTGCAGAGGGCACCACCTCCCCTTAGACACACAGAGGATGCACAAGACAGATACTCACCTGCACCAGCACATCCTTGTCCATGGGCTCCAACATAGACCTTATCGCGCCTGGCTTCCACTGCAGCTGCAGCCCTCCACCTGTCTTCTGGCTTTGCAAGAGGAACAAAAGCATAGAGCACTGTGAGGAGATGGGAGATGTGTCAGTTCCCCCCCGGCCCCCAGCAACCACACCAGTGCCAGCATGCAGTGATGGCACCACACCCACAGTGCCCAAATTAAGGTGCCCCTGACAACATGCAGCAACACACAGCACCCCAGCCCATGCCCACCGTGTGTGTGCAGTTGGACGTGTGCCATTTCAATGGCTGTACTACACCATGCATGCCAGAGTGGTCAAGCACCCCCAACTCATGCACCATGCTGGTCGCAGTTACCCCTGGTGGTCATGCCAGCCCACCATATGCTGAGGGTGCTCTGAAGTCCATATTGTGTGTGTGTGTGTGTGTGTGTGTGTGTGTGTGTGTATGTGTGTATGTGTGTGTGTGTGTGAGTGTGTGTGTGGGTGTGTGTGTGTGGTGGTGTGCAGTGTGTCAGCCCATCTTCAGACAGAAACCTCAACCTGCCTGTGTATCTGTAGTGCACTGTGACTTACCTGGGCATGGCACTGCATCCCTGCATGCACATTTCTGCACTGCAGATCACCGTAACAGTGCCTGTAGTGCTTGCCAGTGTGGGTAAACCCTGTCCAGCACACAAGCCGCTAAGTAATTTTGGCCCAAACTGCTGAGCGGGGTTCCGTGAGGTCATCTGACCCAAACAGCTGTCCCTCCACCTGCAGTACCAGTGCCACAAGGTTGAGGAGCTCAACTTCCCCCTAGTTCATGGCCCTGGGCCCTGTTCCCTGTGCACATGACATGTTCCCTTTCAGCGTCCCCTGGTCAGGTGTGCACAGATCAAGCAGCTAGTGTGCAATGGCACGTTCACGCCTCAGGCACGATTGTCCATTGTGCACTGCACCATGCAACGCTGTACTGCAGTGTGTCAATGTGCAATTGCCACCAATAGCACATCACCGTGCATTCGCACAGTGCTGCGCATGAGTGGGAACACATGGTTATGGGTCATGACAGGGTTGCCCATGTGCATTCCATGTCGATCCGCCATAATGTTTGTGAAAAGCAATGCCACACACAGTGCACTGTCGCCACACACACTGCTGGTGTTGCACCATGAACTACAGGTGCGCATTGACACAATGTGATGCCACAGCGCAATACACGCAAGAGACAGGTGGCACACTGGCAATCACGCAGATGAACATGGATGCACACCCGCAGGCAATCGTGCCATCAGGAACACCGGACCGGTTGCACTATGCCTGTATGCCACTAACCTGGCCTCGTGCATGCACGGAAATGGGCCATAACATTTAGAAACATAGAAACATAGAAGTTGACAGCAGATAAGGATCGCAAGGCCCATCCAGTCTGCCTATTTCTTTTTCTACCTTATAAATGTGCCATTGGCCTTTGCTCTGTCAATGGCCTATCTAGTCATACTCATCTGTATTGCTCCCTTATGCCTATCTCATGCCTGTTTGAAACCCTGCACTGTATTCATATCCACCACTTCCTGAGGTAGGCCATTCCATGCATCCACCACCCTTTCTGTGAAAAAGAAGTTCCTCACATTACCACTTAATCTGCCTCCCTCTAATCTCATGCTGTGTCCTCTTGTCCTGTAATATTTCTTATATTGAAACACATTAGACTCTTTCACCTTGTTAATGCCCTTAAGAAGTTTGAATGTTTCGATCATATCACCTCTCTCCCTCCTTTGCTCTAGGGTATACATATTAAGCTCCATTAATCTGTCCTCATATGTTTTCTGATGCAGTCCTTCCATCATTTTGGTTGCCCTTCTCTGGACTGCCTCAATTTGGTTAATGTCCTTGTGACGGTGTGGCCTCCAGTACGGCACATAGTACTCTAGATGGGGCCTAACAAGTGTCTTGTAAAGAGGGATTATTACCTCCCTCTTCCGACTTGTGATACCCCTACTAATACACCCCAACATCCCTCCTAGCCATACCTACTGCTTTAGTGGTCTGCTTGGATGATTTCAGGTCATCGGTGATGATGATGCCCAAGTATCTTTCCTAGTGACTGCCAGCAACTCCCCTCCCAGCCTATATGTGGCTTCAGGGTTTCTCTTATGTGCATGATCTTGCACTTCTTTGCATTAAACCCCAATTGCCACGCTTCCTACCATTTTGCTAGTTTATCCAGATTTCTTCTCATTCTGCCATCCCCATCTGTATCATCTACTCTGTTGCAGATCTTGGTGTCATCTGCAAACAGACAAACCTTACCCTCCAGTCCATGTGCGATGTCACTGATGAAGATAATAAAGAGGACCGGCCCCATGACTGATCTCTGAGGTACCCCACTTGTGACTTTCATCTCTTCTGACTGTATACTGTTTACCACTACTCTCTGTTTTCTGCCCATCAACCAATTTGTCACCAAGTTGACCAACTTCTGACCCACCCTAAGCCTACTTAACTTATTAATCAATCTTTTATGTGGAACAGTATCGAAAGCTTTGCTGAAGTGAAGGTAGACGACATCAACTGCTCCCCCTTGGTCCACCACTCTGGTTACCCACTCAAAGAAATCTATGAGATTACTTTGACAGGACCTTCCTTTTGTAAACCTATGCTGTTTTGGATCCTGCTCTCTTATGGATTCCAGGTGTTGCACTATCCTTTCCTTAAGGAGTGCCTCAATAATCTTGCCCACTACTGAGACAAGACTGACTGGTCTGTAGTTTCCTGTCTCCTCCCTGCTACCACTCTTGTGGAGCGGGATCACATGAGCCCTTCTCCAGTCTTCTGGGACCTCTTCTGTGCTCAGAGACTCACTAAATAGTTCTGATAATGGTTCTGCAAGTTCCACCCTTTAAGTAGCAGTCATTGACACTGCCAGCTATTTCCCCAAATTTCTGTGATATTTCCAGAGAAATCCCCTGCTCTCTCCATTTCCACAGTAGGGGAAGCAGAGAGAATCTCTTTAGAAATTTTGTAAAATATCTGGAAATAGCTGGCAATGTCTGTGGCTACTACTGTAGCTCCTTTAGTACCCTGGGATGTATGCCATCAGGTCCCATTGCCTTGTCCACCCATTGCCTTGTTCACCCTGAGATTATCAAGCTCTTATAGGACCCTTTCTTTTGTGAAGGGACTAGTGCACAACTCCTTCCCCCCTGTGTCCATGGTGCTGAGCTGTGGGCCCTATCCTTCCTTCTCTACTGTAAATACTGAGCAGATGTATCTGCTTAGGATAGATGCTTTTACATGGTCCTCCTCCTCACATGCCCCCTTATCTCCTTTTATCTTAGCAATACCCCCTCTGGACTGTTTCCTTTCACTAATGTATCTATACAAATTCTTGTCACCTTCTTTTACTGTTTGTACTAGTGTTTCCTCGGTTTGGGCCTTTGCCTGCCTTACTGCCTTCCCTGTTTCCCTTAGGGAAGTTTGGTATGCCTCCCTATCTTCATCCCACTGTGTTCCCTTATATTTCCTGAAGGCCAACCTTTTGGCTCTGACCTTTTCTGCTACTGTTTTTGAGAACCAAAGTGGTTTCCTTCTTCTTTTGCACTTCCTTTTCTCTCTAACACAATGGTGCTGTATTCAGGAAATGCCCCATGTCTGACACACATGCGTGAGAAGTGCACCATAGGGTGGTGCATTCAATGCAGCAGTTGCACTTTGCTGATTGGGATGAGCTGGGGGCAATTATGCAATTCACAGACAATGCTCCCAAATCAGCTCATTGTCAAATTCAGGTGCATCTCACCTGTTTAGCATCTCATTACCGATGCTCACAATCCCATTTGCATGCCCTGAGCCATAAATGCTCCTGAATGTGCCTCACCAGAGCTCAGGTGACCGACAAGAATTGCATCCCTGAAGGTAAGTCTGTTTAAATTCTCCCGTAGTCAGTGTGACAGCACAAATTGACAGTGTATGGTTTAGGGCATACAGCCATAACCCTCAACTCTTCCTGTTCTACAGACATGTCCCTGAGAGTGCCCCACGGTGCACACTGTTCCAACTATGTTTGGGGTGGAGGAGGCTGTTGCTGGTGTGTCAGGTAGTATGGTACAACTGACTGCCAGATATGTGTGTTGCAGGCCAAACCGCTAGCTGGTTGTACATGGCAAACAACACCAGACATGTGTGCAGGACATGTTAGCTATTTGTACCATTGATATATATTTGTACTTGACAATGTAAAACTGTCCCTGACTGTCCTATGTCCTGTTCCAGACATGCACTGGAAGCGGGTGAGAGGTATGCAGACAGAGTGCTGTGACCCTGCAGCAGCCAGCCACTGTGCCTGCACACATACATAGTTGCCTGTCATGTGCTAATGCCTGTGTATTCTCACCCACAGAAACCACTATGTCCAGAACGGACACAGCTGTGGGACATAGACATCCCAATTTCACCACAAACAAGAACAGGGCACTAATTGAAGCCTACCTCATCTGCACCCATAGTGGTGGTTGCTGTGGGCTCTGTACCTGGTGCTGCTGTGGTGAAAAGGACCACTGGCACTGGTCAGCATGGTGCTGTGGTGCCATAGCAGCTGGTGGTGGACTGTGATGCAGCCATCCCTGGACATACAGCGGTTGCTCAAGCCCAATCACTGCCCATTCAGCAGCCTGATGTGGTGCATTCACCTACAATGGATGTGCTACAGCTTGCCAGAACCCCACCTACCCATCAGCACCATACCCGTGAGCCATCTTCTGCTGACAAGGTTAAGGGCTATGCACGCCTCCTGTGGGACACCATGGAGGGGGCAGGCATCCCTAGAGGCAGAGCTCAAAGGCCTCGGAATGCTGCTGGCCATAGAACATGATACATCTACTGCATGGTTCAGTCAGATGTTGTCAGACGATCACCTACTGCGAGTGGGCATGACTGCAGCTCTGGAGTGGGTTGCGCATGCTGCCGAGGCTGCATGTGCAAACAGTGTGCCACATGGCCACCAGGCCTCCAGTTGTATCCCCAGGAGTGCCTCACACATGCCCAGATCATGGCATCAGGTGGACCCATTGCTCCTGATGCCGTCACCACACATCACCATCCCCATCAACCCCGTATCCAATATGGATCACGGGGACATCACACCAGTGAGCACCCATTCATGATCTCACTGCAGTACCCCACCAAGGGTGGTGGCCACCCCCCCGTGGCTACTTTTGCTGACCCAGTGACCACCAGGAGTGGCTGTAGACACCCACAAGTCTGCAGCAGCTGTGGTGCCTCCCACTGATGCCTGGGTGGCAGCTCACATGGCCCCTGTTGCCTGCACCCATTGTGGACCATACACCAGGCTACCTGTGCCTGGGATGGCATGGGTGGCATGTACCTGCCCCAGTTCATTGCCTGTGTGGGTCCCCTGTGCATTGCACCATGTGTGGTTCCGGGTGCTGTTGTTGTGCTTTGTGGCATGGGCATGATGAGTGCAGTCCTGTGTCTGCTGTGCATGTGTGCCGGCAGCAGTACACTGATCCATGCCATCCCCAGCACATACACTGTGCCCTCTGGCCATGTGTGTCCTGCTGTGCATGTGTGTGTGCAGTGTTATCGACCCTCATGGTTGTGCTACACGGTGGCAGTTTTGCCATCGACTGCCATGTGGTGTGGTTGTGGGTGTTTGGGTGTGTGTGGCTGTGTGTGTGTGTGTGTGTGTGTGTGTGTGCTGGAGGGCTGCTGTGTTTAACCCACTTGTGTTACTCACCTTCGGTCCCCAAAGAACTCTTCAATGATGGTGTCCCTGTGCTGCCGGGATATGGCAACCAGGCATGGGTCTCTGCATGCCAGTGGCAGTCCACCACTTTGCCCCTGGGCTGCTGCATCCTTGTCATCCTCCTCCTTCCCGGAACTGTCAGCCTCCTCAGCTTGGACATCTATTCTATGGTCAATGGCCATGTTGTGCAGCATACAACAGGCCAGGAATATGCCACAGGCCTTCTCTGGACTATATTGTAGGGCAACACCCGACCTGTCCAGGCACCTAAAGCGCATCTTCAGAATGCCGAAGACACGCTTGATGATGGCTCATGTAGCGATGTGTGCCTCGTCGTAGCACTCTTCTGACTCTGTGCCAGGTCTGTGGAAGGGTATCAGGAGCCAGAGTCAGAGAGGGTATGCTGCATCACCTGTGGGGGGGCAAGTGCAGTTTGTTACACCTCTGCATACCTGTGCATTGTGTGCTACAGCTCCCCCATCCACCATGGTGCAGTGCTGTGTCTGTTGACTGTCCACCCCCACCCCATCCCTGTGGTGACCCTCCTCACACCTGCAACAGCCTGCCCTGATTGCACACTTCTGCCATGTACCTGCCCATGCACGCAGCCATGGCTGCCCACACCTGTTCCATTCGGCACTGCTTGCCTTCCATTGCCCAGTGGTCGCCTGTGCAGTTGTGCGTGTGGTGTTTGCCCTGCCACTCATGCCTGCTGTTGTGTTTCACCCCACCTTCCAAGCAGCACTGTTAACTGCAGCACTGTCTCCCTTGTTGCATGCACAGTTCCCTCGGTGTGCCCACCTCCATTGTCTCACCTGTGTAACTCCCACCTGTGTAGTCCTTGCCATGGCTCACGCACACCTGCTCCCCCTCCTATCATCTGTTGTGCCATGGTGCCCTGTTCGCAGCATATATGCATGCCCCACCCACCTACTAGTTGGCCGCCGGGTATGTTCCCAGTCTCGAACAGGCAGCACAGGGTGGATTGGTGCTAAATGAAGGGATCGTGTGTCCTCCCAGGGTGTGTACCACAGACACTGTTGATGCACTCAGTGGCATTGCACACCACCTAGCAGTTGACAGAGTGGTAGCACTTGCAGTTTACATATGTCATGGCATCCTTGCCAGGTGGTGCACGGATTGCCACATGAGTGCAGTCAATGGCCCCTATGATGCCTGGCATGCTTGCCACCCTGTGGAACTGCTGCATGGCTTCTGTCCACTCTGCCTGTGTGCTTGGGAAGTGAGGAATTTGTGAGGAGACAGGACGTGGACAGTTGGGATATACCAGTGGTTTCTCCAGCTGGCCTCTGGAAAGTTCCCATGGTAAGCAGGCATGTTGTTGTTGTCACCTTGATCTCCAATGATATGGCATGACCCATTCCAGTCAGTGCCCGCATTTCATCATGGCAGAAGCTCACAGAGCTGCTTCGCAATTGCCCTGTTGAGGTGGTATCGGCCGACTGTTTCATAGATGCATAGATACATAGACAGTGTCAGCAGATAAGGGCATATGGCCCACCCAGTCTGCCCATTTGAGCTTGTAAGTTCAGTTTATGTTTTCCTAGAAGTCTGTTGCCCCTTACCCCTGACCTCCAGAATTCCTTTATGTCTAGCCCATACATTCTTAAATCCCGTGATTGTTTCAGCCCCCACTACTTCCTCTGGCAGGGTGTTCCACTTGTCCACCACCCGTTCTGTGAAGAAATTCTTCCTCACGTTTCCTCTGAATCATCCTCCCTCCAACTTCATCCCATGACCTCTAGTCCTGGAACATCTTTTTCACTTATAAATAGTGTATTCCTGCACCCTGTTCCTCCCTGTAAGATACTTGTATGTCTCTATCATATCCCCTCTCTCCCTCCTCTCCTCCAAGGAGTACATGTTCAGTTCCTTCAATCTGTCTTCATAGGACTTGTGATTCAATCCATGCACCATCTTTGTTGCCCTCCTCTGAACCTTCTCTACCCTGTCTATGTCCTTACATAGGTAAGGTCTCCAGAACTGTACACTGTACTCCAGGTAGGGCCTCACTAGTGTCTTGTATAGTGGAATTATGACCTCCCTTTTCCTGCTGGTGATGCCCCTGCCTATGTATCCCAGCATCCTATTTGCTTTACCTGCTGTCTTGTCACACTGTTTCCTACCTTGAGGTCATCAGAGATGATAACCCCAAGATCTCTTTCCTGCTTGGTGCATGCTATATCCTCACCCCCCAACTGATATATTGTGCCAGGGTTTTTGTTCCCCATGTACATTATCTTGCACTTCTTTTCATTGAATTTCAACTGCCAAACCCCTGACCATTCTTCAAGTTTCTGCAGGTCTCTTCTCATTCTGTCTACACCCTCTGGTGTGTCTACTCTGTTACAGAGCTTTGTGTCATCAGCGAACAGTGAAATTCTGCCTTCTAGGTCCTGCGTAATGTCACTGATGAAGATGTTGAATAGGACCGATCCCAACACTGATCCCTGTGGTACCCCACTGGTCACTCTTCCCTCTGTGGAGTGACAGCCATTTACCACCACCCTCTGTGTCCTGCCACCCAGCCAGTTACCTACTCACCACACTACTGTCCTGCCCACACCCATATTCCCCAGTTTGTGTAATAGTCTTCTATGTGGCACAGTGTCAAAGGCCTTGCTGAAGTCCAGATAGGCCATGTCCACTGCCCTCCCCTGATCCACCTCCCTAGTCACCCAGTCAAAAAATTAAACAAGGTTGATCTAACATGACCTCCCTCTGGTGAAACAATGCTGTCTTGGGCATATGGGGCACAAAAACTCTGGCACAATATATCAGTTGGGGGGTGAGGATGTAGCATATACCGTTTCGGTGTCTGTCAGCTGTTCAAATGTTAGTCTGGCATGATACCGCCACAGGGCTGGCTGTCTACGGTGCCTTCAGCTGCCACGTTGCTGGTTAGCCCATCTCCTCATCCCCATTAACATTCCCATCAGGAAAGGTGCTCCACCCATGTTTGTGTTCAGCTGCTGCTGTACTCCTACTTGCTGCTGCTATCCTGCCGTCAGCCTGCTGGGGGCTTGCACTTAAGTCTACTTCTTTTATACTTATCGCTTAAAGGTGCATTTGGTACTTGCACTGTGAATGCTCCATATTTGCACATTTATTTTGCTCTGTGACTGGCCCTGTGCTGTATATGCAGTTGCACGCCCACTCCAGATGTGCCGCATATCATTAATTTTGGTCTCCGGAGCATCCTGAGCGGCGCAGTGCATCTGGGTGGCACTGGGGCATCTGTGCACTCTCTGAATGGTGCCATGGCACATTTCTCTGTTGCGCCATCACATCTCACTTGCACACAGTGCATCTGCTTTGTGAATCCTGCCCCTAGTAGGAACTACAGCTGACTGCCAACCCCATAACCTATCTAGGCAAGCAAACTGTAACACTTTTGGAACTGGTTAGTGTTGTCACCCAATCAGGAAATTGAAAAAGTGACACCTCATCTCAGGGTTTGTTGTTGCAATAGCCAACTACACCGTAATTAACCATGGCAGATTTAGCATACAGACAACAACAACACAAATTACCTGCCTAGAAATGAATACAACTTATGTTAAAATCTTATGAAGCACATCCTAAAAAAAAAAGGGTTTTCCTACACCTGTGAAATATCAGTACAAATAGGGCAACAGTAACAGACAAAATGGCTGAGAATTCAGTAAATAGCTACTACAGTGTATGTATATGTAACCCCCCCTTGTCATCATATTATGTCTAGGGGTACAGTGGTGTAGCGGGGGGAGGGCACAGACCTAAATTCCTTCCTATCACCTTCACAACAATTGGTAACACAAAAGACCTTACCTGGCAGATGAGATATGGATTTCAGGCCTCCTCTTACCAAATGAACAAATGTTATGCACTGAGGCAACTGCTGACCCTCTGAGCTTGGGGGGCGGGGTCTGGAACCTTACTTTGAGGAAAAGGATAAAACATTTGTGTGCATATTAATTCATTAACCACACAGCACAGTAATAATCAAAGGAACCATAAAATAATTTATTTTTGGACATAAATGATTGCGTCCAAAAAGAATAAATTAATGGAGTAGCTCCATGGGGCTGATAGAGTTAGAGAAAAGATAGCTGGCAAACCAAGGTTCCAGTACCAGCTACAGATAGTAGATTATTCAAAGGCCTAATGTATAGACCATACTAGCTCCACAAATTGTCTTCTCTTGAGCAGAGATTTCAGCTCACCTCTATTTCAACCGTCCTCTTAGCTGTCCTTGTCCTCCATTGGGGTGTGCCTTTTTCTTCCCTGCCACTAGGCCTAGAATGGAACCTGGGGTGATGCAGTGTAAATGCCTCCCACAGTTGCTCCCAAAAAGAGCCAAGACTGGTGCTACACTCCTCCAATTTGCCTCTGAGTACAAGCAAGGTCTGCACCCACTGAGCCTGAAACAATGGCTCCCTCCTCACCATATCCAGGTTTCCAGGGCTTTCCTTAGTGGGTCTAATGGGCCTGCCTGACACAGGCACTGCAGGCCCTAAGGCAAATCCCAGGATGACACCCTCCTTCTACGTTACCCTCCAGAGAATGCACTGAGGCAATGGTTACCCCAAAGGGCACTGGCTGGGAAGCCAAGTTTCAAAGAAATACAAAAACACACATACCCCCATAATGCAAGGCATCATAGGCTGTATATGCAAATCACCACAGAATATTATGCTGGTTGAAGTTTAATCAAAAGTGCATGGAGCTGAAAGGCCTCTCATACAGTTTGCAAAGGGTGCCAATGGAAGACACAGACATGTGTTTCGTCCTACCAGGACTCATTAGTGTGCTTCATCTGTATGACACCCTAGTGGAACAAACCAGCTACCCTAAGATGATCTATCTGGGTTATGTTGTGTTGAACCCAATAAAAACAAAAAAAAAAAGTTAAAAGACAAAGACCCTCAGTACACAAGCTCTGAGGCAATGGTTACCCCAAATGGTACTGGCCGGGAAGCCAAGTTTCAAAGAAATACAATAACACACATGCCCCCATAATGCAAAGCATCATGGGCTGTATATGCAGATTACCACAGAATATTATGCTGATTCAACTTTAAGCAGAAGTGCATGGTGCTGAAAGGCCTCTTGCACAGTGTATATATATATATATATTTATATATATATATATATATATATATATATATATATATATAAATATACAGTGGCGTGAAAAAGTATTTGCCCCCTTCCTGATTTTCTCTATTATTGCATATTTGTCACACTGGATGTTTTCAGGTCTTTAGACAAAATGTAATATTAGATAAAGGGAACCTGAGTGAACAAATAACACTTGTTTTTTTTTTTTTATTTATTTCATTTATTTAATGAAAACAGTTAACCAACACCAACTGGCACTGTGTGAAAAAGTAATTGCCCCCTTACACTTAATAACTGGTTATGCCACTTTTAGCTGCAATGACTGCAACCAAACGCTTCCTATAATTCAATATCAGTCTTTCACATCGCTGTGGAGGAATTTTAGCCCACTCTTCCTCACAGAACTGCTTTAATTCAGTAACATTAGTATGTTTTCGAGCATGAACTGCTCGTTTCAGGTCCTGCCACAGCATCTCTATTGGATTTAGGTCTGGACATTGATTAGGCCACTCCAAAACTTTAATTTTACTTCTTTTCAGCCATTCTGATGTGGACTTGCTTTTGTGTTTTGGATCATTGTCTTGCTGCATGACCCAACTACGCTTCAGCTTCAGCTGACGGACGGATGACCGGACATTCTCCTTAAGAATTTTCTGGTACAGAGCAGAATTCATGGTTCCTTCCATTATGGCAAGTCATCCAGGTCCTGAGGCAGCAAAGCATTCCCACACCATCACACTACCACCACCATGTTTGACTGTTGGTATGATGTTTTACTGTGGAATGCTGCGTTTGCTTTACGCCAGACATAATGGGATCCATGTCGTCCAAAAAGTTCCACTTTGGACTCATCTGTCCACAGAACATTTTCCCAAAAGGCTTGTGGATCATCCAGGTGCTTCTTGGCAAATGAGAGACGAACATTTATGTTCTTCTTGGTTAGCAGTGGTTTCCGCCTTGCTACTCTCCCATGAAGCCGATTTTTGCCCAGTCTCTTTCTGACTGTGGAGTCATGAACACTGACCTTAGCTGAGGCAAGAGAAGCCTGCAGTTCTTTGGATGTTGTTTTAGGATCATTTGAGACATCCTGGATGATTTTACACTGCGCCCTTGGAGTAATTTTGGCAGGCCGCCCACTCCTGGGAAGAATCACTACTGTTCCAAGTGTTCTTCATTTGGAGATTATGGCTCTCACTGTGGTTCGATGGAGGCCCAGAGCCTTAGAAATAGCTTTGTAACCCTTTCCAGACTGATAGATAGCAACAACTTTTTTTCTAATCTTTTCAGGAACTTCCTTTGATCGTGGCATAATGTGCTTGTTGAATCTTTGTGCTGGCAATGTGACTCTGATGGTAAGGATCAAAATAAGTGAGGTTTATATTGAGCAAGGCTGGCTGTAATCAAGCCTGACTGTGTTCAATCAGCTGACTCTAATTACCCCTTTAATTGGGTTGATTTAACTAGGGGGCAATTACTTTATTACACAGTGCCAGTTGGTGTTGGTTAACTTTTTTCATTAAATAAATGAAATAAGTAAAAAAAAAAAACAAGTGTTATTTGTTCACTCAGGTTCCCTTTATCTAATATTACATTTTGTCTAAAGACCTGAAAACATCCAGTGTGACAAATATGCAATAATAGAGAAAATCAGGAAGGGGGCAAATACTTTTTCATGCCACTGTATATATATATAATATATATATATATATATATATATATATATATATATATATATATATATATATATATATATATTTATATATACACACGCATACACATATGTATATGCACACACACACACAAACACATATATGGTAGCACGGTAGTACTACCATAGTTAGGGTTGAGGGGCCATTTACATGTTAAACCTAAAATTTTGCACCTTAATAACTTTGCAACCATTCAACAGATTTGCCTGAAATTTGGAATACACTATCAGGAACCATAGCTCTTGGAAATTGCCAACTTTTGTACTGTTTGGATATACAGCTGTGGAGTTGTTAAGCGTGATCTGCGCGCACATTTACAATTTTTTTGAATTTTTGGGTCGCCTCTAGAGGTTGCATGGTTTGCGCAACAGGTCCAAAATCTTCAGGGAACGTGCGGCCGGGGTTCCCGATGTGCCTTTTGAAGATTTCGTGAAAAAATATTAAACAGTTCAAAAGTTATTCAAAAAAGAAGTTCCCATTATAAGTCAATAGGAAAAGTTAACAAAAAGTTTGACAGCGTCACAAATGCAGTTTTTACTTTCGCAAATGGCCCTTTTTACTGTCGCAAATCTGCCATTTTGTTTTCAGTTGGTCATCAGAAAAATGCTTGGCATTTAAATTTGGGACTCTCTAGCAACCTAATTACATAGAAACATAGACTTTGATGGCAGATAAAGACCACTTGGCCCACCCAGTCTGCTTATTTCCCTACCTACTGGATAAGCTGCAGATTCTAGTTAACCAACGGCCTACTTCCTGCCACCCCGCACTACAATTGCCTTGTGTCTGTCCCATGCATGTTTGAATTCCCCCACTGTTTTAGCCCCAACAACCTCCCCAGGAAGGCAGTTCCACGCATCCACCACTCTCTCTGTGAAAAAAGATTTCCTCACATTACCACTGAGCCGTCCCCCCTCTATCTTTAAATTGTGTCCCCTTGTTCTTACACATCTCTTTTTCTGAAAGATGATACCCTCCTGGACTTTGTTGATTCCCTTGAGGTACTTGAATGTTTCTATCATGTCCCCTGTCCCTGCTTTCATCAAGGGTATACATATTAAGCTCTCTCAGTCTCTCTTCATAAGATTTCTGATGCAGACCCTGCACCATTTTAGTTGCCCTCCTCTGGACTGCTTCCATCCTGTCTATGTCCTTGCATAGATGAGGTCTCCAAAACTGCACGCAGTACTCCAGATGGGTCTCACCAATAGTCTGTACAGAGGGATAACCACTTCCCTTTTTCTACTTGTGATGCCCCTTCCTATACATCCCAGTATCCCCCCTGGCTCTCCTCACTGAATTCTCACATTGCTTGCCCACTTTTAGATCATCCGATATGACTAACCCCAAGTCCCGTTCCATTTTTCTTGTTGTTAGTACCTCCCCTGCTATTGTGTACTGTTCTCCTGGGTTTTTGTTTCCCAGGTACATTACTTTGCACTTCTTTGCATTGAATCTAAGTTGCCATATGTCTGACCTTTTCTCCAACCTTGCCAAGTCCCTTCTCATCCTTTCTACCCCCCCTTGTGTATCAACTCTGTTACAGATCTTTGTAGCATCTGCAATGAGGTATACCTTTCCCTCCAGACCCCCTGCAGTGTCACCTATAAAGATGTTAAAGAGGACTGACCAAGTACTGAGCCCTGAGGTACTCCACTAGTGACCCCCCTTTCTTCGGAATGTGTGCCACTCACTATTACCTTCTGTGTCCTGTTGTGCAGCCAGTTTGCAACCCAGGCTACCACCCTGGGACCCACTCCCAAGCTGGCTAACTTGATTATTAATCTTTTGTGCGGGACTGTGTCAAATGCCTTGCTAAAGTCAAGGTAGGCCATATCCACAGCCCCTCCCTGGTCTATTACTTTGGTCACCCAGTCAAAGAAATATATTAGATTTGTCTGACATGACCTTCCTGCTGTAAATCCATACTGCTTTGGGTCCTGTGCCCAGCTGGCCTCTAGGTACTCAACAATTCTTTCTTTCAGAAGTGATTCCATCATTTTCCCTACCACTGAGGTCAAACTTACAGGTCTGTAGTTTCCTGCTTCTGCCTTGCTCCCACTTTTGTGAAGGGGAATCACATCTGCCCTTCTCCAGTCATCAGGTACCACCCCATCCTCCCATGATCTGTTAAAAAGTGTGGTCAGTGGTGTCACTAGGTCCTCCCTTAGTTCTTTTAGGATTCTGGGGTGAATCCCATCAGGCCCCATTGCTTTGTCCACCTTGAGTTTTAGGAGTTCTTTCAGGACTCTTTCCTCTGTAAATGGACTGGTGTCAACCCCCTACCCAGAATGCTTCTATTGTCTGGTATAGGTAACTCCTGCTCATCTTCTTTTGTGAATACTGAGCAAAAGTATTCATTCGGTATCTCTGCCTTTTCACTGTCTCCCTCTGCCCACCTCCCCTCTCCCTTATTAATCTTCACTATTCCTCCCTTAACCTTTCTATGCTCCCTAATGTACCTATAAAAGGTTTTATCCCCCTTCTTAACTGACTTGGCTATGTTTTCCTCAGTTTGGACTTTTGCTATTCTGACTGCCTTCCCCACTTCTTTCTGCTTTAATTGATACAGTTTCCTGCCATGCTCCTTCTTTGATGCCTTATACTTTTTGAATGCAGCCTTTTTCCTCCTTAACCTTCCCTGCCACCTCTTTTGAGATCCATAGTGGTTTTTTACTAGGCTTTGTTTTCTTTATCTGTTTCACACAAAGGCTTGTTGCCTCTATGATGGCTTTTTGTATTCACCTAGTCAGGCCCTTAGAATGCTAGGCATGTCTTTCTTTTGTGGTAAAACTCCCCAGAAATATGTTTTTCAGATTTCTGGAAAAAGCACTTTCGCACTTGCTACAGTGTCGAATGAATTTGAGAAAGCTTTTGCAAAGTTCGACAGTACTTTTCCAGGCTGTGTGAAAATGGCAGCAATTCTTTGGCACCCTGCTGCAAAAGAACGGTTTGGTCTTTTGGGCTGAAATTTGGAGGGAACGCAGCCAACATCTCACAGATGTGCCTTTCAGTATTTCAGTGAAAACATATTACAGGGCAGCAAAGCTACAGCACTCCAAATGTGACGCTTTTTCCCATAGGATAACATTACGGCATCCAGCGCATTACAGGAATCCTTTGACGCCCTGCTGCAAAATAATGGTTTGGTCTTTTGGGCTGACATTCATAGAGAGCAAAACCAACATCACACAGATGTGCCTTTTACTAGTTTGATGACAAAATATTGCAGGGAGCGAAAGTTATGGCACTCCGAACTTCTCTTCTTTTCCCCATAGGATAACATTACAGCATTCATCGCGCCTTTCAGGGCCCATATCTAGGAAACGGTGCGAGATACGGACTTTTCATCAGAAAAATGCTTAGACCCCTAATGGAGGCTAAGTACAAAACTAGCCAGGAAAGTCATAAATCATATGATTTTAAAATTTTTTTTCTACATCGTACGGTTCCTGAGATATAAGCAATTTACTATTCCAACTCCTCATTTTCTGCTCCGAGACCCATTATTATGCATACATTCTTTGTACTCACTGTCTTTCTCTATGCAGCTTTTGGGGAAAACTAGCCTGTGCGCTTACATTGCTATTACCCTTACTGCTTCTGTTTTCGGTTCCGTAACCTTTTCACTTATTGTTCCTGTCTATGGCACCATGTGAGTTACCCTTCGCGTTTCCATTTACACTTGCGTTTGCATTATTTTAACCATTTCTGTCTACAGTACTGCTTATCTTTCTGTTTCGCTTTGCGTCACCATGTACATTACCGTTTGCATTTGCGGGCACCGTGTTACTATGTGACAAGACATCATGTGTCGGGAGCGCGGGGCCCTTCCCACTGCCACATTACATTCACTATTTCTCATTATACTTCTCAAAAAGAAGGGAAATTAAAGGCAAAAACTCTGTTTAATGCATTAGTTAGGGTTGTTCCACAGCGACAAAGTGAGGAAGTTCTGTGTAGGGTTGAAGCCCCCTTGGACCCTCCGCCCACACCCCAACCGGCATCAGGGTGCGTTGAGGTTATGAGGTCCTAACTCTCACCCATTCTCCTACCGTCTGATTCTTCACATCTGATGGGGTGAGAGTTGGGACTTAACAACAATGCACACCCTGATGCTGAACAGAGATATTGGGGTTTCAAGTGGGCCAACCCACACCCAAATTTCCTCACTTTTGTCGCTAGGAACAACCCCTAACTATGCATTTAATGGACTTTTTTCTTTTAATATAATATATATATATATATATATATATATATATATATATATATATATATACACACACACACACTAAGACATGATGAGATGTGGTTTATGGCTTGATAAGAGCACACCCAGGTTCTTAATGAGGCACGAGGTGCTTGTGCCGAGTGCCTCTAGCACCTGGGAAGTGCTCTTATCAGGCCATAAACCACCTCTCAGAGTGTCTTATTCTGCTTATAAAATGGGCCCCCCAGTAAAGAAGTTAATTAAAAAAATGCATAGAAAAAGTGGACATAAAAATAGTGAAAATATTTACCAGTAGAAAAAAATGAAAAAGTAGTCCTTATCATTGCCTTCCAATGTAATTCTTCAATTAAAAATCACTGTCTGTACACTCCGTACCCACTAACTCACACAGACCAACACTCAAAATCCTATAATTTTACTTTTTTTCCCTTATATTTCTTACTTTGTCTAAGTTGCAACTAAGTGCCCGCTCAGTTTCAGTCAGAAGGAGCAGAACACAGCGTGTTCTATATAAGCTGCTGTTCTTGTCTCCCCCCCAGACACAGAAATAATTTTTCTTTGTGTCCTTTTAGTTTTTTTTTTTAATAATTCCTCTTGTTAATGCGCTGTCTGTTGTCTTTACACTGCACAGCCCACTTGACTCAGAGCAAGCCTTCCCGTAGCAGCCGCAATACTAAGCTGACTTCATGCTTTACAGTTTTAAACTGTAACGTCTGCTCTGTGCTGCAGTTAGGGATTTTCACACTGAAGGATGTACTTTCAATTATGGACATGGAGGGGTGGTGGGCTTAGGCTGTATACCGGAGACTGCATATGCTGAAAACCAAACAGCCGGTAGAGACTGGAGTCAGAGATTCTTGTATTGGTGACTACTTATTGTGAGCGGTTTCAGGGGGAGTGAGAGCCTTACATTTGTTACAGACAAATGAGCACAGAAGAAAAAAAAAAAAAGAGGTAGAAAATATCTAAACGTTCTTGACATGTGCAGGAATGGAGCGTTGGAATATATTTTGTGACATGTTTGTTGTTGGCACCATTCTGGTGCTGTACCTTATTGAACCATTGAGAGAGACCATCTGGTTTCATTTACAGCGAGTGTGTCCCTTTCCAGCCACCGTATTTTCCGCTTCTAAGATAGCGGTTTCTATTATCTGGTGCTCACTCTGCTATAAGGTGTAAAACACAAGATTTTTACCTAAATATTTAGGTTTTCCAAACTTGCATATACAACAGCTAATGGAGTATGGGTATGGGGTCTGGACTTTTTTTCGGAGGCCGCAGCCTAGCGACACACACCTTACTTGGCTTAATAATGGTAGTTTTTTCTTCCACAGCTGCACAGGTTAGGATTTTATTGGGAAATATTTTAACTTGACCTGCTTTTATAACCTGATGCTGTGCAGTTGCCTGTGTGTTAGGTGGGGGGAGGCGAGGGAATGTTTTCCAACTACCCTATGGAGATCCATGTACAGTACTTCTGAAATGTGGATGTTGGTACAGAGGCACAGTGATTTCTGTTGCAAAGTGTCTTGACTGGCTGAAGAGGTGCCGGTTGGCTCAATATGCCCTGATAATGACACAACCTCAGGTACCTCTCAGCCAATCAGGATGCAGAGAAATCCAGACCCATTTTATAAATAAATAACATAAATATATATATATATATATATATATAGTGCGAGAGAGACAGCTATTGTATATACACACACACATATATATATATATGTGATATATATATATATATATATTTGTATATTAGGGTTTGTAATCCTTGTCAAAACATTTGGAGAAGGTAGTAAATGAACAGCTCAGATCTCATCTGGAAAGTTTTAATCTACTAAACTCAATTCAATCTGGTTTCCATCCAATGCATAGTACTTCCACTGTCCTTGCCAAGGTTATAAATGACTAGCAGTACGTACTTGATAACAAGCAATGTATATGAACCTTGTTTCTGGACCTTAGCAAGGCTTTCGACACAGTGGACCACGATTTATTCCTGGTGACCCTGAAGAAAGTTGGGGTGCACAACCTGGCCCTCAGTTGGTTTGCAAACTATCTTGTGGACAGGGAGCAGCAGGTCAAGGCCGAAGGAGACCTATCACCAAAATAAATACTCCTTAGAGGTGTCCCCCAAGGATCCATACTTGGTCCACTTCTCTTTGCCATTTATATTAATCAAATCAACACTGGCCTAAAGTCATCTAGTATCCATCTCTTCACTGATGATGCAGTGCTATACATTGACAGATTAACTCCAGATCAAGCCATTTTGGACTTCCAGAATGATTCTGACATCCTCCAAAAAAATCTACTCAACCTGAAACTCCTGCTCAAAGTAAAAAAAAAACGAAGGCCATGATTTTCTCTCCACTGGCCCCTCATCTCAAAAGAAACCCAGATAAGATTCCCCACATAAGCACCCTTTTGGGAGAATCCCTGGAGTTTGTGGAACAATTCAAATACCTGGGGGTCTGGGTTGACTGCAAATAGTCCTTCACTGATCACATTGAAGAACTCACTAAGAAACTGCGTCAAAGGCTCAGTATTTTCTTCTCAATCACTCACTAACCCAGGAGGCTAGAAAACTCCTAGTCCATGCTACCTTCTTACCTCTCCTAGACTATGTGGACTTCCTATATGGCCATTTTACTAGCACAACTCTCTCCAAGCTTGATACCCTATACCACAGAGCCCTTAGGTTCATTTTGGATGCCCCTTATGACATGAACCACTGCATCCTCTATTCTTCCATTGGCTGGACCTCCCTTAGCTTCAGGGGGCAAAAGAATGCTATCCTATGGACATATAAGGCAATCACTCATAAATTACCTCAGTACCTCACAAGCTGCCTAACTCCCTGCATCCCTAAGGCCTATTCTCTCAGAAGTCTTACCATCTTATCTCTGGCTATGCCTAAAGTTAAAATGCGCTTTGGTAGAGCCTCAATAAGCTTCACTCTTCCTACACTCTGGAATAAGATCCAGAAAACCCTAAGGCTCGCTTCCCCTATCACGTTCTCCTTCTCCTTCTTCAAATCCTTCCTCCTGAGGACCTTCTCTGAGGCCTGTCACTGCTTCAAGTCAAGGTCTTAACATCATGATTTCTTACTGCTTTAAATTCTGGACTTAAACCTCAACCATTGCCTGAGGCGTCATTTGAGTCCTCCCTTCTGTCATTGTCCAAATCAAGGTCCCAACATCACAATTTGTCTTTGCTTCAAATACTGGACTTAAACCTCGACCGTTTCCTGTGGCATCTGTCATGTTCTGCCTTTGAACAATTCTTCCCCACTAGGCCATCATGTCCAACCTCTCCTGTCTCAGCTGATCTTCCCTCCCCACTTGCCAAGACATGCCTACAGTACTTATCAAAGGACTCTTACATCTCAATCTTCTTTGCTCTTTGACACTAAAGGAACTGCCACTCCTGCTCATAGAAACATAGAAAAATAGACTTTTGACAACAGATAAGGACCGCTTGGCCCACCCAGTCTGCCCATTTCCCTACCTAGAGGATAAGCTGCAGATCCTATTTAACCAACAACCTACTGTATTTCTTCCTACCCCCCACAAAAATTGCCTTATGTCTGTCCCATACATTCTTTAATTCTCCCACAGTTTTAGACCCCACAACCTCCTCAGGAAGACTGTTCCATGCATCCGCCACCCTGTCTGTGAAAAAATACTTCCTCACATTGCCCCTGAGCCGTCCCCCCTCTATCTTCAAATTGTGTCCCATTGTTCTTGCACATCTCTTTTTCTGAAAGATGCTACCCTCTTAGACATTGTTGATTCCACTGAGGTACTAAACGTTTCTGTCATGTCCCCCCTCTCCCTCCTTTCCTCAAGGGTATACATATTAAGCTCATTTAGCCTCTCCTCCTATGGCTTCTCTTGCAGACCCTGCACCATTTTAGTTGCCCTCCTCTGAACTACTGTACCTCCATCCTGTCTATGTCCTTGCAGAGATGGGTCTTCAGAACTGGATGCAGTTCTCCAGATGGGGTCTCACCAACTGTCTATACAGGGGAATAACAACTTCCTGTTTTCTGCTGGTGATGCCTCTCCCTATACATCCCAGTATCCACCCAGCCCTTCCTACTGCCTTCTCACATTGCTTGCCAACCTTAAGATCATCTGATATGATTACCCCCAGGTGTCTTTCCATTTTTGTTCTTGTTACTACCTCCCCCCACTGTGTAATCTTCCCCTGGGTTTTTGTTTCACAGGTGCATTACTTTGCACTTCTTTGCATTGAATCCAAGCTGCCATACTTCCGACCATTTCTCCAACCTTGCCAAGTCCCTTCTCATCCTTTCCATGCCTCCTTGTGTATCAACCCTGTTGTAGATCTTTGTGTCATCTGCAAAGAGGCATACTTTTCCTTCCAGTCCCTCTGCAATGTCACTTATAAAGACATTAAAAAGGACTGGACCCAGTACTGAATCCTGTGGTACCCCACTAGTAACCCCTCTTTCTTCAGAGTGGACTCCATTTACAAATACCTTCTGTGTCCTGTTGTTCAGCCAATGTTTTACCTAGGCTACCATGCTGGGACCTACTGGTTGAGTGCTCATTTCTATGTTTAAACCTAATTTATTAACCTTATTAACTTTGCAACCATACAATGGATTGTTTGCATGCATAATCTCTTGGTTTATGTCTCTTGATGTTGCAAATTTCATGTGAATCCATTGTGTGGTTTCTGAGATATACAGTGTCAAAATCCCTAAATTTATGTTTTCTTTTTTCGCAGTTTCTTTGTCCACCTGTGTCTCAAAAACTATTTTAGGTTGTGATCTGAAATTTTCTGGGTTTAAAGCATTTGCCTCAGAAATGTGCCTTTTTATGGTTTGGTGAAAAATATTAATGTGTTCATAAGTTATTACATTTTTAAATTTCCTATTATTTCCTAAGGAAAAAAAATAGATGTCAGGCATTAAAGTACTTTTATTTTGCAGGAGCTAGTATTTTCACACAGGATCATACAGTGTTTTCACAGAGGACTCCTGTGTCCACCATCTAGTTTTTCAGTTAGTGAGAGAATGAAAATAAAGAAAACACATTGAAATGAATGGAATTAAAAAAAAAAACATCAGAACATAGCTACAGTAAATGGGACCCTTTTACCTACATTCTGATATTTGTTTAGAAACATAGAAAGAATAGACTTTGAGGTAGATAAGGATACTTGGCCGACCTGTTCTGCCCATTTCCTACATAACTGGTGCCAAGAAACACCTTTTATGAGCACCCAAAATCCCAGGTTCCCAGCTTAGCAAGAGGAGTGCTTTCCCATGTTCTCTGTATAAGAACAGCAGGATTTTCTGGACTGGTGCAGCCAAAGCTTAAACTCGTGCTGCTGGCTGCACTGTCATGTGTGAGTAACTGTTTCCCTGGTGTTTAGTGGCACCCTTCACCGTCCAATCTAAGTGTATAATTTTATAATCATTTTCCAAGTGATGTCTCCTCACCCTCCTTTATGTATCCCTGATGTCCAGTGGCACCCCACCCTCAGTCCCCATACATTTTTTGATATATCAAATGCCTTACCCTCCACACTCCCATATAATTTTCTGGTCTAGTGGCACCCCCCCCATCCCCTGATCCCATATTTATTTATTTCCAGTTATTAGTGGTTAGTGGCTGCCCACTGTAGGTTTGTTTTGTGTTATAGGACCAGAAAAATAAGAAACCATCCTCAAAGTCTTATTTTTAGAACCTGTAAAAAATGTACATCACTGATCACACTGGTACCACCCACCCAATCTCCTACTTTTCACCCACCTCCCACCACCCTTGACACCCCACACAACCTCACTCATCTGAAGAGGTCCTAGATTTTGAGATCTGCTGTCCCAGTCAAAGACATGTCTTGCTGCTCGAACCAGCAACTGCAATATGAGAAACTAAGGTAAATATGCTTCAATGTATTTCAATGGGGTTTCAGCTTGTATGTGTAACTCAGCCACTTTTTGAGATTTTGACCCTACATTTTCAACACGGCTTTTTGGGTACCCCACCACATGAACAATACAACTGTCAGTATGCAACCTCCTACCCAAAAGGTGGTTTCACAGTCATTTGGTGAATTCACCTTTTGGGCAGAATTTGCATAATGACAATCATATTATTCATGATGAGGAAACTCCCAAAAGGACATGTTAATTGGGCTCAAAATGTCAAATAAATAACGATATGATATGACCATACATTGCAACTTCACTATGCATGCTCATAACTTTGTACATTTTAAATATTTTGACACCAAATTTTCAAAGTAGACTTGTTATTACCCTACCAACCATAATTTTTCAAATCCTGGCTGAAATGTGTTTTTGTACCTGTGGTGCGGGATGGTGCTGCAGTTGAGCAAATTTATGTTTTGTTGGGATTTTAATATTTTAAGTACTGGGTACATCAGGTGGGGTAATAACATGGCTGTGCTGACAGTTTCAACACTTTGTGTTATAAATGGAAGCAAAGGGTCCAAAGGGCCCTGCACTTCCACACCTAAGTACATATAAGTATCTATGGAGGAATGGGAGCAAGCAAATTAGGACATGATTACATTAGTTCAAAAGTAAGAAATACACTGAAAAAAGTTGTTTATGCATCAGTTAGGGTTAAAGTAACAAAAGTAGGGAAATGTGGCATTAGGGTTTCCAACTCTAACAGCCAACCCACCTGCACACACAAAGTTCACAGTGAAAAGGGATGGGAGGATCACAAAAAAGCATCAGAAGTTTAGATGGGAAGGAAGTGAACACCAGTCCTTTTTCTGAGGAGACAGTCTTGAAAGCACTCATTAACTTCAAGGCGGACAAAACTACAAGGCCAGACAGAGTGCATCCAAGATGTAGTCCCACTTCACAAAATTGGCACCAGTGAAGAGACAGGCAATCACAGGCCAATCAGCCTGACATCAGTGGTGGGTAAGATAATAGAAATATTGCTAAAGAAAAGGATTGTGTAATATCTGGAATCCATTGGGTGACAGGATCTGAGACAGCATGGATTCACGGGGGGAGGTCATGGCAAACACATCTGATATATTTCTTTTTCTGGGTGACCAAGGAGTTAGGTCAGGGTGGAGCAGTGGACATTGACTACCTGGATTTCAGCAAGGCTTTCATCACCATTCCACATAGGAGACTGTTAATCAAGCTGGGTAGCTTGGAGGTGGGAAACAATGTGGTAATTTGGAGTATGTAAACTCTTTAGGGATATGAGACAAAGGGTAGTAGTAAGCAAAATTTGCTCTGAGGAAGGGAGGGTAACCAGCAGTGTACCTCAGGATTCATTGCTGGGCCAGTCCTATTTAATGTCCTTATTAGTGAAACAGCAGAGGAGCTGAAAAGGAAGGTGTGCCTCTTTGTAGATGACATCAAGATTTGCAACAGAGTTGACACTCCAGGGGGTTGGAAAGTATATCTGGAAAAAAAAAACTGGAGGAATGGTCAAGGATATAGCAGTTGAGCCTTAATGCAAACAAGTGCAAAATAATGCACTTAGGCCATAGAAAAACTAGGTCAGTCTACAAACTGATTGGAGTAATACTGACAATGACCACAGGTTAGAGACCTGGAGGTAATCATAGCTGATGATAGAAAGCAGTTCATGCCATTTGACATGACAGTGGGAGACCCAGTGGGATGCTGGAGTGCATAAGAAGGGGTACCACCAGCAGAAAGAGGGAGGTACTGTTGCCCCTATATACTGTAGATCACTAGTAAGACCTCAGCTGGCATACAGTGTCCAGTTCTGAAGACCATATCTCAGGAAGGACATAGAGATGATGTGGTCCACAAGAGGGCTTCCAAAATGGTGCAGGTCAGCATCAAATGCCCAATGAAGATAGACTAAAGGAATTCAATATTTACATCCCTGAGGAGAGGAGGGAGACAGGGGATATGATAGAATTCTTTAAATACCTCACTGGGATTAACAAGGTACAGGAGGGGAGTATTTTTCACAACAAAAGATGATATAGAGTAAGGGGACATGCTATGAAGCTTGATGGGGGGATTCAGGAAAGATGTGAGGAAGTATTTCTTCACAGAAGGGGTGGCAGATTCCTGGAACAGCCTTCCATCAGGGTGGTGGGGGTACAAACAGTGGTGGGTTCATCCTGAAGAAGGGGAGTTTGTGCTCTGAAGCGCTGAAGCTGGATGTGGGTTGTCGTTTTTCACTATTTCAGTGTTTATAATTGTTTCACTTGCATTTTGTAAGTATTTATTTTATTTATTAATAAAATATCTTCTTTGAATTTATGGGCTAAATCTGGAGTGCTGAATTAATTTTGTTTACTTGGTGTGTTCATCAATGCCTGGGAAAGGCACAAGAGAATCATAAGGGAGGTAGGAAGTGTGTGTGGGGTGGTTGATAGCAACATAGATGAAGAGGGTCTGCAACATAAATTAAAGTAGAAAAAATTATGAGCAGGCTGGTTGGATCAAGTGGTACTTATCTGCCATTAGATTCTATGTTTCTATGTTTGCATGTAGATTTAAATTGCATTCCTAGACAAGGTTCTGGGGTCCTGAATGTGTGCTTCTCTCTTTCTGGGGTCATCAACCAGCTTAGGGAAATGCACATGAAAGTGAATCCTTTATGCTTCATAATTAGGCGGTCCTATCAGGGGTGACAGTCCCTGGACAAGTTTAAACATTATTCTACTGCATCGTTAAGTCCTATAAAAATGGGATAGTTCTTATTTCTTTAGACAGGTTCACATAGGTATTAAATACCCTCAGCTTATTGCGACATAGAGGATGAAGGGGGCATCATGACAAAGCACTGTTATCAGGGAAGCCTTCACAAGGACCTTGAATACCCAGGCCAGAGAATACCAAGGAAAAACTACCCTGAAAGGACCCGAGTCTGGGTACAAGTAGGCCAGGCCAACACATTCTAGGCAAAGCCAGTTAAAAAGGACATTGAAAACTAACAAGTCCTAAGCCTCACAATTTCACTTCTAAAAGTATAAATACAGATATATTACAGACTTAACCAAAAGTCACCTTAGCAGCTTTGCATTTTCACACATACAATGTTTTCACACCTCTAACACCTCACTGTAACATTGTTTTCTCCACACATCCAGGGCCGGATTACCGGATTAAGAAGTTGTGGTGCCCTGGGCAATTCTGAATTGTGGTTCCCCCTGTGACTTAACCAAGAGGCAGGGAGTTCATGGGCTGCCTAGGCCCTGGAAAGCTGGACAGTTTTTGATGCCTTAAAATGCATTTGGAGGGGTTTCCTGCTACTCTGAATGCCATTTTTGGGGTGAAAATAGAAGGTTATTGTTTGAAGTTGGATGGCTGGAGTACATTCACACTGAGTGATAGCACTCAAGCACAGCCATTTGTTACTGGCCCCTCCACACCAACGTCTCACTGCCCAAATAGATAGTAGCCTGCCCTGTGAGTATGTGGAGGGCAATCCTGAATTGTGGAAACTGATACATGCCCTGCTACCCTAGAGCCTCCTTCTGTGGGAACTCGTGTCATTTGGCCTCGTTGGTGACCAAACAAAGTCCTGCTCTCCTCCATCAATGAGTGGCACAGTGGTACCTGCATAACATAGGGGCAGAGGAAGGAGCTTCTATATGGGGTGGGAGGTCAAAGCAATGGAGGCATTGCTGTATGATACCTATACTGCCACATGCAGCAGCCTGCCCCAGCCAGTACTCTGAATGTAAGAGACCTATCCTGAGCTTGGAATGAGCTCTTACAGGACATGATGTAATGTCCCCTCCTTAAATCAGTTCTATCAGCATTAAACAAAAGTGCCTTTATTCTGTTTGTTAGAATTAAAGGGAGCAGTTATTTTAGCTCTGTTTCTAACAGGAGCTATAAAGCAATGTATGTGCAGACTAGTTTATTTGACAACAACTCTCCCCACCCACCCCTTGCCCAGCTCGTAGCTGACAGAGTTCAAATAGGAAAGGCTTTATTTATGATGAAAATGACCATTTTGCATTGCATAATATACATACAACTCCTGAATAACAGACCCACTATCTGTGAAGAGGACCTAAAGAGAAATTTATTGTAATATTAATTATTTAACCCTTTCACCAGTCCATTCATACAGTGTGCTAATTAATTTTTATTAAAAAAAGAAAGAAAGAAAGAGCAGGGCCTAGCTGCTTAGAAAGAACAGCAGAATACACAGAAGCACACAGTATTTTCCAACAAAGCCAATACTGCAGGAAATTCACAAACAGCACCCCCTCATGACAGCAAAACAATCTGATACTACTGTGAGGATGAGGAACCTCTTTTACCAGTTCCAAAAATCTTTTCAAGTAGTAGATGTACATGGCTAGATTAATGTAATTTAAGAAGAAAAAAATCAGCCCCTCCCTCCCCGATCTCTGTTGTACTATGATGCTCCCCTCAAGGCCCCTCAATTCAGACCCCGCATGCTGTGTGGCACCCAGCCTCCTGAATAAGCACATTGCTGCTGGGAATACCCATCATTTACAATTCTGAATAACAAACATTCAGTTCAATCAGTTGTTGTTCACCTCTCCAATCCATGATTTCTTTATTTTTTTACTTGCTATTAAGTCAAGATTAAGTAAGGCAAGGGGCACTGGTGGTCTGGCTGGATCGGGCTCACTTAGTCACCTCATGTTCATCACCTCTGGATCCTCCGACTGTCTGACTGACCAACTGTGTAATCAAACCAAATCCTCATCCTCTCTCAGTCTCTCCAATGGCTACTCTGAGTCTGGCTCATATAATGTCAGTGGCTCAGCAGGTAGCACACTCACCTCTGAGGCCAGAAGATCAGAGGGCTGTGGGTTCAGTTCTCACATCTGGCATTTGAGTTAATATCCCAGTACTGACACTGTAGTGCAGCATGAGAGGGGTGCTGCACTTCTGAGGTGCCGTCTTTCGGATGAGATGTTAAACCGAGGTCCCATCTGCCTGGATTGGTGGTAGTTCAGGTGGATGTTAAAGATCCCATGGCACTTATCGAAAAGAGTGGGGAATTTCCCCAGTGTCCTGGCCAAATTTCCCTCATTCACTAAAAATACCACCAACAGCTTAATCTGGTTCAAGGTCAGTTGGCATTCATCTATATCCCCTTCCCCCGGGTCATGCCTGAAAATAGGCAGGACGTGTCTAGTGCACTTACCCGGTCAACTAAAACTAAACTAAAATAAATAAATAAATAAAATAAATTCACCTCACTGTATTGGCTGCTAAAGAGCTGTTGGCATACACTGCTGTTGTTTATCTCTATTTACTGACTGACCCACGGTTGTGGCGCAAGTGATGGATCATGCAGTCTATCAATGGCGGGATTCAGCAGCTCGAGAGGGAATGAGTCTGGCGGCAATCATCCAGGACTTTATTGTACTCCAAGTGACATGATGGGACCATGCATGGATATGAGGAGGGGACAGAAAAATTAAGGTCGCTGGGTGGAGGTGCAAACATCAACAACAGCCCTGTGATTGGTTAGAATGGTGCATGTTGTGCTGCATCTGCAGAACGTCCATGGGGGAAACAAGCAAAGCAGCAGACAGAACCAGGGAAAAGGCATCAAATGGTGAGTTGTTTCCAGGATGGTGATGGCAGGCACAACAGTCATGGACAATCAATCCTGGAGTGGAGGACACTTCACTACACTATGCACAGCACCCCCTCCACCCCCCGCCCCACCGTAAGGTCTAGAAAAGTCATAGAAAGTACAGGGGTCTGGGAAGAAGGGGAAAAATGGAATTTAAAAAAGGGAAACTCAAGTGGTCCCTCAAACTCAGGGGGCCCAGGAAAACTGCCTCATCTGCCCTATGATTAATCCAGCCTGCACTTATCTAATAGCTTGGCCTCACACATAAAATTTTTTGTCACACATCTAACACCTCAGTCTCACACATAGCTAGTATTTACTGTAATACTATTATGGAAATCACCAGCTACCATGCAAATACCTCTTTTACAAGGTGACATTTGGAAATAGCCAGGTTTTTATGGCACCATTTGCTAGAAATTATGATACCATTTCTCAGCATAGCCACTAGTAGCAAATTACAGTACATACACTCTCTCTCTGGGGAACTCTAGCCTGGAAAATCTCATGAAACAAATACTAAATATTCATTTTTTTTTGTAAGCTAGAGGACTCTCCAGGAAAGCTCTTGAAACATGGGTGCCATGTGAGATAGCCTCAGCAGGTATCTGCTGGACTTATAGATGGGTCACAGAGTGGTAAGCAATAAAAGTCAGCTCTGAGCTGTTTGTATTTGACAGTCCTCACATGTAAAACTTGAGTAACTTAGACCACAGGTTGGTTAGTTACTATTCTGGGAATAGCTTTGCAACTTGCGTGCAAGAAGTATAATATAGATTAAGCTTCAATAAATGAGTCATAATAGAAATGCTAACACTGATATGTAACTTAGACCAATTCAGTCTGCACCCTCAGATTACAAGTCTGTAATGCTGGACTAAGAAACAGTTATATTGCTTATTGTTTTTGCTGGGTAAAGAAAAGAATGATTTAGTCATGACATTTCTAATGAACCTTTCTGATGAGAAATAGTGAACATGTTTTTTTCATACAGTTTATTTATTTATTGGTTTGTTTGTTTGTTTGTTTGTTTACTGGGTAGTTGCACTGATCCAAAGGACTGTTTTCAGGCACGACTCAGGCCATGAAGATGACCCATAGGAAATACAACACAGTTACATTAATTAGTAATAGTGCAGGTGATAAATTAGAAATACAATGAATGCTTTGAATACCCTAAAATACAGATCAGGTACAGAATATATTAGAATTCAAGATGAACAAATTGAGTACAACACAGTACAAGTAAGGTGCAAGTGATATATCTGAGAATGTACAGTCAGACAGTCTTAGAATATAAGTTCAAAGTAACTGGACAGCTTTACTTATTAGTGATATGAAATTAAATTTATAATAAAACTGTTTGAGTTATGTCAAGTCATTCCAGATCTGTGCTTTTAATTATAAAAACAGAGTATTCATATTGTGTCCCTTGAACCTGGCACTAGCACTAGTGCTGGTACTGTTCTGGTACTGATTCTGATACTGGTTCTGGTTCTAGTTCTAGTTTTTTCAGTGGCAGTACTGCCACCCTGCAAATAATATTAGTTTAAGTATGGTTCACAATAAACACAGCAATAGAGTCAAGCCATACAAAGGCAAAGGTATTGGTCTTTAGGAGGCTGACTTTGCTAAAATAGGTGAGTGCCTAAGGAATGCACTAGCAAATGGGCAGGAAGGAGGGTGGAAGAACAATGGGGAATAATAAAACTACAATCACAGAGGTAATGAGCCTTTGTGTGAAGCAAATAAACAAAAACAAAACGATGTAAGAAACCACTATGGTACTCAAAGGAAGTGGCAGTGAAGGTTCAAGAGAAAAAGAAAGCATTCAGGAAGTACAAGGAATCACAGAAGGAGCAGGACAGAGAACTGCATCAGTTAAAGCAAACGGAAGCTGGGAAGGCAGTCAGAACAGCAAAGGCCCAAACTGAGGAAAAGATAGCCAACTCAGTTAAGAAGGGGATAAAACCTTTTATAGGAACATCAGAGAGTGAAGGAAGACCAAGGGAGGGATAGTGAGGCTTAATAAAGGGAGGAGGATGGGTAGAGGAGACTGTGAAAAGGCAGAGATACTAAACAAATATTTTGCTCAGTATTTACAAATGAAGAGGGAGGTACCTAAAACAAACAGTAGAAACACTCTGGATACAGAAGTTGATACCAGCCCATTTACAGAAGAAAGGGTTATGAAAGAACTCTTAAAACTGAAGCTGGACAAAGCAATGGGGCCTGATGGGATTCATCCCAGAATTCTAAAAGAACTAAGGGTAAAACTAGTGACACCACTGACTACCCTCTTTAATAAATCATGGGAGGATGGGGTGGTACCTGAAAGACTGGAGGAGGGCAGATGTGATTCCCCTTCACAAAAGTGGGAGCAAGGCAGAAGCAGAAAACTACAGACCTGTTAGTTTAACCTCAGTGATAGGTAAAATGATGGAATCACTTCTGAAGGAAAGAATTATCAAGTATCTAGAGGCAAGAGGGCACAGGACCCTAGGCAGCATGGATTCACAGTGGGAAGGTCATGCCAGACGAATTTGATAGATTTCTTTGATTGAGTGACCAAAGTAGTAGAACAGGGAGGGCTGTGGACATGGCCTACCTAGACTTGTAAGGCATTTGACACAGTCCCACACAAAGATTAATATACAAGTTAGCCAGCCTGGGAGTGGGTCCCAAGATGACAGCCTGGGTAAAGAATTGGCTGGAGAATAGGACACAGAGAGTAATAGTAAATGGAGTCCACTCAGAAAAAAGGGGGGTTACTAGTGGGGTACTGCAGGGTTCAGTGTTAGGACTAGTCCTCTTCAATGTCATTATAAGCGACATTGCAGAGGGACTGGAAGGAAAAGTATGTCTCTTTGCAGATGACACAAAGATCTGCAACAGAGTTGATGCACAAGGTGGGGTGGAAAGGATGAGAAGGGACTTGGCAAGGTTAGAGGAATGGTCAAATCTATGGCAGCTTAGATTCAATGCTAAGAAGTGCAAGGTAATGCACCTGGGAAACAAAAACCCTGGGGAAGAGTACACAATGGGGGGTGAGATACTAACAACAACAAAAATGGAAAGGGACCTGGGGGTAGTCATATCAGGTGACATAAAGGTGGGCAAGCAATGTGAGAGGGCAGCAAGGAGGGCTGGGAGGATACTGGGATGCATAGGGAGAGGCATCATCAGTAGAAAACAGGAAGTTATTATCCTTCTGTACAGACAGCTGGTGAGACCCCATCTGGAGTACTGCGTGCAGTTCTGGAGACCCAATCTCCACAAAGACATATACAGGATGAAAGCTATCCAGAGGAGGGCAAGTAAAATGGTGCAGGGTCTGCACCAGAAAACATATGAAGAGAGACTAAAGGAGCTTAATATGTATAGCCTCGAGGAAAGGAGAGAGAGGGGGACATGATAGAAACGTTCAAGTACCTCAAGGAATCAACAAAGTCCAAGAAGGTAGCATCTTTCAAAAAAGAGGTGTGCAAGAACAAGAGGGCACAATTTGAAGATGGGGGTGGCTCAGAGGTAATTTAAGAAAGTATTTTTCACAGAGAGCATTGTGGATGCATGGGCGGCTTCGGAGGAGGTTGTGAAGTCAAGAACAGTGGTGGAATTCAAGCATGCATGGGGCAGTCATAAGGCCATTCTAGGGGTTGGGGTAGGAAGAAGTAGGCTGCTGGTTAACTAGGATCCGCCCAGCTTCTCCAGTAGAGTAGGAAATGGCAGACTTGGTGGGCCAAGCATCCTTATCTGCCATCAAAATCAATGTTTCTATGTTGATTGCTGTCTTTAGCAACAGATTATCTTACTGAGATAGTCTATGCCGCTATAGAGCTCACCACAACTCCATCATAATCTGCAAGAGTGTGGCGATTTGACTTATAGTTCAGCTAAGTGGGAGAACAAAACCTTGCTCACTTTAATTAATCTTATCTTGTATAGATGGTTAACCGTGACTGTCAGCAGAGAACCTTATACTACTAAAGGTAAGGCAGGAACTTTCCTGCAGGAGGATGTTGTTGATTGTTGTGTTCAGTAAGGATGGGAAATGGAGAGGAGGAGGGAGTGGATATAAACAGGAGACAATCTATTGTTTTAAAATACAGAATAGATGCCACATACAAAAGTGGCCAGAAGGGGAAGAACCCAGAATCATTTCAGTGCAGTGCAGTAATGGCTCATTGCTGTTTTTGTCTTAAACTTAGATTTGTGTGCTTTTATTTGTACTATTATTTCTTTCCTGTCTTTACTTAGAATTGTTTTGGGGATGATAACAATTTAAAACATAGTCTGGAGTGTTTGTAGTGGTGATGTGTTCCTTTCCTGTCTTTACTTGCTGCAAATTTAGTCTTGTCTTGTCTGTCTTCCCCTGCAGTTTAGGGGAAGGTGCTAATGTCTCACATGTGACCTCAGAAATATGATAACGCGAGGAAGGGCTAAGTCAGATTTCAGTAGCAAGTTGATTTTTGTTTCAGAAGTGGCCAGAAGGAAGGATCCAGATTTATTTCAATGTAGTGCAGTAACTGCTCATTGCTGTTTTTCTTTAAACTTAGATTAGTGGGCTTTCAGTGGTACTGTTATTTCTTTGCTATCTTTACATAGAATTGTTTTTGGGAAGTTGAAAATGTAAAACCTAGTTTGGTATGCTTGTAGTGGTGCTGTTTTCCTTAGTTGGCTTCACTTGTTGAAACTTTTGTCTTGTCTTGTCTGCCTTGCCCTGAAGTTTGGGAGAAGAGTGCTAATTATCTGATTTCTGACCTCTGCTACGTGATAAC
Source organism: Neoceratodus forsteri (assembly GCA_016271365.2). Taxonomy (NCBI): domain Eukaryota; kingdom Metazoa; phylum Chordata; order Ceratodontiformes; family Ceratodontidae; genus Neoceratodus; species Neoceratodus forsteri. Next base: position 802,648,633 of record CM057454.1, read on the forward strand.
TAGAGGTGGGATTAGAAAGGATTTGAGATAGCAAGCTGATTTTTGGTTTTTCAGAAGAGGCCAGAAAGGAAATGATCCAGATTAATTTCAGTGCAGTAACTGTTCATTGCTGTTTTTGTTTTAAAGTTAGATTTGTGGGCTTTTAGTGGTACTGTTATTTCTTTGCTGTCTTTTCTTAGAAAAGTTTTTGGGCTGTTGAAAATTAAAACCTAGTTTGGTGTTCTTGTAATGGTGCTGTTTTCCTTTGCTGTCTAAACTTGCTGCAATTTTTCTTGTCTTGTCTGTCTTGCCCTGCAGATTGGGTGAGGAGTGCTAATTGTCTAACCTCTGAACTCACTACATGATAACTGCAGATGGGGCTAAGTCGGACTTGAGGTAACAAGTTGATTTTTTGTTTCTTACAAGAGTCCAGAAGGAAAGGATCCAGATTCATTTCAGTGCAGTGCAGTAACTGCTCATTGCTGTTTGTTTTTAATTTAGATTTCTGGGCTTTTAGTTGTACTGTTATTTCTTTACTGTATGTACTTAGAATTGCTTTTGGGCTGTTGAAAATTTAAGACCTAGTTTGGTGTGCTTGTAGTGGTGCTGTTTTTTGTTTGCTGTCTCTACTTACTGCAAATGTTGTCTTGTTTTGACTGTCTTGCTTTGCAGTTTGAGGAGAGGTGCTAATTGTCTGACCTATGACCTCAGGTATGTGATAACTGGAGGTGGGGTTAAAAAGGATTTGAGGTAGCAAGTTGATGTTTGGTTTTCAGAAGTGGCCAGAAGGGAAGGATCCAGATTAATTTTAATGCAGTGCAGTAACTGCTCATTGCAGTGTTTGTTTTAAACTTAGTTTATGAGCTTTGAGAAGTACAGTTATTTCTTTGTTTTCTGTACTTAGAGTTGTTTTTGGGCTGTTGAAAAAGTAAAACCTAGTTTAGTGTGCTTGTAGTGGTGATGTTTTTTTCTTTGCTGTCTTTATTTACTGCATATTTTCTAATGTCTTGTCTGTAATGTTCTGCAGATTGGGGGAGGGATGCTAAATGAGTGACCTCTGATCTCAGCTACTTGATAACAGGAGGTGGGGCTAAATCCGATTTGAGGTAGCAAGTTGATTTTTGGTTTCTCAGAATAGGCCAAAAATGGACGGATCCTGATTCATTTCAATGCAGTGTAGTAACTGCGCTTTGCTGTTTTTGTTTAAAATTTAGATTTGTGGGCTTTTAGTGGTGCTGATATTTCTTAGCAGTATGTGCTTAGAATTGATTTGGGTCAGTTGAAAATTTAAGACCTAGTTTGGTGTGCTTATAGTGGTGCTGTTTTCCTTTGCTATATTTACTTGCTGCACATTTTGTCTAGTCTTGTCTGTCTTGTCCTGCAGTTTGGAGGAGGTTGCTATTTGTCTGACCTCTGACTTTAACTATGTGATAACTGGAGGAGGGGCTAAAATTATTTGAGTATCAAGTTGATTTTTTGTTTCTCAGAAGAGGCCAGAAACGGAAAGATCCAGATTCAGTTCAGTACAGTGTAGTAAGTGCTGATTGACGCTTTTGTTTTAATCTTTATTCGTGGCCTCTTAGTTGTGGTGTTATTTCTTTGCTGTCTTTACTTAGAATTGTTTTTTGGCTGTTGAAAATTTAAGACCTAGTTTGATGTGCTTGTAATGGTGCTGTTTTCATTGCTATCTTTTCTTGCTGCAAATGATGTCTTGTCTTGTCTATACTGACCTGCAGTTTGGTAAAGGGGTGCTAATTGTTTGACCTCTAACCTCACCTACATGATAACTGGAGATGGAGCTAAGTCAGATTTGTGGTCGCAAGTTGATTTTTGGTTTCTCACAAGTGTCCAGAAGGGGAAGGATTCTGATTAATATCAGTGCAGTACAGTAACTGCTCATTGCTGGTGTTTTTTTAAACTTAGATTTGTGGGCTTTTAGTGGTGGTGATGGTATTTCTTTTGCTGTCTTTACTTAGAGTGATTTTTGGGCTGTTGAAAATATCTGAGCTTATTGTGGTGTGCTTTGAGGGGTTTTCTTTGCTGTCATTAATTACTGCAAATTTTGACTTGTCTTGTCTGTCTTGCCCTGCAGTTTTTAGGAGTGGTGCTAATTCTCTCATCTCTGCCCTCAGCTACGTGATAACTGGAGGTGGGGCTAAGTCAGATTTGAGTTAGCAAGTTGATTTTTGGTTCCTCAGATAAGGCAAGAAGGTGAGGGATCCAGATTCATTTCAGTGCAGAGCAGTAACTGATCATTGGGGACTGGGGTTCCACCTGGAGGACACCAGCCTATACTGGCAGGATGGTCTGCATCTGTCCAGGAAGGAAAAGTCTTTGAACAATCAGTTTAAATGCTTCATTGGCAAGCTTTTAAACTATTCAAGGGAGGCACTGATAAGCAGCGGAAAATCCCAGCCTTTCCTACAAAACAGGGTACTAAATGAGAAAAAGACTGAGGTAGAAAGGTCAGTGGGGGATGCTGCTACAGAAGGTAAAGCCATCAAAAAATGGAGAGCAATGAGTACCAATGCCCATAGTCTGAGTAACAAGCTTCCTGAATTAGTGGCCTTGATGGAGGAGGAACATCTGGGATATCATGGCAGTCACAGAAGCATGGCACACACAAAATCATGACTGGGAAGTAAACATACCAGGATACAATATCTACAGGAGGGACAGGGAGGGTAAAAGAGGAGGACCAGTAGCTCTTTATATACTGGAAGGAATCAAAGCAACAGAACAAAAGGGAAAACAGGGAGGAGAAGAAGCACTGTGGGTAAATTTGGAGACTAGCAATGGCACCACAATATGCACAGGTGTTGTATACAGACCCCCTTCTCAGGGGGAGGAAATGGACAAGGAAATGATAGAAAGAATACTTAGAATGTCAGAAAAAGGAGATATTGCTGATGGGTGATCTGAATATGCCAGATGTTAACTGGAGTGCAGTTGCAGCAGCCACTTCTAAGAGTGGGGTTATTCTAGATGCCCTACAGGGGGCATGCCTTAGACAACTAGTATTGGAGCCCACTCGAGAGGGAGCAATCTTAGACCTGGTTCTCTCAAATGGAGATGGAGAGAAGATCACAGATGTAAAAGTGGGTAGCCATCAGGGAACTAGCAACCATCGAATGGTATGGTTCACAATAAACACAGCAATAGAGTACAAAGGCAAAAGTACTGGACTTTAGGAGGGCTGACTTTGCCAAAATGGGTGAGTGCCTAAGGAATGCACTAGCAAATGGGCAGGAAGGAGGGGTGGAAGAACAATGGGGAATAATAAAAACTGCAATCACAGAGGTAACAAGCCTTTGTGTGAAGCAAATAAACAAAATGAAATGATGAAAGAAACCACTATGGTTCTCAAAGGAAGTGGTAGTGAAGGTTCAAGAGAAAAAGAAAGCATTCAGGAAGTAGAAGGAATCACAGAAGGAGCAGGACAGAGAACTGTATCAGTTAAAGCAAACGGAAGCTGGGAAGGCAGTCAGAACAGCAAAGGCCCAAACCATGGAAAAGATAGCCAACTCAGTTAAGAAGGAGGATACAACCTTTTAAAGGTACATCAGGGAGCATATGAAGACCAAGGGAGGGTTAGTAAGGCTTATTAATGGGGAGGAAGGGTGGGTAGAGGGTGACTGTGAAAAGGCAGAGATACTAAACAAATATTTTTGCTCAGTATTTACAAAGGAAGAGGGGGAGGTACCTAAAACAAACAGTAGAAACACTCTGGATACAGAAGTTGCTACCAGCCCATTTACAGAAGAAAGGGTTCTGAAAGAACTGTTAAAATTGAAGGTGGACAAAGCAATGGGGCCTGATGGGATTCATCCCAGAATTCTAAAAGAACTAAGAGTAGAACTAGTGACACCACTGACTACCCTCTTTAAGAAATCATGGGAGGATGGGGTGGTACCCGAGGACTGGAGGAGGGCAGATGTGATTCCCCTTGACAAAAGTGGGAGCAAGGCAGAAGCATGAAACTACAGACCTGTTAGTTTAACCTCAGTGGTAAGGACAATGATGGAATCACTTCTGAAGGAAAGAATTGTTAAGTATCTAGAGGGCAGGGGGCACAGGACCCAAGGCAGCATGGATTCACAGTGGGAAGGTCATGCCAGACAAATCTGATAGATTTCTTTGACTGGGTGACCAAAGCAGTAGATCAGGGAAGGGCTGTGGACATCACCTACCTAGACATTAGCAAGGCATTTGACACAGTCCCACACAAAAGATTAATATACAAGTTAGCCAGCCTGGGAGTGGGTCCCAAGATGACAGCCTGGATAAAGAATTGGCTGGAGAATAGGACACCGAGAGTAATAGTAAATGGAGTCCACTCTGAAGAAAGGGGCTTATTAGTGGAGTACGCAGGGTTCAGTATTAGACGGTCCTCTTCAATGCCTTTATAAGTGACATTGTAGAGGGACTGGAAGGAAAAGTATGCTCTTTGCAGATGACACAAAAATCTGCAACAGAGTTGATGCACAAATTGGGTGGAAAGATGAGAAGGAACTTGGCAAGGTTAGAGGAATGGTCAAATGTATGGCAGCTTAGATTCAATGCTAAGAAGTGCAAGGTAATGCACCTGGGAAACAAAAACCCAGGGGAAGAGTACACAATGGGGGGTGAGATACTAACAACAACAAAAATGGAAAGGGACCTTGGTGTAGTCATATCAGATGACCTAAAGGTGGGCAAGCAATGTGAGAAGGCAGCAAGGAGGGCTGGGGGGATACTGGGATGCATAGGGAGAGGCATCACCAGTAGAAAACAGGAAGTTATTATCCCTCTGTACAGACAGCTGGTCAGACCCCATCTGGAGTACTGCATGCAGTTCTGGAGACCCAATCTCCACTAAGACATAGACAGGATGGAAGCTGTCCAGAGGAGGGCAACTAAAATAGTGCAGGGTCTGCGCCGGAAGACATATGAAGAGAGACTTAAGAAGCTTAATATGAATAGCCTTGGAGGAAAGGAGGAGAGGGGACATGCTAGAAACGTTTAAGTACCTCAAGGAATCAACAAAGTCCAAGAGGGTAGCATCTTTCAAAATAGGAGGTGCAAGAACAAGGGGCACAATTTGAAGATGGGGGGGTGGCTCAGAGGTAATTTAAGGAAGTATTTTTTCACAGAGAGGGTTGTGGATGCATGGAACGGCCTTCCAGAGGAGGTTGTGGAGTTAAAAACAGTGGTGGAATTCAAGCATGCATGGGACAGTCCTAAGGCAATTCTAGGGGGTTGGGGTAGGAAGAAGTAGGCTGCTGGTTAACTACAATCTGCAGCTTATCCATTAGGTGGGGAAATGGGCAGACTGGGTGGGCCAAGCGGTCTTTATCTACCATCAAATTCTATGTTTCTATGTTTCTATGTTCTATGTTTCTATTGCTGCTTTTATTTTAAACTTAGATTTGTGGGCTCTTAGTGGTGGTGTTATTTCTTTGCTGTCTTTACTTAGAATTGTTTTTGGGCTGTTGAATATTTATGACCTAAATGGTGTGCTTGGAATGGTACTGTCTTCCTTTGATATCTTAACTTGCTGCAATTTTTTTCTTGTCTTGTCTGTCTTGCCCTGCAGATTGAGGAGGGGTGCTAATTGTCTAACCTCTGACCTCACCTACGTGACAGCTGCAGATGGGGCTAAGTCAGACTTGAGGTAACAAATTGATTTTTTGTTTCTTACAAGAGTCCCGAAGGGGAAGGATCCAGATTCATTTCAGTGCAGTAACTGCTCATTGCTGTTTTTGTTTTTAATTTAGATTTGTGGGTTTTTAGTGTTACTGTTATTTCTTTACTGTTAGTACTTAGAATTGCTTTTGGGCTGTTGAAAATTTAAGACCTAGTTTGGTGTGCTTGTAGTGGTGCTGTTATCGTTTGCTGTCTCTACTTGCTGCAAAATTTTGTCTTGTTTTGACTGTCTTGCTTTGAAGTTTGGGGGAGAGTGCTAATTGTCTGACCTCTGACCTCAGGTATGTAATAACTGAAGGTGGAGTTAAAAGGATTTGAGGTAGGATGTTGATGTTAGGTTTTTCAGAAGTGGTCAGAAGGGAAGGATCCAGATTTAATTTAGTGCAGTGCAATGACTGCTCATTGCTGTGTTTGTTTTAAATTTAGATTTGTGGGCTTTTATAGGTACAGTTATTTCTTTGTTTTTTATAGAGTTGTTTTGCACTGTTGAAAAGTTAAACCTAGTTTAGTGTGCTTGTAGTGGTGATGTTTTTTCTTTGCTGTCTTTACTTAATGCATATTTTCTAATGTTTTGTCTGTCTTGTTCTGCAGATTGTGGGTGGAATGCTAAATGAATGATCTCTGACCTCTGCTACTTGATAACAGGATGTGGGACTAAGTCAGATTTGAGGTAGCAAGTTGATATTTTTTTTCTCAGAATAGGCCAAAAATGGAAAGATCCAGATTCATTTCAGTGCAGTGTAGTAACTGCGTATTGCTGTTTTTGTTTAAAATTTAGATTTGTAGGCTTTTAGTGGTGCTGATATTTCTTAGCAGTATGTGCTTAGAATTGATTTGGGGCTGTTGAAAATTTAAGACCTAGTTTGGTGTGCTTATAGTGGTTCTGTTTTCCTTTGCTATATTTGCTTGCTGCAAATTTTGTCTAGTCTTGTCTGTCTTGTCCTGCAGTTTGGAGTAGGGGTACTATTTGTCTGACCTCTGACCTCAACTATGTGATAACTGGAGGAGGGGCTAAAATTATTTGAGTATCAAGTTGATTTTTTGTTTCTCAGAAGAGGCCAGAATTGTTTTTGGGCTGTTAAAAATTAAAACCTGGTTTGGTGTGCTATAGTGGTGCTGTTTTCCTTTGTTGTCTTTATTTGCTGCAAATTTTTGTCTAGTCTTGTCTGTCTTGCCTTGCAGTTTGGAGGACAGGGTGCTAATTGTCTGACCATTGACCTCATTTATGTGATAACTGGAAGAGGGGCTAACAATTATTTGAGGTATCAAGTTGATTTTTTTTTCTGAAGAGGCCAGAAAGGACAGATCCAGAATCAGTTCAGTATGGTGAAGTAAGTGCTGACTGATGCTTTTGTTTTAAACTTTGATTTGTGGGCTCTTAGTGGTGGTGTTATTTCTTTGCTGTCTTACTTAGAATTGTTTTGGGCTGTTGAATATTTAAGACCTAAATGGTGTGCTTGTAATGGTACTGCTTTCCTTTGCTGTTTTAACTTACTGTAATTTTTTCTTGTCTTGTCTGTCTTGCCTGCAGATTGGGGAGGGTGCTAATTGTCAACCTCTGACCTCACCTCGTGATAACTGCAGATGGGCTAAGTCAGACTTGAGGAACAAGTTGATTTTTTGTTTCTTACAAGAGTCCAGAAGGGGACGGATCCAGATTCATTTCAGTGCAGTGCAGTAACTGCTCATTGCTGTTTTGGTTTTTAATTTAGATGAGTGGGTTTTTAGTGTTACTGTTATTTCTTTACTGTGAGTACTTAGAATTGCTTTTGGGCTGTTGAAAATTTAAGACCTAGTTTGGTGTGCTTGTAATGGTGCTGTTTTCGTTTGCTGTCTCTACTTGCTGCAAATTTTGTCTTGTTTTGACCTTTCTTGCTTTGCAATTTGGGGGAGAGGTGCTAATTGTCTGACCCCTGACCTCAGGTATGTGATAACTGGAGGTGGGGTTAAAAAGGATTTGAGGTAGCAAGTTGATGTTTGGTTTTTCAGAAGTGGCCAGAAGGGGAAGGATCCAGATTAATTTTAGTGCATTGCAGTAACTGTTCATTGCTGTGTTTGTTTTAAATTTAGATTTGTGGGCTTTTAGAGGTACAGCTATTTCTTTGTTTTTGGGCTGTTGATAAAGTAAAACCTAACTTAGTGTGCTTGTAGTGGTGATATTTTCTTTGCTGTCTTTACTTAGAATGATTTTTGGGCTGTTGAAAATGTTTGAGCCTATTGTGGTGTGCTTTTAGGGGTGCAGTTTTCCTTTACTGTCATTAATTACTGTAAATTTTCACTTGACTTTTCTATCTTGCCCTACAATTTTTGGGAGTGGTGCTAGTTCTCTCATCTCTGACCTCAGCTACATGATAACTGGAGGTGGGGCTAAGTCAGATTTGAGGTAGCAAGTTGATTTTTGGTTCCTCAGATAAGGCAAGAAGGTGAGGGATCCAGATTCATTTCAGTGCAGTGCAGTAACTGCTAATTGCTGTTTTTATTTGAACTTAGATTTGTGGGCTTTTAGTGGTACTATTTTTTCTTTGCTGTCTTTAATTATAATTGTTTTGGGGCTGTTGAAAATTAAAACCTAGTTTGGTGTGCTATAGTGGTGCTGTTTTCCTTTGCTATCTTTATTTGCTGCAAATTTTGTCTAGTCTTGTCTGTCTTGCCTTGCAGTTTGGAGGAGGGGGTGATAATTGTCTGACCCCTGACCTCAGCTATGTGATAACTGAAGGAGGGGCTGAAAATTATTTGAGGTGTCAAGTTGATTTTTTTTTGAAGAGGCCAGAAAGGGACAGATCCAGAATCAGTTCCATACAGTGTAGTGAGTGCTGATTGATGCTTTGTTTTAAACTTTGATTTGTAGGCTGTTAGTGGTGGTGTATTTTTTGCTGTCTTTACTTAGAATTGTTTTCCGCTGTTGAATATTTAAGACCTTAATGGTGTGCTTGTAGTGTTGCTGTTTTCCTTTGCTCTCTTTATTTACTGCAAATTTTGTCTTGTCTTGACTGTCTTGCCATGCAGTTAGGGGAGAGAGGTGCTAATTGTCTGATCTCTGACCTCAACTACTTGATAACTGGAGGTGGGACTAAATAGGATTTGAAATTGTAAATTGATTCTTGTTTTCTCAGAAGCAGCCAGAAGTGGAAGGATCCAGATTCATTTCAGTAGAGTACAGTAACTGTTCATTGCTGTTTTTGTTTTAAACTTAGATTTGTGGGCTTTTAGAGGTACAGTTTTTTCTTTATTTTCTTTTCTTAGAGTTATTTTTGGGCAGTTGAACGGTTAAAACCTAGTTTGGTGTCCTTGCAGTGATGATGTTTTTCTTTGCTGTCTTTACTTACTGCACATTTTCTCTTGTCTTGTCTGTCTTGTCCTTCAGTTTGGGGGAGGGATGCTAATTACATGACCTCTGACCTCATCTACTTGATAATATGAGGTGGGGCTAAGTCCGATTTGAGGTAGCAAGTTGATTTTGTTCCTCAGATAAGGCAAGAAGGTGAGGGATCCAGATTCATTTCATTGCAGTGTAGTAACTGCTCATTGCTGTTTTGGTTTAACTTTAGATATGTGGGCTTTTAGTAGTGCTGGTATTTCTTTGCTCACGTGCTTAGAATTGATTTTGGGCTTGAAAATTTAAGACCTAGTTTGATGTGCTTGTAGTGGTGCTGTTTTCCTTTGCTGTCATTATTTGCTGCAAATTTTGTCTAGTCTTGTCTGTCTTGCCCTGCAGTTTGGAGGAGGGGTGCTAATTGTCTGACCTCTGACCTTAGTTATGTGGTAACTGGAGGAGGGGCTAAAAATTATTTGAGGTATCAAGGTAATTTTTGATTTCTCAGAAGCGGCCAGGAAGGGAAAAATCCAGATTCAGTTCAGTACAGTGTTGTAAGTGCTCAGTGATGATTTTGTTTTAAACTTTGATTTGTGGGCTTTTAGTGGTGGTGTTATTTCTTTGCTGTCTTTACTTAGAATTGTTTTTGGGCTGTTGACAATTTTAAAGCCTAGTTTGGTGTGCTTGTAGTGGTGCTGTTTTCATTGCTGTCTTTTCTTGCTGCAAATAATGTATTGTCTGTACTGACCTGCAGTTTGGTAAAGGGGTACTAGTAGTCTGACCTCTAACCTCACCTACATGATAATTGGAGGTGGAGCTAAGTCAGATTTGTGGTAGCAAGTTGATTTTTGTTTTCTCAGAAGTGTCCAGAAGGGGAAGGATTCTGATTATTTCAGTGCAATATAGTAACTGATCATTGCTGGGGGTTTTTAAATGTTGATTTGTGGGCTTTTAGTGGTGGTGGTATTTCTTTGCTATCTTTACTTAGAATGGTTTTGGGCTGTTGAAAATGTTTAAGACTATTGTGGTGTGCTTTTAGTGGTGAAGATTTCCTTTGCTGTCATTAATTATTGAAAATTTTGGGAGTGGTGCTAGTTCTCTCATCTCTGACCTCAGCTACATGATAACTGGAGGTGGAGCTAAGTCAGATTTGAGGTAGCTAGTTGATTTTTGGTTTCTCAGATAAGGCAAGAAGGTGAGGGATCCAGATTCATTTCAGTGCAGTGCAGTAACTGCTAATTGCTGTTTTTATTTGAACTTAGATTTGTGGGCTTTTACTGGTACTGTTTTTTATTTGCTGTCTTTAATTATTATTTTTTTTGGGCTGTTGAAAATTAAAACCTATTTTGGTGTGCTTGTAGTGATGTTCTTTTCCTTTGCTGTCTTAACTTGTTTCAACTTTGTCTTGTCTTGTCTGTCTTGCCCAGCAGATTGGAGGAGGGTTGTTAATTGTCAAACCTATGACCTAAAGTATGTGATAACTGGAGATTGGGATAAGTTCAACTTGAAGTAGCAAGTTGATTTTTGGTTTCTCAGAAGAGGCCAGAAGAGGAAGGATCCAGATTAATTTCAGAGCATTGCAGTAACTGCTCATTGATGTTTTTGTTTAAATTGAGATTTGTTGGCATTTAGTGGTGCTGTTATTTCTTTGCTGTATGAACATAGAATTGTTTTTGGGCTGTTGAAAATTCAAGAACTAGCTTGGTGTGCTTGTAGTGTTGCTGTTTTCCTCTGCTGCCTTTACTTACTGCAAATTTTGTGTTGTCTTGACTGTCTTGCCATGCAGTTAGGGAGAGAGGTGCTAATTGTCCGACCTCTGACCTCAGCTACGTGATAACTGGAGGTGGGGTTAAGTAGGATTTGAGGTAGCGAATTGTTTCTTGTTTTCTCAGGAGCGGCCAGAAGGGCAAGGATCCATATTCATTTTAGTACAGTGCAGTAACTGTTCATTGCTGTTTTTGTTTTAAACTTAGATTTGTGGGCTTTTAAAGGCACAGTTATTTCTTTATTTTCTTTACTTAGAGATGCTTTTAGGCTTTTGAAAAATTAAAACTTGGTTTGGTATGCTAGTATTGGTGATGTTTTCTTTGCTGTCTTTACTTACTGCACATTTCTCCTGTCTTGTCTGTCTTGTCCTGCAGCTTGGGGAGGGATGCTAATTGTATGACCTCTGACCTCAGCTACTTGATAACAGGTGGAGTGGCTAAGTCAGATTTGTGGTAGCTAGTTGATTTTCGGTTTCTCAGAATAGGCCAAAATGGAAGGATCCAGATTCATTTCAGTGCAGTGTAGTAACTGCTTATTGCTGTTTTGTTTTAAATTTAGATTTATGGGCTTTTAGTGGTGGTTAGTTTCTTTGCTGTATGTACTTAGAATTGATTCTGGGCTTTTGAAAATTAAAACCTAGTTTGGTGTGCTTGTAGTGGGCTGTTTTCCTTCGATGTTGTTGTTATTTGCTGTAAATTTTGACTAGTCTTGTCTGTCATGCCCTGCAGTTTAGAGGAGGGGTGCTAATTGTCTGACCTCTGACCTCAGCTACGTGATGACTGGAGGAGGGGCTAAAAATTATTTAAGGTTTCAAGTTGATTTTTGGTTTCTCAGAAGAGGCCAGAAACGGAAGGATCCAGATTCAAGTTCAGTACAGTGTACTAAGTCCTGATTGCTGTTTTTGTTTTGAACTTTGATTTGTGGGCTTTTAGTGGTGGTGTTATTTCTTTTTTTTAAATTCAAAGTTTAATAAAGTTTTAATACATAACATGACATTACACACAAACCTGAAATGAAATAACCAATTACAGAAATAAGTCATGCCCCTTTCCCTCCTCCTCCCTCCCCCAAATATTTCCTCTCCTTCCCCCTCCTGCCTGTCTTCACATCTTACTAGATAGTAATGCTATGGTTACCAGAAACCAAGACCAAATCCTCTTGAAAACTGGTTAGATTCCTCCACCTGATATCAGAAGAAATATTTCAAGATTCATTTGTTTGAAAGGTATATAGGGAATGAAATCCCTCCCATATCTTCCTGTATTGGGACAAGATCACCATAGGCTGGTCATCAGTCTTTCTGTACTAAGGCAGAATAGTAAATCTTTTAGCCATTCTGTATATGAGATACCTTTCCCATCCACCCAGTGGTGCAGCACTAGTTTCTTCTCTGTCAAAGATATCAAAGCCATATAGTATCTCTACACACCCTGGAACTAAACAGAAGGTCCCAAGTATACAAATGTCTGAGATAAAGAGGTCCTCCAGTCCTAACAGGGGACTGTGTCATTCTGTATAGTATCTGAAAGTTGCTTGACTGGAGGGCACTCCCATAGTGCATGATATAGGATAGCCTCTTGCGCAGATCATCTGATATAGTGCAGTGAGGCTACAGTATGCATCCTATTTTATGGAGATGGACTGGAGTCCAATCCATATTATAAATAATTTGGTATTGTGTCAGTCAAGCCTGTCCTGGGGAACATATCTGTGTAAATCATTACAATGCCTTCTCATTTGTCCTGAAAATGGGGAATATATTTGACCAATATGTGGGGGCAGGATTCTATACATCTAATGACTAACCAGAGAGAGCAATGTATAAAAGGGAGACAGCATGGGCTTGCCACATATCAATTAAGGAGTGTTCCCAGGATTCCCCTCAAGGCAATTCTCCTTTCCCTTTTAAGAACCTGATAATCAAATGGTGCAGTTGAAAAACTTTAAAATCATGTCCCTTTCTATCTTTAAGTTAGCCATGATGTCGCTTGATGTCAAACACTTACCCTCCAACAGTAAATCATTAAGGATATAATCTTTTAGCTGGGGATCCACATGAGTGTAATGCACTGTCCCCAATCCTGAAATTGGGGTTGCCCACTAAGAGCTGGTGGGGGCTCTGAAAGTGTTTATACTTCAAGAAGGTACATAATTGGACATGGATGAACAGTGAAGTTATCATGGGTGAGGCAGTCAGGGGTTTCAGTAGATCCCTAGGAGATATGTAGAACATAGCTCCCGGAGAAATCTCTGCCTGGGAAATCAACTCTATCTTCAGGATCAACCACAAAGGTATATAGTGGGTCATTGCCATGGTGTCAAGGGGACCTAGTCATCTCAGATATTTATTCAGTTGGCTCACACAACAGTATTTCGCTAAAAGTGGCACCCTCAGATCTCCTTGTCCCTTTGATGCAGCTAACTTAGTATAGGCCCTATGAGGGCTCTTTCCCTTCCAAAGGAAGGAGGAAATAACAGAATGTATCCTTTTAACCCAGGAAAGAGGCACCCAGAGATTCAGCATACTCAACGGGTAAAATAATCTAGGAAGAATATTCATTTTAATTAGGTTGATATGAACCCAAAGGGAGATGGGAAGTGACTGCCATCTCTCCAGGTCCTGTTGAATAGTGGTGAGCAAAGGGTTCAAATTAAGTTTCCTAATTTGAGTGTCTCCCTGGCTAAAAAGAGGCCTAGATATTTAATCTGCTGAGGGTATCACTGTAATCCTAAAGAGATTACGTCTGCCCTTGGGAGTCTACCATTCAAGGGGAAAACTGTGGTTTTGCTCTGATTGATCTTATAGTTTGATACCGCATTAAAGTCTTGAATTATGGACAGCACTACTGGTAAAGATTTTGAGGGGTGCCACAAATGTAATAGAACATTATCCGCATATGTGGATAGCTTAAAAACCTGGGATCCAATCTTTACCGCTTGTACCGCTTCATGTGACCTTAGTAGTGTTAATAATGGCTCAAGGTATATATTGAAGAGAAGCAGGGATAGGAGGCATCTTTTGTGGTCCCAGAGTAAAGTCTGAAATATGGAAGACCCCATTACAACAGATCTGAGCCTTGGGGTTCTGATACAGAGAGGGGCCCATAATCTGAATTTAGATGGGAAGCCAAACCTGGACATGGCACAAAACATGAACTGCCAGTTAACCCTATCAAACACCAGCTCCACATTCAGGAACACCAGGCCAGCTAGGACATCTGAGTCCCTGGAGGCAGAGAAGATGTTTGCCAGTTTTCTGAAGTGATCAGCAGAATTCCACCCCAACATAAATCCCACCTGATCAGGATGGATTATATGAGGTAAAACTAGTTTGAGTCTATTAGCCAGAACCTTCGCCAGTATTTTCACATCACAATTTAAAAGTGAAATAGGCCAATAGCTAGTCACTTTTTCTGGATCTTTATCTGGCTTGTACAAGACAATAATAATAGCCTCAAAAAGGGTTTCTTCTGTCTCATCAGCATCCATATCCAATCAAAGAGGTATTTTAACCAGGGGGACAGGAAAGAGGTAAATTTTTTATAAAAATTGGGTGAAAATCCATCCGGTCCCGGAGCCTTATCAAGGTTTAGAGTGGATATAGCTATTGTTATTTCTTCCTCAAAGTTACTCACTACCTAGATATTTTGGAGCTCTGGTGGTAAGGTGGGAAGAGGAATAGAGATCAGATAGTTGTGAACTACCTCTGGTAATGGTTGATGGGGCATGGGGCTATATAGTTCCTGATAAAATTTGGCAAGCTCTTCAGTAATCTGCTTGGGGGAGAGGCGGATATCCCATCTGGCTGAGGTTTTTGGGTTTCACTATCCTAGAAGCTTCATTTTTTAAGCCTGAGGGCTAGGAGGCTACCTGCCTTCTCCCTGATCTATATCTTGTACCTGTCTTCAAGATAGCATACTCCACCCTCTCCCAGAGCAGTCCAGAATACTGATCCTGAAGACTAAGTAGTTTTATTTGGTCTGCCTCGGGTGTCATCTTAGATAGTTAACTTTCTAAAGTGTGAATTTCCTGCAATAAAGTAAGGGCCTTGGTCTCTCTCTTTCTCTTCCTTTCAGAAGCTCTTGCAATAAAGAGTTCTCTCAGAACACACTTGAGGGCTCCCCATTCAAAATCTGGACAGGCCATGGAATTGGAATTTAAAATGGTAAAACTCTCTATTTCCTTCTGAATGTGCTCTATCACCTCTTGCTCCTTAAGCTTTTGGTTATTTAACTTCCAAGCTGATTCTCTGGGGCAGTCACTGGAAAAGGTAAAAGAACATCGGGTTATGGAGTTGTCTGAGATCACCCTGGGGTCAATTTTGTCTTCCATTAGCCACCACAAGAGAGAGCCTGACTGAGGAGCAGATAATCAGTTCTGGAATGAAAGTGATGCACTGCCTAGAGGAAGGCATACTCCCTGATAGTAGGATGAAGGATTCTCCAGGGGTCACTCAAGCCCGGATGGTCCACCAGTTCCCTGATGGACCTCTGTGCAGGGGAGAGACCCCTGTGAGCAGTACCTGACCTATCCAAGTCAGGGGAGAAGGGGAGATTCCAGTCCCCACCTAATATGATTGGGTAGGTTGCAAACTGAGCTAAGGTCTTTAATAAAGCTATAAAAAAGACTGAGGTGTCTGCGTTTGTGCCATAAATACTACCTCATACAAGTGTGCTCCTGTCAAGACATCCTTTTACTAAAATGTAATGACCCCCTTGATTGGCTACCACTTGCTCACAGGTAAACAGGACTTTGCTTGCAATTAGCACCTCCACCCAGTACTTTGAGTGCTATCCCTGCTCTATACACTTGTCTTACAAACTGGTGGCATAGCAGGTTGCCCTCTGTTTCAAAAGATGAGTTTCTTGAAGCAGGGAAGCATCAGTTTTAGACAATTGCAAATATTTTAGTATCTGATATTGTTTATTCTTGTTCCTGGCACCATTCACATTCCATGATAGAAATTGACTGGGAGTAACCATAAAACCAGGCAATGAGTCTGTGCAGGAAGCAAGATATACAAAGTACTAGGAAACCCAGTACCTTTCCTTTCCCCATGTAAGCTAGCCCCCACAATCGACCTCCCATCAAATTATGGACCCCACCCTCCTTCCCATACCAACATTCTCCCCAACCCCAAAAGAAGCAGGTGCATATGCCTTGAATCTATGTTATGAACCCCCAACCTCCCTTCTCAATAACACCATCGATACTTGATGT
Source organism: Neoceratodus forsteri (assembly GCA_016271365.2). Lineage (NCBI taxonomy): Eukaryota > Metazoa > Chordata > Ceratodontiformes > Ceratodontidae > Neoceratodus > Neoceratodus forsteri. Next base: position 802,664,597 of record CM057454.1, read on the forward strand.
TCCAGACACAACAATAAGCCTTTGCTGCAACCCCCAACCAAGCTAAATCAATATAGGAGGCTTAAGCCCATGCTGAAAAGGAAAAAAAAAAGAGACATATTACTGTATCCTGGTGTATGGGGACTTGGGCACATGGAGGAACTTCCTGAGGGTCTGTGGTGTCTGCAGGGCATCCAATGTGCTCTATAAGGAGAGTACTCCCGTGACCAAAGCTACCCTTGTTGCCTATGGTTACCTGTAGCCAGGACTGGGTACACCTTCCAATCCCTCCCTTTACAAGGGATTATATTGGGAGCTTATCAGCCACAGAACATTAACTCACCCTCTGGTAAGCACTAAGTCTTAACGCCTGATCTCAAATGTCCTGACCTTCCACTTAAGTTCTCTCATATACTCCTGAATATGGATTTTGCAGGGTGTCCCTCCCAGTAAAAGCATTTATAAACATAAAAGCATGCAGTCCCCCCAATAACCAGCCACATATATCTGAATACAGGTTAATACAAGTTGTGGCACCAATACCAGGCCACTAGTCATATAATTGAAAAACTAACAAGAACTATCTCTGTCACGGCAAGGTAATACGGAGGGCATCCAAAACACCGAACCATAATCAGAAACTAAACATAGTTACTGATAATGCAATGCCTCTTGCTTAGTTTGAACTTGAATCATTCCCAACATTCAAAGGCTAGTTCAGCTATATTTTTATTTATTTATTTATTTAAGAGCATCAGAATTACAATCCTTTGAGTCATAGACTCCTTTGCAAAGGTTCCACATCAATACAGAGAGAACAAACATAACATGTGTTAGTATTTATACAAAGGTCACTTAGTACAGTGTATAAACATTGCTTCATATATCCTAAGTAGTCCTTTGGTCTAAGCTGTGTCACAAGGTAGAATACAATTTTGGAGGGTCCTAACTGAACCCTGAGTCAGAGTTTATATACAGTGTGATTGTTGGACTTGAGGATGCAGTCATGGATTAAGGTTAGGAATTAACCCTACCATTTTGGATTTTTCCCTACACTAGGGCTGTAAACTGCAATGGCTGCAGTCACAGGTAGCTCATCCAAGGATGAGTTTTTTTAACACCAGTTTTAAATTTGCCAATACTAAGGGCTAGGGAGATAGAGGCTGGCAGGTTGTTTAACCAGAGGGGAGCCCAGTAACGGACATACCTTTGTCCTAGGGAGGTCCTACAGTGGGAGTCTAGGAGAGAGGTGCCATGGGGCATCTATGTGCCTCCTGTGGGACAGTCTGGATGAGGTGGAGGAGAATTTGGGTGCTAGATTGAGGAGCACTTTTTTGGCTTGGAGGGAGGTGTGATACTTAAGCTTCCCTTTGAAGGTGAGACAGTCTGCAAGTTTGTAAAGCTCGCTCATGTGGGTGTCTCTATTGCATCCAGTGACCAGTCTGCAGGCTTTATTGAGTGCTATGCTGATACTGCGTAGGGCCGTTTGGTCTGCAGATCCATAAATCACAATGCCGTAGTCCATCAGAGATAGGACAGAGGAAGTTACAGCTAGATGAAGGGCCTGAGGGGGTAGGCAATGTTTATTTCTATATAGGATCCCCAATCTGGTATTTACAGTGGATAAAAGGTGTTGGTTGTGTGTGCGGTAGGTGAAGGAGGTATCCAGGGTGACACCCAGGTATATGAAACTAGTGATCTGTTCAAGATTGAGATCCTGTGAATTAGTGATGAGAAGCAGGGCACCACTGTAAACATAGTTACTGATAATGCAATGCCTCTTGCTTAGTCTGAACTTGAATCATTCCCAACATGCAAAAGCAAGTTCTACATGATTAGAGGGGAAATATTAAAAAAGAACATTAAAACAACATACTGCTAAAGTCCGGGTTCTTAGAGCTCACATAAATAAAATGTCTGTATTTAAATGGAGTCATAGAAGACGCCCCTTGATGCATGAACTGCAGATGATTCCTTAACATATACTTAAGGCCAAAAGGTGGGACCTAAACCTGGCTTTCAGTTCTTTCACCCATCTCGGAACAAATTTGGCATTTTCTGATGCAGAATCTCCTCTGCCATCTCGGGATCCTCAAAAGTTGACCACTGACTGTCTAGGAGATCTGAAGAACAGCTGGGTATCGCATTCTTAACTTGCTGCTTGCTGCCAGGAGTTTCACCACAATTTTATGGAACACTGCCCATCTCTGGTGCACCGAGTGGGGAGGTCTTGGGCCACTCAGATGCTTTTCCCATTCAACAGGACTTACTGGATCTTCCAGAGCTTTCCATGAAATGCTGTCGCCCTGGAAGTTCAAAATGTTAAAATAAAAGTTCTTGGCTGTGATCCGGAGGGGTGCCGGTGAAGTTCCCAGTAGGCTCAATAATATAAGTTGCTCTGAAGGGTGAAGCCAGTTAATTTTTCTATGAACATCTGTGAACAAAATAGTATCCTCCCCTCCTCCTTTCTAGAAGCCCAATTACCACAATGTTGTTACAGCAGCTTCTCCCTTCAAGGTCTTCTAATTTGGATTCCATTTTTGCTAGTTTCTGGCACATTTCTGTCAGATCCGGATTCACCTTCTCCAGTTTCTTTTCTGCTGAAATGATTCGGGTTTCACAGTCACCTGTGTATCTCGACAAGTCCTCCATGCCTGGGAAATTCCTTCAACATCTTCCTTCAGAGATCACATTTCATCCTGAAACGGACAGAATTCCTCGAGGAATTTGTCAAAGGTAAGCAGGTTTTGATCCTGTGGAGCAATCAGAGGCTTATTTAGTTGACCCGCCTGTGCCCTGGCCTATTTTTTTATTTTTACTGGTGAGGTGGGGGCATGTGTTTCAGAGGAGCTGCACACACCTCCACTTCCAATTTCAGCCTGCTTTCTCCCAAATATTGACACTGCTGCCCTGATGAATACCATTACTATCTGCCAGTCAAATCATGGTAGAGCCATGGGCTAAATTGCAGAAACAAGTTTTGTTTTAGGTTGAGGAAAGGGTAGGGTAGCGGGAGCGTGGGTCAAGGCTGCTGCACGGCAGGCTGCATCATGTGATTCCCCCAGTGGTGGTGTTATTTCTTTGCTGTCTTTGTTTTTGGGCTGTTGGAAATTTTAAAGCCTCCTTATATGTGCTTGTGGTGGTGCTGTTTTCCATTGCTGTCTTTGCTTGCTGCAAATGTTCTTTCATCTTGTCTGTACTGACCTGCAGTTTGGGAAAGGGGTGCTAACTGTCTGACCTCTAACCTCAGCTACATGATAACTGGAGGTGGAGCTAATCAGATTTGAGGTAGCAAGTTGATTTGTGGTTTCTCAGAAGCAGCGAGAAGGGGAAGGATTCTGATTAATTTCAAAACAATATAGTAACTGCTCATAGCTGTTTTTGTTTTGAATATAGATTTGTGGGCTTTTAGTGGTGTTATTTCTTTGCTGTCTTTACCTAGAATGGTTTTTGGGCTGTTGAAAATGTTAAAGCCTATTGTGTGTACTTTTAGTGATGCTGTTTTCCTTTGCTGTCATTACTTACCGAAAATGTTGTCTTGTTTTGTCTGTTTTGCCCTGCAGTTTTTGAGAGTAGTGCTAATTCTTTCACTCTGACCTCAGCTACGGATAACTGGAGCTGGGGTAAGTCAGATTTGAGGTAGCAAGTTGATTTTGGTTCCTCAGATTAGGCAAGAAGGTGAGGGATTCAGATTAATTTCAGTGCAGTGCAGTAACTGCTAATTGCTGTTTTATTTGAAATTTAGATTTATGGGCTTTAGTTGTACTGTTTTTCTTTGCTGTCTTTATTATTGTTTTTCTGCTGTTGAAAATTAAAACCTATTTTGGTGTGCTTGTAGTGATGTTCTTTTCCTTTGCTGTCTTAACTTGTTGCAACTTTGTCTTGTCTTGTCTGTCTTGCCCAGCAGATTGGAGGAGGGTTGTTAATTGTCTAACCTATGACCTAAACTATGTGATAACTGGAGATGGGATAAGTTCAACTTGAAGTAGCAAGTTGATTTTGGTTTCTCAGAAGAGGCCAGAAGAGGAAGGATCCAGATTAATTTCAGAGCAGTGCAGTAACTGCTCATTGATGTTTTTGTTTAAATTGAGATCTGTTGGCATTTAGTGGTGCTGTTATTTCTTTGCTGTATGAACTTAGAATTGTTTTTGGGCTGTTGAAAATTCAAGAACTAGCTTGGTGTGCTTGTAGTGTTGCTGTTTTCCTCTGCTGTCTTTACTTACTGCCGATCTTGTGTTGTCTTGAATGTCTTGCCATGCAGTTAGGGAAAGAGGTGCCAATTGTCCGACCTCTGACCTCAACTATGTGATAACTGGAGGTGGGGCTAAGTAGGATTTGAAGTAGCAGATTGTTTATTGTTTTCTCAGGAGTGGCCAGAAGGGGAAGGATCCATATTCATTTCAGTACAGTGCAGTAACTGTTCATTGCTGTTTTTGTTTTAAACTTGGAATTGTAGGCTTTTAGAGGCACAGTTATTTCTTTATTTTCTTTACTTAGAGATGCTTTGGGGCTTTTGAAAAATTAAAACCTAGTTTGGTGTGCTAGTAGTGGTGATGTTTTTCTTTGCTGTCTTTACTTATTGCACATTTTCTCCTGTCTTGTATGTCTTGTCCTGCAGTTTGGGGGAGGGATGCTAATTGTATGACCTCTGACCTCAGCTACTTGATAACAGGTGGAGGGACTAAGTCAGATTTGAGGTAGCTAGTTGATTTTGGTTTCTCAGATTAGGCCAAAAATGGAAGGATCCAGATTCATTTCAGTGCAGTGTAGTAAATGCTCAATGCTGTTTTTGTTTTAAATTTAGATTTGTGGGCTGTTAGTGGTGGTGTTATTTCTTTGCTGTATGTACTTAGAATTGATTTTGGGCTTTTGAAAATTAAAACCGAGTTTGGTGTGCTTGTAGTGGGCTGTTTTCCTTTGATGTTGTTATTTTCCTGTAAATTTTGTCTAGTCTTGTCTGTCATGCCCTGCAGTTTAGAGGAGGGGTGCTAATTGTCTGACCTCTGACCTCAGCTATGTGATGACGGGAGGAGGGACTGAAAATTATTTAAGGTATCAAGTTGATTTTTGGTTTCTCAGAAGAGGCCAGAAACGGAAGGATCCAGATTCAAGGTCGGTACAGTGTTCTAAGTCCTGATTGCTGTTTTGTGTTGAACTTTGATTTGGGGCTTTTAGTGATGGTGTTATTTTTTTTTAAATTCAAAGTTTAATAAAGTTTTAATATAAAGCATGACATTACACACAAACCTGAAATGAAATAACCAATTACAGAAAGAAGTCATGCCCTTTCCTCCTCCTCCCCCTACCCCCTACTATTTTCTCTCCTTCCCCCCTCCCCTCCCTGGCTTCACATCTTACTAGAAGGTAATGCTGTGGTTACCAGAAACCAAGACCAAATCCTCTTGAAAACTGGTTAGATTCCTCCACCTGATATCAGAAGAAACATTTCAAGATTCATTTGTTTGAAAGGTATATAGGGAATGAAATCCCTCCCATATCTTCCTGTAGTGGGACAAGAGCACCATAGGCTGTCCCTCAGTCTTTCTGTACTAAGGCTGAATAGTAAATCTTTAGCCATTCTGTATATGAGATACCTTTCCCATCCACCCAGTGGTGCAGTACTAGTTTCTTCTCTGTCAAATATATCAAAGCCATATAGTATCTACATACACATCCTGGAATTGAACAGAAGGCCCCAAGTATATAAATGTCTGAGATAAAGAGGTCCTCCAGTCCTAACAGGGGGACTATGTCATTCTGTATAGTATCCCAAAGTTGCTTGACTGGAGGGCACTCCCACAGCGCATGATATAGGATAGCCTCTTGTGCGGAACATCTGATATAGTGCGGTGAGGCTACAGTATGCATCCTATCTTATGGAGATGGACTGGAGTCCAATACATATTATAAATAATTTGGTATTGTGTCAGTCGAAGCCTGTCCTGGGGAACATATCTGTGTAAATCATTACAAATGCCTTCTCATTTGTCCTGAAAATGGGGGAATATATTTGACCAATATGTGGGGGCAGGATTCTGTACATCTAATGACTAACCAGAGAGAGCAATGTATAAAAGGGAGACAGCATGGGGCTTGCCACACATATCAAATATGGAGTGTTCCTAGGATTCCCCTCGAGGCAATTCTCCTTTCCCTTTTAAGAACCTGATAATCAAATGGTGCAGTTGAAAAACTTTGAAAATCATGTCGCTTTCTATCTTTAGGTTAGCCATGATGTTGTTTGATGTCAAACACTTACCCTCCAACAGTAAATCATTAAGGATATAATCTTTTAGCTGGGGATCCACATGGGTGTAATGCACTGTCCCCAATCCTGAAATTGGGGTTGCCCACTATGAGCTGGTGGGGGCTCTGAAAGTGTTTATACTTCAAGAAGAACATAATTGGACATGGATGAACAGTGAAGTTATCATGGGTGAGGCAGTCAGGGGTTTCAGTAGATCCCTAGGAGATATGTAGAACATAGCTCCCGGAGAAATCTCTGCCTGGGAAAACAACTCTATCTCCAGGATCAACCACAAAGGTATATAGTGGGTCATTGCCATAGTGTCAAGGGAACCTAGTCATCTCAGATATTTATTCAGTTGGCTCACCCAACAGTATTTCGCTAAAAGTGGCAGCCTCAGAGCTCCTGGCCCCTTTGATGCAGCTAACTTAGTATAGGCCCTACGGGGGCTCTTTCCCTTCCAAAGGAAGGAGGAAGTAACAGAGTATATCTTTTTAAACCAGGAAAGAGGCACCCAGAGATTCAGCATACTCAATGGGTAAAATAATCTAGGAAGAATATTCATTTTAATTAGGTTGATATGAACCCAAAAGGAGATGGGAAGTGACTGCCATCTCCAGGTCCTGTTGAATAGTGGTGAGCAAAGGGTTCAAATTAAGCTTCCTAATTTGAGTGTCTCCTGCTAAAAAGAGGCCTATATATTTAATCTGCTGAGGGTACCACTGTAATCCCAAAGAGATCACGTCTGCCCTTGGGAGACTATCATTCAAGGGAAAAACTGTGGTTTTACTCTGGTTGATCTTATAGTTTGATACCGCACTAAAGTCTTCAGTTATGGACAGTACTACTGGTAAAGATTGTGAGGGGTGCCATATATGTAATAGAACATCATCCACATGCGTGGATAGCTTAAAAACCTGGGATCCAATCTTTACCCCTTGTACCGCTTCATGTGACCTTAGTAGTGTTAATAATGGCTCAAGGTATATAATGAACAGAAGGGGGGAAAGGTGGCATCTTTGATGGGTCCTAGAGTAAAGTCTGAAATGTGCCAAGAAGACCCCATTACAACAGATCTGAGCCTTGGGGTTCTGATACAGAGAGGAGACCCATATTATGAATTTAGATGGGAAGCCAAACCTGGACATGGCACAAAACATGAACTGCCAGTTAACCCTATCAAACACCAGCTCCATGTTCAGGAACACCAGGCCAGCTGCAACATCTGAGTCCCTGGAGGCGGAGAAGACGTGTGCCAGTTTCCTGAAGTGATCAGCAAAATTCCACCCCAACATAAATCCCACCTGGTCAGGATGGATTATATGAGGTAAAACTAGTTTGAATCTATTAGCCAGAACCTTTGCCAATATTTTCACATCACATTTTAAAAGTGAAATAGGCCAATAGCTAGTCACTTTTTCTGGATCTTTATCTGGCTTGTACAAGACAATAATAATAGCCTCAAAAAGGGTTTCTTCTGTCTCCTCAGCATCCATATCCAATCAAAGAGGTGTTTTAACCAGGGGGACAGGAAAGAGGCAAATATTTTATAAAAATTGGGTGAAAATCCGTCCAGCCTTATCAAGGTTTAGAGTGGATATAGCTATTGTTATTTCTTCCTCAAAGATAGGCACTACCAAGATATTTTGGTGCTCCAGTGGTAAGGTGGGAAAAGGAATAGAGGTCAGATAGTTGTGAACTACCTCAGGTAATGGGGCATGGGGCTATATAGTTCCCAATAAAATTTGGCAAACTCTTCAGTAATCTGCATGGGGGAGAGGCAGGGTATCCCGTCTGGCTGAGGTCTTTTGGGTTTCACTATCCTAGAAGCTTCATTTTTTTAAGCCTGAGGGCTAGGAGGCTACCTGCATTCTTTCCTGATCTATGTATCTTGTACCTGTCTTCAAGATAGCGTACTCCGTCCTCTCCCTGAGCAGTTCGGAATACTGATCCTGGAGATTAAATAGTTTTATGTGGTCTGCCTCGGGTGTCATCTTAGACAGGGAACATTCTAAAGTGTGAATTTCCTGCAATAAAGTAAGGGCCTTGGTCTCTCTCTTTCTCTTCCTTTCAGAAGCTATTGCAACAAAGAGTTCTCTCAGAACACAATTGAGGGCTTCCCATTCAAAATCTGGACAGGCCGTGGAATTGGAATTTAAAATGGTAAAACTAAATTTCTTTCTGAATGTGATCTATCACCTCTTGCTCCTTAAGCATTTGGTTATTTAACTTCCAGACTGATTCTCTGGGGCAGTCACTGGAAAAGGTTAAGGAACACAAGGTTATGGAGTTGTCTGATATCACCCTAGGTCAATTTTGTCTTCCATTAGCCACCCAGAGAGCCTGACTGAGGAGCAGATAATCAATTCTGGAATGGGAGTGATGCACTGCCTAGTGGAAGGTATACTCCCTGGTAGTAGGAAAAAGTTCTTCAGGGTCACTCAAGCTCAGATGGTCCACCAGTTCCTGATGGACCTCTGTGCTGGGAGAGACCCCTGCAGCAGTACCTGACCTATCTAAGTCGGAGAGAAGGGAGATTCCAGTCCCCACCTAATATGATTGGGTAGGTTGCAAACTGAGCTAAGGTCTTTAAAAAAGCTATAAAAAAGAATGAGGTGTCTGCATTTGTGCCATAAATACTACCTAGTACAAGTGTGGTCCTGTCTAGACATCCTTTTACTAAAATGTAACAACCCCCTTCATTGGCTACCACTTGCTCACAGGTAAACAGGACTCTCCTTGCAATTTGCACCACCACCCCACTACTTTGAGTGCTATCCCCTGCACTATACACTTGTTCTACAAACTGGTGGCATAGCAGGGTGCCCTCTGTTTCCAAAAAAGGAGTTTCTTGAAGAAGGGAAGCATCACTTTTAGACAGTTGCAAATATTTTAGTATGTGATCTTGTTTGTTCTTGTTCCTGGCACCATTCACATGCCATGACTGAAATCGACTGGGAGTAACCACCAAAACGGGCAATGAGTCTGTGCAGGAAGCAAGATATACAAAGTACTTAGGAAACCCAGTACCTTTCCTTTCCCATGTAATCTAGCCCCCACAACCGACCTCCCCATCAAATTATGGCCACACTCCTTCCCATACCAACATTCTCCCCAACACCAAAAGAAGCAGGTACATATTCCTTGAATCTATGCTGTGACCCCCCACCTCCTTTCTCAATAACACTATTCGATACATAATGTTCCAGACACAACAATAAGCCTTTGCTGCAACCCCTCAACCAAGCTAAATCAATATAGGAGGCTTAAGCACATGCTGAAAAGGAAAAACAAAACAGAGACATATTACTGTATCCTGGTGTATGGGGACTTGGGCACATGGAGGAACTTCCTGAGGGTCTGTGGTGTCTGCAGGGCATCCAATGTGCTCTATAAGGGAGAGTACTCCCCGTGACCAAAGCTACCCTTGTTGCCTATGGTTACCTGTAGCCAGGACTGGGTACACCTTCCAATCCCTCCCTTTACAAGGGATTATATTGGGAGCTTATCAGCCACAGAACATGAACTCACCCTCTGGTAAGCACTAAGTCTTAGTGCCTGATCTCAAATGTCCAAACCTTCCACTTAAGGTCTCTCATATACTTCTGAATATGGATTTTGCAGGGTGTCCCTCCCAGTAAAGCATTTATAAACATAAAAGCATGCAGTTACCCCAATAACCAGCCACATATATCTTAATACAGGTTAATACAAGTTGTGGCAAGAATACCAGGCCACTAGTCATATAACTGAAAACTAACAAGAACTATCTCTGTCATGGCAAGGTAATACTGAGGGCATCCAAAACACTGAACCATAATCAGAAACTAAACATAGTTACTGATAGTGCAATGCCTCTTGCTTATTTTGAACTTGAATCATTCCCAACATTCAAAGGCTAGTTCAGCTATATTTTTATTTATTTATTTATTGAAGAGCATCAGAATTACAATCCTTTGAGTCATAGACTCCTTTGCAAAGGTTCTACATCAATACAGCGAGAACAAACATAACAAGTGTTAGTATTTATACAAAGGTCACATAGTACAGTGTATAAACATTGCTTCATGTATCCTAAGTAGTCCTTTGGTCTAAGCTGTGTCACAAGGTAGAATACAGTTTTGGAGGGTCCTAACTGAACCTGAGTTAGAGTTTATATACAGTGTGATTGTTGGACTTGAGGATGCAGTCATGGATTAAGGTTAGGAATTAACCCTACCATTTTGGATTTTTCCCTACACTAGGACTTTAGACTGCAATGGTTGCAGTCACAGGTAACTCATTCAAGGATGAGTTTTTTAACACCAGTTTTAAATCAGCCAATACTAAGGGCTAGGGAGATAGAGGCTGGCAGGTTGTTTAACCAGAGGGGAGCCCGGTAACGGAAAGACCTTTGTTCTAGGTTTGGTCCTACAGTGGGAGTCTAGGAGAGAGGTGCCGTTTGGGCATCTATGTGCCCTCCTGTGTGGGACAGTCTGGATGAGGTGGAGGAGGCCTTTGGGTGCTAGATTGAGAAGCATTTTTGGCTTGGAGGAGGTGTGATACTAAGCTTCCCTTGAAGGTGAGACAGTCTGAAAGTTTGTAAAGTTCACATGTGTGGGTGTCTCTATTGCATCCAGTGACCAGTCTGCAGGCTTTATTGAGTGCTATGCTGATACTGCGTAGGGCCGTTTGGTCTTCAGATCCATAAATCACAATGCTGTAGTCCACCAGAGATAGGACAGAGGAAGTAACAGCTAGATGAAGGGCCTGAGGGGGTAGGCAATGTTTATGTCTATATAGGATCCCCAATCTGGTATTTACAGTGGATGAAAGGTGTTGGATGTGAGTGTGTGTGTGGTAGGTGAAGGAGGTATCCAGGGTGACACCCAGGTATTTGAAGCTAGTGATCTGTTCAAGATTGAGACCCTGTGAATTAGTGATGAGAAGCGGGGCACCACTGTAAACATAGTTACTGATAATGCAATGCCTCTTGCTTAGTCTGAACTTGAATCATTCCCAACATTCAAAGGCTAGTTCTACATGATTAGAGGGGAAATATCAAAAAAACAACATTAAAACAACATACTGCCAAAGTCCGGGTTCTTAGAGCTCACATAAATAAAATGTCTGTATTTAAATGGAGTTATAGAAGACACCCCTTGATGCATGAACTGCAGATGATTCATTAACATATACTTAAGGCCAAAAGGTGGGACCTAAACCTGGCTTTCAGTTCTTTCACCCATCTCGGAACAAATTTGGCATTTTCTGATGCAGAATCTCCTCTGCCATCTCGGGATCCTCAAAAGTTGACCACTGACTGTCTTAGGAGATCTGGAGGACAGCTGGGTATCGCATTCTTAACTTGCTGCTTGCTGCCAAGAGTTTCACTAAAATTTTATGGAACACTGCCCATCTCTGGCGCACCGAGTGGGGGAGGTCTTGGGCCACTCGGATGCTTTTCCCATTCAACAGGACTTACTGGATCTTCCAGAGCTTCTCCATGAAATGCTGTCACTCCTGGAAGTTCAAAAATGTTAAAATAAAAGTTCTTGGCTGTGATCCGGGAGGGGGTGCCGGGTGAAGTTCCCAGTAGGCTCAATAATATAAGTTGCTCTGAAGGGTGAAGACCCAGTTAATTTTTCTATGAACATCTGTGCGAACAAAATAGTATCCTCCCTCCTCCTTCTCTAGCCCAATTACCACAATGTTGTTGCAGCAGCTTCTCCCTTCAAGGTCTTCTAATTTGGATTCCATTTTGCTAGTTTCTGGCACATTTCTGTCAGATCTGGATCCACCTTCTCCAGTTTCTTTTCTGCAGAAATGATTTGGATTTCATGATCACCTGTGCATCTCGACAAGTCCTCCAGGGCCTGGAAATTCCTTCAACATCTTCCTTCAGAGATCACATTTCATCCCAAAAGGGACGGAATTTGTCGAGGAATTTGTCCAACGTAAGCAGGTTTTGATCCTGTGGAGTAGTCAGAGACTTATTTAGTTGACCCGTCTGCCCTGTCCTTTTTTTAAATTTTTACTGTTGAGGTGGGGGGCATGTGTTTCAGAGGAGCTGCACACACCTCCACCTCTATTTTCAGCCCATTTTCTCCCAAATATTGACACTGCTGCCCAGATGAATACCATTACTATCTGCCAGTCAAATCATGGTAGAGCCATGGGCTAAATTGCAGAAACAAGTTTTGTTTTAGGTTGAGGAAAGGGTAGGGTAGCGGGAGCGTGGGTCAAGGCTGCTGCGCGGCAGGCTGCATCATGTGATTCCCCCAGTGGTGGTGTTATTTCTTTGCTGTCTTTGTTTTTGGGCTGTTGGGAATTTTAAAGCCTCCTTATATGTGCTTGTGGTGGTGCTGTTTTCCATTGCTGTCTTTGCTTGCTGCAAATGTTCTCTCATCTTGTCTGTACTGACCTGCAGTTTGTGAAAGGAGTGCTAATTGTCTGACCTCTAACCTCTGCTACGTGATAACTGGAGGTGGAGCTAAGTCAGATATGAGGTAGCAAGTTGATTTGTGGTTTCTCAGAAGCAGCGAGAAGGGGAAGGATTCTGCTTCATTTCAATGCAATACAGTAACTGCTCTTGCTGTTTTTGTTTTAAACGTAGACTTGTGGGCTTTTAGTGGTGTTGTTATTTCTTTGCTGTCTTTACCTAGAATGGTTTTTGGGCTGTTGAAAATGTTAAAGCCTATTGTGGTGTACTTTTAGTGATGCTGTTTTCCTTTTCTGTCATTACTTACCGAAAATGTTGTCTTGTTTTGTCTGTTTTGCCCTGCAGTTTTTTAGAGTGGTGCTAATTCTCTCCTCTGACCTCAGCTATGTGATAACTGGAGCTGGGGCTAAGTCAGATTTGATGTAGCAATTTGATGTTTGGTTTCTCAGAAGAGGCCAGAAAGGGAAGGATCCAGATTCATTTCAGTGCAGTGCAATAACTGCTTATTGCTGTTTTTGTTTTAAACTTAGAATTGAGTGATTTTAATAGTGCTTTTCTTGCTGTCTTTATTTAGAATTGTTATTGGGCTGTTGAAAATTTTAAAACCTAGTTTCTTGTGCTTATAAGGGAGTTGTTTTCCATTGCTTTCTTAACTGCTGCAAATTTTGTCTTGTCTTGTCTGTCTTGCCCTGAAATTTAGGGGTGATGCTAATTATCTGACCACTGACCTCAGCTCCGTGATAACTGGAAGTGGGGCTAAGTCAGATTTGAGGTATCAAGTTGATTTTTTGGTTTCTCAGAAGAGGCCTGAAGGGGAAGGTTCCTGATTCATTTCCGTGCAGTGCTGTAACTGTAACTGCTCATTACTGATTTTGTTTTAACCTTAGATTTGTTGGCTTTTCATAGAAATGTTTTGGGGCTGTTGAAAATTTAAAACCAAGTTTGGTGTGCATGTGGTGGTACTCTTTTCCTTTGAATTCTTTACTTGTACAGTTTTTTTCATGTCTTGTCTGTCTTGCCCTGCCATTTGGGTGGGTTAATAAATGTCTGTCCTATGACCTCACCTAGGTGATTACTGGACGTGGGGCTAAGTCAGATTTTAGGTATCAAGTTGATTTTTATTTTTCCAGAAGGGGAAGGATCCAGATTCATTTCAGTGCAGTGCAGTGACTGCTGAATGCTGTTTATGTTTTAAACTTAGGTGTGTGAGTTTTAGTGGTGATGTTATTTATTTGCTGTGTTTACTAAGAATAGTTTTTTGGCTGTTTAATATTTAAAACCTAGTTTGGTGTATTTGTAGTGGTTCTGTTTTCTTTTGTTGTCTTTACTTGCTGCAAATGTTGTCTTTTCTTGTCTGTCTTACACTGCAGGTTTTGGGAGGGGTGCTAATTGTCTGACCTCTGACCTCAGCTACGAGATAAGTGAAGGTGAGGCTAAGTCAGACTTGAGGTAGCAAGTTGATTTTTGGTTTCTCAGATGAGGCCAAAAGGCAAAGGATTCAGATTAATTTCAGTGCAGTGTAGTGTCTGCTCATTGCTGTTTTTGTTTTAATCTTAGATTTGGGGGCTTTTAGAGGTGGTGTTATTTATTTGCTGTCTTTACTTAGAATGATTTTTGGGCTTTTGAAAATGTTAAAGCCTTGTGGTGTGTGCTTATTGTGGTGCTGTTTTACTTTGCTGTCTTTACTTACTGCAAATTTTGTCTCACCATGTCTGTCTTGCCCTTTCAGTTTTTGGGAGGGGTGCTAATTCTCTGACCTGTAAACCCAGCTACATGATAACTGGAGGTGAGGCTAAGTCAGATTTGAGGTAGCAAGTTTCTGCATGAAAAGTTTATTATTTTTCTTTCAAGAGATAACATGGTACAGGTCTATCATATCAATAAAGCAGACACAGTATCCACATTTTAAAGCTTCTGATGCCAAATCAGTAATATTGAGACATTTATAAGGCCACAAATAAGATACCCCAAAAATATAGTCCGTAAGAAGATTTGGCCTTATGATGAAATACAGATTAGTCTTCATCTGAGAATAGTTATGTTCATCCTAAATCAGGTCCAAAGACCCACCTTGAAACAGTCTTATGGCACATCTCACAGAGCTTCACTGCCCTTCATTAATTATTCTGGGTGGGTCTGCAAATACAGGAAAAGAGGGAAGGAAGGGGGGTTGAGAGCTGAAATAAGAGATTGGTGGAGATGCTAGAAAAGAGGAAGGACAGCTTTCCTCTGGGATATAAAATAGATTTTTGGGGGCACTGTATTGGGAGATTTGCTGGTGGAGTGGGAGGGACCAGGCACAGGTGGGAGTGCAAATATCCATCCCATTTGGCATAGAATTTGAGAAGCTGAGTGCATCCTGCATACGTTAACAATTCGAAGATAGCTAACCTGGCCATCACTGTCTGCCAGATGGCTGCCGAGGGAGGTTTGGGCACCCTCCACCTCATTAAACAGATTTAAACAGGTGCTTAAAACTTTTTGGTGGCATCAGGCCTTCAGTGATGCATAATTGAATGGATTTGTTATTTTATTTATTACTGTATTTGCTGTTTGTGCTATTGTGGTTTTAAACTTTGTACAGCACCTTGATATCTCGAAAGGTGTTTAAAAATAAAGTTTATTATTAAGAGTCACAGATTTGAGGTAGCAAGCTGATTTTTGGTTTCTCAGAATAGGCAAGAAGGGGAAGGATCTAGATTAATTTCAGTGCAGTAACTGCTCATTACTGTTTTTGTTTTAAATTTAGATTTGTGGGCTTCTAGTGGTGCTATTATTTCTTTGCTGTGTGTACATAGAATTGACTTTGGGCAGTTGCAAATTTAAGACCTAGTTTGGTGTGCTTGTAGTGGTGCTGTTTTTCTTTGCTGTCTTTACTTACTGTAAATGTTGTCTCGTCATGTCTGTCTTGCACTGCAGTTTGGAGGAGGGGTTGATAATTGTCTGACCTCTGACCTCAGCTATGTGATAACTGGAGGAGGGTCTAAAAATTATTTGACATAGTAAGTTAATTTCTGATTTCTCAGAAGAGGCCAGAAAGGGAAGAATCCAGATTCAATTCAGTACAGTACAGTAGTAAGTGCTGATTGCTGTTTTTGTTTAAAGTTTGATTTGTAGGGCCCAGATATTCAAAACTTTGTCATGGGGCTAAATTAGCACTGTATGCAGGCAAACTTAGCCCAGAGCAAAATGCAAGCTATATTTAAAAGGCATAGCCTGGGCAAACAACTTCTGAATATAGCATGGGAATAAGGCCAGTAAACTGGCTGGGAATGCAGGGCAAACTTGGCCCTGTAATAAGACAGCTCTGAATATAGCAACCAGGAAGTGCAGACCACAACAAAAACACAGTGCACAATGATGTGAAGTTAGGTAGAAGTGACCTATGTGGCCATTGTGTGTGCCAGCAAATGCATGGACCAGTACAGCTGCAGGGAGCAGCCCATGTGAAAGTACAGTGTGCAAAACTATATAATAGTCCCCAAACCGTTTGCGTGGTGCTAACATGTTTGCATGGGTTTAGTGTGGAGCTAAGCCATTTGCCCAGTGCAAACACAATTGTCTGGTGCTAAACTTTGCCATATACAAAGGTGACATACAAATGAGCCTACTTAGTTAGTCCCTGGGCAAGCATCCACATTAGCATCTCATTATGCCCTGATTTGCATGCAGTTTGCCCAACGTTACTGTGGGGTTCCCACAGGGCCATCTGTTGGTCAGTCTGGCAGTACTGGGGCTGGCCGGGTCTGCCCGCAGCACCACCTGTAGGTCAGTCTGGCAGTGCATGATGATAGCTGCAGGCTACATTTATATAGTGCAGCATAGCGTATTGCACCCCAGGGGACAACACAGCATAGGCAGAGGTGGTGGTGGTGCTGCATGCACCTGTCACACTGTAGGTAATGCTACAGTGCACAGCAGACACTACAGTAGCAAGGGGTCCAATAGTGTGAGGGACATAGCAATGCCTAAGGTATGTAGGGCAGTGATGACCACTGCACAGTACACAGTGACAGGCCCAATGTGCAGGTGATTACTGACAGTGAACAGTGCTGTTACTATGTTGTATGATCCCACAGATGCTACACCTCTGGCATAGGATGCTCACAGTGACATATACATGGCTGGCTGTATGTGCTGTAGCATTTTTACAGTTATACAGTATGTGGAGGGGACACATCTGATCCGGCAGGCACACTGGTATGGGAGTATTGCCAATACTGGCCCATGTGCACCGCTTGATGTGTTCCAGCCTTGTGGCCACACCTGGTCTGTGGTGAGGTCTGGCCACCTGTACACCCTTCCCTCAACAGCCACCATGCCCACAGTGCTGCATGGGTGTGCTGGCATCTGCTGGTCACCACAGACATATGGTCTGCAGGTGTGTGCTGTATGATCACACTACCATGGTGTCCCCTAAGGGTCAGGTCACCCCTTACTGCCTGGCATGGATGGGACAGGTGGCAGCTGTTGGCATCTGTGTGGTGCCATCAGTGAGCAGCATGTGTCCTAAATGTCTGGCTTTTTCTATGTGTCATATTCATATGTTAGGATTGCACAAAGCCCCACAAAAGCTGCGCAACCACCGCACAAAGCCACAATGTCATTCAAAGATGTTTTCCCAGGGTTAAGACTAGCTTTTCCTGGGTGGTAATTTGTACCACGCAAAGGGTCACTCTAAGTCATGCTAAACAACTTAGCACAATGCTAGTTGCTGAATTTAGCATTGCACCTGTATTCATGTTCAGTTTGCCCGTTGCATGTATTATGGTTTTGCCCAGTGCTAATGCAGTTTGCATTTGCTATTCGACCTTTGAATATTGCAGACACACACCAATCCATGCTAAACCTGCAAACAGTTTGTGACCAGTGCAAAGTTTTGAATATCTGGGCCCTGGGCTTTTAGTGGTGGTGTAATTTCTTTGCTGTCTTTACTTAGAAATGTTTATGGGCTGTTGGAAATTTTAAAGCCTAGTTTGGTGTGCTTGTAGTGATGCTGTTTTCCTTTCCTGTCTTTACATGCTGCAAATGTTGTCTCCTCTTATCTGTACTGCCCTGCAGTTTGGGGTAAGAGTGCTAATGTCTGACCTCTGACCTCAGCTACATGATAACTGGAGGTGGGGCAAAGTCAGATTTGAGATTGTAAGTTGATTCCTGGTTTCTCAGAAGTGGCTAAAAGGGGAAGGATAGAGTTTCATTTAAAAGCAATTCAGTAACTGCTCATTGCTGTTTTTGTTTTAAACTTAGATGTGTGGGCTTTTAGTGGTGGTGTTATTTGTTTGCTGTCTTTACTTAGAATGTTTTTTGCGTTGTTTATAAAACTTGCTGCAAATATTGTCTTTTCTTGCCTGTCTTACCCTGCAGTTTTTAGGAAGGGTGCTAATTGTCTGACCTCTGACCTCAGCAACGTAATAACTTTAGGTGGGGCTAATTCAGATTTGAGGTAGCAAGTTGATCTTTTGTTTCTCAGATGAGATCAGAAGGCGAAGGATCCAGATTCATTTCAGTGCAGTGCAGTTACTGCTCATTGCTGTTTCTGTTTAAAACTTAGATTTTTGGGCTTCTAGTTGTGATATTATATCATTGCTGTCTTTACTTAGAATGGTTATTGAGCTGTTGATAATGTTAAAGCCTAGTGTGGTTTGCCTGCAGTGGTGCTTTTTTTCCTTTGCTGCCTTTTCTTATGCAAATTTTGTCTCGCTATGCCTGTCTTGAACTGCAGTTTTTAGGATGGGTGCTAATTCCCTGAGCTCTAACCTCAGCTACATGAAAACTGGAGGTGGGGCTAAGTCAGATTTGAGGTATCAAGTTGATTTTTGATTTCTCTGAAGAGACCAGAAGGGGGAACAATCCAGATTCATTTCAGTGCAGTAACTGCTGATTGCTGTTTTTGTTTTAAACTTAGGTGTGTGGGCTTTTACTGGTGCTATTATTTCTTTGCTGTCTTTACTTAGAATTGTTTTTGGGCTGTTGAAAATTTAAAACCTAGTTTGGCGTGCTTGTATTGGTGCTGTTTTCCTTTGCTGTATTTAATTACTGCAAATTTTGTCTTTTCTTTTCTGTATTGCCCTGCAGTTTGGGAGTGGGGTACTAATTGTCGGACCTCTGACCTCACCTATGTGATAACTGGATGTGGTGCTAAGTCAGATTTGAGGTAGCAAATTGATTTTTGGTTCCTCAGAAAAGGCCAGAAAGGGAAGGGTCCAGATTCATTTCAGTGCACTGCAGTAACTGTTCATTGCCGTTTTTGTTAAAATTTAGATTTGTGGGCTTTTAGTGTTGCTGTCTTTACTTAGAATTGTTTTTGGGCTGTTGAAAATGTAAAACCTACTTTGGTATTCTTCTAGTTGTACTGTTTTCCATTTCTGTCTTTACTTGCTGCAATTTTTTTTCTTGTCTTGTCTATCTTGCATTGCTTTTTCTGGGAGGGGTACTATTTCTCTGATCTCTGACCTCAGCTATGTGATAACTGGAGGTGGGGCTAAGTCAGATTTGTGGTAGCAAATTGCTTTTTGGTTTCTCAGAAGAGGCAAGAAGGGGTATGATCCAGGATCATTTTAGTAAGGTGCAGTAACTGCTCATTGCTGTTTTTGTTTTAAACTTAGGTTTGTGTGCCTTTAGTGGTACTGTTATTTCTTTGCTGTCTTTACTTAGAATTGTATTTGGACTGTTGAAAATTTAAAGCCTATTTTGGTGTGCTTGTAGTGGTGCTGTTTTCCTTTGCTGTCTTTATTAGCGAATTTCTATCTTGTCTTGTCTGGTCTGTCTTGCCCTACAGATTGGGGAAGGTGCTAATTGTCTGACCTCTGACATCAGCTACACGATAATTGGAGGTGAGGCTAAGTCAGATTTGAGGAAGGAAGTTGATTTTTATTGTCTCAGATGAGGCTTAAAGACAAAGGATTCAGATTCATTTCAGTACACTGCAGTAACTGCTCAATGCTGTTTTTGCTTTAATCTTAAAATTGTGGGCTTTTGGTTTTGCTGTTATTTCTTTGCTGTCTTTGCTTAAGATTGTTTTTGGGCTGTTAAAAATTAAAAACCTGGTTTGGTGTTCTTGTAGTGGTGCTGTTTTCCTTTGATGTCTTTACTTGCTGCAAATTTTGTCTTGTCTGTCTTACCTGCAATTAGAGGAGGGTGCTAACTGACTGTTCTCTGACCTGAGTTACGTGATAACTGGAGGTAATGCTAAGTCAGATTTGAGGTAGCTAGTTGATTTTGGTTTCTCAGAATACGTAAAAGGGGAAGGATCCAGTTTCATTCCAGTACAGTGCAGTAACTGATCATTGCTGTTTTTGTTTAAACTTAGATATGAGTGCCTTTTGTGGTTCTGTTATTTCTTTGCTGTCTTTACTTACAATTTTTTTTGGGCTGTTGAAAATTTGAAATCTAGTTTGGTCTGCTTTTTGTGGTGCTGTTTTCCTTTGTGGTACTTACTTGATGTAAATATTTTCTTGTCTGTCTTACCATGCAGTTTGAGGGGAAGGGTGCTTATTGTCTGACATCTGACCTCAGCTATGTGATAACTTGGAGCTGGGGCTTAGTCAGATTTGAGTTAGCAATATGATTTTTGGTTTCTCAAAAAAGGCCTGAATGGGAAGGATTCAGATTCATTAAAGTGCAGTGCAGTAGCTGCTCATTGCTGTTGTTGTTTTAAACTTAGATTTGTGGGCGTTTAGTCATGTGGTTATTTCTTTGCTATCTTTACTTAGAATTGTTTTGGGCTGTTGAAAATTTGAATCCTAGTATAGTGTCATATATTGCTGCTCTTTCCTTTGCTGTCTTTACTTGCTGCAAATTTTGTCTTGTCTTGTCTGCGTTTCCTGCAGTTTGGCAGAGGAGTGCTAATTGACTGCGTCTGACCAGAACTACATGATAACTGGAGGTGGGGCTATATCAGATGTGAGGCAGCAAGTTGATTTTTGGTTTCTCAGCAGAGGCCAGAAGGAGAAGGATCAATATTCATTTCAGTGCAGTGCAGTAACTGCTCACTGCTATTTTTGTTTTAAACTTAGATTTGTGGGATTTTATTGGTACTGTTATTTCTTTGCTGTCTTTACTTAGAATAGATTTTGGGCTGTCGAAAATGCTAAAACCAAGTTTTGTGTGCATATAGTGATACTGTTTTCCTTTGCTGTCTTTACTTGCTGCAAATGTTGTCTTGTCTTTTCTTGTCTGGCTTGCCTTTCAGTTTTGGGAAGGGGTGCTAATTCTCTGACCTCTGACCTCAGCTACATGATAACTGGAGGTGTGGCTAAGTCAGATTTGACATAGCAAGTTGATTTTTGTTTTCTCAGAAGATGCCAGAAGTGGAAGGATCCAGATTCATTTTAGTGCAGTGCTGTAACTCCTCATTGCTGTTTTTGTTTTAAATTTAGATATGTGGGCTTTTAGTGATACTGTTATTTCATTGCTGTCTTTATTTAGAATTCTTTTTGGGCCATTGAAAATGTAAATCCTAGTATTGTGTTCTTTTAGTGGTGCTCTTTTCCTAGCTGTCTTTACTTGCTACAAATATTGACTTGTCTACCTTGCGCTGCAGTTTGGTGGAGGTACTTCTTGTCTGACATCTGCCTCAGCTTCATGATAACTGGAGGAGTGGCTAATTCAAATTTGAGGTAGCAAGTTCATTTTGGTATCTCAGAAGAGGCGAGAAAGGAAGGATCAGATTTATTTCAATGCATTGCATAATCTTCTCATTGCTGTTTTTGTTTTAAGTTTAGATTTGTGGGCTTTTAGTGGTACTGTTATTTTTGCTGCTTTTCCTTAGAATTGCTTTTGGGCTGCTGAAAATTAAAAACCTAGTGTGGTGTTCTTCTACTGGTGTTGTTTTCCTTTGATGTCTTTATATGCTGCAAATGTTGTCTTCTCTTGTCTTGTCTGTCTTGCTCTGCAGTTTGAGGAAGGGGTTCTCATTGACTGACCTCTGACCTGAGTTACCTGAAAACTTGAGGTGGGGATAAGTCAGATTTGAGGTAGCAGATTAATTTTTTAATTTTATTATTTTTTTTATTTTATTGAAATCTAGGATTACAAATACCTTTGAGCAGGAACTGCTCATTTTCAAAGGTTCCACGTCAAAGGAATGGGGGGTATACATACATACAAAGTTCAACATAATAATACATAGTTACACAATAAAAAGAAGTAAGAGACTGAGGCTTAGGGAATTCCAGTAATTCAAAATGAGCCAAATGTTAGGTAGCATGACATACCAGCCAATGGCAATCTTGGAATTAAGCACTACAGGTAAGAGGGAAGGGCGTATGCAGGCAGGAAGGCCATTGTTGGAGGGTGGAGGGTGAGGGTAAAAGCTCTAAAGTGGAGAGAGGGGAGGGATAAAAGTCTGGAAATGCCCAGGGGGAGGAAGGGGAGAGGGGGCAAGGGGGTAGGCAGGTAGAAGGGGGCAAGGTGGGAGAGGTAGCTGTCAAGACTGAAGTGGAGGGCAGTGAGCAGTGGGCCCCTGATTAGGTGAGGAAGTCACAACTACTTGAAATGAGATGAAGTCAGAGTTGTCTCTTAAAAGGGCCAAGAGCAGCATCAGTAAGAGTTTCTTTGTTGAGAGTATTGTACCACTGTGGTGCTCTGTGGGCAAAGGCCCTCTGGCCATGGTAGTCCAGCATCTGGGGACAAGGAAGGTTAGTTGTGAACTTCTAGTTTGCTGGGTGCTATGGTGGTCAATGAGGAGCTTTTCAATGCCCGGGGGCTTTTTTTAAGAAGATACCAGAAGGGGAGGGATACAAATTCATTTCATTACAGTGCAGTAACTGCTCATTGCTATTTTTGTTTAAACTTTGTTTTGATTGCTTTTTGTGTTTGTGTTATTTCTTTGATGTCTTTACTTCAAATTGTTTTTGAGCTGTAGAAAATTTAAAATCTAGTTTGGTGTGCTTGTAGTGGTGCTGCTTTCCTTTGTGGTTTGTATTTGATGCAAATGTTGTCTTGTCTTGTCTGTCTTATCCTGCAGTTTGGGGAAGTGTGCTAATTGTCTGATGTCTGACCTCAACTATGTGATACCTGGAGGTGGGGCTTAATCAGATTTGAGTTAGCAAGTTGATTTTTGATTTGTCAGAAAAAGCCAAAGGGAAGCATCAGATTCATTTCAGTGCAGTACAGTAGTGGTTTATTGCTTCTCTTGTTTTAAACTTAGATTTGTAATCTTTTAGTGGTTCTGTTATTTTTTGCTATTTTACTTATATTTGTTCTTGGGCTGTTGAACATTTTAAAACCTAATTTGATTTCCTTGTATTGGTGACGTTTTCCTTTACTGCCTTTACTTGCTGCAAATTTTGTCTTGCCTGTCTTGTATTGCAGTTTAGGGGAGGAGTGCTAATTGCATGACCTCTGCCTCAGCTATGTGATAATTGGAGGTGGTGTTAATTTGGATTTGAGCTAGCAAGTTGATTTTTGATTTCTCAGAAGAGGAAATAATGAGAAGGATCCAGATTCATTTCAGAGCAGTGCAGTAATTGCTCATTGCTGATTTTGTTTTAAACTTAGATGTGTGGAATTTTAGTGGTACTGTTACCTCTTTGCTGTCTTTACTTAGACATTTTTTATGGCTGCTGACAATTTGAAACCTATTTTATTGTGCTTCTAGTGGTGCTGTTTACCTTTGTTGTCTTTACATGCCGCAAATTGCGTCTTGGCTGTCTGGTCTGTCTTCCCCTAGAATTTGGAGGAAGGATACTATTTGTCTGACCTCGCACCTCATCTACATAATAACTAGAGGTGGGACTAAGTCAGATTTGAGTTATTAAGGTGATTTCTGGTTTCTCAGAAGAGGCCAGATGTTAAATATCCAGACTCATTTCAATGCTGTTATTTCTTTGCTGAAGCTACTTAGAATTATTTTTGGGCTGTTGAAAATTTAAGTCCTAGTTTGGTGTGTTTGTAGTGGTGCTATTTTCCTTTGGTGTCTTTACTTGATGCAAATTTTGTATTGTCTTGTCTGTCTTGTCCTGCAGTTTTTGGGAGGGGTGTTAATTATCTGACCTCTGACCTCAGCTATGTAATAACTGGAGTTGGGGCTAAGTCAGATTTGAGGTAGCAAGCAAATTTTTGGTTTCTCAGAAGAGGCCAGAAATGGAAAGAGTCAGATTCTTTTCAGTGCAGTAACTGCTCATTGCTGTTTTTGTTTTAAACTTAGATTTGTGGGCTTTTGGTGGTGATTTTATTTCTTTGCTGTCTTTACTTAGAATTGTTTTGGGGCTGTTGAAAATGTTAAAACCGAGTTTGGTTTCTGTGTAGTGTTGATGTTTTCCTTTGCTCTCTTTACTTGCTGCACATTTTGTCTTGTCTTGTCTGTCTTGTATTGCAGTTTAGGGGAGGAGTGCTAATTGTCAGACCTTGTCTCAGCTATGTGAAAATTGGAGGTGGGCTAATTCAGATTTGAGCTGGCAAGTTGATTTTTGGTTTCTCAGAGAGAAAAGAATGTGAAGGATCTAGATTCATTTCAGTGCAGTGCAGTAACTTCTCATTGCTGTTTTTGTTTTAAACTTTGATTTGTGGGATTTTAGTGGTACTGTTGCTTCTTTGCTGTCTTTACTTAGAATTGTTTTAGGGCTGTTGAAAATGTAAAAAGCTCTTTTGGTGTGCTTCTAGTGGTGCTGTGTACTTTTGTTGTTGTTACTTGCTGCAAATTTTGTCTTTGCTTGTCTGGTCTGTCTTGCCTACAGTTTGGAGGACGGTACTATTGGTCTGACCCAGACCTCAGCTACATAATAACTGGAGGAGGGGCTAAGTCAGATTCAAGGTATCAAGTTGATTTCTGGCTTCTCAGAAGAGGACATATGTTAAATATCCAGACTCATTTCCATGCAGTGCTTTAACTTCTCATTGCTGTTTTTGTTTTAAATTTACATTTGTGAGCTTTTAGTGGTGCTGTTACTTCTTTGCTACATCTACTTAGAATTATTTTGGTCTGTTGAAAATTTAAGACCAAGTTTGGTGTGCTTGCAGTGATGCTGTTTTCCTTTGGTGTCTTTACTTGATGCAAATTTTGTATTGTCTTGTCTGTCGTGTCCTGCAGTTTTTGGGAGAGCTGTTAATTATCTGACCTCTGACCACAGCTATGTAATAACTGGAGTTGGGGCTAAGTCAGATTTGAGGTAGCAAGCAAATTTTTGGTTTCTCAGAAGAGGCCAGAAATGGAAAGAGTCAGATTCTTTTCAGTGCAGTAACTGCTCATTGCTGTTTTTGTTTTAAACTTAGATTTGTGGGCTTTTGGTGGTGATTTTATTTCTTTGCTGTCTTTACTTAGAATTGTTTTGGGGCTGTTGAAAATATTAAAACCGAGTTTGGTTTCTGTGTAGTGTTGATGTTTTCCTTTGCTCTCTTTACTTGCTGCACTTTTGTCTTGTCTTGTCTGTCTTGTATTGCAGTTTAGGGAGGAGTGCTAATTGTCTGACCTTTGTCTCAGCTATGTGATAATTGGAGGTGGGGCTAATTCAGATTTGAGCTGGCAAGTTGATTTTTGGTTTCTCAGAAGAAAAAAGAATGTGAAGGATCTAGATTCATTTCAGTGCAGTGCAGTAACTTCTCATTGCTGTTTTGTTTTAAACTTTGATTTGTGGGATTTTAGTGTTACTGTTACTTCTTTGCTGTCTTTACTTAGAATTGTTTTAGGGCTGTTGAAAATGTAAAAGCTCTTTTGGTGTGCTTCTAGTGGTGCTGTGTACTTTTGTTGTTGTTACTTGCTGTAAATTTTGTCTTTGCTTGTCTGGTCTGTCTTGCCCTACAGTTTGGAGGAACAGTACTATTGGTCTGACCCCAGACCTCAGCTACATAATAACTGGAGGAGGGGCTAAGTCAGATTTAAGGTATCAAGTTGATTTCTGGCTTCTCAGAAGAGGACATATGTTAAATATCCAGACTCATTTCCATGCAGTGCTTTAACTTCTCATTGCTGTTTTGTTTTAAATTTACATTTGTGAGCTTTTAGTGGTGCTGTTACTTGTTTGCTACATCTACTTAGAATTATTTTGGTCTGTTGAAAATTTAAGACCAAGTTTGGTGTGATTGTAGTGATGCTGTTTTCCTTTGGTGTTTTTACTTGATGCAATATTTTCTTGTCTTCTCTGTCTTGCCCGCAGTTTTTGGGAGTGGTGTTAAATCTCTGACCTCTGACCTCATCTATGTGATAACTGGAGGTGGGGCTAAGTCAGATTTGAGGTACAAGTTGAATTCTGGTTTCTCAGCAGAGGCCAGAAATGTAAGATTTATATTAATTTCAGTGCAGTGCAGTAACTTCTCATTGCTGTTTTTGTTTAAAATTAGGTTTGTGGGCTTTTAGTGGTGCTTTTATTTCTATGTTGTCTTTATTTAGAATTGTTTTTGGACTGTTGAAAATGTTAAAACCTAGTTTTGTGTGCTTATAGTAATGCTGTTTTCCTTTGCTGTCTTTACTTGCTGCAAATGTTGTCTTGTCTTTTCTTGTCTGTCTTGCCTTTCAGTTTTGGGCAGGGGTGCTAATTCTCTGACCTCTGACCTCAGCTACATTATAACTGGAGGTGTGGCTAAGTCAGATTTGACATAGCAAGTTGATTTTTTTTTTCTCAGAAGAGGCCAGAAGCAGAAAGATCCAGATTCAGTTTAGTGCAGTGCTGTAACTCCTCACTGCTGTTTTTGTTTTAAATTTAAATAGGTGGGTTTTTAGTGATACTGTTATTTCATAGCTGTCTTTATTTAGAATTATTTTTGGGCCATTGAAAATGTAAATCCTAGTATTGTGTTCTTTTAATGGTGCTCTTTTTCTTAGCTCTCTTTACTTGCTACAAATATTGTCTTGTCCACCTTGCACTGCAGTTTGGTGGAGGAGTATTTATTGTCTGACATATGCCTCAGCTTCGTGATAACTAGAGGAGGTGCTAATTCAGATTTGAGATAGTGGGTTCTTTTTTGGTATCTCAGAAGAGGTGAGAAAAGGAAGGATCCAGATTTATTTCAATGCATTGCATAATCTTCTCATTGCTGTTTTTGTTTTAAGCTTAGATTTGTGGGCTTTTAGTGGTACTGTTATTTTTTGGCTGCTTTTCCAAAGAATTGTTTTTCAGCTGCTGAAAATTGAAAACCTAGTGTGGTGTTCTTCTACTGGTGCTGTTTTCCTTTGATGTCTTTATATGCTGCAAATGTTGTTTTGTCTTGTCTGTCTTGCTCTGCAGTTTGAGGCAGTGGTTCTCATTGACTGACCTCTGTCCTGAGTTACCTGATAACTTGAGGTGGGGCTAAGTCTGATTTGAGGTAGTAAATTAGTTTTTTAATTTTATTATTTTTTTTATTTTATTGAAATCTAGGATTACAAATACCTTTGAGCAGGAACTGCTCATTTTCAACGGTTCCACTTCAAAGGAATGGGGGGTATACATACATACAAAGTTCAACATAATAATACATACTTACACAATAAAAAAGTAAAAGACTGAGGCTTAGAATTCCAGTAATTCAAAATGAGCCAAATATTAGGTAGCATGACATACCAGCTAATGGCAATCTTGGAATTAAGCACTGCAGGTAAGAGGAAGGGGTATGCAGGCAGGAAGGCCATTGTTGGAGGGTGGATGGTGAGGGTAAGAGCTCTAAAGTGGAGGGAGTGGAGGGATAAAAGTCTGGAAATGTCCAGGGGGGAAAGGGAGAGGGGGCAAGGGGGTAGGCAGGTAGAAGGGGGCAAGGTGGGGAGAGGTAGCCGTCAAGACTGAAGTGGAGGACAGTGAGCAGTCGGCCCCTGATTAGGTGAGGAAGTCACAACAACTACTTGAAATGAGAAAAAGTCGGAGTTGTCTCTTAAAAAGGCCAAGAGCAGCAGCAGTAAGAGTTTCTTTGTTGAGAGTATTGTACCACTGTGGTGATCTGTGGGCAAAGGCCCAATGGCCCATGGTAGTCCGGCATCTGGGGACAAGGAAGGTTAGGTGTTGTGAACTTCTAGTTCGCTGGGTGCTGTGGTGGTCAATGAGGAGCTTTTCAATGCCTGGGGACTTTTTTAGAAGATGCCAGAAGGGAGGATACAAATTCATTTCAGTACAGTGCAGTAACTGCTCATTGCTATTTTGTTTAAACATTCATTTGATTGCTTTTCATGATAGTGTTATTTCTTTGATGTCTTTACTTCAAATTGTTTTGAGCTGTTGAAAATTTAAAATCTAGCTTGGTGTGCTTTAGTGGTGCTGCTTTGCTTTGTGGTTTGTATTTGATACAAATGTTGTCTTGTCTTGTCTTGTCTGACTTATCCTGCAGTTTGGGGAATTGTGCTAATTGTCTGACATCTGACCTCAACTATGTGATAACTGGTTGTGGGGCTTAGTCAGATTTGAGTTAGCAAGTTGATTTTTGGTTTGTCAGAAAAGGCCAGAAGTGGAAGGATCCAGATTCATTTCAGTGCAGTGCAGTAATGGCTTATTGCTTTTCTTGTTTTAAACTTAGATTTGTAATCTTTTAGTGGTTCTGTTATTTTTTTGCTATTTTTACTTATATTTGTTCTTGGGCTGTTGAACATTTTAAAACCTAATTTGATTTCCTTGTAGTGGTGACGTTTTTCTTTGCTGTCTTTACTTGCTGCAAATTTTGTCTTGTCTGTCTTGTATTGCAGTTTAGAGGAGAAGTGCTAATTATATGACCTCTGCCTCAGCTATGTGATAACTGGAGGTGGTGTTAATTTGGATTTGAACAAGCAAGTTGATTTTTGGTTTCTCATAAGAGGAAAGAATGAGAAGGATCCAGATTCATTTCAGAGCAGTGCAGTAACTGCTCATTACTGATTTTGTTTTAAACTTAGATTTGTGGAATTTTAGTGGTACTGTTACCTCTTTGCTGTCTTTACTTAGACATTTTTTATGGCTGCTGACAATTTAAAACCTATTTTGGTGTGCTTCTAGTGGTGCTGTTTACCTTTGTTGTCTTTACATGCCTCAAATTGTGTCTTGGCTGTCTGGTCTGTCTTCCCCTACAACAGTGCTCCCATATCTACAGGTATTCCGTATTTTGCGGGGATTTATATCAGAAAATGGGCTACAGGGAGGAAATCTAAATTTTTCTGAATCTACGGGGATTGTTGCTGGTGCTACAGGGGGAACAGAGGCACACTAAACTTGCCGTCGGAGACTCTCACAGAGAGTGAGACTCAACTCTGATTGGTGCCTCCCAACCTCACACGCTGTGATCATGCACTCCTGAGACTCCTGGGAGCCATGTGATCATGTGCTGGGAGGCACCCCTGATACGCTGTCATCGTAGAGCCACGCATGCCCCTCATGGCTAATAGGACTGCCAATACAGTGCCCCGATAGGCTAGCCTCTACTATAAGATCCAGATTTGTGGCGGCGTAGGTAACCACGGGAAGTTTAATTTGGGCGAGCTGTACAGGCGAGCAGCAGTCAGTGAGTCGTAGAGAGAGCGAGGCGCGATTGTGGACATTATATCGCCGCCCGGCGCTGGACAAGACAATCGTGTTTTTTGTGGGACTTCTAGTGCCAGCACTGCAGCAAGGAACAGCACAAGCAAAGGAGGAAATTCAGTGAGTACTATCCGGAGAGTCAGCGGGACCAACGGCAGCAGCCGTCAATAGAGTATCAATTTTTATTTCCACCACATATCATTTCCTTCCAGGATTTCTCATAATTTGCAGGGGGTGGTCAGAGACTAAGATAACTAAATGTTATTGACTCAAATATGTACTGAACCCTCAGAGCAAGGACAGTTTAAAAGCAGGGCTCCTGCTGTCCAGGTCATGTCTCTCTGTTATGTGACTAGTGAGATCAAGACAAAAAGCTTGCCTGGGTAATCCTCATTTAGAAAGGACCCCTTCCACCCAAAGACCCAGTCTGGTAAACTGCTGTAGTATTCCAACCAAATAGTCTCACCCATGGAAGAAAAACAGCATCCATTACAATGCTCAGTCCTCCCCCTACTACTTCAGTAGTTAATTTTTTAAATACATTTTTTATTTTAAAATGTACCTAGGATATAGCCAGCTAAGATGCAATGTCATGTTTTCAGTGAGATCCTGCTTCTATCCATTTGCAGAAGTAGGTGGACTTGAACAATGGGAGGTTAAGTAACATGCTGAAGGTCACAAAGGGAGTACTTGGCCCTTATTGGGTTTGAGCCTGTAACCCTTGTGCCAGTGACCTGGGTTTTGAAATAAGCCTGGGCCATCAGGAGCAGGTCGGGGGGTAGGTGGAATGAACATCCTGCTAGACGCTCTCTTCCTTGCATGGAGGTTAATAATAAATTGACTTGGGCATACAGGAAAACCTACAGGGTTTTCATCAAGGTTTTACAGGGAAAATACAGGAAAAATGAGGATCTGCTACAGGAAAATGCTTTGGCTGATCTGGGAGCACTGCCAACAATCTGGAGGAAGGATACTATTTGTCTGACCTCGCACATCATCTACATAATAACTGGAGGTGGGACTAAGTCAGATTTGAGGTATTAAGGTGATTTCTGGTTTCTCAGAAGAGGCCAGATGTTAAATATACAGACTTATTTCAATGCTGTTATTTCTTTGCTGAAGCTATTTAGAATTATTTTTGGGCAGTTGAAAATTTAAGTCCTAGTTTGTTGTGCTTTCAGTGGTGCTGTTTTCCTTTGGTGTCTTTACTTGATGCAAATTTTGTATTGTCTTGTCTGTCTGGTCCTGCAGGTTTTGGGAGGGGTGTTAATTATCTGACCTCTGACCTCAGCTACGTGATAACTGGAGTTGGGGCTAAGTCAAATTTGAGGCAGCAAGCTGATTTTTAGTTTCTCAGAAGAGGCCAGAAATGGAAAGATTCAGATTCATTTCAGTGCAGTAACTGCACATTGCTGTTTTTGTTTTAAACTTTGATTTGTGCACTTTTAGTGATGATTTCATTTCTTTGCTGTCTTTACTTAGAATTGTTTTGGGGCTGTTGAAAATGTTAAAACCGAGTTTGGTTTCCATGTAAGTGTTGATGTTTTCCTTTGCTGCCTTTACTTGCTGCACATTTTGTCTTGTCTTCTCTGTCTTGTATTGCAGTTTAGGGGAGGAGTGTTAATTGTCAGACCTTAGTCTCAGCTATGTGATAATTGGAGGTGGGGCTAATTCAGATTTGAGCTAGCAAGTTGATTTTTGGTTTCTCAGAAGAGAAAAGAATGTGAAGGATCTAGATTCATTTCAGTGCAGTGCAGTAACTTCTCATTGCTGTTTTTGTTTTAAACTTTGATTTGTGGGATTTTAGTGTTACTGTTACTTCTTTGCTGTTTTTACTTAGAATTGTTTTAGGGCTGTTGAAAATTTAAAAGCTCTTTCGGTGTGCTTCAAGTGGTGCTGTTTACTTTTATTATGTTTACTTGCTTCACACTTTGTCTTAGCTTGTCTGTTCTGTCTTGCCCTACAGTTTGGAGGAACGGTACTATTGGTCTTACTCAGCTTCATAATAACTGGAGGTGGGATTAAGTCTGATTCAAGGTATCAAGCTGATTTCTGGTTTCTCAGAAGAAGACATATGTTAAATATCCAGGCACATTTCAATGCATTGCTTTAACTTCTCATTGCTGTTTTTGTTTTAAATCGACATTTGTGAGCTTTTAGTGGTGCTGTTACTTCTTTGCTATATCTACTTGAATTATTTTGGTCTGTTGAAAATTTAAGACCTAGTTTGGTGTGCTTGTAGTGATGCTGTTTTCCTTTGGTGTCATTACTTGATGCACATTTTTTCTTGTCTTCTCTGTCTTGCCTTGCAGTTTTTTTGAGTGGTGTTAAATTTCTGACCTCTGACCTCATCTATGTGATAACTGGAGGTGGGGCTAAGTCAGATTTGAGGTAGCAAGTTGAATTTTGGTTTCTCAGAAGAGGCCCAAAATTTAAGGATTCAGATTATTTTCAGTGCAGTGCAGTAACTGCCCATTGCTGTTTTTGTTTAAACTGAGATTTGTGGGCTTTTAGTGATGCTTTTATTTCTATTCTGTCTTTACTTAGAATTGTTTTGGGGCTGTTTAAAATGTTAAAACCTAGTTTTGTGTGCTTGTAGTGATGCTATTTTGCTTTGCTGTCTTTACTTGCTGCAAATGTTGTCTTGTCTTGTCTGGTCTGTCTTGCCCTACTGTTTTGTGGAAGGGTGCTAATTGTTTGACTTCTGACCTCAGCTACATGATAACTGGGGTTGTGGCTAAGTCAGATTTAAGGTAGCAAGTTGATTTTTCATTTCTCAGAAGAGCCCAGAAGGGGAAGGATCACGATTCATTCCAGTGCAGTGCTGCAACTACTCGTTGCTGTTTTTGTTTTAAATTTAGATATGTGGGCTTTTAGTGATACTGTTATTTCATTACTGTCTTTATTTAGAATTCTCTTTGGGCCACTGAAAATTTAAATCCTAGTACGGTGTTCATTTAGTGGTGCTCTTTTGCTTTGCTGTCTTTACTTGCTACACATTTTGTCTTGACTTGTCTACCTTACACTGCAGTTTGAGGGAGGAGTACTTATTGTCTGACATCTGCCTCAGCTCCCTGAAAACTGGAGGAGGGCTAATTCAGATTTGAGGTAGCAAGTTGATTTTTGGTTTCTCAGAAGAGGCAAAAAGGGGAAGGATCCAGATTTATTTCAGTGCATTGCAGAATCTTCTCATTGCTGTTTTTGTTTTAAGCTTATATTTGTGGGCTTTTAGTGGTACTGTTATTTCCTTGCTGCTTTTCTTTAGAATTGTTTTTGGGCTGTTAAAGATTTAAAACATAGTTTGGTGTGCTTCTAGTGATGCTGTTTATCTTTGCTCTCTGTACTTGCTGCAAATTGTATCTTGTCTTGTCTGTCTTGCGCTTCAGTTTAGGGGAAGGGTGCTCTTTGTCTGACCTCTGACATCAGTTATGTTATAACTGGAGGTGAGACTAAGTCAGATTTGAGGTATCATGTTGTTTTTCGGTTTCTCAGAAGAGGCAAGAAGGGGAAGAATCCATATTTATTTCACTACAGTGCAGCAATTGCTCATTGCTGTTTTAGTTTTAATCTTAAAATTGTTGGCGTTTAGTGGTGCTGTTATTTCTTTCCTGTCTTTACTTAGAATTGATTTGGGCTGTTGAGAATTTAAAATAAAGTTTGGTGTGCTTGTAGTTGTGATGTTTTCCTTTGTGGTTTTTACTTTCTACAAATTGTGTCTTTTCTTGTCTGTCTTACTCTGCAGTTTGGAGGAAGGGTGCTAATTGTCTGACCTCTGACCTCAGCTGTGTGATAACTGGAGGTGGGGCTAAGTCAGACTTGAGGTAGCAAGTTGATTTTTGGTTTCTTAGAAAAAGCCAGTATGGTAAGGATCCAGATTTATTTCAGTGCAGTGCAGTGCAATAACTGCTCATTACTGCTTTTGCTAAAATTAAGATTTATGGACTTTCAGTAGTGCTGCTATTGCTATGCTGTTTTTAATTAGAATTGGTTTTGGGCAGTTGAAAGTGTTAAACCTACTTTGGTGTGCTTCTAGTGTTGCTGTTTTCCTTTGCTGTCTTTACTTGCTGCAAATTTTGTCTTGTCTATCTTGTATCGCTTTTCCTGGGGGGGACTATTTCTCTTACCTCTCACCTCAGCTACACAATAACTGGAGATGGGGCTAAGTCACATTTGTGGTAGCAAGTTGATTTTTGGTTTGTCAGCAGAGGCAAGAATGGAAGACATCCCTCATCAGTTTAATAAGGTGCAGTAACTGCTCATTGCTGTTTTTATTTTAAACTTTGATGTGTGTGCTTTTAGTGGTACTGTTATTTCTTTGTTGTCTTTATTTAGAATTGTTTTTGGGCTGTTGAGAATTTAAAATCTAGTTTGTTGTGCTTGTAGATGTGCTGTTTTAATTTATGGTCTTTACTTGCTGCAAATTTTTTCTTGTCTTGTTTTGTCTTACCCTACAGTTAGGGAGAAGGGTACTAATTGTCTGACCTCTGACCTCAGCTGTGTGATAACTGGAGGTGGGCTAAGTCAGATTTGAGGTGGGAAGTTGATTTTTGGTTTCTCAGAAAAGGCCAGAAGGCGAAGGATCCAGATTAATTTCAGTGCAGTGCTGTATCTGCTCATTGCTGTTTTTGTTTTAAACTTAGATTTGTGGACTTTTAGAGGTGATTTTATTTCTTTGCTGTCTTTACTTAGAATTGTTTTGGGGCTGTTGAAAATGTTAAAACATAGTTTGGTTTCCATGTAGTGTTGATGTTTTCCTTTGCTCTCTTTACTTGCTGCACATTTTGTCTTGTCTTCTCTGTCTTGCATTGCAGTTTAGAGGAGGAGTGCTTATTGTCAGACATTTGTCTCAACTATGTGATAATTGAAGGTGGGGCTGATTCAGATTTGAGCTGGAAAGTTGATTTTTGGTTTCTCAGAAGAGAAAAGAATCGGAAGGATTCAGATTCATTTCAGTGCAGTACAGTAACTGCTCATTGCTGTTTTTGTTTTAAACTTTGATTTGTGGGATTTTAGTGGTACTGTTACTTCTTTGCTGTCTTTACTTAGAATTGTTTTATGGCTGTTGAAAATTTAAAAGCTCTTTTATTGTGCTTCTAGTGGTGCTGTGTACTTTTGCTGTCTTTACTTGCTATAAATGTTGTGTTTGCTTGTCTGTTCTGTCTTGCCCTACAGTTTAGAGGGACGGTACAATTGGTCTGACCCCAGACGTCAGCTACATAATAACTGGAGGAGGGGCTAAGTCAGATTCAAGGTATCAAGTTGATTTCTGGTTTCTCAGAAGAGGACATATGTTAAAAATCCAGATTCATTTATATGCAGTGCTTTAACTTCTCATTTCTGTTTTTGTTTTAAATTTACATTTGTGTGCTTTTAGTGGTGTTGTTACTTCTTTACTATGTCTACTTGAATTATTTTGGTCTGTTTAGTTTGGTGTGCTTGTAGTGAAGCTGTTTTCCTTTAGTGTCTTTACTTGATGCACAGTTTTTCTTGTCTTCTCTGTCTTGTCCCCGCAGTTTTTGGGAGTGGTGTTAAATCTCTGCCCTCTGACCTAATCTATGTGATAACTGGAATTGGGGCTAAGTCAGATTTGAGGTAGTAAGTTGAATTTAGGTTTCTGAGCGGAGGCCAGAAATGGAAGGATTCAGATTAATTTCAGTGCAGTGCAGTAACTTCTCATTGCTGTTTTTGTTTAAACTTAGATTTGTGGGCTTTTAGTGGTGCTTTTATTTCTATGTTGTCTTTATTTAGAATTGTTTTTGGGCTGTTGAAAATGTTAAAACCTAGTTTTGTGTGCTTATAGTGATGATGTTTTCCTTTGCTGTCTTTACTTGCTGCAAATGTTGTCTTGTCTCTTCTTGTCTGTCTTGAATTTCAGTTTTGGGCAGGGTGCTAATTCTCTGACCTCTGACGTCAGGTACATTATAACTGGAGGTGTGGCTAAATCAGATTTGACATAGCAAGTTGATTTTTGTTCTCTCAGAAGAGACAAGAAGTGTAAGGATCCAGATTCAGTTTAGTGCAGTGCTGTAACTCCTCATTGCTGTTTTTGTTTTAAATGTAGATACGTGGGCTTTTAGTGATACTGTTATTTCATTACTGTCTTTATTTAGACTTCTTTTTGGGCCATTGAAAATGTAAATCCTAGTATTGTGTTCTTTTAATGGTGCTCTTTTCCTTAGCTCTCTTTACTTGCTACAAATAATGTCTTGTCTACCTTGCACTGCAGTTCGGCAGAGGAGTACTTATTGTCTGACATCTGCCTCAGCTTCGTGATAACTGGAGGAGGGGCTAATTCAGATTTGAGATTGCAAGTTCATTTTTGGTATCTCAGAAGAGGCAAGAAAAGGAAGGATCCAGATTTATTGAAATGCATTGCATAATCTTCTCATTGCTGTTTTTGTTTTAAGCTTAGATTTGTGTGCTTTTAGTGGTACTGTTATTTTTTTGCTGCTTTTCCGTAGAATTGTTTTTCAGCTGCTGAAAATTAAAAACCTAGTTTGGTGTTCTTCTACTGGTGCTGAATTCCTTTGATATCTTTATATGCTGCAAATGTTGTTTTGTCTTGTCTGTCTTGCTCTGCAGTTTGAGGGAGGGATTCTCATTGACTCACCTATGACATGAGTCACCTGATAACTTGAGGTAGGGCTTAGTCAGATTTGAGGTAGCAAATTAATTTTTTTATTTTATTTTTTTTTTATTTTATTTAAATCTAGGGTTACAAATACTTTTGAGCAGGAACTGCTCATTTACAAAGGTTCCACATCAAAGGAATGGGGAGGTATACATACATACAAAGTTCAACATAATAATACATAGTTACACAATAAAACGAATAAGAGACTGAGGCTTAGGGAATTCAGTAATTCAAAATAAGCCAAATGTTCTGTAGCCTGACATACCAACCAATAGCAATCTTGAAATAAGCACTTCAGGCAAGATGGAAGGAATGCAGACAGAAAGGCCATTGTCCGGGGTAGAGGGTGAGGTAAGATCTCTAAAGGGAGGAGGGAGGGATAAAAGTCAAGAAATGCTTAGGGAGGAAGGGAGAGGGCAAGGGGTAGGCAGGAGGAAGGGGGCAAGGTGGGGAGAGGTAGCTGTCAAGACTGAAGTGGAGGGCAGTAAGCAGTGGGCTCCTGGTTAGGCGAAGAAGTCACAATGACTACTTGAAATGACATGAAGTCAGAGGTGTCTCTTAAAAGGGCAAAGAGCAGCAGCAGTAAGAGTTTCTTTGTTGAGAGTATTGTACCACTGTGGTGCTCTGTGGGCAAAGGCCCTCTGGCCCATGGTAGTCCGGCATTTGGGGACAAGGAAGGTTAGTTGTTGTGAACTTCTAGTTCACTGGGTGCTGTGGTGGTCAATGAGGAGCTTTTCAATGTCTGGGGGCATTTTTTTTGAAGATGCCAGAAGGGGAGGGATACAAATTCATTTCATTACAGTGCAGTAACTGCACATTGATATTTTTTTTTAACTTTGATATGATTGCTTTTTGTGTTAGTGTTATTTCTTAGATGTCTTTACTTCAAATTGTTTTTGAGCTGTTGAAAATTTAAAATCTAGTTTGGTGTGCTTGTAGTGTTGCTGCTTTCCTTTGTGGTTTATATTTGAAGCAAATGTTGTCTTGTCTTGTCTGATTTATAGTGCAGTTTGGGGAAGTGTGCTAATTGTCTGATGTCTGACCTCAACTATGTGATAACTGGAGGTGGGGCTTAGTCAGATTTGAGTTAGCAAGTTGATTTTTGGTTTGACAGAAAAGGCCAGAAGGGGAAGCTTCCAGATTCATTTCAGTTCAGTGCAGTAATGGCTTATTGCTTTTCTTGTTTTAAACTTAGATTTGTAATCTTTTAGTGGTTTTGTTATTTCTTTGCTATTTTTACTTAGAATTGTTCTTGGGCTGTTAAACATTTTAAAACCTAATTTGATTTCCTTGTAGTGGTGATGTTTTCCTTTGCTGTCTTTTCTTGCTGCAAATTTTGTCTTGTCTTTCTTGTATTGCAGTTTAGTGGAGGAGTGCTAATTGTATGACCTCTGCCTCAGTTATGTGATTACTGGAGGTGGTGTTAATTTGGATTTGAACTTGCAAGTTGATTTTTGGATTCTCTGAAGAGGAAAGAATGAAAAGGATGCAGATTCATTTCAGATCAGTGCAGTTACTGCTGATTGTTGATTTTGTTTTAAACTTAGATTTGTGGAATTTTAGTGGTACTGTTACCTCTTTGCTGTCTTTACCTAGAATTTTTTTTATGGCTGCTGACAATTTAAAACCTATTTTGGTGTGCTTCTAGTGGTGCTGTTTACCTTTGTTGTCTTTACATGCAGCAACTTGTGTCTTGGCTGTCTGGTCTGTCTTCCCCTACAATCTGGAGGAAGGATACTATTTGTCTGACCTCGCACCTCATCTACATAATTACTGGAGGTTGGGACTAAGTCAGATTTGTGGTATTAAGGTGATTTCTGGTTTCTCAGAAGAGGCCAGATGTTAAATATACATACTTATTTCAATGCTGTTATTTCTTTGCTGAAGCTACTTAGAATTATTGTTGCGCTGTTGAAAATTTAAGTCCTAGTTTGGTGTGCTTGCAGTGATGCTGTTTTCCTTTGGTGTCTTTACTTGATGCAAATTTTGTATTGTCTTGTCTGTCTGGTCCTGCAGGTTTTGGGAGGGGTGTTAATTATCTGACCTCTGACCTCAGCTACGTGATAACTGGAGTTGGGGCTAAGTCAAATTTGAGGTGGCAAGCTGATTTTTGGCTTCTCAGAAGAGGCCAGAAATGGAAAGATTCAGATTCTTTTCAGTGCAGTAACTGCTCATTGCTGTTTTTGTTTTAAACTTTGATTTGTGTGCTTTTAGTGGTGATTTTATTTATTTGCTGTCTTTACTTAGAATTGTTTTGGGGCTGTTGAAAATGTTAAAACCGAGTTTGGTTTCCGTGTAGTGTTGATGTTTTCCTTTGCTGCCTTTACTTGCTGCACATTTTGTCTTGTCTTCTCTGTCTTGTATTGCGGTTTAGGGGAGGATTGCTAATTGTCAGACCTTTTTCTCAGCTATGTGATAATTGGAGGTGAGGCTAATTCAGATTTGAGCTAGCAAGTTGATTTTTGGTTTCTCAGAAGAGAAAAGAATGGGAAGGATCTAGATTCATTTCAGTGAAGTGCAGTAACTTCTCATTGCTGTTTTTGTTTTAAACTTTGATTTGTGGGATTTTAGTGGTACTGTTACTTCTTTGCTGTCTTTACTTATAATTGTTTTACAGCTGTTGAAAATGTAAAAGCTCTTTTGGTGTGCTTCAAGTGGTGCTGTTTACTTTTGTTATGTTTACTTGTTTCACACTTTGTCTTAGCTTTTCTGTTCTGTCTTACCTACAGTTTGGAGGAACGGTACTATTGGTCTGACCTCAGCTTCATAATAACTGGAGGTGGGATTAAGTCTGATTCGAGGTATCAAGCTGATTTCTGGTTTCTCAGAAGAAGACATATATTAAATATAAAAGCACATTTCATTGCATTGCTTTAACTTCTCATTGCTGTTTTTGCTTTAAATTTACATTTGTGAGCTTTTAGTGGTGCTGTTACTTCTTTGCTATATCTACTTGAATTATTTTGGTCTGTTGAAAATTTAAGACCTAGTTTGGTGTGCTTGTAGTGATGCTGTTTTCCTTTGGTGTCATTACTTGATGCACATTTTTTCTTGTCTTCTCTGTCTTGCCTTGCAGTTTTTGTGAGTGGTGTTAAATCTCTGACCTCTGACCTCATCTATGCGATTACTGGAGGTGGGGCTAAGTCAGATTTGCGGTAGCAAGTTGAATTTTGGTTTCTCAGCAGAGGCCCGAAATGGAAGGATTCAGATTAATTTCAGTGCAGTGCAGTAACTGCTCATTGCTGTTCTTGTTTAAACTGAGATTTTTGGGCTTTTAGTGGTGCTTTTATTTATATTCTGTCTTTACTTAGAATTGTTTTTGGGCTGTTTAAAATGTTAAAACCTAGTTTGGTGTGCTTGTAGTGATGCTATTTTGCTTTGCTGTCTTTACTTGCTGCAAATGTTGTCTTGTCTTGTCTGGTCTGTCTTGCCCTACTGTTTTGTGGAAGGGTGCTAATTGTTTGACTTCTAACCTCAGCTACATGATAACTGGGGTTGTGGCTAAGTCAGATTTAAGGTAGCAAGTTGATTTTTCATTTCTCAGAAGAGCCTAGAAGGGGAAGGATCACGATTCATTCCAGTGCAGTTCTGCAACTACTCATTGCTGTTTTTGTTTTAAATTTAGATATGTGGGCTTTTAGTGATACTGTTATTTCATTACTGTCTTTATTTAGAATTCTCTTTGGGCCACTGAAAATTTAAATCCTAGTAAGGTGTTCATTTAGTGCTGCACTTTTGCTTTGCTGTCTTTACTTGCTACACATTTTGTCTTGACTTATATACCTTACACTGCAGTTTGAGGGAGGAGTACTTATTATCTGACATCTGCCTCAGCTCCTTGAAAACTGGAGGAGGGCTAATTCAGATTTGAGGTAGCAAGTTGATTTTTGGTTTCTCAGAAGAGGCAAAAAGGGGAAGGATCCAGATTTATTTCAGTGCTTTGCTGAATCTTCTCATTGCTGTTTTTGTTTTAAGCTTATATTTGTGGGCTTTTAGTGGTACTGTTATTTCCTTGCTGCTTTTCTTTAGAATTGTTTTTGGGCTGTTAAAGATTTAAAACATAGTTTGGTGTGCTTCTAGTGATGCTGTTTTTCTTTGCTGTCTGTGCTTGCTGCAAATTGTGTCTTGTCTTATCTGTCTTGTGCTACAGTTTTGGGGAAGGGTGCTCTTTGTCTGACCTCTGACATCAGTTATGTTATAACTGGAGGTGAGACTAAGTCACATTTGAGGTATCATGTTGTTTTTTGGTTTCTCAGATGGGGCAAGACGGGGAAGAATCCATATTTATTTCACTACAGTGCAGCAATTGCTTATTGCTGTTTTAGTTTTAATCTTAAAATTGTTGGCGTTTAGTGGTGCTGTTATTTCTTTGCTGTCTTTACTTAGAATTGTTTTAGGCTGTTGAGAATTTAAAATCAAGTTTGGTGTGCTTGTAGTTGTGATGTTTTCCTTTGTGGTTTTTACTTTCTACAAATTGTGTCTTGTCTGTCTTACACTGCAGTTTGGAGGAAGGGTGCTAATTGTCTGACCTCTGACCTCAGCTGTGTGATAACTGGAGGTGGGGCTAAGTCAGACTTGAGGTAGCAAGTTGATTTTTGGTTTCATAGAAAAAGCCAGTATGGTAAGGATCCAGATTTATTTCAGTGCAGTGCAGTGCAATAACTGCTCATTACTGCTTTTGTTAAAATTAAGATTTGTGGACTTTCAGTAGTGCTGCTATTGCTATGCTGTTTTTAATTAGAATTGTTTTTGGGCAATTGAAAATTTTAAACCTACTTTGGTGTGCTTCTAGTGTTGCTGCTTTCCTTTGCTGTCTTTACTTGCTGCAAATTTTGTCTTGTCTATCATGTATCACTTTTTCCTGTGGGGGGCTATTTCTCTGACCTCTCACCTCAGCTACACGATAACTGGAGGTGGGGCTAAGTCACATTTGTAGTAGTAAGTTGATTTTTGGTTTGTCAGCAGAGGCAAGAATGGAAGGCATCCCTCATCAGTTTAATAAGGTGCAGTAACTGCTCATTGCTGTTTTTATTTTAAACTTACATGTGTGTGCTTTTAGTGGTACTGTTATTTCTTTGCTGTATTTACTTAGAATTTTTTTTGGGCTGTTGAGAATTTAAAATCTAGTTTGTTTTGCTTGTAGATGTGCTGTTTTAATTTATGGTCTTTACTTGCTGCAAATTTTTTCTTGTCTTGTTTTGTCTTAACCTGCAGTTAGGGAGAAGGGTACTAATTGTCTGACCTCTGACCTCAGCTATGTGATAACTGTAGGTGGGCTACGTCAGATTTGAGGTAGGAAGTTGATTTTTGGTTTCTCAGAAAAGGCCGGAAGATGAAGGATCCAGATTAATTTCAGTGCAGTGCAGTATCTGCTCATTGCTGTTTTTGTTTAAATTTAGATATGTGAGCTTTTAGTGGTGCTGTTATTTCTTTGCTGTATGTAGTTCAATTTGTTTTTATGCTTTTGATAATTTATGACATAGTTTGGTGTGCTTGTAGTAGTGCTGTTTTCCTTTACTGTCTTTATTCGTTGCAAATTTTATCTTGTATTGTCTGTCTTTCATTGCTGTTTTGGGGAGGGGTGCTATTTCTCTGACCTCTGACCTCTGCTATGTGATAACTGGAGGTGGGGCTAAGTCAGATTCGAGGTAGGAAGTTGATTTTTGGTTTCTCCGAAAAGGGCAGAAGGGGAAGGATCCAGATTCATTTCAGTGCAGTGCAGTAATTGCTCATTACTGTATTTGTTTTAAACTTAGATTTGTGTGCTTTCCGTGTTACTGTTATTTCTTTGCTATCTTTACTTGGAATTGTTTTGGGGCTTTTGAAAATTTAAAACTTAGTTTGGTGTACTTGCAGTAGTGCTGTTTTCCTTTGTTGTCTTTACTTGCTGCAAATTTTGTCATGTCTTGTCTGTCTTGCTCTGCAGTTTGGGGGAGTGGTGATAATTGTTTGACCTCTGACCTCAGCTACATGATGCCTGGAGGTGCTGCTTAGTCAGATTTGAGGTAGCAAGCTGATTTTAATTTTTTTCAGAAGATGCCAGAAGTGGGAGGATCCAGATTAATTTCAGTTCAGTACAGCAACTGCTCATTGCTGTTTTTGTTTTAAACTTAGATTTTGGGGCTTTATTGGTACTGTTACTTCATTACTGTCTTTACTTAGAATTGCATTTGTGCTGTTGGAAATTTAAAACCTAGTTTGGTGTGTTTGTAGTGGTGCTGTTTCCTTTTCCTGTCTTTTCATTGATGCAAATGTTGTCTTGTCTTGTCTATCTTGCACTGCAGGTTTGGGGAAGTGTGCTCATTTTCTGACCTCTGTCTCAGCTGCAAAATAACTTTAGGTAGGGTAATTTGGATTTTAGGTAGCAAGTTGATTTTTGGTTTCTCAGAAAAGGCCAGAAGGGTAAGGATCCAGATTAATTTCAGTGCAGTGCAGCAACTGCTCATTGCTGTTTTGGTTTTAAACTTAGATTTGTGTGCTTTTAGTGATACAGTTATT
This sequence comes from Neoceratodus forsteri, assembly GCA_016271365.2. Classification (NCBI taxonomy): domain Eukaryota; kingdom Metazoa; phylum Chordata; order Ceratodontiformes; family Ceratodontidae; genus Neoceratodus; species Neoceratodus forsteri. The sequence continues at coordinate 802,706,764 of CM057454.1, forward strand.
TCTTTGCTGTCTTTACTCAGAATTGTTTTTGGTCTGTTGAAAATGTAAAACTGAGTTTGGTGTGCTTCTAGTGCTGCTGTTTTCCTTTGCTGTCTTTACTTGCTGTAAATTTTGTCTTGCCTTGTCTGATCTGTCTTGCTCTTCACTTTGAGGGAATAATGCAAATTGTCTGACCTCTGATTTTAGCTTTGTGATAAATGGAGGTGGGGCTAAGTCAGATTTGATGTAGTAAGTTGATTTTTTTTGTTTCTAGGAAGAGGCCAGAAGGGGAAGGATCTAAACTGATTTCAGTACAGTGCTGTAACTGCTCATTGCTGTTTTTGTTTTAAACTTAAAATTGTGAGCTTTTAGTGCTGCTGTTATTTCTTTGCTGTCTTAACTTAGAATTGTTTTGGGGCTGTTGAAAATGTAATACCTAGGTTAATTTAATGTAGAGGATCCCCTGACTGGGAGCGACCACAATACTGTCTGGTTTCAAATAAGCATGAGGGAAGGGGGTGAGATATCTAGGACACTGGCAGTGGACTTCAGGGGGCAGACTTTGTGGGCATGGGAAATATTCTCAAGGATCACTTGAAGGGGATTACATCAATGACAATGTGGAAAAGAGATGGGAGGTCATAAAATGTGGACTTCATGAGGCAGTCAGGACCTGCGCTGAGGTGAAACATAAGGGAGCAAGGTCACATAAACCATGTTGGTGATCCAGTGAGGTTCAGGTAGCAGTCAGAGAAAAGAAGGCGGCCTTCAAAAATTATAAAACAACAAGAGGGGATAGGGATAAGGAAATGTACCATCTTGCAACTAGAAAAGTCACCCGGATGGTGAGGGGCAAAGTCCAGTAAAGAGCAGCAGCTGGCACAGGGGATACATGGAGGGGAAAAGGGTTCTTCTGGTACATTGGGGAGTGGAGAAAAACTAAGGGCCATCTCAGCAGATTGAGATCAGAAGGCGGATGGGTGGAAGAGGCGAGGGACCAGGCAGAGGTATTAAATGAGTACTTCACCTCTGTGTTCACTAGGGAGGGATGGGATATCTAAAAGCAAGGCATGACAGGGATAGAAGTGGCAGTGAGGTGGGATCAGGGAGCAACAGAAATGGAGCAAGAGAGAGGAGGAGGTACCCCAGGGGTGTCACATCAGGATAAGGATAAAAAGGCCAGTAAGGTGGAGGGGATGGATGATGCTATCTCCACCAAAAGGGTGTGGATAGCCCTCAAGGCCCTAAAGAAAGACAAATCTCCTTGGCTGGATGGCATTCATCCGAGAGTACTGTGGGAATTGCTGGACATACTGGCTGCACCCCTGGAGGATCTCTTCAACGGGTCACTTGAGACAGGGAGGGTACCAAGGGATTGGCTAGAGGTACATGTGGTGCCAATCCATAAAGGGGGTCGAGAGAAGTACCAGGTAACTATAGACCCATCAGTTTGACTCATGGTGGTGGGAACATTAATGGAGAGTATCTCAAAGGAACAATTGGGGTGTACTTGGAGGAGGTGGGAGGTCTGGATAGTCGGCAACATGGGTTTGTGCCAGGTAGATCATGTCAAACCAATCTTGTGGAGTTCTATGAATGGGTAACATCAGAACTGGACAGGGGAAATCCTGTGGATGTATTATTCTTGGACTTCAGCAAGGTGTTTGACTCTGTCCCCCATAATGGTCTGGTAGAGAAACTGATGGGGTTGGGAGTAGGCCCTTTGATGATCAGATGGATTGAAAACTGGCTAGCTGGATGCACCCAGAGAGTAGTGGTCGGTGGGGAGCTCTCAAACCCTAGAGAGGTCGGTAGTGGGGTGCCACAGGGCTCAGTCCTGGGTCGATCCTGTTTAATGCATACATATCCAGACATCAGGGAGGGGTATAGGGTGTGAAATAGAGTCTCTTAGCTGATGACTCCAAGATGGGAGCAGTAGTTGAGGGAAGAGGAGGTTGGCCCTGCAAGGGACCTGGACACCCTGGAAAGCTGGGCTCACACATGGAAATTACATTTCAATATCACCAAGTGCAAGGTGTTACATCTTGGATGGGGAAACCCTAAACACAGGTACACCCTGGGATGAGTGGTGCTGGAGGCCTCAATAGGGACAAAAGACCTAGGGGTCATGGTGGATGCATGTATGAATAATTCTGAGCAGTGCAGGACAGTGGCTAGCAAGGCAAACAGGATGTTGGGATGCATCGTAAGGGGGATTACCTCTAGGAGCAGGGAAGTGATTCTGCCACTGTACAATGGACTGGTTAGACCACACCTTGAGTACTGTGTACAGTACTGGAGACCACACTTGAAGAGGGACATACAGCTCCTGGATAGGGTACAGAGGAGGGCAACTAAGATGATATGAGGACTAGGGGATTTGACGTATGAGGACAGACTTGAGAAGCTCTGCCTGTTTTCATTGGAGGACAGGAGATATGGGGGGACATGATTGAGGTCTTTAAGTAACTCAAGGGAATAGAGTAAACATGGAGGGGATCTTTAGACTAAAGCAGGGAGGTATCACCAGAGGGCATGGTTTGAAGTTGGAAGGTGGAAGGGTGAGAGGGGGAAGAGGAGGAGGTTTTTGATTGAGAGGGTGGTGGACCCTTGGAATGTACTGCCTGGTGAGCTGGTTCAGAGATCCACAGTGGAGGGCTTCAAGAGAGGGTTGGACAGACACAGAAAGTGGATGTATCAGATGATGGCCTGGCCCAGGGGGGTGGGGATGGATGATAGGGGTTTCTGGAACACAAAGGGAGGAGGGCCTCAGCACCCAACTAGAGATCTGAGGTTCGAGCAGACTCGATACACCATAAGGCCTAATCTGCTGGCAATTAGTATGTTAGTAATGTGCTTGTTGTAGTGCTGTTTTCTTTTGGTGTCTTTACTTGCTGCACATTTAGTCTTGTCTTGTCTGTCTTGCCCTGCAGTTTGAGGGGGGTGCTAATTGTCTGATCTCTGATCTCATCTACTTGATAAGTCAGATTTGAGGTAGCAAGTTGATTTTTGGTTTCTCAGAAGAGGCCAGAATCTACAATGTCAAACAGCAGTTCTCCAGGAAATGCACCTCTTAGCATCGTAAAATCTTCTTTTCCGGTGCCAACTGGTGGGGCAAAGCTTTGCATTGGGGGACTCTACTAATCAACAGGGGGTAGCCATCCTTATTTTCCAGGGAGTAAATTTACAGTTACTTAAGGCTATTGAAGACCCTAAAGGATGGTATTGTTTGTTGCACAGTATTTTGGACTATGCAGAGCTACTTCTAGGAAGTTTCTATTGCCCAAATGTCCTGGAGTCAGAGTTTTTTTCTGGACTGGTCAATTTACTGCCCCCATTTGTGTGCCTCCCCTTGATTATAGCTGGGGATTAGAATGCCACACTCACCTTCAACCTGGACAGGTCAAGTGGTCTGCATTGCCAGACCTTCCCCTACCCAACAGGCCCTACAGAAACTCTTAACTATGGGAGGCCTCTGCAATTCATGGAGAGCAGTTATGCTGACAGAACTGTAGTATTATAGTAAATACACCTTCTATTCCCCAGTTCACAAGTCTCTCTCTCTTTCAGATTGATTATTTTCCGGTCAGCAGTGAAACCCTACTGGCTGTGTCAGATGCTGGAATAGCCCCGAGGGTGTTCTCAGATCACTCAATGTTGTGGCTTACATGCAACTGTTGCCTGAATATCAAGAAAGATAAAGTCTGGAAACTAAACACCCAGATAGCTAAATGACCCCTGGGTTTTGGATAAAATGCAGTCACTGATTAGAAATTTCTGGCAGTCTAACTTGGGATCCATCCCAGCTAGAAATAAAATCTGGGGGGCCCTCAAGTGTGTACTCAGAGGGGAGTGTATATGAATTGCATTCACTAGAAAAAGAAGAGAGGCCTCCGCTTCTTATTAGCACAGTTTGAGGCACTAGAAAATAACTGAACTCTAGAGGCCTCAGAAAGAAACCTGCTGTTTGGGGAGGGAGCTAATTGACTGACTTCTGACCTCAGCTAGGTGATAACTGGAGGTGGGGCTAAGTCAGATTTGAGGTAGCAAGTTGATTTTTGGTTTCTCAGAAGAGTCCTGAAGGGGAAGGATCCATATTCATTTCAGTGCAGTAACTGACCATTGCTGTTTTTGTTTTAAACTTAGATTTGTGGGCTTTTATTGGTACTATTATTTCTTTGCTGTCTTTACTTAGAATTGTGTTTGGGCTGTTGAAAATGTAAAATCTAGCTGGTGTGCTTGTAGTTCTGCTGTTTTCCTTTGTGGTCTTTACTTGCTGCAAATTTTATCTTGTCTTGTCAGTCTTGCCATGCAGTTTGGGGAAGGCTGCTAATTGTCTGACCTCAGCTATATGGGCTTTTAGTGGTGCTTTTAATTTCTTTGCTCTGTATAGTTTCAATTATTTTGGGCTGTTGAACATTTAAGACCTAGTTTGATGTGCTTGTAGTGGTGCTGTTTTGCTTTGCTGTCTTTACTTGCTGCAAATTTTGTCTTGTCTTTCTGTCTTACATTGCAGTTTGGATAAGGGTGCTAATTCTCTGATCTCTGCTATGTGATAACTGGAGGTGGGGCTAAGTCAGATTTGTGGTTGCAAGTTGATTTTTTTTCTCAGAAGAGGCCATAAATGGAAGGATACAAATAAATTTCAGTGCATTGTAGTAGCTGCTCATTGCTGCTGTAGTTTTAAACTTAGATTGGTGGAGCTTTTTAGTGGTGTTGTTATTTCTTTGCTGTCTTTATTTGAATTGTTTTTGGGGTGTTGAAAATTTTAAAACCTTGTGTGGTGTGTTTGTAGTGGTCCTGTTTTCCTTTGCTGTCTTTACTTGCTGCCAATTTTGTCTTGTCTTGTCTGTCTTGCCATGCGGTTTGAGGGAGGTGTGCTAATTAACTGACCTCTGACCTTAGCTATGTTATAACTGGAGGTGGGGCAACGTCAGATTTGAGGTAGTAAGATGATTTTTCATTTCTCAGAACAGGTTAGATAGGGAAGGATCCAGATTAATTTCAATGCAGTGCAGTGCAGTAACTGTTCATTCCTGTTTTGTTTTAAACTTAGATTTGTGGGCTTTTAGTGATGGTTTTATTTCTTTGCTGTCTTCACTTACAATTGTTTTGGGCTGTTAATAATTTAAATCCTAGTTTAGTGTACTTGTAGTGGTGCTGGTTTCCTTTGCTGTCTTTTTCTTGCAGCAGATTTTAGCCCTCTACCTCCCTGCCCCCACTCTTAATTATATACCCTGTTAAATCTGATTGACAGGAGCTAAACCCTAGAATAGCAGGGGTTGTGGGATAGGAGTTGCATAAGGGGAGAATTACCCACCCTGACACAACAAGTGTTTTTACTCATTGTTTTGTTTGTTTTCCTTCTTAAAAATAGTATCTGTGCATCAGTGCCAGGATTTTCAGGACAGTAAATTGATAAAGAGGTAGCTACAATGAGAGCTTCAGTAACAGACAAGTACTGGAATAGCACTACAAGTGCATTATAATGTGGGGAATGATGCAATGGAGTGCAGTGGATGTGGGGCAGCCATATTCAGGCAGACCTTCTGGACGCTGAGGTGCTGCCCTATCTGCAGTCATCTCTCTGGACTGTGGGATGAGGAAGCCAGACTCAGAGTGGAAGTAAACTGTGACAGGAGTACCATTGCCCCTATCAAGTGACCACCCAGTCCAATGCTGCTGCCTCAAAGAATTCTAAGAATGAGGAGCACTTGGATGATGGTGGGCTCAGGGATGGTTTGAGCGGTCAGGCAGAGGCACATCCCAAATCCTATTCCACTCCAGAACTTACATGCCACACTGGCAGATGGGGACAACCAAACAGAGGTACCCAGTGAAGTGGAAAGGAAGGATGTGGAGGTCAACCAAGGAGGTGACCTCAGTGGGGAGAGCAGTGGACCCCAGAGGAGGAGGAGAAGAAAGTGAATCCTGGTGGGGGACTCTATTGTAAGAGGAATCCAGCTAGGAACACAGGAGGGTGAGGAGAAGGAAGTGAGGTGCCTACCAGGTGCCACAACATGGAGGGTTGGGAGGAAGATCCTGGGGTCAATGGAAAGGCAAGATGGGAGGGTGAGCTGGATGTCATTATCCACCAAGGTACTAATGACCTGGCAAACGGGGAGCCTAAGAAAGTTCAGGAAGAGTTTAGGAAATTGTGGCAGGGTGTCAAGCAAGTAGCAACTTCTGCCACCTTCTGCCATCTTCTCAGAAGTACTACATGTGAGAGGCATGGGAGAGAGCAGGGGAGCATGCACCAGGAACTTTAACTCATGGTTGAAGAACTGATGTGAGGAAGGGTTTGGATTCATTGGTGATTGGGGACCTACTTGGAGAGATGGGGGCTTGATCCACTCTGATGGGCTGCTTCCATCCTGAAGGGGAATCCAAACACTTAATGATAAGTTTAAATGCTACATGAACAAGCACTTAAACTAGCCAAGGGGGTGGCAGGCCAGCAAGGAGGCTACCTCATTGTCCATCTCCCTCAGCTATCAGTGGAATCAGTGAACAGGAGGAGTGGATATCTCTATAAAGCAATGTACAAAAGATGGAGAAAAGCACCCTAGGCATGGATAGGCATAGATAGGAAGAAAGGGGGCAACATTCAACAGATTGGCAGACAGCAGGGAGAACCAGGGATAAAAGACAGCCAGGAAGGGGGCTGGAGTAAAACAGCTAAACAGTCCAGCGAGTTCAAATCATGGAAAGCCATGTGTGCCAATGCCAGGTGCCTAAGAAACAATATGGAAGATCTGGAGGCTGCCATAGTGCAGTCAGACCTAGACAATGTGGCCATCACAGAGACCTGGTGTAATGATAACCACAACTGGGAGAAGTCATAACTGGCTACAACATATTCAAAAGAGACAGGGCATGCAGGAAGGGAGGAGGAGTGACACTCTATGTGAAAGATGGCATAAAGGCCACAGAGATCCAGGAGGAACAAAATGGGTCACAGATACTATGGGCTAAGCTGGAAAGGAAGATGGGGCCAGCCATCCACACAGAAGTGGTCTATAGACCACCAGTCCAAGAAGAAGAAACAGCTAGGGAGCTAATGTTAGCCATCCAAAGGATGGCAGACAAGGGTGAGGTAGTGCTGGTTGGAGACTTCAGTATTCCAGATGTGGACTGGAGCCTCCCAGCAGCAGCATCAACCAAGAGCAGATTTATCCTGGACTCCCTTCAAGGTGCCTTCCTCTAGCCACTGGTCATGGTACCAACTTGGTAGAATGCAATACCTCATGCTCTCAAATGGGAACAGTGTGATGGGGTAACAGTGGGAGGAGCACCTGGGGAACAGTGACCACTGGTCACAGTGGTTTGAAATCACAGAAGAAGCAAAACCAAACCGCACAAAAAGATGAATCCTGGATTTTGAGGGGGCAGACTTTGGTAAAATGGGGAGATACTTGAAAGAGGCATTACAGGAATGGGGAGAGAATCAGAGGTTGAGGAACAGTGGACGATATTTAAAACAGGGATTACAAGAGAAACAGAATTATGCATTAAGCAGGTTAGCAAGGGGGAAAGGAAGAGGAGGCCATTATGGTTTTCCAAGGAGGTAGTGGAGAATGTGAAAGCCAAAAAGATTGCATTCAGGCAATACAAAAAGATGCAGGCAGAAGGGGAAAGGGAGAAGTACCAGGAGAAGCAAAGTGAGGCAGAGGTCAGTAAGGAAGCCAAAGCTCAGACAGAAGAGGCGTTGCAAAATCAGTGAGGTAGAGGGAACAAAACCTTTTAAAGGTACATAAGTAGAAAAAGAAGGGCAAGGGAGGGACTGAAGGGGAAGATGGGAGCCTCATAGAGGATGACAACAGTAAAGCTGACATACTGAACAGATATTTCTGCTAAGTCTTTACTGAGGAAGAGGAGGGTAATGGGCTGGAAGGGAGTACAAGGGTGGGAATGGTGCAGAAATGGACACAAGCCCCTTTACACAGGAAAGAGTCATAAAGGAACCAGAAGAGAAAGTCGATAAAGCAATGGAGCCAGATGGGGTGTACCCAGGGTCCTAAAGAAACTAAGAGAGATGGTGGCTGAAACTCTGGCAATCCTGTTTAGCCAATCACTGGAAACAGGGGATGTACCCAAAGACTGGAGGACAGCAGATGTAGTCCCCTTATACAAAAGCAGGAACAAAGAGGAAGTGAGGAACTACAGACCAGTCAGTCTGACCTTGGTAGTGGGGAAGATCATGGAAACACTACTGAAGGAGTGATTGGTGGAACACTTGGTTGCCAATGGACTACAGGACCCAAGTCAGCATGGTTTCATTGGGGGAGGTCATGCCAGACCAACCTCATTGAATGTTTCGACTGGGTGACAAGGGAGGTGGATCAGGGGAGGGCAGTGGATATAGCCTATCTGGGCTTCAGAAAGTCATTTGATACTGTGCCACATAGAAGGCTATTAAACAAACTGGAGAATATGGGAGTGGGCAGGGCAGAAGTGCAGTGCTCAGGTAATTGGCAGGGTGGTAGGACACAGAGGGTGGTGGTAAATGGCTATCACTCCATAGAGGGAAGAGTGACCATTGGGGTACCACAGAGATCAGTGCTGGGACTGGTCCTATTCAATGTCTTCATCAGTGACATTGCACAGGACCAAGAAGGCAGAATTTCCCTGTTCACTGATGACACAAAGCTCTGTAACAGAGTGGACATGCCAGAGGGTGAAGACAGAATGAGGAGGAACCTGCAGAATCATGAAGAATGGTCAAGGGTTTGGCAGTTGAAATTCAATGCAAAAAAGTGGAAGATAATGCATATGAGGCACAAACACCCGGGATCAACACATCAGTTCGGAGGTGAGCATACAGCATGCACCAAGCAGGAAAGGGACCTTGGGGTTATCATCTCTGATGACCCCAAAATAGGTAAAGCAAATAGGATGTTGGGATGCATAGGCAGGGGCATCACTAGCAGGAAAAGGAGTGGTAATTCCATTATACAAGACACAAGTGAGGCCCCACCTGGAGTACAGTATACAGTTCTAGAGACCTTACCTATGTAAGGACATAGACAGGATAGATAAGGTTCAGAGGAGGGCAACAAAGCTAGTACAGGAATTACATCACAAGTCCTATGAGAACAGGCTGAAGGACTTGAATATGTGCTCCCTGGAGGAAAGGAGTGAGAGTGGGGATGTGATAGAGACATACAAGTACCTTACAGGGAGAAACGGGGTGCAGGAATACACTATTTTGAAGCAAAAAACATGTTCCAGGACTGGAGGACATGGGATGAAGTTGGAGGGAGGGCAATTCAGAGGAAATGTGCTGAAGAATTTCTTCACAGAAAGGGTGGTGGACAAGTGGAATACCCTGCCAGAGGAAGTCGTGAGGGCTGAAACAAACACAGGATTTAAGGATGCATTGGATAGACATAAGGGAACTCTGGAGTCAGGGGTCCAGGGCAACAGATTTCTAGAAAAACATAAAGTGAACTTACAAGCTCAACTGGGCAGACTGGGTGGGCCATAGGCCCTTATTTGCTGATAGTGTCGATGTATCTATGTGTCTATGCAAGCTTTTTCATAGGGTACAGCTCTGTATCTAAGAGCTGTGGTGGTTCTGACACCATGCATGATAGAAATTCAAAATAATGGGTAGAATAATGGTGAGCCAATTAAATATAACCACTTGGAATGTTAATGGATGGAAAAATGCTGTAAAATGGAAAAAGGGTGCTTAAGAAATTAAAATCTAACATTGTGTTAATGCGAGATACCCATATGGGGCTGAGATAATTTGAAAAAAACAAGTGGTGCTTGGGGGGTACCTGGGTGTCAGCCTGTTTAATACCAAAGAAGGAAAGCAGCCATTGTGATACCCAAAGGTTTTGAGAGGTGTCTTGTCAACAGCTATGCTGATCCAAATGGGAGGTAAATGCTGGTGCAGCTGGCCCTCACATCAGTCAAAGTATTTCAGTAGGTTCAATCTGTGGGTCTTAAATTGAAGACCCAGGCTTTCACCAAAAAACTTTGATAGATTTGGCACAATTTCAGGGACCCTGGGTCTTGGGCAGAGACTTCAGCTGTCTCAGCAACATAATACTGGATAGATCTAATCCAGCCCTTGCACCAGTAATTCAGAATGCAAGATCACTGGGTGAGGTGGAGTCAGACTACTCCCTCGTTGACATCTGGAGACACTGTAACCCCTCTGAGAAGGAATACAGCTTTGTCTCACACTCCCATCACTCATATGATTGATTTGATAGATTTCTGGTCTCCTCCTTTTTAGTCACAAATTTAATCTGATAGAATATGCACCCATAGTAATAGATCAAAGCCCCCTCACAATGTACCTGCAAGGGGGAATACAGAGTCCACCCTTGAGACCCTGGTGGCTTGACCCCCTTCTATTAAATGGTAACAATTATATAAGCTACATCACCATGGCCATCTCTGGTTATCTTGCCCTAAATACAGAAAGGGCCAACTCCCATTTACTGTACCTTGCTAGGAGATCTTGCAGGGCTACATCAGGGGCAACCAATCTCATATGCTTCATATAAAAGGATGGTTGAAGTAGGAGATATTGCAAAATTAGAACTTGAACTTCAAGAATGTGAAAAGGACCATATGCTTTAAACTTCCCCTTCACTATACCAGGTGATTTAAAACTTAAAATGGAGATACAACACTCTTAATGGTATTAACCTGGAGGACTATATTATTTAGTCAGATTGGTCTGTACTTCAGTGGGGACAAAGGTGGCAAATTCCTTGCATAGCAAATTAAAAAGAAGTAGGGAGACTACATGGTGAAGGGAATAAGAACTTCAAGGGGTGACTTGACCACAAACAGAGAATCAATTGGTCAGTTCTTTCAGACTTTATAATAACCTATGCACCTCAGAGGCATCTCCTTAAGAGGCCAAATACAATCCTTCTACATAAATCTCAACTAACTCCTGCCTCCCAAAGCCTCCCAACAACTTGATCAACTGTTGAATAAGGAAGAGCTTATAAAAGCAATTCAGAACCTGAAGGGTGGGTGGGAGTCCCAGGGCCAGATGGCCTTTCTATACATTTCAATAAGACTTTTGCCTCTCTCCCTACTTGATCCCTTTCATGATCTGATCCAATAAAACCAGGCTTGTGGGGAATTGCCCCCCTCCACATGGTCTGCTATTATCACTGTTCTTCCAAGACGGGGCAAGGACCTTGCTGTTTGTGCTTCATATCACCCCATCTCCCTTCTCACCATAGACTATAAACTTTAACTAGGGTCATCAATTCCCATCTATAACACATGCTACCCCATTATATACATCCTGACTAAAGCAGGTTTGTACAGTACAGGGAGGCAACGAAAGCATAACATTCATAGAACACTTAATACAATCTATCAATGGGCATGAAAGCCAGGGTCCCACAGAACTAAAGTCCTTGCCTGAATGTGGAAAAAGCCTTTGACAGTGTGGCGTAGGGGTACATGTTTGCCACCCTGCAGGAATTTGGGATTGGTTTGTGCATGTTTGTCTAGATTAAGACTCTGTGCATAAACCCTACAGCCTGACTACTAGTTAATGGCTCCTCACTCTCTCCCTCACTTTGGCCAGAGGAACCAGACAGGGATGTCCTCTTTCCCCTCTGATTTATGTAATGCTCCTTGAGCCTCTTGCAGCAGCAATCCATAACCACCCAGAAACAGAATGTTATGGCAGTTAGAGTGAACATGAAGTGACCCTATTTCTGGATGATTTCTTGCTTTATCTCGGGAACACAGCCAAGAGGCTCCCCAATGCACAAACCCTCTTAACCAAATATAACTCCTTGTTAGAGATGCAGCGAATTTAAATTCCGCTGGCAGGCACTTCGTGTTGGCATTTAGCTGTGTGGAGTGCCCCATAGAAAAGGCTCACTTCACCTTGTGATTATTACTTTGCATTGTCATTCTGCCTTAACACGAAGTAAGGCGGAGTGACAACAATATTGGCAGCACCCCACACACACACTCATCAGAATTAACGTGCATCCCCAAAGTGCTACCGTCTTGTGTCCAGAAAACTCCCCAGTGCTGACTAAATGAAATGAGAGCGTAAGAAGAAATGCAAAGTCTCCCAGAATTAATGGCGCACTCAGTCATGCACGCAGTGGTCACACACAGAGTCAGCAGAATTAATATGCATCCCCAAAATGCTACTGTCTTGTGTCCAGAAAACTCCCCAGTGCTGACGAAGTGAAATGAGAGCATAACAAGAAATGCAGTCTCCTAGAATTAATGATGCACTGCAAATGCACAGATTAAGATTGTGCTGCACACTCAAGAGATGTATATGAAAAGGCACAACAATACCTAAACAGTGCTCACTGGTCACAAATCCAAATCTGGAATGGAATACCTTTTGCCAGTTTTAGGATTAGTTCATGGCAGTAACAATCCACTACCAGTAAAGATACCACAAAGCAGTACAAAAAATTCATGCAGGTGTGGTGGATAGCAGGTTCACACTGCTGCAATTACTCTGTGGCACAATAAAAGATGCCTGATTTAATTGCAAGCATCGCACACACACACTACAAGTAATGAGTAGCAAATTGAAAACCTTTAGTAATATAACCAAGTGTTTTAAACAGACAAATTATACACTACTACACCACAACAATCAGCAAAAACAAGCATTTGTCAATGCTGAATGTTGCTTGCTTATATTTGCCGTTTAGGTATTTGGAAGTGATAGTACCATGCCTAAGAACTGTCATGCGCTCCCCCCCAAGACATTCACTGTGTCTTTCTGTTCCGTATTCACAGAAGAGGGGTAGGGGTAAGGGCCACAGCAGTACAGCAGTTGCAAAGGCGTGAAGAGCTGGACAATAGTCCATTCACAGGCAGAAGAACCCTGCAGGAGGTGACTAAATTGAAGGTGGACAAGGCGATGGGACCAGATGGCATACACCCAAGGATATTAAGAGAACTGTGAAGGGAGACAGCAGTATCTCTGGCAGCCATGCTCACTGAGTCATTCAACACAGAGGTAGTACCAGAGAATTGGAGGAGGGCACATATGGTCCCTCTATACAAATCCAGCAGTAAGGAGGAGGTGGGGTATAGGCCGGTCAGCCTCACCTCAGTAGTGGGGAAGATCATTGAGACATTGCTTAAAGAAAGGATAGTGGAGCATCTAGAAGACATCAGAGCCCAGGACCATAGGCAACATGGATTCACAGTGGGGAGGTCATGTCAGACAAATCTGGTTGATCTCTTTTACTGGGTGTCAAAGGAAGTAAATCTGGGTGGGGCAATGGACAACACTTACCTTGATTTCAGCAAAGCCTTTGACACCGTCCCACACAGGAGGCTGATAAACTAGCTGGGTAGGCTGGGCATGGGGAAAGGGTGATAAACTGGGTTAGAAACTGGCTAACAGATAGGAGGCAGAGAGTGGTGGTAAATGGGGTGCAGTCTAGGGAGGGGTGACCATTTGGGTGCTGCAGGGATTGGTCTTGGGGCCAGTTCTGTTCAATGTCTTCATTAGTGACATTGCAAAGGGTTGCAGGAAAGGTTTGCCTGCTAGCAGATGACACCAAGATCTATAACACTGTGGATACCCCAGAGGGGAAGAAATTGAAGAGGACTGGGAAGCTTGAAAAATGGACTGGGGACTGGCAACTGAAGTTTAATTAAAAAGTGCAAAGGTATGCACCTGGGAAACAGATACCCTGGTGAAAGCTACAGAATGTTGGGGGAGGAGTTGCTGACAGTCACAAAGAAGGAAAGAGACCTGGGGGTTCTTATTTTGGATGATGTGAAAATGTCAAAGTGGTAAGGCACCTGGGAGGGCCAGTGACATGCTGGGGTGCATAGGCAGTGGTATCACCAGCATAAGGAGGGAGATAGTGATGCCATTATATAAAACCATGGTCAGACCTCACATGGAGTACTGTGTGCAGTTCTGGAGGTCGCACCTTCGTAAGGATATTAACAGGCTGGAGATGGTCCAGAGAAGAGTGAATGAGAAGGTACAGAGCTTGCAACACAAGACTTATTAGGAGAAATTAAGGGACCTCAATATGTACTCACTGGAAGAGAGGAGGGAAAGAGGGGATAAGATAGAAACATTCAAATACCTCAAGGGTATAACTACTGAGAAATAACTACTGAGAAGCAGGAAACAGCTGCTACAGGCACATGTGCCAGCTTCTGTGTGATATTCTTTTGTTCTCATAAATCTGTTATCTCCAGTATTTCAGTAACCACATGACCACACTGCCTTCTTTAAGCAATTTTACACTGGTTGATGCCTGGTGACAGACAGCAGACAGAGGGCTCACCAGATTGTGTTGCCATTTGAAAAACTTCATAGATTGTTCTTTTACTGGTAAGCATTTTGGAAAGTTGGTGAAGGTCTCACAATTTTTATTATGATTTTATCTCATGTCTTTCCCCTTTGGTCCACCCATCCCCACACCCCAACAATCATCGGTGGCCACAGCTGTAGCATTCTTCTTGCCAAGATGGTGGGCGAGCAGCTGCCTTCACAGTCTGTGAAGTCTGACATATTTCAGTGCTGCTTATTGGTCATCTTCCAACACAGGCAATGTGTTGCCAGCCCAAAACTAACTCAGGACAAGCAGCTTTCAAAGTGGGGAAGAAATGGAGTGAGCAAGAATCAAGTACTCATTCAGATGCAGCATTGATTTTAAGATCAGCATGCCAGTGTGGACACAGAAATAGAACCCCAGTTCTTTAAGCTGCCTTATGAAGTAAAGGCTTCTTGAAACACTGGGGTTCTGTTTATTATACTGTAAGTGGGCTGCATCTAATTCAGTAATTTACGGTACCTTACTTCTGGATATATGGTAGGACCAACTTTAAATAAACACTTCACCTGAATGAACACATGATGCCATAGAAACAAATTTGTCAGCAGAAAAGGATCGCTAAGCCCACCCAGTCTGCCCAAGTGTTCTCTACCTAGTTATAACTCCTGCCTGTATATTTTACTGTATGTCTTATTCTGCCTGTGTCCATCAGGACCTCCTTGTGAATGAGCTCAATTAATTTTCCTGCAATGAACTTGAATCTACTCCACCTCCATAGCCCTATTGATCTCCATTGACCCCCTCCTTTCCCTTATTCTAATATGCCCCTATGTTTATCCCATGCATGCTTCATGCCCCCTACCATTTTAGCCCCCACAACTTCTCCTGGCCATCTGTTCAAGGCATCTACCACCCTTTCAGTAAAGAAATATTTCTTCATATCTATCCTGAACTCCCCCCGCCCAGCTTCACTGTATGCCCCTTGGTTTGGGTGCTCATCCTCATTTGAAGGAAACTCCCCAACTGTAACTTGTTTACCCCTGTGAGGTACTTTGTAGGTCTTGATCATGTCACCTCTCACCCTCCTCTCTTCCAGAGTGTACAGGTTGAGATTCTTCAGCCTTTCCTTGTAGGGATTTCTGTGAAAATCCTGAACTATTTTAGTTGACCTCCTCTGGAAAACCTCCACCTTATGTCCTTTCTGAAGTGTGGACACAGTACTCCAGCTGGGGGTAAACCAGGGAGTGATACTATGGCAGCACAACATCCCTCCTCCTCCTCCTACAGGACATGCCACTCCAATTTGCCCTGCCCATAGCCTTGTCACACTGTACTGCCACCGTGTGGTCTTCTGATATTATAACCTCAAGGACCCTATCATGTCTAGTGAGTATCAGTACCTCCCCATCCTATACTCAGCATCTGGGTTCCTATGCCTAGGTACATGATCTCTTACACTTGTTGGCATTGAACCCCAACTAAGTAAGAAAATGGAATTGATTTGAATGAATTGCAGGCTTTTAAGCAGCTTTTTGGGGAGTGTGTATGTGTGTGTGTGTGGGGGGGGGCTCTGCTACTATAGCTATTTGATTTTGATTTTAGCCTCAAATCAGCTGCACTCCTGTAAACAGATAAAACACTTTTAAGAAAGACTCATAAGAAATGTGATAAAGTCTTTGTACATTAGCCTGGGCTGAGCTTGCAGACAGGAGAGGTAGAAATATAGCAACATATACTTTGACAGCAGATAAGGACCGCTTGGCCCACCTAGTCTGCCCATTTCCCTACCTACAGGATAAGCTGCAGATACTAGTTAACCAACAGCCTATTTCTTTCTACCCCCTTTAAAAATTGCCTTATGTCTGTCCTATGCATTCTTGAATTCTCCCACAGTTTTAGACCCCACAACCTCCTCAGGAAGGCTGTTCCATGTGTCCACCACCCTCACTGGGAAAAATACTTCTCGCATTGCCCTGAGCTGTCCCTCTCTATCTTCAGATTGTGTCCTCTTGTTCTTGCACATCTCTTTTCTGAAAGATTCTACCCTCTTGGACTTTGTTGACTCACTGAGGTACTTAAAAGTTTCTATCATGTCCCCACTCTCCCTCCTTTCCTCAAGGGTATACATATTAAGCTCCTTTAGTCTCTCCTCGTATGGCTTCTCTTGCAGACCCTGCACCATTTTAGTTGTCCTCCTCTGGACTGCCTCCATCCTGTCTATGTCCTTGCAGAGATGGGGTCTCCAGAACTAGATGCAGTACTCCAGATGGGGTCTCACCAATTGTCTGTACAAAGGGACAACAACTTCCTGTTTTCTCCTGGTGATGCCTCTCCCTATACATCCCAGTATCCCCCCAGACCTCCCTACTGCCTTCTCACATTGCTTACTAACCTTAAGGTCATCTGATATGATTACTCCCAGGTCACTTTCCATTTTTGTTGTTGTTATTACCTCCCCCTCCCCATTGTGTAACCTTCCCCTGAGTTTTTGTTTCCCAGGTGCATTATTTTGCACTTCTTTGCATTGAATCCAAGCTGCCATACTCTGACCATTCCTCCAATCTTGCCAAGTCCCTTCTCATCCTTTCCATGCCTTCTTGTGTATCAACCCTGATGCAGATCTTTGTGTCATCTGCAAAGAGGCATACTTTTCCTTCCAGTCCCTCTGCAATGTCACTTATAAAGACATTAAAAAGGAGATGCAGCCTGTTCCTAATTAATGAGCTTCACACTGGTCACCTGTGAGCCTCTTATGGGCCAGAACTTACTACACAAACATTGGTCAATGCCGAATGGTTGCTTGTTGGCATTAGCAGCGGAAGTGCAGAAGTTAGACAGATGGGGCCTGATTCTCAAAGCCCTGCATCGGAAGCAAGGTGCCTGCACTGAACAGATATGGTGCAAGGTACACCTTGCGTCCATGACTGCCCTCCATGTGATTCACAAATGTGGCCTGCGTCGATCACAGTCCATCTGCCCCAAACAGGGCTTGCACCTGCAATGCACTGTGGCATGATGGTAGGGGGGACTGCGCCTGATGCAAGCTGCATCCTGTGATTCACAGACATCACCTGGTGGGAGAAATTCTAAGTGACCTTTGAACAGCCAGTGCAAGCATAAGGGGACTTAGACATTCTCCTCTGGGTGACATGCCTGTGTGCGGTACACCACGGGTGATGGTCCACCCACCATACACCCCCAAGTGTGGCCCCTTATGTGTGGCCCCTGTCGTAGTGGTCCAATGACACCCCTCACAGCTCCCCAATGCCACCTATATACCATTTTGGTACACCCATCCTGATGCTGTCCATACAGGCAGTGGCTCCCTAATCCTTGATGCTTGCCCATTGTCACTACTGCAGCACCAACTTATGGTGGTACATTGCCCACTCATGCCCCAGTAGATGGTGCCCAAACCCCCCCATACATCAGTCCTGACTGCTTCCCAGCGCCTGGCACATCTCACCACTCACCTCCATGGCCAGGCCCCAATTGCACCAAACATGGTGGGGGGAACACCGGCCCACCAGGTTGGGTCCACATGCCAATTATCTAGCAGGAAAGGGGGTCCTGTGTTAGCCTCT
This sequence comes from Neoceratodus forsteri, assembly GCA_016271365.2. Classification (NCBI taxonomy): domain Eukaryota; kingdom Metazoa; phylum Chordata; order Ceratodontiformes; family Ceratodontidae; genus Neoceratodus; species Neoceratodus forsteri. Next base: position 802,724,603 of record CM057454.1, read on the forward strand.
GGTGGCCTGCGGTGGACCTGTGCAGTGCACCAGGGGTTTTCTGCAGGGTTCCAGTCAGCACAAGCATGGACACTTAGCCGATGGGACCCCTCCTGTATCTGAATCAGATGCAGGGTCCCTGGCACACCAGGCATTGGTGCAATCTGCTGTTTGCCACAGCTTGTGCCAGACACAGGCCCCTATGAGAACTGGGCCCATGCAGTATAGGAATGGCAGTAAAGTATTGAACTGATGCCAACCCCACTCCTGCCCTGCAGAGATGGACAGGAATTGGGGTGTGCCTTTGGTCATCACCCATAATGGTCACAACATTTCACCCCATCCTACCCTGCAGACACTGACAAGTTTCGAGGTGTGCCTTAGGAGTTCATGTTTTACTCATCTCATTATATAAGGAAATATGCTGAAATAGGTGAAGTATAGGAGAGTGGGATCAACTCTGGGGCCAAAGAATCCAAGGTGCACTTCGATGCCTCTCACAGGCTGCAGGGTGTGGGTGGGGGTGGAAAGGCAAGAGCATTACTGTCGACAGTCCCAAGTCACATCCCTGACACCTGTCAGTCCCTACAGGGTAGGGCGTTATGGTCAAAAACCCTAACACCCTGGGTGGTTCTTAGCATTTTTTCAATATGGGCTTTTTGTGATCCCACCACATGAACAAAGACACTATCAGTTCATTAGCCAAAAAGTGATTTTACAGCGACTGCGCCATTTGGCATGACAGGTGAGAAAACACATTTCGAACAGGATGTGAAAAGTGACAGCTGTACTGTTCATGAGGAGGTGTAAAAATGGCAATGTTAAAAATCTGGAATGAAAATATAAAAAAACTGGTAAAGTCATGAGGGTGCATAGAAACTGTGCAACGCACACCCATAATGAAATTTTGGGGATTTTTTACAGCAGATTTTCAACACAGGCATTTTGGGACCTCTGCTCATGAACAGTGTCACTATAATTTTCTTAATCTAGCCCAAACACTGATTTCCCACAGCGACCGTGCTATTCTGTGTCAAAAGTTCGAAAACACATTTCAGCCAAGGTGTGAAAAATGACAGTTGTACTGTTCATAAGGAGGTGTGGAAAAATGACAATGTTGAAAATCTGGACTGAAAAGATGATGAATTTGTGAACTTATGGGGGTGCATGGAAATTGCACAATGCATGCTCGTAACAGTCACTTTATGGACTTTTGTCACCAAATTTTCAACATAGCCAGTTTAAGACCTCTACTCATGAACAGTGTCACTGTGATTTTCTTAATCTGTCCCAAACATTGATTTTGCACATCGACCATGCCCATGTCCGAAAACACACTTTGAGTGATATGTGAAAAATGACAGTTGTATTGTTCAAAGGGTGTGGTAAAATGACAATGCTGAAAATCTGGTGAAAATATTAAAAATGCTCGAAGTTACTAGCATGCATAGGAACTGCACAATGCGCTTTCGTAAAACAGTCATTTTGGGAATGTTTTCACCAAATTTTCAACATAGGGTTTTGAGGGCCTACCTCATGAACAGTGTCACTGTGATATTCTTAATCTGTCCTGATCATTGATTTTGCACACCGAACCTGCCATTGTGTGCTACATGTGCGAAAACACATTTCAGGTGAGATGTGAAAAATAACAGCTGTACTGTTCATAAGAAGGTGTGGTAAAATGGCAATGTTGAAAATCTGGAGTGAAAATATTAAAAATGCTCGAACTTACGAGCACACATAGAAACTGCACAACACACACTCGTAAAACAGTCATTTTTGGGAATCGTTTCACCAACTTTTCAACATAGGGGTTTTAGGGGCCTTCATCATGAACTGTGACACTGTCATTGCGTTACTCTGTCCTGAAAGGTAGTTCCATGCAGTGACCGCAAAATCACCTTTCAGGACTGAATAACAAAATGTCAGTGACTGAGTTCATGAGGTGGGGTCCCAAGAACCCCATGCTGAAAATTTGGTGAAAAATTTCCCCAAAATGGCTGAGATATACACCAAAGTTTAAAAAAAAAACATTTATGCCATTATACAGCTTACTGGTATTTCTTCAGTTTGCTGTTGGTTTGAAGAGTGCTGATGTGTTTCCGGTCCACCGATGATTGTTACACCGGGCTCTGGAGGTGCACAGAGGGTGGGTGCGGGTTGGGGGAGGGGCCACGGACTCAAAGAGGGACTGTTTTCTGTTTTAAAGGTTTATTTACAAAAAATTTTGGGAATGTGTTCTTTTTCAGGAGATTTATTTTTGGCACACTGGGTGGGATCCCAGTATGCCACTTGAGTGTTGGGGGCTGTAGCAATGGTGGATTGGGTACCCCGTTGTATAGAGTGCCGCGGGGGAACAAGAGCTGAGGGGATTGGGCACCCCCGGCACACAAGAAATTGGAGGAACATTATGCTGACAGGGAGTGGGATCCCCATCAGCAAAATTACCAGGCAGGTGGCATGCTGACAGGGAGACTGGGCACCTGTCGGCAGCACATACTCTTGGTGAGGTGGCAAAAGCCGAGGATTAGGCACCCGGTCAGCTTTTTTTTTTACTTTATGGTAATGTTTCATCAGGAAGGCACACTGAAGGCTGGGTGGTGACTTTCTGTCAGCTTTGTGGGGACTGTGAAAGGCCGACAGAGAAGCTGTTGCCATGGCACACAGCACAACAGAACTGTGTAATTGGCTGCTGCAGCCAGGGAGGTCCAGCATACAAATAGCTGATTGCATAGTGATAGGGCGCTCCCTGATTGCAGCGATTCAGTTACTTTGATCTTGTGACCTGCTGATCTATTGGCCGAGGCAGAGACCAGCCCCTGAATGGGCAACTGCTGTTCGCACAACACTGTCATGCCTCCAAGAAAATGTGATACCATGTGTTTCTTGCACATGCGTTCAAGCAACACAAAAATGTCAAGAATTACTGAAAATATTACTATGTGTACATTAGCACAGTTTACAAGAAAAACTTAACCAAAACAGAAAGACTGCCTTTTTCTCCCAGTTAATGTACCTACACCACAAATACACCCCGCCCCAAAGCACATTTCACAGTACACAGACTGACTGTTCTAAATTAGCATTCAAAATCCACACACAGCAATAAACACTCAAGGATATGAACACAGAAGGGTTTCCTACAATCGATGTACTAAATTTTGAGCAAAAAAGATGACTCAAACAGGCATTTTAAACAGCTTTTTTTAGGTTTTGAATAGCAAAGCTCTGAGAGCAAACTGTCTCCAGCTACCACTACACACATACTGCTAAGGCCAGAAATGAGGCTGTGCAGAACAATCTAGAGCCCATGTGACCTTCAATGCCATGAATCACTGCTGAATTTTATTTGGAACTCAATTACAAGGCAAAATGAGGCGAATTACATTGATTTCAATGTACTTCGCCTTAAAATTAGTGGAGAAGTGGTTATGGAAAGCCAGAATAATGCAGTCATTGGTTTAATGGACTTTGCATTCCTCATTATGAAGTGAAGTACCCTGCTTCACACTGAGGTTTGCAGAGTACTCTGTGGATTCCATGTTACTCCATGAATCACTTCGCAGAATGAAGTGAGGCCACATAGCCCACCACTACTTACAGTACTGTAACTCACAGGAAGGAACATGAATGCCTATGGCTGTACTTCCCTAATAAGCTGAGCCGGTATCATAAAACTCTCCAATTTAAAAACTCTTATTAATTGAGTACAGTGGTGGTGATTGAGTGAAGCCTGGAGAGATACTATAAAACAGGATTACAATACATTCAAGTAACTAGTAAACAAATTAATTTTGTGATTCTTGACATGATCATGAATCATGATTTGTGCCTGCATTTGTGACCATGATGATGAAGAACATGATTCGTGGGTAACCAATATGAAACTGTATGAAACGCAAATTCCTATGGCTATACTTCCTGATGAGCTGTAGCACAAAACTCCCCAATTTAAAAATTCTTATTAATGAGTACAGTGGTGGGGTTGTAAAGCCTGGGAGATATTAGAAAACAGGATTACAATACATCCAAGTAACTAGTAAAAAATAATTTTGTGGTTCGTGACATGATCGTGATTCATGAATCTTAACTTGTGACTGCATTTGTGACTGTGATGATGAAGAACATGATTTGGTGTGAGATAACCAATATGAAATATGAAAGTATAGGAATGCGAATGCCTATGGCTGTACTTCCCCAAAGAGCTGTAGCACAAAACTCCCTAATTTAAAAACTCTTATTAATGAGTACAGTGGTGGCGTGGTGAAGCCTGGAGAGATACTATAAAAGAGGATTACAATACATCCAAGTAACTAGTTAAAATACTAATGTTTTGATTTGTGATGTGACCATGAATAGTGACTGCATTTGTGACCGTGATGATGAAGAACGTCATTTGTATCACAAATGACTCGTGATGATGGCACTGACTTAAAAACACATATTTGTGCTGGCCCAGTGGTGCTGAGGGTTAAGACTATGGATGCCACACCTCGCACCACGACGGCAACCCGGGTTCAGGAACGGACTCAGGTTGCTGGAGGTCGGAGGGGAGGAGGAGGATTGAGCATCCCAACGGATGCTCTCCTCCTCCTCCAGGGGTGGGATCCAACGGGTGCTTCATGCACCCGATGCTCCGGTGCCAGTGGAAGCATGGGTGCAGGGTATAGTGGCTGTACAGAGCCGGGAAGGGGAGGACATCTGGGGCACTTGATAATGGCATGCATCAGTACTCCATCTGTATGGACACCAGTCCTGCATGCCGATGTCCTCAGGGGTAGAGGAGAAAAACAGAAAAACACCCTCCCACCTCTGGATGATGACTGGTCCACACCCAGGATCTCCTACCCATGGACAAGACTCCACTGTGCAGGCACTCCGAGGGATGAGGATGATTGAGGTAGGAGTTGGCCGGGAACTCTAGAGGCAGACACCGTGAGTGGAATCCACTTGGTAGATTGACCAAGTCCAAAGGAGTAGGGATGAAAGGGCAGTAAGATGGGATAAAAGGAAAATATATATATAAAAAACACACATTAATGAGTACAATGTTCATGCAGAGATATGCACCACACCAGTCCAGTACTCTGAAGGAAGCCAAAGAAACAACTGTGACTTAAGTTACAGATGAAATGGGTCCTAAAGAGATGCAAATGCACAGACAGGTTAAGATTGTGCTGCACACTGAAGAGATGCAGACGCAAAGGAACAATACCTAATCAGTGCTCACCATCAGAAATTCAAATCTGGAAAGAATACCTTTGCGGTTGGGTGGCCACGGGGGGCAGTGTACTGCAGAAATAGTCACTAGTACTAGTATCAGTAATAATACCACAAAGAAGTACAAAAATCATGCAGCTGCAGTAGATAGCAGGTTCACATTGCTTAAATTACTATGTGGCACAATAAAAGGTGTCTGATTTGATGATACACATCACACACATACTCACACACACACTAAGTAATGCGTAGCAAATTGAAAACGTCAGTAATATAACCACATATGTTAAACAAACTAAAATTATGCACTGCTGCACCACAACAATCAACAAAAAAAGGTCAAGAATTATTGAAAATATTAATGTGTGTACATTAACACAGTTATACAAGAAAAATATCACCAAAACAGAAAGAACTGTCTTTTTCTCAAAGTTAATCTACCTACATCACAGATACGCCCCTCCCCCAAAGCACACTTCCACTTTCTCTTAGTACACAGACTGAATGTTGTACATTAACATTTAAAATCCATACACAAATAATAAATGCTTGATGATATGAGCACAGGAGGGTTTCCTACAATCGATGAACTAAAATTTCAACAAACAAAATCCTACTAAAAAGGCTTTTTAACAGCTTTTAGAAGGTTTGAATCACAGAGCTCTCAGAGCAGACTGTCTCCTACAGCTTCCTACACACACAACCCGAACTGAGGCTGTGCAGAACAATCTAGAGCCCATGTGACCTGAAATCCCATGAATCACTGCAAAATTCACCTTTGGAGCTTAAAAACAAGGTGAATTGAGGTGAAGTACATTGTTTTCAATGTAGTTCGCCTTAAAAATTGGTGGATTAGTGGTTTGGGAAGGCGGATAACACAAAGTCATTGTTTTTGTTGTTTCATTGCCTATTATAATGCAAAGTACTCCGCTTCGCATTGTGGAGCACTTTGCAAATTCACCTTCACTCAGTGAATCACTCTGCAAGAGCTAATTGAAGCCACTTAGCCCATCTCTATTCCTTGTCTGGTTATAAACTTAATTGAACCAAAAGTGAGATCATGCCAGTGGAGAGGTTGTTTAGGGAATCCTTGACCAGTAACCAGTTGGGGTGCAAGTAGTGGGCCACATCAAGACTTGGGGTTTATATCCCAACAAACTGAACCACTGATGCACTTAAACTATGGGCCTCTCATAACAAATCTCTAGGGCGTATACAAGAGATGGAAAGATCTACCATTGACACTACTTGGGCAGATCAAAATGATCAAAATGAATATTCTTCTCTGGTGCTTATAACTAGTTCCTCCCTACCTGCATATTCTAGATGAGATCTTTAAGCAACTGGATGCTATACTCCATAAAGTTCTATAAAAGGGAAACATGCATTGGTCTGAAGAACTCCAGTATTCTGTAGCTTCCTCTGAGAGGGCAGGAGAGGCTTCCAAACATCAAACTGTATTTTTGGGCTGCTCAATTATCCTTCCTCCCTACAGGTGAGTATCCACTAATATCTGCTTGGACGGTGATGGAGGGGGAAAAGATTGGGGGGGACCTTTGCAGAGACCTGCTTTCACTTGTGGTGACCTTTAAACAATACGGAGTGTGTGTTAATCCCTTTACTTATAACCTTGTGTGACTTTGGATGGCAGTATGCCTCTATTCTGCCTGCTTTAAAGCACACTACTAATCACCTGGCATTCCTCCATGGGACTCCTGAGGTGGAAAAAAGGGATATGTTTCATACTACAAATGTATGAGGGTGGTAGATTTCTCTCCTTTGGGGAGCTAAAAACCTTCTGTGAGCTTGGCGATAGGAACCCTTTGTTTACTTGCTGATGCACCAAAGGCTATCAGATCAACAGGTTACCCCTTTGCATGGGCCCAATGCCACTTCTCTAGAAGAAATATCTTTATCAACTTCAACCAAATTCCAGCCCCTCTCTATCTATTACAGGTTTATTCTCGGACCCCCACACAATAACAACTATTACAAACATGGGAAGAAGACATGGGCCTAGAAATAACTGTTGCTATATGGGGTGAGGCTATTAAGCATTTCAGCAATGGCTCTATAAATAATAGATTGTGGCAGACTCAACTAAACTTGCAATATAGGGCTTATATCCCTCCCCTTAAAATGCATTGACTCAACCAGAGAAACCTAAGAAGTGCTCCAAATGTAAGGTGGAGGAATGCTTCATCTTACACAAGATACTGCTGTTGCAAAAATCACCTGATACTGGTCCAAAATATATAGTAAATTATAAAATTGGCTCAGAGAATCCTGGATGCTAATTGGCTGACTGGCACCTTTTTCCCATTGTAAATCCTACAATATACCAATGGGAAAAGGTGCTAGCTGCCAGTAAGCCACATCAAGAACTCCCCCAAAATTATTCCAACCACTGCAAAGACAGCACTGGCAAAGACTGAGATGAATGGCGGGATACTCATTCCCAGCACCGATTGTTCCACAAAAAATTTAAACAGACACAAAACCCACATCAGATCTAAAAGTTTTATAAGCATTTCTCACATATCTGGAATCCACACATTTTCCAACCCAGAGACCCCAGCAGTCAGCAAAGGTATTTATCATAACGGAAAACCTCCTTTTTTTAAATCTTTCTTCATCATAAGTCACACAGTGAGCGCTCTGTCTTTCCATGTTTCCTGCTATAGTCTCTATTTCCCATTCCCTTCCTCCACAACATCCATACTTGACATGTGAAGTATTTTTAACTGCAAGAATAAAAAAAAATCACCCAACGAAAAGATGACATCCTCCTGACCACACAAGGGAAAGTAATGTGGGAACCAGCAAAATTACACCAAACCAGAAAGCACATAATGCAAAAGCACCAGTTACACCACGTGGGCTGAACATATGGCAGGAGCTGTCCCCTGGGAGCTGTCATACTGTATGTTAAAAAAAGAATAAACTAATGCCAACCACTGCTCTGTCACAATAATAAAAAAATAAGCTCCCGATTCAAGCGTCCCTGATTGCACTAGTAAATGACTGCCAGCCAATCTGCCTGTCTCTCTTTCAGCTTCTTCACACTTCACTCTCCCACTACTTCTGTGACATACATGCATAGCATACATTATCCCTCTCTGTCTCAGCTATATCAGTTATATAAAAAAAATAAAATAACATTCCTGTCGGCATATCCCTCAGTTTAGGAGGAGGGGGGAGCAACAAGCAACTACATTTTATGGTGTAAGAATAATATAAAAAAAGTAGAATTTGACAAACAATTTCTTTTCCCTTATTTTTTATTACACGAAAATACAACAGCATGTTGTATAATCACAATATACTACTCCAGGGTATGGGTTATGCAGGATTTATCACTTCTGGTGTGGTAAATCCTGCTATAACCCACACCCTGGAGTGGTATATTGCTTAAATATCATGACCTGAACTCCCAATCTCCTGGAATTTGCTTTAGGAGCAGATCTGATTGTTATTTATTCTACATTGCTTCTCTCTCTTTTGCAGCAGGGCAGGCTCCAGAGGGTGATCTCACATCAGAGAATGGCAGATCACTCTCTCAGTGACATATACCACATTTAGCCAAAAGAGGTGCTTTAAAAAGACAACAACTACAAATAAAGGACTACGATCCTTTAATACTGAGTACCATGTGTTTCGGTGCAGCAGACATCCAGGACACCACTTCCCAAACACACAAAATAAGCAAAATATTTTAAATAACAATGTAAAGTAACAGAAAACCAGAGCAACAAAAAAAGGGTAAACAACACCATACATAGGGGAGGGGGGTGTATATGGAGAGCAATTGTTACAAATGCTAGGAGTCCAAAAAACAAACTTCTGGACCTTATGGCTACAATGGCAGAGGAAGGCCTAGACTGGGTAGTTGTGATGGAAACCTGGTATACAAATTACCACAGCTGGGACCTGGCAATCCCAGGGTACAAACTATAAAGGAAGGACAGGAAAAAGGAAAGGGGGGTGGCAATATAAGTAAGGGAGGAAATACAAATTACAGAGATACATTGGTCTCCTAGCAAGACTGAAGCACTGTGGTGAAAAGCTGATACAGGGAACAGGATGAACATTATAAATGGAGTGGTATACAGGCCCCCAACACATGGGGACAAGGGGGACAATGAACTACTCAAAAAAATACACAAAATGATGGACAAAGGTGAGGTGATATTGGTAGGGGATTTTAACCTACCTGACATAAATGGGACACACATATAGCAGCAACAACAAAAAGCAGGGACTTTCTAATGGCCTTGATAGGAGCAGGCCTGAGGCAGCTTGTAGATGCTCTAACAAGGGGAGAAACCATCCTGGACTTGGTTCTCAAAAACAGCGACAGGGTAAGGGGGATTGAAGTTGGATGCCATCTTGGAAATAGTGACCACCATATTGTTGTATTCAAAGTTAATATGGCAGAGAATACAAGCCACTCCAAAATTAGGGTCATAGATTTTAGGAAAGCTGACTTCAAAAATGATAGAAAGTGCAGCGGGATCTTAAGAATCACATAGGAGAGATGGGTTAAATAAATGTGGAAAGCGTTAATGGAGTTACTAAGACAGTCACAGATCAATGCACCAGAAGGATAAATAAGGCAAAAGAAAAAACCCTCTCTGGTTCTCAAAAAGTAGCAACTATAGTGAAAGAAAAAAAACTGCTTACAGGAAATACAAAGCATTGAATAAAGAAGAGGATAAGGAAGCATATAAAGAGAAACTGAGGGAGGCAGGTAAGGTGATTAAGAAGGCTAAAGTCCAGACTGAGGTAAGGATTGCAGAAAGGACACAGTGAGGTAACAAAACCTTGTTTAGGTACATAAGAGAAAAAAGGACAACTAAGGGGGGAATAGTTAGACTAGCAGCAGAGGAAGGGAACCTAGTTGAAAATAAAGAAAATGCAGAAGTAAGGCAGAAGTCCTTAACAGGTACTTCTGCTCAACGTTTACAAAGGAGGAGGAGGAGTAGGGCAATGGACCAAAGCCAACTAGTAACAGCATCACTGGACTAGCTGTCGTTACAAACCCCTTCATGGCAGACCAAGTCTTGGAGGTGCTAAACAAATTAAAAGTGGATAAGGGCAATGGGACCCTATGATATACACCCCAGAATCCTGAAAGAACTTTTGAGGGAACTGGCAGAACCCCTTGCCGACCTACAGTATTTACTAAATCACTTATGAGCAGAGAGGTTCCCCAAGACTGGAAGAGGGAAATGGTGGTAACACTTCACAAATCAGGGAGCAGGAGGAGGCAGGGAACTACTGTCCATTGAGTCTCACTTCAGTCATAGGAATAGTAATGGAATCCTTACTCAAGTAGAGAATATTAACATTCCTTTAATTCAGCAGTCAGCAGGATCATAAACAACATGGGTTCATGGCTGGGAGGTTTTGCCAAACAAACCTGATCGAATTCTTCAACTGTGTTACTAAGGTGTTGATAATGGGGGAACGGTTGATGTGGTCTACCTGGACTTTAGCAAGCCCTTCAACTCTGTTCCACACAGAAGACTGGATAGGAAGCTAGATTGCATGGGGGTGGAATATGAGGTGGTAGACTGGGTGACAAATTGGTTGCAAGATAGAACAGAAAGAGTGCAAGTAAATGGCACTTTATCAGAAGTGGGGGAGGTAATCAGCAGGATGTCCCAAGGCTCAGTATTGGGAACTCTACTATTCAATGTATTTATAGTTGACACTGCAAATAGGTTCGCGGGGAAGGTGTGTCTGTTCACAGATGACACCACGATATGCAACAGGGTGGACTCCCCTGAGGGAGTAAAGAAAATAGAAATAGACCTTGAGAAACTGGAGGAGTAGTCCAGAGCTTGGCAGCTGAAATTCAACACCAAAAAAGTGCAAAATCATGCACCTAGGAAGAAGCAACCCAAAAAGGGAGTACCAATTCATAGGAGAAAGACTAGCTGCAACCAACCAGGAATGCAACCAGGGGATCATGATATCAGATGATTTAAAGTGGGTAGACAGTGCAAGAAGGCAGCACTAAAGGCTAGTGGCATGCTGGGATGCATTGGGAGGAATCAATAGCGGAAGGAGGGAAGTGATATTGCCACTGTACAAGGTACTTGTCCACCCCCACCTGGAACACTGCATGCAGTTCTGCAGATCACACCTCAGAAAGGATATTCTTAGGATAAAGACAGTGCAAAGGGTGACAAAAATGATACAGGGGTTACACCAGACGACATTCAAAAATAGGTTGAGGGAATTAAACATGTACTCCCTGAATCAGAGGAGGGAGAGGGGAGACATGACTGAGACCTTCAAATATATCAGGGGTATAAATAGAGTACTGACACAGGAACTCTTTTATGTCAAGGAAGGTAGTAGAACAAAGGGGCATGATCTGAGACTGAAATGGGGAAAGTTCAGGATCAATAGTAGGAAGTTTTTCTTCACTGAGAGGGTGGTGGACATCTGGAATGATCTACCTCCAGAAGCTGTAGGTGCCAAATCTGTCAGGGGGATCCAAAAAAGCATCTAGTTTGGAAAAACTGGGTCAGGCTGAGAAGAAAGGTAATGTGGAGGAAATAATGAAACATGAAGCATCAAGAAAGCAGAAAACTCAACTTCATGTAGTACTCAAGTCAACAAAGCAATTTAAAACTTTCCAAAAAGAAAAAAAAAGAAGACAGTAAGTTGCCTGCAAAGCCCCCTAAAATTGATATATAAAAAAACACCTCTGGCACTTCCAGTACAAATGAAAATAATCAACAAGCCCTCCATTTACTTTTAACACTATACCCCTGAAGCAGCAAGATAAGACAGGAAAATTAATGACCATAAAGGAGAAATGGAAAAGTGATTGAACAAAATAACCCTCAGATAAAATTAAACAAGAGGCTGTTGTGAATCCTAAGCATGCAGGAGCCAATAGAGACAAAGACTCTATACAAAATGAAAGAAAAAATTTTTTTCTCTCCTAGAAGTTAAGCAACAGGAGACCCAAAATGTGGGCCCAGGCTCTCCTTTCATGTATGCAAATAACTCAGAATAAGCTGGAGAGACTGAATCAAAGTCTGAAGCAGTTGTCTAATATTTGAGAACTAATGTCTAAATTGCAAAATAACTTATATAAAAAATGTAAAAGAATATCAGAAATTGAACAGTTACATTCTGATTTGGTAGAAAAAGTCAAATTCTGGGACAAGAAATCAAATTACTGAGAAAGAAAACAATGTATAATAAATACAAAGTAGATGACTAGGAGAATAAGGCCAGATGAAAGAATCTGACAGGATTTTGCTTATTAGAAAACGGGAAAAAAAAAAAAGAAAAAAAACAACAATCTGAACAATCTGATGGATCTATTGAATAACCTGTTCAAGAACCTTATGGGACAATAAATAAATCTGCCAGAAATTGACAGAGACCATCAAACTGGTGCCAATACCACATTAAATGCCAATAAAACAAGACCAGTCTTATTAATTTCCTAAAAAGTGAGGACAAATTACAAATATTAAACTTTATTTCTTCATTGAATTTTTGTTGGGCAAGAAATTAAATATAGTCTATCAATTTAGAGAGCAGAACACCAAAGCAAGGCAAGATGTTTCACTGGAACTATGGGATCAAAGGAAGATGTTTCATCCTGAAGAATAGATACAGTAATTTGGAAAGAAAAGATTAAATTAAATCCATGGGTACTCTTCCAATGAAGCTTAAAGCCTTACTTAATAAACAAACTCTGTTTATGCCTCTATCAAAGAGACATATTATGATTTCAAAGTAAGACTTTCACAGCTGTTCAGTTAATTACTATGTTTTATTCCTAACTGTTTCTCTGATATCTGATACATGGTTATTATCAGGTGAATTTAGTAGATAAATGCTAGAGAAAAATCTGAACAAAAATTACATGGTAACTTTATTGGATAAAAAGTGTTCACAGTGGTAGGGAGAGGATCTGTTCTAATACTAGCAGTTCAAGAATTGGGGACAGACATCAGAAGTGGATATTTGATGCCAGCTAGGGAAGTTTGGGTTTTATTTTTGCTTTGCTTTTCCATTCTTAGTTCTTTTCTCTTTTTGGTTCCCATTTATTCTCTGTGTGGGTTAGGGGTACTCAGTGTTCATCTTTTTGACCTTTTCAATTATTTTTTTTACAGAATGGGTACTACCAGTGGTTATTGGCTGGTGGAAAAACAAGGTATAGGATAAAACTCATCAGCATGTGAGAAGTATTGGGGTTTTATATGATGCTGGCAGGTCTTGGATGTGTTTATTTGCTTTCAATGAATGGAATGATTTCTTCAACTAGAGCTATTCACCAGTTTTGAGGTATCAAACATTGCATTGTGAGGAAATAAAAATAGTTAGACTTTGCCTTCTTGCAGGAGACCATTTTGCTTGAGGGCGAAGAAAAAAATGGTCATGTTCTATCTTTATCCAGTTCTAAAAGCAGTAGGGGTAATTTGGTAATCATTTTGCTAATAAGATAGTGCAATGCAAAGTTTTACACATATTAAAGAAAATGATGGAGGGATCATTTCAGTTGAAATCAGATTTTATAATAAAATAAATAATAATTGGATCTGTGTATGCCCCACTCCACAACTGTGATGGTTTTATGACATCTGTTAATACATTTCTCCAGGTTTAGAACCTGGAATATATTATACTGGTGGGAAATTTAAATTTTCCTTTAAACCTAGGCTTGATCAATCAAAACCTGCTCTGGTTGAGAAAAATATAATCCAGAAATCATTAACAACATTTTTATTACCTAGTAATTTGTTAGTTCTTTGGTGAGAAAGACATACAGAATTTAAAGAGTTCATGCACAATTTTACCCCTTTTGACTCATCAGCCTTGATGGATTATGTTTTAGTCTCAAAAGAACTTTTATTAAGCTGTGACGTCTTTCAAGTGGAAATAAAACTGTGTTATAATTCAGATCATGACCTAGAAACATAGACTTTGATGGCAGATAAGGACCACTTGGCCCACTCAGTCTGCCCATTTCCCTACCTATTGGATAAGCTGCAGATTCTAGTTAACCAAGAGCCTACTTCCTGCAACCCCCCCCCACTATAATTGCCTTATGTCTATCCCATGCATGTTTGAATTCCCTCCACTGTTTTAGACCCCACAACCTCTTCAGGAAGGCAGTTCCATGCATCCACCACTATCTCCATGAAAAAAAGATTCCTCACATTACCCCTGAGCCATGCCCCTCTATCTTTAAATTGTGCCCCTTGTACTTACTTTTCTGAAAGATGCTACCCTCCTGGACTTTGTTGATTCCTCAGGTACTTAAAAGTTTCTATCATGTCCCCCCATCCCTCCTTTCATCAAGGGTATACATATTAAGCTCTCTCTCAGTCTCTATTCATATGGTTTCTGATGTAGACCCTGCACCATTTTAGTTGCCCTCCTCTGGACTGCTTCCATCCTGTCTATGTCCTTGCACAGATGAAGTCTCCAAAACTGCATGCAATACTTCAGATGGGCTCTCACCAACTGTCTGTACAAAGGGATAACCACTTCCCTTTTTCTAGTTGTGATGCCCCTCCCTATGCATCCCAGTATCCCCCTAGCTCTCCTTACCAACTTTTCACATTGCTTGCCCACCTTTAGGTGATCTGATATGACTGCCCCCAGGTCCCTTTCCATTATTGTTATTAGTACCTTATCTCTTTGCTATGATTGCCAAAGTTTACTCAACAAATGTGTTTATTGAATAATTAACAATAACTTAATAAAAACAGAAACTTTGTGTTAATGGTCCAGGAGGCAATCTCTAATTTTTGACTACAGAATCTTATGGGGGAGAACATGGCCCTCTTCTGTTGGGATGCTTTAAAGAGACGCAGCTTCAGTGATTAATTTAATAAAGGGTTTTTGCATGGCAATTTAACTTCCCACATTTTTCCTTTGAGTTCAAATCCATTTCTTAGTCTGTTGAATGCTGCATGGCCTGGCTGCCCCAGGAATCCCTCTATGAATTATGCACTATGGTAGCATAACTGCCATCTTGCAAATCAGAATACAACATCAAATTGCAAAGAATGAATATAGTTTTAAACAAAAAACAGGGTTATGGAGAAAAGAACTAAGAACATTTTAGCAGGAAAATGAAAATAATTTTTTCAGAAAAAAGAAGTAAGACAAAATGTTTACAAAGAAAAGTGTGTGGGAGGTGGGTGTGTGTGTGTGTGTGTGTGTGTGTGTGTGTGTGCTTGTGTGTGTGTCCGAGATGGAAAACTGCTTTGGTTGTGGATGGTGAACCATCTACTGTTTTATATAGTATATGGTTCCTGGCTTTTTCTTTTATCACCCCCAAGTTGATGTTACCATTGTTATGCCATGCTGCTCCTGCTCCGACTCGTCCCTCTCAATTTGGCTTTATCCCATCCAGCTATACGTTTGGCTTCACTGCACTCCTGCCATTTGCTGTTCTACCCACACCGCTCGCTCTCTTTCAACAGCAGTTTGTTTTTAAAATAAAAAATTGCTTCGCACAAAGCCGTGTGGTGGAAGGAAGATTCCCCAGGAAGATCCACCTCTCCATGACTGCCTAATCCCGCCACCATGTTTTAAATTTTTTTAGCTGTACAGCCAGTGGAGTCAGCCAATCAGGAGGTAGGACAAGGCTGAAAAGTTGTTGTACTATGCGTGATGTCAAACGATAGTACAACTTTTTGACCTTTGAACTCTCGTACAATAAGATTTAGAAAACCACTGATTTTAAACTACAATAAGCCCTAACCATATACTATAGTGTATTTGCAAATAATGAAGATATTTTTAAACAAGAACAAGTTTACAGAACAAAGAACCAAGAAAACATATTTTTAAAATAAATGGAAAATACATTTTACAGAAAAAAGGACTGTGTGTGTGTGTGTGTGTGTGTGTGTGTGTGTGTGTGTGTGTGTGTCTGTAGATAAAGGCTGGGGATAGGAGTTGATATGTCTGACTGCCCAGACTGTATTGCCAGATAGCAGATTTCTTGCACTGCAGTTCAAGGTATACTGTGAAGTACTTGCATCATGTTTAAAGCCTTTATTATGGCCAGAAAGAGAAGGTGCAGCTTCCTGGCAGTTAAGTATCCCCTAGCTTATTTCATTAGCCAGTTCCCTAGATGCAACCAGGAAGATTTTACATTTTTTTTTCATAATTCAATAAAAATTATGCAGTACTTGGTATATGCTTACATAGAAACATAGAATCTGATGGCAGATAAGGACTGCTTGGCCCACCTAGTCTGCCCATTTCCCTACCTACAGGATAAGCTGCAGATCCTAGTTAACCAACAGCCTATTTCTTCCTACCCTCCACAAGAATTACCTTATGTCTGTCCCATGTATTCTTAAATTCTCCCACAGTTTTAGACCCCACAACCCCTCAGGAAGGCTGTTCCATGTGTCCACCACCCTATCTGTGAAAAAATACTTCCTCACATTGCCCCTGAACTACCCCCCATCATGCTTGCATCATGTGTGAAGCTGTTTTTCCTTTGGGGGGGCAGCCTTGACAGTTTAGTAGCCCCTGTCTGCAGTGGCACTAGCTATTTACCCATGAAAGCAGAAATAGTTTTCTTTTGTTGTCCCATGAAAAAATAAAGTGCATGACCAGATCTGGTACAGAGCTGCTTTAAATGTTAATGTCTCTCATTATCATGACTCCTGCTGCACATTTTGAGTGTCAGTGTTTCACATTATGAGGGCCCATGTCCCACAATTTGAGCGTTAGTGTCCCACATTGTAAGGGCTCACATTCCACAATTTGAAAGTCAGTGTTCCCCATTATGAAGGTTTATGTCACACAATTTGAGTGTCATTGTCCCTCATTATAAATATCCATGTACCACACTTTCAGTGTCCTTCCACGTCCAACATTATGAGGGCCCATGTCCACATTTTGAGTACTGTATCAGTGCTTCACATTATAAGGGCCCATTTTTCACAACTTAGTTATCATGTCCCACACTGAAACAAAACAAGGACCACACAGGGACATGGGTGCTCACCAACAGCAGTAGTTACAACACAAAAATAAACAAAAGTCAGATACTCTCCACTCACTTCTCAAACAAATGAAGATGTTCCTAGATGTTTCTTGTGAAAATATTCAAATGTTATGGCTCTGTGGGCAGAGTGTACAGCCCTTCTGTCATTGATCAGACTATAGCTCTCAAACGGCTTTTTGTGGAACTCAGTTTTTAGACGTTTGGAAGTATTCCTCCACAGCTGCAAAGTAGTGCACTCCCCCTCTGATTTTTTCTATGTGCTGCTCTGTGTTAAAGGCATCTGAAGGAAGGGGGATGCTACTGTATTGTGCCTCAGAACTTCTCAAGCTATTAACCAAAAAAACACTTTTTAAACTACTGTTTCTATCACTTGTCCAGCTCAGTCTAATAGATGTATTCTATTTATTTCAGCTTCATAGGGGATAACTCATTATATGATGTCTTTAAAACACTGAGGGCAAAATTTTAAAAGCTTAGTGCAGTGCACAAACCAATAGTGCAGGAATGGCGCAGTACTAGCACGGAGCAATGATATTGAACCGCAGTAGCGCGGGGCAAACCAATAATGTATGCAAGGGGCAAAGAGAGGGGAATGGCCTGCCTACATGCACTACGGGATATTCAAAGCCATAGCACAGTGCAGGGACACATAGTGCGACACATAGCATGGTGCTAGCTACCACCTATAAAAGGCTGGTCTTAACCCAGGGCAAACCACTTAGGGGGAGTTACCACACCAAGAAGTGAACATGTGTGCTGCACCAATAGCAGTGATGCTGCCACTGCTGGCAGCAGTAGTGGAGGAGCACGAGAGGAAGCAGGCCCAACATGGGCCTCAACGCAGGCCCAGGAGATGGTATACTGCAAACAGGTGGTACCAGCCCAGGATCTCTTCGAGACCCTGTCAGATGAGCACATCACTGGCTGGTACAGGATGCACAGGGGTATGTTGAGGCAGCTATGTGAACTCCTGCATGACCAGTTGCTGCCCAACACCAGACACAGCCATGCCATGACAGTAGAGAAGAAGGTGACAGCAGCCATGTGCTTCCTAGTCATAGGGACATTCCAATGACCAATGGGGGACACCATCGGGGTGTTGCAGTCTGCCACCTCATCCCTCCTGACCCAGTTCCTTGAGGCTTTCCTGCCACATGCTGGGGAGTTCATAGTATTCCTCAGCAAGCAGCAGAGTGCAGAGAAACCATGCAGCAATTCCATCGAGTTGCGCACCTACCAGTGGTACTAGATGCCATTGACTGCACCCATGTCCCCATCCGAGCACCTCCCAGGTGATGGCAGTGAGGTATATGTCAACCAGAAGGGGTGCCACTCCATCAATTTCCAGGTGGTGTGTGATGTGACTGGGTGCACCAGCAATGTCTTTGCACAGTACCCCTGCAGTGCTCTCAACACCTTCATCTGGCACCAGTTCCAGCTGTGCCATGTATTCGAGGAAGACAGGATACCCAGTGGGCAGCTCGTCAGTGAGTAGCAGCAAACAGGGAATACACACACCATGACAGGGGTGGGGATAGGCACGGGAGGCCCAGGAAGGGGCATGAGAGGGTAACACAGGTGGTGCAAGACAGCAATGGGCAGACAGCAGTACATCACTAACAGGTGCACATCTCTCGACAGGGGACAGCACCTATCCCTTGCAGCCCTGGCTGCTGACACCGGTACTCCGGCTGGCCACAATGGCTGAACAGATGTACAATGAGGCACATGCCAGCACCAGAAACATCATAAAGAGGGTGTCTGGCATACTGAAGATGTGCTTCTGATGCCTAGACACATCAAGTGATTGCCCAACAGTATAGGCCTCAGAAGGTATGCTGTATCTTCCTAGCCTGTTGTATGCTGCACAACATGGCAATGAACCATGGGATACAGGCACCTGAACCTGAGGGACAGGCCAACAGTGACCCAGAGCCAGTGATCAGGGGGATAGTGGAGCAACTCGAAAGGAGGGATCATCGCGTGGCCCGCAGGGCTCAAGAGCATGGGGCCGCCATCAACAGGACACTATCACAAGCCAGTAGGTGAGTACAGATTGCACCACAACATGATACAGTACAATGTGAACAGTTTAATGTGCACAGATGTCCACAACAGTGCTGACAAGTAACACAACAGGTGCACAACACAGTGGCACTGAATGTACATGTGTGAGTGGTGCGATGGGTGGGATGTGCAGTTCACACATGTGTGAGGGTCACACAGCTATGGCACTGTGATGTGGGTGATGCGTGATGTGTTATGGCAGTGTGGGAGGGACACCATGGCCGTGCATGTGAGACTGTGCAAGTGACCATGTGTGTAGTGTGTGTGTGTCAGTGTGAGTGCAAGTGTGAGCAGGCATGTAGGGTGCTGAGTGTGCACAATGGAGTGTCAACCATGCGTAGGTGCACAGTGGCTGTGCCCTATCTCTGGTGACAACCACTAGACACGGCGCACACCACGTGTGCAGGACACAGATCATGGGGTGCTTGGGGCTGAGGACACAGTAGGGGAAGACCACAGTGAGGCAGGCAGAGCAGACTGTCTCAGACTACACCGACCAGCAGAGCTGGACGGGGTGACTGGACAGCCATGGTGGCATTGGATACCTGTCGATGCACATGAAGCTGTGGTGCTTGAGCCACTGTCAGTCCTGCAACCACAAGTGGCCCACCCTGTGGGCCCCTGTGCCACGCACACCGACCAACTTGCACAGCCTGCTGCCCCCATGCACCCGCACAGCACTGTGGTAAGGTCTACCACCCATGGCTGTAAGCCCAGCAAAGTCACGGTCAAGTAGAACCATGAGGCCCATCCTGTCCTTGGCCCGCTGTTCTATCCATGCAAAGCCCAGGGACAGTGACTCACACATGTGGAGAGCTCATGCCTGAGCTCCCACCACACAGGCCATGAAGGACCAGCTGTACCTCCTGCAGGGAGGTGAGTGCAGCCTGGAGCAGAGGGCGGCCCCTGGGGCATCCAGTCCCATGGCCACAGCACCTGCATTGTCAGCTGGCATTGGTCCCTACAGCTCACCAGGGTGGGGACAACATTACACTGGTGTCCTGTCCTGCTGCTGCAGGCCAGTGGCAGTGTTCTGTGATCCCTGTGCATCCTGCACCCCAGCCCATGGGGGACACCGCATGTCCAGTGGGACACACCCGTCCCACACATGGCCAACCACAGGCTGCATGGGTACACCCATGCTGGCATGGCAAACAAACCCCCTGTCACCCATGCCATGGATTGCACCCTGCCCCACCCCTGTGCCCCCTCCACAGGCCCTTCCACAGGTGGGATGTAACCCCCCTCTGACATATCTATCTCATAGTCACTAGTGACTGTCAGCAGGATCACTTGCCCACCCCCAAGATACTCCACCTGGGCATCCTCCAGGGCTGCTCTGAGGTCCAGGTCCCCACCATCACTGGAGCCCCCCACCCTGGCAGCTGTATCCCATGTACATGTGTGCGCCACTCATGGTGCACATTCTAGGGTTCATGATTGGCACCTGGTCCTGAAGTCAACGGCAGGTTCTCCTCCTCTGACTCTGCCTCTGGTCCCAAGACAGCCATCCAACCTAGTTCTGGCATGCTGCAGGCCCTGTACACACCACAGTGGAAGAGAACAGGGCAAGGTCACTGAATGGGACGTGCATGGTGTGCCACAACACCACCAGTACATGTACACCCTAGGAAACATGCCACCCACTGCAGACATGCACACCCCACACACCAGCCCCACAGCCATAGACTGTGCCCACATGCACATACCCACCCCACAGTGCACATGCCCTGGCCCCTCAGCCATGGTGGCAGCCATGCCAGGCACTGTACACATGCAAACCTACCCCAGGTGCACAGTGTGCACAGCAGAGCACCCCCACAGTGCACCCCAGACAAGATGCCAACACCAACACCCAGCAGCTGTGCTGGCACACCATGCAGGGTGCACACATGTGGATACAGACCTGTCCTAGGTGGTGTGAGCTGCGTCTCACACCTACTCCACCGATACACCAGCAACGGCCACCGGGTGCAGTGTGGATGCCACCACATCTATAAGTGGGTTCTTCTCCCACTGTTATCTGAATTGCAGGCCACCACCTGTCTGCAGTCTATCACTGAGCCACTATGCCTCCTCCTCCTCCTCCTTAGCTCAGTGCAGCAGGTCACTCCAGTGCTTGCGCACTGCTTCTGTCATCCTGCCACATCCACCGACGGTGTTCACACCTGCCGTCACCTCATCCCAGACCTAGCACACCACCACATCTGTTGCCTTGTGCTGCCACAGCACCTGCTCCCTCTCCTTCATGCCATGCACCAACATCCTCAGCTCCTCCTGGGAAAAGCAATGTGCACATATATGCTCAAGTCATGCTGCACTACCCATGGGAGAGATGGACAGGGACATGTATCACCAGCTGTGGCAGGCCTGTGGTGCATAGCAGGCATGATACAGTTTGTGCATGCCACCCCTGATGGCAGCACCGGTCACATGGATATGGCACTGGCCAGCATGTGCATGTACGGCACACACAACCACAGTGTACTGGAGCTATCCCAGCATGCACAGTGCCACTGCACAGCTGTCGGCGTAGGAACTGCACACACTGGACCCACATGAGCACCACCCACTCCCATTACAGACATGCGTACCCTGGGATGGGGCAGTCCCAATGCTCACCACCTGGCAGTGCACCGTGCCCCTATCAGCCTCCTAGGGGACGTGTGCATGGCACACAGGACATGGACACTGTGGATGGTACACATACAATAGCAGGCTACTAGGCACAGACCACATGGTGCTGTTGATGTCACATGGGGGGCCTTACAATCGTGACCCCTGGGTTGCAGTCATGTACCACCATAGGAGCATCTGTGACCCTGCATGTCCCACATCCAGAGTGACTGGTGAGGGTCCATGGACCACATGTCAGTGAGCCACTGTTGGGGCATACCTACATGCCATGTTGTGGGCCCCACGGGCCTGGCACATACAGTGTGCAGGCGGTGCCTGCATGGTGCCAGCTCCTGCTGGTGCACACGCATGGCACATGGACCTGTCAGCTGGACAGCAGGTCCAATGGCCTTGTGCATCCTTATCCAGTGACCCTGTCCCCAGCCTGTACAGCTGTGGTCAGCATGCATGCCATGTGCACACCACAGCCTTGTGTTTTACCGGTCCCCTTCCACCAGATCCCCGGCTGTTATACAGACCTGCCTCTCGCTGCTCTGCCTCCTGTTGCATGGCTCTTCCTGTTGTGTGTGTATGTATGTCTGCAGCCATGGCTGTGTGCTGCAATCCCACATCACAACACTGGTGGAGCACTGCTTGTCCTTTTATAGCTCAGCTGGGCAATCCAGCCTGTTAGGCATGCAAATCATTGGATAATGGTATGCTAATCACAGTGTTTGCACCGTTCATGTACAAGTAACCTCATTTGCATATGCTGGTTGAATATGGGCCTGATTAGCCCTGGGCTAACTGCTAGCGCCATGCAAATGTTAGCGCAGAGGCTAAGTGGTGTCCAGCACGAGCTGGTCCAGTAGCAGCAGCACTATGTGGTATAGCTTAACTACCACACATGCCCATGAGGCCCCAGGACCACTTTAGAGTCCAGGTATAGCATGGCATAATGCTGCGCTAGCCCACACAGCGTGGCACTATGCACATATGTGGTGGTGTGGCACCAGGTTCATGATGGGGTCACGCATGTGCAGTGATGCTGCTTCTGGGTAGCGCCATGCTACATCATGTGATAGCATGGTGCTACTGCACTGATTGCTGGGGAGTCCTGATGGGGACAAGCTGTGTAGTGAAACAAGTGGCAGAGAATCTGTGCTGTGTGGGCAATGCCAGGAAGAGGAAGACAATGAGCTGTGGTGAACAGGGACAGGCACTGGGGGAGGTGGAGACCACCAACCTTGTACAGTTTGTACAGCAGTGGCACAGGCAGTTTGGGAAGTCAGAGAGGTGACCTCCACGGCAGCAGATGTGGTGCGTCCATCATCAGGCAGCTCACAGAGCGGATGGGCAACCAGAGGATGCTGAGAAGTGCTGATACAGGTACACGGACCTGTGCCGCCACCAGAGGGGCCAGCTGGAAGTGTTCAGATACATGGTGTGTGAGGGCACTGTGCCGGTTCCAGGTGAGTGCCTGTGCATGTTGCTCACATCCACAGCATGTGTTGTGGTCTGCCTCTGTGTGCCTTCATGTGCTGTGTG
Organism: Neoceratodus forsteri; assembly: GCA_016271365.2. Lineage (NCBI taxonomy): Eukaryota > Metazoa > Chordata > Ceratodontiformes > Ceratodontidae > Neoceratodus > Neoceratodus forsteri. The sequence goes on from CM057454.1 coordinate 802,748,052, forward strand.
TGTGTGTGTGTGTGTGTGTGTGTGTGCACACATTGGTGTGTGCACAGGGGTGCAGGTGTGCAGGGTGGTGGGTCACATGTGGCTCAGGTTGTGGGGCATGTTGGGGGCAGAGTGGACTGGGGGCATGGCCACCACATGCGCCAGGTGGCCATCACGGTGGTGGCATTGCATGCATGGGCATTGTGTGCATTGTGGCTTGCTACAGACCCATCCTGCAGCCTTCACCGGTGTTGTGCCGGGGTGCCAACACATGGACACTGGACCACCTACACAGCTGTGTGTGCCTCCAGTCACTGTGCCCATGTGCCCTGCATGGTTGCAACACTGGGCCCAAATGCCTACATGCCCTGTGCACCTGGCACATGGTCCATGGGTCATGGGATCCACTGTGTGGGTGTCCCCTGCATGCTATCACTGTCCCTGGGCTGCCCTGCATGTACGGTGTCTTAGTATGTGTATCTTGCTGTTGTGATCACAGTTCTTGCTGTGCATTGCACTAATGCTGCTGTTTCCCCTATCCACTGTACAGCAGACCGTGCAGCCCAGCACAGGGAGAGGGGGCCAGGAGTGGTCCCAGGTGCCAACCAGAGGCAGCCCCAGGGTGCCAGCCATGCAGCAGCAGGCACAGGAGAGTAGACCCAATGCCGGGGCCTATTGCATGAGTACATCTCATTCTTCATTTGTGCTGTGCTTCTGTAATGTGTAGCTCCTTCATTGGGCTGCCATTGACTGTGCTGTGGGTTTGGCCACCATGGGCATCATGCTATTGCTGCTGTGGCTTTCTGCTGTGTTGTGCAGCACTGTTTCTTGGTGCTGCCATTACCTGGCTGTCTGGATGCCATGCCCTGTGATGGGGGGCTGCTATGTGCCAATGTCAGCATGCATGGCTGCACTGCCATGCACTGTCCACATTCACCAGCTGGCCATGTTTACGGCTGGATCACCTGCCATGTGGATGTTCTGGCTGCAGGATACTGCGCACATTGCTGTACATGGGTCATATTTGGCAGTGTCTGTTGGTCCACCCCTGCTGGTGTGTGTGTGCCCTGTAGGATTGCAGCTCCTGCAGGTTGGTTCTGCCCTGGCATGGGTTGGCCATTGGATGCCCACCATGCCTGCAGTGTGCTGCTCCTGCACCCTGTTGTTTGCTGTTGCACTCGCTGTCTGGTACATTATTTTCTGACTGTGGGCAGCATGTCCCAACATTCAGTCTCCCATGTGTGTGTGTTATTGTGTGGCCCACACCCACCACCATTCAAGGGTCTGCCTTGTGTCTGCACTCACTCACTTGTGCAGTGCTGGGATGGATGGTGCTGTCCATGCCTTGGTGTTGTCGAGGCTTGCATCTCCATGTGTGTAGGATTTCAGGTTGATGCCTGTGTCTTCCAAACCTTCCCTGTGGGTGGCGGTCGGTTGTGCCTACCATTGTGTTCCTTTGCGCCACATGGGCATGGCTGTTGGGACATGCTGTCCATCCCTGTCTGGCCACCTGTGGCTGCAGTTTGCCTCCTGACTGGTTTACCATACTCACGTGCTCTCCCTTCCTCTTGTAGGTCCACTCTGGTCCTCATTGTGGATTACGTAGACAGAGGAGTCTGAGGCAGCGAGAACTTCCTGTGGAGAATCATGCACCAGCAATGCACAATTATAGAGCAGCAGGCAGTGATCATCGCTGAGACTCAGAGGGTGGCCACTGTTCTTGAGGCATGTCTGCCAGAAACCACGAGCTCCAGCCATAACCTGCAGCAGCACACCTTTGTTTCACCTGCACCCCTACCTGGACTTTGGTTTCTGTTGCCACCCTTATCCCTCATTGTTTGTGTTCATATCCCAATCCCCTCCTGTGACTTTGCTTTGCTGATTTCCTCCACTGCTGTACATATATTTATCTTTGTATATACTTTGATGCTGCTGTTCACTTGTTAGTTGTAGTTTAGTCACCGTTGTAGTTTAGTGTGTAGTTGTAGTGGTAGCATAGTTTGTTGTAGATTTTGTAGTGGTTGTTGTAGTTGTAGTCACAGTTGTAAGTCCTGTTCATGTGTATACAGTGTTTTGTGTAGGTTTCCTTTTGCATTTCTAGTCATTTTACATCACATTGCCATTTGGTTTGTTTGTGTTGTTCACCTGTTGCATACCTGTTTCTGTTCCCTGCATCACTTGTATTATATATACCTTTTTCATACTTACGAACATACAAACATATGAAATTTGCCAGCAGATAAATGCCTAGAGGTCTATCAAGTCTGCTTGAATGTGCAGCTAGCACCCCTTATTCTGCAGCTGCCCTCCCTTCCATCCTTCCCCTTCATTAACCCTCCCCCTTGTCCTGTCCCATCCTCATTTGAAGCAGTCCACTGTTCTACTGCATACCACTTTTGCAAGAAACGCATTCCACCCAGCCACCACCCTCTCTGTAAAAAAGTGTCTCCTCATCTCCCTCCTGAACCTTCCTCTCTCCAGTCTCATATCATGGCCCCTGGTGGCCCTCCCCTCCCTTACTTTGAACAGCCCCTCTGTACCGTCTTGTTTATTCCTTTCATATATTTAAAGGTTTCAATCATGTCACCCCTGTCTCTCCTCTCCTCCAGTGAGTACATGTTCAACTCCTTCAACCTCCTCTTGTATGATAAGTCCCCCAGCCACTTGATCATCTTTGTCACCCTGCACTGCATCCCCTCCAGTAACTTAATGTCCCTCTTCAGATACGGATGCCAGTACTGCACGCAGTACTTGCACTGTGTCCTGTGTCATTATTGTGTGCCTGCCATTTGCTCCAGGGTTGTTCTGTACTGTGGTTCTGCTCATGGGTCCTAGTGCCCTCTGGCTATCCCCTGGCTGTGTGTGCATATCAGTGTCTGGGTTCAGCACTGCTGTCTGCTCTTGGTGTCCCTTTCCAGCCTGTGCTCCTTTGCCTGTGGTCCAAGACCTGGTGGCTCCATCTGCACTGTGTACCTGTTGGTGTTTGCACTGCCTGCCTTGGGTGCTATATTCAGTGCTGTCTTATTTGCCATATTCAGTGTTGTGTTATTCTCGGGCTGTTTTGCCCTGCACTCCTGGCCCTGTTGCCCGGCTTCTTTGCATACTATATTCAGCTGGTTTGCCCAGGCTATTCCTTTTGAATATGGCTGCATTTTCCAACGGGGTTTACCGGTTACAAAATCTAAATAAATAAGTTTGCACCAGGCAGTACTAATCTTGGCCACGGGCAAAGCTTTTAATATCTGGCCCCAAGCCTCTACAGTATCAGATTACAGACAGTGGTCTGTGAGATATTTCATTTCTATGAGCACACATACAGAACTGCAGAGTGGCGAGAGTGCTGTAGCCCTGTCACTTTTGGGGCCTGAAGATCTTGCCCTTTAAACAAACAAAACAAAAAGTAAGCGCAAACTAGTGTGACAGAGTAAATTAAGTCCAGCTGCCTCAGGCACATATAGAAAATAGCATGTTTACTGTTTCTGGAGTTAGAAGTGTGAAGTGAAAGTGCTTTTAAGTGTGTGTGAGAGTGTGTGTATGTGTGTGTGTGTGTGTGTGTGTGTATGTGTATGTATATGTATATAATCCTGCTTTGAGATGGGCCCTGTGACGCAGACTGCTCATCTCTTATCAAGAATTTATGGTCTGAGGTTCAGCTACACTGTCTGAGCCCCTCCCCCCACACAGCAGAAAGTCAGAGTAAAACTGATATGTTACCATCCTCCAGACAGACAGTTTCAAAGTAAACTAAATGGGAAAAATAATTTCATTTATATATATATATATATATATACTGTATATAGAGATAGATAGATTCCTTTTAGTAGGTAAGGTCAACTAAGCATAGCTGCTTGTTTCTATGGGCAACCCAGGAATACTGGGGAGATTAAGTGACTTAATCAGAGCCACACAGTATGGAAATGGGAATCAAACCCATGTCTGAATGCTGGATGTACAAAGCTCATTTATAGGTAAGTACTCTAACTTCTAGGCTATACTGCCAGCCCCATAAATAGTGAACAATTTAGATTGGGTTGTTAATATCTCAAAGGAAAACTGTCTTGAATCAGCAAACATGCATTTTTGTAGAAGTAGATGTTATTTTTTAAAATACCAGTTCTCATTTTATTACTGCTTAATCTGAACTGACCTTTTGGTAAATTCAGTGAGTGTGTCTGATTCACACACTGCTGGCATTGACCATTTTAGAACAGTATGATTTTGTCAAGAACTTACATTGTTGGTACAATGCATCTGTGTTCTAATTTAGAATTCTTAGCTTCATGGGGACATAAACAGCATCATACTATTCTTAGATGGTGCTTTGCAGCAATATGTAACCCATAAATATCCAATGGGTTAACTAAAAGGCCAGCAAAAGTGGGGGCAGAAACAGAAGGGGACACTCTATATGAAAAAAAGCTTTTACAGGAAACATTACTCACAGGTTTAGTGCAATTTTCCTTTAACTAAGCTTATAGGGAATGTCAGGTATTTTATCTAAATGGTAAGGAACTCTGTTTACAGGGATTTGGAGCCATCTACAGGGAAATTCTTCTTATAGACTTGCATTAGTTATTCAGGAAAACAGAGGAATTTGGCTTCCATTGGAAATAATGTAATCTACTGGAAAACAGGAAAATTGACTTGCAGTTACAGGAAAAAGGCAAACTTAATTTGGGAGCAGTCAGTCACACACACACACACACACACACACACACACACACACACACACACACCTGTAGCATTTACTCATACTAAATAAATTGAAGATGACTGATTTAGCAACTTGGCAGTTTTTGATGATTGTGACTAAACAGCACCATATTTTTATTTATTCTATTTTATTTATTCATTCTCAGATTACAATACCTTTGAGTACATAACAGCTCTTTATAAATGTTCCATGTCAGTGGAAGGGTGAATGACATACAACAGATGGTATTACATAACATTTTGACAAGAAAGTTTTTAAATGACAATATGACATTAACATTGTAACTAAAATTAAAACTATGAATTGGAAGGAAATCAAAAATAACCTAATGAAAGGAGGCAGCCCAAGGTGCTTTGCCAAATAGGTATAGGTAGATTTGAGTAAACAAAAGTTCAGGTAAGTGAAGATAAACAGTGGAAAGAAGGTGGAGGTGAGAGGGGTGGGGTGAAAGAAGGATCAGGGAAGGAGGCAGGAAATAGGGAAGTGCAGTTAGGGTGAAAGTGGTCATTCGCAGAGAAATAGAAAGAAGTAGGCACACAAAGACGTTTCCATACTGCTGAGGTAGTGCCTTGTCAGTTGAAACAGTCACAGGAACTGTTAGCTGTAGATGCTGATGAAGAGTGCCTTTAAATGGTCCCAATTTTGATAAGGAAGAGATCTCACTGGGTACGCATTAAACCACGATGGTGCTCTATATGCAAATGATCACTGCCCTTGTGTAGTCCAGCATCTTCGGACAGAGAAGAGTGGGTTGACTGAACCACACATGTGCTGGGAGCTGCAAGAGGGGTTGAGTAAGTTTGTAACTCCAGAAGGCAGGAACCCGAGAAATGCTTTTTTAGTTAGCAAGCAGGTTTCATAGTGAATCCTTCCATTTAGCTGAAGCCAACTTGTTTGCCCATGTAGTTCACATGTCTGGGTCAGTCATGCTGCTCCAGTAGGAAGTCAGCATGCTTTATTGAGTGCCACTGATATTCTGTGGAGTGTAGTGGTGGAACCTGAGACATAGATAGCCAGACCATAGTCAACAATGGATACTATGGAGCTATAGATAGCTAGTATAAGGGTTTCAGGCATTAGATTGTGTTTATGTCTATGGAGTAACCCTATCTTGATACTGGCAGACCTAGCAACAATATCAACATGCTGGGCATATGATAGTGAGCTAGTCACAGTTACCCCTAGATACTTGAAATGTTGAATTTGTTCAAGCGGGATGCCAGATGAGTTCCTGATGGTTAGTGCACTGGATCTGTGTTTGCTGTGAACACTGCTGAGCAACATGACTTTTGTTGTTTTGTAGTTTAGAATTTACTTGTGGTTCCTGAACCAGTCCTCCACTTCCTCAAAGCTGAGTTGAAGTTGGCATTCCAGTGGTTAAGGGTCAGTATTGCTTGTGTATATGACCACATCATCCACATAGAAGAGGATATGCTGGGGACAGAAGTGAGGGAGATTATTAAGAAAGATGTTAAAAAGAAGCGGACCCTGTATGGAGCCCTGTGGTACTCCAGACTGGACATGTTGATGGTCAGAGGTGACATTAGCTATCGTCACCCATTGGAAGTGGTCTACAAGTTAATTTTTGAACCAGGACACAGTATCTGCTGAGATGCCATTTGAGGGCAGATGTTTGAGAAGAAGAGCGTGGTTCACTGTATCAAAGGCTTTTGTGAGGTCTATGAAGACCACTCCCACCAATCTACCTTGATCCATAGAAACATAGAAACATAGAATTTGTTGGCAGATAAGGACCACTTGGCCCACCCAGTCTGCCCATTTCCCTACCTACTGGATAAGCTGCAGATCCTAGTTAACCAGCAGCCTACTTTTTCCTACCCCCACCCCCTAGAATTGCCTTATGACTGTCCCATGCATGCTTGAATTCCACCACTGTTTTTGACTCCACAACCTCCTCTAGAAGGCCGTTCCATGCATCCACAGCCCTCTCTGTGAAAAAATACTTCCTTAAATTACCTCTGAGCCACCCCCTCTATCTTCAAATTGTGCCCCCTTGTTCTTGCACACCTCTTTTTTTGAAAGATGCTACCCTATTGGACTTTGTTGATTCCCTTGAGGTACTTGAAAGTTTCTATCATGTCCCCCCTCTCCCTCCTTTCCTCGATGCTATACATATTAAGCTCCTAAAGTCTCTCTTCATATGTCTTCCGGTGCAGACCCTGCACCATTTTAGTTGCCCTCCTCTGGACAGCTTCCATCCTGTCTTTGCCTTTGCAGAGAATGGGTCTCCAAAACTTCACGCAGTACTCCAGATGGGGTCTCACCAGCTGTCTGTACAGAGGAATAATAACTTCCTGTTTTCTACCGTTGATGCCTCTCCCTATGCATCCCAGTATCCTACCAGCCCCCCTTGCTGCCCTCTCACATTGCTTGCCCACCTTTAGGTCATCTGATATGACTACCCCAGGCCCCTTTCCATTTTTGTTGTTGTTAGTATCTCACCCTCCATTGTGTACTCTTCCCTTGGGTTTTTGTTTTCCCAGGTGCATTACCTTGCACTTCTTAGCATTGAATCTAAGCTGCCATACATTTGACCATTCCTCTAACCTTGCCAAGTCCCTTCTCATGCTTTCCACTCCACCTTGTGCATCAACTCTGTTGCAGATCTTTGTGTCATCTGCAAAGAGACATACTTTTCCTTCCAGGCCCTCTGCAGTGTCGCTTATAAAGACATTGAAGAGGACCGGTCCTAATACTGAACCCTGCGGTACCCCACTAGTAACCCTCTTTCTTCAGAGTGGACTCCATTTACTATTACCATCTGTGTCCTATTCTCCAGCCAATTCTTTACCCAGGCTGTCATCTTGGGACCCACTCCCAGGCTGGCTAACTTGTATATTAATCTTTTGTGTGGGACTGTGTCAAATGCCTTGCTAAAGTCTAGGTAGGCCATGTCCACAGCCCCTCCCTGATCTACTACTTTGGTCACCCAGTCAAAGAAATCTATCAGATTCATCTGGCATGACCTTCCCACTGTGAATCCATGCTGCCTTGGGTCCTGTGCCCCTCTGGTCTCTAGATACTCGACAATTCTTTCCTTCAGAAGTGATTCCATCATTTTCCCTATCACTGAGGTTAAACTAACAGGTCTGTAGTTTTCTGCTTCTGCCTTGCTCCCACTTTTGTGAAGGGGAATCACATCTGCCCTCCTCCAGTCCTCGGGTACCACCCCATCCTCCCATGATTTGTTAAAGAGGGTAGTCAGTGGTGTCACTAGTTCTACCCTTAGTTCTTTTAGAATTCTGGTATGATCCCATCAGGCCCCACTGCTTTGTCCACCTTCAGTTTTAAGAGTTCTTTCATAACCCTTTCTTCTGTAAATGGGCTGGTATCAACTTCTGTATCCAAAGTGTTTCTACTGTTTGTTTTAGGTATCTCCCCCTCTTCATTTGAAAATACTGAGCAAAAATATTTGTTTAGTCTCTCTGCCTTTTCACAGTCACCCTCTGCCCACCGTCCCTCCCCTTTATTAAGCCTCACTATCCCTCCTTGGCCTTCCTTCACTCCCTGATGTACCTATAAAAGGTTTTATCCCCCTTCTTAACTGAGTTGGCTATCTTTTCTTTGGTTTGGGCCTTTGCTGTTCTGACTGCCTTCCCAGCTTCCTTTTGCTTTAACTTATACAGTTCTCTGTCCTGCTCCTTCTGTGATTCCTTGTACTTCCTAAATGCTTTCTCTTTCTCTTGAACCTTCACTGCCACTTCCTTTGAGAACCATAGTGGTTTCTTACATAGTTTTGTTTTGTTTATTTGCTTCACACAAAGGCTTGTTACTTCTGTGATGGCAGTTTTTATTATTTCCCATTGTTCTTCCACCCCTCCTTCCTGCCCATTTGCTAGTGCATTCCTTAGGCACTCACCCATTTTGGCAGAGTCAGCCCTCCTGAAGGCCAGTACTTTTGCCTCAGTACTCTATTGCTGTGTTTATTGTGAACCATACTGTTCGATGGTTGCTAGTTCCCAGATGGCTATCCACTTCTACATCTGTGATCCTCTCTCCATCTCCATTTGAGAGAACCAGGTCTAAGATTGCTCCCTCTCGAGTGGGCTCCAATACGAGTTGTCTAAGGCATGCCCCCTGTAGGGCATCTAGAATAACCCCACTCTTAGAAGTGGCTGCTGCAACTGCACACCAGTTAACATCTGGCATATTCAGATCACCCATCAGCAATAGCTCCCCTTTTTCTGCCATTCTAAGTATACTTTCTATTATTTCCTTTTCCATTTCCTCCCCCTGAGAAGGGGGTCTGTATACAACCCCTGTGCGGATTGTGGTGTCATTGCTTGTCTCCAAATTTACCCACAGTGCTTCTTCTCCTCCCTGTTTACCCTTTTCTTCTGTTGCTTTGATTTCTTCCCTTATGTAAAGAGCTTCTCCTCCTCCTCTTTTACTCTCCCTGTCCCTCCTGTAGATAGTGTATCCTAGTATGTTTACGTCCCAGTCATGGTTTTGTCTGTACCATGTTTCTGTGGCTGCCACGATATCCAGATGTTCCTCCTCCATCAAGGCCACTAATTCAGGAAGCTTGTTACCCAGACTATGGGCATTGGTACTCATTGCTCTCCATTTTTTGATGGCTTTACCTTCTGTTGCAGCATCCCCCACTGACCTTTCTACCTCAGTCTTTTTCTCATTTAGTACCCTGTTTTGTATGGAGAGGCTGGGATTTTCCTGCTGCTTATCAGTGCCTCCCCCCTTGACTAGTTTAAAAGCTTGCCAATGAAGCATTTAAACCGATTGCTCAAAAGACTTGTTCCCTTCCTGGACAGATGCAGACCATCCTGCCAGTATAGGCTGGTATCCCTCCAGGTGGAACCCCAGTCCCCAATGAAGCCAAACCCCTGTGCTCCACACCATTTTTTCAACAATTCATTAAACTGCATGGTGCAAAGTACCCTCGCCTCACCCATGCCATTGACAGGCAGCACCTCTGAGAAGGATACTGTGTGTGCTACTTGTCTTAGGCCCCTCCCCAACTGTACAAAGTCCTCCTGCACTACTCTAATCTCATGATGAGCCAAGTCATTTGTCCCTAGGTGGACAATGACGTCCAGTTCAGACTCCCGTGCAGCTGTTATTGTGATCCTGAGGATGCGCTTCCTGTCCCTCCTAGCCATGGCAACAGGCAGGCACCTTACTTCAGTTTTTCCTGCTCCCCCCAGTTCTATCCCCCTAATAATTGAGTCCCCCACCAGAAGCTGCTTCCTTTCCTTGTGGTGTCCTCTGTCTCCTTCCTGTGGGCCTCCCATGTGACAGCTGTCCTCAGCCTCCTTAGTCTCCTCTGTGGGTGCATCCATCGGGGAGCTATGCTCCCCCAGAATGGTGTATGGATTGTGGAGTGGAACAACTGACTGGGTGTGCCTCTGTTCTACCATCCTCACCCTTCCTGAGCCCACTGTGGTCCAACTGCTGTGCTTTCTTCACAATCTCTGAGGTAGTGGTGGTGGCTCTGGTGCTCCCTGGATGGGGGAGGTTCCTTTCCTACCATCCAGTGTGGCCTGGTGGAAGGTTCCCTTACTACTGTCCAGCATGGCCTAAAAATGGGCAACATCCTCCCTCAGGGCAGAGAGTTGTCTGCAAATAGGGCAGCATCTCAGCCTCCAGAAAGACTCCCGGAAGACTGCTGCCCCACAGCCATTACATTGTACTACTCCCCACATGTTTATCTACTTTTTTCTTTTTGTGTGTGTGTGATTGGTTTGTTATATAGAAATATATATATTATACAATGTGTATGCTTATATTTTTCAGTGCAGTGTGCTAGAGAGGATATGACAGTGATATGCACCTTGCACTCTTGAGGAAATGATGTCAGAACCCCAGGTATAAAGGAACTATTTCCAGGGGTGGGTGGTGTGAGGGGTGGGAAGAGGTTGGCCTAAACTGTGCCCTCACAAAACAATCAGCTAAAAGCTCTGACCCAGCGCTGCGATGAGTGCCTTTCTGTCAGCAAGATGCCCTACACAACAATTTGACAGAGAAAAATTCTGCTAATCAAACAGAGAAAATCCAGACATCCAAGTCAGACACAGGTAAACCTCCCAGCCCCAAAACAGCCTGGTGGTTTGTGCTGAAAGCAGTCAACCCCAAATAAGTCAGCTGTGCTTTACACTCTTCCTGCACTGAAAATCTTAAGAATTAAGCCAATTGATTAACTAGTGACACCTGTGATGTAGCAGGCCTTTCAATGTAGAGCAGTCTGCTGTGTCTGATTCCAATACACAAAATCTTTCAGTGAAACCAGGGATAAAAACTTAACTTCTCAGCCAGCAGGACACTTTTAAAATGTTGTAAAAATATCCTTCCAAATCCTAGGTCTCAACCCCAACAATCAAGCAAATTCAGTTGTATCTCACTCCCTCTGGTTATAAAATTACTACATTTTAATGGAATCCTGCAATTTTCTGCTTAATGCCGATATGGAAAAAAAAAATGAAACTTTTTGTAGAAAGCGTAGCTCCCCTGCTTTACAATATTATGCCTTACCAAGTTTCCAGCCCCTAAATGGAGTTATAGTTTGTTCTTTGCAGTGTAGCAAGGTTCTCAGCTTCAGACAAATCAAAGTCAGACTGACTGGCTTCTAACTGTGAAGGATGCCTAAGACAGCAGTGATGAAAACCCACCCAGCGCCAACTGATTAACTAGTGACACCTGTGATGTAAGCAGGCCTTTCAATGTAGGCAGTCTGCTATGTCTGATTCCAATACACAAAATCTTTCAGTGAAACCAGGGATAAAAACTTAACTCCTTAGCCAGCAGGACACTTTTAAAATGTTGCAAAAATATCCTTCCAAATCCTAGGTCTCAACCCCAACAATCAAGCAAATTCAGTTGTATCTCACTCCGTCTGGTTATAAAATTACTACACTTTTAAAGAAATCCTGCAATTCTCTGCTTAATGCCAATTAGGAAAAAAAATGAAACTTTTTGTAGAACGCATAGCTCCCCTGCTTTACAATATTATGCCTTACCAAGTTTCCAGCTCCTAAATGGAGTTATAGTTTGTTCTTTGCAGTGTAGCAAGGTTCTCAGCTTCAGACAAATCAAAGTCAGACTGACTGGCTTCTAACTGTGAAGGATGCCTAAGACAGCAGATTTGTAATGCAATATTTTTCTTATAGGATGTGTTCACTGGGAACTGTTTCTTGGAAGGCAGCATGGCAGTTCTTGTGATCAACAGCTGCAGTATTTTTCTTTGAGTCTGTTGTCATTTTTAGAGCAACATTATTAACACGCCTCCAGGGCATATTACCCACCCATTGGTGCATAGACCTAATAAATATATACTGAATATATAATTTTAGAAAAATAGAAACAATCTCCTGAAGAAGTCTGTAAATTTGGGGCACAACATTGAGTATTCAGTGTTTAAATAAATTGATAAAATGAAGACAGTAAGAATTGGAGTATTTGTTTTTTTGTGAGCACCCCCCACCCCAAACACACTCACACACATACACATTTTTTTCTCGGCTCTGGCCATGGTCCTAAAATCTTCACTTTACCTCTTTCACTTCCTCCTATTCTTCCCCTTTTCACAGTCACACAATATCACCCTTGCATTTGTGTTTTTTCCAAATGTAGCAGAAGAATGACTTATCCCACAACTTGGCATCTCTTTCTATTCTGAACTTTGTTTCAACTTGGCACTTCTGTCTCACCTAACGGCTTTCTTGTTAACCACAATATTAACACCTTGTTAAGCACATCTTTTTTTGTAAAATGTTTTTGTTAGAAAAATAATTGATGTCATACATAGGAATACAAAATGGTTATATTAAATGCATGCTGAAAATAGAAAATAGAGTTTAAAATCTATGTTTTGACTTTAACTCTTGTTCAGAAAATATCTAAAAGAGAAAAAATCAAAGAGTGTAGAGGGGCGGAAAAATAAGGGATATATATATATATATATATATATATATATGTGGAGAAAGAAAAAAGGGGAGGTTCAGGGAGAAGAAGTGAAAAATGGCAAGATTAAGAAAGAATCTGTGAAACAAAAAGGTGATGATGGGAAAGACAAAGCATAATAGGAGTGAAAGAGTTAGAGAAGTCCCCAGGTGGGGGTTAATTAACAGGGCCTAGTAAGAAGGCTGAAAGGCGACAAATGTGGGGGAAGGAGACAAAGATGGAGACTTATAGTGAAAATGAAAAAAAAAAAAATGTGTACAGATACAGACAGACTTTAGGGAAAATAAGGGGTGGCTGAAAGATGTTAGTAGAAAATAAGTCTATCATTTAAACTGGAGGGCTGCTGGGAGCCAAGGCAGATGATCAGCTTGGTTTTCATGTTTTTTCCATGGTCAGAATCCCAGAAGCCCTGCTGAAGTACACATTGGAATAGTTGATCAGAAGTATATAATACAGTCTTACTTTCTGCCTTACAATGCAGGTCCACATGCACTAGAACTCTTTACTAGCCTCAGATCCTATCAAACATTTATATGTCAAGGAGCTGAGACTTTTGACTTAATATATTGTCAGCTGATGTTTAGCGTCTTGTATTAGCTGTAGCATAGATTGAACACACACATATCTATTCAGGTATTATACCAAGCGGGTGTACCATCCCAACCACTGCACATCATACTGAAATGTTGCCCTGTTCAATAGTTTTAGCTAGAGGTGCCCATATGTGGTCAAAGACTGCAACTGTGCTACTTGCTTTCTGTTGCACATGTTCCAGCTTTAGGCAGTTATTGAGGTTTCCACTCCATTGAGCTACACTAGGGGGATCCTTGCTTACCCAGGACTGAGCAAATGTTTTTTTTTTCCTCGCATTAATTAAAGTTAAATCCCATAGTTGCCTACTATGTCTGTAAAGGGCTATAGACACATTTTGTCAGAAATCAGACAAGAGTCTGCAGATTTCTGTAATTTCTATTAAGAAATTATTTAATTTAGAAATACCTCAGGAAAACATCTTGCCAATTCATAATATATTGTATATAATTAGGGTAAATTGTCACTTTTGATATATTTTAAAAAGGTATGAATGTCATATATGTCCATTATATATGATTTCATGTGGACTATTCAGTGTCGGAAAGGGATATGAAAGTAAAAAAAAAAAAAAAACAGAAAAATGTAGATTATGCCGAAAATAATCTGCATGAATGTGACCTAGTTGTAATATAGCTTTGCACAAATTATGCCATACAGTTTTTTTTTTTTAAAATCCAGCCATCAGGCTGTTTAACAGCAAAACCCTGGACACTGGTCATCCACTGTAGATACTAAGACTGTGACATGCTGTGTGTATCATTTGAGTTTCCCAACACAAATATAGCTGTAAGGATGAGGCCATGGATCTAGGTACAAATGGAATGCCAAATACAAGGTACTAGGTCTCTGAAAAGGATTACTCAGTGACCCAACATTGCATTTAGAAAGTCATTTGTATATTTTATTTATCCAGATTAATGGCTGGTTTAGAAGCCGAATGATAGCTATCGGCAGGCATTGCTTTCTACATGATGACATGGTTATTGTGTGTAGGCTAAATAACTTCAACAAATAAGCATGAGGGAGAGAATAGATAAATATTGACATTCTCAATTTTCACAAAACATTAGTTAGGTACCAGAGTTAGAAGTACATGATTAACACAGCTGATGCTTTTACACTCATCAATTGCACTATCACACAGAAACAAATAACTTTTCTATTGCTCCAGGAGAAAATTAACTTCCACGTTGAAAAATAAAACAAAACATTTGTTTACATCGGGCTTTACTTTTATTTAAATACTATGTTATGAATAACTGACAAAAGGTAGGACATTCAAAAGAATTTCTGGGGCCTTGTAACATGATTATGATGCAAGTTAAACCCTCCAAAAAGGTGGTCTAACTCATATATGCACATTTCCCCAACTTCTGTCTAGGAACACAATGGCGTTTTCATCCAGAGCAGGGGGGCTGCATATTTATGGCTAGTGCACCTACCCGGTTAACAAAAACTAAATAAATAAAATAAATAAATACAGTAAACCTCACACCTTACTTTGTTGCCACTGGTTATGGGTGGTGGGTACCAAGAACTCAGAAACCTCAGGGCACCATTAATAGAGAGAACACACCCAAATGGACTACCAAATTTTGGAGCTGGATTCAAAAAGTAGGGCTGATTCTTTAACCTTCTACAATGGTCACTTTGATCCTCATGATAATTAGCACAAGACACTTTAAATGCCACGGGCATTTCATTGTTTCACACTTCCTAAGTTCATAATGGGGCTGGTACTTGAATTATTATGTCAACATCTGTGCAGGATTGACATCATATTACTTCATCCCTATCACCCTTCATTTAGGACTACTACTGTTTTACCTTTAACAGCGACTTTTCTAATTAGAAACATAGAAACATAGAATATGCCAGCAGATAAGGACCACTTGGCCCACCTACACTGCCCATTTTACCCTGCCTATAGTATCACCACAGATCCTACCAGATCTTCAGTCTGTTATCCCCCCTCCTTTCCCCTAAGATTCCCTTATGCAGGCTTGAACCCCACCACTGTTTCCTCCCCCACCACCTCCACTGGAAGGCTGTTCCAGGAATCCACTAATCTTTCTGTGAAAAGTACTTCCTCACACCTCTACTGAATTTACCCCTCCAGCTTCATATCATACCTCCTTGTTTCAAGTACCTTTTTTCTGAAAAATATTTCCATCCCGTATCTTATTGACCCCCTTTAGGTATTTAAAGGTCTCTATCATATCCCCCCCTTTCCCTCCTCTCTTCCATTGCATACATATTCAAGTTCTTTGAGAGCACCTTTCATGATATATTCAGAAATTTACTCCAGAAACAATATATGTTTCTTATCTGCTCTGGTGTCAGTGGAAGCCAAAAGGAGCATTTTAAAATTGCTAGATTTAATGATGGAATGGATCCTAATTTGGCTACATGGAGCCAAGCAGCAGATCTCTTCCACTTTCTTGTGTGCAGTGCCACCCTCACACTAGCATGTTTTGTGATGTATTTATATGGAGAGTGTGGGGGCATGCTCCATAGACTACTATAAGGGCTGACATTTACGTCTTTTTTTTTATATTTCAGAGTTCCGATTTGGATACATCAATGCCACTGCTAAACTAACAGGAGCCTTGTTAGTGGAATGGTGGCCTTGTTTTATCCGAATCAGTACTAACATACTAAAATGCCAGCAGAATAGGCCTAACGGTCTTTCCAGAAACAGCTGCTTGGTCAGCCCCCACCCCTGGGAGCTGACCCACTGCCCCCTCGCTTCTCTGGCTTCTCCCTTCCCAGTCCTGGATATTCTTGCTGCATTGGATTTTGCTTCCAGAACCCTTCCCCTGTACCTGTCCCACCCCCTCTTGAACCCCTCCACCATCTCTTTCTCCACCAGCCCCCTAGGCAGGGCATTCCATGGCTCCACCACACTCTCAGTGAAGTAGCACCTCCTCCTTTCTTCCCTGAATCTTCCCCCCTCCAGCTTCCACCCATGCCCTCTAGTGGCCCCCTCCTCCTTCCTTCGAAGCACCCTGAATGTTCCTCCCCTATTTACCCCCTTCATGTACCTGAAGACCTCTATCATGTCCCCCCGGTCCCTTCTCTCTTCAAATGTGTCCATATTTAGGTCTTCGAGCCTCTCCTCATAGGTCCTGTTCCCCAAGCCCCAAATCATTTTGGTTGCCCTCCTCTGGACCTTCTCCAGGAGTTTAATGTCCCTCTTTAAGTGTGGCCTCCAAAACTGCACGCAGTACTCGAGGTGCGGCCTCACCAAGCAGTTATACAGAGGGAGTATCACTTCCCTCCTTCTGGAGGTGATCCCTCTAGCAATGCATCCCAGCATCCTGTTGGCCTTGGCTGCTGCCCTCCACAAGTCTCCGAGTTGTCCATCTTGACATCCACCACCACCCCAGGTTCCTCTCAGCCATCGAGACTTGTAGCATTTCCTCCCCCAGGGTGTACACTTGGCCCGGGTTTCTGGCCCCCAGGTCCAGTACCTTGCATTTCCCTACATTGAACCTCAGCTTCTACTTTCTAGACCATCTTTCTAGAGCCTCCAGATCCCCCTGTAGGGCCACCCTCCCCATCTCCCCATCCACCACTGCCCCCAGTTTTGAGTCAGTACTCTGAACCATTAAAAAATCATATATAAAAATCATCTCCTATAGTAATCTATGGAGTGCTTCCCCTCACTCTCCATCTAAAACTTCAGAATAGGTGCTAGCATGGGATGGCACTGAACACAAGGAAGTGGAAGGGATCTGTGGCTCTCAGCTCCATGGAGCCAAATCTCTTCCATCATTTAATCTAGAAATTTTAAAATACTGTTTTTGACTCACATGGACTCTGGAGCAGGTAAGGAACATATACTGTTTTTGTCCTGAGCACCATGAAAGGTGCTCTTTAAGTCTCTCATTGAAGGACTTCTGATACAGAACCTGCACCATCTTAATTGCCCCCTCTGGACCAGCTCTACTATGTCTATGTCCTTCTTCAGATATTGTCTCCAGAACTGGACACAGTACTCTAGGTGGGGTCTTACCAGTGATCTATACAGAGGCAACACCACCTCATTCTTTCTGATGATGATATCCCTCCCTGTGTACCTCAGCATCCCACTAGCCCTCCCAACTGCCTTGTCACACTGTCTGGCCACCTTTAGGTCATTTGATATAAGAAGCCCCAGGTCTCTATTCTGTTTGGTGGTCATCATTATATCCCCACCCATTGTGTACTCTGCTCCTGGGTTTCTGTGCTCCAAGTGCATTATTTTTCATTTTTTGACATTGAAATCCAGTTGCCATACCCTTGACCACTCCTTAACTTTTCTCAGGTCACTGCTCATCCTTTCCATCCCACATAGAGTGTCCACCCTACTGTAGATTTTGGTGTAATTTGCAAAGAGGCAGACTTTCCCTTCCAGCTTCTCTGCAACATCACTTAAAAAGACCTTGAAGAGGACTGTTTCAGCACTAATCCCTGAGGCATCCTGCTGGTCACCCTCCCTTCCAAGGAGTAAACTCTGTTTGATACCATCCTCTGCCACCTTGCTTACTCAGTTAATCAACTTTGAACCTACCTGTAAGTTACCCAGTTTGCTTATGAGTCTCCTGTGTGGAACGGTGTTGAAAGCCTTATTGAAATCTAGGTCAGCCACATCCACCACTCCACCTTGAACAGCTCCCTGGTCAACCAGTCAAAGAAATCTATCAGATTCACTTGACATGATCCCCCCCCACCACCCACACCGTGAATCCACCCATGCGGCCTCAGGTCCTGCAACCCACTGGATTTGAGATATTTCACAATCCTTCAGCAGTGAGTCCATTAAATTTTCCATCACTGATGTCAGGCTGACTGATCTATAACTGCTACCCTTTTTTCTGCTACCACATTTGTGTAGCAGGGCAGTATCTGCCCTCTCCCAGTCCGCAAGTACCACTCCTGTTTCCAATGATTTGTTAAATGGACTTGACAGAGGTGCAGGCAGTACCTCCCTGAGCTACCTCAATACCCTTGGATGCACACCATCTGGCCCCATCACATTTTCCACTTTCAGATTAGTGAGTTACTTCAGGACTCTTTCCTCTGAGAATTAACTAGTGTCCACCTCCCTCCCTCCAATGATATGGTTACTTTTTTGTAGACCCTCCCCTTCTGTTTTGTCTCTGAACACTGAACAAAATATCTGTTTAGGATGTTTGCCTTTTCCTGGTCCCCCTCTGCAGAGTCCCACCATTTCTGTTTTAACCTTACAATACCCCACCTCCCCCCCATTTTGCTCTTTTTGCTTACATACCTAAAAAATGTATTGTTCCCTTTCATTACTGCCTGGACTGTTCTCTCTTTCATTTGTGCCTTTATGCTCCTCTTACTGCCCTCCTTGCTTCCCTTTGTTTCCCCTGGTACACTTCTCTAGCCTCCTCCTTCTGCATTGCTTATACTTTCTGAATGCTACCCTCTTAGCTTTTACCTTTTTTGCCACCTCTTTCAGCAGTATAGTTTTTCTCTTGCTTATGCTCAGTTGCTTAACACAGTGGTCTCTTTCCCTCACAATGCCCTTTGTGTCTTTGCCCACTGTTCCTTCACCCCACCCATGTCATCATACCCCCACCAGGTCATCCTTGAAGCATTCACTCATCTTTACAAAATCTGCTCTCCTGAATTCCAGAACCCCTGACCTTGTTTGGTTTAGTTCCACAGCTGTCCTTATATTGAACCACACTGTACAGTGATTGCTGATCCCCAGAAGACATCTTGATGTCTGCAGCACTGTCCCTGTTAATGAGTACCAAGTCCAGTGTTGCTCCTTCATGAGTGATATCACTGGCTAGTTACCTAAGGAATGCTCCCATGGGAGGAAACTATCCCACAATAGGCATGCTAGGGGCACCTACCCCACACAGAGTGAGGCACTATCCTGGCAGTTCACTGCCCATGCTTAACTGAAGTGCCAGCTACTGACACATAAAATTTACATGGGAGCACACAGTTGCTCCCTTACAAAGTAGAGCACAGTCAGTCCAGCTCTTCCATTATGTTTCATCTGTGCTACATGTCCTTGGTCACCTTTGGACCTACCATGGCACCCTTAGCACTGCCCAGCTGATTTGGGACTTGGCTGATCCCAAATCTTGGCAAAAGAACATAGAAACATAGATTTTGTTGGCAGAAAATGACCGCTTGGCCCACTCAGTCTGTCCAGTTGATCCCTGTCTATTTTGTCTCCACAGACCCTAATTGGTCTTCAGTGACCCTCCCTCATCCCTGCCTATTTATTAATATTCCTCTTTGTCTATCCCATGCATGCTTCAAACCCCTTACTGTTTTTCCCTCCACCACTTCTGCTTGCGGTATGTTTCAGGTGTCCACCACTCTTTTAGTGAAGTAGTACTTCCTCTTATCCCACTGAAACTCCCCTACTTCCAGCTTCATCACATGCTGTCAGTTCCTGGTGCTCTTTCTCAAATGAAAGAGACTCCCATCCTGCACCTTGTTCACCCTCATGAGGTACTTGTAAGTCTCTGTCATGTCCCTTCTCACTATCTTCTCTTCTGGGTGTACAAGGTTGAGATCTCTCAGTTTATTCTAGTGAGCTATTAATGCACCCCCTGCACCCTCTTAGCAGCCCTCTTCTGGACTACTTCCACCATGTCTATGTCCTTTCTGTGATGCAGCCTCCAGAACTGGACACAATACTCCTGGTGGGATCTCACAAGTGGTAACACCACCTCCATCCTCCTGCAGATGATACCTCTCCCTATGCATCCAAGCATCCCACTGGCCCTACTCACTACTTTGTTACACTGCACCGCCACTATAAGGTCATCAGACATGATCCCTTGGAGTTATCATCAGAAATTACTTAAAGCAATTGAGTCAATTTCAACAAGGCTTATACAAGGCAAAGAGGATATTTGGATGTATTGGGAGTGGTATTGATAGCAGAAAAAGGGAGATAATATTTCTCCTTTATAGATGCTTGGTGAGGTCACACCTGGAGCATGGCACCCAGTTGTGGGGTCCTCACCTCAAAAAGGATAACAATAGGCTGAAGATGGTGCATCGCAGGGTAACTAAAACTATCCTGGGCCAGCAGGGTATGTCTTATGAAGGGCACCTCAAGGCACTGAATATGTACCTATTGGATACCAAAAGGGAGAGCGGAGATATGACAGAGACCTTCAAATTCCTAAAAGGAATTAACAGGGTGAACTGCGAGGAACTATTCAACTTGCTTACCAGCTCGGGGTCACATGGTCATGAGTGGAAGCTAACAGGATGGAGGTTAAAGAGGGATATGTGGAAGTACTATTTTACAGAAAGGGTGGTGGAGCCATGGAAGAGGCTGCCAACTGAGACAGTGGGTGCAAACACTGTTAAGTGGTTTTAAGCATGGCTAAGACAGAATGAAGGGAATAGTGGTTGCTCAGGACTTCAGAATCAGGGAGTAAAATTGAGAGGGGTCAGGAGGGCTAGGACCCTGGAGGAACAGTAGGCCCCATGGCTAAGCAGGGAACTTAGGCAGATAGGATGGACCATTGGTCTTTTCCTGCCATCATTGTCTATGTTTCTATGTTCTGTGTTACTGTGATAACCAAGTCCCTTTCCTACTTAGTAACTGTCAGTGCTCCCCTAAATTCTGTACTCTATTCCTGAGTTTCTATGCTCTAGGTTTGTTATTTTGTATGTTTTGGCCTTGAACTCCAGTTGCCATGCCTTTGACCACCCCTCGAGTTTCTCAAAGTCCCTACACATTCTCTCTACCCCTCTTGAATACCCACCTTATTACAGATGTTGGTGTAATCTGCAAAAAGTCATACCTTCCCTTCCAGTTCTTCTGCAATGTCATTTATGAAGTCATGGAAGAGAATGGGTCTTAGTACTGAGTCCTATGGCACCCCACTGGTCACTCTGCTCTCATTAGAGTGAGTGCCCTTAATCACCACCCTCTGCTGCCTATCCATTAGCCTGTTTTTACCCAGTTTACCATTTTGGATCCCACCCCTAGGCTGCTCAATTTCTGTATCAGTCTCCCATGTGGCATACTCTCAAAAGTCTTGCTGCAGTACAAATAAGCCATGTCCAGTGCCCTACCCTACTTTATTTCACTGGTCACCTAGTCAAAAAATTTAATCAGATTCAGTTGGCATGATCTCCCCCTCCCGTGAATCCATCCTTGGTTTGGTCTTGTAGCCCATTAGATTCAAGATATTCTATTAACCTTTCCTTCAATAGGGATTCCATTAAAGGAAAACTGAAGTAAAAATTTACTATATATATATATATATATTCATGGCAAAAAAACTGCATTTAATGCATCAGTTAGGGTTAAAGCAACCAGGGACATCTGGTCATGAAATTCAGGCTATCTGGTCATTCCCTCATGAATAAAGCTTGTGGACTAGGATCATCTCATGGACCAGGATTTTGTGGGCTCACGAAAGAAGATCGTTAGCGAGTTGCAAAAGGAGAATTTAAAAATTTTTAAAACCTATTTTTTGACAGAAATGAAGCAAACCAAAGCCATGGCTTTGTAGAGATTGGCACCCTGAACAAAACCCATGACTCATTTGGCCAAAAGTCACCCGTGGAGAAAGCTACAACATTTTATTTGACTGGAAAACTAAAAACAAGATGGCGGCTCGCGAACAAAGAATTTTTCCGATAGACTAGGATTTTTCTTTCATGAGCAGACAAAATCTTTGACTGTGAGACCATTTATCTTTTGCAAAATATACATATAAATATTTGAGTGAACTGAGCATGCTCAGAACTAAAAAATTTAAAATGTAATAACTTTGGAACAGATTAATATTTTTTACCAAATCAATGCTTGATTGTTCCTTGACTTAGCCACTTTCTATGTTCCAAGTTGCAGACCAAAAGACCACACAGTGTGGTCGCAGCTCCACAGACAAACAACACATCAAAACTGGCAAAAAGTGCATTTTTTGGTGTTTTGCTGTGCAGAAACTGTATGTCCGACCAAAGCACAACTTGGTAAATCAAGAGATCTACTATACCTGACCATGCATTCCAAATGTCGTGCAAATCCATTGAATGGTTGCAAAGTTGTTAACATACAAAATCTGAGGTTTAAAATTGAAGTGCCTACTCAACTCTAACATAGAAACATAGACTTTGATGGCAGATAAGGACTGCTTGGCTCACATAGTCTGCCATTTCCCTACCTGCAGGATAAGCTGCAGATCCTAGTTAACCAACAGCCTATTTCTTCCTACCTCCCCACAAGAATTGCCTTATGTCTGTCCCATGCTTTCTTGAATTCTCCCTCAGTTTTAGGCACAGCAACCTCCTCAGGAAGGCTGTTCCGTTCATCCACCACCCTCTCTGGGAAAAATACTTCCTCACATTGCCCCTGAGCCATCCCCCATCTATCTTCAAATTGTGTCACCTTGTTCTTGCACATCTCTATTTCTGAAAAATGCTACCCTCTTGGACTATGTTGATTTCACTGAGGTACTTAAAAGTTTCTATCATATTCCCCCCCTCCCTCCTTTCCTCAAGGGTATACATATTAAGCTCCTTTATTCTATCCTAGTATGGCTTCTCTTGCAGACCCTGCACCATTTTAGTTGCCCTCCTCTGGACTGCCTCCATACTGTATATGTCCTTGCAGAGATGGGGCCTCCAGAAACGGACGCAGTACTCCACATGGGGTCTCACCAACTGTCAGTACAGAGGGAAAATAACTTCCTGTTTTCTGCTGGTGATGCCTTTCCCTATACATCCCAGTATTCCCCCAAGCCCTCACTACTGCCTTCTCACATTGCTTGCTAACCTTAAGGTCATCTGATATGAGTACCCCCAGGTCCTTTTCCATTTTTGTTGTTGTTACTACCACACACCACTGTGTAATCTTTCCCTAGGTTTTGATATCCCAGGTGCACTATTTTGCACTTCTTTGCATTGAATCCAAGCTGTCATACTTCTGACCATTCCTCCAACCTTCCTAAGTCCCTTCTCATCCTTTCCACACCTCCTTGTGTATCAACCCTGTTGCAGATCTTTGTGTCATCTGCAAAGAGGCATACTTTTCCTTCCAGTCCCTCTGCAATGTCACTGATAAAGACATTGAAAAGGACTGGACCCAGTACTGAACCATGCAGGACCCCACTAGTAACCACTCTTTCTTCAGAGTGGACTCCATTTACAATTACCTTCTGTGTCCTGTTGTCCAGCCAATGTTTTACTTGCTACCACCCTGGGACCTACTCCCAGGCTGGTTAATTTGATTGTTAATCTTTTGTGCAGGACTGTGTCAAATGCATTGCTAAAGTCTAGGTAGGCCATGTCCACAGTCCCTCCCTGGTCTACTACTTTGGTCACCCAGTCAAAGAAATCAGTTAGATTCCTCTGACATGACCTTCCCGCTGTGAACCCATGCTGCCTTTGGTCCTGTGCCCCACTGGCCTCTAGGTACTCAACAATTCTTTCCTTCAGAAGTAACCCTAACTATAGGGGCATGGCTGCACCCCTATTTTATATCTATTTATCTATCTATCTATCTATCTATCTATCTATCTATCTATCTATATATCTATCTATATATATATATATAATGTTTCCTTTGTTTACTGAATGGAGTTTTTTCTAAATTGGTTTGATGTTTTTATGGCCCTTGGGATCTCCATGTTCACATATTTTCTGGCCCTTATTGTTCCTACAATGCCTCCTGTCCCATGTAACAGTGATGTGTCCAGGGCCATTAATTCAACAGGGTTTTTTTTGAAGTTTACAATAGGAAAG
The DNA here is from genome assembly GCA_016271365.2 of Neoceratodus forsteri. Lineage (NCBI taxonomy): Eukaryota > Metazoa > Chordata > Ceratodontiformes > Ceratodontidae > Neoceratodus > Neoceratodus forsteri. The sequence goes on from CM057454.1 coordinate 802,772,023, forward strand.
CTGTGATTTTCAGTAACTCGCCTTTCCCAGGGACCACTAATGAAGACTGCATTTACGATTGGCAAATGCCTGAAGGATAATTGGGGGAGCTACTCCATAAAGAACCAGCAAGAACCATCATTAATTATAGCATTTGTGATCTTGTGTGATTTGGGTGCTTTTTAACTCATTTAGGCCTCAGGAGCTCTTTGAGAGTTCCACCACTTGTGGCCTGTATACTTTTAACAGTGCAACCTGGAGCTTTCTGAGCAAAATCAAGCCATAATCAGCATGGCACAAACAAATGTGAATATCTCATGAACTGTAAGTGCAATACACAAAGTACGAGGGGCAAAATTGTTCAACACAGAATTATCTTTCTAATGGTGCTATGCAATTAATTATAAGTAGTTTCTATTTTTTTCTATATTGGTTGAAATGGTGAAAAATGTTTTTTTTTTTATGAAAAAGGCAACATAGGCCATTTTTGGGGAAAATATTTACCATATCAACATCAAATTAAGCATCTCTACATTAGCTGGAGGTACAAAACTAATTTTGTACTAAAAAGCAGCTTTACTAATATGATACATGTATTGGTTTCCTTTTTATTGAAGGTGGCTATGTGAAGCTTGAGATGCAAATGTCAGCCATACACGCCATACCATACCATACAAAAATGTGAATATCTTCAAAAGTGTATGTGACAGACACAAAGTATCAGTAGCAAAGTTGTTCAGCACAAAATTATCTTTCCAACGGTGCTATGCAGTCAGTTCTACTCACTTCAGTTTATAAAATATTTAAGTTTTATGCAATGATGTCCTCAGATGTCCTAAGTCCTCAGTGGCACTAAGTGCAGGATGTTTGGAGGCGTTAAATACCTCAGCAATATCTTTTCTGCTGCAACCTACAGGTGTCTTGGGGCCTCAATGAGTTAAATGATGTGTGTAGTTTGATGAAACAAAACATTCACTCCTGCCACTGTACCTAGACACATACCTAGGAAATGAAAAGTTTGGATTAGACAGCGTTATTTAGTTGAAGACAGAATATCTGCATGCTGCAGCAGTTATTACTCTTGTAATCAATGGTCCTTGATGCATCCCTATAACATAGGGCAGTAGGCATTTTAGGAACAAAAAGAGCCATACAAAATGCAAAGACGAAGATCCCCAGGAGCCATAAAACCAGCCAACACATTTTGAAAAAAAAAATCTCCTTTCAACAAATAAAGGGAAGGACTTACTAGGAGTATACCTACAAATCAAAACACTGCACAACATATTTTTTTGTAAATTTGGACTTTAGTTCCCCTTTAATTTACCTACCACTGATGTTGTGAGACTGACTAGACTGTAGTTGCTAGCCTCCTTCCTACTGCCAATCTTATGGAGCAGGACCGTGTCTGCTCTCCTCCAGTCCTCTGCAACCATGCCTGTTTCCAGTGAGATATGGAATAAGCCATCAGTGGTGCAGCAAGCACCTCCCTGTAATCCCATAGTACCATTGGGTGTATCTGTTTGCATGGCCTTGTCCACTTTCAGATCTGCAAGTCTCTTCAGGACTGTTTCTTCTGAAAGTGGACTTGTGTCCACCTCCCCCCATTGTTCCTGTTGCTCCCTAGCTGTCCACCGCCCCACTATGAAAAGTGTGCAAAAGTACCTGTTTAGCATGTATGCTTTTTTTATCCTCTTCTGTGCAGTCTCCCTCTGTTGTCCTCCTTCTCTTCACTATCCCTCCCTTAGCTTTCTTCTTCTTGCTTTTGTACCTGAAGAAAGTCTTAGTCCTTTTAGGTAACCCTTTGGCTATCCATTCCTCTGTCTGCTCCCATCAGTGCTTTTCTTGCCTCCTTTTTTTTTCACTTGGTACACATCCTTGTATTCCTCCCTCTGCATTTCTTTATATCTCCTGGATGATACCCTTTTTTCCTTTACAACTGTAGCTACCTTCCTGGAGTACCATAATGCTCTTTTTTTTTCTTTTGGCAGATGCTTATTTATCTTAATTATGCCCTCCCTTACTTTTCTTCAATGTTTCTCTACAACTCTCTGGCAATCCTCCCCTACTAGGCCATTTCTGAGGCACTCTCCCATTCATTTAAAATTCACCCTGCTAAGGTCCAGGACCCTCATCTTCATGTGGTTTTCCTCTACACCTATCTTAATCTTGAGTCACACTGTATGATGGTCACTGATTTGCAGGGAACTGCCCACTATCATGTCTGCAATGCTATCCCTGTTTGTAAGCACTAGTTCCAGCACTGCCCTTTCCCTAGTGGGTTCACTGCCTCGCTGCTTGAGAAATTCTCCCTGTAAGGAGTCAAGGATGGCCCTGCTCTTTGCCAAAGCTGCAAAAGGAAGGATCCAATCCACATCTGGCAGGTTGACATCCCCAATTAGCAGCACCTCTCATTTATTTTCCATCTTGATGATGGCTTCCCCTAGTATCTTATCCAACTCCACTCCCCGTGTTGGAGGTCTGTATACAACCCCTGTATGGATAGTATGCCCAGTTTCTGCCTCTAGGGGTGACCCACATCACCTTCAGCCCTTAATTTGCATCAGATCTCTCCTGTATTTCCATAGCCTTGATCCTCACCTTCACATATAGAACAACCCCTCCCCTCCTTATCTCTCTGAAACAGAAAGTAGACTGGTATGACCATGTGTCAGTCATGATTGCCAGTGCACCATGACTCATTTATGGCCACCAAATCAAGGTATAGCTTCCTCCATGATAACCTCCATGCCTAGCATTTGGTATACTGGTGCATATGGCTTTCCATACCTTCTTCTACCCCTGCCTACCACCTCTTCTGCCTGTACGGCTCTCTGAAGCTCCCTCTGACCCCATTCCCTTAGCTTCTCCATTTCTTGCCCCATTTACCCCTCTCTCTTTTAGCATCCTTGGTTATATCCCCCTTGTCCTCTGCCTTATCTGCACTGCTTTCATCTTTGGCCCCTGCCCTGGGGGAGTGTCCTCCCCTCATCCCTCCCTCCTTATTACTTCATCATGGGGTGATGTTTTTGCCTCCCTTGGTAATACGGCCCTCCCAGCTAGTTTAAATGCTCATCCAAATAACATTTAAATCTTCCACTAAGGACTCTGGCACCCCCTTTTGCACAGATGCAGGCTGTCACCTTTACAGAGACCCATATCCTCCCAGGCTGGTCCCCAGTGCCCAACAAAGTCAAAGCCTTCCTCCCTGCACAATGGCTTCAATCATGTGTTGAAAGTCCTAGTTTATAGTGACCTATCTTTCCTTCAACCATAAACAAGTAACACCTCAACATATGCATCCATGCATCCTATCTGCTTAAGGCCTCTCCCAGCTCTCTGAAATTACTCACCAGTACCCCAACCCCATCCCTTGCCAGGTCATTTATCCCCAGGTGGACAATGAAATCTAGCTCCCATCCCTGACATACCTCCTAGTAATCCTCTGGATCCGCTCTCCATCCTTCCAAGTTGAAGCACCAGGGAGGCACATTACCTCACCCTCCCCTCCACCTCCCACTACCAAGTCTATTCTTCTAACAGTAAAGTCCCTCACCAGCAGCTGCTTCCTCTTTGACTATAGGCCTCTTCCTCCCATCTTGGGGTTTCCCCTTCTATGGACTCCCAATCTTCACCTTACAACTGCTTTGGGTATCTCCTTCTGGCACTCCCAGCCTGTCAGTGTGGTTAAGGAATTTTGTAGTGGCACACGCTGAGAAGTGTGTACACTACTCACCATCCCCACCCTTCCAGAGCCCACTGAAGTACAGCCATTCTGCCTCTGCCTAGGCATCCTCTGAGGTAGTGGTAGCAGAGGTTGTGGTCCCTCAGTGGGGCTAAAGGTTCCCTGCATCCTTGTAAACTTGCCTCAAATTCCAGTAACTTCTGTCTTCAACCCAGAGAGGTGAGAGCCAATGGGGAGGCATTTCATTCTCCAGAAGGTGTCCCCAAAGACTGTGGCTCTACACCCATTACACTGCATCACTTTCATGTTGTTTACCTGCTTAATCCTTTTTTCTACTGAACCATCCCTGTCTACACTTGCTTTCTTTCTATGCCTGTTTACCTTTCTTCCCTTTCTTTCTTTTTTTAGTTGGACTGGATTTATTACCCTACCTTAGAGAGGATGTTTCCTGATTTCCCTTCTACCAGGATTTCTGTTAACTGAACTGCCACCAGTACTCTACTGCCTCCTAGCTATGCCTGTTTACTTCCTGTGCCTTTCTTTCTTTACTTGAAATAGATTTATTACCTTATCTAGATGGGGTGTCTTCTGCTTTCCCCTCCACTAGTAGTCACCTATATCCAAGTCCTGCTATTTTTAGCTTTTTTTGTTAGCCCACTACCTGTAGTTATTTACCTTTCTTCTGTTAGAATATGTACACTGAGTCCTGTGTTTTTTTTCTACCTGTTCTGGTGTCTGCCCTGAAGAGCCTCCTGCAGACTGCAAACAACCTGCAGATGCCTGGCTACACTTTAAATATCTGTTCCAAGCATGCTGTGTTCCACTCATGCTCTGGGACATTAGTATGATGGAATATGCCTGGAGTAAGTCCTTATATACAGGACTCTCTGCTTCCAGCTGATCTGCTACTAGAGGATCTTGGTCACCTGATCTCCGACTCTGACTCCCCCAAGATGGCAGGGGTACTGCTTCCTGTCCCCAGTGGACTGAAAGGAAGTTAAAAACATAGCCCAGTGATTTATAAATTATAGCTCCATGTGATTAAACTGCTAGCTGTATTATCAGTTCAGCTCTACCCCTCACAACCAAAATTGCACTGCACAACACCAAACCAGCTCCATATATGCAGGACTGCCTTCTGCAGCTTCAGTGGCTTACTGGGTTAGATGGCTGCCTATGGAATAAGAGGTTGTGGGTTTGATTCTGAAAGTGGATGTATTTTTTCAAATGGGCTGGTGGTGTAGAGGAAGTGTGTTTGCCTGTGAAAACAAAGTTGCTGGGTTCAAACCTGAGGGAAGGAGCTGTCATTTATTTACCCAGTCTCCACAAGGACATAGACAGGATGGAGGCAGTCTAGAAAAGGGCAACAAAAATGGTGCAGGGTCTACACCAGAATACATATGAAGAGAGACTTAAGTAGCTTAATATGTATACCTTCGAAGAAAGGAGGGATGGGGGGGCATAATAGAAACTTTCAAGTACCTTAAGGGAATCAACAAAGTCCAAGAGGGTAGCATCTTTCAGAAAAAGAGATGTGCAAGGACAAGGGGGCACAATTTGAAGATAGAAGGGGGACAGCTCAGAGGTAATGTGAGGAATTATTTTTTCATGGAGAGGGAAGTGGATGCATGGAACTGCCTTCCTGAGGAGGTTGTAGAGTCAAAAATGGGGGAATTCAAGAATGCATGGGACAGACATAAAGCAATTCTAGGGGTTGGAGGTAGGAGGAAGTAGGCTGTTGGTTAACTAAGATCTGCAGCTTATCCATTAGGTTGGGAATTGGGCAGATTGAGTGGGCCAAGTGGTCCTTATTTGCCATCAAATTCTATGTTTCTATGTTTACAGCTGAGCTGCTATTGGAGGATCTCAGTCATCTGATTCCCAGCTTTAGCTCCTGCAAGTTGGCATGGGTTGCCCTTTCCTGTCCCTAGTGGAGTGAAAGCAAGTTTAAAAGGTAGCCCAATGATTTAGAAATTGTAGCTCCTTAATGCACATACAGTGGGTGTCATGATGATTAGCCATGTGTCAAACAACACATACCATTGAGTTGTTTGACCCCATGGAGGTACCCTCCAGGACCTTCTTCACCATGGTTATCTGCATTCTACTGTAGGTAGACTCCTACACTTCAGTCTACAGTATCTATGGAGCTTGTAGTAGTCCCATAAGAGCCCACTGTGATCTTTAAGAGGACACCCACCACTGCACCCTGATGCTTTCCAAGGTACCTCTTACATGGTGATCTTCAGCTGATCTGCTCCCCCCCAACCAAGGCAGTGATATTGTGGTCTTCCTCTATAGCTGGCATGTAGGGAGCCTTTTCCCACTTCTGGAGGGGCAAGGTGAAGTGGCTCTTTCATCTAGGTGCCACTCTCCTGGGTGTCTCTCTCTCTCTTTCTATTTCTGAAGGTGGAGATCCTGCAGTAGCTCAACCCTTCTCTAGATGAGTTGAGGGAATCAGAAAATACTGCATAACTGGGTTGTGGACAGAATCATTGAAACAGAACTTTTTGGTGGAAATGGACCGCATAGCCCACTTAGTCAGCTCAGATGTTCCCTGCCTAATATGTCTCTAGAGATCCTAACTGGTCTCCGATGACTGGTCCATCTTCTTCCTATTTACTAATATACACCTACAGAATTTCTGTTTGTCACAAGCATTAAGCCCCCCACTGTTTTTGCCTCCATCACTTCTGTTTGCATTCTGTTCCAGGCTCCTATCACCCTTTTGGTAAAGTAGTATTTCCTCACATTCCTCTTCCAGCCCCCCCCCCAGTTTCCTTGCATGTCCTCTGGTACTGCTGCTCCTTCTCATTTGAAACAGACTCCCTTTGTGCACCCTGTTCACCCCTGTGAGGTACTCATAGGTCTCTATCATGTCACCTCCCACTCTCCTCTTTTCCAGGATGTACTTGTTGAGATCCCACAGTCTCTTCTCATTGGGCTTCTTGCCCCTGCACCATTTTTTCTGCCCTTCTCTGGACTGCCTTCACCCTGTCTATGTCCATTCTGAAGTTCAAACTCCAAACTGAGCACAGTACTTCAGGTGGTATCTTGCCAGTAAGCTACACGCTGGTCACACCACCTCCCTCTTCCTGCTTGAGATACCCTTCCCTATGCACCCCAGCATCCCACAAACCCTACCCAATGCATTATCACATTGACCTCCCACTTTGATGTTGTCAGTTATGATAACCCCAAGGTCCCTTTCCTGCTTAGTGACTGTCAGTACCTTCCCCCATCTATTTTCAGCTCCTGGGTTCCTGTCCTCTAGGTGCATGATTTGGTATTTGTTGGCATTGAACCCCTACTACCTCGCTCTTGACCACTCCTTGAGTTTTCCAAGGTCCCTGTGCATCCTCTCCACCCCATCCTGAGTGTTCATGCTATTGCAGATTTTGAAATCATCTGCAAAAAATCAGACCTTCCCTTCCAGTTATTCTACAATGTCACTTATGAAGACATTGAAGAGGACCGGTGCTAGCACTGAGCTCTGTGGCACGCTGCTAGTCAGCTTCTCGTTATTGGAGCTAATGCCATTAACCACCACCTTACACATCTATCCGTTAACCAGTTTCTAACCCATTTTACCACTTTGGATCCCACCCTGAGGCTGATTAATTTCTTTATCAGCCACTGGTACTGACAGTGTCAAACACCTTGCTAAACTTTTAATATCTATATCAGTCATATAGCAAAGGGTCTGGAGGGGAGGGTATGCCTATTTGGAGATGATACATAGATCTGCAATATGATGTACACCCTGGGGTGGAGGCCATGAGGGAGGACCTGAAGATTCTGGAAAGGTGGTCATAATCCTGGCAGCTGAAATTCAATGCCAAAAAGTGTACAGTAATGCACATGGGGCTTAAAAACCCACAAACTGCTTATACAATAGGAGGAGAGGTAATTAAGCCAACTGAGCAGGATAGGGATCTGGGGATTAAAATATCAAATGACCTTAAGGTGGGTAATCAATTCAGTAAAGCAGTGAGTAAGGCAAATAGAATACTGGCTTGCATAGAGAGTGGCATAACAAGTAGAAGGAGGGAGGTACTGATGCCTCTTTATAAAACCATGGTGAGACCTCATCTGGAGTACAGGGTCCAGTTTTTGAGACAACATCTATGTAAGAGCATAAATGGGATTGAAAGAGTCCAGAGAAGGGCAACCAAGATGGTGCACAGTATGGATAGGAAGCCATATGAGGAGAGATGGAGGGAATTGGATCTGTACCCATTGCAGACTAGAAGGGAAAGGGCAGATATGATATAAACATTTAGGTATGTGAAAGGGATTAATAAGATGAGGGACAGGAGCTTATTTACAAGGAAATTGGGTGCTAAAACTAGGGGTCATAGTATAAGATGAGAAGGAGGAAGATTTAAGGGCAATGTGAGGGGGTGTTACTTCTTGGAGAGGGTGATGGAGTCCTGGAACAAACTGTCTGAGAAGGTGGTGGGGGCTGAAATGGTGGAAGGAGTCAAGAGGGCATGGGACTGGCATAAGTGGTTGACCAGTGGGGGAAAGGGGAGATCCCTTGACAAAGGTGACAGATATGTGGGTATGGGGCAGACTTGGGCCAGAGAGGTCCTTTTCTGCCATCAGATTTCTATGATTCTGTGAAACACCATATGGGCCGTGTCCACTCTCCTTCCCTGATCTATTTACCTGATCATGCAAAGAAATCAATTAGATTTATCTGCCATGACCTCAGGTCTAATTTTTGGAATTTGTAGTAGTAGGAACAATAGTAATTTTATTTGTATTTGGTGCTTTTCACAAATTGCAGGAGTAAAAATGTCACAAATGTTATAATAAAAACAATACAAACAACATAAATAAAACACATCAATAAGTAATTCAGCATAAAACTAATAACAAGTATGAATTTAACAGGGATGGCAGCAGAATGCAGAAGATGTTACTTCCCAAAGGTTTAACTAATTAAGTAAGTCTTAGACACCTCTTAAAGGCTGCGACCAAAGTGTCTTCCCTAAGGGCCCTTGGAAGTGAGTTCCATAAGACTAGACTGGTCACATTGAAGGACCAGTCCCCCATGGTTTTTAATCTAGCCATTGGCACTGCAAGGAGGCCCACCACAGTGGAGCAACTAGAGCATGAAGACAGGGAAGGGTGCCAAAAATCTGTTGGGTAGCTAGGGCCCAACCCATGTAGGGTTTTGTAAGTGCAAGATCAATTTTGAAGGAGACACACCACTTTAGAGGTAGCCAATGCAGGTCATGTAGTATTCAGCCTTGAAAGGCTGGTCAGTGGCATGAAGGCTGGGTTCTACACCAGCTGCAGGCACTGCAGTGTACCTCCACTGATCCTGTGGTACAGAGCATTGCAGTAGTCAAGCCTAGACATCATGAACACATGTAACAGTGCCACCAGGTTTCCGGTGGGATAAGGGATCTAATCCAGTTGATGTTCGTCAGATGGTAAAAGTCACTCAAGACTATTGCAGACACCTAAGTCTCAAGTGTCAGTCCCTCATCTAAAGTGACCCCCAAATTTCTCATCTTAGTGGCAGTCAAGAACATACAGAAATTGAGCTAAAGCACTGTCTCCTTCACAGCAGCTGCCACTCTTTGCCTTTGGCCTGGTTTGACAACTGGCACTTCAGTCTTGTCAAGGATGAGTCTTAACCAGCTCAGTTACATCCAATCCAGGATCTTGGCCAAGCATTTATTTAGCACATCCACTCTACCTGGCATCCTAAGTGCAAACGACATAGCAGTAAAACTCCAGTCCATATTGTCTATTGATCCCTCCATAGGGCAGCATGTGCATGCAAACAACATGTCTGAGAGGACCAAGCCCTGGGCATGAGGTGAAGCTCCTCAACACCACCTTCTGTGTCCTGTCTCTGAGCTAGGACTGAAACCAACAGATGACCTTGACAGTGAGTCCTATGTACTCCTTTAGCTTGTCCAACACAAACATCCCATGGTCCATAATGTGAAATGCTGGACATACATCAAGGAGAATAAGAATGAAAACTGATTGCTCTCCTATATCCATCATCCTGAGAAGGTCATGCTACACCCTGACCAGTGTGGTATCCATGCTATGTTTAGACTAAAACCAGATTTGAGAGGCTCACAGATGTCAACGCAATGAGGTGTGCCTCAAGCTGCAATGCAACCACCATCTCAATAACCTTAATCAAAAATAGCAGGTTTGAGACCAGTTGGTAATTTACCAGGATATTTAGGTCCAAAGATTCTTTCTTTAGATGGGGCCCCACTAGCGCATCTTTCATTGCAACTGGAAAGACCCCCCCCTTTTGACAAGGAGCACCAGACAATCTCAGAAAACACTGGGCCCATCTGCTTCACCAGTAGTCTTGTCAGGCCTGAACCCAGTTTGCAGTATGTTAGTTGCAGCTCACAGATCTCCCCATTAATCTCTTTAATCATCACTGGCATAACCTTTCTCCATGACAGCTGAATACATCTGAGCATTGTAGGCTTGGTCTTGCTGCATTGCCACAGCCCAATCAGAGAGATCCCGCCATGAATGGAGGTCACCCTCTCCAAGAAGAATCCAGCAAGCTCCTGACATTTAGCAGGTGAGAAATCTCTTTCTGACTCCAGACAGGCCGGATAAAGTAACTTGTCCATAGTTCAGATGAGCTAGGCTGCTTGATTCTTCCTTAATTTGTTGATCTAGCAAAGACTTTCAATACCGTCTCCCACCCTCTTCTCCTTGGCAAACTCAAGTAAGCATATCTGACAGACACAGAGATCAACTGGTTTGACTCCTACCTGATAGAAAGATATCAACTTGTGAGATTTGGAGATTCCCTGTCCCCCCATCCTCACTGGCATACCCCAAGGCTCTGTCCTTGGCCCATTGCTCTTCTCCATATTCATCAATGACATCCCATCAGCCTGCTTCTCTGCTTCCATGCACATGTATGCAGATGACATGGTCCTGTTTGCATTGGGGTCTCCTCCTTCAAAGTTAACATCCAGGCTTCAACTTGATTTTGATATTATCCAGAATTGGTTTAGGTCAAATCAGATATCCCTAAATGCTAAGAAAACTGTCTGAATGTGCTTCAACACCAGGCAGAGGCTGTCTTGGCTGCCCTCCAACTCCACCTTCCATACCATAGATGGGGGCATAATTGATGATGAACTCCCATTTTAATATCTTGGTGTCTGGCTTGACCAGCATATTGGCTTCTCACAGCAGGAAGTCACCATTCACAAAAAACTCCACCCTATTCTCAGTGCCCTTTATAGGAATAAAAGCTGCATCCCTATACCTGATCACCAAGAAATCATGACTAAGATGATCCTCCCCATCTTTGGTTATGGTGACATTGTCTATGGTGCTGCTCCAAAGTTGACCTTGGCCAGACTATATCCACTCCTTCGCTCCTGCCATTTTGCCTTGGCTTGCCCTCCCTATACCCCCCCCCTTGAAAAATAATTTATTTTATTTTATTTTTATTTATTCATTCTTGGATTACAATACCTCTGAGCACAGACAGCTCATTTACAAGGGTTCCACGTCAGGTGGGAGGGGAGACAAAACAAGCAAAGGAGGCATAGTACAAGGTTTTCAAAAACAGCAAAATAAAATGAGCAAATATATATATATATAGATATATATATCTATATATATATATATATATATATTTATATGCAGTTTTATCATTCTAATAAGACAAAAGCATAGATGAAAGGGGGAATGATAAAGAGTGGAGAAAGAAAGGTAGGAAGTGGCAGCCATAAGCCTTGTCAAGCTGGTGTGGGGGCTAGGGGCAGGGGGTGAGGTGGGAAGGGGAGTAAGAAAGATAAGGAGGTGGCAGCCATAGGCCTTGTCAAACTGGTGTGGAAGGGGTAGGAGTAGGGGGTGAAGTGGATGGGGGTAGCCAGGGGCTTTGTCAAAGTACAAAAAGGGGGGGTAGCATCGGAATTATTAAGGTAACAGTTGAGATACAGGGTTATCCAGTTGTGAGAAGATTGAATGCTAGTAGATGGGAGTCTCAGATGAAGGAGTCTCAAGAATTGTTGGCCATGAGATGCTGGCATAACTTCAATTTGAATGGTCCCAATTTAAGTAGGGTAGTTATATCACTATGAAGAGTATTAAACCAGTGAGGTGCTCTGTAGGCAAATGAGCATTGCCCCTGAGCTGTCCAGCATCCAAGAACATGGAGATGATGGCTGTTTGAGTATCGCATATGCTGTGAACTACAGTGGAGGCTTAGTAGATTTGCAGTGCCTAGTGGCAGGAGGTTGAGACATGCTTTTTTGGCCAAAAGACAGGTTTGGTATTGAATCCTCCCAGAGAGTTGTAGCCAACCAGTCTCGGTGTAAGGATCACAGGTGCGAGTGAAACATGTGGACCCCATGAGTAGTTTGCATGCCTTGTTCAGAGCAACAGATATCCTGTGCAACAAAGACATGGGGGCTGCTCCATAGATTACAAGACCGTAGTCTACAGTGGCCATGATGGAACTATATATTGCAAGTCGGAGGGCTTCTAGAGTAAGGCAGTGTTTATGTCTATGTAGGAGCCCAATCTTGATGTTGCCTGCCCTGGCTATGTTATCTATATGTTTAGCATAGGATAAACAACTGTCTAAGGTGACCCTCAGATATTTTAAATGTGGTATTTATTCAAGAGGAACTCCAAGACAGTTTCTGATGGTAAGTGTATGGGATTTGTGCTTGTTTTGGGTACTGCTGAACATCATTACTTTAGTTTCTTGTAGTTGAGGATCAGTTTATGTTTCAAGATCCAGTCCTTCACTTCCGCAAACCCACTCTGAAGGTGAAGTTCCAGTTGCTTGGGGTCATGGCTGCAGGAGTAGATGACCACATAGTCTGCATAGAGGAAGATCCTTTGATGGCAGAAACAAGGAATGTTATTAAGGAAGATGCTGAATAGGAGTTGCCCCATGATTGAGCCCTGTGGCACGACAGAGTGGATGGGCTGTCAGTCAGATATGACGTTGGCTATTTTCACCCATTGAGAGTGGTCTTCGGTATAGCTTTTGAACAAAAGTGTTTTGTCAGAGGGGAAGCCAGTAGCGGTAAGCTGTTGGAGGATTAGTGAGTGATGGATAATATCAAACACCTTAGTGAGGTCTATGAAGACAGCTCCTGTAAAGGTGTCCCGATCCACAGATTGATGAATTAAACCAGTGAATTCCACCAGGGCTGATTTGCTGTTGTGCCCTTCCAGAATCTGTGTTGCTGTGGGCATTGGATAGAGTATTGTTAAGGTAATCCACCAGTTGGTCAGCAATAATGTGCTCAAGTGCCTTGGATATTGGTGGGAGGATAGATATGGATCTGTATTTGTGTGGTGGGTCCTGTCTGCACTCTTGTGCACCAGGGTGACTAGTGCCAATTTCCAAACTTGAGGAAATTGAGAGAGTTTTAGCGATAGATTGATGATCTTAGTGAGGGGCATCAGCACTTCCTCAAGAGTGAGAGCTATGAGCTTAAGCTCTAGTGAGTCACTGCTATGCTGTGAGTTACCTAACACTTTTGTAAGGTACAGTGAAGCCCACCAGGATGAAGCCCAACTCTGCAGGATTCTGCAGTAGAGTTACTGCAGCAAACAATGCAATTTCAATGGGAGTTAATCCCTTTTGTCATGCAGGGAATCTGTGACACTGCGCTTCATCCTGGCGGGCTTCACTGTATTTCCTGGCCATTCATGCTGAGACCATTTTGAAGTAAAAAGGAGGTGGTTTAAGGGGGTTATTAGCAGGACAGTAGGTACTGGGTGAGTCATGTTCCATGAAGAAGTCTGGAGGAAGGACACTGGATAGGTTTGTGAATGTTTTGTTGAATGTGTTTGCTATGGTTAGCACATCCAGGGTTGGAATTCCATCAATACTGAGCATGGAGGGTGAGATCTTAGAGTTTTTACTGGTGACATCTTTTATGTTGCTCCAGACATTTTTATTGTTTCTCCAAGTATGGGCGAGCATTTCCCTATGATGTTTGGATTTCATGGTAAGGATTTCACATGTACAGGCATTCCTCACCTTCTTGTAGTCCTGAACATCTGCTTGTTTGCCTGATGCCCTGGCACAGTGCCAGAGATGATCTCTGTGCTTCATCATAGCAATGAGTTCTGGTGTAATCAAGGGGTTTACAGTGCCGCGAACTTTCATTTTCTTAATGGGAGCATGGGTATCACAGGCATCGTTGAATTGTTTTATGAAATAATCCAGTGCCAGGTTGACGTCATTGAAGGCATCATGAGGTGATTAGTCAATGTTGTTGAGGTCATTTTTTAGATGTTCCAGATGCCCATGTTTTAACAATCTACTGTAGATAGTCAGAGATGGGGGCTTGTAGAATTTATTGGACCAACTGCAAGAAACAGGAGAGTGGTCACTCATAGAATCTGGATGTACTACCACATTGGAGATTCATTTTGGGTGGCTGGGGAATATCAGGTCCAGAAGGGTACTTGTTCCTGTCGAATAGTTAGTCCTTGTTGGGGATGTAGCAAGTTGGGCAAAGTGGATCGACGAGATAGCATCTTTGTATAGAGAAGCACTAGAGGATAACCAGTTGACATTTAGGTCACCCAGTACTGAAGTTTCAGATTTGTGGTTGAGGCTATGAATGTAGTCCTTTAAGCTGTGGAAGCCAGTCCTATTGTCTTTTGGAGGAACAAAGGCAAAGATTACTGTCAAAGCTTTATTTTGGTCCCCAAGCAGTTCTTTAATGGTTAGCACTTAGGCCATGCAGCCCAGATTGGCTGCAGGTAGGGCGTATCCTTTAAGTGTCACTTTCAGGTAGGTGTCACTGCCACCATCTTGATTGGTGAGCCTATCCAACCAGTAAAGGGTATACCCAGGTACAGCACCTGCAGAGTCAGGAACCTTTGGGGAAAGCCACATTTCCACCACTGACAGAATGTCAGGGCTATGTTGCAAGACCCATACCTGGAAGTTACCCAATTTAGTCTGCATGCTGCAGATGTTAACAGTTGCTGACTTCATAGTTCCTTTTTAGGGCAGTAATAGGGAGGCAGTATAGTGCAGTGGTTTAAGGCTCTGAGCTGCAAATCTGGAGACCTGGGTTTGAATCCCACAGCCCCCACTTGCATACTGTGTGACCCTGAGTAAGTCACCTAACTTCCCTGTGCTCCCAGGTTGCACCTGTAAACAAGCTTTCAGCTTAGTGTGTCTTACCTGGTTAAACAATTGGAAAAAAATAACGTGTGGACACAGGTTCAGCAGGGCCAGGGTTAGGGTGAACATTACCTGACATAAGCAGTAAAAGTAGGATGATTCTGAACAAGCTTCCTTTAAGTTGTTTGTAGAAAAGCTTATTGGATCTTCTGGGGCTGAGGTGCCTTCTGTGTTCCAAGCACAGTACAGTCAGCTTAAGTGGAGTAATTAGGGTGGGGTATGACGTAGGGACCCCAGCAGTAAGCCACCCCTGTGGAGGTAGCAGAAGCCAGTGGCAGGACCCTTGGTTAGCAGTTTAAAATTACCTGTGATAAAGCAGGGGTCATAATGGAGATTATGCTTGATAGTGGTACAGGATAGGGGAACTGGCATATCACTTTGTGAAGTGCCATTGCTTAGAATCAATAGCAGTATTAAAGAGATGGATTGGAGGAGGTGGACGTAGCCCATCTTCATAGGATGAAGAACTTGCATGTAGCCCTGGTTTCGAATGAGGCAGAGGAAGCAGGCAAATGTACACAGAGTGATGATGATAACAGCTGGGGAACAGTGTGTGTGATGAGCCAGATAGGATAGGAGTCTGTGTTATAGTTATATACTCTTACAGTATGCCATCATAGAGAGTTAGGCAGCCAAACCCCTGTTCTGCTCTAATTGTACAGCTCTTTGCTGTGTAAAGGTAGAAAAGTGTTTAAATTGCCTAAAAGCAGTGCTTTGCACTTGTGAAATAGAGAGCGAGTGGTAGCGGTGGTGAGATGTGCGCATGATCATACAGTCGCACGCTCGCACCATCATGCTGGTCCCTGCACACGTTAGCGTAGGAAGCAACTCCCCGAAAGTGAACTTTAAGCTTGAATGTTAATACGGCTTGCTGCGGTATGAAAACACAGCTAGGGAGCACTTGCTCTGTTAACCAGAAAGTGCAGCTGTGTACTGTTGTCATGGAGCTGCCCCTCTCTGCTCTGATGTTCAGAACTGGGTTACGCTCCTTGCATACGATGAAAGGGGAGACTACTGTGTAAAACTAAATGCAGGACACTACAGGCAGAGAGAAATAAGCCATGTAGTGCCCTTAATAGTGTACAAAACTGTTTTTCTTTTTGCTTGAGCAGCCCCAGAGTTTTGATAGAGTCCGTAAGTTGGCACCAGGCCAGAATGAGAGGTTTTGCCTGTCGGCTGCAATTGCAAGCTATCAGATAAGACTGCTGCCTCAAAAAGTAGTCTAAATGTGCCATAGTGAAACATGCAACCTGAAAATAAGGAAGTATAAGCTTTTTCAGAATAAAACTTGTGAAATGAAGTTGTTTTCAATATAAAATTGCATTTCTGCTAGGAAGTAGAATCTCAGCCTTGTAGGAACACAGATAGGGAATGCACCCCTCATCTGTTGTCCTCTGCTAAGGTTAGAGATTCATTTTCAAACATGTTAACCAGGTTATTTTACCTTTTGTATAAAAATAAAACACTGTTGTTTACCTGACTGTTGTATACCCTGGAAAGTTCCTATTATAGGGCTGGCAGCCCTTGAAATGGATGATTATATAGGAACCAGAGAGGATGAGTCACACAAGAGTTAGGGGCTTAACTCCAAACCACGAACCCTCCATTAAATTAATGTCTCTAAAGGAACTGTAGAGCCTAGTGTGTGACTGGTCTTAAGATATATATCAAAATAAACATATATGTGTCTTGGGACAGCATCCACAGACCAGTGTGAATGTTCTAGGAAACAGTAGAAATTAGCTATACATTTTAATTGCATGTCACATTGTTGTAATGTCATAGTTTCAGGCACTATATAAGCTGTCCACCAGGGATACATAGAGAGAGAAGGGTCAGTATTCGACTGACCACAAGTTGAGGAGGTTGTGTGCAGGCTTTTCACACAAAGTACTTTATTGGATGAAAGGAAAAGACATTGTTCAGGAGCTTGGATCAAGGCGTATTTCCTGTGTTTGATGGGTGTGAAGTTAACACCAATATTTTCTTTTCTGTGAACTTTCTTTCTTTATTTTTATTATGTTCTTTTGGTTTGCTTGAAAATTAAATGACAAACACATTCCCATACATTATTTATGCATCTTGAATACTGTCTGGACATCTGTTATTTCCCACACTTCTACACTGGTGTCAGAGTGGGATTTAATTGGCATGTCTAGACTGCCAAGGAAACATTGTCAGGGGGTACTGAAGTAAGTGCCCTAAGAGATGGAGAAAGGGGACCAGACAGACCAAAGCATACTTCATGTTACAAGATCAGTGACTGAGAAAACTGGAATTCAGTTACTGCCAGGCTTGGAACCCAGAGAAAGGCCCAAGATGAAGAGACCTGAGGATGAGAATATGCACTAGGAGGCCCTGAAGCAAGAGGCAGCCCAGATGCCCCCAGCACCGGATGACCCTGGAGAACTACTATGATGGCTGTACATCTGCCAATTTGAGATGGATTGGCAGAGGGATGAGGATCATCACCAGAGGTATGAGGGTCAGCACCAGAGGGAAGAGGACGGTGGAGTTCAAGCAGAGGAATGTCAGAGACAGAACAAGAAATGGATGGACACTCTGAATGCCATTCAGGCCCTCTCACAAGGTCAGCCTGATTGAACTGTGCCCAGAGACATTAAATTAACAAAGTTATCTAGAGTGATGATATCGAGGCATGCCTCACTACTTTTGAGCATATTGCCCAAACCTGTACTTGGCCCCATGACCAAAGGGTCATAAGACTGGTTCTCTACTTAACTGGTAGAGCACAGATGGTATACAGCCAGTTAAGTGGGGTAGAAGCTAGTAATTATGATCTATTGAAAGAAGAAGTGTTGAGGCACTATGATATCAGCATAGTGACGTATAGACAGTGTTTCAGGACCCAATGAATGACAGTGCATGATACCCCAAGGGAAATATATGCTAACCCCATCCCCAGAACAAAATAAGGAGCAAAGCTCGAAGGGACCAACCAATGGAGGGTCCCAGATTCAGAGGTGGAGAGGGCTATAGTGATCTTGCCCTCCCCAACCCCCCAGAACAAAATCAGGAGCATAGGTATGCAGCTTACACAGCCCCAAGCAGTGAAACATCTGCAGACCTGTTGAGGGGAAGGTGGCACCATTTTCCAAATTCGAATTTACACCAGAACTGACTGCAGTCAGTGTACATGCGGATATAGTCTCTACATCTACAGTATTGTGCCTGCTTGCCTTAATTTTAACATATTCCGACTGGTTCTTTAATTGTTCCTGTAAGAAGCTGTGTCTAGCTACAATCTACTGTTACTTTATTGTAATTTAAGCTGTAGATTCATTGTTTAGTCACTTTCCTTACAGGATAGTGATTGCTAGCCTCTTTTTATAATATTCTGAATGGCACTCCAAATATCCTGTAAAGAGCTGGGTTTAGCTACCAACTGCTGATACTTTAATTTGCTCTTTAGCCGAAGATTTACTTGCAGTAAACTGTTATTTAGCAATGACCTGATTGCCTGTTTAATTAGTTCATAGGGCTCTCAGTGATTTTCTGATGCCAGAGTTGTTTGGATCTGAAAGCTCACTTTAGTTGTAGTGTAACATCCATGCACTGTCTGCTTCTCTGCAGTAATTTAAGAGCCTGGGCTCCTCATCTCTGTTCGCCTCACCTAGCCTGTGCTTACCACCCCCCCCCCCATTGTCTGGCTTTTGCCTATGTATATTCTTACCTCCTCTCCTGTTCTCCACAGCTCAAAGGGACCAACCGATGGAGGGTCCCAGATACAGAGGTCGAGCGGGCTACAGTGATCTCCCCCTCCCCCACCCCCGGGTGAAAATCAGGAGCAAAGGTATGCAGCTTGTGCAGCCCCGAGTAGTAAAACATCTGCGGACCTGTTGAGGAGAAAATGAGGCCCCGCTGACACTCCGCGTTAGCTCCCCACTGCCTCCGCCACCACCATTGGTGAACACGCCCTTTTATAAGGACTTGGCTGCTGGCTGAACCAATCAGTCCATTTCTCCATTTGCAGCCTATAGAAGTTCACCACTAGAGGCTGCTCAGCTCCCTGCCACATACAGATAGCACTGCTATGAGCAAGAACCTCAGGTCTTGGCTGACACAATACTGTTAAATATAAGCTTTTTCTTCCTTATTCCTGTGTGTTAATTTAAATCAGCCCTTCCATCCCACCTCCTCTAGACTTATTCCTTTGCTTAACCGATAACTACTGCCACAGTGTTCCCTGGCTGTTATCCCTTCAGAATCTGTCCCCTTCTCCTAAAGGGTCTTCCAAATTCTGACACCTTGTTTAATATTGTGCTTCTTGATTAATATTTTCCCTGGCACACTTATCTTCTGACCTTACTCATCCTTCCCCCTTGGCTGGAATTACTAATGGCAAACATACGGAGCCCCAGCCTAGAGCCATGCATTCACTAATTAGAACTGTAGCTAACAAATATGGTACATCGAAGCACCCTGATCCTGTATCCAGCAACCCCTGGAGGTTCTCTTTCCAAGAAAGAATGAACCAGACACCCTCCCTAACTCCTGAGGTTGCCATGGCCCTGATGTGCACATATACCACTAAACAGCAGATACCAAACCAGGACAATACAATACAAGGCACAGAAATTCCTGCATCACTAAAACCTGGTGGAAGTGATACCTCTCCAGGGTGATCATTATACTGTTACTGATTTCTGGAACATTCACCCCAACCCTGGACCTCCTGGCACTGGGTACCCTACAACCAATGGATGCCTAAAAATTGCATCAATTAATATTGGGAATCTCCTTCCCAAACTATCCCAATTCCAGGTATGGGTTGCTGTCCACAAACCAGACATTATCTTGCTCACTGAAACGTGGCTGTCTCAGAAAATACCTGATTCCTCCATCTCACTTGATGGATACACCACCTTCTGGCTAGATAGACAAGCCAAGTGTGGGGGTGGGTGCTTGGTCTATCTGAGTAACAAAATAAGTGGCCAGGTTATGCCACTCAGTGTAAACACTACTGAAGCCCAGCTTCTCTCCATCAAGCTATCTACAGGATGGCAAGGAAAAGCAATGTCTCTGACCACTGTTTACATACCCCCAGCAAGTATGCCTGTGGACTTGGCCTATTCTTCAACCACTTTAGCAAGATCAATAAAGAATGCGAGTAGGTCATCCTAAGGGATCTTAACACAAATTGACTTGCCCAGGATTCTGTTTCCATGAGGAATCGAATCTATGGCCTACGGTATATCTCACTCAGATAGTAACGCAGGCAAAAAGGCTGAACTACCACACTGGCACATGTACTATCATAGACTGGCTTCTTGCCACCAACCCTGAGCATATCAAAAACGTTACTGTCATGCTCAACACCTCAAGAGACCACTCACCAGTACTATGCTCCTGGACTAACAAGGGCCCTAAAGACCCCCCCCCCAGGTCTCCAAAAACCACTACCTCAAACAGGAGCTTGTAGGCAATTTTAAGAGGTATTTGAATGAAGCAGACTGGTCCCCCTTAGCAGGCTGCAGTGATGCTAATAAAGCCCTTGACTACCTCATATCAACCTTTAACAAGGTTTGTGACATATTTGCCCTTGTCAAAACTGTTAAAATTAAAGGAGCCTTTAACCCTTGGCTCTCTGACCCAGATGAAACAATTGGACAACCTCTGGCACATTGCCATGGAGAAAGGCAGGCAATCTGACATTGCTGCTTACAAAGAGGCTAGGAATAAGTGCACTAGGCAAGTCAGAAATGCCAAAGCTACCTACTGTAGAGAACAATTTAAGAGAAACTGGGGAAATCGCAGGGAATTCTGGAATAGCATTAAGTCACTTACTGGCAAAGAAGCCAGAGCACCACCTGATCTCATAGTAAACACATCTGGCCCATTACAGCAACCAATTGACCTGGCCAGTGCCTTCAATAATGCCTTCACAGACCTCAGCTCTGCCCCCCCCCAAATTTCTCCACACCACTCCAGAAAAATGGATTCCATTAACCCAAACCCTCCTCTCACCCTAAACCAGACCAACCACCATTCTACTTTAGGCAAATAACTAGGGCCCAGACCATAAAATATGTCAAAAAAATGCTAAAAAAAACCAGGGTCAGGAGTGATTCACTAGATATGAAGTTGCTAGCTCTAGCGCTGAATGAACTTGCCTCTCCACTAACCATACTTTTCAACATCTCCTTGCACACTGGAATCTTCCCAGATAGGTGGAAGACTGCTTCGTTCACCCCAGTGTTTAAAAATGGGGACAGAACTAACCTGGGAAACTACCACCCAATCTCAATGCTACCACCTCTATCTAAAATGTTGGAAAGGGTTGTTTCAGACCATCTAACTGAATACTTAAACAAGTACAATCTGCTGTGCCTGCAGCAGCATGGATTTCATATTGGACACAGCACCATCACAGCTTTTATCGACTTTACCTCTCACATCTACGAAGCCCTTAACATGGGCAAAACGGTGGGGTCTATTTTTATAGACCTCACCAAAGCCTTTGACACAGTCAACCACCAAATCCTGCTCAGACACCTGAGGACCCTGGGACTGTCAGTAGATTCCATCTCCTGGCTTAATAGCTACCTTTCACATAGGGCACAATGTGTGAGGATAGGGGGTGTAATCTCTGAACTTAAAAAGGTAACCCTTGGGGTTCCCCAAGGCTCGATCCTAGGGCCACTTCTCTTTGGCCTCTTTATTAACTCCCTTCCCAAAGCCTGTCCTGCTATAATGCTGCTGTATGCAGATGATGCAGTTATCTCAGTGCCTGGCAGACACACATCAGAAACGGCACAAAACCTACAGCATTGCTTTGCTATGCTTGAGAACGGGTTTACCCAAAACAGACTCCTTCTAAACTATAAAAAAACAAAAGTTATGCACCTAACTTTGCCATATGACAAAAGAATTGCTGAACACCTGATTATCTATAGCCAGAAATGGGATGGCATTGAACAAGTCACCACCTTTAAATATCTCGGGGTACATATTGATGACATCCTCTCCTTCATACACCATATAGACCATGTAGTCAAATCTGCTAATATTAAGTTAGGAATCCTCTATAGGCACAGGCAAGCCATGATGACCCCAGAGGCTCTAAGTTTAGTCACTGAAAGTTCCATTCTGTTGATCATTGACTATGCTCTCATCATCTACAATGCTGCCATAGACTCATCCCTAAATCAAGTAAAAGTACTACTCAATAAGGCTTGCCACCTGGCCCTGGAGGCTAAACACCGAACCCATACCTGCTCCCTCTACTCCTCTACTGGCTGACTCCCCTTGCAACTAAGAGCAAAGTATCAGACTTGCCTAATTGGCAAAAAAGCCCTCCTTGGACTCACTCTCTACTACACTGCAGCTCTGTTCCAGGGCTTCAGCTCCTCAAAAGTCACCAGAAGCTTGGCTAAGGGTGTGCTCCATGTACCTTTCAAAAGAACCAGCCTTGCACAGCATGCTCTCTCCTACCGTGGGCCCACCTGGTTTAATGAACTCGCTCCTACCACCCTGGAACACACAAAAATTGGACCCTTTAAAAGAGAACTGCTAACCCTTCTGGCCCAAAAGAACCAATGTGAATGCAATAAATAAATACCTGTGACTAATCACCATCAAAACCTGTCACCCCTCTGCTTACCTCCCCCTTTCCTTCCTCCCTCTCCCTGACAAAACCTCTTGGAGGCTATCTCTTACCCTTGCTCTTCCTCTCACCCCAATCCCCTTATTCAGTACTGTGACAAAGCCCCCTCAGGCTGCTCCCACCTTGCTATGTAGTTCTTATCTATTTGACTCCTTTTTCTGTTTTTTAATGGGACCAGTTTAGAATGTCATATTGCACTCCTCGCTTGTAACAGTTCTTATACTGTTATAGCTTATTTGCCTGCTACCTGTATCACCTGTAACCAATTGTGTACTCTGATTGTTCTGTAATCTGTTTTTGTAAATTTTGTCTCTCGTCCACTTGACATGGAACCTTTGTAAAAGAGCCTTCCTGGCTTAAAAGTATTAATCTGCAATTGAAATAAATAAGAAATAAAATAAATTAAGAGACTATGGGGGGTCACGTGATGCAGCGAGCCTAAGAAGATGCCTTTGCTAACCTTTCCTGCTCACCGCCACTATTTGATTATTTTTCTATTTGAAAAATAAAGTTTTGAATCTATCAGAGGCTGTCTACTGGTGCCAGAAGCTCTGTGGATCTGCGGGGGCAAAGTTTTTCAGAGAATGGAGGTAGATATGAGGAGGGTACAACACAAACACATGCTGCCTGCCACCCCTGAGAAGGCACCTAAGAAGCCACGCACTAATGTTTCGGCCACCGCGCAGGCACTGGCACAACAGAACCCCGATCAAGAGCCTTTAACCCTAGCCAGGTTCTTGGCCGAGTTTTGACCATTTCAAGAAGAGGTGAAAAATCTTACTTCTGAGATTAAAACTATCTCCCAAGCTATGGAGGACATAGCTTTGAGGACATCAGATTCCGAGGCCCATCTCACTTCACTGGAGAGAAAGGTAGAGAAGCAGAAGCCCAAGCTGGTTCAAGTTAAGCAAAATATCACCAAAATCGAGCAGAAACTGGAAGACCTAGAGGGCCGAAGCCGCAGGAACAATGCAGTGATCATTGGCCTCCCTCAGCTGGAAGCGTGGCAGGATCCTGTTTTATTTGTACAAAAGTTCATGGAGAAAGTTGTTGGGCCCTCTCCTTACAGTCCCCGCTATATTATAGAGCGGGCCTATAGAGTGCTGAGGCCAAAGCCTTCGATCGGGGGCTCCTCCTCGTCCATTAATCTTCCGTGTTTTGAATTATTTGGAGAAGCAGCACTTTTTTGCTAAAATTTGGGCCATACAGGAATTACAATGGGAAGAGGTAAAAGTCAGGGTTGCCCAGGACTTACCGCTTACAGTATGGCAACGGAGATCCACCTTTCACCCTTTGGTCACTAAGCTGATCACTGCCGGCCTTAAATTTAGGGTGCAATACCTGGCTAAATTGCAAGTGCAGCTCTTGGGTCAGTGGCGGTCGTATGATGATGTGGAGTCAGCGATGACAGGCCTCAAGACGGCTATGCCTGATTTGTTTAGAGACACCTGAAGACCCCTGGTTGTCTCTGAGAAGTGCTATTCTAAGGGCAAGAGTCAAGACCGGTGGTATAGAATATCTGCAGCGAAGACTAGACCAGAGAGGTCTAGATGGGACAATACTATGTTATTGTTGTATTTGCAATGCTTTCTGTTGACTCAGTTCTTGTTGTTGTTGTTAATATTACAAGGTTAGCGATAGATTTAATAAGGGGACAATAATCTGAGGTCTTATTGGCAGGGTTAGTTGATTTGTTCACCATAAAGACAGCTAGTCATAGGAAAGAGAAAGGGGAAATTGTTTAACCAGGAAAGGCACACTAAGCCGAAGCTTGTTTCCAGGTGCGACCTGGGAACACAAGGAAGTTAAGTGACTTGCTCAAGGTCACACAGTATGCAAGTGGGGGCTGCGGGATTCAAACCCAGGTCTCCAGGTTTGCCAGCTCAGAGCCCTAAACCTCTGTGCTATACTGCCTCCATGGACAGATCTTAGAGATCCGGTGAAGAATTCACAGATGGGGCATGCAAAATAGATGTCCACATGGATCATTCTTGTCCACTGTTTAGCTGGGGCTAGGTTTTGCTTACTGGCAACACTAGGAATATAAGCCTGTTTTGATTTAATTTCCTACTTTTTTCCCACGTGGTTGTGATGATTCGGGAAGGGCAAAGGCTCCCTCCTAGAGGAAGGCGTATACAAGAATGTACAGAGAAGCAAATTTGGTAGCAAGGGAGCGGTTAGATGGAAGACAGCCGAGGGTTTCAGTTGTGTTAAAGGAGGAGCTTGTACTTTATTTATTCATCGAAACCCTCCGGGGATTTGATTGGTGTTTGTTGAGGTGGGGGGGTTCCTTTCTCTTTCAGTTTTCCTTTTACTTTTTTTTATTATTTATTTCATTTTCCTCATTTTGTTTAGATCGGAAGGTGAGTGTATATGGTACAAGAGAAAGGGTAGTTCCAGCGGATAGCCAAACGAGGGGAGCATAGCACCACTTTTGAAGGCAACTATTATTAAGCCAAGGAATCTGACCTGCTCGGTGCTCCATTTCCATGGAACAGTTGGAGAAGAGGTATTAATGGAGGCTCTGACAACTTTCTTATTGGGGGGGTAAGCCTCTTCTCTTCTGTTTGTGTAACTCCTCTCCTCTAGGGACTGATGCGGCAGGGCTATGTTTGGGTGGCCAAAGCCTCTATCTCTGCTTCCTCCCCCTTCTGGAATCAGACATTGGATCAAGTCTAAGTGTTCACCCCCAGATATGGACATGTATAGGGAGTCAGTGCATTGGGGCAGAAGTTTGACGTCTTTGCAGAATATTTAAACTAGCAAATGGGGAGGGGGTGCAGCACCCCATACGTCGAATGGGAAGAACACCCTTCCCCCCTCAGCTAGTGGTCAAACAGGAATTCAGCATGTTTGCCGTTCATTTGCATCACCAGGTAAGAAAAAAAGTTTGTCTCCTCATACGACGCACAGGGGTAATGCCAAACTTCACCCAACAACTAACACACCAAAATCTGGCCAATGGAAAATCATGTACACAAATGCTCACAGCCTGGGAAATAAGATCCCAGACCTGCAGGCAATAATGTCAGAGGCTAAATTGGACATAGTAGCAATTAGTGAGACATGGTTTACCAGTAACCACACTTGGGGAGACTTCAGTACCTGGCTATGTATTGTTCAGAAGAGACGAGGTGCAAAAGGGGAGGAGTGGCCTGTACGTTAATGAAAATATCAAAGCTACAGAAATTCAGAATACACATAAGAGCCAGAAGAACTGTGGGTCACCCTGAAACAGGAAATGGGACAGCCATAAGAACTGGGGTTGTCTACAGGCCCCAGACCAGAGGGAGGACATAGACACATTACTGTTAGAAGATATACAAAACATGACAGCTAAAGGGGGTTCTGATAATGGGAGACTTCAACATGCGGATACAGATTGGTCAATACCAGCAGGAACATCTGCCAGAACTAGACTCATAGTGGATTCCTGCAGGAGGGCCTCAAACAACTGGTACAGCAACCCACAAGAGACAGGGCTATCCTAGATCTAGTACTGACTAACAAAGAAGGGATCACAGATCTCCAGGTAGAAGGTCACCTGGGGGTCAGTGACCATCACATGGTACAGTTCAATTTGGCTACTACATCTAAATCATCCCATTCCAAGGCAAAATATGGGACTTCAGAGGAGCTGACTTTGATAAGATGGCCAACAGAGTTAAGCTAGCCCTGGCAAAAGAAACACAGGTGAGGGTACAAGCAAAGTGGGCAAGCATTAAGGATGCAATACTGAAGCAACATCCCATTGTGTTAGACAGAAAGGAAGTGCAAAGAAGAAGGAAACCACTTTGGTTCTCAAATACAGTAGCAGAAAAGGTCAGAGCCAAAAGGCTGGCCTTCAGGAAATATAAGGGAACACAGCGGGATGAAGATAGGGAGGCATACCAAACTGCCCTAAGGGAAGCAGGGAAGGCAGTAAGGCAGGCAAAGTCCCAAACTGAGGAAACACTAGCACGAACAGTAAAAGAAGGTGACAAGACTTTCTATAGATACATTAGTGAAAGGAGAAAGTCCAGAGGGGGTATTGCTAAGCTTAATGGAGAAAAGGGAGCATGTGAGGAGAAGGACCCTGTAAAGGCATCTATCCTAAATAGATACTTTTGCTCAGTATTTACTGAAGAGAAGGTAGGGCAGGGCCCACAGCTCAGCATCATGGACACAGGGGGGAGGGAGGTGAGCACTACTCCCTTCACAAAAGAAAGGGTCCTACAAGAGCTTGCTAAGCTCAGGGTGGATAAGGCAATGGGACCTGATGGCATACATCCCAGGGTACTTAAGGAGCTAAAGGAGGAACTAGCAGAGCCATTAGCAGAATTGTTTAGTGAGTCTCTGAGCACAGGAGAGGTCCCAGAAGACGGAAGGGCTCATGTGATCCCGCTCCACAAGAGTGGTAGCAGGAGGAGGCGGGGAACTCAACCCGGTCAGCTCTTACCTCAGTAGTGGGCAAGATTATGGAGGCACTCCTTAAGGAAAGGATAGTGCAACACCTGGAATCCATAGGGCACAGGATCCAAGACAGCATGGGTTTACAAAGGAAGGTCCTGTCAAACTAATCTTATAGATTTCTTTGACTGGGTAACCAGAGTGGTGGACCAAGGGGAGCAGTTGATGTCGCCTACCTTGACTTCAGCAAAGCTTTTGACACTGTTCCACATAGAAGATTGATAAATAAGCTGGGTGAGCTCGGGGTGGGTCAGAAGTTGGTCAACTGGGTGGCAAACTGGTTGGACGGGCAGAAAACAGAGAGTGGTGGTAAATGGTATACAGTCGAAGAGATGCAAGTCACAAGTGGGGTACCTCAGGGATCAGTCCTGGGGCCAGTCCTCTTCAACATCTTCATTAGTGACCTTGCAGATGGACTAGAGGGTAAGGGCTTGTCTGTTTGCAGATGACATCAAGATCTGCAACAGAGTAGATGATCCAGAAGGGTGGGCAGAATGAGAAGAGATCTGGATAAACTAGCAGAATGGTCAGAAGAGTGGCAACTAGATTTAATGCAAAGAAGTGTAAAATCATGCACATGGGAAGAGAAACCTGAAGCCACCTATAGGCTGGGAGGGAGTTGCTAGCAGTCACAAAGGAAGAAAGAGACTTTGGGCATCATCATCACTGATGACCTAAAATCATCCAAGCAGACCTCTAAAGCAGTAGAGTGGAAGCTAGAGGGTGTTAGGGTGTATTAGTAGGGTATCACAAGTCGTAAGAGGGAGGTAATCCCTCTGTACAAGACACTGGTTAGGCCCCATCTGGAGTACTGCGTGCAGCATTGGAGGCCACACCTTCACAAGGACATTAACCAAATTGAGGCAGTCCAGAGAAGGGCAACCAAAATGGTGCAGGGACTGCATCAGAAGACATATGAGGACAGATTAACGGAGCTCAATATGTATACCCTTGAGCAAAGGAGGAGAGAGGTGATATGATCAAGGCTTTCAAACACCTTAAGGGCATAAACAAGGTGAAAGAGTCTAACATGTTTAAATATAAGAAAAATAGCAGGACAAGAGGACACAGCATGAGATTAGAGGGAGGCCGATTAAGGGGGAATGTGAGGAAATTCTTTTTCACAGAAAGGGTGGTGGATGCATGGAATGGCTTACCACAAGAAGTGGTGGCTATGAATACAGTGCAGGGCTTCAAACAGGCATGGGATAGGCATAAGGGAGCAATATAAATGACTATGAATAGATAGGCCACTGACAGAGCAAAGGCCGATGGCACATTTATAAGGTAGAAAAAGAAATGGGCAGACTGGATGGGCCTTGCGGTCCTTATCTGCCGTCAACTTCTATGTTTCTATGTTTCTATAACAATGCACAGGGAAGTTAATTCTGAGCGTGGGTGTAGTTGGATGGAAAATGGGGGGGTGCGTCAGTTGTATTGGAGTGGTGTGTACAGGTTTTTTTTTTTTTTCTTGTTTGCTTGGTCTCTTGTCTTCCCTCACGGTAGTTGGATTTAAGAGGGATTAAAAAGGTGGAAAGGGTAGTTGGATGTTATAGGTAGAGAGAGATTATAGTACTAGACTGGAGGGATGATTATCATCAAGCCGAAGGGCTTGAGCTGCCTAGCGTTATCCTTCAATTGAAAGGTCAGGGAAAGCTGGCTAATGTTTTTCTCCGACAGCTCCCTTATTGGGGAGGGGATTATTGCTGTTATTTATCCTGTGTTACCTCTCTTCCCGAAGGAACGTTGTTGTAAGATTATACCCTAACTTGCTGATGGATTCGGCAGGCGAGGGTCTTCCATGATTGAAGAAGCTGCTGGAGCAAACGGGGCAATGTCTCCCACCTCATCCTGAGGAATATTCAGGGGGGCACTCTTTCAAGTTATGGCATTGGGAAAGTGCAATGGTCTACCCAATGTTTAGGCACTCACAGTCCAATTAGGAGTCAGTTGGATTCTAGATTGGGCAGATGGTGTAGTTAAGTTCACAAGGGACTAAAAGAAGTAGTTTTCTTGGGATCAAGTAAACAGTTAGAATAGATACTCTTTTGTAGGCAGGGACATTGTCTTTTGATAAATCTTGTATAGGGGTTTAGTGGAGAGATCTAAGAAGTAGGAGGCAGGAGAGGGAAAGTGATTTTTGTGGAGAGCTGCTAAGCGTAGCACAAGAAGAGTGAGGGGCGGGCTGGGGGTAATTGTTTTTTAGGTATCTTTTGGGGGAGATGGGGAAATAGGGTGGATGGGGGGTGGGGAGAGGGAGGAAGGGTTGGGGTGGGGCACAGTCAGGAACCAACAGAGAGTGTGATTCTTTTCTGGCCTTCCTTGAAGTCTGGTACTATTTCTATTTACTGGACAAGACGGATGGCCAATGATCTTTGTTTTTCGACCTGGAATGTCAAGGGGGTCCACAAGAAAATGAAACAATATAAGATTTTGAAACATTTGGACGTTTTGCACACTAATATTGCTTTTATTCAAGAATCCCACTTGTTGGACTCGGAAGCCATTCAGATGAGATGCTTGCAAATTGGATAGGTTTTTTTCTGCTCAGGGTACCTCCCAGAGTTGTGGGGTCTTAATTCTTATTAACAGGAATATCCCATTTAAGGTTCTGCAGGAAATTAGAGACCCTCAAGGCAGATACATATTGGTAAAGGGGACTATGTACTCCATGGAATTTGTGTTTGGCAGTATCTATGGTCCTAATAGGGACGACCCTCTTTTCTTTATGCATCTACTCAACACCATTCTCCTTTATTGCCTGCCATTATAGTCTTAGGGAAAAACTGAAGGTTTTACTTGTTCAAATTAGATTGCTGGAAACTAACCCACATTTGTCTCAGTTGGATGAGGCTAAACAAAAATTAGCTAAGTTGAGGAATTCCTATCTAAATATACTAAATGAAAAGGCCAATTTGCCATCCTTCGAACGAAAGCCTCCTATATAGATCAGGAGGAGAAAGCTGGGAGACTGTTTGCCCAAAGGGTTAAGCAACTTGAATCGGCCTGATTTATTCCCCGTATCTGTTCAGTTTTGGATGGAGCTCTGAAATGTTCTCCTCAGGAGATAGTTGCGGAGTTTGCTAATTACTATAAAAAGTTATATGGAGATATGCCCAACCCCCCTTCTGACTCCATGCTTTCTTCCTACTTGACTGAGACTCACCTACCCCATCTTTCAGAGTTTCTGAGTAGGAAGTTGATAGCCCCTATCACTACCTTAGAAATTATGGGAGTGATTCAAGGACTTCCTTCTGATAAAACACCAGGAATGGATGGTTTTACATCAAATTTTTATAAGTGTTTCAAAGAGCTAGTAGCCCCACACCTTCTTTCCCTTTTTCAGAGCATCTTATCTGGTGTTCATGTTGACCCCACTCTCTTTGAGGCACTTATCATACTATTGCTGAAAGCAGGTAAAATCTTAGAATGTGTAGAAAGCTATAGATCTATATCATTGTTGAATCAGGATATCAAAATTCTAACCAAAATTTTGGCAGACAGGTTTGGCTTAGTTCTCCCTGATCTCATAGGTCCACAACAGGTGGGTTTCATGAGGGGTAGGTCGTCTGCAGACCACCTTAGTTCTCTCGCACATGTCTTCTCAGCCTCCAGGGATGCTCCCTTTCCTGCGGCGTTGGTCTCCCTGGATGCCGAGAAGGCTTTTGACAGAGTGAACTGGAACTTTTTGCTTCAAACCTTAGAGGCCTTCGGCTTTCCCCAACAATTTTGGAACTGGGTAAAGGCTCTTTATCAGAACCCCACTGTTAGGATTTCAGGAAATGGGGCATTTTCAGAGTCTTTTACTTTACATTCAGGTACAAGGCAGGGATGTCCCCTTTCCCCCTTACTATTTAATCTTTACCTGGAACCGTTAATCCATAGACTAATCTTATGTCCGGAGGTTCAGGGGATTACCATTTCTGGTTTTGAGCTTAAGGTGGCTGCTTATGCAGATGACCTGCTCCTACAGTTATCCCATCCAGAGACCTCTATTCCTGCTATGCTGGACATAATTGAGCAATTCAGTAAATTATCGAATTATAAGTTGAATGCTGGGAAGTCTACCATATTTCCCCTAAACCATAGAGTTTTTAAGAATGATATTACGGCCATTGGTCTGCTGTGGTCCAGGGACTCCTTGAGGTACCTGGGCATTGAACTAACCAGAAATATACAACTTACCTTTAAGAAAAACATGGGGATGATATTAATGATGGTGTCCCAGGATTTAACTCACTAGTCGACCCTTCCCGTTTCTTTTTGGGGGAGAATAAGTTTAATTAAGATGACTGTTCTTCCGAGGTTACTATTCCCCCTTCAATTACTTAATATTTTCGTACCCGGGGACTTGTTCAAAAGGGCTCAAAGCTTAATAACGGATTTTATCTTGGCTAAAAAGAAGCCGAGATTAGCTTACCATAAACTAGTGGTATCTGAAGATAAGGGAGGCTTACGATTACCACTCCTTAGTTTGTATTACTGGGCTTGTAGTGTTGCCAAATACCTCAAGTGGTTGGATTCTGAGATCCCCACATATATCCCAGCCTGGCTTCAAATAGAGTGGGAACTGATCTGATCTGCTAAGTTATCCCCTTCTACTCTATTGTTTCTTAACTCATCTTCCCTTCCGAATAGACTAAAAGAGACCACAATTGCAATATCTGTCAGAATTCATTCACAGTTGTGTGGATTTTTAAAATACAAGCATTGTTTAGATGCGTCACAATCGATTTGGAACTCCCCTACTTTTAAAATAGATGGTAAGATGTTACCCCCTTCATGGCTACCCAAGTTGGGGGAAAGTAAGTTATCCTCATTCCTTAAGGAGGATGGAACTTGATTATCTATAGAGGGTTTCATGTCGAAATTTAGATTGCAAAAGACAGAATATTTCAAAGTCTTGCAGCTCAGACATCTCCTTATCAAGAAATTTGAAGATGGTCTCCCTTTAGTTTCCAAACTTTCCTTTCAATTGAATCTGGGTCCTTTAGCTCACTCCCCTAAAGCAATTTCCAAACTATATAATGCCCTATATGATTGGCACTTCCCTGACCTGTTTGGACCTACAGAATTTTGGGCCACTTCTTTCCCACACTGGGACAGGGATTGGTCAGTTATATGGAGGAGTTCTCATTGTTTTGTCACACAAGATAGGCTGCGCTTAATGCAGTTTAACATCCTGCATAATCTTTACCATTTTCCTCAGAAACTGGCCAAATGGGGTGTGTTAAGCTCTAATAAATGTGTGAGGTGTTTGCAGGTGGAAGGTTCATTGTTTCATATTTTCTGGGAATGTCCCAAGATAACCTCCCTATGGGAGAGTATTAAACGCAAGACCGACCCCCTGCTCGGGTTAGTTGACTTATTTACCCCGGAGATCTGTTTGCTGGGGGATTATTCACAGATATCTGTTAAGAAACTGAAGTATCACATTGCCTTGATCTCTATGTCCATTAAAAAACTGGTACTCAAATATTGGAAAAGTTTGGATACTGTCTCTTATTCTGAATGGCTTAACGAGTTGCTAGCCAATCTCCGAGTAGAGATGATTATTTCAGTCTTAATGACAATAATTCTAAATATGAGAGGATTTGGGCCCGTTACATACTTTGTATTCTATTTAGACCTTTTTCACATACT
Source organism: Neoceratodus forsteri (assembly GCA_016271365.2). Classification (NCBI taxonomy): domain Eukaryota; kingdom Metazoa; phylum Chordata; order Ceratodontiformes; family Ceratodontidae; genus Neoceratodus; species Neoceratodus forsteri. Next base: position 802,804,591 of record CM057454.1, read on the forward strand.
TGGAATTTCCGGATTGATGAACTCCCTGTCTGTGCGGGGTTGGGATATATTTGGGGGAAGGGGGGACGGGATCAAGTATCTAATTACAGTATATGTGTATATGGTTTTGTTATCATGATCCTGTCCACTGATTTGTAGAAAATTCAATAAAAATTATATTAAAAAAAAAAGTAAGAGACTATGGAGGGAAGTGGCTATAGCCTCTAGTCAAGACCAAAGAACAGCCCAAAGAACAGATCATGGATATGATTAAAATTGAATAGTTCATTCAAGTGTTACCTCATGATGTTCAATTGCGGGTTAAGGAACATCAACCTGAATCTGCAAAGGATACAGTAAAGCTGACAGAAGATTACCTAGCTGCTCGTCCTACAAGACCCAGAGGGCAACAGACTACCCTACCACAGACTACTGAATCGGTAAGACCTTTTTATTATAATAACCATCAGAATAATGCCAGCAGAAGAAAGAGATGGGGAAGAATACCTTATTCTGAACTTATTTGTCATGGTTGCCTGGGCAAGGGACATATCGTAAGAAATTGTCTGAACAAGAAAAGGACAGACATTACACATTTTACTTTGGTCAGTGTTGGTTATATCAAATCAGTGGGGATTGGTAACCAACAGACTATGGTCTTATTGGATTCTGGGAGAAGACAGACATTACTAAGAGCAGATCTAGTTCCAGATCTTGCAGTTAGCCCAACTGATACTACTGTCATGTGTATACATGGAGATATCCACCAATATCATACCACCAGAGTTGATTTACAAGTTAATAATGAAAATCATTGTATGACTGTAGGATTGGTACCTAAACTACCAGTACCTGTGATAACTGGGCAGGACTTCGCACATTTTGATACATTAATGAAAACACATCAGGATTTTATGAAGTCAGTAACTGCGGTAACTCACTCACAGACTAAGAGACAATTAGAATAGACATTTCCTTTTGAAGAGTATTTCTTTGAGAATACAGGGAAAACCTAAGGCCTCTGGCATTGCACCAGGTCTGTCTTTGCAGGACACTGTTACAGAACAAAAGGCAGATAAATCTCTTGAACCTTTTTATTTACAGGTACATCACAAATCAAATCCTAGATAGTCTCATTTCATTGAAAAAAATGATATTTTATATCATGTGACTGTTGACCCTGTACTAAATGTGCCTGTTGAACAATTGATGGTACCGAAAGTATATAGGGAAAAAGTCATGTAGTTAGCCCATAACATACCTATGGCAGGACATGAAGGAAGGGACAGAACCTTGCAAAGGTTGTTAGCATGTTTCAGTTGGCCTGAGATACATCAAGATGTGGCAGAGTATTGCTGTGCTTGCCCAGAATGCCAAATGGTTGGCCAGGGTGGAAAAAGAGACCAGGTGCCCCTTCAGCCCATACGTTATGTCATAACATCATTTGAATGAATTGCCATGGATGTTGTTGGCCCTTGTTAAGAGTTCAAAGGGTAATAGATTTATACTTGTAGTGTGCGATTACTCCACACGATACCCTGAAGCCATTCCCATGCATACTGTTACTGCCCCCCATATAGCAGAAGAACTGGCTAAGATATTCAGCAGAATGGGAATACCAAAGGAGATCCTCATAGACAGAGGCAGTAACTTCACCTCTGTTATGTTGAGAGAGCTATATCATCTCCTAGGGGTTTCTGCTGTTCGTAATTTCCCTTACCACCCCAAACAGATAATTTTGTGGAAAGATTTAACAAGACTTTGAAAAAAATGCTACAAAAGTATGTCCAAGAAGAAGGAAGGGATTGGGACAAATATCTCCCATACCTCCTTTTTTCTTATAGGGAGGTACCCCAAGCAACAACAGGGTTATGACCTTTTTCATTATTATATGGAAGAAATCCCAGGGGTCCATTGGACATAGTGAAAGTGCATTGGGAGGAAGATACAAAAATAGGATTCAGTAATATCCTAGATTACATTATAACTTTAAGAGAGAGATTGGTTAAATATGTCACCATGGCTCACTTGAATGCGACCCAAAAGCAAATGGAACAAAAGGAGACTTATGATGTTGGTTTAAAAAAAAATGTTTTATGCCTGGTGAAAAGGTTGTGTTTCTACTACCTTCAACTGAAAAAAGTTAATGATGCGTTGCCAGGGTCCCTATGACGTCATCCGTCAGACAGGGATTACAAATTTTGAGATAGAAATGCCTGGCCATCCACCAACTAAAAGGATATACCATGCAAACCTTCTATGAAAATGGGTAGAAAAACCCCTAGTTCAGTCCCTTTACATACACCGAGAGGCAGAACAGCCTGACTTAGATGCTGCTTATGAGTGACTTGACTGTCCCATAAGTGATGTTGGTGTTTTAATTAATCCAGAGTTGAAACCTGAACAAAAAAATGAGATAGACTAGTTGTTACTGTATTTTAAGGATACATTTACAACCACTCAAGGACAAGTTATGGGAGTAGTGCACAACATTAAAGTAAACCAGACAAAACCTATCCATCAAACAGCATATAGGCTACCAGAAAGAATCAGGCAGGAGGTGATAGATGAAGTCAAGAAAATGGAACAAATAGGTGTCATCATTCCATCAAGAAGTACCTGGTTGTAAATAAGAAAGAGGGTGGAATAAGGGTCAGTTTGAACTTTCGAAAGGTCAATGTGGTGTCAGATTCTGATGGGTATCCCATACCTAGAATACATGACCTGTTGGATAAGATTGAAAATGCCCACTATATCAGCACATTGGATTTGAACAAGGGATACTGGCAGAATCCCTTGGCCCCTAAAGCACAAGAAATAACAGCCTTCCCTACCCCAGTAGGTTTGCACCAATTTACAAACATGCCATTTGGACTCCATGGTGCCCCTGTTACCTTCCAGCACTATATAGACCACATTTTAAGATCCCATACCCAATATAGCTCTGCCTATTTGGATGACGTGGTTATCTTTAGCCCTGATTGGCCCACACATCTGATACATTTAAGTGCATTCATTCAAACAATGAAGGATGCAGGTTTGATTATCAATACTGCAAAATGCGCAATAGCCAAAACAGAGACCAAGGCCCAGATATTCAAAAGGGTTGCACATGGCGCAACAGTATTGCACCATGCACAATCCACTGATGCACCCCGGTGTGATATTTAAAAGGGAAAAGTGCGCCGCACAAATCCCGATGCGCCGGAGCACATCAGTAATGTATGCAGGCACAGGTGGGGGCGTGCCCATGCATAACCTGCACAGCCCGATATTCAGCCCGGGCTGTGCAGAGTCATGCATGCGCAACCCCTACCTGCACCTGCACAAAGTTACACCCAAAAAAAAAGGAACAAGTGATGGCCATCCACAAATGAGCTGCCGCATTGCAGGGCGCAACACAGCAGCTGCCACCTGTGGGTGGCCACCCGAGTTCCTGCTGCACCTGGTGGCGCACCCCCATGCCCCGATCGCAAGAATCTATAATGGGCCCCCCAAGTCCAATATCCCTGGTGGTCCAGTGGACCGCTATGTGCCCCGATCGTGGGCATCACTGTATTCCCTCCCAAGTCCAATATCCCTGGTGGGCCAGTGGACTGCACTGAGCCCAATCTCGGGCATCAGTGTATTCCCCCCCCCAAGACCAATATCCCTGGTGGTCCAGTCGGCCGTGCTTGCTGAGCCGATCGCGGGCATCATTAATCACCCCAAGTCCAATGTCCCTGGTGATCTAGTGTACCCTCCATCCCACCAGCCCACTGAGCCCCACCACCCTGCCCCCCATCAGCCAGGCGGCAGTACCCTGCCTGCTGCCCCCGCTCACCGACGACAGCTAGGGCTGATGCCTCGTACAGCATGAGCCAATGGGCTGCAGTCTATACCGTACATTAGTCCAGATATGTGAATGAATTCATTCACATATCTGACTGAGTAGAGTGAAGGGCTGCACACCCATTGGCTCATGCTGTGAACTAATGGGCGGCAGCCCTACCGAGATGTCAGTCAACAGGTGGTGGGGCAGCAGGCAGGTGGGTGCCGCCGCCCACCAGCTGACAGGGGAGGTGGTGGGGCCCAGTGGGCGGGTGGGGTGGGGGCACACCAGATCACCAGGGATATTGGACTCGGGGGTGATTAATGATGCCCGCGATCGGGCTCAGCGGTAAACTGGACCACCAGGGATATTGGACTTGGGGAGAATACAGTGATGCCCATGATCTGGCTCAGCCCGGTCCACTGGACCACCAAGGATATTGGACTTGGGGGGGGATACAGTGATGCCCACGATTGGTGCACATAGCGGTCCAATGGACCACCAGGGATATTGGACTTGGGGGGGACACTGTGATGCCCACGATCGGGGCACATAGAGGTCCACTCGACCACCAGGGATATTGGACTTTTTTTATCTTACAGGACTTCCCGCGATTGGGCTGCAGGGGGTGTCAGTCCCCGATGGCTGCTGCCTGGCAGGGCACCAGGCGCAAGTCCTCGGGGATCGGCACACCTGCATGCTAGTGGCATGCAAATGGGACTGTAATGAGATGCAAATGGCCCCCTGTACACCTTGCATAACTTATGACCCCATTTGCATGTCCCCATTTGAATATCACAGGTGCTGTGCATGGTGCAATGGCACTTGCGCCACCGCATCTCCATGCTCCACTCTGGCCACTTGCGCTGGCACAGTGCCACTGCGCCATGCACAGTGGGGGTGGCCAGGGTTCGATATTCAAAGCTGTTGCACCATAGCGCAGCTCCATTGAATGTCGCCCAGGCCACACCCATGCACAACAAAGTTGTGCTGCACCCAGGCTTGCGCCACAGCCTGGTGCAGTTTGAATATCCGGGCCCAAGTACTTAGGTTTTGTGATAGGAGAAGGATCCTTAAAACCTGAAATTGATAAAGTGGAGGCAGTAGCCAAGAGCTTCATTCCTGTTACAAAGAAGCAAGTCTGATAATTTCTGGGTCTAGCTATTACAGGAGATTCATACCTGACTTTGCCAGATTAGCTACACCATTAACTGAGCTAACCAAGAATACATATCCAAATAAGGTTAAATGGACACTATCCTGCAAGGAAGCCTTTTGGAACATGAAGGCAGTGCTTTGTTCCACTCCAGTTTTGACCAGCCCAGATTTTCAGAAGCCATTTGAAATTTAGACTGATGCCTCTGACACAGGCCTGGGAGCAGTACTCACACAACATGGTGACAAGGGAGAACATCCTGTGTTATATATAAGTAGGAAGCTCCATGAGCATGAGCGCAAATATTCTACAATTGAAAAGGAATGATTGGCTCTAAAATGGGCCATAGAGTCCCTGAAATATTATCTATGGTGAAACGATTTTGTAGTAATGACAGACCATAATCCGCTTTGTTGGTTACATCAAATGAAGGATAAGAACAGGCAGATTATGCAGTGGTACCTGTCATTACAAACCTATCGCTTTACTGTAAAACACAGGTCTCGTGCAAAACACCAAAATGCAGATTACCTCTCCAGATACGGTCCTGAGAGCATACTGAAGGTAACAAAATGAAAAAACAAATAAAAGAGAGAACTAATTTTTTGTTCTTAGTAATGTTAATTGAGTGAAAATGTTTTTGAAAAGCACTTAAAACCTCTGGGAATAGTTCTGTACAGTAATTCTAATGGTACTGTAAGTACTGCATTAGTACAGAATTACTTATTAAGGGTCCCTGAGGGCAACTTCTGGAGTGGGTGGGCAGATGTTCCAACCCTTCCAAGGGTGAAGGGTCTCAGCCAACAAATGTATTATGTTGCTTTCTTGTGGTGGGAGGTGTGTAACAGGGTGTCCTGTTATGAACATGAAGTGTTTAGACAAACATCCTTCTAGATGCAGTAACCCCCCCTGTTATTGTTTCCTTGTTAGTCTATCCTGTCCTCTTCTATTTTCAATAACTATCCTATATTTCTTCTCAGGGTGGCCAACCTGGCAACCTTATATCTTTACTGTACTATTCCTTTATGCCCAACTCATTTGTTTCTGCATCTAAAATCCTTTAGATATTTTAAAACTGAGCAGTTTGCCTGTGATATAGTTATATACTCTTACAGTATGCCCTCATAGAGAGTTATGCAGCCTAACCCCTGTTCTGCTCTAATTGTACAGCTCTTTGCTGTGTAAAGGTAGAAAAGCATTTAAATTGCCCAAAAGCAGCACTTTGCACTTGTGAAATAGAGAGCGAGTGGTAGCAGTGGCAAGATGTGTGCACTATCGCACAGTCGCACACTCGCACCATCGCACTGGTCACTGCACATATTCATGTAGGAAGCAACTCCCCAAAAGTGAACTTTAAGCTTGAATGTTAATACCGCTTGCTGCAGTATGAAAACACAGCTAGGGAGCGCTTGCTCTGTTAACCAAAAATGCAGTTGTTTACTGTTGCCCTGGAGCAGCCCCTCACTGCTCCAATGTTCAGGAATTGGTATCCGCTCCACGGATACGATGAAAGGGGAGACTACTGTGTAAAACTAAATACAGAACAGTACAGGCAGAGGGAAATAAGCCCTGTAGTGCCCGTAATAGTGTGCAAAACAGCTTTTCTTTTTCTTTGAGCAGCCCCAGAGTTTTGATAGAGGCTGTAGGTTGGCACCAGGCCAGAATGAGAGGTTTCACCTGTCAGCTGCAATTGCAAGCTATCAGATAAGACTGCTGCCTCAGAAAGTAGTCTAAATGCACCAGAATGAAATGTGAAATCTGAAAATAAGAAAGTATGGGCCAGATATTCAAAGCTTTGCACCGGCAAAAACGCTATGCCGGGTTACGCGATTGCTGGATCTGCTATATTCAAAAGGCTGAATAGTGCAGGCAAACTGCACTAGCGCAAGGCAAACAATAATTATATGCAAGGGGCAAAGTGAACATGAGTACATGTGCAATGAGATATTCAGTGACTAGCGCTGCGCTAAGTTGTTTAGCGCGACTTAGCGCGACCCATAGCGCGGTACAAATTACTGCCCAGGAAAAGCTGGTCTTAACCCTGGGAAAACAGCTTTGCACACTTTGCATGGTGCTATCTCATCATTAGCGTAGCTTGCGAGGCCGTAACATATCAGTATGACACTTAGATACTGCCAGAAATGAAGGACACATGCTGCTCACTGATGGCACCACCATGATGCCATCAGCTGCCACCAGTCCGAGCCAAGCACAGACAGTGATGGGTGATCTGACCCACAGGGGACAGCATGGTAGTGTGGCCATATAGCACACACCTGCAGACCATACGTCTGTGGTGTGTAACAGATGCCAGCACACACGCAGCACATGCAGCACTGTGGGCATGCTGGCCAGTGAGGGGGAGGGTGTATGGGTGGCCAGACCTCACCACAGCCCACGTGTGGCCACAAGGCTGGAACACATCACTCAGTGCACATGGGCCAGTAGTGGGATTATGCCACCACCTGTGTGCCTGTCAGATCCCACATGCCCCCCTGAGCCACCTACCAGACAACTGTACAGATGTCACAGCACACACTGCCAGTCATGTACATGACACTGTGTGCATCCCATGTCACAGGTGCAGCATCTGTGGATCACACAACAGCGTGATAGTACTGTCCACTGTCAGTAATTACCTGCAAGCTGTCTCTGGCACTGTGTACAGTGCAGTGGTCATCACTGCCCTACATACCATAGGCAGTGTCGTGTCCCTCACACTACCAGCCCTCTTGCTACTGTAGTGTCTGCTGTGCACTGTAGCATGATTTACAGTGTGAAGGTTGTATGCAGCACTTCCACCACCTGTGCCTATGCTGTGTTGTCCCCTGGGGTACGATATGCTATGCTGTGCTGTACTGTTTACATGAAGCCTGCAGCTATCATCATGCACTGCCTGACTGACCTACAGGTGGAGCTGCGGTCGGACCTGGCCAGCCCCTGTACCTCCAGACTGACCTACAGGTGGAGCTGTGGGACCCTGCAGTAACGTTGTGCAAACTGCATGCAAATCAGGGCATAATGAGATGCTAATGTGGCTGTTTGCCCACAGACTATCTAAGTAGGCTTATTTGCATGTCACTTTTGAATATGGCAAAGTTTAGTGCGGGGCTAATGTGTTTGCACTGCGCAAACCGCTTAGTTCCGTGCTAAAGCCGTGCTAATGTGTTAGCGCAGCGCTAACGGTTCGGGGAATATTATACAGTTTTGATCACTGTTTTTTCATTTGTGCTGCTGCCTGCAGCTGTACTGGGTCCCTGCATTTGCCAGAACACACATTGGCCACATAGTTCCTCTCTACCTACCCTCACGTCTCTGTGCACTGTGTTGTTGTTGTGGTTTGCACTTCCTGGTTGCTGTATTCAGCAGGGGTGTAGCCAGAAATTTCCTTTTTGTACACAATCTGCAACAGTTACACCCCCCCATTAAAAAAATTTACACATCTTCTCCAAATGGCACCCCTTCCAAACCAGTCAGATTGTTGTCAGATGATGCCTGTAATCTCTAAAGAGGTTATACATGTATCTGTCTCCTAAACAATGGAAGTTTGAACAGAGACACTCCTCAGTGGCCTACACTAACACAAATACTACAGATTAGAATTAAAATGTTCACAGAAAAGCATATGATTTGTGACAGGCACTCAACAAAACGGTACACAAATGTGTACAGTGATTATGCCTGTCTACACCCTTGGTATTCAGTGCTGTCTTATTCCAGGGCTACGTTTGCCCTGCACTCCCAGCCCAGTTTGCATGGCCTCATTCCCATGCTATATTCAGAAGCTGTTTGCTCTGGGCTATTCCTTTTGAATATAGCTTGCTTTGTGCTCCAGGCTAAGTTTGCTCGCCGGGCAGTGCTAATTTAGCCCAGGGGCAAACCTTTGAATATCTGGCCCTATATGCTTTTTCAAAATAAAACTTGTGAAATGAAGTTGTTTTCAATATAAAATTGCATTTCTGCTTGAAAGTGGAATCTTAACCTTGTAGGAACACAGATAGGGAGTGCACCCCTCATCTGTTGTTCTCTGCTAAGGTTAGAAATTCACTTTCAAACATGTTAAGCAGGTTATTTTGCCTTTTGCATAAAAATAAAACACTGTTGTTTACCTGACTGTTGTTTACTCTGGAAAGTTCCTATTATAGGGCTGGCAGCCCTTGAAATGTCTAATTACATAGGAACCAGAGAGGACGAGTCACACAAGAGGGAGGGGCTTAACTCCAAACTATAGATACACAGATACATAAACAGTGTCGGCAGATAAGGGCCTATGGCCCACCCAGTCTGCCCATTTGAGCTTGTAAGTTCAGTTTATGTTTTCCTAAAAGTCTGTTGCCCCTTACCCCTGACCTCCAGAATTCCTTCATGTCTATCCCATGCATTCTTAAATCCCATGATTGTTTTAGCCCCCACCACTTCCTCTGGCAGGGTGTTCCACTTATCCACCACCCGTTCTGTGAGGAAATTCTTCCTCACTTTTCGTCTGAATTGTCCTCCCTCCAACTTCATCCCATGCCTTCTAGTCCTGGAATATCTTTTTCACTTAAAAATAGTGTATTCCTGCACTCTGTTCCTCCCTGTAAATACCCCCACCATGCCCCCTCCAGTAAATTAAGGTCTCTAAATGAACTGTAGAGCCTAGTGTGTGACTGGTCTTAAGATATATATCAAAACAACCATATATGTGTCCTGATAACGTCCACAGACCAGTGTGAATGTTCTAGGAAAGAGCATAAATTAGCCATACTCTTAATTGTATGTCACATGGTTGTGATGTCAGCCGGCCCAGTGGCACTGGGGGTTGAAGCGCTAGATGCCACACCTTGTGCCATGCAGATGATCCAAATTTGGGAGTGAGCTCGGGAGTCGGGGGATTGGCAGGGGAGGGAGATGGATTGAGCACCTGCTGGGCTGCTCTTCTCTCTGGGTGGGAGGGCATGGGTTGTCCTGCACTCTGACAACCCCTGGTGGAGAGCAGAGGGCACCATGAGCTGCCGGGCTGCAGGTAAGGAGCTTGGCTGATGCAGGCAGGGTTGCTGTGTGCTACAATCTCAGACACGCCCCACATGGGTAGGTGGTCTTGGGCTTACACCACAAGAAATACCCCTTCAGCCCTGGATAGGTGATGGCCCTGCCAGAGCCACTGCCACATGCACAACACTGGTTCCCCGCCACTGCCCCAGCGGGCTTCCCAGGTTATAGTCCCCCGACCTGGGGAACTGTACCGAACTTGAAGATGGTGAGGGAACTCAGTGGGTGGTAGAGCAAGTCGGTGAGTGCAATGGCCTGAGAGAGTTCCAGGCTGGAGGGCTACAAACAGAATAGTAAAATAAAAAAAATAACATGGTTGTGGTGTCATAGCTTCAGGCACTATATAAACTGCCAACCAGGAATACATAGAGATAGGTGGGTCAGTATTCGACTGACCACAAGTTGAGGAGGTTGTGTGCAGGCTTTTCACATAAAGTACTTTACTGGATGAAAGGAAAAGACATTGTTTAGGAGCTTGGATCAAGGCGAATTTCCTGTGTTTGATGGGTGTGAAGTTAAATTCAATATTTTCCTTTCTATGAACTTTATTTCTTTATTTTTATTATTTTCATTTGGTTTGCTTGAAAATAAAATGACAAACACATTTCCATGTGTTTTTTATGCATCTTGAATACTGTCTAGACATTTGTTATTTCCTAAACTTCTACAAGCCCCTACATAGAATTTGACAGCAGAAAAGGACCGCTTGGCCAACCTAGTCTGCCCATTTCCTTACTTATTAGATAAGCTGCAGATCCTGGTTAACCAACAGACTACTTCTCCTACCCCCACTAGAATTGCCTTATGTCTGTCCCATGCATTCTTGAATTCTTCCACTGTTTTTGACTTCACAACCTCCTCAGGAATGCCATTCCATGCATCCACAATCCTCTCCGTGAAAAAATACTTCCTCACATTACCTCTGAGCAGTCCTCCCTCTATCTTCAAATTGTTTCCCCTTGTCCTTGCACACCTCTTTTTCTGAACGATGCTACCCTCTTGAACTTTGTTGATTCCCTTGAGGTACTTATAAGTTTCTATCATGTCCCCCCCCCACTCCTTTCCTCGAGGATATGCATATTAAGCTCCTTTAGTCTCTCTTCATATGCCTTCTGGTGCAGACCCTGCACCATTTTAGTTGCCTTCCTCTGGACAGCCTCCATCCTGCCTATGTCCTTGCAGAGATGATAGCTCCAGAATTGCACGCAGTACTCCAGATGGGATTTCACCAGCTGTCTGTACAGAGGGATAACAATTTCTTGTTTTCTACTGGTGATGCCTCTCCATATGCATCCCAGGATCTCCCCAGCCCTCATTACTGCCTTCTCACATTACTTGCCCACCTTTAGGTCATCTGATATGACTACCCCCAGGTCCCTTTCCATTTATGTTGTTGTTAGTATAACCTGCTAATGGTGGAGTGGACACTTAGTAAATTTCACTCCTACCAGAGATATATCCCTCTAGTGGCTAGAAGTTATAATCTGATAATGGAAAAGTAAGTGCTTAGCGCTACTCCATTGGCTCAGTCAGAGTTACAGGGCTAAGAGGAGCATACAGTCTAAAATTCTAACAGTATTTGGCAATAATAACAGCAATGTAGACTCTAGGCATTAATAAAAAAAAAGATAAAATGCTGAAATCTATGCAGTACCCACACCAGCAAAATAAAACCAAAAATATAAAAAGTTAGTGCAAGCAAAGCAGTTTAGGGAGATGAAACCAGTTGGTAATAGAAAAGTAGGAGAAGGCGAAGTATCCAATCAAGGCTGAGTAACTGAGATATAGCACTAATCAGCTAGTAGAGACAGAAAGCACCAATATTCTCTCTGGGCAGTGGCTCCAAGGGCCTGGCTGTGTCCCTGTGTCCATACCTGTTGGTCTCTGGGCTGTCTGGCAGTGGGCAGGTTAGCTGTGGAAGAGCCGCTGGAGAAGGCACAACTCTCATAAGGAGAAGTTGGAGGAGTGTGCTCATTCAGGACAGAGTAGCCTGTGGAGCAGAGAAGGGACATTCAGTTTAAAGGAGCAAGGGCAGTGGCAGCTAATCTCCTTGGCACCAGGCTGGCTGGAAGGCAGATTGCATAACAAAAGGCTCTGCACAAAAGGAATACTAAAGATAAAAAAAGAGCTGTAACACCTTGGCCTGGGGGGGTGAGAGGGAGAGAGAAAGAGAGAGAGACAATCAACAGAGCACAAGGAAGGGCACAGGAAGAAAAGAGAGAAAATATCACGGCAAAGGACAGAGATAGGTAGCAGTGTGAAATTATAGAAGGCTCAATTCAGAGAGAAGAAAGAAGAAAATTTATAGAAAGACTTGGGGTACCATGAAATGCTTAGCCCTACTCTGTTGGCTCAGGCAGAGTTACAGAGCTGAAATGAGCGTACAGTCTAAAATTCTAACAGTATTTGGCAATTTAAATCACAGTAATGTAGACTCTAGGCATTGATAAAAAACAGATAAAATCATGAAATCTCTGCAGTATACACATCAGCAAAATCAAACCAATAATATAAAAAGTTAGTGCATCGCCGCCTAACCCACTGCACCTCCGTCATTTCTAAATTCTAGCTGGCTTCACTTCCCCCTTATCTCAGCTTGTTTTTCTCCCCTATGTCTCCTTCCTCTTACTCACTCAGTAACTCAGGCTATCGCACCCTACTGCTCCCATCTCATAAATCCCTTGCTGGGCAGAATACTTTCACTTTCTGCTTTCCTAGTATCTGGAACTCTCTTTCCCTAGTAATTTGCTCTGCCTCCCCAAATGCTCTTGTTCCTCTCTACTCCAAGGTCACACCACTCCCTCCTGCAAATGCACATAGCCCATTGTCCTGCCACTCCCATTTCCTCATTCCCTACACTGTACCTGTCCTCCAAGCTCCTATACCTGTCTGCACCTCTCATGTCCCACTACTATTTTTATTTTTTTTTATTTTATTTAATTAGTATTTCAGAAAGATCTTTGAGTGTGAGCTCTTTTACAAAGGTTCCACCTCAGGGTGGACAATAAGACAATACACATATTCAGTGGTTACAGAGACCTGATCATTATGCATTAAAGAGAGATTACATGACAATTAGACAAACAGAAAAAACAGAGCAGTTGTAATCAAATACTAAGCTATTTCTAATTGGTTGCCCTAGGTAGCACACCCCTGGAAATCTCCAAATCCATTGATAGACTATGGCAGAATAACTGCATAGGGTTTAACGCTATCCCAGATGGCGAGAGGCTGGGTGACAGCGAAACAAGGGGGACTGGGTTTGAACCAACTGCAGAGAGCGAGAGGTGGGGGTGGATAATGAAACGTGGGGGGCTGTAATAGGGGTGAGCAGCTCCAGAGGGCTTTGCCTAGTATGGTGTGTGTATGTGTGGGGGGTTTGGGAAGGGCAGTACTAACATATTTCAACCTCTACAGTCATTCTCTCCCCTGTCTCAACCCTCCCTTCTTCTTCCCCTCCTACCCCTATAGTCCCTCCCTCCCTTCAAACTCTACTTCTACATCTCCTCCCCCCCTCACTCTCCTCCTTTGCTAACTCAACCCCATTCACATTCTTCATGTATTCACTTGCTCCTCCTCTTCTATCTTCTCCACTACCTTCCCCTTACCTTTATCTTCAGGAGCATAGGTGCCAGAACCGGGGTGGGGGGGGCAAAATGGGTGGTAGCCAATCTACTTTTTTATTTTTGTATGGCAAAACATAGTATAGAAAAAGTGCCTTTTGTACCCTCATAAGTGCCCTTCTGATTCTCAGCCCCCAAAACTTTTACTATCTTCCGGCAGGAGGGTTGATTTTGTCAAAATGGGAGAGTGCCTCAGAAAACCACTAGCAAATAGGCAAGAAGGTGGGGTGGAGTAACAATGGGGAAACATCAAAACCACCATCACAGAGGCAACAAGTCTTTGTGTGAAGCAAATAAACAAATCAAAACAAAAGAAAAAAACACTATGTTTCTCAAAAGAAGTGGCGGGGAAGGTAAGGAAAAAAAAGATAGCATTCAGGAAGTATAATGAAACACAGAAGGAGCAGAACAGAGAACTGTACCAGTTAAAGCAGAAGGAAGCGGGTAAGGCAGTCAGAATAGCAAATGCCCAAACTGAGGAAAAGACAGCCAACTCAATTAAGAAGGGAGATAAAACCTCTTATAGGTACAATAGGGAGCAAAGAAAGACTAAGGCAGGAATACTGAGGCTGAACAAAGAGGAAGGTGGTTGGGCAGAAAGCGACAGTGAAAATGCAGGGATACTGAACAAATACTTCTGCTCAGTATTCACAGTGGAAAAACAGGGGGAAATACCTAATCTGGTCAATAGAAGCACCCTGGATAGGGGAGTTGATATTAGTCATTTCACAGAAGAAAGGGTTCTGAAAGAACTCTTAAAACTGAAGGTGGGTAAAGTAATGGGGCCTGATGGGATTCTCCCCAGAATTTTAAACGAACTAAGGGATGAACTAGTAACACCACTGACTATACCCTTTTTAATAAATCAAGGAAGGATGGGGTGGTACCTGAGGACTGGAGGAGGGAGGATGTGATTCCGCTTCACAAAAGTGGGAGCAAGACAGAGTCAGGAAACTACAGACCTGTCAGTTTGACCTCAGTGGTAGGGAAAATGATGGAATCACTTCTGAAGGAAAGAATTGCTGAGTATCTAGAGGCCAGTGAGGCACAGGGCCCAAGGCAGCATGGATTCACAGCGGGAAGGTCATGTCAGACAAATCTAATTGATTTCTTTGACTGAGTGACCAAAGCAGTAGACCAGGGAGGGGCTGTGGACATGGTCTACCTAGACTTTAGCAAGGCATTTGACACAGTCCCACACAAAAGATTAATAAACAAATTAGCCAGCCTGGGAGTGGGTCCTAGGGTGGTAGCCTGGGTAAAACACTGGTTGAACAACAGGACACAGCGGGTAATAGTAAATGGAGACCACAGTGAAGAAAGGAGGGTTACTAGTGGGGTACCGCAGGGTTCAGTACTGGGGCCGATCCTTTTTAATGTCTTTATAAGTGACATTGCAGAGGGACTGAAAGGGAAAGTATGTCTCTTTGCAGATGACACAAAGATCTGCAACAGGGTTCATACACAAGGTGGGGTGGAAAAGATGAAAATGGACTTGGCAAGGTTGGAGGAATGGTCAAATGTATGGCAGCTTAGATTCAATGCAAAGAAGTGGAAAGTAATGCACCTGGGAAACAAAAACCCAGGGGAAGAGTACACAATGGGGGGTGAGATACTGACAACAACAAAAATGGAAAGGGACCTGGGGGTAGTCATATCAGATGACCTAAAGGTAGAACAGCAATGTGAGAAGGCAGTAAGGAGGGCTTGGGGATACTGGGATGCATAGGGAGAGGCATCACCAGTAGAAAACAGGAAGTTGTTGGCCCTCTGTACAGACAGTTGGTAAGACCACATCTGGAGAACTGTGTACGGTTCTGGAGCTCCCATCTCTGCAAAGACATAGACAGGGTGGAGGCTGTCCAGAGGAGGGCAACCAAAATGATGCAGGGTCTGCATCAGAAAATATATGAAGAAAGACTAAAGGAACTAAAGATGTATAGCCTTGAGGAAAGGAGGGAGAGGAGGGATGTGATAGAAACTTTCAAATACCGCAAGGGAATCAACAAAGTCCAAGAGGGTAGCATCTTTCAGAAAAAGAGATGTGCAAAAACAAGGGAACACAATTTGAAGATAGAAGGGGGTGGATCAGAGGTAATGTGAGGAAGTATTTCTTCATAGAGATGGTTGTGGATTCATGGAACAGCCTTCCTGAGGAGGTCGTAGAGTCAAAAACAGTGGGGAAATTCAAGAATGCATGGGACAGACATAAGGCAATTTTAGTGGGTTGTAGGCGGAAGTAGGTTGTTGGTTAACTAGGATCTGCAGCTTATCCGTTCAGTAGGGAAATGGGCAGACTAGGTGGGCAAAGCGGTCCTTATCTGTCATCAAATTCTATGTTCCTATGTTTCTGTGTTTCTATCCTATCCCCATCAATTTGTCCCTCTCCATTCTTCTATACATGCTATTCCCAATCTTAATCTATCTTCCCCTTCTGTTCTTTCCCTCCTACTGTCTTCTCCCTGTGGCCCTCTCCTGATTTAATTGAACTCTTCCTACCCTGTCCTATTCCTGACATTACTGTACAGCCTGGGAGTGCTTGGTACCCCACACTCCTGATGTAATTCAATTTGTATTGTTATTATCAGATATGTTCCTGTGAGTTACTGTACATTGCTGTGCCTTATTGCATTATCATATTACTGCACTTTTTTTTTTACATATTATGTAATTATCCCCCCCCACACACTTACCCAGGACAAATCTGGAAACAAGCTTTATGGCTCAGTATGTCTTTACTGGTAAATCTCTTAAATAAATAAATTCTTCACAGAAGCAATCTCCCTTGAAAGAAACCATGTCTTCCTCTGGGTGATTGCCCTTTGGTATTCACTATATTGGATACTCACAGCAAATCTTTCCCACTGGGCCCTGGATCTCCTCCACCATTGTCTTCAAAGTCCTCCACTACAAATGCATCTTATGGTGGTGCTACATCTTTCTTCATGGAGGGTATTTGTGTTATGTTTAATTCTTTCTTTAATGAGGCTATTGCTATGCTGTTAAATAAAGCAGGTTTATCCTCAGCTGGTATGCACTGTGATCCCCTTGCAGTGCACCCTCTTTCAAGAACTAGATTTTATTTTAGGTCAATAAAGACCAAGAAAGTATTTCAATTGTCACATTTCCTGATAGAGGACACTGCTAAGGGAATCGATAATTTAAATTTTCTACTCAAGTGTAGCACTGACATTCTTGTCACTCTCTTAACTTTCTTATTTAATGTACCACTTACCACATAAACTTTTACTACAGCGTAGAAACACTCTTCAGCTAGTCCTCCTTATAAAGGGGGGATAAAAAATTGGTAGATAACTATCACTCAATTTCTCTGCTCCCCATAGTTTCACAACTCATGGGAAAGATACTTTTATCTCAGATTAATGACTTCCTAGTAAATTACCAGGTTCTTTCTAGTTCCTAATCAGGTTTCAGGCCCAGATTTTCTATACAGACAGCACTGTTTAACTTGTGCATTTAATTTTCCAGAGCTTGAGACGAAGGGTGACTTGTGGGATCTGTTTTTACTGACCTGTCAAATGTTTTTCATTGTGATCGACCACTCTTTGCTTTTGTCTTGCCTGACCCCATATGGCTTTTATTCAAAAGTTACTAACTGTTTTTCATCCTATTTACCTGGCAGAATTATATCTGGTCTCTGAAATGGCTGTCTCTTGTTTCCCCTTTCTGTTTACTCTGGGGTCCCACAGCGGTCTGTATTTGGTCCTATTCAATTTACTGTAATCTTTTTGTAGATTGCTTACCCACTGTTTTTCGTGCTGATGACACTGTGCTTTCCTATGCTCACAAATCTCCTTCTTCTCTTGCCATGATCATTCAGAGTGACTTTGTTAAAGTGGTGAAATGGTGATCAGACAACTCACTACTTCTAATTAGCAAGAAGACTCAGGCAATGCTGTTTGCATCTCAGTACTCCTTGTCTTTAATAGAAGCTTACTTTTCTATATATTTGAAAAGCCACCCACTGGAACTTGTTAATGAAATAAGTATCTTGGCCTTATGTTTGACCACTCTTTGACCTTCAAACCACACATTGATAAAATTATTTCAAATGTTAGCCATCGTCTGGATGCTTAAAGTATGCTGGATGACCTTACAAAAGCCTTTGATACCGTGAACCACCCACTCCTACTCAAGCAATTATCAAACATTGGGCTTTCCAATGAAGCACTGCTCTGGTTTTCAAGCTACCTTGGGAAGAGGGTCCAACAGGTTAGGATTGCCGGTGTCACCTCGAAAGAAAAGTCAGTCCTTTCAGGAGTCCCACAGGGGTCCATCCTGGGGCCACTACTCTTCAGCCTCTTCCTCAATGACTTTCCCAGTGTCTGCCACCAGAAATTACTGCTCTGTGCCGATGACGCAGTCATGTTCACCAACCACCAAAACGCAGAGCTCCTTGGGAAACAATTACAGCTTGAATTCATGCTCATTGAAGAATGGTTCAGGTCACACAAACTGGTCATGAACTACAGCAAAACAAAGTGTATGACCTTCTACAATGCCAGGAGCAAGTACAAATCCCGTGACCTCACCATCCTAAACCAAACAGGGACCTTACTTGAACATGTTCCTGATTTTAAATACCTAGGTGTCACATTGGACAGCTCATTCTCCTACCATTGGCACATAGATTCTGTCGCCAAAGCCACCAACATCCGTATAGGCCTGCTCTACAGGCACAAACACTGCATGACTCCTGACACTCTCCGGTTGGCTATCAACAGCTCTGTCACCTCCATCATCGATTATGGGCTAGCAATTTATGGCTTTGCCTCCACCTCTGCCCTCCATGGAATTACAGTTGCACTCAACAAAGCATGCAGGCTGCTAACTGGGGCTGACCGACTTACACACACTTGTGACCTATACACTCAGGCAGGATGGCTTCCTCTCATCAGCTGGATACAGCATCAATCCTGCCTCTTAGCCAAGAAAGTCCTCCCCTGGGTCATGCCCCTGGGCATTGAAAAGCTCCTCATTGACCACCACAGCATCCAGCAAACTAGAAGTTCACAACAACTAACCTTCCTTGTCCCTAAATGTTGGACTATCATGGGCCAGAGGGCCTTTGCCCACAGAGCACCACAGTGGTACGATACTCTCAACAAAGAAATTCTTACTGCTGCTGCTCTTGGTCCTTTTAAGAGACAACTCCGACTTCATCTCATTTCAACTAGTCATTGTGATTGCCTCAACTAATCAGGGGCCTACTGCTCACTGCACTGCCCTCCACTTCAGTCTTGACAGCTACCTTTCCTCGCCTTGCCCCCTTCTACCTGCCTACCCCCTTGCCCCGTCTCCCTTTCCTCCCCCCCGGGCATTTCCTGACTTTTATCCCTCCCATCCCTCACCTTTAGAGCTCTTACTCTCACCCTCTACCCTCTGACAATTGTCTTCCTGCCTGCATACCCCCTTCCCTCTCACCTGCAGTGCTTATTTCTAAGATTGCCCTTGGCTGGTATGTCATGCTACCTAACATTTGGCACATTTTGAATTACTGGAATTTCTTAAGCCTCAGTCTCTTACTTCTTTTTATTGTGTAACTATGTATTATTATGTTGACCTTTGTATGTATGTATACCCCCCATTCCTTCAACGTGGAACCTTTGTAAACGAGCAGTTCCTGCTCAAAGGTATTTGTAATCCTAGATTTCAATAAAATAAAAAAAATAATAAAAAAATTGTTTTTCAAACTTGGATCACAAACACATTATTAGGCAAACAATTCTCCCTAGTTTTGATCATGATGATACCATCTAACACCATGCTCTTGATCTGCATCTCCTTCCTTAACAGCAGCAGTACTGGATAATCAGGAAACGATTAACAAAATTCTGCTTTTTGGAAGGAAGCATGCAGTAATAGTTCTGATTTCCATATCTGTAAATATTTTTTTCTAATGATCTTTGTTTTTTTTAGATATTTAAAATGGATTTCCATTTTTGTGGAACCACAGTAAATACGGCTGCTGCCTAATTTTCAACTGAGGTCCCCCCATGTCACATCAGGTCTTTTGTTTACGTCCATGGGACTGTGTGTTGTGCATTCCCACTGTCCCTGTGTAGTAGTGCAACTCATGAGCATGTGCGGTTGGCAGCAGAGGGTTCTAATTCAACATGGCAGGTAGAAGAAATGAAAACAAAAACAAAGAAAAATTGAGCAAATTACAGAGTTACAGTACAGTGAAAACAAGAAAGATTACCAAGTAAGTGCTCAACATAGTACAGGGAACAAACTGTTGCAAAAGATCCAATTTTTGTTATCTAGTACTGCTGCTTTAAACGCTGTTTGTTTTCAATTACTTTGTTTCATTCTAAAAGCAAAATGGAATGATCATTATTACTCTTTATTACACCAATTAAATTGGTTCTCTCCCTCCTCTAGGCAAAATCTTCAGTGGTTATCTTTCAGCATTAAATTAGCCACCAATCTAACCCCTACTTATTTATCAGAAGAATTAGTTGTTCTTGCTTGCAAATACAGTTTCAGAGATGTACTGCTTGTGGTTGTCCCTACCCAAACTGCAGCTTTAGTAAAGATTGTTTTTCATATGGGGCCCTTTTTTGTAGAATAATTTGCCTCTTCAGCTTAGAAATTATTCTACTCTTGGAGTTTCTAAACAGAGCTTAAAAACGCTAATGTGGGAACAATCCCTTTGCAACTGTTTTACCAGCTGATCTACGGGTATGTATGTTTTAATGTTATTAGACTTATATTCATTGTTTGTTTTGACTTGGGACATTCTGTAAATGAGACTTGCTTCTCATGGAACTTGTCCTGTATATTCAAAAAATTTAAATAAAATAAAAGCGTCAACCTTCAATATCTTGCCTTCATCTTCCTTAGCTAACCATTATACCACTTTAAGCCACAGTGCAAAACAAGAGGGCATACATGGGTAGGTACCATGCGATTGAAGGCCACCTTCATAGCTCCATTATAGGCCAGCACAGACTGCTTCTTAAAGAAACATTGCCATTAGTACAATCCATAGCAAAGTACACTTTTATAGGTGCATAATAAAGTGCTCAACAGCAATGAAGGAGAGTATGACAAATTCCAAATTTACACAGTGCAAAGTGAATTAAAATAACACAGATCAGCCTAACATATACATTTCTCTTGGGGGTGTTCATATCTAGAACAAATCTATGCTAAGCTACTCAATTAATATTTCTGTTGGATCTGTAATACATTTGTATATTGAGTATCAGCCAACCTGTTTCTCTGTAGCATCCCCTAATATGAGTTTGCAGTTCAAGAGCTTTTTGGATTGATATTTACACCCCTCTATGCCCTCTTTGTTTCCTTTGTGTGTCTGTCCAATATTTTGATATGTTTTGACCATTTATATTTGGTTACATTAATAATCTTCTTTTTTTTTGTTTTGCTTTTGTAACTAGCGGCCCACTCTAGCACAACACCCCAAAAACAGACCATTACAGCAACAGTCGCTGTAATGGTCTGTTTTCACTGATGCAGCTTCTCCCAGTGGTCTTCCCTCTCCCTGGAACAACTCTGAACTGGATTTGATTATAATTGAATGTGGGGGGTGCAGGGAACATAGCCCCTGACAAAAAACACTGTATTTTGTGATGTCACAATACTGGTCAGTATTGTGCCATCACTGTGGGGAACGTTGGGGAATTTGGTGTTGGGCACAAGTGGTGCTTCCTTTTGTAACTACCCCTGAATACCTCCCTCCTCAGCAGTTGTTCATCTCTCTTTTTATACTGCTAAAACATTCTAGGACATCAGTAACACCATTACAGGCCATTCAGATGAATACCATGGAATGGTGTAACTGATATCAATGTCTTAGAAATATGAAAAAAAGCAGTAGCTAGTGATGAAAGAGGAACACTGGAGATCTGAGGTCACACAAAAGCTATATTATTTATCAATCAAAAATAGGTCAAAGCAAATCAGAATACATAACTGGCATGGAAAGGAAAATGGGAGGGTAACTAACTACAGTATGTAAAAATACTTTCCTATCACCTTTAAACCAAGGTCCTGTGTGCTGGTTCTGCTGTTGTTCATGTGGACATTAAAGATCCCATGACACTTCTCAACCAGAGTAGGGGTGTTTTTATTAAAACAAGCATTAATGAAAAACATACAAAGCACAGATTGAAATCCAATTACAATGAACAGCAAACAGCTCTGAAAAACTTAATCATATTAGCAAACTTACATGATCATGGAAAGATATATTCTAAAGAAAAGAAAACAAAATTGAAAGCAACAGAAAATCATACCAGCTATTTATTTTCCAATATTAATAGCGTTTAAAAACTGATCCATCATCTAATCAACTAAGTCCACGGCATAGTTTATTAGAACCATTAGTAGACAAAACACCATATTCTTTCATCTGTAGTATTGATACTTCATTTGTAATGTTATCTATTAAACTCTGAAGAGGAACAGTCTTATTCTACAGTACAAATTTACAATGTGCCTGTGATATACATGTTGATGCATTCAAATAAGACTAATAGTGAACTATAAGCCCAGCCTTCCTATCCTGCCTCTATGCATCCATATATCAAAGTAGAGTACAAAATATGCTGTAACTCAGGAACAGCCCATTGCTGAGCTAGAAGTGACCAAAAAAGGTTGAATATAGGAGCAAGTGAAAATGATATGTTTCATTGATTCCACCACTTCATTACATTCCTTCCAATGACATTCTCTTTCCTCCACACTCTTATGTTTGGTACTGCCTTAAATGTTAAGACTCCCATGGGGACACAACCACACTATTTCCCACATTTTCTTGGGAATTCATTGCTCAGCAAGTTGTGATGTTCTGATGTTAACATGTACCCTACTGTGAGGGGTCAAAAACCAGGTCAGTGAAGAAATGCTCCTTCACAATACTAGCATATAGTTTCTTTCTTGAGTTTTGACACATATTCCCAACCAGTAATTTCCAAACTTTCAATTTTTGAAAGTCATGGTGAATATAAGGTGCAGGAGGAAGAGCTGGGTCTTTAATTCTCTGTCTGGAATTTTGTTCCCAAAGTCATAATAAGGGAGTGGATGCATCAAGGAATAATGCCAGACCAGCAGTGATAGTGCTCCCCAGTAACAGGCATATATTAAAACTCAGAAAAACAAATTTGAAAAAGGCTATGTGATTAAACATATTCAAACCTCCATCTCTGCCAGCCCATCAGCACAGGGGTAGCACTACCACTCACAGCACCAGGAACTCGGGTTCTGAGGTGGACTCAGGTCATCATGGGCCAACCAGGGGGAGGAGGATAGAGTGTCCCAGTGGATGCTATCCTCCTCCAGGAGGGCTGTCATCCCTGCTGCAATACCGCCACCTGGGTGATCACTGGTGGAGGTGTAGACTAGTGACGTACCATGGGTGGGGAGGATGCTGGCTGAGTTTCAGATCATCTGCATGTTGGTACTACGTGGTCCTCCTTCTGTGCTGGCTTCCTCAGGAATGGGGAGTAAAAATGGAAAAGTACCTCAGCTGACCCAATAACAGCCTCTGAGACCAGGCCTAGAGGACCAAAACTGGATGATCCTGGATGCAGCCTGGTGAAGACATAGAGCAGGCAGCAGGAAGTAGATGGGGGGCTGCTCTCTCCTTTTCTGTTGGGATGTAAGACTAGGCTACATGGAGGCAGGTGCAAGGAGGAGGTTAGGGACTTGGTCTAGTAAAGCACTCAGTTCCTTTGAGGACCCTGAGAGAGAGGTGCAGCTGCAGTGATATGGGGGCAAAAAAAGAAAATATAAAAAAAACCCTCAATCTCTGATATTCTTATAAGTGTGGTTTCTCTTAATATTATGTACTCTGCAATCTCATAATAATCTGAAGAAGGTACTAAATATAGTAGCTTCCATACTGATGGGAGGGAAGACACAACTACTATACAAAAACAGAGGGACTATTAAGGTTTTCATCACAAATAGCCTCTTACATGTGGACATGAGTCACTATCCTCCTATGGAGCCCAAATCCTAGCAGTCAAGGTAAGCTTTGCAATCCAGGAAAAATACTATACATTTTGGCGGTCTATATTCCCCTTAGAAAACAAAAGCCTGTTTTTGACTCAGTACTTGCCAGTATTTCCCACCTTCCTCCCAAGTGCAAAATCATCTTACTGGGCTATTTCAATGTTAACTGGTTATCTGTTACATCCTCCACATACAAAGAAGCAGTGCTTGCTTATGACCTCACTCAAATGGTCCACTCCCCAACCTGGTTGGATCCAAAATCTGGGACATCCACCCTTATCGACCTTATCCTTATCAACCACCCAAATAACCTTTCCCATATCAAGGTGCTTCCTGACTCAATAAGTGACCATTCCCCAGTTACTTGTTGGTGGTCTAATAAAATTCCCTCAAACCTCACAAAAACTACAGTACTAAGACGCTTAAGGAAAGGGGCCCTCCCATGCCTAAAATCTTACCTTGCCTCCTTTGACTGGTCTCCTAGTCATACTGCCCAATCAGTTGATTCTGCCCTCACCTATTTTATTTCCTCCTTTAACTCTGCCTGCGACATCTTTGCTCCCTACTCAAGACATGTAGTAAAAACTCTGGACACCCCATGGATTTCCCAGTAACTACTTGACAGCATGAGAAAGAGTGATAACCTCTGGCACAAAGCTCTTACCTCACAACTCCCCCAAGACAGAATTACAAGGAGGCTCAAAACAGCTGCACATGGGCTGTCCGTCAAGCCAAAGTCGAGTATTACAACCAAGCTCTTACCTCTTCCTCCTGGGGCTCTGGTAGCAAATTCTGGAGAAACATTAAGGAACTAACTGGGAAAAATGTATCCCCTACCCCAATGCAGCTTCAAATTGATGGGGTTATCTCCCAGGACCCTAAATCTACCACCGATGCCCTCAATGTTGCCTTCACAGACCTTAGCCATGTTCTCCCTCCTATGTTCTTTGACCCGATCAGTAACCACCCCATAAACTCCCCCACCAATTTCAACCAGCCACCTTTCTGACTATGAATCATCTCCTGCAATGAGGAAAAATGCTACCTAGGCAAAGCCCTGGCAAACTCTCGTTATAGTAGCAACGGCTTGGACCTCAAGCTCATCCGGCTAACTTTGGATGTGACCTTGCCTCATCTCACCAAAATACTTAACTTATCCTTATGTCACAGCCAGTTCCCAACTTCTTGGAAAAGAGCAGTTATAACTCCCATATTAAAGAGTGGTGACTCCACTTCCACCAGCAACTATAGGCCAATATCCTTACTGTCCCCTCTCTCAAAGGCCCTTGAAAAAATAGTGGCAGACCAGCTCATGGACTACTTGACCAAACATAATCTGCTCTGTCATGAACAACATGGGTTCCGGAGGGGTCACAGCACATCCACTGCCCTTGTCAAATTTACTTCTTATATACATGAGGCCCTGGATCATGGCTCAGTAGGGGGGGCCCTTTATATCAATCTGACCAAAGCTTTTGAAACGGTCAGTCATGAGCTTCTCCTCCACACCCTACCATCACTAAATATCTCTCCTGAGGTCACCTCGTGGCTCAAAGACTATCTCAATGGCAGGACACAACAGGTAAAAGATAATGAAACCATATCCTCCATTAAGCCAGTCTACACAGGTGTCCCACAAGGGTCCATTTTAGGCTCATTGCTTTTCACCCTTTTTCTGAACTCCCTCCCCAAATCCTGTAGTGGGAAGCTTCTACTTTATGCTAATGATGCTGTAGTCTTTTGGAACCATCATCATCTCAACACACTACAAGCCACCCTGCAGACCTTCTTTGGTGAGCTCGAAACCTGGTTCTCTGAACACAGCCTATTACTTAACTACAGTATAAGAAGACAAAAGCTATGATCTTCACCCACTGCCAAAACCCACTCTGTAATACACCGCTAATCATCACAAACTCCAGTGGCATTGCTTTGGAACAGGTCTACAGTTTAAAATACCTGGGCGTCATGTTGGACACCTCCCTTACTTATCACGCTCACATCCAACAAGTATTCTCTTCTGTCAATGCCAGGTTAGGGATCCTATACAGACATAGGCCCGATTCTAGAAATGTTATATCTGGCATAACAGCAGTTGCGTCAAGTAGAATGGTGCAAGAAGCAACTTATGCTAGCAGTTGCAACTTGCGTGATTCTACAAAGTGGTCTGTGACATGTTGCAGGCTGCTTGCACTGAACAGCAGTTACACTGGCAGTTGCACCATAAACCCCCTGCGACATGGTGCTAGGGACTTTTCGGCTACAGTTGCGCCCCATTCCAGAAGGGCAGCAACAAAGACCCCAATGTCGGGATTCTACAAGAACCCCTGGAGGAGAACCGGCATCATAAGGTACATCTGTATTTAGCAGGTGTAACTTACATACATCCTCTGAGGGTTCTGTAGAACCCAGTCCATGTGCTCCCCCATGCCCAGACAGCCCCATTGTTGCCCCAATGGGCACCACACAAACAGTTCTAGACTCAGGGCCATGATCTCACCCCATCCCCCTACTGTACATCTCCCCATACAGGAAGTGCCCTACAGGGCTGCAAAAATCAAATGCCCCCTGAATCCCTGTGCATGTAATGTCCTGCAGGACTTCCATGCCCCCAGCCCGATCTCCTGATTGAACATGCCCTACAGAGGCGGGCGCTGTCATCCCCCCACCCACCCCTACCCTGAGTTGCCAGCCATAAAAGTGGCAAATACCCTGTGCTGGTGGTTTAGTAGCTACCCTGCCATGCAAGCCCACAGCACCCCCACCCATCCCCAGCTGGTGGGTGGCACAGCCACCTTTCACCACCACGGCCAGCCACCAACTGAGTTCAGTATGGCGCATATTGAAAAACATGCTCAGAAATTAAATTCTGAGTGTGTCTTTACAGTGCACATTCATACTGAAATCAGTCAGTAACAAGCTGTGGTGGTGAGAATGAGCTGTGGCGTTACCGGCTGAGGGATAGTGAGAGGGACTGAGTGAAGTGGCATGGCTGGGTGGGGGCCACTAGAACTACCAGGGGTAAGGCTGTTGCTGCTGTGGTTGGCGCTCGAGGGTCAGGGCATGGGGTGGGGATGATTGCCGCCTGTGGGCATGTTACATCAGGGGATTCAGGGGCTGGGTGTGGAAGCCCTGCAGGGCACAGCATGCACAGGGATTCAGGGAAGTAGATGTGGGCAGCCCTGGGGCCTCTACTTGCACATCCGGGGGGCAGTAGATGTGAGCAGTCCTGAGGGGTGCCTATTGTGTTTAGCTGGGCATGGGGCACTTCATGATCATGCTAGGTTTGCAACATCCTCGCCAGGTATGCTCTCTGGCGTACCTGGCTGCATGTCGCAAGTCACAGGACTTAGCTGCGATGAACCTGTCTATTTCAGAATAGGGTGCAGGGTCAATGTCACAGTTGCAGTTGGCGCAAGTTGTGTTTGGTGGCAAATTGCGCTACCCTTCTAGAATCGGGCCCATAAGCACTGCATTCCACTGCAGGCAATGCATCTAGCAGTGTCCTCCGCAATACTACCCCTAGTGGACTATAGCATAGTAATTTATGGGTCTGCTGATCATACTGCCCTGCCCAGCATCAACCTTGTCCTCAATAAAGCCTGTCACCTGGTCTCAAATTGTAACAGGCTAACCCATACTTGTGAGTTTTACAAACTTACTGGCTGGTTAAACTTTCAAGATAGGATGAAGTATCACACTTGCCATCTAGCAAGAAAGATACTACACAAACAAGCTCCGATAGGCCTCTACCCTCTTAGTCAAACAGCCTCGCTCTGGAGGGCACCAAGACACTCTGCAAACACCCTGTACTAGTACCACATTGTAGAACCTCCCTTTGGAAATGGTCTTTTCATTATCGTGCCCCTCTGTGGCTAAACAACCTACCGCCCGCAATCTCCCTTACATCCAGTTTGGGTCAATTTAAAGCTGGTCTTAAGAAACTCCTCAACTCAGCAACCTATGACTGTATATAACTTTACAACCAGGTTCCAGTGCTACAAATATGCCCCCCTCCCCCCCGGCATAGGGACTTTCCACTCTTTCCCTAAGCTAGGATCCTCAATCTCACTTTAATCTTATTTTGACTCTGGCCTATTTTTTGTAAGCCTCTCTGAAACTGAAGTACTGTCATGTGAACAAAAGTGTTGACCCGGGACCTCTTTCTAAGATCCCAGATGATGTAACTCTACATTATACGTGGTACCAAATGTTTAAATCCTCTATCAATATTTTAAGTTTAGTACTGTGCCAAATGTATAACAGTTGTACCAAATGTTTAGTTTGTGATACTTAGTGTATGTTTTTACTGATGTGGAGCCTTTGCAAAGGAGTCTATGACTCAAACGATTGTAATTCTGATATCTTTCAATAAATAAATAAATACCATTTTTATGTTTGCTTGCACGCATGTGCATGAAACATAGTGCCATCATCCTTTTTTTTTTTGCCATTAACACTTTATTCAGTTTAAGTTACAGGGTACATACAGCCATACAATCAGCCTTATAAACAGTGGATACTCAGTCCATGACCATGGCCCTGTAACAAACCCTCCCCCATCCACCCCCCTCCCAACCGCTCCCCAACCCCCACCCCGCCCTCCGGCACAAGTCTGAGGAGATAGGGTGACTCCATTCGTGACAGCATCAAGTCTCACAAATAGATTAACAAGTGAAAAAGGGCCCCAGATTTTGTCAAACCTGGAGTTTGTTCTGAAGGATAGCCGACATCCTCTCAGTCCTCAAACAGGCTAACAACTCCTCCAACCACTCTTATATCCTAAAGACCACGAGTCTTTCCAGTGTCTAATTACCACCCTCTTAGCGTGGCAAATTAGAGCCATGTAAAACCTCCTATTCAAAACAGGAATGCTCGAAACATCTCCCAAAAGGCATATCTCTGGCGTGAACAGGTCTTCAAGACCCAACAGAGGTTGACCCTCCTCTTGATATCCTCCCATAACAGGGCTACCTCGGCATTTCCAGAAAATGTGACCAAGTCTCCCTCCTCCCCCTGACATCTAAAACACCTCGAATCCCTTGTCAACCTAATTTTCTCCAGTTTCCATGGGGAATAAAAAATATTGTGAAGAATTTTAAATTGCATGAACCTCAATCTGTCCTGCAATAGGAATTTATGGCAATTCACACACAGCTCCTTCCAATTGAGTTCCGAATTCGGAAAAACTGAATTCCAATACAGTCCCTGAACAGGGTCAGAGGAGTAAGCCCAACCTAGCAATACCTGATAGATTTTAGAAATCGCATGTCTCAACCCAACTAAGGGGGATAAGCCATCCAGAAATTCCAGGCTCAGTTTCTGCACTATACCCTTGCCCAATTGTGCAATCAAAAGATACCTAAGCTGGTAGGTCCCAAAAATAGCCCTGCTGGGTAACCCAAATTTACCCAATATAACATCCGAGGGTAAAACCAAACACTCCGTCGAGAGCAGGTCCCTCACTAGACATACCTCGGGTAAGGGTAACCATGTGTGATCCAATGTCCTACCTCCCAAAACAAAACGGGGGTTCCCCCATGTGGGTTGATCCCAGTCTCTAAGATGATCATATCTCAAGAAGCCCACAAGTTGGGTATGATTTCTCACTGCTGTACCAATTGAGGAATTAAGCAACCCCCAGGGCAACCATTTAGGTTTGATATAAAATAGGGCATTCGGCCTTAGGCCGGCTTCCTTGATCAAGGCTAATTCAATCCGTAACCAAAGTGGTATATAGGAATGGTTATTCAAACCATCACAACCCTTTACCCATCTCATATATTTACTGGCTTGGGCTGCCCAAAAATATAAGGCAAAATGAGGAAGTCTAAGTCCCCAGCTCCTTGGGTAATACCACTTCGAGTAAGCCATACACGATTTCTTCTGACCCCATACAAAATTAGCAATCATATTGTGTACCTTCTTAAACCATTTAAATGGTATCACAACATTCAACATATTCAGGGGGTAAAACAATCTGGGAAATATGTTCATTTTAACAAGATTCACTCTCCCCCATAAGGAGATTGGAAGTTTCACCCATCTATCCAAATCCAAGGTAATAGTCCTTAATAACGAATAAAAATTCAATTGAAAAGTCTTGAGATCCCCCCTAGCTATGTTGAGGCCCAGATACCTAAAAAAGTTTGATTTCCAGGACAGACCTAGTACCGCCACTTCGTGCCTGAAAACCAGATTATTGAGGGGAAATACCACCGATTTGTCCAGATTTAGTCTATAATTAGCCAATTTCCCGAACTGCTTAATAACTTCCAGCAATGCTCGTATAGAAGTACTCGGGTTGGTTAAATAAATCAACAGGTCATCCGCATATGCTGTAACCTTAATAGTATAATCTTTAATGCTAATACCTTCTATTGCTTGATTGGCTACCACTGTTCTAATGAAAGGCTCCAAGTATAGATTAAAGAGGAGAGGAGATAAAGAGCATCCTTGCCTAGTACCCACATATAGAGGAAGGTCGGAAACTGCTCCATTACAACCAATCCTCGCAGTGGGGCAAGAATAAAGGGAGCGAATCCAAGTCCTAAACAGCTCTGGAAATCCGAACCTCTCCATCGCCATAAGTAAAAACTCCCAGTGTACCCTATCAAAGGCTTTCTCGGCATCCAGGGACAGCAGGGCCATGGATAGTGCCATCATCCTAGTTTTTTGGAGGTGTGTCAGCGTCTTCCAAATCAGTCAGTGTGTTTGCAGGCGAAGGCCACCGTTCTCCAATCACTGCTGGACCTGTCTATGACAGCAGTTGAAAATGCAGTGGCATACAGTTGAAAGAGGGAGCTACGCTTCAGTGAGCAGTGATAAGATATTGCCTGCTCATGCATGCTCCCCCCTTACACACACGCGTACGCATACTGTGTGCTCGCCCCCCCACGCACACACTGTATAGTCGACGAGGGTGCCCAATCCCCCGTCAGCTGTGCTGCACTCCCCCCCAAACAGAGTTCCAGATGCCACGCTGCGTGCCACCCCAGTGGCAACACATCCATATGGGCAACGGGGTGCCCAATCCCCCGTCAGCTCCAGACCCCCCAAACAGCCTTACAGCTGCCATGCTGGAGCACCACCCCAGCATGTCACAAGTCCATATGGCCGACGGGGGTGCCCAATCCCCCATCGGCTCCAGACCCCCCAAACAGCCTTCTGGCTGCCATGCTGGGAGCCCACTCCAGCGTGGCAAATGTCCTGTGTCATTTTCCTGTTAAAAAAAAAAACTGTAAACAAGAAAACGTTCCCTCGGTGTTCACCCAGCCCACCTGCACCCACCTACTACTCACCCTGCCTCCCCACACTCCCCCACCCTATACTTACCTCTGGACTCCGGCGTGACGATCTTTGGTGGACTGGGAATACGTCTGCACTCTTCAAAGCTGACTAAGAACTGGCCGGCCCGTCGGCGCAGCAGTTGGATTTCCGCATGCGATGCCGGCGACCCGGGTTCGGGAATGGACCAGGGTCGCTGGAGGGCCGGCTGGGGGGAGAAGGCTGGAGCATCCTAGGGACCACTCTCCTTCTCCGGGGGGAGGGTGAGGAATGTGCCCGGAGCATGGATGACCCCTGACGGAGGCCAGGAGTCACACAGCTACTGGCACTGGCTTGTACAGGAGGCAGGGCAGACACAGGCATCATTGCACGACCCCGCCTCCCGTAAAAAATGGAAAAAACTCTACTGCCAAGCTGCCACTAATGAAGCTTGCCACGGCTTCAAATGTGCTCCCCAGGCCAGTCCTCACGACCTAGTTACAAGTCTGCGACGCAGTGAGGGGGTGCCGCCTAACCCCGTTGTGGGGGGTAAGCCACGGGTATCAGAGGACCCGAGGCTGATTTGGGGCAGCAGAAGTCCATGGCCCGTGACCGGGCTGAATACACCAGGTGGCAGGCAGGGCTAAAAAAGAATAAATAGAAAAAAAAAAAAAAAGCTGACCGCGAACTGAGGAAATGCCGGTTAGCTGTATAATGGGATAGATAGGGTTTTCTTCAACTTTGCTGCATATCTCAGGCATTTTTTGAAATTTTTGCACCAAAGTTTCAACATGGGGTTTTTGGGACCCCTTCTCATGAATGCTCTCACTGTCATGGTGTTATTCGGGCCCAAAGGGTGATTTCGCTGTCACTGCACGAAATCACCTTTCCAGACAGAGTAATGAAATGACACTGCCACTGTTCATAAGATGGGCTCTCAAAAAGCCTATGTTGAAATTTTGTGGAAAAAATCCTAAAAATTACTGTTTTACTAGCATGTGTTGCGCAGTTCCTACGCACACTCGTAAGTTCATGAATTTTCAATATTTTCACTCCAGATTTTCAACATTGTTATTTTACCACACCTCCTTATGAGCAGTACAGCTGTCATTTTTCACATCTTGCCCAAAACTAGTTTCCGCCCATGTAGCGCACAATGGTGCAGTCGGTGTGTGAAATCAATGTATGGGACACATTGAGAAAATCACAGTGACACTGTTCATGAGCAGAGATCTTAAAATGGCTATGTTGAAAATTTGGTGGAAAAATTCCTCAAAATGACTGTTTTACGAGCGTGCGTTGCGCAGTTCCTATGCATGCTCATAAGTTTGCAAATTTCTAATATTTTCAGTCCAGATTTTCAACATTGCCATTTTATTACACTTCCTTATGAGCAGTACAGCTGTCATTTTTTACATCTTGCCCCAAACGTGTTTCCGCCCATGTAGCGCACAATGGTGCAGTCAGTGTGCAAAATCAATGTATGGGAGACATTAAGAAAATCACAGTGACACTGTTCATGAGCAGAGGTCTTGAACTGGCTATGTTGAAAATTTGGTGAAAAAATTCTGAAAAATGACTGTTTTACAAGCGTACATTGCGCAGTTCCTACGCACGCTCATAAGTTTGTGAATTTTCAATATTTTCACTCCAGATTTTCAACATTGTCATTTTATTACATTTTCTTATGAACAGTACAGCTGCCATTTTTCACATGTCACCCAAAATGTGTTTTCACACATGTAGCACACAATGGTGCAGTCGGTGTACGAAAGCAATGTTTGGGACAGATTAAGAAAATCACAGTTACACTGTTCATGAGCAGAGGTCTTAAAATGGCTATGTTGAAAATTTGGTGACAAAAGTCCATAAAATGACTGTGTTACGAGTGAGCATTGTGCAGTTTCCACGCACCCTTATAAGTTCATGACTTTGTAATTTTTTCAGTCCAGATTTTCACCAGTGGCATTTTTCCACACTTCCTTATGAACAGTACAGCTGTCATTTTTCACAACATGGCTGAAATGTGTTTTCACACTTTCAGCGCAGAGATGCATGATCTGGGGAAATCATTGTTCGGGACACATAAAGAAAACTACAGTGACACTGTTCATGATCGGAGGTCCCAAAATGCCTGTGTTGACAATCTGCTGTAAAAATCCCCAAACTAATTACATTATGGGTGTCGTTGCACAGTTTCTATACTGCCTTCGTGACTTCACCAGTTTTTTAATATTTTTACTGCAGATTTGCAACATTGCCATTTTACACCTCCCCATGAACAGTACAGCTGTCATTTTCACATCCTGTTAGGAGTGTGTTTTTACCTGTGGTGCAAAAATGCATGTCGCTGTGCAAAAGCAGCTTTAGAAGCTAACAAACTGATATTGCCACACTGTTCATAGGGGGTCACAAAAAAAACATGTTGAAAATTTGGAATGAAAATACCAACAAATGCCTGAGGTGTTAGGGTTTCCAACCATAACACCCCACCCTGTAGAGAATGACAGGCATCAGGGGTGTGACTTGGGACTCTTGCCTGTAATGCTCATACCATTCCACACCCTGCAGCCAGTGAGAGGCATCGAGGTATGCCTTGGACTCTTCAGCCCCAAAGTTCACCCCATTCTCCTATACCGCACCCATCTCACTGTATTTCCTGATGGAATGGGGTGCACATAAGAGCCAAAGACCCCAAGGCACACTGTGACACTTGTCAGTGTCTGCAGGGTAGGGTGTGGTGAAATGGCATGGCCGTTATGCCTGACGACCCAAAGGCACACCCCAATGCCTGTCACTCTCTGCAGGGTGGTGGTGAGGTTGGCTTCAGTTCAATACTTCACTGCCATTCCTATTATGCAGCTCTGTAACTTCTACACTACCAATGCCAATGCCAGCAAGCAAACATTCGGCTTTGACAAATGCTTGTTTCACTATGGCATCAGTTACTTTTAACTGTTACTCCCAATTATAGCCAGCCAAATCCATACTGCTAAACTACAAACCAAAACTTTTTATAGGTTCAAAGAGTAGGGGAACTTCACAAGTGTCCTTGCCACATACTCTTATTCATTAAAAATACCACCAACAATTTAACCTTGTTCAGAATGTCAGTTAGTATTTCTGTCCTCCCCTTACTCCCTCCCAGGACAGGGCTAAACATAAGCAGAATAGCCTAGAGTTCCTTTTCCAGTCAACAAAAACTAAATCACTCAACCAATAAATAATACTCTTGTTTTGACTGTTTTTGTTATTTGCAGTTCTCGTTTACTAACTCTTCACAGCATAGCTTTATTTCTGGATTTTCTTACAGAATTCCATGGAACTTGAGATCAGCCTTGGGGTTGCCTTTTTATTTCATCCACTGGTGAGTTGTGACAGTTTCATGATTCAGTCTGATATATCTATTACATTTCAATTTATGCTATGTACTATTGAACTACGATTGTAACTTCACACTCCTAAGTTATTTAAAATATATTTTTGTATATTATGAATGCATTTATCCCCTCTGTCTAAGGTCCTAGAGGTGGTCTCTGACCAAATCATGGGTTATTTAGAACAGCATGGTTTGTTACCTCCAGTGCAACATGGATTTAAAAAAGAACAGTGCTTTGACAGCTTTGATAGAATTGACTGTTTTTCTCCGTGAGACTTTGGACATAGGTGAAACAGTTGCTGCTGTTTTTTTTTTCCCCAAAGCACTTGATTTATTACACCATGATTACCTGCTCTCCAAATACAGGGACACTCGTTGTGAGATGGGTTATTTCTTGGTTTCTGACTTATTTGGGTAGTACAAAACAATGAGTAGTTTTAGAAGGTGTAAAGTCATCACTAGTGGGAAATGACACAGGTTCTTCAGAGTTCGATTTTAGGACTTTTGTTGTTTAATATTTTTGTTAATGATTTTTTTTCCAATTGTTTTACCAGGTGAGACACACTAAGCTGAAAGCTTGTTTACAGGTGCAACCTGGGAGCACAGGGAAGTTAAGTGACTTGCTCAGGGTCACACAGTATGCAAGTGGGGGCTGTGGGATTCAAACCCAGGTCTCCAGATTTACAGCTCAGAGCCTTCAAGCACTGCACTATACTGCCTCCCCAGATTTAAATTTGCCTATGTCAACCTCTAAAATATTACTGTATGTAGATGATATTGCCTTGTTGAACAGTGGGTGTACAGTAACTGTGAAAATTGTGGCTCTACAAAATGATTTTCAGATGGTTAATGAGTGGTTGAATGACAATAGGTTTTAGTATATAGACAACGTCTGTTGTCTATGGAGTTCAGTAACTTTAAACTTTGTTGTACCTGGCTGGATGAAAATTCTGGCCCTATAGTAGAGGCCATGATTCCGGCCAGGTACTCGGTGATACATCCCCTGAGATTGGACCGCAGGGGAGGGGGGGTTGCAGTCTGTTTTAAGACTGAATTGGGTCTCACGAATGTGGCAGTAGGGGAGGTTGAGTCCTTTGAGTGTTCAGTTGTAGGCGTTCGAATCATTCTCATTTACCGTCCACCCGGAGATGGGAAACACTTCTTGCAGGAAGTAGCAGACTTCCTTGTCGACATGTTGTTTGAGTCACCCAGATTGATGGTGCTGGGTGACTTCAACGCCTGGGTCGACGACGAACTCTCACAATTTGGTAACCACTTCCTCCAATTAATGTCTTCTTTGGGCCTTAGACAGGTAGTTTCCACTGCTACGCATAAATCTGGGCACTCTCTGGACTTAGACTTCCTTCTAGGGATTGATGCATCCGACGTGGGGGTGGAACCAGTCATTTGGTCTGACCACTACACTGTGAGGTTCAATTTTTGCACCCCTCCTTAGAAGGCCATCCCCTGTGGAGATGGTCAGGTACCGCCCATTATGGAATGTTACTTCACAAGGCCTAGCGGCGGTCCTTGACCTACCATCCCTCGTGTTAGTGAGCAGTAACCCAGAGGCACTGGTGTTGGCCTATAATGAGGCCATCACAGTTGCCCTGGATTCTATTGCTCCTGTTTGTGAACGCCCCCTTTCCCTTCATCCGAGGGCCCCTTGATTTGTCGGGACTCTGAGGGAGATGCGGAGACAAGGGCAAAGGTTAGAGCATTGTTGGCGTAGGTCCACCCTTGAAGCCGACCGCCTTAGATTGATAGAACATTATGCTAGCTATAAATCTGCAATCACCCATAAGAAGGCAGAGTTCCTGTCCAGGGAGATTGCAGTTGCTCAGAATTGACCGGCTCAGCTGTTTCGAACTGTAGATAGACTGTGCAGCCCAGCCTGTCTGCAAGTTCCGGAAAGCATTTTTGCAAATAGAGTGCGATGAGCTCGCTCGATACTTTGCAACTAAGGTGGCTGACATCAAAGCGGACCTGTGTTCGACAACCTCTAAGGGTGACATCATAGGGACATGCCAGAACACAGTGCCTCGATTCTCTTGGAGTTCCTTTTATTGACCTGAGTTCGTGAATATTATGAGGTTTATCCATAGTGTGCGACCTACAAGCTGCAGCTTGGATCCTGGACCGACTACCCTAATTTTGGGCTGTGTTGATAACATTGGTCCAGTTTGGGCACAAATAGTCTGGTGCTCCTTGGAGTCAGGTGAGTTTCCCAGCTCCCTGAAAGAGGCGGTGGTGACAACTCTCTTGAAGAAAGCTTCCTTAGACCCAGACTGTTTTTTCAAGCTACAGACCTATCTCTAACCTTCCCTTTATTGAGAAGGTTATTGAAAAGGTTGTAGCTGCTCAATTGGATGACCATTTAACCATCCATAGTATCTATGAATCCTTCCAGTCTGGTTTCAGTAAAAGACATAGCACCGAGACTGCGCTGGTTGGTGTAATGATCTTCTGTAGAGGATCAAAGAGCGTTCGTCATGGTTCTCCTTGATCTCTCCTCAGCTTTCGACACTGTAGATCACGTGGTGTTGTTAGCACACCTGAGGCAAATCTACGGAATGTCGGGAACTATTTTGCAATGGTTCACTTCATTCCTTACTGGGAGATCACAAAGAGTTGTGTCGGGGATTTTTTCCTCCGGCCCAGTCTCTTTGTCGAGTGGAGTGCCTCAGGGTTCTGTGCTGTCACCCATGCTATTTGCAGTGTATATGCTGCCCCTTGGAAATATCATAAGACGGTATGGGCTGAGGTTTCACTGCTATGCAGATGATACCCAGCTATACCTGTCTTTTGCACCCGACTAGGATGGAGCTGTCTCGGTGTTTAACAACTGTCTGGGGGAAATCCAAGACTGGATGGATTCTAGTTGGTTAAAGTTGAACTCGGAGAAGACTGAGGTTTTGGTGGTGGACCCGGGTGGTCAGATTGAGAGGTCGTGTACTGGAGTGCCTTCTGGAATTTTTCTTGGCGGCATGTCATTACCGACCTCTGAATGGGTGCGTAACCTTGGGTTGATTTTTGACGATAGGCTGACTCTACCATCTCAGGTGTCAGCCGTCATCAGAACTTCCTTCTACCATCTTAGAAACATTGCCAGGGTTAGGCACCTTGTTCCATCTGACTCCTTTGCCAATGTTGGTCCAACGCCTTTGTGTCCTCGCGCCTAGACTACTGCAACGCCCTTTACTTTGGTCTTTCTGGGATTGAAATCCGCCACCTACAGCTGGTGCAGAACGTTGCAGCCTGGGTTTTGACTGGGACAAGTAGGTCCCGTCATATTACCCATGTGCTGCGCGAACTACACTAGCTTCCTATACGGTGGCAGATCACCTTTAAAGTCATTTTATTGACTTTTAAAGCCCTTCGCAATCAGGATCTGTCATATCTGAAAGACCTCCTGGTTCTTTATTGCCCTGGCTGATCGCTCCGCTCGGCCGACATGGGGTTGCTGGAGATTCCAAGAGTGAGTTTAAAATCTTCAGGCAGCAGAGCATTTTCTCATGCTGCTCCCACTCTTGGAACTCTCTACTAGGCTGGTTATGGGAGTGCACCTCCATGGAGATATTTAAGAAAGAATTAAAAACTTATTTATGGAAAATGGCCTTTTTGGACAATTAAGTTAGTTGGAATTTGACTGGATTTTACTGTAATTTATTATGTTTTTATGATGTATTCTATGATGTGTCTTTATATGTTTTTATATTTTGTAAGGATATTTGAATTCATGTTATTAATTTGTTCAGCGCTTTGATATTTTGAAAGGCACTATATAAATAAAATTATTATTATTATTATTACCATCGATCTGATGTCACATAATTGTTGTACCATCGATGTGACATCAGATCGATGGTACATCAGCAAACTGACATCACACACGGTTGGCACAGTCTAGTAACACAGCTGAAAACATGAGCCATCCATTGTTTCAAAGAGTCCTGAATGAACTGTCAAAATGACTTTGCCGACAGTCCTTACCAGCGCAGACATCTGCACTAATAGGGAACAGTTTATCGCTGACCAGGAAAACAAAAGAACCAAAAAAAAACTAATAGATATAAAAATTCTCCTAACCTATATGGAGAAGGTAGGAGAACAGCATGCAATGAATACAATCCCTGTTCTAGAGCGTGACTTGATTGTGGGAGACTTTGTGTTCTCATAAAAAGACTAGAAGACTCAGATTATGAGTCAAGTACTTTCCGGGGCATACTGGGCAGCATTGACAGACACTTGTACAATTTGAAATGGGGCACGTTAACTCTCAGCAATGACAGTTCTGGCACAGAATTCTTAGAGTATGGTGCATGCCAGACAAAAACCTGTACTGGCATAAATGCCTGTGATGTTAGACCTGTGAAGCTGAGGCTGTATCAGAATGTGAAAAATCCTGACAGGGCCGACTGAGTGGCATTGAGGGATGAGCCATCATGCCTTACCTTCTGTCATGCCGGTGACCCATGTTTGCACTGAGAGCAGGTCACCAGTAGTCAGCTGGGGAGGGAGAGGATTGAGTATCCAGAAGACAGCTCTCCTATCCTGGGGAGGGAGGATCAGCATTCCCACCGAATGACTGCCCCCAGGTGGAGGCCCATGGGTGGTATGGAACTGTGGGTGCTGAGGAAGGGAGGGTGCTGTGTTACTTCTGTGGGTCCGTGCGTGCCTCCACACAAATATGTCTGGCATGTGCACCCCAGCAATGGGGATGCGATAGGAGAAAATAGAGGAAAAAAGCCCAGGAGGTGGCTGATGACCAACCTTACACAGGCTCTGCATTTGGTGACTAGGCACCACCGTAGCCATCTGGCAGAGGACACAGGCAGGAGGTAAGTCCTAGAGATGCCAGGGTGATGGGGCTGTGGGGGTCAGTCTGAAGGGGCAGCTGGGGGGGGGGAGACAGGAGGAGAAAATGTATATATATAAAAAAAATCCTGACAGGGACCAAATCAGAGCCTACGAGAAATACGCTGCTCACCGTCCTCAACAGATGCTGTCACCAGACTCCTTTTCTATCTTGCTCTCAATTTGAATTTCAAGTCGGGAGTCTTGCTGTGTTACAGGTCAATGATAGTAGGGGAAAACAAAGTCCAGTCAATATTGAAGCATTTGAAAAATATGTCAGGCTTACCAGAGGGTAAAAACATAACCAGTCACTCAACACACAAGACCTGTGTTCAGAAATCAATTGACCATAAAATCTCTCCAACTGAGATAGTGCAAGTGACAAGAATGTCCAGAGTATTAACAATTACAGTGTCAGGAAATGCTACAGCTTCAATGTTCATTCCTGCCAGAAATACTAGCCACAATATCTGAGCCCAGTACCTTATCAAAACACAACCTGCAACCTGATTCTGAACCAGATCCCACCCAGAACGCAATGCCAGAAACCACATCCTCCAGTCAGCCAATCCAGAGTACCATTTGTGCCCCTCACTAATTTAACCTTTTTGGAGAAAGTTGTATGCTTCAACAGGGAATTTCTATTAAAATATTTAATTACTCCCAACCAGCCAAACCTGCCAAGAGAGGGTGCATCAACATGATCGAGGACTCAGACTTGGGTTCGGAATAGAAACTGCCACAAATTTAAAAACCTTTTTTCTGCCTGTTGCTGCCTTTTGTGTTTCATTGCAGCCTCTCTACTATTTACTGTTTGTGTTTTAAAAATGGTATATGTTTTGTTTTTGAATACAAGACTTGCTAACTCTGTCCTTATCTGCAATCGAGGAACAGCACCCAGAAGTCTGTGAGTATATGTCACCTTTTTATTTAAACAACCAGTGTCCTTATACTATCAAAAATAGTAGTCGTGAGACCATCTACAACAAGGTCAAGTTTCAATCTCAGTAGTTGATGACCTCATTCATACCTCTCGAGCTGCACTCTCAAGGTCCCTATGACATCATTAGTGACCTCAATGGAAACACAGCCTTGTTGTAGATGGTCTCTCATCTACTATTCTATTTATTGCTGAATGTGTCTAAGACTAATCTATGTTTTATGGAAACAGGAATGAATTGGCTGTTATCCCTAATGGACGGACAATTAGGAATGTATACAGTGCTGAAGTAGAGAGGGTGGATTGTTCAAAATATTTAGGTTTTTATTTGGATACTTTATTGTCATATAGTTTTCATATTGATTTTTTTTGGTTAGAACTGTTAATGTCAGCTTTGATATACTTACTAGAATACAGAACTGTCTTTCATTTAATTCTAAAAAAGTGTTTGTGCAGTTATTGGGGCGTTTATTCATGATGCCAACACACTGCATAAACTGGGTGCATTGGCATCGATACGCTTGAATGCCACAGAGCGGGGTCCCATGGACCCCACATGGCATTCATGAATGGGTAGAAGGCAGGTGCATGGCTGTTCCCCTGGCTGCGTGGACTGCAATACACTGGGGGAATTCTGAGGGCATGCCAGCACTATGTGGTATTCACTAAACCTAGTATTGCTGGCCACAGAGGTGTGGAGGTGGGTGCAGGTTACAGCAGTGAGGACCATGCCATAACCCACTGTGTACCCTAAAGAATGTACCCTGATGATCACGGTGGGACTGGCTGCAGACCCTCTGTGCTGATCTCACCCAGTAGGCAGCAGATGAGGGCTGGGGCAACCAATCTGGTGGGTACAGGGAATGGGGGGGCACTGCTACCACTGGGGGCACCAGGATCAGGGGTCAGTTATGTGCCTATAGATCTGTCCCAGGTGGGACACGCAAGTGGGGCACATGGGATGGGAGGGTCCATAGGGACAGGGCACAGGGGACTCAGGGTGTGTGACCACATTCGGTGGTTTTGGCTGTGTGACGGGGTGAAGTCTACCTGCCAGGGGGTCCTGTGGTGCACCGGGAAGGCACTGGGTAGCAAGGGCTGGTCCACTGGTACACCAGATGTCAGGTCCATGCCACACAGGTCCTGGTGCCTGTGGTTGACATTCACACACCCTGACCTGTGCCGGTCTGCGTAAGGGATCCACTCTGGGACCCAGGATGGGCATCCTATTGGATGCCTGCCTGGGTCCTCAACTCCACCCTGGCTGCCCTGTGGAGTCTTGCATGATGGGGGGGGGAGCCACGGATAGGTGGGTGTTGGTTGTGAATACTGGCATGTGCATACCTGTCCATGGTTGCACAGCTACATGGACGGTGTACACGCATTTTCCACATACCACCGCCTGCTTCATGCATGGCTCCCATTAATTGTATCTGTTCTTGATTATGGTTTACCAGTTTCTTCAGCTGAAAAGGAGGCATCTCTAAACAGGGTTAGAGTTGATTCTCATAATGTGTGTCATTTTGTGCTGGGTAGTGCTATAGTAGGTTAATCAATTATTGTAAGTTATATTCTTCATTAAATTGATTATCATTTAATTATCATTGTGTTTATTTTAGGTTAATTTCTTTTTGGAGATATTGGCGTGGTAATGTTCCTTTATATTTTAAGGATTTGATTAAATTGGGTCCTCCTAGATACTCTACCCCATCTGTTTCAACACTTTGTTCCAGATTACTTCTATATAATGTAGGTCACCCTCAGCTCAAAGTTAATTTGTTGATAAAGTTTCAAAAGAATGGGACTTCCATTCACGCTTCATTAACTAGAATCATATTATTTTTTAAAAGCAAATGTATAGTATTGTATTGCTAAGTCTCAGAATCATTGTAGTGAACAAGTATTAGTGTGTGTACAGTATAACCAATGATTCCTGTTCTTTTTGTATGAATGATTTATGGAATTGTACATACGTATTTTGTTATTTGTTATATGTCCAGGTCCTCCATGAAAATTGGCATTTGATGCCCTTGGAGTTATCTGGTTAACAAATTTTGAAGAAAAATAAAAAGTGTGTATTCTCTTTTATTTTTCATTCCATTACAGTACCTATTTGATATGTACTGTATGATACTAACATAATTTATTGTCGCAATATAAGAAGGGATGTGGTTTTTCTAATTAAAACATGCACTTGAACACTATTAAATATGTATAAAAACTCTATTAAATATACTTTTGATAAAAATCTATTTAAAAAAAAGCTATTAGTACATATATTTAACACTTTTTCCTTCTTGATCCTAAATATATTTACAGTAAAATATTTATATTATAAGATTCTTCAACATTAGGTTAATGGTAAGGTGTTGTGGGAAGGATATTCATACATCAATTGTGTGGTATGCAAACAGCTAGTGCAAAGGATTAAAGAGCACTGTACCCTAATATAGGGGCCAATTCATGAAGGTATGGGAACTATGTGCAAAACTGATGTAACTATAGCACACAGCTATGTGGCACACAAGGCACCCCCACAATGCAGCATGCACGAATGGCCATGCACACTGCTTGGACACAGAGTGTGTGCAGTGATCAGCCACATAGCTGCCTGTGCAGCACATAGAGGTGTGCCACAGATATGCAGTACTGCCCTTTGACCCTGCCATATATGGATGTGCTACCCACCCTGCGCAACGGTACAGACGTGCATAGTGTGCAGGAGACAACTGCGGAGGCAATGGCGGAGAATGATAGTGGCATGGAGGCTTGAATACAGGCCTCGGAGCAGTCAGAAAGTGAGGACCAATATACTGGTGGGTGCCACAGCCATGTGAGGGTGCATATGGGAGCCCATCCCGGTGCCCCGAACTTCACGGAGGGGGGCTAAGTGGCGTCCATGGCAGCAGACATCAGGACACATTACTGGCAGATGTACAGGTCACAGGCACTGACCACACCAGCTGAGGTGAAGGCAAGGCTGTGGCTGGACGTCCGAAGCAGTGTCAACACCGCTGTACTGAAGGCATGGACCTTCAAGGCCATTAAACAGAAATGGTATGACCTGCATATCTCAGTCAAGAGGAAGATGGCAGCAGCAGCACTGGCATACCAGGACACTGGTAGCAAATCCCCCATTGAGGACAGCCATCTCACACCGGTTGAGCAGATGATGGTTGACACACCTATGGACATCGGCATTCACAGTGAGATGAATGGTGTGGACACCCTAGAGGGTATGTAGGTGGATGACAGGCATGTGAAACCATGTGCAGTGCCTGCAGGCATATACTAACAGCACTCTGTTCCCCCCAACAGCCCTGTCCACCCAGCCACATGGCACAGTGGCACTAGAGCAGCGCAGCCAGGACACTGCAGCAATGGTGCTGGTGGATGTGGATGCCAGGCAGGTTGGACCAGGAAATGGTATGTAATGATGCCACATACACCCCTGAGAACCACACAATATGGACCATGCCCAGTCTGACAAATATGTCCCTCTGCCCTACATGAATGGAGCATGACACCGAGGCCCACATAGACACTGATACTAAGGAGGACAGCAGCCCCAATGTGGCCGAAGAGGGGTCACAGGTGACAGCCACTGACTGTGGTGGAGGGAGCACCAGCAGTGGACAGCACTAGGGACCTGGAAGACAGGCACCTCAGAAGCACAGAGTGGCCAGCGGCATACTGCAGTAACCAATTTGAGTGCAACCAATGCTGGAAGGCAGTGCCCCACTGGCTGTGAACTGCCAGTTGTAGG
Organism: Neoceratodus forsteri; assembly: GCA_016271365.2. Classification (NCBI taxonomy): domain Eukaryota; kingdom Metazoa; phylum Chordata; order Ceratodontiformes; family Ceratodontidae; genus Neoceratodus; species Neoceratodus forsteri. The sequence continues at coordinate 802,848,401 of CM057454.1, forward strand.
GGACAGTCCCAATGAAGGGCAGTTGTGGCATGTGCTGGGATGTAGGCACATGGAGCACATGCAGGCCACCATGGTGGACAGATATCGGGAGTTGTGCCGGCTCAAGGTGGACTTGCTGATGGAACGGTGCCCCAGCACTGATGCACTGCTAGCGCTTGCCACTGTGGTTTGTGACATGCGACAAAGCATGGACCACATTGCAGATGCCCTTGAGTGGCTGGCTGACAACAGTGTGGGGTGCAACATGCCACACATGGGCCATGGTGGGTGGTGGCACACACAAGAGGCCACAGCCCACAGTGCACCCCAGGGACACAGCAGGATGACATGGACAGTGCAGTTTTGGGTGACACAGAAGACACAGCCCCGTTGTGTGAACACGATGCGGACACACACCATGCAGGTATGGATAACCAGGGCACACAGGGCACCAAGCTCAACACTGCAGGACAAGTGGGTGACCAAGGCACTGCTGACAAGGTGGACACAGCCGATCCTTGAACAGGCCATACACCCAGTGGAAGGTATCTCCGTGGCAACAGCAGACAACAGGCACCCACCCGGAGGATGAGAACATGGACCTCTGCCCAGCTGCTGGCCAAGCCCTCAACCAACTGTCCCAGTAACTAAGCACAGCTCCAGACATGGCTCCCCAACATGCAGAGGTACAGCACCAACATGGGCCCCCCCACACTGATATACTGCACCAACACACAACCTCCCACTGATGTCCAGTACCAAAATACAACTCCTACTGATGTACAGCACAAACACACAGCCACCGCACTGATGTACTGCACCCCATCAACAGGGAAAACCTGTCCCACAACACATAGCTAAGAACAGCATCCGAGAATGCCTCCATCATAACGGTGTGGCACGGCATTTGGATGGTGCCCACACCCCACCATGCACACAGCTGTGTGGCACCACCACAGGGCCACCCACACTGACATGGATGGACCGCAGGGCCACCGTGCTCACCATTCCCCAGTGCACTGGGAACACCCCCAACCACATGCATGCAAGGCAGGTGCCTGCTGTACACACCATGCTGCATGCAGCTGAACAGCAGATCATGGGCATGCAGCCATTCAGAGGGGTACAGGAATGCACAGGATACTCACTGGGACCATGCAGCACTGCATGGAATGCCCAGTGACATGCCCTGCCCCAAACAGGATGGCAGGCAACAAGGACCGCACCTACACAGCGATATGCATGCCCCCCAAGGGTGTGCTCAACATGAGGACTCATCATTGTGAAACTGCCACCCCATGTACACTGCACACATATGGCACAATGCCATGATGCCCATGGAGGGACCTGATACATATACCCATGAATAGTGGACTTGCTCATGCATGGCAGATGTGCCCACTCTCATTGCACCACACCGCTGCACATTTTGCAAGGCCTGAGCCCCCCCGGTGGACAGCCTAACACCAGAATGTGTCCTGTATGAGTTCCACCCATGCCTTGTGCCAGCCAGCCATTTTCTGGCCATGGCACACCACAACATCCCCATCCCTGGGTGGTACATCCAGCTGTGGTGCCCCTGGTATGAGCACATTACTTTGCAGGGCTATATTATGCAGCATGGCATAGACCATGAACACCTGCATGCCTTACCCTGGGCCAGCATTAGCATACCCCTGGTATGGTCCAGGCATCGGAACCACATCTTCAGGAGGCTGTGGTCATCTTCACAATGTTCCTGGTCTTCCAATGCACTTGGTTGTAGGTCTCCTTAGTAGCTGTGGTGGGTGCCAGAATGGGTATCATTGGGTACAGTCACAGAGGGTATCCACTGTCAACTGTACAGTGAAGACAAAGGGCGGAGTCACACTCGTATCACAGTGCTGCATTACAGGGTACACATGCACAGGGTGATGCAACCGTACTCACCCAACAGCCAGTCATTGAGCACCCTGCATAGAGCATGATACCAAGGTGTGTGGCATCCAGTATGAACAAGTCATGGCACAAACCTGGGTACTTCACACAAACATTTGTGAACATACCACGTGCATCACACACCACCTGGCAGGTCATGCTGTGGAACTCTTTCCTGTTCCTATATGCTTTCTCCTGCATGGGTGGTGCCAGTATGGTGATGTGGGTGCAGTCGACTGCACCCATTACATAGGGCATGCCATACATGTCATAGAATGTCTGCTTCATCCGCCGTACATTTTCCACTGCTGACAAGAAGGTGATGTGTGCATGCATATGGTCTAGCAGGGCATTCGTGACCCTCATCATGGTCCGTAACATGAAGGACTGGCATAAGCCCATCATATCACCGGTCACCCTCTGGAGTGAGCCCAAGACATGGTATGCCAGTGCACGCATTATCTTCATTTCGACTGTCATTACCCTCAACTGGAGTGTCCATGGTGCGATGTTGTCATGTACTATGTCACAGACGGTGATGATCATGGGCCATGACAGACAGAACTGCTCAATACAGTGTATCTCCCACAGCGTGGTGGCATCCAGCCATTGACGGAATACCCTGGGCCATGGATGTGGCTGCCTCCGCAGGTCCACCTTCTCGTGGAGCAGGTGCATGTTTAACTGCAGTCCAGGACACATCATGCTACTCCATCCGATTTTTGGTGCACCGTGAAGCCACCCGGTGTGACTGTTTTTACCACCATGCACAACTGCATGTGCTTTTAAGGGGGGCATGTCATGGACTAGCCTGGAAGCCTAGAGGGCTGAGGTGCTGGCACCTTACCTCATGCTACACCGGTGACATGGGTTCAGGAATGACCTCTGGTCACCAGGGTGCCAGCTCAGAGGAGGAGGGCTGTTGTGGGATTGAGCCAAGGCACTCCCCTCCAAAGGGGTGGATGCCAGCCCATCCATAGTCCCGCTTCCTCTGGGTGGAGGTCCGGTGGGCACATAGGTGATACGGGCAATGACAGAAGTCAGGGGAGGGGCAGAAGGGGCCACTGGATCCTGGCGTGTGCATGCGCCTCCACGCGCATACATGCACATGTATGCTGTGGCCCCGGGGGGGGGGGAGATAGGGAGTAAAATAGAAAAATGAAAAAATGTATATGGATGGTGTACATGTGCAGACAAATGTGCCCCTGCCACCCTGCATCATGCGCCACCCATTCAACACCACTGTGGGCATGGTGACGGAGGAGGTGTACCACACTGACAGCTTTCCACAGTGCCTGTAGCGTGTTTCAGAGACTAACTATTGTGGCTCTTGGGGCTATGGCACCCTCTGGGTGGTGCAGGTCCATGACTGGGTGAGAACCGAGGTATTAGTCTATGTCCAGGGAATGAGCGGCAGTGTCTGCTGTGCAGTGTCCTAACCAATGTTTTCTCTCTCTCTCTCTCTCTCTCTCTCTCTCTCTCTCTCTCTCTCTCTCTTTCTCCCCCTATGGACCAGCAAGGCAGGCTCCAGCATATGAAGCTCACCATGGTGGAGCACCCAGACCATGCCCCCATCATGGTGCTGAGACAGACGAGGAGGAGATGGATGCTGCCGTTCCACCTATACCTGTCCAGAGAGGTGGTGGCAGGGTTTGTCTAGAACCAGGCAACTACACGGACATCTGGAGGGTCACAGTACCTTCAATGGTAAATGCATGGCATGTGCCAAGACAGGCCGTGGGCTGGGTATTTTGTTTTCATGGCCCATGGTGCGGTCCTGCTGTGTCCACATGCCGCAGTTTGATGAGCACATATCCAGGTGGAGGTCAGTGTAAAACTTCACAGGTGCAGTCGCAAAAAGGGACAGCCTGTTAATGGCCATGGGGCATTTCCAGTTGCTGTTGAGCTCCCCGGCCATGCTGGTTCCACTGTGGGCACCATGTCTGGGCCTGCATGCCAGTGCTGGTCATGCCATCTCTTGTTTGGTGTGCCATCTCTGTGTGGCCTTACCACATGTCCTCTATACGACGGTGCATGGCACCACCTGATACAGTGGCAGCCCATGACCCCTTGGGACATCCACACCCACCACACAAACCTCTATGTCCCATGGCCTTGGGGTGGACATGTCCCCATGACCTGGGCCATGTGCCCACGTGTGTCTCACAGTGGCTGCCCCACTGCTGGCAAAGGGGGCATGCTGGCACAGCTTCTGCCACGCACAGGCAGGGGTGGTATGGGTGCCTTGCAAGAGCTGGGCAATATGTCATTATTGTGTCATTTCTCTCCACAGCACTATAGAGGACCCATCTGGCAGATGATGCTGACCTGCATTGGGCAGGTGTCTGTTGTGGTGATGGAGGTGAGAAGCAGCAGTGAGTAGTGGCCATGGGGGCTGCCATCGACCAGAAGACACCATGCCGATGAGGGTGGACCTGAACCCAGCAGTACCAGCGCTGGCATAGAGACAGTCTGATTGCCTCTGTCCCAAGTGTTTGTTGATTTACTGCAGTTTCACCCTGGCATGTAGCTCTGCTGGAATAAAGCTTTTGTACTGTTCACATTATTTGTGGTTACAGTGTCCAGAGTGTGGGTGTGCTGGGCAGGGTGTGCTACACTGGTGTGGGAGGGTGTGGTAGGTTCCTGGGGGGGATTGGGTGCCTGTGCACGTCTGCTGCTCTCATGGCAGGTGTGCAGACCATGGTCCTACAATGCAGGCCCAGCTGGGTGTAGTGGCTGTGCCCAGGGGTGGCAGGCAAGTTGGGTCACACCAGTCACAGTGTGCATTGCTCCTGGGCAGCCAGCTGGAGTGGTGTGCATTGTTGCAGCATCCTGGTGTGGCTACATGCCATCAGGCCACCTGTGATGGCTACCTCCATGCCACACCCATTATGGGCTTGTGCTGTGGCTGGCAGTCAGTGGCAGTGTGCCCTAGATCACATCGCAGGCCACGTTCCACTGGTGGCATGGCAGGGGCCCATCCATGTGGCTCACTGCCAATGGTGATGTATGTTGCCACACAACGCATACACCTGTTCAGTGTGTGACTTGTGGCCTGCCTGCTCCTCGTCCGGGTGGGCGGTCCCACATGGGCATCAGTGGGCTGGGTGCTACCATGCCCATGTTACCATTTGAGCAGTGCTCTGCACATAGCAGCATGGGGTGTACTGCTCCATGGGGGGGTTGGCCATTTGCCACCTCTTTCAGGCCCTGTGGTGCCTCGCTGGCAGCTGGGATTTGTTACATGGCCCTTACGGCAGCCCTCCCAGAGGTGTATGTGTATGCACCCTGCGCCACATGCCTGGGTGTTGTATACAGTGTCATGTATACACACAGTGGTCACCTGTGTGCAGCATTATGCATAAATGGCCCCAAGTACATGTTGTGTGGTGGAGCCACAAAGCTGCAGGCTGTCTGCCTACATGGTGACTTACACGTGCTTCGTGCATGCCAACCATGGGTGGTGTGTGCACTGGGCATGCATAGGCACCTATGCACAATCCCCATGTACTCTACACATGGCACACAGTCATCATGCATAGGCCCCATAAATAGATTTAAGCATACACTGGGGGCATGCTGAGTATGCAAATGATGTACCAATATGGCACTATGAGTGCATGCAATGCAAGCTATGGCAAAATGTGATGTGTGACCAATCTGCAAAACATGGTAACGAAGGAGCAATACTTCCAAAATGGGTTTGTGCTTTTGCTCTACACTGCCATAATTAAAGGTGCCTATGTTAATGACATAAAGTAGATACTGACACCCGCAGCAACTGTATGTTCAGCAAAAAATTATTTTATTCCATCTTTTTTTATTTCATCATTTCACATCCGCATTCAATACTTCCCAACTTTTCACTTGATTTCTGCATGCTTTTTCAAGGTATGTGGTCCTATTGCTAACAATCATATAAACATAGTCATAGTCATAGTCATATTTATTTAAAGGACGTCCAATCCTGAAGGCTCTGGGCACCGTACAAAAACTTAACAGCATGTCATACTGTATAATCTTAGAATTTACAACAGATTAAAAACATACAGGTTCTTAGAATTTACAACAGATTAAAAACATATACATAAGCAACATACAACAACAGAATTACATCCCAAAAGCCTGTATAAATAGGAAGGTCTTTAGGCGAACCTTGAAGGCAGTTAAAGTGGCGGCCTCCCTAACTACTGCAGGCAGAGAGTTCCAAAAAGCGGGAGAGGCGGACACTAAAGGCTCGGTTGCCGGCAGATTTTAAACTCGCTCTTGGAACATTTAGGAGGCCACCACTTGAAGAGCGGAGATTTCGGGAAGAGGAAGAAGGTACCAGGAGATCTGACAGATAGCCAGGGCCCTGTCCGTGTAGGGCCTTATAGGTGAGAATACTCATCTTGAAGAGCACTCTCCACTTGACAGGCAGCCAGTGCAGTTCGCGCAACACTGAGGTAATGTGACAAAATTTCCCTTGCCCAGACAAAAGTCGGGCAGCAGCATTTTGCACTAGCTGCAGTCTGCGGAGAGAGCCCCCAGAGACCCCGAGATAGAGGGCATTACAGTAGTCGAGCCTAGAAGTGACCAAGGCATGTATCAAGGTAGGGAGGTCCAGAGACGGGACAAGGGGTTTAATCCTGGCAATGTTTCTAAGATGAAAAAAACAGGAATGTACCACAGAGGAAATTTGAGCCTCCATGGACAAATTCCTGTCAAGAATCACACCAAGATTTCGCACCCAAGGGGAGGCCATCAATGACGCAGCTCCTAGCACAAGTCCAGTTGCCGAGTCAGAGGCCATCCCATCACCGACTCTATTCGACTCCACTACCAGTACCTCAGTCTTGTCGGGGTTCAGTCGTAGCCAGCTGGCGGCCATCCAGTCGCTAATCTCAGCCAGACAGATATTTAACACATCCACTGCGTTTGATGTTCCTGGGGCAAAGGACAAGTATAGCTGAGTATCATCAGCATAGCAATGAAAACTCAAACCATACTTCCTAATGATCCCCCACAGGGGCAGCATGTATACTGCGAACAACATTGGGGCCAGTATTGAACCCTGAGGAACTCCACACAAAAGGGGGCGGGATGTAGATGAGAAATTTCCCATCATAACCCGCTGTCTCCTATTGGTGAGAAAGGACTCAAACCACTTGATAACATTACCGGTGAGTCCACATAATTCTCTCAGGTGAAAAAGCAACACACAGTGGTCCACAGTATCAAATGCTGATGAGAGATCGAGGAGAACAAGAATTGACTTGTCTCCTCGGTCTCTAGCCCTGAGGAGGTCATTTTGCACCTGAACTAACGCAGTTTCGGTGCTATGTCTGGCCCGAAAAGCCGACTGGAAAGGATCATATAACTCATGAATCATGAGGTGTTCCTCCAACTGAAGCGATACCACCTTCTCAACAATCTTCCCAAAAATGGGAGATGGGATGATGAATTTGCCCTGACCTCCGGGTCAGAGAAGATTCCTTTAAAGGGGTCTCACCAGAGCCTCCTTCAAGGCATCTGGAAAGACACCCTGACTCAAGGAACACCGGACAATCAGGGCAAACACCGGGCCGACAGAGTCAATGCATCTCATTAAGAAACGCGTTGGCACCAGGTCCAGCTCACAAAAGGTATGCTTCAAGTTGACTGCCACCTCAATAACCTCACGGACCTCCACTGGCCTAAACTCTCCCCAACTAGGCAGAGCGCACTTAGCACACAGCTGGCGGCCACTGTCAGCAATGGTATTGCTGGCTGAAGAAACCTCCCACCGGATCAAAGACACTCTGAGAAAAACCGAGCAAAATCCTCACAATCCTCATTTGAGGAAATTCTTCAGGGCTTGAGACAAACAGGATGGAGAAGTCTGTCAACAGTCCGAAAAAGTGAGGCTGGTCGGTTTCTCCCAGCAGCAATCTCTCGAGACAAAAATGCTGTCTTCTTTCGATTGATTGCCTCCTGATATGTGCCATAATGCGCACGCAGGACCAGTTTGTCCATCTCCAGATTGGACTTCCTCCAGCAGCGCTCTAATCTCTGACCCATCTTCTTCATTTCCCTGAGATCTTCGTCATACCACGGAGACCTCAGGTATGAAGTTTTGGGTCGTACACAGATAGGTGCGAGGGAGTTTATGGTGTCGGATAACACCTTGTTATAGGTGTCCACTCCGACATCAACAGCCTGACGCATACATCGCCCATCATAGATAAATCAACTGCTGCCATAAAACCCTCAGGGGTAAGATCACGTAAAGGGCGGCAGCGAAACATCTCGGCAGGGGAAAAATTTATGGCGGGAGCTCCAAGCATGAACTTCACCGTGCAATGATCAGACCAGAAAACCTGATCAATCATAAGATCAACAATCTCAATTCCCAATGAGAAAACCAGATCCAGTGTGTGGCCGTCTCGATGAGTGGGCGCACCAACAAACTGCATCAGCCCTAATAAGGACATATTTTGCAGAAATTCGCCGGTGCACCTTTGATTCTTATCCTCGGCCCAGACGTTGAAGTCCCCCAGAAAGACACATCTGGGGAAATCCAACGTCTCGCCGGCAACAAACTCGGCAAATTCCTGCAGGAAACCCCCCACCGGGCCAGGAGGGCGATAGATGAGGAGAATCCTGCAGCCAATGCCGAGTCCACCACGAACGGCCACACACTAAAAAGAACCCGGAGTTCCCACTGGATGCACGGTGAAGGTCAGGCCAGATCTAAAACAAATGGCTACACCGCCACACCTGCGATTTTCTCTGGGGCAGTGCACAACGGTGTATCCTGGGGGGACCGCAGCCTCAAAAACAGGGCCAGCGTCATCTCCCACCCAGGTCTCCACAATGCAAGCCAGGTCAACCGAAGAAATTAGGTCAGCAATAATGGCCGACTTGTTCCTGATTGACCTGGCATTGCATAGCACTGCTGTCAGAGATGTAGAGGGAGGTGTAGCCCCTCTGGCTATCTGACCACTCGATCTGGTGGTCTCCCTGGAAATGGGCACCAACCACGTCTGGCTTCGCCCAGATACCCTAAAAAATCCAGGGCATCTCCTGGACCTAATTACCTCTATCCTACCATCAACCTGCTCCTGGTCACCCCATAGCCCACAAGCAGAGCAGTCCCTTTCAATTCCTACCTCCCTGCAATGCCTAATAATAATATTAGATACAGGTGGAGGGATAAAGGGCTGCAGGGCATGCAGCAACGAGTTACCAGAGCTGATACTAGCCCCCACAGGTCGCCCTATGGACCCCCTACACATTACTAAAATTTAAACAGACTTCAAACTACCAGACAAGCAATAGATAATGAAAACTCAAGAATAAAAAAAAACTCATATCTAAATAACCTAATAAACACAAAAAACCCTTATATTCACAGCAACCCTCCTCCTGACTCATATAAGATAATTTTAACACAGTGGCACTGGCCCTCACACACTTCGTGCTTGCAATGACTATATAGGAGAACTCCCCCCTCCACAATTTCAGTATCACCCAAACTCAGCTTCACCAGTTCCAACTGGGATCAAACAAGAATTAGCACAGCCTCTTACGCCGTGCACATCAGCCAGAGTCCAGTTAGGTCAGCCAAATAGAGAAGTAGAGACACAACGAAAGAAAGGCAAGTCCCGTCTTGAACCTAAGGTAAACTTCAGCTGCTAAAGAGCGGCGTCTCACACAGTAAAGCAGGGTCAAGAACAGAAAACTGCTGCTTGCGAGCGGCGCTTTACATTATAGGGAGACCTCCCCACCCCCTCCACAATTTCAGTATCACCCAAACTCAGCTTCACCAGCTCCAGCTGGGATCAAACAAGAATTAGCATGGCCTCTAACGCCGTGCACATCAGCCGGATTCCAGTTAGGTGAGCCAAATAGAGAAGTAGAGACACAACGAAAGAAAGGCAAGTCCCATCTTGAACCTCAGGAAAACTTCAGCTGCTAACGAGCGGCGTCTCACACAGTAAAGCAGGGTCCAGAACAGAAAACTGCTGCTTGAGAGCAGCGCTTTACTTTATAGGGAGACCTCACCACCCCCTCCACAATTTCAGTATCACCAAAACTCAGCTTCACCAGCTCCAGCTGGGATCAAACAAGAATTAGCATGGCCTCTCACACCGTGCACATCAGCCGGATTCCAGTTAGGTCAGCCAAACAGAAAAGTAGAGACACAACGAAAGAAAGGCAAGTCCATCTCTAACCTCAGGTAAACTTCAGCCGCTAACGAGGCGTCTCACACAGTAAAGCAGGGTCCAAAACAGAAAACTGCGCTATACGGCGGCGCTTTATTTTATAGGAGACCTCCGCCCCTCCACAATTTCAGTATCACCCAAACTCAGCTTCACCAGCTCCAGCTGGGATCAAACAAGAATTAAAATGGCCTCTCACGCCGTGCACATCAGCCGGTTTCCAGTTAGGTCAGCCAAACAGAGAAGAAGAGACACAACGAAAAAAAGGCAAGTCCCGTCTCAAACCTCAGGTTAACTTCAGCCGGTAACGAGCGGCGTCTCACACAGTAAAGCAGGGTCCAGAACAGAAAACTGCAGCTTGCGAGTGGCGCTTTACTTTATACAGAGATCTCCCTGCCCCCTCCACAATTTCAGTATCACCCAAACTCAGCTTCACCAGCTCCAGCTGGGATCAAACAAGAATTAAAACGGCCTCTCACGCGGTGCACATCAGCCGGTTTCCAGTTAGGTCAGCCAAATAGAGAAGTAGAGACACACCGAAAGAAAGGCAAGTCCCGTCTTGAACCTCAGGTAAACTTCAGCTGCTAACGAGCGGCGTCTCACACAGTAAAGCAGGGTCCAGAAAAGAAAACTGCTGCTTGCGAGCGGCACTTTACTTTATAGGGAGACCGCCCCACCCCCTCCACAATTTCAGTATCACCCAAACTCAGCTTCACCTGCTCCAGCTGGGATCAAACAACAATTAGCACGGACTCTCACACCGTGCACATCAGCCGGATTCCAGTTAATTCAGCCAAATAGAGAAGTAGAGACACAATGAAAGAAAGGCAATTCCCGTCACAAACCTCAGGTAAACTTCAGCCGCTAATGAGTGGTGTCTCACACAGTAAAGCAGGGTCCAGAACAGAAAACTGCCGCTTGCGAGCGGCGATTTACTTTATACGGAGATCTACCCTCCCCCTCCACAATTTCAGTATCAGCCAAACTCAGCTTCACCAGCTCCAGCTGGGATCAAACAAGAATTAGCTCGGCCTCTCATGCCATTCACTTCAGCCGGATTACAGTTAGGTCAGACAAACAGAAAAGTAGAGACACACCGAAAGAAAGGCAACTCCCGTCTCGAACCTCAGGAAATCTTCAGCCGCTAACGAGCGGCGTCTCATACAGTAAAGCGGGGTCCAGAACAGAAAACTGTCGCTTGCGAGCGGCACTTTATTTTATAGGGAGACCTCCCCGCCCCCTCCACAATTTCAGTACCACCAAAACTCAGCTTCACCAGCTCCAGCTGAGATCAAACAAGAATTAGCACGGTCTATCATGCCGTGCACATCAGCCAGATTCCAGTTAGGTCAGCCAAACAGAGAAGAAGAGACACAACGAAAAAAGGCAAGTCCCGTCTCAAACCTCAGGTTAACTTCATCCGGTAACGAGCGGCGTCTCACACAGTAAAGCAGGGTCCAGAACAGAAAACTGCAGCTTGCGAGTGGCGCTTTACTTTATACAGAGATTTCCCAGCCCCCTCCACAATTTCAGTATCACCCAAACTCAGATTCACCAGCTCCAGCTGGGATCAAACAAGAATTATCACGGCCTCTCATGCCGTGCACATCAGTCGGATTCCAGTTAGGTCAGCCAAATAGAGAAGTAGAGACACAACAAAAGAAAGGCAAGGCCCGTCTTGAACCTCAGGTAAACTTCAGCTGCTAACGAGCGGCGTCTCAAACAGTAAAGCAGGGTCCAGAACAGAAAACTGCTGCATGCGGGCAGCGCATTACTTTATAGGGAGACCTCCCCACCCCCACCACAATTTCAGTATCACCCAAACTCAGCTTCACCAGCACCAGCTGGGATCAAACAAGAATTAGCATGGCCTCTCACACCGTGCACATCAGCCAAATTCCAGTTAATTCAGCCAAATAGAGAAGTAGAGACACAACGAAAGAAAGGCAAGTCCCGTCTCAAACTTCAGGTAAACTTCAGCCTCTAATGAGTGGCGTCTCACACAGTAAAGCAGGGTCCAGAACAGAAAACTACCGCTTACGAACGTCGCTTTACTTTATAGGGAGACCTCCCTGCCCCCTCCACAATTTCAGTATCACCCAAACTCAGCTTTATCAGCTCCAGCTGAAATCAAACAAGAATTAGCACGGCCTATCATGCCGTGCACATCAGCCGGATTCCAGTTAGGTCAGCCAAACAGGGGAGAAGAGACACAACGAAAGAAAGGCAAGTCCCGTCTCAAACCACAGGTAAACTTCAGCCGCTAACGAGTGGTGTCTCACACAGTAAAGCAGGGTCCAGAACAGAAAACTGCCGCTTGCGAGCAGCGCTTTCCTTTATACGGAGATCTCCCCTCCCCCTCCACAATTTCAGTATCACCCAAACTCAGCTTCAACAGCTCCAGCTGGGATCAAACAAGAATTAGCTCGGCCTCTCACGCCATGCACTTCAGCCGGATTCCAGTTAGGTCAGACAAACAGAGAAGTAGAGACACACCGAAAATACGGCAACTCCCGTCTTGAACCTTAGGTAATCTTCAGCCGCTAACGAGCCCACCACAATAAAGCGGGGTCCAAAACAGAAAACTGCACAGCTATGCAGCGCCATTATATAGGGAGACCTCCCCACCAACTCCACAATTTCAGTATCACCCAAACTCAGCTTCACCTGCTCCAGCTGGGATCAAACAAGAATTAGCATGGCCTATCATGATATGCACATCAGCCAGATTCCAGTTAGGTCAGCCAAATAGAGAAGTAGAGACACAACGAAAGAAAGGCAAGTCCCGTCTCAAACCTCAGGTAAACTTCAGCTGCTAACGAGCGGCGTCTCACACAGTAAAGCGGGGTCCAGAACAGAAAACTGCCGCTTGCGAGTGGCGCTTTACTTTATAGGGAGACCTCCCAACCCCCTCCACATTTTCAGTATCTCCCAAACTCAGCTTCACCTGCTCCAGCTGGGATCAAACAAGAATTAGAATGGCCTCTCATGCAGTGCACATAAGCTGGATTCCAGATAGGTCAGCCAAATAGAGAAGTAGAGACACAACGAAAGAATGGCAAGTCCAGTCTCAAACCTCAGGTAAACTTCAGCCACTAACGAGCGGCGTTTCACACAGTAAAGCAGGGTCCAGAACAGCAAACTACCGCTTGCAAGCGGCGCTTTACTTTATAGGGAGAACTCCCCGCCACCTCCACAATTTCAGTATCACCCAAACTCAGCTTCACCTGTTCCAGCTGGGATCAAACAAGAATTAGCACGGCCGCTCATGCCATGCACATCATCCAGATTCCAGTTAGGTCAGCCAAATGGAGAAGTAGTGACACAACGAAAGAAAGGCAAGTCCCGTCTCGAACCTCAGGTAAACTTCACCCGCTAACGAGTGGCATCTCACACAGTAAAGCAGGGTCCAGAACAGAAAACTGCCGCTTGAGAGCGGCACTTTACTTTATCAGGAAACCTCCCCGCCCCCTCCATAGTTTCAGTATCACCCAAACTCAGCTTCACCAGCTCCAGCTGGGATCAAACATTAATTAGCACGGCATCTCATGCCGTGCACATAAGCCGGATTCCAGTTAGGTCAGCCAAATAGAGAAGTAGAGACACAATGAAAGAAAGGCAAGTCCCGTCTTGAACATCAGGTAAACTTCAGCCGCTAACGAGCGGCATCTCAGACAGTAAAGCAGGGTCCAGAACAGAAAACTGCTGCTTGCGAGCGGCGCTTTACTTTATAGGGAGACCTACCCACCCCCTCCACAATTTCAGTATCACCCAAACTCAGCTTCATCTGCTCCAGCTGGGATCAAAGAAGAATTAGCACAGCTTCTCATGCCGTGCACATCAGAAGGATTCCTGTTAGGTCAGCCAAATAGAGAAGTAGAGACACAATGAAAGAAAGGCAAGTCCCCGTCTCGAACCTCAGGTAAACTTCTGCCGCTAACGAGTGGCGTCTCACACAGTAAAGCAGGGTCAAGAACAGAAAACTGCCGCTTGCGAGCGGCGTTTTACTTTATAGGGAGACCTCCCGGCCCCCTCCACAATTTCAGTATCACCAAAGCTCAGCTTCACCAGCTCCAGCTGAGATCAAACAAGAATTAACACGGCCTATCCTGCCGTGCACATCAGCCAGATTCCAGTTAGGTCAGCCGAACAGAGAAGAAGAGACACAACGAAAGAAAGGCATGTCCCATCTCAAATATCAGGTAAACTTCAGCCGCTAAAGAGCGGCATCTCAAACACAGTAAAGCAGGGTCCAGAACAAAAAACTGCCACTTGTGAGCAGCGCTTTACTTTATACGAAGATCTCCCGGCCCTTCCACAATTTCAGTATCACTCAAATTTAGCATCACCAGCTCCAGCTGGAATCAAACAAAATTAGCATGGCCTGCACGCCGTGACTATCAATAGATTCAGTTAGGTCAGCCAAATAGAAGTAGAGACACAACGAAGGAAGACAAGTCCGTCTACGAACCTCAGGTAAACTTCAGCCGCTAACGATGGCGTCTCACACAGTAAAGCAGGGTCCAGAACAGAAACTGCAAACTGTCGCGGCGCTTACTTATGAAGGAGACCTCCCTGCCCCTCCACAATTTCAGTATCACCCAAACTCAACTACCCAGCTCCAGCTGGGATCAAACAAAATTAATCAGGCCTCTCTCACTGTGCACATCAACCGGATTCCAGTTAGGCCAGCCAAATAGAGAAGTAGAGACACAACGAAAGAAAGGCAAGTCCTGTCTCAAACCTCAGGTAAACTTCAGCCACTAACGAGTGGCGTCTCACACAGTAAAGCAGGGTCCAGAACAGAAAACTGCCATTGCGAGCGGAGCTTTACTTTATAGGGAGACCTCCCCGCCCCCTCCACAATTTCAGTATCACCCAAACTCAGCTTCACCAGCTCCAGCTAGGATCAAACAAGAATTAGCATGGCCTCTCACGCCGTGCACATCAGCCGGATTCCAGTTAGGTCAGCCAAATAGAGAAGTAGAGCTACAATGAATGAAAAGAAGAGCCAAGTCCATGCAAACCTCAGGTAAACTTCAACTGCTAGCGAGCAGCGCCTCACACAGATAAAGCAGGGTCAGAACAGAAAACTGCCACTTGCAGTGGCGCTTTACTATAGGAGACCTCCCTGCCACCTCCACAATTCGGTATCACCCAAACTCAGATTCTCCAGCTCCAGCTGAGGTCAAACAAGATCAGCATGGCCTCTCATGCCGTGCACATCAGCCAGATTCCAGTTAGGTCAGCCAAATAGAAGTAAGAGACACGAACAAGAAAAGACAAGTCCCTCTCGAACCTCAGGTAAACTTCAGCCACGCTAACGAGTATCTCACACAGTAAAGCAGGGTCCAGAAAAAAACTGCCGCTAACTAGCGACATACCTTTACTTTATAGGAGACCTCCCACCCCTCCACAATTTCAGTATCACCCAAACTCAGGTTCACCTGCTCCAGCTGGGATCAAACAAGAATTAAAACGGCCTCTCACGCTGTGGACATCAGCTGGATTCCAGTTAGGTCAGCCAAATAGAGAAGCAGAGACACAACGAAAGAAAGGCAAGTCCCGTCTCGAACCTCAGGTAAACTTCAGCCACTAACAAGTGGCGTCTCACACAGTAAAGCAGGGTCCAGAACAGAAAACTGCTGCATGCGAGCAGCGCATTACAGTATAGGGAGACCTCCCAACCCCCTCAACAATTTCAGTATCACCCAAACTCAGATTCACCTGCTCCAGCTGGGATCAAACAACAATTAGCACGGCCTCTCACACCGTGCACATCAGCCGGATTCCAGTTAATTCAGCCAAATAGAGAAGTAGAGACACAATGAAAGAAAGGCAAGTCCCGTCTCAAACCTCAGGTAAACTTCAGCCGCTAATGAGTGATGTCTCACACAGTAAAGCAGGGTCCAGAACAGAAAACTGCCGCATGCGAGCGGCGATTTACTTTATACGGAGATCTACCCTCCCCCTCCACAATTTCAGTATCAGTCAAACTCAGCTTCACCAGCTGCAGCTGGGATCAAACAAGAATTAGCTTGGCCTCTCATGCCATTCACTTCAGCCGGATTCCAGTTAGGTCGAGCAAACAGAGAAGTAAGAGACAGACGAGAAAGAAAACGCTCCCGTCCTCCAAACCTCAGGTAATCTTCAACCGCTATCTAGCGGCGTCTCACACAGATAGCGGGTCCAAGAACAGAAAACTGCACGCTATGCGGCCAGCTTTTATTTTATGGAGACCTCCTCACCAACTCCTGATTTCAGTATCATGACTCAGCTTCCTGCTCCAGCTGAGAATCAAACAAAAATTAGCACGGCCTCTCACACGTGCACATCAGCAGGATTCCAGTTTGGTCAGCCAAATAGAAGTAGAACACAAAGAAAGGCAAAGACCCGTCTCAAACACTCAGATTCTTCAGCTGCTAATGGCGTCTCAAACAAGCAAAAGCAGGGTCAGAACAAGCTGCATCACGAGCTCACGCATTGCTATGGAGACCTCCCCACACACCACAATTTCAGTATCACCAAACTCAAGCGGCGCGCTCACACAGTAAAGTAGGGTCCAACAGAAAACTTGTTTGCGTGCAAGCGCTTACTTTATAGGGAGACCTCCCCCCTCCACAATTTCAGTATCACCTAAACTCAGCTTCATCTGCTCCAGCTGGATCAAGAAGAATAGCATAGCTTCACGCCTGTACATCAGCCTGATTCTGTAGGGTCAGCCAAATAGAGAAGTAGAGACAATGGAAGAAAGGCAAGTCCTGTCTGAACCTCAGGTAAACTTCAGCCGCGACCGTGGCGCCTCACACAGTAAAGAGGGTCAAGAACAGAAAATCAAAGGGTGTTTTACTTTATAGGGAGCTCCTCGCCCTCCACACTTTTAGTACCCAAAGTCAGTCACCAGCTCCAGCTGAGATCAACAGCATTAATACGGTCGTCTGCTGCACATCAGCCGGATTCCAGTTAGGCTTTAACAGAGAAGAAGAGACACAACGAAAGAAAGGTATGTCCCATCTCAAATATCAGGTAAACTTCAGCTTATAAAGAGCTGCACTCAAACACAGGTAGGGTCCAGAACAGAAAACTGCCACTTGTGAGCAGGCTACTTTATACGTAAGATTTCCCCTTCTTCCCATTTCAGTATCACCACCAGCTCACCAGCCCCAGCTGGGATCAAAGAATTAGCATGGCTGTACGTGCACATCAGCTAGATTCCAGTTAGGTCAGCTAAATAGAGAAGTAGAGACACAACGAAGAAAGGCAAGTCCTCTCTTACCCTCAGTAAACTTCAGCCGCCACTAGTGGCGTCTCACACAGTAAAGTAGGGTCCAGAACAGAAAATCTGCCGCTTGGCGCCTTTTTAGGAAACCCACACCCTCCACAATTTAGTATCACCTAAATCAGCTTCACCTGCTCCAGCTGGATCAAATAAGAATTAGCACGCTGCCTGCTAATCGCACATCAGCTGGATTCCAGTTAGTCAGCCAAAAGAGAACTAGACACAACTAAAGGGAAGGCAGTCCATCTCAACCTTGTAAACTTGCAGCTAACAAGTAGGCCTCAATATAAAGTAGGTCCAGTATAGAAAATGTTGGTTTATGGCTTGGGCGCTATTTTATAGAGACCTACCTGCCCCTTCCATAATTTCCAGTATCACCCAAACTCAGCTTCACCAGCTCCAGGATCAAATAAGAATTAGTACGCTCTTTCGCTGAGGTCAACCGGATTCCAGTTAGCCAGCCAAATAGAGAAGTAGAGACAAAGGAAAGAAAGGCAAGTCCTTCCACACCCTGTGAACTTGGCCACTAACGAGGGGTGTCTCACACAGTAAAGCCGGGTCCAGAACAGAAAACTGCCGTTGCGAGTGGCGCTACTTTATAGAGACTTCCCCCCTCTCCACATTTTTATCTCCCAAACTCAGCTTCACCAGCCCAGTTGATCAACAAGAATTAGTACGTCTCTCAGCGCTGCACATCAGCCGATTCCACTTATTCAGCCAAATAGAAGAAGAGACAACGAAGAAAGGCAAGTCCGCTCAAACTTCGGTAACTTAGCCCTACCGAGTGGCGCCTCACAGTAAAGCAGGGTTCAGAACAGAAAACTACTTTGTGAACGTCGCTACTTTTAGGAATCTCCTGCCCACAATTTCAGTATCACCAAACTCAGCTTTATCGCCCAGCTGAAATCAAACAGAATTAGCACGGCCTATCATGCCGCGGGGCATCAGCCGGATCTGTTAGGTCCAAATAGGGAGAAGAGACACAACGAAGAAAGGCAAGTCCTGGCTCAACCTCAGGTAAACTTCAGCCCTTAACAGTGGTGTCTCACAGTAGCGCAGGGTCCAGAATAGAAATCTGCGCTATGTAGCGGGCGCTACTTTATAATGGAGATCTCCCTCCTCCACAATTTAGTATTACCCAACTCAGCTCAACAGCTCCAGCTGATCAAACAGAATTAGCCTGCCTCTCACGCCATGCACTTTAGCCGATCCAGTTAGGCTGACAAATAGAGAAGTAGAGACACATCGAAAGCAAGGCGTCCTTCTCAAATTTGTAATCTCTAGCCGCTTAAGAGCATGTCCTGCCACAGTAAAGCGGTCCAACAAAAACTCCACTGTGAGCGGCCCTTTATAGGAGACATCCCACCAACTCACAATTTCAGTACCCAAACTCGCTTCACTGTTCCAGCTGGGATCAAACAAGAATTAGCATGGCCTCTCACTTCGCACATCGCCTGATTCCAGTTAGTTCAGCCAACAGAGAAGTAGAGACACAATAAAAATAGGCAAGTCCTGCTCAACTTGTGGTAAACTCACGAACGAGTGGCATCTCACAGAAGCAGGGTCATGAACAGAACTGCTGATTGCGAGCTGTGCTTAACTTGTGGGGACACCCCGCCTCTGCACACTTCAGATCACCAAACTCAGCTTCACTAGCTCCAGTTGAGATCAAATGAATTAGTATGGGTATCATGATATGCCATGGGCCAGATTCCAGTTAGGTTAGCCAATAGAGGTAGAGACACAACGAAGAAAGGCAAGTCCGGTCTCAAACCCTGTAAACTTCTGTGCTAACGACGGCCTCACATGTAACGCTGGTCCAGAAAAAAATCTCACAAGGCGGCATTTTATAGGAGACCTCCCACCCCTCCACAATTTCCAGTATACCTTAATTCAGTCACCAGCTCAGCTGGGATCAATTAGCACTGCCCTCTCACGCCTGCGGGTACATCGGTTTGATTCCAGTTATCAGCTAAATAGAGAAGTAGAGATAAACGAAAGAAAGGTAAGTCCTGGCTCAAACCTCACGGAACTTCTAGTCGCTAATGAGTGGTGTCTCAGCAGGCAGTGGGTCCAGAATAGAAAACTGTTGCCGCACTTTACTATATAGGAGACCTCCCTTTCCACATTTTCAGTATCTCCCAAATCAGCTTCACCTGCTCCAGCTGATCAAACAAGAATTAGCACGGCCTCTCATGGTATATAAGCTGATTCCAGTTAGTCAGCCAATAGAGAAGTAGAGACACAATGAATGAAAGGCAGTCCGTCCAACCTCAGGTAAACTCAGCTACCACTAGCGATTTCACACAGTAGCAGGGTTCAGAACAGCAAACTACCGCTTGCAAGTGGCGCTTTTATAGGAGACTTCGCTTTCAACAATTTCAGTATCACCTAAACTCAGCTTCACCTGTTCCAGCTGATCAAACAAGAATTAGCACAGCCGCTATGCCATACATCATCCGGATTGCAGTTAGGTCAGCCAAATAGAGAAGTAGTGACACAACGAAGAAAGGCAAGTCCCGCCTGAACCTCAGGTAAACTTACGCTAACGAGTGGTATCCACACAGTATAGCAGGGTCCAGAATAGAAACTGGTTATGCAAGCCACTTTACTATCAGGAAACCTCCCCTCCATAGCTCTGTATCACCTAAACTTCATCACAGCTCCAGCTGGGATCAACATTAATTAGTATGGCGTCTGCTGTGTACATGTTTATTCCAGTGGGGTCAGCCAAATAGAGAAGTAGAGACACAACGAAGAAAGGCAAGTCCCGCCTTGAACTTATGTGAACTTCAGCCGCTAACTAGTGCGCCTCACACAGAAGCAGGGTCCAGAACAGAAACTGTTGCTTTGAGCGGCTTATTTATAGGAGACCCCCATTTCTCCACATTTCAGTATCACCCAAACTCAGCTTCCATCTGTCTAGCTGGGATCAAAGAAGAATTAGCACAGCTCTCTCCTGCTACATCAGCCGATTCCTGTTAGGTCAGCCAAATAGAGAAGTAGAGACACAACGAAGCAAAAGTCCCGCCTCGAACCTCAGGTGTCTTGGGGTGCTAACGAGTGGCGCCTCACACAGTAAAGCGGGTCCAGAACAGAAATCTGAACAAGGCCATTTTATAGAGAGCTCCCCCTCCTTAATTTAGTATCACCAAAGCTCAGCTTCACCAGCTCCAGCTGAGATCAAAAGAATTACACGGCCTCCCCCGCAGCATCAGCCGGATTCCAGTTAGTCACTAACAGAGAAGAAGAGACACAACGAAGCAGGCATCCTACTACATTAGGTAAACTTTAGCCATAAAGAGCTGCATCTCAAAATAGTAAAGCAGGGTCCAGAACAGAAACGCTACTTGGAGCAGCGCTTTTATACTAAGATTTCCCTTCCACACCTCTGTATCACTCAAATTAGCTCACCAGCTCAGCTGGATCAAATAAGAATTATATGGCTTGCACGTGTACATCAGCCAGATTCCAGTTAGGTCAGCCAAATAGAGTAGTAGAGACACAACGAAGAGTGTCCTCTCTACCTCAGGTAAACTTCAGCTTAACGAGGGGCCTCACATAGTAAAGTAGGGTCCAGAATAGAAAATGCTGTTTGAGCTGGCGTTACTTTATAGAAACCTACACCCTCCACATTTCAGTCTCACCCAACTCAGCTTCACCTGCTCCAGCTGGGATCAAATTAGACGTGCTGCCTCACACCGTGCATATCAGCCGGATTCCAAAGGGTGGCCAACAGAGAACTAGAGACACAACCGAAGAAGGCAAGTCCCATCTCGAACCTGTGGTAAACTTGGCCACTAATAAGGGTGGCCTTGCAAAAGTAGTGCCAGAACAGAAAACTGCGTTATAGCGGCGCTTTATTTATAGGAGACCTACCTGCCCTTCCATAATTTCAGTATCACCCAAACTCAGCTTCACCAGCTCCAGGGATCAAACAAGAATAGTACGCCTCTCTCGCTGTGCACATCAACCGGATTCCAGCAGGGCCAGCCAAATAGAAGTGAGACACAATGAAAGAAAGGCAAGTCCTGTCTCACACCAGAAATTTCAGCCATAACGAGTGGCCTGTCTCTGTAAAGCAGGTCCAGAACAGAAAACTGCCATTGCGGCGGAGTTTTTGCTTTATAGGGTACCTCCTCCACAATTTCAGTATCACCAAACTCGCCACCAGCTTGGATCAAACAAGAATTAGCATGGCCTCTCACGTCTGCACATCAGCCGATTCCAGTTAGTCAGTAAATAGAAGTGAGACAACGAAATAGGCAGGGTGCCGAGCCTCAGGTGTTAGCCGCAACGAGTGGGCCTCACACAGCTGCAGGGTCCAGAATAGAAAACTGCCGCTACAGCTGCACTTTACTTTATAGGAGGGTCTGTACCCTCCGCATTTCAGTATCACCCAAACTAGGTTACCTGTCTAGCTGGGATCAACAAGAATTAAACGCCTCAGGCTTGTACATCAGCTGATTCCTGTTAGGCTGCCAAATATAGGCAGAGAAGAAAGAAAGTCAAGTCTCGTCTCGAACCTCAGGTAACTTATGTATCAAAGTGGAGCCCCTCACAGTAAAGAGGGTCCAGAATAGAAAACTGCCATTTGGATCAGCGCTTACTTTATTAGACCTCCTCCTCTATAATTTGAGTATACCCAAACTCAGTCACCAGCCCAGCTGATCAACATAATTAGCACGGCTTCACGCCCGCACATTAGCTGGATTCCAGTTAGGTCAGCCAAATAGAGAAGAAGAGAGGCCAACGAAGAAATGCAAGTCCTGTTTGAACCACAGTTAAACTTCAGTCCGCTTATGTAGCGGCGCTCTCACACAGTAAGCAGGGTCCAGAAAGAGAAACTGCTGCTTGCGAGTGGCACTTTACTTTATAGGGAGACCGCCCACCCTCCACATTTCAGTATCACCCAATCTAGTTCACTCAGCTCCAGCTGGGATCAAATGAAGAATTAGCACGGCTCTCACACTGTACGTACATCAGCAGGATTCCAGTTAGGTCAGCCAGAGAAGTAGAGAGCACAAAGAAAGAAAGGCAAGTCCCGTCCTCGAATCTCAGGTAAACTTCAGCCGCCAACGAGTGGCGTCCCTGCACAGTAAAGCAGGTCCAGAACAGAAAACTTCCGCTATGTAGCTGCACTTTACTTTATATGGAGACCTCGCCCCTCCACAATTTCAGTATTCACCAAAACTCAGCTCACCAGCTCCAGCTGAGATCAGCTGTAACTAGCACGGTATATCATGCCGTGTACTCATGCCAGATTCCAGTTAGGCTGGGGCTAAACAGCTAAGAAGAGACACAACAAACAGGCAAGTCCTGGCTCAAACTTCAGGTTAACTGTCTAGCTGTAATTAGCGGGGGTCTCACATAGAAAAGCAGGGTCCAGAATAGAAACTGTAGCTTGCAGTGTCCTTTACTTTATACAGAGATTTTCCCGCCTCCACTACTTCCAGTATCACCCAAACTCAGCTTCACCAGCTCCAGCTGATCAAACAAGAATTAGCACGGCCTCATGCCGTGCACATCAGCCGGATTCCAGTTAGGTCAGCCTGAGCTAGAGAAGTAGAGACACAAAAAAGAAGTGCAAGTCCCGCCTTGAACCTCAGGTAAACTTCAGCTGCTAACGAGCGGCGTCTCAAACAGTAAAGCAGGGTCCAGAACAAAAAACTGCTGCATGCGAGCAGCGCATTACTTTAAAGGGAGACCTCCCCACCCCCACCACAATTTCAGTATCATCCAAACTCAGCTTCACCAGCTCCAGCTGGGATCAAACAAGAATTAGCACGGCCTCTCACACTGTGCACAACAGCCGGATTCCAGTTAATTCAGCCAAATAGAGAAGTAGAGACACAACGAAAGAAAGGCAAGTCCCGTCTCAAACTTCAGGTAAACTTCAGCTGCTAATGAGTGGTGTCTCACACAGTAAAGCAGGGTCCAGAACAGAAAACTGCCGCTTGCGAGCGGCGCTTTACTTTATACGGAGATCTCCCCTCCCCCTCCACAATTTCAGTATCACCCAAACTCAGCTTCAACAGCTCCAGCTGGGATCAAACAAGAATTAGCTCGGCCTCTCACACCATGCACTTCAGCCGGATTCCAGTTAGGTCAGACAAACAGAGAAGTAGAGACACACCGAAAGTAAGGCAACTCCCGTCTCGAACCTTAGGTAATCTTCAGCCGCTAACGAGCGGCATCTCACACAGTAAAGCGGGGTCCAAAACAGAAAACTGCCGCTTGCGAGCGGCGCTTTACTTTATAGGGAGACCTCCCCACCAACTCCACAATTTCAGTATCACCCAAACTCAGCTTCACCTGCTCCAGCTGGGATCAAATAAGAATTAGCACGGCCTCTCACACCGTGCACATCAGCCGGATTCCAGTTAGTTCAGCCAAATAGAGAAGTAGAGACACAACAAAAGAAAGGCAAGTCCCATCTCGAACCTCAGGTAAACTTCAGCCGCTAACGAGTGGCATCTCACACAGTAAAGCAGGGTCAAGAACAGAAAACTGCTGCTTGCGAGCGGTGCTTTACTTTATGGGGAGACCTCCCGGCCCCCTGCACAATTTCAGTATCACCAAAACTCAGCTTCACCAGCTCCAGCTGAGATCAAACAAGAATTAGCATGGCCTATCATGATATGCACATCAGCCAGATTCCAGTTAGGTCAGCCAAATAGAGAAGTAGAGACACAACGAAAGAAAGGCAAGTCCCGTCTCAAACCTCAGGTAAACTTCAGCTGCTAACGAGCGCTTCACAGTAAAGCGGGGTCCAGAACAGAAAACTGCCGCTTTCGAGTGGCGCTTTACTTTATAGGGAGACCTCCCCACCTCCTCCACAATTTCAGTATCACCCTAACTCAGCTTCACCAGCTTCAGCTGGGAACAAACAAGAATTAGCACGGCCTCTCACGCCGTGCACATCAGCCGGATTTCAGTTAGGTCAGCCAAATAGAGAAGTAGAGACACAACGAAAGAAAGGCAAGTCCCGTCTCAAACCTCAGGTAAACTTCAGCCTCTAACGAGTGGTGTCTCACACAGTAAAGCAGGGTCCAGAACAGAAAACTGCTGCTTGCGAGCGGCACTTTACTATATAGGGAGACCTCCCGCCCCCACACATTTTCAGTATCTCCCAAACTCAGCTTCACCTGCTCCAGCTGGGATCAAACAAGAATTAGCACGGCCTCTCATGCAGTGCACATAAGCTGGATTCCAGTTAGGTCAGCCAAATAGAGAAGTAGAGACACAACGAAAGAAAGGCAAGTCCCGTCTCAAACCTCAGGTAAACTTCAGCCACTAACGAGTGGCGTTTCACACAGTAAAGCAGGGTCCAGAACAGAAAACTGCCGCTTGCGAGCGGCACTTTTCTTTATCAGGAAACCTCCCGGCCCCCTCCATAGCTTCAGTATCACCCAAACTCAGCTTCACCAGCTCCAGCTGGGATCAAACATTAATTAGCACGGCATCTCATGCCATGCACATAAGCCGGATTCCAGTTAGGTCAGCCAAATAGAGAAGTAGAGACACAACGAAAGAAAGGCAAGTCCCGTCTCGAACCTCAGGTAAACTTCAGCCACTAACGAGTGGCGTCTCACACAGTAAAGCAGGGTCAAGAACAGAAAACTGCCGCTTGCGAACGGCGTTTTACTTTAGGGAGACCTCCCGGCCCCCTCCACAATTTCAGTATCACCAAAGCTCAGCTTCACCAGCTCCAGCTGAGATCAAACAAGAATTAACACAGCCTATCCTGCCGTGCACATCAGCCGGATTCTAGTTAGGTCAGCCGAACAGAGAAGAAGAGACACAATGAAAGAAAGGCATGTCCCATCTCAAATATCAGGTAAACTTCAGCCGCTAAAGAGCGGCATCTCAAACACAGTAAAGCAGGGTCCAGAACAGAAAACTGCCACTTGTGAGCAGCGCTTTACTTTATACCGAAGATCTCCCCGCCCTTCCACAATTTCAGTATCACTCAAATTCAGCTTCACCAGCCCCAGCTGGGATCAAACAAGAATTAGCATGGCCTGCACGCCGTGCACATCAGCCAGATTCCAGTTAGGTCAGCCAAATAGAGAAGTAGAGACACAACGAAAGAAAGGCAAGTCCCGTCTCGAACCTCAGGTAAACTTCAGCCGCTAACGAGTGGCGTCTCACACAGTAAAGCAGCGTCCAGAACATAAAACTGCCGCTTGCGAGCGGCGCTTTACTTTATAGGGAAACCTCCACGCCCCCTCCACAATTTCAGTATCACCCAAACTCAGCTTCACCTGCTCCAGCTGGGATCAAACAAGAATTAGCACGGCGTCTCACACCGTGCACATCAGCCGGATTCCAGTTAGGTCAGCCAAATAGAGAACTAGAGACACAACTAAAGGAAGGCAAGTCCCATCTCGAACCTCAGGTAAACTTCAGCCACTAACAAGTGGCGTCTCACACAGTAAAGTAGGGTCCAGAACAGAAAACTGCTGCTTGCGAGCGGCGCTTTACTTTATAGGGAGACCTCCTGCCCCCTCTACAATTTCAGTATCACCCAAACTCAGCTTCACCAGCTCCAGCTTGGATCAAACAAGAATTAGCACGGCCTCTCAGGCCGTGCACATCAGCCGGATTCCAGTTAGGTCAGCCAAATAGAGAAGTAGAGACACAATGAAAGAAAGGCAAGTCCCGTCTCGAACCTCAGGTAAACTTCAGCCGCTAACGAGCAGCGTCTCACACAGTAAAGCGGGGTCCAGAACAGAAAACTGCCACTTGCGAGTGGCGCTTTACTTTATAGGGAGACCTCCCTGCCACCTCCACAATTTCGGTATCACCCAAACTCAGCTTCACCAGCTCCAGCTGGGGTCAAACAAGAATTAGCATGGCCTCTCATGCCGTGCACATCAGCCAGATTCCAGTTAGGTCAGCCAAATAGAGAAGTAGAGACACAACGAAAGAAAGGCAAGTCCCCTCTCGAACCTCAGGTAAACTTCAGCCGCTAACGAGTGGCGTCTCACACAGTAAAGCAGGGTCCAGAACAGAAAACTGCCGCTTTCGAGCTGCACTTTACTTTATAGGGAGACCTCCCAACCCCCTCCACAATTTCAGTATCACCCAAACTCAGGTTCACCTGCTCCAGCTGGGATCAAACAAGAATTAGCACGGCCTCTCACGCTGTGCACATCAGCTGGATTCCAGTTAGGTCAGCCAAATAGAGAAGCAGAGACACAATGAAAGAAAGGCAAGTCCCGTCTCGAACCTCAGGTAAACTTCAGCCACTAACGAGTGGCGTCTCACACAGTAAAGCAGGGTCCAGAAAAGAAAACTGCCATTTGCGAGCAGCGCTTTACTTTATTGGGAGACCTCCCCTCCCTCTCCATAATTTCAGTATCACCCAAACTCATCTTCACCAGCTCCAGCTGGGATCAAACAAGAATTATCATGGCCTCTCACGCCGTGCACATCAGCTGGATTCCAGTTAGGTCAGCCAAATAGAGAAGTAGAGACACAATGAAAGAAAGGCAAGTCCCGTCTCGAACCTCAGGTAAACTTCAGCCACTAACGAGCGGCGTCTCACACAGTAAAGCAGGGTCCAGAACAGAAAACTGCCGCTTGCGAGCGGAGCTTTACTTTATAGGGAGACCTCCCTGCCCCCTCCACAATTTCAGTATCACCCAAACTCAGCTTCACCAGCTCCAGCTGGGATCGATCAAGAATTAGCACGGCCTCTCACGCCGTGCACATCAGCTGGATTCCAGTTAGGTCAGACAACTAGAGAAGTAGAGACACAACGAAAGAAAGGCAAGTCCCTTCTGGAACCTCAGGTAAACTTCAGCCACTAATGAGCGGCGTCTCACACAGTAAAACAGGGTCCAGGACATAATGGTGCGTATGCATGAAGGAGCACAAACTACATGGAAATGGA
Source organism: Neoceratodus forsteri (assembly GCA_016271365.2). Classification (NCBI taxonomy): domain Eukaryota; kingdom Metazoa; phylum Chordata; order Ceratodontiformes; family Ceratodontidae; genus Neoceratodus; species Neoceratodus forsteri. Next base: position 802,875,660 of record CM057454.1, read on the forward strand.
TAGCATCTGTGGTGCACAGCAACGCAGCATGCAAGACCACAGCTCTACACATCATTCACAAAAGACACTACGCGGTGCCCAGGGGACATCTCCACACAGAACAAGTAATGCGGTACGCTCCCCACAGAGGCCGGACCTCGGCACAAGGGACCTTCCCTTGAACCCGCCATATATGGGTATGGCACAAGCACAGCATAGCAGCACAGATGTGAATACTGTGTGGGACATCCTGACATAGAGAATGGTAGATCCAGATGGTGGAGCAGAGGGAGGTCCACTGCAACAGGGACTGGAGGAACAGGCAGCCAGGTGTGGCGAGCTGTGCCATGGCCGTGGCCACATAAATGGTGGTGCAAGACCTAGAGCCCCCAATTTCACCGGCAGCCAAGTCACGGTGATGGTTACTGATTTCTGGCAGCACTAAAGCCAGCTGTGTGGGGCACAGGCCCTGACCACCACCCCCCAAGGCCAAGTCCAGACTCTGACTGGATATCCAGGCCAGTGTAAATGCTGTGAGCCTGGAGGTCCGATCCCTGACTGCCATAAGTCAAAAGTGGTGTGATCTGCACATAGCGGTTAGAAAAAGCTAGCCACAGGCATATGGGCATGCCAGGCACAGGGGGAGGCTTCCTCAGCAGTGACACACAGCTCACAACAGTTGAGTATGGTGGCCGAGACACTGACAGATGTCGCTGTCCACAGAAAGGGGGACAGAGTGTACAGCATGGCAGGTAGTAGACACCAAAACAGCAGGATACAGGTGAGGCAAGCACCATATGCTGGTTGCAAACTGTGTTGCCTTGTATCCACATACATATCCTGGGCAGCACACCCATTCGCAGTGGTGACAACACTGCCCATGTTGATGGTGGCATCGCAGCCAGCACAGTGAACCAGGAGCCAGCAGCCAGACACCTCAGGTAGGATCAGGTCCCACAGGTGCCACAGGGTGTGGGTGATGGTGGCAGTGCCCCACAATGTTGTAACATGTGACTCTCATACATACAGGTGTGGAGGTGGAGATGGAGATCCAGCTGGATGGCAACACCGATGGTGAGAGCACAGTGGAACAGCTGGACAATGGCACTGTGTCGTGGTATGATGGCCCACCAGGGGAAGGTACCCAGCAAGATGTCGGCTGGCCCCCCTGCACCAGGCCATGCAGCAGGTGTTGTGCTGCACAGTCCCCATAATACCAGTGGCACACACTCGATGCCCATGGGACGGGTACCTGTGGGGAGCCAGCCCAATCATGCCCGGATGACAGTGAGGATGAGGGGGCCTTGGAACAGCCACCAAAACTTAGTAGGGCAATGCGAGCACAGTCCTATAAGGAGGCACAGTACTGTGTGCTCAATCAGCTTGAGTGGGACAGGCTGGAGACTCAGCATGTGAACACAGTTGCTATTGTCACCCTGATGGCAGAAGCCAGAGGCAGGCACAGCTTCACTGAGTGGTGCGTCACTGCACAGGAGCAGATAATGCAGCACCTACGGGGCCCACAAGCACAGTCTGGTACAGCAGAATGCATGCCACCGGCTATGGCAGAAATGGGTACGCTGTGGTCCCCCCCCACACAGTGCATGTGGACATGGACCAGTCACCACAGCAGAGCACACCAGACACCCCACCCATGTGTGCATCACCAGACCTGTTTGGGGATATTGATACAAGGTACAAATATGGGCACCAGAGAGGAAGGTTCCAAACAGCCGGACATGCCATGAGACCCTGGCAGCCAGGGCACTACTGGTGGATATGTATCAGATGGACCGTCCACCAACCTATCACAGGGTGCACCTCAGACATGTGGTGTGGCATGGCCCCATTCCCTGAGCAGGAGTACTGGCATGAGGACCTCCACATGGCTCCAGGCCAAGCCCTATGGTACACCCATGAAGTAGCACTGCTGTGATGGATGTGCAAGCATGCAGGCAGGCACAGTGACAGGAGAGCCATGGGGCTGCACCCCACAGCAGCAGGAACAAGCCACACAGTGATGGTCCCATTGTACCAACCATGTACACCCTCAGCCCTGTACAGGCAACCACACACCATGCAGTGGCACACACCTCCTCACAACACAGTACCATGCACCACATATAACTGCCCCCCACTCCCAAACACAACTGTACAGGTCGCACCTCACTGTGCATGTACACACATCACCAAGCTATCCTGTTCTAAGCATTGGGCACACCGATAGGGGCCCCCCAATACACACTCCATTCCACAGCATGCGTTGAGGCATGGACATGTCCCCCCCCCAAGTTGTAGCGTGACCGCGCACCTAGTGCCATCATGCAGCTGCATCATGGATGTGCCATCAGGAGGCCACCCCGCCACCCTGACATGGGTGCACTCAGTGGGTAGTAGCATCATCATGCAACCGCATCACATGCCGAACACGACACACACTGCAGTTGCCCATTGTCTATGCCAGCATGGCTCTCAGAAGACTGGCCAAACTTGCATGACACGGCACATACTGTGGCACCCACTGATGCACACACATTGTCATGCAGGGTGGATATGCTCATGACAGGCATCAATATTGGAATGTCCCCTCAACCAGTTCCTGTCTGGCCACACGCCCACCCACTGACCACAGCTCATGGTGTGGTACCTCCTTGGCCACATCATCATCTGGGTCAGCAGGTGGTACATGTGGCAGGGGCATGTTGGTGTGTTTGGCTGCATTATTTAACATGGCACAAGCGGTAAACACCCTACAGGTGTAGGGATCCACAACTGGTCATTGACAAAAATTTTGCCAAATGACTAGACAGCGAAACTGGTAAGTCGACTGCTTTTAGCGGTTGGCTGCCGGTTCTAAAGAAAACAAAGTGTTTTTTTCGGGGTTCACCCTGAACCCCCACATGGGGCTAGCTTGAACCCCTACTAAGGATTATCAATGGGTCAGAGCAGAATTGGTGGGGGCAAGGCTCCCGACAGACAGTGCTGGTTTCCAGTGCAGACACTACAGTGACGTGGTGCTGTAGTGTCATTTGCTGCACCAGTGTCGCTGTCAGGGGGTATACACAGGTGTGGGATGGGGCCAGTATGATGGTCCCCCCAGTATAGTACAGGCACCAGATGCACATCTTCAGTAGCCCTATGGTCCTCTCCACAATGCCCCGTGTCCTTCTGTGGGCAGTGTTGTATGTCTCCTCTGCCAGTGTGTCCGTGGCAAGGTACAGAGACATCATGTATGACCAAAGAGGGTATCCACTGTCTCCTGCAAGGTGGGGGAAGATGTAATTAGAGCACTGTAATGCACTCACTGTGGCATGTTGCTGGTGCAACTAGCATAGTCATACTCACCCAGCAGCCAGCCATCCTGCATACAACATGGCATCGAGTCCGGATGCATCCAGTGTGTAGGAGTCATGTGTTGAGCCTCGGAACTTGGCACATACATTGGCGAAGATGCCATTCATGTCGCAGACCAACTGGCAATTGATGCTGTGGAACCCTTTCCTGTTTTGGTATGCCTCCTCATTCACTGATGGTGTTAGAATGGCTGTGAGCATGCCATCTATCGTCCCGTACACATTGGGCATGTCGTTCATTTCATAGAATGCTTGTTTGGTGGCACACATCTTATCCAATGTCGTGGAGAATGTGATGTGCTCCCCCATGTGTTTGATCAGGGCATCAGTGACCTGTGCCATGGCATGCGACACTGACAACTGGCACATTTCCACAGTGTCACCTGTCATGCATTGGAATGAGCCGCTTGCATAGTATGCAAGGGTGCACAGCACCTTTGTCTCTACCATCATTATTCAAGAACACCATGACCTTGGGGCTGTTGCATCACTGACAGTGTCACATAGCTGGGTGATGGTGGCCCATGGAAAACAGAATCGCTCTATGCAATGTGTGTCCCTCCATGTTGCGGCATTGATCCATGGATGGAACACACTGAGCCCATGACCCATACCTCCTACACCTCTCCACTTGGTCCACTATCAGGTCTGCATGCATTAGCACTCTGGGACACATCCTACACACATGTGTTCACTTCCTACAATCCTGTGCAACACACACAGCCTCACCTTTATTTGGTGCCCTGGTTGCCGTCATGCCCCTTTCAGTGGGCATATTCATGGGACACAGCGCAAAATCTTCACATGTGCAGACACCATGTGCACCATGTGTCACCATTGCTGAGCAGACCATCTTGCTGCGGTTACCTTCAGTGACATGGCAGTGAGCATGGTTGACAGATTTAGGCAATTCCCGAGGAGGCTGTGCCAAGAGTCTGAGGAAAATTACATGGACAACTGGGGTGCAGGTGTCCTGTGGCATGTTACTGGTCATTACATGGTGAGTGCAGAACATTGATCCAGGGCTGTGGGCCATGGTGGATGGTGGCAATCAGCCATGTCACTTACGTTTTGTTTTACTTGTTTCGCACAGGATCAGCAGGGCAGGCCAACATGTCTAGAGTTCATCAGGCTGGAGCAGCCAGACGGGGTAATGTGCTACATCTACACCCCACCATGATGCAGGTGACAATGGCAACTGCAGTTCCCATCATACATAAGCCTCCACCTGAAAGTTCCAGAGCTGAAGTACAAGGACACCTCAGTGGTAGGTGCACCGGGACAGGGCAAGGCACTATGCCCTTTGTCGGGTGGGTTGGGTGGGACACATCTGGACAGTGCACTAAAGTTGTTTCCCTTTGCCTTGCAGTGCTACAAGGGACCAGTGCAGTGGATGCTGCTGTATTTTGGAGGGGGGGGGCAGAGAGACGTTTTGAATGAGTACCAGGAGGACAGCAGCAGCTCCAGTGACTAGAAGCTTGGGTGCATAGTGTGTGGCTGTGTACCCTGTGGCACTGTTGTTTGACCTGGAGGAGGACTCCTATGCTAGGACTGTGGTTTGTGTCACCATTGCTGGGCACAGCTGCCTTGTGGTGGTTCCTGTTGGTATACATCCATGTGTGCTGTTTACTGTGACCTGCTGTTTGTTATTAAAGCTGTTTGGCACACCTGATGGTGTCTTTCCTGTGTCATGGGCAGCGGGTGACTTGGGGGAGCCAGGGTGGCATGTCACACACATGGCATATTCCAGAGCTTATGGCAAAAACATGGGTTTGTCAGTGCCAGTGTTGTTCAACATGTGTGGCAGTGGCACACTGCCTGCTTGCATGGTGCTCCCCTGGCACCATGACTACTATGGCCACCAGTGGTCACCTGCATGCCCATGGCTGGTTGTCTGCTGTGTGGCCCGCAGTGTGAGGCCACTGCCCAGTGCATTATCCATGCCCATGCCACATGCTGTGTGCATGCCAGTTCCACATGGGCACACACATGCGGTTTGTTGCATGTGTGGCCAGTGCCCTTCGGTGTGTTTTGTGGTGTTTCCCCTGCTGCCCACTCTGTTTCTGAGCATACACTGCCATTTCCAGCCTGCTGGCATGGGTCCAGGTAGAGTTACGGCAGCCCTCCCCCTGGCATAGCTGTAGGCACTGGCCTCCACATGCCTGCCCATCACACATGCCCTTGTGCATTTGCACAGGTTTCTCCCGCACATGACACTACGTGTCCACAACTCCGTAGATGTGTAGTGCATTGTGGCCATATAGCTTTCTATGGGTGGCCTACACAGGGTGCTATTTGCCTATCATGCATGGCTCCATCCTGGCTCCTGTGTGTCTGGTCTATGGGGCAGCCGTCTCACCCGTGCTATGCAGGTCTGCGCACCCCTCAGTGGTGGTGTGCATAGGGCCCATTTTCAGTTGTAGTTCACAGCTGTTACTCCATATAACTTTCTAAATGTACTCTTGCAATATAAAAACCTGACAAAATTATTTTGAACAGCTTACTAGATGAAGCAGGTTTTAGTATTTCAAACTGAGTAGTCTCTTGCACATGAATGCTATGCATTTCTCCTCTGGAATAGTGGCAATTCCATAATCAGCAATGCTGATTCAAGGAGGCTACCTTCCTCTTGTACTGTTCCATGCTGGCATGATCCTCCTCCACGTCAGGCAGGCATATGACACTTGCTGACATGATGCAATCATCATGTCCTGGCATGACTGTGTTGCAAATGTACATGAGAGGGTAGCACATCAAATGAAACACTGGGTGTTGGCAAGTCTCTCTGGATTGACAGATGCACCTCCTAGTGCATGCCAAGCTGTTATATCCATGCAAACATTTCATGGGCTTTCTAGGCATCAAAATTCTTGTTCTTCCAAACAGTTCCTTCATGCCCACCAAGAAAAGACCATATGCAATGCTTTCAGTTAATCTCCTTGGGTGACAGCTTTCTTTTTTCAACAGCATATTTCCTTCAGTAGGTTTTCCGATTTGCATTCCTATGTTAATGACACCATAACACATGCAGGTCACTAACAATATAGCATATCTTTATTGGCCATTACCAGGTCTGCACCATGCCCCTGCATTGTGAAGTACATGGAGGCATGGTACAGCCAAAATGGCAGCCTTGCACCCGCCCAGTACAGATCAGTGCTCCCTCCCTTCATGAAGCCCACTGGAAATATTATTTCTATATGAAACTGACCTAGTAGTCTAGTTGACCCTGTCATACCTGATTCCCATCATAATACTTATGGTAGTTGACCCTTTAGTCTAATGGACCCTCCTTCCAGTCCTGGTATTCAATTCTTCCTCAGCCCCAACCCCACTTGCCTTGCCCCCATAACTACGACCACCATGGGCCACCTCTCACCTCCATGACCTGCTACCATTAACCTCACACAAGTGATTGGTCTAGCACTCTATATAGTGATACAGTAGTACCTGCAGAATATCTTTGCAAAACTTTGAACTTATCAGTAAATGTCTCACAAGTACTGTACTGCTATAAAAAGTATTACAATTATACAGTAACTGAGGCTGACAGCAGCTAGTAGGTGAAGCAAGAGGCTTGTCTATGCAAGTTACTGTGGGGGATGGGGATTGAGCACTGAATATTGGAACTGTGAATGGGATCCATTTGACTACTAGGTCAGTTACATATAAATATTGTTATTATGACTAGGACTGGGTGAAGGGGGATTTATTAAACTACCAGTTGTCACTGTCACTATTGCATAGGAGCAGAAATGATGATGTGCCCACAGTTAGCTCCACAATCTTCCATATGGTATTTCACTTCTCCACCATTACCAATGTACTGTACCTATCCAGTTTTACTTTAAAGAAGTTTTCATTTTCATGAGTAAACTGTTCCACAGGTTCACCACCATCTAGAGGAAGAAATGCTTCCTTCTAGTGGTCCTGAACTGTGTAACCTTCAGTTGTAGCGTACGTCCTCTTGATATTGTGTTCTTGTTTTTAAATTCCATGTTTAACAGATCTATTCATTTATTGTCATTTACTATATCATAAAGTAAGAGCAAGTCTCCTCTCTTCCTTCTTACCTCCAGGGAATGCAACCTGAGTTTTTCCAGTCTCTCCTCATAAGGGTCACTCTCTATTTTCCTGATCATTTTAGTAATTTTATTTTGGACTTTTTCAGCTTCTTTAATGTTGTTTTTTTTATGTAAGTACACCAAATTTGTCCTACATGATCAAGAAGTGGTCTTACATAAGAGGTACAGAGTAGCAATAACATTTCAGCAGTGTGACTCCTAATATTTCTCCTGATGACTCCAATTACTCTGTTGGCCTTTACAACTGCTGTTGTACATTATGCTCTGAAATTCAAGTTATCAACTAGAATTATACCTAGGAATCTTTCTTGCTTTACATTCTTTGATATGGCATTACTTAGTACATACTTGTTCAGGGGGTTGTTTCTACCATATGTATGAGTTTAGTTACATATGAATATAATTATAATACATACTCAGCCCTTGTTCAGCATGGATTTTCATCCTTGCTGAAATGTTGTCGTAAACACAATTCAAAGGTCATTGAATGTCACTGTACCCTTCTGTGGTAGAACAACATATCAGCTGATTGGAAATCCATGGGCCACCAGGGCTGTGAACTGCAAGTGCACGATGTTTAAAAAAAGCAATCTGCCAAGCTGTGATGTGCTGGAAAAGAAGACTGGATACAAAATGACCACAGAACCAACAAAAAATACAATGATACATCCTGTGTCAACAACCTTTTTATTCCTTTTTTTTTGTTGTCTGTTCTATAAAATGACTGTCAAAAAAACATTTCAGTGTGAGTCTCTGGATGGCTCCACTTTCACTTTTGCCACTCATTCCAGGGCCGTAAGTCTTAAAAAATGAAATAAAAAAGCACACTATATAAAATACTGGCTGGCAAACACTATGCCCAACCCAGCCTGTGCTGCCACCAATGGGTACTGATTACCTTGACTCTCTCAAGGTTCGCTCTCAAGGTCTGATGTTATCAGAACTGGTATCCAGTGAGGACAGTGACTGAATATGAGTGACCATCAAAATGGTGACTCATAAACAACACTATCCTCATAGGCTACCCTACAAGTATAGCGACTCTATGTGAAGACGACCGTAGGGGAGGGTGGCCAGAAGGGGAGAATAATGAGGGGAAGCGGAGGGATAGGGAAGAAGGTTTTTGAGGGGGTAATGTGCCTGCTGCAGCCAAGTTAGCTTTGTGGTGTGGTGGTGAGAGTGTCTAGCTCTAGCGCAGCAGGTACTGGGTTCTTGGCTGGGGACTGGAGGAAAAATATTTCTGCTGGTTGCCAGTACCATTTTTTTCCCCAGTCAGTAGTGTTGCCCCTTCCCTGACATGCACCCCCTTGGAGTTAATAATATTTAAGCAGGGGAGTGTTGCCCCCTCCCTGACATGCACCTCCTTGGAGTTAGTAATATTTAAGCAGGGGAGTGCGGGGGACAAAGTGCCCCCCACATAGACACTTAGTCTAGTTGCTGGATGTTTGGTCGCCAGCATGTATATATTGCCAATTTGCTTTTCAGTGATATACACTCTCCATAATAGTGATCACTGTTTTGTGATTGCTATTATGACATGGAAACTTCAGAACCCCTCTCTGGCAGCACAGGCTGGTTGAGAATAATTGCCCATCCACTATTCTCTATATTATGATGGGGAATGAGTGAGGAATGGTCCACTAGATTATCAGGGCAGTTTCATATGGATATAATTATTATTATGATGGGGTTCGGGTGAGCAAGTGGGGCCACTAGACTATCATATCAATTAAGTAGGTATATACTGCTTTTATTACAGTGGAGACTGGATGTGGGAAGAGGGTCACTGGAGTAACTGTAAGGTTAAAATAAATACTATTATTCCGACAGAGATTGGGCAGGAGGGAACACTAACTCTGTCTTTTTGTTTGTTTTACACATGGAATCACAGATGTGGGGGGATGCTCTACTGTGTGTGTTTGTAAAGGTACAGTAGCATATTGAAGTATTAAACAATGCTGAGCAAATAGCCTTTTAGCATTTCCAAAAGCCCATTGAATATATCACTGTGCATGCTCTACATGTTAATTTGCAGAGGAGTATGATATCTGTTAGTAGAAATGTGCTAATAGACTACTGTTGCACTAAGTGTGTATCTGAATATAGCATCAGCCATACTAAGACTGACAGCCATGCTATTCACACTTAGCACAGTGCTAATCTTGCTAACATTTTGCTGTTTGAATTTTGGCCCTGTATCTTTGAATCAAAAATATATTACTCAGTTGAGTATGTATTGTGCCTGCCCACTGACCAAGAGGTATACAACCATGAAGTGTGGGGCTGTAGGAAGAGTGTCTTTCTGGCTGCTAACGAGGTATGCTACATGTTGCAACTTTTTGCAGTTTGTACAGTAAAATATTTTTGCTACTGTACAAGGACATCTTGTCAGTGTTACTTGTTTCAGAGTACACCTCACTTTATGGTGTTTCAGTGCTGGATCTGGTACTAGCCCCTCCTTTGAGTGCACATGACTACTGTACTGCTTCATGCTGTTTGCTAGTGGTTAGTTATGTTAGTGATAATTAGACACTTATTAACCAACAAAATTGATGGTACAGCAGCACAGTTCATTAGCTGACATGTGAATATTGAGTTTCCTGTGCCCCATTACATCAACATCTTAAATGAATGTTCCTTTTCACTATGCAGTGCCTTCTGAGATTTTTCTTCTAGTGACAGTGTACATAGACCCCTACTGATAGCTGGGCCCATACTATACCTGTGGCTTCTTGCCTTGGAATCCCCTTAATTCTATCACTTATCCCTCTCAGGCTACTGGTTTATGAATCTCCTACCCAGAGTTCTTGATGACATAGGTTATACACATAAGGCATATGGTCCATTACATTCCACCTTTTCCCCAGCTCCTCAGGCAATCTTTGTTGTAAAATCACAAGCAACAAATGTGGTACTATTGGCAGAGCAAAATACACTTTACTGGTGAACCTCTACTCCCCCAGGTGGTATCCCAAATTTAGGAGCCATGTAAATGATCTTACCTCCCTAGAGACCAAGTGTACGAGAAGACCCTTGCCCTCAGAAAAATCTCTTTTTCCTCCTTTACATGGTGTGGTACCTTTATGGAGCCCTTTTTCTATTCTCTCTCAATGTATGGAATGAGGATAAGAAAGACTCATATGAGGACCCATAAGCTCATATAAGGGCATTGTCTCAATGGTGGTTGTAGGATTACTGACAAGTATTCTTTAGTGGCCCTTTTCCAAGGTCTCATGCATTGTGCCTACCCTTAAGGTAAACTCCCATTATCTCTCTCTCTCTCCATCCACTTTCTATGTAAACTGTCTTTCTCCTTCTCAATCTTTGGCCCACAAGTTGGCTCTTCCACTTCATAGTGCAACCCCATCACATGACATGGTAACCTTTACTCCCAGAATGTACATATTTGCTAGCACTATGTGCTGTCAATAAAAAACCACTTTTGGGAAAGGTGTTACATACTCCCCCACCTGAAATGCTTGTTGTCCTTTGCTAGTGGCCATGAATGGGGCATGAGAGCTAACCCATGGGCATAGTATGGTCATACCTCCCCATCCACGCCAACATAGATGGTAACCCAGACCTCAAGCATCTGATGGACTAACCTCATAAAGTAGTCCTAGAAAATGGAATCCAGAACCCCCTTGGCAAGGGCCTCATGTCTTAAGTAACACATACAAAATGAGGCAATGATGCAAGTTAAGACAGGGATCCTCTAGGTTGTTTATATGCTACCTATCAAGACCTAGCACACAATAGTCTCTGAGCAGTGGTAACTCAGCCCCCAAGCACATTTTACCTATTTCTCCTGAAAACAAAACCACAAACATGCACATGCATTTAAAATGTGGCACTACCATAACTGAAACAGTGCTAGCCTACCCTGTGGCCAATTGTACATTACTTGCTTTCTGAAACCACAATATACATGTCAGACAAACACCATTTCTGAAGCAGTGGTAGCCTACCACATAGGTTGCTGTTCTGATCTTCTGCCAGTACAGAAACAATAAATGTTATACAGGCATAAAATTTAAACAGCATTGGCCTACTATGTGGATTGCTGCACATGCTATTCTGCTAGCAACAATAAGCATGTCAGATAGGCAAAAGGTTTTAAAACAGCGGCAGCCTTCCCCGCAGGCTGCTGTAACTTATCCTGTCAGCAACAATAAACATGTCAGATGGACATCATTTTAAAAAACAGTAGTTGTCTACCATATGATTTGCTGTTTGTGCTGTTGTGCCAGCAACAATAAACATGTCAGATGGACATAATTGCTGGAAACAGAGGTAGCCTTCCATGTGGGCTCCTGTACCTGCTATTCTGCTAGCAGCAATAAAATTGCTTGACTTTCTTCTTCTGTTGCTTGAGGCCTTACCTAAACAGCTTATTGAGTGCATACTGCTCTTTGGGTCAAGGTGAAAAAACTCCAAATGGAAGAGGATGTTGTTTTTGTGCTTGCACCCTGTATTGCAAATTCTGAATCACCATCCAGCCTGTCTTTGTTAAATTCTATGTTCTCCTCTTCAGTGTTCTGACTAGATGATTAAGTATTAGGCTCGCCCTCAGAAGAGGAGGCAGGCATTTTCTCTGATGAACTTTCCTCTGCATTTTTGGCCTGATATCCCACTACAGCAGGTACCTCTGAGTCCACATCATCAGAATCCTCATTAATCATTGCCTCTGTTTCACATATATACTCACTACCATTGATTTCCACATGGTCTAAAGCTGAAGAACTCCCAGTGGCATGAGAAATGGTAGAATCTTAACAAAGTGGCATATCGCGTGCCTGTGTGCTTATTTTCCCTTCCTCCAAGTGTAGTGTTTGCAACTGATTTTGTGTTTTTTAATAACTGACATTTGCCAGATCTACAATTCCTTTCTAATGGTTCATCAACCAGCCTTTGCTTGGCCTGCATTTTCTTGACTGGGTAACACCTGCATCAGCAGGTAAACATAAGGAGATCTCTGACAATAATGACTCGGAGGATATTTAAGCTGTAGTACCGGAAATAGGATACAACTCCTGCAAAGGAAGAAACACTTTCATGGTCATGTTTTTTTTTCCCCTTCTGAATTGCTGTCTTTTTCTTTTTCTTGATGGTGCAATCTTGTTTCACAGACCCACTTCACTCCATCAAGATATCACTTAATACTTTTTAAAATTCAAATAGTGGTTGCTGGTCAATGAAGCCAAATCTTTTCCAAGAAAACCTCCAAACTTTCTTGGTCACCTTGAGGAAATACAGTAGCTGGCAAGACTGAGTGCACATCTGAAGATGAGGTAATAGCTACCTAGCAAAATCGTGCCTGCAAGCTGGGGCTACTCAACTGCAAAGGGCTGTACCTCCCCCTTAAAAGGCTTTACACATGACAAGCCTATGCCAAGTCTAGCATAATTCTCTTATTGGTTACTGTATGAAAAAGAATAAGAACTTCCTCGTTGCACACAGGCAACTGTCTACTGAGATTATTGTACAAGCTAAGGGTTACTTGACTGCCTGAATTTTCGATTTTCTACCTGTCCACAAAGCAAAAGTTTCCAAGTTCCAGTATGCAGGATATGGATTTTTTCATGAATCTTGTGAGTACTTACTTTCATAGATACTTTGTAATCCTCCAATCAACTGTCTGCTGACCTGGTTATCTCTATCTTTCAGAGTTTCATGTTTCTTTCTCCTGTTCTCTGATTCCATCTGATTCCACCATTTTTTTTTTTGAAATTCTCATTTTTATTTAGTTTCAAAAAACAATAACAGTAACATCAGACTATCAGACAACAGGAATGATACAAAACTGTAACAATGACCAAGAATAGATCATGACATGGTAAACATGGGATAAACAAACCCCCCCCTCATCCCCTCCACCCCCCCAAGAAGGTGTCACCACTGAGAAGGACAAGGGAAACCTAGAAGGTGTATAGGTGAGGGAACGGGAAACGTTCAAACCTGAGAGAGAGAATTAGAATTCAATCTGGCCTACAAGTCCAGAGGAAAAAAAAAAAAGCGGCATCGTTGACAGTTGATTCATGAATGAATAAAGGGTGCATCAGGGGGATCATAGAGGAAGGGTCCTCAGGCATCAAATAACGCCAGTAAGCCTAACTCTACCAATCAGTGTAAGTATAGGGCATAGAGTTTACCCACTTTTTCTGGAAGGATGAGGAGAGAGTCAGGAGCTGGCGATCAACTTCTCAACTTTGAAACACAAAGACATTTCTTCAAGCCAGTCCATGTCGAGAGTTCTAGATTGTCTGACCAGTGGCGAAAGCACTATTTTCTTAACCGCCATAGAGATGAGAGCAATATGATATCTCCTCTCTCTGAGGGAAATGCCAGAATAAATGCCCAGAATACAGATCTCTAATGTAAATAAATCTTGCAGGCCTAAAATGGGGTCTAAGTTGTCCCGAATAGCCTTCCAAAGTGGGGCTACTTTGGAACAATACCAGAAAATATGAGGGGTACTACCCAGGTCCTCACCGCATCTGAGACAGTTAGGGGAGCTGGAATGAGCGAATTTTGATTTTTAACAGGCGTAATATACATGTTATTGACTATAAAATATTGAATGCTTCATTCTTATCCAGAGTATTATATTTGTGCAAATCCTGCAAACCTGGTTCCATGTAAAAGAGGGGTCTGTGGGGAGTGGAGTCCAAGATTTGGAACCAGCCAAGGGGTCGGGGAAATTGACCTTCATAAGATGTAGATATAATTTAGATACCCCATGAGGTCTGGCCGCATAATCCTTAACCACCCTGAGAAGGGGCTTGACAACCAAGACAGACACAGTGTTGCCAAATTCCTTATTGACAAGGTGTTTCAACTGGTATAGCTTAAAAATCAAATCGGGGGGATCCTTAAGACTAGAAGGAGGTCATCTATTAACCCAGGGCCCCCTTGCACGTACAAATCTTCCACTGAAAGTCCCTGAATTTGGGGCAGCCACTTCGGAGGTAACAATTTAGTACCTATTTTAATATTAGGATTGGAAAGCAGCGGTTGCCCAGGATCCTTTGCTTGTCGGATTTTGGCAGTTGTATAAAATTGGTTCAGCACCCTCACAGAAATGCCCACTGCCGAGTCCTGAAGACATTGGGTAGAGATGAAAATGGCAGTAAAACAGGCTAGAAGGGTCTATGTTGCATTGCTTAAGACGGTCTAAATCAAAACTTAACCATAGAGGTGAGGATTCCACCTCCTACTCCCAGCCACTTACCAGCTTTAACTAGATGGCTAGCCCAGTAGTAATATTCGAGTTAGAGACGGAGGCCTCCCATATCTTTAGGTAGGCAAAGATTATGGAAGGCTCGTCTGGGAGATTTGTAATTCCAGATGAAACGTGTCAGGATTGAGTGGACTCTCTTAAAGAAGGTTTTGGGTAGCTAAATATCCAAGAGACTCAGGGGATAAAACAAACGAGGCAATATATTCATTTTGATTATACTGATTCGGGCCCCTACTGATAGTGGAAGCTTGTCCCATCTTTGCAGATCGGAGTGAATTTTGTCCATTAGATCATCTAGGTTTAATTTCCTGATCAGGTTTGGATCACGGGCCAAATAAATACCTAGATATTTGAGATGAGATGATGTCCATTTCATACCAAAGTGAGACATACTAGATTGAGAGGTGTGGACATTAAGAGGGAAAATTTCTGACTTGGCCAGATTAAGTTTATAGTTGGATACAGCACTAAATTGCTCTATTATATTTAGGGCTACTCGTATAGAATTTGCCGGGTAAGCCAGCTGTAATAGAATATCATCTGCAAAGACAGATATTGTGGAGGTTTGTCGAGAAATTGCACAGCCTTGGACCCCGGGAGCAGCCTTAAGATTGAGCAACAGGGGCTCTAGGTAAAGGTTGAAAAGATAAGGCGAGAGAGGGCAGCCCTGACGTGTGCCAGAAAAAATCCGAATACGGGATGAGAAAACTCCATTACAGTAAATTTTAGCCGAGGGATCTTTGTACAAAACCTTTATCCACTGGACGAATTTCTCCGGGAACCCAAATCTGGCCAAAGCACTCCATAAGAAATCCCAATTGACACGGTCAAATGCCTTCTCAGCATCTAAAGCCACCAGTGCCATGGGAACCTGAGAGGCCTGGGCCGCATGGAAAACATAGGAAAGAACTCTCATATGGTCCGCAGCTGACTTACCCTGCACAAAACCTACCTGTTCTCTGCTCAAAAGTGATTGCCAAACCTGTTTAATGCGCAAGGCCAGAATTTTAGACAAGATTTTGATTTCACAATTGAGCAGTGAAATGGGTCTGTAGTTAGTCGGATCCAGAGAGGGTTTCTCCGTTTTGGGAATCAGAATTATGATGGCTTCTAACAGGGTTGGGTCCATTGGGCCCGAGGCGAGAAGGTAGTTATAAAAATCCAGAAGTGTCGGAGCCAATTCCTTGTAAAGGCCTTGTAAAATTGGAGGTAAGCCATCTGGGCGGGGCTTTATCTGAGGAAGATTGTGAATGACATCCTCAATCTCTTTCAGGGATAGAGGAGCAGAAAGGAAAGATGCTTGGTCAATGGAGAGGCAAGGTGGGAAATTGGGTTAAAGAAGGCCTCAATAGTGGGAGGGAGGGAGGGACTGAGATAGCCCCATAAAGATTTTGGTAAAATAGTCTAAAAACCTCGACAATGTCTCTGGGCTCTGTCTTGATGGAGCCGTCCTGTGCCACTATAGCTGGAACCAACCTTGAGTTTTCTACTTCCTTGAGTTTTAGGGCCAAAAGCCTACTTGGCTTCTCCCCTTGATCTAAGTATTTGGCTTTGGATTTCAGTAATGCGAATTCAGTTTTTTCCCCGACTAGCCCTTCATATTCATTTTTAAGTTTCTGTAGGTGTTCCAAACTCGTTAGGGACCTAGAGGAAGCAAGGGAGTCTTCTGCCGCCTTAATCTGACAAGCTAAGAGAAGAAACCTTTGAGTCCTGAGTTTCTTCCTCCTAGCGGAGATTTTAATGAGCTCCCCCCTCAAAAAGCATTTTAAAGAGCACCATAGGATGTCAACCCTGGCCACTGATCCCTGGTTAATGTCCAGGTATTCTTTGATTAGGGACTTAATCTGAGCGTGGGAGTGCTCATCCTTCAAAACCTGAGTATTTAGCTTCCATATTGTGTCACGCTGCACCAAAGAGGAGGGGTTGAGTCGAAGCCATATTAAAGCATGGTCAGAAATTACAATAGGCTCAATGCCTACTTGGGTAATGTTTGCCATAAGGGAGGTGCTTACCAAAAAATAATTCAACCTGGACCAGGAGTTATGAAGTGGGAAAAAGGTATAACTCCTATTAAAAGGATACAGAGTCCTCCAAGGATCCACCAGTCCTAGCATTCTACCTAGGTCTCGCAACGCTAGTTGCGCTGAAGATGGGGGCTTCAACGGCCTATAGGTTTTATCTAGCTCTTGTGATGGGGCAATATTCCAATCCCCTCCCAGAATAAGGGGTGTTGGCAAATACCCACCTAATTTATCTATTAAATGCATTAAAAAACCAGCGTCTCCTCCCACCGGACCATAGACTGAGCCGAGAATTATAGCGGAGCTAGAGAGGGAGCCCTGCACAAAAATATATCTGCCCTCGGGATCTTGGGTAACTTTGTCCGGAATAAAAGGTATATTTTTCTCAATCATGATTGCCACCCCCTTAGCTTCGGAGGACACACCAGCAACAAAGACTTTAGAGAATCCTTTAACCTTTAACATTCTAATATCCGCCACTGTTATATGTGTCTCCTGTAAGACAAGATATCGACCCCCAACAGGGAACAGTTAAGCAGTATACGGGATCTTTTATTAGTCTCCCTGATGCCCCTTACATTCCAGCTGGCTAATTTAACATAATTCAAAGCCATCTTCAAGAGACAGTAATATAGTAAGGCTGAGCTGTTTGGAAATCCCCCAACTAGAGCCCATCAGTGGTGACACCCTCTCATACCCCTCCCCCCACCACCCCTAATCAGCCGCCACTGTAACAAAAACAAAAAACAGTTTTCCGCAGAACAACATAGAAACACCACTCCGTTGCAAACAGAAATGATGAAGACGACTACTGGCGGCTATCCCCTCCCATAACAATACCCTTCCACAACCCCCCAGATACAACAGATGCTTACAACAGTTAACATTGACCTCCATATTAACCAACCCAATTCCATAGAACCAGACCAACAAAAGGAAAGGAATTAACAATCCACTCACCCCCACCCCATGGGTACCGCGAAAGATCCCGAGCATCAAATTGAATATAATACATAACATCCACCTAGACCAAAACATGAAGTAATCGTGCTCTGGTGCGAGAAAAAAACAATTAAATGAGCCACTACAGGTACCCACCAAATCCCGATCAGATCGCAAGGCAGGGCTCTGAGGCAACTAATCCACTCGAGCTCCCTGCACCCCCCCTTTCGGCGAGCCAAAGAAGTAAACATTACAGTACCTGGGAGCCGCATGCCCATCACTGAGGGGAAGAAAGAAGGTCCCTGGGAGAAATCCCAGCAAGGAAAGGTTCACATCCCATCTCCAAAGCTGCTCAGGGCCCATCCGGAAATGCAGGAGGAAGGAGACATAGGGGAAGCTCCGCTGATGGACCAAACGGTCCGGCCACGAAAGGCGTCCCCCAGAAACAATACCCCTGCTCAGCAGTACCCAATATGCAGCTGAGAGGACCAGGCGCATCGACGATCGAACGCAGGACGGAAAGGCCTAGCGGCCTACTATCCCCTGAGGCCTATTCCAGCATGGATCCCCGGACTGAAGACCTCTCTGGAGAGAAACAACCAGGTACTCAACTAAGCTTAAAAAGTACGAGGGAAGCACACTAGCGGGGACCGATTAAGGGACACCAATTAAACAGGCTAACTAACTTTAAGTATAGGTTGAACTTTAACAGAGGGCCTATTGAAAGAAAGGCCCGGCTACCCCGAGTGCAAGGAAAATCATTTAAATAAGTCTGGCAACAGGTTCTTAAGGCCAGTTAGTGCCTCCTCCGGCTTCTCATAAGCGCGCCAGGTGCCTTCCACTTGAACCAGCAGCTTAGCAGGGTATACCATCCTGAAGGGTCTCCCGGCCGCAATGAGCTTCTTAACGACTTGATGGAAGGCAGCTCTTCTCTGTCGGACCTCGTAGGGAAGATCCTGGGTGATTCTGAGTCTGCTGTTACCCCAGAGAACAGAGTCCAGTTGTTTTACCTTCTCGAGGATGTGTTGGCGCTCCAGGTAACTTAAGAGTCTCACAATGATGGGCCTGGGGGGGGCACCCGGAGGCGGCTTGGGTTTAAGAGATCGGTGGGCCCTCTCGATGTGATATTTTTGGTGAATAGGTGAAGGGTCCACGATTTTGTTAAAGAGCTGCTGGACAAAGTGTAAGGTGTCACCTCCCTCCTCAGACTCCGGGAGGCCTAGGATGAGCACATTATTCCGCCGGCTCCTCCCCTCCAGGTCTTCTGTTTTAGCCTGGAGTTTCTGGATCTGCTGTCTCAGTTTGACGATCTCAGGATCCATTCTATGTTCCCATTGCTCAATTGAAGCGATCCTGGCCTCTGAATCGCTGACTCTGCTCGAGAGATCAGCAAAGTCCATCCTTAGCAACCTGATCTCTTTTGAGATTTCCTGGAGGGTTTCTTTGAAAGGGGACAGCTCTTCTAGGAAGCGCTCTTCAGTTAGTACAGTGCCCTGTGTAGAGGTTGCTGCCCCACCGGAATGCTGTTTATATGTGGAACTGGAGGTGGCACTTGTATTTCTTGCCTTTTTTGAGGCCTTCTCTGGTGAGGTTGGGGGAGTGTGCTTGACTCCCGCGGCCTTCATTTCTGTATCAGCCATCGCGATTTTAAATTAGAAGCTGTCGGGTCGCCGATCGCGATCCTCAGGGGGCCCTGCCGTGTTAGGAAGTCTTCTTAGCTCGCCTCAAGGTAAGTAGCATGGATTTGGAGACGAAAGAAAACTATTTTAGGAGGAGAAGAGTGGGAGCTCCACAACAAGCTGCTAATCAGCACCACTGCATCACGTGACTCCCCTGATTCCACCATGTCAATCTGTTCTGGGGTTCAGAGCCACTGCCAGACTCTCAGTCCTCTATGGCTCTGCATGTTAAAAACAACAAGAATGGCCAGCGCATCTGAAGAGCAGGAAATATGTCCCTTTAAAGCTAGGTAATACAGGCAACAATGGCATATCTTTGTTAAATACAGTCAGGTGAAAAAATACTCAACAGAGCAGTCCTCTTCACCAACTCAGCAACTGGAAGACATCATCCAACCTGTCTGTAATGTGTTTGCTTGTTTATTTTTTATACTGAATAGCCTGTGAGCAAAAATTCCTTTTCACTGGCATCCAGTTACAATAAACATAGCAGTACAATTACAGAATTACATAAAAAGAAACATAAACATAACACAACATATAAAAAAATGTCAATTAAAACATTTACATTCAGCTGGCCCAGTGGCACTGGAGGGTGAGGTGCTGGTTGCTACACCTCATGCCACGTGAGTGACCAGGATTCTGGAATGTGCCCAGACCACCAGGGGTCAGCAGGGGTTGAGAGAGGACTGAGCATCTGAAGGACTGCTCTACTCTTTTGGGGGCGGGACGCTTTGTTGTCGCACTCGTTGACTGCTCTGTGGCAGTGGCTGGAGGGCAGTATGGACTGGGAGGCATGTACCAAAGTCCTTACATCAGTAAGGAGGGGGATGTGAGAAAATGTGGCATGGGAGCTGGCAGGCTCCAGAATGACACATGACATCCTAGGGGCTGCCCCTGGCATCTGGATTATGCTCTGGGGGGAGGAGATAGCTGGCACTCTCCTCCCTGGCCCCACCATAGGGGGTAAGCCAAGGGGGAATATACGAGGGCCAGTGTGAGCGGGGACACTTAGTCCAGAGGACAAGTCCCTCTGAGGGAGGGCTGTAGCAGCCTGCGGGGCTCCGTGAGTATAAAAATATAATAGAAAAAATGGTTACATTCAGACTTTGAGAGTAAATAATTCTTCAAACAAATCTTAAAGGTAGAACTACTTGAACAACTACAAAAGAAATTAGTAAAGTATTATAAAGTTTGATTGTTTTAAACTGTATAGAATTTTGAGCCATGACAGTATGAAATAGAGGAACCTTAAAAGAAAATCTGCTTTGAGAGCTGGTGGAAACAATATTATTCAATTTAAGAAACAAATTAACAACAGAGTCTGTAAAATGGGGTGTAATGTTCACTGGAGGTGAAATGGGAGAGAGAGTTCTACAACCAGAGAGCTGCCATCACAAAGGCTTTGTCACCAGAAGACTTTAGGTGGCCCATGGGACCTCAAAAACTATCCCCAGTGAATTACAGAGGGTATTCTGAAGTATAGGGTGCAGGAGGTCTTTAATCTGATCCCTGACTGTAACCAATCATATATATTGTGATAAAGCAGGTGTGCCTCCAGCAGCAACACAACCACTTGCTCAGTAAACTTCACAAAAAATGAAATGTTTGAGAAGGGTCTGTAATTATCCAGGACCTCTGGATTCATAGATGAACCACACAGCTATCTTCAATGAATCTGAAGAGAACCCTCACCTAAGACGTGCTTGAAAATCATAAACCTCAGCCTCCTTGCAGTCCACCTAGAAGGCAACTGACTGAGATAGCAAGAACATTTCTCTAAGAAAATTTCTAACCTGTGGGTAATCAGAAAGATACTTTATTAGAAGCATAAGGTCTGCAGGGTAAATTGGGACCTTTAGTTAGGGTTAAAACAAAAACACAGTAGTTAGTGTGCTAGTCTGAGCTGGGTGAAGGGAGCTGATAAACATCCTTGCAGTTAGCTGGCTCAAGACAATAGCTGTGAATTGGGGAGTGTGACTTAGGCAGAAGTGAAGCAGTTGTTTACATTTAGACTTTCCTAGCCTGCTTACAAGAGCACTATAAAAGGACTCCCTCCTAATATGTCCAGCATGTCATGTCCCATGAGTGAGTATAACAGCAATGGAGTAGAACAGGTGTAAGACTGGTATCTTAGGTGTTGGTAGGCATCAGCAGGAGGAAATGGAGAAACGGGGGACACTGCCAATTGACTAAGGTAAAGCACCTGTTCACTCCTGTTCTTGCATTCACTGCTTGGAAGAGTAGAATGTAAAGGGTAGAACTAAATTGGGAATATGACCAACATTCTACCTAGTGTAACAGTATAAGGGAAAGTGCACCAGGTACAGGGGAACTCAAACAGCAACACACGAAAAGGGGAAGCTAGGAACACTGTATTAGGGGTAAGGGTACATATGTATTTCCAGGTAACAAAGGGAGTACAGAAGCTTAGAATCCTAGCAATGGTGCAGTGCAGTGGCTGTTGGGTGGCAGTTTTAAGAGAGACCTTCTGGAGACTGTGCTGGTGCCCCATCTATATGCACCTCCTTGGGTTGAGGTAGGAGGTTGCTAGACTCCAGGCTGAGTTGGCTAGGATTTGGAGAACCTCTTCATTCACCCAGGACCCAAAGTCTGACACCATGATCCACAGGATGCCAGGAAGCAGGAATGGTGGGACAATCGTAGAGTCTGGAAGAGTGGCAGTGGTGGGTCAGAGGCACATTCCTTAACAAATACCACTACAAAAATCCTATGCAGCTCTGTCAAGGTGGGACTGCCAGGAGGAGGCACACATTGTAGTGGCCAGGGAGAATGTGGGGGATCTCCAGAAGAGAGATCCAAGGAGAAGGAAAAGAACCTCAGAGGAGGAGGAAGCAACTTCTGGTGAGGGGCTCAATTCTGAGAGGGATAGACTTGGGAATAAGAAAGGAGGGGAAGAAAGGTTTGCTACCTATGCAGTGCCATGGCCCAGAGAGATGGGAAATGGATTCAGAGAACCATTAGGGCAGCAAGATGGGAGGCAGACCTAGATGTCACTGTGCACCTGAGGACTAATAATCTGACTAGGGAATGGGGGCTGGGATAGTGCAGGGGGAGTTTAAGGAGCTGGGAGGGATCTTAGACATGTAGCACACTCAGTGGCTTTCATTTCACAGGGGGAGTGAAGCATTTTCACACCAAGATCTTCAACTCATGGTTGAGAGAATGGTAGTGAGAGAAGGGGTTCAGCTACCTTGGGGACTGGGGAGCCACCTCAAGAGATAATGGCCTTTATAGGGGTGATGGCCTCCATCCATCCAGGAGGGGAACTGTAGTTCTCAGTGGGTGGTTTAGATGTTACTTTGATAAACATTTTAAACAGCTAAATGGGGTGGTAGAAGAAATCAGGGAGGCAATAACTGCCCCTCCCCCCCAGGCTGAAGTAGAAAGTAGGACGAACCCAAGGGGAGTGGAATCTTCCTGGCTGGAAATTAATAAGGGTTGCAGGGTGCTAGACATGAAGGTGGATGAGAATGGAAGAATTAAAAAAGAGGAGGTAAGGAAAGAGGGCAAAATGGAAAGAAAGTGGAAAACAAACAGAGTGGTAACAAAATCTGGAAGGCCATGTGTGCGAATGCTAGAAGTCCAGAAAATAAGATTTTGGACCTAGAGTACATAATGACAGAGGCTGACCTGGATATTGTGGCCATTACCAAGACATGCTGCACTGAAAACCATGACTAGAACATACCCATACCAAGCTATAGTCTGTTCAGGAGGGTCAGGGTGGGAAAGAATGGAGGGGGTGTGGTGCTTTATGTTAAGGAAGGCATGAAAGCAATGGAGGTACTGTACAGGGAATACAGGGGGATCAGAGATAATGTGGGTCATCCTAGAGTTGGAGGATGGAGCCTCTATTCACACTAGCATGTTCTACAGACCTCTGGCACAGTGGAGAGGAGTTAGATGAAGTACTGTAGAAGCTATTGGCAAGATGGCAAAAAAGGGGGAGGTGTTGCAAGTGGGGTACTTCAGTCTGCCAGATGTAGATTGGAACCTCATAGCTGTGGCTTCATCTAGAAACAGGGCCATCCTGGACTCCCTGCAGGGTGCATTCCTCAGGCAAGTAGTCAGTAAACCCACTTGTGAGGGGGCAGTACTGGACTTGGCATTCTCTAACAGGGACAATGTTTCAGACTTCAAGGTAAGAGGCCACCTGGAGAACAGCAATAACCATACAGAGTGATTCAGTATAAGGATGGCTGTGAGCTTGAACCAGACAATGGCAATGGTCCTGGACTATAGGAGGGCATAAAGATTTCATAAAGAGGGACTAATGCCTCAGGGATTACCAGGTGGGGAGATGACATGGGTGGGGTGGAGAAACAGTGAGTGAAGCTATAAAGGGCCATAGGGAAGGCAACAAAACCACTTTATTGAGCAAGTAAGCAAAAATAAGAGGAAAAAGAAACCACTTTGGTTCTCGAAAGAGGTGGTGGAAAAGGCAAAGACTAAATGGGTATCATTCAGAAAGCATAAGGAGACACAGAGGGAGGAGGATAGGGAGATGCATCAGAGGAAACAGAAACAGGCGGGGAGAACAGTAAGGAGCAAGGAGGTGCAAACTGAAGAGAGAATAACCTAGGTGGTGAAGAACGGGGACAAGACATCTTTTGGTATGTAAGCAAAACAAGGAACAGCAGGAGTTGGACCACAAATGTAAAAAGGAAAGGGGGACTGCAGAGTGGGACCAGGAAATGGCAGACATCTTCAACAAATACTTTTGTTCAGTGTTGATAAAGGACATAGAAGGTGAGGGGCCACAAAAAGTAACAAGAGTATTGGAGGGAGGGATGTGGACACTACCCATTTTCAGTGGAGTATGGCACATAATTTTGAATCAACTGCTGTATCAATCATGTGATATATGTGGGGTGGTGCACCTGTTGCAAGCTTTACGTGGGAGTAACAATCAGGAGTGTCAAAGAGAGAATTCAAGAGCATGCCCGAGCTGTCATAAAGGGGAATACACATACTGTAATGCTTTTGGGTGACCATTTCATAGCATGCATTGGATGCACCACCTCTGCCTTTTCATTTAGGTTATTAGATTACATGCCTGCAAATGAGAGAGGGGTGACAGGGTGAAAATGCTATTAAAAATACCTGAAAGGATGTATCTTCTAAATGCCATAAACCCTGCAGGATTGAATACTGAGCTACATTTCAAACATTTTTTATAACTGGCCTTGAATTTACAGCCATAGTTAGTGATGATGACTGATTGCACCTATTCTCTGATAAACATATATTTGTAGTAGAAGTTGAAACCTGGACATCATGATATGTTTGTTTGTAAGTATGTAAAATACTAAAAATATTTTTTTTTTTATTTTGCTTTAATTTTTTTTTACATATGATTGAGGTTATGGTGGTGGGGTTTTGGGATAGCAAGGAAAAGTTCTTTCTATATTTCATTGGTGTATCTTAATTTATGCTGAAAAAAGTTTTGTTACAGTTGTGTGACACACCAGTTTAGCTTAAATCTTTGCTGGAGAAAATATAATAATGATGCTTCATAACTGAAATATAATGCCAGTTAGCTTGCACCTCCATTTTAAAGGAATTTGGAAAGTAAATACATTAGGAATGTGCATCCTGTCATAATGAAGCAATTTTTATTGTAGGAGATGATGTTTGTGAGGTAGACGTTTCCTGCATACAGTATCAATATTACTAAAATGTTATCTTCAACCATGATTCCCTGAGGTTTCCTTAAATGAGACTGCCTACATATGTATTAATACAGAGGGATTTAGAACACAGAAAGTCATGATTTTAGGTGACAAATTCTTACTGTATATGTTTAGATCTCCATTAATATTACACCAACATTGTTTTAATGTTTTATGCATGGATTTTGCACACTGGTATTGTGTTTTTTATCCACTTTCTGTTTATATGCACAGCATTCTATGGAATCCCATGAATATTTATTACGTGATGAATTTAAAAGAAGTTGGAGCTTCTCAACATCACCCCCAACAAAGACTTTACAAGTGTTACATAAGGGTTTTGGACATCCATGTGAGCAACTAGTAAAGAGTAAACGGATAATGTTTCTGTTCTGTAGTGGTACTGTATGTGCACCCTTTTCTTGTTTTAATTCTTGATATTCTTACAGGATGTGTCCTTGAGTGGCTCATAATAAGGGAGGATGAATGGATTAGGCAGAGCATGATTATTATATTAATCGTGCCCACAGGGAATGCTCTCATAGAGAAGACTCCAGATATGCTAGACCTTCCAGGCCGGAGCTACAGTATCCCCAGCAACCAGAACAGAAATGCCCTTTGCTCCACCATAGGACATCAGTTCTGAGACCTCAGAGGGCCTACTAGTTGACGACCAGCCCCCCGTCATGTCTACTGTGCCGGACCCTCCTGCACCCCCAGAATCCTGGACCTCAGTGTACTGAGGACCTCCTCCATGTTCCTACTCCTATAGACTCAGATATCAAGCCCGTTGAATCTGCCCCATTGAATCCTTCCACCTCAGAGTCTAGTGGGAAAGATGTTTTCCATGCTTTGGTGACAGAAGAAATGCCCACTTCAGTGCCACCTCACTGAACTCCTGACACTGAAAATCTTTAAGAAGTCTCTAGTTACAGAAGAATGAGGGGACAACCCAAGCCTAAGCTCACAAAACTGAATGATATTCCTTTATGGAATAAATTTGACATTTTATGGAAAAGGAAAGATGTGGGGGGTAGAGAGGAGGATTCTGAAGGGTTTTGCCTGACATCTTCTCAACATGACAACTCCTCAGATAATGAAAGTGATACTTCAGAACTGCAGTCTTTCAAAAAAAAAGAAGAAAGAAAGCTGAAAGTTAGGGGGGGGGAGAAAAAGTTTGAAATAATGAATGTATTACTACGGTCATTTTCTTTTTTTCCTAATGGGGGTCTCGCTCACAATTTTTCAACAAGCACCTTAAATGTCAGCAGTAGTAAATGAAATAAGAGAATGATGACCACCATGGCTTTCTTAACAGGAGTCCAGGTGTGACATTATTTTTTTACAAGATACTTGATTACATTCAAATAATGATATCTGTAGGGGCCCCAAAATGTTGGTCTTTAGGCCCCTCCATCTGGCCACTGGGTGAGGACAGGTGCTCCAGAATACTGTTCTCCATCCCTCAGCTGAAAACTTTTGATGGGCATCTCCTTTGGCAATGTTCCCTTATGCTTGATCAGTTTATATGCACCTCAACCAAAGACAGTGAAGGCTGATTTATTCACAGAGCTAGTGTACTGCCTGGAATTAATAGTAATTTTCAAAAGTAGTCAGCTATCAGTTCCTAAACAAAAAATATTTTTTTCTTTTCTGTTTGTTAATTGGAAGATTTTCCACCTGGCAGTATTGGGTTGATGTGCACAACACCACTCTGTTTCGGGGCTCAAAAAAGTGAGTTCTGTTCCTCCCTCTGTATCATCAGAAATATGACCAAACACATTGAAGCACCACAGTCCTTGCAGTCTGAGCAGTGACTTTCACAAGTTACCAGTCAAAAATGCAGGAAATTGTGACATCACTAGTAACCAAGAAGAGCCAGTCCCTGCTGCTTCATGTGAAAGAGAATAATCTGGCAGCAAGAAATGGTTCTCCCTGGTTACTAGTGATGTCTCAGTCAGTGTGGTCTCAGTGTTGATGTAATGGGAAGAACAGAACTGACTTTTTTTAGTCTCTAGACAGAGTACTGCTCCACATATCACCCCAATACTGCCAGGTGGAAAATATTCTAATCAGAAAACAGAAAAGAAAAAATACTTGAGATATAAGAAGTGACAGCTGACTACATCTGAAAGTTATGATTACTTCTAGGCAGCTTCCATGCAGTACAGTGGCTCTTTAAACTACTTCTGCCTTATTTATATACAGTCAGTACCACAAAAGGGGTTATATTTGGGAGGAGATTTCAGTTGTAGACTAGCACCTTCTGATGGGGGGGGGACTACTAAATCTTTTTGCTATTCTAACTGCTTGAATTATGTTATTTCCAAATCAGGTTATTGGATTCAGCCGGAACAACTGGAGATAAGGCAGCACATATTTTTTTAAAAAGTATAGATTATCTACCCACATTGATTTTATGTTTTGTTCTCCATGGCTTAGTTATTCTTCTCTGCATCATACCGTACCTGTAAAGACTTCAGATCACAGACTGGTGCAAACTTCTTTGGGCTCCTACTCTAAGATACTTTTGGTCCAGGAAACTGGAGTTTAAATAGCTCTTTATTAAAGGATGACATCCTTAAATGGAAAATGGAATATTTACTCCAAGCTAAAAAATCTACTTGGGTATTACAGGATTCCCCCATTGAATGGTGGGAGAATGCAAAGTTAAAATGTAAGTCTTTTTTTTTTCAGTTCCAGGGAAAAGAAATGGCCCATAGAAAATATCTCCATTATCTGAAACTTTGCCAGTAGTTTCACAGGTTATTGTCTACATCAGACACAATAGTTCAGGATTAATCTGCCCAATTAACATTAATTAAGGCAGGAATTACATCATTTCAGTACCAATGCATGAGGTCTGTGGTGTTAGAACAAAATCTAACACTAAGTGTAAGAAATTCCAAACTGACTCATTTGACAATTGTAAGACCAGAACAGCTGATTGCACCATTTCCCACATTGAAGATATGTAGGGTACTTTGTTAATGACTATGCAGGAGCAGCTTGATGTTTTAGACAGACATGTTGGCCCCACCTTTGAAACCACAGTCCCTCCGACACCTGATATGGAAAATTGCCTCATGGCTTTTCAAGTCCTGACTCTTTCTAATGTTCCAACAGACTCATGACAGTCTGACAGCTCTCTGGAAGAGGTCATGACATCTATTAGTTCCCTGTTCTGAATTCTGCACCACAATCTGATGGTCTCCGGGGGGGTGGGGGGATTATCAGATAATGGAGGATTCCCCTGAAAATGGAATTGATCACCCTTTATAACTGTATGCAAGCTAATGCAAAGTGGGTCATAGTTGCAAGGCATTTTAATATTTCTTCATAAACAAGCATTTGTCAATGTCGAACATTTACTTGTAGGTATTTGCAGTGGTGTTTGGCACTTGGACATGACAAAGAAGTGAAATGAGGGACACACTTTAACAATTGGTTCTATCCCCTGAAGCAGGCAGCATGAGAGTATTGATGTAAAATACTTTGTCTGCAGAAGAGCAAGTCTGTAACTCTGTTTAACAATATTGTGAGCATATAGTATACCCACTGTTCAGTCACAGAAACAAAAATTTTAGGAGGGACAGTAACATTTTGAAGCAAAATCAGGGACATCCCTGAAAATCGGGAAAAGCTGAGAGGTATGGTCCCTCTTTCCCCTCTCTCTCTCTCTCTCTTCCCCCCA
Organism: Neoceratodus forsteri; assembly: GCA_016271365.2. Lineage (NCBI taxonomy): Eukaryota > Metazoa > Chordata > Ceratodontiformes > Ceratodontidae > Neoceratodus > Neoceratodus forsteri. The sequence goes on from CM057454.1 coordinate 802,904,349, forward strand.
CTGTCTCTCTCTCTCTCTCCTCTATTTTCTCTCTTTCTCTCCCCCTGCCTCTCTCTCTCTCTCTCTCCTCCCCCTCTGTCTGTCTCTCTCTCTCTCTCTCTCTCTCTTGTCTCCCGCTCTTCTCTCCCTCTTCTCCCTCTCTGTCTCTCAGCAAACAAGAGATGCACAATAGGACTGGCAGTGAAGTAGTGAACTGATGCTGACCCCAGCCCACCCTGCAGAGAGTGACAGGCATTGGGGTGTGCCTTTGGGTTATCAGCCATAATGCTCATGCCATTTCACCTTACCCTACCCCGCAGACACTGACAAGTGCTGCAGTGTGCTTTGGGGTCTTCGGGCCTTACACATTTACCCCATTCCATAAGGAAATACACTGAGATGGGTGCAGTATAGGAGAATGGGGTGAACTTTGGGTCTGAAGAGTCCAAGGCACAACTCGATGCCTGCCACTGGCTGCAGGGTGGGGGTGGAATGGCATGAGTGGTACAGCCGACAATGGCAAGTCACACCCCTGACACCTGTCAATCTCTACAAGGTGGGGCGTTATAGTTGGAAACCCTAAGACCCCGGGTATTTGTTGGTATTTTCACTCCAAATTTTCAACATGGGCCATTTGTGACCCCACCTCATGAACAGTGGCACTATGAGTTTGTTAGCCTAAAGGTGATTTTGCACAGCGACTGTGCCATTTGGCACCACAGGTGTGAAAACACATTTCAGGCAGGATGTGAAAAATGACAGCTGCACTGTTCATGAGGAGGTGAAAAAAAAATGGCATTGTTGAAAATCTGGAGTGAAAATATAAAAAATTGGTGAAGTAACGAGTGTGAGTAAAACTGCACAACGCACGTCCATAACGCAATTATTTGTTTTTTTTTTAACCAAATTTTCAACATAGGCATTTTGGGAACTCCGGTCATGAACAATATCACTGTGATTTTGTTAATCTGTCCCGAACATTGATTTCCCACAGCGACCATGCCGTTGTGTGCCACATGTGCAAAAACACATTTTGGACAGGATGAGAAAAATGACAGCTATACTGTTCATAAGGAGGTGTAAAAAAATGGCAATGTTGAAAAGCTGGAGTGAAAATATGAAAAATTGGTGAAGTCATGAGTGTGTGTAGAAACTGCACAAAGCAAGCCTGTAACGCAACTATTTTGGGGATTTTTTAACCAAATTTTCAACACAGGCATTTTGGGCCCTCTGCTCATGAACAGTGTCACTGTGATTTTGTTAATGTGTTCTGAACATTGATTTCACACAGTGACCATGCCATTGTGCACCACATGAGCGAAAACACATTTTGGGAAGGATGTGAAAAATGAGAGCTATACTGTTCATAAGGAGGTGTGAAAAAATGACAATGTTTATAATCTGGAGTGAAAATATTAAAAATTGTCAAAGTTAAGAGTGTGCGTTGAAACTGAGCAACGCACGCTTGTAACACAGTCAATTTTTAGAATTTTTCCACCAAATTTGCAAGATAGGCTTTTTGGGACCCCACCTCATGAACAGTGGCACTGTCATTTAATTACTCGGTCCTGAAAGCTGATTCCACACAGGGGCTGCAAAATGACCTTTCGAGGCTGAGTAATGAGATGAAAGTGCATGGGTTCATGAGGTAGAGTCCCAAGCACTCCATGTTGAAAATTTGGAGGCAAAATTTAAAAAAAATGACTGAGATATCCACCTAAGTTGACCCCCATTGATGCCATTATACAGCTTACCGGCATGTCTTCAGTTCGCAGTCGGCTTTGAAGAGTGCAGATGTGTTCCCGCTCCACCGAAGATCACAGCGAGGACCTCCAGAGGTAAATATGGGGTGGGGGGTGTGGGGAGGTGGGGTGTACAGAGGGTGGTTGTGGTTTGGGGGAGGGGACCCGACAACGAGGGACCATTTTCTTTGTTTCAGGTACTAAAAAAAAAACGATCACCGCAGACGTTTTTCTTTTTTTAAAGGTGTAAGAAAAATGTTGTGTACACTGGGGTGGGCTCCCAGTGTGCCCCATGACTTTGGGGGGCGATGTTGGCCACACTGGGGCGGGCTTCCAGTGTGGCACAAAATGGGAGTGGGGCAGGGGCTGGAACATGCTGACGACGATCGGCTTCTGAACACAGGGAGGCACATTGGGGTGGGCTCCTAGTGTGCCACACAATCTTGGGGAGTATTAAACATGCCAACAGGGGTATTGAGCACCCCTGAAGTTGGCTTTCTGGGAATTGTGTGTGGCAGACAGCAGCAGCAGCTACCACCATGTTTTTTTTAAATGCTTTACCAGGAAAGGCACGTCAGGAGGTGTGTCATCAGTGCTGCTGCATGACAAGCTTGTCTCTGATTGCAGCAGCACTTTTCTTAGAAGTTGTGTCCACTTTATATAATGTTGATGTCAGTGCTAGCATGCTGGCTTATTGGGGAATGAGGGACACACCTACTATAGCGTGCCCTGCATTCACCAACACAGACACACCTCTGAAATGTGCTGCTAGCACAAGACGTTCCTTGCACAAGCATGCAAGCAAATGCAAAAAGGGGAGAAATTTGAAATCTCTAATCAGCAACCAGTTAGCCTCCTGAATACAGACCTTAAAATTCTGGCCAGACATTTAGCTTCCAGATTGTCTTAGGTTGCTTCAACTTTGAGAGACTCCTCACAGACCTGTAGTGTTTCAGTTTAGGAATATTCAGGACAATATCCACATATTAAGAAGAACAGTTGTGTATGGTAATCAGGGACAAGTCTTGGGCCTTTTCCTGGCCCTGCAGCAGGAGAAGGACTTTGAATAAATTTCTCACAAATTCTTCTTTTACACACTGGTCATGTACAGGATTTCTGAACGTTTCATAGGTGGACTATGTACTCTGTACACCACATCACAGGTGGGCTCCGCCTTACATGGCTGACAGTGGAAGGCTGTTGCAATATGGAGGGGTGTATGGCAGAGCTGCCAACTCAGTCTCCTTTTGTATGTTTTTGGAATAGACCCTTAGATTAGATCTAGTAAACATATCCTAATATTCAAAGTATGGTGACAATGGATAATGTTCAAATTCCTCCAATCTGGCCTACAGTACTGTATGTGGACATATTGTGCCTTCAAGTAACAGATCTGGATTCAGCTGAGCTTGTGTCTTATGTTCAGGAAAATGTGTCAGTGGTTTCAGGAGCAAAGGTGAACCTGGGTAAGAGTAGTGGCATAGCATTGGAGTCCCTCAAAGATGTCTGCCCTAATAGAGTAACTGGTATCCCTACACTGGCTGGTCCCCTAAAGATACTTGAGAAACAGTTTAATGAAGGGGATTACACTAAACTGCCCAAACAACCAAGTTAAACACTCTGGGTCACTCTCCCTAGTTTCCATAAATATCTGCAGCCTTCTCACGAAGCTTGATGCCCTACAAATCTTCTCCTGCCGGTACAAACCGGATATCATTGCTTTTGTGAAAAGCTGGCGATCACCGAAAATCCTGGACCAGACAATCACTCTACCTGGCTACAGTGTCTTCAGGCTAGATCATAAGGCAAAAAAAGGAGCGGGATGTGCCATCTACCTTAAGGAGGCCCTCACGGGCCATCCCCTAGACTCTCCCCCCAGACTCATCTGCTCAGATCCTTCCCATTTGTATCTTCTTAGGATCTCACGGAAAAGTCCTCACTGTAGCTGTGGTATACATCCCACCAAAAGAGCAAGCAAAAGGACTCAGTGCCATACTGGACTTTGCACATACACAACCCTCTGGATCTGAGTTAATCATGCTTGGTAACTTTAACATTAACTGGCTCTCCCCTGACACTGGGATCCTCAAGGATGTCCTCGCCTCTGTAAACCTCACACAACTGGTCACCTCCCCAACCCGAACCAATTATAGAACAGGAACTAGCTCCCTCCCGGACTGGGTACTTACCAGCCACCCCACCCAGATAACCAATATCTCCATCCTGCCAGACTCGCTTAGTGACCATTCCCCTGTCACCTGTGAATGGACAAACAAATTCTGCAAACCCCCCCAGCAGTCACTACCAGCAGAATCCTACCTCGTGGCAAGCTGCATCTACTCAAATCGCTCCTCAGGCAACACGATTGGTCTCCTATTTTTAGAACATCTGATGTTAACTCAGCTCTGGATTTCTTCATTTCCATCTTTAACGCTGCCTGTGACACCTACACCCCTTCAAAAAAATATAAAGTCAAAGCCCGCTTCAGTCCGTGGCTCACCGCCGACCTAATAGCACAGCTAAAAGCAAGGGACCACCTCTGGCTCCTGGCCCAGGAATCCGGCACTCAAGCTAACTTCCAGAGCTACAAACATGCTCGAAATGCCTGTACACGGTCTATCTGACTTCAAAAAAGTGCCTATTACAAGGAAGTGCTCACCAACACCTGAGGTAATGGGAAGCCTTCTGGAGTAACATCAAAGAACTAGCCGGAAAACAACCAAAATCCTCACCAACTATGCTAGTCACAGGTGGGAAAATTACCTTCAACCCAACTACTATAGCCAATACTTTCAACTCGACCTTCACGGACCTTAGCAGTGTACTCCACCCCCCCAACTTCTTCAATGAAACCAGCTCCCCTGCCAAACCTGCTACTACTACACAACCCCCCACACATCCTCCCTTCTACTTCAAAACTGTCAAGATGAAAGAAGCCCGGAAGTACATTGCAAATGCTATCGCAAAAACACGACACAGTGGGGACACCCTAGACCTGAGACTGCTGTCCCTCACTCTCGATGAGGTGATTAGCCCGCTAACCAAGATTTTCAACCTCTCCCTCAGCCTCTGCCAGTTCCCTGACAGATGGAAATCAGCCACCGTAACACAAATACATAAAATGGGAGACCGGACCGACTCTGGAAACTACCGACCAATCTCCATACTGCCCCCATTATCCAAGGCCATAGAACGTATAGTTGCTGACCAGCTCACAGATTATCTGGACAATCACAATGTCCTTTGCCCCCAGAAGCATGGTTTCAGGAAAGGGCACAGCACTACAACAGCCCTCATGGAATTCACTGGTGCCATCCACAACTCACTGGATAATGGCCACCTGGCCTGTTGGGTCTTCATAGACCTAACTAAGGCCTTTGATACCATTCATCACTGCCTGCTCCTGGAGCAGCTACAAATTGCTGGGCTCTCCCCAGACTCCACAGCCTGGTTCAAAAGTTACCTGGAGAACAGATCGCAAAGAGTGAAAATTGGAGGTGTCCTCTCCAACGCACGACCAGTCCGCTCTGGAGTTCCCCGGGAATCCATACTGAGGCCCCTTCTCTTCAGCCTATTTCTAAATAACCTCCCCAAATCATGCCCGGAACAACTCATCCTGTACATCAATGATGCGGTTATCCATGCCACCCATAAGGACCCACTATCCCTACAGTACAAGCTCCAACTCGGGTTCACATCCATAGAGAACTGGTTCAGTAAACAAAAACTCATCCTTAACTATAAAAAAACAAAAACCATGCTTTTCAGTAAACCACATAACAAGAGCAGGCAGCATCCACTGACCATTACAAATTACCTTGGAGTGCCTATTGAAGAGGTACCCTCATTTAAATATCTCAGAATCTCTCTTGACAATAACCTGTCCTATGGAGCCCATGTAGATGGCATAGCCAAGGAGGTTAACATGCGACTTGGTCTCCTCTACAGGCCTAGGGCACACCTAACCCCCTGAAGCCCTCAGAATCGCTGTCCAGAGTTTAGTAGTCTCTGGCATCAACTATGGCCTCTTAATCTATGGCTCTGCCACCTCAACAGCCCTCAGATGCATCACAACCACTCTAAGCAAAGCATGTCGGCTCATAACTGGTGCGCATCGCCTTACACACACCTGCGACCTCTACGCCCAAACTGGTTGGCTGAACCTATCAGACAGGACTAAATACCAAACCTGCATCATGGCAAAGAAGATAACCCAGGGACTTGCTCCCCCCCTGGTGTCCAAGCCCTCCTCAGCCCTAGTTGAAACCTCCACCATACCAGGAGATCAGATTCTCAACTGCTGCTGATTCCTAGATGCCGTACCTCGATGGGCCAATGATCATTTGCCTACAGGGCACCATACTGGTTAAATAATCTCAACAGGAAAATCTCCTCCAGCCCCAAGCTTGGTCCCTTCAAAACTAGGCTCCATCTTCTCTCTCTCTCTCTGCCTCCAGTACCTGTGACTGCCATGCCCTGCCAGCCTAACTGCCGCCTCTGCCTTACCCCAGCATCTCAAGAAGCACTTTCCACCTCTCCCCTCCTCCACCCTTTCTCCCCCCCCAACCCTTTGCCTACACTTCTCTATGTGTTGACAATGCCTTTCGGCAGCTTATACCCCCCCCCATGTCCTAACCATGTCTTGTAATACTGTTGCACACCAATGATCATGAATGCTGATGCTCTACCAAAAATGTATGCATCTTCTCTTGTATCTGACTGCAAAACTGTTAAACCTGCAAGTAATTACTGTTCATGTTCTTGCCACAATTGTCGACATCCACCACTAGAAGCTACTTGTAAACCTCAGTAGCCTGTTATCTCTGCCAAACTTTCTGCTGTACTGCTTACATTTCTGTTGTACCATGTACTGTTGTAACATTGTTGTGCTGTGCTCAATCTGACATGGTACCTTTGTAAAAGAGCCTTAGCTCAAAGGTATTTGTAATCCTAGAATTAAATAAATAAAGAAATAAATAAACAAATAAATTGGGAAACAAAACTTTGCACAACAAGCACAGAGTTGTGGCCTGGAACAAGTGGTCTATTACTAAGTAAAGGAGGGTTTTTCTAACTATGACATTTCTAGTTCCTTTGCTTCTTTATGTTAGTTTTGCATTCTTGCCATCCTGTGATTTGGGGGCTAAGTTGCTTAGTATCTTTTCCATTTGTTTTGGGGGAGTCAGTTGAATCCAATTAAGAAGTATCACACTTACAGGTCTATTACGGAAGGTGAGTTGGATATGTTAAATGAAGAAAGAAGGCATACAAAGCCACCCCACAGCTGGGACACATGGCAGGACCCACTACCCCTGACCAGATGCACCCGAAAGCATCATCGGGGAGTAGCAGTCACACAAGGATTGCATCATTTCAAACACTTATTTAACGTGACATTGACATAAAGCATACAAGTACATGTATATAGTTCCAATTATAATATAAGAATAGCAACACCTAAATAATTACATGCAAAAACTTTGTGAAAAGACAAATAGATAAAATTAGTGACTAATTTGCACCTTGTTTACAAATTATGTTATGAAAACATAGATTGTGTATGCAGAAAAATACCCAAAGGATCAGCAAGCCTGTCCATTTCATAAGTCAATGTTGATGATATCAGCTTGTTACTGAGGAAAGCGTATTTGTTTATTTTTTGTTCACAAGGTAAGTACACTAGACAAAGTATTTGCCTATTCTCCAGTGCATAGGGTTTTCTGCCACTCATTACACGTGGGTAACTATGCCCATTGGTAGTAATAGGCAGATCACAGCTGTAGGATTCCACATAACTCCTAGGATCTACTGCATTACTCCAGCCTCTCTCTCCTGCCTTTACAGGAGAGCAGGTAAGGGTGATTCTGTATCTTAATGCTGTGGTTTTTATTGTTTTATATTTTGAACTTTTCTTTTTTTGGAGTATTGGTTTGTGACTTACTCTTTAGACAACCTTGTTCTGAGAAATGATAGCTTGCTTCATGGCTTTGGCTACCTTTCTGAGTGCACTTGATGTATGGAGCCCTAGAGATACTGGATATGTCCTTGCAGATCAGTTAGGGTCAAGTGTGCATCCCTCAGATCTAATTTTCAGTGTGTCACAATGCTCCCTCAGTGTTGACCCCAGAGACTTCAGGCCAAGGTTAAATTGGCTGCATTGGTTTTCTGTCATACAGCAGCAAGAGTGGGCCTCTGCAGGAGAGGTTACTACTACAACTCAATAGCAAATTTGTGTTTACTTCTAGGTTAACCAAACCATTTAGCTAGATGGGCCCCTTCACAGCCTCACAGGAGCATTGGATTCATCTGGCAAAATCTGCCTTCAGTAATGACTGTTTGGGGTCTGAGCATGACTCCTTCTGGTGGAACATTGCTTTAAGGCTGTGGCATCAGTGAGCCTTTCCACATCATCAGCTCTCCCCAGGCCATTCTGGGGTGTTTTTATTACACCAGATCCCTTTCATGGGTCCTGCAACATTTTGTCTAAAACGGCAGCTCAGAATACCACAGGACAGAGCCAAGATAGGGAAAAACTTCTACAGCCACAAAAAGGCCTCAACTACCCGTACGGACAAAAAATACTCCTAGACCTAGGAGATGATAAAATCCATTTATTGGTGATACAATTACAAAGAGTAGAACCCTCACCCCAAGTCAACATTTCACGTTATATATACGGTTTGTCAAGACCAAGATGCAAGGGGCTGGATTCCCAAGCACCTCTGAAGGTACAAAATGATCTGCAAGTCCCTAAAAGTTCCACAGTTGTGGAAAAAAGGGGAAATTGCACTGAGTGGTATACACAAAACTTATGCAGCTGTGGGGAAAAATACACTGTGGACTGTGGAATAAAATGCAACTGTGGAAGTTCCTGAGAGGATAAAAGACATTGAAAAGTTTGGCATAACCCCTTAATGGCTATTCTTTTGGCCGGTTCACTGCCGCATCTGTAGCACTACCGCTTGCGACGCTGGTGGCCCAGGTTCAGTAGTGAGCTTGGATTACTAGAGGGCTGGCTGGGGAGAAAGAATGAGCACCCGATGGGCTGCTCTCCTTCTCCGGGATGGGTGGACTGCAGTCCTCGCTGTGATACCGCCACTTGGGTGCCCACAGGTGGAGGTGCAGCAGATGGCACAGAGTACAAGGGGGGGGTGGGCATTGGCCAAGGGCCTGAGTGAAGGCACATCTCAGCATGCCTCCATCTCATTGGCCCTCCCTGAGTGCTGACATCTGCAGGAGATGGGCCAGAAAATCAGGAAATGCCCCATATCTGGGCCAGGCAATGGGCTACTGCACCAGTGACCATGGATCTGGGGAGCAGCTTCAGGTGCACGTTCCCCTGAGGTCTCAGAGGGGAAAAGGAGACTCCTCTGCCCCACTCAGGGGTTATCTGGGGGTTAACTGGCAAGTATTGGAAAGGGGCACTGATTGGGAGTGAGCCCTCCTACCTGGTCTCAGCAGAACAGCCTATAAGGTGCATTGGGAGACCCTGAGAGAGGGTCCGGATGTTGTGAGAAGGGGTATAAAAAGAAAGTAAAAAAAAAGTCTATTCTTAGCCAGTGTTTTTTTTACAGTTGAGGAAAAAATGTTGCACACGTGATGCACCACAGAGAATGAGGCATAACTCTCCCTGAGCAAAATGTAGTGTACCAACAATTGAGATACAATTACAGTGGAGGTTCAGACACCAAACAACATCAAACCTGTGGGTGTATAGTAGTGTCAGTTTTTACAACAAAAATAGCATATATTTTAATTGAAAGGCAACAAACCACAGTCATTAGACCCAGTACAGCCCATAAAGGAGCCCCACAGGCAGTAGAGGCAGGGCTGGTAACAGCCTGCAGTGAGTGCTACTGAAGCAGGCATCATAAACACTCCAGGGAGAGATATAACAATCAGTTCCACCATCAGTTACAGACAGGCACTGTGGTGCATGGTCCTGCTGGTACCAGTGGTGCTGCAGTGGTCCCAGTTGAGACTGGCTGCTGGTCTCTCCGTGAGTACTTTCTGCTGCATCTATGGCAAGACTGTCAAAGTCTGTTGCTCCAGTTAATATGGATCACCAGTTGTTGTGCCTGCTGAGCCTTTCGCAACTGCGGATCCGCACTTGCAAATTTTCAACAGCTACGGAAAACATTTTGCAGATTTTCAACACTTGCGGAATTTCGCAACTTGCCTGTTTTGCAATTTTCCGCAGTTGAGGAAATTTTCTTTGTGAATATGCAGCAACTAAATTTCGACAGTGCTGCAAGGCATTTTTCCACAACTACGGAATTTTTGTCTCTCTTTGAAAATACAGCCCAAAGTGTCTGTATGACATGAAACATTTATATGGAGTGGGGGTGCTACTCTTAGTAATTGTATCACCAATAAATGGATTTTATTGACTCCTAGGTCTAGGAGTGTTTCTTTGTCCAGATAGGTAGTGGATGACTTTTTGTAGCTGTGTATCTTGTAAGACTTGATTTGGTGTGGTTGGGGCTTTTCCAGCTTCTACCAAGTGCTCAGACTCAGATGAGGGATGCTCCTACAATAATTTTCTCTTGGGTCCCTACATGCCTCAGTCCGCATAAATAGGTAGTTTTCTTGCTCAAACCAGGTACCCTGCATAGCTGAGGTCTTTCCCACTCATCCCATGTTCTTAGATGCAGCATTGACTTTTGTTCCTAGGACCAGTTCCTTTAAGGGGTCCCTATATGCCTCAGCTGGCATAGGTAGGTGGGTTCCCTCTCAAAGCAGGTACTATACCCAACTTTGCCAGCAGTGTGCCTCCCCGCTAAGGGTCAAACTTTCTGAAACTGTTTTGAGTCCAAGTTTGGCAGGGTAGGCCCTCCAGTTCATATCTCTGAAGTGGGGAACCAAGGTGATGTATTGACATTCCTTCAGTGAGTCCCCTCAAGCAAACTGGGGAAGCATCTACAGTCTGGTCTCCAATACAATGCCCCAACCTCTAAGGAGGGTCCCAACAAGAAGAGTGCTGCTTCATGATGATGGCAGCACTTTTTTCTCTGCTGGACCAATTGCATGAATTTCTTCTCTTCTTGCCAAGAGAACAGACAGCACCAAACATTGGTTGTAGCCTTGCAAGGTCAGGATGTAGGTGTTTTTTCTGCCTAGTGAGTACATTTTACGTTTGAAGGATCCCAGTGTACCAAAATGTTATGGCAGCTGAGGGGTTAATGCAATTTCACCTTGATGGATCATGAGTGTGCTTAGGTCAAGGACCTGCTTTTCCTTAAGGCTGGTGAACACACAATGCTTGGTAGTGTTCAGAGGCCTACAGTAGTTGTGTGTTTGTTTTGTCTGGCTTAGTATGTGTTGTGGAACAGAGGTTTACCCCCACTAGAATTTTGCCAATGCTTTTCAACCCAATCTGGTGAGGAAAAACAGTGTTCTCAGATGGAGGCTCCATTGCAGCAAACAATTCCTGGAGATGCCTCTGATCTGACAGCCTTGGTCAGTCATGGAAAAAGAACAACTCATGATGAGGGCATCTTGCAGTGTGAGGCATCCTGACTCTGTCACCATGACACTATTGCGTAAAGGGTTTCCACTGCTTTCTGTATTCATATTTTTCTGCTCTGGTTGATTACCTGAAGGACAATTTTTCAGTGGTACTAAGGGTCATGCACCAGAGCCCAAGTTCTGCTGGTGACAAGCCCAGTTACAGTATTTGGTTCCGATCAAACTCCAGCTCAGGATTATGCCGTATGGTGGTCTTAGTTTGTATGGTTTTTATGCATAGCTGAGCTGTTATTTGGCCACTGGATGTATTTCTGTAGTAGTTCACCTTTAAGGGTATTTTGCAGTGGTTGGTATGCAAAGTGAAGTGCCATGCCTTTCTAGATATGGAAAAATAACATTGCATGAGAGGTGCCTAGATCTGTCACCTATTGGTTGTTCTGTGTTATGGGCAACCATAATCCACATCCTTTACATTTCGTTAACTCCCCCCCTCACCCACACCGTTTTGTTTGGGAGTTCTATTCTGTAATATCGATCATCTTAATTATGATATTCTGATGAGGGTTGCACATCTCATTTTCAACTTAGCCATAGTTCTACATTAGCCATTTTACATCAAGTGCCACGTTATGCTGAGACCTGTTTCCCTTCTATGACACTGCTTCTGGGCTGTTGGTTTTTCATTGTCTTGCCTAGATTCCCATCCAGACATGCACACCAGTTTAAAATCAGTGAATGTGGAGCTGGTGTCAAATATGAAAAGAAGTAATTTCATGATCGAGAACACACTTGGCACTTTCAGGTACCTGGAGAGATGGTAGGTTGCTTCTCAGGTAACAAGAGGAAGGTGAGGTGATGGGGGTCTGTTCCTGAACTTTGAAGTTATCTTCCCCCTGGAGGTGTTCAAGCCAACTGTCAGGTACAGATAGGATATGAGGACCTGTGCTCCCATCCCTTGGATTTCTGGGCTCTTGTCCTGGCCAGCCCACAGTCAGTAGTATGATTCTCCTGCTCCTGTTTGGATAAGACATCAGTCTTGCATAACTTCTTGGGGGGGTGGGGCTTTCCTGCATGAGAGGTACACTGCCAGTTTTGATGCACTGTTTTCCTTCTGTATTGGCATACTCTCTCATTGTAACATTGTAGTAACCTTGTTCTCATTCATGTGTTTGTGGGATACATGGCACAGAGGGGCAATGGCACACTCTTATCCAACCAGTGAGGCACTGTTTCTTACATATGGACAACAGAATCACAATGCCAGCATGCCTAAATTAGTGATCTTTTCTCAGAAGTTACTATAGATGGCCATTCGTGCCCAGTGCCAGGACCATGCCTTCTCATCCTTGCCCAGAGAAGATACAATAGAACATTGGTAACAAATCTGAGTCCAGCAGGGAAGGGAAGGTGATGACTCCTACCTACTTTTGTCTGAGTGATATATGCAGGTCTCTATGAATGATGCCACTGGCAAATCTCATCACCCCCTCCACCTAGACTGGGGAGGGGTGCCTTTCACTGGTTTGGTATTAATATTGGATAGATCGATTTAGAGATAATTACACAGGTGAAGCTGAGCACACGGTTCACATGAGTTTGCAGGTGCAGTGTTATAGTACAGAATGTTTTGTTACTGCACATTTTATATATATATATTTTTTTTTTTTAGTTAGTCCTTTTTCTCTCCGGCTTCCCAGTCTGCCTACCTTGAATTCCTGGCATCCCATCTGTCCTTCAGGCCACCGTCCCGAAACATCCAGTCAGCTCCCATGAAGGTCCCACAGCCACTACCACTGCGGCTTGCCCCCTGTGGCGGGGCGGCGGAAAGCCCCCCTACAATCTCCACTGAACCAGGATCCAGTATATGCCGCATACCCTGGAGCTGACTGATCCCCTGAGACTGCCATCATGCCGCCATGACAGGAGACATTTTTCCACTGTTTTGATCCCCTAGTGTGCGCCTGGTGCATGCAATGATGCCAATGGAGGGGGGCATGCATGCGTCAGCATGCGCTCCCTCCCCGTGTCGCGCCCCAGGCCAACCCCTTCTCATGTAGCACCAATGCACTGATCCCCAGCCTCCACTAGAGGTCGCTGATATGCCGACCACTAAAGTCCCCCCCATCCCCAGAGAGGGAGGGCAGTATACAGATGCTCAATCCCTCTCCACCCCTGCCGACCCCTGGCAACATGAGTCTGTTCCCAAACCTGGGTTGCCAGTGTGGAGCAGGTGTGGCATCCAGCGCCTCAACTCTCAGCGCCACTGGGCCGGCGATGCAAACTTTATATTAATGTCTGTTGATTCTGTGTCACTCTACTCAAGCACTGAGTGATTGCTGTTCTGCATTTGTTCAATAGGTAGGTAATTTTTGTATTCTCAATGTTTAAGTCTCATACTGGAGACTGTACATTCCTCAGTGGGGGTGATCTCCTTGGGGAGGCTAGGTAAAATTGGTGTTTCACCCCTCTCTATCCAACGTGCACAGTTGGGCTTTGTGCTCAGTCATTGCCTCTATTTTCTTCCTGCTGTACTTTTGAGAGTCTTCTGAAGTGATATCTTTCTGCTGTTACTCTGACTTGGTTTCTTCCAGCCTGTACATAGCTAGTGTAGCTTACTAGATGGACTTGTTCTACACACTACTCATTAAAAGGGGATACCCTTCCTTTTCCCTAGTCTTGCATTGCTTCACTTTCCAGGGCTTCTGGTCAGCAGCCCAGGCCTTAGTGAAATCCATGTTTCAGGATCCTGACTCAGCCTTTCTGATGGGCAGCTTGTCTCCTTCAAGTGTGCAAGCCAGTGGCCTTTTTACTTGTGGTCAGACGAGCCAGGCTATTAGGTGGCAGCCATCACTTTTGATCTGTGATGGTATCCAACAGATACTGTTTTTCCAGGGCCTGGTACAAATGTGATATTGAGATCTGGTTACAGCCTGGTTCTTCTCCTAGCCTCAGAAGAGCCAATGACCCCATGCCTATCAGTGTGTTGGAGAGCCTTTGCCTAAGCTATTGACTTGGTGAGTGCATACAGATATTTGGTTGTTTGGCTGAGTTGTAGTGTTTCAAATATAGAACTATGCTACTCACACTGCTGGCTTCAACCAATCACCAGCTACTGTGAGAATGTATTTGCCCATGGGAACCTAGAGTAAGAATATCACAATATTCAGACTCTACAGTAGGGAAAGGGAAGGGAACATTGTTTAACCAGGAGTAACACACTAAGCTGAAGCTTATTTCCAGATGCGACCTGGGAGCACACAGAAGTTAAGTGACTTGCTCAGGATCGCACAGTATGCACCTAGGCAGCTGTTGGATTCTATCTCAGGTCTCCAGATCTGCAGCTCAGAGCCTTAACCCACTGTGCTATACTGCCTGCCATACGTTCCTATTCCCATGCCTATTGTACGTCTGGGAGAAGTAAAAATACCCTAAATATTTTCCAGAATTTATGCTCAAAGGCATTGCATTTCACTTAACAAGAAATTAGTTTAACAAACAGTGCTCTGCCATCCTCTCAGCCAATGCTGTTGACTAGTTCTGTTCATACTTCTCGGGCCATCAACAGTCGGTACAGGTGGGAGGCGTCTTGTGTCCACCCCCAATCCTAGCCGGAGTCCCACAGGGCTCCATCTTGGGTCCTGTTCTCATGTCTATTTTCCTCAATGTCCTCCCCACTGCATGTTTCTACTCACACATCCAAATGTATCTGGACAACACCGTCATTTAAACTTCGGGCCCCACAGTCTCTGCCATGGTTGGGCCGCTCCAGTAGGACTTCAACAACATACTGTGCTGCTTCGACAAGAACCATCTGAAGGGCAACACCAGCAAGACAGTGTCCATGAATTTTGATACCTGCCAGAAACTGGCCAGGCTCTCATCCCCCGACTTTCACTACTCTAGATAGCGTCACTTTGGAAGTGGTTGCTACCTTCAAGTATCTTGGCATGTGGCTGGACAGCAAGATTGATTACTCTGTATCAGATAACATCCACACCAAAATCCGTTCCAAACTAGGTGCCCTGTACCACAGTAAAGATTGCATCTCCCTCAAGAACTGTAGGGAACTAGTAACCAAAATGGTTCTCCTAGTTAGGATTATGTGGACATAATCTATGGCATCACCCCTCCTCCTCCTCCTTTGCCAGACTGGATACCCTATGCACTGCCTTCTGCTATTTCACCACCAATGAATGATGACATAAATGCAAAATCACAGCAAGAATAACAAATAACATTTAGACTAGAATGTAATTAATGATTAGAACACAGGTACAGTAATTGGTTACCAAAGTGCAGGGAGGGATCAGTGACATCTGGGGTAGACCCAGGTTGTTACCTAGGATGGGGACATAAGCTAGACCACAGGAGAAGTGGTATAGGTTAGGAACCATTACAGAGTGAGGATATAAGGAGACATTTTCTCAGAGCAATGTAAAGAATAACTGAGTGGGTGATTTGCATAATAAGAGGTGAGGGAGTTCCAGAGTGTAAGGCTGAATGAGCAGAAAGCCTGATCACCTATTCTGGTAGCTTATTTTGGAATATTGAGGGAGGTAGCATTGATGGATCTGAGTGAATAAGGTGGGTGAGCATTTTGCATCAAAGAGGTACTGTAGAGGATGGGGAGTCTGACTTACAGTAAGTAATTAGAAGGTAAAGCACCACAGTGTGTAGGAGTGAGAGGCATAGGAGGACAGCCAACCTAGGGAGACATACTGTATAGAGTGCAGTGATCAACAAAACAGGGGGATGGCAGAGCAAACCAGTGGATATTATTGTAGGGCACTTCCCATTTATCAATGTGTGTTTCAAGGACATTTGAGTAAACAAGTGAACTGAACTAAAGGCAGAGAAGAACACTCTGAGATATGGCTAGCCATCTTTTTTGACTGTGGAAGTGGTGGAGAGAGAAGGCCAGTCAAATCTCAAATGAAGAGTTTTACTGACGATAGAGATGTGAGTAGAGAAGTCAATGGCAGAGTGAAGAGTGATGCCAAGGCATTTAAACTCCTACACGAGGAAGAGGGAAGAGCCATCAGAGCAGTGAATGGACAGGGGGTTAGGGCTTGTGAGTCTCCGTGCCTTCTAACCAAACTAGTTTGTTGTTAATGCCTTTTAAGCATTATACTTCCTACATTAGGTGAAGTGCAGAAAAAACTTTTCTTCCAACTGTCCTCCTTTGTTGATTCCTTATGCTTCCTATGTACATCCATTATGGCATTCACAAATACTATTCAACCATCTTGTCACTTCTATGGCTTACAGATCCCATCCAGAAGAAGATGACATACAGTAAGAATGTTGCCTTTTTCCTATCTGCCATCTTAGTTGACTTTACTAAGGCTATCAAAACTATTTCCCATTTCCTCCCAATTGGCAAACATGAAGGGTCAAGTTTTTCTGACCTTGTAGTCAGATGGTTCCACTCTCTATTTCTGACAGAGTGCACTCAATCCAGCTGGGTAATGCCCTATCCCCCCTCACACTCCTAGCCTCTCTGGTTTCCCTAGTCATTATCTTGGGCCCAATCCTCTTTTCCCTTTTGTTCAATGGCTTCGCCTCAATCTATGTCTGTGTACATACACTACACATGTGAACTGAGGAAGCTACACTTTTGCTTATTGAACCTTTGTCCCCAAAGCTGAAAGTGACACTGCAGTGTGACCTCAATAATTTCCAATTCTGGTTCTGCTCTCAACATCTCTCTCTCAATGTCAAAAACAACAGTCTCCATGACTTTCAGCAGTAAGCAGACTTCCCAAGTTCCATAATACCACAGTTTTCATAAGTCAGGGTTGCTACCCCTTTAAAGAAGTGCTCCATTTCTAGTGCTTTGGTGTGAGGATGGATTTAAAGTTTCTTCACTGACAGCAGTGCCATGCAAAAACTTATTGGGTTCCATAAAACCCCAGTCCTCATGTCCCTGGATGGATACCCCATGAAGATGTCCCCCACTTAATGTACTTTGCTGTGAGGATGAATTTAGACCTTGTCTTCTCCTCTAACAGCAATGCCATACCCCAAAATCCTCTCATCATACTGGGTGCATTAACCACACCAAATCCTACCTCCCACTCATAGTCATTTGTGGGATTATTCTTAAGATTATTCTCCAGGTCTTTCACTTTGTGGATATAATTTTCAGAGCAGCTTCCAAAAGCACTGTAGGCAGGCCAGACATCTCATTCACTCCTTCTGTTAGTTCAGAGTAAACAGGTTTCCCATACTAATTGCTGCTCTCACTACTCCAACCTCTCCCTCCATTCTCTGGAAAGCTGGTGTCTCACCCACTATGCCTCCTTCTTATCAAAATACTGATTCAGCTACCTCCCATTGTATCTCTCTTCCATCTCCTCGTCTCTTCCTTCCTGCCTCCAACTGTTCTGATCACCTGATTTCTGCTCATCCTTGATTTCTCATTGAAGGAATTATGCCGGGCAAGCTACATTCTCTCTCATTTCTCCTTTCTCCTTTCTCAACAATAACCTCCCCCACCCTTCTGTGCTTCCTTTTCCTCCTGCAAAGCTCTCCTCTATGGACTTTCCACACACACCCACTCCTGCAATGAGACCCTCTCTCTTTCCAGACACCACCTCTTATTTAACCTTTTTTTTTAAGTGCCCTCCTTTACACCTGTTTCTCCTTTTTGCTGTACTCAGCCTGTTTATTGCTATACATATTTTGCTTGAATATCATTGCGTTTCTTAGACTATATGATTAGACACAGACGTTCAGCATTTATAATAGTTGTTTTGCATGTGAGTAGTTTTATGTAGTTACCTCTTGAACTGTTTTCACTGTATTAACCCTCCCCAGTTGGAAACAAGACTCATTTCAGTGTACATTTGTGATAAATTTTAAATAAATAAAAAAAGATGTGATTTTTCAAGACTATTATTACACTTATTTTAGTATTGTACATGTCTTTTTCAGTATTTTCAGTATTTAGACGATTCTGGTGTTCATTAGTTTTCAAGCAATTATGCTTTCTCCTGAGATTTTTCTCTTGCAATGCATCTTTATGTTACCTAGTGCTATATGAATTGTGGAGAATGAGTAAATCATGTTTTCTTGTCCTTTGTGAATCACCCAAATCGCACACATAAGCAGTATTTTATAACCAAGGCTTCCATAAACTATTTGATTTATAGAATTTTATTTTTTTCTCCTTCATGGGCCGGATATTCAGAAATGCTCCAGAGCCCAGCTCAAGTCAGGCGCAGTGCAAATCTGATGCACACTAGTGCAACAGAAGCGATATTCAGAGACTGCGCATGCCATAGTGTGCCAGCACAACCTGGCTGAATATGGCACAGTTGCACAATGGCGCAACTGGGAATGCACCATGGAGCAAGGAGAGGTGTGCCATAGTGCACAAACACACAGTTGCGCCACAGTAGCAGAGCGATGGGTGGGCACGGCACAGAGAAGTGACCCAGGGACAGAACCATGGAGGCACAGTGACAGGCCACAGGAGGCCACAATGAGCAGGGCACAGCAGGGTGCACACAGGCACCCACACCCCCACCCCAGAGCACAACAGTGGCATCGTAGTGAGGCTACAGGAGATGCCAATGGCCAAATGAGAGCCAGCAACGGGACCCCCACAGGTTGCATGCCATGCCCCCCAACACAGCCAGACCAGTGCAGGACACAACCAGGACCACGCAGCCAAGCACACACACCCACAACATGCCCCATACAGCCCACCAATAGGCACCTCCACGATATGCCCACTGACCAAGGGGGGGACACCACCATAGTAGGATACACCACAGCACACAGCAGGGAACCACAGCAGCACAACAGGCACCCTGATACATGCACACCACACAGACAGGCACTGGGCCACTGCAGCATGGCTCCGAGGGCAAACCTGCAAAGCTGACACTGACACAAGCAGGTGAGTCAAAATAATGTAATAGAGAACAGAACAGACAACCATGTACAGAACAATGAGGGAGGGAAGGCACAGGAATGTGAAGGACAGGGATAGGGAACAGGGACTGTACAGTGGGAAGGGGGACTGTAGGGGGAGGTACAGAAGGGGAAACAGGGGAAGGTAGGGTGCAAATCATTGGTGGCCACACCGTGCCTCCCCGCATCATCCATGGCATCCACCTCCCAACACCCGCCGGCATATCTGGAGCACCGCCTCCATAGTGGTCAATGTAATTAGGATGATCTGCTCCAACAACCTACAGTACAGGGGCATCCTCCTATGCCTCTGGACACCTAGGAGAAGGGACAGGACAGGCGATCAGTGCAGGGTCCCACAGAACCATGCCCAACCACTGCGCACATAGGGCAGCGGGAACACCCCCAGAGGGCCTGAACAGGTCACCCACAGGGGGATGGGCCTTCATCTGCCAGCAACGCGGCACACCACAACAGTGCACAATGGTGGTCCCTGCCGCACAGTAGCCACCCATATGCGCAATGCCAGTCACATGGCACAGTGCCCATGCAGCACCACAGCATTGACAGTGGCAGCTGGGCCACTCCCACCCCAACAACAGCTGGTACATGAGTACAATGGATGCACCACAGTGGTAGGCATCATGCACAGAGCAACACACACAGCTGCCATGGCACACTGCACAGGCTGCCATGCCTGGACCCATGCCCCCCGCCAACCCCAATGCAAGTGTGAAGACCCATGACAGAGCCTACCTGCTCTCCGTGGCCCCGCTTTTGCTGGGGCCACTCCAGCGCCACCTCCAGGTCCTGCTGCAGCCTGCTTTCCTGCTGTGGCAGCCACCACTGCTGCTCTGTTGTGATTCTCAGGGCCTGGGAATGGAACTTAGACAGGAACACATCAATACACAGCCACAGCAGCTGCCCTCCTTGCACAGTGTGGTCCTCTGCCTGGCACGGTCCACAGAGCAGCATGGCAACGCAAGTGGTGGTGAGTGATGTATCCCTGCGATGTACTCAATGACAGCACACCACCCTGTGGGACATGCCAGGCAGCCCAGCCAACACCACGGTACAGCACCAGGGCACACATGCATGCTGGGCATACTCACCTAACTGTGGCACATGCCAACACCTGACGTGTGCCTCCAGGTGTCAGAGGTGACCTGGGTCCCTCCGAAGCAAGTCCCCATACCGGTGCTGACACTGCTCACTGGTCCTGGCCACCCCAGTGTGCTGCACTAGTGTGGCAGCAATATCGTGCCATACAGCCACACGGGGCTGTTGTAGTGGGGCCTGTCCAAACAACTGGGTTTGCGTGGGGCTGTACGCAGGCCCTGAGGTTGGCCAGCTCCAACTGCATCCAGTTACTTGCACGATGAGCCCTACACTGCACCATATACCTGCTGAGAACCATTGAACAAAATGGTGCCCATAGCCTCACATGGCAACAGCATGCACCAGATGCGTGGGCCAAGGGGATTTGCACTGTGTCTGCCAATCGTACAACAGTGGGGATGCGCTGCATGGGCATGGCTGGGTGGGGACAGGTGTGCTGGGTCAGCTAGGGTCAGAGGTCACTGCAGGGTCAGAGCATGGCCACGTACAGTGCGCCAAATGCGCAGTAGCATCCATGGTGCACTGATGCTATTGCACAATTGGTGCACTGTGCGCAATTGGCAGTGGTGCACCACATGGAGCATGTGCACAGTGTCAATGTGCACCGATGCATGCATGCGCATTGTGTCATGTCATGCTCCAGAGCAATCATCTGACTTGCTCCAGAGCACTCTCATCGCACATGGTGCAAATATACAATATTCAGCTGCCACATGCTAATGAGCTCATCAACCAATGCATAGTGCAATGGGGGCATTAGCATATCATTACCATTGCACCAAAGGCCATCTGCATATGATGCACCATAAAAGTGCCACGGAATGGCACAGGCCATGGACCAGTATTGCATTCTTGTGAGGTAAGTTGCACATGCTGCTGGAGCACACTGAACACAGAGGGCACAGCAAGGGGCGTGGCACTGGGTGCTGCAGCCACTGACACACTGTGCTGTCCATTACCACAGGAAGTTACATGTCGGAATCTGAGGTGGTTAGAGACCGTGGGCCTGCTCGCAAGTGCAGGCCCAACTTCACTAAAGCAGAGGCCCTGTTCGAGGCCTACCTCGACAGGGAGCCACTCTTGAGTGGTGCCATGGGCACACCACAGGCCAGGGCTAGGGCCTGGGTGGAGGTGGCAGAATGCATCAACCAGCAGGGCATTCACCAGCGGTCAGTGCAGGAGTGCTATAAGAAGGTGGGAACTGACAAGAGGTGGATCAAAGAGAAGGTGGCAGCCATCCATGCAGCCCAGAATGCCACCGGAGGGGGGCCTGCGGATGTGCCACAGCTCATGGTACAGGAGGAGCTGGTGGCAGCCACCTTGCACTGCAGCACCATGGAGGGCATGCCTGGTGGTGGATTCTAGACAGGTGGCAGCCCATTCCTGCATGGTACATATGGCAGCAACACACAGCATGCTGTGGCATAATGGGGGGGGCACATGTGACCACTGCTTCACTGAATCACCTGTTTTATCTTCCAGCACCGGCACGCCTGTGAGCAGAGGATGGGGCACTGGCAGCAGCTGTGGAGGCAGGTACAGTGCCAGACAACCAGCCATTCACCTTCATGGGCATCCGGGCACCTGGGAGACCACAGTACACCACCACTGTCCAGCTGGACGTCATGGGCATGGGGTCAGATGAGGCACTGGATATGTTTCTACAGGATGCCAGTCTTGGCATCCTGTGCATGGAGACACAGATGGAGGCATGGTCTGACACTGATTACGACCTCACCATAATCCTGGATGGCATGGGCGGTGTTGTGGGGGAGACACCCATACCAGGCACTGGCAGCGTGTCCAGCGAAATGTCAGCAGGGGACCAGCTGCCTTCTTCCACCGTGGGTGCCACTGTGTGCACTGCTACAGCTGTGCTGTGCAGTGGTGGTGGTGTGGGCATGCAGGCACTGGGTGCTGTTCAGTGGCCAGAGGGGCAATGGCAACAGACTGCTGGTGCCATAGGGCAGCTAGATGCAGGGTCTGCCACCAGGGTGCCAGCTAGGGACATACTCCAAGAGGACCCGCTGTGCAGCATCCACCTGAGAAGGGGGCTGTACAGCATGGCCGGTCACCACAGGAGGGTCGGCATCCTGCCCAGAATCCCCAGTGTGCCGACCGAATGGCAGAGCACACCCATTTGCTCCAGGCATCCATTGAGCAACAGGTGCAGGTTGCCACTGGGCTGTGTGCACTGCATGGAGGTGCGCCAGCTGGCTGAGCAGTGCAAGAGGGGCATTTCGCAAATCCTGGTGGGGATGCAGCACATGCAGGAGGCCACGATGGCTTCCATGGATCTCATTGCTCTCTGCATGCAGGAGGCCATGACTGCATCCATGGATCACATTGCACAAGCGGTCTTGGATGGCTTCACGCTACTGGCTGCCACAGGGCATGGCCGGCCACTGCAGACCCCATGCAGTGCATTGTCCACCCCACAATCCTGGTGTTGGGCGACATCCACACTGTTGACACCAGGCTCTGCTGTTGGCATCCCAGGCAAGCCTGGGGTGGGCCTGTTTGGGTGCCTACACACTCCTGCATGGACCCGGTCATGGTCCCATGGGTCGACCGCTGGAGGGCTGTTGCAAACACCCCCTGTGACTGATGAGCAGCCTGTGGTTGTGATCGGCCCCAGGACGTGGCCGACCCCATGGCCATGGTGGCCAGGGCTCCATGTGGTGGCCCTGATGTGCGACCCACTCTGTCTGCAGTATGCTGCTGCAACCCAGTGCATGCATGGGTGGTGTGTGCATGTGCATACCACTGGCGTGGTGCCTGTGTGTCATGCCACATGCTGCCTGTGTGTGTGCTTGCCCAGCCACTGGATCATGTGGCATGGGTGTGATGAGGGCTGATCTGCACCAGTTGCACCTGTGAACCAGTGCTATGCATCTGGTCCTCACCACATGCCAATGCCTGGGCGTGTGGGTGTGTGTGTGTGTGCATTGCTGTGTGCTGCTCAGTGCAGTTCTGTGTGGTAGTGTGCCACCAACTCCCGTGACCCTGCACCACACCTCTGTCTGCGCATGACTATTGCCATGCTTACCCCTGCCTGTGTGCTATACCTGTGTGTGTGGCTCATGCATGGGTTTAGCACCACCTACCTTCGTACACCATAGTGCTCCTGTGCCTCATCCTGCCTCATCAGCTGTGGATCCCTCCACCTGGGAGGGGTCTGTCCACCACCCTCCTGCAGATTGCCTCCATCGTCCCCACTACTGTCACCCTCATCAGCCTTGACAGTTATCCCACGGTCAATGGCCATGTTGTGCAGTATGCAGCAGGCCAGGAATAGGCCACAGGCTTTTGAGGGATTTACTGTAGGACACCGCCAGACCTGTCTAGACAATGGAAACATGCCTTCAGCATTCCAAATACATGCTCAATGATGTTCCACATGCTGGCGTGTGCTCGTTGTTGCGTTCTTCGGCTGGGGATGACAGGCACCGGTAGGGGGTGAGCAGCCAGGGCCTCAGTGGGCAGGCACTGTCACCTGTGTGGATAGTGACACGGTCAGCTCTCTGCCTTCCCTTGCTGTACCCCTTGCCTTCCCTGGCACCCTCATCTGCTTGCCCACCCTGTTCTCCCCGTTCCATGGTCTGCCCTCCCCATCACCCCTTGCCCATCCCATACTCACCTACTAGGTGCCTGTGGGGATGTCCCCACATTCAAATCTGTGGTACTGCATGGAGCTGTACCAGATGAATGCATCATGTGCACTCCCAGCATGTGTGGCACAGACATTGGTGATGTGCCCTGTGGCATCACACACCACCTGGCAGTTGATACTCTGGCTCTGCTTCCTATTGATGTATGCAAGGCCCTCAGGGTCAGGTGGCATGCGGATACCCACATGGGTGTAGTCAGTGGTCCCAAGCATGCCAGGCATACGTGCTACCCTGTAGAAGTCCTGCATGGCTGCTGTACATTCCACCTGTGTGCTGGGGAAATGGATTTATTCCGAAGCACGTGGCAGCAGGGTGTTGAGGAACTGTGTGAGGAGGCATGACATGGCTGACTGGGTTATGTCTTTGGTGTCCCCTGTTGGTCTCTGGAAGGTGCCTGTGGTGAGTAGGCATGTGACTGCTGTGACTTTCATCTCCACAAACATTGCATGGCTCCGTGTAGTGGTTGGCTGCATTTCCTCACTGCACAGCTCACAGATCTGCCTCAGACTTGCCCTATTCAGGTGGTACCGGCCCACTATCTACATGTCGGTGAAGTTCTCGAACATGGTGCGGGCACGGTACCACCTGTGTCGGGCATACCACCGACAGGCCCTTCCTCGGCCAAGTCGCTGTTCCACCTGCCCCCTCACATCCCTCATTATGGCCTCCATCATTTATGGTGCGCTGTCCATGGCCCCTGCTGTCTCATCTCCCCCTGGGTGGTTGGCTGCTGCAGGATGTGTGGCACCCTGGTGCACCACCTGGCACTGAGCGTGCCTGTTCCTCTCACTCTCTTTGCACCTTCTCCCTTTCCAGTGCCACCTCTGTCACTCTCCCTCTGTGGCTGCCTCTGTCTGTACCTCTTTCTTTCTTTCTTTCTTTCTTTCTTTCTTTCTTTCTTTCTTTCTTTCTTTCTTTCTTTCTTTTTTTCTTTCTTTCTTGCTCGCTCTCTCTCTTTTGCTCTCCTTCCCTCTCTCTCCTGGTGCAAGTGCTGTCTGTGTGTTTGCACCTGGTATTTATAGGCTCAAGTCTGCTCAGCGCATCTTGGATTTGCTCCCCACATGCACCATGGTTCCATAGTTGAATATCGCACTGCGTTGGATATTCATGGCATGCCCCCTGCAGTTGTGCATGCATTCATTATCATTGCACATTAGCACAATGGTATTTGTGTTGTGCATTGGCTTCCACTGAATTTGGCTCCTTGGCACAATTCTGCACTTGCGCTGGCTCAACTCAGTTGCGCCATGTGCAATTGTTTTGAATATCCGAGCCCATGTCTTAATTCTCTCCATGATTGTTTTGTATGAAATCATTTACATCCTTTTTATGTATGTATGTATGTATGTATTTATTTTTATTATTTAAAATTTGATAACTATTTCCTTAGTGAATGGCTCACTGAGATACAATAGGATTAGTAATATGTCAGAATAACTATAGAACATTTATAATAAAAAACAGTGTTAACTACAGTGGCCTGGATATTCAAAGCAGTTGCGCATGGTGCAACTGGGTTGCACATGCGCAACTGTGGAGATGTGCCATAGAGTGATATTCAGTGGGAGCCACTGCACAGCACAATGAGCAGTGCACCAATGTGCAACAGTAATGAATGCATGCAAGGGCAGGGGGCATACCCATGAATATGCAGCACAGTGCGATATTCAACCCACGACCAGTGGTGCAAGTGAAAAGCAACTGCCAGATGTGCGGAGCAGACTTGAGCCTATAAAAACAGGGAGCAAGCATGGAAAGGGCACTTGCACCAGAGGGGAGCAGGACAGAGGGAGACAGACAGGCTGTCAGAGAGAGAGAAAGAAGGAGACAGAGAGAGAGAGGGAGGGAGGGAGAGAGAGACAGAGAGACAGAGAGAGAGAGAGACTGAAAGTGAGAAAGAGAAAAAGAGTGAGAGAGAGTGTGACAGACATGGGAGGCCGACGTAGAGAGTGAGAGAGAGTGGGAGTGAGAAGGAGCCACCAGACCCAGAGGGAGCAACACAGGCACCCACAGGGGTGGGGGACAGAGCTTGTAGATGACAGCCAGCCAGGGGCAGGTGGCACAGGAGGGGGCCCAGCCGAATGACAGGCACTGCCCCACAGAGTCAGGTGGGCCAGTGGAGCCAGATGCCCAGGGGGTGACAGGACAACAGGGGCCATGGCCAGCACAGTATTCCAGATGGAGGCCATAATGAGGGGTGTGAGGAGGCAGGAGGCAGAGTGACGTGGCCATGGAAGGGTCTGTCAGCTGTACGCCCAGAACAGGAGGTACCTGCCCCGCATCAGCTTTGAGACCCATGCTGACACGGAGATCATGGGCCAGTGTCACCTGAACCGGGTGATACTAAGGCAGCTCTGTGAGCTGTGCAGTGAGGAGATGCAGGCACCCACTAGATGGAGCCATGCCCTGACAGTGGAGAAAAAGGTAACAGCTGTCATATGCCTGCTCACCACGGGCACCTTCCAGAGACCAACAGGGGACACCACAGGCATAACCAGTTGGCCATGTCACAACTCCTCACACAATTCCTCAATGCTCTGCTGCCACATGCTGCAGAATACATCCACTTCCCCAGCACAAAGGCAGAGTGTACAGCAACCATGCAGGAGTTCCACAGGGTAGCGTGGATGCCTGGCGTGCTAGGGGCCATCAACTGCACCCATGTGGGCATCCGCATGCCACCTGGCCCGGAGGGGGTAGCATAGATGTCAACAGAAAGGGCTACCCCAGTATCAACTGCCAGGTGGTGTGCAATGCCAGGGGGTGCATAACCAACATCTGTGCCACACACCCTGGGGGCACATATGATGCCTTCATCTGGCACAGCTCAGCATTGTGCCACAGGTTTGAGAGTGGGGACATCCCCACAGGTCACCGAGTAGATGAGTATGGCAAGACCACGGGTAGCTGGGTACAGCAGGGCATTGGAGGGGATGGGCAGGGCTGATGCACTGGTAGGTGTGCTAGGGAAGGACATGGGACACAGTGACAGAGGACACCAGGCTAACCATATCTCTATCCACACAGGTGACAGTGGCTACCCACTCAGGCCCTGGCTGCTCACCCCCTACTGGTTCCCATTGTCCCCAGTGGAGGAGCGGTACAATGAGGCACATGCCAGCATATGGAACATCATTGAGCGTGTGTTTGGGATGCTGAAGGCATGTTTCAATTGCCTAAACAGGTCTGGCCGTGCCCTGCAGTACAGCCCTGTGGCCTATTCCTGGCCTGTTACATGTTGCACAACATTAGTCATTGACCGTGGGCTAGCTGTTGAGGCCAAAGAGGGGAACAGCAGTGGGGACAACATGGGCGATGGGCTGGGGGTGGGGGACAGCCCACCCTGGGTGGAGGGATTCCCTGGCTCCAGAGTATGGCATGCCAGCATCGTGACACAATCACAAAGAAGCACTACGGCACATGCAGGTAGGTGGACAAACCCCCATGCACAGAACAGACACAGTGGCAAGGCACATAGGCATGTGTGGGTATGGCCGTGGGCATGCACACACAGGTGTGGGGCAGGGGCAGGGGGCCATGCCACACAGCCACATGCAACACCATGAAAACTGTACAGCAACTAACACACACACACACACACACACGCACACACTGGCACCCCTCCAGGCATGCGCCCAGGCACTAGCACGTGGTATGGATCAGATGCAGGGCACCGGTGCACATGTGCAACCAGTGCTGTGATGGCATCATCACGCACATGCCACATGGGCCAGTGGCCAGGCAGGTGCACACACGGGCAGCATGTGGTGCAACACACAGATGCTATGACTGTGTCATGCACACACACACAATGCCCATGTGCACACAGGGTGGTGGCATCAGACAGGGTGGTGTGCACATCAGGTCCACTGTGCGGACACACAGCCACCATGGACATGGGGGCAGCTGTGCCACATCCACTCGGCAGCCACAAGCTGTTCAATGGCCATGGGGGGGTCTGCAACTGCCCCCCCAGGGCTCAGACTATGGGAATGCAACCGGGTCCTCACAGGGGTCTGCAGGCACCCAAACAGGCCCCCCACAGGTGTGCCTGAGATGCCCACAGTGGAGCCGGGCATTGACACTGAGGGAGTCACCCAACACCGGGGCCGTGGGCTGGGACATTGCACTCCGTGGTGTCTGTGGCAGGTGGCCATGCCCTGTGGCAGCCAGTGGTGCAAGGCTGACCATGATTGCATTGGCTATGTGGTCCAGAGATGCGGTCTTGCCCTCCTGAAGGCATTGTATGGCCTCCAGGACCTACACGGTGCTTCTGTTGCACTGCTCAGATGCCTGGCTCACCTCTGCATGGAGTGCACGCACCCCAGCTACTAGCAGCACCTGTTTCTCCATGGATTCCCACAGCAATCAGGTGTGCTCGGTCAAGGGGTCGGCTCCCAGGGGTGCTTGGGTGTGGCGCCGTCCCACCGGCGGTGTACGAGCATGCTGCATGGCCCCCTGCTCAGATGGGCACTGCACAGCAGAGTCCTCATGGGGCTGGACAATGTTAGGAGCACTGGTGGCAGACACTGTGCCTGACCACCCAATGTCTCCAGTCATCTGCTGCTGCCACCCCTCCAGGCCCTGTGCATTGGCCAGTGCCTGTGTGGTTGCACCACCACCGCCACACAGCGCTGCTGCTGTGCCTGTGCACTCAGCTGTACCAGGGGCAGTGACAGGCAGCTGTTCCACTGCCAAGCAGGCCACTGACCATACTGCCAGTGATGGTGGATGATATGGGTGTCTCCCCCATGACAAGACCCCCGCTGTCCAGGATTATAGTCACATCATCATCGGTGTTGGACCCCTCCCCAATCTGTGTCTCGGCACAGAGCACGCCATGGCTGGTGTCCTGCTGTAACACAGCCAGGGCCTCATCCACCACCACGCCCAGGATATCCAGCTGGACAGCAGTGGTGTGCTGCAGCCGATCAGGCTCCCAGATGCCCGTGGAGGTGGATGGCTGGTCCTCCGGGGCTGGGCATGCCCCCATGACAGCCACAAGCACCCCTGCCACTGCATGCTGGTGAGCCAGTGCTGTAAGCGAACACAGATGCATTAATGCTGCTGTACCACCCGCTGCCCCCCGACCTGCCATACCTAACATGCAGTGATGGACTCCCTCCAGTCTGGAAGCCACCACCCAGCACACCCTCAACTGTGATGCACTACATGGTGGCTGCCACCAGCTCCTCCTGTGCTGTGAGCTGTGGCATGGCAGCCTGGCCCCCACCTGTGGCTGACCTGGCAGCCTGTATGGCCACCACCTTCTCCTTGATCTGATGTTTTTCAGTGCCCACCTTCTTCTTGCACTCCTGTGTAGACCACTGGTGGCTGCCCTGCTGGTTCACGCCGCCACTCCACTCAGGCTGCAACCCTGGCCTGGGGTGTGCCAGTGGTGCCACTAAGCAATGGCTCACTGTTGAGGTATGCCTTGAATAGGGCATCTGCCCCCGCTTTGTAAAGTTGGGTCTGTGCTAGCGGGCAGGCCCTCTCTCCACACCCTCCTCATGCTCAGACACGTTGCTACCTGTGGACATGGACATGTGGTTACTGGCTGCAGCGGCCCACCCCAGCCATCCATCCCACTGTGCTGGCCATCCCCTGAGCAGGTGCAACTTACCTCTGATGGTTGCAATACCAGTCCATGGCTTGTGCTGTTGTGCGGCACCTTTATAGCGCATTGCATGCAAATGGGCTGTTGCGCAAAGTGTAATGACATTTAAATATCCCCATTGCACCACAGATAGGCTGATGAGGTAATCTGCATATGATGGCTAAATATCACGCTGTTGTGCCTTGCACAATGAAGTTGCTCCAGCACATGTAGTGGCACAATGCCATGACATGCGCAGTGCACCCACATCAACATGCATGCACCGTGGCATGTGCTAACGCCTATTGTGCACCATGCACTAGAAGCACTATAGGGGGCCATGGTACCTTATGCATCATGGACCCTGTGGTTCCCGAGAGCTATTGGGCCTATGGTGGTCGAGTGCTACTGGGCCTATGGCGCTTGGGTGCTATTGGGCCTATGGCACTCGGGTGCTATTGGGCCCATGGGACATGGTGTTATAGTGGCCATATTGCGCACTATGTATCATGGGCCCTATGGCACCCATGTGCACATTGCACATGCTAACCCCTGACCCCTGCCCTGCCCTTTGCCCTCTTGGGACCCCTGCTCCATGCGCCGGTGTGGCCACACCCATGCCATGCATCTCTGGAGATGCGGATTGCCGAAGGCAGCACAACTGTTTACGAGGCACGCATCTCGTGCACATTGTGCCCGTGCACTACTGGGTTCCATTATGAATTGCTCATTTGCAGTAGCACCATGACGAGCCATGCAGTATGATGGGCAAGGAATTGGAGCTCGGTGGAGTTTGTAAACCTGGTGGCTCAGGTGGAGCCCCCTGCTGCCAGTCTGTTCAGGCAGCAGCACCTGCAGTGGCCCAGGACCGAGGTGTGATAGGCCATTGCAGATGGGCTGGGCCAGGCCACAGGGGTGCAGCACACCAAGAAGCAGTGGTGCCACCAGTACGGTGACCTGGTGAGGAGGGGCACAGAGCATCTGAGGGCACTGCAGGCATGTGTCCACGGGGGCCATGCCACGGACATGTAAGTGGGCTCATACTGCATTTGTGCACAACCACCATACCATGGTGTTGGCAGGGCTGCATGCCATGCCAGTTGGAGCCCTGTCATTGTGTCCTCCTTGGCATGGCATTGCCTGTCACTGGGTGTGCTGCACCATTGCTCTGCAGTCTTGCCCGACTGGGGCACACACTGTGCTTTAGGGTGGGGCGGTGGGCTCATGCTGTGGCTCTGTTCTGATGTGTGCCTGTCTGTGTTTCTGTCCTAGGACCTGAAGATCGGAGGCATGCCAGGGTGGCAGGGGTACCTGGCAGGCCACAGCTGGCCACTGCATGTCCTTCAGCAGGGAAAGCAGTACCTAGTGGTTGCAGAGGAGTGGCTGCTGGACCGGCATGTACAGCACTATGGTGGGCAGGTATGCACTGTGCATTCCCTCATTGCTGTGCAGGGTGGTCAGCGGGGGTGGGGTAAGGCCATGGCCTCCTGTGCCTTGTGCCATGACAGCTGTGTGCAGCACATGGTGCAGTGTGCGTGGCACCATTGGGTGGCCATTGCACATGCATGGCAGCTGTTGGTGAGCTGGGTGTGCATCCGGCTGCCACCAGTGCCGCTGTGCTTTCACTGAAGCACCGTGCCACCTGCCTGCCACTGTGCAGTCAGGTGGCTCTTGGGCAGTGGTGTCCAGCACTGTGCACTATCGTGGCATGCCAGGTTGGTGTCAGGCATAGGCCCACCCACTGGGGGTGGCCAGGGTGCCACTCCAGGGGTATGTGTTCCCACTGTCCGCTACGCACAGTGGGGGGGCTAGGGTGTTATCAATGTGCACTGATCACCTGTCACTTCCTTTGCCATAGGTGTCCAGAGGGGTTCTTGCCTGTCTCTTTACTGTCACCTCCTGTGACAGATAATATTGATTACCTCCCACACCATGGAGATCGCAGACCAGATACGATGGATCCTGCTCAGGGACCGGCGCAGGGGGAGGCACCAGGTGGCGGCAGGCCGTGGCTGACCACGATGGACTCCAGCTCCCTTCTCACCCTTGACCTCCCTTCCCCTACCTTCCCCCATCCAACTGTACAGACCCTGTCCCCTGTCCCCTTCCCTCCTTCACCTATCCTCTCCCTTGTTTTCTACTGTTGTTTACTCTTGTTGTTGTTTACATTTCAATACATTTATTACTTGCTTACCCATCTGTGTCCGTGTCTGCTTTGCAGCTGGTGAGTGGGTCCATGTTGCAGTGGTGTGTGGGTGGCTGTGTGGTGTGACAGTGTCGTTGTGTGGACCGTGGATGGTGGTGACATGCCCCTCAGTCAGTGGCTGTGCCTTGGAGTGGCCATAGGCTGGCTTTACAGGCTGTGTGGCATGTGTGTTGGGTGCTGTGTGCCAGGATGTGGCATGCTGTTGTTCGGGTGGGTGGGGGTGTGCTGTCCAGTGTGGGGTGGCTACTGGGGGTTCACCGTTGCATGTTGGTGCTGCCTGGAAGTTGCGTCCACTGCCCCAGTGCTGGGGGGTGCTGGCTGCATGCCTGCCCTCCATGGGTGGTGGCTTCCTGTGGGCCTGCTGTGCATCCCTGCCAGTGTTCCTGGTCTGGATCCACCACCTCCCTGCACTGTCTCACCCTCCACCTTCCCCGATGCCTAGCTCCCTGCTGTGCTTGTGGCTGGTCCTGCTGTGCCATGGCGCATCCCTGCGATATTCAGCAGTGTTGCACTAGCGCATGTTGCAGTGCACAACTGTTGAATATCGCAGTCACTGCACCATTGCACGGTTGAGTTGTGCTGCGCCAGGGTTGCACCTGCCTTTGGAGAATTTCTGAATATCCAGCCCGGTGTGTGTTCAAAATATCCAATGTTATTCAATTCACAATGCAATAATTCGCAAACCAGTGTCTCACCAGATAGGATTATCAGACTCTACACCTTTGTCCATGTACAGTATTTCTTGCAGTATTTCTACAATAAGGGGATACATACTCTGCAAAATAATATAGAAAATATTGAAATCCCTTTAAAATTAATGACTCTGTGATTGTTGTGTGTTTCAAACAGAACAGCTTTTTTATATCCTAAAAGCATGAATATCAATTTGAAGATGATGTAAGGGGGCCTTTCATGCTTACAGACAATGCAATAGGTTTGCATTAATAAATGTTAGCTTAGTCAGATCTTGCTGATTCAAAAACTTCAGCAAACACCAGTGTTTACTCTATCATTGTACTCTAATGTTGATTTTGCCGATGCATAGCCCATTTAAAATGCACTTACTCATGACTTTACTCATGATTACCAGCCTTTTATTAGACCTCACAATCAGCTGTTATGAAACAATATTGTGCACATGATAAACCTCTGTTCTGTAACCATAGAAACAAATCCTTTCTACCAACATTGCCCATGTATTAAAATGACTGTAGCCTAGAGTCAGTCTATTGCTCAATGTCTGAATAGTGCTTAAAATAGTTGCTGCCAGAGGGAATATATGGCCAGCAGTGTGGAGCTAGATGCTAGGCTACTGAATAATGTATCAAGATGACCGTTAAGATCTGGAAGCATTGCAAAATTTTCGTGACACACAAAGAAGGTGTGCTTGTGCCCATTCACTTCACAGGATCCCAAATATGACAGGCTCATTCCAAAAATAAGCAGCACTCAAGAAGAACAATATGAACGCTCAAATATTTGCACAAGTTTATTCAGGGCATGAAAGATACCAACTCCACAGCCCCAGTGCTTCAACCACGTGGGTCTCCCTTAGGGGGCATTGAGGGATACCCGTGGGGTAGAAGCCCCGAGGCTGTGAAATTGGTGTCTTTTATGTCCTGAATAAACATTTGCAAATATTTCTCTGTTACACCTTAGTAAACAGCAGAGTGTCTACTTGAAATGTTAGAAACATAGACAGTGATAAAAGATAAAGGCTGTAAGACCTTTCCAGTCTGATCTTTTTTGTTGCATTGCTTAGACTACAGACCCCTCTAGGTCCATGGAACTTTCACTGCCACCCAGTTACCTATCCCTTATGACTCCCTTGTGCTTAACCCAGGCTTTTTTGAATCCCACTACCATTTCTGCCCCCACAATCTCCACTGAAAGACCATTAAAGGCAATCACCACCCTTTCTGTGAAGCAATATTTCCTCAATCTCTCATAAACTTACCCCCTTCCAGCTTCACATAGCTCAGGAGCACCCTTTCCTCTGAAAAATACCCCCCAATTTTATTCACCCCTGTGAAGTATTTAAAGGTCTCGATCATATCCCCCCCATTCTCTCCTATCCTCCAGGGTGTGCATGCTTAATTCCTTTAGTCTCTCCACGTAGGACATTTAATGTAGACCCTCTACCATGATGGAAGCTCTCCTTTGGACAGCCTCCATCCTGTCCCTGTCCTTCCTGTGATGTGGCCTCCAAAACTGGACATAGTACTCTAGATGGGATCTTACTATGATGGCAACACCACTTCCTTCTTCCTGCTGGTAATACCACTACCTATACATCCCAGCATCCCTGTTTTCAAAGGAGGTGACAGAACAAACCATTCAGATGATCTACCAACTTCTATACTTCCTCCCCATCTAAAGCTCTAAAATGCATTGTATCAGATCAAATAACTGACTACCTTGAAAAATATCAGCTGCAATGCCCACAACAACATGGTTCTGAAAGCAGTAAAGCACCACTACAACTCTAGTTGAATTTACAGGGTATATCCATAATGCTCTAGACCGAGGGTTCTTGGTAGGGGCTACTTACATTGACCTCACCAAGGCTTTCAACACAGTAACCCATGACCTATTTTTGAACCAACTATACCTAACAGGTCCATCCACAGAATCAGTGGCTTGGTTCAGGAGTTACCTCACAGGTAGAGTACAAAAGGTGAAAATCCTCAATACTCTCTCAGCTAATCAGAATGTAATTACAGGCATGGCTCAAGGCTCCATTCTGGGCTCTCTACTTTTTAGCTTATTTTTAAATCACCTCCAGAAAGCTGTGCATGACAAAGTCCTGCTTTAAGCAGATGATGCAGTTCTTTACTCTTGCCACCCTGACCCAATGCCTTTAGAAAGTCAGATGCAGTCTAATTTCCCTGCAGTTGAAGATTGGTTCCTTAAATCTAAACTATTTCTAAATTACAGAAAGACTAAAACCATATTTTTTCTGTCTTCAAACTACAAACACAGGTCCTACCACCTAAATATACTCAGCAGCCAAAACTCACCCCTAGAACTGGTACAAAATGTTAAATAATTAGGGGTCACATTAGACAGTTCCCTCTGTTATACAAAACACATTGACCTTGTTGCTAAATTCACTAATGCCCACTGCCCTACAATCTCGTTCATTAATCCTTACCCATCTCCTGTCAACTCTACTACTGCCTATTCAACCTGCCTTGTAATCTACTGTAGATCTTAATTTTCTACCACCTCATAGTTCTCTTCTTTTTTAGCTCCCAACCTATCCACCCATGTAAATGAGAGCTATGATCACAATTAGTGTAAACCGCTACAGCACTTATAACAAGAGCTGGTAATATAACACGTCTGCTGTTATTCTCCATGTCTACTGCACTTATGATAAGAACTGTTTTTTCAAACATATTTGCTGTATATTGCCAAAATAATTGTTCTTAATTACTTTTTTGTTTCTATTCCAATTGTTTTGTAATAATTCTCTGTATCTGCTAAATGTGTGTTTTTGTATCATTTATTGATGTGGAACCTCTGTAAATGAGCTTCTAGATCAAAGGTACTACAATCCGAGATTTAATAAATAAATAAAAATCCCACTAGCTCTCCTGATCATGTTACATTTTCTGGCCACCTTCAGGTCATCTGATATGATTTTCCCCAGGTCTCTTTCCGGCTTGGATGCTGCTAGTATCTCTCACCCCATTTTGTACTGCATCCCTGAGTTTATGTGACCTAAGTGCATTATTTTGCACTTTTTTTGCATTAAATCTTAGTTGTCAAACTTTTGACCACTCCTCCAGTCAATTCATGGCTCTTTCCAACCTTTGCACCCCCTGCAGAGTGTCCACCCTGTAGCAGATCTTGGTGTCATCCACAAAGAGGCAGACCTTTCCTTCCAGTTCCTCTGCCATTTCACTAATGAAGACATTGAAGAGGATTGGTCCCAGTACTGACCTATGTGGTGTGCTGCTGGACACTCTCCCCTCCTCAGAGTGAATTTTATTTATCAACACTCTGTACCTCAAATACCATAGCCAGTTTCTTACCAAGGTTACCACCTTATTACCCACTCCCATGCTACCAAACTTGTTTACCAGCCTCCCAGATGGAATCATGCCAAAGGCCTTGTTGATGTCCAAGTAGGCCATGTCCACTACCACCCCTGGTCCAGCACCCTGGTTATCTAGTCAAAAAAATCTATCAGATTTGTTTGGCATGACCTCCCTTACGAAAAGCCATGCTGTTGTCCATTGGATTCTAGATGTTCCAGGATTCTTTCCTTTAATAGTGTTTCCATAAGTTTCCCTACTACAGATGTCAGGCTGACAGGTCTGTAATTTCCTACCTCTTCCTTGCTACCACTTTTGTGAAGTGGGGCTATGTCCATTCTTCTCCAGTTTTCTGGGACAAAGCCATTCTCCAGTCACCTGTTAAGCAAGTTTGTCAGGGTTGCAGCTAGCACCTCCCTGAGTTCCTTTAACACTCTTGAATGTACCCCATCTGGTCCCATGGCTTTGTCCACCCTCATATTATCGAGTGCATTCCCTTCCCTTTTCTCTGAAACTGGACTGGGATCCATTTTCCCCCTCCCGCCGCTTGGTGCTTATTTGTAGTCCCTTCCCTTCAATCTCAACTGTGAAAACTGAGCAGAAATATTTGTTTAAAATATTTGCACTTTCTTGGTCCTCCTCAGTATGACCCCTGCCTCCTTTATTAACTGTGCAATCCCTCCATTGGTCTTCCTTTTCTTGCTGATATCCCTGAAAACTGTCTTGTCCCCCCCATACTGTCTGGGCTATTCTTTCATTGATACTGTATGGGCTATTCTTTCCTCAGATGGCACTTTTGCTCTCCTTACCACCTTGCCCAACTCCCTTCATTTTCCCTGATACACTTCTCTGTCCTTCTCTCTCTCTGGAAATCCAACTGTAGAAATGAAAGGAAAAGTGTGACTCTCACTGGGATTGAAATGCAGGTATCAGCAATCCATGCTTTAACTCTTAATCAACTAAGCTATGAGAGTTCAACCAATTAAGGCCCCTGAGTTTTCCCATGTGAATCACACATACGTTCCTTTTGTGGTGTTGCAATAAACAACCAGGAAGTCTGTTAACAGACTCAAATAACTCCTCCTCTGTCTCTCCCAAATGCAGTATATGCCACTGTGAGGCAAATTTAGAAATTCAATTATAGAAATAAAAGGAAAAGTTTCTGAATGCCACTGTTTTTGCTCTTATCTTTTCTGCCACTTCCTTCAAGAACCATAATGGTCTCTTCCTCCTTTATCTTTTGCTTATTTGCCTGACATACAAGTTTGTAGCCTTTACTATGGTCTCTCTTTTATTCTGGCCCAATTTCCCTCCACTTCCCCCCCTCCTCAACATTCCTCTGGCAAGATCTTCTCAGATTCATTTCCCCCTCTTTGTAAAGTCAACCCTGCTGAAATCAATGACCCTTGCCCTTTTTCAGCTGGATTACGCTGTTGTTCTTATATTAAACCATGCTGCATAATGGTTATTGGTCTCCAGATGACTCCCCACTCTGATGTTCACAACACTGTCCTCCTTTGAAAGTAAAAAAGTCCAGTATTGCCTCTTCCTGAGTGGGCTCACTGACCAGCTGCCCATGCAGCGAGTCCAATATGTCACTGCTCCTAGCTGATGTTGCACCAGGTAGACTTCACTTTACATCTGGCTGATTAAAGTTTCCCACCAGCACCATCTACCCCTTCTCAACTATTTTGCCTATGTCTTCCAACATAGAAGACTTGCTGTTCCTTTTGGAAGCTGAGAAACTGGCTATACTGCAGAGAACAAACTAGAATGCATTTGAGGAACTGGTAACTTGGTAAAACATAATATTGTAGGGGACTAGGAAGGTAAGCTACACTTTCTACAGAAAGTTTCATTATTTTCTTATTGGCATTAAGAATTGCAGGATTCCATTAAAGTGTAGTAATTTTATAAGCAGAGGGGTTGTAATACAACTGAAGTTGCTTGATTTCTGTGCTAGACACATAGGATTTGGAAGGATATTTGTGCAATATTTTGGAAGTGTCCTGCTGGCTAAGCAGTGAGTTTACCCCTGGTTTCAGATAAAGGGCCTGTGTGTGTATTAGAAGCAGACATAGCAAATTGCCTTCACTGAAAGGCCTGCTTACATCACAGGTGTCACTAGTCAATCAATTGATTCTGGGTGGGGCTTTGATCACTGTTCTGTTTAGGCATACTACACAGAGTAAAGTCAGTCAGAAGACTTGCTGTTCCTTTTGGAAGCTGAGAAACTGGCTATACTGTAGAGAACAAACTAGAACGCATTTGAGGAACTGGTAACTTGGTAAAACATAATATTGTAGGGGACTAGGAAGGTAAGCTACACTTTCTACAGAAAGTTTCATTATTTTCTCATTGGCATTAAGAATTGCAGGATTCCATTAAAATGTAGTAATTTTATAACCAGAGGGGTTGTAATACAATTGAAGTTGCTTGATTTCTGTGCTAGACACATAGGATTTGGAAGGATATTTGTGCAATATTTTGGAAGTGTCCTGCTGGCTGAACAGTGAGTTCGTTTTTATCCCTGGACTCAGTAGAGTGGTTTGTGTAGGAGCAGTGGTCTAGTACATTGTGGTGTTAGTTGACTTACTATAAAGGGCAGTACTCACCAGGGTGGTGGAGCAGTGGTGTATTTGATTGTTTCTAACAGTCACCAGTGGTTGTGGCCTACCCACCCACCCTACCCCTCACCCCGCCCACCCCAGGCATGGCATTTCCTTTATAGCCAAGGTTCTGACATCACTTCCTCATCAGGTCTTGGAGCAGAACTGTCATATTCTTAATTACCCAGCACAGTGCATAAAGCATAAGTATACACACACAAAAAAAATTGTATATTACTCATTGTATATTATAAGGAAGAGGGACATGTGGGGAGTGGTGCAATGCACTGGCTGTGGGGCAGCAATTTGCTGGGAAACATTCTGGAATCAGTGTTGCTGCCCTATTTTCAGGCAACTGTCAGCTCTGAGGGAGGAGGTTGCCCACCTCCAGGCTGAACTGGCAAGGACTAAAGAGGACTCCCCCACCCAAAGAGCACCAGTTCCACAACCACTGCCTCAGAGGTTGCCATGTGTGAAGAGCAGATGGACCACAGTAGGTTCTGGGAGGGTGAGGGTGGTGGAACAGAGGCATAGCCCCTGAGTTGCACCTCTACACAAATCATATGTCGGTCTGGCAAATCAAGGTTCCTCTTTGATGACATCCTCATTGGAGACCAAGAAGAATGCTGGGGACATCCACAAGGGAGACCCACAAAAGAGTGGCAAGGGACAACACAAGGGAAAGAAACAGCTTCTGATAGGGGACTCAACTGTTAGGGGTGTAGACCTGGGGAAGGGAGAGGAGAGGGAAGTAAGGTGCCTGCCTGGTGCCATGGCTTGGAGGGACAGAAAGTGAATCCTCAGGATTGCAGAAGCAGCATCACAGGAGAGGAAACTAGATATCATTGTCCACCACAGGACAAATGACCTAGCTAGGCATGAGATCAGTGCAGTGCAGGATGAATTTGTGGAGTTGGGAGGGCCTCAGACAGGTAGCAAGCAGGTAAGCTTCTCAGAGGTGCTGCCAGTCTATGGCAGGGGTGAGGCTAGGTACTGCACACCATGCGGTTTAATGAATGGTTGCAAAACTGGTGCAGAGCACAGGGCTTTGGCTTCATTGGGGACTGGAGGTCCACCTGGAGATGAAGGTCTATACTGGCATGATGGTCTGCATCTGTCCAGGAAGGAAACAGCTCCTAGGTGACAGGTTTAAAGGCTTCCTTGGCAAGCTTTAAACTAGCCAAGGGAGATGCTGATAGGAAACAGGAAAGTTCAAGCCTCCCCTGCAAAGCATGGCAGGTAGTAGGGTAAACACTGAGGTACAGAGCTTGACAGAGGGCAGGACAGGGGTAAATGGAAAAATGGACAAAGGCAATAAGAGCAAGGATGGGGTAAAAAGGATAAAGCCAACATTAAATGGAGGGCAATGAGTACCAATGCCCGTAGTCTTGGAAACAAGCTTCCAGAGCTAGTAGCCCTAATGGAAGTGGAACACTTGGATATTGTGGGAGTCACAGAAACATGGTACATGGAGAACCATGACTGGATGTCAACATACCAGGGTACACAAGCTACAGAAGGGACAGGGAGGGTAAAAGAGGAGGTGAAGTAGCTCTCTACATAAGGGAAGGGATCAAAGTAACAGAACTAAAAAGTAAAGGGGAGGACAAGAGGAACTCTGGGTCACATTGGAGATAGGGAATGGCATCACAATCCGCACAGGGGTTGTATAAAGACCCCCGTCTCAAGGGGAGGAAATGGACAAGAAAATTATAGAAGGCATTCTCAAAATGGCTGAAAAAGGGGAGATACTGTTGATGGGGGACCTGAATATGCCAGATGTTAACTGGACAACATGGACTGCAGCCACATCCAAGAGCAGGGTCATTCTCTATGCCCTACAGGGAGCATGCCTTAGACAGATAGTGGTTGAACCCACTCAGGAGGGAGCAATATTAGACCTGGTACTCTCAAATGGAGAGAGGATCACAAACTTAGAAGTCAGTAGACACCTGGGAACAAGTGACCACTGCACAGTGTGCTTCACAATAAACACAACCATGGAGATCAGCCATACAAATACAAGGATACTGGACTTTAGAAGGGCTGACTTTGGCATAATGGGTGAATACCTGAGGAATGCATTAGCAAATGGCCAGAAAGGAGGGGTGGAAGAATAATGGAGAAAATCAAACTGCCATCATGGAAGCAACAAGCCTTGTTGAAACAAATAAAGAAAACAAAGCAGAATAAAAAACACTATGGCTCTCAAAAGAAGTGTCAGGGAAGGTTAAGGAGAAAAGGCTGCATTCAAAAGTATAAAGAATCACAGATGGAACACAACAGGGAACTGTATCAATTAAGTAGAAAAAGTAGGGGAAGGCAGTCAGAAAAGCAAAGGCCCAAACCGAGAAAAGGATAGCCAACTCAGTTAAGAAGGGGGATAAAACCTTTATAGGTACATTAGGGAACATAGAAAGGTTAAGGGAGGGATAGGGAAGATCAATAAAGGAGAGGGAGGTGGGCAGAGGAGACAGTGAAAAGGCAGAGATAATGAATGAATACTTTTGATCAGTATTCACAAAGAGAAAGAAGGAGTTACCTAAACCAAACAGTAGAAGCACTCTGGATAGTGGGGTTGATACCAGCCCATTTAAAGAAGAAAGAGTACTGAAAGAACTTCTAAAACTCAAGGCGGACAAAGCAATGGAGCCTGATGGGATTCACCCTAGAATCCTAAAAGAGCTAAGTGAGGACCTAGTGACACCACTAACCACACTTTTTAACAAATCATGGGAAGATGGGGTGGTACCTGAGGACTGGAGGAGGGCAGATGTGATTTCCCTTCACAAAAGTGGGAGCAAGGCAGAAGCAGAAAACTACAGACCTGTTAGTTTGACATCAGTGGTGGGGAAATTGATGGAATCACTTCTGAAAGAAAGAATTGTTGAGTACCTAGAGCCAGGGGGCACTGGACCCAAAGCAGCATGGATTCACAGCAGGAAGGTCATGTCAGACAAATCTAATCAATTTCTTTGACTGGGTGACCAAAGTAATAGACCAAGGAGGGGCTGTGGATGGCCTACCTAGACTTTGTAAGGCATTTGACACAGTCTCACACAAAGATTAATAATCAAGTTAGCCAGCCTGGGAGTGGGTCCCAGGGTGGTAGCCTGGAAATGAAAAACTGGCTTGCACAACAGGACACAGAAGGTAATAGTGAATGGAACACATTCTGAAGAAAGGGGGTTACTAGTGGAGTACCTCAGGGCTCAGTACTGGGTCCAGTCCTCTTTAACGTCTTTATAGGTGACATTGCAGAGGGTCTGGAAGGAAAGGTATGCCTCTTTGCGGATGACACAAAGATCTGTAACAGAGTTGATACACAAGGGGGGGTAGAAAGGATGAGAAGGGACGTGGCAAGGTTGGAGGAATGGTCAGACATATGGCAACTTAGATTCAATGCAAAGAAGTGCAAAGTAATGCACCTGGGAAGTAAAAATCCAGGAGAAGAGTACACAATAGCAGGGGAGGTACTAACAACAACAATAATGGAAAGGGATCAGGGTGTAGTCATATCAGATGACCTAAAGGTGGATATGCAATGTGAGAAGTCAG
This sequence comes from Neoceratodus forsteri, assembly GCA_016271365.2. Classification (NCBI taxonomy): domain Eukaryota; kingdom Metazoa; phylum Chordata; order Ceratodontiformes; family Ceratodontidae; genus Neoceratodus; species Neoceratodus forsteri. The sequence continues at coordinate 802,946,260 of CM057454.1, forward strand.
TCGGAAAGCCAGGGGATACTAGGATGCATAGGGAGGGCATCACAAGTAGAAAAAGGGAAGTGGTTATCACTCTATACAGACAGTTGGTGAGACCCCCATCTGGAGTACTCGTGGCAGTTTTGGAGACCTCATCTACGCAAGGACATAGACAGGATGGAAGCAGTCCAGAGGAAGGCAACTAAAATGGTGCAGGGTCTACATCAGAAACCATATGAAGAGAGACTGAGAGAGAGTTTAATATGTGTACCCTTGATGAAAGGAGGGACAGGGGGACATGATAGAAACTTTTAAGTACCTCAAGGAATCAACAAAGTCCAGAAGGGTAGCATCTTTCAGAAAAAGAGATGTATGAAACAAGGGGCACAATTTAAAAGTTAGAGGGGGTGGCTCCAGGGTAATGTGAGGGAAATTCTTTCACGGAGAGAGTGGTGGACGCATGGAAGCACCTTCCTGAGAGGTGTGGGGTCTAAAACAGTGGAGGAATTCAAACATGCATGGGACAGACATAAGGCAATTATAGTGGGGGGTTGCAGGAAATAGGCTGTTGGTTAACTAGAATCTGCAGCTTATCCAGTAGGTAGGGAAATGGGCAGACTGGGTGGGCCAAGTGGTCCTTATCTGCCGTCAAAGTCTATGTTTCTATGTTTCTATGTTTCCAACATCTCTTTGTCTATGTTCTGTCCCTGTATTGGAGGCCTGTATACCACTCCCATGGTAATGGTGGCTCTGTTTCCAAATTTGAGGTTGACCCACAACACCTCGACCCCCCTGTCCTCCCTGTACCTCCATCACTTTGATGTCTTCCTTAATACAAACCACCACTCCCCTGCTTTCCTCCCTACCCTGTCTCTTAAAAAAAAATTTGTAGCCAGGTACAGTATGACCATTTCCCAGTAATGGTTGGTTGTGCATCATATTTTATTGACGGCCACAGTATCCAGACCTGCCTCAGCCATGGTAGCCTCCAAGTCTGGTATCTTATTTCCCAGACATCTAGCACTGGCACACATGACTGTCCAGCTTTTGTTAGTCTTAGTCTTGTCCGTTCTGATGTTGTATGGTTCTTCCCCTTTCCTCTCCTTTGCATACTGCCTGCATTACACAGGAAGTTGTTATCCATCTGTACAGACAGTTGGTGAGACCCCATCTGGAGTACTGTGTGCAGTTCTGGAGTCCCCATCTCCGAAAGGACATAGACAGGATGGAGGTAGTCTAGAGGAGGGCAACTAAAATGGTGCAGGGTCTGCAACAGAAGCCATAAAAAGAGAGACTAAAAGAGCTTAATATGTATACCCTTGAGGAAAGGAGGGAGAGGACATTTGATAGAAACTTTGAAGTACCTCAAGGGAATCCACAAAGTCCAAGAGAGGAGCATCTGTCAGAAAAAGAGATGTGCAAGAACAAAGGGGCACAATTTAAAGATGGAGGGGAGACAGCTCAGGGGTAGCATGAAGAAATATTATTTCATGAAGAGAGTGGTGGACACATGGAACCGCTTTTCTGAGGAGGTCATGGGGTCAAAAACAGTGGGGGAATTCAAGAATGCATGGGACAGACATAAGGCAATTCTAGTGGGGGTAGGAGGAAGTAGGCTGTTGGTTAACTAGAATCTGCAGCTTATCCAGTAGATAGAGAAATGGGCAGATTAGGTGGGCCAAGCGGTCCTTACCTGCCATCAAGGTATTTGTTTCCATTTCTTCCCCCCTTCCTCCTTTGCTGATCCTTTGAACACTTGGTTGTCCTTTGTTTTTTGTGGGATTTATTTCCCTCAGAAATTCTGTACTTGTCTCTCTATCTGTTGGTGGATTGTGTATGGGAGTTCTGGCCATGGTACGAGCCTTCAATAAATGTATTTTACACATTAACCTCAGTGCTTAGCCTATATTTTTTCTGCATTTTATATATATATATATATAGAGAGAGAGAGAGAGAGAGAGAGAGAAGGAGAGAAAGAGAAAGAGAGAGAGCGAGAGAGGGTATCTGAGAGGTAAGTGTCAGATACAGTGAGGCCCTCTTAGTTGAACTACTTCTTGGGGTACAAAGCCACTACATGTGGTCTGTGCCTATAATTACCACCCCTGGTGGCCATCACTTCCTTGGATTCCCCTAATTAAAGCCCTCTGTGATTGAACCACAGGGGATCTAATAGTGCTGGGGGACTTCAGTATTAATTGGATATTTGTGTTTTAAGTGGTAGACCTAAGGTTGCCCTTCAGGAGACCCAGCTCACCTAAATAATCTCTGAACCAACTCAAATGAATACTAAAACTGGCAATAACACCCTGCTTGACTGGGTCTTTGATTACAAACCAGATTGGATCAGTGCTGTGGGCACCATCACAGACTCCCTCAGTGACCATGCCCCTATTTTCTGTGTGTGCAGTAATGGAGTAATGTCACCCTCAAATTTCCACACAGGGTATTCTTGGTCCATGATTACTTTTAAATTTAATGCCATCTCCTTTCTGGCTACACTGTTGGGCTTTAAATGGGCTACAATTCATACCATTTCTGATGTGGATTCAGCCCTGCATTTCTTTGTGTGCAGCTTCCTCTCCACTGCCAACACCCGTGCCCACTTAAAGCATCTAAGTGTAAAGGGAAAGCAATAAAAGTGGATTGACAGCACACTTTGGAAGTCCATGAAGGCAAGAGATATGGCCTAGGGAGTCTTCAAAAACTCAGGTTTTATATCGACTGGAACAAATACAGTCAACTTGAAAATGCCTGCAAAAGGGACCTGAAAGCTGCTAAAAGAAGATACATGAGGCACCTACAGGAAAAAAAACAGGTCTATCTAAATGCTTTCGGTCACAAATTAATACACTCCTCAAATGTCACAATAGCTCGGTAGAATGTGATATTGTGCCTGAAGGTAAGACCTACAGGACCGTGGAGCTACTGTTAATGCATTCATCAACTTTTTCACAGACTTAGGCACGTTTGAACCCTACTCTCCAGAGCCCTGTCCTAACTCCCCTATATCTGGATGCCAGTACACAGAATTCCATTATAGACTGATAAAAGGGAAAGAGATTTTGCTCCTCCTAAACTACCTAAAGGTTGAAGGCCCAGTTGGGCACAATAATCTTGAACCAAAGCTTCTAAAGAGAGCTGCTCCTGTTATTGCCTGTCCTGTGGCAATGTTGTTTAATAAATCACTAAGAGGAGAGACAGTCCCTGAAAGTTGGTATGTTACTCTTGTGATGCCACTGCACAAAGGTGGCCCAAAGGAACTCATAGAAAACTATCAACCTATATCTCTACTATGTTCCCTGTCCAAAATTCTTGGCCATCTATTTTATAACCAGCTGCAGGATTACTTGTAACAGCACCAGCTTCTCACTGACATGCAGGAAAAATCATGGTACAGACATCGCTTTGATCCAGGTGTCAGCTAATATACTGGAGGCCATAGACAGAGGGCTTTTAACAGGTGCTATACTTATAGACCTCACAAAAGCTTTTGACTTAGAGAACCACAAGCTCCTGTTACTGTAGTTAAACTAAAGCTGCTCAGACTTGATAGTCTATCCTGTCTTTGGTTCTCCCACTACTTATCAAACAGATACCAAAAGGTAAAGTCAAATGATGTTTAGTCTACAAAAATGCCTATAACTGACGATGTTGCACAAGGCTCCATTTTGGGCCGACTGCTGTTGTCCAGATTTGTCAATGACTTACCTGCAAACTGTGATGGCAGTAATCTGCTGCTAAACACAAATTATACCGTACTGTACAGATGCTCCAGTGATACTGCTCAGATCAACACACAACTTGCTAGTGACTTTTGAGAATTAGGAAAATGATTTGAGGAAACAAACTAGTCCTTAACACTAACAAAAATAATCCATCCTGTTTGATTCAAGACATCTTAGCACTGCTAAGCAACATTTGTACCTATTGTCATGTTCACTGGTGCTCTTATCAGGGTGGTAGACTCCCTGGAGTGCACTTTGACCAGGGGTTCTCATTTAAGTGCCATATTGTCCATACCTCTAAGTCACTGCACCAGAAAACTGGGTTGCTTTATCATCTGAACAGTTATCTGACCAGTGATTCACATCATGCTATTGCTAACTCTACACTGCTACCAGCCTTAATGTATGGAGCTCTGATATTGCAGTCCCTAAGATCCTTAGAAGTTAACAAGCTAATGGTCCAACACAACAAAATAGCTTGATTTTCTGGTGGTTCTCCATCAAGGGTACACCATTGTGATGTCTTCTGCTCCCCAAATTGGCCCTCCTTTGAAGGAAGCTTCAACTACCCTTTCCTTTGCATTTGTTCATAAAAGTCCGTCTTAGAGATGTGTTACCAGAAAACCACTTAGGAGAATGCTTATGTCCTCCTGCCAGACACTTCTAGAAATACCAAGAACAAGGTAGGTCATATGGGGGGCAAGAGATCCTTTGCCTACTCTGCCACTTCACCTTGGAATGCCCTCCCAACAGTACTTCTCCCTTGGTGGCTTCAAAAAGAGCCCTAAGGTATTTCTCCTTGAGTGTAGTCTGTGTGTTTGTATTCGCTGAATGGTTATGTTATGGCCAGTACTTGTATTCCTCTGTTTTTGCTACATTGAATCTATTTGAACCAGTTGTACCATGTATATCCTATGTCTTATCTTCTTACTTAATTCCTAGTTATGAGTCAATGATGTATATGCAACATATCTGTCTAACATTTGTAGCTGGATGTTTATTGTCTAGTTTAACTAGACCATTCATCGTTCATTATGTATCACTCATTGACTGCCTGCTTGTGTGCTATGTTTCTACATGCGTAATTATTCCTGGATCGCCCCTGAAAAAGGGACTTATAGTCTCATTGGGCCTACCCAGTCAACAAAATGACATAGCTAAATAAATAACTACATACATACTGTACATACATGCATAAATAAGTTATGAGGACATATCACCATCGAGGAATCAAACAAGCCATAAAGACATGCTCCTGAAGGGCAAGTGGCCTTTATGAGCTTGCTTGACCACAAGATGGTGATATTTTATGAATATCTAGGACTTGTATATCTGATGTTTTATATATTATATAAGGTTGATCTGTTTTGCTTTAAGATACAAGTGTGTTTTTCTGTTGTGTAACTTATTTAGAGTAATTGCTTAAGTTAGAGTGTTTCAATAGTGCTGTGGGGCCCGATTCTAGAAGGGTGGTGCAAGTTGCCACCGAACTCAACTTGCACCACCCACAACTGTGACATTGAACCTGCGCCCTATTCTAGAAGGGCAGGGTCTTTGCAGCAAAGTCCCACTTGGCTGGTATAACACCTTTGACTAGGGGTCTGTTTGTTAGCTAGGTGATGTCAAGTGGACCTCGGGGAAGGATCACTAGACTACCAAGAAATCATGCATGTAATGCAGCAATGGTGACTGGGGGTGGGATGAGGTGACCACTGCACCACCAGGGTGAAGGGAGGGTAAAGCAACACAGAAACTTTTTTTAATTTTTTTAATTTTATTTTAATGGAGGCAGAGAGCTGACAGTAGCATTTAAAGGACACAGAACTCATTGTCTGACATACCCAGTAAGGAGAGTAGAAAGCAAAAAGATTGCAGCAATCACAGAAATCAGGATTTTGGAAAGGGCAGAGTTAGAGAAGACTTAGCAAACCTAAACTTTTTTACATTTTACATGATCTTTTATGATAGCAAGATATGGCACAGTGGTGATGAGGAGCAGAAGACAGGACAGACTTACTTTATATGGCTACTGCCAGAGTGGGACCAAGGGTGCAGAGTGTTAATGGAGACCTTTCATTCCTTGAAGAAGAAGATGCTGGTCTGTCACCAGCATCTGGAGCATATCCTCCTTGACACAACTCTGCATCTGAGGTCCCTCAACTCAATGCACAGTTGTGCTATTTCAGCTTGCATGGAAGTAACTGGAGGGCTGAATCTGCAGCTGTTGTCTGACATGCTGTCTTCCTCAACATTCAAGTCCAGCTGTGGGTCTCACTTCCAGTCCCCTCTGCATCCCCTTTGTAAACCAGGCACCTTTTTGTCTCTTTTTGCACACCACCCCCCCACAACCCAGAAGGACTACTAAGAAGAGTGGTACTGCCTCCACCCCTCTTAGCCATCTTCCAGTTCTGCTCCCATTCATAGTGGTGCCTTGACTTCAGCCTTGACAACTAGTACTGGAGCCCACTCGACAGGGGGCAATATTAGACTTGGTACTCTCAAATGGAGATGGAGAGAGGATCACAGATGTAGAAGTGGGTAGCCATCGGGGAACTAGCGACCATCGAACAGTATGGTTCACAATAAACACAGTAATAGAGTCAAGCCATACAAAGACAAAAGTACTGGACTTTAGGAAGGCTGACTTTGCCATAATGGGTGAGTGCATAAGGAATGCACTAACAAATGGGCAGGAAGGAGGGGTGGAAGAACAATGGGGAATAATAAAAACTGCCATCACAGAGGTAACAAGCCTTTGTGTGAAGCAAATAAACAAAACAAGACAATGTAAGAAACCACTATGGTTCTCAAAGGAAGTGGCAGTGAAGGTTCAAGAGAAAAGAAAGCATTCAGGAAGTACAAGGAATTGCAGAAGGAGCAGGACAGAGAACTGTATCAGTTAAAGCAAAAGGAGGCTGGGAAGGCAGTCAGAACAGCAAAGGCCCAAACCGAGGAAAAAGCCAACTCAGTTAAGAAGGGGGATAAAACCTTTTATAGGTACATCAGGGAGCGAAGGAAGACCAAGGGAGGGATAGTGAGGCTTAATAAAGGGGAGGGAGTGTGGGCAGACTGTGAAAAGGCAGAGATACTAAACAAATATTTTTCTTAGTATTTACGAAGGAAGAGGGAGATACATAAAACAAACAGTAGTAACACTCTGGATACAGAAGTTGATACCAGCCCATTTACAGAAGAAAGGGTTCTGAAAGAGCTCTTAAAACTGAAGGTGGACAAAGCAATGGGGCCTGATGGGATTCATCCCAGAATTCTAAAAGAACTAAGGGTAGAACTAGTGACACCACTGACTACCCCCTTCAACAAATCATGGGAGGATGGGGTGGTACCCGAGGACTGGAGGAGGGCAGATGTGATTCCCCTTCACAAAAGTGGGAGCAAGGCAGAAGCAGGAAACTATAGACCTGTTAGTTTAACCTCAGTGATAGGGAAAATGATGGAATCACTTCTAAAGGAAAGAATTGTTGAGTATCTAGAGTCCAGAGGGGCACAGGACCCTAGGCAGCATGGATTCACAGCGGGAAGGTCATGCCAGACAAATCTGATAGATTTCTTTGACTGGGTGACCAAAGTAGTAGATCAGGGAGGGGCTGTGGACATGGCCTACCTAGACTTTAGCAAGGCATTTGACACTGTCCCACACAAAGATTAATATACAAGTTAGCCAGCCTGGGAGTGGGTCCCAAGATGACAGCCTGGGTAAAGATTGGCTGGAGAATGAGGACACAGAGGTTATAGTAAATGGAGTCCACTCAGAAGAAAGGGCGGGTTACTAGTGAGATACCCATGAGGCTCAGTATTAGGACCGGTCCTCTTCAATGTCTTTATAAGCGACAATGCAGAAGGACTGGAAGGAAAAGTATGTCTCTTTGCAGATGACACTAAGATCTGCAACAGAGTTGATGCACAGGGTGAGGTGGAAAGGATGAGAAGGGACTTGGCAAGGTTAGAGGAATGGTCAAATGTATGGCAGCTTAGATTCAATGCTAAGAAGTGCAAGGTAATGCACCTGGGAAACAAAACTAAGGGAAGAGTACACAATGGGGGTGAGATACTAACAACAACAAGAATGGAAAGGGACCTGGGGTAGTCATATCAGATGACCTAAAGATGGGCAAGCAATGTGAGAGGGCAGCAGGAGGGCTGGGAGGATACTGGGATGCATAGGGAGAGGCATCACCAGTAGAAAACAGGAAGTTATTATCCCTCTGTACAGACAGCTGGTGAGACCCCATCTGGAGTACTGTGTGCAGTTCTGGAGACCCAATCTCCGCAAAGACATAGACAGGATGGAAACTGTCAGAGGAGCAACTAAAATGGTGCAGGGTCTGCACCGAAGTCATATGAAGAGAGACTTAAGGAGATTAATATGTATAGCCTCGAGGAAAGGAGGGAGAGGGGGACATGATAGAAACTTTCAAGTACCTCAAGGAATCAACAAAGTCCAAGAGGGTAGCATCTTTCAAAAAAGAGGTGGCAAGAACAAGAGGCACAATTTGAAGATAGAGGCGGCTCAGAGGTAATTTAAGGAAATATTTTTCACAGAGGTTGTGGATGCATGGAACGGCCTTCTGGAGGAGGTTGTGGAGTCAAAATCAGTGGGGGAATTCAAGCATGCATGGGATAGTCATAAGGCAATTCTGGGGGGTGGGGGTAGGAAGAAGTAGGCTGCTGGTTAACTAGGATCTGCAGCTTATCCAGTAGGTAGGGAAATGGGCAGACTGGGTGGGCCAAGCAGTCCTTATCTGCCATCAGATTCTATGTTTCTATGTTGTGCTGACTACCTGTGCCCAAGTGATTGCCGCTTTTTCCCTGCCAGATCATGGTCTTATAACAATTGCATTTTGCAATATTGTTGTCAGTGATGTCAAGATAAAAAAAAATCTCAGATGGAGAACATGTGCTGCCTAGTGGAGGCAAATGTTCTAGGGGTTTGCTATTCATGGTAATCAACCAGATCTGGTGATTCTATGGGGTCATAGGGGGCTGACTACCTCAACTTTCTTCTGGCTGCCTGGCAGGTAAATCAAGACTATCAGTGGGCATCACTCTGCTACTGCTGTTCAGCGTGAGTGTGTAGGGGGTCATCTGCCGGATAAAGAAGCCACTGCTACAAGAAGATTTTTCCTAAACCCTTTCTTCTCCATATGGTGCAAAGCCAGCCATGCTTTTCTCTGTAGATGTACAGATAGCATGTTCCATGCATTACCTGTATCTCCCTCTTCTCACTCCCAGTTCTGCTCCTGCCACTCTTCTCTCCATTCATTGTTATGCAAACAAACAAAACAAATAAACAGTAGAACTATACAGTAAACACAAAGAAAGTTTATAAAGGAGGCAGAAAAATCAAATTATAAACACTAGAGTGCCTGTCAACAGACATCAAAGGGAAACACATATATAAAATGTATGTAGATTTAACTACAGAAATGTAAATTGACTCAGACAAAAACCACAACTAAAAAATACTAACAAGCTCCACGTGAAAGACCAGAAATCAGCAAAGAGAAACTTGTAAATGACTGTTTTTAAATTATATTTTAGAAGCTCAAAATGCAGCACAAAGGTCTCCTTTCACGAACTCATACAAACTACAAAAACAAAAGTGAAGCCTATTCTGTACATAGAGCTGGGCCCTGTGACCTGCAGCAGCTGTTTCATGTGTCTTAGAGGCACTAAAATTCACCTTAAAAGTGAAGAGGCAGGTGAATAGGTTGCAAAGCACAAACAAGCAAAATAGGCATTAAAGGCTATATATTTGCAGAGTGATTTGTGAAGGTGAATTGGGTAACTTTGCCAGAGCTTCACCTTTTCAGTATCTCTACCTGGTATGGAATTACTTCATACCTAGTATTTACGGAAAAACTCAGACAATTCTGTAATTAACTGAAAAAGAAGGTAGATTGGATTTATTATCTTCATTATTTGTCATGTTCTTATCTTCTGATTATTGTTAATTGTAGAAGTTATTCATAGTGAATCAAGCACTATATCCTGCATATGCCATCTACTTTTACTACTGAATTTGCAAGATCTTAATCTGTTTATATGGAAACTAGTGTGCCATCACAAGACAGAATTATCCCTTTTCTGAGTGCTCCTGGAATAGGAGTACATTGCTTTTGATTCTTTACTACACATGCTGCTTCTTATTGCCAATGATGGAATCAGGGAGTATAGAACATATATTAAAATAATCCAGACATGTGTTTAGCTATCAATTTTTATTGCTTGATTAATACAGTATGAGAATGTATCTTTAAAATCCCAAACACATTTATTTTTTACCAGCTTCATATATGATTCTGTATTATACATGAAAATATATGCAGTTGAAAATGCATTCTTTCTTCTGTGTAATAATCCTCACAAAAAAATATTTTATAAAAGCTAGAGAAAATGTATGTAATTTTTTTATAATGTATTATTTATGACATCATATGATGGAACAGAGCAATAAATCACTTTAGCAAAGTAGCTGCTGTATTGACAATATAATTGCCTTGATTCTTCAAGAAACTAGGGCTACATCTATTTTTCTTGAAACTGTATACAGTGCATGCAGCATTTCTTGGACTAATAAAATGGTGCATTTTTTGTGAAACCATTCAGAGCTTATTTGTGTTGATTAAATTCATTCACCATTTAAATGGATATTGTCCCCTTAGTCTTATTGTATTGAGAGGCTGTCAGGCATGTTAACTTGAACAAAATTTCTGTGTCTTCTTGGTGCCTTGCAGATTCTGAGAACATAAAAAAAAACATCATTAATAGGTACACAATTGTTGCATTATATAGAAAACAAGGCAGACAGATAAAACTCATATTTACTTTTTGGGCTTTAATCAGTGACATTTTAAATTGCTGCAATAAAAATACTGTCAACCTTTTGGTAAAATAGGAGATTATTTTTCTATCTACAGTACAATAACTAACTCCATGGCATAGACTGATGTGCATCATGAGTCCTTTTTATTGCCACCACCCTATCGATCCTCAATGTTTATGCACACATATAGTTATTGTTTTATAATTACTGGTGACACCCTTTAATTCACGAAGTAGATCTGAGTTTCAAATGTCATACTAATCAGTTTACCCAGTTATTACAGCATTTTGTGTCATTCACAGTTCCTGCAGCACCTCATTGTCTCTTACAGTACTATGTGTGTGGGCAGGCTGAACACCACAACAAACATGGCAGCTCCATTTCTCTGTTACAGAGGAGCAAGAACCCACACCTATCATTTTCCTGTCATTGTAATTTCAGGTAACGTTTTAAACATTTGCAATATTTATCTAGTTGATGCTGTCTTTACAACTTTAAAAAAAACTATCTGGTTGATTCTGCTGTTTGTACCCTTCGAGCACGGCTTCAGCAGACAGTGACTGCATTGTGAATGATCTGTGACTGACTACTCTCACTTTCACTTATTGTGGTTTGCAGTGTAATTTAAAAAAAGTAAAGAAAAAAGAAAAGAACGCCTGTACTGGAGAGGGAGAGACAGACTCAGTGTGTGTGCCTGTCTGTCTGAAAGAACTGTTCCACTAACTTTGGCATTCATTCCCTGCAATAATTATAAAAAATAAAGGCTATTCAACTGTGGTGTTATGGATTTTATTTTATAGACCCTCGGTGTGTGATGACCTCATAATCCTCTCGAGTTTCACTCATGAGGTTTATGGATCATCACACACCTCGAGTATGTAAAAAAATCCTTAACACACAGTTGCATAGCCATTATTCTCTATTTATATCTCCATGTCCTGTAAATCCTTCCAATCTCCACCAAAATACCTGTTAAACTGTATCACAGTCAAGCAAATAAAAACAGAAAATTGAGAAACTGACTTTTTGGTACCCAGCTTACTTTTAAGACTGGTAGAGTATACATTTTGGAAGCAAATATGATGTAATTTCAAAAGGGGATGATCTTTATTTAGAAATTGGATGCTGGCATATATATTTTGAAGATAGATTGGTCATATAGATTCTGTAAGGGATAAAGTTATTCATTTTTTAGTAACTTTAAATTTTAAAAATACTGTATGAAGTATCAAATAAATGGTGAGGTGCTGGTGTGTACACTTTGAGGGTGGTGTTGGAGTGCCAGTTTTGGCAACAACAATTGATAGGGGCAGCCAGTCCAGTGCTGTGGAGGTCTGAGGTGTTAGGTGCCTCACCTCTTGTCAAGCTAGTGACCCAGAGTTGGAAATGGATGTGGATCACTCAGGAGTCAGCAGGGAGAGGGAGGATGGAGCATCCCTAGGACTGCTTCTCTCAACTGGAGGGGTGCATGCCTCCCACTCAGTAGCTGCCACCTAGAAGTATCTGAGTGGCAGTGCAGCCAGATGCTGGTGAAAGGGCTGCCACCATCTGATGCTGTGGGGACATTTCGATGGAGGTGGAGCTTGCAAAAAGCTTTATTGCTGGTGGGAGTCCTCTGGTTAAAAAAAAACTGGTGGAAAAACCCTGGCTGCAGTGAGATGATGGCCCATCTGTCTGCAGGCCCCACACCAGTGAATGGGCACCTCCAAACATATCCTGTGGCAGAGGATCACCGGAGACAAAATAAGACCCAGAGAAGCCAGGTGATTGGCTGGGGGACCTTGCCAGATGGGGGCAGCCTAACAACCTATAGAGACAAAATACTTATGAAAAAAAAGCAATGGAAAAGGATGAGCAGTGTACTAATTACTGATTAAAGAACAATAGACAGTAAACCCTGCCCAAGTGTTTCCAGTGTCTCAGGCTCTGTTTCTTTTTTAAATAAAGTTGGCTATTCTGTGCCTCCACCCTCCTCTTACAACCCCTATCAATCTCCCAACCCCAAAACCACCAGCGAATAATTTTCATTATTGGAATCGGAAATAGGGATGCAGTGAAATTTAATTTTGCTGGACAAATTCCGGTGAAATCAGGAATTTTGCCCCTCAAAATGTTTCGTGAAATTTGTGCATTTCGCAGAATATTTCATGGGTGTGAAATTCAAGTACACAGCTATAAAAAAAGTATTTTCCCCCTTCTCATCCAGACCAACACTAAAATCTTTATCCCACATCCCTGGTGTCTAGTGGTCCCACCCCCCGCCACCAATTGCTGGCCCAATATAAAGAATTCCTCCCCCTGCCGAGATTCAGTCCCGTCCCCCGTCCAGAATGTGCAATAAAAAAAATGTCCTTGGTGTCTAGTGGTCCCAACCCCCTGGCTGATCACTGGCCAAATGAAGAATGACCCTCCCCGGCATGATTCACACCCCTTTCCCCCTCAACCATTGTCCGTAAGTGCTGCCGCCATTCTGGGGCCAAGGAATTTTTCTTTATTGCAGATTCTGGATGGGGAATGGGGCTGAATCTCAGTGGGGGTGGGAGAATTCCTCATATTGGGCTGTTAATTGGCTTACCTGAGGGTGGGGCCACTAAACAGAGGATAATAGAGCTTTAATGTTGGCATGGATGGGAGGAGGAAAACACTTTTTGATTATCATCCCTGAGTTTAATGTGGAATTTCAACCACGGGTGGTGGAATTCCACATTTTGCTGACAAAATTAGCATTTCACAGGCAAAATTCAGCATTTCTCTGTGGGGGAGGATTTCGCATTTCGCACCCACAAAATATTTTCTAAAATCGGGAATTATGCGAAATATTTCACTAGGCAAAATTTTTTTATTTTACACATCACTAATCATAAATGTCTTCTTGGCTCCAACCTCCTTACTACACCAGTTATTTTTTTATATTGCTGTGGTTTACTTTGGGGTGTGCATTCTGCCCCAAAGCAATGTAAGCCCAAATGGCTCATCCTCTTCTTGTAAATTCTTGCTTTAATAAACAGGAGTGCTGTGGGGGAGAGCATGAAAGAAACATGGAGCTTGGAAGATCGTCATTGGAACAGCCAGTGTTAGAACCCACTCAGGAGGGAGCAATCTTAGACATGGTACTCTCAAATGGGTGCAAAGAGAGGATCTTAGATTTAGAAGTGGGTAGCCATCCTGGAACAAGTGACCACAAAACAGTGTGGTTCATGATAAACACAGCCAGAGTCAAGCCATACAAAAGTGAGGATACTGGACTTCAGGAGGGCTGACTTTGGCAAAATGGGAGAGTGCATAAGGAATGCACTAGCAAATGGGCAGGAAAGAGGGGTGAAGGAACAATGGAGAAAAATCAAAACTGCCATCACAGAGGCAGCAAGCCTTTGTGTGAAACTAATAAACAAAACAAAATGAAGGAAAAAAACACTATGGTTCTCAAAAGAGGTGGCAGGGAAGGTTAGGGAGAAACAGGTAGCATTCAGGAAGCATAAGGGATCACAGAAGGAGCAGGACAGGGAACTATATCAGTTAAAGCAGAAGGAAGCAGGGAAGGCAGTCAGAATAGCAAAGGCCCAAACTGAGGAAAAGATAGCCAATTTGGTTAAGAAGGGGTATAAAACATTTTATATGTACATTAGGGAGTGAAAAAAGACCAAGGGAGGGATAGTGAGGCTTAATAAATGGGAAGGGATGTGGGCAGAGGGTGACAGTGAAAAGGCAGAGATACTGAATGAATACTTTTGCTCAGTATTCACAAAAGAAGAGGAGGAGAGGTACATAGATCAAACAATAGAAGCACTCTGGATAGGGGGTTGATACCAGTCCATTCACAGAAGAAAGAGTCCTGAAAGAACTCCTAAAACTCAAGGTGGACATAGCAATGAGGCCTGATGGGATTCACCCTAGAATTCTAAAAGAATTCAGGGGAGAACTAGTGACACCACTGACTACCCTTTTTAACAAATCTTGGGAGGGTGGTGTGGCACCTGAGGACTGGAGGAAGGTGGATGTTACTGTATTCAGTGCCACAAAAGTAGGTGCAAGGTAGAGGCAAGAAACTATAGACCTGTTAGTTTGACCTCAGTGATGGGGAAAATTATGGAATCACTTCTGAAAGAAAGAATTGTTGAGTACCTAGAGGTCAGTGGGGCACAGGACGCAAGGCAGCATGGATTCACAGTGGAAAGGTCATGTCAGATGAATCTAATAGATTTCTTTGACTGGATGACCAAAGTAGTAGACCAGGGAGGGGCTGTGGATATGGCCTACCTAGATTTTAGCAAGGCATTTGACACAGTCCATTTTGAAAATGGGTCCTTGAGCCAACAATGTTTAATACTGCTACCTGTATAAAAAAATAAATACACTTTTACTACAGTATCACACAAAAGATTAATAAACAAGTTAGCCAGCCTGGGAGTGGGTCCCAGGGTGGTAGTCTGGTTAAAAAATTGGCTAGACAACAGGATGCAGAGGGTAATAGTAAATGGAGTCCACTCTGAGGAAAGGGTGGTGAGGTACCACAGGGTTCAATACTGGGACCAGTCCTCTTTAATGTCTTTATAGATGACATTGCAGAGGGGTTGGAAGGAAAAGTATGCCTCTTTGTAGATGACACAAAGATTTGCAACAGGACTGATACACAAGGGGGTGGAAAGGATGAGAAGGAACTTGGCAAGTCTGGAAGAATGGCAAAAGTATGGCAGCTTAGGCTGTTTTTTTTAATATATTCCCTAGTGGTCTAGTGGCCCCCCACCCACTACCCCAGCAGCTATCCCACCCTGCTCCCTCCCCATCCTGAAACAGCATGGGCCACTGGCACAGCCCTCCACTCTCCTCCTTGGCCAGCCCACTCATTCATTCACATTTCAGTGGGCTGCTGGCTGGGAGGAGATGGAAAAGCACCTGTGACCTGTTCTGTTCAGGATGGGAAAAGCAGAGTGAGCAACTAGCCGGAGTGGTGGGCGAGAGGCCACTAAATCAGGGAATATATTAAAAAACACACACACATACTGGGGTATCGATCGGGGATAGGAAGGGGGGATTCACAGACCACCAAGGAAATTTATTTATTATATGTGGAAATGGATGGGGATTGGGCAGTACTGGACACAGGGGTGTGTAGATTGGATGGGGGGGAGTGACCTGCTACCTACCAGAGTTGTATTAATGTTTACATTTTATTAATTGATATGGGGCTTGTGATCGCAGGGGCTGTGGGAGGGACTGCTATCCAACATTTATTTTTATTAATACGCATCAGGCAGGGGGGGTGAACTGGTGGATGGTGGGGCCACTAGCCACCAGGGCTTCAATTATATAAATGTTAGGTGAGTGGAGAAGTGATCATGTGAGGAGAAGGACCACTAGCAAGACGATGAGGATGTATCCGTGCCATGCCCATTATCATCCCCTTCATCTTGATGGCCTGGGCAATGGTGGAATTTCACATTTCGTGGGTGAAATTCTGTCATTTTCACACCACAAAATATTTAATGGAATGCTCTGATTCTGTGATATATTTCAAGTGGCGAAATTGCCGATGTCATGGGCATTTTGCCCGTAAAATAATACTACGGAGCATCTCTGTGGAGGAGAGAGTAGTGAAGGGCCTACAAGCATGGAATATGAATACATCATTGGGTCAGATTTGATGTTTCCAAGGATGTTGAAAGAGATAGGGCAGATCCCGACTTCAGCACTAGTGAATCTCTTCAGTCATTATTTAGAGACAGAAAATGTGCCAGAGAATTGCAGAACAGTGAACATGGTTCCCTACACAAAAGTAGGGGTCATGACAAGCAAAATAACTATAAAACACTCAGTGCAGTGTGTACTGTAGGGAAACTATTTGAATCTAATTTAAAGAAGAGTATATTAGGATTTCTGAATGCCAGTGGTCAGCAGGGCTGGAAACAGTATGGATTTACAAGTGGAAGGTCATGATAGACAGACCTGATTGAATTATTTGACTGGATAAAAAAATGACGTGGATAGGGAGCAGGCAGTAGATGTCATCTTGTACCTAGATTTTAGCTAAGTCTTTGACTTCATCCAACATAGGAGGTTGTTAAAAAAAATTAGACTGTAGAAAACTGGCTGGGTGGGAGAACTCAGTGGGTAGCCTTAAAATAGAGAGCCAAAAGTGGTTAAGGCAGCCACAAATGGGGTACCTCAGTAACTGGTTTTTGGACAGGTTCACTATAACATATTCATATGTGACGTGGGGAGATGGTCTGGAGTAAGATATTCCACTTTGCAGATGACATCATGATCTGTGTTGGAATACAGGAGGGAGTAAGGCCCAAGAAGAAGGATCTGGAATAACTGGAGAAGTGGATGAGGGGTTGGCTGCTAAAATGTAGTGCTAACATTGACAAGGTAATCCACATATGGGCCTAGAATCTGAGAATGGAATACAGGATAGATGGAATGATAATGGAAAGCACAATAGAGGAAAGACATTTGGAACAACAAATGAGCACTTGAAGGCACTGTTTAACAGGGCTGTGGGAAAGATGAATTAGATGCTGGGATAAATCAGGAGGAGCATCACTAGCGAAAGAGGGAGGTAATGATGCCCCTACATAGGTACCTGATTTGACTATACCTAGAATACTGTATAAAGAGGACAGAACAGGTTTACTTAGTAGTTTTGACCATGACCCTGGTTACCCCAAATTATATTTCAAGCCTGTGACAACAGATACTCTCAAACATGTTGAAAGTATTCTAGGGAAAACTAAGGTGGGGTGTAATAAGATAGACACAAGATAGCTGTCCCTGGCACTTGAGGATCTTGCCCAGCCCATTACTAAGATATTCAACTTTTTAGTGTGGTTTTCCCAGTTCCATGGAATCTGGAAAACTGCATTAGTCACACCTGTGTTCAAAGGTGTAGACTGCTCCAACCCGACCAGCTGTAGGCTGATATCTATCCTCTCCCCCCCCATCCAAAGCCCTAAAATGAATAGTATCAGACCAACTAGTCAACTACCTGTGCAAGTACAATATTCAACACCCACAACAACATGGATTTAGAAGGGGTCATGGCCTGGCATCCAACAATTGTGCACGTGTGTTAGTGGAGCTCCAGAGGGCATCAGATATCGGCAGAAATATAGATATATAAACAGCATAACTTTCTGGTAAAAGGTGAAAAGAAATACAACTACAAACAATGGAAACCTCAAAATTGTCAAAAAAAAAACTACCCTCATTGTTGAGTCTCAGGATGAGCTGGGCATGGGATGGACGAAGAGCCACACCAGATCTCAAGCCACAAATGCAGAGCAAAGCGGGAATAAGGATGGCATCAATATACCATACACAGCTCTCCATGCAATGACCATTAACCTCCAGAATGAAGTTTGTAATAGATTTACTAATATGACAGCTCAAATCACGCATATTCAAACTGTCATTATCTCCCTTGCAGAGACATCTACTGCCCATGGATTGAGGCTAGACAATCAAGAAAAAAGAATAAGTGATGTTGAGGATAAGGTGGCAGAATTAGCCAGAGACAAAAGGAGGACCAGAACAAAATCGAAACTTTGATGGCCAGAACAGAAGATCAAAAAAAAAAAAACAAGCCCACAGGTCTAATAAAGGAATAATGCCTGACAGGGTGGGTGTTATGCTGGGATAACATCCCACCTCGGGTGATTGGGCCCGAGGCCACCGGCCGAGGGCATCCAACACCGAGATGGATGTTATCCCAGCATAACACCCACCCTGAGGGCATTATTCTATATCTAATGACTCATTGTTTTATACAGAAAAAATAATTTTAAAGATTTTATTTAGTGTTTTAAAATATTTTTTTAAGAAAAGATGCAGGCAGTGCTCAAGGTGCTCTATGATAAAATCAGCAGGGATGTTATGCCAGGATAACATCCCTGCTGTGATGGCCAACTGACCAATCAGGAGTCAGGATTCTTTCTAGCCATTGTATAATATCAGAATAGTCGGGCTGCTGAAGGGGCTTGAAGAAGGGAAGGGGGCAATGCAGTGCACAAATGGCTAGTTAAACAGCTCGGAATAGATGCATCAGCCATAGATTTTGAAATCCAGAGGCTCTTTGCATGGGCACCCCCCCAAAGGCAGGAGACAGACCTACTGTAGACACTATCTGATAAAATATTTGCTATTCCTGGAATAAGAAAAAATGCTACCAGCAGCTAGGGTGTGGGACCGCTTACAACTGACAATGGCAAAGTGTCTATCTTTCAAGATTTCTCTGGGGACATACAACAAAAGCAGCAGAAATTTGCGGGGGTCAAAGTTACCCTGTACTTAAGAGGATGGGACTTTGTTTTGCTGTACCTGGCAAAGCTGAAGATCACGAAACTGAGTGGACCACCAAAGTTTTTTTCTTAGCAGCAACATGCAGAAAAATTGGTAAGGGACACTGAGGGCATAGCATCAAAGACATCAAGCACAAGAAGTCGTAATGCCGCCAACTCCTAAGTGGAGATATTGACTTTAATATGAACTGTCTTCAATCTCCAGGGATTTGAACTAGCTGTCAGCCTCACTCTACATGCACCTGAATCAAAAATAAGACAGCTTTGACTATATACACAAAACGGAGCTCATTCCTTGTTAATATCCCACTCGATTTCTGGGCAAGTGCTTAAATGGTATGCAAATACTTTAGTCCAGAAACCTACTCTTTAATTATACTCTTATTTAAAATGGCCAATCCCACTCGATCTCACTGAAGTGGGCCCTCATGGTATGAGCAATTCAGTGGCGGCAACCAAAGTCCTTTTTCCTGCTGGCACCTAGACTGGCATGTGTAGAGGGTGGTGGATTATTCATCTCCCCAATGGGTGGTTGAGTTACTCAATCTGCCCACAAAGGATTCTAGCTTCCACTCCTACTTGCACCCATGAAGGGAGTAATCTTGTCTCTACTTACTGCCTTAACAAACTAACCCATCACTTAAATGTGCTGATGCTACTAGGAGAAGTGAGAATCCTATGATATGAACACAAGATATTTTTTGATAATTACCTTGCTGCCTAGAAGACCCTCACCAGAGCCTGGGGTATGGTACTTATGTTTTACTTCCTCCTTTTGATGGATAGCTGGCCTTGGAGGTGTGTCCTGGACACACTGCACCAATGGGACAGGGACAATTGGTTACGCCTTCCCTGACCAGATGTATGTGTTCATTTCAAAGGTTGCTTGGCAACCTAGATTGAGAGGTGATGATGTGGAGATGAGAGTTCTGGCGGGAGTAAACAATGGGACCTCACCATTCCTAATTACAACAGGAAACCCCAGAGGAATACAAATGGTCATTATGGACAGATGACAAGTGACTCATCTAATTCCAACCCCACCTCAACAATGGCTGGGACCGTGGGTGCCAACATGTGGGGGGAGCGAGCTTGAATATTGAAAAATGAAAGGATCCTTTCTCAACTTTTGTATGTAAAGTATGGGATATTGAATTTACAATTGATTGCAAATATTTAGTTAGCATTGCAGAGCTTTAAATTTGATGTAGGATGGGTGGGAGCTCAAGGGTCAATGGGTTCAAAGAGAGGAAATGAATAGGATATAATTAGCCATAGAAGAACAAACAGATGAAGGGGGAAGAAGAGGGGAGGGGTTACCCAGAGGGGAACATGGGTTAAGATATTAGGGGCATTGGAGGTACCATCAAAATATAGCATAGGGACACTAAAGGAGATAAAAACAGAGCACAGGTAAGTAAGATGCACTACTGGGGAACTGGAAAGTGGACAGCTAAGGGATGGGGTAGACAATGCCCACAACCAATAGGGAACTGGGAGAAGTATACTCCTAGAGGAAATGGGGAAATAAAACATTATGGGGAAATAATGTCTGTACCTCCTTACAGTCGCTGTAGAATTTTAGAACTAGGCCAGGCCTTTGGGGCATTCTGAACATGGGATATTAGCCAGGGCAGCAGGCCTCGGAGCCCCTGGCTTAGCAGCCACCTCATTTAATAAAGTTGAAATGAGGGGGCAAAGAATAAAGTTTACTGGAAATGCCATGACTCAATGCTGGAGTTAAACATGGCAACCTAGTAGCTCTGCCCCGGCTGGGGGGTAGGTAGCAATTTACCATATGCGGTCAGATGTCAACAGTCAGAACAAGGGCCTAAAATTTGTGGGATGTTTTGTTGTAAAAGAAGTAGCAAGCAGAAAAGGGGGGAGGAAGTGAAGAAATACAGAAGGAAACTCATTGTTGAACAACTCAGTAATGGAAAGCGGGAACATGTTATTGTTAATGTTGTTAATTTGGTTAAACACTGGGGTGCTAAATGGTTTGAACACCCAAAGTTGGAAAATATGTTTAGGAATAAACTGTTAAAAAAGAGACAATGGTGTATACAATACAGTCTTACTTTATTATGTGTTCTACAAGCAAGGAATGGTAGTATAAACAGGGTAAATGGTGATGGATAATAACATTAATATATATTCTTGGAATGTCAATGGAATGAAATCTTATGCTAAGAGGAAGAGAATCCAAAATAAGATGAAAGCACTTGGTTCTGATATTGTATGCCTCCAGGAAACCCACATGACCAATTATGAGGGAGCACATATTGTATATCTAAAAACTGGGGTGGGAATGATTTGGTTCATATTTTACCTCCAAGGCCCCAGGGGTTTGTGGTTTGGTTGAAGCCTAGATTCCCAGTAGTTGTAACTAAAGCCAAGAGTGACAGCAGTGGGAGATATGCCCTTATCCAACTCCAGCTTAATTCTGGTAAAAAAAATGACTATTGGCTCAGTATATGCCCCCAATGTTGATAACTCTGCTTTCTTTAATCACTATTCACTAGAGATGGTAGATTGTGCTGGACCCTGGATTTTGAATGGTGACTTTAATTGTGTTTTGGATATCATAATGGACAGGTCATCCAGGTTGGGGGGCATCCGAGCAGAAATGCAAAAGCATTATTAAATCCTATGAAAGATCACAGGCTTGTGGACTCCTGGAGGCATTTAAACCCCAAAGGCAGAGAATATTCTTTCTATTCCCACTCTGCAAAAAGTTATGAGAGATTTGACCTTGCAGCTGGTGTTGCAGGAACTTGTACAATCCCTGGCTATAGTTAAGTATGGGTCCCATGCTGATCTCAGGTCACTCATATCTGCAGACAGTGCTTGATGCACCTGGTCAGGACGGATCCCTTAGGACATGGAAATTAGACCCTTTGCTACTAAAGGAACCAGAATTTAAGGAAGTTGCCAAAACTCAGCTAACTTCCTAGCAGACAACCCCAGGGGAGAAACCTTGGATCTGATCAGATGGGATGCCTTGAAGGCAGTATTAAGAGGGTGAATCATCTCCTTTTCATCCCATAAAAAGGGCTGAAGAGAGGCAGGTGGCAGAGCTAGAAGAAACAATCCAAAAACAAGAAAAGGCATATATGGAGGCCCCTACTCCTACGGTGTACCAACACCTTCAAATACTTAAAGAAGGAGTCTTGCCAAAACTTCTAGCATCAGTAAATTCAGAATTTGGATCAGCATATCCACAGTCAGCCTCATGCCAAAAATGAGATCTCTAAGTTACTTTGTTTAAAAATTATAAGTCATTTTGTAACCCTAAATTTACTGCCTGTTCAAAAAAGCCAGTTTCAGTAAAGAGCTACTGATGATGTCACAGCCTAGTTCTTTCTGCAAACTACCTTACAAGACTTATTTCTCCCATATTACATAAAACTGCAGTTGTATTAAATATCTGGAAAACGAAAGCTGACAATGGGTGTGTCAGGGCATGCATTTCCATAATGTGCAGATTCACGCTACGGTACTTAAGAATGTGATAGGGGGTTGGAATACAGAGGCAAACATGGCTTTAGAATGACAAAAATATGTGCAATTTTTATAATAGTGCAGGGATGAGATTTTGAAATGTCACTAGACTGCCACTGTGGAATGCAGCAATGACACAGTCTCAGAAAGTAGGTGGGACACACACTTTTGGAAAGTGGCAGGAATGCTAAAATTCTTAATGTGGGGGTATCATATCATTTTAAAATGTGGCAGAGATACACAATTTTAAAATGCAGGAGACACATAGTTGTGGAAGGTGGTAGGGATATGCAATTTCATAATGTGTCTTGGATAGATTAATTTAGCATGTGGTGTAGTGATGCAACATTTCAAAAATGTGGTTGGTATGCTTGATTTCAGATTGTGGTGGCAACATTCAATTTCAGAATATGGCATGGACACAAAATTTTAGAATGCGGCAGTGATGAAGTTTCAGAATCTGGTAGCCACATGGAATTTCAGAATGAGGCAGGGATGCATAATTTTAGAATGTAACTTGAGCAGGCAATTTTTGAATGTGGCAGTGACACACATCTTCAGAATGTGGTGGGAATATGCAGTTTTGTAATGTGGTGGGAATGCACGATTTCAGAATGTGACAATGACAGGCAATACTGTAGCATGGAAGTTTACACACAATTTTAGAATGTGGCAGGCAGGTACAACTTTAGAATGTAGAAGAAACACACAGTTTTGGAATGTGGCAGTGACACAAATTTCATAATCTGGTGGTGTCACGCAATTTTGGAATATGGCGATGATTCACAAATTCAGAATGTGGCGATGACACACAGTTTCAGAATGTGGCTGACACGAAGTTCAAAATGTGGCTGATGTGCAATTTTGGAATGTGGCTGAAGCGCAGTTTCGGAATGTGGTGATGATGCACAGTTTTGGAATGTGGCAATGACGTGCAGTTTTGGAATGAGGTGGTGATGCTCAGTCATGCAGTTTCGGAATGTGTCAGTGACGAATGACTCTAGAATGCAGCTTTGACACATGACTCCAGAATGCGGAGGTGAAGCACGACTCTGGAATGCGGTGGTGATGCACAACTATGTAATGTGGCGGTGACACATAACTCTGAAATGTGGTGGTGACGCATGACTTCGGAATGTGGCGGTGACGCACAACTTCGGAATGTGGCAGTGACGCACAATTTCAGAATGTGTCAGTGATACACCATTTTGGAATGTTGTGGTGATGCACAGTTTTGGAATGCAGCGGTGATGCTCAGTTTCAGAATGTGGTGGTGATACTCAGTTTCAGAACGTCGTGGTGACACACAATTTTGGAATGTAGTGGTAATGCACAGTTTCAGAATGTGGCATTGAAACAACTTTGGAAGGTGGTGTGGATGTGCAGTTTTGGAATGTAGTGAGGATGTACTATTTTGGAATCATTTACCTCCCTCGCAGTGACATTTTGCCAGCGAGGTCCCCCACAGCGACTACAGCACCTAGCCATGGTGGGAGACCAGCTGGAACCTGACGCTGCCTGTCGGGGTCCTGCACCCCCCCGATCAGCTCTGACTGGAGTTCAGAATCTTTAAGTGGGGGGAGGCAGGGGCAGACTTCACATTGGTTTTTTTGGGGAAGCCTCAAAGAAAACAAAGAAATCCATAACCAACCAGCAGCCGACTGTAGAATGCGGTCGACCTGCCGGTGTCTCTGACAGGGTGTTCTGATTGTGTACTGGTTGACCCTGTCGCGGGGATCCTTTTGAATATGGCTGGACTCACAACGTTGGCTTGTGGTGGAGATGATGCACAATTTTAAAATGTGGTGGAAGCATACAGTTCTGGAATATGGCAAGGACAAGCAGTTTCAAACTAAAATGGTGTGTCCTGCCATATTCCAACAGTGTACATCCTTACTTATATTACAGAATTGCCAGTCCCCACCAGATTCTTTGCTGTGTGTCCCTGTCACATTCTGAGATTGAGTGACCCACCACACTGTGAGATGGCACATCCCTGCCACATGCCGAGATTATATGCCCCCAACATTCTAAAATTATGCACCACTTTGACAGTCTATACCTTGGTTCAGCGATGCATTCCAAAATCACCTCCTGATGCATTCTAAAATACAGTAACATGCATCTGAACATGGTGGAAATGCAAGCACTGCAGGCAACCCTGTGTCAGTTTTGGTTTTTTAAATAAATACTCCAGCTACAGTTTTGATAACTTTGAAGAAATAGGTCCAATAAGGTTGCTGATAGGGAGGACTAGACTGTGAGTTCTGGTTGTGACATCAGTAGCTTTTCACTAAAACTGGCTTTTTTGAACAGGGAGTTCAAGTTTATTGCAGGAAATCTCCATTGAGCAAGCTCATTCACAAGGAGGTCATGAGGACAGATATACAGACAAGTACACAATACATATGGAGAATAACATAACAGTGTTTAATATACAATAAAATTACCATGTAGTACATAATGCTTAGGATAAGAAATAACAATGTTGGTATAAAGAGCGTGAGCCTTTGAAGAGGCATAAGGAACAGGAGAAGTAGGGAGTACAGTACAGGTAAGAGGGGGGAGGATTGGGTGGTGGCGAGGTGGGGAAAACTAAGAAGAGGAGGGAGTTTAGAAACAGCTACAAGTATCTTTTAATTTATCAGTAGCTATCCTTTTGAAGAGGTTAACAGGGGCAACACTGGATAATTTCATCGAGGATTGTATCCGATTCCAAATGGTTGGAAGGGAACATGAGATGGTGCATTTACCGAAGGAGGTACGAGTCCTGGATACATCAAGGAGGATAAAGTCCATCTTTCTGAGTGAGTCAACACTGCGGCAGATGCGGACAAGAGAAGTTAGGTAGCTCAGGAGTTTATTCAACAGAAGGTTTAGGGTTCAGATTCCAGCATGGAGTGTACGTCTAATGGTAAGTGAGGTCCAGCCAACAGTTGCATATAGATCACAATGGTGAGTTTGGTATGGGGAGTTAGTTATAAATTGTAGGGCGTGGTGGTAGAGGGTGTCTAGTTTATGGAGGTTGGTAATTGGAGAAGACTTGTAAATTATGTCACCATAATCAAGTAAGGGGAGGAATGTGGCCTGGACAAGCCTGATTCTGATCTCCAATGGAAAGAAAGACCTATTGTGGAAGAAAAAACCTAGCCTGGTTTTTAATCTCTTGGACAGGTCATCGAGGGGATCATTAAAGGAGAGCTTGTTATAGAGCCAGATGCCAAGATATTTGAATTCTGAGACAATTTCCAGTGGTTCTCCTAGGGAGGTGACAATGAAGTCTTTAGGGGAGTTGAAAATAGTAGCAGGGGAGGTGTATGGGGAGAAAATCATGGCTTTGGTTTTCTTGGCATTTAGGAGTAGCTTGGCATTGATTAGATTGGTTTCTAATTGAGTGAAGTTAGCTTGGAGAATGTCTCTGACTCCAGACAATGTAGGGCCAGAGGTATATAGAACTGTATCATCTGCAAAGAAATGCAGGTTTGACTTGGTTATCTGATGGTCGAGATTGTTGATATATAAGGAAAAAGAATGGGACCTAGGATGGAGCCTTGCAGAACTCCCCTGGTAATAGGCAGAGAAGATGAGAACAAGCCTCCTGCTTTAACTTTCAGAGTCCTTCCGGATAAGTAACTAATGAACCACTGTGTAGTGGAAAGGGTGGAACCTATTTTAATAAGGCTATTCACTAATAAGTTGTGATCTACGGTGTTGAAAGCTTTACTGAGATCTAAGAATACTGCTCCCGTTATTTTCTTCGAATCCATTGCAGAGACCCAATCAATAGTAACTTTGGCCAAAGCTGTGATGGTGCTGTGATTAGGGCAAAAGCCGGATTGTGTTTGGTTTAGGAGAGAATTGGTTTCAATATGTTTTTTAGTTGTGTGTAGATCAATTTTTCACTAACTTTTGAGAGGATGGGCAGAATTGAAATAGGCCTGTAGTTATTTAGGTCACATGGATCATCCGATTTGAATAGGGGAATGATGTGAGCAGAGTTCCAGCAAGAAGGAACTGTGTCGGTGTAAATAGAGAGGTTAAGTATACGGAGGATAGGGACAGTAAGGTAGGTGTAGCCAAGTTTTAGGAAAAGTGGTTCAAGTCCATCTTCTCCGGTGCTTTTTTTGGTATCTAAGCTAATAAGCGAGTCTACAACTTCTTTGAAATTAAAGGGGAACAACTGAAATGAACAGGCTGAGATAGGCAGCGTTATGTCTGCAGTGTCTTGAATCTTGACACAAATAGCATATGGCGATGAGTCAAAGGCTAGGCCGGCAGTGACAAAGTGGAATTAAATTCCTCAAGTATTTGGTGATTACTTTCCACTACCATTCCTTTGCTGTGGATCTTAGATGGAATGGAGAGGGCATTCGACAACCTTCAATGGACTTTAGGGTCCTCCAAATTTTGTGGTAGTTCCCTTTAGCCTGTTCTAGAGTGGAAACGTAGAAGTTTGCTTTGGTGGAGCGAATACATTTAACACAGGTGTTCCTAACTGCTCTAAAGGCCTGCCAAATTACAGGGCTCTTAGTTTGTCTAGCCTGGGCCCAGAGTTTATCACGGTTTGTCAATGTGACCTTAAGTTCTGGAGTGAACCAAGGATGAGAGATTTTATGCTTTTGAACCTTGATAAAAGGTGCTTGTCTATTGGCCAGAGTAGCAAGGTTGTCATTGAGGACAGCAACAGCCTCATCAACTGATTTTGCAAGAAAGATATCTTCCCATCTGACCTTGCTTGGGTCGGTTAAGTAACTTGAGGCATTGAACTTGTGAAAGGACTGTTTAGTGATTAATTTGGGCTGATGGTGAGCTTTAGGTTGCGATCTCATGCAGACGACAATACTATGGTCACTCATGTCATTGTGGAAAACCAATACATGCGAAATTTTGTAGGGATGAGTGGTTAATAACACATCTAAGAGTGAACTATTTGTGATATTTGAAGTATTGATCCTGGTGGCTTCACTAATTAACTGGGCAAGGCCAAGTTCATCGCAAAAGGATTTCAAGCCAAGTGATTTAGGGGACAGCCAATCCAGGTTGAAGTCCCCAAGGATTATTGTTTCTGAACTGGCTTTGATGGCAAGGGATTTTTGGATGTTAAGGACATCGGTCACACCAGCAGGGGGCCTACAGCCACCAATAATAGTGATGTATTCTGAGGAAGGAAGGTGGAGGTTCAGAGAAACAATCCCATATTCCTTCTGTTTTGATTTGCAAAAGATATCACTGATTGTGAACTTGGATTTAGTATAGACGATTACTCCTCCCTCTCTGGATTCCCTGTCTGCTCTATACAGATTATAGCCCTCTAAATTAATTTGTTGGTCAGCAATGTTTTTTTTTTTATCAAGATTCAGTGACAATGATGAGATCGGTTCGGTATGGATGGACCGTGCTTGTAATTGGTCTAATTTTTTGGGCAGGCTCAGTATATTGATCAACATTATTTTTAATCCGGGTGCAGCTGCAAATTTGGTAGGAGAGGTGAGCAGCGATGGAGGGCCGGGGTTTAGCTCAACACTGCCTGAGCAGAAAAGAAGCAGGAGAACCAGTTTTTTTAAGGAGTTCAAATGTAATCTGAGTGCTTTATTGAAAGTGCTGAGTGAAATCAGTGTTACAAAATAGCTCATAACTTTAAAACAAAGTAATGTAGAAACCTAATTTGTTTGTAGGAAATGTATGGCTGATTCTAATTCTGCAATGTAGTATTTTTGACTGGACTCTTTCTTTAAGTGGAAATGCAATGTGGAGAGTACGACTACTATTGGAGGGCCATATTGTTAACACAAGTGGGAACTAATTTTGATGGCGACAATGGGGGTAAGTGGTGGCATGGCAGCTCAGGAATAGGGTGAATGGGAAAAATGTATCACAGATCTCAGACAGGGAGGGTAGAGTCCATGAAGGTGATGAGAATACGGGGGAGTGCTTCAGACAATTTTATGAAGTTATATAGCTCAGAGGTGAGGCCTAAGGATGACCACATAAGACTTTTTTTAGAAAAGAAAAACTACCACAGATCACAGATGAGCATAGGACCCACCTTGAGACACCCATTCAGTGGGGGGATGTTAAGGCAGCTATTTCACATATGAGAGGAGGAAAGGCTCCAGGGCTAGATGGCTACCCAACAGACTTCTTTAAACTATTTAGTAATGATTTGAGGGACTCTCAGATAAACATGATTAATGAGGCCTGTAACACCAGTATGCTACCACTATCTATGAGGTCAGCCACCATCACTATACTCCCTAATCCTGGGGAAAGACCCAAGTCAATGTACCTCTTATAAGCCTATTTCCCTCCTTACCTCTCGCTATAAAATCATGGCTAGAATTCTCGCCAATAGGCTTGAGAAACTACTCCTTACTATTATCCACAAGGATCAGTCGGGCTTTGTCAAGGGGAGGGAGGGGAACCTAAATGTCAAGCGCACACTAAATATAGCCTGGAAATGGGGTCTGGTGAGAGGAAAGAAAGCTGCTGGAATACTGGCTCTGGATGCTGAAAAAGTATTCAACAGATATGTCATGGGACAGACATAAAGCAATTCTATTGGGAGGTAGGAGGAAATAGGCTGTTGGTAAAACTAGGATCTGCATCTTATCCAGTAGGTAGGGACATGAGCAGACAAGGTGGGCCCAAGTAGTCCTTATCTACTGTCAGTCTATGTTTCTATGTTTCTATGAATGGAAATACCTATTTAGCACTCTGCAAGAGTTCGGATTGGGAGACACCACCATCAAATGGATCTCAGCCCTTGATAATGTTCCCAGTGCAAAGGTGTTGGTGAATGGTACCTTGACCAGGCCCTTCCAACTAACAAGGGGGCAAGGCAGGGATGTTCTCTGTCCCCATTGCTATAAGTTATGCCTCTGGAACCTCTGGCAGCAGTAATAAAGAGGGAACTGATATCCAAGGATTAGTGGCAGGGGGAGTACACCAAAAGCAGGCTCTGTCCGTTAGTGACCTGTTAATTTATCTTCAGGACCCACAGAAGGGTATCCCAAAACTTCATAGAATACTTACAGAATATCAGAATAGCTCATAACTTTAAAACTTCATCAGAAGTATGGCAGGTAGGATTCAATGCAAAGAAGTGCACCTGGGAAACAAGAACCCAGGGGAAGAATACACAATGGGTGGGGAGGTAGTAACAACAACAAAAAAGGAAAGGGACCTGGGGGTAATCATATCAGATGACCTTAAGGTTAGCAAGCAATGTGAGAAGGCAGTAGGGAGGGCTGGGGGTATACTGGGATGTATAGGGAGAGGCATCAGCAGCAGAAAACAGGAAGTTGTTATCCCTCTGTACAGACAGTTGGTGAGACCCCATCTGGAGCACTGTGTCCAGTTCTGGAGACCCCATCTCTGCAAGGACATAGACAGGATAGAGGTAGTCCAGAGGAGGGCAACTAAAATGGTGCAGGGTCTAAAAGAGAAGCCATATGAGGAGAGACTAAAGGAGCTTAATATGTATACCCTTGAGGAAAGAAGGGAGAGGGGGTCATGATAGAAACTTTTAAGTACCTCAGTGGAATCAACAAAGTCCAAGAGGGTAGCAACTTTCAGAAAAAGAGACTTGCAAGAACAAGGGGACACAATTTAAAGATAGAAGGAGGGCGGTTCAGGGGCAATGTGAGGAAGTATTATTTCACAGAGAGGGTAGTGGATGCATGGAACAGCCTTCCTGAGGAGGTTGTGGTGTCTAAAACTGTGGAAGAATTCAAGAATGCATGGGACAGACATAAGGCAATTCTTGTGGGGGGTATTAAGAAATAGGCTGTTGGTTAACTAGGATCTGCGGCCTATCCTGTAGGTAGGGAAATGGGCAGACTAGATGGGCCAAGCGGTCCTTATCTGCCATCAAAGTCTATGTTTCTATGTTTCTATGGGGGACTATCAGGGCATAAGATTAACTGGACTAAAAGTGAGCTGCTATTGTTATTAGAACAAAGAAAGGGCCTATACCTGCGATACCCCTTAAATTAAGAGTTGTTAAATCTTTAAAATATCTCAGCATAATGATACGCTGCAGGCGAAGGGCCTTATAGCCTCTGGAAGGTCCAGTATTGCCCAATACCGCCCACCCTGGAGGGTATTACTGTGCTTAGAAAATGGGCATCTCTGTACATTTTGAATTAGTAATAAAATAAGAGAGGAAATCCGTTTAAAATAAATAAAAAGAGTACAGAAATCACCTTTGTATTGGAAAAGTAGCCCCTCTGTTTGTGTGCAGTTCCATCTGCTGATGTCTACTCCCTCATACAGCCATTCTAATTTTCCTTTCTCCCCCACTAGCACAACCTACAGAAGCAGAGATAGAGTTGACCCCTCCACCTCCATCCCAGCAATCTATAGTCTTTGTTTTTGAGGTGGGAAAAAAGTTATTTCCCTTTGTGTGAACCTTTTTTTTTGTGGCTGTTAGGAGTGCTATCTCCCCCACACACCACATACACACACTATCACAACCTAAAGAAGCACAAACAAAGTTTCTTGGAAAGTTCCCCCCAGCAATCAATGGGCTTTGTTTTTCACCTTAAGAACAGTTCTTTCCCTTTTGTGTGAGACTTTTAGTTTTTGTGGTGGCTCTTAGATGCGCAACCTTGCGTGACGTTACTTCGTAAAATCAGGAAGTGGAGTCCTGCACGTTCGGTGTAGGGCAGCAGTGATTTATTGCTTGCTTTTAATTTATTTAAATCCACTCCAATTTTACTATTTTGCAGTGATGCTGATATTTACTTTTGAAGAGAGACAGCTGTTTTGCGGTAGCGTGATTCCGTGTTTTTTGTTGAGTAGCGTTGGGAATGTGTGTGACAGTGTTGGAGTTAAGGTCCTGAGAGAGAACTCAATGAAGGAAACTGTGAGCCAATTTGGAACAATATTTATTTCTGTGAGGGTAGAAAATAACCAAAATGAAATGGGACGGGGGGAGGGGGGTGATTTGCCTACAGAGTGGTGAGCTCACTTGACGTCTGGAGCAAATTAGAAGCATTTTCATTTTCTGTGGTAGCGAGTGGCAGGCTAGAGGGAGAGTGCAGTCAGCTCTCAGACAGTTGCAGTATCCAGAGTCATGGAGAGTTGCACAGAAGGGTACAGTAATATGACAAGTGAGCACTGCTGGTAGTGAACTGTATAGCATTGGGGGTTAGTATCTCTTGCTAAGCGGGAACAAAAAAAATGGTGTCTGTTTTAAAAGTCAACGTTCTGTCAGCTCAGCTATTTCGAACGTTATCAGATTGTTTGGGGCTGGCACTTTTAATACCCGGCTCTGTTGTCTGATAGATGCCTATCTGGCCAGGGCTATCAGCCAATCAGAGCCTGGGATTTTTCAAGACCATTTTCTAAACCTAGGGTGACCTTTACTATGGCGGTATGTTGAAAAGTTTCCAGCAATTGTGCAAGCAGTATTGAATCCCCACATCTGATTACTTGCATTATGCTACTTTACTACCTTTTGTTTTAGGTCTTAATCTGAAACTCTGTCCTATACAGGAGATAATTTACAGACCACAACCAGACTCATCAATTATCTCATCACTCTATCTACTATTCTTTGGGGCTAGACCCGAACCAGAAATCAAGGCAAGAGTGAATTGGGGAGAGGACCTTGGGCTGGAAGTAAGTGATCGTATGAGGTCTAGAGTTGTAAAAAATATACACAAATGTTCCGTTTCAAATAAGCTCGGGAGAATACAAATGAATTTTGCATATCAGACTTACTTTACCCCATGCAGATTACAGAGGTTTACCCCATTGAGATTGGAAAAATGTCCTAAATGTCTAACCCAGACTGGTGATTTACTGTACCTTGCACTTACTTTTTCCAAAGTGGCCTCTTTTTGGTAGAGGTGCATGAAATAATGCAGAAAGTATTAAAAACCCCTCTGCCAAGAACTCCAGCAGAGTTTATGCCGGGAATTGAAGGGAGTGAGGTAGGCACTAGTTAACACTGTGGAACCCAACATGTCTATGGGGTGTTGCACTGATAAATGCTAGGAAGACTGTGGCACAACATTGGGTCAGCTTAATGCCCCCAAGTATTGCTCACTGGATAAACAATCTCCTAATGTGTATGATGTTGGAAATGTGTCCACTCTCAGCCTATGGGTTAATGCATACATTTCAAAAAACATGGGACCCACTTATCACTGCAATAGAGCATTAATTAGTATCAAGCTAAAATAGGAAGAGTGAAAGTCCAGTTGGGCTGCCTCCATCATGACTGGCCTGGCTGCCTTGTCCCACTCACTACTTGCCATTCTCATGCCAGTTTTTCCATATATATGTATAACACTCTCCAACTGAAACACAATGTACAATAAATATACTTTTATTTTTTTAATATACTGCTTAGATAACGTAGACAAGATGTATGCAATGTTTATGTTATGAAATGTAATCAACAACTGCTGTAACTGTAATCTTCTTTTGCCTTTCAATAGAAAAAAAAAAGAAAAACATGGATTTAGAAAGAATCACAGCACTAGTACTATCGTGTTAGAATACACTCACTTCTTGCATGAGGCACTTGATGGTGGTCACCTGGCTGGAGCTATATACATTGACTAGACCAAAGCATTTGACCTTGTTAGCCATAATTTTCTGCTTGACAAGCTCCTCTCACATGATCTCTCTCAAGACACAGAAACCTGGATCTGTGGCAACCTCACCAACCGTTCACAGAGGGTAAAGGTTGATGGCTCTCTCACAAATGCTAAAACCATTTCAGTAGGTGAGCCACAAGGCTCTGTTCTCAGACCCCTCCTCCTTAGTCTGTTAAGTTGGAATGCTACTTGATGACAGGCTGACCTTTCATTATCAGGTGTCCGCAGTCATCAAGTCTGCCTTTTATCATCTTAGGAACATTGCCAGGGTCAAACACCTTGTTCCGTCCAGCGATCTGCCTGTGTTGGTCCACGCCTTTGTGACCTCACACCTTGACTACTGCAATTCCCTTTACTTAGGGCTTGCTGGGATTGATATCCACCACTTGCAGCTAGTGCAGAACACTGCTGCCTTACTGTTGGAGGTCGCATATTACTCCTGTGCTGCTTGATCTGCACTGGCTGCCGATTCAGTGGCAGATCACCTTTAAAGTTGGTTTACTGACTTATAAAGCCCTACACGGACTTGGTCCCAACTACTTGAAATAGCTTTTGATTCCCTACACCCCTGTGCGACAGCTTCATTTGACTGATGAGGTGTTGCTGGAGATTCCAAGAGTAATTTTGAAATCTTCTGTGGGCCGTGCATTTAAGTTTGCAGCCCCTACCCTCTGGAATTCTCTACCCCGTCAACTTTGGGAATGCGTGACCGTGGGGATTTTTAAACAGGCGCTTAAAACTTTTTTGTGGGATCAGGCTTACCAGTGAACTGTTGGTATTTGTAATTGTTGTATTATATATTAATAGTTATTTTATGGAATTATGTTTTATTATTGTAAAGTGCCTTGGTATTTTAAAGGTGCTTAAAAATAAAGTTTATTATTATTATTATTATTATTATTATTATTGATAAACAGACCCCCAGAGTCCTGTCTGACATCTAAAGTGCTCTTATATGCTGACAATGCTGTTATCTACAGCAGCAGTGCACAACAGTTGAAACTGTGTTCTGACCTCCAAAATGACTTTAAGTCCTTACAGAAATGGTTTTCGCTACAGAAGCTGGCCTTAAACTACAAAAGAAACAAGACCATGCTGTTCTCAGGGCCGCCAGTGAAAAAAAAAGTATTCCTTCCCTAGTCATCCTAAATGATAAAGGAGATAAACTGGAACAGGTAAAATCTTTCAAATATTTACATGTTACCCTGGATGACACTATATCTTACTCTCCATAAGTGGATAACATTATTAGCCTTGCAAATAGAAAGCTAGATGCACTGTTCAGGAATCACCTGAACCTCACCACTGAGGCAAGGTGCCTTGTAGTGTCCTGCATAGTCCTACCAATTCTAGACTATGGCCTTCCCATCTATGCAGCAGCTAGTAACTCCATACTTAACAGAGTTAGAGTAGTGCTTAAAAAGACCTGTCACTTTATACTTGGGACTTACATGCTTACACATAGCTGTCCCCTTTATACCCTGACTAACTGGATCCCCCTACCTGAACGGCTAAGATATCAGATCTGTTTGCATGCAAAAAAGCACTATTTGGGCTTTCTCCATTACAATTCGTAACTTCTTCTGCCCCATTAACAACCATACACCACCTGGAGTATGTCTAGGAATGCCCTTGAGATGCTTTTTTGTAAAACTATCCTTGGCATGCTCTCCTTTGCAGTAAGGGCATCCAAATGGCTCAATAACTTGACTGAAACCCTTGTAGGACTCCATAAGATTGCACAGTTCAAGAAAGTGCCGAGGACAGAACTCACAAAACGTACCAAATGTACCTGTTATAGCTAATTAGGTTCTCTTGGCTCATTCTCTTCCCCTATGTCTTATGAACTGTGTGCACATAGGTACCTAGGACCTCCAATGGTCCTTGGAGTTGCGTTTTTTCAGTCACTGTACCTTTCATATTTTCTGTTGACAATGCTCTACACAAGCTGCTGGTTTCTACTGCTGACTATGCTCCATGTGAGCTGTCATTATTGTATTACTAACTGTAATGAACTCGAGATTAATGTTTTATGAATCATCTTCTTGACTCAGATGTGGAATCTTTGTAAATGAGCATTTGTACTCAAATGTGTAATGTAAATTATGAAATAAATAAATACAATTTTAGACCCAAATTATGACAGATGCATGAAAATGTTAGCCCATCTAAAATATGGTTTATCTTTTCCAGTGGCCACTGAGGCATATCTGTACCTTAAGATACTGCCATGTTGTCAGAGGACATGGGGCTATGAAAATTCTGCTGCTTGATGTTTCAGATATCATGGAAACATAAAAACATAGAATTTTATGGCAGATAAGAACTGCTTGTCTCATCTAGTCTGCCCATGTTCCCTACCTACTGTCACATCGTGGACCTTACTTGATCTTCAGCTTTACCCCCTCCCTTCCTTGGTTCTAAAGTTCTCTTATACCTATCCTATGCCTTCTTAAATCCAATTACAGTTTTTGCTCCCACCACATCCTCAGAGCGGCTGTTCCAGGCATCCACCACCCTTTCTGTGAAGAAGTGCTTTCTTACATTTCCCCTGATTCTACCCCCTCCAGCTTCATTGCATGATCCCTTTTTCTTGTGAATCCTTTTCTCTGAAAAAGGCTTCCCTCTTGAACCTTATTTATACCCTTGAGGTATCTGAAAGTCTCTATCATATCCCCCTCTCCCTCTTTTCCTCCAGTCTGTACATATTGAAGTTATTCAGTCTCTCCTCATAGGGCTTTTGATGCAGATCCTGCACCATTTTAGTTACCCTCATCTGTACTGCCTAATCTCTGTCTTTGTCCTTTCAGAGATGAGGACTCCAGAACTGGACCCAGTACTCTAGAAGGGGTCTCACCAGAAATTATTACAGAGGTATCACTACCTAGTCTTTCAGTTGGTGTTACCCTCTCTATGCAACCTAGCATCCCACTGGCTCTCCCCACCAGCTTGTCATGCTGTTTGGCCACTTTTAGGTCATCATATATGATAACACCCAGGTCTCTTTCTTGTTTGGTGGTCGCTAGTACCACTCCTCCCATTTTGTACACTGACACTGGGTTTCTAGGCCTGTCCCAAGTGCATGATTTTGCATTTTTTGCACTAAAACTTAGTTGTCACTTTCTAGACCACTCTTAAAGCTTACCTAGATATCTATTCATTTTCCCACCCCACTGGAGTCTCCACTGTCATGCAGATTTCTATGTCATCTGCAAAAAGATGTAACTTCCCTACTTATCTTTCTGCAATGTTGCTTATAAAGATATTAAAGAGGACTGGTCCCAGTACTGATCCTTGCAGCATTCCGCTAGTCACCCTCCCTTCCTCAGAGTGAACTCCATTTACCACTACCCTCTGGCACCTATACTCCAACCAATTTCTTACCCAGTTTACCAATTTCAGTCCCACTCCTAGGCTGCCCAGCTTGTTTATGATTCATCTGGATCAGTGTCGAAGGCCTTACTGAAATCTCAGTAGGCCACATTCACCACTCCACCCTGATCTACTTCCCTGGTTACCCAGTCAAAGAAATGTTTGACATGACCTTCCGCTAGTGAATCCATACTGCCTTGGATCTTGTAAGCCACTGGATTCATGATATTCCACAATCCTTTCTTTTAGTGGTGATTCCTTTAATTTTCCTACCACCAAAGTCAGGCTGACTGGACTGTAATTGCCAGCCTCCTGCCTGCTCCCACTTTATATCGTCAATGAATAGCTGCTAGAGTACTGTTGAAAAATGTGATCTCAGTGGACTTCCTTACCCTTTGACAAAATCATTTTGCTTCCTGCAGGCAGTGACATGACATTTTTGAGCCAGGCTCCTAGAAACTCCTATGTTGCCAGATCACTTATTGTACTTTTGGCAGGTTTAATAGTGGTAGCAGCAGAAGTGACTGAAAAACTACTAAGCACATGCTAACTCTATAGTAACACTTTGTGCCCTTCCTTTTTGATGGTATAATATTTGACTGTAATAGGTAAATTACCTTGTCTTATGCAAAATGAGCACGATTACTCCAAGTATCAGAATTATACCTGTGACATATCCAATAATGTAGACCAAAGTACCTGCCAAAATAAATATAGAATATTATTTTCCAGCAGAAAAAAAATCCCAAGTCTTCCTAAATACTGAAGTCCATAATGATGCACCTATCTCATCAGCTGAAAGGGCATGTGAGTAGTTATATTTGTCATCAGCATCCATACCGGTCAGTGATTGGCAGGCAAGGGATGCACAAATGCCCAGGGATCTGAGTGCTTGACATCCATAAGGTACATAGCCTCACCTGCCCCATGTTAAGAAACTTAACTTTTCAAATCATGCTACTGGGATAGCATTAGCATTATCACTAGGGGTAAACAATTGGCCATTTGATTCTTTTTAAATTTTATTGCTAAAAATCGATTAGCTGTTATTTGCTAGTGATTTTTATGCCATATTAGCAGGAAAATAATGACTTAAAATGGCTAAAACAAAAGATGCAGTGTCTAGAAAAATAGGAAGGTAAGTCTAATTGCTGACCAGTTTTGGCATCTTTAGCCAACACTGACCAGCTGAGTTATGTGGGTTCTTCACATTAAGTTTCATACAGTATAATTCATAGTGTGCTCAAATAAAACTTTATCCGAAATCAATTTTCATACTAATAAAATGGCATGAGTAAATGAAGCTTTCTGATTGGCTGAAGCATATCACATGACTGTATAATTGCTTGCCATAATTGCACATATTCACTTTAAAGGGACGCTGTCAACTCCTTTAGGCCTCAAAGTGTCTCTAGTTTAAAAAACACATTTTATGATTGGTTACATTTTGTACAGATTGCTGGTGTAGCTGGTAGTTTGATTCTGATTCATTATTTCTTTTTTACAGGTAAAAGCAGACTGCCCACTATACTGGTGTGACCACACAAAAACTTGTTTGTTTAGATTATTTGAAATGCTTCCACTGCATCTTTACTGGGCTTAAGAGCACCACTAAATCAAGTCACCCATGATGTAGTGGGCGGAAAGCAGCATGATGTCATGGATGACTGCATTATTTGAGGGTGTTCCAAATGTTCAGAATGTATGCAATATGAATAGGCCAAGGATTTGAAGCAAAACAAAGTTGGATATAACTGTAATTCTGCCATGCATTTCAGTGTGACTAAGAAAGGAATCATATAAGACAACCAACAACTTCTATGAGTTTCAGAGACAGTAAACAATCATAAAATGTGGGATTTCAGCTAGCAACAGTATGATGTAAAAAAAGGTTGACAGTGTCCCTTTAAATGTATCTTTTGCTTACAAAAAATTGAAAACCACATTGTAACAGGGATGTAAATGTATTACCAACAGTCACACTTCTTGACTGTGGTTAAATGTACTATGCTGTACCTCATGTCAACAAACACATGTAAGGCATATGATTGTTTCTCTATTATTACACACCCTGTCATGTCTTATTAGCAGAGTCACTACCAAACTGTGTAAAAAGTTACCAAAAACTGCATAGACATTTTGCAGAAATTGTGGGGAAAGTGTGAATGTTCACTATACAGCCCCAGTTCTCTATAATAAATATGTTATTGTTTTCTTCAGCATGTATTGATTGCATAAATTGTTCAATGTATTGCCACATGTATATGCTTGCAATATGAAGAAAGGTTTGTGTTTTTGAAATGAATTTCAAGTTAGTCATTATGTAGCATATCTTTCATATCTTTTAAACTTTATATGGGGTGTCCAACTTTTTCGGGGTTGTGAGCCACATTTAAATTTCTGAGTAAGATGTGAGTCACAACAACATGCAGCCCATACCATACCCATACTTAAACATATTTAGGAGTTAAAATAATAACATAGCCATAGTCAGTAGTCAATAATCATATTTTATTACGTTACAGTATTATTTTAAAATAGTTGTAATTTTAAAACAATCATTCCTTGCAGCTCTGGAGCTTTACATTTGCTTGCAGGCTTAGTAAAACCTGATTGTTGAGCACTCAGGGCACTTTCAGCTCCTGTACTTTGACTTTTCTCAAATTTAAATGACTGTGACATGTACTTGACAGTTAACTGACAAACCCCTTGAGAGCCACATCAAACTGCTTCGAGAGCAACATGTGGCTCATGAGCTACAGACTGGCCGCCCCTGTTTGAAAGTCTAAAACATCTACCTCATGCAGTGCTAACTACATTTTATTTAGTAATTCACAGTCAGTCAATACTGAATAAATCCCAAAATACCACATTTTGCTGGTTTATAGATATAAGAAAATGAAGCCTGTTTAACAACTATAAACATTGGTGCAGGAAAAAATAAGCAAATAACCTGGGTGCCTAATGAAGTTCTAGTAATAAAACAAACTGTTTATTTTGTGTAAAAAATGCTGCTCTTAATCAGTACTGTAAGTTCAAGAAATGTAAAAATCACATGATAAAAGTATTAAATCATACCAATAGCTTTTCACTGCATCATGCAATAGTTTGTAAAACAATGCACATTTGTTTTATTCTGCTTGCAATGATTTTTGTAAACAGTGCTCCCTCAATTATCCACCACCCTCCATTACCACCAGCCATGCCTCATGTTCCATTCATCCATCATGTTAATTTCCTTTTTTATCTGCCAAATTCACTGCCCTTCCCCGAGGTCCGCCCCCCCCCAGAGTTGGTATAATTAGAAAGGGGAGGCATGGGGGATGCAGGTGGCACAGCACTGCACTAAAAGAGCTGACGGAGACTTGCGCACTTGGCACTGCAATGACCGTGTGCACTGCCACCAAAGCTCTACATAAGTGGAACCCTATACAGCATGTGTGCAGCATCTACTTTACTCTACACTGACATCTGTACATATAGGCATATATAGGCACCCTCCTTTATCTGCCACCCTCTATTATCTGCCAATTTTTGTTTGCACCACAGTTGATGGATAATAGAGGGAGCACTGCATTTGAAGGTAACTGTTTACATATACTTCACCTGTTTTATCAACATGTTTTCAATAAGGTTAGTCAAGTTCTTTTGTTGACTTTGTGCAATATATGAGCATGTAGGTGGCAGATCAAGTAAGGGATCACTGCCACCAGCTCCCTCAGAATGACATACGAACATACAAAGAAGCCGGCAGAAAAAAGCCATTTGGTCTATCAAGTCTGCTTGTACTGCAGGGTCAACAACTTTAGCTACTGTCCCTGCCCTCCCTCCCCACTCCTCCCATCCTCCCTACCCATGATCCTTACCATCCCCCTCTGTCTGTCCCAGCCTCTTAAAGCTGCCCACTGTCTTCAACGAGATGCCCTTCACTGGTAGTGCATTCCAAGAGTC
The DNA here is from genome assembly GCA_016271365.2 of Neoceratodus forsteri. Taxonomy (NCBI): domain Eukaryota; kingdom Metazoa; phylum Chordata; order Ceratodontiformes; family Ceratodontidae; genus Neoceratodus; species Neoceratodus forsteri. The sequence goes on from CM057454.1 coordinate 802,986,536, forward strand.
CATCACCCTCTCTGTGAAGAAGTGCTTCCTGACCTCCCTCCTAAACCTTCCACCCTCCAGCTTAAGACTGTGCCCCCATGTGTTATGGTTGCCACTCAGCTTAAAGAGACTCTCCATATCAACCTTATGTATCCCTTTCAAGCACTTGAGGATCCAAATAATGTCGTCTCTCTCTGTCTCTCTCTCTCTTGTCTTACAGGGAGTACATGTTCAGCACCCTCAACCTCTTCTCATATGCCTTACCCTGCTGACCAGCTGTCATCTTTCTAGCCCTTCTCTGGATCTTCCCCAGCAGGTTAATGTCCTTTTTGAGGTGTGGGCACCAGTTCGGAGCTCCATACTCTAGATGTGGCCTTACCAGTGACCTGTACAAGGGCAGTATAACCTCCTCTCTCCTACTACTGATCCCCCTAGATATGCATCCCAGCATCTTGTTTGCTTTTGCTTCTGCTTTCTTGCACTGCGTGGAGTGCTTCCGGTCACTAGTGATCATTGTTCCCAGGTCCTTTTCTTCCTCTGATGCAGATACTTAGACTTCACCCAGGTAGTACTGTGTCCTGGGATTCTTGGCTCCAATATGCATAACTTTGCATTTCTTGGCATTGAAGCCAAGCTGCCAGATCCTGGACCACCTCCCCAGCTTTTCCAGATCTTTCTGTAGGTCCTGTATCCCTTCAGCTGTGTACACTCTCCCACAGAGCTTGGTGTCATCTACAAATGGACACATTTTGCCCTTAATGCCATCCCCAATGTCATTGATAGAGACATTGAACAACACCGGCCCCAGCACCAATGACGTTCAAGTTTATAATCATCGGGGCCATCCAAACTCCTCAAACATTTGAATCATAATACATTTAAAATGAAAGAATGTATACAAAGAAAATATACCCTAGCACTCAAATAAAAAGCAATGTAGTGAATACTCCATTTAGCTGAATGTGTCACTTTCCACCTTTCACATGGATATTATTTCATTCACTGTGGCAGCTAAAAAATGTCTTATTTTCTGCTTCAACACAGTTTTTAAGCATATAAGTGTACATATGCAAGGGCAGAGAATTTTGAAACTAAACCATGAAACTAAACCAAGGAAGTGAATCAGATGAAGGCAGAGTCATACTGGACCCCCTCCTCTCCTCACCTCACACTGTATCACTTTGGCCAAAACAATGTCTGCATTCCAAATTATTAGTATGTATGAGTACCTTTACTTGAGAATTAAAGTATCGGTATACAGTTTCAATCAAAAATTCAATAAATCTAAATATTTTTGTTGAGAATGATGAAAATTGGGGATCTGGCAGTAAAATTGCAGGAGCAATTTTCCAGAGGCCCTGCTTATTTGTTACTAAACAGACTGAATACATTTGGACAGCAAACTATTAGATATCCTGGCAGATCATATACAGTAGTGTGTGATCTGCACAATGTTAGTTGAACATATCTGCTCAGAATGAAAGATGTTCAGATTGCTACCATGAGCAGATTTGTTCAGATTCCTATTACCTTATCCGACATTGGAGAGAGCAGTGAATTTGATGTAACCGTTTGATTACAAAAAGATTTCCTGACTTCAATCATTGTACAAGGCCAGTCCAACCATGGTCTTGATTAGACTAGAGTTGTAACATTTGTTGCTTTTTATAATTTCAGGAAGCATCCCAAAAAGTATGTACAAACTGAACTCTATATACTCCAAATGAAAGGATCACACCACTAAAATTAAAACTGACATATACAGTTATACGTAGGTACACAGTTGTTATCAAGTATTGCCATACAAGCAACATTTGTTATTGATTTTGGCAGGACCAGTGAAGCTTCAAATTTAGTCAAGTTATTTAGTGCATTGCACCTAAAGGTGACCTATCCATAATCTGTTTGTTACTTTCGTATATTTAACATACCACAGTTTGAATTTCTTAGATTGTAAGTTACTTTGGTTTCATGTAAAAGTGTTGCAATATTATGCCATAGAGTAGATTTGTTCTGAAAATCTTATGGAGCCATAAATAGAAGAGCATATTTCTGAAGTACACAGCAGTTTCAGAATGTAATAATCTAGGCATCACAGTGTGGAGAGCAACAGAAAGGGGAGTCAGTTGTTTTAGCTTCTGCATATCCATCATGATCTTCATTGATAGGACATTGCTTGGAAATATCAATTTTCTAACCTAAGTTAAAGAAGCATGCTAGTGCAGTAGCGCAGAGAGTTAAGGTGCCTTGTACCTTACCTCTCCCTTGCTGAAGAGCAGAGTTGAGCTGTGAGCTCAGATCACAGGAGAGCAATTGGGAGAGGAGGACTGAGCACCCAGAGGATGCTGTCGACCTCCAGAGGGGAAGGGTAGCCAGCTCCAGTACTATACTGCCACCTTAGAGACCACAGGTGGCAGTGCAGTCAGAGTACCATGGGGTGGGAAAACACTCACAGGTGCCACAAGATGCAAGCGTTTCTGTGGTCATGCTTCACATGCCTTTGACATCAATGTCCTGGGGAACTTGGGAGAAAAGGATGAAGAGACCCCAAGTGACAGTACGAAGCCAAGCAGCAGGCAGGCCCGGCAACTGGCTACCTAGGCACAGTTTCCTACACCAGATCCTGTAGCAACGGAGATAAGGGGACTCTACCACTGCCCTCAGATAGGGAAAGCTCTAGGGAAACATGGGGGGATGCAGGTAAGTTGTATGGGGTACCGGGTGATAGGGCAGGGGCAAGATCAAGTGGATAAGGGACCACTTGGAGAGCAGGGGACCTAAATAGAAATAAAAAAAAGAAAGCACTTTTTTTGATAAAGCTCTGTACATGCATACATACAGTACATACATATTTTGGGGGAAAGAAGACCTGTAAAAAATGAATATTTTTAATACTGAATTTTGTTATTATTAATTAATTTTTTAATCATTCATTCATTTAAAATTAGATGACAGGGATAAACTCACTGAGACAAAGCTCCTTTTTAGGTATGAATGGGGGGGGGGAGAGCAAGGTAGATGATACAGAATGAAGCAAATGAAGTGCAAAACAGAGTGTGATAAATATCTGAATACCCCAGATTCTACTCTATGTCATTTCAGTAAGTAAAGGACAGAAGTCCAACATATCCTTTAAACCAGATTACATTAAGGATCCTTCTCTACCAGCACTTATACTGTACTCTTACGTTGTGAATTCATGAGAGTCTGTCTATATATTTTAAGTGAAAAAGCCTAAAAAATGAGTGCAAATGCCACAGATTTTACCACATTTGGCACTCAGTTTTGGTATCCAAATTTGGGCACCTTTCAGGCTCAGGACATATATGACCCCTTACAAATGTAAAAATGTATCAAGAGATTCCACCTATTCTGCTTCTACTATGCCCTCCCTGTAAGAAACAGTGTGTATGCCATTTTTTTCCTTCCTTACTCAAACACACAGACACAGAGACACACACACACACACACACACCAGTGTGGTATTTTCAATTTGTGAATTGATGTGTTGCAATCGGCTGATAATTATTTATTTATTTAAAATTGGTGACTGGGAAAGGAACACTGAGCCGAAGCTAGTTTCCACGTGTGACCAGGGTATAAGCTACACAGTGGGAGAACAAAGTTACAGTAAAAGGTACAGTAAAAGCTATTTACAGAATTTTACAGATATATACAAATGTAATAATATGGTTTGGGCACAGTGTATACAAAGGTAAGGCACAAGTATAGGCAAAAATACTTAAGCGTAACTAAGTGTAATTAAGTAAAACTAAGACATTTTTGAGGTTCCTGATGGATGATAATGCCTAGAGTAAGTTGCTCATGATGAGCATGACTACCCCCACCCCCACCCCACTGGAAAGTACAAGTTGAATTAAGCTTACAAACACATTAACTAACAGTGGCCACCGCTATAAGAGACCTGACTAATTAGTTACCCTGGATGGACCATGAATTTGCCACCCACCCTGTAAGTAGCATCTGGTAACTGTTGTGATCCTACCCTCCATCTAGCAGAAGATGCAAACTTTAAGTACTATGGCTTGAAGAGGTTATGAGGTATTCTTCTGAAAGGAGAGTGTTGGTTACTTTAATAGTTTATTACTGTAATTTTTAAAGTAAATTAAGAAAACAGTACACTAACTTGTACATATTGGCGGTAGATATAAAAATGTAAACACCTCAAGTATCTCAATAAACTACTAAGTAAATAATATCTTAACTATTCACTCATTACAGCAATCTAGAAAAAAAGGGAAAATAAAGTTCCATATTCCAAAGTCATTTCCAATAGCCTCAATTCCATAAATCATCTCAGAGGAGGTCCAAATGAAAAACACATACATAATTGCACATAAGATATGGCTGCTTGTAATCTCCAGCTATCAAAAATAAAATATTATAAGTCCAATTAATTATTCATGAGCTGAACTAGCTCACTGATTGGATGTCCTGCTGGTTTGAAATCTTTGTGGAAATGCCCAGCATGGCAGCCACGCAACTGATCATTACAGCGGCAATAGTCTGTTGCCAAGCCAGCTTACTGTGTAAAATTTCCTAAATAAAATGAAAAGAAAGGAACACTTTTGCATTCCTGAGAATTATTAGTTTGAAAGAGTTTCAGAATAGAGTTTAAACCATTGCACAATACCATCCTGACTACCGAAAGCAGGTCACCTCTCGCCATCAGTTCCACATAACCACAGACAACTGGTGGCTAAAATGAAAAAAAAAAAAGGAACACTTCAGCATTCCTAAGGATTATTATTTAGAAATAGTTTCCAAATAGTGAGTTTAAACCCCCACACAGTACCATCTCGACTACCAAAAGCAGGTCACCTCCCACCTTCAGCGCCACGTTTTCACAGACAACAGGTGGCAGCACATGGCAGTGTGACTGAGTGCTGCAAAGAAAAAAAGGAAACTAAATAGAAAAACATGAACAAAAGATGTTGGGGCCAATTCTGGAAAGATTTGCACTACCGCAGCAGACATGTGGCAGCGTGTTTAACGCAGCTGGCAAGGTACGTTAAACTTTGCGGCAAGCGCGATTCCAGAAAGGGCTTGGTATGAAAGACCCACTGCAAGTCTGGAACACAAGACACAGGAGGTTGACCACCTACTCCCTAGTCTAGCATTGTGCCCAGGATCACAGCACTTGCACCAATCCTTTTGGCACACAGTGCCGTACATCGTATCAACTATCACAAATGCACCAGCCCTTCGAGAATTTGACCGGTTAAGTCTGAAGGGCTTTGTCCCAACTGCATCAGACATTGCAGTGGATGCAGGACTTGTGGCATGCGCTGTACCCACTTTCCAGAATCGGCTCCGTCATTCCTGCAATTAGACTTGAAATCATAACAATGACCTCACAGCTGTTCATTTCCTGGGGATTTATGACCATCAATTGGGGGCTGACCCTCCTCCATCTGTGCCTCAGGCCACCCTCCCCCTGGCCGGTCATTAATCCCCAGGAAATAACTAGATGCACATTCATTATTGCTTAATTGTAACATGGCAAAATGAAGAGGACACAAAAGCAGGAAAATAAGTGGTGGAAAGGCATCATGTGGTACGGGAGCAACACGGCATTATAGCATGATAATGCCATGTTGCTTGTAAAGTACACGAAGCAGCCAGAGGGGAAAAAGTAGCAGTGTGGAAGAAAACAAAATGTAAAAGGACGGTAGAAATCAAGTTTAGTAACAGCAAGTATGTAGGCTAAACGAACAGTAGGACAAGTAGAACAGATGCACAGTAGAACAGAAGGTGCAGTAGTGAAGGAGATAGAGTAGAAATGCAGAAACGGGAACTAACATTCAGCTTGGTACAGGGCGACAGGCAGTAGGAAAGAGAAGTGCTGGAGAATGAAATGAGGAGAGCAGAAATGGGACCATAGAAACAGAAGAGAAGGACATACCTGGCACACAATGCATGAGATAGAGGAGAATAGTGTTGATGAGCAGGAGCCAGAAACATGAACAAGTAGGCAAAGAGCACAAGCCAGGATGCGACCGAGAGTAACACAGAGGAAGATAGTGAGCAACCGGAAGTACATTTAATTTTGAGACGTTCACCATATATAGCACAATGAACTTCAGTTATAGAGAAGAATCGATGCAGAGTGAAAACATAGATGAGACTGGGCAAATGTAACAGGTGGAATGCAGCAACTAGTGCAAAGAGAACCGCGACAGGAAAAAAATGCAGAAGCAGAAAAAGCTATATGCAAATGAGACAGAAAAGTTAATGGCGAAGGAGTAAAACGAGACAATTGCGGGTCCTCCTAATGACCATAACAAACAAATAGCCATTAGAAGTGTTACAAAATGTATACCAATCATTAACCAATAGAGGAATGTAGTAGAGTGCAAAAGTATCCAGAAGACAGATATGTATGTAAGAGAGTATAACATTAAGTGTTAAAAGTAACAGTAAACTGAACTGTATAACTTCAATAGTGTCATGGACTATTTGATTACAGTAGTAGAAACAGATGTGTCACATCCAAACAGATAGGAAGACCATGTTACAAGCGTATTAATCCACTCCTCATGACACAATGGCCCCAACCATGCATTAACTCCTCCTTAGATGCCACCTTCATCGTGGATTAATGCTTACTTATTAACTAAAATAATTGGTGCAGGAAGTAATATAGGCTATGCCATCACAATAGTAATAAAAAAATAAAGTGCACTGTAGTGTACGAGATCACACTCCAAAAACAAAACTATAATTGCAGATAGGAACAGTATCCCAACAAAAGAAGGAACCACAGTAAAGTTTTAAAAATGGAACACAAAGAAAATGTCTTTGTCTTAGAGAATTTCACATATGTTCAAGAGGTCAAAAGTTCTTTAGTGCCCAAATTCTGTAAATAGTTTATTGGGGAACAAAACTTTTTCATTTGCTATCCATTAAGCATCCCCAAAACAGTGGCCATGATTCACTAAAGGGTGGCTTGCCTGCGCACCACTTATATGAGGCATGAAGGCAACCCTAAGTGGGAAAGCCATGCAGTGTGGCTCCAGCAGACCCCATGTGGCATGCACCACAGGCATGCTAGCACCCTATTCACTGGAGCCCCTGGCTACCCATGCGACTTTGTGCCATGGATAGTCTGGTGGCATGTCGGGGCATGCCCACACAGTATATCATTCAGTAAGGTGTGGAGTGGCATGGAGTGCTTGTCAGGGATACACAGAATGCACCCTGATGTAACTGGGATATGCCCCTCATGCCTCCATCCAATCAGATACCAGCTTGGATAGATGGCCATTGGACCCCTGCCAAACAGCTGCACCATTCCATTGGGCCACCTGAATGTGCTGGGGCAACTATTAGGGTGAATGCCCTTCCACTCTGGGCCCCAGGACAGGCATCTGATTGAATGCCTGCCTGTGTCCTCAGCTCCACACCCGACTGCCAACGCAATCCTGCACACAGGGGGTGGGGCTATGGACTGGTGTCCGGCAATGGTGACTGCCAGTTGGAGCATGCCTGTCCATGGGTGCAGAGCTGCACCGTTGGGTTACAAGCATTTCATGCATGAACCCGCGCCATAGTGAATCATGGCCAGAATGCATACATCAGACTAGATTAAAAATGAAACTTAATCTTGTCTTAGTCACTCTGCACTGTTGAATCAGAAGACATTTAGAGCTCTCACAGATAGATTCATGCTGATTTCAGAGTCATCCAGTCTTATGAAGTATCAGCAATGTCCCGATGAAACCTTTTAGAATGCTTATCATTCACCAACTCTGCTGTTCAGTCAAAATTGAAAAAGATAAAATGACGATTTTTAAGATTTTTATACACCACTATCGCTTTACATGGAAAATTAAGTTAAAAGATACCCCAATCTCCAGTTCAGTCTTACAGTTGCAAAAACATTTCCTGCAATTTTGTATAGCAGGGTAGGTGTCCCAAAATATATGTGTACATGAGCCTTAATGCTGAATGTCCTTTTTAATTCATACAATTTTAGCGTAGCATTTCAATCAAATTTGTAAACTAAAGTATTAAGGACTGCAATGTTCTCTCTCTGTGTGATTTAGCTTGCTCTACTATTGATTTAACTTGTAAATCCACAATTAAGTCTGCACTCCAAAAACCTGGTGACCCCTGTTTATTTGCATCTTCATCTCAAAGATCAATACTCAGAGTTATAGTAGTTATATTACTTGCCATCTTTTGTTAAGAACCAAGGCACTAAATAGGCTTTAATAACTGATAGATATTTACAGCAGGAAACCCCCAATGACTGAAACATTAAGGCTTATGCCTTGTTCAGGGACCCCAGGGGGCCTTGGACCCCTGGTTGAAAAACCCTGCATTAAGCTCTGTATACAGTTCAATAGATCCCTTTTCTGTTATTCATTAAGCACCAGACCATGAGCATGAACATTTCTATACCTCATGACATTTTTTTTTAATTCTCCAAATGCTGTTAAACAAATGCTGTCAAGTAATATAGCGGTACAGAGAGCAAATGCTGTATCTATCTTTTGTGACTTTTGTAAAACATCTTTCTGGATTCAACGGACAAAACTTTGTTGACAATACCCTTCAATATCGATGAAGAATCTTATGAATGAAGTACATTAGTGTTCCAAGAAAAAGATTTATTAACCTCCTCCTGTCTTTTATTTTGTTTACTTGTTATTTATTTATTTTATTTACTCTATTTTCATTTTATTCTAGGAACCTTCTAGAGGGGTTGTTTCAGTCCTGTATTGCTACTAGATCCATTCCTCTATAGGGTATACACAGACAACTCCAGTCATGTCTGGGGAACAGCTCAAGCTCCCTTGAGGCCTGGAACTGTATCTCACATAGAGGCTTCTCCAGACTATCTAGACAAAACTTTGAATGAAGTGCTGTAGAGTGCCGTGAAATGGGCTCTCGGAGCTTTTAGCGCTATGCACCATCTTTGTCCTTTCTTTTAAGGCTGGTATCGCTTTTCAAATCTTTTTTTCTTCTGTTGCTCATTAATGAGCTGAATTTTGCAGGAGCTGCACTCTAAATACCTTGCTCTAGCTGCCATCTCAGACCTCTTTTCATATCTTTTATTTTTGGGGGTCTCATCTTTCTTTCCATTTGCAGGTGGTAGGTGTTGTACAGTACATTTTATTGTACAGCAGTTAAACACTAGAACCAAAAATTAAACAAAACACAAATATTTGGCACTTCAGAGTGTCAAAATGAAACTGAATGTTTGACACCATATTTTTTTTACAACGTAAAGTTAGTGAACTTCACTCCATGAAGTACTTCATGATGTTTCCCTGACTTCTCTTCACCGGAGGTGCACTTCATGTCATTTTAAACTGTTAAAATGGCCACTTGTCATCCAATCAGGTGTTACTACAGGAGGATATCATTGTTCATTCATTCTATTGCAGGATGCTGACTACTGAAGAAGGCATCTTGCTCCAGTACTGGAAGGTTTTCTTTATACAGGTACCATGTACCCTTAGAAATTTATGGCTGGGGGGAGGATGCTGGGTGACAGTGGGTGGGTAGAATGATATGCTGGTCTGCTGTGATTTGTGGTTTCAAATATGTGATGGGGTGGTTAAGGAAATTATAGGCTTTGGTGCTGGTAGAGGAATGGATGTGAAATACCTTACCACTACTCTTTTTTTTTGTTTATAGGAAATGTTGCCATGATTGGGGTGGGGAATGTAGGGAGGTGGGTGATAGGTGGAGTTGGGTTGGGGATACAGAATTTTTTAATGTTTGCATGGTAAGAATCCTTTGTACCATGGGTGGGGCAGATTAAATATAAAAATTTTTTAGTGAACTTTATTAAACAACATTGGGTTGAAGTCAGGAAAGTTTGCACCTCTATGTGTATCACAAAGTTTCAGACTTCACACCTGCTTCACCAGGAAGTAACATTTTGCTCAATTTCCAGCTTGCAGCCTCACAGTATCTCTTCTCTGCTCTCCCAGTCTGCCAGATTATTGAGGTCTGTGGGGACTCTAGTGTGGCAATGTGGAGGGCACATCCACTCCTTGTGGTATTTTATTACAGCTACTTGCTGCTGTCTGGAGTGATTTAGACTATCCTGGGGTGCCACAGTGTCTAGGTGCTGTTACTGAAAACATAGTCAGCCAGTTATTCCTGTATTAGTAGGTAGGAGTTGTTTTCCCCTTTTCCCCATTTTGTAATAACATCGGCCATCTTGTCAATGGAGGATGCCTACCATTTTCTTTCCAAATGGGACTGCATCCATGGCATCAGTGGGGCATGGCTTGTGGCCTCATCACTGCCAGTTTGGATTCCTCATCTCTTGCACTTTTTACTCTGTTGGCCATTCTTTCTTCATGATGACACACTGGAGCAGCATTCTTTTCCTTTTCCTGGTTCAGTATGCTGCACTCTTTAATCTGGCATTTTGTTTTACTGCTGTGATCTGCAACCATTTTGGTGCATCTGCCCCTCATGGGGCAAGATTTGAGAGACCAGTCTGTGGTCTTACTTGTGTGACCTGATACAAATATGTCCTATGCACTGCCCTCTTGTGGTGTGGGGCGATTGTTACTGGGCTATAAGTAGACAATATTTTCAATTGTAGAGATTGCAACCAGCATTCTTTGTGGCCTGTGTGATTCACTTGTCTTCCGTGTGTGGGAACCTTGCTTTAGCTCTGGATACTTATTTAAAAAAGAGTAAAACCCAACCAATGGTTGCTGTATACTTATAAAAACAGTAAAGTTTATTAAATCATAAAAAAAAGAATAAAACCCATCTGCCATCATTGCCTTGATCAGGGGGTCAAGTGTGTTCTACCAGTTAATGTTTCTGCTCTTGTCACCTCTGTATACCAATTGTGGAGTTCCTCTCCCACGGGGTAGATATCTGGTGAGTGTTCCCGTGGGATGCCTTGTCAGCATTTCCCTTTGCTTGTCTGGTTCAGGGAGCTTTTTGGGAAATTCTGTCTGATCACTTATGTCCTCTGACCTCTGGTCCATGACCATTTTTGAATTCTCCCTTCTGTGGGAAGGTTATTCATTTGACTCTGTGGGGTGTAAGTAAGTACATAAACCTTTATTTATCAAGCACCCATTCCTGCAGGCTCAGAACACTGTACACAATATCATTTATAACAAACATAAAATAAACATAAATAACAATGAATAATCTCAGCTGCACCAAAAATAAAACGGTTACAATTAAATAAATAATAATAAATAATTAATTAATAATTCATCTGGATCTTTGTTTCCCTCTAGTTGACTGGTCAAGGGAGTTCCGTGAACAATTCAGTCCAGTGTACTCACATCTTCTGCCCTTTACCTGGCAGGAGGGATTCTAACTCCATCAGCTGCTTTACTTTGGGAGCACTGGACAGATGTTCACAGCCTCAGGTCCTGAGGCCTTGAGGTGCACTAGATACTGTACACTGATTTTCCATTCATCTGTGGACTGTGACTGACATGTCTGATTTGATAAGGACATTTTTGTGCCTCTTTGACCATCATTGGCATGCTTGGTCGGCTGCCTCCCACTGTTCTGCTAGCTGTGATAAGTCAAGCACTACTGCGCAAGAGGACCATTACACTGGTTCCTCATGTTAAACTTGACCAGGATTGTACTCCTGGTGATGCTTGGTATCCCTATGGGTAGGGGGCCAACATTTCCATCCTGGGGTTTACTAGGTTTAATAAGGAAAAAAAGAAGGCTGTGGCCCATCAGGATTTTTCCCACACACAGTGTAGGCTAGTAAGAGTATGTATTGTTCATAGTTAGCCAAATGTCAAGTCGTTTCTTGAAAATATTGAAGTTTCTAATGTCAATTACTTCTTGTGGCACTGAGTTCTAAAGTCTTGGTGTCCGTATTGTCAAGTAATTGTTTCTTTTATTTGAGTTTGCCTTTTTAAGTATACACTGATTATAGTATATGGGTAGGGGTTATTGTTAATAGAAAACAATGGCTTTCAAAATCCTGTTGTAGGACAGTTCAAAGGTCAAAAAAGTTGTTGTACTATCGTTCTGATGTCACATCGCTAGTACAACTTTTTTTCCTTGTGCTGCCACCCAATTTGTTGAAACTCCGCTCCTCACAAAAAAAAAAAATTCAAACAACAATGGCGGTGTCACATAGTGAGCTGTCCAGCGAGCAGTTCAAAGTAAGTCTGTACACAGACTGCCATAGTCTTCACCGTGTATTCATGTCTTCAGTTTGTCATTTTTTAATTTAAATCTGGTGTTTACCTTCATGGTTGAGATTGTGAAAAGAGGGAACATCGGCAAGGACCGGGATCTCCGGGGTCGTGTTGGGATAGGAGTGCATCTGTAGTGTGTCTGTAGTGAGGACCGGGATGAAGCAGAGCTGTGAATACACAAGGTATGAAACCTTGTGAAGTGAATGTTTTTTACACATTGGGGATCCATATACTATATAAAATAGTGGATGGCAACCATCCACAAATAAGGCAGCGTTTCACATCTCAGGAGTTGATGACATCATGGAGACCTATTGAGCTTCACTATCGAGGTCTCTCTGATGTCATCAACACCCTCGATGGAAACACAGCCTTGTTGTGGATGGTCGCCCATCCACTATTCTATATGTTATGAGACCTAAGTATTCTTTTATTGTTAAAGAAGAAGAGACCACACTGAGCTGACAGCTCTGGGGGTTGTAGGACCTTATAAAGGAACAAAATATACCCTCTACAGCGCCTTGTTTGGAGGTTTGGAGGTCTCTTGTCTTTAACCTCTCTGGGTATGTTTTACTGGTCAAACCTGAGACCATTTTTGTTGCCCTTCTCTGGACTCTCTCCAGTTGGGCTATGTTACCTGCAAGATAAGGGTTCCAAAAGGGAGATCCGTAATCCAAATGGGGTTTTCCATGAGATCTATATAGAGGGATAAGGCATTGTTTGGTTCTGGTGACAAACGTGTCTTTAATTTGACTCAAAAGGGAATGTGCTACCCTTGTAACTTTAGAACAATGATCATAAGATGAAAGTTTATTGTTAACGAGTATTCCCAGGTCTCTTTCTGTACTTGATGATTTTAGTGGACTGTTATTTAGGTTGTATATATTTTTTTGATTTTTGATACCAAAATGGAGGACAACGCATTTGTCAATATTAAATTCCATAGGATTTGTGTTTGTCCATTGTTCGATGTTATGTAAGTCTGAAACAAGATTTCTTAGATTGTCCGCTGACTGTACATAACCCCCAAGTTTTGAGTTGTCAGCAAACTTGGATAACCAAGTTTGAGACAAACTTTTCATATCACTAATATATAAATTGAACAAGGCAGATCCCAAGATGGAGCCCTGGGGGACTCCTCCACTGACTAGACAGTGATCTGACAGTGAGCTGATAATCACCATCTGCATTCTGTTCACAAGCCAGTTTTTTATCCAATTTGTAAGACAGAATAAAACACCAAATGACTCAAGTTTAGAGATCAATTTATTGTGTGGTACTGTGCATGACTGTGGGAAATTTCAAACAGGAGTTGAAAACTTACCTATGGCGTCAGGCATTTATTGGTACTGAATTAGTATGATCCTCAGACAGTTATTATTATATTTATTGGCTGCTGATTTTATTATTGTTGTTTTATCTTGTTGTAAAGTGCCTTGATGGCTTGAAAGGTGCTTATGTGAAATAAAGTTTTATTATTATTATTATTACTTTGTCAAATGTTTTACTGAAATCCAAAAGAATAACATTGGATGAAATGTTGTTGTCTAAGCCTAAATGTATGTTATTGTAGGAGGTAACTAAATTAGTAGTACATGAATACCCAGTTTTGAAGCCATGTTGTGATTTGTCATCCAGATTAAGCAAGCTATTTCCCTTTTAATAAATTATTTGATTATCTTCTCCATAGTTTTGCAGACAACAGATGTGAGACTTATGGGTTGGTAATTCTGGACATTAGCTTTACTACTCTTTTTGTGAATGGGAGTTACCATGGCTGTCAACTAGTCCAGTGGGATGTGTCCAGTTTCAAGTGATTTGTTAAAGATTATTTTTAAGGGGGACCACTATTGTCTTGGCTGTTTCCAGTAGAAATCTAGGTATAATGTTATCTTGTACCAGGCTAGATGCTTTTTTTAAGGTTCGCAAGGTTCACATAATCATCTTTTCTGAAATATGAAAAAAGAATGGAAAAAATGGCGGCCACGCTGGGTCAGCCTGTGTTTTAGCTCCGTTTTTGTTTTATTTTAATTTCTAGATAGTTATTTAATAGTTGTTTTTGTTTCATTTTGTTTTGCTTTTGTGTCATGCTGAATCGTTTCAGCATTGTTGGAGTGTGCTTCCTGAACTGTGCGATTTTAGCCGCTCTGACTTTGCACCTTGCTAGTACCAAGAGCTGGGTTTTTGTATTTACAGCTGTACTTTGTGGCATTCATTTGGGTATAGCTCAGCTTTTCTGGGAGACTGAACGCTTTTGAAATGTGTAATCCTGGCCACTTTTGACTTTGCTCTTTGTTGGTGCTGAGAGTTGTGTTAAAGTCATACTCTCTTGGCATTTTACTCTGAGGATAGCCTGGATTCTTGTTATTTATTTCTTCATGACTGTGGCATTTGCTGGGGGGTTCTACCCTGGAATTTTTCTTCTAGCAAGTGTTGGATCCAGCCCCCATTTGAATTGACTACTGGAACCTGCTGCTGCGATCCCGCTATTACTTTTTGGATTCGTGTGGTAATGTACAGTGTTCTTGGGGATACAGCTTTGTTTGATATGCATTAGTTTTAGCAGTTTGTGCTTTGAAGAAATTTGGCATGGAAAGTGCTTAAATTAGTGCTTGGATTAACTACTGTTAGTGTCCTGGGGATTCGTCTTTGCCGTTTTGCTGAGTGGAGCCTAATTTGGGGATTTGGTGTGCCTTTCTCTGCTCGTTTTCTGGGGTGGTGCATGTTTGTGCATTGGGGCTGTGGCGAGAGGTACTGATGCACATCTAGTGAAGAGTGGATGTGCTATTGGAACCTCTAGGTTTCTCGGTGGGGTCTTCTTTTTAGTGGTCTCCGAGCTGGGGACCATAGTTGCGACTCCTTAACAGAGGGCAATTTGCCTCCAGGGGCAAGCAGTGGAGGGGTTTCTCCTCTGTCTCTACAATTTTCCAGCCCCTTCTGCTTTCACTGCTACAAGAAAAAACATTCAAACAAGGACTTTTGCAAGCTGAATACATGATTTCACTGTCAAAGAACTTACTGGGAACCTATTTTAAAACCAATTTTCTACTTCAGAGCCTCTGTGGTTTTAATTATTTATTGAAAGTTCTTTTCTAATTGGCAGTGAGAGTGCCACTTTGGGATATTTATGCATGGATTAGGTGACAGCTAATCCTGTGCAAACTCTGAAGGACCTACTGGGACATTAATGGGACACTAATGCATACAAGATAACATTACAATAGTTTTTGGATATTAATAAGTTATCTTAGAATCATCCTCGTTTTAACTTTTTGAGTTTTGGGAATTTTTGGGTGGGTTGGGATTGTTTTTTTTGGATATTGTATTAATTATTTGGAGTGAGTTGGTTTTAGTTAGTAATCTTACAGTGGTAGCATGTGTTGGGATCGAGCCTCTGTGGGCAGGCGCTATTCCCCCTCTAGGCTGAGGGACTTGCACCCCTTCGACAGCCCCCATTGCAACCCGAGGTATACAGATGCTGTCGCACCTTGGGGATTGCATGGCGGAAGCGGATGGGGGATCTTCGGCTGGGGGGGCAAAGTGGGCAGATAGGGGTGTTAAGGTCAGGGAGATGCCCTGGAGTGAAATGGGTCCAGGATAGGGATGTGCATTGCCTGGTTCCCATACCCAAGGGCTCCATGGATAGTGAGCAGTGGCCTGCTCCTTCAAGGCCTCCCATCCAACCCAGGGGGTGTTATGCAATGCCAGGTCTATAAAGAACAAGACAGCAATTATTGCTGATCTTGTTGAGTTATCTGACCTGGCTTGCATCACTGAGACCTGGCTGGAGGAAAATGCTGGTCCCATATTGGAGTCAGCTATTCCAGCAGGGTACTCGGTGATACACCACCCAAGATTGGATCAAAGGGGGTGTCATTTGTTTTAAATTGGAATTGGACTTTGTGGAGGTTCCAGTGGTGACCCTCAGATCCTTCAAGTGTATCATGGTAGCAGGTGTAGGCAGCAGAATTCTATTCATCTATCATCCTCCCGGTGATGAGAACGTTTTTCTGCAGGAAGTTGCAGACTTCATTGTCGACCTGGTGTTGGAGCCCTCCAGGTGGTGCCTGGGTCAACGATGAACTCTAGCATTTTGGCCAAAACTTCTTCCAACTGATAATTTAGTTGGGCTTTACACAGGTTGTTACCACTGCTACCCATATTCAGGGTCACTCTGGATCTGGTGTTTATCCTGGAGATCACGGAACTGGTGGTGGAACCAGTTGGGTGGTCTGATCATCATTCCATAAGGTTCAATTTCATGGCCTCCCCATGAGACCAACCCCTTTGGAGATGTTCCAGTACCGCCCTTTGAGGGGAGTTACCACTGAGGGTCTGATGGCGGTGCTGGACCTATCGAGTTGGCCCATGGAGTGCATGGAACCAAATGCCCTAGTAGTGCACTATAATAATATGGTGCTGAGGGCTCTGGATTCCATAGCTCCTGTCCGTGTTCACCCCCTCTTCCTTCACCCTCAGTCCCCTTGGTTTGGTGGGACTTTGAGGGAGCTGTGGAGAGTGGGGCAAAGATTGGAAAGCTGCTGGCAGAAATCTGGCCTGGAAGATGACAGACTTAGATTGACAGCCCATTATGTTGACTATCAATCAGAAATCTCCCATAAGAAGGCAGAGTTCCTGTCTAGGGAGATAGCTGCATCATGAAATTGACTGGCTCAGCTCTTCTGGACCATGGACACACTGTGCAATCCAGCCTGCCTCCGGGGTCAGAGAGCTTTTTCACAAATAAAGTGTGATGAGTTTGCTCATTTTTTTGATGATAAGGTGTCATGGATCAGGTCAGAGATTTGCAGTATGCATTCAAAAGAGCATGGCAGTGAGTGATGCAAGGTTACGGGCCCTCGGTTTATCTGGATGGACTTTGACCAGCCAGCGATAATGGATATCATGAAGATTGTCTAGGGCTTGTGACCGACTTGCTGTAGTTTGGATCCTGGTCCTACACACCTTCTCATGGGGTATATGGATGCAATTAGATCAGTCCTTGCTGATATAGTCTGGCGCTGTTTGGACCAAGGGGTGTTTCTGGAGTCTTTACAAGAGGCTATTGTAATACCCCATTTGATGAAATCTTCCCTTGACCCAGACTGTCTCACTAACTACAGACCAATCTCTAACCTGCCCTTTTCGGGCAAAGTTATTGAGAAAGTAGTCACGTTGCAGCTTGAGGACTTTCTTACCACCCATGAAGTCTATAATCCTCTTTAGCCTGGTTTCAGGAAGAGGCATACTACCGAGATGGCGTTTGTTCGGGTACTGAATGATCTCCTAATAGCCAGAGATCATAGGAGTCATTCAATCTTGGTTCTCCTTGATCTCTCTCTGCAGCATTTGACACTGTGGACCATGGGATGTTGCTGGAACATCTGCGGCTGCTCTGTGGACTGTCAGGAACAGTCCTCAGATGGTTCCACTCTTTCCTCACGGGCCGAACCCATAGGGTAGTATCAAGAATTTTTTTCTCTGCACCCTTTTCTCTGCCCTGTGGGCTACCGCAGGGCTCTGTGCTTTCCCCCATGTTGTTCACGGGTGTATATGCTGCCATTGGGAGACATTATAAGGCATTATGGCCTTAGTTTTCACTGCTATGCAGATGATACTCAGCTCTATATGTCCTTTGTACCTGAACAGAATGATGCTTTATCAGTCTTTAACAACTGCCTCACTGAGATTCAGGACTGGATGAGTGCTAACTGGTTAAGACTGAACCCGGACAAGACTGAGGTGCTGGTGGTGGACCTGGGTCACCATGCAGAGAAGTTGACTTCTGGGTTCTCCTCTGGCCTTATGTTAGGGGGTACCCAGTTGAGACCTTCTGAACAGGTGCAGAATCTGGGCGTAACTCTTGGCAGCGAACTGACGCTGAAGGTACAGGTGTCAGCCATTGTCAAGTCTTCCTTTTACCATCTGAGGAATATAGCCAGGATAAAACACCTTGTTCCACATGATGACCTTCCAGTACTGGTTCACACTTTTGTTTCTTCACGTCTTGATTACTGTAATGCTCTATAGCTAGGGTTGCCTGGGGTGGATATCCATCGCCTACAGCTGGTGCAGAATGCTATAGCCAGGTTGTTGACTGGGTTGCCAAGAACTTGCCACATCACACCTGTGCTACGCGAACTGCACTGGCTGCCAGTGTGGTGCAGAATCACCTTCAAGGTCGTGTTGCTGACCTATAAGACCCTACACGGTCAGGGACCGGGCTACTTGCAAGATCTCCTTTGACCCTTCCACCCTCTCTGCTCATTCCGCTCCACCGACGAGGAATTGTTAGAGATTCCCAGGGTTCGCCTTCAGTTATCTGGGGCCAACGCTTTTTCTTTTGTGGCCCCAACCCTGTGGAATTCTCTACCTCCTCAGATTTGAGAGTGCCCATCCACAGAGTCATTCAAGGCATCTTTGAAGATTTTTTTAATTGAACAAGCCTTTGAATAGGCCACCTTGTTGCCTTTTAACTGTTTATATTTTTATTTATTGTGATGGTTATTATTTTGTTATGTACTTGCACTTTGATACTCGAAAAGGGCATTATAAATAACATTTGATTTGATTAGATTATAGTTTGTGGGCATATTGCACTGGTCATGGGAACGTAAAGCAGGGGTATCCTTAGGAAGAACATGGAAGCAAAGTAAGTATTGAATAAATCTGCAGTATCTAAGACTGAACTAATGGTGTTGTTATTATGAGATATTGGTCCAACTTTCCTAATGTTCCCTTTTTGCTGTTTAGGTAAGAATACAGTGTTTTATGGGAGTCCTTAATGTGAGCTATTTTAAATTCAAGTTCACTTTTAGCTTGTTTTATGGTTTGTTTTAGAAGATATAATATAGATTGGTACTTTGAGTAAATGATTTTCTTATTTTGAGTCTTCTTACTTTTTAGTTTTCTAAATAGTTTCAGTTTTATCTTTATTAAGGATTTACTATTTTGTTGAACCCTGATATTCTTCCATTTGTATTGTATTTTTTTTACTAGTGGGACCCATAACTTCCTTAATTGATGAATTAGTGATTTTAGTAAGGTCCATGCATCGTTTGTTGAGAGATGAAGCATTCGAGTTTCCCAGGGTTTAGCTGAAAGTGAGTTATTTATGTTAATAAAATTTGCTTTATCATAGTTCTTATATGTGGTATGCTTATATAGGCAAGAATGCTTGGTCTGAAGAGAAAAAAGGATGGCAGAATGGTCACTTGTACAAAGAGATGCCCTTATGTGAATGTCTGAAATAGAATCTTTAATGTTAGATAAGACAAGATTGAGGGAATTGGGACCTCTAGTTGGGGAAGTAATGAACTGTGAGAGACCATTTTCTGAGAGGTAGGCAGGAGAGAAACAGTTTGTCCTGACCTGTGGTGCCTAAAGAAGATTTCCAGTCTATACTGGGAGATTGAAATCACCCAGTACAATTATGTCACACTTATTAGAAAAATAAGAAATGTCTTTTAGCAGATTCGAGAAATAGTCAAGGGCAAATGAAGGGGGCCTGTAGCAGGTACCCAGGAATATTTGTGGTTGTCCCATAAACTGAATAGACACCCAGATACTTTCTGTAGTAGTAGTATATTGAATTTCATGGGATTTAATACCATCACTGATGTAGAGACAGACACCACCACACTGTCTGGTGGGGCTATCTTTATCTTAAAGTTTGTATCCCTGAATGTGTTTCAGTAAGGTGGTTGTGACTAGAATATGTGGAGAACAAAACTGATTCAAATGTAATCCCTAAGGTCTCTTCTCTCTCTCTCTCTCTCTGATGTGAGAGGACTGGTTATGCACTCTAGCTATACAAAGATCACATACTGGCACACTACTTGAACAGAACCTCAGGCAATGTCTCTGCTTCTGCCTAGAGGACTAGCAACTCTAGTTGCACGGGCTTGCTCCTGCAGGGTCCCTCAAAATGCTCAGACAGTACTTCCCTGCATTTCTACCTTACAATGGCTAGGACAGTTTCAGTGTTCTGGTTAATGAGGTAACATCAGAGACTTTAAAAGCAGAGCAGTCCTGGATGCTTTCAAGGTAACTATCTTTTGATCATATCTACTGCATCAGACCTGATGTTGCAGGCAGCTCTGGTCAGGAGCAGGGATGATTCAGTCAAGACCACTGCTCAGATTATTGGGGTTTTACGTAGCCCTCATTGTCATTGTATCCTGAGCCTGTCTGCAATTATGCACTCCAGAGTGGATACTGAAAGCACTATGGTCTCAGGTCTTATATTCCCTCACCCCTTTGCCTACAGTTTATACACTTTTGCTCAGTGCCCTGCAATGGTAGCAGGTCAAAGAGTGCATCTGGGAAATGGACCCTTCCTGCAGAATAAGCTTTGACTATTTCACCCCTGGCATGAAGTGCCCACCAGGGGTATCATTAGGGTCTGTTCTCCAAATAAAAATATTAACACAGTCAGGTGGGACAGACCATGTTTGGTATATTCTTTTTACATCCCCACTGAATGCACCTCAGCTAGGACACAGTGTTTCTTGGCAATACACTTTTCTGCTAGTACTGGGCAGCTTCAATCTGTTTTTTTTTCTCTTTGCTGTCTGATTAAGAGGGTCCTCATGAGACAGATCTGGTCATTTCTGCTCTTCGAATTGACAGTGTAGTCCTCAGTCCCTTCTACCATTCATCTGGGACAGCTGTCCTTGTCAGTGAGTAATGTCTGTGCTAATACCCTCCATCCTTGCAGTACATGTTTTGATTTATCTGTTCTATAGGCATCCTGGCTAACCTTATAATTAGTATACCTCTTCTGTGCAATATATTATTTAACCCAGACCTAGGATCCTTAACAGTATATCCAGTGTGACCTGTGTTTCCTGTCTAAGGCAGGCATCCACTGTTCCTTTGTGACAGGTTAACTTCAGATTATTTTTTTTTTGTTAGATCAGAGCTGAATGTGTGTTGTTGTTCTCCTGCATGTTGTCATCAATTAGCATGTCTGATCTGGTTTGGTGTTTCCTTTTGTCTTTGAAACTAAGTTTGGCCTGCCTTTGCACAAGCCATTTTTTGTGACTTCCTATTCTTGTTCTAGTAACCCTTGTTTACTGTTGTCTATTGCTTGAGCCTGAGGGTTATTGAAGTTACAGTACACATTTTTGTTGTAGGGCCCTCTATTTTTGGACTACATCATGGACCTTAGTCAGTCCTCTCAGCTGTTTGTCCCAGTTGTCCCAGTCAAACTGGTTACACTTCTCTGTACACAGCATTTACCAAAGGATTTTTTCCTTCTGTCTACTGTCTACTACCATTAGGCTGCCAAAATATTTCTGGTTCTGTCCCTGGGTATACTGCCAGGGGGTAGCCACTTTAGAGGTTCATTTCCACTCCACATTCTACAGCCTCATCTTCCTCTTCAGCGAGGGCTGGATATGATTTCACTCTTCTGTTAGATCTACTTCCTCAGTGTGGTCCTCTGGTTTCCCAGCCTCCCATGTCTGAGCTTTGTACTGCTTTGGGAAGTCTAATGTATTATGACTTTATGATGGAGATACCTCAAAACAATAGATTATTACTTACCAGTAGTTCTACATGTTCTCTATAGGATTTCCTCAATATGGCCATGCTCTTTACCACCCTTCATCCCCCTCTTTTAGGACTTTTCATCAGACTGTCTATTTTCAATTGCCCATTCTGAAATTGGGGTGGTATGTGTGCATTTATTTCTCCTGGCTCTCCCGTTTGATTGAGAGTGTCTGATTTCTTGATTCCTGTCGGCCATACCTGGTTTGGACAATCACTTCTTTCTGATCTTCTTGCTAATGCAGTTGTTGCCTCCAGGGACAATCTGCTGGGTCTGGTGGTCCCCTTGGATGTTCCTTTGCTATCCTGTGGTGATGGTAGGGGAACTGCAGGTCTACTTTGCTCTCTAGCAACATTCTGGTGGCTCTTACAATATGTGTCACCTCCTATAATGAACTAAAGGTGACGGGGTCAGACCACATCTTATAGGTAGTTCCACAGGGCATGAGTTCAGCCAGCATAAGGTGGGATTCATCAGATATGGAAAAAATTCCCTGTGGAGCCCTAGTGTCTGTCAACTGTAATCCAGTGTATTATGGGTTTATTACAGATCTATGAAGGTGATCTTCTCAAACATCTGGTTACTGGTAAGAAACAAACCTTTCTCTCAATACGTAATTAGGATGTGGACAAATCTGTCTGAAATTGAATCCTGTGCTGACTGCTTTTTAATTTACAGAAAGGGAAAATATTCTAGAACCCTAAGGAAAGTCTTAGAGCCCAATCCACAGTGCTTTACAGAATTCATCCTTATACTGATGGGTACGGCCTATTAAGAGCAAAGACCATTCTTTTCACATTCAGATTACTCCACGTGTCCTGAAACCCACCCCACCAAATAGTTTTCTGCTCCAGACTGGATCTTGTACTGCCTAAATAACTATGTAGACAGACAAGTTGATGTGGCTGGGAGGGAGTGAGGTCACACTCTGTGGCATCCCCAAAGTCAGGTGTGGTTTGTCTTATGTAGGACACAGTTAATATGTGGGAGAACCCTAATGCATTGCCTCTGCATCATCTCTGCTTTGAATTTTGAATCTATCTCTACTGGTCCCTCTTCCTCCCCACCAGTGTCTTCCCCAGCCCTGATGCTCAGCTGTGAAGGACTGAAAATAACTCTGATTGACAGATGCATAACAATAAATGCTTGTGCTCTGGAAAGGAACAACACAGATCAAAGCTGATTGCCATGTCCCACAATCATAGAAACACAGAAACAAAGATTTTGTTGGCAGAAGAGGATCTTTAGGCCCATCCAGTCTGCCTCTTGTCCCCGCCTATTCCATCACCACTGATCCTAGATGGTCATAGGTGTCACTTCTTCCCCTGTTCCTCTAATTAACATACTCCTGTGCCTGTTACATGCATTCTTGAAGTTCTCCACTGTCTTTGCCCCCACTACCGCCACTGGAAAGTTGTTCCAGCCATCCACCACCATTTCTGTGAAGAAGTATTTCCGCATGTCTTTCTTAAACTTCTCCCTTAGCTTCATTGCAAGCCCTCTTGTTCTAGTGCCTTCCTTTCTCTGAAATACACACTCCACTTGCACCTTGTTCATGCCTGTGAGGTACCTGTAGATTTCAATCATGTCCCCTCTCGCTCTTCTGTCTTCCAGGGAGTGCCTGTTGAGTTCCTGCAGCATCTCCTCAAATGGCTTCTCGTGCAGCCCCCTCACCATTCTGGTTGCCCTCCTTTGTACTGCTTTCACTCTTTCAATGTCCTTGTAGAGGTATGGCCTCCAGAAGTGGATGCCGTATTCCAGGTGGGACTTCACCAGAGAACAATACAATGGCAGTACCACCTCCCTCCTCCTGCTATAAATCCATCTGCCAATGCAACCCACCATCCTGCTAGCCTTTCCCACTGCTTTGTCACACTGCCCAGTTATCCTGAGGTCATCAGATATGATTACCTCTAGGTCTCTTTCTTGTTTGGTGACTGTAAGTTCCACTCCCTCTGTTTTATTCAGAGTCTCTTGGTTCTGCAGCCCATTTAGTGCATAATCTTGCACTTTTTGGCACTGAAATCCATCTGCCACTCCTAGACTATTTCTCTAGTTTCCTCATATCTCTTTGCATTCTCTCTACCTCTTCCTGTCAAACCTGTTGCAGATTTTTATATAATCTGCAAAGAGACACATCCTGTCCCTCAGGCTCTTTTGCATTGTCACTTATGAAGACATCGAAGAGGACCAGTCACAATACCAAACCCTGTAGCACCCCACTAGTCACTCTTCTATC
The DNA here is from genome assembly GCA_016271365.2 of Neoceratodus forsteri. Classification (NCBI taxonomy): domain Eukaryota; kingdom Metazoa; phylum Chordata; order Ceratodontiformes; family Ceratodontidae; genus Neoceratodus; species Neoceratodus forsteri. The sequence continues at coordinate 803,010,492 of CM057454.1, forward strand.
ACCTGAGTGGCTACTGATAACTACCACCCTTTGCCTCCTGTCTCTTAACCAGTTTGATACCCTACTTGCCACTTTCTCCCCCACCCACAGGATGCTTAGTTTTCTAACTAGCCTTCTGTGCAGCACAGTGCTGAAAGCCTTACTAAAGTCCATATGGCCATGTCCATTATTCTCCATTGCTCCACCTCCCTGGTAATGCAGTCAAAGAAATCTATGAGATTAGTTTGACATGACCTCCATCTTGTGAAACCATGCTGCTTGTAGTCCTCCAGCCCTTTTGCCTTCAGGTGCTCCATGATCCTCTCCTTCAGTAGTGTCTTCATTAACTTCCCCACCTCTAATGTGAGACTGACTGGCCTGTAGTTCCTAGTATCCTCCCTACTGCCAATGATCTAGTCCTCTGGATTTTACCACATCTTCACTGAGGTGCTAGAAAGCATCGCCAGAGAACTGGCCAGCACCTTACTCAGTTCCTTTAGGACTCTTGAATGAATCCCATCTGGTCCCATCACCTTATTCTCCTTTAAGGCTTCCAATTCCTTCAAGACTCTCTCCACCAAGAATGGACTTGGGTCTACTCCCTCCTTCCCTGTTGCTTACTGTAGCATGCTGGTCAACCCCCCCACCCTCTACCATGAAGACAGAGCAGAAGTACTTGTTCAGTATTTCTGTTTTATCTTGCATGTCCTTTGCGCAGTCCCATCTGCTATCCTGATTCTCATTATACCATTCCTTGTCTTCATCTTTCCCCCACATTCTTCAGAAGGTCTTGTCCCCTTTTTTGACCTCTATAGCTATCCACTCCTCTGTTAGTGCTTTAGCTGTCCTCACCCTCCTTCCTGGCTCCATTTGCTTTGCAAGATATGCCACCCTGTATTCACCCTTCTGGGTCTCCTTGTACTTTCTTAATTCTGTTTTCTTCTCATTCACTGCCTTTGCCACCTTCTTAGAGAACCATAGCAGCCTCTTCTTCCTTGCTCAGAGTCAGATCTCCAGCAGCAAGGGGGGATGGACAGCTACTCTTGCCCTTTTAGGATGGTGAGTCTTTGGTGGCTCTGTGATCACTCACTTCCTGCTCCCAAACAGGAAGTTCCTGTTGTCAGTTAAATCCTGTGGCTATAAAAGTAGAACTGCCTTTGGGTGGGGGGGTGGAGGGAGGGAAGGAGGGCAACATAGTCCAAGTAGAGAAATTTAGTTATACCAGCAGGTCCTTCCTCCTGGTGCTCTGCTTGTTCTCTGGCAGAAGCTATGTAGGGCAGTGCTTAAATTTGTTTTTAACCTGGCTCCTTCTAGCTAAGCTATTCCCCCTACTTTGCAAATCTTTCTACACTTAGTTAATTTCACAGATAATTCCTTTCAGCCACCTGTGACAAGCACCTAGATAATTACATGGATAACAGATAACAATTCACTTCAATTAACTCTGACAAACAGACTAACTTTTTTTTTGTTACCCAAAATTGAAGGTCCCAGTACAAGAGTTCTAGTTCTCAGTCCAAGTAGAGAAGTTTAGTTATACCAGCAGGTCCTTCCTCCTGGTGCTCTGCTTGTTCAGAAAACAGGAAGCTGTTATGCCCCTGTACAGACAGTTGGTGAGACCCCATCTGGAGTACTGCATCCAGTTCTGGAAACCCCATCTCCACAAGGACATAGACAAGATGGAGGCAGTTCAGAGGAGGGCAACTAAATTGGTGCAGGGTCTGCAAAAGAAGCCATACGAGAAGAGACTAAAGGATCTTAATATGTATACCCTTGAGGAAAGGAGGGAGAGGGGGGGACATGATAGAAACGTTTAAGTACTTCAGTGGAATCAACAAAGTCCAAGAGGGTAGCATCTTTCATAAAAGAGATGTGCAAGAACAAGGGGACACAATTTGAAGATAGAGGGGGACGGCTCAGGGGCAATGTGGAAGTATTTTTCACAGAAAGGGTAGTGGATGCATGGAACAGCCTTTCTGAGGAGGTTGTGGGGTCTAAAACTGTGGGAGAATTCAAGAATGTATGGGACAGACATAAGGCAATTTATGTGGGGGGTAGGAAGAAATAGGCTGTTGGTTAAATAGGATCTGCAGCTTATCCTCTAGGTAGGGAAATGAGCAGACTAGGTGGGTCAAGTGGTCCTTATCTGCCATCAAAGTCTATGTTTCTATGTTAATAAAGAATCTGTCCAAATATCCTCCCTCCTTACCATATGGAAACCCATATTATCCAGGCTGCCTTCTTTTGCTTGTATCAAATCGGCCATTTGTGAATCCCTTATTAATAAGTCTATCTGACTTCCATCTAGAATTCCACTCACTTCCAGGATTCCATCTCTATGCAAAGGTATTCCTAATAAATTATTGAAATAATTGAATAGCACACCCTTTAGTTTCCTATTGGTTTCATTTCGAATTTCAGGAATGCCAAAGATACTAAGCCATGCAGTACAAGGTTTTTTATCTAAGACCTCTTAGCTATAAAGGTTTCTATTCTTGAATTTTAAAAATATTCCAAAGACCTGCAAATTTTCACTGTTATACCAAATATCATTGGCTAATCTCTGTGAAAATAAAACAATATCACAAACAGAATAACTAATTCCATCATCACAAAGCTTCATACTTCGTATATCAAATTCAGACATAGAGACACCCATGTTAGCCTTAAAAAGTGCAACTAATTGCTTTTTAAGTTCTCGATCAGATCCTTGTATCCAAGAAGGAGGCCTTTTTAGGCTAATCCTGGGCAAAATTAGCTTCATAGTATATATTTCCTTTATTTCCCTTATTTGCCTCAGCTCTAGATTGAAGGAAATTAGCCCTAGTTTGAGTTGTATGTGTTAAGCCATCAGAACCATAATCAGTACCGTTCTGACTATTAGTTTGTTTTGGATAGACATTATTCCTGCCTGATATCCCACCTGGGACCTTTACTGCCACATTACACTCAGCCAGAAAATTCCCAATTTCTTGTTTAAGATTGTTTAAATTAGTCTCCAGATTATATCCTGAGTTGTTAGTAACAATTAAAGAATCCTGGTAGGATCCACATGGGAGTCCTGGCTCAAGCCCGGTAGTATTTTCTTCCACAGCAACTTTATCCACCTGTTTAATCTTAATTTCTGTATTTACTGTATCAGTATAAACCTTGCTGGTCTTAATTTTATCACCATTATCCTGATGGCTATTACCCGATACTGAGAGACTACTAAAACCATCATGTAAGCTTGTGTTTTCCCCCTTTCCTCCCCCCTTTCTTATTTCTTTTTTCCTCTCTTTTTTTAGTTATTTTAGTTGCTTTAGATGTTTTGGGAGCATCAGGAATAATCAGAATAGAAAACTGTTCCCGTATATCTTTGGGACTGTCCCTTCTTCATCAGAGAAAGAGATAGAATCTGATTTCTCCAGGGGTAGGTTTAAATTATCTATCTTATTATTTAGATCTTTAATCGAAATCTGGTTTTTAAATAAACCAACTTTAGCCAGCCCTAAATCTTCTTTAATTGCCATTAATTGCTCCATAATTAGTACATTTGCTGAAAAGGTAGATTTAAACATTTGCAACAAATCGTTACTCAGGGATGTGGGATATTTATTATTATCTCCAAAATCAATCAAGTTGTTATTGAAGGGCAGTTTAATCCCAGATGCCCTTTTAGGGGAACCAAATAAACCTGCAGCCACCACTGGATCATCAATTATAACCTGAGTTGTGTTAAGCATTTTTAAACCCTTGATTGTAGTTTGGAGATCTACTGAAATAGCTTTAAGTTTTTCAGTTATCCCTGGTGCAAGGCTGGAAGTTGTATGAACAAATCTGATCTGGTTCCTGAAGCTCCTATATCTCCAGAAAATTCAGGGGACTCCAGGCTGTCAGGACCTAATAAACTCCCTAAAAGACTGTCGGATAAGGGGCTGAAAAGGAGATATCAAAAGGAAATCCCAAAACTTCCATTTCACAATGCCCATTTCCCTTATAATGTTCATTCTCATTCACATTCTCATTGTTATTATCAGCAGCACTAGCAGTACTACTCACATTTAAAACATCAAGCTTACAATTAGAGACATTAGAAACATTCTGAATATCAGGGACATTTAATGAAGGTGACTGTACCAAATCACTATTACTAGCTGATAGATAACTAACTTTGGTGGTTTTAATAGGAGAATTGGAGTCCATAGCAGCAGCAAAAGAGTCCCATGTGGCCATTAAGTTGATATTATGTTGGATTGTAGGAGTAGAGATTTTCTCATGATTGTTAATAGATGACAAATGATACATGATTTTAGATTGTCTCAGGGATACAATAACTGGTTTAGGTCTTCTGTGCTGCTCTCTTGTGTCAGTTTTAATCAAGTCAGAAATGTCTGGTAAAATAGCCTGAACCTGCTGAGCCTGTTTCCTGATAAATACCATTTTGTTAAACAAAAAACAAGTGCAAAAAAAAGAAAAAAAAGAAACATGAAGGCCACAGAAGAATCACCACCTAGGACCCCTTGGTATTCAGACAGTTCAGGTAAGATCAGATTAGCTCGGCAGGGATAGTCATTGAAAATAAACAGCTGACTGGACTTATTACTTTGTTTCAGGCACTGACCAAATTATCCTTTAACCATTTTTACACTTGAAATTTTATCTTCCGGTATAATCAGATGGCCGATACCGGGGGTATACCAAATTGAAGCCAAGTGCTTGCAGAGTAAGAAACGGAACAACACCTAGTTAAAATAAAACAATTTAAAAAATCACGGATCAGCAAGAAGTCCAAAAAATTGGGGGAACTTCAATAGGAGCAAAGTAGAGATTAGAAAGCAACTGCCAACAAAAACAATAACATTAACAATAACTAAAGGCTACTCTACCTTGATACTCATGACTTAAAGATAAAAGCTTGAATCCTCTGAATAAATACACAGCATATACTCGAGTAAATAAAATGGAGTGACTGCACTAGCTTCACCAAAGGCGAATCTAGTGAAGAAATGCCACGCATGCGCATATATACTCATGAAGCATGTGACCAGAAATGTCAATCGTAATACCAGTCACAAAAATACAAAAATAGGTCTTAAATTTTAAAAAATTGTAAAAGTTTTTTTAAAAAAAGATTAATAAAATTTAAAATATGTGTTCGCTTAATCCCTAAGAAAAGGACTAGACAAACGAGTGCAAAGAGAGAAACTACACAGCTACGCAGTTGGCAGGAGAAGCAATAAAGCTACCCCTACATTTAAATGATACACACGGGTTTTCTTTTTTAAAGCTTACACAATCTCCCCTTCAATCACAGAGTATTAGCTCCAGGATTAAAATAAAATGGTTATTAACAGTACTTTCATTCTTTTCATCATATCTACTGAGAGGTGTCTCACATACTCAGGCCTTCCCGAAGGACCTCTCCACACTGTCTGATCCTGCCTCCACCTTCGGCGTTCCTCCTAGGGGGTAAGGAGAATGTATATTGAGACAGCCAACCAAGTCAATGGAACCCACAAGATGTACTAGAAAGTGCTATTCTGATATAGGTGGCATACCTGTTCCAGGTAGAATACTAGCAGAAATAGAGCTTGCTACTGAAAATTCCTCAAAATGGCAGCATACAGCATTCCATCCACTCAAGTCCTTGTAAACAGATGTGCCTTCAGACTATGCTTAAAAACTTCCACCAATGGGGCCTCCCTTAAAGAGCTTGGAAGCAAGTTCCACAGCATTGTGTAAACTACACATCTATGCAGTTGGCAGGAGAAGCAAAAAAGCTACCCGTACATTTAAATGATACACCCTGCCAGAGGAAGTGGTGGGGGCTGAAACAATCACGGGATTTAAGAATGCATGGGATAGACATAAAGGAATTCTGGAGGTCAGGGGTAAGGGGCAACAGACTTCTAGGAAAACAAACTGAACTTACAAGCTCAAATGGGCAGACTGGGTGGGCCATAGGCCCTTATCTGCCAACACTGTCTATGTATCTATGTATCTATGTATTGGTTCCTCCACCTCAAATGATCAATCTCCAGAGATCTTAAGGTGGGCCCTCAAAACTGCTAGGAGGCCCTCGTAGAGGAGCAGAGTGAGCGAACAGGAGTCAGGAGATAACTCAGGTAGCCAGGGCCTGATCTGTATAGGGTCTTATAGGTGAGTAAGCCCACCTCAGAGATGATTCACCACCTAATAGACAGCCAGTGCAGGTCACGAAGGACCAGGGGTTACATGGCAAGACCTCAGAATGCCTGTCAGCAACCTGGCCACTGCCTTCTACATCAGCTGCAGGTCTCCAAGAACCATCTATTGACCCTGAGGTACAGAGCATTGCTGTAATTTGGTCCAGAAGTCACAAAAGCATGTGCCAGTGATGAAAGGTCAACATGTAGAATCAGTGCTTTCATCTGGGTGACATTCCTAAGGTGATAGAAACCACTCCAAATGACAGACAACACCTGAGCCTCAAGTGTTAGTCTATCATCGAGGATGACACCCAGATTTTTCACCCTGGTAAAGGGTGAGGCCAAGGAATACCCTGTTCCCAACTTGGCAGCACCCATATCCTGCCATTGACCAGGCTCAATCACTAGCAACTCCATCTTGTCAGGATTGAGTCTCAGTTAGTTAGAGGACATCCAGACCTGAATATCAGCAGACATTTATTTGGCACCTCCACAGCATCACTCGTCCTGGGCACAAATGATATGTACCAGCTGGGTGTCACCTGCATAACAGTGAAAACCCGGAGTGTATCATCTAATGAACATATGTGACAAGACTGAACCCTGGGAACTCAACATGGCAGGTGCTTTAGACAGAATGAGAAACTCCCAGTCACTACTTTCTGTCTCCTGTCTGTGAGAAAGGACTCAAACCAGTTGGTGACAGTACAGATGAGGCCACAGAGCTCTCTTCGGCAATCCAGCAACACTACATGATCCACAGTATCAAACGCTTAGGACAGATTGAGGAAACTGAGTATTGACTACTCCCCTCTATCTCTCGCCCTGAGGAGATCATTTTGCACTCTGATTAATGTCATTTCAGTGCTATGCCTTAGCCTAAATCCTGACTGGAAGGGCTCATAGATGTCATAGTCCATGAGGTGAGCTTTGAGCTGTAAAGCCACTACTTTCTCAATAACTTTACCCAAAAATGGGATGTTAGAGATTGGTCTGTAAATTGCAAAGATGTCAAGGTCAGCAAGATGTCAAAACTCCCCTCTTGTTGGACATTTTGCTAATGGCTTCCCCCAGGGCTCATTCTAAATCCTTCCCTGTGTCAGAGGCCTGTACTCTACCCCGAGTGAATAACATCTCTTGACCCCCACTCTAGGCCATAGTACCTCCAGTCTTTCTTTGTCCCCATGTTCCCAGTATTTCATTATTTGTTTGCAATTTAAAGTTAATTGATTTTCCAGCAGTAGTTCTAACAATACATCAGCTCATCAACAAAGAGTGTATTTCATTCACAACATCCTAGCCAGGATTTCTACCTTGGGTATATAGACTATGAAAGAGAACAAGAAAAACAGCAGTACTCAGATATAACTGTGATAAGTAGAGTGAGAACTTAATCACTGAACTGAAAAAAAGAAATTGTTTTAGTCAACCAGCAAAGTACCAACAGATGTATACCAATGCAGTATGATCTTCTACTTTACTGTTACATTTGAAAAAAGGAAAAAAAATCTAATTCTAAGGATTCACAAGTTGTAGAGGGCTATGAGTAGGCAACCCGGTGTGCTCAGTGTCCCACCCCTAAGCACTGGCATAGCCTAAACTATAATAACTATGAAAATGCACAACATATTTACTAGATTTGTGGCTAATGGGGCCTTATGTGGAACCAGGAGTGAGACACTTCCCTGGAATAAAGCAGCCTTTGGGAATGTTACAATATGAAGAGTTTAAGAATGCCCCCCCCCCCATGCCTTTGAAGACAGACAACCTGTCCTGATTGGCATATAGCACTCTTTCATAGCTAGGAGCCCTTGCCCAACTCCAAAAGCCATTTTTTTTTTGGTATAAGAACATTTTATTAGAATTTCTCATAACACATGTGGCACAACAAAGAAGAAAAACACATGAAACCATAGACCATTAATAGAAAACTGGTAACAAGATAACACATCTCAAAGTCCAATCATGAAAAGAACTGTCTCGACCTGACCACACAAAATGTGTGATATCGTGCCAACCTTTATGTAGAAAAAAAAAGAGAACACATTCACATCATGGGGAGTCAGCAAACTGAATTTGTATCTACACCATATCATACCTATATCTAAACTTAAGTATAGCTCATCACCCCTATGTGAATCAACCAGGGTGACCATGATTTGTGAAATACCGGAAGGGTTGCTTTACACCAAAACTGCACTTGTAAAAAGATGCTTCTCTGGAGATTTTTGTTTCCACTGAAGAACTGAGGGAATGTTGGGAGTCCCCCAGTTCAACAGAAGTAACCTCTTAGCTTCCAAAGCCGTTGTGTAGAACACAGACTTATATTGTAAACATTCCACACCTAGGATATCAGGATCACCAAAAAGTCAAAAATGGGGAGAGTGGGACAAGGGGGTATTGAAAATCTGTCCTAGCATATGAATAATGGATAACCACAATAAGCGTATTGCAGGGTAGCCCCATAAAATCTGACATAATGTCCCCGTACCTGTCTTACACCTCCAGCATGCTTCATAAGAAGACGGGAATATCTGAACCAATCTAGACTGTGATCCATACAAATGGCTTAGGATCTCTTTTGAAAAAGTTGTAGTCTTGGATCTGGAGAAGCTTTATAAACTTCTGTCCAACAGGTAGCCCAGCTATTAGAGTCTACTCATTCCTGCAACTCTGAAGCCTTTTTCACCTGTTGAAACTCCCAGCTTAGAAGAAAAGTTGTCTGGAGAGTTTTGTAGATCACACCCTTATGCTCCCTTGTTAATATGAACCATTTACATAAATGATTAATCAGTTCCATATGTGATTAGAAATGATCTTTCAAGATTCCCAGTGACAAATCATGTCTCAGTTGGAAAAAATTCCAAAGCTCCCTGGAGGGCAACTTGAAGTCAGCTGTGTGATGGACTTAAGCCTGTGCAACTTCAAGACCAGCAAGTTGTCCAAAACAGAAATCCCCTTAGAAGCCCAAGAGGGCCATCATATCGGTTAAACTCCAGTTTGAATGTTTGCATTATTCCAAATGGGTTTGTATGGGCCTAGGTGGTTAGAGGACCAATTAAGCATGTTCATAATCTTTTCACAGTTTTGTCTAGTAAATCTCATGGGTAATGTAAAACAGTCTGAGTTTACAGATTGGTCCCTCCATGTAACTGCAAGGGGGATAGTTCTCAATATAGACTGCTCTATGTCAACCCAAATGGGACACATATATGAGGAGAGTTCAACCAATGTAGAGTCTGCATAATACTGTACTATGGCAAACATGATAGGCCCAGGGCCAGGGCACATTGCCCTCTGACCAGGGCTGCTACAGCTCCCAGCAGTCAGCAGATTCCTCTCCAGCTGCCGACCAAGACCAGGAGCCCAGACAAAATCAGGCTCAAGCTGCTTGCCCACTGACCAGGGCTGCTACAGCTCCCAGCATTTGGCAGGCTCCTCTCCAGCCACCGACCGAGACCAGGACCCCAGACAAAATCAAGCCCAAGGTATGGTGAAAGTGCACCCTATCAGAATTCAGGCGCCACCTGGCAGTCACAGCTGATTGCATCCACTATCTCTCACTGCCAACAGGGCTCTGATTGTGAAATTACATTGATTTTTACTGTTTAAGCTGAAACCTGCCTGTGTAAAGTAAGGGAAAAAATCATAGATCTGTGTTCAAAGTTATCTGTGTTCAAAGTTAGAGTACTAAGTGTTTGCAGCTCCTTTCTGAATCTGTGAAACCCCACGCCTCCCCCCCACTGAGCCAGCTCTCTTTGGTGCCCAATTTCTCCAGGGCTATCGTTCTGCTAAATCTCCCCAAACCCCACGCCTCTTACTGTCTTCTAAATTTTTGCCTTTGTCTTCTTCCCCTATTTAACCTCGCTTCTCTTCACTCCCCCCAGCTGCTTGTCCTCTGACCAGGGCTGCTACAGCTCCCAGCAGTAGGCAGGCTTCTATCCAGCCACTGACCGAGACCAGGACCCCGGACAAAATCAGGTTCAAGGTATGGTGAAAGCACACCCTATCAGATTGCAGGCACCACCTGGCAGTCACAGCTGATAGGCTCCCCTATCTCTCTCTGCCGGCAGGGCTCCGATAGTGAAATTACATTGATTTTTACTGTTTAAACTGAAACCCTGTGTAAAGTAAGGAAAAAATATAAATCTGTGTTTGAAGTTAGAGTGCTAAGTGTTTGCAGCTTCTTTCTGAGTCTGTGAAACCCCACACCTCCCCCCCTCACTGAGCCAGCCGACAGGGCTCCTACTGTAAAATTATGTTGATTTTTACTGTTAAAATTGAAACCTGCCTGTGTAAAGCAAGGAGAAAATATATAAATCTGTGTTCGAAGTTAGAGTGCTAAGTGTTTGCAACTCCTTTCTGAATCTGTGAAACCCCATGCCTCCCTTCCCCACCACTGAGCCAACTCTCTTTGGTGCCCAATTTCTCCAGGGCTATTGTTCTGCTAAACCTCCCAAACCCCACTCCTCTTACTCTCTTCTAAATTGTTGGCCCTCCCACCTCCCCTACCCTCCACTGATTCCCGCCCCACCCCTCCACTGATTAAATACTCTCTCTGCCCGCCTCTTCCTTGACCCCACCCCACACCAGCCTCCTGCAGCCTTCCATTGGCTCCCTTCTACTCTAGAATTCCCATTCTCTTTGTTTCACCTCCTAGGTCTATAGATCATTTGCCCTCCTAGGGGCCAACCAACACTTTTATCTCAGCCAATCTCAGGATCCTTTCTCCTCGTAATTACCTCCCTGTCTATAAAGCTGCTACAAAATCCCAGCACTATGTCCACCGTGGCTAGCGTTATACCTCTACTCTGTTCTCCTGCCTCCAACCCCTCTTCTCCACCATGCCGCCTAGCTTTCCCATGCCCCCCTCCCCCTACTTGGCTCATATTGTAACTCCTCCTTGCCCCTCCAACCCTGCGCTCTCTCTCTCTCTCCTACCCACTCCTACCTGGGCACACTCCACTATACATCCCCCCCTTTCCTAATCAGGATCCCCCCTCCTGGACTCTCCTGCACCTACTTGCTTCTTGCCCCCCCCGTATACCCACACAAATGTCCATCCTTGCCCTCACTCATGGCGTGGCTCTTCTGTTCCAAGTTACCTCCGTATACTAGCTCAACACCTATCCTTCACCCTCCTCCTTCTCGTAGCGGGAAACATACACCCAAATCAGAGACCCTCGACCACCACATCCTCGCCAACCTCAGCCAGCACCCCCACCCTGCATCCCATCCCCTCCCAACTGCCAGGTTGCCCCCTCCACAGAGGCCTCTATCTCCTTCACCTAAATATCTGTAGCCTATCACTAAAATCGACTAGCTACAAGTTCTCGCTGCCCTACATGCCCCTGATGTCCTCATCCTCTCCGAAACTTGGCCACGAGAGGTGGTGGCATAGCCAACTTCATGAGTTCGGACATACGCTGTGAAATAATCTTATCTAAAACTGAACCTAAAGAGTACGAACTGTTGCTGCTCCAGCTCACACTACCTTTCTCGATGTCCATATTCATTGCTGGAATCTACTGCTGACCAGGCACCCCTGCCACAACTGTTACTGACCTTCTTACACAAATCAGTTCACAAGCACCCACCGGGGAATTATATGCTATAGGTGACCTTAACCTAAACTGGTTAGCCTCGGCCCTCAACAAAACCCGGACGGAGGTCGCTGCCCTCAATTTAACCCAACTCATCACTGAGCCCACCTGCCTAAACCTTATATCAGGTAACCACTCCCTTATAGACTGTGCTCTCACCTCCCATCTTCACAGAGTCATCCAAACAGGCCTACTCCCTGACTCTATGAGTGATCACCATGTCATCTACCTTGTTCCCAAAATCCACCGTCTCAAAACCCCCCCTTAGTTCTTAGTCCAACAGTCGTTTCAAACCCTAAACCTCACTCCCTCCTAAAGCCTTGTCCTAACACGGCTCCCCCCCAACCCTGATACATGACACCTACTTCACTTTAAAACACGTTCCTTAAGATATGGGATTCCCACCCCCCACTACGATGTACTAGGGTATGTGGTACCCACCTGCCTTGGATCTCCCAAGAGCTCACAGCTTGTATGAACACCCATGACTCAGCATGGTGAGCCTTCAAAGCCTCAGCCCTACCTCAGGACCTCTTCCACTACCAGTATTTGTGCAGCATGTGCACTAGAGCAACTTGGCTAGCTAAAGCAGAGTACTCTAGATCCTCCCTCCAATCTAACCTTAATAGCCCCTCCAAATTCTGGAAGGTCATACACTCCCTCTTCTCACCCCCAGTGGCCAAGCCCTTGCCTCTTCTTAGTGTAAACAACTCCACACTCTCAAATACTATCTCAGTCACTGCTGAGTTTAACTTCTATTGCTCCACCTGCGCTTCCTTGCTCCTTTCCTCCTTACCCTCCATGTCACCATCTCCACCACCTACAGGGCAAAAACTACCTCAAAATACAGGTATTTTCTCCTTCAGGGAAATCTCTCTGGATGAAGCTCTAGAAGCCCTGATAACATTGAGCCCCTCAAATGGGAATTCCCCGGATGAACTAGACCCCAAACTTCTGTTTCTCTCGGCCTCTGCCACAGCCATCCTTACTCCTACCTCCTAAATCTGTTCTTCGCCACTGCATCTGTCCCTCTGCCCTGGAAGCACACCATTGTCATCCCTCTCCACAAAGAGGGTGCCTCCTCCTCCACCTCAAACTATCAGCCAATCTCCCGCCTTCCTGCTCTGGCAAAGCTGCAAGAATACTTAGTGCTTAGCCAGCTAATCTCCTATCTCGCAGACTCAGATTTCTTCACACAGTACCAGTCCAGATTCAGGAAAGATCACTCCACTGCCTCCTATTTATTAAGGCTCACTGACACCATCCAATCTGGAATGGACAGAGGTCTCATCACCTCTGCCATTTTCATTGTTCTGTCCAAGGCCTTCAATACAGTCTCCCACACTCTGTTACTATCTAGCCTCTCTAATTCTTGCCTCTCCACATCTGCTACTGCCTGGTTCAGTGCCTATCTTACAGACCGCACTCAGTCTGTCAGGATTGCGGATGCCATATCCCTTCCCCTCCCCATGTCCACCAGTGTCCCCCAAGGATCGGTGCTTGGGCCTATCCTATTGTCTATTTTTCTAAACAACCTGCCCCAAACTTGTTCTGCCTCCTCGATCCACATGTATGCTGACGATACTGTCCTATTTTCTTCTGGCTCCTCCCCAGCCTCAGTTGCCTCTACCCTCCAGGCAGATTTTAACAAAGTCCAGCTCTAGTTCGACTCTCACCAGCTCTGTCTAAATGCTAAAAAAATACTGTAACTATGACTTTTGGTACATCCCAACTACTTACCAGGCTCCCCTTCCTCCCACTTTTCCACACCCTTGATGAGTCAGAGCTTGAGGACGTCACCTCCTTCCAGTATCTTGGAGTTTGGCTTGATGGCCACCTCACCTCTGCAGTCCATGCTGGCTCAATACTAACAAAACTCTGCCCCAAGCTCGGAACTTTATATCGGAACCATTCTAGCCTCCCCTATCCGGTACATCGTAAGCTTATCCAGAAGATGATACTTCCCTCCTTCGATTATTGTGATATTGTTTACAGTACCACACACAAGTCAGTTTTATCCAAACTGGATACCCTTTTTAATGCTTTCTACCGGTTCGCTCTTGATGCTCCTTCTTGCACCCACTGCTGCGAGCTATACCACTCCCTTGCTCTCCCCCCCTTGAGAAGCGCCGCCTAATACACTGTGCCAAGTTTATCTAGAAGAAGTGGTTTTTTACCCTCCCAGTGTATCTGAACTCCATACTATCGCCCCCTCTGGCACCCACTTATGCTCTGAGGTCCCTAGACTCCTGGCTCCTGATAGTCCCCAGATGTCAGACCCAAGCCAGCAAGGCCACCTTCTCTCACTGCTTCCCTCAACTCTGGAATTCTTTCCCCTCTGAAATTCACCACTCTTCCTCTGTCCGCTCACTATACCATGCCCTTGCCAACCACTGCTCAGTAAACTGCTCCTGCAGCTAACTCTCCAATCTATTCTACTTCAGACACTCCTATATTTCTTTTCTCCAGTAGGCCCTAATGGTGCTACTTCACTAACCATACCCAACTACTGCACTTGATCCCAACTTTTGAGCTAGCTAGCTTATACTTACCCCTATCTCATTATATACCACAACCCAATACCTTAGCAGGATTTCTTCATTGTAACTGTTACTCTTGACTATTAGGGTATATGTATTAATCCACACTCACCTATCCTGTCAAACATATGCAGCTGTATTATCTAATCATATGTTTGCATGATACAAAGCATGACTTCCCCATGTAATTGCTGCTATACTATAAGTAAGTGTAAATTGTCATATATGCCCAACTATTTCTGTCAAATGTTTTTGACTGTATTGTAATTGTATGTATATATGTCAGGACCTGGACTACCCTTGTCCTCTTCCCCACTGTACACCTCCTACCAGGTTGCACAGGGAGACGAGCAGTTCTTGCTCAGCTTGCTTTTCCTGGTGAAACAATTTCAATAAATAAATAAAATATTCCAACCACCACTCGAGACTGGCACACAAAGAGTCTTCCTGCTAATCCTGGGAGTTTTACCTTCCCAAATGAAATTAGAAATTTACCTGTGAATTTTATTCCTCCAGCTGGAAGCTATTGACATAGGTAAATTACTAAGACAGAAAAACAGCTTTGGGAATACCATTAATTTAATAGTAGTAATTTTGGGGGCCCACCTGCACAACGTCAATGCATCTGTCTGCAGTGCCAACATCCCAGGTTTGGGGACGGACTTAGGAGTTAGAGGACTGGCAAGGGGAAAGAAGGATTGAGCATCCCAAGGACTGCTTTTCTTCTCTGAGGGAAGGGGGGGGAGTGTCCAGCACAATACAGACCTCTGCCAGAGTCTGGGGGTTCCACTGCGCCTGGCACCACACATTAGGGGATGGGGTGGACACTGGTGTCATTGCATGTCCCCACCCCCAGGGAAAATAGCTGGCCACTAAATGATGGCCCCCGCTTCTGCCACTGCTCCCACTCAGGTGATGGTCCACTGAGTGGTCCCATTCCTGTGACCCTACCCTGGGGGGCATGACAGAGCTAGAGACTCGTGTTTCCTGGGAGATGGTGCCCACCTGGTGGCTCCACCCAAGGGGGTAAGCCTGGGGATGGGGGGCAGTGAGTTGAACAGGCAACCAGAATCCCCTGTGGGGGGAGAAGCTGGCCCCCCTAAAAATTAGTAGCAATTTTTCTGGGCGGCAAATTAAGCTTATCCCATTGGAGCCTGTCTACATAAAGGGAGTCTAGCAAGGCCTGGATATTTGCCTGAAACATTTCTGAGGGTCTGCTCAAAATAGGCATACCAAGTAGAGATGAAGTGAATTAAAATTTAACCGGCAAAGTCACAGCAAAGTGGCAGATTTTGCCACGTGGCATAATACACGAAATTTCCCACATTTGGTGGAATTTTGCAAAGGTGAAATTTAACCTTCTGTGGTGAAATTCTGCCTTCCACTGGCGAAATTTCACATTTTGCCCTGCAAAATGGGTAGAATTTGTGGATTGCTCCGCATAGTGAAGTTTTGTCACTTCGCCCACCACTAATACCAAGATACCGGATACTTCTAGTTTACCACTTAATATGTTTTTATCCATGTTGAGCCCAGCTGGAATCCCCACAACAAAGAGGCATGATTTTGGTCTTAGACTAATTTAATTGTAGCCCTGAAATCAGACTAAATGAGTCTATCAGCTCCCACACCTTAGGTAATGAAGATTCCACCTTTGATAGGATGAGCAAAAGATCATCTGCATAAAGAAAAGTTGTAAATGACTGATCTCCAGTTCTGATGCCATGGATGTTAGGATGCTGCCTGAGGGCTGCATTTAAAGGCTTAATAGCCAATAAAAACAAAAGATGGCTCAAAGGGCAACCCTGTCTTGTATCCCTAAATAAGGAGAATTAATTGGATAACACGCTGTTAACCATACCCCTAGCCTTTGAGAGCAGAGTATAAACATTGCATCCATGATTGAAAAACTGGTCCGATACCCACAGCTGTAAGTGCATAAAATAAATAGGGCCATTCAACAAAATCAAATGCCTTCTCAGCATCTATGGCCACCAAGGCTGTGGTATCAGGACCTCAGCTCACCAACTGGAATAAGTCAATGACTGCTCTGTTATCACTACCCTGTCATCCCTTCATAAGCCCCTCTTGTGACTTGTGAATTATGGATGGCATTACCTTCTTCAGTTGGGTTGCCTGAACTTTAGTTAATACTGTATCTTACAATCAACATTAAGTAAGGATATGGACCTATAATTGGAACACTTAATAAGGTCATTATGGGACTTTAGTAACATAGAAACAGTGGCTTCTTTTAATGTAGGTGGCATAGTACCAGCACAGAGGTTCTTTGTCTTTTAAATAGTTTTTATTTTAATGGGTTCACCACAATATATCCCAGGCACACTGCCTTAGGGGTAGCTGGTCCATTCCACTGGGGTGTCAAACAGATGAGGCATACTGATGAGTCCTGGTAGGACGAAACACGTGTCTATGTCTTCTGTTAGCACCCTTTGCAAACTGTGTGAGATGCCTTTTGGCACCATGCAATTCTGCTTAAAGTTGGACCAGCATAACATTCTGTGGTGATTTGCATATGCAGCCCATGATGCTTTGCATTGTGGGGCATGTGTGATTTTGTATTTTCTTGAAACTTGGCTTCCCAGCCAAATGCCCTTTGGGGTAACCCTTGCCTCAGTGTTTATGCACAGAGGTTCTTTGTCTTTTAAATAGTTTTTTATTTTAATGGGTTCACCACAATATATCCCAGGCACACTGCCTTAGGGGTAGCTGGTCCATTCCACTGGGGTGTCAACAGATGAGGCATACTGATGAGTCCTGGTAGGATGAAACACGTGTCTATGTCTTCTGTTAGCACCCTTTGCAAACTGTGTGAGAGGCCTTTCGGCACCATGCAATTCTGCTTAAAGTTGGACCAGCATAACATTCTGTGGTGATTTGCATATGCAGCCCATGATGCTTTGCATTGTGGGGGCATGTGTGATTTTGTATTTTCTTGAAACTTGGCTTCCCAGCCAAATGCCCTTTGGGGTAACCTTTGCCTCAGTGTTTATGCACAGAGGTTCTTTGTCTTTTAAATAGTTTTTATTTTAATGGGTTCACTACAATATATCCCAGGCACACTGCCTTAGGGGTAGCTGGTCCATTCCACTGGGGTGTCAAACAGATGAGGCATACTGATGAGTCCTGGTAGGATGAAACACGTGTCTATGTCTTCTGTTAGTACCCTTTGCAAACTGTGTGAGAGAGGCCTTTCGCACCATGCAATTCTGCTTAAGTTGGACCAGCATAACATTCTGTGGTGATTTGCATATGCAGCCCAAGATGCTTTGCATTGTGGGGCATGTGTGATTTTGTATTTTCTTGAAACTTGGCTTCCCAGCCAAATGCCCTTTGGGGTAACCCTTGCCTCAGTGTTTATGCACAGAGGTTCTTTGTCTTTTATATTGGAACAAAACAAATCCAATAGTTTGGAACAGAGTACCAGGGTAAAAGCCTGATAAAAATCAATACTAAGACCATCTAGTCCAGGAGCTTTCCCAAGAGCCAAAATATGGATCACAGTTTCAGTTTTGGACAAAGTAATATCCTCATTCAAACTCTGGGCCAAATCAGGGGGCAGATGTGAAAGTGAAAATTTTGTGAAGAAGTTGTCACATACTGATGGGGCTTGAGGAGAGGAGGACTGATAGAGGTAAGCTTAATAGACTGTGAATGCCTTTCTAATCTTCCCTGGATCTGTAATTACCTGACCTTCATCTGATTTCAGGTAGGGAATTTGCTTCTCCATAGATTTACATTTTAATCTGTAGGCTAAAACCCTACTCACCTTGTCACCAGATTTCCAATAGAACTGATTCAAAAAGAAGAGGGCCCTAGATGCCTGGTGATATATGGTATTCAGACAATACTTCAGTGCTGTAACCTCACGTATCTGAGAGTCCTGATGCTGAGGGTGCTGGTAAATAGTCTCCTCCATTTGTTTAATTTTGTTAGTAAGGTCCCCAACCTCCTGCTTTCATATCTTATTTACCCAGGATGCATAAGAAATGACACAACCTCTAATGAAGGCCTCCCACAAAGTAAAATGAGATACAGTTGAGGAGGAGTTAGTCTCAAAATAAAACTCGATCTCAGGAGTGAGCCATCACTTAAAGTTGCCCATATGAATTAAGGTGGGGTTAAAATGCCAAAATGGAGATTTATTTACAATATCCCTAGTTACTCAGACTATACTAACTGGGACATGATCAGAAATAATTATAGGATAAACAGAAGAATCTAAAATATTGAAGAGAATGATGGTATTACAAAGAATGAAATCCAGTCTGCTACAGGTCTGAAACCTATGAGATCTAAAAGTATAATCCCGGGATTCAGGGTGATTAATTCTCCAGCAATCCACCACGTTAAATTCCCTACATAAATGTACAATGCCCTCACTAGCATGAGTATGCAAGGGCTTTCCCTTTTCCTGAGGCTTCCTATCAAGCAAAGGATCCAAAACCAAGTTGAAATCACCACCAATAATAATTATCAGAACAGACCGACACCGATCAGATAGAGTTTGCGCTAGCTGGGAAAAAAAGATTGGTGTATCCAGGTTGGGGGCATAGAGATTAACTCAAAGAACCCAGGCACCATATAATGTCCCCAAAAGAATGAATCAATGGCCCTCCTTATCAGTGGAAACCTGATCCACCTGAAGTGGGCATCCCCTCCTCAGCAGAATCGAAACCCCTTGCTTCTTGGAAGAAAATGTGCTAGAAAGAGCCTGACCAACCCACCCCTGTGCAAGTTCCACACCGCCATTCTAAAATGGTGGGTCTCTTGCTAGAGGGTGATGTCACATTTACAAGAACTCAGATGCAACAACATTTTTTTCTGCTTTATGGGGTGATTCATACCTTGTACATTCCAGGTCGTGATTTCAAGACCAGCCATTGATTTACAAAACAGGGTAAACTATCTCAGAAAATTGCAAAAGACATTGGAAAAAATAAAAATATAACCCAGTAACAGGACTCCCCACACACATGAAAAAAACAAACAAAAAACCCCAACAAACTAGCACATCAGTTAACCAAAAATAGTGCAGAACAATTACTATAATCTCATAATATCTTATAATACTGAACATTGCCAAGAGAGCAAAGACTCTCAGGGACCACAGTAGGTCGCAGCAGAATCTAAATTACCATACAACTATATCAGGTCGGTAAACAACAAACAAGTCAGTTTTAACAAAGATATTTACCATCAGCATCATAGCAAGTATTAACAAAATACCACTTACTCAGCTACTACCCCCCCCACTCAATTTATCCCATCCCTTGAAGAATCCAGAGAAAAGACATTCAACTTAATCAAGTAACAAAGAGAAGGCAAGAGGAGAGGGGTTCACAGAGCTGATGGCAGAAAGCCACCCACACCCTCCCACTCCACTGCGGGCATTAGGGTGAGCATTTAAGTTCAAAACCAACCAAGCAAGGCCATAACCTATGATGCTTCCTGCCACTAAATCAACAGACATGCCTCTCAGCCAAACTGTGTAAGGGCTTTAAATGTCTTAAAGCGGCAACCAGCTCCGGGTGATACACCAAAAAGAGAGGAAACAATAACCCTTATCAGTGCCAGTCTAATAGCATGCCCCATAACTACAGCCCATTTGGGGCAACAGTTTGGGCAAACAGAGTGGAGTTAAGTAACATCTACAACCGGGAGATGGAACAACATTGTACATGCCATGGGAAATGGGGGGGCAGCAACAAATAATAGTAGAGTGTTGCCATTTTTGGGAGAGATAGGGACTCTACTCCAGGAATATATTACAGAGCATTGAATTAACACTTACCGACATAGTCATATAAACCTGCCCTATTACCCCAATTCCCCAGAAGTCATATCATGTCTCAACTATACAAAAAGAAAGCTTCAATTATTTCCCTAATCTTCTGCTCAGGAAGGGAAGATACTAATACCAAAAAAAGAAAGACAACAGAAATCACTGTTCATCCAACAGACTGCTCCATATCGGCCATAGCAGGTTGTCAAGTTGACTCCACTGGTTGCGAAGCTGCAGCATCCACACTTGTTGATCCTTGGTTTATGGGTTGTTGATCTTGAAGCACATAATCTGATGAAACTGAGGCCACCAGCTCAACTTCAGTGAAATCAGCCCAGTCCATTGCGATCACTTGAGAACTGTCTAGCATAGAGGTTGTGGACATGCTAGGATGCTTAGGTTCTGGGTCCTGAGATCATCTTAGGGTGCTGAAAGGAGGAGATGGATTAGGGGGATTCAGAGCAGCCGAAACAGATGACCTTCTTTTTCTGGCTTTGTGGAGGGCCTGTTTACTCCAGAGTGCCTATGCATATCTGGTTGACATTTAGGTTGGTGCAACTGGCCAGATTCACCCATTGTTAAGTGCTGAGGGACTTCAGTCAAGACTTGCTGAGGCAGCTTCCTCAGGGTATCCCGAGGAATAGGCTGTCCCATATCTCTTTTGCCAGAGGCAGAAAAAGATCCATTCAGTGGGTTAAGATCCTCAGTTACAGTCCTCTCCATGTTTCCTTCTATGTTTTTACATTTCTTTTACCATTCCTTAGTACCGAATGAAATTTCTGGGCTTCCTGCAGTGAATCAAACTTCAGCCAGTAGTTGTCCCATAACACTGATAAAGTCTCCGGGTATCTCATAGCAAACTGGATATGCTATTGTGATAAATCTTTACAGATAGGGGTGAATGCCTTGCTGCGTACTGCCATGTCCTTAGAGAAATCCTGAAAAATATGTACTGTATGCCCATTCCAATTAAGGGGACCTTTTTCCCCAGGCCAGATGCAAAATCTGATCACTAACAGAGAACTGCAAAAAGTAAGCAATAATGGGCTGGGGGGAGGCATAACCTTGCCTGGCTTCGGCCCCAAGGTTCTATGCACCCATCCGCCAGTAATCCAAAGTCTGTGTATTGTATGCTGCAAAAATCCATCCATGTTGGGACCTTCTGCCCCTCCTGGTATTCCAACAATACGTAAGTTATTGCATCGTCCTCTGTTTTTGAGGTCTTCTATTTTGGTTGCCATATACTCTACCTGCTGTTCAAGCTGCCAAATTCTGTCTCCCTGCATCATCGCATCCAATTCAACTTTCATAGAAAGGAGTTAAACAGTAGCAATTTTCTGTTCAGCCTCCTCCACCAGTTCACCTAGTTGGAAGACAGAGGTTTTAATAGAAGGGATATCTTTTATCAAAGCCAGGAGCATAGTTTGTATGTCTGTTCAATCAGCCAATCCAACGACCACATGGGTTTTGGGATTCACCATCTCAGTAATAGGGAGATTACAGCTGCCTGGTGATGTAGCAACTCCAAACACACAGTCTGGTAAGGCACTGAACTTTATCACCACTCCAAATAGTCATACCCATATTGAGTAGTAAAGCGCTGCTGATTAAGAAAATCTAAAGGCTATGGAAATGGATAAAAATAACAGATTTTGTAGCAGCTTATCAGAACAGAGATCTCAAGCAGCCATCACTGAGCCTGGTCGTGCATGCATTCCCCCCCCCCCCATTAGCCATCATTTAATGGCAGGGAGATTGGGATCCCTCCAATGCTGCAGCAGAATCTTTTTTGCAATGACAACTGCCCACAGCAGCCAGTTGTTCCTGGCCAGGCAGGGTCCTGCAACCATCTATGAGTCAGGATAGAGCTCCAGCATCACCAGTGATGGTGTTATGGAATCCTCATATGAGTGGATATTATTGCAGGTGCATTGAACTGCCTCCCAAAGCTCCTGAAGGTTTGAAAGGACCACAATATGTGAGTGACAGATCCAGCTTGCAGATCACACCTCCGGCAGACCCTGGTCGGGTGAAGGCCCCATTCAAACAGCTTGAGGGGAGTCCTGTGCTATCTGTGGAGGACATTTAACTGAATGAATTTGTCCTGCATGTCTTGGATTGCCTTTTGTGCATTGGCACAGCAGGTGTGCCAGAGTTCCCTGGTGACTCAAAGCCCAACTCGACAGTCCCTCTCTCTCTGACCTTTCTTGTGGGGTCTGGCAGCAATTTTAAAAGATGGCGGTATACATCACAACTCTGTACCTGTTTTCCTGTTGAGGGCCACAGAATCTGGTATAATGGATTGGACTCTAGTGCTGTCATCTTCAGGCTCAACACCACTGCAAGTGCCTGACATAACTGGAGGTAACATCATTGATGTTGTTGGGGTAAACTGAACTACTGCCTGATTTGTATAAAGGTCTTAATAGTGTGAAGAGTGGGGTGCAGGATATCCGCTATACAGTAGATGTCTGCTGCTGCCCATTCCCTAAATCTTATTGGCTCTCCCCCTATTTTGAGGCATGGATTTTCCCATAGGGAAAAATGTCATGCCTTGCAGGGAGACCATCCACTCATTTGTAATTACTTCTTCCACACCACCATGGAGTGTGAGAGCAAAGGGTGAGAGGCTGTAGGTTATTGCATTGGTCCAAATTGGAAAATTTTGGCTAATGGCCCACCAGCGTGGGCGGCCTCCCAATCTGCCCACCTAGGCTGACCTCCATTCTAAAAATCTAGCTTTAATTTAGACCAACTTACCTGCTGTGAGCCTGTAACCCAGAAAAACTGGAGTAGCTTGGTGTGGAGTGCCATCAGGAGTTTATACGTAAAGGGAGATTGTTCAGGACACACTGGATTTTAGGGGCAGCTATCATCTAGAAGGCTTGTGCCTTTCCCTGTGAGAAAGGTATAATCATTCCCATCTACTGAGGTCTTTGGTTAGCTCATCTAACAGTGGGGCCAGGTTGTCCCATGGTTTATGGCATATAAGAGACCCCAAGGGTATTTTGGTTGGTGTGATATCTGTGGGGAGTATGTCAAGAACTGGGACATAGAGGTATTTAATCTGTAACCCGAGAGTCATTTATGTTGGAAGATCAAAGTGAGAAGGTTGGGCATTGATTGATGTGGGTTGGTGAGAGTCAACAAGATGTCATCAGCATAAGCTAATATTTTATGTTCCACACCTGTGTGCATACCCTTTATGTCTGTGGACTGCCTTATAGCTTGCAGGAGGGGCTACAGTGCTAGAATGAACAAAAGAAATGACAAGTGGAAGCCTTGTCTGGTGCCTTTACCAAGCTGAAAGGACAGTGAGGGCTTACCATTTGTAATAACCTCTGCTGAAGCCTCTTTGCATATGGCTGATACCCATTGTCTGAAGTAAGGCCTATGTTAAATTTTGCAAGTGCATGAAACAGGTACTACCACTCCACTCTATCAAATGCCTTTTCCCCATCAAGGGAGAGGAGGATTGTAAGCAAGTGATGGGACTTTGTTCTCCATAACTGGTTAATTAAGCACCTGGTATTATCTGTGCCCACATGCCCTGGTACAAAATCTACCTGATTCCCATGGATCAGTCTAGGTATAGCTTCCCTAAGCCTATTGGCTAGGACCTTGGTGATGCAATCCACAGTGATTAGTGAGATGGGCCTATAACTTCCACAGAGGGCCCAAGCTTTGCGTGGCTTTAGCAACAAAAATTTCTGTGCTGTTCTCATAGAAGTAGGCAGTGTGCCAATAATACATGCCTCTGATAGTGTTGTCATCAGGGGAGGGGCATCTAGGATGTCCATAAATGTCGGGAGGAACTCTGCAGGGAGATCATCTTCCCCTGGAGCCTTCCCAGAGGGCATACTAAGTACTGCTTCCATGAGCTCTGTCTGCTCGAGAGGCTGCTCCAGCTGTGCCTGTAAGACAGGGTCCAGTGCTGGCAGTTGTATGGGATCTAGGAAACTTGCATCTGGGATTCTGATGGCTGAACTTTGCTTGTGTACAGGGAGTTGTAAAACTCTTGAAATTTCTTGTTGAAGAGATTCTCATTTCATGTCAGCTCTCCGGCCCCCCCAGTTTTAATGGCCACAATTCTTGACCGCTCATTCCTCTTCTTCAGAATATATGCTAGCAGCCAATCTTGTTTCTCTCCAGAGTGTCAGAACATTTGTCAGAGCTGGAAAAGGGCATATTCGGCCTTCTGATATAAGTGCTTGTTTATGTAGTATTTTATGCCAATTATTTCTGCCAGGCAGGAGTCAGTACTGGAGGGGTATCTCAAAATTTATTTTCAAGATCCTTTAGCCTCTGAAATTGTGATGCCAGCTCCTGGTCTTTGGCCCTCCTAAGGTGTGCGGTGTGACTGATACATCTACCTCTAATGTATGCCTCGACCACATCCCAGCAAGTTCCTGCAGAAGTGTCTTCTGGCCTATTTCCCAGCACAAAATATTTAATGTCCTCCCAGACTCCCACAAAAATAGATGTATTAAAATGCCACCTATCCCACACAACCTTCACCACTATGGGGGACAACCAGATATAAGAGATGAGAGTGGGGCCCGAGATGACTGAGGCACCTATGGTAGCATCCACTACATCTGTGGCCCACACAGCAGGTGCTAGCCAGACATCTACTCGAGAGAAGGACTGGTGCGGGATGGAAAATAAGAAGCAATCTCTCCCAGTAGAATGAACCAGTCTCCAAATATCAGTGAGACATAGTTCCTGTGCCAGCTCCCCCAATGCCTCTGAGGCCAGAGATCTACGACCTTCGAAAGGTTTGCACCTATCAAGAAATTCATCTAGTACTGCATTCATGTCCCACCCCCTACAATTAGCTGTCCCAAACTTTTTTCCTTTAAGATTTGCACTAGTTCCTGAAAAAAGGAGGGGTCACTGGAGTTGGGGCCATGCACATTACACAGGGTTACAGAATAGCTCACAAGATTATCCTTCACAATAACGTATCTCCCTTCTGGGTCTGGAGTCACTGTGTGTG
Source organism: Neoceratodus forsteri (assembly GCA_016271365.2). NCBI lineage: Eukaryota > Metazoa > Chordata > Ceratodontiformes > Ceratodontidae > Neoceratodus > Neoceratodus forsteri. Next base: position 803,035,589 of record CM057454.1, read on the forward strand.
CCTGGAAAGGGGTATTCCTATCTATAAGGATAGCCACGCTTCTGCTGTTGGTGTTGAAAGAGGCACTAAAAACCTGAGAAACCCAACCTGTCTTGAGCTTAGCCGAATCTACTCTGGTGAGGTTGGTTTCTTGTAGAAAAGCAATCCCTACCCTCTCCCTGTTAAGATGATCCAAAATCTTGCATCTTTTTATGGGGGTTTGGATACTCTTCACATTCCATGAGATACACTTAATTCCCTGAGTGGCTATAAGGATGGTTAGTTACCACCATGAACTGAGGATGGTTGTACATTCGCTTAATATGAGACCCACTAATGTGTGGAGGAAGCATATGTACAGTTGGACAATCTAGGTGTCTACAACTGAATAACTGTGACAGGGAAAAACATTGTGACTCAAGGGGAGTTCTTTTGACAGAACAGACAGCTGTAAACTGGCAATTTGAAGTGACCCTTTACTGCCCTTTGTCATTGATTCTATTGAACAGGCCATGCAGGGTACTGTCTGCTGGGGATCCTTTAAGGACTGAGCTATTCCAGATCTTAATGAGTGATCAGGGTAATCAGGTACACATACTGTAGGATGTACCATCTTCCCCTTACTGCAAGAACACATGTGAGGTTTAAGGGGACCTCCTTCCCATTGAACTGTTTTACAAAAGGAAGCCTCTGATGTACTGCTGGTATCTCTCTAAGTTCCTCCCAGGACATAGTAATAGACCACACCTGCAAAGTACACACTGTAAACAACACACAAGGGACTTCTGGTTCTGGCATGATCCAAATGGTGCCTTAACTCTGCTACTCTCCATACCTGGTCGATTGATTTAGTGCATCCCTAGCCATCTGATGCATAAAGGGACTCCTGCCTGTAGCCTCAAACTCGAGAAATATGTAAGAGATGCGCAAAACTAGGAAAAAATAATATGTGCACTCTAAATTGCACCTCTACACGACAACTGCCTTCCAGGCCGGGGAGCCTCGCTATATCACACTCCTCCATGATGATGGCCTTAGCATATGAAGATGACTCGGGCTCTGACTCGAACTCTAACTCAACTTCTACCTTCACTAAAGCAGATGGTAATCATATGTTAAAGATCCTCCACAGAATCAATGCAAAGATCGCAGGTCTACAGACCAATTTTAAAAAACTCGAAGCCCGTATGACTGCAGTGGAGTCTCATCTAGAGCTTATCCAAAATGAGCATATGGCTTACGGGCGCTCGCTTGCCTACCTCTACTTACGGGAAAAAGAGCTTACTCTTCAAGCAGAAGATGCTGAGGCTAGAGCCCGCAGGCAGAATATCCGTATCTCAGGGGTGGTTGAGGGTTCAGAACAGGTGGATATGGTGGCTTTTTTGGATTCCTGGCTGCATCAATAACTGAATTTACCAGAGGATTTTGATTTGGCACTAGAGAGGGCCCACCGCACTCTAGCTCCAAAACCAAAACCTGGGGCTCCCCATGACCTATACTGGTGAGATTTCTGAAATATACTACAAAGGAGAAAATCATTAGACAAGCATGGAACAAAAAAAATCTAAATATAAATGGTCAACGTGTGTATGTTGATCAAGACTTCCCCCCTCATATGATGGTCAAATGCAAGAAGGTTCTTACAGTGGTAAAAGCTCTTCAGGAAAAGTGCTACAAGCGATTCTTGCATTATCCAGCTTGTTTTTGGCTGCAAGATGCAGAAGGGATCCAAATATTCGAATTGCTAATGCAGGCAGCACTTAAACTGAATGCCTTGAATATTCCTGTCCCAGATATCAGCGAAGAGTTAGCAGATCAAGAAACTGAAGAGAAGCTGTTGCAGCTAGCTCCGGGTACAAGGAAGGTTGGCAGATGAAGAATTGATACACTACTCCCCCTACACATAGACATTACAAAATGGTTTCTACCTAAACAGACAAACAAATGAAGATTCAGGAAGAATATGTATACCTGATGTTCTCTGCGCTTTCTGTGGACTTTGGCAGGTAAGCAGGAGACCTCCGGAGGGAGAATCGGTGGTCTGGAGAGGGCTCCTTGAGGGGTCTTCTCCCCACTCTGCCTCACACTGGTTTCTACAGGAGCAATATTTACATGTGCAGAGCCTGACAACTTGGAAGGGACAAAATTGGCAACTAGATGATCTCCCGGGGAGAGATTTCCCCTGAGCGCTCCTAGGTAGGTCTGGCTCCTTTCTCTGTTCCCCCATTCACAACATTACAGGTAGTGGATTTGCAACAATGGGACTGTCTCCTCTGATCCAGACAACATTCAGCATTACCTGCAAGTAACAATTTATTTGCTTTTTTTTTTCTGACTGTACAATGAATATCCTCAGGGGTGATCTTGTATTTGTCAAGCATTCTAAGACTTTTGAAGGAACATTCACCCAAGAGGAGGACTGTCTGGGCCTACCTGTAAGGGTAATAAGCCGGCGCAGCTGGAATGGGAGGTTTATTATTATTTTCACATTTCTTCTTGGAACTGGCACAGAGCAAGACAAGCTCCCCCAGTCAAAATATAGTCCTCTCTTCTCTCCTCATAGAGCTGGACTTGAACCTTTTTGTTGTTTTGACAGCTTTGCATATGTGCTGAATGCAGCATAATTTATGCTTATGGTCACCTACAGTATCTTAGTTTTTGGCTCGGATCAAGAGGGCAATATATAAATAGATGGCAAGGATTTCAATGTTTTTTTTTCTCTCATTATCCACAGTAGACCTGGTGGTGGATTTCTATCCTGCTGCCTAATCCTTAACTACTTCACAGAGGAGGGGAGTTAGAAGCTTCAGTGTAGGTCGGGAATTCTCTCCCAGCACAATAATGCTCTACTCCTCATCTCTCCCGATTTAGGAGAGATCACCTGTTTGAGCACCATCTGTCCTTAGGCAGAGGCACTCTTAACGTTCTCTGATGTACCTGTTTCTGCCTGGAGGGCATCTTATCTCCCCGCGGATGTTTGGTTGCTAATCATATTGTTTCCCTGCAGGGTTTAGCAGGTCAAGTTTAATAATATCTTTAATTTCTTCTCTTTATTCTACTGAAGGTTTTCCTCTTATTCTCTGTGAGCAGGGGTGGGGGTTGGTTGGGGGAGAGACATGGGAAGGGAAATGTATTATGAAAAGGCACAATGGGTTCTCCTAACATATGTACAATAAATATGAAAGGCATAAACAATGTGATAAAACACACCAAGATTCTTCAAGGGCTTTGGAAGGTGGGATGTGATGTGGGGTGTCTCCAGGAAACCAAATTATCAAAAATAGAGCATGAACAGCTGCACTGCGTGTGGGTTGGGGTGGTATAAGTGGATTCACATCCGTCTTTAACAAGGGCAAGAATGGCCATATTAATCAGAAGGGGTATACCCTTTAAGGTGAAGGGAGTTCAGACAGAGGGTATGGGAAGATGGGCCATTCTCTCAGGGGAACTCAGAGGCTGACCAATTAATATAGTACCGGTATACGCCCCTACTCCTTCCTCTGGCTCTTTCTTCACCTCCCCATTTCACCGGGTGGTGCAGTTACCTCCTGCAGATTTATATTTATTAGGAGACTGGAATGTGGTGGAAAACTACATGTTAGATAAAGATCCACCACGGGGGCTACTAGTGCATCGAGGCATTTCCGGGCTATGGTGGAGATGGGGGGATGTTGGATGTATGGAGGTGGTTATGCCTGACTACCAGAGATTTTATCTTTTTTGCACCTGTCTCACAATCATATTCTAGATTAGATCAAATGTATACCTGGAGGCAGGGGTTCACTGCTTCAAAAAGTTGAGATTATCCCTGTTACCTTTTCTGACCTTTCGATGGTTAAAGCGATGGTTTGTTGGGATCAGGGAGGGAGAGAAGGAGGGCTGTGGAAATATGACCCAGTATTGGTAAATAATCAAACCATTCAGCAATCCATAAAGTATACTATAAATTATTTTATAGCTAAAAACAAAGAAACGGAGTCAGCTCTGAAGTTTATCTGGGATGGATTAAAGGCTGTGCTTTGAGGAAAATTCATTAGCCACTCAGCATATTTACATAAATTACATTAAAGTAAGACTAAGAAAAATATGGAGGAGATTGGATTTCTTGAGGCACAGCATACAAAGATTCAGAATGTGCAGACCTTGGCTGATTTAAACCAAGCTAGGGACGCTTTGGATCAGCTATTGACTCACAGAGCTTTGAATACTTTGAGATATACAAATCAAAAATATTATGAAATGGGTAGAGAGTGGGCAGATTGCTAGCTATGAGACTCTGAAAACAGCAAGCCGAACGTTATATCACTCAAATTAACCTGGCAAATTAAACAAGGCCACTGAACCTCAAGATATAGCCTAAGAATTTTCAAGGTATTACGCTTCTTTATATAAAATGGAAAGAGGCCCTGGTCATATACAAGATACTGCTAGATTCTTGGAGCGAGTAAAATTACCCACACTGAGTGAAGCTCAGAGGATTGCCCTCAAACTCCCTTTTACAGAATCTGATGTCCTGGCAGTAATTAAACCATTAGCAACTGGGAAATTTCCAGGGCCGGATGGATTCCCAGCGGAATGCTTTAAATTCTTCACCCATGAGATCACACCATTACTAACCAAAGTGTGTAATGCTGCACATGAGCCGGGGGCTGCCCCGGATTCATGGATCAAAGCTCACATTTCCTTGATCCCTAACCTGGCAAGGATCCAGCTAAATGTGAAGGATACAGGCCAATCTCCCTTTCTCAACCAAGATGCATAAATCTTTACCAAATTAATTAGTAGTAGATTATAGGCTGTTATGTCATCCCTAGTTCATGTAGACCAGACAGGGTTCCTACCCGGTCATCATATCCATGACAATATACGCCTCGTCCTTAATATCATTTCACTTGCTGATTCCCTTCCCCCAGGTATTTTACATGCAGTCATGGCTTTAGATACAGAGAAATCCTTCAGTAGGCTAGACTGGCAATATCTGGAAAACATATTAGTAAAATTTGGTTTTGGAGAAAAATTTCTTAAATGGATGGCCAGTTTGTACAATGCTCCAGAAGCTTGCATAAAAGTCAACTGAGTTTTATTAGAAACTTTTTTAATTGAAAGGAGAACTTGGCAGGGCTGCCTGCTCTCTCCCCTCCTGTTTTCTCTGAGCATGGAGCCATTTGCAACCCTGGTTCGGTGGTCTCCAGAATATAAGGGAATCAGGGTGGAGGAAGCGGATATTCATATTTCCCTTTATGCGGATGATATGCTTTTATATGTTTCAGATGTGGAACACACCATTCCTCTATTGGGTACCATGTTGGGGGAGTTTGGGAAGATTTCAGGGTTTAGAGTTAACAAAGGGAAAACAGAGATGTTTCCAATCCTGGTGAAGGATTGTGTGGTTGACCTTATGAGATTTAGTAGCAGGGAGAGCTGGTAAGGGACTAGTTTCTAGATTGGTACAGGATCTGGAAAATCAAGACCCCTCTTGCCCATTGGATTTTGCAGCTCAGTGGGAGAAAGAGGCAGATATTAAACTGCAGGATGTGGAGTGGGTCCAAATTTGGACTGGAATACATAGTACTTCAGCAGTGTTATGGCCAAGAGAATTTAGATGGAACGTGGTGACCAGATTTTTTTGGATGCCCGCTGTCACACAGCACCTTGAATCATCTACTACCGATCTATGTTGGAGACAATGTGGTGGGATCACATATAGACATTTCCTGGTCCTGCAGTAAGATCAGGCCTTACTGGGACCATATGAAACTAAACTTTAATCAAATGTTTGGGGTATTGTTCCTCATGTCACCAGAAATGTGGTTATTTGGCTTAACATCTCATATACTGTAACCCTGACAAAATCACAATCTCTCCTATTTCATATGTTACTGGCGGCAGCCTTGAAGGCTCTTACTAAGTGCTGGTTATCCCCGGCTATACCCACAGAGCATTTGTGGTATTCCATCTGTTTCCATATCATGCAGATGGAACATCTTACAGCTAAACTGAGATCAAGCTTGGATAGAGTTAAAGCCAGATGGTTGCCTTTTTTGCATTTTAGAGCCCTCAGAGAGCATGGAGATATTTTGTAAATCCTGGCTGACTTATCTTATCACGTATTATAAATCATTATGGTAAGAATGCCAACAAACCTAGTAAGCTACAGATCCATATTTCATGGAGGGGCATAGTTGGGTCCACCCCCCCGCTCACTTGGCTATGTATTAAGTTATACTCCATTTCTTTTCCTGTCTCTTCTCTCTTTACATTTTTACACTCTTTTTTTCTCTGTTCTTTCTCCTTACTTGCTGTCATGTTTCTTGTTATATTTCTCTTTTTTCTTTGCTGCATCCTTTTCTTGTTCTGGGGCTTTCAGATAACAGGAGGAAGAGTTCCATGTAGGCCTCAATAATCTCATTATATGAACACCTAGTAATTTTGGGTACTAGTTTATACTGAAAATTAAGTTTATACATGTAATTGTGGAATATAAAACAAAGAATATACGTTGCAGATGATTTATTTATGGATGATTGAATAACAATAAGACTATGGACATAGGAAGATTTGTTTACTATTCCTATATGGAAGCTCTATAACCCAGTATATGAAAATGGTTTTAGAATGATTATGATCAGATGTAGCACTGTAAGGACTATATTAAAAAAACTCTTTAATAAAATCATTATTCCAAAAGGAAAAAAAAAACAACACACAAGGAATAACTAGAAATAAAATTAGAAACTGTTTGATCAAGAACAATCCACAATAAACCCAAAACATTGAAAAATTTTTGAGGCACAGAGAGTATAGTATAAACACAAGATGTGCCTCTTGAATCCCCAGTCTCTCTGCCCCTGGCGTGCATCATGCTGCTTCACAAGCATGATGCAGTAAACCATGCTGTAAGGAAGTTGATTGCACACGTGCACTTCAACCACAGCTTACTCAGCACTTGGCTGCGAGTAAGTGCCATATTACACCTAATGAATAATGCGACATCATATCAGAGGAGGCTAGGCTGAGAGCAGTGCTGCCCCCCCCATACTGAAAGGCAGGAGTAAGGGAGAACACTACAGTGACCATGAAGCGAAGCTGTTGGCCAAAAAAACAAAAGGGGGGGGGCAGTATGTAGGAAAGTTTGGCAATAGAAAGTCCTAGATGAGTACCATTTCAACCAATATCCCGGGACTTCACATGGAGATCTCATCTGTAGTGACAGGAATTATAGGCACGCTATCCATGTAAATGGGTGAGGATTCAGATGTGTTGTCTAACTGTCCATATCGTCCCCACCACATCTAAGAGCCCTGTAGAGGAACTACACTGGTAGCAATGCATGTCCGAATGGAGCAGGGTTATGGGGGAGCATATGAGACATTACTATTCCTGAGTACAGAATTCCGGCCAGTAGTTCCCCTCCCAAAAGGAGCACTGTTAGGACCAGGGGGTCTGGAGATGTCAGCAGAGTGTGTGAGGTACACCATGTACTCAGCAATTTGAATATTCAGGCTTGAGCATTCCAAGATGGTTCGTGAAGCAGAGATGGAGGTGAGGAAACTAAGGATCCCGGGACAGCAACTAACCACATGCCCATGTCAGCAAGTCATATTGCTCCTCCAAAATAGAACTGTCTCTGCCACCCCCACTTCAAGATATGTCTTTCTTTTTTGTTACCTGAAACCTCTACTAAATAGAGGAATAGTAGAGAGTCCATCGGGTCCTCTTTCCTATCCCCAGAAGTAAATGCCAGTAAGCCCTTTGTATGCATTAGGAGACATTCTTCTCCCTTCTTCCTTTCTCCAGATGCAGCCTGCTGTGGCTGCCAAACTAACAGAAGAGACTCCACTCTCAGCTTAGTAGTGAAGCTAATGACTGGACCCTTACCCACCTGTAAAGGAAGAAATTAATGAACTAGGGGGCATTCACAACAAACAAAAAGATATACTCTGGAGAGCTCATCACCATGGCCAGCCATGCAACTCCCAGCAATGCCAAACAGTCCATTCAGGTCACTGCCATCCAGGGGAGCACATCAGTGGCATTCTGCTGGGGTTGCTCTTGATGAGACACATCTCAGGGGTCCGCGGCTACCGTGTCTGCCCAAGAGCAATCCTGTCCACTATCCACCTGCAAGGAGACAATGTCTGTTTTGTTCTCTGAGTGGGGGGCAGCCATCGCTGAGGTGGCCCGCGGAGGTAAGGCATCAGTATCTGTCATTTTGGACACTTGCTCCCCAGATGAAGCGCTACCCCCGAATGTCCAGACTCCTATCTGTCAGTCCTACGCCTTCCTCCATTCCCTCATCTGGAGTGCTGTTTGTCATTGTTTTTCCTCTTAGATCTGGTTGTTTGCCACTCCATGCCCTGTCCCTTGCAGGTGAGGTGGTTGCTGGCCCATTTCTCTGGTCATTTCCAGGGGTCTAGTGGCTACAAGAGCTGATGGCCAATTTCTTGATACAAAGTTCCACACCTCTTCAGAGCTGTTGAAAACATGAGAGACCCCATTTTGATGATCTGCAGTTTGGCAGGATAAAAAAGCTTGTATGGGATATTGTGTTCTTGTAGGATCCTTGTGCTGCCCCATAGCCCTGCCATTTCTGCACCAGCTCAGTAGAGACGTTCAGAAAGATATAAATTCTATGCCTCTGCCATGTCAAGGGGCCTTGGTCCCGGTCCAATGTTAGGATCATTTCTCTGTCCATAAGTGGAGTGCCACAAGGATCAGTACTGGTCCTTGTGGCACTCCACTGGTCACCCCTCTCTCCCTGGATTGGATCCCATTTACCACCACCACCCTCTGCTTTCTGTTCATCTGCCAATTTCTAACCCAATGTATCATGTTATGCCCCATGCCCAGACTACTCATCTTGTTTACCAGCCTTCTGTGTGGCATGGTATCGAAAGACTTTGCTGAAATCTAGGTAGGCGACATCTACGGCCCCTCTCTGATTCACTTCCCTAGTCACCCAATCAAACAAATCTATCAGATTCATTTGACTAGACCTTCCTGATGTGAATCCATGCTGCCTCAGATCCTGGGCACCAATGGATTCCAGGTGTGCCACTATCCTTTCTTTCAGCAGTGTCTCCATGATCTTCCCCACCACTGAGGTGAGGCTTATTGTCCTGTAGTTCCCCGCTTCCACCCTACTGCCACTTTTGAGCAGTGGGACTACACGCACCCCCCTCCAGTTCTCTGGAACCACACCTGTGTTGAGTGACTCTGTGAACAGGGTGGCCAGAGGTGCAGATAGTTCCCTCCGCAGTTCCCGTAATATCCTTGGGTGTATGTCATCTGGCCCCATGGCTTTATCCACCTTCAGCTTTGTTAGTTCCTCCAGAACTCTCTCCACTGTGAATGGACTGGTGTTCACTTCTCCCCCTGATTGCCTCTGTTCCCCAACTGTGGTCCTTGACCCTCTTCCTCTTCTGTGAATACTGAACAGAAGTATTCGTTCAGTATTTCTGCCTTGTCTAGATCCTTCTCCTTACAATCTCCCTCCTCCCCTTTGAGTCTCACAATCCCTCCCCCAGTGTTTCTTCTGTCGCTGATGTACCTATAGAATGTCTTGTCCCCTTTTTTCACAGTCTGTGATAAACCCTCCTCTGTCTGTGCCTTGGCTTTCATAACAGACTTTCCTGCTTTTCTTAGACATTCAAGCTACAATTCCCTGTCTCCTCCCTTAGGGTCCCCTTATACTTCCTGAAACTTGCTCTTTTAGCCCTTACTTTGTCTCCACCACTTTAGAGAACCATAGTGGTTTCTTTTTTTCTTTTCCCTTTGGCCACTATCCTAATGCATTGGTTAGTTACCCCATAATGGCTCCTTTTAGTCTCCCCCACTGCACCTTCACCCTCTCCATTATCTCTACTTTCTCCAGGGCTGGTCTTAAACATCTACCCATTTCATTGAAATCTGCCCTTCTGAAATCTAACACTTTTGCCCTTTTGTGGCTTAATTGAGTCCCTATCTCCATGCAAAACCATACCATGTGGTGGTTGCTGGAATCCAGCTGCCCTTCCACCTGGATTCCTTTGACTCTGTTCCATTAGTCCATACCAGGTCTAGAACTGATTTGTCACTGGTTGGCTCATACGCTAGCTGTCTGAGTCCAACCCACTGCAGGGATTCCAGTATGGCCATGCATCTGACTGAAGTAGCTGCCTGGGTGGTCCAATCTAATCCTGGCATATTGAAATCTTCCCATCAACAGGACTTCACCTATAGCTGCCATGTCATGAATTTCCTCCACTAGTACCCTGTTCACTTCCTCCCTCTGTGCCGGAGGTCTGTAGATCACCTCTGTACATATTGCTGTGAAATTTCCTGGTTCAAGGGTGACCCACATTGCTTCAGCATCCCCCTGCCTTCTCTGTACTTCTGTAGCCTTTATTACCTTCTCTGACATACAGGCCCCCCTCCCTTTTTCCTTCCCTGTCCCTTCTGAACAGTGTATACATTGACATCCCAGCTGTGATTAGCAGATTATCATGTCTCTGTTATTGTTCCTACGTCAAGGTCTGCATCTGTCATCAAGGCTTCCAGATCTGGAACCTTATTTTCCAGACTGCGGGCATTTGTGAACATGACCTTCCATGTTTTTCACCCTGCCCCCATTCCTGTTTTCTGTACTTTGCCTCTTACCCCCCTATCCCTCCTTATACATGTTTCACTTGCCTGCCCCTCACTGCTCGCTTCAATTGTTCTTGTTGTCAACTTGTACTTTTGCATGATCCTGCTGAGGGGGCTGTTCCTAAGCCACCTGTCTCTCCTTGCTCTCCCCCTTGGCCAGTTTAAATGCTCTCTGCTGAAGCATTCCAACTTCTCACTAAGGACTGAGGTCCCCTTTCCAGACAGATGCAGGCCATCCTGATACAAGCTTGCATCTGCCCAGGTTGGGTCCCAGTCCCCTATGAAGTAAAATCCTTCCCTTGACAGCAATTCTTCAACCAGGAGTTGAAGGTTTGGATGCAGAGTGCCCTGGCCTTCCCCATACCTTGGACTAGTAGCACCTCCGAGAATGAGATGAAATGTGCTATCTGTTTCAGGTCCCCCCCACCTAGCTTCCTGAAATCCTCCTGGACTCTGGTTAACTCTACCTTTCTCCTCACCAAGTCATTGGTCCCCAGGTGGACAATGACATCCAGCTCCTCCTTCCTGGCTATCGCCCTAGTGATCCTTTGTATTTGCTTCCCATCCCTCCATGCATTGCTTCCAGGGAGGCACTTGACCTCCCTCTCCCCCCTGCTAGGTGTCCCTAATTTCACACCCCAGACAATAGAGTCCCCCACTAGGAGAAGCTTCCCTCTCCTCTGGGGTCCCTTGCCCCCCCTTCCCTGAGGCTCAAGCTTGGAGGTCCCAATCAGCCTCCCTGGTCCAAGCTGCAGGTACCTGTGTGGGGCATTCCCATTCCTCCAAAACAGTGTAGTAGTTATTAAGCTGGATCAGTTGGGGGATGTGCCTTTGACCCCTCCCCAACCTCCCTGAGCCCACTGCGGTCCTGTCACTCTTCTTTCTGGGCAATCTTTGAGGTTCATGTTGTGGACCCAGTGGTCTCTGGGTGGGGGTGGACACTGCCCCTAACCTGGTCACCTCTGCATGGAGACAGGCAACCTCCTCCCTCAGCCAGAGAGGTGCTTGCAGATAGGGCAGCATCGCAGCATCCAGAACGTCTTCCTGAAGACTGCTGCTCTATAGCCACTGCACTGCACCACTCCTGTCATGTCTAATGTGACCTGGCCTGCAATATAATCTAGGTACACCCACTAGATAAACACCTATGCTCCTCCCTGTCCTCAGTGTGAAACTTCATGTGTGGTGAAGGAAGGTGTAACGCTATGGGCCCGCACCATATATTAGGAGGACTAGCCCAGGGATGGGTGGGATTAACCCCTTGCTGAGTCCAGAAACAATCAGCCATGGACCCCTCTAACCTATGTTCACAGAAGACAAGAGCCAACAATCAAAAAACGATCCCCCAAAATCCTCTGAAATATGAGATCTGCACTTAACGTAACAGACTCAGCCAAGTACAAACAGTTACAACCTTACCAACAACTAAATCCTTCACTCCTGCCCAAACAAAATGTGGAATCACACTGAATGTCAGTTAAGAAAAGACCTCAGTTTCAAACCACACTAATCTCCTGAAATATTAGACCTGCACTTAAGGTAACAGACCCATCCAAGTACTAACAGTTGAGGCATACTGATGAGTCCTGGTTGGACGAAACACGTGTCTATTTCTTCTGTTGGCATCCTTTGCAAACTGTGTGAGAGGCCTTTTGGCACCATGCATTTCTGCTTAAAGTTGAACCAGCATAATATTCTGTGGTGATTTGCATATGCAGCCCATGATGCTTTGCATTGTGGGGGCATGTGTGATTTTGTATTTCTTTGAAACTTGGCTTCCCAGCCAAATGCCCTTTGGGGTAACCATTGCCTCAGTGCTTGCACACAGAAGTTCTTTGTCTTTTAAACTGTTTTTGTTTTAATTGGGTTCACCACAACATAACCCAGATCGACCATCTTAGGGTAGCTGGCTCATTCCACTGGGGTGTCAAACAGATGAGGCATACTGATGTGTTCTGGTAGGATGAAACACGTGACTATGTCTTCTGTTGGCATCCTTTGCAAACTGTGTAAGAGGCCTTTCGGCACCATGCATTTCTGCTTAAAGTTGAACTAGCATATTATTCTGTGGTGATTTGCATATGCAGCCCATGATGCTTTGCATTGTGGGGGCATGTGTGATTTTGTATTTCAAGTACTAACAGTTGCAAGCTTACAGCAACTAAATCCTTCACTCCTGACAAAACAAAAAGGGGAATCACACTGAATGGCAGTTATGAAAAGATCTCAGTTTCAAACCACACTAATCCCTTGAAATATGAGACCTGCACTTAAAGCAACAGCCTCAGCCAAGTACTAACAGTTACAAGATTATCAGCAACTAAATCCTTCACTCCTGCCCAAACAAAATGGGGAATCACACTGAAGGGCAGTTTGGAAAAACTTCAGTTTCAAACCACACTAATCCCTTGAAATATGAGACCTGCACTTAAGGTAACAGACTCAGCCAAGAACAAATGATTACAAGCTTACCAGCAACTAAATCCTTCACTCCTGCACAAACAAAATGGGGAATCACTGTAGAAGGAATTTGGTTTCCCTCATGTCGCTGACCATGGCTTCAGCTGCCATCCCTGCATTTTGTCACACTGTTGCCATTTTAAGACACAACCTGCTGCTGCAATTTCTGGCTGGAAAACATGGGTCAGGAACATAATTTCATTTCAGTACTTCTGATATCATTAGAGTTCAGTTTTAGGCAGTAAAAGGTGCTGAAATGGCATCAAATGTTGCTCAAGTGCTTCATAAAATAACAAATGATTATCAAGGTGGCTCAGAGCTGCTATTCTAAGCTGCCATCTTCTCTGGCAGCTCAAGCATGCCATGTTCCTCTGTATCTCAATAGTTCTCATACCCTTCTTCACATATGAAACAACCCCTTTGCCTTTCCTTCCTCACCTGTCTTTCTGGAACATTGTGTAGCCTGTGATGGCCAATACCCAGCTGGGGTTGTCCATGCACTATGATTCTGTTATCATGCAATGGATGTCTGACCTGGTTTTATGATTGAAAATCTTATATTCTGGGCTGTCCCCATCACTGTGAGCATCTCTGTGGTGGCAAAGGGGCCACAAAGTGCAGTGGGTATTGCTTATTAGACCATCAGGTGTTATCATAGGTGAGGATGTCATTGTTCATTCATTCTACATCATGGCACTGAAGACAGTGTCTCACTCACACCAACAGTGGATATTTTTCTTTATTACAGGTCACAAAATGTGGTATTGTAATTTGAGCCTCAGGAAGGAGGAAGAGTGGGTGCTAAAAGGTGGTAGGGTGGTAGGTTTCTTAAAATTGATAATGCTTAAGGGGGAGAAACATATTAGATGGTGGTATGAGGCATTCTTTCTAATATGGCATTGGGGAGCAAGGGATAGCTACTGATTTTATATAAAAACTTCACTGGCAGTGTGGAGTGGAAGGAGAGATGCATGCAAGGCAGTGGAGGCATAGGGGTATTTCCTTTAAAAAGGTGTTGGTGGTTGGAAGGGATGAAACAGATTGCTACATTGTGTGAGGGGTGGGTTATACTGTATATCTAAAAACAGTTTGGATAAAAAAGAAAAACTTTGCAAAGTTTTTTGCTAAGTGCTAAGTGCTACTTTGCCTGGCAAAAACTAAACATAGTGACACTCTGCTGACACTTCTGCCAGTGAAGTGCCACTATGTATAGTCATTGCTGCATGAAGATAGCAATGTTACCATTACCAGGTGAAATCTGTGTGACGTGCAGGCCTTGATAAAGTGAAGCCAGGGAAACTTTATGAAGTACTTCACCCTAGCATATCTCTAGTGCCTACTGTCTTGGCCTAATGTTTAATTCTCTGCCAAAAGCATATTAAAGTGTCAGATTCATAGCTTTTGCAGCCATTAGTACTGCTCTGGTAACATTTTCCTTTTTCCACTTCACTACTACTGTAACAAAGGCTAATACTGAAATACCAAATATTTAGAAGACCACCATTCTGATTTCAATAGTCAAGGCTGCCCCTCTTTGGGTCTCAATAATTACAATCCAATATCACTCATCTAATTTTATCACACAGGGCACTTCCTTTTTCAATTTACATCAGGTTGATAGGTTCTAGATGACAAACATCAACGGAATAACCTTGGCCCTACTGACACTCAACTAGGAGTACTTTAAGGCTCCATCCATGGCCCTCTACTATTCAACTTATTTATTAAGAACCTGCCATCCATTTGTGCCAACTATGATTCTCAAATCCATATATACAAAGATAACACGGTCACTACACAAAATCTATTAGCTTTGTTGACCTCAACAACACTCTCCAAACTATATTCAACAGAACACAAGCCAATACCACCAACACTATGTTTATGGCCTTTAGTGGGAGACCAGCCCTTCAAACAGACTCCTTATCACTCCCCAAGTGGTCCCACTACTGGGAAATGCCAGAATATTACTTTTAAATGCTTTGGGATATGACTTTACCCAAAAGCAAATTTCTCAGATTACATCATTTAGATTGTCAGGAGCATTCTTCAAAAGCTTGACACCCTCCACCATGTTAGAATAGTCTTATGATAAGTAGTACAAGGAAGTTAATCCTAAAGCAATCCAAACTGCAAGCACTGGAATATGAAAGTGAAATTTTCATGAGCACATCTCTGAATACAATTAAAATAGAATTTAATAGCTCATGCCAATTTACCCTTAGTTGTGAAAGAAGTTCACACTACAGGAATTTTTATCACAACCTTGTGCCCCTTCTTGAAAATGCTACAACATTTTATGGTCCCTGCTGATCTTAAATGCATACAAGGATACTATCCATCCTAACTGGGCAACCTCCCAACACAGTGTGAACAATCATACTTGCTAAGATCACAGTCTAAGACTTTACTTCATTGCCCAGGACACACAAATCAATTGGACAAAAGGCCTTTACCATAGCAGTTCCATAAATCTAGGGCTATCTGCCAGACAGTGTCAAGGAATCCTCCATGGTGTATGCCTTCAAGCGAGCACTTTACAGCTTTCTCAATACCCCTTATACCTGTCACCAAGGTGCAACACCTTCACACAACCCACCACCTTCTTCCTTTACCTTCTTGGAGTCCTGCTGGTCATATATATTCCTGCTGCTCTTATCAGTCTACTTAGAATTTCCCTGGTCTTGACAGGCCATTTTGTACATGTATGGTATTTACATTTTTGACACAATTTGATTTTTTTTGAGTGTTGTTAATTTGTGTTATTTATTTGTGTAGTCTAGCATCAGTTTGAACTGCATTGTTAATCTGTTCTGCTACTGTATCTGTCCTCCAAAGAGTCTCTTGAAAATTAGATGAAATGCCTAATTGTGGATATCTTGGTGTGAAATTTTCAAATTAATAAATGTCTATATGTGGATTTTTCTTGAATGCAAAATTTATATACATAAATATATATATCAAAATATATTCCTCAGCATTTTGACAGATAGTCTTTTGTTCTCCCAGAAGCTAATTGCTCATGAACTGTAAATTAATAGCAGGAGTGAAACCTACAGCAGGCAGCATCTCTTGCTTCATCTGGTGGAGGGGAAGATTGTTTGACATCTGTATCATATGTACTGCTACTGGTATAATTTGTAGTGAGCCTGATAATTTGCCACTGCTGCTGCCACTTACAGAATAAGGAGAGGAGAAGACTAATGAATGAAGGAATGCCACAGATGGGTTTCACTATCATGGTATATTATGGTGTTGGTTGAAAGAAAGATGGGCGCACTAGATGTGGTTAAAAGGATATTGCATTTTAGTCAGATTGCAATTAATTTAAGCAATAAGCCATGAAAAGGTGTGCTTTGATGTGATGTAACTTCATGCCTCAGGTGCATTATGAGGCACAAGGCCATAGGTTGAGTGCCTTCAACCACTCAGGGTGTGCTGTTACAACAAAACACACCCTGAATTGAGATTATAAAATTATAAAAAAAAACAATAATGCAATAAACATGAAATCTTCATTTATTATTTCAATTATTAATTGAGATCCTTTCACACAAAAAAGAGTTTAAATTAAACAGTCTGAAATGAATAGATGAGAACAATTTGACCAGAATCAGCACAGATACCACAGGCAATAGTGGGCAGGGCAGAAAGAGTGATGCAGGAGTTAAAGTATGAGTAGCACCAGTTTTCCTAGAATTCAGGCAGGCAAACTGGTGGGTAGAGGGAACCACAAGAGTTGCAGTACAAGTGGAGCTATTTTTCTTATTTGAGAGCTGCAGGAGTGGCAAAACTGTCAGCTGGTTTTCATTGTATGCAGCAGTCACTTACAATGGCCATGAGTGATACTCTGCCCACATGTGCATACAAAAAAAATCCAAGATGATGCAAAAAATGAAATAAAAAAAATTATGTCCATTGTATTTTCTTTTCCTTATGCAGTAATTACAAATTTGGTTGACACACATTACATGTCTTAAACCAAATCTGTACAGTCTTCAGACTGTGCATTGCCTTAATGTGCATCACTCTTCTTCACTTGTGGATGTCGTTGAAATATTGGCCATCTTCCTAATCATGGAAAACATGACCAGAACAAAAATCAACCCCACTGGCATTTAGGTGGCCAATTAAAACAGCTCCACCAATATTGACACATTCACGTCTCTCTTAACCCAACAGCCCACCTGCATGGATCCTAAGAAAACTGAATCTTCTGTGGCTCCTTTTTTTCTCTCCCTCCCTCTCTCTCTCTCTCTCTCTCTCTCTCTCTCTCTCTCTCTCTCTCACACTCTCCTGCCCACTATGGGATGGTGGTATATGTGATGAGGAATTCAGCAGAATTTGACATATGATACTGTAAAACAAAATGAAAGGCATAGTCCATTTTTATTCTTTTTAATTGCTATTTATTTTAGCAACTAGAATTTCTGTCAGATCAAGTGTGGGCAATGCAACAATGGTGAACATATTTACAGTACTGTGGTGAAAGTTCTACTGTACATAGACTAGGCAGATATTTCATCATATCAAGGGTCAGCTGGTTAGGGACTTTTTTAAACTGCTATTTTGTACTGTGATAACATCATGGTTTGGAATAGTCCCTGCACAGTCATGTGTGGGATTAATTCTAAGCAGCTTATCATTGAAGTTTAACAGTAATTTGTACATTTTTATAAAATGTCAAAGATAAATAAAAAGATCTCATTGAATGACAACTGTCACATGACCGCAAATTAAGTAAGCAATAATACCAGACAAGGTGGGTAGTGTTGGTCTGTGCTGGACCACCTGGGGGAGTAATGAGGCACAACACTGCATGCAGAGGGCCTTATAGTCCCTGGAAGTTTCAGCATAGCCCATACCGCTCTCCCTGCAGAGTATCATTGCACTTAGAAAATGGGTCTCTTTTATAAAATTTTTTTAAATGATAAAATATTTCTAAAAAGTACTAGACATGAATGAAAAAGTAAATTATTTGTAAAGTAGTCCATTTAGTGCTGCATCTGCCATCAGAGGGCACTGTTGCTTATAAGATGATTATTTTATAGTTCCTGCTTATTTCTTTGCTTTTATCTGTGCTACTTTCTTTCTTATCTGCTGTCTTCCCACCCCACCCCCCTTGTTCTGGCTTCTCTCTTAGCAGCCTTATCGCTTTCATAGCTATAGTTTTATTTATTTTTTTAATGTGGAGAAGAGTTGCTGCTTCAGTATACAGTATGTGGTCAGGAGAGTGGTTCAGCACAGTGGTAAGACTGCGGTTAGTATAGTGGCTCATTGTGATCCACAGACAGTTGACTCTGTAGTGTCAGCTGACTGCACTCAAACTGCAGTTCAGCTGACAGAAAATACAAGGTATTTATTTTTTTATTATTTATTTCAAATGAAAGAGATAATGTGTGGAGGGATGGCTTACTCACTGACTCACTCACTAAATAGTGATGGATGAAGTGAGGAAAATTCACTTCATGGAGTAATCCATGAAATTCCCCCCATTTCATGGAGCGAAATGTGAAATTTTGCCCTGTGGAATTGTGAAAATTCACCTGGTGGAATGGCAAAATGTTACCTTCTGCAGTGAAATTCCATCTTTCATGGTGAAATTCTACCTTCCACTGTGAAATTTCACCCATGGAAAGCTAATTTTGTCCATAGAAGATGAAATTTTGCAGCAGAAGGTGAAATTTCCCTGGATGAAATTCCACCCAATGTGGAAAGTTTCATGCATTACTCCACGCGGTGAATTTGGCCACTTTGCTGCCACTTCACAGGCAGAAATTAAATTTACTGCATCTCTATCAATAAGTGGGGAAAACAATGGAAGTTTTTCAGAGCTTCAGATTTGTGTCCCATGAACACTACCACTACAAGGATGTGATGGCACAGGTTGGCTTGGACTTGTTATTTCCCAGCTTCATTAGCTCATAAATTTACCTCTTGGCAAGGTCTTCAGTCAGTCAGAGGCTGGGAAATCTCCATCCCCATTTTCTAATATACTAACAATGCACAGTCAAAAACTGGATATCATTACAAAGGCTGAAAAAATCTCATTATCTACAACAAGCCATTTTATAGGTGCAGTAAGCCACCTGCGGTAAAGGATTAACATTGCGGTCACCATGTATGCAAGGATACTCAGCCTTTATTTTCAAGCCTAAGTCATTGTCTGAATTGTGAGGCCACCAAAAGCAGTGAGACAGGGGAAAATGGCTAAAAGGAGTGCTGTTTGTGGAGCAGATAGTGTGCTAAGATTAAGAACTCCCTGAAGTACGGTTACAATTATATGGGAACACTCTATGTGCTAGGGCAGAGGGTACAGAATTCCTGTCTATTTTTAGGACATGTTTTAAAGGGGGGAAGCAGGAATTAGTCATTTAAGCACTATTCCAGGTCTGTAGGCAGGTGCTTTGAATTAGGGGAGTGTGAGAACGAGACCCTCAGTACTTCCGGGCCCCGCTAGTGGTTAAAAGCAGGTGATCAAGCGAGTGGTGCGAGTGTGTGTGGTGTGCCTTGGCATGCTGAGACACATGGAGACACACATGTCCAAGAAGGTATTTGCATGTTAGCCTGGAGTGGGGAGAAGGAGAAGAGACATGCTGCTAAACAAAAAGGTAGGGAATGCCTGAAGGGT
Organism: Neoceratodus forsteri; assembly: GCA_016271365.2. Lineage (NCBI taxonomy): Eukaryota > Metazoa > Chordata > Ceratodontiformes > Ceratodontidae > Neoceratodus > Neoceratodus forsteri. The sequence continues at coordinate 803,055,285 of CM057454.1, forward strand.
ATAAAATGGGGTCGGAAGTCATTAATACACAAAATGGAATACTGTCATTGTAACATCAGAAGGAGATCCGATGATATGCTGTGATAATTGTTCCATGTTTATAGTAGCTGAACAGGGAGTAAATTATGCCAGCTAGGAATGTAAGAAATGTAACTCGAATAAGGAACTGTGTGATAATCTACTAAGGGTTACTGAATGATTAGAAGTACTAGAGGGAAGTCAAATGGAGGTCACTGAAAGATTAAAGATCTTGTCTAGTCTGAATATAAATGAGGCAGCAAGGGAGGGGAATGGTTCAGTCACTGGCCAAGGGAAAAAAAAGACAAATGGGGAAGATGGAGGTAGCAATCAGGGGGAATGGAGCATGAAAAGTTAAGTAAAAAGAAAGCAAGGGTGGGGGGGGGTTAGCCCTCTAAAACCAGCCCCAGGACATCTAAGAGGAGAACAGGAAATGACTCTACTAGGAAATAATGTGGAAGGTAGGAAAGACCAAGGCCTTATGAACAGTAGGAAAGGTGGAGAAGGAGTATTTGAGGAAATACAGGTGAGAAATAACTTTAATATACTGGGAGAAGTGAATCAGTCAAACATGGCAGAGGGGGACTGTAATGTGGATCCAGGAGGAGATGGAGGGGTGGGGGACCATGATGTGAGACTGGTTATTGTAATAGGTGACTTTATCATAAAATTCACGGATCAGTATATTTGTAAAAATGACAACGATAATAGAATGGTTAGCAGTTTTTCATGGCAGGTGTAATGGATCTGCACATTATGGCCAATAATATATTTAGTGCAGCAGGGGAGCATCCCTTAGCAGTGATCCACATGAGAATTAATGATATTGCAAGAAAGACCTTGCCTGAGGTGCAGAAGGATTATATAAAGTTGGTGGAGAAATTGGTTGAAAAGGGATGTGAGATAGTGATCTCAGAAATGTTACCTGAACCAAGGGCATCTGTTTACAAGAGGAAAAGGATAGCCTTGGCAAATGAGTGGCTGATTAAGTGGATTGAATCAAGTGGCCACTGATTCATTAGGCACTGGGGGACATTTAATAATAAGAATGAGTTATGTTGTAGAGATGGGCTGCTTTTGAATTTTAGGGGTAGTAGGATTTTGGGTATGAGGTTGAAACATGAGATTGAAAATTGTTTAAACTAATGGAGAAGAGGATGAAAATGGTTAGAAAGGGACAAAATACTTCTAACAAAGGAAAAACAAAGGGATATCATCCGTAAAGGCTATGTTTTGTAATGCCAGGAGTTTAAATGAAGCCAGTATGTCAGAATTGGAAATACTGTACTAATAAAAGATGATCAATTGGATATGGTGGGGGTTGCCGAAACCTGGTGGAGAAATGACAACTCATGGTTCTAATACATACCTGGCTACAGACTGATTAGTAAGAATAGGGTAGGTAGATGGGGTGGGGGGTTGGCCATCTTTATTAGGGAAGGCTTAGAAATTAGAAGCATAGAGGAAACTGCTGAGTTAGGTGGTGTAAAAATTATAACTATTGAACTCCTGGGTATCAAAGTTGAAAAATGAAGGATTTCAGTGTTTTATAGAGCACCTGATATGAGTTTAGAGGAGACCAAGACTTTCTGGATTATACTGTTAACCTGTCAGAGACCACTGATGTAGTGATAATGGGGGATTTGAATATGCCTGGAGCTGAGTGGGGAAAAAAACACCCAGGAAATAACATAGCCTGTAGATTTCAGGAAGAATTAATGGTGGTGGGTGTCCAGCACTGTATTCAGGAAGCTACGAGGGGGGAAAATATATTGGATGTCATTTTTACAAATATGCCCGAGATTATCAAACAGATTACCATTCAGTCACAAATTGGCCTAATTGATCACATCTCAATAGTGTTTTTGTTGAATTGGGCAACCAGTCTGGTAAAAGGTAGTACAAGTCAGTACCTTTTTCTAAAAGGGAGATTATAGGGCTATGAGAGGAGCATTGAATAGCATAGACTGGGGGTGGTATGATGAAACATCAGGATATAAATAAATCATGGGAGCTTTTCTTACAAAAAATGAATGAAATTAAAGAAAATTATATTCCACAAAGGAAAGCTTATAATTACAACGGTAAAAAGCCTCTGTGGCTAACTAGAATTATAGTTAGACTTTGTAGGAAAAAGAAAGTGATGTTTCAGAAGATGAAAAAGAACAAGCCTCCAATATATAGGGATAGATACAAGAAGATCTTAAGGAAACTTAAAAAAGAAATAAAAAAAAAATCTAAAAAAACAGCTTGAATTGAGATTGGTCATGAGCAAGAATAATAAAAGTTTTTATGCCTATGTAAATAGCCGAAGGGGAGGAAGTAGTATGGTAGACTTATTGAATGGTAATTGGGTTGTGTTATCTGATCCAATGGAAATGGTGAATGAATTCTGGAAATATTTCAGTGCGGTATATAAAAATCATGATGACAGGATAGAAACTAATAGTTTGGAAAGGGGTCATTTTGATCCAAAGGTAATAATAACAGAAGAGAAGGTATTGAAAAGAGTCATGAGGCTTAAGGTGGATAAGGCAGCAGGACCAGAGGGGATTCACCCATACCTGCTGAAGGAGTTAAAGGATGGGTAGGTACCAGTTATCACCATGTTGGGGCAAAAGCCACTGGTAGGGGGTGTGGTGTCTGAGGAATGGAGGTGGTCATATGTGGCGCCTATATATAAGAAGGGGAGAAAGGATCTGGTGGTGAACTGTCGACTGGTGAGCCTGACTTCAGTGGTAGGAAGATCATTGAAGGTATACTTAGCGAAGCTATAACAGACATTATGATAAGAAAGTGACAAATAGATAAAAATCAACATTGATTTGTTTCTGGCAGGTGATGTAAGACTAATTTGATTACCTTCTATGAACATATTAATAAATGGGTGGATGTGGGAAGGAGTGTGGATATGGTAATGCTTGATTTTAGTTGGGCCTTTGATATAGTCCCTCAATGTAAAATTATTGAAAAATTGATTGGAATGGGAATTGATTATACTGTTGTGAAATGGGTGGAACAGTGGTTGAGGAACAGGAAGCAACAAGTAAGGGTCCAGGGTTACTTGTCGGAAACTCTGAGGGTTGGGAGTGGTGTGTCCCAGGGGTCGGTGCTAGGACCATTGCTGTTTGGCATTTTTATAAGTGACTTGGATATACACAGCAAGAATAAGATAATAAAATTTGCTGATGATGTTAAAATGGGGGGGGGGGTAGTGGATATGTTTGAAGATAGATTATCTTTTGGAAGGGACATAATTCAGATTTCAGAATGGGCAGAAATAATTGGAATGAACTTTAATAAAGACAAACGCATTATGATGCATTTGAGGAGGCATACAATACAACAGAACTATTATATGCAGGGACTCAAGCTTAAGGTATCAACATGTGAGAGGGATCTGGGGTTTATATTCAAAATGACTTAAAAAGTGGCGTCCATAGTAGGAATACCTCAAATAAAGCCATGCATTTGGTAAATAGTATAAGAAGGGGGTTAGAGGTAGGGAGGTGTTGACGCCATTTTATAAGACTCTGGTTAGGTCCATTCTGGATTATTGTTCCACTGTATGGAGTCCCTTCCTAGTGAAAGATGTTAAATTAGTGTAAAAGCCACAGCGGTCCTATACCAGATTGATATCAGGATGTGAGGGTTTGAATTATGAGGATAGACGGGTGAAATTGGGCTTGTGGTTCTTGAGAAACAGGAGGGCTGGGGGGATTTATTGTTTTTGTAAATAAAACTAAGATGAGTATCTGAAGACAGAGTTGGGGTTGGAGTTTAAAGAAAAATCATATCAGTTAAAGTTCATGCTCAGCTTTGTGGGCTCATTAAATATGATCATGTTAAGGATTGTGAACAACCAATATGCGGAAACCCACGGTTTCTGATAGGTGACAACACTATCAGATCAGATTGGTTGCCCCTGCCGGATAATTGTTCCTTCAAAGATCTTCTTACTGAGGAAGGGGATATAATGCCGGCCCTGGGTATAATCAACAGATTCAATTTATCTAACAAGGACATATTCAAAGTATATCAACTTCGACATGTTCTAACGCAGAAACATACAGTGGGGAGTGTTCACTCTTCACGGTTCTCGTTTCTGACTGAAATACGTCCGTTAATTGGAATCCCTCAGTCAATCTCAAAGATTTATCTAACTTTATTCCAATGGGCCTATCCGGCAAATCTTGCCCCTTGTTCTTATTGGGCGGCAGTCTTTCCCAATATTAATTTAGATTGGACGGGGATCTGGCAAGCATGTCATAGGTTTGTTAGGCATGATCAACTGAGACTCATACAATTTAAAGTATTGCATAACATCCATTATTCTCCCCATAAATTGGCAGATTTGAAACTGTTAAAAGATCCTAAATGTTACAGATGTGAGGCAGAGGCAGGGGACCTTCTGCATATTTTCTGGGAGTGTCCTAAGGTTGTGCCCTTGTGGCTTGAAATTAAGAATAAGTTGGATCCCCTGCTGGGGTTAGAGGACATGTTTAGACCCGAGGTTTGTCTGTTGGGGGAAATGACTGCCTTTTCGGTCAAAGCTAGGAAGTACTACATGACTTTGATTTCAATTATAGTGAAGAAATTAGTTCTTCTCATTGGAAGACAAGACACGGATTTCTTATTCGGAATGGCTTGCAGAGCTCCTTATGCTTTTAAGGGTAGAGAGAATAATTGCTATTTTACATAATCATTTACCCTTTTGACAAGATTTGGGCCCTGTTCTATACTTGTTTTCTATTGATTCTTGAGCTCATCCGTATGGGGACAAATGGTTGTGTGCTCGTGGGGAGGGTGGAGAGGGTAACAAGGGATGGGGGGATGGGGTGGGAGCTCAGGGGTTATAGTTTGGTGAATGTTAGGGGAAGGCAGAGGAAAATTTTGCTTTGTTAGTATTTTGTAACTGCAATTTGTTTTTATATCTGGTAATGTCTTGCTGTGCTGTTGTATCTCTGCCTGAAATAAAGAAAATGTTAATGGGGGGAAAAAAAAATCATATCAGTTGAGAAGACATGATAAGCAGTTGAAGGAAACAATGTGTAGGATGGAATTAAGAAGGAACGGATTTAAGTGCAGGGCAATTAGAATATGAAATAGACTACCTCAGGAAGTGATGGAAAAATTGCAAAATTTAGTTTCTGAATTGTCTATCACTAGTTGAAAGGTATATACCTAAGTATTTGGTAGATTTAGGTGCCCAATTAAGTCCTACATCTACAACATCTTGTTTGAGAACCCTTAAATTAAATGGGAAAACTGAGGTTTTTTCCATATTAATTTTGTAATTGGATAGGGAACCATATTGATGTATTAACTGAGTGAGAGTTTGGAGCGAGGATTTTACTTGCGTAATGTGTAATAGTATGTCATCTGCATATACAGCTATTTTTTCCACAGATATACCTAAGGGAGTTCTGTGAATTCCAGGAGAATTTTGTATGGTGACTATAAGGGGATCTAAACATAAACTAAAAAGCAATGGGGAGAGATGGCACCCCTGTCTAGTTCCGCCGCTAATGGAAAAATGGAAGAGAACATGCTATTACAAAAAAACCCTGCTGTGGGGACTGAGTAAATAACTTTTAGCCAAGAATTACATTTAGAAGGGAATCCAAATCTATGGAGTGACCTAAACAGAAACTGCCAATCTACCCTGTCAAAAGCCTTTTCTGCATCCAGGGATACCAAAACCATGGCTTGAGAGACTTCATGGAAGATGGAAAAGATGTGGGAGAGGCGACGAAGATGATCTGTCAAGGACCTACCTCTCATAAAACCCACTTGGTCAGAGCTAATAAGGAAAAGAAGTACTTGTTCTAATCTATAAGCCAATAATTTAGTGAGAATTTTAAGGTCACAGTTGAGCAATGACATAGGCCTATAATTGGAGACCTGTGAAGGGTCCTTACTTGGTTTAGGAAGAACCACTATCGTAGCCTCTAACATTATGGGGTCAAATTCTTCATTATCAAAATTTGTTGGTAAACCACTAATAACCAGGGTGCTAACTGAGGGGCAAACTTTTTATAAAAATTAGGGGAGTAACCATCTGGTCCTAGAGCTTTATCTGAGGGTAAAGGTTTGATCCCTCAGATGATGTCCTCTTCTGTGAATGGGACAAGAAGACGTTCTACTTGTGTAGAAGAAAGTGAGGGAAGTGAGAGATCTTTTAAGTATTGGTCTACCATTTCTTTAGCTGGTCTATTAGGCACTTGGGCATATAACTTCCTATAATATCTTTCAAATGTGTCCACTATATCTTTCACCTGGGTATAAGGGGGACCTTGGGGATCACTGTATATAGCTGCTATATGTTTAGATGATTCCAGTTTTTTAAGTCGAAGTGCCAAAAGTCTCCCAGCTTTATCTCCTTGTTCAGTATAGGTGGCCTTTGATTTTAGGATTACCCATTCTGCCTTTTCTCTGAGTAAGTCAGAATACTTACCTTGAAGTTTTATCAGTTCTTCTTTTTTGGAAACAGTAGATCCAAGAGATAAGTTTCTTTCTATATTTCTAATTTGCATTAGTAGAGACTTAGTCTCCTGAGTTTCCCTACTTTTCTTAAGGGCCGATAATTTTATAAGTTCCCCCCCCAGAGGCAACACTTTAGTGCTCCCCATTCTAAGGATGGTGATTGAGTGGATCCCCAGTTATCAATTTTAAAGGTATCTATTGAGGCAATAGTATGATCCAATATCTTGTTATTGTTTAACGATTGGTTATTTTTTCTCCATTGTCTGTCTGTCCTCCAGTTGAGTGATAAGGAGATAAGGCAAGTAACATTTGAATGATCTGAGCTTGTTCCCGTTTCCAATCCACTGTCTATAAGACCTTGTAAAAGGGATTTACTTATCCAGAAATAATCAATTTGAGAAGCAGAGCCATGGAATGCAGATTGGAATGTGTACTCTCTCTCTCTTTAAGATGCAATAGTCTACATGGGTCCCATAGTCCCATATGATCAATTAGATCCCAAATAGCTCTTTGGGCAGGAGAAAGACCTCCAGATCTAGTATCTGTAGATTTATCTAATAATGGGTCAAACGGGATATTCCAATCTTCCCCTAGAATCATAGGGGTGTCAGAAAAGGGTATTAGTGCTGAAAGTAAATACATGAAAAATGAAGGTGAATCCATATTGTGGACATAAATACTGCCTATCAGAAGATTATATGAATAGATTTGGCCTTTTACTGGTAAAAATCTACCTTGCTTATCCCTTACACATTGTTCACTCTTAAAGGGAAATGCCCTAGTGAATACAACCGCTACACCTTTACTATTTCTGGATACCCTAGCTTCAAACTTGGTTCACCTGCTGTCTCTTCAGTAAAGTCCCTTCTATTTCTAAAAAATGTGTCTCTTGTAGTAATATCACACCACAAGAAACATTTTTCAAATGTTTCAGCAACTTCATTCTTTTAAGAGGGTGTCTTGCCCCCCCCCATATTCCAGGTGCAAAATTTAAAAGGTGACACCATGCATCGTGAGTACACATTGTATGAATGAGATCTGCAACCTGGAACACCATCGTGAAACATCTATCAACCCTAAGATCATATTGATAAGGCACCAACTCCCCCCTTTTTTAATTAACAAGAACATAAATACCAAAAGGACCCCCACACCAAAAATCCCCATGAAGAAACCAAAACAGTCTAAGTTACTTAATCTCCCCGAACAGAAGGAATTAACTGGCTTAAAATACATTTTGTACTTATGTATTTATTCCTACCTAACTTAATAACTAACAAACTAACCTCATTAATATTACGGTAAGCATTACCCACCCTCCATAAGTGTCGGCCCATGGTGATAAGCGAACTGAAGGCCCTCCCTCCCCCTGCCCACCCGATTGCAATACCACCTTTAACCTACATAATATAATCAAGATATCAACCCTAAACTCAGAATTATTTGTGCATTATAATAGTATTTATAATTCTACAGAACTAATACCCGTAAGAAAACTTGTGAAACACTTTGTTTTTAGCATCTTACTATCCCCCATAAACATTCTTATCTCTCCAACAAAGTTTTTTTATTTCGATATTAATTCAATCTTGGCATTACCAAACATTTACCCCAAATACAACAGACTACTTAAATTGAATAAACAAGTAATTTATGGATTGTGTTTGGCTTGATCACTCAGTTGTTGCTCACCATATTCTCTCAGGATCTGAGAGATAAAAAACAAGCCAATGCCTATTAATAGCATTTCACCCTGAGTCAATCACAGGAAAAATTAAAGAAACTGGGGACCTTATGAAAGTCCTTTAGAATGTAGGTCTAATAACACAAATTTCACCACTTATCCAATGCTGGTCCTTATGTGAGAATCCTAATATTGGCAATGCAAAAGAACAAAGAATAATTGAGCTGAAATTTTAAACAGCAGTAACCCAAATTATATCTGTTCAGCAGTACAGAGGGATGGAGATTTCTCTTAACGTGGGACAGGAATTTTGGTAGTTCCTTTGGGGCAATGTGTAGTCCAACACGTCTTGAGCAGTCTGCTTTTTGATCTTCGGTAACATCAAGAAAGTAACTATTTTCCATCTCGGGGTGCCATATGAAATGGGGAATCAAATGAACCAAGGAATACAGTACAAGTTAGATCACTGATATTTAAAATGAAGAAGCTTGAATAACTTTTAAGTCTTAACTCTCTAGCCCAGCATTATGCCACCAGAAATAGTCAACAGTCTCCAAATAAGGCTGGTCATTTTTGCTTGAAGAACTCCAGAGCTGGATTTATCTCCTCAAAGGATGACCAAACTCCACCTAAGCAAATCTGAAGCTTTGCAGGATAAAGCGTACACAATTTTATTCCTGCTGCTATGCATTTAGACACAATTGGATGGAATCGAGCTCGGCTCTGGAGAACAGACACTGGCAGGTCCTGTGTAACTCATATCTTACTTCCTTCCCATAACACTTCTTGCACCTCTTTCAATTTAATTAGCACATGTTGTTTCTCCTGAGAATTTAAAAAGTGACAAAGAAGAGGTCTGGGCTGAGCACTTGATAAAGGCATAGATCTCAGTGCTTGGTGTGCCTTCTCAAGAGTATAACCAGGCCCAAAGGGAGTTGGGCCAGCTAATTTACTTAACAGCTTCTGAGTTAATAGTATGTGGTCCAGACCCTCTTCTTTTTCTGGTATTCCTATTATTACCAGATTATTACAGCGACTTCTGCCTTCTAAGTCTTCGATCTTGTTTTCCAGTCGCTTGATTGTCTAGCAATTGGCAGTGCCCACAGATTCCAGTTTATCTAGCCATTTTTTGACAGAAAATATATGGGCCTCATTATCCAAGATGTGCCTGTTGGTATCTTCTAGGGCATCTGAGATTGTTTTGACTTCTTTAACTAAGGAGTGGATTTCTTCCTTGAAAGGTTGGAATTCAGATAAAAAATGTTTTAAAGTGAGCAGAGATGTTTCTGTAGGTGTGGGAGAAATATTAGAAGCAGCTTGCGAGTGGACTGATATAGGAGGGTTAGATCTCTGTTTCTTAAACTGTTTCTCTGGAGATATTGGAGGCATATGGTGAGGAGCTGCCTCCGCATTTCTGCATCCATTGTTATTTTGTGAATACTTGAAAAAGATCCGTTAATCCTTTATCGAGTTCAGAATGTCAGATTCTGGTAGTAATTTGGTAATTAATGATGGAAATAAATGAAATAAGCAGTCGGGTAAGCGGAGTTCAGATGCAGCGTGTCCTACTCAGTGAGCTGCATCATGTGACCATGGTGCCCAGCCATTTTATATTTAAGGGGCTGCTCTATAGAGGCCTGAAAACAGCATGTGATTGTTTCAAGTAAAGCCTTACCCACTCAACTGAGTCCCTTAACCTCTGTAATCCTGGGCAACCTATTTCCTGTGTTGGCCAGCATCCTTTTAGGGCAACCATCCCCCCCTCCTACCTCCCCCCTCTCATCAATTAGCTTCACAGGGGGCCTCATTCTATTAGGCTGCCCTATTTTCCCTCTCTACTATGTGTCTGATACCCTTTCTTCCCACTGCCTTTCTCTATTTCCCTTCTCCCTCTCCTCACTTGTACTCTATAAACTACAACCTGCTTACGCTGCACTTTAAATGCTTATATTTGCACTTGCTTTACATGTCTGATTCATCCAAGTACTGAGTTTGTATATTGTAACTGCCTGTACCGATGTCTACTTTTGTAAGAAGTGTTGTCTACTGTCAGCAAAAGTGTCCTCTGTGTCCAGGACCATCTTGAAAATGAGCTTGCTCGATGATGTAACTGGTTAAATAAACTTTGATTGATTGATTGATTGATATACTCTGTAGTTGAGGTATCTGAAAATTTCTGTAGGCCTAAGTTCATAGCATTGTCTGCATACAGTATGTCTCACTTCAACTGATTGTTATTTCCAGTGATATCAGACCACCTAAAAATGCATTGTTTTTTTCCTTGCCTTGAAATTAATTGATTTCCCATTGACCTTAATATTTGGATTACACCACAGAACATTGGTAAGTAACATTTTAGCCTCAGTTTTTATTTTGTTTAAATAGTGTGTGACCATTTTATTTGCATTTTGTACTATTGCACTTTTATTACCTTTTGATTCTGCAGGGGCAAACCAAACATTAAGTTAGAGAAAGACCTAAATTAGCAGTGTCAGTGGCTCAGTAGGTAGCACACTCGCCTCTGAGGCCGGGAGATCAGAAGGCTGTGGGTTCAGTTCCCACATCTGGCACTTGGGTTAATATCCCAGTACTGACACTGTAGTGCAGCATGAGAGGGGTGCTGCACTTCTAAGGTGCCGTCTTTTGGATGAGACGTTAAACCGAGGTCCCATCTGCCTGGATTGGAGGTAGTTCAGGTGGATGTTAAAGATCCCATGGCACTTATCAAAAGAGTAGGGGAATTTCCCCGGTGTCCTGGCCAAATTTCCCTCATTCACTAAAAATACCACCAACAGCTTAATCTGGTTCAAGGTCAGTCGGCATTCATCTGTATCCCCCTCCCCCGGGTCGTGCCTGAAAATAGGCAGGATTTGTCTAGTGCACTTACCCGGTCAACAAAAGCTAAATAAATAAATAAAATAAAAAATTGTTTAGGTTAAGAAGAGTATCTTCCAGCCTATTTTCTGTTTATTTGTCATGTGCTAATGAAATTGCACATTTGACCATAGAAACAAAATAGTAATTTTTAGGGTCAGGGCAGGCGAAGCCACCCCGTCCCTAGGTAGTTATAGTTTTTGCCAAGAAATGTTATGTTTTTTTAGAATTCCATATGGAACCTCAAAATATATGTACTACTCTCTTGAACTCTCTTGAGCAGACTAGGTGGGCCAAGAGGTCCTTATCTGCCATCAAAGTCTGTGTTTCTGTGTTTCTATGAACCAGCTACAGTATCTGAACAGCTGTAAGAATAGTTTGCAGTGTATGTGAAATAGAACGGATTACCACCATTCTCAAATCTGCAGTTTTTCCCCACAGGGACAAAGGGAGACATTGCCAGCCCTGAATTTTCAATGTTGCTTCTTCCAGTAAAAGTAGATTATTGCAGTTATAAACTCACTCTATAGTATTAGATATCTTAATTCCTAAATATAGAATATAATCTGTTTTGACTGTAGCATTGACAATTGTTAAAATATCCATTGAAACTTTCATTGATGACAAATGAGAAAAGCAGCAAATGGATGGCAATCATCTCATCAGTTGGTTTCATTTTTTTTCCTGTGCTTCTGGCTAGCTAGACTTGCATTTCTGTGCCCTCTTTAGTCATGGAATTTAAATCTGGTTGCTTTGTGCAGATTTTCATGGTTGACTGCATTTTCATACCCAAGGGTTTAGGTAGATGGGATCACTTGGTGAGGAAGTGTCCCATCCAAGAACCTGCACTTGAATTAGGCTTCAGAAAACATCAAGCAAACCGCAAAATGCAGTTTAAATTATTTGTTGATGAGCAAACAAGGTGTTTGCTACAAATTCTGAAGTCTTATATTTTTTTATTTAAAAGTTGGTAACCGGGAAAGGAACACTGAACCAAGGCTCATTTCCAGGTGCGACCCAGGGAAGGGCAAGGAGTTACCATATAACAATACAGCATTAGTGCATAGTACTACAGAAGTTACACAGCATTAAAATTGAGTACAATAAAAATAGCAGTGACACATGGCATAACAGAGTGGTAACACAGCAAGATTTAAACAATGGAATAGGCAGTGGTAAAGGGATACAGGTGCAATGCAAATTGATGCAAGACAGAGCAGTTACAGTAATACATCTACAGCAGATCATATGACTCAATAGATAATAAGAACTGGTGTTAGAAGGGTGGGGTGAAGGGGGATGTGAGAGGAATGGAAAGCTGGTAAGTTAAGGGGGTGAGTGGCAGAGACATGGAGGAAAGATGCCTGAAGTTGTTTTTGATGGCCACTGCAGTTGGCAAGCCCCAAACTGTGAGGGGTAGTGAATTCCATAAGGTGGGGAACCAGTAGGAAAAGGTTTGTTTCCCAGCAAGATAGTGCAGAGTAGCTAATGAGAAACAGTGTTGGTCACATGAGCACAGGGCATTGCCAGAGTTGGAGGCAGGGGCTATTAGAGAGGAGAGGTGTGGGGGAGTGTGTTGAAGCAGAATTTTGCAATGAAAGACACACAGTTAACTAGCTGGTTATTGCCTAGAGCGGGAGGGTTACTGTTTGGTAAAGGCTGCAGTGATGCATGCGGTACGGGATATTTGTGGTGAAATGGCAGAAGGCATGGAACAGAGGATCTAGCTTGGCCAAGGTGAACTGAGGGCAGCACTATAGACCACGTCAGCATAGTCAAAGGATGGGATGATGAGTTTGGTTATGATTTCTTTCCTGACAGGGAAGGAGGACTGCATTTATGCCTATGTAGCATGCCTAACTTGGGTTTAAGTTTGTTATGAATTGTGTCAAGGTGAAGGGAGAAGTCTAATTTGGGATCCAGCCAAACTCCCAGGTTCTTGTAGCTATTCACTGCTGAGATTATGGACCCATCAAGAGATAGAAGGGGGGGGGCAGTTTGGCTAGCTTCTGGGTGGAACCAAATGCCATAGCGACAGTTTTTTTTGTGTTGCACTTAAGAGATTTAGCATCTAGCCAGTGCAGAATATTCTTGACATTGGACTGGAGGATGGATTCGACTTGGTCAAGGGAGGAGCCTGAGGTGAACATTACTGAATCATCCACGGACATTTAGACATGCAAGGAAGGGCAGACAGATGGCAGGTTATTTATGAAGATGGAGAAGAGGGTGGGGCCAAGGACTGATCCTTGTGGAACTGCAGTGAGGATGGGAAGGGGGGGGTACTTTGATTGTCCCAGCTGCATGAACTGAAACCTGTCTGACAGGTATACCTTGAACCAATTGACGGCAGGGGGATGGAGGACTATTGAAGCAAGATTTTCTATTAGACATTTGTTGGCAATGGAGTTGAACGCTTTGGCCAGATCCACGAAGATGGCCAAGGTAAGGTGACCGCTGTCTATAGCAGTGTGGATATGGTTGGTAAGATGGAGAAGGGATGAGGAGGTGGAATAATGTCATTGAAAGTCAGATTTATAGGAGATCAGGATGTCATTGGTGGCCAGGAAGGAGTTTAATCTTTTGGATATGAGGGATTCCAGTATTTTGGAGAGGGTGGAGAAAAGTGAGATAGGCCTGTAGTTGCCTGGGTTTGAGGGGTCACCTCCTTTGTGTAGCAGAATGACCTTGGCCAGTTTACAGGCTTTTGGCAGGGAGCTTGATGTGAGAGAGAGAGAGATTAAAGAGGTGGGTGATAGGGGGGACAATGGCTGGGGCTAAGATTTTCAAAAGTTTGGGGTTGATTCCATCAGGGCTCTGTTTGGAGGAGTTTAGGGATTTCAGGCTCAGAGTATCTCTAGAGGAAAAGGGGAGACATTTTGGTGGGGAGGAGAGGTGCACCGGATGTGGAGGCGAGACAGCTGGGGAATGTAGCTGGGTGCTGGAGGGAAAGGGCTGGGAGGGTGGGAGTGGGGGTGGAAGGGAGGGTTGCCCAGGGGTGGAGCCGTTGGTGAAATGAGGTTTATGGAGGCGGCTTCACCCACATTATCAGGGGACTGAAGGCCAAGGGGGGAATGGGAGGAGGGAGCTAGCAAGGAATTCAGGGTCTTCCAGAAATTAGCTGCGGTGGAGCAGCAACTGTTGAGTTGAGCATTGAAGAAATCTGATTTTGCGGAGTGCACTGCCTTAGTGCAGGCATTTCTTAGAGTCCTGTACTTTTGGAGGTTGGAAAAGGCATAGGAATCTCTGTATACTTTCCAAGTCCGATCTTGACTCTTGAATAGTTTTCAGGTGGGGAGAGATCAAGGGATGATGCCTGCATTGCAACCTTAACTTCTTGAGGAGGACATGGCAGTTCCAAATATTCAGGAAGGTTCAGCTGAAGGCAGCCAAAGCAGAGACTATATCAGGGGTGATGAAGACTCCAGACCATTCAGTGAGGTAGAGGTTGGCCAATAGTGACTGATGGTTCAGGGATCTTAAAGGCCTGAACCACATGTATTTGGGAGGGCCAGGTGGAGGCCGAGTCTTCCTGTGGCAATGGGTAATGCAGTAATCACTGAATGCATCAGAGAGGGTGCCAGATGAGGAGTGCTTGTATGGGTGAGTTATCAGAATCCAGTCAATTAGCAAGTGGTTATTTGAGTGGGGTCTAAGCCTAATAAAGATCAGATATTAATTGTGTGAGGTTGAAGGCCTCAATTTCTTGTATGGTTGGCTGGGCTAGAGGAGCAAACCAATTCAGATTAAAATCACCTAGGACCAGGAGTTGACTGGAAGAGCAGTGGGAGAGGAAAGAGGCAAGCTTGGATGCTATGGATGTGGGATGGGCATTGTGGGGAGAAGTAACAATTAGCTATAAAGAGGGGAGGTGAGGAGTGGAAGGCCCGCTTTAATAGAAGTAGTTTGTGAGATTTAGGGATGGCATCCTGGAGAACTGTGGAGGCTTGGAGGAATTTGAGTAAGTATATAGTTACACCACTACCACCACATTTACCCCTGCCCTGGTGGAATAGAGAGTCTCTGGGAATGGTTACTAAGCAGTCAGGGATTTTAGCTGAGAGCCATGCCTCAGTGATACAGAGGATGTCAGGAGATCACTGTGTAATCCAGGCTGTGACATGGTCTAATTTGGGCAGGAGGCTCCTGGCGTTTATGTGATAGATGCCCAGCCCATTAGCCGGGGGGGTGAGGGGGGGAGATGATAGGTCAGGCCTAGGGTTTTGTTCCACATCACCAGCAAGTAGGAGAAGGAGGAGTGGACTCTTGACTCTATGAATTGAGACTCCTGGAAAGGAATTAGATATGTGGGGCTGGACACCCTTTCCTGCAACAGTATCCGATTCCAGGACGTGCTACTCAGATCAGATTTAGTTAAGAAATGTAACTGTGAATGCATCATAATTTGTAATAGATGTTGGTGTGGTTGTGCTGTAAAAGGAAGGGATACTGTACTTGCCCTGAAGCCTCTCCCTATCTTCTTTGATAGCACTCCAAATGTTCTTTTCTGTCATCAACATTACCTATTGATGGAACAGTCTGCTTCTTTTGATTGCAGTTTGAAACTCAGATTGATGACTTCTGTAAATGCCTTGTCATGATGGATGTTTCTATGGAAGTTATTTCCTGCTCATGACTTCTCACACAGAATACAGACAATGGATTGCAGTGTCAAAGAATGGAGCAGTTTGTGACGTGACTGTTAGACCACATGGAATCTGGTCTCAAGAATGGAGCAGTTTATGACATGACTGTTAGACCACATGGAACTTGGTCTAACATTTTGTAACAAGAGCAGCAAGGTGTGCATCAACAGTTGATTTGATTTTTATTTAAAATTTAACAATTACAGCTAGTCAAAAGACCAGTTGACATACATTACAGACATCATTATACTCACACAGATTATAAAATCAGAAAAGCATGCACATTATACTTATACAATACACTTGTACCGATATTCAGAATTAAATTGTTCTAAACAATGCATTAAAACATTTGTACAGGGGCTGGCAGGGGGAGGAGAGGATTGAGCATCCATAGGATTGCTCTCCTCTCCTGGGGTAGACTGCAGGTCGATGTCGCGCTGCAGCGGCCTCTGTTGGAGATCAGGAGCTCTGCAGATGCACGTAGGAGGGAACAGGTGAAAAGCAGAAAATCTGCTTTGCGACTGACTGGATGACGGCTGCTGGTCCACTGCTGCCAGCGATGCCCTGAAGGAGACCATTCACCTCAGCAGCACCCTGGGGCCAAGTATGTGTGCTGG
Source organism: Neoceratodus forsteri (assembly GCA_016271365.2). NCBI lineage: Eukaryota > Metazoa > Chordata > Ceratodontiformes > Ceratodontidae > Neoceratodus > Neoceratodus forsteri. The sequence continues at coordinate 803,071,613 of CM057454.1, forward strand.
GTGCCCCCCCCGGTGCCTTTCCTCTCGGAGGAGGGGGACCCACCCAGCAAAGGGCTACATCCAGATTACCCCAGGGATGGCTGCGATTTGAGGTGGATGGCTCAGTAAGGGACAGGCAGAGAGGATGGGACCTAGGCAGCTCAAAGGAATGGTGGGTTGCGAGGCACACAGGGGAGAAAAGAAGATAAGATTTAAAAAAAATTGTAAATTTCTTATGTACAGATTATCATGTTAAATAATGTACAAATATAGCTTTTTCATACTTTCACATTCTAGCCCTAGGTTTTCCCTCACTTCTTGAGTTCTCAATGTATACTCTGAATTTTTTTTTTTTTTATGGGAGTGCAACCTATGATTTGGTGCACAAATTTCAAAAAATAAATCCTCTGGACAAAGTTTTCCTTCTCTGCTGTAGTCTAGCTTACAGGTTACATCATTAAGCAGTAATAAGCTTGGTACATCCAGCAGACCTTTCATCTGTCTAGCCGGTATTTCATCTGCAGGAGAAGTTCTGCTACCCACTCTTCTACTCCTGGTTCACAATCACCACCTGTTTCAACTTCGGCAATGGGAGAATCTCTGCTGCATGAAACAGCATTTCCTGGATCACTTGGCTGCTGGTATGGGAGAAGCTCTGTTGCCCATACAAGATGATCTCTGACAGGCCCAGCTACCTGAGTACTGGAGAAGCTCAGCTGCCCATATGAAGAATCCTACCTTGAGCTGTTTCCATGTAGGGGAAGCAACAGCTGCCTGATTCCAACCGCAGTGGCACTGAACTGAAGAGCAGGAAAGCTCTGCTACCCACTAAGTGGCCACATTTGCAGCAGATCTAATGATTGTGATCAAGACAAGATTCCCTACCCCTGCACTTACAGAAAATATGGCTTGGCTGGTGAGAGGGTTTGAAGGTGGACCAGTGATCATAAACCTGTGCAGAGGGAGGAGCTTGCCCTGTTTAAAAGCATGTGGTGCCTGCAAGCACGATCATACAGGCATGAGCGGCACGCCACTCGCTAAAAAGAATCTGATAGTTAATTTTCTGTTCCTGCAGCTCTCTGTTGCAAGGTAAAATTTGTAACATTTACAGCAGTTTTTTAACCTCACAGGGAAGTAATTTTATAAATGTTATTTTAAGTTAGGAGTGGAGCTTGATAAGGGAGAGGTACTCCTGAAGTAGAACGTTATAGGCCTTGATAGTACTAAGGAGCACTGCAGAAATGGATTAGAGTGTCTAGGTCATTTTAAAACGATTGTTTTAACTAAAGTTAATGTCTGTGCAATCTATCCTGGCTTATTTATTAGATATTAGAATTAAGGGGTATTAAGGTAATTGACTGTCTTCAAGTTTTAGCTTACAATTTTGGATTTAACTGAATTAAGGAGATTAGTAACCAAATAAAAGGGTGGCTGAGACTATGTGTTGTTTGGGGCCACTGACTGGCATTAAATTGCAATGAGTGACTAGGGAACATGGAAGTGTTTGCATTTTAGGAAATTCCTGAATAATTACTTTACTACATATATTAAAAGTGTTGCAGGAGACAAGTTAATTATTTTAACTGATGTTTAACATGTTAATTAATTCAATAGTCACATGTGCTGTGGTGGGTTCCTTATTAAAAGCCTATCTGGATCAAGTAGTGGCCTTGAACCTGCAGAAAGAATCTAGTCAGGTAGACAAAAATTCTGTAGTTAGCTACAGTACATAAGGTTTCATTAGAATCTTCAGTGGGGTTGTTTTACAACAAATGATTTCAAATACAGGAGAAACCTTTTCAGAAAATTAGGAATGAGTTACAACAGCAACAAAGATTGGATGCAGTCATTCCTTGGCAAGGAAATAAAAATTCTCTGTTAGTACTGTAGCACTGATTTTGAGTGGAGGAATATAAGTAAACCCAGAATCAGAGCAAGATATACAGCTACAAATAGTTCATGATAATGCTAGAAGTTTGAAAAATAAGCTGGATTTATTTAGAGTTTGGGTAAATTCACAACATCCAGATTCTGTGGCTTTAGCAGAAACTTAGCTTAATGAATCGGTGCAAAACAAGGAAATTGAAACAGAGTTTTTTTTTAGCCATCAATTAGGGGGAAAAAAGTAGGGAGGGAGTGTATTACTATATACTAAATGGGATTTGGGACACCCTCTATTCAGGAGACATTGAGGGAATTGATTGTCTAATTATTAGACTCTCCCTGTTTGGATTGGCTATAGGAGTGATTTATTCACCCCAGAAAGTCAAAATGAAGGACTTCGAGAGACTAGCCCAAATCATTATTAACCACACAAATGGACAAAAACTAATTTTGATAGAAGATTTAATTCAGCTCGGGGTCATCCCTGGGGCTGAACTTTAAAACACAGCCTAAGACATTTAGACATTTTTTTTATCATATCATTATTTATACTCCTGCAGCTCGACCTGCATACCTCCAGCCACCGCCTTCATCTCTGATCAGCCCACAGACTCACTCACATATCGGCTGTCAAAGCACTGTGCCTACAGGGGGGACCCCCCCATGTGCCTCACGCTGGACCAGGAACCAATGCAATTTCATGACAGGCCCACTGGTTGCTGAAGTGCAGCCATCAAGCTGTCTTGGTTGTCTGCTATTTTTCTCTCTGTATTTTTTCCCTGAGAAGTGCGGACATGCAATGATATCAAGGCACAATGTGTCGACATCCACCGCACTTCACATCCTCATGTACACTCATGTAATGCCCTTATTTCCATCAGGGGCCATTGTAGTGTGATGGGTACTCCAGTCCCTCCCAAGGGAAAGGAAAGCAGTTATATGGATGCTCAATTCTTTCCCTCCACAGTTGACCCCCAATGTCCCAGTTGCATTCCTAAACCTGGGTCACCAGTGGGAAGCAAGGTGTGGTATCCAGCACCTCAACCCTCAGCACCACCAGGCCAGCTTAAGTCATTTAGACATTACACAAGTTATAAATTCTTCTACCAGAAAAAGTACCCAAACCAGTCTGGATAACATTTTAGATTTAGTATTTGTATCTCAAAATCTGATGGTTAGCCATGCTGTGGTTGAACAGCCAGTGCTGGGGGACCACAACACCATTGGTTGTAATATAAATTTAACAACTAGATCAAAGTCAGCTTTGAGTCCCAAGTCCATTAGCAGAAGATGTTTTAAAACTTGTACCGTAGAATTACTATTAAATAAATTGTGAAAAATAAGATGGTCCAGACTATATCTGCTCCTATATTTGGAATTGGCCATACAGGAGTTTAACAACCTATTTTTGTCAGGTTGTGAAGTATCAGCTCCTCACATCATAATTCAGCAAGAAAAGTCTCACATACCATGGATTACAGAGAAGATTAAATAAAAGATATGAGTTAAGAACAGGGTTTGGAAAAAGTCTAATAAAACACTGCTGTCAGAGGATTTGAAAAAATATAAAAGAATGAGAAGTGGGTTAAAAATCAAGATAAAACATGCCAAGGCTCAATACTATAAAAGTAAGAGTTAGTCTACTGTAGATACAGGCAAATATTAATCCCTGTTAAAATCCTTAGAAAATCCATGCAGGGCTTGTTCCATAATTCAGACTGAGAAAGATGGGGTTATTCAGAAAAACAGAAACTCAGTAAATATCTTGAACAAATATTTTATTAATCTCCCTGATGTAGCTGGGCAAAAAAATGATAAAAACAAAATTTGACTCAAAGGAACTTAAAAGGAACCCTTCTGTACCACAATTTAGATTCAAATGTGTGACTTGCAAAGAAGTCAAGAATATAATAAGACAATTAAAATCTTACAATGCCCCAGGGGATGACAACATAAAAATCAGATTTATAAAGGATGGCTTAAATATTATTGCCCCATTTCTGAGCAAACTGTTCAATTGGAGCTTACAGGAGGGAGTAGTACCAACAAACTGGAAGGCAGCCAAAGTGATCCTCATTTTTAAATTGGGCAATCAACCAATCCATCTAATTACAGTCCCATCGGTCTCCTACCAGTGGTATCAAAGATCTTGGAAAGGCTGGTGCATGGCCAGCTATATAAATACTTAGAGAATTATGGGTTGCTGACCACTCACCAGTCAGGATTTGGAAAAGGGCATTCCATGGGCACCATGCTCACTGACCTCATTGACCTAGTAGCGACATCTTTGGATCATAGAGAGTCAGTGGGTGTGTCGTTCATGGATTTGTCAAAGGCCTTCGATAAAGTAAACCATCTGAACTTCTGAACTTGCTGCATAGACTTAGGAACATAAATGTTTCTGAGGAAACTTTAGCTGGTTCAGGTCTTATCTAATGGGGAGGAAACAAACTACAATGGTGGGAGGAATATCTTCAGTTCAACTTGATGTTCAATGGGGTATACCACAGGGGTCGATATCGGGCCCCTGTTGTCCTTAATTTACACAAACCAGATGCCTACTGCTGTACAGTGGTCTATAGTTAGACTATATGCAGATGATATGATTTTACTCACTATGGGAACTAATTTGACAAGAATTAATAAAGATTTACAAAATTATTTCCTAGACATCCAGGATTGGTTTCAAAATTCTGATCTAATCCTGAATGGCAGAAAATCTAAATCAATGCTATTTACAAGTTATCATTACAATAAAACTTCTTCCAAACACTGGACATAAAAAACACTGCTGGTGATTCTCTGCAACAAATGACTGACTATAAATACTTGGGTCTCTGGGTTGACAGTGGTTTGAAATTGAACTATCATATAGATGAACTAGTTAAAACAATAAATTGTAGGTTAGGGGCCCTTAGATGGGACAAACATTGTATGGACTGACTTACTTACTTACATATTTATTTATTTAAGAGTTTTACCAGGAAAGGCATGCTGAGTGGGGACCGCTTGATTCTAGATGTGTCCTGGGGAAGGGGGAGCAGGAAAATATACAAATACAATAACACACAGGAAGATACAGAGCAGTTAGCAGATACATAGCAGCTACAACACAATAGCATCTACTTGTGAGACAGTTGATAATCAAATATTTGTTCCTATCATTGACTTTGGAATCCATATTTATGGGTATGCCACTATCTCACAAATAAAAAAAGCTGAAGTTATATATAATAAACTGGATAGGTTCATTTTACTAGCTTATAGAGGGACCCATCATTGTGATATGTACATTGAGCTGAAGTGGCTTACAATGGGAAATAAGCACAAAAGATTTCTAGTCAACCAAATGAGCAATACCACGGTAACTGGAAAACCTATTTATTTATTAGATAAAATGCAAATAATCAATCATTCACATAATCTTAGGAGCAATGGTCAATTGAGGGATTTCTATATTAGAATTCCTAGAATTAGGTAAGGAGAGATGACATTTGTACACTCAGCCAAAAAAATTTGGAATGAATTGAAAATTCAGATGAAAAACACATGTGAAAGTAGAAGGCACTTTAATACTGCCTTCTCTTACAGAAATATAAGTCTGCTAGGTACATGCATAATGAGTGAGACATGCTTAATTGTGCAATGTTTGCATGTGGTTCGCATACCTGGTGCAGGTCACTAGTTTCAAAAACCTTGTAGTCACCTTAGACTCCTCCGTCTCCTACCACTCGCGCATCCAACAAGTCACCTCCTCTATTAACATGAGATTGGGTATCCTTTACAGGCACAAGCACTCCTTACCTCCTCAGGCCATGCATCTCACTGTGTCCTCATCTGTACTTTCCCTGGTTGACTATGGTATTGTCATTTATGGATCAGCTGATCAAACCACCCTACATAGCATCGATATTGCCCTTAATAAAGCTTGCTGTCTAGTCTCGGGATGTGTTAGGTTAATGCATACATGCAAGCTTTATAATCAGACAAGATGGCTAAATTTCCAAGGCCAGCTTAAGTACTTTACATGCCTCCTTGCCAAAAAGATACACCTTAAGCAAGCCCCTTCCGGTCTCCATCCGCTCATCCGTACAGCCCCCCATAGGCAGACCCTAAGATGCTCAGCAAACTCTACCCTTCTAGTCCCTGACTGAAGAATCTCACTTGGACAAAGATCCTTCCACTATCATGCCCCCCTGTGGCTGAACAGTCTTCCATCCTCCATCTCCATGACCCATAGCCTCAGCTATTTCAAGACAGGTCTCAAAACCCTGCTCCTGGACTCAGCAACCTGTAACTGTAACTCATCTCACTCACATATTGTTACCACCCCACTCACCTTAACTACGGAAACCACAGCCACATAAGAGCCTACTCCAGCTCAGCCTACTAACCTGTAGCAAATGAATAGCAGGTTGCTACCCCACCCTCTCATGTCTCCCCCCCACTGTCCTGCAAATGCAACTCTGGGTCCTCCATGACCCTACAAAACTATTTCCTATTTTGGGTCTGACCAGGGAACTCTGTATTCTCCCAGATGAGGTAACTCAATATATAACCTGGACATACAGCCCATGTATTACGACAAGTTTCATCTAAACATGTGTTACCTGTATATGTCTAATTTCTGTATTTTTGTTTTACTCTGTATTCTTTTCTCTTACAAGCTGTATTGTTATTTCTTTAACTGATGTGGAGCCTTTGCAAATGAGTCTGTGACTCAAAGGATTGTAATTCTGATTCTATACAATAAAAAAAATAAATAAAATACACAAGGTGTACCTAAGCGAACTAGGTCTAAAAAGCAAATCAGGTTTGCATGCTGCAAGCTTGACATATGTGCAGCACGTAAGCTGGTGTGAACATCTTCTAAAAATCACATTAGGTTCACATGTTGCATATTTGACATGAGTGCAGTAGTTAAGCTAGTGTGAACATCATTTAAATATCACATCAGGTTCACATGTTGCAAGTTTACCATATGTGCAGCAACTAAAATGGTGCAAATCTTATCTAAAAACACATCAGTTCCTATTTCTAACACTACAGTTAGCACTTAGAGCAATTAAAATACATTTTTTCACTGATTTCCCATTAAAATTAGGTAAACTCATTAATTCTGATCCTTTTGCAAGTTGTTTAATGGTTTTTGATTTTTGTCATTAAATTGCCATTAATTTGTAAAATATTATTTGCTTACTGCATTAAATGCCTAGGATATAGTCAGCCAACATCCTCCATTCCAAATGTGCGATAAGGGGCCTCTGTATTGTGAAGCCTGACCTTTCTGTTTTGGGCCATGCAAATTCCCTTATGTATGTTTAGTGCTACAGGTGGGTTTCTCCATGACTGTTATGGCTTACTTACTTTCCCCTTGTCATTCTGTATGGAGCATATACACTATGGCTATGCTCAGCACTCTTTGTGCTGAGTAGGGTATTGGAAGCATGCACCATACCTCACATTTTGTCACTTGAAATGAGGGACATGGACACGCAAAATGAGGGATAGTGATGGACACTAACCCTCATGATGATCAGGACACATCCTGAAACATGGAGATACTGTACTTTCAGAACACAGTGGAAACCATTGTATTGACTTGTACTGATATTAGCACCAGAGAATTAATTTCTACCATAAAGCAGGGGTTCTATTTAGGTAGGGCAGAGGGAGGCAGTTGCCCCCCCACACACACACACACATGTGTGCCTAGGTTGTTCTTGTGGTGTGGCAATAATGGCAACAAATTTTGATTTAATCTGTTGCACAAGTGCCCCCCGGCCTGTGTGCACTCATGTTGCAGGTGCACTCCTGACTCGACTATGTCTGTATTGTGTTGTTCACTCTTTCCACCTATTAGCAGCAGCACCATCACATGTGACATGGAGCAGCTCCAGCTAAAGCAAGATCACATGAATCATGCAAGTGCAACACATTCTTTCCTGCCACAGAGTAGACCGGCTGCACACAACAGCTTGGAGGAGTCAGTGATCACTGAACACTTAATAGCAGTGTTGTGAGGCATATTTTTGTTGGTCTACTCTTTGTGAGTCTCTGTCTCCCATGGTGGCTGATGGAGCAGAGGGTGCACTAGAAGCTAACTTGAGACTAGGCTACCTACCAACTGTACTAGGCTTGCTTCATAAAAAAAACACACAGGCCTCTTGTGGCAGCAAGCTAGGCCTAGCAGCAGTGGTGACAGCAGTGTGGTTGGCCTTCATAGGCCTTGATCAGTGCAGTGCTGCAGTAGCCATGACAGCAGCCAAGCAAGATGCGAGCAACACAGGTTGGGTGGGATCGGTTGGTGAGGTGACTTGGTCGCGGACCAAATTGGGGACCTGGGATGGTGGATACTAGCATCCAGCTTCTGGCTGAAGGATGGAGGAGGAGCAGACTGAAAACTGGGTTGCTGGCACACTGGGCCAGGCTACAGGTTCTTGCCAGATGGCCTAGTAAGTAAAAGTAAATATTTTTTTTTTTTTACAGGCGGATTGGGGAAGGAGGAAGGACTGAAACATTGATGCTTTTTTTTTACATTTCAGCACCTTTGGGTAGCTTCACAACCCATATGGAATGGGTATTGAATAAAATGGAGTCAGAGAGAGAAATCGGGCAAATTTTTTTGGGGGGGCAGAACATCAGCTAGGAAAAAATTGTTTAGTAACTGGATGGGTTTAAGCTCAAATCAATGGAGTTATAGATAGATGAATCTTATACATTTGATTGTTTCTTAATTTGCATATCACTTTTCATTTACAACAAATAACTTTTACCTTTTAGAGATGTTCCAGAAATTCTAGAGCTTGCTACCTATTGGCTAACTAGCACGTGGCCTCCATTGGTGGCTGGCTGCCCCCTGCTAAAATCAGAAATGGCACCACTGCCATAAAGTCTGAATTTACAGGACATCCTCTTTGTTAGCAGCATGTTTTCCATGTGGGATGGATGAGAAGCAGAGCAGTTTTCAAGGGTAAAATGAGGGCTGTCCCTTTCATTAAGGGACAGTTGAGCAGTATGGTATGTACAGACTATTGGAGCCCCACAATAGTCAGGCTTATGCCCCCCCACCAGTGATACTGAGCTCCACATCCCCATGCTCAGGCCCATTATGACATAGGGCAAGGGAGATTGCAGGGGCATGCCCATTGAAATGAATAGGGGCCAAAATTAGCCCATCTGTTAAATGTTGAAATCTTTTTTATTCTGTGGCATTACTGCAGGTATACAGCAATAACATTTTTCGGTATGGGACAAGGTTATTGTTATGTTTGCTGATGTAACTTGGTTTCCTTAAAACTTAATATAATTGTCCTTCTACAAAAAAAGAAATGAATGAGGGTACTTTTTATTACTATTTTATACATTACTGATAGACAGATGGAGATTAATGAAGGCCACTGCTCGACTAAAAAGGGCCTGCTTTGTAGAACAGTGGCCTCCATTATTCTCCAGCTCATCATCATAATGTATAAAATAGTAATAAAAAAATAACTCCATTTATTTCAAGGGGGTATGCCCTAGCACTCGGACCCATGAACATCATCTCTTAAAGACTCCTGCCTCTGGCTCCCTAGTACTCAGGTAAGAGACTCTTGACTTATATCTACACTTGGTGGGTTGTCTGTAGCAGCATGGTCACACCCACTACAGTGTGTGTGTATGGGGGTGGGGACTGGCCATGAGGGTGGGGGGTGTCAAGTTATTGCTACTTTTGTGTTTGCCCCTTAAAGTCTGCTTGTGTGAAAGCATTTAAAATATGGAGAGAAAATAGTAGGTGTACAGGCCACACAGAAGTAATTAAGTAGTTTTGTGGGTAAGTGTATGTATTGGGGTTGGGAAGAACTGCATGTTTTCCATTGGTGTGTGTTACAGTTCAGCTATGCAGCTGACATAAGGGGAGACAAGAAAACTAAAAAGTGGAACAGTGCTTATAAGCATGCTGCATGAGTACAGAGGTATGCAGATTTGTATTGAAGTACAAGTGAGACATATGTGTGCAGGCAGTATAGCTTAATGGCTAAAGGCACTGAACTGCAAACCAGGAAACTTGGAGATCTGAAGACCTGGGCTTGAATCTCATCAACCCCCACTTGTATATGGTGTGATCCTTTAACTTTTAATGTGTGCAGTTATCAGTGACCACTTGCTTTTAGCCTGTTCAAGTTTAACATAAAAAACATGCCTTCCACACTTGCTTGCTGCACGCATGCTACATGCATGTAATTGGTTCCAATTTAATATTTAAATCATGCTTCCAGCATGCATATCACATAGAAAGTTTTATGTGTGCAGCATGAAAATATTTCATATAATTATTTCTGTAAGGGTTGAGTCAAGAACTGACAATTCAATGTAGTTGTTTTGATTAATTTCCTGGTCCCATTTATGCATGAAAGATTGTTAATTGTGTATATGTTTATGTAAAGTCAGATCTATGTGCAATATGGTGCTGTGTTGCAAGCACAAAAGTTGATGTAATAAGATTAGGATTGTTTGTTACATATACGAAATCTTAAATTGTTGTACAATTCATGAGTGCCTTGTAAATTGGACTTTGTCCTAATGGTGTAAAATGCTATTCTTTTCTGACTAAAAATAAAAATTTTACTACTACTACTACTACTACAGATCGGGGATTGATTCCCAAACCTCCATATGCATCATGTGTGACCCTGAACAAGACACCTAAAGCAGTAGTACTTGATAACAAAAATCATATCTTTTGCAACAGTTTGTTCCCTGTGCTCTGTTGAGCACTTACCGGGTAATCTTTGTTTTTTTCACTGTACCATTGCCCCATAATTTGCTTTGTTTTTGTTTACATTTCTTCCACCCGTCATGTTGACCTATAACCCTCTGCTGTCAACCCCACATGCGCATGACTCACAGTACTACACAGAGAAAGCAGGAACGTGCAGCACATGGTCCCACGGAAGTACATAAAAGATGTGATGCAGCTGAAAATCAGATTGCGGCCATATTTACTGACTACACAAAAATAGAAATAGAGTTTAAAGGAACACTGTCAACCCCATTTGGCCTCAAAGTGTCCCTTGTTTAAAAAACATATGTTACGATTGTTCTCATTCTATAGAGACTGCTGTTGTAGCTGGTTGTTTGATTCAGACTCCTTTTTCCTTTTAAAAAGTAAAAAAATCCGGAATGTCAGCCATTCTGATGTTACCACACCAAAACAAGTTTGTTTACATATCTTGATAAACTACAACTGCATCTTCCCTGGACTCATGCACAACCCCAACACTATCTAGCTTTTCATTATGGAGTGGGAGTAGATGACACTATTGTATCATGAGTGACTGCCCTGTTTGAGGGTGTTTCTAATGTTCAAGAAGTATGCAGTAAGCTTAGGTAAACAGTTTGGAGTAAAACAGGCTGTGTATAATTATACCTTACCTGAGTCCATATCCTCAACCTAGATAATCCCCTAGTCTGTCTGAGCTTTCCTACTGTTTTACCTACCCTGGACCCCTACCTGCCATCCCTTGCCACCCCTCTAGTTCTCTTCAACTCCTTCCCCTCCATACTCCCCAAACCTCCCCTTTCCACCCATTCTCTCCCCTAAATATTCTCTTTCTCCCAATCCCCCTCTCTCTCCTCCTCCTCTCTCTCTCTAATCTACCCCTAGTTTGTACTCTCCCCCCTTTCTTTCTCCTACCCTTTCTGATACTCTACCTTGACAAGCCCCCCTGGGGCAACTATGCTGTAAATTGCTAATTGGGAATCTCCTCCCACTGTTTACTTTCAGTTGTCTAGGTTACTCAGATGTATTATTTATCTATATTCTGTATTACACAGCAATCTTATGTTTTGTGTTAAATGTCAAGTTTTTGTTATGTCTCTGCTGTTTTACATCCTGAGATGGAACCTTTGCAAAAGAGTGTATACTCAAAGGTTGCATTCGAATTACCAAATAAATAAATTCTCATGCATTTCAGTTCTAATAAACAAGGAGGCAGATTAAACAACCAGCAACATCGATTAATTTTTGAGAAGGTAAGCAATCATAAAATGTAGGCTTTTACCTAGAAATAATATGATGCAAAAAGGTTCACAGTGTCCCTTATATCTAAAATCTCTCTCTCTCTCTCTCTCTCTCTCTCTCTCTCTCTCTCTATATATATATATATATATACACACACATATAAACTAAGGATCACTAGAGAAAAATATTTACAGATATGGAAACTGGAACTATGGCTGCATGCTTCCAGACAAAAAGCATAATCACTTCCTGATTATCTAATACCGCTGCTTTAATCTCCCTGTGCTCCTGGAATGCAACTGAAAATGAGCTTCAACTCAGCTTTCCTTTCTTGGCCTGTGAAATCAAACAAGATGATGTGTGCATCAAAATTATGACACAGACTTTCTTTTTTCACTGAAAAGTGAGGAAATTGTCAGAAATGTGTCCAAACATTTGTGAATAACATGCAGACATTTTGCTGCATTAAGGCCTCCACAGTGGTGTCAGAAAGCTGCAACACATTGTACAGCTATACTTATGAAATTGAAACATACATGTCTAAGTGTTTTACAATTTTAAACGCATCACACACCAGAAATGTAATTAACTTTTGTCTTGACTTCAACTAACTTTTTGTGTTAGGGGGCATGGATCCCGTGATCCTCCTCTTTCATTTCACCTTCACCATATCTGGCACTATCCTATCATAAATATCTTCCACTCCGGATCCATGTCTTGTACTAGCCTCCTATTCTTCAATCTTTTTTTTTTTGCACCTGTATCATATCTGTTTTGCTGCCCTATTTATCCTTTTACTGGGAACTACTCTTAGTCCATCTCTACCATTTATGCACCCCGACATCTCCTTCATCATCGTCTTCCCATCCCTTAACTGGTACTGCTGCTAATGTCAAGGACTGTGTAAGTAACACTTTTCAGTTTATACAGTAGAAATGATTAGGTGGTGTTCAGTACTTGGGAATAAATACCTTGTATTTTTCACATTTTTGGAAGTATATAACCTCAGGAACAAAAACAATAAAAATATATATTTTTTTTTACATTTTTCAAAAATAAATCCTTTCTCCTTCCTCAGGTGGCCAGGGCTCGCCCTCTGCTATTCTGCATCCTCAGTCATCTCCTACCCTCAGTCCCCATCCTCCACAAGAGACGTGATGAAAAAGTTACCAGTCGCTGGTATGGCACAAGGAGTCAACTGCATCTTATTATTGACTCTTCCTTCCTCAGCCTGACTCTGACCTCCCCTGACACAATAGGCTATTTGACACAGGAGTGTCCCCTTTGACAATATTACACAATTTAGAAGACTGGAAATATTTAAATTCTAAGCTAACTCAGCAGTCTCCTTTCCATAATCTGCAGTGCTCTGCTTGTCTTCCAGTCATAGTGACTAACAGCAGCAGTGCAACTGGGAGGGGGAGGAACAATCTTGCCTAACTGATGATGTTAGGCAGACTGATTGAATACTGCCTCTCACAAGGAGGCTATAGTATTTCTGTCCTCCAGCATGTGCAAATCTTACTGTACAGAAGTACAGTATTGGGTTTGTACTTAAATTCACCCATGTTGCACCACCTCCAAAAGCAAATGAGATATGGGCCCTCTATTCTTAAACTAAAATAAACTCTTTCTCTATGTTATTCAGTGCAAACTGTCAATCTGAATCCATCAGCACAATCATTCTGATGAAATTTGAGAACATAATTTGTAAGAATTAGGAGTCAAACAGACAGGTCCCCATGTTGATCAGAGTTCCTGTAACTGAGAAAATTGTGCTGAAGAGAGGAGTCGGTCTATGGTGAAAACATTAACAGTGAAAACAAAAAGGAGACTGTTCATTCAACAAATATATATCCAAAAAGTTGCATTTAATTTGTCTCCCATATTAAAAATCTCTAGGGGCTAGATATTCAGATCTGAGCCTGGCAATGGTGCATGTGGCGGCTCAGCACAAATGAGTTGTGCTGAAGCAACCAAGGGATATATTTGAAAGAGCTGTGACATGGCACATCACTTCTGAATATATCACATAATGCATGCTGCACAAATATAATGCTCTGGTGCATCCCCGCAGATAGGTCTGAATACCAGGAATGCGAAATGCATCACTGCATTGGAAATGAGCTATCTGCAAATTTCTGATATTCAGGCAGCAGTATGCAGATGGGGCCTTAATGTATGCAAAGCACACATGGGCCATTTGCATGTCATTATGGCTCCATTTGCATGATTTGTGCAGTGCTGGCCAGCGAAATACTCCTGGCACCCTGCACAGCATGCGGTGATGTCTGAGGAAGACATGTGGTGTTCCCAACCCCTCTCATCATTATATCCCTGGTAGTCTAGTGGCACCCCCCACCCCCTGTAGCACCGATTGGCAAGATTATATGTAAATAACTGCGTTAGTAGTCTAGCGGCACCCTCCATTCTCTCTGTAGCTCCGATTGGCAAAAATATTTATCAGGCAATGTCCTGGTAGTCTAGTGGTTCCCACCTTCCAGCCCATAACCCTGATCACACCATAATAATACAATGATCCTTCCTGGTGGTCTAGTGGTTCCCCCTCCCTTCCCATTACCCCAATCACACTATAATAAGACAGTGATCCTTCCTGGTGGTCAAGTGGTTCCCCTTCCCGGCCCATAACCCTGATCACACTATAATAATACAGCGATCCTTCCTGGTGGTCTAATGGTTCCTCAACCCTGCCCATAACACCAATCACAGTATAATAATAAAGCGATCCTTCCTGGAAGTCTAGTGGTTCCCTCCACTCTGTCCATATCCCCAACCACTGGTAAAATCGATGTACATAATTCCCTAGTGGTCCAGTGGCATCGCCCACCCCCTCACCCACACAGGACCCCCTGCCCACCCTGCTCACCCCCATCATTAGTGGGCAGCAGGAAACCCACCCACATGCCACCACAGCTGCTTGCCGAATGACAGCTTACAGTATCAGCTGTAAGCCCATTGGACCGCATTATAGACCAATGAACATGCATTGCATACTGTAATAGTAATTTGCAAATATGTGAATGAAGTCTTTCATTCACATATTTGTGAATTACTATTACAGTATGCTGCAAGCCCCATTGGTCTACAGTATGGTCAATGGGCTTACAGCTGATACTGTAAGCTCCATTTGGCAGGCAGCCATGGTAGTATGTGGGTGGGTTTGCTGCTGCCTGCTGATGATGGTGGGGAGCTGGGTGGGCAGGGGTTCCTGCATGGGTGGAGGGGGTGCACTGGACCACCAAGGAATTATGTACATTGATTTTACCAGTGGTCAGGGATACAGGAGGGGTGGGGGGGAACCACTAGACCACCAGGATGGATCGCTGTATTATTATAGTGCAATCAGGGTTATGGGCAGGGAGGGGGGAACCACTAGACTCTCAGGGCATTGCTTGATAGATATTTTTGCTGATTGGAGCTACGGGGAGGGTGGGGGTGCCACTAGACTACCAGGGCATTTATTTCAATATATTTATGCTGATCAGGGCTATGGGATGGGAGAGGGCACCACTAGATTACCAAGGCATTTATTTTACTATATTTTGGCCAATTAGGTCTACAGGAAGGGAAGGGAGACCACTAGACTGCCAGTGACATTGTGGGTGCTTGTGCACAGTGTACTGGAGGGGGCAGGTGGCCATCTATGGCTGGCAGCTGCTGTGCTGCACCTTGCAGTACAGCAGCTTGCCTGTGGGTGGCCACCAGTTGAGCTTTTTTTTGGGGGGGATCACCTTTGCACATCAGTATTTGGTGCATCTCAGGGTTGTGCAGGCATATGTGCCACACATCCCTGGCTGAATATCAAGATGTGCCACATATGCATGGACACACCCCCTGAAGATGCGCCGCATATATTATCTTTGCACCCCGGTGCATCTGGATTTGTGCTGTGCAATTTCCACTTTTGAATATTGCCCCAGGAGCATTTTTGGGGTTGCACTGATGCAACTCAGTTGCGCCAGGTGCAACCTCTTTGAATATCTAGGCTTAGGTGTCTACGCTAGAGGTTCCTTGATAGGAGCTACCATGAGCATCTTCACCTTTTGCTCCTGAGTCCACCTCAGTATGAACCTCAGTATCAGGTTCCATCATGGCTAAAGATATTCTGATTCTACTGTAACCATATACTCAGCCGTAACTAGTTGTAATGCTTGAAATTACATGATGTCACTATTTCTAAATGCTATGAATATACAGTATATTCTCATCTGCAGGATTGTTAAAGAGTCAGCAGCTGGCATTATAATGAAACAGTGCTGTACATGTGGGTGCATACTCAAGCCCCTTAGCCTGTAGGCTGTAGTGGTCAGGTAGCAAATTTCAAGAACAGAGGCAAGAGCAAAGTGATAGCCTTTACTATTCTCCATGGTTTTTCATGCAAGATACTGATTGATAGGACTAGACATTAGGGAACCTCATACTAGGCAACATTGTACTATTAATTCCCTTGTAGACATGCTGTCACTATACAGTATGTGTGATTTATGTAAGCATGATTGCTGTTGCCGGATTGTATACCTTTATGAGAAAAATGAAAGCAATGTGCTATACATGACTAGAAACTGGGTGTATGGTTATGCCATAAAAAATCATCATTTATGTTCAGTTCTATGTGGAATTAATTATTTTGGTAGTTATAATTCTGTGTGAGTTGTGGAAATTGTAATAAGCAGGACTCACCATTAAGCAAAGAATGTACCCCTCTTACTGTAAACTGGTTTTCCAGTGTATCTTTATGTGATGAAACAGATTCTATCATCTCAGGAGTCTGACCTAATAAAACGATAACGCAAAATAACAATTACATGCAAAGATAAACTCAAGCAGTAAAAAGGGTTAACATAGTCTGCTAGCTATCAATCAGGAAAGACACTTCGCAACAATGTTTAAGTATGCAATTATTTGCAGGTAATTTTTGCTACATTCATGATGCTAGTCATGGGAAAGGTCATAAAATTCATGGCATTGTCATGGGTACTAATTTTTTGTGCCCAACATATTCAACAAAGCAGTGCATGCTCTTTTTTCAAATGTGATATGATTATCAGTGCTCAACAAGCACACATATGTGAGTATGTCCCTGTATGTTGCCGTTTATTGATTTCATAGTTCACTGTTTTTAATCTAACTGAAAATACTGTGTAAGGAGGAATTTATTCATGGAGGTATTTTTAGTTTTAGTTCCAGTCTGTGATGCCACTAAAAAAATTTCAGATGAGTTGACGAATCAAGATGAGCAAATATCACAAAGACATGAAAAATGCAACACACATTAGTATGGATGCAAGTTCATTATGGGCTGATCAATGTCAAGAAACCCATAATGTGCACTGGTATGAAAATAACAATATATATAGCATTTTGATAGGAAAAGCCCGTATTCATGGGTTCTGTGACATCAGAGACAAGACCAAACAGAGGAGCTGTGTTCAACAAACAGACTCTGGAAATTACTGCAAGACATTAAAGAGGTTTATCACTTTTTTGTTTTCTTGCCATGTGCCTAACCATCTTGTTGCCAATATGCACAGTCTATCAGCACTACTGTTTTAAAGGAAAAATGGGAGACAGATACATCTTACCAGATCCTTTTTACTTTCTAGCCACTTAGACACAGTATGGAACATGCATGAAAAAGATGCAGGATTGCTAGTCAAGGGGTTATATCTGTGCCCACGCACACATGTAAAAACAGCATCACAACTGACATTTCAGTGTACTGACCAGGCCTTCTTCAGAGCTCAGAAGGAGGCTTGGTTAGTATGCTGAAATGCCAGCGGTGATACTGTGCGTGTGTGTGTGCATGCACATGTCACCCCTTGCCTCTTAATCCTGCTCTGAAGGATGAATTGCTAAGTACTAGTTCACACAAAAACTGAATATTGGAAGCAAACTTTATTTGAAGACTTGCATTAGGCAACAGAGCCAATAAAGAAAGAAAACAACTTCATGGACTATATCTAAATTGAGCATTTGTGTGTATGTTCCACACTGTCTGTAAGCAGTGAAAACATAAAAAGGATTGGGTAAGAAGTATCTATCTGCTGTAGTTTCCTTTAAAACATTAGTGCTGACAGACTGTGCATATTGCCAACCAGATAGTTAGCCATATGGCAAGAAAACAATGGACTTGTCTGCTATTTAACACCTGTAGGAGCCTTAGTAGCCATTAACTGAGCTATATTGAACAGTACCAAATATTGTTTTTACTTGTATCAGGTTTATCACTTTATTAGTACATAATAATAAAAGCCATTGTAGCACCCCATCTCACACCCCACCATTTTGTGTCACAAACTGTGTGCTTTTTCAAGGTATAATTATCCATGCAAAGTCACCCAGTTTATATAGTGCAACATATGCAAACATATTAAAATGTTATGATGTGCTGTAAGTAATCCAGAACATAACAGTGTGCAAACATTTGAGCATTATTTAAAAAGCAGTATAAACTTATTTAAACTTATTTGGCATTTGGTCGAAGTAAGTGTATATCAACTGTATCTCTAACTGTCTGAAAATGCTTAAAGTAATACTGAAATTCTTTGATTTGTCCATAACATGAAAAGACTTTACTGTAGGCAGGATTAATATTGTTAAAAGCAATTAACACGGGCTCTTATGTGGCAAAAGAGGGACAGCTTTATAGTTCTTCATGCTGCAAACCACCTGCATACCTCTGAAGAGCAGCAGCTCTGGCATGAACCCCACCACTTTTACTTAAAGCAGCAATGCAATGAAACTGGGCAAAAAAGGGGACCCTTCCTTTTTTTATACTAGTTTTTCTACCTTCACCCATGGCAGGTGAAATTCTGTTCTGTTCCTGCTCCCATCCTGCAGCCCCCATCTCCCTGAGCTTACCTGCCAAGAAAATCCCCTACAGATGGCTCCTCATGGCAGTGTGCAGAGATAAAGGGCCGTACCCCCCCCCCAGAGAAATAATCCAGATTTTGGCAGGTGATTGGTGATGGTGTGGGTGAAGGGTCAGCAGTCTGGGCTTCACAAAGCCTGCCTCATATCAAATGTTTTACTCCCCCATTTTCTGCCTACATCCACCTCCCTTGATACCTGGTGTTGCTTCTGCAGGTCTTTTATCTCTCTCTGGCTGCCTGCAGTCTTGAGGACCACCACAGGGGTTAACAGAGCAAGGGAACCAGATAACCTTCATCCCCACCTCCCCAGCCCTTGGACTGACCAGTAAGCATTTTGGTCTTGCATCCAAACTTGGATCACTGCACAGGAGATCAAAGCACTACCAGCTGAGTCACTGGCTGGTTTGACTCCAATAAAAGATTCCATGTATCTTTCAGTTTTGCTTGCTGGTAAAATGTTCTAGTTCCACCATGTCAAGCATTTAAACTAGCCAAGGGGGGAGGCTCTGAAGAGAAGCAGGGAAATACCAGCCCCCCACACACAAAACAGGGTCATTAGTGATGTAGGCTCGAAGGTAGAGACATAGATAGGGAGCAGGACAGGGGTAAATCCAGAAAAAGGCAAAGGCAATAAGGACAAAGGGGTTTGGGCCTAAAAGGGGTAAGGCCATCAGAAAACGGAGGGTGATGAGTACCAATGCCCATAGTCTGTGTCACATGCTCCCAGAACTAGTGGCCTTGATGGAAGAGGGACATCAGGATATCATGGTAGTCACAGAAACATGGTACACAGAGAACCATGACTGGGATGTCAACATACCAGGGTACACTATCTACGGGAGGGAAAGGGAGGGTAAAAGAGGAGGAGGAGGAGGAGAAATAGCCCTCTACATAAGGGAAGAAATCAAAGCAACAGAACTAAAGGGTAAAAATGGAGGGGAAGAAGCACTGTGGGTCACCTTGGAGATGGGAAATGGCACCAAAATCTGCACAGGGGTTGTTTACAGACCCCTGTCTCAAGGGGAAGCAATGGATAAGGAAATGATAGGACTCCTTAGAATGGCAGAACAAGGAGAGACATTGTTGAAGGGGGACCTGAATATGCCAGAGGTTAACTGGAGCTACTTTACTGCAGCCACATCCAAGACCAAGGTCATTCTCAATGCCCTACAGGGGGCATGCCTTAGACAGCTAGTGATGGATCCCACTTGGGAGGGAGCAATCTTAGACCTGGTACACTCAAATGGGGATGGAGAGAGGATCTCAGAGTTAGAAGTGGGTAGCCATCTGGGAACATGCAAACACCAAACAGTATGGTTCACAATAAACACAGCTGCAGAGTCAAGTCATACAAAAGCAAGTGTGTTGGACTTTATGAGGGCTGACTTTGGCAAAATGGGAGCGTGCCCCAGAAAAGCACTAGCAAACAGACAAGAAGGAGGGGTGGAAGAACAATGGAGAAAAATCAAAACTGCCATCACAGATATAACAAGCCTTCGTGTAAAGCAAATCAGCAAAACAAAATGAAGGAAAAAGCCACTATGGTTCTCAAAAGAGGTGGCAGGGAAGGTTAAGGAGAAAAGGATAGCATTCAGGAAATATAAGAAATCAAAGAAGGAGCAGGACAGAGAACTATATCAGTTAAAGCAGAAGAAGGCAGTGAAGGAAGTCAGAATAGCAAAGGCCCAAACTCAGGAAAAGATAGCCACCTCTGTTAAGAAGGGGGATAACATGTTTTATAGGTACATTAGGGAGTGAAGACAGACCACTGGGGACACTGAGGCTTAATAAAGGGAAAGGAATGTGGACAGATGATGACAGTGAAAAAGCAGGGATACTGAACAAATACTTCTATTCAGTATTCACAAACAAGGAGGAGGGGGAGATTCCTAAATCAAACAATAGAAACACTCTGGATGGGGGGGGTTATACCAGTCCATTCACAGAAGTAAGGGTTCTGAAAGAACTCTTAAAACTGAAGGTTGACAAAGCAATGGGGCCTGATGGGATTCACCCCAGAATTCTAAAAGAACTGAGGAGAAAACTAGTGACACCACTGCCTACCCTCTTTATCAAATCATGGGAGGATGGGGTGGTACCTCAGGATGGGAACAGAGCAAATGTGATTCCACTTCACAAAAGTGGGAGCAAGGAAGATGCAGGAAACTGCAGACCTGTTAGTTTGACCTCAGTGGAAGGTAAAATTATGGAATCACTTCTGAAGGAAAGAATTGTTGAGCACCTAGAGGCCAGCGGGGCACAGGACCCAAGGCAGCATGGATTTACAGCTGGAAGGTTGTGTCAGATGAATCTAATAGATTTCTTTGACTGGGTGACAAAAGTAATAGACCAGGAAGGGGCTGTGGACATGGCCTACATAGAGTTTAGCAAGGCATTTGACACAGTCCCACACAAAAGATTAATGAACAAGTTAGCCAGCCTTTGAGTGGTCCCAAGGTGGTAGCCTGGGTAAATAATTGGCTGGACAACAGGACACAGAGGGTAATAGTAAATGGAGTCCACTTGGAAGAAAGAGGGGTTACTAGTGGTGTACCACAGGGTTCAGTACTGGGACCAGTCCTCTTTAATGTCCTTATAAGTGATATTTCAGAGGGACTGGAAGGAAAAGTATGTCTCTTTGCAGACAACACAAAGATCTGCAAGAGGGTTGATACACAAGCTGGGGTGGAAAGGATGAGAAGGGAGTTGGCAAGGTTGGAGGAATGGTCAAATGTATGGTAGCTTAGAGTCAACGCAAAGAAATGCAAAGTAATGCACCTGAGAAACAAAAACCCAGGGGAGGAGTACACAATGGGGAGTGAGATACTGACAACAACAAAAATGGAAAGGGACCCGGGGGCAGTAACACAGAAACATAGACATTGATGACAGATAAGGACACTTGGCCAACCTAGTCTGCTCATTTTCCTACCTAGATAATAAGCTGCAGATCATAGCTAACCAATAGCCTATTTCTTCCTAGCCCCCACAAGAATTGCCTTATGTCTGTCCCATGCATTCTTAAATTCTCCCACAGAGTTAGACCCCACAACCTCCTCAGGAAGGCAGTTCCATGTGCCCACCACCCTCTTTGTGAAAAAATACTTCCTCACATTACCTCACAGCAGTCCCCCTTCTGTCTTGAAATTGTCTCCCCTTGTTCTTGTACATCTCTTTTTCTGAAAGATGTTACCTTCTTGGACTTTGTTGATTCAACTGAGATACTAAAACTTTCTATCATGTCCCCCCTCTCCCTCCTTTCCTCAAGGGTATACATATTAAGCTCCTTTAGTCTCTCCTCATATGGCTTCTCTTGCAGACCCTGCACCATTTTAGTTGCCCTCCTCTGGACTGCCTCCATCCTGTATATGTCCTTGCAGAGATGGTGTGTCCAGAACTGGATACAGTACTCCAGATAGGGTCTCACCAACTGTTTGAACAGAGGGATGACAACTTCCTGTTTTCTGCTGGTGATGCCTCTCCCTATACATCGCAGTATACCTCCAGCCCTCCCTATTGCCCTCTCACATTGCTTGCCAACCTTAGAGTCATCTGATATGATTACCCCTGGCCCCTTTCCATTTTGTTGTTGTTACTACCCCCCCATTGTGTACTCTTCCTCTGGGTTTTTGTTTCCCATGTGCATTATTTTGCACTTCTTTGCATTGAATCCAGGCTGCCATACTTCTGACCATTCCTCCAACCTTGCAAAGTCCCTTCTCATCATTTCCATACCTCC
Source organism: Neoceratodus forsteri (assembly GCA_016271365.2). Lineage (NCBI taxonomy): Eukaryota > Metazoa > Chordata > Ceratodontiformes > Ceratodontidae > Neoceratodus > Neoceratodus forsteri. The sequence goes on from CM057454.1 coordinate 803,094,114, forward strand.
TTGTGTATCAACCCTGTTGCAGATCTTTGTGTCATCTGCAAAGAGGCATACTTTTCCTTCCAGTCCCTCTGCAATGTCACTTATAAAGACATTAAAAAGGACTGGACTCAGTATTGAACCCTGTGGTACCCCACTAGTACCCCCCCTTTCTTCAGAGTGGACTCTGTTTACTATTACCTTCTGTGTCCTGTTGTCCAGCCAATGCTTGTCCCAGGCTACCACCTTGGGACCCACTCCCAGGCTGGCTAATTTGACTATTAATCTTTTGTGTGGGACTGTGTCAAATGCCTTGTTAAAGTCTAGGTAGGCCATGTCCACAGCCCCTCCCTGGGCTACTGCTTTGGTCACCCAGTCAAAGAAATCAATTAGATTTGTCTGACATGACCTTCCTGCTGTGAACCCATGCTGCCTTGGGTCCTATACCCCACTGGCCTCTAGGTACTCAACATTTCTTTCCTTCAGAAATTATTCCATCATTTTCCCTACCACAGCAGTCAAATTGACAGGCCTGTAGTTTCCTGCCTCTGTCTTGCTCCCACTTTTATGAAGGGGAATCACATCCATCCTCCTCCAGTCCAGGGGGGTAGTCATATCAGATGACCTAAAGGTGGGCAAGAAATATGAGAAGGCAGTAAGGAGGGCTGGGGGATACTGGGATGCATAGGGAAAGTCATCACCAGTAGAAAACAGGAAGTTGTTATCCCTCTGTACAGGCAGTTCATGAGACCCCATCTGGAGTATTGCATGCAGTTCTGGAGACCCCATCTCCACAAGGACATAGACAGGATGGAAGCTGTCCAGATGAGGGCAACTAAAATGGTGCAGAGTCTGCACCAGAAGTCATATGAAGAGAGTAAAGTTGCTTAATATGTATACCCTCGAGGACAGTTAGGAGGGGGGGACATGATAGAAACATTCAAGTACCTCAAGGGAATCAAAGTCCAAGAAGGTTGCATCTTTCAGAAAAAGAGATGTGCATGAACAAGGGGACACAATTTGAAGATAGATGGGGAACAGCTCAGAGGTAATGTGAGGAAGTTTTTTTTTCAATGAGATGGTTGTGGATGCTTGGAATGGCCTTCCTGAGGAGATCATGGAGTCAAAAACAGTGGGGAAATTCAAGAATGCATGGGACAGACATAAGGCAATTCTAGTGGGGGGGTAGGAGGAAGTACTGTAGTATGTTGGTTAACTAGGATCTGCAGCTTATCCATTAGGTAGGGAAATGGGCAGACTAGGTGATCCAAGTGGTCCTTATCTGCTGTCAGATTCTATGTTTCTATGTTTCACTGAAATCTGAATATTTTTATAAAGTTATTAATTTACTTTTTTTCTTAAGAAAAATGATGGTCACTACAATTTGATTAGAAATAGCATTGCAGACCTGGTAACAGATAGGATTAAGAAAATAAATAAACAAAAAAAATAATGGCGTGCATCATAGGAGAACCTGGAACAGTAGATTTGCTAGGTATGCTAATATGATTTATTAATTGTACCTGAAACTAGCTTTTTTGGGAGAAAAGTATATTTCATTGTTCTGCTGCTTTAACTGTCTTCAAGTCGTAAGCTGAGCCAGTACTAATGTATCAGAGTACCCATCTGTGCATTCTTTACCTCCCATGCTAATCATTTCTAACATTATTGATCCTACCTGAAGGCTTTTCACGGTATGGGCAAGTTAATTAATTTAAATATTACTTTAAGCATTTCCCATACATGGGAACTAGATGCAATTGATGGACACTCACCACAGCCAAATGGTACATAACTACTATGCACTACAACTGGTTATTCTTGTATCCAATAATTAAAAGTGAGAGCCATCACAAGTGAAATAATAAATTGTTGTTAACATACTATGTTAACTGCCACACTAACCAGGCATTAACAGCATGGCATATGTACATTGGAAGGTAACTAACTTTTACAGATGCAGCAGCATAGGTGATACAGGATTGTAAAGTCTTTTTCAGGCATTTAGTTAGTGCATATATAATTAATGTGCAAAAGACACACAGTTTAGGTATGCATCTTATAATTCATAGTGGGTTGTACAATTCATAGTGAGCCAGAAGGAAAATAAACAGTATTTTAACATAAAATGGCAACTGCTACAGCAACCTGGCATGAAATTGCATATTTTATTGAAACTGGAAATGCAAACAACCTATTGCAGAGATAGTAGTAGAGGATGTATAAATTGATGTGTGTGTAAAATAACAGTACATAATAGTTTTACAACCATTCATTAATTTCTGCAGAAATTCAAAAGGTTATTTACAGCATACAGGTACCATTATGTTGTCTGGTATAGGGCGTCAACTTCTAATAGAATTATTAAAAGTATACATTACATGATGTTGAGCAGAAGCATAGCAAAATGTTGTTTCTCACTTTATTTTGGAGACCAGTACATGATCCTGTGAGCTTTCAAAGGGGGCAGGAGGCAGATGTTCTTGTAATCATGGGCTAATGGTGTTGTAGCATGGTGCACCTTTAAATGCAGCACACAAACTCAGTGGTGCTGGTGGTCATTATTAGATCAAAATACACTGAATGATTAAATATTGATTTACTGTAGTTAGACAGTAGCAACTAAAGAATGGCAAGACTTTAAAATATATTAAAAATATGACGAAGAGTTTGGGTGTATCACCATAATATTGCTTTTGTATGAGCTTTAAATGCAGTCAATTATTATTATTATGAAATATTTATATTAAAGCTTGTACTATTTTTCAGTTTCCCCTTGAATAAACCTTTTAAGGTGAAAGTTGTTGAGGATTGTATAATAAATCACTGATACTTGTAAAACTGTGGTTGTGGTTGTTTTGGTTTTTTTTGGACCAGAGTGCCCCCACCCATTCAATTGCACAAAGATCTTCACCAAGATAGGCTCTACTGAATAATATAAAGAACACTGTGATTACCCAAAGGGAAACCATTTTTTTTCTTTTTCATTTTACAACTTTTTTATTTTTCTATGGTCAGGTACTCAGTATCTTTCACCATTGTTAGGATTCACAGTATTCTGCTGACAAATTATGTGTTGCTATGATTCTGTTGTAAGTTCTGCACAATTCTACTTTGAACTGGGTAAAGGTAGAAATAGAGTTTCAGATTTTTGAAATATGAAGGCAAGTTGCAACTTACTTAATGTGGACCTGTTGTATAGCATGTGATAGAATAGCTCTCATAATGCTTGTTCAGGTGCCTTGACTGTCTCGCAGGTACAATGTACTTGAAGAATTGTTCCACGAGTCTGAATATATGCAGCTTTGCATTCATCATCATCAGAGCAAATTAAGTCCTTCTTATTAATACTCAGTAGACAGGCTTCATCAGTATGGCAAATTCTTGTCACATGTCCCCAGCACTTTGATTGAAATGCTTCATATCTCTGTCTACATATTAAGGAATTAGCAATGTAATATTAAAATCTAACAGTTACCAAAGGCACCTAGATTCTCATCATAAACAATAAATGGAGAGCATCACCTGCTGGAGGAAAGTTACCTCTACATCATGACAAGGCCAATGCAACATGCAAACAAGTGGTTCAAAACGTCAGAAGCATTCTGAGTTATAAAATCTAGAAACACTTAAAAGATCTCATAATTTGTGATGTGTCAACCCCATATTTTTCACTGGTGTCTTTCAAAGTGTCTTCTGCATAACAAGATATCAAGGTACTGTAGCTGAGTTAGACAAAAGATCATGTAATGCATCTAGTCCGTCTCTCTGTGACCTCATTTCTTTTGTACCTACAAAATGATCTGCTATAGTGGTAATGTACTTAACATTTGTGCACACTACTAATTTTTATGTCTGCTTGTGCAAAGTGAAACTATTGCTATGATAGTGGATTTGAGAAGTGTGTTACTGTCAGTCCAGTGTAGAGCAGTCTGCAGTGGGATCAACAGTGTCGGGCCAATGATTAGCCAGGCTGATTCTGACACTCTTTCCTGCTTGATGGGTAGATATATTGTGGTGTTCAGAGAAAAGAGCCACCTGTATCACAGACTTAATCTTTCCTTTGATCTGCATGAGGCTGCCCAGCAATCAGTTGACTGGCATCATGATCATTCTGCATCTCATTCCCCATCCCCATCTGTAGCAATCACTGGCCCCACTGTGCTGTGTACTCCAAAGTGCCTACAGTAGTCCCCATTTCACAAACCCACTCACTGAAACAGGAGATCAGAGTGCTGTAGGTTCAGTTCCCACGTCTGGCACTTGGGTTAATATCCCAGTACTGACACTTTAATGCAGCATGAGAGGGGTGCTGCACTTCTGAGGTGCCGTCTTTCAGATGAGATATTAAACCAAGGTCCCATCTGCCTGGATTGGTGGTAGATCAGGTGGATGTTAACGATCTCATGGCACTTATCGAAAGCAGTAGGGGAATTTTGTTTTATTCATATCACAAAAGAACTAACAGACAAATCAATATTACTTCATACAAAATTAGAAGAAAAAAACAGAAATTCAAACAGAGTATTACTTCATACATCAAAAACAGGAATATTCAAACATAAAAGGGAAAATCATAAATGCCAAAATAGAGTAAGTCATACAGACACCCCAGTCATTAAAGTAAATGTACTTAAAAAACTAAAATACCACCCTCCCCCCACCTAACCAAAAGAATAGGGGAATGTGTTTTTTCCCCACAAAAAGAAAACTGAAATAAATTAGTATTATGTCATGTAAAAACATAAAACATCAACAGAGTATTACTTCATACTGCAAAACACTAAAATATACAAACATAAAAGGGAAAAATTATAAATGCAAAGGTCTAATAAGTGTGTTTGTGGAAAAATATTTCAAGCAAGATGCAAAACCACACAAAATAAAAATAAAAATAATGGCCCTACAGTCTCTAACATAATGCCTCAGAACTGAAAACCTGAGAAAAAAATTCCCCCTGTGAAACAAAGAGCAAAGGGAAAAAAAAATAATTCATGCCTATGTACAACTATATGCAGCCTAAATCATTAAATGTATTCAAAATGCCTCCAAAGCTGCCCACAAAGCCTCTCATCATAAATCTTTGATTCAGATACCTTAAAGAGACTTAAATCAGTACAAATAATATTAAATGATTCCAATCCAGTTAAAGATTGTTGTTGTAACACTAGGCGACAATGGCAAACCCATATCCAATACAAAAAATGAACTTACACTATAGGGAGAATACTATGGTTAAATTCTACTGGTAACTGAGGTATAATTCCATAAAACAAAAGATCCGGTTTTGGAAGAACTGGAAGGCCCCATGTTCATTTTGTCTTAACAATATCCCAAAATGGTTTAATAAATGGACAAGAAAAATATAAATGGTTCATAGTTTCAGTTTTCATCAAACAATGGTCTCTTGGACAGTATCTTTCCTCCAAAGGTTTGGTTTTGGTTACCCTTCACATTAACCTTTCCATGAATGCCCAACCATGCAATATCCCACATTTTTCCCAGGAACCCTAGGATCCATAATATAAGCAGAAATACAATCCTGGTGAGCTTTAGAAAACCCTGAAAATGGATGCTCTGAAAAACACTCTGTAATAACATCTTGATATAACAATTTTCTGGAAAAGTGTAACACAATTTGATAACCAACCTTCCACCTTTGTATATTATCAAAAACCCCTATCCACAAAATCGGTAGTCGAGGGTGTTGTTTATTTTTGTGAAGGAAAATGTCCTTTTCCCACTCTGTTAATACCCCAGTCAGGGTCTGAGAACCCCATACCCCCCCACCAAAGATGGGCAGTACCTTTCATCGTACGGACCAAGTTATTATACAAAAAGATGGTAAAGAAAAAATTAAAATGGGGTTCATCATACCTAATCCCCCTTCCTTCACTGTTTTGTACAATATTTTGCTCTTAATGGGGATCAACTGACTTCCCCCAAAACAAGAAAAAAATATCCCATAAGTTTTGTTTCTAACTTTTTGGGAACCAGATAAACTGTACAATGTAATAAAAAACTGGTATCAAAAAATACTTAAATAAATATGTTTCTTTTTGGAAGCCTTCCAAATATTCCATCTTTTCACCTTTTCTAACCCATCAGAGCCGTATCCCAATTATAACCCCCAGGTCCTGCCCTCAAAAATAAACCCCCAATATTTTACAAGTGGCTTTAGCCACTGATATACCTGCTACTAACATGGATGGAAAAGAAAAGCCTTGAAAGTTTAAACACTGGATCTTCCTAGTATTAAGATGTGCACCCATAATCATACCCAGTACAGTAATAAGATTACAAGCTACAGAAATAGAGTTGTCATCTTTTGCAAGTAAACATAAATCGTCAGCGTATGCCAAAACTTTAAGATCATGAGCCACCCCCTCAGGCCCTGTAGCCAAGGGGATGCATGGAGGATTTGAACCCAGCCTGCCAGTATTAAAAGGCCGTACATAGGCCAAACTATAACAGAGTTGCTACCATGCAATAAACAACTCCGGTATCCCATAGGCTCCCAAACACTGCCAGAGAAAAGAATGGGACACACCATCAAAGGCCGTTGCTTGATCAAGGCTCACCACAAAGCCTTCTTCTCACTGTCCCACTCTCCTCTCTCCCTCCCATGCTGTAAGTTCTCTCAATAAGAGAAGAGCCTCAGTAATCCATCTTCCTGGAACAGAACAAAATTGAGCTGAGCTCAATATCTCACTCATCACAGAAGCAAGTCTGTTCTCCAATAACTTTGCCAAAATGTTAAAATCCATATTTAACAATGTGATAGGCCGCCAATTCTGTAAATCAGATCTGGTGCCTGATTTAAAGAGAAAAATCAACAATCCTTCATACATTTGTAATGGTAAATAATGTTCCAACAGAAATGAATTAAACACTGCTACAAGCTCTGATGGCATTAGTTCCCACAAAACCTTATACAATTCTCCTGGTAAGCCATCCGACCCAGGAGATACATCATTATGTAGGCCTTGAATGATCTTTTGAACTTCTAGATGTGAAAATGGAGCTACCATAGCCACCTCCTGAACCAAACTAATAGTAGGGATATGAACAGCCTGTAATAACTGTGGTGTGAAGTCTGAATCCAGAACAAGACAAGCAAATGTTTTTTTCAACATGCGTTTCTAATATGGTCATAATACCCTCATTATCTGTTACTACTACCCCTTGAGGGGAAACTAAATGCCCTATCCCTTTCTTTTCCTGATGCTGCTGACAATCAAAAAAAGGGTTGGTAAAGTCCACCCTCCCCTGTGTGCCAAAGGACTGTTCCTTTTGTAATGAACATAATCTCTCATATTTATAAAGGGACATGTCAGCTTTCACTTTTTTTATTTCTGCACAATAATCAAACCCCTCTATATACTGTTTAGAAAGAAGGGACCGAAGTTGGTTCCTACATTCCACATACACCCCATGCTTGGTAGAGGCTTTAACCCTTGCACACTGTTCAAAAACACTCCTTAAACAAGATTGCAAATCCTCCCAACAGCTCAATTCTCCCTCTAATAAAAATATAGTGGTAGTTTTATCATGCATGAATGATAGAAACCAGCTATTCTCTAATAACCAGATCAATCAATAAAGCAGTATTCAACCTCCAAAATCCAGGACCAGCTTCTCATGGTGGTGGCCATATATAATGTACACCCACTAAGGTGTGGTCTGAAGTTTCTACAGAGATGTTCAAAACCTTATGGACCAGTAAAATATTTTTTAGCAAAATAAAATCAATTCGGGAAGAAAGAATACCTTTATGAAAGGTTGGCAGAGGCTTGTGGGATCCAACTACATGAGCATCTTTTAAGCCTGCCTGGGTCATAACTGTCTTAAGGAAAGCTTTATCAGAATACTGTTTACCTTCAGTATGTCATAATTGAAAATTAATGTTAAAATCCTCTCCCCAAAAATCTGTCTACCAGTGTGTAAATATGGTTGAACTTTAGCCAATAACTCTGTATGTAGGATCTTTGTCTAAGGGCCATAGATATTCAGTAAATGACATCATCATATCATAGTTGACACAAAGCATACATAGAATTTCATCCTTGTCTGCTTGTATAAAATTGTATTATCAACAAATGAACTAATTAATAAACTAAGGACTTGGTTCTACTATAATCATCCAATCTTATTTTTAAAATATCTAAAGCTGGACTACTAATTATATCATGGGGAGAGAATTCCACCTTGAAACGACCCTCTGACTAAACCACTGTTTTCTTATTTGTGATTTCCACTTTTGTTGTTTAATTTGTCTACAATGAGTTCTTGTGTTGTAATTTCTGACAAATAATTCAAGTCCTAAATCTTCTCTGAGGATATTATCTTGAAATGATCTGTAGACTAAAATCATATCACCCCTCCATCTTCTATAAGCCAACGAATACAGATCCAAATTGTCCAACCTCTCCTCATATGTCATATTTTTAAGTCCCATGATTGATCGGGTAGACATGGGGTGGAATTAACAATAACACCCAATAAAACTGCCCTACCAGGGTCAATATCCACTAACATCCTGTGTAAAGAAACAGATCCCCACCCCACAACATAAATCAGGCCCAATCGACCAATATGAGGACCCCCAGCATCACCCTTTGGTAGCCTGCTGCACATCACTGATGGAATGCAATCTGGTATCCTGCAAAAAATATACATCAAACCCTAAATGTTGTAAAACTGAAAAAGTAGATGTATGTTTGAATGTAGATTTTATACTATTAACATTGAGGCTTGTCAGCCTCACATGGGTAGGCTCAGGGAGGGTGTTTCATGAGCTTAGTACTTGACCTCATGACCCATTTTGACTGGGGTGCAAGAGACTGCAACCTCAAAGTACTAGCCTCCTGAAATCCTGAAGAGGGTAAGAAGAATCCTCATCAGTACCCATGGGTTGATCATAGTCCACTCTGTCTCCCCAAGATGAAAAACCACAAAGTGATTGGAAAGGGGCAAGGGAGAGAGAGAGGAAGACCAGCCATGTATTTATCCAATATCCTGGAGTCCTCTATACCCCCAGAGTCCAAAATATCATCTCTCAAAGTGTGTACTGCTGACCCAGTTGCTACTTCCATCTGGTCCTCAAAGGGAGTTTCTAGTAATGGAACAAAAGGGAAAACAGTATGTAGGGCTAGAATAGGATCCTGTAAAGAAACAGAATCTGTAACAGCTGTTACCATGCTGGGCTGAACCTCTGATGGAGAGGCAGAAACCTCTTCAGAGACAGGTGTAGCTGAAGGTATCTGACCTGAGGGTGTACCAGGTCTGTGATGATGGGAACCACCTCTGTCCCCTCTGCCCCACCCCTGTCTCTACCTCTACCTCTCCATGGAGGTGGAGGCTCAAAGTCATCCTCCTTTCTGGATGGTTGCCTATAGAAACGTCATGCATGAGATAAAAGATAATCCTGATCAGAGGCATCTTCTGAATTATGCACCACCAGGGACAATCCTTGAAATCATGCTCATTGTCCCCACACAAATTATAAAGTGGGGGGCCGAGCAGTGTGCTGCCATATGCCTGAGAACCCCAAAATGAAAACATTTGACCCTGGTCACAGTCAGTGTTCAAATGGGACAAGGAACCACAATGGTAACAGCTTTTAGGTTGCCCTGTGTAAAACAGGATACCTCTGTCTCAACCCCCCCAAAAAAGAACTAGGGAGATGCATAGTACCCTGTTCATCTTGCTTCAACTGGACTCTAAAGGTGCATCCCCCATTCCAAAATCCATTGTCATCCATAATGGGTTTAGGATGCCCGAATAAAGAACATTATTTCTCCATCCAGAAGATAATGTCATTAATATCCACACCCTCATTACGAAATAATAAGGTCATACTCTTAATGGTAGGTTAGGTCATTGGAATAGCTATAAAATCATGCCATTCTTCTGAATCTTTCACCTCAAAATAGAGGTGCCAGAATTTATCCAAAAGAGTTGTTGCAAAAAAACATAACATCATAACAGTAATCTCCCAGGATATGGATGAAAGCATAAACCTCCACTGGAGTAATTCCCTCCAGGGAGTATTTTATTAAATGTTTACCCACCAACAGTCTATCTGGTGTTACTGGAACCAGACCCCCCATTTCTAAGGCGTACCACAAAACTGCGTTTTGTAGCTTCAGCAGGTTTATGAAATAACCGTGTGTAAGATTTGGGGTGTTGTTGCTCAACAGAAGGGGACTCCCCTTCCCTATCAGCAGGGTTCACCATGCCTCCCCCAGACATTGTATCTGAAAGAGACAAATCATTTCATAAGCTCTGACCTTCAGGAAGCACAGCACATTCCCCCAGCAAAAGTTACAAATGATGGGTCTCAGCCGGAATCCCGCCAGGCAACAGTGCATCTTCTGCCATAGCATCTGGCACATCCTCTAGTGGAGGATCCTCCATTTCATCCAACCCAGCCACAGAGTCAACAACAAGGGACTCAGTGCTCACAGAGGTAATGACCAGGTCAACAATGTCTCCCTCAATTTTGTTGTCAAGCAAGTCAGGCTGCACAGGTTTTGGAGAGCCAGGTAATGGGATAGAGGAATCCAGATCCCACCAATTGTTTAAATATAGCCAACCCACTTGCTGTAAATCTGGGGGGGGGGGACCAAGTGCCAAATCAGTCTCTGAAGGAAATATAGAACTCTCAGTCCCATGATCTGCAGCAAGAGGTTCTTGCAGCAGTTCAGGACTGAGTCTTACCGGCAGCCTTTTACTGTTATCCAACATTAGGCTTGCAATAGAGTGCTTCCTCTTCTTCTTCTTGTCCTCCAGTTTAGATTTCTGAGACTGAAATTCTCTCTCTGCTTCAGAGATAAGAACAACCAGCTGTTGTTTTTTCTTCTCAAGTTCTGCCTGTAACCTCTGTTCTTCATCTTGTACATCCACAGCAGTCATGGAAATTTGGGGGTCAGTATCAGCTAAACCATCAGTATTGCTTAAAAAAGAATTAACTTCTTCAGAACCCAGATCTGCTGACACCTCCATCTGTAACTCAGGAACTCCTGCAACAGCACCTCCCCCCCTCCATGATCCAAATCCAATGGAGGTCCTCCTCCTGCAGAGCTATGGCACCCTCTGCAGCAAGGAGAGTAGGGGAATTTTTTATTAGAGCATAAAATAGGATACAAATCAAACAGCGTTTCATCACACAAAACCAGAAGAGCAAAAATAAGTATTACATCATACATAGAAGCAAGTGTACTCAAAAAAAAAAATGTCCCCACCTAAAGGACAACCTAAATGAGTATTACAACAGATTTCAACCAGAAAAATAAAAACACATAGATTGTATATAACCCCAACATTAAAAAGGAAGTACCCACTCCCCCTTCTATGAAAAGAGTAGGGGATGTTTTTATTAAACAAATAAATAATAATATGATATGACATTCTTATAAGTCTATATTTCACACCAATATTTACAACAGAAATTAAACCCAAAAAATCCATCAAACTATGGGTAAATTTTTCCAAATTTTATACAATAAATATCCCCCTCAATAATTATACATACATCATTTTTCTGAATACCTGTATCAAAGAGCATTCTATCCTTTCTCTCTCTTTATCATAGTGTCACCTTATTTCATAACATTCTACTAGCTCATGTAACTGGAGCATCATTGTCAGTGATCCATGGTAGACCAACCCATAATTCTAGTAATTCCTTTCTAGCTATACTCTTCCTTTCTTGTTCATAAATTTGCCTCATATTCTGCACTACCCTGTTTAACAGATCTGTCAAGTCACCTTCTCTGTGCTGTACAGTGAACTGACATCTCATTGACCACATATTCCATTTAAAAATTACCATTAGTATTTGTAAAGTACTCACATGCCACTTCCTCCACCTATTATCAAAGACTCCATACATCAAATTTTCATATATGATGGTCTGAAAGAGTCCCCCCCTTTCATTTGCTACCATGTCCCAAAATTTAGAAATGAAAGGACATTGAAACAGTAGTTGCTCTATTGTTTCCTCTAACTGAACACATGTGAGTCTGGCACATATTCTTTCTTGCTGTGGTTTGTGCTTTTGATTCACTTTTACATTAATTTTCCCATGGCAGGCTAGCCAATGGAAATCCCACATATCTTCAGGTACTCTCTTATTAGTCAGGAATTTAACTAACATATCTTTATGTATGCTAGGACACTTCTCAAACACATTCCATACATGTTGCTTGACGTAAATAAAAATAGAGTTGCTTTCTCATTATTTGTGAAACTTGTGTCTGGGTAAGATTCCAGTGCTTGAATTTCAAAAATGTTCCCCTAATATGTTCTGCATTGTTCTTTTAAGCACTTTCAACGAGTTCATCTCCCATTGTGTCATCCATACAGCACAACTGGAATATAACAGGGAGTTCCATATATCCCCAACCTCCCCTAATAAGGGTTTTATATTATTTTGTATAAAGAAACTATAAAAAAATATCAGGTTCATCATATTTAATCCACCACTTTTCAGAAGAAGATATAAAGTATTCAGTATCAACAGATTTAATCTACTGCCCCAACAAGGTTGAAAAAAAAATACTTAAAATTGTAGTTTCCAAGGATTTAGGCAGTGGAAATATATAGCTAGTATACAATAGAATTGGGGTTAGACATGTTTTATATTCCAGTACTGACACTGTAGTGCAGCATGAGAGGGCTGCACTTCTGAGGTGCTGTCTTTCAGATGAGACGTTAAACCGAGGTCCCATCTGCCTGGATTGGTGGTAGTTCAGGTGGATGTTAAAGATCCCATGGCACTTATCGAAAAGAGCAGGGGAAAATTTTATTGTAAAGAAACTGTTCAAAGAGACAAAATGCAAAACTGTACATCATACAATTAGATTATACAATGATGGAAATCAGGCTTTAAGAAACAGTGATAACAGTGAATTTATCCAATTTTATCCTTCATAAAAGGGACATTCAACCAACGAATTGTCCATACAGTGTGAGACATATGTTGTTGTTCATACTGATACTGATTATACAGTTCATGTTCAATCATATTAACAGCAGACAGTGGATCGCAGTACACCTGTTGCAATATATATTTACATCGAGTCTGCCACAAAATAAATTTAATAAAAGAAAAAATTTAATGAATCACATTTTTATCTATCCCCAGGTTTTGCAAACTAAAACCTCCAACAACCTTATTATAAGTTACAGATCTTCAATATTAATTTCCCCATAAAAGTGCTAAAGTTGACCATACTTCACTCACATAAGGGCACTGTAAAAGAAAGCAATGCATGGTCTCTTCTTGAGCAGCACAATATGATCTGGGACACATACGCTCTTCATACTTTTATGTTTGGCATTCTCTTTAATAAACAGTTTGCCATGAGAGCAGAGCCATGGTATATCCCAAATTCTTGGAGGAATATGCTTATCCACTAAGGAATCGATCACATTCTCCTAATATAAAGGGTCAACATCTTTAAAGGTCACTAATTGTAGCCCAACCTGTCTAGTGATCAGCTTATTAAGAGATTTGCTGGTCGAAAGCTTCACAATTTGAACCGTCATCCCCCATTTTTTCAATTGAACTATAACAAGTCTAAAAAACACACTTTTTATCTTAAACTGTGCCGGTACCACCCCTTGACTTTCCCATATGAGATAAAATGGCCTAATCCAGTGGCTTGCATAAACAGACCAAAGAGCCAGACTAGGTCTATCTGGGTTTAATAAATTTGCCTGAAAAAATACTATAAAAAATACCACAGGATTAATCAGATTCAAACCACCATATTTTACAGGTAAGTATAGTATTTCTCTTTTTATTGGATTTAAATGATTCCCCCAGATTAACTGGAAAACCAGACCAAGCAGTGTCACTTCCTAAGCTCGTGGCAAAGGATAAATTGCAGTAATAAACAAAAAAATAGGAAGAAGAAAAGTTTTAACCACTGACACCTTTTTTTTTGTTTGTTGCTAGTTCTTCCAAATTGCAACTTCAGATTGTGCTATAATCAGTTTTTTATACCAATTGAGTTCTCCATTGTCTCCCCTCCCAAACTAGACTCCCAAAAATTTAAATGGGTCAATGGAAAGTTTTATATCTTGCCAGGTTTCCATATGGCCTGCAGTACCATTAAGAGCATAAATAATGCTCTTCTCTTTATTTATTTTAGCTCCTGTTGGCCTTGAATTACTATTTATCACCTTCAAGGCTCGAAATGCTGATGCTTGATCTGCTACCAATATACAGACATCATCTGCGTAAGCTAACACCCGTTTCTCTATATCTCCCTCAATAGGCTTAATTTCTTTGATACCTGTATTTTGTTGAATAAGTCTCAGTAATGGATCCAGACAAAATATATAAAGTAATGGGCTGAGGGGACAGCCTTGTCTAACTCCACATGTTGTATCCATTTTCCCATTTACTAGTGGGATAGCCTGAGCATTTGCTTATAATAAACCTATCCATTTTACAAAAACCTGAGGGATCCCATAATATAACAAAGTTCTAAAAATAAACTGAGGGGGTAGTCTGTTGAAAGCTTTCTCCTGGTCCAATGACATAATGAATCCTTTCAGCTTACCCTCTTTACCCTGTTCCACTAGTTCCCAAATAAGTAATAGATGATCATGTATGTGATGATTAGGTACCGAACAAGTTAGGGATAGTGAAATAAGGGCCAAAGCTGTATTCACTAACCTATTATGGAGAATTTTCAACAAAATTTTATAATCCGTATTTAGTAGGCTAAGTGACCTCCAATTACTCAAATCAGAGCTCTCCCCTTTTTTAAAAACTAAAATTTGCACAGCAAGACAAAAATGAAAATCCACACCTAAATTACTTAATACCCAATTATAAACTACCAGCAAGACTTCTGTCAATAAAACTGCAAATGTCTTATAAAATTCAGATGGTAAACCATCAATACCTGGAGCAACATGATCTTTTAGATGTTTAATTACTAATTCTATCTCCATTGTAGCAATAGGCTTACTAAGATCTCCTATAAATTCTTGTGATATATGAGGAACAGAGATAGAGGAAAGCAGGTCCTCCATTTCCTTATCTGCAATCAAAGGAGCAGTATACATATTAGCTAAATATTTTGTAACTTCTCTTAAAATCCCTGGGCCATCTGAGACTATATTTCCCTCACAATGCTTAACATTAGACATAAATCTATCTAACGAACATTTTGCACAGCTTTGGAATGCATCTCCAAATCCTGTTTTACCAGATGAACAAATTCTATGTTCATTTAACATTGCTTTAGCTCTAGTGTATTGTAATGACACCATAGCAGACTTTAAATTTGAAATCTGTGAAGTCAAACCTATGTGCTGTGTATTAACAATAGTATATGCTTTAGATAATTGTTGATGAAGTTTAAGGTATGTTTGGTACTCTGAATTATGACAGAGTGTAGAAAAGGTCAAAAGTAAGGATCTAGTGTTCTGTTTAGTCTCTTCCCACCATAAGCTAATATTATCGTGTAGGACAGCCACAGACATTCTTGCTTTTAAAAGGTCTGAGACTAAATAAAACACTGTCTCTTCCTTCAATAAACTGTGTTCAGCTTCCAATAATGTCTACCATACTGTGGGGGCCAATTATGCCACCTAAAACCACATTAAGAATAGCATGATCAGAGGTTTCTAATGGAATAATAGTAGCATTATGAACGTTAATATTATTCTGAGTAAACAAAAAATCTATCCTAGAGGATAAAGTACTTCTATAATAAGTATGCCCACCTTGTGGATGTAGAGATCTATAAGAATCTTGCAAATTACTCTGCTCAATTACACTCTTTAAACAATTGGATCACAATAAAGTTTATTTGTGAATGCTGCCCTGCCATTCCTATCCACTACACAATTAAAATCCCCCACTCAAATAATGTGCTTAGTAGTAAGTAAATATGGTTTGATTTTATTAAAGAGATCAACCGTCTCTTTTTTGTTAGGAGGAGCATAAATGTTGATCAGTCTCCAACTCTCCCCTTTATGTGTGAAATCTAATAGTAACGCTCTTCCTAGTGGGATATCAAGTAATCGTGTAATTGTAAACCCATCCCCTCTAAAGATAACTCCAAGACCATTACATACCGCTGTATCAAATTAAAAAAAAGACGTATCCCAATACCAAAGCCTTTGTGCTGCTCTAACCAAGAAGTCTGTGTTTAACCTGGTGTCTTGTAACAGACAGATATCGCAGTTAAGATTTTCGAGTGCTGTCATAGTTGTAACCCTCCGTTTAGCATTCTTAATACTATTTACATTCACCGAAGCAATGCTAAGCAGTGAATGAGATGCCAAGGAAGAAGACAGAAAAAAATTTAAGGTGTTTTTTTTAACCTCGTACGCCATCAAATTCTAGTACCTAATTTATTTTTCGTAGTTGTATCAGGTCCCTGTACTTGTGTGTCCCCTTCAGATTCAGAAGAATGGGGGGCCAATGAAGAAGCTTCTAACTCTCCCCCTTGTTCTGAATCCATTGTAGCTTTTGTCAGTATTTCAAAACTGTTTTTCAACAGTATTTCATCCTCTCCAGGTATAGTAGTTTTAGCTACCTTGGACCAAGGCCTAGTTTGTTTGATGCCCTGTTTTTTTTTCTGTACTCTTAACCTCTAAAGGGGGAGGCATGTCACCTATAGTGATTGGGTCTACCAAGGCAGTCTCACATGGTACTGGTACTAATTCACTGACTGGAGGAGCCATTAAGTTTTCCATCATGGGTTGCTCTGTCATAACTTCTACCACAATATCCTCAGATGTTGGGGGAGGAGGGGTAGTGGGCCTAGTAGTCCTTGATTGGGTTTTTTCTGCAGAGGCACCTTGTTTAGCCATGTTCTTCTTCTGGGCTTCTCTGATTATAATGTCTTGACTAACATGGTCTGAGCGGTTGTAGGTAGCCAAGGGACAGGATCTATAAGTGTGCCCTAAATCCATACACAAGTTGCATCTCATCTCTTCTTTACAATCTGCAATCTACAATCTGTCCTCTCTCATTTCCCAAAAACAAGCTATTTGGGAGATGCAAGGCCCAAACTGTTATTTCATAAATGGACCTTGTATTTCCAGCCCCAATTCCACAAATGCTCTTCATCAAAAATAGGCTGTGGGGACTCAAGAACAACGCATTTTTTTTCTATGCAATAAGTAATATCATGAACAGATACAGACTCGTTCCTGAAAAGAACTGTCACAATCTTATTTGAAGGTTTAGTTAAAGGGAGAACATGAAATGGAATCCAAACCTCTGAATACTTCAAAACATCATATTTGGACCAAAAACAGTCTAAACCCTGTGGAGTATTAAAACTAACATCAAATACTTTAGAGCCAGACACATGAATCAGGGCATGAACCTCATTAGAAAAAAACCTAATGATTCTTTTTAAGAGTGTTCTACTAACATATAGATGATCAGGGTCCATATCCAAACCTCCCACATACTTCACATGTACTGCACTGCGTCTCTAAAGGGGGAGGGCCAGAAAAAGTGTCCTTTTGCCAAAATTGTTCCTATGCAGATTTTGATTGCTCAAAGAAGTTATTCTGAGGTCGAGAGGAATCCTGATATGATTCTGGCTCATTTCCTCTCCCAGCTTGTGGCAACTCCAATTCATCTGAGTCGGATGAATTTGAAATAGAAACAGATGGCAAAAGTGTCATACTGTGCTCAAAAGGAACAGTTGAACCACCCAAAGGATTTATAGGAGGATCTGGTTTCGCAATAGGTAGGTCATGTTCCACTTCTGGAATTATATCCTCCAGCAAAGGAGTTTGCCCAGGGACAGGACTGTGTGAGGTGTCGGGAACCCAGACACCTAACTAGCCTCTCTTCCAACCTGCCAACAGGAGTGAGTGTTCAAGGGAAGTTGGGGAACGTCCACGTTAAGCTGGGAGGTGGGAATCTGCAGCTATACATTTATGCAAACCTAAATGTGTAGCATCATCATAAACAAGTTTAGGCAGTACAGGAGGGGAAGTA
Source organism: Neoceratodus forsteri (assembly GCA_016271365.2). Taxonomy (NCBI): domain Eukaryota; kingdom Metazoa; phylum Chordata; order Ceratodontiformes; family Ceratodontidae; genus Neoceratodus; species Neoceratodus forsteri. Next base: position 803,112,082 of record CM057454.1, read on the forward strand.
CTCACAGTGTCCATAGTTTCTTCTGAGTCTTGCGGTTTATCCTTCGGCATCATAGGCCACTCTGAAACTGTCACTGACTCCACCACTCGCTCTGACTCATCTGGAAAGAATGCTTTAAATGAACCTAAGTCACCAGTCAGTGTTGTAGAGTGCTCAGCTGTAACAGAAGACTCGTTTGCAGGTAATTCCTTTAAAAACAGTGCAGCAGCTCGCAGTTCTGCAGTTTCTAGCTTGTCACACTGTAATACTGGTAAATCCTTCACAGCAAGACTTGGGTTTACAATACTGTCATGGTCTGCAAATTGTAATACTTTGTTTTGCTTCAATATGTTAGTCAGCCAGGCTTCATCTGATGTAAAAAAGACCAGAAGGTGGACTTACTGGGTCAATCATACAAGTAGGTACTTCCTTCTCCATTGCACTAGTAGTTTCAATGACATGGTTGGTCTCCTGGCCTAGTCTGTGGGTCAGAAGACCTGCACACCCACAGGTACACCAGCAGAATGAGCTTTCACAACACCTTCCTCTATAGCAGCACCACCCCCACCACAGAGTAGGGGAATTTCCCCGGTGTTCTGGCCAAATTTCCCTCATTCACTAAAAATACCATCAACAGCTTAATCTGGTTCAAGGTCAGTTGGCATTCATCTGTATCCCCCTCCCCCGGGTAGTGCCTGAAAATAGGCAGGATTTGTTTAGTGCACTTACCAGGTCAAAAAAAACTAAATAAAAAAATAAAATAAAATAATTAAATTGTTTTCTTTTTACTCAGCTTTCACTTATTCCATACGAAGACCTTTTGCTTTCCTATGGCTATTCTCTTCTCCCAGTTAAATATATCTGGTTCAAAATGTCCAAAAAAGATCCCTAAAATTTTAATCTCTGTATTAATGATGTTAATTTCACCTATTTTTCCTGTAAAATTTAGCAGATAATTAAGCATCTGCCTCATACAGTTGTTTAAATTCAAGGCTGCCCCAGAAAATTGACCAAAACGCTGACTTACCTCTAAAGTGTGAAGTACAGATGCTTCTGATTGTACCAATTAAGTTCATATCGTCAGCATATGCTATCACTTTGTATGGGAGCACATGCAGACGATTTATAAAGCTCTAATAGCCACCGAACCATTTATTTTCCTCAATAATGGATCAATAAAAAAATCATATAGAATTGGACTTAGAGTGCATGCCTGCCTCACCACTCATCTCAGATGAATCATAGGCCCTTTCCATCTCTGAAATACAGGTCTTACAGTAGCCATTTTATAAATATTCTGCAGCCAACTTAACATTTTCATGGAATACCATAATGGGATTGCACCTTCCATAGATATTCATGACTCACTCTGTCAAACGCTTTGGCCTGATCCAGTGACATCATGAAACCATTTACATCCCCTATTTTCCCCTCTTCACCACCTCCCTCAGTAATAAAAGATGTTGCTGTATTTGCCTCCCCAGTAATGCATATGCCTGAGCCCCAGAGATCAATTTAGTTCCCACTTTTGAAATCCTGTTAGCCAATATTTTTGTGAGTAATTTAAAATCTGAATTCAAAAAAGATATTGGCCACCAATTTGAGTTCCTGTTTGTCTCCTGATTTATAATGTTATGTTAAAATACATGTATTCATATGTAATGGGATTGACTGTGCCTCTAAAGTTGCTTTCAGAACCCCCACCAACTCTTCTTTACAATAGTTACCTATTTGTTTTATTATTTCATTTGAAAGACCATCCTGTCCTTGGGATCTATTCCCTGCTAAGGAATCAAGAACCCTCTGCACTTCTATTTCAGTTATAGGTGTTACTAAATCGCCTATTTCAGACTCTGTTAACCTTGGTATTTCTATATCTGCCCAAAAGGCTTCCCAGTCATCTCCCTTCATCTCCAAATAGCTATACATCTCCTGAATATAATTCATAACAATATCTTGTATCACCTTTGTCTCACTCTGTACAATACAAGTACTATCTCTTAAACTTTGCATACTTTTCTTTTTAATATGTGCTTGCCAGGTTTCATATGGGCATATGGATTCTAAATTTCCTTGTGTATTAAATTGCTGCTGAAGTTTAAAAAAAATTGCTTTTAGGTTATGATACTCCAACATATCTTGTTTAAGTTTTATGATTTGTTGTGAAAAATCCTGTCCAGTTTCATAAGATATGGTTTGTAACTGTTGTAATGTTTTCTGCTGATGCAAGTATTTAAAAAAAATATCCATAGACTTATATTTCCCATATTCTTTACATAACTTTTGTAAGCCCCTTTTTGTGTCCTCCCACCACAAAATCGGATCCTCAAAAAAAAATATACTAATTTTCGTGCCATTAAAAATTCATGCAGCTTATTTCTGAAGTCTTCCTCTGACAATAAAGATGTATTTAGCTTCCAGAAGCCTGGGCCTTTCCCCTCAGTCTGTTTTGGACCAATTGTGATTGAAACTATTTTGTGATCAGAAAACTCTACAACTTGTGTCTCAGCTTTGTTAATCTGTAAATACGTAGGGGTGAATATGTAATCTATTCTAGATCCCAAACTACCCTTATGGAAGGTTGGTTTTTCTAATTTAGTGTAAGAGAACACTGCATCTCTAAGATGCACCTGGTGAACCAGCTGTGACAACATATTAGAATCACAGTACTGCTTTCCTGTTTTAACTTTTAATGGACAGTTAAAATCTCCAGCAAAAATAATTATGAACGTGGTCTGAAGATATGGCTGAATAAGTTTCAACAATTCGCATCTCTGAGCTTTAGACTGAGGTGCATAAAAGTTTATCAACCGGTATGGGGAGTTTTGTAACAAGACATCTAAAATTAAAATCCTACCTGACACTAAATCATACAGCTTTAAAAATTTAAAGTCAGGAAATTTAAATAAGATACCTATGCCCAAGCAAGTCTCTGTTCCCAGGGACCAAAAGGACAGCCCTAGATACCAAACTCTTGCTGTTAGTTGTGTCTCATTAAGGTTGTGTAGCCTCGTGTCTTGTAGAAATATCATTCCCAAAGGTAGATATGATAAGAAAGAGAATACTATCCATCTTTTCTCTGCTGTCTTTATACTATTCGTATTGATAGTATGGCAAGTAAGAAAGGCTGTCAGTTTCTTTTACTTGGCGCTACCTTTCCTACTTACTTTCTCCACATTTTTTAATTTCACTTTAGCCTTGTGCTTTTGTTGCCCTTTAGGATGCTGTTTCCCTTCTGTGTCTGTTGTACCTTCCGGCACTGAAGAATCTACAGAAGAGTAATCCGACTCATCTGATTGTTCAGATTGCAATACTTCAAACTGATTTGCTGTGGATATCGCTATTAAAAGTCACTTCTTTCTGCCCTTCAATTTCTTTGCTCTGCTGCCTTGTCACCCTACTTCCCAACCTTCTTGGCATGGGGGGAGGCATCTCCTGCCCTGAAGACCCAGCTAGTGGGGAGGATTCCTCTCTCTGAGCTAAACTGTTTCTTGTAGCTGCTCTGTTTTTAAAAGACAATTCCTTAGGTGATCTCAGCATACTTTCTTCTACCATACGGAAAGAAGGGGATGGATCAGAAATAAGAGCTATCCTGGGGGGGTGAGGGGGACAATCTTGTTCTGAAGAAATAGACGGTCCTACATTGTGTTCCCTATTTCTCTGTGCAATGGCTATTAATAGCCTTTGTTCTGTACCATCTGCCTGCTCTGGTGAGTTATGGGCTGCCTTCTTACAGTTTTGAAAAGTGTGACCATCCTCTCCATATGAATTACATTTACTTTCATTAATGCATGCTGTTCCCAAATGTCCCAATTCCTCAGACACTGTACATTTGCTTTTATCACATATGCTGCTTAAATGTTCTAAGGACCCACATTTGTAACACATCTTAGGTTGGCCTGTGTAAAACAAGAAGCCCCTGCCCCTCCCTAAGAAAAAAGAGTTAGGTAAGTGCACTGGTCCAGTGTCCATCATGCGAAGCATTATTTTCAACTTCCAGCCCCCAGTCCAAATGTTCTCTGTATCCAGGATAGCTTCTGGGTCTTCAATCATTGTATAGCATTGATTCAACCATATAATCAAATCCTGTACACTAACCCTTTCATTCCTGAAGAGGACTGTGATGGTTTTATGTGCTGGTCTTGTCAATGGGGTAGCTATAAAGGAAGTCCCTAATGAGGATTTTTCAAGGTGTTTTATTTCACCCAAAATCTCTCCAAACTTGTGCAGTTTTGAAGCTAACATCATACGTGATTTCCCCAGACACATGAATAAGAGCATAAATTTCCATGGAAAAAAATATCATAGATTCCTTCAGAAGTTGCTTTGCCATGTACACTCTATCTGGTAAAGTTTCCAGACCCTCAATATATGTTAGCCTAACTGCATTATGTCTTTCTGCAGGATAGATAGGCATTTTAAACAAAGAAGTTATGTTCTTGGTGCTGTTTTATTAATTAAATTTAAGGGTTACTGAGGTGTAGCAGCAGAGCCCTAGGGACATCCCCCTTCCTTTTGCTGCGTCACAGTATTTAGTTTTTGTAAAACAGGCTTTTGTGTCATCTCAAGGCTAGAGGGAATTTCTAACTCTGTCGTTATGACAGGAAACTCAACATTTTGCTGCACAGTATTTTGGAATGTCTCTATGCTTGGTATTTTTATCGGGGAGTTCTCTGAAACTCACTGACCTGTTTGTTTATTTAAAGTCCAGCCAGCCACTTCTAAGGCCATTGTAGTCAACCATTCATCCTCCACAAGGTGCCCCATAGTTTCCCCAGCATGTCTTAGGCTGAGTTGCTTTTCACTCATGATTGCCATATCTGATGCTATCACTACGGGTTTATTCAGAGCATCATAACCTGGTTCAATTCCTTCCATATTTTCCACTATCTCCACCCAGATGATTACGGATTCTTGTCTTTTTAAGTTTGTCAAGTTTCAATGCTCATATTTTTAGCTCCAGTTGTGCTTCCTTTGGAAAAAGCTGCCTTTCCTCTTTTTCAAACATGCACCACAACTGGGCTTCTTCATCTGTTACCAAGCCAGTGCAAGTATCAGTTAAAATCCCACCATCTTCCTGTTCAGAGTTTGAATCTTTGAATCTTATTCACTTCTTAAGTTTAATTCCTCCTTTGCCTTAGTTACCTGTTTTAAATCATCCTCAGTTGTAATATTTGTATCTGAAGATTGCATTGTTTCTTTACCAATGGTCACATTCTCATGACTGGCCACAATATCTTCTATCACAGCTTTGTTACTCTCTCCCAGCATGTCCATCTCCTCCACACTCTCCAGCACTCCATCCTCCATTTTGGTCCCACAGACAAAGGGGTCTCCTCTGCTCACAGGAAGCAGGCTACCTGCAGGAATAGTAGGGGAGTTTCCCCGGTGTCCTGGCCAAATCTCCCTCATTCACTAAAAATACCACCAACAGCTTAATCTGGTTCAATTTCAGTTGCTTACCATCTGTATCCCCTCCTCCCTGGTCCCCCCCAAGAAAAAGGGACTTCTAGGCCCAGTGGGCTTACCGGGTCAACAAAATTCAACAAAACTAAACAAACTGGCAAAGAGTCCACTCCTACCTTATTGCATCTCAGTAGCGTAGCAAATTCCCAGATGGCGTGGGTGCAAGGATATGTTATAGGGCCCCCTGGTTTTGAATAGACATCAAAATTATGATTTGGGTCCCTCAAACCTCATGGACCCCGGTGCGACTGCACCCCCTGCACCCTTGTAGCTACGCCTCTGTTGCATCTCATCCCAACTTCCTATACAAGAACAAAAACACCTGCTGGCAATGGTCCCACCAACTCCTGATCACATGCCATTTCCTGTTACTCTGCAAAAAGAAACCCACCCCTCTGCCAAGTATCTGTCCCTTCTCCCAGTTGTTTCCCATGCCCATGCCCCTTTCAAACAATCCTATCCTCTGCCAAGTATCACTCCCAACTCCACATTTGCTTCCCATGCCCATGCCCCTTTTAAAAAGATCCCAGCCTCTGCCAAGTATCCCTCCCAGCTCCCCATCACTCCCCATGCCCTGTAAATATGAACCTGATGCTGGGGTGCCAAGTGCACAGTGTCAGTACCTGAGATAAAGAAAACTGTCCCTCAATGTCTTTTTTATTTGTTTTATACTCTATAAAATAGAAAATGGTCCATCAATGTCTGTTACTACTGCTGCCCCCCCACTGTCATTACCCTCTCCACACCTGATTCCTCTACTCAGTATCCACCACCCCACACACCCCAGCCCCTTACTTATCTACTGGAGATCCAATGCCATAATCATCTCTGGACCAGACACATGTGTTCACTGTTCAGTGCCAGACTGGGAACTGAGGAAATCAGGTAAGCACGGTTCAATGCATTTCAATGCAGTTTGAACTTGTACTCATATCTTGGTCATTTTTTAATTTAGTTTTTTAATTATTTCCCCTAAATTTTCTACTTGGCCTTTTTTGGGGACCCCACCTAATGAACAAGGTAGATGACATTTTTCAAATCTGGCCTTAAAGGTGCTTTTGCAGTTACTCTGTGAGATCACCTTTCAGGGAGGATTTAAGAATTTTCACCTGTCAGACTAATGAGGAGGGGTCATATGAAGACTATGTTGAAAATGTGGGATCAAAATGTTAAAAAACAACAACAAAGTTATGAAGGTGCACTAATATTTTTCAACACTCGCTCATAACATTGATACTTTGCACTATTTTGACCCCAAATTTTCAACATAGCCATTTTTTCACACCGCCTCATGAACATGACAGGTGTCATTTTTCAAATCCTGGACAAAACACTTGAGGCATGAAGTGGCATTTTGAACATTATTTTATAAATAACACCTGTCATGTTCAGAGGGCAAGGTCATAAAAAGACCATGTTGAAAGCAAGGGTCAAAATATCACACAACAAAGAATTTATGAGGAAATATTGTTTTTTTTTTCAATATTTACTCATAACATTGTGATGAGTCCAGATTTTGACCTTTAATTTTCAACATAACCCTCTTGTTACCCCACCTCATGGGCATGATAAGTGTCATTTTTCAAATCTTCTTCCAAACATGTTTTTGTATTTTCTCTGAGAAGCCACTTTTTGAATGGACATTTTAAAAATTGCACCTTCCATGATCATAAGTTGAGGTCATAAAAAGACAGTGTTGAAAATTTGGGGACAAAATGTCAAAAAACAATGAAGTTATGTGGAAATATAGATTGTTTTAAGCATTTACTCATAACTTTGTGATTTTTGCAGATTTTGACCCCAAATATGCAACATAGCCTTTTTGTTACCACACCTGATGAACATGACAGATGTCATTTTTCAAATCTCCTTTGAAACATGTTTTCACAATTCCTCTGTAAAACCACCTGTCAGGCAGGATTTTTAAAAAAATCCACCTTTCTTGTTCATAACATGGGGAAATAAAAAGAACATGTTGAACATTTGGGTCAAAATATGAAAAGAAAAAACAACTAAGTTATAAAGAAACATTAAATTGTTCCAGTATTTACTCATAACTTTAATTTATCCCCTTATGTTCAACATATCTCTTGTGTAACCCCACCTCATGAACATGACAGATTTCATTTTTGAAACCCCCTCCAAAACATGTTTTTGCTGTCACACTGCAAAATCACTTTTGATGGTATTTGAAAAAAATATCCGCACCTTGGTCATAACATCAGGTCATAAAATGACTATGCTAGAAATCTGGGGTCAAAATGATGCAGTCCACTGAAAATTAGATATTGGATCTCTGCTGCCTTACCTTGGGTAAATACAATCTAACATTTTTTTGAAAGCAGAATACCACTGAAAATGAAATGCAGGTACTGCTTTTTATCTGGTCTATCATGAGTAAATATGTAGTAAAAATGTGTAAAAGCAGTACCTCATTACAGCAGAGCCAACACTGAACTGTGCATGTATGCTGCTGCTTCCTGGGAAAAATACACCTTAAAAGCTGGACCTCACTGAACATGTAATGTGCCTTTCAGCTTTCAGATTACTGACTTATAAAGCCCTACACAGACTGGGCCCTGACTACCTGAAAGAGCTCCTTGTTCTAACACCTCCTGCATGACTATCGCTCAGTCAAGAGGGGTTGCTGGAGATTCTGAGGGTGTTTTAAATCTTCTGGGGCCCGGGCTTTCTTGTTCGAGGCACTGACTCTCTGGAATTCTCTACTCTGTTGGATTAGAGAGTGCATGACTGTGGGGGGCTTTAAACAAGCACTGAAAACCGTACTTATGGAATAAGGCATATGGGATGGTGTTGAAGTGGATTGACTGTAATAGTTTGGTTGTTTTATAATGATGTTGAATTGCGAAATCATTTTAACTATGTACTGTGCCTTGATTTTTAAAGGTGCATTACAAATAAAGTTTATTATTATTATTATTATTACATAAGCATCAAACACCTCGGGTGTGTGTAAAACCTCAAGTTAAACACACAACATCATGTTTTATTTTATATAATTCCTGGGGAGCATTTCCTTGCCACAGCAATTATGTAGAATAAAACAGCTAGCCGTTCTGGTCGGGATGAAGCCTGTCTGTGGTCGCAACAAAACAGCTGCAGAAAGCTTTTCTTTTTCAGTGTTCCTCTGTTGCTCCACCCAGCCATTTAAGGGGTACCTAAACAAGCAGTTTTTTTTTTAAATGTAAACTCCAAAATCTGGCTTCATAACAAGGTAAAGTAGAGGCTGCTGTTTACATTTATGCTAAAACTGCATTTATGTAAATAATATAAATGCAGTTTCTTAGCTTTTGAAAACTGCAAACATCAGCTTTTCACTATCAAAAAACAGCCTTGGTTTCTCCCTAAGATGGCTGTCAAGTCTGTTAAGTGATGACTCATGATGACATCATCTGAACCAAAGACAGAGTCCCACATATATTTCTATAGTGCTTACTAGTTCATCTTTCCCTCTTTGTTTTGAATTGTTGTACCAGAATGATCAACACCATGTATTAACTTGTGGACTATTTTGGTCAGTACACGTTAGGCTATGATTTTGTTTATTTAGTTTACTGTAACTTGTGGAAAATGTTTTGCAATCCAGCTGACTTTTTCCTTGGCAAACTACATTACAGTACAACACTTCAATTACCTGATGATCTAGTGGTTATGTGATGCACTGAATTTTGTTTTTTGTTAGCCAGGAGAGACACAGTAAGCTGAAAGCTTGTTTACAGGTGTGGCCTGGGAGCATGAGGAAGTGTAATGATTTGCTCAGGGTCACAGAGCAAAGTACTGGTCTGGTTCAGTTCCAAAGCTCATGCTCTCTTGTTAACCCACAAATCAGTCTTTCTTTTTCCATGTGAACCTCTTCCATTGTCAGTCTATTCCTTTACCTGTGATCTGCAGAACCCTGCAGGACAGTTCCCAGCAATTCATCTCCAGTACTTTTCTGTGCTGTACTCCGCAATTCGAATTGGCTGGCTGCCACCCTTCCAAATCTTGAATGAGCTATGCACAGCTCCCCCAATACTGTCCTAACAAATGTCAACACCCCCCCACCTGAGGGTAATCTCCCTACACTGAATTCAAGTAACAGTTTAGTTGTAGCCCTCCCACTCTGAGTATTTGTCATCGCTGGCTACTCTCATCCTCAGACAGGTAGTGATCACTATGTTGGCGGCCCCACATTTCAGATCTCACAGTGATCTGCTATACGTCCTCCTTCATGTCTTCAACTAACCTAAATATAAGTATACCCTGTTGGAATGTCCTCTTCAGTCCCTCTCTGGCATTCATTATTCTCACCTGCACCCCACACCAAAAACTGTTGAGTTGACTACCCTTCTACGTCATGAATCTGGTTAATACAGTCTCCCATGTTATTTTTACATATTAATAATAAACATGATCTTCTGGTAAGCCAGGCTGATAGCTGCATTGCACAAGTGGAAAAATAGGCTTTCCTACCAATGTAAGATCTAAGCCACCTATGATTAGGCACTATTAAATGTCGTGCACGATGATGTGCACACCCATCATTTAGCAGTGCCTAATCAAAAGTAGCCTAGATCTTTAAAGGATAGGAAAGCCCATCATTCCCCTTGTTCCCTGTTGCTATCGGCCTGACTTACTAGATAGATATGTTTATATTTGATACGTCAAAATAAAACAGAGACTCTACTACTTGCATTCATGATGCAGAAGGGTGATGAGCTCACCAGTGTTCAGTGTGAGGAGGAATAGTGATGAATGAATACCAGAGGCAGACTGAGAAGGCCACTCCTGCAAGGTACTGCTATATTCAGGGAAGGGGGAAGACAGAGGAGAGAAATATGAGCAGATTACTGTGAGAAATAAGATGTGAACTGCCAGCACCTTGATCACTACCTGACCCTGTTGTCCTGGCCAACATCCCCCTTCCCATAAAACCAGTTCATGCAATTGTCCAAAGCTGTGTGTGGATATTAATGTATGAAATGGCTGCCACTATATGTTCAGTTATTTCACTACCAGTCTAGTATTGCTTGTAAAGTGCTTTGGGATTCAATGTGTATGAAAATCACTATTTAAATGCTGATTCTTCTTCTTATTAGTATTTCCCATGGAAAAAGAATAGAAGACAAGCATATATTTGAGCTTTGAGAAAGTAGGAACTGTAACTTTGGACTGAACAAGAACTTTGCTACAAAAAAGTGGTGGTTCTAGGGGATGGTGAAGGGTGTGACTGCCTCCCCCCACACACGTAGTAATGTACTTGCGTGCTGCTGCTGCACTTCACTTTGTTGAAGAAGTCTGATTTATCCATTGTACAAATGTTTACATTCAAATTATGGATTACATTTGTAGGGTCTGTCAAAAACGTACTAGAAAAGAATAGCAGAAAATATAAAGGTTTAATAAAAATGTTAAAAAGTGCATATTAAGCATGCACACAACCCCAGCACCCCCACTGTAGCATCTTGGATCTACTATAACCACTAGACCGCCAGGTTATTCAAGATTTGTACTGCACTGTGGTTTGCCACAGAGACAGTTGGTTGGTTTAAAACACAATTTCAGCATTTTAAAATAAACAAAATGAACAGAACCATAGCCTAACATGTGTATTATACAAAATAATGCACAAGGTTTTGACCTTTTGGGTGAAACAATTCTATACAAAGGGAAAAAAACTAGTTAGCACTATTAAGAGTTAATATGTCTTTCTGACTTTGGCTCAAATGATGTCATCACATAACACATTTGGTGGCCATTTTAGGATGCAGGTAAGACATTTTTTTTGAAATTAGAAGGCTGATTTTACAATATTCAATGCTCTGAAACCACATTTCGGTAAATTATATATATGTAGTTTTAGCCTTAATGAATACAGCAGCCTTTCCTTTAGTCACCTACGGAGTCACAGTTTTGAATAGTTTGTTGTCAAAATGTTGTTTAGGTATCCTTTAAACACAGGATTACCTGCTGAGGAAAAGGAAACTGCTGTGAGGCAAGGTTTTCATTTTTTTTCATTTACCGCTGAACGCTGACATCGATTGATGGTGGCACCGCAGCACTAGGGAAGGGGAGAATGGAGGGAGGTGCATGAGTAGAGCGAGGAACCCTGGCTTGTGTTTGCTGTTATAACTCTCAGGTTATAATGGTGAATTACAATCGGTGTTCCCTATGAGAGAAAACGCTCCCCAGTTATAGTATGTATCAAAGAGAGGACTCTATTGAAAATGAGATATTGCATCTCAGCAGGGCTATCCTGGGTAAATATATTGCAAAACTGTGCAATAACAGGACCCTGCAGCAGAATCCCTCTGAAAAGGAGATATTGCATCTAAGATGATCTGGCCTGCAAATATACATTATAAAAGCTGGCCCAGACAGAAAATGAGATATCACATCTCACCTCTACTATTACTATCCTGGGTAAATGCAGTATAAAACTGTGTAAAATCAGAACCCCCATTACAAATGACATATTAAATCCCATCGTGTCTATCTTGGGTAAATACACATTAAAAATGTATACAAGCTGAAACTGTTTCACACGCTATTACAAACTCCTTGACTAGTGGACATTAGGCAGTGAACCACGCAGGAATTTGAATTAACTCTCGAGTTTAATTGTACCTTCATTTCAGTCTGAACCAACACACAGCTGCTGTAATAGGGTGCATCATCTTAGATCACTGAAGTTTGCTCATACACTTACTAAACTTCTACTTCCTGTGGTCTCCAAGTATCTGTGTAGAGCTAATTTTTCCCAACTGCAACTACATGCTTAATTAAAGTTCCACTAACATGTATTGTTTCATCCATTACTTTTTTTTGTAATGCATATCTCTATATGAGATTTAAACTATCACTATTTGTCAATTGAATCTCAAAGGATCATGGTTCAGCTTACCTCAGTATTGTTCCCTCCTTGCCAGTGCTTCTTTAGCTTGTCTGTTGGTTATAGTCTATCTCTGACTGCTTGTCTGAGTTCAGGCGAATGTCTTGCTGTTTGATTATAGTAGAGCTGCTGTCTGCATTGCAGCTCTTTCAGTTGTTCTCTCACTCCATCCTGTACTCCCAATTGGAGTAAGCTTCCCTCTGGTTGGCAGCAATGTTTTTGCTCTCCTGTTCATTAGTCTCTGTACTGTATTACTACTTAGTCCCTGTGTTGGTGTATTTCTGTGATTGAACACAGCCAAATACAGGTCTGTCCTCACATCTTTAGCTCTACTCAGCCATGTTTTAACAGTTTTTACAGCAGACTCTGCTTTGCCATTGCTCTGTGGGTATCCTAGAGATGAGGTAACATGCTCAAAGTCCCATTTTTGCTGAAAGATTTAAATACTTCTGATGAATACTGTGGTCCAGTATCAGAGCATACAGTATCTGGGATTCCATACTTGGCAAAATGAGCTTTTAACTTTCTTTTTGTTTTTGGCACCTGGATCCCCAGCCTCTCCTCCCTCGATCCCCACTAACCCCCCTCCCAGGACTTACATTGGGTGTTGATCATCCCAGGCTTGCTCTCTAGAGTGGGGTCACAGAGTACTGTAGGTGTGTCCCTGACAAAGCCAGTACTCAGTTTCCAATAGATTCCCAGTTACCGGTGTTTCTACCTGGCTTATCCCCAGGGCAGAGCCATGGGTTTGGGACTGTTCCTGATGGTGGACTGTAATTTTGGTCACCAGCCAACTGCTGTGAAAGTTGTAGTTGTGATCCATGGGGCCAGCATTTTTACTTACTTGTTTCCCCCTGGAGGAGTGGTGTGCAATGACAGTGCACTGAAGCACTGATGTCTGGCATGCCTCCTCTACAACTCAACTCTGGCAGCTGTTTTCCATGGCCTCCACAGAAGTCGGTCATGCACTGAACACTTAGCTGCTCCCCCCACTGAGGAGGAGAGTAGTCCATGGGACACTCAGTCCTCCCCCGCCAGCTCTCTGACTCCTCAGGTCCATTCCCTATCCTAGAGCATCAGTGTTGCAAGTAGAAGTCCTGCCGCTGTGCCAGCAGGCTGGCAAAATATGCTTTTAACTTGTGTATGACTGATGACTGTCTGTGGCTTAGTATCAGGTAGATAATCAATTTCCCAGAAGTTAAAGATGTAATCCACAGTTATTAAATAGCCTATTCCATGAAAACTCAATAAATCTGTTCCAACTTTCGCCCATGGCCTCCCATGCACTTTATGTGACCATATAGTCTCTTTTTGTTGATGGTCTTCTATAGACCTACAAATGTTACACTTCTGCATGAAATTCCAAAACTGTTTACTCAGTCCAGATCAGTGAACACACTTCCGTACTCTCCTTAGACATCCTGTAATACCCAAATGTGATGAATGTGCCCAGTGCATTATTTCATTTCTCAGAACTTCTGGAATCACTGCTCTTTCCCTCCTTGAAAATAATTCCATCTTACATGCTCAGCTCATCTCACATTTGAAAATATGGACTGGCTTCCCATGGCACTTTTTCCTTCTCATTTGTCCACACATACAGAATCACCTCTTTTAGTGTTTGGATAATTTTATCTTCCTTTACATCCCTTTAAATAGATCTCAACCTTTCATCTGAAATTGGCAAGTATTGTACCATGTTAACAGTGTCTATCTCCATTCCTACTGATTATTCCTTTCTGTGCTCCAGTAGGTAAGCTCTGCTCAACATGTCAGCTAGCAGTAGTTCTTGGCCTAGTTACACAGACCAAACCTCATACTTCTGCAATGACAATAGCATTGTCTGCAGTTTTGCAGTGCTTGCAACAGAGGTTTCACCATAATGTTATTCAGCGGTTTATGGTCAGATTACACATCCACTCTCCTGCCACAAGTAGGGTGGGTGAAAACAATTTTCTGTGGTTGGAATTCAAGCAAAAGTAGTTTGGAAATTGATTTCTGAACTTCTACGGAACTTCTGCCCATGATCTCTGTTCTTTTAATTGTCAAATTGTCCCCCAAAAAGCCCTGGTGGGCTAGTGTAGTGATCCCTGTCTCACCCGCCTCGCATGTAAAAAATTATCCCTGGTGGCTAGTGGTCCCTCCCCTTCACCTGATAACCCATCCGCTGCAAAATGTACAGTAACCCCCGCATCCCTCCACTGTCCTGTTCAAAAAAAATCTCTGGTGGTCTAGTGTTTTTTTTTTTTATTTAAACCCTCCCAATCCCCATTCCTAAATCCCATTCCCTGGTGATCCAGTGCACCCCACCCAGCCTCTCAGCAGCCAGGTGTCCACACCCTCCTACCCCATCATAAACCCCAGCAGTAGCGGACCGGACCAGCCCTTCTCTCCTCCATGGTCGGCCCACCGACTGAGCTGTCAATGAATGAGCGCTATGTGATATGCTCATTCATGACAGTTCAGTCAGCTGTTTATGATGGGGTGGGAGTGGGGTTGTGGGGCACCTGGCTGCTGGGGAAGCTGGGTGGGAGACACTGGATCAACTGGGATTTGGGACTTGGAATCAGAAGGGGGTTTAAATAAAAATGAAAACACTAGACCACCAGAGATTTATTTAATTTTTTAACAGGACAGTGGAGGTAGGGATGTGGGGGGGGGTTACTGTACATTTCACAGTGGGCAGATTACTGGGTGGAGGTGAGAGGCCATTCGCCACCAGGGATAATTTTTTACATGTGGTACAGGTGGAGGAGGGACCACTAGCCACCAGGGCTTATTCTCTTCATTTCCAGGTGAAATTTCACCTGGTAACTTTCACTGAAGTTTTCCACTCCACCACAGGTGGCAGTTCGGAAACTTTCAAGAAAGTCCCTTAATTTCCATGGAAGTTCCACGTGAGAGAAAAACAGCAGTTTCACCCCTAGCCACAAATATATTGGTGGAATGTCTCCATGCCAAATAACACTGCCAAACATTCTTTTTCTATTTGTGCATGTCCTCTTTCTGTTTGAGTTAATGCTCTGCTTGCTAAGGCAACCGGCTGACCCTCCTGGATCTGTGCTACGCCCAGTCCTGACTCTGATGCATCACACTGCAAAATTAAACTTTTTCTGGGACATGGTATTTTAACACTAGTACTTTTCCTATAAGCTCTTTTATTTGTTTAAAAGCATCCTCATTCATATCCATCCATTCCCAGAGGGTGTCCTTGTGAGTCAACTGTCTCAATATTTCACACTTTTCTTACAAATGCTGGCAGAACTTTGATAGACATGTTATGGCCCTCACTTTTTCAAGGTCCTCCCTCAGGCCCTCTGACGTAAACAGGTGTTGAATATATGGTACCTCACTCAGTTCAATTTGAATTTGTATTTGTTTAGTTTGATATTTTTACTTGGGAGGCAGTATAGTGCAGTGATTTAAGGCTCTGAGCTGCAAATCTGGAGACCTGGGTTTGAATCTTACAGCCTCCACTTTCATACTGTGTGACCCTGAGCAACTCACTTAACTTCCCTGTGCTCCCAGGTCACACCTGTAAACAAGCTTTCAGCTTAGTGTGCCACTCCTGGTTGAACAATTAAAAAAAACTATGTCACCTTTCCAGGAAATGTATCAGTTTATCAATGTGTTCTCTGGTAGCCTGCTCCAGGCTGGCTTCTTTGCACACAATCAGTTCGTCATCTGCTGTAGTTCTCATGCCCAGCAGCCCCACTAAGGCCTGATATAGCCTTTGCTGGAATACATCTGGAGCTAGACTAATCCCCATTTAATTTTTTTTTTATATTTACATCTGGATTTTAAACTCATTTTTGCTGAACTTATTTTGTTCTGTATTTAATCAGGAGGCAAGTAATTTAAAATCCAAGGGTCTGTCATGGGCCTATTAAGGAATTATTTAAACAGTAACCCTCAAAGATAGGATATACCAAAATAAAATATTCTTGGGCCCAGAATTTTTTTTTCCAAGAAAATCATATTTACTTAAGTTAAACTAAATAAATAAAGTAGAATAAATACATAAACTAATGCATAAGTTTATAAAAGAATAAGTAGGGTCCAGTTAACAATTGATTTTCACCATACCCTACTTTGTTTACTTTTGAAGGGGCACAATCAGGGGCACAGAATTGCTCTGCACCTAAAATGAGGCTCATTTCCCAGACCATACTGTTCCAGCAGATTAATGTGCCTGATAAGTGATATCCAATATGGAAATACAAAGGGATAGAAGAAAATTAAAAGAGCAAGAGTGAAGCAGAAGGAGTGGAACAAGTAGGCTGATAGTAGAAGGAAGAGAAATTTACAAAGAATATACACATATAAACATTTTAAAATATTGGAGAATCACTCAGGACTGTAAAGATCAGTAACTGGATAGCAAATCACAAACCATCTAACTAACCATGGTTACCTGAATTTGGGAGCTGGATAGTTCGGAAATCCAGAGGTTTCAAAGTGATCAATGGACTAATGGATATATATAACTGATATTAATCTATTTTACTATTTCACTCATTCTTCAGATATTACAGAGGATGGATAAATTGGTAAAGCTGCTTCAAAACATTTTTGGGACTGTGATAAAATTTTGCCATTCATGGCTGATTTATAGGAGGTTCAGAATGTTAAAGTTTTTATAGGAGGTTTAAAATGTTAAAGTTTTAAAGTATCAAAGGACATTGAATTTAAAGGAGGCTGCAATTGAGTGCCCTTTTTGTTTTCCTGGTATATTTAGTACTGTCCTGGTTTCTTTATTATTTCTAGAGATCTTTCTGTATAGTTGCACGTCACAGATAAAATTACATAAGAGTCAAGTAATTTGACTAGAGCAAGCCCCATAGAGAGTTATCTCAGTGGCATTGTTGGCAATCCAAAAAACAGAGTCTGTGGGAAAATTAAATCAACTATAATTACACTTCTACAAAGAAATATTAAAGGCCCATTGCAAAATGTTAAGAAGTGGAAAGAACTAAGAAAAATTAATAGCAAGAAAAATAATTGTGTCTACTCAGAAGAACTCACGATAGCTACCTCAACCCCACTGGAAAGCGTAAAGCCATTCACATAAGCAGAAGTTTTATCTAAAGGCTGCATGGTAAATAAAAAGACAAATGCATTGAATACAGTGGAGGATGATAGCCCTAAGAGTTATGAAGGGTCCAAGGAAGATGATACTATCATTAATTTGGAAAATTTGACAATGGAGAGGGAGATTATCTCACACTCCATTGTTAAAAAAAGAAGGGGATGAAAAGAGCTATAAAGACCCCCCAAAAATCAAGTGAGTCAGAAAAAGCTGGGGAAAGTATTTCCGATGACCCTGTAATGGTAAAACCTAAAACAAGGAGTGTTAAGGGAAACAGGATAGGGGAAAAAGTATTAAAAAGGCTGGAAAGGAGCCTATCAAGAAAGAGAAAAAAAACACAGATTACTTTTCATCTGCTGATTAGAAAAAATCCCAAGAACTAATAGAAGAACTAGCAAAGACAATAGGGCTGGTAATAGAAGAAGGACAAGGTGACAATCACATAGCAGCCCACAGTACCCCAATAGGTCATGAAACCCATACAACAAAATTGGATGCTTTTAGTCCATTAGATATGACTTTACATGGACACAAAGGAAGAGACAGAGCCCCAGATCTCAATTCTAGCAGGATCCCCGAATAAAGTTTTTGGAAAGCTTGAAAAAGAGGTAGAGCATGTTAAATTAAACGAGAAATTTTTCATTCAGTGCCTAGACTGCCTTTCAAGATATACTATAAAAGCATTAGTCCACCCCATCATGGCCAATATTGTTCTGCTGACAGCATTTAATGATTTAAAGAATAGATTGACAGATTAAACCACGGTAGTAAATGAACAAGCAAAGTATATTGATGACTTCATTAAACAACGGCATAGTGATATCCCTAGTAAAGCAAAGAAGTTATCCTTTTCTACTATAATCATCCCGGATATGCCAAAGAGGAAGGGGAAAACTAAAAATAAGAAAGGTTAACGGCAAAAGCAAAAAATGAACAAACAAAAAAACACAAGAAAAAAGGAAAAACGCAGGAACTAAACACTGAGAAACCTGAGGGGGAATGCAGCTCATACAAAGGACAAACCCGCAACCCACTCTCTCCAAGAATTAAAATTCAAAAAAGGATAATGCTTTACAGAATCAGGAAATTAAGGGACTTAATCAAACGCAGATAGGGGAGAAAAAGAATACAGAGAAAGACACTTCAAAAATCAATATAATCAGAGAAACCCTTAGTTAACCCTTAGTTAGTTGGTTAGAACCTAAGGGTTCAGTGATCCCTTGGTGGGAAAGAGCATAAGGAAATTCAGGACACCGAAACAGTTAAACTAACAGAAACAGTAGCAATGACAGGGTCTGAAGTAGTTATAAGAATTGCAGGAATTTTTAGAAATCATATGAGTCCCTAGAGTCATTGACATACATTATGTACCTCCTATTGGAGGCGGGGTGTGAAATTCCTAAAGCCAGAGATCTGGTTAAAATGATATTTAGGTATAAGATGGACCCTGCATCCCTGTATATCTCAAAATTAAAGACATGGAAGCAGCTAATACTGTCTGGTTCAGACAAAATAAAATGAATTACCATGGGTTAGACATATATTATTCTGTACTATGGACAAATACTGTATAGAAAACTTTTTAGGGAAGGAATTAAGCAAAAATGGTACCTACTGTAAGTGATAAAGATTTTAGATGGGCACTTGAGGAGTTGCAATGGGATTTTAACACTGAAAAAGCTAGAGATGCTCAAATGCTATTATATTGTCTGTTTTTGGAGCAGAACATTTCCCTCATGAAAATAATGACATGCTAAGAATGTTTATTGCCACAACAATCTCATGCATCTTGGAAACTGAAATAGAAGACTGAAAGAGAAGGAACTAGAAGGGAAAGGATCAGATTTGTTACAGTACAGTAGCTTCTTGTTGTTTTACATTGTTTCTTGTGGATTTTACTTGGTAGAAGGTTATTTCTTTTTCTTCTTACTACTTCTAAGGGCTGGCAGGGTATTGTTTTGGGGCTGCTGGAATTTTGAAAACTGTTTTGGTGGCTATAAGTGGGCTCAATTGTTTAATGTTTCACTGTGCAGCAGGCTGCATTTGTAGAGGTCTATTTCTTCTGATTTAAAACCTATTTGGTGTGATTTAACTGGGGCTGTTTCTTTGAATCAGAGACCTATATCTTCTAAGTTCAAGCCTATTTTGATGTGCTGTTGTGAAGCTGTTTAAGTTGGAGACCTGTTTCTTTTGGTAGCAAACGTATTTTGGGGGCTTTGAGTAGAATTGTGATTTATTTTTGCTGGCTTCACTAGCTGCAAAGGTTAGTGCATAGTGGGGGAAGGGTGCTAATGGTCTGACCAGGGTCCTCAGCTACCTGATTGATTCTGGAAGACTTGGGTTGGTCCAACCCCCCAACCCCTCACCCCACCCACCCCTGGTCCATGATTTCCTTTATACCAGGGGTTCTGACATCACTTCCTCAAATGGGCAAAGGATAGGCACCTGACATAGCAGAAGCAGACATCCAGGAAAGGAACAGCGGCAAGTGAAGAGGTGACTGCTATCTCAGTGGAAGGGAAGTAACTGCAAATCTAAGAGCTTTCATTGTTACTTTTTTCATTGCTATTGCATTGTGGAAAGGAGGAGTAGGAGTTTGAAGAAGGTTGAGCAATAGCTACTTAAAGTCTCCTTTTTTTGAGTGAGGATAGGAAGGTTAGGAATATAAAAAGCAGTTGCTCAATCCCTCTAAATGTGTACAACAAAGAGGCTAAGGGAAATTAGGAAAAGAATGTTTTGCACTAATAGAGGTGGGAGAGGGAAGACTTGGGGGAGTGTTTGGTATCCTGCATCTGGAAGGGTGGGGGGTCGCTGGTGGGCAATGACAGCAATGGGTAGGGTGGTAGGCTGCAACAACTGTGGTGCACCACTCTTTCTAAAAAATTGCCTTGAGTGTGGGAAGATGTTTCGTGTGCAACCACATGGAGCAAATTATAAAGGAGATTGAGGGTCTGCAGAAGGAACTAAGACAGGCAAGGCAGACTGGGGGTGAGTTTAGCCCAAAACTGGAGGGAGGGAGGAAGAATGGGAGATGAGGGGGGGTGATTTAAGCCAACAGTGCTGAGGAGAGGGTCAGAAAAAGGGAAGCAGGGACAAGGGGGCCCAGGCCAGGAAGAATGATTGCCTGGGAAACCAGATCAGGAGACAAAAGACAAATGGAAGGAGGAGGAGATAGGGACTTGTGAGGGGAGGTGAAGAAGTGGCAAAAGTCATGGAGTGGAAAGGAGAGAACAGGTTACTATGAAGTGAGTGGGAGCAAGCATTTGTGAAGGGTCTTTAGAAAATAGTTTTGCACTGTTAGAGAGGAAGAAGGTGGAGGAGGGAAATGATGAAATTAGAGGAGTAATTGATAAATGCCTGGGCCAAACTGGAGTGGGGGGAGGTTCTGCTGGGAGAATTGTAACAGGGGCAACAGGGGGAAATAATGTGCAGGAGGAAGAAGAGGAGCCAGAAATGAGAGAGGGAGATGAATGGAAGCAAGCAGGGAGTAAGAGTGGTGGAATCTTAGTGCTGGGGTACTCAATACTAAGAGGAATCAGGTGGGGTAGCAAGTGGGAGAGGCAAAGTTGCATTTGGGTGCAGGCCATGCCAGGAATGACAGCAGAAAGGGTGGGACAATCTGTTCTGAAATATGCTAGAAGGTGTAGGGACAAGCCTCATTTAATTATACATCTTGGGACAAATGATCTGGCTGACAAGACAGTAGATATAGTCCAGAGGAGGTTTGAGGAACTAGGACAATTATGTGAGGGGGCAGGAAGATCAGTAACTTTTTTGGAGATACTTTCAGTGCCCAAGGCAAGCACAACAAGAAAGCTGAGAAAAGAGGAATTTAACGGATGGCTAAGAACCTGGTGTTGTGCTAAAGGGCATGGGCTGCTGGGGAGGTGGGGAGGGATCTGGGAGGACAGTAGTCTCTATGCCAAGAACAGATTACACTTAAGTGAGAAGGGAAAGAAGGTGTTGAAACAGAGGTTGGAGGAATACATAGAGGAAGTAGGGAATTTAACCTAGGAGCAGGAGGTGGCAATTGGGCAACAGACATGCAGAGACCACAGGTTGGGAAACCATATGAGCTTATCCCCCATAACAGTCACTAAGGACAAATGGCAAGTACTATTGGTGATGCTAGTAAAGGAGGGCATGATGGGAGGGGGGAAAAGGGTGGAAAGTGATTACCCTTAATGCTAGCAGCCTTGGGAGAAAAAATGCAGAGTTACAGGTGCTCATGGCATAGGGAGAGGTGGACATTGCAACCATTACAGAAACATGGGCCACCCAATACAATGACTGGGAGCTGCCTGTACCAGAGTACAGGTTATTTCATAGGGACAGGGTGATTGGGAAAGGAGGGGGTATGGCACTATATGCGAAGGAAGGACTGAAGTGTGTAAGGGAGAAAGGGGAGGAGGGTAGTACGGAGTCACTTTGGATGCAAATCCAGGATTCCAAGAATAGGATTTTTAGAATGGGAGTGGTGTACAGGCCACCCCCTCAGATGGAGAAGTTAGACAGGGAACTAGTGGGACAGATCAGGAGGACCTGTGAGAAGGGTAGTGTGGTGATTGTGGGGGACTTCAACATGCCAGGAGTGGACTGGAGTACCCCAACAACCAGGAGCAGAAGGGAGCAGGTACTGATGGATGCCTTCCAGGACAGCTTCCTGCTGCAAATGGACAGTGAACCAACCAGGTTAGGAAAAACCCTTGACCTTGTGCTGGCAAATGGGGACTTTATGAGAGAACTTACAGTGGAGGAACCGCTGTCAGGGAGTAACCACCACTCAGTATGGCTCACATTGGATATGGGCATGGAAGGAGTGGAATCTGCACAAGAGTGCTGGACTTCAGGAGGGCTGAATTTGGGAGGATGGGGGAAGTGGTAAAAGGGTACCTGGCCAGAATTCAATCTAGTATGGACACTAACCAGAGGTTGGAGCTCATAAAGCTGGGTATAAGGGAGGCAACCAAAACCTGCTGCAAGGCCCAGAGCAAGAAGGCTAGTGTTAAGAAACCGAGCTGGTTGAGCAAGGAGGTAATGGAAAAGGTAAGGAGGAAAAGAGCAGCCTTCAGGAAGTACAAGAAAACGGGGAGAGGGGAGGACAGGGAGGTGACAAGGGCAGTAAGGGGAGCCAAGGCATCTACAGAACTCAGGCTGGCACAAGGCATTAAGAAGGGGGAGAAGGACTTCTTTAGGTGCATCAGGGAGAAAAGGAACTGTAAGGACCACATAGTAAGGATTAGGAAGGAGGGGGGTTGGGTAGAAGCAGGGTGCGATAAGGCAGAAGCTCTAAATGAGTACTTCTGTTCAGTATTTACTAAAGAGAAGGGGGAGGTGACACCCAAGGGGGGAGAAATGGCAGAAATGGGGGAGAGGATGACAGATGGGGAAATCATGGAGGGCAGAGTTCGGGAGGGTTTGAAGGCACTGAGGGTGGATAAGGTGATAGGCCCAGATGGCATCCATCCCAGGGTATTGAAGGAGCTGGCAGAGGTCCTTGCAGGACCTTTGGCAGACCTATTTAATGCCTCACTTCATTTGGGGTGTGTACCTCAGGACTGGAGGATGGCTCATATGGTGCCACTCCACAACAGTGGCCCCAAGGATGAACCAGGAAACTACAGACCAGTGAGCCTCACATCCATCATGGGTAAGCTAATGGAGACTATCCTGAAGGAGAGGCTGGTGGCCCTCCTAGAGGCCAAAGGACTACAAGACAGCAAACAGCAAGGCTTCATGTGGGGCAGATCCTGCCAAACCAACCTGGTGGAGTTCTATGACTGGGTAACTAGGCAACTGGACAGGGGCCATGCAGTGGATGTCCTGTATCTGGACTTCAGTAAGTCATTTGACTCAGTGCTGCATGGAAGTCTAGAAAGCAAGTTAGTAGGCACAGGGGCAGGTGCAAAGCTGGTGAGATGGGAAGGGAACTGGCTTCAGGGAAGGCAACAGAGGCTGGTGGTGGGTGGGGAGCTCTCACACCCAAGGGTAGTGACGAGCGGTGTTCCACAGGGCTCAGTGTTGGGATCAGGGTTGTTTGGGATATTCATTGCAGACATATCATTGGACATCAAGAGCAAGATCAGTCTGTTTGCTGATGATACCAAGGTAGGAGCAGTGGTGGATGACCTTGGGGGATGGCAGGGGTTGCAGGATGATCTGGCAAAGCTTGAAACCAGGTCAGACACCTGGCAACTGGGGTTTAACATCAAAAAGTGCAAGGTGCTGCATTTTGGGATGAAGAACCCAAGGAGGAGTTACCAGCTGGGGGGAGTGCAGCTAGCCCAGACAGAGAAGGAGAAGGATCTGGGGGTGCTCATTACGGGGTCAATGAACAACTCGGCACAATGTAGGAAGGCAGCTGCAAAGGCCAACAAAATGCTGGGTTGTATTGCAAGGGGATTTCAAGGAGGGAGGAGGTGATTCTGCCACTGTATAGGTCATTAGTTAGACTGCACCTGGAGTACTGCGTGCAGTACTGGCACCCGTATCTGAAGAGGGACATTAAGTTACTGGAAGGGGTGCAGCGCAGAGTGACAAAGATGATCAAGGGGCTGGGGGACTTATCATATGAGAGGAGGCTAAGGGAGTTGAACATGTACTCACTGGAGGAGAGGAGGGACAGAGGGAAATGATTGAAACCTTTAAGTACATGAAAGGAATAAACAAGACAGGTACAGAGGGCCTGTTCAAAGTAAGGGAGGGGAGGGACACCAGGGGCCATGATATGAGACTGGAAGGAGGGAGGAAGGTTCAGGAGGGAGATGAGGAGACACTTTTTTACAGAGAGGGTGGTGGCTGGGTGGAGTGCGTTACCTGTAGATGTGGTATCCAGTAGAACAATGGACTGCTTCAAAAGGGGATGGAACAAGACAAGGGGGAGGGTCAATGAAGGGGAAGGGTGGAAGGGAGGGGCAGCTGCAGAATAAGGGGTGCTAGCTGCACAATCAAGCAGACTTGATAGACCTCTAGGCTTTTATCTGCTGTCAAATTTCGTATGTTTGTATGTTTGTAAATAGGCAAGATGATGTTTTATATGCTGAAAGAATTGTTTTACAGAATGAGGGATCACAGAATGACTGCCTGGTAGGATCAGAAAGGCTTGCACATCAGATCATAAGCAAGGCCCACATACTAGATCATGCCAACATTCTTATACTAGGTATGAATGAGAGGGAATTGGAAGTACTGGAAAATTGACTAGATCAATCATATGATGATTCTATCCATAACCAGAAGGCAAGTGTTTAACTCACAGGTAGCTCAAATATCTTGATATGGAATGTTGCAGGGTTACCTCAGAAGCTTTCTGATCCTGGCTGTATATCATTTGCTAGAACTGATACACTACTTTTTTTTCCAAGAAAACTGGTTTGTACATGAAATTAATATAAATGGGTATGGAAACGTTTTCTCACCAGCAACCGAAACTAATAAATTTGGAAGACCTAAGGGAGGGCTTGAAACCTTTGTTAAAACTGGAAAAGATTGCAAACACTGGATTATAGAATCCTTAAACAAAACTATATTCTGTTAGTTCTCCAATGGGGTGCTTCTATACTTATAGTAATAAATTTGTATTTCCCCCCATAGCCCAGTCAAAAGTAAATAAGGATCTTTAGGCAAACCTTGCCCTGGATATAGAATCTGCCCAAGTCAAATGCCTGACAGGAACAGTTTTGGTAGCTGGTGATTACAATTCTAGGATATCTGAACATGATAATCTCGTTATTTTGCAGGGAAAAAGGACAAGTTAAGATAAAGTTATTAATGACAGGGTAAAAGATGAATTCAATACATTCAAAATTGGAACCTGATTGTTTTAAATGGCAGGATACAAGGGGACAGAGAA
The DNA here is from genome assembly GCA_016271365.2 of Neoceratodus forsteri. Lineage (NCBI taxonomy): Eukaryota > Metazoa > Chordata > Ceratodontiformes > Ceratodontidae > Neoceratodus > Neoceratodus forsteri. The sequence continues at coordinate 803,137,360 of CM057454.1, forward strand.
GGAAACACAACATATTTAGCACCATATGGCCAAATCACCAATGATTATGTTTTATGTGCACTGAAAATCATGACTATTTCAGGTCACTAGTGATAAACATGAGACCTGAGAGCAACCATGCTCCTCTGCGTCTTCAATTCTTTGTTTTAGAAGACAATATAACTAATGAAAAAACACACTGTCCCTCACTCACATTTAATCCCCAAGGAAGGAACTGATTAGCTCTCTCTGAAAGAACAAGGGACTCAATAGATGAAATTATCTCAGAAACAGAGTTACAGCTTATGTAAATTATTAGTAATAATTTAATAGAAGCAAGAGTAGTGGAATCAATAATAGCTCAAATACAGGAAGAAATTAGGAAACTAACATATATTAAAGACTCCAAAATGAATCTAACACAAATCTGCTTTGATGCAGAGTGTAAAAAAGCAAAACATAGATTACGTAAACAAAAACAAAAGTAAAAAAATCCCCCACTACAGCCACAGTTATTGCTCTTAACCACACTAGGAAACAATAAAAGAAGTTTATACAAGAAAAAAAAAAGAATTTAGACAAAAACAATGGTCTACTATGTATGACATCATCAAAAATAATGACATAAAAAGATTTTGGAAAAAGATAGCCACGAGGACCAGTGACTATCAACCATCACTGGCTATTTATACACCAAAATAGACCTGGGTTCAACATTTTAAATCCATATTCAATAAAGAGTTATAATTAAGGCCATTTGAAGATGTAGCTAAAGAGGTTTTACATTTAATGTATCTCCCTATGACTATTACATCTTGGGAAGTAGAAGATGCTATTTTAAACCTGACAAATAACAAAGACCCTGGATCAGATCAGATGCCAGGCAAAATTTCTACAAATTATATGTCATTTTGGGTCCCAGTTCTCGCATCATTTTTTAACTTATTTTTAGCACAAAAATTCATTCCTATAGCATGGACAAAAAATATTATTGTCCCTCTTCATAAAAAGGGTAATTATCAGGACCACAGTAACTTTAGATCTACAGTATAAGTTTACTGGGCATTAGTTCTAAAGTATTTACAAGAATTTTACTAATAAGATTGACCCACTGGTTAGAAACCCATTCTCCATTATCCATATTTCAGGCTGGCTTTAGAAATAACTATTCTGTAATAGACAATATTTTCTGCTTTGCACATTTGTTAGGAAAATATACACAAATCAGAAAATCAAAGATATTTGCCCTGTTTATCGATTTCTCCTTTTCCTTTGATTCAGTTGATAGAGTGAGGCCTTGGAAATACTAATGAACAAAGGTATTTCTTCTGAGCTAATAATACCCATTTATTTGTTATATACCAAAACAGAGACAGCCATTAGATATAATAATCAAAGAGACAGGACAGATTTTTTGAATCTACAAGGGGTGCAAAACAAGGGTGTCTCCTGGACCCTATTCTATTTCAGCATATATATTGATTTCTTATTGCAAGTAGATCAAATTAATCTATTTGAACCACCAAAATAGAAAATAACCCATGTCATATCCTTGCCTATGTGGATGACTTGGTTCTGCTTTCACTTACCAGCAGAGGCCTCCAGAATCAATTAGACCAAATTCTGGTTAAATGTGAGACATTTGACCTATAAATAAACCTAAAAAAATTCAAGGTTGTTATATTTGGAAATACTGGAACAAAATATAGATTTAAGTTACATAAGAACATTGAAAGAGTTAAAGAATATATTTGCGTGTGTGTGTGTGTATATATATGTATAAAACAGGGGCACGGGCACACCACTATAGTTAGGGTTGAGTAGGCACTTTAATGTTAAACCTCAATTTTTGCATGTTAACAACTTTGCAACCATTCAATGAATTTGCACAAAATTTGGAATGTGTGGTCTGGTATGATAGGTCTCTTGATTTACCAAGTTGCATTATGGTTGGACTTAACAGTTTCTGAGAAGCAGCATGCTAAATATGTTTTTGTCACTTTTGACAAGTTTTTTGCCCATGGTGCTGTGACCACACCATGTGGTCTTTTGGTATGAAATTTGGAATGTAGAAAGAGTTTTGGACAAAGCATAATCCAGCATTGGTTTGGTAAAAAATCTAATATTTTCAAAAGTTATTTAATTTTTAATTTTCAAGTTCTGAGCATGCTCAGTTCACTCCAAAATTTATATGTATATTTGATGGACTAGGACTGGTCTCATGGTCAAGGATTTTGCCAGCTCATGGACTAGGATTTTTAAAAATTCTAGTCCATCGGAAAAATTCCTTATCTGTGAGCCGCCATCTTGTTTTCAGTTTTTCCCCCAAAAACAAAATGCTGAAGCTTTCCCCACAGGTGACTTTTGTGCCAAATGAGGAATGGGTTTTCTTCAGGGTGACGCCCTCTACAAAGCCATGGCTTTAGTTTGGCTCATTTTGGTCAAAAAATAGCTGTTTAAAATTTAAAAAGTCTTTGACTATGACTAATGACTCTAGTCCGTGAGCTGTCAAAATCCTAGTCCACAAGACGGTCCTCATTCGTGAGCCTACAAAATCCTTGTCCATCAGTTTGTGACCAGATGTCCCTTCTTGTGAATCAGGATCAAACTGATGATCAAGGATTATGCTACCTTGTGAAAGAGGATCGGCTGGCAGACTAGGATTTTGTCAGTTCGTGGACCAGGATTGTTTTTTTGAATATTCTTTCGCAAGGTGACAAAATAGTGGTCTGCGAGCTGTCAAAATCCTAGTCCATCAGCAAATCCTCTTTCGTGGGGATGCAACATCCTTGTCCATCACTTGTGAACAGATGGCTCTTTACAAGGACCAGGATTAAGCTGATGGACTAGGATTTTGCTACCTCGCAAAAGAGGATCAGCAGGTGAACTAAGATTTTGTCAGCTCACAGACCAGAATTGTTTTTTTAAAATCCTCTTTCATCAGTTGTCTAAATTGCAGTCCATGAGCTGTCAGAATCCTAGTCCACCAGCTAATCTTCTTTTACATGGTAGCAAAATCCATGACCGTCACTTAGGGACCAGATGGACAAAATCTTTAGCGACTATAGACGATTTCTTGCAGACCGTGATTTTGCTACCTCATGGATGGGGATTAATCTGATGGCCAAGGATTTTGCTACATCTCAGACTAGGAATTTTTAAAGATGTAAAAAGTTTACCATTGAATTGCTAATGAATGGTTTGTCTTTTTACTTGCAATTTACAGGGTATTGAAGGGATGTCATACAGGTGTGAATTATGTTGTTTAGGTGTTGGGGAATTAAGCAGTTGCATAGATATGCCATCATGAAATTGAGAGTTTCCCTATAGGATAAAATTCAGGCACCCATTGCATGTTTTGGCATCCATATCTCAGAAATGAAGCGAGATACAGACTTTTGTACTACTGGCAGCTTGGGTGACCTTTAGGTGACCCAACCCACTGGAACAAGATTGGAGAATGTAGACTACACCTGCGGTGGAATTTTTTCCATTGCTTGTATGGTTCATCAGATATTGGCAAATTAGTGTCAGAAGGGTTCCAAGGCTGCATTTTCAGTGGTTTTCAGTGCCCATATCTAGTAAATGATGCAAGATATGGATTTGGACAATTTATGCCATGTGGACAACTTGCTGTCATGATTACAACCACACTTTAATTTTTTTCATACATGCTATGGTTCATGCCATATTGGCAAACTAGTGTTACAAGGGTTCCTTGCCCTATAGGGCTGCTGTATGGCTCCTTACCTATGTGTACATGGCAGTGCAGGGCCCATGCTCCCTCCCACAAACACATGTTATGTATTAGTTATATTACACTTTTTCAAAAAGTAAGGAAATTCATGGCAAAAAAATGCATTTAATGCATCAGTTACGGTTAAAGCAACAAAACTGAGGAAATGAGATGTTAAGACTGAGCCTCTAACCCCACCAACACCTCACTCCTCTCCTCCACAGACTGACAGGTGCCAGGGTGTGCCATGCAGACATAAAGCCTAATTCTCACCCCGTTATCCTTTACTGTAGCATGCCCACTGTTTACATATGGAATGGGGTGAGAGTTGGGCTACCAGACCCCATGGCACACACCAGCACCTGTCAGTCTGTGGAGGAGGGGGGTGAGGTGTTGCAGGGGTTAGGGGCTCAACCCTACCTTCTCATTTCCTTACTTTTGTTGCTTTAACCGTAACTGATGCATTAAGCACAGTTTTTGCCATGAAAATATATATATATATATAGATAGTATGCAAAATCTACATGCATGATCAGTTAGGTTATTCTACAGTGCTCCTCATTTCCACCCTCCCACCAACAGGCATTGGGTGGGAGGGGTGGGGGTACAAGGGTGGAACCCTAATATCGAATTTCCTCACTTTTGTCACTGTAGAATAAACCTAACTGATGCATTAACTACATTTTTGCATATAATTTCCTTACTTTTAAGAAAGAATAGAAAAGTAGAAAGTTACACAAGTGGGTGGGAGCACAGGGCCCCACCAACATGTAAGTGTCGGGCCACATTACACACCTAATGACTAAAAAGTGCCTTGACAACACCATGGTCAGCCAACAAACAAATGTTAAAGTAGCAGAACAATAGAAAATGCTGTCTTCAAAACCTAAATTGTGCCACACAATGTCGCCAAAAAACATATATTGTCCAACACATGAACACTGCAATTTACTTCTACAAGATCGCAATCAAAGAACCTCACGATCAAAGAATTTGCAGGCTCGCGATCAAAGATCATTAGCGAGCCATGAATTAAGATTTTGAAAGCTTATAACTCTGTTTTTTGACCAGTTTGGATGAAACCAAAGGCATGGCTCAATAGATCGGAGCACCCTGAGTAAAACCCATCCAAGTTTTACTTCAGAAGTGACCCCTGAACTAAGATATTTGTGTTTTTCTAATTGGAAATTAAAAGAACAAGATGGCAGACCTCACAATCAAAGAATTTTGAAAATCCTCAAGGACAAAGATTCTTGAACCATGAGGTTGCAAATTCTTTGATCGCCAGGTGGGACCAGATGGCCAGAACTCCATTCTTTGTTCACAAAACATACATATTAATTTTCCCATTGACTTATAATGGGAACTTAAAAGTGGCATATCTATTGAATTCCTTAATATTTTTTCACCAAAAGGAAAGCGGCATGCTCAGCCAGCAACACTCTTTCAAATGAGTCATTTCACAGACCAGCATGCCACATGACAGCCGCAGAGCGCCACATCCAATATCCCAAAAGCTGCCTCCAAAAATGGGTGATTTTGCATTTTTCAGTGCTTTCGTATGGAAAGACCGTAAGTCCGACTAAAATGCAATTTGGTAAATCAAGAGAGCTGACATGCCCCGCCATGTATTCCAAATTGCAGGCAAATCTGTTGAATGGATACCAAGTTATTAATGCTCAAACTTTTGACTTTAGTAAGTAAGTGACCACTGAACCCTAACAATAGTGGTGAAACTGCGCCACTGTAATATATATATATATATATATATATATATATATATATATATATATATATATCCATAACATTTACTTCAAACGGAAAATGGAATCAACATTGTAAACAACAATGTGTAAAGGCAAAACATATTGCCAAAGCACTGATCAGTTTTAACTGTAAATATGGAGAAAATACTATTCCCCTTCTCCGAGTATGGGGTAAGCTAAGTTAAACTCACTTCGGCTTTATGGAGCTGATGTATGGGGATCACAGAAAATGTCAAAACTAGAAGCTCCTTTCCTCTATTTTTATAAAACTATATTACAAGTTCCAACTTCTACTTCTACAGCCATAGTCAGATCCAAAATTGGCAGGACTGACATCTTACTCTTAACAGAACTTAGGATACCACCCTACTGGTTACAAATAATAAACAATTCAACTAACACTTTACCTATGTTTAATAGGAAAAAGTAATTGGCAACTTAAAGGTATCACTTCTAACTAGTTTAAAAACTTATGGGCACTTTTCAAAAAAAAATGCTTCATTTATGGAATGATCATAATAGGAAAATAACTATTTCTCTGAATTTTACAGGAGTTTTTAAAAAGAAATTATTTTGGCTGGCACAAACAAAGGATATTGAGCTAGTGAAACAACAAAAGAAAGCTATATGTACAGTACTAATGAATCAGTTCACGGTATTGAAGAGTATCTAATGAGTCCTTCAAACCCATACTTTAAGAAATTGATAACGTGGGCCAGATTTGGCATTATAACCTCCAAATACAGCTACTTCAATATAAATAAGAAAAAGGATGACATTTAGCCAAATCAATGTTTATGCCAAAGGGGCTTTCAGAAATCTATAGAACATATAATATTACAGTGTCTATTATACAATAAACACAGGAATGAATTTGAAGGAATTTCTGGGGAAATACGCAAACTTAAATTATGATCCAATTTTTATTCTTTTTCACCCCAAAACTGAAGAAGAAATTGTATTAATAACAACATTTCTAGCAGCTGTTATAGTATGCAAAAAGAAAATGAATTCTTAAAACTGCACTAAAACTGATGGTACAGTATTTTTAGAGTGATATGTTTGATATTTATGTCTGTCTGATTTTATGAGATATTTTATATGTATATTTATGTAAACAGATTGTAATGTCCTATTTTAATTGGACAAACAATAAACTTGAAACTTGAAGTTGAAACATTCTGAGCCAAAGGGTGTCGTAAATGTAGTCAAATAGCTTGATTCATCTTCCAGCTCTACATGCAAAAATCCATTTTTCACATCACACACAGTGAAAAGCCTTGCTTTCGACAAATCTGGCAATATATCCTCAATGGTCAGAAGGAGGAAATTACATTGCTTTACGAACATATGAACATACCAAATCTGCCAGCAGATAAAGGCCTAGAGGTCTATCAAGTCTGCTCAAATGTGCAGTTAGCACCCCTTATTCTGCAGCTGCCACTCCCTTCCACCCTTCCCCTTCAATGACCCTCCCCCTTGTCCTGTCTCATCCCTTTTTGAAGCAGTCCACTCTTCTACTGGATACCACTTCTGCAGGTAACGCATTCCACCCAGCCACCACCCTCTCTGTAAAAAAGTGTCTCCTCATCTCCCTCCTGAACCTTCCTCCCTCCCTCTAGTCTCATATCATGGCCCCTGGTGCCCCCCCTTACTTTGAACAGCCCCTCTATACCTGTCTTGTTTATTCCTTTCATGTACTTAAAGGTTTCAATCATTTTCCTCTATCCCTCCTCTTCTCCAGTGAGTACATGTTCAACTCCCTCAGCCTCCTCTCATATGATAAGTCCTCCAGCCCCTTGATCATCTTTGTCACCATGTGCTGCACCCCCTCCAGTAACTTAATGTCCCTCTTCAGATACAAGCGCCAGTACTGCACGCTGTACTCCAGGTGCGGTCTAACTAATGACCTATACAGTGGCAGAATCACTTCCTCCCTCCTTGAGGAAATTCCCCCTTGCAATATAATCCAGCATTTTGTTGGCCTTTGCAGCTGCCTTCCTACATTGTGCCGAGTTGTTCATTGACCCTGTAATGAGCACCCCCAGATCCTTCTCCTCCTTTGTCTGGGCTAGCTGCACTTCCCCCAGCTAGTAACTCCTCCTTGGGTTCTTCATCCCAAAATGCAGCACCTTGCACTTTTTGGCATTAAACCCCAGTTGCCAGGTGTCAGACCAGGTTTCAAGCTTTGCCAGATCATCCTGCAACCCCTGCCATCCCCCCCTAGGTCATCCACCACTGCTCCTACCTTGGTATCATCAGCAAACAGACTGATCTTGCTCTTGATGTCCAATGATATGTCTGCAATGAATATCCCAAACAACACTGGCCCCAACACTGAGCCCTGTGGAACACGGCTCATCACTACCCTTGGGTGTGAGAGTGCCCCACCCACCACTACCCTCTGTTGCCTTCCCTGAAGCCAGTTCCCCACCCATCTCACCAGCTTTGCACCTGCCCCTGTACCTAGTTACTTACTTCCCAGCCTTCCATGTGGCACCGAGTTGAATGCCTTACTGAAGTCCAGATACAGGACATCCACTGCATGGCCCCTGTCCAGTTGCCTAGTTACCCAGTCATAGAACTCCACCAGGTTGGTTTGGCAGGATCTGCCCCATATGAAGCCATTCTGTCTGCTGTCCTATAGTCCTTTGGCCTCTAGGAGGGCCACCAGCCTTTCCTTCAGGATAGCCTCCATTAGCTTACTCCTTATGGATGTGAGGATGGATGTGCGTTAGTGCTTTGTTTAATGATTTTGGAGCTATGCAAATGCATTACTTTCCAAATGTTTTTTTAACAACCACCAGACTTCTAATCCAGTCCATGCTACTCTGTACCGGAGCAATGATACCTCTCTCTTGCAGACTCTGCAGCTCTTCTTTAATGGTTTTACCCAAGTAGCTGGTGCTCTCCTTTTTGGTAGCTTTACTGCTTCAACAGATGCATCCATGAGCCTTTGATAAAGGACATTATAAGTCCAAAATCTGTCAGGCAGTATGCTTTGTGTTAATAAAATGACTTTTTAATATCAACAAGCTGTCAGGCATCCTCCTACAAAATGAAGTGGAGAGTGCCTGAAATCTACAGTTTGATGCATCTACTTCCAACTTATATTTCATTTCTAAGCAACCATCTCCCTGGAAGAAGTCTTGATATGTCTGTTATTTTCCTTAAATCCCATGATTCAGTTTCTCCTTTTCCCTTTAATGCATCTGTTGCGATCACACTTAAAATGTTCTTATACTGAACCTTTATCAGTTCCATCATCTGCACTGCACTGCTATCCAGCAAAGGGGTTGACTTTCTTGCACCACAACAGATTCTACTCGATGCAATCTGTAATTTTTTGAGTTTCTCAGTTTCAGCTTACATATACTTTATTGCTGTATTATTTTACATCAATAGCATTTGTCCTGTTTTCATTATTGATACAGTACTGTATTTCAGAATTCATGAAGTTGTGTGGAACAACTTTACAACTAGCACCACTGTCCAACAGAAATGTTATCATCATCTTATTAACCAACATTAATGCAAACAACTGTTTTTTATATTCTGTCTTTCCATGTTGTATAGTGTTTACAGTTTCCTTTTCTGGCTCCATTGATATCCACATAATGTCCTCACAAAACTCTTCATCTGAGTTTTCTTTTATTATGCCATGCACCTTAAACTTTCTTTCCTTCTGTCTAACTTGGCACTTAGCTGCAGTGATTCAATTTTCCACAGTTTTTACACTTTTGCCTGTCAGCTGTGCACTTTCTGTTATTTTTTTCATACAAACATATGAAATTGCCAGCAGATAAAGGCCTTATGGGCTATCAAGTCTGCTCAATTGTGCAGCTAGCTGCCCTTATATTGCAGCTGCCCCTCCCTCCACTCCAGTGACCCTCCTCCTTACCCTGTCCCATCCCCTTTTGAAGCAGTCCACTGTTCTACAGGATACCACTTCCTTTGGCAAGGAGTTCTACCCAGACACTACCTTCTCTGTAAAAAGTGCCCTCTCATTTCCCTCCTGAACCTTCCCCTTCCAATCTTAGAACGTGCCTGTGAGTGTCCCTGCCCCCCTTAAATTGAAAAGCCTTTCCATGCCCATCTTATTTTTGCCCTTCATGTACTTGAAGGTTTCAAGCATGTCCCCCAATCCCTCCTTTCCTACAAGGAGTACATATTCAACTCCCTCAGCTTGCTCTCATAGGGTAAGTCCCCTAGACCATGGATCATTTTTGTTGACCTGTGCCACACAGCCTCCAGTAGCCTAATGTACTTCTTCAGGTATGGTCATCAGAACTGCATGCAGTACTGTAGGTGTGGTCTAACCAGTGACCTATACAGTGGAACAGGATCATCTCCCCCCTCCTGGAGGATATACCTCTGGCAATTCAACCCAGCATCCTGTTGGCCATTGCAGCTGCCTTTCTACACTGTGCTGAGTTGTTCATTGCTCCTGTTATGATCACCCCCAGATCCTTCTCCTCCTCAATCTTGGCTAGTTGAATCCCTCTTAGCTGGTAGCTCCTCCTTGTTTTTTTTTTTGAACCAAAATGTCACACCTTTCATTTCTTGGCATTGAACCCCAGCTGCCAAGTGTCTGATCAGGCCTCCAGTTTTGCCAGATCATCTTGCAACCCCTGCCACCCTCCTAAGTCATCAACTACTGCTTCCATCTTGGTGACATCTGCAAACAGACTGATCTTGCTCTTGATGCCTATTGAGATGTCTGCCATGAAGATACCTAACAACACAGGTCCAGTACAGAGCACTGTGGCACCCCGCTTGTCACCATCCTGGGAGATGAGAGCTCCCCTCCCACCACCACCCTCTGTTGTCTCCCTTGCAGCCAGTCCACTACCCATCCTACCATATTTACCTCCGCCCCTGTGCCTTCCAGCTTATTTCCTAGCCTCCCATGTGGCACCAAATCAAAGATCAACTGACGTCTAGGTACAGGAAATCCACTTCATGGCCCTTGACTATTGCCTGGTTACCCAGTCATAGTACTCCACCAAGTTGGTCTGACAGGATCTGCTGAGACAAACCCATGCTGTCTGCCATCCTGCAGCCCATTAGCCTAAAGGAAGGAAACCAGCCTCTCCTTCCAGATTATCTACATCAGCTTTCCCACGATGGATGTGAAGATCACTGGTCTGTAGTTCCCTGCCTCATCCTTGAGGCTGCTCTTGTGGAGGGGTACCAAGTGTGCCATCCTCCAGTTCTGAGGTACACTTCCTGAGTCCAGGGACGTATTGAACAGGTCTGCCAAAGGTTCTGCCAGGACTTCTGCCAGTTCCTTTAGCACCCTGGGGTGTATACCATCTGACCCAGGTGCCTCATGTTTTTCCACAAAATGTACATGATATCAGAATGTCTAGGCCTGTGCCAGATTTCTGCATGTGCCTCTCTTTCTGCTTTGCCACTAATACTTGTTCAGTCACATGCCCTTCTATGGTTCAGATTCTTTCCCTTGCCAATTCCGCTGTTCTGCATATCTGCAAACTTTTATCTAGGGTCAATTCCCCTTCTCTCAATAAACATTCTCTTAAATATGAATCTTGGATGCCACATAGAATACAATCTCTTATAAGTGAATCTTTAATGTCCCCAGAATTGCAACTTGCAGCCAACATTCTCAAATCTGTGACACACTTGTCCGTATGTTCTCCTGAGTCCTGGTATCTTGTAAAAATCTTATATCTTTCTACTGTTTCATTCTTTTTTGTATTACATTATTCATCAAAGGTCATCATTGATTTTTCTAGAGTGTTTTGATCCTGGGGTACATCTGCATCTAGTGCTTTGCACTCTTCTTGCCCCTTTTGTCCAATGAGACAATAAAATAACTTACTTTAAATTTCTCATCTTTTTCTTCCATAGCAGTGTCCACATACAAGCTAAACTCTTATTTCCACCTCCTCTCAGCCTGTGCTAAGCTTTTTGTTTGCATATCTAACCTTTCTGGAGGTTGTAGCCCATGCTCCACCTTTCCTGTACACCAAAAAGATTTATCCTTTTTTTTTTAACTTTGAATAATACTCACGTCCCTTTTGACCTTGGCTGTCTCACACTGTTTGCAATTCTTTTACAGTGTCTTCAGTTCTTTTACAGCATAGTCGCTCCAACCACTGCCACTGTGCCACTATGTTTCACAGGCTTTTACAAATGCCTTGTCTAGTGGACATTAGACAGCAAACCACACAGGAATCTGAATTAACACTTGAGTTTAATTGTATCTTCAATTCATTCTGAACAAACACATGGCTACTGTAGTAGGGTGCATCATCCTACCTCATTGAAGTCTGCTCACATTCTTGCTAAACATCTTCATCCTGTGCTCCCCACTTATATGTGTAGAACACCTCCTAATGGTTCCCTATTGCAACTACATGCTTAATTAAGGTTCTACTGACATATATTGTTACAGGACCCAGTACAACAGCATGTAAGCAAATATTCAGCATTGACAAATGCTTGTATTTTATGATGATCCTGAGACTGAGGAGAGGAATAACTTCTTGTGGTGGTACCATCAGGGAATCCAGGATTTAAATGATTTATTTTTTCCTCCCAGCTATACCACCCATTCATTCCATTGATACAAACTACATACTTTTAACTTGTTCAGTTCTTACAAACTCCAGTGCTATTATGTTCCTTAAAATGAACTTTAAAACAGCGGTTCAAGTAATTTTTTTTTTATTTTCATCAAGGGTTTTCTCCTCTTACTTGGATATGCTTCCATCCTTGGACTGCAGTAACATCCCTCCCCAAGTACTGTAAGCCTCACACGTCCAGGTCTGAGTTGGGTGGAGCCCAAGTGCACCAGAAGTAATCAGTCAACAAGCCAAGTTATCTTTTTTCACTGTTTTTTCTCTTATCCCTTACTCATCCTGTAAGCCAAATGGTGCTGTGCCATGCTCTCCAGGAGCCTAACAACTCTTAGCTTTAGCCTGACTCCTAAGAAGAAAGATGAACCCTCTGTGGGCAACTACAGAGGTCACTGTGCCTGCAGAATGCCATGCCATCCTCTGCAAGTCAGAGACCCATTCCCACCAGTACCATTTACTGGACCAGGCCCATCCCATCACTAGCAACCTAGACTCACTCCTGAACCTGGTTCACTCATGTTGAAGTGCAATGACAATTGAGCAGTCAGCCCCTTACCTATACCTTTTCTCTGCTCTATATTACCTTTGTATCCTCTGTCTTGTAAGATGTATTTTGCCCCAATTTTTTTTATCTGTTTTAGCATTTGTTTAGATAAAAAATTGTTAATGATTCACATAATTAAATATGGCTTTATATTTAGCTGTATTTAAACACCTATATTTAGCATTACTTTTCTGTAATTATTAGGAACAAGCATGCAAAACACACTGCTCCCTAAGTATACGGGACAGTAAGGATATCCGTCTTACCTCCATTCCTCAAAACTAAAGCTGTATCATGGGGAACATACAATGAAATATAAGTACAGTATATGGGACACTAAGGATATGAGGGATACCTCCTTGCTTCCAAACTAAAGCTCTAACATGGTGAACATACAATGAAATATGTCACCATTTAAATGGATTTTGTAAACAAACATTAACAACAGGAATCAACATGTGGGTTGTAAAAAGTGCACAGTGTAGTATACTGTATATAAACAAACTTGAACTGCTGTTTTAAAGTACACAGCATGATTTTATCCCTCAATCCTGCCTCATGGATTTTTCAACATACAGTAAGCACTACCCTCTGAGTGGAAAGCATGTTTTCTGATGTCCTTGTGCCCATTCCACTTTCTGTAAGTGTGGCTTAGTTGGTAGCACATCCACTTCTGGGCCAAAAGATCATGATTCTAGTACCACACTACGACTGGCTCATACCATAAACACACTGGCACGCGAGTGCAGAACTAGGGAGATGCTGTACTATCCGAGTATACCATCCTTGAAAACTGTCATAAAACCATGGTCCCTTCTGCTCATCTTTGGTGTTGTCCTGGTGAGTGTCCAGGTAGAATAAAGGAACCCAGGGCACTTTTAGCTTGAAATGGGGGTTTTCCCCAGTGTCCTTTCCAACATTCCCCTTCACATAGAACTGGTTCATGCAACTATCCAAGGTTGTGTGTGATTGTGCAGAATGGCTATCACTACACAGTTACAGTTACATCACTACCAGTCTGTCATTGCTTGGAGAGTACTTTGAGATAGGATGTGTATGAAAAGCGCTAAATAAATCCTAACATATATTTTACATCTGGAAACAAGCTGTTATCAGTTCAGCATGTGTTTCCTGGTAATGATTTTGAAATAAATAAATAAATATTCTTCTCTTTTGCTTTAGCCTACATGTATGACTACTTGCCTTGCTATCCTGTACTTATGGAAAATATTACTTTCATCTTTCTGTTTATATAATTTTACAATGTTATGTTCTGCTACCATATTCCACCTTATTCTCTTTTGCTGTAGTGTAAACATCCTTAGCTACTTTAAACTTTCTATGTAGCTCAAATGCTCATAAAGCAATCATGTGTGCTGCTTGGTGCTGCACCTTCCTCCAGGGCTACAAAAGTGTTTTGTACTGTGCTGACCAGAACTATAAATGCTAATATTTTAACACCAGTCCCAGATAATAAAAAGAGAAAGCAAAAACACAAAAACTGCAACAGCATCAAACTGCAGCTAATACATATCTTAACTGGGCAAACCGCTGCATAAAGACTGAGATAAAAAGAGTTACCCAGCCACCAACTAGATAGGCCCAGCCACACAAAATACAAACACTTTTTTGTTTCTTGTGTGGCTGTGTCTGTCTTCCTGGTAGACCAGCTACAATTTTTATCCTACTCTTTATGAAGCTGTTTGCACAGCAAAGATATTTATTAGCTGCAGTTTGACACTGGTGCCTTTTTGTCAGTATAGCCTGATCCACACATAGTACATCAGTGATTCTGGAGTGCTTTTGTTGTTTTCCAGATAACATCCCCTACAGAAATATAGGTGTGCTGCGTACATGCAGAATGCATGCCACATGTTTAATTGTGCAATGTTTGCATGCAATTTGCATGCACAGTGTTCCTAAGTGAACCGGGTCTAAAAAGCAAATTAGGTTTGCATGCTGCGAGCTTAACATGTGTGCAGCAAGTAAGCTGGTGTGAACATCTTCGCAAAATTACATCAGGTATGCATGTTGCATGCTTGACATGAGTGCAGCAGTTAAGCTAGTGCAAACATAATTTAAACATCACATCAGGTTCACATGCTGCACACTTGCTATGTGTGAAGCAGCAAAGCTGGTACAAATCTCATCTAAAAACACATCAGTTTCTATTTCTTATACTACTGCTAGCAATTAGTCATTAAAATACATTTTTGTTTGAATTCCCATAAAAATTAGGTAAAGGCAACCAAAATACTTCTACCTTTCTGCTCTGCTGCTCCTGCAAGCACTATGTTAGTCCACCTCCTCCTAAAATGCCTCCCCCACATCTTTACTCTGGTACCCACGACTCAGCAACCAGGCAGCCCCCCTGGTACACTGGCCCTAGCACCAACAATTCTCCCGGACATAATAAGATTCCACCCTACAATGACCATGTGCCCTAACCCACAGCACCCATCCCCAGGTTACCTCCCTGCTGCCTACCCTGGCTCCCTTTGGCAGCTAATCACTCTTGCCCTCCCGACCTTGCAAACCCTGCCCATCCCCTGCTCCCTGAAGGCCTCCTCCCCATCCCTGCATACCCACTGAAAGCTCGCTCATCACCGCCCCCGGCCAGAGCCATGATCCTCCTATTACTCCTAACAAGCAATATATATCCCAACCCAGGCTCCACCCAGACTAGCCCCCCAACTGGGTCCACCGGTCTCCACATAGCCCCCATGAATATATGCAGCATACTCAAAAAATTTGATTCCCTCCAGTGCTGGGTCAAGCTGCATAAACCAGATCTCATAGCACTGGTGGAAACCTGGCTATCAAAATCCCCCCCGACTACTTTGTCTCACTACCAGGTTACACCCTATACCAGGAGGATCGTGTAGGCAAACATGGGGGAGGCTGTGCTATCTACACCAGGGACTCACTTACTGGACTAGCACTCTCTGCCCCAGCTCCTGTAAATGGGGTGCAGGCCCTCACCTTCAAACTTACTCCGGACCCCTCCAGGGGCCCCCTATATCTCACTGCTGCATACATTCCCCCAAAGAACCAAAATCCAGCGCTGTTATCCTTAACCAATTATCTTGCTACCCTCCAATGCAAGGTTGATCAAATCCTTATGGGGGACCTAAATGTGAACTGGCTCAGCGCCTCCTCCTCCACCACCCGGGACACCTTCGCGGCTATGGATCTGACGCAATTCATTTCCCAACCCAGTAGAGTAAACACTAAGAGAGGCACCAGCACCCTTCTAGATGTAATCATCACAAACCGCCCCCCAAAAAATCCAAGATATCCAGGTCCTTCCTGACTCACTTAGTGACCACTCCCCATCCTATTCCGCTGGGTGACCCCAAAGCTCCAACTCAAAGCCCAATCAACACTCCGCTGGCACCTCAGACCAGGTGGGCTAAAAAGCCTCAAACAACTTCTTGCCCAGATAAATTGGTCACCCATACACCATGCTCCTGACATAGATACTGCCCTTACCTTCTTTTCCAAATCCTTTAACAAAGCCTGTGACCTCTTCGCACCCCTTACTGGAACCCAAACCAAAAAGCACAGTGCGCCATGGGTTACCCCTGCTCTAGTACAACTGCTCAAGCACAGGGATAACCTATGGCATCTTGCCACAGAAACAGGCTGGATAGCTGACAGACAGACATACAACACTGCATGGAACAAGTGCACCTGGGCTATCCATAAAGCAAAGGCCGATCACTACCAGGCCACACTCACCTCCTCCTGGGGGTGTGCACGAACATTCTGGGACAACGCTAAACAATTGAATGGGAGCGTGCACTCCCCCCCAATCCCAGATCACCATTGATGGCTCTACCTCTACTGACCTTGCCTGCATAGCCAATTTCCTAAACACATCCTTCACAGACCTTAGCTCGGTCCTCCCCAGCAATTTCTTTGACCCACCCCTCCCTACCTGCCCCAGTCATCCAACACCCTTGTTTCCACCTATGCAGGGTAACTGACCAGGAAGCCAGACTGCACCTGCTCAAAGCATTAAAGAGCAATAGTCCCGCAGTGACTCCTGGACCCCAGCATTCTCTGTCGGGTGCTGGATCAGGTCCTTGTTCTGCTCTCCACCCTTCTCAACAAATCCCTCTGCCTGGGGCAATTCCCATCTGCATGGAAAACTGCCATAGTTACGCCCATACACAAAGGAGGTGACAGGTCCTGTGCCGGGAACTACCAACCTATCTCCATCCTTCCACCCCTCTCCAAAGCCCTAGAAAAACTGGTGGCCACTCAAATCACTGAGTACCCAACCAAATACAATATCCTCTGCCCAGAACAGCATGACTTCTGTGCAGGGCACAGTACCGGCACTGCACTACTTTGAGTTTTCAAACTTCATACACTCCTCCCTAGATGCTGGCTCCCTAGCCCGGGCAGTGTTTGCTGATCTCTCAAAGGCCTTCAACGCTGTCTCCCACCCCCTCCTGCTAGATGCCCTCTGCCACACTGGCTTCTCTACTGGGCCACTTTCTTGGTGAGCTAGCTACCTATCGGACTGCTCCCAATGTATCAAAATCCATGGGACACTTTCCAAAACCTGTCCCATCTGCTCAGGTGTTCCCCAGGGCTCCATCCTGGGACCACTACTCTTCTCAATCTACCTTAACACCCTGCCCAGTGCATACACTGGTAGAATTCTGCTGTATGCAGATGATACCATCCTCTTTGCCACCCTTCGCAACCCCATCTGCCTTCAGGACACCTGACAACTACCCTTTAATGATGCCGAAACCTGGTTTAAAGAACACAGACTTGTCATCAATCTCAAAAAAACTAAAACAATGCACTTTGCCCACCCCCAAAATAAAGCCAGCAACTTCCCACTCCACATCCTCCCCAGCTCCAAACAACCCCTTGAACAAGGCCGCTCTTACAAGTACCTTGGGGTTTCCTTCGAAACAGCCCTCTCCTTCCACACCCACATTGATGCACTTGCCTCTGCTACTAATGTGCGGCTAGGTATCCTCTGCCACTATAAAAGCTGTCTCCCCCCCGTTGCCCTCCGACTAGTGGTTACATCCTCGATACTGTCCCTGGTGGACTATGGCCTACCTGTATACGGTGCTGCTTACTCGACTGCCCACAATAAAATCTGCCTTATCCTGAATAACGCATGTAGGCTTATTACGGGGGCCCCCAGGCTCACTCACACATGCCAGCTATATGACAAGGCAATGCTGCTTAATCTAGATGAATGACTACAATACCAAACCAGCCTCATAATGAAAAAAAACCTTCTCGGGCTATCCCCTCCCGGGCTGATAGCCTCCATCCACCTAGCCCAACCCTTGGTTTATACTCAAACCTCTTGCAAGGCCACCCTTCTGATCCAAAGATCCAAGACCACCCATGGACAGAGGTCTTTCTGTTATAGAGTTCCATCCTGGTATAACATGCTTCCTACCACCATCTCTGACACCCCCACGATCTCCACTTTCAAAACTGCACTGCGGAACCAGCTATTTAATACATGTAGCTGCACCTGTCTCTAGTTGAGGCTTAGCCCACCATGCACTGACAAAGCTCACTTGAGTGGCACCACATCTCACCTCCCTCAACCTGCACGTTTGCCCATTGAACTATTATCAGCATGCTGTTTCTGCATGTTCCTGCGTGCAATAATGTGCCACTGTAACTAGTCTGGATTTTTTCTCTGTACAAATGATTGTAAAAACGTTGTTGTTGTTTCTTGCTACAATTTGTTAACTGTGTGATGTAACAATGAGTCTGTAATGTAATGTATTTGTCCTCAATGTGACGAGGTACTTTTGGAAATTAGCCTCTGGCTCAAAGGTTGTAAACTGATGTACAAATAAATCAATAAATAAAACAATAATTCTGATCCTTTTGCAAGTCGTTTAATGGCTTTTGATTGTTGTCATTAAATAACCATTAATTTGTAAAGTATTGTTTGTTTACTGCATTAAATGCCTAGGATATAGCCAGTCAACATCCCCCATTCCAGTTGTTCGAAGAGGGGCCTCTGTGTTGTGTAGCCAATCCTTTTTGTTTTGGAACATGTAAATCCCTTGTTCATATTTAGTGCTACAAATGTATTTATTCTTGACTGTTTCATCACACTTATTTTTTCTTTGTCATTCTGTTTTGACTGCATATACACTATGGCCATGCTCAGCACTCTTTGTGCTGAGTAGTGTCTTGGAAGCATGCACTATTCCTTACATTTTGTCACTGAAATGAGGGACATGGACACTCAAAATAAGAGACAATAAGGGACACTAACCCACATGATGATGAAGACACATCATGAAACATGGAGATACAGTATCTCAGAACACAGTGGAAACCTTTGCATTAGTACCTGAGAATAAAGTTCTACCATTAAGCAGTGGTGCCATTTAGATAAGGCAGAGGTAGTTGCCCTCCCACCCCCATATTTGTGCCTAGGTTGTTCATATGGTGTGGCAATAATAGCATTACATTTGGATTTAATCTTTTGCACAATAAGTGCCCACCTGGCCTGTGTGCTCATGGTTTAAGTACTCTCCAGACTCGACTGTGTCTGCATTGTGTTGTCCACTCTCTCCACTTATTAGTGGTGGCACAATCACATGTGATGTTGATGAGCTCCAGCCAAGAAAGAGCACCTGAGTCTTGCAAGTGAACACTGTCTTTCCCACCACAGAGTAGACAGACTGCACACTACAGCTTGGAGGAGTTTGTGAGCACTGAACTCTCAATAACAGTGTTGTGGCAGCATGTTTTTTTTCATCTGCTTTTAGTGGGTCTCCATCTCCTCTTGTGGCTGAAGGGGCAGAGGGTGAGCCAGAAGCTAACTCAAGACTAGGCTACCTACTTACTCTACTAGTCTCACCATGCAAAAAAAACAGCACAGACCCCACGGCAGCAAGTTAGGCTTAGCAGCATTGGTGACAGTGGTGTGGGTGGCCTTCATAGGCCTTGATCAGTGCAGTGTAGCAGCAGCTACAGCAGCAACCAAGCAAGAAGCAAACAACCCAGGTTGGGCAGATTTGGCTGGTAAGGTGACTTGGTCATGGACCACACTGGGGATCTGTGGTGGTCGGTTCTAGCATCCAGCTTCTGGCAGAAGGAGGAGGGGGAGAAAACTGAAAACTGGGCTGGTGGCACACTGTGCCAGGATGCAGGTTCTGGCCACATGGCTGGGTATGTAAAAGTAATTAATTTTTTTTTCAGGTGGATTGGGGAAGGAGGAAGGACTGAAATATTGATGTGTTGTTCATGTTTCTTCACCTTTGGGTGGCTTCATGACCCATAGGGGATGGGTATTGAATGAAATGGAGTTGGGGAGACAAATCAGGACAAATTTTTTTTTTGGGGGGTGGCAGAACTTCAGCAAGGAAAACAATTTGTTAATAACTGTGTGGGTTTAAGCCCAAATCTGATGCACTGCTCTGTGTTATATACTAATGGATCTTATACATTTGAATTTTTCCTGATTTGCATATCACTTTTCAGTCAAAACAAATATGTTGTACATTTTAGAGATGTTACAGACATTCTAGACCTGTCCCTTGCATTCACACACAGTTTAGCGGTATGGTATGCACAGACTATTGGAGCCCATCTACAAAGGGAAAGGGGACATTGTTTAACCAGGAAAGGCACACTCAGCTACAGCTTGTTTCCAGGTGTGATCTGGGAGCACAAGGAAGTTAAGTGACTTGATCAGGGTCACACAGTATGCAAGTGGGGATGTTGGGATTGAAACCCAGGTCTTCAGCTTTGCAGCTCAGTGTCCTTAACCACTACACTATACTTATTACAGTCAGGCTTATGTCCTGCACAGTGAAACTGACCTCCACATCCCCATGCTCTGGCACATTATGATGAAGGGCAAAGAAAGACTGCAGGGGTATACACTATTGAAATGAATGGGGGTATTTTTGTATTACTATTTTATACATTATTGATGGGGAGTTGGAGATTAATGATGGCCACTGCTTGACTAGCAAGGGCCTTGTTAGTAGAACAGTGGCCTTTATTATTCTCCAACTCACCATCATAATGTATAAAATAGTAATAAAAAACAACTTCATTAATTTCAAGGGGGTACACACTAGCACTCTTACCTTTGGACATCATCTCTTAAAGACTCCTGCCACTGGCTACCTAGTACTCAAGTAAGAAACTTTTTACTTATATCTATACTTGGTGGGTTGTCTGTGGCAGCATGGCCATACTTGCATCAGTATGTGTGCATAGAGAGAGGGGACTGGCCACATGGTTGTGTGTCAAGTTATTGCTACTTTTGTGTTTACACTTTAAAGTCTTTGTGCGGAAGCATTCAAAACTATGGAGAGAAAATAGTAGGAGCATAGGCCAGGCCAGGCAGAAGTAATTAAGGGATTTTGTGGGTAAGTTTGTGTGTTGGAGGTGGGAAAATGCACATGTGTTTCCATTGGTATGTGTGCTACAGTTCAGTTGTGAAACTGAGATGAGTAATAGAAGAAGAAGAAGAAAATCGAAGAGCATAACAGTGAATACAAGCATGCCACATGCGTGCGTGAAGATATAATCAGATATAGTATGTACTGAAGTACAAGCAAGTCATATGTGTGCAGACAGCATGGCTTAGTGGTCAAATGCACTGAACTACAAGCCAAGAGACTTGGAGGCAGAAAGATCTGGGTTTGAATCTCATCAACCCCCACTTGTGTATGGTGTGATCCTGAGCAAATCACTTAATTTTTATACGCGCATTGACCACTTGCTTTTTGCACGCATGCCACATGCATACAGTCTTTCCCAATTTAACATTAAAACCATGGTTTCCACATTTGCTTGCTGCATGCCTGCCATGTGCATGCAATCAGTTCCAATTTAACATTTAAAACAAACTTGCAGCATGCATATTACTTGGGTAGTTTTATGTGTGCAACATGAAAATATTTCATATAAGTATTTCTGTAACGGATAGGAGGATTATTGAACCAGACATGCTGTGGGAATTAGAGGTGTGCAGGTCAGCTTTCCAATATAGATTGGTCTAGTTGGGCAATTTAGAACCAAAACTGGAACCATAACCAAAATGGGATGCAGAGAATAAAAAACTGATGCAATAAATTAATCAAAACATAGCATAGAACAGTTGATTTACTGCACTCAAAGGTCACTGTGAACTAGTGCCTTCACTTTCTACTATGCTACCCTGATTCTTCCAAAATAGTTTCAACCCTCTCAAATGGAACTACATAGAAACATTAAATCTGATAACAGATAAGGACCGTTTGGCCCACCTAGTCTGCCCATTTCCCTAACTGATGGATAAGCTGCAGATGCTAGCCAAACAACAGTTTACTTTCTCCTACCCCCCACTAGAATTGTATTATGCCCATATCATGCATTCTTGAATTCTCCCACTGTTCTTGACTCCACAACCTCATCTGGAAGGCTGTTCCATGCAACCACAACCCTCTCCATGAAAAAATACTTTTTAATATTACCTCTGAGCTGTACCTCTCTATCTTCAAATTGTACCCCCTTGTTCTTGCACATCTCTTTTTCTGAAAGATGCTATCCTTTTGGAATTTGCTGTTTCCCTTTAGGTACTTGAACATTTCTATCATGTCCCCCCCACTTTCCTCGAGGGTATACATATTAAGCTGCTTTAGACTCTCTTTGTATGTCTTCAGGTGAAGACCCTGCACCATTTTGGTTGCCCTCTTCTGAACAGCCTCCACTCTATCTATGTCTTTGCGGAGATGGGGTCTCCAGAACTGCATGCAGTACTCCAGATGTGGTCTCACCAATTGTCTGTACAGAGGGATGACAACTATTTTCTACTGTTGATGTCTCTCCCTATTCATCTCAGTATCCCCCAGCCCTCCTTACTGCCTTCTCACATTCCTTGCCCACCTTTAGGTCATCCGATATAATTAGTCCCAGGTCCGTTTTGATTTTTGTTGTTCTTAGTATCTCACCCCACATTGTGTACTCTTCTCCAGGGGTTTTGTTTCCCAGGTGCATTACCTTGCACTTCTTTGCACTGAATCTGAGCTGCCATACATTTGACCATTATTCCAACCTTGCCAAGTCCCTTTCCATCATTTCCATCCCACCCCACCTTGTGTATCAACCCTGTTGCAGATCTTTGTGTCATCTGCAAATAGATATACGTTTCTGTCCAGGTGCTCCCCAATGTCACTTATAAAGACATTAAAGAGGACCGGTCCCAGCACCAAACCCTGCAATACCCCACTAGTTACCCTCCTTTCTTCATTGTTGACTCTGTTTACTATTGCCCTTTGCATTCTGTTATCCAGTTAATTTTTTATCCAGGCTACCACCTTGGGACCCACACCAAGGCTGGTTAACCTGTATATTAATCTTTTGTGTGGAACTGTGCCAAATGCCTTGCTATAGGTCATATCCAAAGCCCCTCCCTGGTCTACTACTTTGGACACCCAGTCAAAAAAATTGATTAGATTCATCTGACATGACCTTCCCACTGTGAATCCATGCTGCCTTGGGTCCTGTGCCCCAGTGGCCTCTAGGTACTCAAAGATTCTTTCCTTCAGATGTGCTTCCGTCATTTTTCCTACCACTGAGGTCAACCTAACTGGTCTGTAGTTTATTGCCTCTGCTCAGCTCCCACTTTTGTGAAGTGGAATCACATCTACCCTCCTCCAATCCTCAGGTACCACTCCATCCTCCCATGATTTGTTAAAGAGAGTAGTTAGTGGTGTCACTAGTTCTACCCATAGTTCTTTTAGAATTCTGGGGTGAATCCCCTCAGACCCCATTACTTTGTCGACCCTCTGTTTCAAGAGTTCTTTCAAAACCCTTTCTTCTGTGAATGGACTGGAAGAGACCCCCTATCCAGAGTGTTTCTCTTGTTTGGTTTAGGTACCTCCCCCTCCTCTTCATTTGTGAATACTGAGCAGAAATATTTGTTCAGTATCCCTGCTTTTTCACTGTCACCCTCTGCCCACATTCCCTTCCCTTTATTAAGCCTCAGTATCCCTCCCTTGGTCTTTCTTCACTCCCTAATGTACCTATAAAATGTTTTATTCCCCTTCCTAACAGAGTTGACTATCTTTTCCTCGGTTTTGGCCTTTGATATTCTGGCTGCCTTCCCTGCTTCCTTCTCCTTTAACTGATACAGTTCTCTGTTCTACTCCTTCTATGCTTCCTTATGTTTCCTGAATGCTATCTTTTTCTCCTTAACCTTCCCTGTCACCTCTTCTGAGAACCATAGTGTTTTTTTCCTTCATTTTGTTTTGTTGATTCACTTCACACAAAGGCTTGTTTTCTCTGTGATAGCTGTTTTGATTATTCCCCATTGTTCCTCCACCCCCTTTCCTGCCCATTTGCTAGTGCTTTTTTGAGGCCCTCTCTCATTGAAGTCCAATACTCTTGCTTTTATATGACTTGACTCTATGGCTGTGTTTATTGTGAACCACACTGTTTGGTGGTCACTTGTTCCCAGATGGCTACCCACTTCTAAATCTGAGATCCTTTCTCCGTCCCCATTTGAGAGTGCCAGGTCTAAGATTGCTCCCTCTTGAGTGGGTTCCAACACTAGCTGTCTGAGGCATGTCCCTTGTAGGGCATCAAGAATGACCCTGCTCTTGTATGTGCCTGCAGCAAAGGTGCTCCAGTTAACATCTAACATATTCAGGTCCCCATCAACAATATCTCCCCGTTTTCTGCCATTCTAAGGATGCCTTTTGTCATTTCCTTGTCTATTCCCTCTCCCTGAGATGGGGGTTTGTACACAATCCCCATGCAGATTGTGGTGCCATTTCTTGTCTCCAGGGTGATCCATAGTGACTCATCTACTTCCTGTTTACTCTTTAGTTCTGTTGCTTTAATACCTTCCCTTACATAGAGAGCTACTCCTCCTCTTCTTTTACTCTCCCTGTCCCTCCTGTAGATTGTGTATCCTGGTTTGTTGACATCCCAGTCATGGTTTTCTGTGTATCATGTTTCAGTGACTGCCACAATATCTGGGCATCCCTCTTCCATCAAGGCTACTAGTTCAGGGAGCTTGTTACACAGACTATGGGCATTGGTGCTCATCACCCTCCATTTTTTGATGGCCTTACCCCTTTTAGCCCCATCTCTGTCCTTACTGCCTTTGCCTTTTGTTGCATTCATCCCTGTCCTGCTCCCCAGTGGCTTCTCTACCTTGGTGTTTACCTCACTAATTACTATGTTTTGTGGGGGAGGCTGGGATTTTCCTGAGCCTTTTCAGTGCCACCCCCCTTGGATAGTTTAAATGCTTGCCAATGAAACATTTAAACCTATCACCTAGGATCCTGGCTCCCACCAGGACTGATGCAGACCATCGCACCAGTATAGGCCTGTATCCCTCCAGGTGGATCCCCGGTCCCCAATGAAGCCAAAACCCTGAGCTCCACACCAGTTTTCCGAACATTCATTGAATGCCATAATGCAGAGTACCCTTGCATCATCCTTGCCATAGACAGGCAGCACCTCTGAGAAGGTTACCGTACATGCTACTTGTGTAAGGCCCAACCCCAACTCAACAAACTCCTCTTGCACTGCTCTGATCCCAATCCAGCCAGGTCATTTGTTCCTAGGTGGATAATGACATCCAACTTCCTGCCTCAAGCAGTTGCTCCCACAATCCTGAAGATTCACTTCCTGTTCTTCCAAGCCATGGCACCAAGCAGGCACCTTACCTCCCTCTCCACTTCCTCCCCACTTCTACCCCTCCAATGATTGAGTCCACCACCAGGAGTTGTTTCCTTTACCTGTGTGGTCTCATGCCACCCTCCTGTGGGTCTTCTTTGTGGAGATTCCCAGCATCCTTCTTGGTCTCCACTGCAGGTGCCTCCATAGAGGAACCACTCTCTGCCAGAACAGCATATGAATTGTGGAGAGGTACAGCCTCTGTGATGCACCTCTGTTTAACCACCCTCTCCCTCCCTGAGCCCACCTTGGTCCAACCACTCCATGAGCACTACATGAACCTCATACGGAGCAAGCATTTTTTGTTTAGCAGTATGCTCATCAAATCAGGATAACCTGGGAAATTAAAGAGCACTTTTTTGAAATTTGAGGATTGTGAAAAGAAAACTGGATAGGACATTGAAGAGCTAATTTACAAAGTATTAGAAGAAAATAATATCAACCTGCAAAATTGTAGATGCCAAGGATATGATAACAGTTCTATGAAGTACAGCTTAAGTATGGGGCTAATCTAGTTGCTGCACCTTTAAGAACTCTAGACAATTGTAGCAAGTTAGAGTCATTATTAAAATATGTATGCTAATTACTGCTTAGCAGGGGCTTGAAACCCCTTTAATCAGTCAGTTAGTTGGTCTGTTCCTGAACCTCATGGTGAGATGAAGTTGCCTGCTGATGTCTCTACAGTTCATGAATAAACCCGGTTGTTTATTATTTTATGCATCCATCCCAGTATTTTGTATGGTCCAGCAAGGTGTCTACTAGAGCAGCAACAGATGGGCCTGGCAGAAAAGAAAGAAGTTAAGGATCCTTAGTGGCAGACCAATACCAAAACACCTCACATGGTTGATAATACAGCCCTTCTTCTGCCAAGACCCACATCTGGCTTGTCTGCATTGTTGGGTACCCAAGTCATCACTGCAGTATGCCTGAACAGTCTAAATGATACTTTTACCACAGCCTTTACTGCACTGAGAAACAATTAACTGCCTACTGTCTTGTAGAGCAGCCTGCAACCCTCCTACTGTAAAAAAGACTAGCAAAGTAAAAGTGTTCAACATTGCTGGCAAGTGGCTCAATGACTGAACTGTTCAAAATTAAATGTGCTAACCCTGTACCCCATGAAGTTGCGAACTGTACCACACAGAGCTGAGCATGCCCACCACCTTCCACCTTATTGCAAACTGCCTGCTTGAGAACTCCCTGTTTGTCACAACAAATTCCTAGTGCTCCATTTTTGCCAAGCAACCTTCTTCTACTGTAGGGACTGCAGCTACAGAGAACAGACTTTTTTTAGAATCAGCCCTCTCTGACTGCGGCCTATGTGCAGCTCTGTGGTAAACTGCCACTCTCTCCTCCCCACCTCTACTTTAGTGTCATCTCCCAGCACACCCCGATGGCACAGCAGGCCACTCCAGCACAGACTGCTAAATAAATAAAGGAAAGACAGAGCCAAAAGTAAAATACTTGCACCCAGCGTGCACTTCTGCCTTGGCCCTTCCGCAACAGCTCCACACAGCCCTTCTCACAATTGCGGCCCCCTGACGATGGCTGCACTAACAGCTGCAACAGACTGTTACACCACACCTCCAACAGACAGCCCTGCAACAAAATGGAGCTTATGCTCCCCACTTGGCCCAACTTACTACTGCTCCTTGAAAGTCAGTCCTGCTCCATGTCACAACTCAAGCCTGCAACCCACAACAAATGCAGCTTGTCTTGCCATGGTCATGGAGCTCTTCTCCAGACAAGCCATACCATTCTTCTCTCGCTCACTCCACAAGCCTCCTGTCCTCACAACCATGGCCTCCATTGCACCAGCAGCCACACTGAGCATCTACTCCTACCTGCAACATCGAAGCCACTGCTCCCCGAATCACCACTGCTGTAAAACAAAGCTGCCACTCAGCCATGCTTCAGAAAGGGGGCCATACAAACTAAATTCATAAAACATTGCAGAGAAAAGCAAAGCGCTCCATGAATTTAATCAGGCAGCAGAAATGAGTAAACAAAATGAAAATAAAAACAGAGCAGAATTACACACACTCAAATCCTAAAGCCAAAGAGGAAGAAAAGCACACCAAACTAAATGGAAGAGAGACAGAAAACCAATACAAAACGCAGAGCCTGGGAGACAATAGAAAAAAAAGGAAAACAAAGCTCCAAATACTAAATGGAGAGAAACCTAATAGATACAATATTCCCCTCCCCTCAATGGTCACTCACCATAAAAAGGGAAAAGCCCACCATTTTTCTGTGTGTGTGGGTTGGGGAAGAAGTACAGTAGTGTGGCAATCACCATTTTGTCCCTTGCACAGTAGCCTCATGGCAGGAAGCATCCATCTTGTGTGCAACAGAACAACACAGGAAGTGACCCTTAACCCCCTGCTGGCATCAGTCTTGCTGCATTTAAGGAATACAGGAACTGTATGTCAAAGTTCGGCACCCTTATGAAGGGCACTAAAATGACCTCACTCCATAGAAATCAATAGTAAACCTGCAAACACTGCAACAAATAGGTAATTTTTATAACAAAACCTTTATTTAAATAACAGACAACAGAGAATTGAGTCAGAATTGTTTATTAAGACGTCATTTGATGGACTTTGCTTACAAATAATTGTAATTTTGTCTACAACATTATTTTCTTCTCAGCACTTTATCTGCTCCATGATGTCCCTTCTTCTGCTTGACAGCTTCACCCCACTCTTCTATACTGCACCCATCTCACAGTACCTCCTGATGGAATGGGATGCGCATAAGGGCCAAAGACCCCAAGTCACACCGTGATACTTGTCGGTGTCTGTAGGGTAGGGTGTGGTGAAATGGCATGGCTGTTATGCCTGATGACCCAAAGGCACACCCCAATGCCTGTCACTATCTGCAGAGTGGTCACTATCTCCTTCTCAATCTTACGACTATTGTTCAGTGAAATGAAGTTCATCTCCAACTAATGATGTCCAATGAAGATGCCGATATGGGTGCCAGAGTGTCCAGAATTCCACCTTCACCCACTTCAAGAGCATGGGGACACAAAATAGAAATCATCCTGCATGACATTCAGTCTTCCATCTCAGCTCCAGGAGCACCAACTATGCAAGCCATTCAAGATGATCTTGCCTACATTAAGGATATTTCACCACAGTCCA
The DNA here is from genome assembly GCA_016271365.2 of Neoceratodus forsteri. Taxonomy (NCBI): domain Eukaryota; kingdom Metazoa; phylum Chordata; order Ceratodontiformes; family Ceratodontidae; genus Neoceratodus; species Neoceratodus forsteri. The sequence goes on from CM057454.1 coordinate 803,165,832, forward strand.
CAGTGCACACCAGCCTACAGCCAGTACCCATCTCAGCCTTGCCTGATGAAGACGCTGTCGACTGGCTTGAATAATTTCGAGCCTGGATTTCCTTCAATGGTTGGACTGATACTTTGCATATTTCCAATGCCTTGTGCTTGCTTCTGATAGGGACTGGCATTTCCTGGTTCAACACACTTCCAGAACAAGTCAAAGGGGATACTGCCACCCTGTATGCAACTTTCAAACACCATTTTCTCCAAGCACATCTATACTGGTTATTAGAACAACAACTGGGGGAATGCACCGTGCAACCCTCTGAATCTCTAGAAGCATTCATAGTGGACACTGAGTCATGCTGAAAATGTCTGCAGTAAACAGAGAAAGATCAAATCACAACCTTTGTTGGAGGACTGCATCCTCAATTCTGTACTTATGTAATTCAGCTAAAGCCAGCAACCTGGATGTACACAATCCAAGCTGCACAACTTGCACAAGAGTCCATCACAATGTTCCAGTTCACCAGTGTACAGGCACCTCAGTTCTCACAATTGGATGCATTCACAACATGTGTCCAACAGCAACAAGCAATGATTGACAGACTCATTACAACTGTCAATAGCTTACACCTCAGCTCAACTGCTTCCTCTGCAACTTCTGTCAATGCTCTGCAACCACCTCGGCAGTGACCTGATCCACCTCTGCCTTCATGAGAGCCTGTGTCCTGCCAGTGGTGTGGATTCAGAGAACAAACTGCTGCTGTCTGCCAAAAACTGAAGTACTACAACATAAATCAAGAGAATCAGAGGTGTCCACCGCAGCACAATCAACATGATAACCACAACCACTCCCAGGATCTGGGAAATGAGCAATACCCAACAGACAAAGGACTTTTGTTAGGTAGGGAAACACAGCAACTGACCTCCCCCCATGCGCAATTCAAACAAACTGCATCCTCTGACTACTAACTCTGGCACATGCTCGCTTCCAAGAGAAAAGGTACCTGTCATCACATCACCACTCCTAGCAAACTATGTCCCTGTAACCAACACAGATTGGTCCACACATGCCTTGGTCAACACTGGAGCAGAAATCTCAGTTATCAATAACAATATTCTGGACAACCAAGCTATTTGTCATTTACCCAGTGTCTCTCCAGCTGACTTAAAGTACATTATCACAGCAAATACCACTGCAGTAGCTATCACAGGCGTTGTCCATCTGCAGCTACAATTTGGCTCACAGCAAGCTACTGTCACGTTTTACTGAGTGCCTGATCTACAACCAGCAGTGATTCTTGGCCTAGACTTCCTCAAAGCTCACAATACCATCCTAGACTTTGCATCAAGCAAACTGTCACTAGATCCTCTGAGGCAACTTGCAGCTACAGACTCAGTCACTGTGCCTCCTCAGACAGAGATGGTTTTGGTTGCCAAGATTTGAGGTGAACCACTTCCACAAGGTGTTGTTGGCATCATCACGGGATCCCCCACTCTGTATTCATCAGGTCTTCTCCCAGAAAACACCTTGTCTGCAGTGCATGGCAGCACAGTTTTCCAAAAATGCTGCAACTTCACAGATGAGAGATCCAAAGTTACTCCGCACTCCTATTGAGCAATGATGACAGCAAACATTTCTCAATTCAAAAAATGTTTTTTATTTGACAATGAAAACTGCTCTCAAAAGTGCATGTAATGCTGCGGAGCTAGTGTTTCTTCAACCAAACTCACTCCCCAGCACTTCAACCAAGTGAGAGTAGCTTTGGATCTCTTAGCATTGAGGTTTGGATTATGCAGCCCCTTCTCTGCACCCAGCTTCACAAACAGCCATGCACAGAGCTGGGACTGGATTTGAACTTCACAGATGAGCCAGTAGTAATCTCAGGGGTGCCATTATTACAATGTTTGTCTGCTTGTCTACAGGGGACCAACTCCATCTTATGCAAGAACCTCAGCCTAGTTCCATCAGCTCTAGTCCTGTCAGTACTATCATGACCACGCCAGCTTCATCAGAGTTACCCCTCAGTCAGCGACTATTCTCTTCAAAACTTCCAGCATCTCAAACAGAGAAACAGCAGCTTTTGAAATTCTGGGAGAATTACTCGGATGTCTTTGTTGGTCCAGATAACAAGCTCAGATGATGAGATATCCAGCAACACACCATTGAGGTGCAGCCCAACCAGAAACCAATCCATCAGTGAGCCTACAAAGTGAGACACAAACAGAAAAAGGTCCTTGAGAACTTGATTAAAGACATGCTTGACTAAGACATTGTTGAGGAGTCTACAGGTCCCTGGGGTGCATCTTGTCTGCTGGTGATAAAGAAGGACAAAGGGTATCGCTTTGTGGTAGACTTCAGAAAACTCAATACCTACATGGTGCAGGATGCTCATCCCTTACCTACAACTGAAGATTTCTTACAGAGTTTTGGCGTGGCCAGCCCAGCTTACTTCATCACTCTAGACCTTCAGAGTGTGTTCTACCAAGTTTCCTTTGATCCAGCTTCTCATCCATACACAGTCTGGTGCTGCCACTGGGGACTTTTTCAATTCAAATGTCTGCCTATGGGACACTGGAACAGTCCAGCTGCATGTCAGCATGTTATGGAAGCCATACTACGTGGGTTGTCTTGTAAATCTTGCCTAGTTTACCTAGGCAATGTTATCATCTTCAACAGAACTTTGCCAGAGCACCTCCAACATCTCAAAGAAGTGTTTAAATGTCTCAGACAAGCCAATCTCAAGCTCCGCCCAGTGTTGTTTTGCACAGCATCAAATTCATTACCTGGGACATGTTGTTAGTTCTCAAAGTATCTCTCCAGACCCAGATAAGCTCTCAGCAGTCAAAGAATATCCAGAACCTAACAATCTTAAAGACCATGGAGCTTTTCTAGGCTTGTCTGGATACCATAGAAAGTTCATTTGCAACTATGCTAAGATTGCAGCTCCACTGTATGCCCGCAACAAAAAAAAGATGTGAATATACATGGACTTCTGCAAGCAAAGAGGACTTTGAAATCATCAAAGAAAAACTAATCTCTTCTCCAATATGGGCCTACCCAAGGTTTGACCAACCCTTCAAACTCTGCTTAGATGCTAGTTCCTTTGCAGTAGGCACTGTGCTATGTCAAATCCAAGATGGAACAGAACTAGTTGCTTCCCATGCCAGCCGTTCTTTTTCTTCAGCTGAGCAGAACTATGGCATCACAGAAAAAGAATGTCTAGCCATGGTATTTGCTGTAAAGAAATTTGACCGTTACCTTTGCTACTTTTCCTTCTCAGCTATTGTTAATCACTCTGCCCTCAGATGGTTATTCAAAATGAAGTAGCCAGTAGGCAAGTTCGCCTGATGGATTGCCATGCTGCAGTACTACAACTTTGAAATTCAGTACTGATGTGGTCGAGTTCACCCCAATGCCAATGTTGTAAGCTGGACACAATATCTCTCTACTTCATCCTGAACAGATGAAGAATCCTATTTATAAGCTTTTTCTTTCTATGCCACACATGTGCTTCCTGTGCACACTCCTAAAGCACCTCAAGTTACTTTGCTGCTACCACCTGCTTCTACAGGAAAAGGCACAAATCGTCATCTACTGCAAGCAGCTGAAGAGCTTTTCACTCCTCTTCTACTGATATCGCCCTGGCGATGGTCAAAACACAACAAAGAACTGATCCTCAGTTCACTGACAAAATCACATACAGTACTTAGAGTTTGGAACTTTACCGCAACAAAAGCAACATCGCCAGGATGTACTTTTCTATTCTTCTCAATACTTCTGCATTGGCGGTGTGCTTTTCTGCATTTATTTATTTATTAAGATTTCAGAAAACGCTTTTGAGCCAAAGGATCTTTTCCAAAGGTTCCACATTGTGTAACAAAGATGAGTTGAAAACACAAAACAGAGGACTGATAAAGTACAAACATCCAGCCTATGAGGGACATTGAATCCATTTGTATCTGGATTTTTCCTTACAAGTGTGAAGACGCCGTAAGAGGTTTCTTCCAATTATGTCAGAATTTAAAGAGGCTGGATTGCAGGTTGCTTTGTTAGCACCTGCACGTTTAAGGGTCCAATTTCAAGAGAAGATGCAATTTTTTGATGATTGTGACACCGCTCAAAGTTTCTTTGAGAATAATGTCAGGCTACCTGAGGATATAGGGTCTGAATTTGAGGAAGAAGGAGAAGCTGACTTAACAGAATATTACCATTTGATGTTTGTCTGAGTCCTGCCTCTGTTTTATTTTTCAACTGTGTGATTGTTTGAATTATCTCCATGAATTATTTTTTGGGGGCTGGCTTTTGATGGGAGCTGCACCAGGATGGTGTTTTACTTTATAGAAAAATGGCAAAAGTATTCTTGTTATTAAATTACTAAAGAGGGATGATTAAGCTTGGAGCACAAATGGACTGAATTAACTATTAGAATTTCAAGCAGAATAAGCTCTGTGATTTTTATTTCGTTTTGTTTGGGTTTCTCTTTTTAACACCCCCCCCCCAAAAAAAATACATAAACATTCCTTTTTTGTGCTTTATTCGGTTAAATTCTTAAAAGTCATGCAATATTTCTTAAAGTTTTCTATCTGGAAGCAATTCTATATTTTTTTTTCTTAAGGAATGAAAAATAAAGAATAAAAAAAAATAAAATGCCAATTCAGGTCTTTGCATATTATCCATAAATATGTTCTAAAGTTGAAGGAGATCCCTCTTATTCTTCTATTTCCATGGTGAATAAGCCCAATTCCTGCAGCCTCTCTTCATATGGTTTATTCTTCAGTCTGGGAATAATTTTGATACTTCTATGCTGTACCCTTTCCAACAGTTTGATATCCTTTTTTAAGACAATGACTCTAAAGGGGAGAACAAAAGTCAAGATGCAGTCTGATGTAAGTCCAATACAGTGGTACTGTAGGATGTCTTAAATCTGATTTGTTAACAAATGATTTCCTTATGCATCTTATTATCCTATTTACTGTCATAGATACAGTACCTATTTGCAAGAGACACTGGACTTCAGGTCATCATTTATTATTTTTCTAAGATTCCCTTTTGATCTAACCTGTTCTAACTTCCTTCCATACAGTTTGTGGCTCTGCTGGCTATTTTTATTTCCTAGATGCTTCATTGCAAACTTATCTATATTAAAATTCATGTGATTTTGGATGTTCCATTTCTCAGTCTCCTTTAGGTCTTTTGTTAGCCTTTTCTGGAAAACCTTAGTGTTGACCTCAACTCCTATCTTAGTGTCTTCAGCAATTTGTTTGATCCATCCACTGATCTGTTGGTGCAGATCAGAATGTAATAGAAGAATATAGATGATCCAAATACTGATCCTTAAGGGACTCTGCTGGTGACTGTTTCAGTTAAGTACTTGATAAGTTAGCACTTATTCTGACCTGTGTTCAACCTATATAAGCATAATTTTACGCTTATAATTAACTTACTGTCAATACCATCAGGGTCCATTTTTTGTAGTAGAGGCATATGTGGGACTTTATCACAGGTCTTCTGAAAATCCAAGTATACTATGTCTACAGGAATATTATGGTATAGGCTGTCACTAACTTTATCATAAAAAGTTATGAGGTTTGATGAGCAAGATGTATTTGTTTTCAATCCATGTTGCATTTGATCAGTCATCCCCTTAACCTTTAATTTAATATGGAATTTGTATTTGATTAATGTTTCTATTAGTTTGCCAAGAGGAGATGACAGAATTATTGGTCTACAATTGGTGGCCTTTGTTTTGAAGCCATTTTTATGCATTGGGGCTACGTTTGCTCTGTGCCAGTTTCCTGGTACTGCCCCAATATTATATGATTGATTAACATGTTTGGTAAGAGGAGCTGACAAAATCTCCACTACTTCTCTTAGTAATCTTGGATGCAAGTCATCTGGACTTGCTGTCTTCAAGTTCAAGTTCAGGTTTATTAGCAAGAAAAATCCATTTAGCATGTTCATTTTCAAGGCGGTCCTGATAAAGACAACATGATATAACAATATACAATGCACAGAAACTGCTACGTATTTCAATTACATACTTAGCATACAGACTTAGAATGTAAGTAACACAGCATTTACACTTACATATGGGGTAAAGAAAGCATTCTAGAATTAAAATGGGGACCTTCAGGAGGTCGTCATGACCTGTGCAAAAGTGAAGTGCAAGGGGGAGAGGTCACGTAAACCATGCTGGTGGTCTAAGAAGGTTCAGGAGGCTGTTAGGGAGAAGAAGGCTGCCTATAGAGAATACAAAAAAATATGGAGAGACAGGGAAAAGGACAAGTGCCAACTTGCTTCCAGATATGTCACCCAGTTGGTGAGGGGGGCAAAGTCCAGAAAGAGTATTGGCTTGCACAGAGGATGCAGGATGGGGACAATAGGTTATTTAAGTATATTGGGAAGCAGAGAAAAACCAAGGGACAGATTGGCAGACTGAGAATGAAAGAGGGATGGGTGGAAGAGGTGAGGGAACAGGCGGAGGTATTAAATGAGTATTTTGCATCTGTGTTAACTAGGGAGGGGGATGGGAAACTTACAAAACAGGAGCTTTTGGATTTGGAAGGGGCAGGCGGTAAGATTGCTGGAGCACCAGTAATAGTAAAGGCTGGTGGGAGGGTTACCACAGAGGTATCCTATCAGGATGGATCTACTAAAAGGGGAGTAGGGACCAATGATGCCTCAGGAGTATCACACCAGGATGGATCTGCTGAAAAGGGGGCAGGAACCGACAATGCTATACCCATAGAAAGGGGGTGGAGATCCCTTAAAGTTCTTAAAAAGGATAAAAATATCAAGGCCCAGATGGCGTATATCCCAGAGTGTTATGGGCAATGGCAGATGTACTGGCTGCACCAGAGGTGGAACTCTTACATTCATCACTCGAGACAGGGTGGGTACCTTGGGATTGGAGGGTGGCACATGTGGTGCCAATCCATAAAGGGGGAACTAGGGAGGTGCCAGGTAACTATAGACCCATCAGTTTGATGTCAGTGGTGGGTAAGATGCTGGAGAGTATACTTAAGGAATGCTTGGGGCGTTCTTGGAGGTTATGGGACTTCTGAATAGTCATCAACATGGGTTTGTGCCTAGTAGTGCATGTGAAACTAACCCTGTGGAGTTCTATGAATGGGTAACAATGGAACTAGACAAGGGTAGACCTATGGATGTACTGTTCTTGGACTTCAGCAAGGCATTTGACTCAGTCCCTCACATTGGACTACTGTAGAAAATAAGGGGGATGGGGGTAGGCCCAGTGATGGTCAGATGGATCGAAAACTGGCTGGCTGGGAGCACCCAGAGAATAGTGGTTGGAGGGGAGGTTTTGTCTCCTAGGGAGGTTATTAGTGGGGTACCACAGGGCTCAGTCCTGGGGCAGATCCTGTTTAATGACTACATCTCTGATATCAGGAAAGGTATCAGGTGTAAAAAGAATCTCTTTGTGAATGACTCCAAGCTGGGAGCAGTGGTGGTGGAGGAGGAGGAGGAGGAGGAGGAGGGGAGGTTTGCCCTGCAATAGGAACTGGAGACCCTGAATAGATGAGCCAGCACCTGGAAATTAAAATTTAACTCCTCAAAGTGCAAGATGTTACACCTTGGGCAGGAGAACCCCAAACATGAGTACACCCTGGGAGGGGATGAGTTGAAGGCCACGGTAGGGGAGAAAGACCAGGGGGTCCTGGTGGATGTCAACATGAACAATTCTGAGCATCATAGGGGGGTGGCAGTAAAGGCAAATAGGATGTTGAGCTGTATCACATGGGGGATTAACTCGAAGAGCAGGGTCATGATTCTGCCGCTGTACAATGGCCTGGTCAGACCACACCTCGAGTGCTGTGTACTGTACTGGAGGCCTCACTTGAGGAAGGATATCCAGCCCCTGAAAAGAGTCCAGAGGAGAGCAACCAAAATGCTCCAAGGTCTAAGGGAGATGATGTATGACCAGAGACTAGAGGAGCTAGACCTGTTCTCATTGGAGGAGAAGAGGGATTGGGGGGATATGATTGAGCTAGTCAAGTACCTTAAGGGAATAAATAGGGTAAATCAGGAAGGAATCTTTAGGCTGCAGGAGGGGGGAATCACCAGAGGACATAGTTGGAAACTCAAGGGAGGAAGGATTGGGGGGAAAGGAGGAAGAGGTATTTCACTGAGAGGGTGGTGGAACTGTAGAATGTGCTGCCTGGTGAGCTGGTTCAGGCTACTATGGTGGAGAGATTCAAGATAGGGTGGGACTGGTACAGAAAGGGATGAAGAAGGGGTTGGCTTGCCTTGGATGGGCTGAGACAGAGGACAAGAGACACAGGAGTACAATGGGGGGGATGGCTTTGGTTCCCACCTTGGGGTCTGAGGCTCGAGCAGAATAGATAGACTGTAAGGCCTAATCTGCAGGCGACTAGTATGTTAGTATGTTAGTTACAGTATGTAAGTGCTTTCAAAAAAAAAAAAAGAAAAACCATAGAGAAGTGATGCTAGCTGTAGAAGCGTTGACAAGATTCCCAGGCAGCTGTTTTGGCTAAGAAGTTGAAGAAATTGAGGGATACTAAGTGACCAAGCTTGAGTGAAGATTGGAGTTTGTTCCAGGCTGATGGAATAGCATACTGAATTTTCCATAATAGGTATGGAATTTGGGCATGTCAAACATGATGTTGGTATTTTTCCTTATAGAGTAACAACTGCTGGAGCAATTGAATAGTGTTGTGATATACTGCATGTAGGGAGTTTGCTCAGCAATGCTTTATATGCCTACATGCATGTATGGAGCATCCTTCTAGTGGCCAGGGACATCCAGTGCACTAAAGAATAAAGGGCACAATGGAGACTTATTTATATTTACTTTATTTAGTAGGCTAGGTGTCATTTTTCTCAAATATATTCTGCATTTCCCCATGTGGAAGTTAATCTGCTACACCAATAATTTGTTCATTCTGACTGAAGACTAAGCCAAAGAAGTGATTTCACTTATTTGCCAATCCTTGTGGATGATTTCAAGTTACTCCCTTATGACTGACATTTCTGTCTACCCCTCTATTATTATTAATATAGGAATGCAACATTTTCATTTTGTCCTCAGTGTGAGCGATTTTAAATTTCATTTTAATTTTGTTTCTTCCCTAATTATTATTTTGGACTCCTTAAGCATTGTATAACATATGTTTGGTATTTGTTAACTTCAAGGTGCAGTATGCTCTTTTTATATATATATAATTTCCCTTGCTCTGTTGTAAAACCATAGAGGAATGTTTCCCTTTCTATTGTAGAACTTTTTGGTCAGTACATAAATATTTCCAGGTTTAGTAGGGTATTTTTTTATTATTGTCTGAAAAAGCAAAGGCTAATACACCACTCACACACCCTAGTTTATAAAAAAAAGCATATGGAGTACTGGCAAAGTTTGGCACCATCTACAAAGCATATGTATAAATAGTACAAAATCACACATACCCCATAATGTGAAGCATCATGGGCTATATATGCAAATCACCACAAAATGTTAAGCTGGTTCAACTTTAAGCAGGAATGCATGGTGCTGAAAGGCCTCTTACACAGTCTGCAATGGGTGCCAACAGAAGACACAGACATGTGTTTCATCCTACTAGGACTCATCAGTGTGCCTCATCTGTATGACATGCCAGTGGAATGAACCAACTACCCTAAATTGGTCTATTGGGCTTCAGTTGTGTTGAGCCCAATAAAAGCAAAAAAAGAAGCTATTAGACAAAGGACCTTAGTGTGTAAGCACTGAGGCAAGGGTACCCCAAAGGACACTGGCCAGGAAGACAAGTTTCAAAGAAATACAAAATCACACATACTCCCATAATGCAAAGCATCATGGGCTGTGCATGTAAATCACCACAAAATGTTATGCTGGTTCAACATTAAGCAGGAAAGCATGGTGCTGAAAGGCCTCTCAAACAGTCTGCAAAGGGTGCCAACAGAAGACACAGACACATGTATCATAGTATAAATAGTAGTTTATGACATATAAGTACATAAAAAGGCAAAAAAACCCTCATGTTTCATAATAGTGTAAGAGAAGGCCCACAGTATACCTGAAGGCTAATATGTTTGTGTCCCTGTGGACCTGATGTTACACTGTTAAAAATGTGAGCTGCTTGCCTTCTGAAGCACTTATATGTAATAAACTACTATTTATACATTTGCTTTGTGGGTGGTGCCTCCTTTTGCAGTACTCAATATATTTTTTAATATTGGCCAACATTCCATAAAACCCTGCTAGTTCTTTTTCCAGTTCCATTTTGCAAGTTGATCCTTTTTTTTTGTTAAATCTGTCTTATTTTAGTTCTTTAACACAGTCATATTGTACTTTAATTCCTAGTAAAGTTTTTGTTTCTTCTAAGCTAAACCATTTGGTGCTTACTATTTATCAGCTGTTGCCCGATCAGTATAGCTTTAAATTACTTATTGTATGCTTGTCATTGTAAGGTCTAATACACTCAGCTCCCTAGTGGGTTCACTTATTATTTGGTTCAGTCCCAGTATCACCAGGAGCTCTAAGAATTAATTTTCACAATTGCAGGTTGTTGTCATTTTGCTCCATTTTATTCCTGGCAGATTAAAATTACCCACAATGACAGTGTTAACCAGTTTCATTGGTTTAGTGATTTCCATCCATATTTCATTATTTATGTCCTTATAGCACTCTGGTTATCTAAAACAGATACCAATCAACAACTTTCTTCTTCCTTTGTTTATACCTCGTATTTACTAAAATACCACCAACAGGTTAATCTGGTTCAATTTCAGTTGGTTTCCATCTGTATCCCTTCCCCCTCATTAGACAAGGCTGAAATTAAGCAAAATTGCCTAGGCTTCCATTCCTGGTCAACAAAAACAACAAAATCTGTCAACCAGGTTACTGCACATTTTTATATATACTGTACCTCTCAACACTTGATTTCACTTTTAATGTATAGGGCCACTCCACCCCTTTTTGTTTTCTCCATATTCTTAGAAACATGTGTGTTCATTAATTTCTTTGTTCCATCTATTTCTCTTGTTCAGGTTTATGTTACTGCCACTACATCAATGATGTCTTTAGCTAGTAATATTTCTAGTTAGTTTTTTTTTCAATATATGCAGACTATGTGGATTTAACATTAAAAATGTGTATTCCTTTCTTGGTGCCCATCTTCTTGGCTTTCTGGTACTCTTGTCATCACTCTCTTATTATTCCTGTATGCCTCACCATTTGATCCCCTTTCCTGAGCACCCTTCTTAAGTAGTTTAATAGACTTGATACTGCCTAAGTAATTTTGCTTCCCGGTATATTGTTTCACGTTTTATTCAAGTCCATGCCCATCTCTGCTAAAAAGATCCATTCTAGTTAGAAAGTTATTCAAATGAATTATACAATATTACCCATTTACAAGCACCCATTGTTAGACCTACTTTTTTATTGCTTTATGCCTCCCATAACTTGCTCTTGAAATGGAATTATCTCTAAGAATGCTATGTCACAACCTCTTTCTTCTAATTAATTACAACATTTAGTGAAGTCCCTCTCAATATTCTTATCTAGCTGTTTCCCTAGATCAGTAGTTCATGCATGAAGAATTACAAATGGTTTGGTTCCTGCATGCCCTTTACCTTAACACCTGGAAATATGCTCATATTTCTGTTTTCTTTGTCACTGGAATATATGCACCTGTTTGTATACTTAAGGATCAAATCTCCCAGATCCAGAAATTATCTAGGGCAGTTAGTCTCTGAGTTGTTTTGTCTATTTGGAGCCTTAGGGGGTATTTTGTCTCCTGTATGTTCCATTTGCTCTGTGATTGGTATATCTAAAAGTGGAGCATGATTATTACTAGTTAGTAACTTGAAATGCATAGCCATGTTGATGCTGTCAATCCTCTTATCTCTTTATGCCTGATACAGGTCATCTTCTGATATCTCATTTATATCCCTGTGTCTTTTCTTCCCTTGTGTTTTTTGGTCATTTTATTTATTTATGTGGTTGTTTGGAATTACAATCCTTTGAGTCAAAGACTCCTTTACAAAGCATCCACATCAATTACAGAGAAAAACAATACATATAACAGACAATCAAATACAAGTGGTTAACACTGGCGCAGTTCATATACATAGTAAGCATACTGTGCTACATTATATACAACATAATGGTCTAGGATCATAGCATTAGAGGCATTGCCAGGTACAATCTTCACTTCAGATAGAGAAACAAAAATTGGGGAGAGGGATGACAGGGCTTAGGGCAGGCCATGGGTAAGAGCCAAGATCAGGGATTGTATGGTGGCTCAGGGGGCAATACAGAATGGGTAGTGGGAAAAGTAGATAGAGTGACACAGAAGGTTGGGAGAAAATCAAAGGCTGGACAAAGTCCACTGTCAGAAAGATGGGCAAGAGAGAGATTGGGGGGGGAGGAGGAGGGCTAGTCATGTCCAGATTTCAGCCAGGGGGAATAAGGAAGAGGGTAGGACAAATGTCATTGTCATGGGTAGAGAAAATTAGGGACAGGTACAGGAACATGAGGATTGAAGGTGAGAGTACAGTAGGAATTTAAAGTGTCAAAGCAAGGGTTCCTCAGCAATGTGTGGGGGGAGTGAATTAAGCCAAGCTGGGGCATGACAGAGACAGGAGCTTTGTCCCAGGGAGGTTTTTTGCCTTGGCCCCTGATGAGATAGTTTGAGGGAGCTCTTGGTGAGCCTTACATGTGGAGTTGGTTGCAGGAGTGTGGAAAGACAAGGGGTCATGAGCCCAGTGGAGATTTTTTTGGATATCAGGCAGATGTGGTATTGTAGTCTGCCATTAAAGTCCAGCCAATTTGTTTGGTTATAGAGAGAGCAGGTGTGGGTGGTACTGGGGCAGCCCAGCGAGAGGCAGCAGGCTTTGTTGAGCAATACTTTTACTCTTTTTAGGGCAGTGTTATCAGTCATCCAATAGATGACAATGCCATAGTCAACCACCGATAGTACTGAGGAGGAGATGACAAGTTGGAAGGCTTCTGGAGAAAGGCATTGCCAATGATGGTAAAGGAGCCCAAACAGGAATTTAGATTTGAACAGAGCTGATGTATGTGGTCATGGAAAGTAAGGGCAGGGTCTAGTGTTATGCCTAGATATTTGAAAGAGTGGAACTTTTCAAGAGGAACAGTGGTGGATGTGTTGATTTTTAGTGGGGTATTCTGGTGGTGGGCAAAAAGCATAGTCTTTGATTTTTTTTGGTTAAGCACAAGTTTGTGTTTTGTGAACTAAGACTCTGCCTCCATAAAGGAGGGAGAGTTCAAGTTGGGATGGGTTATGGTGAGATGCATGAAGAACAGAGTCATCAGCATACAGCAGGATCTTTCCAGTGCAGACTTTGGGAAGAGAATTTAGGAAGAGGCTGAAAAGAAGGGGACCTATCATGGAGCCTTGTGGTACTCCAGAGTGGACTGGGAGTGGGCTTGAGGTGGTGGAGTTGATTTTCACCTTTTGGGACTGGTTTGTAAAGTAGTCAGTGAACCAATTCAGAGGGTCCTGGGCGAGGCCTAGTTGAGACAGAGCAGAGAGGAGAGGAGAAGAGGATGATTAATGATGTTAAAGGTCTTAGATAGGTCCAGGAAGAGCACACCAGCCGGCATGCCCTTATCCAGAGCAGAGTGTATGAAACTAGTGAAATCGAGAAGGGTTGTAGTTGTACTATGCCCATCCCTGAAACCGTGTTTTTCAGGAGTCAGGAGTTTGTATTTGGATAGGTACTCAGTGAGTTGATCCGCAACTATATGCTCGATGGCCTTGGAGAGTGGGGGAAGGATAGATATAGGGTGGTAGTAGCAGCCTTCAATGTATAATGGTGTGAGGGATGCTGTGCTTGTGCTCACACTGCTTTGTTTCTGAGTCTACAGATTAACTATCTTTAGTACCTTATCATTATTTATCTATCCCAGTTTAGTCTCCAATTATACTATGTAGCGATTTAGAGCCTTTATTTCCAAACATTCTTTTGCAGGGAAATGCTATAAAGTCTGTACTGGAATCAAGACTGAATTTATTACACATTATGCACTGTACCCATGTTATTCCATTTGCTAGTGCAGCAAGACCACATCCTGGACTTGTTTCTTGTTATATGTTTATATGATAATTGCCTCCAGCTAGATTTTTTTATACTATATGTTTTATTCAGAGATAAACATTTTAATTTACATGGAATATATTCTCAAATCACAAAATAAAAGAAAAAAAATGTATACAGAATCTTGAAAATATAATTAAAGTGTAATTACTTTTTTGATGGGGTAAAAAGGTTAGACAAATGCAACATTTAATTTCCTGTTCTAACCTTTAAACATTCCACAAAAGTGAAAAAATAAAAACAAATAACCATGTAAGGAAAAGATAAAGCCATCTTAGAGTAAACATGGGTAGACAAGAATAAACAGTAAAGGCTATTCATTTAGGAGTATTTCAGTTAGAGAAATTTAAAGAGGTGAGTTAAACTTCAAGTAGCCACTGGGATGTACTACATGATTTTGTGCTGCTTCCTCATCTTCTTCATCTTTTTTTTTCTTTTTTTTTAGTCTTTGATAACTGGGTAAGGCCCGCTAGTCACACGTGCCTGTTTTCAGGGGTGACCTGGGAGCACTGGGCAGTTAAGTGACTTGCTTAGAGTCACACAGTATGCAAGTGGATGTTGTGAGGATCAAACCGAGGTTTGGTCTGCTGAATGTACCAATCTCATTCATGGCTTGTTACTCTAACCTCTAGGATATACTGCCAGCCCAGACAGGATCTTTGGATCCTAAATCTGAGGGCAAAGCCACATTTTTTTCATAAAATATCCGTGCAGTGTCTACATCAGTAAAGAAATGTTCTTTTGCCTGAAATATAACTTTTAAATTGGCTGGTGACTGCAAAACTGCCATTATCCCTGCATTTAGAAATTCAGTCTTGAAAGGCAAAAATACTTTCTTTGTCTTAAAAATCAGGATAAAGATGTAATTTAGTGCCTTCATTCATAAAGCCTCTCTTAATTCTTACAGCTTGCAAGACGTTGCTTCAATTAGCGATAGAGGAAAAAGTACATATCATATATTTTGCTGTCATTTGATTTTCTTGACTCTTCGCAAAGTCTTTGCTTACTGAGGGATGAAAGACAGACTCTAGAATTATGGGCAGATAAGGTGAAAGCCAAAGTAAGAATCTCCTCCAGCTCCATCTTTAACTCTGAATTTGAAACATGTGCGGATAGACCGATTAGCAAAAGGTTTTTCTTCACTAGAATGTTCTCGATTTTTTCCAATTTTGCCATCATGTTTAACTACTGATACAAGGAGGCATTAACAGCTCCCTCCACAGTGAAGATCCTTCGTGAGTGCTTTTCAGCATTTTACTTGGCAAAATTCATTCTTTCCTTTACCTTACTCATTGTTTCCTCAATTACTTGACATCTAGTGTTTATATCATTAATTGAGTACTGTATTTTCAAAAATGATTCTTTTGTATCTCCCTGGAACATCAAAAGAAAAGCTTGAATAGCAGCAAATACAGACTTTGCTGGAATATTTGCCTTAATGCTCGACTCTGGATGATCAGATGCTAGGGAAGCCATTGCCCCATATTGGTAGAGAGAGCCACTCATTCTCCATTGCTAGGCCAGTTTCCCTGTTTTCAGGGAAAATAACTTGTCAAGAAGTTCAGCTCAAACTTCAGTCCCCTCCTTTTCCTTTGGACAAAAGTGTGCATCCATTTAAACATAAGAAAAGTGCTGGCAAAAACTGGTTGAGACTAGACCCCGGAGTCAGTTGAAAAAAACAATTATGACTGACTCTCGACATATTATGACTGATTTTTTCAATTAGTTTGAAATTTGTGACTTCAACTAACTAAATAAAATCCAACTGATTTTTTCAACTTTCACCATCGGTGAATTTTTTTAAGCAGTAGTTTGTCACTTTTTTAACTTCATACCTTGTGCCACATTACACCACTAGGAGGTAATTAACAGACAAATCAGTGGTCATGCCTCATTGCTTAATAAATCACCCATTGGTTTACATCCAGTTCTGTACACACATCAGAACCACTCACAGGAGTCAACCTTAATCTTTTTTTTTTTTGTTAGTTATTTAACCAGGAGTAGCACACTAAGCTGAAAGCTTTTTTACAGGCGCGACCTGGGAGCACAGTGAAGTTAAGTGACTTGCTCAGGGTCACGCAGTATGCAAGTGGAAGCTGTGGGGTTCAAACTCAGGTCTGGTCTGCTGGATGTCACCAGATTTGCAGCTCAGAGCCTTAAACCCCTGCGCTATACTGCCTCCCTTTTTGCACTAGCCAGCAGGACAAGGTGATTCAAAATTGCAATAGCTCACAATTATAATGGCATATTTTTATCACTTTTGCAGGAAACAATTCAAGACAAGAAATACTCTGATTATTGCACATGTATTGTGTTTCCCTTTTCCTTCCTGCCCATCTGCAAAAAAAGGCTGTAATGCCATCACATACAGTGAACCACACATTGTTTTGTACCACAGACTTCTATCTTCCTTTTTCTTCACAACCCACCCTCAACCCCACATTTGAGGACATCACAACAGCAAATGTTCAGTCAAGCAGACATAGTTCTGCACATACAACAGCTGACACCATCATGCACCTCACCACACTCTCACCACCATCCACAGGGCAATTAACAGAGCCTGGCAGAGAAAGACATGCTGCTCAGCCCCCACCCTATAGTCAACTGGAGACATGCACTTCTGGAAGTTTTTGTACAGTGAGCCATGAACAGATCTAAGATTTCTTTGGGTGGGGGCTTCTCAAACTTAAGAGGTTTGAGAAATAGAAAACTATGGCTTTTTATATTTAAAAGCATTGATTTTACTATGCTCTGCCCCAACAAAAATAAATTTTTCTTTAACAGTGGCCTTTCATCCTTTTATCCATTCAGGGAAAACAGTGCACAGGCATGACGCTATACTACCTCTGTTTCTACATAGGATGATCTATGCACCCCAGAAATGTCTATTTTAACCTTTCAAACTATGTATTTTATTAAGGCTTTTTGGAGGGACCACACATGATGATCTAAAGCTTTGTTTAGTTGGGTGGGATAAGGGTGAGAATGTAGGGGGACTGTATGGATGGTGCTAACATACTAAGAAGCCAGCAGAGTAGGCCCTATGGTCTATCGAGTCTGCTCGGGGATCAGTGCCTGTTTAGGGCACCATTTTCTGCCTCCCCTCCTTCCTGAGGTACCACTCCCCCTTCCCCTGACTTGCTGCCCCCCTAGTGCTGACTCCATTTAGATGCACCATACGTGTATACCTGTCCCAGCCCCTCTTAAACCCCTCCACAGTATTCACAGTCACCAGTGTGGTTTGGTCCATTTAGAAGAGCTGGGAACCCCCAACACTTTCAAGCAATGGCAGCTAGGGATCTGTGGATGGTTATTTCAAAGTCTGGCCTATAGTGGTCCAGGGAAAGAACAGAATTAAGAGATTTGGATGGGAAAGGAAAGCTATGGTGAGGCTGTGATAAAACTCACCACCTGCAGGGCAGATCCTGTATACTACATATCATTTTATCACTGAAATGTTGGATACAGACACAAAATGTAGGGAAATGAGGGGCACTGGTCTTAATATAGGACAGATTGTCAGACAGACATGTATGAGGACAAAAACCTGCTAAACAGAGACTTTTTTTAGCTTCATTAACAGCCATGAAAATATACACTAGTCAAGCCGGACAAGTAGAGTAAACTGAGATTAGTAACTGAGGTTCAATGCAAAAAAGTGCAAAATAATCCACCTGGGTAGAGGGAACCCTGGGGAGAGCTACAGGTTGGGGTGGGTGGGAGCTGACTGTCATCAAAGAGGAAAGGAACCTAAGGGTTATCATCTCTGATAACCTTAAGGTAACAAAGCAGTTCACAAATGCAGCAGGGAGGGCCAGTGGCATGCTAGGATGCACAGGCAGTGGTATCACTAGCAGGAGGTGGGAGGTGGTGATGCCATTGTATAAAACTTTGGTAAGGCCTCTCCTGGAGTACCACATACAGTTCTGGAGTCAACACCTTTGTAAGGACATACACAAGGTGGTGACTATCCAGAGATGGGCAACAAAGATGGTGCAGGGCTTACACAACAAAACATATGAGGAGAGACTAAGGGACCTCAATATGTACTCACTGGAGGAAAGAAAAACACAAGGGGACATGACTGAAACTTTCAAGTACCTCAAGGGCATTACCAAGGTACACGTGGGGGACCTTTTCCAATATAGAAAAAGTACTAAAACAAGGGGGCACATTATAAAACAGGAGGGTGGTAGATTAAGAGGTAATGTGCGCTAACATGAGAACGTTTTTTGTACACAGAAAGTGTAGTTGATGTTTGGAATAGTCAGCCCAGGAGGTTGTGGGAGCAAGCACAGTGGAGGGGTTTAAGCATGCCTGGAACAGGCACAAGGAAGCCTTGAGATGGAGGGAGTGATGAAGACATTGGTCACATAGGGTCAGTGGCCACATACAATGTATAGGGCCTACAGGCAGATGAGATGGGCCTAGCGGCTAGCTGTCCTTATCTGATAACAGTTTCTATGTAACTGCACTATTCCTGCTCAATTTGCACTAGGGTTTGGGCTAGAAAAACTATGTTAAGATTGATCCCACCCCCTGCACTCACTGTGAGAGTACATCCAGGATATGAACAGACTGAATGTGTGTGCTAAAGGGGAAAAAATCTTTTGCAGTTTTTGCCCAAGTATATGTCATTTTTTTTTAGCAGAGTTGAACACGGCATGACAGAAGAGGGAGTAGACCAGGATGGGCCGATGGGAGACTCAGACACCAACAGAAAAAGAAAAACAGCACTTTGGCCATGTACCGTAAGCACTTTTACTACAAGAAGGGTGTTCAAAATCAATTTACAATAACAACAGTTCTATTTTATTTCTACCACTGCTGTAAACCTGGGTCAGCAGTAAAGGAGCACTACTTTTATTTAATTTCTATGGAATCTGACAAAATATGCTAAGGGGAGTCTGTTAGGTAGAGGACTAGGAGACTCAAAGAGGGATGCTCATGCACTGTCATGACTAAATAAGGGATGAGGTAGACTGAGGTTTTCAGATTTTTTGCCATAGCCACAGATGAGCTGCCTGAGCTGCCTCTCATATACTACTCAGTATAGTACAAACTTTGTTTTTCCTTCTTCTCTGCCTATGATTCTAACCTGTAAAAAAAATGCAGTGCAGCACTTTTATAGTTTAGAAACATAGAGCATAGAAACATAGATTTTGACGGTAGATAAGGACCACTTGGCCCACCTAGTCTGTCCATTTCCCTACCTACAGGATAAGCTATTTAACCAACAGCCTATTTCCTCCTACCCCCTAGTTTACTTACTTTTCCAGTTCAGAATCCATATCTGGACTGATTCTCACTCTGAACTTCCTTCCACCAGATAGACTGAAGTGAACTCCATCCCTCCACAATGACTAAGATGCTTGCTCTGTGACAGCCTAGGATGATTCCTCAAGGGTCCAGCTGGACTCCCACCAAGTAAGGGTAAGGCAGGCTACCACCTGTCAATGACACAGACCCAGGCTGTGCCCATCACCAAGACACGAAGACCAACTACAGAGGACGCCCAACCTGGTCCTTCTGCGGTAGCTACTACTGGGCCTTACTGAATCTCCACATTTATTTTATTTATTGAGTAAGATCAGAATTATAGTCCTTTGAGTCATATAGACTCTTTTGTAAAGGCTCCACATCAGGTTACAGGGCATGGAGGGTAGACAAATACAGAAAAGACATACATGAACAGGCAATATTTACAGTTTCAGTATTGACACAGCAGTGTTTCAGAGTCTCCATGTTGGTTACAGGGGAGGAGGGTAATACAGGGTACAGTAAGGACTAACATTGACAGGCAGTATTAAAAGTTTCAGTACTGACAGAGCAGTCCAGGCTAGAAACTTATTTGATAGGTGAGGAAATTAGGCATGAACCTAATCAGCATGAGAGGTAATTCGGTAGCATTCCTGGGGTCCCTAGGCAGGGGTTTGCTGGGTGCCATTACATAGGGTCTGGAAGACCCAGTGTCAGGAGTAGATAAGGTTAGGAGAGAGGGCAGATTAACCACAATAACACTTAGCACTCTCCTTTAGTTGGGTTTTAAGGCCAGATTTGAATAGAGATATGCTATGGGACTGGGAGAGGGGGGAGAGTAGTGAGTTGAGCCAGAGAGGAGCACGGTACCAGAAGGATCTTTGCCCTAGTGCTGTTCTACAGAGGGGAACTAAGAAAGATGGGTGTGCTGTGAGTCTTGTATTGTGTCTGGTGGGGGCTGCACTGATAATGGGAAGTAGTCTGATGGGGGCAAGCTGAAGGTGGATTTTTTTTTCGAAAATGCAGGTGTGGTATTTTAGTCTTTGTTGGAAGTTTAGCCAACCAGTCAGAGTATACAGATTGCAGGTATGGGTTAGTCTGTCACTGCCTGTCACTAGGTGGAAGGCTTTATTCAGTGCAGTGTTTATGCTGCTCAGCGTGGTGAGCCATGTCAACTGCACTGTGTCTGCTATGGTGGGAAAGCTGCCAACTGATTTCTGGGGTGGGGGGGTGGAGTGACTGTCAAGTACCTGGAGGTGCATGTAGCACTATCTTGACCAATGCGGTCTGCAAGGATAATGGCCAATCCAAGCAATCAAAGGCAATATATGCATGCCCCAAAAAAACCTTCACCCTGACCCCCCCCGGCAACTTCCCTCCCATTATACCATTTAAAAATGTGAAATATTAAAACAAGCTTTTAGTTTCAACACACACCAGCACTCTAAGAATAACTGTATAGCAACTGTACCTGTGCAAAGTTTGTCTTATGAGGGTTTTTCACACACCTCAGGTGTGTGGAAAATCCCCATAATACACACCTGCACAGACATTATTCTCTATAAAACAACCATCTGCAGTCTCAAAGGTGCAATCATTGCTATGCAAGTTCATTATCCTAAAAAAGATTATAGTAAACATACCTAAGCAGGGCACATCACGCACACTGTAATTATGAGTAATTTCATAATTATTTAACTGTTTCTCATCAAGTTTCCATGCAGAATGCTCTTTTATCTTTTTTTGCAACAGGCCTGACTAGCTAGACCAGTTCAGGGTATTTAAAGAGCTACATATGGAGAGGATCTCAGCAATTTTAATAAATATTGCACAAGAGACACTAGCCAAGAAATGTTCATGGATTTGAGGCTAACTTTCTATTTAGCTATCATGAAAGTCTGTTCATTAGTTGAAGAAAAAGGAACAACTGTTTAAAACAAGATATTTCTGAAAATAGTTAACATACTAACATATTAAAATGCCAGCAGAGTAGGCCTCATGGTCTATTGAGTCTGCTCGAGAGTCTGTACCCTTAGTGGGCACCGCCCTCCCAACTTGTTCTAGGAACTTTTACAATCATAAATAATTCTCAGGAAAATGTATGCCTTAGAAAGTGGCTGACACCATTTATGGGAAACCTACAGCTACAGTAGGCCAGCTCCACCTTCTATCCAATTCCTGGTATGAAAGGAAAAGAAAAAGCAATTAAAAATATGAAGCAACAACCAATATTTTCCCTAAGCCAATCAAAAGTCAACTCAGAACAAAGCTTTTTAAAGAGTAGAGCATAGACAGGGGCAAATATGCAAACAATTACAGGAAAGGGAGAATATATTTCATGGCATGCATCATTTTAAAACAGAGGGCTAGAGGGCACCTAACGCAAATAAAAGTCTGCTCTCTCACTGGAGTTACATTCTGCATTGATTTCACCCCCTAGGGCTAGCTTCCACATGATCAGTGCCCATAAATTTAAGTGCATCAGTCAGAGCTCACTGGGAACCAGTTCTTATCATCAATATCCTCCGAGCTGCATGGCATTTACCTCAGATTGATTACTGTTTTGTTAGGCCAGAGTAATGTTCAAGGAAAGTTCAGCTGTCTCTGAAATCCTAATCAGGCAGCCCAGATCCACCCGTAGTGTCACCCATCCTTTACAGTGTCAGTCACTCACCTCAGTGAAGGGCAGGCCTGCTCATGGAGTGGTGGCTATCCATGTACCTCTCAGAAGCCGGCAGGCATTTTCTCTCCTTAGGCTCTGCTGGCCCACTCACCTCAACATCTCTGCTGTGGCTGCCCCGACTTTCATTCAGTCCATCCAGACTCCTCCTGCTGTTTCTGTCAATGAAGGGACCCCACACATTGTGCAACAACCCACCCATCCCTCCCTACTCCTCACAGACTCACTCCTCTGTCAGCTTCAGTTTGGTCTCCCCAAGCTCCCATCCATCAACTGATCAACTAATGTGCAGCGTGCCGAGCCAAGTCTTGGCTCCTCCCTCTCTCTTATATTGTATTGGAGGAGGACTGGTGCTGAGTGGCAGCACTTGGCATTGGTTGGGACTCAGGAGAGGGTTGAAAGGGTTATGGACAGCAGGGGTTCACAAATTATGTCTGGCCTTACCTCAGCAGTTGGTTCTGGGGGGAGATCCGTCAGGGCAAGAAAATGGCAGCCCCTTCTAAACCACAGCAAGCTATGACGGAGTCATGGACTTTAAATAAATATGACTACACTCAATTTTGGCTGCAACTCAGGGCAATTCCAGCTGATTGTAACTGCTTTGTGTTGTGGCCCATGATTCCAATAATCAATGGCATCTCCAGGGTCTAGTTGAGACAGTTTAAGCTCACAGCACAGCGGAGCTCAGAAACAAGCGTACAGCCATATTGATCTCAGTAGTGCTCCTCACCACTTGCTAGACTTAACATTTTACCCATCTGAAGCTGACTCTAGTATTAGTAGTGAAGGCTTTCATGCCTTTCATAGTTTTCTGTGACCTGAAGGGTTCCTACCTCCCGTGGGTTTTCCTGACTGACAATGGCAGACACCTCCAGTTTAAATATAGCAAAACCGGAAGTGCAGTGAGGAGTGCTTCTAGTTTCGGAGAGCAGTCAGTAAAGGCCACAAGTATCTAAAAGGCACAGACATTGAGTGCCACTGTCTTTATAACCAGTCTGAAACATTGTTTTAGCTGCCAAACCCACTAAAAAGCTTAAATGCTAGTGATTCTGACTAAAGATATAGTGTAGTTTTCTACCATTTTAGAATTACCTGCTCAGACGCCAAGTAGAAGTAGTAGTTGAAAGAGAAAGAGGACATTAGTCAGTTATCATAATTTTTGGAGATTTTTCTTCAAAAAAGAGAGAGTCTGATATTTCCACATCAGTTCTCAGCCACAGCAGTCCCAATATGCTGCACACACTGACGCTCATGCAGGTGCCAATTTAAAAACTGCTAAAACTGGAAGTGTGTTGAGGAGTGCTTCTAATTTTGGCATGCATGGAAGTGAAGATTAAAATATCTAAAATGCACATTCATTGAGTACCAATCTGTTTGTAACCAGTTCCAAATACTGGTTTATCTGCCAAACCTACTGAAAAGCTTAAAAAGCTAGTGACCCTGGCTGTGAGTGGAGTATAGTTCTCACCTACTACTGCTAATACTACTCCACCATCCCAGAGTTCCCTGACTTGAAACCATTGAGATTTAGAAGCTGAGAGAGAGAGAAGAGAGTAGTCACAATACATGTTGTAGAGTTTTTTTGTCATATTGTTACTAATAGATTATAAATGATCGCACAAGAAACCAGCCACACTCGAAACAAGTCATAAAAGTAGTTAAATGTTTATTTTTCACACTAGAATCCTCTTGCTACCCAACTTTGAACTGAGGTAACACTGTCTTATTGCCCTAACTGTGACATTAGGATATGAATTTACAGTAAGAACTGCTACATGCAATGGATAACTGAGAATCAGGCAACATACTAGGTATGAATTATGACATTCAGCAGGTGCATGGGAAAAATGCCTAGCTTTATTAATAATATGGAAACAAATGACAGCATTGTTTCTATTAATATGTATTAAGCAATATGAGTAGTACATTCCTTTTAAGAAGGACAAGTGCAAAATGGAGCACTTAAGATGGGAAAGTGTGTTATAAACTTGCAAATATGTAAAATATTATGAACTAAGAAATATGTTAACTTGAAAAATATGAAATAGTTCTTAAATATAATTCTACACAGATCCTTTCCCCAGAAGAAGCCCCACAGGTGAAACATTGGGTAACAAGAGGATTCTGGTCTGAAAAATAAAAATTGGACTATTTTGTATGACATGTTTTGAGTGTGGTTGGTTTCTTCAACTATTTCTGCATGTACCTACATGTCTACCAGCCCCAAATGAAAAAAATTATATAGACACCTATAACTGGAAAAATTACATGCCCAGCACCCAACATTGAAATTATGGCTCAATTCACATTTTTATGTCTGAAGTTTGACCTATAAATACTATAGCAACTGTGGATTACAAGTCTTTAAAGAACACCACTGAATTTGCTTAGTTTTCAAAAGGTATCCACAAGCCATATGAACATTTAATGTACTGATGTACTGCTGAGCTATTTGTCTTGAAAATAAGTTATATTCTAGATTCATAAACTGATGTATTTTTATTCAAATTTGATGTTTCAAAATATGCATTATACCATATATATACCATATACCAATTATACCATTACTGACCTGCACATTTCGTCATCCTGACATTTGTGTACTACTTCTAGACATGTTGGGATAGGTTCTATTTTAACTGCACAAGCTTGGCTGTGAAGAACATCCTTGGCTTGTTGGCACAGAGCATCAGATGGACTACAGTCACAAAAAACTAACATCTGAGCAACATTAAATGGTGTATTGTCATAGAAGAACTGCATGGCAGCTTGGCACTGCTTCATATTGCACTGATTTTTGGTTCCTGCACAAGCTTTTATCAGTGGTGCCAACTGACGATTACATACTGCATCTCCAATGCAAAGGGTAGTCATTTCCAAGCATGATTGAGGGCCTTTGTATTCTAGAAAGGCAAAAACCAATAAAAAAAAACACACAAACAAAAAATTGTCAGAACAGTAAGCAGTAAATGTAAAATACAAGACTATCTGACATCAGAGTAACTGTATAACTTATTATACATGGATGTAGTAAAAACATGCTCATTCTATAAGATTAATTATTATTACTGAAAAATGCATACAAATGAAAATGAATGTGCTCTATGTTTGTTTACTGTGCAAAGAAGAGGTCACTCAGAACAGAAGTTTCCTATAGTATTGAGCTAATTTGAACAGGATGCCAGTAGTATGCCTTGTACATAAAATGCAATATGATACGACATACAGTTTTCAATTCTGTGTTGATAGTTTTTCATTGGTTGGTGGTAGCCATAGTGATTCACTTGAGTCATGAATAACAAAAATATAAAATTGTTTGAGGGAATTAAAAATACACTGATGATGTAGCTAAGGATGCCAGAAATACATTATTGCTAAACAACCTATGCAATGAAATTGTTTTTCAACTAATAAATACCACTGCTTTAAAATTGTTTAAACATAATGTTTGGTATACTGTAGATCATTAAAGGGACCCACAAACAGCAATATATAGATACAGATATAAATTTAGATATATAGCTATAGAGGATATGCAATGAGATAACTTAAAATATGCAATATATCAAATGTGAGGGACAGGGACATAATTCACAAGAGGCAGAGCCTTGAGTGAATTATGAAAGTCATGCTCACTCACAAATGATGATAATTTGCCTGTTTTGAATCAGGCTATTGTATGTTTGATAAATACAACAGTAGCATACAAGTTATAGCTTTAAAATCTGCAGATTGTTTGGAGATATTGCTGTTTTTCTTTGATTTTTAACAGCTGGCTTCAGTGCTGCACTAGGCATTGCGATGTCATCAGCACTATGATGGCTGCTCTTTGACTGGTTCAGTATTCCATTGTGATGACAGTAACCTTAAAAATATCCATTGTGACAACAGTAACAACAATGTTTTTTTGATATGTTGCTGTAACTGATATCACTAGATATCTGTTTTAACTTGTCATTGTTGCCACCCCTTCTGTAATATCTATATTTATGCCATACCTGTGAGAATACAAAGTGCAAAATATCAGTGATATTTTTGCCATGCATGGACCTACAGTGAGAATATTATATTCTCACTGTAGGTCCATGTGTGGCAAAACATATCAGTGATATTCTCATTTAGAGTGAGAATGTCTGGCCGTCACCTTATCCCGGTGAGTGCTGCCTGCAACCTTGCTAACAGTAATTTGCATATACAGTAGCCTGTGTATTTTGCTTCTACCAGTACCTGTTGATGCTCTATACTTTGGTACAGTGGCTGTTGCTGCCCAAGCACTATTTTATTTACTTTCTATGTAAACCTTGCTTGATTTATTCATTTCATTGTACCTATTTTGTTAATCATAACCCTACTCTATGTTCACCAGGCTTGCACCAAGAGATAGTCAAAATCCACAAATTATGATCCATGAAATGTGGAATTCCTCCCATGAAATCCAGACTTTTGCCACCCGCTGGCAAATTCCACTGTTCATGGGCAAAATTCTGCA
The DNA here is from genome assembly GCA_016271365.2 of Neoceratodus forsteri. Lineage (NCBI taxonomy): Eukaryota > Metazoa > Chordata > Ceratodontiformes > Ceratodontidae > Neoceratodus > Neoceratodus forsteri. Next base: position 803,192,342 of record CM057454.1, read on the forward strand.
TTTTGCACCTGCAAAATATTTCTCAAAATGTGTGAAAATCGCGAAATAGTTTGCATAATGAAATTTCCAATTTTGCTGGAATTTTGCCAGTGAAATTAATTTCACTGCATCTCTTCTTGCACCTGTTTCAGTTACTGTTATGATACTGTGCATGTTTATTGTCCTTGCTGTTACCTCTCACTGTATGTGCCAGTATCTCTTCTGGGCTATGCCTGAAAAAGGCCCTTGGATCATTGCACCAACCTGGTTAACAAATGAATGAATGAGTGAAGGAATAAATAAATAAATAAATGTAGAATGTTCGGCCACAGTAGCAGTACTAACTGTATTCAAATGCAAATAACTTTGAAATAAAAAATTATAGCATGGGACTGTGAGCACGAAAGTTGTTTAGCACAAAAATACCTGCAAAAGGAGTAATGTTTCATTTATAGCTATCTTTTATGTACAGTAGGACCAAATTGTAAATTAACTGGTGCTAAATTGTGTTTTATCCTGTTTCTGATATCAGAAATAAACTTTTTACTACTGCTTTATATTTCTTTATAATTAGCACACAAAAAAAGCAGACAATTCTATTGTTTTCACTTTTTGACAAACAAATGTAAATAATTTTAAAAATCAAAATCAAATCAAATCAACTTTATTTTTATAGCACCTTTCAAAGCCAAGGCGCTGTACATAAAACATATACATAATGATAACAATTTTAAAACAGCATTAAAATATAACAACCATAACTAAATTAATGCTAAACTAAATAAATATGTCTTCAAACCAACTTTAAAATGATCAGTGGTTGGGCATTCTCTCAACCAACGAGGTTGAGAATTCCACAGGGTTGGTGCTGAAAAAGCAAAAGCATGAGGTCCTGATGTCTTCAATCAAACCCTGGGAATCTCCAGAAATCCCTCATTGGTGGAGCGGAGAGGATGGAGGGGGTAGTAGGGAATCAGGAGATCTTTCAGGTAACTGGGTCCCTGGTCATGTAGGGCTTTAAAGGTTAGTAAACCAACCTTAAAGGTGATCCGCCACCTAACAGGCAGCCAGTGCCGTTCGTGGAACACATGTGTAATATGACTGGTTCTAAAAGTCCCAGTCAAAAGCCTGGCCGCCACATTCTGCACCAGCTGTAGGCAGCAGATATCAACCCCAGGTAGCCCTAGGTAGAGGGAATTGCAGTAATCAAGATGGGTAGTGACAAAGGCATGGACCAATGTTGGAAGATCACCCGGAGGAACCAGGTGTTTCACCAGGGTGATATTCCTCAGATGGTAAAAAGAGGATTTGACGACAGCTGACAGCTGAGATTTTAGGGTCAGACCGTCATCAAAAATAACGCCCAGATTTCGCACCTGATCAGAGGTAGGGAGTGGCATACCACCAAGTAATACACCTGATGGTTGTCCAGCTCCCAAACCCACCCCCGGATGACCTGGGTCCACTACCAATACCTCAGTCTCATCCAGATTAAGTCTCAGCCAGCTGGAACTCATCCAAAGTCTGATCTCAGCAAGGCAGTTATTCAGCAAGGAGAGTGCATCATTCTGGCTGGGCAGAAAAGACAGATACAGCTGGGTATAATCTGCATAGCAGTGAAAACCCAAACTGTATCACCTAATGATTTCTCCCAATGGCAGCATATACACTGTAAACAACATGGGAGCTAAAATGGAACCCTGCGGTACCCCACAAGGCAGGGAGTGAGCACCAGAGGAATAAATTCCAGTAACAACTCTCTGGAACCTGTCTGTGAGGTAAGAATGAAACCATTTGAGGACTGTACCAGACAGCCCACAATAAACCTGCAGGTGATCCAATAGCACACCATGGTCTACAGTGTCAAATGCAGCAGAGAGATTGAGAAGGACCAGAATGGTACATGCCTTTCGATCTCTAGCCATTAAGAGATCACTCAATACCTGGTCAAGGGCAGTCTCCTTGCTATGCTTCTTCCTAAAACCAGACTGGAGAGTATCATAGACATTGTGAATTATATGATGATCATCCAGTTGGAACACAACTGCCTTTTCAATAACCTTACCAACAAATGGCAGGTTAGAGATAGGCCGGTAGTTAGCTAGACAATCTGGATCTAAGGAGGGTTTTTTAAGGAGTGGTCGAATGACCGCCTCCTTGAGGAGGTCAGGGAAGACCTCCCTCTCCAAAGACTTCCAGACAATGTCAGCAAGGATTGGGCAGATAACTTCTACACATTCTACTAAGAGAGGTGTAGGTGTAGGTGTAGGAAAAATGATAGCTTGGTACATTGAGCAGAAAAGTTGATCAGGACAAAAATATCTGAAAAATGAGTGGTGTTACATTTATAAATAAATACCTTTTAGAATATTTACAATCAGCAAAAAAATGGCATGAAATGAAGGGTTTTTTTTTCACCCTTTTGGAGGTATGGCATAAATGGAATATGCTACCCCCCTACTGGAAATATTGTCAATATTTTTTGTTCATGTGCCAATTTCCCTGATAACATTACTCAAGACATTGCCATTCATGATGTTATCAGGTCAATTTGCAGTTGAATAAAAAATATTGACAATTATTTCCAGTAGGGGAGCTATCATACATTGTATGTATATATATATATATATATATATATATATATATATATATATATATATATAGCACAAAACTCTGTTAATTCATCAGTTAGCATTCCTATTAAAGTGACAAAAGTATGGAAATTTGGTGTTAGCATTCCCAATCCTACCACCCCAGCCCCCCCAGGCATTGGTGTTTGCCCTGGGGTCATCGGGCCTAACTCTTACCCCTCTCCATGTATAAGGAAGCTGAGATGGTACAGTATAAGAGAATGGGGTGAAAGTTAGGCTCGATGACCACAAGGCATACCCCAATGCCTGTTGGTGTGTGGAGGGTTGGGTGGTAGGGATGGGAACTCTAATGCCAAATGTCCATACTTTTGTCACTGTAATAGGAACCTTAACTGAAGCATTAATATAATTTTTTGCAATGAATTTCCATTCTTTTTGAGATAGTATAATAGTATCCCTATTTTACTGTAGCAGCGCAGGGTACGAATCCTGCCATATATGCGCATATGTATATAGGTGTGAAAGTGCAGGATCCTTTGGGCCCTGTGCTTCCATGTGTTGAGCAACAGTGACCAAATTGTCAGCATAACCATCTTATTACCCCACCTCCTGTACCCTGGTACAAAGTAATTGTGAAATACAAGGCAAAATGTAATTCTGTGTGAACTGCAAACCCATTCCATGCCACAGGTGTGTAAACATATTTTGGACAGGATGTGGGAAATGATAGCTGTATTATTCATGAGGTGGTGTGAAAAAATGGCTATGTTGTCAATTTGCTGCCAAAACAAGGAAAATACCAAAGTTATATACATGCGTAGAATTAATTCAATGGACACATGTAACTCAGGTATTTTGAGGATTATTTCCACCAAGTTGTCAACATGGTCTTTTGTGGACCTCACTTCATGAAGAGTGGCACTGTGATTTCATTAATCACCCCAAAAGGCGATTTTTCACAGCATGCGTGCAATTCTGCATCACAGTAGTGAAAACTCATTTTGGGCAGGATGTGAAAAATGAGAGCTATACTGTTCATGAGGTGATGTGTACAAATGGCAGTGTTGAAATTTTTGAGTCAAAATATTGTAGATTACCAAAGTTATGCACCTGCATAGAAACTATGTATTGCACGCTTATAAAGCAGTGATTTTTCAGAATGTTTTCATCAGATTTTCAACAAGGGCTTTTTGGGACCCCCACCTCATGAACACTGGCACTGTCATTTTGTTAATGGGTTCCAAAAAGTAATTTTGCACAGTGACCGTGAAATCCCGTTACAGGTCTGATTAATGAAATGACAGTGACAGTGTTCATAATGTGAGGTCCCAAAAAGTCTATGTTGAAAATTTGGTTAAAAAAAAAAAAAAGACAAATGGCCAAGATATCAACATAAGTTCAAAACACCTTTGACAGCCATTATACGGTGCATACCTTTATTCTTCAGTTTGTGGTTCATCTTTGAAGAGTGCAGATGTGTCCCGGTCCACAGGAGATGACAGAAGAAGACCTCTGGTGGTACGTATAGGGCAATGGGGGTGTGGGGTGGTGGGTTGCTTAGTGGGAGGGTCAGGATGTTGAAGGTGGGATGGGGAGATGATGAGGGGTCATTTTCTTTTTGTACAGGATTACAAAACAAAAGGTGTCAGGGGATGAGATGAGTAGGAAACTGGCTTCAGGGAAGGCAACAGAGGGTGGTGATGGGTGGGGTGCTCTCACACCCAAGGGTAGTGATGAGCATTGTTCCACAGGACTTGGTGTTGGGACCAGTGTTGTTTGGGATATTCATTGCAGACATATCATGGGACATCAAGTGCAAGATCAGTCTGTTTGCTGATGATACCAAGGTAGAAGTTGTGGTGGATGACCTAGGGGGATGGCAGGGGTTGCAGGATGATCTGGAAAAGCGTGAAACCTAGTCAAACACCTGACAACTGGAGTTTAATGCCAAAATGTGCAAGGTGCTACATTTTGGGATGAAGAACCAAGGAGGAGTTACCAGCTGGAGGGAGTGCAGCTAGCCCAGACAGAGGAGGAGAAGGATCTGGGGGTGCTCATTACAGGGTCAATGAACAACTCGGTACAATGTAGGAAGGCAGCTGCAAAGGCCAACAAAATGCTGGGTTATATTGCAAGGGGTATATCCTCAAGGAGGAAGGGAGGGAGGAGGTGACTCTGCCACTGTACAAGTCATTAGTTAGACCGAACCTGGAGTACTGCATGCAGTACTGGTACTCGATCTGAAGAGGGACATTAAGTTAGTGGAGGGGGTGCAGTGCAGGGCAATAAAGATGATCAAGGGGCTGGGGGACTTATCATACTAGAGGAAGCTGAGGGAGTTGAACATGTACTCACTGGAGGAGAGGAGGGGCAGGGGGGACATGATTGAAACCTTTAAGTACATGAAAGGAATAAACAAGACAGGTACAGAGGGGCTGTTCAAAGTAAGGGAGGGGAGGGACACCAGGGGCCATGATATGACACTGGAGGGAGGGAGGAAGGTTCAGGAGGGAGATGAGGAGACACTGTTTTAAAGAAAAGGAGGTGGCTGAGTGGAATGCGTTACCTGCAGAAGTAGTATCCAGTAGAACAGTGGACTGCTTCAGAAGGGGATGGGACAGGACAAGGGTGAGGGTTAATGAAAGGAAAGGGTGGAAGGAAGGGGCAGCTGCAGAATAAGGGGTGCTAACTGCACATTCAAGCAGACTTGATAGATCTCTAGGCCTTTATCTCCTGGCAAATTTGATATGTTCGTATGAGAAAGTAAGATAAGTGCAGTTCAATGTATTTCAATGGGATTTTAAACTTTATCTCATAACTTTGCCATTTTTTCATATTCTGACCTCAGATTTTCAGCATGTCCTTTTTGGGATACCACCTCATGAACAATGTCAGTGGAGTTATGCAAATCCAGCCTTGAAAATGATTTCATGGTCGCTTGGTGAAATCACCTGTCAGGCGGGATTTGAACATTTTCACTGCTCTTGTTCATGAGCTGGAGTCATAAGAAGGCTATGTTGAAAATTTGGGGTCAAAATATGTAAGAATGCCATGTCATTTGCATCCGTTGAAATTTTCCTACATTTGCTCATAGCTTCAGTAATTTAATATATTTACCCCAAAGTTTCTGCATAGCAGTTTTTTACACCACCTCATGAACACGACAGCTGTCATTTTTCAAATTCTGCCCAAACTGTGTTTATGCACCTGTGGCACAGAATGATTATGTGGGTGCACATAATGATGTTTCATCAGGGATTTGAACATTTTCAGTGCCGGATTCATGAGGTGGGGTAATAAGAAGGATATGCTGACAATTTGGCTGCTGTTGTCCCATAAATGGAAGCACAGGACCTACAGCAACATACAGTACATATATGCATCTATGGCGAAATTGCAGCTCAAGGCACGGAAGGCCCTGCACTCCTACAGGCAAGAAAGGATGCAATTACACTATCTCAAAAAGTATGGATTGATGGTGGCTCCTACAGTCAAATAATAATATGGATTTAGTATCCCAAAAAGTAAGACAATTCTCTGCCAAAAAACTGCATTAATGCAACAGTTGTGGTACAGATTAAACTGACACAATTAGGGAAGTGCTGTGGAGTCTTCCTTAGTGTTGTCAACCCTAATGCTCACCCCATTCTATAGACTCATGAAACATACACACCTGTTTCCATCCTGTCTCAGCTTTTTTTGTTGTTGCAGTGGGGTGAGTGTTAGTGTTGAAAATGCCATGGAAGACTCCACCCCTCATTTGCCTCATGGGTGGGGCAGGGGTGTTAGAGTTTGAAACCTTAACATCACATTTCCCTACTTTTGTCAGTTTAATTTGTACCCTAACTGTTCCATTAATGCTGTTATTTGCAAAGAATATATATATATATATATATATATATATATATATATTTAGGGGCATGGTCGTGCCCCTATATTTAGGGTTGAGTAGGCACTTTAATGTTAAACCTCAAATTTTGTGCATTAATAACTTTGCAACTGTTCAATGGATTTGCATGAAATTTAGAATGCACAGTCTGGTATGGTAGATCTTCTGATTTACTAAATTGTGTTTTAGTTGGACATAGGAGTTTTGCACAGCGATGTGCCAAGAAATGCACTTTTCACCACTTTTGCGCATTTTGTGTTTGTGGTGCTGTGCGGACACCGTGTAGTCTATTGGTCCAAAATGTGGGTGGTAGAAAGAGCTTGGGCCAAGGAACATGCCATCATTTGTTTGGTGAAAAAATATTAATCTGTTCAAAAGAAATTCCCATTATATCCTATAGGAAAATGTATAGGTATTTTTTGCAGTGTTAATGAGAAAGACCAGATGGCCCTAGAAAAGATCAGATGGACCAAATTGGGATGACCATATCTTAATCACAGTTTGGTCTTTTTATTTGAAATTTGCATGGTGTTGAGGGGGTGTCATAGAGATGTGCTGTTTAGGTGTTGGGGAATTAATTGATTGCAGAAATATTTAATGATGTAATTGACATTTTTCCCATAGGATTATATTGCAGTCAGTGTCATGACTTTCAGTGCTATTATCTCAGAAATGAAGTGAGATACAGACTTTTCACAACAGATGGCCTAGGTGATCTATGCCATTGGAAAAAGATTTGAAATCACAGAGTAAGCCTGCAGTGGAATTTTTTTCCGTATGATGCACGGTTCATGAGATACTGTGAAATTACTGTCACAAGGGTTCAAAAAGTGCCTGTCTAATGATTTTCAGTGCCCATGTCTTGGAAATGATGTGAGATATGGTTACAGTCTTTTCGACATTGCATAAAGTACTCACTGTCATGATTACAATGATGCTAGAATTTATTTACTGGCTCTTATGATTCCCAAGATATGCGCAAATTACTGTTACAAGGGTTTGGTTCTCCATAGTGCTGCTACATGGCTCTGTAGCTTTGAGTAAGTGGTAGCATGGGACCAGATGCATATTGTCATGCAAAAACTGGCAACTTGGTGGAAGCTAGGCTCCGCACTCTCACCAGAATGTGTTTTTACTACTTATATTACACTTTTTCAAAAAGTAAGAAAAGTCTATGTAAAAAACTGTATTAGTGCATCATTTAGAGTTAAAGCAAAAAAAGTCAGGAAATGAGACATTAGGGTTGAACCCCTAACCCCTCCACACATGCCCCACTCCGATCCTCCACAGACTGACAGATGAAGGGGTGTATCATTGGGGTTGTGAGGCCTAAATCTACCCCATTCTCCTTTACTGTAGCATGTCAACATGCTCACATATGGAATGGGGTGAGATTTGGGCCTTATGACCCAATGACACCCCCAGTGTCTGTCAGTCTGTGGAGAATCAGGGTGGAGTGTGTGTGGGGGGCTTAGTAGTTTGATCCTAATGTCTCATTTCCTGACTTTTTTTGCTTTAACCTAAATGATGCATTAACGTAGTTTTTTGCATGCATATATATATATATATATATATATAGTCAGGACAGGATACAAACTTAACATAGAATGTACGGCAGATAAGGACCGCTTGGCCCACCCAGTCTGCCCATTTCCCTACCTACTGGATAAGCTGCAGATCCTAGTTAACCAGCAGCCTACTTCTTCCTACCCCACCCCAGAATTGCCTTATGATATCCCATGCATGCTTGAATTCCACCACTGATTTTGACTCCACAACCTCCTTCGAAGGCCATTCCATGCATCCACAACCTCTCTGTGAAAAAATACTTCTTAAATTACCTCTGAGCCACCCCTCTATCTTCAAATTGTGCCCTCTTGTTCTTGCACACCTCTTTTTGAAAGATGCTACCCTCTTGGACTTTGTTGATTCCCTTGAGGTACTTGAAAGTTTCTATCATGTCCCCCTCTCCTCCTTTCCTCGAGGCTATACATATTAAGCTCCTTAAGTCTCTCTTCATATGTCCTCCGGTGCAGACCCTGCACCATTTTAGTTGCCCTCTCTGACAGCTTCCATCCTGTCTATGTCTTTGTGAGATTGGGTCTCCAGAACTGCACACAGTACTCCAGATGGGGTCTCACCAGCTGTCTGTACAGAGGATAATAACTTCCTGTTTTCTACTGGTGATGCCTCTCCTATGCATCCCAGTATCCCCCAGCCCTCCTTGCTGCCTTCTCACATTGCTTGCCCACCTTTAGGTCATCTGATATGACTACCCCAGGTCCCTTTCCATTTTGTTGTTGTTAGTATCTCACCTCCCATTGTGTACTCTTCCCTGGGTTTTGTTTCCAGGTGCATTACCTTGCACTTCTTAGCATTGAATCTAAGCTGCCATACATTTGACCATTCCTCTAACCTTGCCAAGTCCCTTCTCATCCTTTCCACCCCACCCTGTGCATCAACTCTGTTGCAGATCTTAGTGTCATCTGCAAAGAGACATACTTTTTCCTTCCAGTCCTTCTGCAATGTCGCTTATAAAGACATTGAAGAGGACTGTCCTAATACTGAACCTCTGCGGTACCCTCTAGTAACCCTCCTTTCTTCTGAGTGGACTCCATTTACTATTACTCTCTGTGTCCTATTCTCCAGCCAATTCTTTACCCAGGCTGTCATCTTGGGACCCACTTCAGGCTGGCTAACTTATATATTAATCTTTGTGTGGGACTGTGTCAAATGCCTTGTTAAAGTCTAGGTAGGCCATGTCCACAGCCCCTCCCTGATCTACTACTTTGGTCACCCAGTCAAAGAAATCTATCAGATTCGTCTGGCATGACCTTCCCGCTGTGAATCCATGCTGCCTAGGGTCCTGTGCCTTCTGGCCTCCAGATGAGACAATTCTTTCCTTTAGAAGTGATTCCATCTATTTTCCTATCACTGAGGTTAAACTAACAGGTCTATAGTTTCCTGCTTCTGCCTTGCTCCCACTTTTGTGAAGGGGAATCACATCTGCCCTCCTCCAGTCCTCGGGTACCACCCCATCCTCCCATGATTTGTTAAAGATGGTAGTCAGTGGTGTCACTAGTTCCACCCTTAGTTCTTTTAGAATTCTGGGATGAATCCCATCAGGCCCCATTGCTTTGTCCACCTTCAGTTTTAAGAGTTCTTTCAGAACCCTTTCTTCTGTAAATGGGCTGGTATCAACTTCTGTATCCAGAGTGTTACTACTGTTTGTTTTATGTACCTCCCCCTCTTCCTTTGTAAATACTGAGCAAAAATATTTGTTTAGTATCTCTGCCTGTATTTATATAGCACTTTTCCAGAGCTCAAAACACTTACCAATAAAATGAATGTATACAATTAATACATCATTATGGTAATAGGTCTAATCTAATAAATAAAATAGAATTAAAATCAACAAGATTAATTGAATCTATCATTCTCCTAAAAATGCCTACCTAAATAACCAAGTCTTTAACTGAGATTTGAAATGTCCCACTGAGAAGGCAGAATGGATAGTGAGTGGGATATTATTCCAGAGTCTAGGTGCAACCCCAGGAAAAGCTTGGTCCCCAGCAGATTTTAATCTAGATGTTAGGACTTGCAAATGGCCTTGGGTATCCAAATGAAGAACTCTGGAGTCCTGACAGACCTCCTGAGAGGTTATCAACAATGCACGGATGTGGAGGGGGTCAAGTCCATTTAAAGTCTTGTAGACCAGCAAAAGAACTTTTAATTCTGCTCTGTTTCCAAATAATAATAAATGAATAAAAATAAATAAATTAATTAATTAATACATTCAGGATGCCATCTAATTGGAAGTCAATGTAACTCATTCAAAGCAGGAGAAAAAATGTAAAATTTTGATATTCCAGTCAATAATCTGGTTGCTGAGTTTTGCAACAGTTGTTGATGGCATAACTGAAAAGGTGGAAGGCCATAATAAAGTGCATTGCAGTAGTCAATTCACAAGGTAACAAAAGCTTGAACTAGTGAGCACAGATCAGCAGGATCAAGGAAGTGACTCAATCTGGTTATGTTTTTTTAGGTGTTAAATACCACTTTAGATTATAGCAGTAATACAAGCTAACAAATACAGATTACTGTCAAATATTACTCCCAGATTGCAAACCTTCTCCCTAATCCGCAGCAACAGATCATCACAGGTCAGGGGAACAACACTTTCCTTTGCAGCAGACACACGTCAATCTGAGCTAACCAGAAGCAACTAAATTTTGCTGGGATTGAGTTTCAATTAGTTTGCACTTATTCAATACTTGATTTCCACAATGGCCTGCTCAGTCACCCACAACGGATCCCCCGTCTGTGTCTAAATAAAAGGTATAATTGACTGGCATCTTTGTAACAGTGGAAACACAAGAAATGCCTTCAGAACCCTTCTCCCAGTGGGAGGATATATACTGTGAATAACAATGGGACGAGTATAGAGCACTGTGGGTTATCACATGTAACCACTGAAGTAGATGCAAGACAATTACCCCAAACCACAGTTAGGTAATGATTTTACAGGAAAGATGTAAACCAACATAACACCATCCCAGACAAACCACAGAAATACCTCAGGTGCTCCACAATCTCCCCATGACCCTCAGTGTCAAATAATGATGACATATCAAGAAAAACTAATATAGATAGTTGTCCTCAATCCTTCGCCAGAAGCAGATCATTCATAACTTGGACCAACGTGGTCTCCAGGCTATGGTGAGAGTAAAAACCCAACTGGAGAGGCTTATAGAGCTCAAAATTCTCCAGGTGTTCTGGATTGCCACCACTTTCTCAATAATCTTCCCAATAAAAGGGAGATTAGAGACTGATCTATAGTTTGCAAAATTGCCCAGCTCTAATTTTGACTTCTTGAGGAGGACCTTCATGATAGCCTGTTTAAGAGGGTTAGGAAAGACTCCTTCACTCAAAGATGTGTATTTATTTGCAGTTCTCTTATTCTGTATTTTGTAATACAAATTGCTTAATTGTTTGTGAAACCAGTCTGTTTTCGATTATGGATCTGTACCCACCCCCTTGAAGTGGAACCTTTGTAAATGAGCTGCTTTGCACTCAGAGGGATTTGTAATCCTAGACTGAATAAATAAAAAAAAATTAGAAGGATTCACAATCTCAATAAACACAGGCACTAACATTTGCCATCCCACCTTAACTAAGTAAGAGGGGATAGGATCTAAGGTGCAAGTGGATTGGCACAATGCCAAATGCACCTGTTTATTTTCTGCCAAGCCAACTGGTCAAAAGTCTGTCCACAGCATCCAAGCTTCATTAACCTCAACTACCCGAGCATTATTTTGGTGATCAATAGTAGAGGGGGAATATTTTGCCTTATTTCCACAATCTTGACTGCAAAGAAATTAGAAAACTCTCATGTCTCTCCACTGAACTTGGCTCAAACAGAGAGCCAAGTCAGTCTGGATTAAGAACCTTATCAACCAACCTGAATAGAGCTGTGGTCTGTTTTTCCCAGCAGCAATGAGGGAGAAATAAAACTTTCCTCCCCCTGACCGCTGCCTCCTGATATATCTAATAGTAAGAGATCTGGACAAGTTTGTCAGAAAGAAAGTCAGTTTTCCTCCAGTGCCTCTTGAGCCTCTGCCCAGACCTTTTCTAGGGGAGGACTATCCTTTTTTAAATCAGACTCCCCCCCCCGAGCCAGCACTTACCCATGGACTTGGATAAATATTGACTCATTTGATAGGGTCTGTTTCTGAGTACATGGGTATGGCTGCTAGTGGAGCAGCCCAGCAATCAAGGCAGTCTGATTCAGTGCATTGATGGTTGGGGAGGAGGGGACTTGGTGATGTGTTGAGAAGTGATGTAGTGAGCATCTGGTAACTTTGTAGGTGGGGCTGAGGGGACTGTTTGACACAGGGAGGAGAGGACTTGGAGACACAATGGACCATCAGCACCATTGGCATGTCAGCAGTAGCCAGGCAATGACAGTAGTTTGTGGAATGGGTGTCATGTGACGCTGCTCAGCAGTATAAATACTGCTATAATTTGCAACAGTCACAGATGGAGATGGAGAGTGTGAGCAGGAATGCAGCTAGAGTGAGATGTGAGACAGAGAGAGTCAGAGAAACAGAGGATGGGGAGCAAATGTGAGAGTGGGCTGGCATTCTAAGGAAACAGGAAACCTACAAAATAAAATAAATAAGCCAACAACATAGGGGGTTTTCGCTAATTGCTCAGAGGAAGGAGTAGGAGACAGTGAGAGAGAGAGAGAGAGAATGTTGAATACGTGGGTGGGAGGGCCAAGGTTGCAAAAAAAAACAAGAAGAAATACAAAATAAATAAGGAAGTTAGAGCTTAAAATATACTTATTCTGGCTTCTAGGTACAGAGTTGGAGAGAGAGAGGGAGAGGAGAGAGAGAGGGAGAGAGAGAGAACATTTTACTGTGGGAGAGTGCCAAGGTGTACAAAAAGCAAACAAAATACTAAAAAGTTGCCATTTATTTTACAAAACAAATACCAGTTAACATTAAAAAAGATTGCAATGTAAAAAAAATACCTCTTAGCAACGGATTTTGGCTGCTGAGGATGGAACTGGAGAGAGAGAGAGAGAGAGAGAGAGAGAGAGAGAGAGAGAGAGAAGAGATTGTGCTGGAGGGAGAGCAATTACCCTGCTAAGCAAAGGTTACCATTTTATAAAAAAAAAAAAAAAGAACAACAACAGCAACAAAAAATACCCCAACATAAAAGTGGCTTCTGGCTGCTGAGGATCTAATTAGAGAGAAAAGAGAGGCAGAGAGGGAGGAGATTGATTTCTGCACGCTACATATTAAAGCACAACAAAACGTTATTAAAGAAGGAAAAGCAGAGAGAGAGAGAGAGAGAGAGAGAAAGGGAGACTGAGTATGTGATAGACAGGGAGAAATTATAGTACTGCTTTACTGGCTGCCCATGCCTCACTGTCAAAACCAAAAAAATAGAGCTGCACAGCGATGCCTGACAGTGCCTAGCAACAGGCAGCAACAAACACAGACATGGCAGCAAAAGTGATTAAAAGAGAAGGAAACTACAGAGGCAGACCCAAGCAGAGATTGTGAGACAGAGACAGAGAGAGACAGAGAGAGAGAGATCGGTCATCCTGACTCAGAACATACCAGGCCCTGTGCACTATTGGGGTGGAGTGGTTATGTATGTATATCTGGGGGAGTGTAACCAGTCCACATTCTATGTGTCCCATGCACAGGATGCACTAAGGGGGGCATGCAGCACATATGCACCCAATCCATCGGCCATGTGAAAAGCAATGCGCTGGGGGTGGGTGAAGAGCATGCCAGCACAACGTGCCATGCACCAAGGCATGTACTGCTGGTCACAGGGGTGAACAGGGGGACTCAGGTGTACACCAGGGACAACCCTGCCATAAGGCCACTATGCACCCTGTGCAACCATCAGGAATCCACCAGGACAGGGTGGATTGCCCATCCATTCGGACTGCTGCCACCTGCCCCTGTTTTGAACCTTGGTGAGGGGCCCCTACCAGGTTCCCTCCACCCCACACATACCCACACAGGTCACTGGACTACAGATGCTGCCCCCCCTCTCCAAGAGCACCACTGGGACACCCTCATCACTGACTCCCATTGCCTCGGGTGGGGCGGCTAGATGTTGGGTACAGCCTCCCATATTGCCTATGGCCCCCTTCCTGTCCCAGTACACTGCTCCAGTGCCACATCAAAGGGCCAGTGGCTTTGCCCTCCTCTCACCACCACAGCCTTAGGCCATTGCTACTCCATGGCGCATGCTGCCAATGTTTGCCATGCCATGCTAGTGATCCAGTGAGGAACCTGATCCGGGCATCCAACTGGATACCTAGCTGGACCAGTGAACCCACCCCCAACCACACTGTGGAGTCCTGTGCATCGGGGGGGCAAGGCCTCGGACAGGTGGCCGGCGGTCATAAATGCTGCTGGTATGCACCTGTCCACAGGTGCAGAGCTCTGCGAGCTGGTAACGCACCTCTGGCACGTATTACCCACCCATTGGTACAGAGCACCCACTATTTTTATTTTTTCTTAAAGAAATGAATGAAGGAAACAAGCCATACAGTACAGGGTGTTTTTGACATTGGTTAATTTATTGAGACTCCTGCAACTGTAGACTACACTAGTGCCTGCTTAATAAAAGTAACATAAAAAAGTATCATCATCCCGATTCCCTGTCATTCTAATTTTCATCATCATCAGTGTACCAGTGTGCTCTGTACATATTATAAAAATCTACAATGCCAATTTAAATTCCAAAGCCATAATAGTGTAACACTGTTGAGCTGCTGAAGGGAAGTTAAGATACTTAAAATGATCAAATACACTTACTGTTAAGCTCTACAGGTAGCTACAGGTGATGAGATAGAGGGTAACTGCAGGGGGGAAAAGCAAGCAGATAACAGCTACATGTGAGAGTACAGGAGTCACCCTATCTGGGGTGCAGTAAAGCAGAAGTTCAAGAAGACCAATGCAGAAAAGTTAATAAAAGGGAGGAATAAAAAAGGAAGTGGGTAGATGGAGAGCTTTACCTTGAAATAGCAACCAATTAAAAGGAAAGCAGGTAACAGCCTATCTAGGGAAAGTTATAAAAGTAGATCCTGATATAGGGTATAACTGGAAAAGGAGCACTTAGAAGGAAAAGACAGTGGGGGCAAGTTAAAAGGGAGTGACCAGTATTAGCAGACATGGGAGTGGTGCATTGCCGTGGCTGTGGAGTTGCAGTTTTCTGGAAGACATTCGGAGACTGAGGTGCTGTCCCATCTGTGTGTACCTGTCTGGGTCAAGGGTAGAGGTCACTGGTCTCTCTGCTGAGCTGGCTAGGATCCTGAGGACCTTGTGCCCCACCCAGAGATCAGCAAGTCTGCTGGAATTATCCCACAGGCTGCATAGATAGAGCAGGGCCAGCTAGACCATAGTGGGCTCTGACAGGGTGGGAGTGGTGGGTCAGGGACACATGTCTCAGCCAGTGCCACTACAGCATTCCTTTACCATTTTGGTGGGATGAGGCTGCCAAGAGGAGGCCCCTGTAGTGGTGGCAAGGGAGGATGAGGATTCCTCCAAAGGGGTGACCTCCAAGGAGGGAGATAGAGGACCCTAGCAGACAAGGAAACAGCTTCTGGTGGGGCACTCAGTTGTCAGGAGGCTACATTTGGGAGCAGGATGTGGTGGAGAGAGGGATGTTACATGCCTGCCTAATACCTCAGCTCAGAGGGATGGACAGCAGATCCAAAGGATTACAAGGGTAGCACAGCATGTGGAGCAGGATGCAGTTGTCCACCTGGTGACAAATGACCTAGTGCTGAAGAGGCTGGAGTCATACAGGGAGAGTTTGGGGAACTGCGGAGAGGCCTAAGGTAAGTAACAAGAACTGTAGTACTCACCAAGGAGCTACCTGTCTACAGCTGAGGAGAAGATAGATTAATCCACACCAGGAGCTTAAACACTTGTTTGAAAAAATGGTGCCAGGAAGAAGAGGTTAGTGTCATTGGGGTCTGGGGGCAGACTTGGAAGGATATGGGTCTATACCGAGGTGATTGCCTGCATCCATCTGGGAAGTGGACTGCAGTCCTCAGTGTAAGGTTTGGATGTTACTTTAATTAACATTATATCTAGCTGAGAGGGAGATGTTTATACAACAGGAGGCATAACCCCCCCCCCACACAGATTGAAGCTACAGCAAGAGATGGCCCAAGGGGAGGACATTCCCCCAGTGCACTAGTTAAAGGAAGTGTAAGCACAGTAGGATGAAAGGGGGATAAGAACAGAAGAGGTGGAAAGGGAGCTATTGAGGAGGCAATGCACAAAGAGCATAGAGGGGTGATGGTGAGAGAGGGAAGATTCAAGTGGCAACAAAGGCATGAAGTGGGAAGAGCGGTTACAGACATGGTGGGAGCAAGGTGTGGAGTATTATGTGTGTCAATACAAGGAGTCTTGAAAATAAAATTCCAGACATGAAGACCATTAGTGATGGATGAAGTGACCCTAATTCCAAGCTCCATAAAGTGATTCTTAATTGAAGGTGAATTATGGAGTGCTCCAATGCAAAGCGGAGTACTTTGCGTTATAACGGTTAACTCGAAGTCGATTGAAAACAATGACTTTGCATTACTCCACCTTCCCAAACCACTACTCCACCAATGTACTTCGCCTCACTTCACCTTGTTTTTAAGCTCCAAAGATGAATTTTGCAGAGATTCATGGGATTTCAGGTCACGTGGGCTCTAGATTGTTCTGCACAGCCTCAGTTTGGGGAAGTGTGTGTAGGAAGCTGTAGGAGACAATCTGCTGTGTGAGCGCTCTGTGATTCAAACCTTCAAAAAGCTGTTAAAGCCTTTTTGAGTCATTTTTTTTGCTGAAACTTTAGTTCTTTGATTATAGGAAACCCTCCTGTGCTCATATCATTGAGCGTTTATTGTTTGTATATGGATTTTGAATGTTAATGTACAACATTCAGTCTGTGTACTGAGAGACAGTAGAAGTGTGCTTTGGGGGAGGGGCGTATCTGTGGTGTAGGTAGATTAACTTGGAGAAAAAGACAGTGCTTTCTGTTTTGGTGATATTTTTCTCGTATAACTGTGTTAATGTACACACAGTGATATTTTCAATATTTTTTGCCATTTTTTGCTGATTGTTATGGTGCAGCAGTGCATAATTTTAGTTTGTTTAAAATATGTGGTTATACTACTGAAGTTTTCAATTTGCTATACATTACTTAGTGTGTGTGAATATGTGTGTGAAGCATGTCATCAAATCAGACACCTTTTATTGTGCCACATAATAATTTCAACAATGTGAAACTGCTATCCACTGCAGCTATGTAATTTTTGTACTTCTTTGTGGTATCTTTACTGGTAGAAGCCAGAAGGTGAAGGAAGGAAACATATTCAATTCAGTGCTTCAGAGTAACTGGTAACTGGTATTTTTCTTTTAAACTTAGATTGTAGGCTTGTAGTGACACTATACTTTCTTTCTGTGTTGTCTTTACTTATAATTGTTTTTGGGCTGTTGAAAATTTAAAAAATAGTGGTGGTGTAATTCTGTGCTGTCTTTAATTGCTGCAAATTTTATCTTGGCTTGTCTGACTGTCCTGTAGCTGGGTGAAGGGTGTTAATTGTCTGGCCTCTGACCTCAGCTACGTGATAACTGGAGGTGGGGCTTAGTCACAGTTAAAGCAGCAAACAGAAGTTCATCTTCTCAGAAGAAGCCAGAAGGTGAAGGAAGGAAACATATTCAATTCAGTGCTTCAGAGTAACTGGTAACTGGTATTTTTCTTTTAAACTTAGATTGTAGGCTTGTAGTGACACTATACTTTCTTTCTGTGTTGTCTTTACTTATAATTGTTTTTGGGCTGTTGAAAATTTAAAAAATAGTGGTGGTGTTAATTCTGTGCTGTCTTTAATTGCTGCAAATTTTAGCCCCTCCCACCCTTCCCCAACTCTAATTATATGCCCTGATAAATCTGATTGACAGGAGCTAAACACAGGGTATAGTAAGAGGTGTGAAGTAGGAGGGCATAAGGGGAAGAAGACCACCCTCAGCACGACAAGTGTTTTGACTCATTTATTTATTTATTGGTTTCTTTTTCCTTAAAAAAATATATATCTGAGGATCAGTTACAGGATTTTTAGTACTGTAAATAAATAAAAAGAGAACTAAGAGAGCTTCAGTAGCAGATAAGTAGTGGAATTTCAGTATAATGTGGGGAGTGGTGCAATGCAGTGGCTGTGAGGCAGCCATATTCAGGCAGACCTTCTGGACACTGAGGTGCTGCCCTATCTGCATGCATCTCTCGGGACTGCGGGATGAGGTAGCCAGACTCAGAGCGGAAGTAAACTGGGTCAGGAGTACCATCACCCCTGTCCAGGAACCACCCAGTCCAATGCAGCTGCCTCAAAGGATGCCGAGAACGAGGAGCACTTGGATGACAGTGGGCTCAGGGAGGGTTAGAGCAGTCAGGCAGAAGCACATCCCAGATCCTATTCCTCTCAAGAACTCATATGCCACACTGGCAAATGAGGACAACCAAATAGAGGTACCCAGGGAAGTGGAAGGAAAGGATGTGGAGGTTAGGCAAGGAGGTGACCTGAGTGGGGAAAGCAGTGGACCCAGAGAGGAGGAAATGAATCCTGGTGGGGGACTCCATCATAAGAGGGATCCAGCTAGGAACACAGGAGAGGAGGACAGGGAGGTGAGGTGCCACCAGGTGCCACGGCATGGAGGATGGAAGGAAGATACTGGGGATCACTGGAAGGCAAGACAGGAGGGTGAGCTGGATGTCATTATCCACCTAGGTACTAATGACTTGGCAAATGGGGAGCCAAAGGAAGTTCAGAAAGAGTTTAGGAAACTGGGAGGGTCTCAAGCAAGTAGCTACTTCTGTCACTTCTCAGAAGTACTACCTGTGAGAGGCAAGGAGAGCATAGAGTGCATGCACCAGGAACTTTAACTCATGGTTGAAGAACTGGTGCTGTGAGGAAGGGTTTGGATTCATTGGTGACTGGGGACCCATCTGGAGGGATGGAGGTTTATTCAAGCCTGACGGCCTGCATCCATCCTGGAGGGAATCAAGCACTCAATGATAAGTTTAAATGCTACATTGAAAGCATTTAAACTAGCAAAGGGGTGGCAGGCAGCAAGGACGGTACCTACTTGCTCACCCCCACAGCTAGTAATGGAACCAGTGAACCAGAGGAGGGCTATCTCTGCAAAGCAGTGCAAAAAGATGGAGATTAGTGTCCAAAAGGTGGATAAGCAGAAAGGGCAAAATTCAGCAGAAGGGCAGACAGCAAGGAGAACCAGGGATAAATGACAACCAAGGAAGGGGCTGGAGAGAACAGTGAAGCAGTCTAGGAGGTCAAATCATGGAAAGCCATGTGCAAATGCCAGGAGCCTTAGCAACAAGATGGAAGATCTGGAGGCTGTCATGGTACAGTCAGACTGGACATTGTGGCCATCACTGAAACCTGGTGTAATGATAACCATGACCTGGGGAGTGGCCATACCTGGCTACAACATATTCAGAAGAGACAGAGCAGGCAGGAAGGGAGGAGGAGTGGCCTGTACGTGAAAAATGACATAAGGGCCACACAGATCCAGGAGGAACAAATGGGTAGAGATACTGTGGGTTGTTGGAAGGAAAATGGGGCCAGCCATCCACACAGGTGGGGTCTATAGACCACCAGCCCAGGAGGAAGAAACAGATAGGAGTTGATGTTAGCCATCCAAAGGATGGCAGACAAGGGTGAGGTAGTACTGGTTGGAGACCTCAATATACCAGATGTGGACTGGAGCATCCCAGCAGCAGCATCAACTAGGAGCAGATTTATCCTGGACTCCTTCAGGGTGCCTCTCAAGCAACTGGTCATGGAACCAACTCGCAGAAGGCAATACTGGACCTTGTGCTCACAAACAGGGACAGTGTGATGGGGGTAACAGTGGGGAGCACCTGGGCAACAGTGACCACCAGTCATTGTGGTTTGAAATCACAGAAAGAGCAGAACCAAGCCACACAAAAACACATCCTGGATTTTAGGGGGCAGACTTTGGGAAAATGGGAGATGCTTGAAAGAGGCATTAAGGGAATGGGACAGGAATCAGGGATTGAGGAACAGTGGGCAGTATTTAAAATGGGGATTATAAGAACAACAGAATTATGCATTAAGCAGGTTAGCAAGAGGAAAAGGAAGAGGAGACCATTATGGTTTTCCAAAGAGGTAGCAAAGAAAGTGAAAGCCAAAAAGATTGCATTCAGGCAATACAACAAGACACAGGCAGAAGGGGATAGGGAGAAGTACCAGGAGAAACAAAGGGAGGCAGGGAAGTCATAAGAGAAGCCAAAGCTCAGACAGAAGAACACATTGCAAAATCAGTGGTTAAAGGGGACAAAACCTTTACAGGTACATAAGTGAAAAAGAAGGACAAAGGGAGGGATAGTGAGACTGAAGGGGAGGATGGGAGCCGGTGAGGATGACAACAGTAAAGCTGACATATTGAACAGGTATTTCTGCTCAGTCTTTACTAAGGAAGAGGGGTAATGGGTCTGAAGGGAGTACAAGGTGAGAATGGTGCAGAAATGGACACAAGTCCCTTTACACGAGAAAGGGTCCTGAAGGAACTGGAAGTAATAAGAGCTGATAAAGCAATGGGGCCAGATGGGGTGCACCACAGGGTCCTTAAAGAACTAAGATAGGTGGTGGCTGAACCTCTGGCTATCCTGTTCAGCCAATCACTGGAAACAGGAGGTACCCAAAGACTGAGGACAGCAGATGTAGTCCCCTTTACAAAAGTGGGAACAAAGAGGAAGCGGGAACTACAGACCAGTCAGCCTCACCTCGGTAGTGGGAAAGATCATGGAAGCACTACTGAAGGAGAGATTGGTGGAACATCTGGTTGTCAATGGACTACAGGACCCAAGGCAGCATGGTTTTCACCAGGGGAGGCTCGTGCCAGACCAACCTCATTGAATTTTTTACTGGGTGACTAGGAGGTGGATCAGGTAGGGGAGTGGACATGGCCTATCTGGACTTCAGCAAGGCCTTTGACACTGTTCCACATAGAAGACTATTACACAAACTGGGGAATATGGGTGGGCAGGACAGTAGTGTGGTGGGTAGGTAACTGGCTGGGTGGCAGGACACAGAGGGTGGTGGTAAATGGCTGTCACTCCACAGAGGGAAGAGTGACCAGTGGGGTACCACAGGGATCAGTGCTGGGACCGGTCCTATTCAACATCTTCATCAGTGACATTGCACAGGATATAGAAGGCAGAATTTCACTGTTCTCTGATGACACAAAGCTCTGTAACAGAATAGACACACCAGAGGGTGTAGACAGAATGAGAAGGGACCTGCAGAAACTTGAAGAATGGTCAAGGGTTTGGCAGTTGAAATTCAATGCAAAGAAGTGCAAGATAATGCATATAGGGACAAAAACCCTGGCACAATATATCAGTTGGGGGTGAGGATATAGCATGCACCAAGCAGGAAAGGGATCTTGGGGTTGTCATCTCTGATGACCTCAAGGTAGGGAAACAGTGTGACAAGGCATCAGGTAAAGCAAATAGGATGCTGGGATGTATAGGCAGGGCATCACCAGAAAGGAAAAGGGAGGTCATAATTCCGCTATACAAGACACTAGTGAGGCCCCACCTGGAGTACAGTTACTGCTCTGAGACCATACCTACGTAAGGACATAGACAGGATAGAGAAGGTTCAGAGGAGGGCAACAAAGATTGTGCATGGGTTGCATCACAAGTACTATGAAGACAGGTTGAAGGAACTGAACATGTACTCCTGGAGGAGAGGAGGGAGAGAGGATATGATAGAGACATACAAGTATCTTACAGGAGGAACAGGGTGGAAAACACTATTTTAAGCGAAAAGATGTTTCAGGACCAGAGGCCATGGGATGAAGTTGGAGGGAGGACTATTCAGAGAAACATGAGAAAGAATTTCTTCACAGAACGGGTGGTGGACAAGTGGAACACCCTGCCAGAGGAAGTGGTGGGAGCTGAAACAATCACGGATTTAAGAATGCATGGGATAGACATAAAGGAATTCCTAGAGGTCAGGGTAGGGAAATAGACTTCTAGGAAAACAAACTGAATTTATAAGCTCAAATGGGTAGACTAGGTGGGCCATAGGCCCTTATCTGCCGACACTGTCTATGTATCTATGTATCTATGTACTAGTACTAGTGACTGCTACTGCAGCAGTGCAGTACACCCCCCCACGCCCACCCCAACCAGCAAAGGTCTTTTCCAGATTTGAATTTCTGATGGTGAGCACTGGTTAGGTGTTGTGCCTTGTGTCTGCATCTCTTCAGTGCACAGCACAATCTTAATCTGTCTGTGCATTTGATCTCTTTAGGCCCAATCTCCATCTGTAACTTAAGTCACAGTTGTTTCTTTGGCTTCCCTTCAGAGTACTGGATAGGTGTGGTGCTTAATTCTGCATGAACATTGTACTTATTAATATGCGTTTTTAAGTCAGGATCATCATCACTCGTCACTCGTGATGCAAATCACGTTCTTCATCATCACGGTCACAAATGCAGTCTCAAATCACGATTCACGATCATTCACATTACAGATCACAAGATTAATTTTTTTCTAGTTACTTGGATGTATTGTGAGCCTGTTTTGTAGTATCTCTCCAGGCTTTACCACCCCACCATTGTACTCATTTATACGTGTTTTTAAGTCTGGGAATTTTAAGCTACAGCTCATCGGGGAAGTACAGCTGCAGGCATTTATGTTCCCAATACAATTTCTTACTGGTTATCTCACAATATCGACTCTGAATCACATTCTTCATCATCACAGTCACAAATGCAGTCACAAATCTCGATTCATGATCATTCACGTTATGAATCACAACATTAATTTTTTTTCTAGTTACTTGCATGTATTGTTAGCCTGTTTTGTAGTATCTCTCTAGGCTTCACCACCCCACCATTGTACTCATTAATGTTTGTTTTTAAGTAGGGAGTTTGTGCCACACCTCATTGGGTCCTGGAGAAGTACAGCCATAGGCGTTCATGTTTCTTCATCATCACGGTCACAAATGCAGTCACAAATCATGATTTATGATCACGTCACAAATCACAACATTAATTTTTTTTTATAGTTACTTGGATGTATCGTAAGCCTGTTTTGTAGTATCTCTCCATGCTTCACCACCCCACCATTGTACTCATTAATGTTTGTTTTTAAGTCAGGGAGTTGGACAGTGTCTGCAGTACATACACAGACTGGAAAGAAGACTGACTGCACACATGCAGTTTAGCACAGTATACTTGCACTGCTCAGAATACAAAGTGTCACTCATTTGAAAGACAACAAGAAAAGGCATAATTACATTCAAGAGTCAGGGATGATGGAGGAATAGATTTTATAACACAGCAAGGAAGTTGTGGGGGGGCACATGGTGTGAGGGAAAAAAAACTAATGTGGGATCCCATGGTGATTTGGCAGCAGTTCCAGCATGGACATAATTTGCAACTGATGTCCCTCTATGTGATCCAGCCACTGCTCCACAGCACTCACCCTCTCATTGTTCTCTTCAACAGCACTCCAGAGAACTGCCAAGTCACTCTGTGTTACAAGCAGTTCCTCTGGGGTCCACATGTTCTACAGGCTGACCTGCTGGTGGTGGAGGTGGAGGTGGTGGTGGGGTGGGGTGGGGTACTGGTGGAGCAGCAGGTGCTACTGTGGCCCTCCTCTCATTAGGGATGCAATGCCCAGCTGTACCCTCTGCCACAGAATGGCCAGCAGGTACAGGCATGGTCTGTTCTGTGGCAGCCTGCCACTCCAACTGCTGGTGATTGAGCATATGGGTGTGCTGGCCCCCAGTCCCCAGGTGAGTTCCCCAGGGGCCACGGTGCACCTCAACCTCACATAGGCAGCACTTGACCACACTGCTGTCCTCCCTGACACAGTCAAAAAACTTCCAAACAATGGAGGTAGGGAGGACCAGGCACAGGCAGGGGATGGCCAGATGAACTGGCAGCTGGCTGGTCACAGTGCTGAACAGGGATAGGACCCACACCTGGGCCAGGGGAAACAGGCACATCCTGCTCCAGAGGACCTGGTGCTGGACTTGGTGGTGGTGGTGGTGGTTCAACTGCCTCAGAGTCACAACAAGTGGTGGTGCTGGTCCTGCTTCCGGAGAGGGGACTGACAAGTTTTGAGTGGTCTAACAGAAATGGACACCCATGCCCACCACACATGCTCACAGTATGACGCTTACCACTACCACACTCTCCCAGAACTGCCCCAGCTCCAGACATTCCCTCACCCTGGTCCATCACTCCTGCTGAGCTCCCTCAGTCTGAGCAATCACTACTCATACTGTCATGCAACACACACACACAGTCACACAGACACAGACAAACAACTAACTACTTATAAAGGTAACAAAAGTAAAATTTACAGAAAGAACAAATTAAATAAAAAAGAGTACAGAAAAGACAAAAGAATGTAGCTTTTAAGAAAGCTATTGGGTCTAAATCAAGGTTTAAATCTCCTCCTGGCTCTGATCTCAAAGTATCAGCAGTCACAAAACACACTACTCTCTCTCTCCATCTGCACAGGAGACAGTAAAAGTGTCTGCTTGTATGACTCACTTTCTTCCTGCCTAGCTAAACAGCATGTGACTTATAGTGCTGTAACCCATGTGATGTATGGGGGGGCTGCCAACTCTGAAACACCAAGTGGATCACTTTGAATCATAATGAGGAACGTAAAGTCCATTAAAAACAATGACTTCACCTTACTTCGCTTATTCCATTCTGCTTAATGTGAAGTAGTACGACAAAGTGGAGTGAGCACTTTGCATTGCCAACTCCACGTGTAGTGGAGTGGCAACATGAAGTGCCCACTTTGCATTCACTTCGCTGACGGAATTTAAATTCACTGTATCTCTGAAGACCATCATGGAGGAGTCAGACCTAGATATTGTGTCCATTAATGAGTTGTACACGGGGAAGCTACGACTGGGACATGGTCATACCAGGCTACACTCAGTTCAGGAAGGATTGAGAGGGGAGGAAGTGTGGAGGGTTTGTGCTGTATGTGAGGGAACTTATTAGAGCAAAGGAAATGCAAGGGAAACTAGAGGCAAAAGGTGGGTTGGACATGCTGTGGGACACCCTGGAGACAGAAGATGAAGCCACTATTCACACTGTAGTGATATACAGACCTCAAGCCTAAGGGAAATAACTGGATATGGCACTCTGGAAAGCATTCAGCAGGATGGCAATAAAGGGGTAGGTACTGCTGGTGGAAGACTTCAGTCTGACAGATGTAGATATGAGCATCACAACCATGGCCTCAGCTTGGGCAGACTCCCCTCAGGGGGGCATTTTGCAGATGACTTGTCAAAGATCCCACTGTAGATGGGGCAATACTGGCTGTGGTGCTCACAATGGGGACAGTATTGCAGACATCAAGGTGGGATGCCACCAGGGGACTAGCAATCACTGTAGAGTGTGGCTTAACATAAGGATGGTGTCAAACACAAAAAATACTAGAAAGAAGGTCCTGGAGGTCATGACGGTAGACATAAAAAAATGGATAAATACCTCAGGAGTGGGGGATTGCCTGGGTGGGCTAGACGAACAGTGGGCAAATTAAGGAATAAGCAAGGAGTCCAGGGAATGTGAGTTCCCTCTCATTGTACTGCAGTTTGTAAAATTCAGAGGCTGGGGGCAAAATCTCAATGTCAAAAAGTAGAAAGAAGCCAGCCACTCCATGAAAGTTCAGTATTTTCTTCAATTTATTTTTCTTTTTTCTTTATTCCAAATAAATCCTCATATACCGATATTTTACCAGATATGACTTCTTCAGGGTGGGGATCTAATATTAAACATAATTGTAAAGTATTTTTCTAATCATTTCTCATAATGCACTCATATTTTTTACTCAAACTAAATTTAAACATTCTGTTATTTTTATTCATACCACTACAGGGCAGGTGCTATCTATCATATTTTTAATGCCACAGTAGGTCATTCTCTTAGTATTGTAATCATCAAATTTAGAAATTCTGACTATATGCAATAATGTTCATGGAGAACATAATGCTAAGGCAGATATATAGTGCTGGGTAATATCTTAAGACAAACCTGACATTCAGCTGTGTATTTAGTTCATACACATATTTGCATCTGACTCTTAACACTTTTGGTTATAGTTAAATTACTTTCTATTACTTCCTTCATATATGGTATACTTTTAAGCAGTATTGAGACTGTAATCATGTTAGTCAAATAAAGCTCTATATAAAGTATATGTTTGGCTAAACAAGGCACAATCTGATTACATCATTCCACTCTGTGGAACACTTTAAGCTTTATCATTCTTTTCAATTCATATATCTGTATTGTTTATCTATATATAATCTTGTTTCACATACCTTTATCTTATAATACATTACTGTGAAACTTCTAATAAATTTTGGCTGCTGTGCAACTCTGGAATACTGTCTATGTAGTCAAAGAAAGATTATTAGTATTACCTTTCTGTCAGTTAGTTGGTTCTTAGGTAACCCAGTGCACTTAATTAGGTAGTATAAAAACCTGATCTGTTTTAGAATTAATCAGTCATAATTTCTTCTTTTTAAAAATAGGTACAGTCTGTCCTGTTATAGTGCTGAAACAAGTGGATATGGCAAAACGTTAGTGTCCTTATGTTTTACACACTTTGTTATCAGAAAATGCTGGCTGAAGTTTAGTCACTTCATATTTTGCTTGAACAGCTTGTAATTGAGTTAATCAGTCTCATTTGTTTCTTTTAAATTACAGTAGCAGCCTCAGACAACTGCCAGCTATTTCCTGAAAGTTCTGTGATATTTCCAGATATATCTGATGCTTTCTCCATTTCTACAGTAGGAGCAGCAGAGAGAAACTCTTTAGAAATTTCGCAAAATAGCTGGAAATAGCTGGCAATGTCTGTGGCTACCACTTGTAGATACACTCTTTCTTACTATAGTGCTGAAACAGGTGCATATAACAGATCCAAAATCCTATGGTCCTTCCTGGTCTGAGTAATTCCACCCCACAGCCCCTTCTGATGTGAAAACAACACAGGCCTCCCACGCAGTGCATTGCTCTCCAGAGCACAGACAGCCAGAACTTCCCGGTGGTAAGCCACCTTGTCAGCTATTTGTTACATGTCTATATTGAAACACTGCTACCAGCAATTTTAAAACTTAGCACTGTCTCCTATACAGCTTTCTGCATCTGGGGCTTAATGCTGTTCACTGCAACTCAGACATGACACAGTTAATGAAAAACATGTAAGCCCTGGTTCTTGTTAAACTTGGTATAACATTTCTAACTGTTCAAATTGTGGCTACACATTGTAATGTAACTAATATTACCATGCAGTCTGAAAATTAAAAAATGTTTGCACCTTGTCACCTAGCCTAAAACACACTTCACAGGATAAACAAACTAATGAAATTCCAAGCTGTTGAAACAAAAGTGTTAAGTTAGTAAACACCAATCAGTATTACATGACATTAAAATTTATAAAACATAAGGAAACTAATGTTCTGTTACATCCACCAATTTCAGCACTAGAGCAGGAAAGACTGTACCTAATTTAAAAGAAAATGAGACTGATTAACTCAATTACAACCTGTTCAAGCAAAGTATGAAGTGAGTAAACTCCAGCCAGCATTTTCTGATATTAAAGTGTATAAAACATAAGGAAACTAACATTTTGCCATAACCACTTGTTTCAGCACTATTACAGGAGAGGACTGCACCTATTTTTTTAAAGAAGAAATTTCGACTGATTAATTTGTAAAACAGGTCAGGTTTTTATACTAGCAAATTAAGAACACTGGATTACCTAAGAAGCAACTATTTGACAGAAAGGTCATACTAATAATCTTTCTTTGACTACATAGGCAGTTGCACAGCAGCCAGAATTTATCAGAAGAAGTTTCACAGTAATGTACTATAAGATAAAGGTATGTGAAACAAGATTATGTATAGATAAAGAATGCAGATATATGCACCAGCTGCAATGATGGTATTATCAATCTTTCCAGAACATTGTGCCACATGGCACTGAACCCTGCTACCACTGTACCTCCTGGCAGCAAAAAAAGTCATAACTCACAAGTGGATGTATACTACTATGCCTAGAGTCGCTGACTGGCATCAAATAGCCCTGGATATTTATAAGCTGGAAGGCCTTATGCAGGGATACATAACAAACAAACTATATTTAGTAAGAAATGGCATAGTGTTGGATTTACCATATGGTAATGCTCGATCCAGACTTCATTACGTAGGTAATTGGGAGGGGTCCTTTGCATTCAGCTGGAGGAGTGGGAGATGCCCTACAGCCAATATGAACCTGTTGTTGATTTGGACAAGGGTTCTTGGGTAAAGATAATCAAGATGAGACTATGTTTTAAGTAAATATAAGGACATTCTGTGAAACCAATATAAATGTAATAATGAAGTTAAGGGAATTTACATTTCTTTGGATTGTATGGACTGACTTTAACAATTTCCTGTTCTTATACACAGTCATTTGATACTTTAATTGCATCATGTCCTACACTTATAGGATTATATGTAGAAGAAATGTATAAATGTCTTGTGCTTCTCTCAATAAGAATGAAATAAAAAAAGAAAAGATTGATAAAGTTTAAACTATCCCAGTGGAATGATGTACTCAGACTGTGCCATGTTTAGCCAAACAAATACTTTATATAGAGCTTTTATTTGACTAACATGATTACTAGGGTTGCCACCTTTGGTTGAGGCAAAAACCAGACCCTAAGCTCCGCCCCTAGCCCCACCCCTTTCATGACTCATCATGCATTGTTCCTCCTAGAAGTCCATTTGTTATATCAATAAAAGGCAACACTTAAAGAAGCAGTTCAACAAAAAATTTAAGATACTGTACTGTACCTGTTAAAGTTACTTTCTTAGGTTTTTCCTAGTTATTTATTTACTTATGTATTTATTTATGTATTGACATTGGTTTACTAGATAAACACACAGAGATAAAAGAAATCTCATTTACAGATATGATCTGGGGGGAGACAAGGGAAAAACTGTAAATAGCATACAACAGTGCATGGTATATATTAATACATAACAAAGAAATTGTTCCCTATAATGTGTACTTTATATCTTTTTCTGGCTCCATTTCCAGTTCATGTTCACAGTACTATGTCAAAGCCAAAGAAGTGACCATACTTTTTTCTTGAGGAAAAAAACATTCAAACATTTAAAAATACCTAAATTCTGTTAATGATGAAAATGTTTACCAGCAAATTAAAGTGGAAGACAGCTGGCTCTGTTACTGTTACAAAAGGTGGGGGCAGCTTTGCTGCTATGCCAATTTAAGATGCAGTAGAAAAGATTAGGTTAAGTAAGTGCGTAATGTGTTAATGGCCATACTTTACACCTCCCAGACTGACTGCTTTCACAAACAAAGGGCTACATTGACAACAGAACTTGTCTGTAACCTGAACATGTAGTTGAAACAATGAATGATATGACAAGATTTGTTTCAAAAGTATGTGAGCACTCAAAATGGCCCAAAAACCTGACCAGCACAGAGCAAAACCAGATTACCTGATAGGGACCCTGAAAACCTGATCATCAGGTAAAAAACCTGATAGGTGGCAACCCTAATGATTACAGTCACAATACTGCTTAAACATATATATGAAGGAAGTAACAGATAGTAATTTAACTGTAACCAAAAGTCTTAAACGTCAGATCCAAAGATAAGTATGAACTAAATACATAGTTGAATGTCAGATTTGCCTTAGGATGTTAACCTGCACTATATATTTGCCTTAGCATTATGTTGTCCATGAACATTATTGCATATAGTCAGACTTTCTAAATTCGAGGATTATGATATTAAGTGCATGATATAGCATTCAAAATGTCACAGAGAGCACCCACCCTCTAGCAGTATGAATAAAAATAACAGAATGTTTAAATTTAGAGTTAAAAATATGAGTGCATTATGAACAAGCATTTGTCAATGCCAAATGTTGTCTCACTGGCATTGGCATTAGTAGTGCTGGAGTTAGAGACACATAATAGGAATGGCAGTGAAGTATTGAAGTGACGCCAACCCCACCCCACCCTGTAGAGCCCAACAGGCATTGGGGTGTGCCTTTGGGTCATCAGCTATAACGCTCATGCCATTTTACCTTACCCTACCCTGTAGACACTGACAAGTGACGTGGTGTGCTTTGGGATCTTTGGGCATTATACTTGCCCCATTCCATAAGGAAATACACTGAGGTGGGTGCAGTATAGGAGAATGGGGTGAGCATTGTGGCCGAACAATGCAAGGCACACCATAATGTGTGTCACTGGCTGTAGGGTGGTGGTGGGGGTGGAATAGGAGCATTGCAGCCGATGATACCAAGTCACACCCATGATGCCTGTCAGTCTGCACAGGGTGGGGTATTACAATCAATCAATCAATCAATCAATCAATCAAGTCTTTATTTAACCAGGTGTTCATCATTGAGCAGAAGCTCATTTGCAAGATGGACCTGGGTGGAGCATGAACAATTGTATATACAGGTCAACACAGGTATTTACAAGGCAATACAGATAAAACATGAGAAAGAATTTCTTCACAGAACGGGTGGTGGACAAGTGGAACACCCTGCCAGAGGAAGTGGTGGGGGCTGAAACAATCACGGGATTTAAGAATGCATGGGATAGACATAAAGGAATTCTGGAGGTCAGGGGTAAGGGGCAACAGACTTCTAGGAAAACAAACTGAACCTACAAGCTCAAATGGGCAGACTGGGTGGGCTATAGGCCCTTATCTGCCAACACTGTCTGTGTATCTATACTGTTTACAGAGAAGAAGAAAAAGAAGTTCATATGTACATAGAATTATACAGATATTGTACAGATTACAGGGTATTTACATACATAGAAGTGTCTATAGGAAGATAAAGCAGGTTATCTAAGGTTGCAGGAGGAAGTAACGGAAGGAAAAAAAAAAAATATATATATATATACACACACACACACTGGGTAGAGGTGAAGGTAGGGGAGAAGGGAGGAAGGAAGGGGGAGAAAGGCTAGGAGGGCACAGTGAACAGAGAGGAGTTGTTAAAATGGGATGCAGAGAAGGTGGATGGAGAAAAGGAGTATGTGTGAGCCCCGGGATTGAATGCTACAAAGTACGGGGCATGGTAGGATGTCACAACCCAGGGGTAGTGAGCTCCTATCCAAGGTTGGGAAAGGAAGGATAAGGGGATGGATGGGCTTAGTGTTGATAAGACAGGGGGATAAGAGAGAGAACAATTAGGCTTGTGAGGAGCAAGCTTGGGGGTCAGGACTTAAAATTGGGTCTAGGCATGGCTATATACCAGTGCAGACACCGGTACTGCATCTGAGTGGGCGAAGCAGTTACATACTTCTCTGACTGTATGGAAATAAAGCATCTTGAAGGCATTTATACCGATTAGAGTGCTTAATTTGAGGGTTTTTTGTAGATCGTTCCATAAGGTAGGTAGCACAAAGCTTGTGGCTGCCCTGTCGAAGTGGGATTTTGCTTTGGGTACTATAAGTGTAATAGCTGAGTAACTTCCTAATGCATATTTCCCAATTATACTCAGGGGAAGACAGCAGGAGATATAGTAAGGCAGCTTATTAGAGACGGCTCTATAGGACCAGAGAGTGGCATTTCTGTGGCACCTGAACTTTAGTGATGTCCACCCCACAGCCACATATAGGGTGCAGTGATGTGTGTCGAAGGGAAGTCCTGTTATAAATCTCAGTGCTCAATGGTAGAGTGTGTCCAGTTTAACCATGTAAGAGTTGGGGCATTGGCTGTAGAGGAAATCAGCGTAATCAACCAATGATAGAAAAATGGATTGGACCAGTTGTTTCTTGGTTTCTCTGGTGAGAAATTGATTGATTCTAAGAAACAGGCCACGCCTTTGCCGAAGTTGTTTTAGCAAGTCCTCGATATGTTCAATGAAGGAGAGTCTTTGGTCTAACCAAACTCCCAGATACTTGAATTTTGTAACAAATTCTAGTTTTTCACCTAGAACTGTGGTAATTTGGGGAACTGTCCCACTGGACACAGGATTAGCTGTACGGATGAAAGGGGAGAGGACATCGCTTTAGTTTTTTTGACGTTAAGGAGTAACTTTTTTTGGAGGAGTTGGCTTTGAAAAAGGTTGGATTCTGACTGTAGGTCATTGCAGGCAGCTTCAGGTGTTGGGTGACTCACATAAAGAACAATATCTTCTGCAAACAGATGGATGTTGGCTTCTTTTATACAGTAGTCGATGTTATTAATGTAGATTGCAAAAAGTAAGGGCCCTAATATAGAACCTTGAGGTACCCCTCTTTGCAGAGTTTTTAAGGTGGACAGGCCTCCTTCAGCTTTAACTTGTTGAAGGCGCCCTGTAAGATAGTCAGTAAACCAGCGCAGAGAGGAGGGGTCCACACCTATGGTTTAAAGGTAGGAGAGGAGCAGACTATGGTCGATGGTGTCGAAAGCCTTGCTTTGATCAAGGAAAACAGCACAAATAAGGTTTTTTCTCTCAAGATTATGCTGCCAGTCATTAGTAACTTTGGCGAGGGCTGAGATAGTGCTATGTTTAGCTGAATTTGGACTGCATAGGGTTTAGTAGTTCCCTAGACTCACGGTAAGTCCTCAGCTGTGCATTTACAATTTTCTCTAGGAGCTTGGACAGGACCGGAAGGAGAGAAATTGGCCTATAGTTATTGAGATTGCCAGGGTCACCTGATTTGGACAGTAGTGTGACATGTGCTGTCTTCCATATAGGTGGTAAGGTGGCTTGAGACAGGGATAAGTTAAAAAGGTGGGTGACGAGTATTGCTAGTACGTGGTAGGCAATTTTTAGGAAGTAAGGGTCAAGGGTGTCGGCCCCAGCACTTTTTCTAGTATCCAACTGAAGCAAGAGGTCCTCTACCTCTTTCAGTGAGGCAGGTTGAAGCAAGAAAGGTGACAAAGCTATCGGAGTTTCAGATAGTTGGCTGGCAGTCTGGGAGTGAAGTATGTTTGCAGGTGAGTTATCAAATGCCATGCCTGCAGTAGCAAAGTGTTACTGAATGCATCAAGTATATCCATCTTTTCAGTTATAGTCGAGTTGCCAGAGGTAATCTTGGTGGGGAGTGAATTTTCTGGGGAGTGGCCTAGTAGATCATTGATTGTGTTCCAGAGCTTGATTGGGCTCTTTGTGGCAGAGTCGAGTTCGGATTTGAAGAAGGTGGCCTTCTATTCTCTGATTGTTTTGGTACATAAATTTCATAGTCTCCTGAACTGGTTCCAAACCTCTGCAGTGTCCAGTCTGCGTGCTTTTTTTCAGAGCTTATCTCTTTCTAGAAGCAAGGACTTGACCTGAGGGGTGAACCATTTACAGGTTTTGGTCCTAGTTCGAACGTTAATCAGGGGAGCATACTTATTAAGGGCCCTTGATAGAATGTCGTGGAAGATATTGTAAGCTGACGTAATTGTTTTGGCCAGGTAGAAATCTTGCCACTGAGGGGAATACTTAAGCTCGTGTAGGTAGGCATGTTCATTGAAGCTGCGCTTGGATCTCTTCATAGAGAACTTGCTGATGGGTGCTGGGTTGTTGGTGGATCTTTCTCCCGCAATAAAACAATGGTTGCTGGTGTCTGAGAAGAAGACATCAGCATGGAAGAAGAGATGAGGTTTGCTCACCATTAGCACATCCAAAAGTGTACTTTTACTGGGGTTCTTCATGTTTGGGCATGTTGGTTCAGTAATAAGTTGCGTCAGCCCATGTTCATCACAGAAGGATGCAAGGGGGGCAGCTGTGTTAGAGATCCAGTCAAAGTTGAGGTCTCCTAAAATAATAGTTTCTGGTGGCCCCTGTCCCAACTTGTCACTTAGATATGATACAAGCTGTAGGCCAGCAGACAGTGGTCTGTAGCATCCTACTACGCAGAGTGCAGTAGTCTGTGTAATTTCCACTTTGAGAATTAGGCATTCAAATTTGTTGGCAACAGAAGCTGAGGATAAGCAGAAGGCAGAAAATTTGTCTTTAATGTAGATAGCTACCCCTCCTCCTCTGGCATGCCTATCAGCTCTGAACAAGGCATAGTTGGGGATGTTTACTTCTCTATCAGTGGTGCTATGTCTGAGCCAAGTTTCAGAAATCACAAGTATGTCAGGAGAGGTATGATTTACCCAGGTTTGTATTAAGGTTATCTTTTTATGGAGGCTACATACGTTAATATGCAAGAAACTATTTCTTTCAAATTTGCTAGTTCTGCTGGCAAAGCAATAGCTTCTGGGGGGGCCAGGGTTGAGTTCTACATTGCCTGAACATAGCAGGAGGATAAGTAGGATTTGTCTAAGCGCGCTAATTATAAGCTTGTAATTCCTGCCTTTCTCCCGTCTAGTAGATCTGATGTTTTTAGGGACTGGAAAGTAGCCAACATAGAAGAGCTGATCTGTTGTAGCAAGAGCTAGTACCCCTACCGCAATAGGTGGGGAGGAGATAGAGGTCTGTGTGGTGGGGGAGTATTATAAGTACTACTGGTATGTGTGGTCCAAGAGCAGGATTTGAGATATCGGTACTTGGAATCACGGAGGCAATTAAAGGATAAGTTGCCATGTGGTATACAGCACAAGGTGCCGTTGTAGACCAAACACGATGGCAGTTCAGGTGTCCAATGCTGGGCAGCTGGTATCAGCAGAAGAAGGGGCAGTATAAGGAGCCATATTGGGCCCGATATGATGGTACCTCAAAAAAGGAGCCACTCAATTAGCCCAGGGGCCAGTGGGGTTGCTAGATTAATGCAGCTTATCAGTAGCTTTCCGATCCAGGTCGACCCGAATTTGATAGCATTAAAATATTTAGTGGTGAAGGCACAGCCAAGAAGAGCCTATGTGTTTTAGTAAGGCGAGGCCCTGAGAATTGGATCCCGTAGGCTGGATAGAGAAGAGGGAGATCACAAGCTAAGTCTCTATTGGTGGGGCACTGCGCCAGGGATGTGGACTAATATTTTGGCAGGGAGCTACGCTATTTAACAATCTGGCCCGAGGTGGGGAAGGGGGGCGGTTGAAAAAGTTGCGGCAGTTGCCATACCTTGTAGGGCCTTGGGTCCGTGTCTGCGGTCTCGAGTGTCAACTAGAGGAGCGCCGATCGCCCGGTTGCCAGGAATCCCACAGCTTATGAGCTGGGAGCCTGGGTGGCAGTTCCTCAGCTGAGGGAGAGAAGGAGAGTGAGGATTAATAAAGGGAATTCACATAAAGGGTTAGACAGAACAACGAGGAGTCCAAAATTTGCAGAACAAAAGGACATGTATTACTTTCACACCCAAAAGTGTCTAGGGCCAGTGCACATATGCAGAGAAAGGGCTGTAAACACTAGATTTCATTCCCAAACCACAATTCAAGTCCTTTCAATTACAGACTGGGTTAACACATCAGCTTTTTAACATTTGTCCCAACATAAACATTTTCAGGGTTTAAAATCAAAGAGCAGTAGCTGGCTTTCGCCAGGGACCAATCAGAGCGTGGTCTGAGAGGGCGCTCACAATCTGGTTGGTTGTGGCAGTTGTGGTACCTTGTAGGGCCTTGGGTCAGTGTCTGCAGTCTCGAGCGTTGGCTAGAAGGGCGCAGACCACCCGTTAGCTGGGAATCTGCAGCTTAGGAGTTGGAACTCCAATGCCATAGGTGTGTGTTGGTATTTGCACTCCAGATTTTCAACTTGGGATTTTTTTGTGACCCTTCCTCGTGAAAAGCGGCACTATCAGTTTATTAGCTGAATGGTGGTTTTGCACAGTGGCTATGCCATTTGGCGACACAGGTCCGAAAACAAATTTTGAGCAGTATGTAAAAAATGAGAACTATATTGTTCATTAGGAGATATAAAAAAATTGCAATGTTGAAAATCTGGAGTAAAAATATGAAAAATTGCCAAAGTCATGAGCATGCATAGAAACTGTCCAACACAAGCCCGTACCCCAATTATTTTTGGGATTTTGTTAACCATATTTTCAACATAGGCATTTTGGGACCTACCTTCATGAACAGTGGCACTGTGATTTTGTTAATTTGTCCCAAAGTTGATTTTCCACAGTGACAGTGCCATTGTGTGCCAAAGGTGCGAAAACACATTTTGGGCAGGATGTGAAAAATGACAGCTGTACTGTTCATGAGGAGGTGTGAAAAAATGCCAGAGTTGAAAATATGGCATGTAAATATTGCAAATTTGCAAAGTCACAAGGGTGCGTGGGAACTGCACAATGCACGCTTGTAACACAGTCATTTTATAGACTTTCATCACCAGATTTTCAACATAGGCATTTTAGGACTTCTGCTAATGAATAGAGTCACTGTCATTTCCTCAAACTGTCCCAAAAACTGATTTTGTGCAGTGACCATGCTATTCTGCGCCGCAGGTGTAAAACCACAGTTCAACCAGGATATGTAAAATGACAACTATACTGTTCATAAGGAGGTTGGGAAAAATGCCAATTTTGAAAATCTGGAGTGAAAATATCACAAATT
This sequence comes from Neoceratodus forsteri, assembly GCA_016271365.2. Lineage (NCBI taxonomy): Eukaryota > Metazoa > Chordata > Ceratodontiformes > Ceratodontidae > Neoceratodus > Neoceratodus forsteri. The sequence continues at coordinate 803,228,852 of CM057454.1, forward strand.
CACGCAGTTACAAGTGTGCATGGAAACTGCACAAAGCATGCTCGTAAAACAGCCATTTTTTGGATTTTTTCCACCAAATTTGCAACATACGCTTTTTGAGAGCCCACCTCATGAACAGTGGCACTGTCGTTTCACTAATCAGTCCCAAAAGGTGATTCAATGCAGTGACTGTAAAATCACCTTTTGGGATGGGATAACACCATGACAGTAACTGAATTCATGAGGATGGGTCCCAATAACCCCATGTTGAAAATTCAGTGTCAAAATTCCCCAAAATGCCCGAGATATGCACTAAAATTGAAAAAACCCGATTTATGCCATTATACAGCTTACCGGCTTTTTTTCAGTTCGTGGTTGGCTTTGAAGAGTGCAGGCATGTTCCCAGTCCACCGAAGATCGTCACACCAGATTCCAGAGGTAAGTATAGGGTGAGGGGGTGTGGGGAGGCAGGGTGCACAGAGGGTGGGCATGGTTTGAGGGAGGGGGCAGGGAGACCGCGAAGGACCATTTTCTGTTTTACAGGTGAAAAAATAGGGAACATCGTGGGACATTTTTTTTTTTTTGAATGACATTTGGCACTCTGGGTTGGGCTCCCAGCATGCTACCTGATTGTTTTGTGGAGGGGGGCTGTAGCCAATGGGGAATTGGGCAACCCCATCGGCACATGTGAAAGGAGGAGCAAGAGCCGAGGGGGACTGGGCACCCTCCTTGGCACACAACAGATGGGGGGGAGACATTATGCTGATGGAGAGTGGGCTTCCCCATCAGCAAAATAAACAGGGAAGGGGGCACTGTAGCCAAAGAGGATTGGGCCCCCCATCAGCAAAGAAAGACTGCTGGGGGAGGGGAGGGGAGCTCATGATGCTGAGAGGTATTGGGCATCCCCTCGGCACACACTTGAGGATCATTATGCCGATGGGGAGTGGGCTCCCCATTGGCAAATGAAGTGGGTTGGGGCATGCGACAGGGGGATTGGGAACCCCTGAAGTTGGGCAGCCGCAGTCAGTGCTGCCAAGTTTACGTCGGGAGGCATGTTATTTTTCCGCTGCAATGAGAAGCTTGCTTCTCATTACAGCAGACCTTTCCTTAGATCTGGTGGCCACATTCCAAATTGCTGGTGTGGCACCTGCATGCTGGCTGATTGGGGAATGAGGGACGCACCTACTGATGTCTCTGCATTCGCCCACAGTGACCGCACCTCCAAATCTGCTACTACTGCAATATGTTGACTCATGCACAAATGCAAGCCAACATAAAAATGATTATAAAAATACTTTATAATTATGTTTAATACTAGATCCCCACCCTGAATAAGCCATATCTGGTGAAATGCTGGTGTATGCATATCTATTTGGAATAAAAAAAAAGAAAAAGAAATTTTAGAAAATACTGAACTTTCATGGAGTGGCTGGCTTCTTTCTACTTTTTAACTTTGTGATTTCACCCACCAGGCCATACTTTACAAACTGCAGTACAAAGGAGGGAACCCACATCCCCTGGATTCTTTGCTTATAAATGTGAACCGAGTTGAAGGTTCACTCTGTGGATGGACTCCCAACTTATGAACCTTTATTGAGCCATTTTTGGACTATTCTCATGCCCTCTTGTAGGTGACACTATCGCTATTTTTGAAAAATCTGTGTTACACACAGTCCATGTAACACTGAGTAATATATCTATATATACTTGCTCTGAGTTATAGACTGCATAACTAGGAGACATGGATATTTTTTCAGAGGCAGGGGGAAGTGCTGAGGAGAGACAGCACATGTTTGGGTTTAGGAAAGCCAAACAGCTTAGACTAGCCACTGCCATTAGAGCACAGACAAATCTTGAGGTAACAACAAATGAATAGGAACTTTAGAAAAGACTTGAACAATTGCAGAAAAAAGACACTAAGCTGGAATGACATGGTATCACTTTAGGGTAATACCTTAACTACAAGAGAATCCCTAGGGGACTTATAGAACCTAACATTGGCATAGAGTCCAAAAAATTAACTGAATGATGGGAAGGTATTAGGAAACGTTGCAGCAATGACTTCATGTATGCGATCATCGGAACTGTGTTAGAAGGCAAGAGTACCCTAGCAGATGATATCAGCAAAATGCAATATCAACTTAAATTAGTCACAGAGGAAGAACAATTTAAGAAAAATCTTAAGTATATAAAACAGACACTTTCTGAGTTCAAGGAAGACCTCAAAGAAAACAAAACGAAAGAAATTTAGATGAGACAGCAATGATTACAGGCTAGACTGTATGCATAACTGGAAGGTGAAAACCAATTATAAATATCCAAGAAATGACACAGATTCAGATAGTTTTGATAGTTATGCACATAGGACGGAAGACCACCCCAACTCCAAACCCAACCGAGACAGCCCTTTTTAGACCAACAACAGACACAAGGGAACAGACAGGACACCTACAAAGAGGAATCCCCCAAGAGGCACTTCACAGATCCCAAGGTTATATACCAGAAACAGACACCAGACCACCAACAGCCCCAGGAGGAGGGCAAGAAGGCAGAGGCAGAGGGAGAGGCAGGGGGTGCAAGGGGAGGAGAACACAGCCATTTCTAACTTTAGCTCCAGACATCTTTCAGATACAGAGATAGAGGTGCTTGGTATGGGACTCTCTTTCTTCCCCTTCACTCCACCCAACAGATTCAGGATTATGAGTGAATTGCATAGGTTTTTTTTAGGCAAATCCATTTAAAAGAGCAGTTTCACCTCCAACTCCCCAAAGACCTGGCTGTTAACAATCTTAGAATAGACATGGTGATGGTGGCCATCACTGAAACATGGGCCACCCAATATAATGATTGAGACCTGTTGATACCAGGGTACAGGATATTTCATAGGGATACAGCAAATGGGAAAGGAGAGGGGTGGTAGTATATATATGAGGGAAGGACTAAAATGTGTAGGGGAGGAAGGGGAGGAGGCTAGTATGGAGTTACTATGGATGCAAATCCAGGATTCAAAGAATAGGACTCTCAGGATGGGAGTGGTGTACAGGCCGCCCTCTCAGACAGAGGAGTTAGACAGGAAACTAGCGGGACAGATCAGTATGACCTGCAAGAAAGGTAGTGTGGTGATCGTGGGGGACTACAACATGCCAGGAGTGGATTGGAGTACCCCAGCAACCAGGAATAGAAGGGAGCAGGTACTGCTGGATGCCTTCTAGGACAGCTTCCTGATGCCAATGGTCAGTGAACCAACCAGGTTAGGGAATACCCTTTACCGCATGCTGGCAAATGGGGAGTTTGTGAGGGAACTGAGGGTGGAAGAACTGTCGGTGGGGAGTGACCACCACTCAGTATGGTTCACATTGCATATGTGTAATGAAGGAGTGGAATCCGACACAAGGGTGCTGGACTTCTGGATGGCCGACTTTGGGAGAATGGGGGAAGTGGTAAAAGGGTACCTAGCCAGAATTCAACCCAGTAAGGGCACTAACCAGAGGTGGGAGCTCATAACGCTGGGGATAGTGGAGGGAACCAGAACCTGCAGCAAGGCCCAGATCAAGAAGGCTAGGGCAAAGAAACCTAGGTGGGTGATCAAGGAGGTCAAAGAAATGTTAAAGCAGAAAGAGCTGCCTTTAGGACATTCAAAAAAACAGGGAAAGTGGAGGACTGGGAGGAGTACCTGAAGGAATTGAAGTAGGTGACAAGGGCAGTAAGGCAGTCAAGGTGTCTAAGGAGTTCAGGCTGGCACAAGGCATTAAGAAGGGGAGAAGGACTTCCTCAGGTACATCAGGGAGAAAAGTAGCTGTAAGGACCATATAGTAAGGATTAGGAAGGGGGTGGATGGGTGGAAGCAGGGGGTAATAAGGCAGAAGTGCTAAACGATTACTTCTGCTCTGTATTTACTTAGGAGAAGGTGGGATCATACCCAAGGGAGGAGGGAGGGAAGAAACAGAGGAGTAGGGGGTGATGGATGGGGAAATCATGGAGGGCAGGGTTCTGGAGAGTTTGAGGGCACTGAGGGTGGACAAGGCACCAGGCCCAGATGGCATCCACCCCAGGGTACTGAAGAAGCTGGCAGAGGTCCTGACAGGACCTTTGGCAGACCTATTCAGTGCCTCACTACACTCAGGGTGTATACCTCAGGATTGGAGGATGGCTCATGTGGTGCTTTTCCACAAGAGTGGCCCCAAGGATAAACTGGGGAACTGGGGAACTACAGACCGATGAGCCTCACATGCATCGTAGGTAAGCTGATGGAGACTATCTTGAAAGAGAGGCTAGTGTCCCCTCTTGGAGGCCAAACGACTACAGCACAGCAGACAGCATGGCTTGGTAAGTGGCAGATCCTGCCAAACCAATCTGGTGGAGTTCTATGACTGGATAACTAGGCAATTGGATGGAGGACATGCAGTAGACATCCTGTACCTAAACTTCAGTAAGGCATTCAACTCAGTGCTGCGTGGGAGGCTGGGAAGCAAGTTAGAAGGCCCAGGGGCAGATGCAAAGCTGGTGAGGTGGTTAGGAAACTGGCTTCAGGACATGCAACAGAGGGTGGTGGTGGGTGGAGAGATCTCAGCCTCAATGGTAGTGACAAGTGATGTTCCGCAGGACTCTGTGTTGGGACCAGTGTTGTTTGGGATATTCATTGCAGACGTATCATTGGCCATCAAGAGCAAGACCAGTCTGTTTGCTATTGACACCAAGATGGGAGTGGTGGTAGACAATCTGGGGGATGGCAGGGGTTGTAGGATGATAAGGCAAAGCTGGCAACCTGTTCAGACACCTGGCAAATGGGGTTCAATGCCAAAAAGTGCAAGGTGCTGCATTTTGTGGCAAAAAACCCAAGGAGGAGTTACCAGCTGGGGGAGTGCAGCTAGCCGAGACAAAGGAGGAGAAAGATCTGGTGGTGCTCATTATGCGGTCAATGAAGAACTCAGCACAATGTAGGAAGGCAGTTGCAAAGGCCAACAAAATGCTCGGTTGCATTGCAAGGGGTATATCCTCGAGGAGAGGGAAGGTGATTCTGCCACTGTATAGATCATTAGTCAGACCACACCTGGAGTACTTCATGCAGTACTGGTGTCTGTATCTGAAGAGGGACATTAAGTTACTGGAGGGGGTGCAGTGCACAGCAACAAAGATGGTCAGGCGGCTGGGGGACTCACCATATGAGAAGAGACTGAGGGAGTTGAACATGTACTCACTGGAGGAGAGGAGGGACGGTGGGATATGATTGGAACCTTCATGTACATGAAAGGAATAAACAATACAGGTACAGAGGGGCTGTTCAAAGTAAGGGAGGGGAGGGACACCCATGGCCATGATATGAGACTGGAGAAAGGAAGGTTCAGGAGGGAGATGAGGAGACACTTTTTTACAGAGAGGGTGGTAGCTGGGTGGAATGCGTTACTGGTGTATGTGATATACAGTAAAACAGTAGGCTGCTTCAAAAGGGGCTGGGACAGGCAAGAGGGGGGTCAAGGGCAGGGTAGGGTGAGAGGGAGGGGCAACTGCATAATAAGGGGTGCTAGCTGCACACTCGAGCAGACTTGATAGACAACTAGGTCTTTATCTGCTGGCAAATTCAGTACGTTCGTATGTTCACAGACATGAGCTATAAATCCACCTACAATCCACAAAAGGATGAAATCCAAAGGTTGAGGCCTATATAAATCAAGTGCTTCTGGATGTGGAAACCATTTTAATGGATTCTCCCAACCCAGTACCAAAATACAACTGGAGCAAAACTGAGGCACAGGCACTGAGAGATTTGGAAAAGATGCTACTATAGTCATCAAGCCAGCAGACAAGGGGGAGCGGAGTGGTAGTAATAGATAAACACAAATATGAAGCCATGGGTGAAACCTTTTTAAATACAGCTATTAACTATGAGAGCCTACAGGGACACCCTATTCTAAGAACAGTGGCAAGCCTTGATGATATCCTTCAAACTGAACAAGAATTGGGTCATTTACAAGAGTGGCTAGTGAAACTGCTAAAAAACGACTACCCCAAGACCCTTGTTTTCTACAGACTAACAAAGATTCACAAAAACCCTAACAACCCCCCTGCATGCCCTAAAGTTTCAGGCAATGATTCGATTTTGGAATGACCTTCCAACTTCATTGACCACTACACAAAATCAGCTGTACCACTGATGGAGAGTTACATATGTGACACCAATAATGTTATTAAAACAATCAAAAAATTAAAGTAGTCACTGACTACACAGCCATGATCACAACTGATACTATGCACCCTTGATATTAAGGATCTGTATATATGCATTCCACATGAGGAAGGGCTACATACACTAGAAATCAGAATCATAAAATCAGGGATGCACAAACCCCACCCACCAGCACTCTCATTGATTTGGCATGACTAGTCCTGTATGAGAATTTTTTTTAAGTTTTATTGGTAATTTTTAGATACACAAAAACAAAATCAAGACAAATAACAACATCAACAGTTGGCAGAGTACCACACACACAGCTTGTAACAGTAAAAATGTAGAGGTAAAATACAGGGACATTTCAAAAAAGTGCTTCATGGTGCGGATTAATTTACAACAATTATTTATAATCAAGCCCAAAGTGCTAAGGAAGGGGAAGTAAGACATAACAAAAAGGTGAGATTTGGTCCCTTTTCTGATTGTATGCCAGTACCATTACAAGAATACATTTAAGCAATAAGGCACGACAGGGTGTAGTATATCATGAGATATCATCACGCCTCTGGTGGTTGGGAATGAGGCCGCAGACCAAGTGCATCCAACCAACCAGGAAGTGATGATATCCCATGATATACCACGCCCTGGAGTGCCTTATTGTTATTATGAACTGGAATACAAGTTTCAGCAGTAAAAAAAAAAAAAATCATTCAAATCCTCCTGAAAATGTAGCTTATGAGGTGTTGGAGGAGTACTTTTTAATAAAATAGTTCTTGGAGTGCTCTGGACAGCAGGTGGCACTGTTGTAAGTCGAGTTCATGAAGAAGGGGTGTACTGTGTGTCTCTCTCAGGACCAAAAAGTGAACTCTGTTTTTTTGCCTTTGACCTGGTGTTTGCTTACTGAAGATGTGTGTGCGCTTTTTTTTTTTTTTTTCTGAAAACAATATCTGTGGCAAGCAGAAAGCAGCGATGTAATTGGGAAGGACATCTCCTAGTAAGTGGCCCGGAAATTTGAAACTGCCGCTTGGCCAGCTATTAGTAGTGTTTTAAAAAAGCAGTCGTGGGCTGGTTTGGGATCCTTTACTGTTTATTTTTTTAAATACTCTCTCAAGGCACGACTCGTGCCATTCTGCCTTGTACAGTAGATAGATATGACGTGGTCTGAGTGTGCCGGCTGTTGGCTTTCATTTGTGTGGGGAATGTGAGAGCAGGATGCGGAGGATGTTGTGGGCAGCTTGACCATTGTTTGTCCTAGCAGCTAGTGTTGTGCTGCGTTCTGTTATGAGCACAATTGTGATTTTATTTTGTGGTGAACTAGAAGTCTGACTGCCTGTGGGAGATGAGGAATACTGCACAGTAAGTAAGGAGGCTGGTGACCGGAGGTTTTTTGAAGCTGTGATGATGTAGCCTGATATCATCACGTCTTCAAAGAACTCTCAGCCAATCAGCTTCTTTGATTCTCGGCACCCAGTTCATAATATACGTTATATACTGCCTGTATGTACATCTGGCCTTAAAATTACTTTAATAGCTCCACCTACTGTGGAAGAGTGAGTCGACTGACCAGCTAGGATGGCACAGCACTAACAAAACAATTCTATCTCCTACTCAAAAACAAACTATGTATAATGGTATAGGTGCACTAATATACCGTGTTCAGCTGAACATAGCAAATTCTTTCATTGCCACAGTATCAGGGTCTAGGGGACATCCTGGCATTATTCTAGGGGGCTTGACATAAGCTAGAATCTAGAAAGGGCCTCCAGCATCTCTCATATTTACCAAGTGACTTGCTGGCAAAGTGTGACATTCTCTCATAGGAGGCAACAAGACCTATAGCCAGCATTAGTTCTTGGGCAGATGGGATTTGTGTAGTTCTCCACCTAGATAATATTAGACATTTGGCCACAGCCCCAACCACAGTTAACCATTGGGTTCTAGGGTCATTTTTGGAGATATTGGTGTGACAACAGCCCAGGAGCAAAAGTGTAGATGCTATAGGTGGAGAGGGACCTACTACCATGTGACACAACTGTATTACTGACTGCCAGAAGGTTTGGATAAGGTGGCACTGTCAGAGAATATGAAACAGGATCCCCCTCCCCCCAACTGGCCACATCTTCAATAGGCACCTGTAGGTAGCAGTCCCATTTTCTGTAGTTTAGCAGGGGTAAGGTACCATCAATGCAGGGTCTTATTCATAATTAAGAGTTCTGCCATCCTGGCACAACTAGTGGATCCTGTGCCAACACTGAAACCATTGTGTGTCCAAGATGCATATTGCCATCTCTTCCTACCACAGTTTCTTGGCCACTAATGATGCATCTGGCTGCGTTTCCCTTAAAGCCTTATAGATTCTACCTGCCCTCCCCTTGGGATGCTTGATACAACCTATCCATGGAGGAGAAGGGTCTTTTTACCCCTTGTCCTACAGATTGCCCTTCCCTATATCTAGCACTGCATCCCTGATCTGCAGTTATCTCCAGAAGTGGGATTGTGGGAGGTTGTACCTGTGTCGAAGGGCTTCAAAAGTGTCTGTTGTCATAGTGCCTGGTAGTAGTAGGTCCATGACATGCTAGATTCCCTTCTTTTGCCAGAGAGGCCAGGAAATTGGGTCTTTACCAATGGTCAGAACTGGGTTGTGTCAGAGGGGAGTACAGATCCACGGACTGGGGGTGGTGGCTAGTCCCTTGTGAACCTTTTTCCAGTACACTAAAGATGAGGAGATGGATGGTGGTGGCATCTGTGGACATACCGTATTTGAATATATCATCACTGCTGGAGGAAGAGGATGTAGCAAGCTATTTTCTAGTCTGAGCCAAAGTGGAGCTTGACTGGAAGGTGATGAGAACCAGTATGTGGTTTGGACAGTAATAAAGGCTTAGTGACATGTGAGAAACTATGGTAGGCCTCATCCTCCCTTTGTCCAATGTTGCATCAGCTTTTGCCTGCTGTAGTGAGGCCATTTCCCTTCCCATCCCATAGAAAATGACCTATCATAGTATCTATCTTTCGAAACCATTTTGGGGGTATAGGCTGAGGTAGATGTGCTAGGAGGTGGAGAAATTTAGGGGTCACTATCAGTTTTATAGAATCTATTTTTCCTGCAAGGGAAAGATGTAATTCTTTCCACCTCTGTAGGTCCAACTTAGTGTTTTGTATAAGATTGCCCAGATTGAGTTGTACCATCTTAGCTAGGTCTCTGTGTAGTTGGATCCCTAGGTAAGTGATCCCGTCAGGGGACCATCTAAGTCCTGCCACTTTGAGTATCACAGGTTAACATGCAGCATTCAGGGGAAGTACCTCTGTTTTGGTGGGGTTGATTCACAGTCCAGAGATCTGCATAAAATCGGTGATGAGTGGGAGTGCATGGCTATTGGCCCTGTGAGCATTTGTAGTAGTAATAAGTAGGTCACCAGCATAAAGCAGGGCCTTGAAATTTTCATTGACCACTTGAATTCCTGTGATATTTGGAGCCTCTCTAATGGCAGTGCCCAAGGGTTCTATGGCCAGTTCGAACATAAGGGGGAGAGTGGGCAACCCTGTCATGTCCCCTTCTGCAGGGAGAAAGGGGGAGACTTCAGGCTGTTTGTCAAGACTGTTGCAGTAGGGCTAGTGTATAGCAGGTTTACCCATTGCTGGAAAGTGTCTCCAATCTCCATTGTCACCAGAGTGGTCATAAGGTAAGACCATTTGACTGAGTCGAAGGTCTTCTCAAAGTCCACTACTAGCCCAGCTGTGGGTGAGGAGAGGCCTTGTGCCCTACATATCAGGTAGGTCATGAGGTGGAGATGGTTGGAACTGTTATGGCCTTTAATAAAACCCACCTCTGATGGGTGAATCAGCTCTGGGAGTGTTCCCTCTAGCTGAGTAGCCAGTACTTTTGCCAAAATATTGACATCGGCATTGATAAGGGAAATTGGATGATAACTCCCTAGTGCCACCGGGTCCTTACCTTTCCTTGGGAGCACTGATATGGTCACATCACACAAGGATGGGGGAGTGCCCCAGTGATGTACAAGTGTTGTGGTACCCTGTGGAGGTAGGGCTCAACATCAGCAACTAGTAGCTGATAAGAGTCAATAGGGAATCCATTGCCTCCTGGGGCCTTATGTAAATTCATAGACTTAATGGCAGATTGGACTTCTTGGGCAGAGATGGGGGTTTTCTAAGGAGGCTGTGACCTGTGAGTTAAGAGCAGGAATTAGAAGCTTAGATAAAAAGTTGGCAATAGCTGCTATTGTCGGAGGGGAAGGGGAGGCATACAGGTGTTCATATAAGAGTGCCAATATATCATTTATTCCTTTTTGTGCAGTTTGGAGCTTCCCAGTGGCATCCCTTAGTCCGGTAATTTTTTGGCAGCTTCCCTTCTTAGATCTTCTTATTTACAAAGGTGCAAACAAAATAGAGCACTGCATATTTAGGAAGGAAATGGAAAGAAACACTCTCCTCCATGCCACCAGTTTCCACCCTCCACACATAATATGGAGTATACCGTACTCACAGATGTTACGAGTAAAACGTAACTGTAGTGAGACAGACACCAGGGAACAGGGTTGAAATGAAATGTCTAACAGACTCCTTAACAGGGGTTTTGGCAGGAGAATTGTGAACCACGCTATGCACCAAACTACATCCCCAGAGACATATGAGGAAATAAGAGAACACAGCTCAACTCAACTCAGTTCAACTCATTTTACTTTTAAAAAGTGCAGGTCACCATGTATCCAAGCACTTGTACAATAATTAAAACAATAAATAAGACAGTAGTTAAAATACAGTAGTCAATCAAACATACAGACCAGTGATTCATTCATAATCCAAAAAGGCATGGCTAAAATTATATGCTTTTAATGCAGATTTAAAGCTCTGCATAGTCAGGCACTCTCTTATTCGATGAGGTAGAGAATTCCACAGGGCTGGTGCCACAAACATAAATGACTGAGCACCTGAGGTCTTTAAACAGACCATGGGAACCACTATCAATTCCTCTTCGGAGGAGTGGAGTGGGCAGCGGGGGCTATAGGGGCACAGAAAATCTTACAGGTAATCTGGTCCCTGTCCATGTAGGGCTTTATAGGTCAGTAAACTGACCTTGAAGGTTGTACACCACTGAATAGGCAGCAAGTGCAGGCTATGGAGCACAGGCATGACATGGCAAGAGCGAGGTAAGCCAGTCAACAGCCCGACAGCCTCATTCTGCACTTGCTGCAAGTGGAGAATTTCAACTGCCTGTAGCTCTAGCTATAGGGAGTTACAGTAATCAAGGCAAGAGGTCACAAAGGCATGGACCAACATTGGAAGGTCATCAGGCCGGACCAGGTGCTTGATCCGGGCAATATTCCTCAGATGGTAAAATGAGGACTTGACGACGGACAACACCTGAGACTTATGCGTCAGTCCATCATCAAAAATAATGCCCAGATTTTGCACCTGATCAGAGGTCACTAGCTGGCTTCCCCCAAGCCAAAACCTAGTGGGCTACCCTGCCTGAGCCCCCTCTGTTCGATGACCTGGGTCCACAACCAACACCTTGGTCTTATCAAGGTTCAACCTCAACCAATTGGCATTCATCCAGTCCTGGATCTCGGCCAGGCAGCTGCTAAACACAGAGACAGCATCATCCTGCTAGGGGACAAAGGACATGAACAGCTGATTATCATCTGCATAGCAGTGAAAATTCAGCCCATACCACTTAACAATGTCTCCCAATGGCAGCATGTACACCACAAACAACTTAAATGAAAGCACAGAGCCCTGCAGTACCCCATAAGGCAGGGAGACTGGGTCCAAGGAAACACCAAGGACACCACTCTCTGAGACCTGCCAGACAGGAAAGATTGGAACCATCTGAGGACCTTACTAGATAATCCACAGATGATTTGCAGGCACTCTAACAACACACCATGGTCCATGGTGTCAAATGCAGCAGAAAGATCAAGGAGGACCAAGATGGAATAAGTCCTCCTATCCATCACAATCAGGAGATCATTGAGTACCTGAACAAGGGCCATCTCAGTGCTGTGCCTCTTCCGAAATCCTGACTGGAAAGTATTGTAGATGTGGTGGATGGCAAGATGGACCTCCAGCTGCAGTGTGACCACCTTCTCAATAACCTTCCCCATAAAAGGGAGGTCAGAGACTGGCCTATAGTTAGCCAGACAGTCCTGGTCATGAGAAGATTTCTTAAGGAGAGGCATTACCACCACCTCCTTCAGGATGTCCGGAAACACACCTGTCTCTAATCAGCAATGGACTAACTCAGCTAGGACCGGGCTGATGACCTCAATACACCCCACTGGGAGGCGAGTTGGGCACGGGTCCAAACTACAGAGGGTTGGCCACACATCTTGGACAATCCACACGACATCCTCGATCGCTAACTGGTCAAAGTCAGACCAGACAAACCAAGGGGCAGCAACCTCCCACCGACCACTTCCACTCCCAACGGAACAAGCAGCAAGGATTTCAGACCTGATGTCAGCTACCTTATCTGCAAAGAATCAAGCAAACTCATCACATTTCTCTTGTGACAATGCTCTCCATGACTGAAGACAATCTGGATTGCGCAGCCTGTTGACAGTTCGGAAGAGCTGAGCTGGTCAATTTTGTGCAGTGGCAATCTCCCTGGATAGAAACTCTGCCTTCTTATGGGAGATTGCCGATTGATAATCCTTGTAATGAGTCATTAATCTAAACCTGTTGGCATCAAGGCCAGATTTTCTCCAGCACTGTTCCAACATTTGTCCCACTCATCTCAGCTCCCTCAGGTCCCATCAAACCAAGGGGACCAAGGGCGAAGAGTGAGTGGACAAACATGGACAGGAACAATGGAATCCAGAGCATCCTTCATAGCCTTGTTATAGGCTTGCACAAGGTCCTCTAGATCCATGCTTACACTCAGAAAGCTTGATAGGACAATACCACTGCCAGGCCATCTGGGGTCAAACCCCTTAAAGGGCAGAACCGGACCATTTCCACAGGGACTGGTCTATGGGGGAGCCTGGAAACTGAACCATATAGAGTGATGGTCCAGCCATCCAACTGGTTCCACCACCAGGTCGGAGGTCTCCATCCCCAGTAGGAAGATCAAGTCCAAAGAGTGACCGTGAATATGGGTTACAGAGGTAACAACCTGTGTGAAGCCCAACAAATTCATCAGTTGGGAAATGTCTTGACAAAATTGCGGAGAGTTTGTCGTCAACCCAGGCGCTGAGGTCCCCCAGAACCAACCGACTGGGGGAGACCAAGGCCATGTCAAAGACGAAGTCCATGACTTCCTTCAGGAATTGCTTCTTGCCAATGGGTGGACAGTAGATGAGAAGAATCTTGCACCCCACACCTGCACCCACAATACACTCAAAGGACCCAGCCTCCCCCACTGGAACCTATACAAGGCCCAATTCATCCTTAAAACAAATGTCTACACCCTTGCCCCTCTGATCCTTCCTCAGGTGATGTATCACTGAGAACAAACAGTATTGTCTAGCCAGGTCTCGGTGATGCAAGCCAGATCTGATGACCCAACAAGTTCACCAATCACTGCTGTCTTGTTTTTAATGGACCTGGTATTGCAAACACCACCTGAGTAGGATAAGCCACCAAGGACAGCCATGTCACCCACCTATATGAAGAGAAAGCCTTGGTTATGGGCACCAGACAGGGAGGACTCCTCTCAGGAACCCATTTCTCTCCAGGGTGTCTTCTGGACCCCAGTACCCTTCACACAGTGAGGACTCTGGTAAACAAATGGTACTATCATTGATATATTCAGGATTCACAAAACATATTAAAAAAAAATTGTGTATAAACAGGATACACTCAGGCCCACTGGGATACCAGATGTCTATACTAAACTGATAATAGCCTCTAAATGAGTCACCACCCTTAGAGATAGACTTGGTCACTTTGAACACAAGAGTACCAGCCCCAGGCAAGGACAATTGCTACTTGGACCTCTAACACCAAGAATGACACCTTGTGGCAGATGCTGCCATTGTAATAATGCATCAAAAAGGTCAGAATTCTCACATCCAAATGAGAACCAAAACTATTTTATCAAGACCCACATAATATTACATGTGACACTGATCATGACATTAAGGGCAAAATGTGCCTATTAGCAGATGACACCAAGCTCTGCAGGAGAGTGGACATGGCTGAAGGGAAACAGGACCTACAGAATGATCTGAAAAAGCTGGGGAGGTGGTCCAGGATCTGGCAGCTTGGCTTCAATGCCAAGAAATGCAAAGTTATACATATCGGAGCCAAGAATCCCAATACAGAGTACTATATGGGTGGAGTCTGAATATCTGCAGTAGAGGAGAAGAACCTGGAGGTGATGATCACTAGTGACCTGAAGTACTCCACGCAGTGCAAGAAAGCAGCAGCAAAGGCAAATAAGATGCTGGGATGCATATCTAGGGGGATCAGTAGTAGAAGAGAGGAGGTTATACTGCCCTTGTACAGGTCCCTGGTAAGGCCTCATCTAGAGTATGGGGTTCAGTAGTGGTACCCACACCTCAAAAAGGACATTGATTTGCTGGAGAAGGTCCAGAGGAGGACTTCAAAGATGATAGCAGGTCAGCAGGGTAAGGCAAATGAGGAGTGACTGAGAGCACTGAACATGTACTCCCTAGAAGTTAGGAAAGAGAGAGGGGGCATGATTGTGACCTTCAAGTACTTGAAAGGGATAAATAAGGTGGATAAGAAGAGGCTTTTTAAACTGAGTGGCAACCATAATACGAGGAGGAACAGTCTTAAGCTGGAGGGTGGGAGGTTTAGGAGACAGGTCAGGAAGCACTTCTTCACATAGAGGGTGGTGGACATTTGGAATGCACTGGCAGAAGAGGTGATCTCATTGAAGACATTGGGCAGCTTTAAGAGAGGCTGGAATTGGCATAGGGGGAAGGTAAGGATCATGGGTAGGGAGGATGGGAGGTGTGGGAGGGAGGGAGGGCAGGGACAGTAGCTCAAGCTGTGTACCCTGCAATATGAGCAGACTAGATAGACCAAATGGCCTTCTTCTGCTGGTTTCTTTGTACATTTGTATGTTGTTTACAGTCTCATTTGCCCCTGCTCTAAACATTATTTAGGAATGATAATGAGACCACTAAAGCTTGGGGTTAGGTTACTGAATACAAAAGTAATATCAGATCACGAATGAAGCTTTCCCAGTAGTGGCTCATTTTATAGAGGCAGGAAAGGACATAACCCCTCATCCCTAAAATTTTGGAGAATCAAAAGCATTGACCAACCACATAGGGTGCAAACTGGACACTTGCACTGGAGCATAGAGAGAT
The DNA here is from genome assembly GCA_016271365.2 of Neoceratodus forsteri. NCBI lineage: Eukaryota > Metazoa > Chordata > Ceratodontiformes > Ceratodontidae > Neoceratodus > Neoceratodus forsteri. Next base: position 803,244,299 of record CM057454.1, read on the forward strand.
GTATTGGATATATACTCTCAACACCACCAATGACAGAGGCGAATTAAATGAAGATGAGAATTGGAGTGCTAGTTGGTAACTTCAGCCAGGAAAGAACTATTTTTAAAAACTGGCCCCCCCTCCTCACCCCTCCCTTTAGCTGTATATTACACATATGCCTGACATATCAGTCAGTAATAAATAATTTACTTTTCCCTGGTGTTTTGTTGTTTTTCTACTTCTACTTTTCTACCTCCTGAGCACCTGTGACCTCTGAGTCTATTTTTATTTTTTAATGTTTCTGTTTATTTTTACCATATAAGTGCCAAGGAACAACCCTTAGAAATATCAACGTGCTATGATAAAGCACATATTAATATGCATTAGCATTTTGTGACTTTCAACTTATCTTTCTTTATTTATGACCTTACGTAGTGACAGTCCTGGTCTTTTTTATAACTGAATATCACAAATGACACTGAGCTCAATAAAAAAAATGAGATGAACATTTAGAACTAACCTTGTTATGTACATGGATGCCAATGCTACTACAAAAAAATCAGGTCCTGTAATATACTGTATATCCTGGTACCAATATAAGGTAGTGTAAAAGCAGTTAATGATTCATTAGTTACTATTCAAAATGAGTCAGACCCTATTCGCACAAACATATGCTAGAGATATTATCAGACACCACCATCCTACTAGGTCTGCATATCTATTATATCTATTATGACTGTGGGTCAGTTTGGAGGCAGGCAATGGCACCACAGTCCGCACAGGGGTTGTATACAGACCCCCCTCTCAGGGGGAGGAAATGGACAAGGAAATGATAGAAAGTATACTTAGAATGGAAGATAAAGGGGAGATATTGCTGATGGGTGATCTGAATATGCCAGATGTTAACTGGAGTGCAGTTGCAGCAGCCACTTCTAAGAGTGGGGTTATTCTAGATGCCCTACAGGGCATGCCTTAGACAACTAGTATTGGAGCCCACTCGAGAGGGAGCAATCTTAGACCTGGTTCTCAAATGGAGATGAAGAGAGGATCACAGATGTGAAGTGGGTAGCCATCTGGGAACTAGCGACCATCGAACAGTATGGTTCACAATAAACACAGCAATAGAGTCAAGCCATACAAAGACAAAGGTACTGGATTTTAGGAGGGCTGACTTTGCAAATGGGTGAGTGCCTAAGGAATGCACTAGCAAATGGGCAGGAAGGAGGGTGGAAGAACAATGGGGAATAATAAAACTGCCATCACAGAGGTAACAAGCCTTTGTGTAAAGCAAATAAACAAAATGAAACGAGGTAAGAAACCACTATGGTTCTCAAAGGAAGTGCGGCAGTGAAGATTCAAGAGAAAAGAAAGCATTCAGGAAGTACAATGAATCACAGAAGGAACAGGACAGAGAACTGTATCAGTTAAAGCAAAGGAAGCTGGAAAGGCAGTCAGAACAGCAAAGGCCCAAACCGAGGAAAAGATAGCCAACCTCAGTTAAGAAGGGGATAAAACCTTTATAGGTACATCAGGGAGGAAGGAAGACCAAGGGAGGATAGTGAGGCTTAATAAAGGGAGGGAGGGTGGGCAGAGGGTGACTGTGAAAAGGCAGAGATACTAAACAAATATAAAACAGTAGAAACACTCTGGATACTGAAGTTGATACCAGCCCATTTACAGAAGAAAGGGTTCTGAAAGAGCTCTTAAAACTGAAGGTGGACAAAGCAATGGGGCCTGATGGGATTCATCCCAGAATTCTAAAAGAACTAAGGGTAGAACTAGTGACACCACTGACTACCCTCTTTAACAAATCATGCGAGGATGGGGTGGTACCTGAGGACTGGAGGAGGGCAGATGGATTCCCTTCACAAAAGTGGGAGCAAGGCAGAAGCAGGAAACTATAGACCTGTTAGTTTAACTCAGTGGTAGGAAAATGATGGAATCACTTCTGAAGGAAAGAATTGTTGAGTATCTAGAGGCCAGAGGGCACAGGACCCAAGGCAGCATGGATTCACAGTGGGAAGGTCATGCCAGACAAATCTGATAAATTTCTTTGACTGGGTGACCAAAGTAGTTGATCAGGAAGGGGCTGTGGACATGGTCTACCTAGACTTTAGCAAGGCATTTGACACAGTCCCACACAAAAGATTAATATACAAGTTAGCCAGCCTGGGAGTGGGTCCCAAGATGACAGCCTGGGTAAAGAATTGGCTGGAGAATAGGACACAGAGAGTAATAGTAAATGGAGTCCACTCTGAAAAAAGGGGGGTTAGTCGTGGGGTACCGCAGGGTTCAGTATTAGGACCGGTCCTCTTCAATGTCTTTATAAGCGACATTGCAGAGGGACTGGAAGGAAAAGTATGTCTCTTTGCAGATGACACAAAGATCTGCAACAGAGTTGATGCACAAGGTGGGTGGAAAGGATGAGAAGGGACTTGGCAAGGTTAGAGGAATGGTCAAATGTATGGCAGCTTAGATTCAATGCTAAGAAGTGCAGGTAATGCACCTGGGAAACAAAACCCAGGGAAGAGTACACAAGGGGGTGAGTTACTAACTACAACAAAAATGGAAAGGGACCTGGGGTAGTCATATCAGATGACCTAAAGGTGGCAAGCAATGTGAAAGGGCAGCAAGGAGGGTTGGGGAATACTGGGATGCATAGGAGAGGCATCACCAGTAGAAAACAAGAATTTATTATCCCTCTGTACAGACAGCTGGTGAGACCACATCTGGAGTACAGCGGCAGTTCTGGAGACCCAATCTCCAAAAGACATAGACAGGATGGAAGCTGTCCAGAGGAGGGTAACTAAAATGGTGCAGGGTCTGCACCGAAACGAAGACATGAAGAGAGACTTAAGGAGCTTAATATGTATAGCCTCGAGGAAAGGAGGGAGAGGGGACATGATAGAAACTTTCAAGCACTCAAGGAATCAACAAAGTCCAAGAGGGTAGCATCTTTCAAAAAAGAGGTGTGCAAGAACAAGGGGGTACAATTTGAAGATAGAAGGGGAAGGCCTCAGAGGTAATTTAAGGAAGTATTTTTCACAGAGAGGGTTGTGGATGTATGGAACGCCTTCCAGAGGAGGTTGTGGAGTCAAAACAGTGGTGGAATTCAAGCATGCATGGGACAGTCATAAGGCAATTCTAGGGGTTGGGGGTAGGAAGAAGTAGGCTGCTGGTTAACTAGGATCTGCAGCTTATCCATCAGGTAGGGAAATGGGCAGACTGGGTGGGCCAAGCGGTCCTTATCTGCCGTCAAATTCTATGTTTCTATGTTTCTATGTATTAGATACCCTGAGGCAGCCATGGAATGGAAAGTGCCCACTGAACCCTTTGGTTTGTTGAGGTGTGTACCATTGCCCTAGCAACAGTACTCTCACCAGGTGAGTGCCAAAATCCTGTGGTACTTCCTGGTCTGAGTAACTCCGCCCCACAGCCCCTTCTGATACAAAAATAACACAGGCCTCATGCCCAGTGCAGTCCTTGCTCTCCAGAGCACATGCAGTTAGAACTCACCAGAGGTGAGCCACCTTGTCAGCTATTTGTTACATGTCTGTATTGAAACACTGTTACCGGCAATTTTAAAACTTAACGCTGTCTCCTATATAGCTTTCTGCAATTGGGGCTTAATGCTGTTCACTGCAACTTAGACATGACACAGTTAATGAAAAACACGTAAGCTTTGGTTCTTTTTAAAATTAGTATGACATTTCTAATTGTTCAAACTGTGGCTACACATTGAAATGTAACTAATATTACCATGCAGTCTGAAAATTAAAATACCTTTTGTACCTTGTCACCTAGCCTAGAACACACTTCTCAGGATAAACAAACTAATGAAATTCCAAGCTGTTAAAACAAAAGTGCTAAGTTAGTGAACACCAGTCAGCATTACATGACATTAAAACATATAAAACATAAGGAAACTAATGTTCTGTTACATCCACCTGTTTCAGCACAATAGTAGAAAAGATTGTATCTAATTTAAAAGAAGAGAATAAGACTGATTAACTTAATTACAAGCTGTTCAAGCAATGCATGAAGTGAGTAAACTCCAGCCAGAATTTTTTGATTCCAAAGTTTATAAAACATAAGGAAACTAACATTTTGACATATCCACTTGTGTCACCACTATAACAGGAGAGACCATACCTATTTTTTAAAAGAAGAAATTAAGACTGATTAATTCTAAAACAGATCAGATTTTTATACTACCTAATTAAGCACACTGGGTTTCCTAAGAACCAACTAATTGACAGAATGGTCATACTAATAATCTTTCTTTGACTACATTGACAGTATTCCAGAGTTGCACAGCAGCCAGAATTTATCAGAAGAAATTTCATGGTAATGTACTATAAGATAAAAATATGTGAAACAAGATTAAGCATAGATAAAGATTACAGATAAATGCTTTGAAAAGAATGATAAAGCTTTAACTGCCCTACAGAGTGAAATGATGTAATCAGACTGTGCCTTGTTTAGCCAAACGGATACTTAATATAGAGCTTTATTTGACTAACATGATTACGTTCACAATACTGCGTTAGGACTCCATAATGAGGGCTGTTGTACGGCACAGGACAGATGTGTGGCACAAACACAGAAATGCTGGACAGAGTGATATTCAGCAAACAGTTGTGTGCCGTACAAACGTAAATATACAGCAGCTCAGCAAGAGGCCATACCGCACGAAAAATAGGGGCATTCCCATGAATATATTGCACAACCATTTATTAAACAGGATTATGCTAGAGAGCTAATGCGCATGACGGGCGCTCAATCACGCAAACATAGGGCTACAAAAGGCAGACCTAAGTCAACAATCCACCCAGTGCCACACACAGGAACTACAGACAGAATGACACCGAGAAACATTGGGAGAGAAGCCTACACAGAACCAAAGAAACAGCAGTCGGAAGAGACATGGCAGGCATGGTATTTGGTATGGCTGCCATTATGGCTGATATAAGGAGACTGATAGAACAACAGGGTAGACGACAGAGGTCCTGTAGGCAGTATGCCCAGCATAGACTGTACTGGCCATGCATTACATACAAACAACTGACAGAAACAGACATCCTGGGCCAGTACCGACTAGACAGGGCACTGCTGAGGCAGCTCTGTGAGCTGGTCAATGATGAGCTGCAGGTACCCACACACAGAAGTCATGCCATGGTGGTGGAGACAAAGTTCACAGCAGCCATATGCCTGCTCACCACAGGCACCTTTCAGATGCCAGTTGGGGGACACCACCAGCATAACACAGCATAACACAGTCGGTCACATCCATGGTCCTCACTCAGGTCCTCAACGCTCTGCTGTGACATGCTGGTGAGTACATAAGATTCTCCAGCACAGCACTGGAGCAGACAGAAGAAAAGCAGGACTTCTACAGGGTTGTACACCGACCCAGTGTATTTGGTGCAGTAGGCTACACCCATGTGGCCCTACATGTACCACCTGACATCGACAGCGAGCAGTATAGGAATTGCAAGGGCTACCACTCCATCAACTGCCAGGTGGTGTGCAGTGCCACAGGGTGCATCACGTATGTGTATGCCAACTACCCTTGGAATGCACATGATGCCTACATCTGTCACCGGTCAGACCTGTGCCACTGCTTCAAGACCAGGAAGTTGTCTGGAGGCCATCTCATGGGTAAGTGCAGCACAGTGTATCATGGATAACAGGCTGCACAGACATGCAGGATGTACAGTGTGTGTAGTAGGTAGCTAGGCAGCAGGGCAATCACATGGTCCAACTGTGTGTGATGAATGGACAGTAGGGCAGGTGACAGTGTGTGGCAGCACATAAGTAGCCAACAAAGCAGCAACAGGCAAATGGGTAGAGTGGGCATGCTGGCACAATGTACAGCCATGCAGCACACAATGTCAGGTGGATGGGTGACAAAAAGGGTGAGGTCACACACACCAAATGCATAGTGTTGAAGCAACGGTGGGTGGGAGGCACAAGTGCAAAGACTGTGACAGTGTTGCCAGTGTGACTAGGGAGACAACACAGGAAGTGGGTACTGGCTGATACAACAGAGGGTATAGACAAGTGCAGAACAGGCAGACAGGTGTCATGGGAGGGCAGGACTGTGATTGGCAGGGCAACATGGCCCTGAGTAACAACACATCCCTAATCCATCCTCAGGTGACAGCACATACCCCCGAGTCTGTGCCTGTTAATGCAAATCCTGTAGCCCATGACTGAGGCCGAGGAATGATACAACAGTGCACATACCAGGACAAGGAACATCCCAGAGTGAGTGTTCAACATCCTAAAGATGCGATATAGATGCTTGGACCTGCACTACAGTACAGCCCACAGAAGGTCTGTGACATATTCCTGACCAGTTGCAAGCTCCATAACATGGCTCTTGACCGTGAAATAATGTTACAGAATCAGGATGGCAACATGGTAGAGGAAGTGGAGCCAGCAGGTGGGGAGATACAGCCATGGCAGGAGAGGGGCAATGCACAGATGGCCTCAGAGGGGTAAGACACAGGGACACCATCCTCAGGGAACACTTTGGTGCCAGCTGGTGAGTATGAAAGTTGGATGTGTGACAACAGCCAGGAAAACATGTGGCATGAATGGCACACATAGACAATAGACATGCGTACCTACATTATGGGCTCTTCAGTGCCCACTATGGCACACACAGCAAGTGAAGAGTGGCCTGCACACTGGACATGACAGGTGAATGTGGCACATCGAGTGGCATGGTCAGGACACCGTTGGTTGCATGGGTCAGTACAGCTGGAATGGCAGACACACTCAGCAGTGTAACCAAATGCACCCATCATCCCCATGACAGGCCAACAGCAACATGCACTGCAGTCAGCAGTCACAAGGCAGTCATGTTTAGTGACACCGCAGCATTGGTGGGGGTAGGATGTAATGGGCACAGGGGTGCTGGGTGTGCAGGTGCGTAATGACTGCTGACAGGCCAACATCACGGACACATTGTAGTGTGGATTTGTGCCTCATGTCTGCTTAGTGCACCTACCACACACACGGATGGAGCTACACTGGGACTGGATAAGCCCAAGGGCTGTGCCACATGCTGTGACCATCGGTGACATCTGTGACTGGGATGAGGCATGTGCAGCAGTGCCACCACATGGGCGGCCCAGCCCATGTGCTGAGACAAGGTCCATGTGGTAGACTCACCACAGGAGTGCTGCTGGCCACAGTTAGGCATAGTCACCGTGAACGGAAAACTGCCACTTGGTGTCACAGTGTGGAATGGCAGTGTGAATGGGGAGAGTGTTGTATCTGCAAAGCCTGGTGGTGGGTGCATGGGGGTGCACATTGTAACATCAAAGGCATACACAGCTGTGTTGCACACTGTGCCAAGGCCCTGCCTCTGCATGCTTCAGATTGGCCCAGCAATACCCCACAGTGCGTTTGTGTTAGCAGCAATTGCATCCATGTGCTCCGCATGCCTCACAGAGCAATGCTCCTCATGGTGGCACAGGGTTGTCTGTAGTGCCACCAGGTCCCCATGCAGATGCACCTGAGCATCCACAGCTGACCTGAGCAGGATGTTATGGGAGGCAAACACTGGGTTCTGGGGGAGTTGTCCCTGGACCTGCTCCACTGGTCGACCATGGGGTTGTCTGGGTGCCCTGTGTCTTGTGGGTGGTGGTACTGGGGCAGGGCAGACAGGCTGAATGGGGGGGGGGACTGCCCAGCAGTGGTGTTGAATGCACATGAGGGCTGTGACTGCTGCTGGCCCTGCAAATGCACTCAGAAGGTGCATTTGGAATGGTGTTAGCCATGTACTGATGCACATCCATTTCCGGGTGCAACAATGCTTCATGCACGAGTGTAGCAGTCTACCATGTGTGTTGCACAGTGTCCTGTGCAGGGTCATGTGTGTGTCATGTGGCAGTGGATGTGGAGGTGTACATGGTGCTGCCAGGAGGTACATGCAGCACTGTATCCTGGATAACTGATCCGATAAAGCTGCCCACATTCACTGTATCATTGGCAAGCGCCTCGCCAAGGTCAATGTCATCCAGGACATCCCACTCCAGTTGCTGTGTGTCCTGCAGTGATGAGGTGTAATCATCATCCTCTAAGCCAGCAGCCACATCCACACCATCATCAAGTGCACAACCATAGGGTCATCGTCATCATCATCACCATCATCAACATCATCATCATCAGCATTCCTCGGAGTCTGCTGCTTCATCAATGGCACCCCCAGCACCACCAGCCACACTGCCAATGGCAGTAACAGTGTGGCAGAGGTGTGCACAGTGCTGGAGGTACATGCCTCCACCTGTGGTATTGTTGTACGCTGCAGGGCATGAGTTGCACAGCTGTGGACTGTTGCGGGTGCATGTATAATGGCTTGTTGTAATGACACTCGTCACTGGCCTCTCTGCAGCTGTGGAAGGTGAAAGAACAAATGTGCGTGTCCAACCACAACAAGGCCACATCCCATAGACATATAATGCTGGACATGTGATGTCACAGTCTGTGCCGGACAGACATACCCTCTTTGTGTGCCGTGTGCCATATGGTGTTGGAGGTGTGTTGTGACCATGTGGGTGCAGAAGACATATGCAGCAGCTGAGTGTGGTCATGGGGTGTGCAGGGACACAAGGCATGTGGCTTGGCAGTGAACACACAATACGGGTGGCGTACTATGAATGTGATGTCCCCACAGTACAGAATCATACTCATGTATCTGTGGTGGTGCAAGTCCAATCTCCCATCCACCGCCTTGGACACCATGCATGGACTCTGGCTGGAAGTGGTGGCCATCAGTGCCTCATGCACTGTCAGCTCAGGTACACTTGGTGCCCCCCATGGCAGACGCTCCTTTGTCCTGAGGCATAGTCAACTGGCATCCTTCCTACATTCCTGTGGTGTGCAGCTGTATGGGACCTGAGCATTCAATGCCTCTGCAACCTCTGCCCTTGCCTGATCATAGTTCTGGTGTTTCCCCCTCTTTCTTACACAAGACTGTCTCAAGCAGGATATAGTCCTCAATCAGGGTCTTCTGCTCATCAGACGGCATCTGTGGTGCTATAGCAATACAAAACACTGCATAAGCCATGGCAGCTGTGCCCCATGTGTTGTACAAAAGACTCTTGAATACAGGTTGCTACACATAAACAAACAGATTTAAAAGTCTACCTTACAAGATGCAGTTCCTTGTGTACACCACTCAGCAGGGTGGTGCACGGTCCTTGTTATGCAAATCCATGGTGAATGGGTGGATCCGCTCACTGTAATGATATGCTAATTCCATGGATGTGCAGCAGGGGCACTTTAATCAGATCATTTGCATATGCAGGCTGAATATAGCAGTCCATTGCACAGTGTATACTGTTTGCGATCATGTGCTCGCATTTGTGCTGTTGCTTCAAATGTGCATTCCGCTGGTACACCACGCACAGGCAGTGACATGTCAGTCAATTGTGCTACACTGTATTGGTGCAGGCAAGACGTGTACAACTGTATTGCACAAGTGTGACAGCGCTGTTCACACAAATCATGCTACCACAGCTACCCTAAACAGCACTGGCGGTCACGCCTGTGCATTAGTGTGGGTCATGACCCTGAATTGTGGCCTGCACATATATCATTGCACATGCACAATGACTTCCCCTGTATGGCTGTTGCACAAACGCATGGTGCTAACACATGTGGCCTGTGCTAAGCCTGTACCCGTGAATCACAGAAATGCCATGGCTCACACCCTACCCAGGCCTAATCTAGCTGCAGCACAGGTGGTTGCACTGAGAGAATGGTGCGGGCAGGAGGAGCTGTTGCAGTTGCTAGGAGGGACCAGAGATGGTCAGATGTGGAGAAGGCCAACCTTGTGGACCTCATGGTGCCACTTGAGGCAGGCTATTCAGCACAGATGACCTTGACACTCCAAGGTCAGAGATGTGGGCCTGGGTGGTACATGGCCTTCCCCACAGGATGGGTATTGAGCAAAACAGGGAACAGTGTCACCACTGTCATGGTGACCTATGTCTGTGGGACCCCCAGTGACTGGGGAGATACAGGGACATGATCCGGGATGGTACGGTGCCATGCCCAGGTTGTGCTATCAGCATAGTTGGTTTAGTGTATGTGTTGAGACTGCATGTACACATGCCGCTAGGTTACTATGGTGTGACCAGAAATGGCACACTGGTGTGTGACTGGCATGGACAGTGGGCTGGGTTACAGACAGACACATGCAGCCTTCCACAGGCACTGCATGCAGGAGACATGGCATGTATACATACACAGCCGCACACATATGGAAATTGCCCTGCATGGCTGTGCAGTACCTTGTCATACTGGCATTGCTGGCTAGTGCTATAGCATGTGTACCTGTGATGCAGTATCTTTGTGGACAGCTGTACCCTGTAATGTAAGCTTTCCATGTGCAACTGCACCATGCAGTGCCACAGACAAATACAGGAGCACACACTGTGTTGGGGGGACCATATATGTGGAGCACCCATTACTACCACATGGTGGGCACACATGCCATGGCCAGCATGGCTCCATGTGTATTGCAGTACATGGATCCATACAATGCTTGCCACCAGCACACAGTACATAGATGGCCTTGCTGTGCAGTGTGCAGCACACAGGTCAAATCACAGACAGGGCCACAGCACGTGTCAGCACTGGAGGGGAAGGACTTTTGTGTGTGATACCTGTTATTTATACTTTTGTCTCCCCATACAGACTCTGCATCAGGTGAGCAAGAAACCAGCCAGTGGAGAGTTTAGAAATGTGATGGACAGACCACTGCTGGAGGTGCCAACACCAATGGGACACATAAGTGTACATGCATGCATGTCATATACTGCTGTACCTGGCAGGACACACACACAAGGTAAACACCCACAGAGTACTGCTGTAGTGTAGGCACACATACATTCACAGGTCTGGCTTACTCATGTCCATGTATGCCCTCTGCTGCCACAGCATGGGTTCATCTGGCAGTGACATGGTCAGGCTGGTCCATGCCATGAAAAGTGTACATGTGTGGCACCACAGTGTCATGTCATGTACATGCCTCATGTGTTGTCACAGCATGCTGCACTCGGTGCCATGGCATGCACTAGACACAGTACAGGGACATGGTGGTACAGGCCCTATTGCTGTGGTGTAGCCACATTGCATATCCACAGCACCATGCATCCACTGCTGTGGTATGCACAGACGCTGCTGTACCTTGGGATACACTCACAGGTGTGGAGGTCACATCGCCTGAGTCTGACAGTGCACATGCCATTGCACATGGTCACGTGGTGGCCATGCACAGCGTGGACACATGCCCTATATGGGCATGCCAGTGTCACATGCATCATGCAGAGTGCACACACGGGCATGGCACATGGACCAACACACAACCCACCACTGGGTGCATCCATCCAACAGACGGAATCCCAGTGCATCCACAGTGACACATAGGTGTTCCCAGACCCCATGATGGTGCTGTTTGGGTGTGCCATGGTTGCCTCCACTGCACACCTTGTGGCACATGTGCTGACATTTTGTGCCTCATCAGACCTTGTTGCCTGTGGTTCAAACACACACACACTGTGACACACATATTGGTTCCACATATGTGCCAGTCCCCCTTCTATAGCGGCCACTGCAGTCCCATGCTCATGTGGCATTCTTGGCCCTCCCCTCACATTACACACCACCAGCATGCCACAGGGTTTTGTAATCCACTACTATACAGCACATCTCCATTCTGCACACAGGTCCTGACATCCTGCGGTTCAACATTGCACTTCTACTGCTGGGTGTACCTTACACATAGCATCCCTCCAGCTGCCATGCTGTCCATGTGTACATGCACACTGTCTGGTCATCTGGGACATGTTCCCATCCTCCCTTGTTCCCAGCCAGACCCATGCTGGGTCAGTTACCATGTCTATCCCCAGGGCAGCCAATGTTGCACACCATGTGATTCCATGTTGGTCCGTTGCCTTGCCACCTCCTGCTGCATGTACCCACTGTGTGCTGTTTACTTACACCGTGTCCTGACTGCACTGTATACTGTCTCTTGCATTGCTGTACTGCTTGTTGTTTGCCTTGTTCTTGTGCTGGGTCTGACCTGTATGCCATTACAGGGCATTGTACTGTGAAGCTGACCAGGATCAAACCCACTTGTATAGCATTCTTGCGTATGCTGCAGCAGTGATACCGCAGTGAACAATGTACTTTTAATGGGAATTTATCCCTTTTGTCATGCAGGGAAATGTGACACTGCCAGAATGAAGTGAATGTCAGTTTCCTGCATGACAAAAGGGACTAATTGCCATTGATAGTACACTGTTCTCCACACTAACTATGCTGCAGCATGCTGCAGAGTGCTGCACAATGCTGCAGAATTGGGTTTCATCCTGGCGAGCTTCACTACACATGTCCATGTTGTCCATTGACAGCCATGTGTTTGCTTGTGTTGGCCATGGGTGGTGGGTGGGGGTTTCCAGTCTGGGCCTATGCAGCATGGCATGCTGTGTTGCATGGGCTGCCAGACACAGGTTTCCATGTCATGCACGGTGGCATGCGTAGGGGCAAGTGGCATGGTGCACGCTGTCTTCGCATCACTTGCATCCTGTTGCTGCTTCTGCACATTGCACTACAATGCCCTCACCTACCCTGTGTGCCATGCACTCATGTCCACATTGCGATGTTACTGGCTGTGGTCAGTGTTTCAGATGCATGGGTTCTGACACACCCATGTGTCTGGTGACATTACCCAGCCAGTGTGCATGCAATGGTTGTGCTGATGTGCATGGCCTGGCCCCACTGTCCAGTGTATTACACAGGCTACTGGGTTGTGTGTAATTGTACCCATGTTGCGACATGCATGCCTGTCCACTCTTGGCCTAAGTGCCACACACCTGTCATGCTGGGCTGGGCACATTCTATGATGGTGGTGTTCTGTACCTGTGCATGTGCCACACATGGCTTGCACTGGCTTCACGTGATGTGGTGTCCAGTGTGTGTCCATATCTCTGAGGAGAACACTGTGGCATTGCCAATCTGTGTTGTGCTGATGCCCTGGGTGTGCACCATGTGCATACTGTGCACACCATGCCTTGCTGGTGGTGCTCAGCAGTGCACTTCCTGTTGCCATGCTCTGCACACCCATGTGTGCCTTTTCTGTTTGGGAGTGGGAGGTGGAATTGGTGTTGTACACCTCCCTGTGCTGCTCTCCTGAGTGTGTGTTTTACTTTGCTGGCTCACGCAGGTCTACGCCTGCACCTCATGGGAGGACCTTGGGATGTGGTCATGTTCTGGTGCCTAGAAGACATGTGGTTCCCATATTATGGATAATATCATTGCAGCTTTCAGCACTCCTGTGGGAGGTGAGGGACAATACAATGGCAGTGTGGCAGGGTGCAGCAGATGTTGTTCAGGTCATTCTGGTGAGGAGGGCGGAGGCACAGACTATGAGGGACTGCAGCATGGCCGAATAGTGTGGATTTGGGCCTACCATTAACGTTGTGACTGCATGTGGCCACTGGATATTGTAAATAGTTTTGGCCATTTTTCACTGACCGTCTGCCCCACTCTCCTTTGGACCATTCATTCTCCAATTCCCAGTTTCACCTGTTCCCTGCTCCAAGTTTACTGTGATGTTTATGGCCTGGTACCTGTTCCTTTTCCATATCTGCTGTTGTGCTGTTCCTGACTATTGTATGTTGTTGATTTACCTCTGTGGCACAATTGTTGATCTGTTTCATTACATTTACATAAATATCTTTGATGCAATGTTATATACTAAGGTTCATATGAAGGTAGGAATAGGAACATAAAGGCCATAGCCCATTTGTGTTCCACCCTCATTTGTAATACCTTAAGTCAGCACCCTCAAGAATATATTTATCTCACCTGCTTTTAAATGTGTTCTTTGTTTCTGCTATTATGATGTGTAGTGGCAACGAATTCCACAAATTTACCACTCTAACAGTATATGAATATTTCCTAGTATTCATTCTAAACCTCTTTCCTTTGATTTGTAATGGATGTCCCTTAATTTCCATATTATTATCTTTAAAGGCTATATCTAAATCACACATCAGTCTAGGGCCTTGAAGTACATCATACAGAAACAGAATGTCACCACGTGCCCTGCGTACTTCCAAAGACATGAGTCGTAAGGAATGCAATCTTTCAGTATAAAGCATGTTACTGCAACCATCAACTCTTTTTGTAAAGTGGCGCTGTACTTGTTCCACCTTATGTCTTTCAGAAACTTTATAGGGGTTCTAAATCTGAGATGGATACTCAAGATGGGGACGAACGTATGCCCTGTACAAGGGGATAAGAACACTAATGGATCTGGACACTATGTTTTTCTTTATGGACCATATTGCCCTGTTGGCCCTATTTGTAGCTTCCCTTACTTGCCTTTGTATACTTAGGTTATTATATATATATATATATATATATATATATATATATATATATACACATTATATATATATACACACATATATATACACACACACACACACACACACATATATATATATATATATATATATATATATATATATATATATATATATATACATACACACACACTCCCAGGTCCCAGGTCCTTTTCACTAACAGTTTTACTAAGAGGGGTATTATCCAAGAAATAATTCAGTGTATTATTAAGTCTGCTTGCTCATTTATTGCTATGCTGTGCATGTGCTGGGTCAGGGTCACCTACCTGTTCCTGTTCATGGGTGTTCAGCACTACTTGTGCCAGTCCCTGTGAGCACATTCTCATGTGTGGGTGCTGGGACCTCTGGTTATGTGTGCTGTGTGCATGCCCAGTCTGTTTCTCCTCAACCCTCACAACTACTGGGTGTTCAGATGTGACTGTGTGGGCGGTGTTGCTGTCATACATTCCTGCCTTGGCTGTTCTGCCGGTGTATTGTGTGGGTGTCCTTTGTGCACACATCTGTGCTTGGCTCTCCATATTCAGTCCTGGGCTGCTGCTCCATGCTGTGCAATTTATGTGATGGTACTTCATTGTCATATTCAGCTGTTTTTGTGCGATCACATTCCACTGTGCTTCAGCGTGCTTCTGCTTAATATTACAATGTATTCCTTCAGTGCATCTTGTGGCACAGTGCGTTTATTTGTGCGGTGCAATTCTGTGGCTCTAAATATGTCCCCCTAAAAGTATATATGAAGGAAGTAATAGAAAGTAATTTAACTGTAACCAAAAGTGTTAAATGTCAGATGCAAAGATGTGTATGAACTAAATACATAGCTGAATGTCAGGTTTGTCTTGGGATGTAACCCAGCACTATATATCTGCCATAGCATTGTGTTGTCCATGAACATTATTGCATATAGTCAGAATTTCTAAATTTGAGGATTACGATATTAAGGGCGTGACATAGCATTCAAAATGTGAGAGATCACGCGTCCTCTAGTGGTATGAATAAAAATAACAGAATGTTTAAAGAGTCCCTGACACCATTGTGACAACTTTGAGAAAATGTAATGTTTAGCACAAGTAAGCTTATATTTTAATATTGTTTCTGTATTCCTCAGCCTCCTGTATTACTAAGGACATCTAAATGTAAACAGGATCACTGTCCTATCTGTTATTTCTTCTTGCCTACATATGACATCACAGTTCTGTTTATGACATCACAATCTGTTGCTGTGGAGAGAATTACGATGCCATAAATGAGGGAGTTATTTATTTTATTTATTTATTTATTTAAAGGTTGGTAACTGGGAAAAGCACCATGATCAGAAGCTCTTTTCCAGGTGCAACCCGGATTATGATGTCATATGTAGGATAGCAGAAAGAGCAGATAAAGTCTAAGGGACAGTAAGTCTCTTTCATATAGCTGTCCTCAGTAATAAAGAAAAAGGTAAATAATTATAGAAAATACATGAAATATAAATTGAACTGTCTAAATCTCATGTTCTTTCCAAGTTTTTCTAATGGTGTCAGGGGTTCTTTAAATTTCGAGTTAAAAATGAGTGCATTATAAACAAGCATTTGTCAATGCCGAATGTTGATTGCATTGGTGTGTTGAGCTTGCTCACTGCCCCTCTGTCACTTGCTCAGTCTGTTTCTCCTGGTGCTGCAGGCTGCTCTGTTGTACTGGGCTCCTGGCTGCATAGGCACCTTGTTCTGCCCTCTAAGAAATCCACAGCAGTCCCGACAGACCTGTGTTGAGGTGGCTCACTCCCTCTCTCTCACTCACTCATTCTGTTTCTGCTGGTGCTGCAGACTGCCCTTTTGTACTGGGCTCCTGCCTCTGTTGGTGGTTTTTTCTACCCACAAAGAAATCTGCAGCAGTCTCGACACAGGTCTGTTGAGCCTGCTGGCTCCCCCTCTCTCATTCACTCGTTCCATTTCTGCCGGCGTTGCAGGCTGGCCTTTTGTACTGGGCTTCTGCCTGCATTGCTGCCTTTTTCTACCAACAAAGAAATCCACAGCAGTCATGATAGAGCTTCATTGAGCTTGCTCACTCCCCTTCTGTCACTCACTTGTTGTGTTTCTCCCGGCGCTGCAGGCTGCCCTTTTGTACTGGGCTCCTGCCTGCATTGCCACCTTTTTCTGCCCACAAAGAAATCCACAGCTGTCCCGACAGAGCTCCACTGAGGTCGCTCACTCCCTCTGTGTCACTCACTCATTCTGTTTCTCCTGGCGCTGCAGCCTGCCCTTTTGTACTGGACTCTTGGCTTTGTTGGTGCCTTTTTCTGCCCACAAAGAAATCTGCAGCAGTCCCGACAATGCTCCATTCAGCTTGCTCACTCCCTTTCTCTCACTCTTTCATTCCGTTTCTGCCAGTGTTGCAGGCTGCCCTTTTCTATTGGACTCTTTCCTGCATTGTCGCCATTTGTGGCAGTTACAATACAGCTCTGTTGAGCTTTTTCACTTCCCCTCTCTCACTCGCTCATTCTCGTTTTCTTGCCACTGCAGGCTGTCATTTTGTACTGGGCCCCTGTGTGCATTGCTGCCTTTTCTGCCCACAACTAAATCTACAGCAGTCCCAACAAAGCTCCGTTTAGCTCACCCCCTTCCCTCACTCACTCATTCTGTGTCTCCTGCTGCTGCAGGCTGCCCTTTTGTACTGGGCTCCTGCCTGCATTGGTGGCTTGTTCTGACCAGAAAGAAATCTGAAGCAGTCCCGACACAGCTCCTTTGAGCTCGCTCACTCCCCCTCTCTCACTCACTCATTCCATTTCTGCTCGCGCTGTAAGCTGGCCTTTGGTACTGGGCTCCTGCCTTTGTTGCCACATTTTCTGCCCCCAAAGAAATCCGCAGCAGTCACTATAGAGCTCCGTTGAGCTCACTCAATACTGCTCTGTCACTCACTTGTTCTGTTTTTCTTGACACTGCAGGCTGCACTTGTGTACGGGGCTCCTGGCTGCCTTGGTACCTCTGTCTGTCCACAAAGAAATCTGCAGCTGTACCGACAAAGTTCTGTTGAGGTCACTCAGTCTCCCTCTGTCACGTGCTTATTCTGTTTGTCCTGGTGCAGCAACTAGCCTTTTTGCATGGGGCTCCTGCCTGCATTGGCACCTTTTTCTGCCAACAAAGAAATCCACAGCAGTCCTGATAGAGCTCTGCTGAGCTTACTCAGTCTCCCTGTCTCACTCACTCATACTGTTTCTCCCACTGCTGCAGGCTGGCCTTTTCTACTGGGCCCCAGCCTGCATTGATGCCTTTTTCTGCCCACAAAGAAATCAGCAGCAGTCCTGACAGTGCTCCGGTGAGTTCGCTTACTCCCCTTCCCTCACTCGCTCTCTCATTCTGTTTCTCCCAGTGCTGCAGGCTGCCCTTTTGTACTGGCCTCTTGTGTTGGGGAATTTTTCTGCCCACAAACAAATTCGGAGCTGTCCCGACAAGAGCTCAGTTGAGCTCGGTCACTCCCCCCTCTCAATCGTTCAATCTTAATCTGTCCCAAACACTGATGTCCCACAGCGACCATGCTATTCTCCGTCAGGAGTGCAGAAACATATTTTAGCCAGGATGTGAAAAATGACAGCTGTACTGTTCATAAGGAGGTGTGAAAGAATGCCACTGTTAAAATTGTGGTGTGAAAAAATTACAAATTTGCAAAGTTACAAGGGTGTGTGGAAACAGTTGATTGCACACTTGTAACACAGCCATGTTATGGAGTTTTGTCACCAAATTTTCAACATAGGGATTTTAGGACCTCTGCTCATGAACAGTGCCACTGTCATTTTCTTAATCTGTCCCAAACACTGATTTCTCACAGCGACCGCGTTATTCAGTGCCTCAGCTGTGAAACCACATATCAGTCAGGATGTGAAAAATGACAGCTGTACTGCTCATAAGGATGTGTGAAAATATGCCATTGTTGAAAATGTGGCATGACAATATTACGGATCTGCAAAGTTACAAGGGTGTGTGGAAAGTGTGCAATGCACAATTGTAGCACACTCATTTGATGGGCTATCATCACCAAATTTTCAACATAGGCATTTTAGGACCTCTGCTCATGAACAGTATCAGTGTCATTTTATTAATCTATCCCGGACAGTGATTTCCCACAGCAACCACTCTATTCTGCGCCAGAACTGCGAAAATACATTTCGGCCAGGATGAAAAAAATGACAGCTGCATTGTTCATAAGTAGATGTGGGAAAATGGCAATGCTGAAAATCTAGAGTGAAAATATCATAAATTTGCAAAGTTATGAGCGTGTGTGCAAACTGCACAATGCACGCTCGTAACACAGTCATTTTATGGAGTATCGTTACCAAATTTTCAACATAGCAATTTCAGGACCTCTACTCATGAACAGTGTCACTGTCATTTTCTTAATCTGTCCCAAACACTGATTTCCAACAGCAACCATGCTATTCTGCGCCGGAAATGCGAAAACACATTTCCACCGGGATGTGAACAATGACAGCTGTACCGTTCACAAGGAGATGTGACAAAATGCCAATGTTGAAAATCTGGCATGCAAATATTGCAAATTCATGAAGTTACGAGCGTGCATAGCAACTGCGCAGCACACACTCAGAAAAACGTTTTTTTGATTTTTTCCACCAAATTTATAACATAGGCTTTTTGAGAGCCCACCTCATGAACACTGGCACTGCCTTTTTGTTAATTGGCCCTGAAAGGTGATTCTGCACAGTGACCGCAAACTCACCTTTTGGGGCCAATTAATGCCATGACAGTTCAAGAATTCATGAGGAGGGGTCCCAAAAAACCCATGTTGAAAATATGGTGAAAAAATTCCCCAAAATGCTTGAGATATGTACTAAAGTTGGAAAAACCCTGTTTATTACATTATACAGCTTACTGGCATTTCCTCAGTTCGCGGTCTGCTTTGAAGAGTGCAGATGTGTTGCCAGTCCACTGAAGATCATCACACTGAGCCCAGAGGTAGGGCATGGAGTGAGGAGGTGGGGGAGGCAGGGTGAGCAGGTGGGCGGATGCCGTGGGGGCGGACACTACAAGGGACCGTTTCCCTTTTACAGGGCTAAAATAAAAGCGACTTTGTGGGACCGTTTTCATTTACAGGAGCATGTGGCATGCTGGGATGGGCTCCCAGCATGCCACCTTGCTTTTGGGGAGAGACAGCTGTGGCCGATGGGGATTGGGCACCCCATCGGCAAACAACAAAAGTGAATTTCTTTCTGCCGGCAAGGATTGGGCACCCTGTCAGCAGACAATCAAATGGGGGGGGGCTACATTATGACTATGGGGAATGGGCTCCCCCGTCAGCATAAAAACATGGTGGTGGGGTAATATTGTTTGTAAACATGATGGCAAGCCGCCGCCATGTTCACAAACAATATCAAGGTTCCTACATCCCGCCCTGCAATGATGGGTTGCTTACTCATTGCAACGCATGGCTGACACTGCAATGATGAGGCGGCCCCTGATTGCAGCAGCTAAATTGTCACAAGTTGGTGCAAATGTTCCAAACTTGTATCATCAGAAGCCTGCCATGGCATTGGGGGAAGTGGATCAAGCCTTTGCAGGCTGTGGGGCATTGGCCACAACACTGCCGAGCCTCCACAGCCTGCTTCTTAGCAAAATGTCCCAATATGTTTCTTGTGCTGCACGGAATCAACATAAAAATGATTACAAAAATACTTTACAATTATGCTTATTATTAGATCCCCACCATAAAAAAGCCATATCTAGTGAACCTCAGTGTATAAGGATCTATTTGGAATAAAGAAAAAAGAAACATAAATTTAAGAAAATAGAACTTTCAGGGAGTGGATGGCTTCTTTCTACTTTTTGATCAAATTAAGAAATGGCATAGTGAAGGCAACAAACCTGTACATGAAAGAAGTGGGCAAAATAGGAGAAAAAGATGCTATTATGGTTCTCAAGGGAAGTGGCTACAAAGGTAAAAGCTAAAGAGGTGGCATTCCAGAGGAATAAGAAGATATAGAGGGAAAAGGATAAGGAGGTGTACCAGGAGAAGCAGCGTGATACAGGGAAGGTGATGAGATGTGCAAAGGCATAAGCAGAGGAAAGAACAGCCAAAGGGGTAACTAAAGGGGACAAGACCTTTTTTCAGATGCATAAAAAGAAGGAGAGAAAGGGTGGGATTGTGAGATTAAGAAAAGGACAAGGAGATTGTGCAGAGGATGAACAGGAAAAAGCACATATTCTGAACAATTACTTCTGCTCAGTCTTCACAGTGTAGGGACAGTGGATTGGACAACATAGAAACAGCAGGAACACTAGTAGAGGAAGGTGGACATAAGTCTGTTCCCAGAGGAAAGAGTGCTTAGAGAACTTGCAAATCTGAAGGTGGATAAGGCTATGGTAATGGAAAGGGTACATCCAACGGTGCGGAGGGAACTCAGGGATGTACTTGCTGCACCTCTGACAGCACTATTCCACAACTGACTGGAAACAGAAGTGGTTCCAGAAGACAGGAGGAGTGCAGATGTAATCTTGCTTCATAAAAGTGGCAGCAGAAAGGAGTCTAGCAACTATAGGCAGGTCAGTCTAACGTCAGCTGAGGGGAAGGTAATGTAAATACTATTGAGAGAAAAGCTAGTAGAATATTTTGACTCCAGGAGGTTGCAAGATCCGAGGCAGTATGGATTCATGGGGTTGAGGGGAGGTCATGTCAGACAAACAAAGTTGATTTTTTCAACTGTGTCACAAGGGGAATAGATCAGCGTGGGAATATGGACATGGCATACTTAGACTTCAGCAAGGCCTTCGACACCATACCACATAGGTGGTGTATAAGGAAACTGTGCAGTTTGGGGGTGGGACATAAGATGGTAAACTGGGAATGGAACTGGTTGATGCATGGACTACAGAGGGTGATGGTAAATGGCACTCACTCTAATGAGGGGATTGTGACCAGTGGGGTACCTCAGGGCTCAGAGCTGGGACCATTACTTTTCACTGCCTCATAAGCGGCATTGCAGAAGAGCTGGAATGGAAGGCATGACTCTTTGCTGATGACACCAAAATCTGCAAAAGTATAAATACACTGGAGAGGGTGGAGAGCATGAGTAGAGACCTGAAAAACTTGAGGAGTGGTTGAGGGCATAGCTGCTGGGTTTCAATGTAAAAAAAAGTGCAAAATTATGTACCTGCGGCACAGTAACATGGGGTGGTGTACAAAATGGGGGGGGTGAGGTACTGTATTGATGGTCACAAAGCAGGAGCGAGACCTTGGGGTTGTCATATCTGATGACCTCAAGGTGGCTGAGCAGTACAGCAAGGGAGCAGGCAATGCCAATGAGAAGCTGGGGTGCACAGAAAGGGGACTCACCAGCAGGAGAGAGGTGGAATTACCACTCTATCAGTCATTGGTGAGATCCCACCTGGGGTACTGTGTCCAGTTCTAGAGACTATATAGTATAGGTCATAGACTGGATAGTGGCTGCTCAGAGTGGGACAACTAACATAGTGCAGGGGTTGCATTATAAGCCCTATAAGGACAGATTGAGAGATATTAATATGTATAGTCTGAAAGAGAGGAGGAAGAGGGGCAACATGATAGAAACCATTAAGTAGCTCACAGTGGTGAACAAGGTGAAGAAAGGGTGTATTTTTCCGAAGAGAAGGTATACCATGACAAGAGGGCATGCAATGAAGGTGGAAAGGGGAACATTTAGGAGGGATGTGAGGAAGTACTTTTTCATTGAAAGAGTGGTGGGTGCCTGAAATGGTCTACCAGTGGAAATGGTGGAAGCAAAAGCAGTGGAGAGCTTCAAGCATCCATGAGATAGGCATAAAGGAATCCTAGAAGGAAGGTGGGGGGTGGAGTAGCAGGAGATTAAGCAAAGTCTGTAGTGACAGTATAGGCAGGAACAAACTGGATAGATTGGGTGGGCCAAGTGGTCCTTATCTGCTGGCAAATTCTATATTTCTGTTTCTGTAATGAGCTTGGAAGGAAGTGGTGGTAGTTATTGTTGTGTGCTGTGTATAGTACAATTTGGGCCCTGTAGGGAGTGGGAGTCAAGATGCTAGGGACTCAGGAGGGAAATATTTATACAATAAAAAATTAAAAATAGAAAAAAAGATCACAATTTTTAGAGTAGTTCTGAGTCTGAGGTAGACTCTGCAGCTTCAGCCAGCCAAAACACAATGTCAAGAAATAGGCTAAGCAATCATCCTCCTGCACAGAGCAAACAAAATCAACCCCCCAAAAGTGATTCTGGTAACTCTAAAGTTTTACCTTCCAAGCGAATGCTTGAATCCAATAATGGTACATCACTTGGATCAGTCCCAATTAAAAAAAAAGTTTCTTTTGTTAAAACTAAAGGGCTGGTGGGTGACACCAGTAGAGGCACTCCCAGGTATGGAACAATTGCATACTATGCTAATGTTAGTCTCCCACATACTACATCTGATTCCTCTGAGGCTGAGCCCAATGAGAATAACGACAGAGATCAGGCACAAGGTGTACTGGAGGATAAGGGGATGGAAATAACAAATAAGAAAGTGGAAGCAATTGTTTCCATGGTGGAGGAGGAAGACAGTGAGTTAGAGGAAGGGAATAATGCGCAACAGAAACAGGCCCAAGAACAATCCAGTAACAAAAATTAAAAAAACTCCTGAAGGGGAGACTGAGCTACAGTGCCCACCTGACAAAACAAAAGAAAACCCTAAAAAAAATCTTTTGATTGGTCATACTTTTCTGTTACTGCTTTTAATTTGTTGGTGGCAACATGCTCTTGTTGAAAATGTGTAATCAGAAGGGGTAAAAAGAAAGGAGCACTGGGAACTTCAGCAAAGTACACAGAGAACAATGACTGGGATGTCAACATACCAGGGTACACAATCTACAGGAGGGACAGGGAGGGTAGAAGAGGAGGAGGAGTAGCTCTCTATGTAAGGGAGGGGATCAAAGCAACAGAACTAAAGGGTAAACAGGGAGGAGAGGAGGCACTGTGGGTCAGCCTGGAGACTGAAAATGGCACCACAATCTGCACAGGGGTTATATACAGACCCCCATCTCAGGGGAGGAAATGGACAAGAAAATGATAGAAAGCATCATTAGGATGGCAGAGAAAATGGAGATACTGCTGATGGGGAATCCATATATGACAGATGTTAATTGGAGCACCTTTGCTGCAGCCACATACAAGAGCAGGGCCATTCTCGATGTCCTACAGGGGGCATGCCTCAGACAGCTAGTGTTGGAACCCACGCAAGAGGGGGCAATCTTAGACTTGGTACTCTCAAATGGGGATGGAGAAAGGATTTCAAATATAGAAGTGGGTAGCCATCTGGGAACAAGTGACTACCAAACAGTGTGATTCACGAGAAACTCAGCTGTACAGTCAAGCCATACAAAAGTGAAGGTAATGGACTTCAGGAGGGCTGATTTTGTCAAAATGGGAGAGTGCCTCAGAAACACACTAGCAAACAGACAAGAAAGAGGAGTGGAGCCACAATGGAGAAACATCAAAACTGCCATCACAGAGGCAACAATCCTTTGTGTGAAGCAAATAAATCAAAATGAAAGAAAAAAACACAATGGATCTCAAAAGAGGTGGCGGTGAAGGTTAAGGAGAAAAAACATTCAGGAAGTGCAAGGAAACACAGAAGGAACAGGACAGAGAACTGTACCAGTTAAAGCATAAGGAAGCAGGGAAGGTAGTCAGGATAGCAAAGGCCCAAACCAAGGAAAAGATAGCCAACCTCGGTTAAGAAGTGGGATAAAACATTTTATAGATACATTAGGGAGCAAAGAAAGACAGAGAGAGGGAGGGATACTGAGGCTGAATTAAAAGGAGGGTGGGTGGGTGGGTAGAGAGGAACAATGAAAAGGCAGGGATTCTGAACAAATATTTCTGCTCAGTATTTACAAAGGAAGAGGAAGGGGAAGTACCTAATCCATTCAATAGAAGCACTCTGGATAGGGAAGTCGCTATCAGTCCTTTTATAGAAGAAAGGGTTCTGAAAGAACTCCTAAAACTGAAGGTAGACAAATCATTGGGGCCTGATGGAATTCACCCCAGAATTCTAAAAGAACTAAGGGGAAAACTAGTAAAACACCACTGACTACCCTTTTTAACAAATCATGGGAGGATGGTGTGGTACCTGAGGACTGGAGGAGGGTGGATCATAGGTATCATTGGTTTATTCAGAACTTTGTGTAGACCAGAGTCCATTATAGCTCACTGAAGTTATCTACTGTAGCTCAAAATATTGTTGGTGATTAAATGTATGTCCAGTTGTGACTTGAAACTGGACATACTACCATTGGTTACCACTTCTATTGGGAGTTTGTTTCAGATTTTTTCCACCCTAATGGACAACCAATGCATCCTTTTGGTAATGTTGAACCTTCCAACTTCAATTTGTAGGTGGAGTGATCTAGTACTAAAGATTTTGTGCTTAAACTCTAGACCCAAGATCTCCCTTAGCTGCAGGTCTGTGGTAGCTCTATATAATAGACACACATCCCCTCTTAAATGCCTAAATTCCAAGGAGTACAGCCCTAGGGTATCAAGTCTAGCTTGGTAGTTTAGTCCCTGTACCTCAGTGATCCTATGTGTTACCCTTCTCTGTACTCTTTCTAGAGCTTGAACTTCCCTTCTACCACTAGGAGACCAAAACTGGGCACTGTACTCAACATGTGGCCTCGACAAGGATGTATAGAGAGGAAGCAGAACATCTTTGTTTCTGCTCTTAATGTGTTTGTTAATGCAATATGATATTCTACTAGCTTTGTTGATAATCTGGTTGCACTGAGACTTAAAGCTAAGATCATTACTAATCCTAATACTCAGGTCCCTTTCATTCTCAACTATGTTGAGACGTTAGCCACATAGCGAGTAATCCATCTGACAGTTCTTTTTTCCAAAGTGCTTAACACTATACTTATCTATATTGAATGTTAATTTCTTGTCAGCTGCCCAGGTCTCCAGATTTGTTAATGCTGATTGTAAGATGTCTGCATCCTCCCTGGTATCCACAATGTGCCCTATCCTTGTGTCATCCACAAATTTGGATAACCAAACACCCGAAGTGGTATCCATGGATGAGATATAAATATTAAACAGGCAGGGCCCAAGTACGGAACCCTGTGGCACCCTGCTGGTCACCTCTGCCAAGTTGGAATGTATCCCTTTAACAGTAACTTTTTGTTTCCTGCCTAAAAGCCAGGCTTCAATCAAAGGGGATATTTTGCAAGTGATTCCATGTGCTATTATGGCATCAACAAGCTCCCCATGTGGAACTTTATCAAAAGCCTTGGAAAAGTCCAAAAGGATGCCATCCACAGAGTGCCTATCATCCAAGGTTTTACTGACCATGCCGTAAAACTCCAGCAGGTTGGTCTGGCATGACTTACCCTGTATAAATCCATGCTGGATACTATCTAGTGCTTCTTTTAGCCTAAGATGGTCTATTATCTGGTCTTTAATGATGGCTTCCAAAATTTTACCAAGAACCGCTGTTAAGCTAATAAGTCTGTCGTTTTCCACCTTGTGTTTGGTATACTTTTTATGGATTAGCACCACTATCGCCTGTCTCCAGGCCTCTAGGACCAAACCTTCATCTAGTGACTTCCAGTAAATGGCTATAATCAGATCAACTAGTAATTTTGCCAATTCCTTTATGATTCTGGGATGTAGTACATCCAGTCCTTGTGATTTGTTCTGATCAATGCTCTGGAGTCTGTTGAGCATGTCCTCTCTTATAATATGGGGGACTGTAGTGGTAGAGTGGTCAAGATGGTTTGACCTGGGGGATGATTTCTTGTTAAAAACAGAAGTGAAACAATTATTGTACTGCTAAGCCATTTTTTGATTATCTGTGACCATATTACCATCTGAGCTTTTGAGGGGTCCAGTGGTTTTGCTTTTACCCCTTTTGTTATTTATGTAGGTATAGAAGGACTTATAATTGTACTGCACCCTTTGGGCAAGAGTGAGCTCATGTTTTTGCTTAGCATGTTTGATGCTAAATTTGGATTTCTATAAGAGATTCTTGTAAGCATTCCAGCATTTGTTACTACCTCTCTTCTTGGCTTTACTAAATGCTGTATTTTTCTTTTTGATTAATTTCCGCACACTCGGTGTTATCCATTGTGCCCATAATTTGTGAGTCCCTTCATATTTATGAACCACCAAAGTTACTTGGTTACTTGGTTGCTTGGTTAAAAGGACAAAAGAAGGCCATGGCCCATCGTGATTGTCCTCCACATGAGTGGATCATTACCGTAATACTATTTTATTAGCCATTTATCAAGTTTATTTTTGAAGGTCGCAACAGTAGATGAATTGACAATATCCTGAGGTAAAGTATTCCATAACCTGGCAGTTCTTATGGAGAAGAAGTTTTGTCTCTTGTTAGTTTTGCATTTACCAATATCTAGTTGTTTATTATGTAATCTGGGGATGATTTTTCTGGTGGACAATGATATGCCACATTGCTTCATCAGAACAGGTGAATTAATAATCTTAAATAATTGTAAAAGGTCACCTCTTATTCTTCTTAGTTTAAGTGGATATAAATCTGTCTTCTGCAATCTTGTATCGTAGTCTAAGTGAGCAAAATGTGGGACCATTTTTGTAGCTCTGTGTTGAATGTGTTCAAGTCTGTCTATATCTGAAACTAAATATGGACTCCAAAAATGGGAACCATAGCCTAAATAGGGTCTAATGTGGGATCTATAGAGAGTCATGATACACTCTTCAGATTTAGAAATAAATGTATTTTTTATCCTTCGCAGGAGGGCATTAGTTTGATTGGCTATTTTATTACAATGGGAAGTAGAAGAAAGTTTATTGTTTACCAGAATCCCCAGTTCTTTTTCTATGCAGGAAACCCTAATAATCATATTGTTCAAAGTGTATACCTGTTTTTGGTTATTTTTTCCCAAGTGTAGAACTGCACATTTAGTTATGTTGAAAGTCATTTTGTTTATAGAAGCCCAATATTCAATTGACGCAAGGTCAGCCAATAATTTTTTTTATTGGTTGTGTTGTTTACTACTCCCTCAAGTTTAGTGTCATCAGCAAACTTCATGAGAATGTTACAGGAACAAATTTTCATGTCGCTAATAAAAATATTAAACAGGGTGGGTCCCAAGACAGAACCCTGAGGGACACCGCTTGTCACCCTACTCAATTCAGACAATGTGCCATTTACCCGAACCCTCTGAGTGCGATTTCTTAACCAGTTTTTAATCCATAAGACTAATGTTGGTGAGAATCCTAATTGAATAAGTTTGTTTATTAAAATGGCATGTGACACTTTATCGAATGCTTTACTGTAGTCAAGTAAAATAACATCGGATGGAATATTTAAGTCAAGGTTCATACTAATATGATTGTAGAAAGATAGTAGGTTTGTAGTACAAGATAGACCTGTTCTAAATCCATGTTGGGTTATGTCAATTATATTTAAGGATTCCATTTCTTTTTCAAGGAGTGTTTTGATTACTTTTTCCAGTAATTTGCATGGAATAGAGGTCAGAATAATGGGACGGTAATTTTCAACATTAGAATGGGAACCCTGTTTAAATATGGGGGTTACTATTGCAGTCGACCAATCAGGGTGGACCCTTGCTTCCTGAAGAGATTTATTGAAAATAATAGTAAGTGGTAGAGCAATGGTATCTTTAACTCCCAAAAGAAATTTGGGACATATATCATCTGGGCCAGGGCTTGTTGATTTCTTTAGTGTAGTTAATAGTTTGTGGATATCATTCTGCAAAATCATATATTCAGTGTAGCCTAGTGAAGATCTATCAAAGGGGATCTGGGATGAGTCCTGAACAAAAACTGATGTGAAATAATTGTTAAGTCAGGAAGCAGTTACTAAGTCGGAGGTTATTATTGTATTATTAATTTTTAGTGGGCCAATAGTTCTACTGGTACTCTTTTTACTATATAAATAGGCATATAATGCTTTATGAGAGTCATTAGTATGAGCGATATGAAATTCTAGGTCTCTTTTAGCTTGGAGAATTAGTTTTTTTAATATTTTAACTGATTCCCTATATTTACTTAATTATTCTTGGTTTTGATTAGTGGGACATTTTTTTAATAATGAAAAAAGCTTTTGTTTACACAATATTTGTTTTTTTATAGATTTATTAAACCATGGTGGAATTTTCCCTTTGTTGTTGTACTTATGTATTTCTGGAACATACAGATATTCAAGTACTTGAATCTGTGTTTTTAAGAAATCCCAAGCTTCATCAGTGTTAAGTAAGGAAAAAATATTAACCCAATCAAGTGATCCTAGGTAATGATTTATTTTTTGAAAATCTGCTCGATCATACTGTTTGATTTTTTGTTTCTTTATTGCTGGGCGTTCATTTAATGAAATAGTGAGAATTATGGACATATGATCACTATTTCCAAGAGGTTCTGATATTTGTAGGTCTTTCACAGGGATATCCATGTTAGTTATGATGAGGTCCAAGATGTTACTACCTTGGGTGGGTTCCTTAACCAGTTGATAGAGCCCCAGATCAATGATAGTTGTTAGAAATTTATGATCATATTGATTTAGACCCATTAAAGTTTCCCAGTTTATATTGGGTAAGTTGAAGTCACCCAAAATTAAAATGGAGCCGTTATTAGCTAGCTGGTTGATTTCATCAAATAACTGTGAGCTTTGGCTAAGATCTGTGCTTGTGCAACAGAAACAGTTTTATTTGCCATAAGTTCCCACATATGCTCTAGTGACAGATTGTCAGAATCCTTCTCCCAATTCCATAAGGCTTGGTCAGATCTCATACTCTCAAAGCCTGCCTTATAATTTTTATAGACTTTAGTACTTCCTTATCTATTGCCCAAGCTGCCCTTGTATCTAAACTTACCACAGAGTAGTCACTGGACCCTAGAGGGGGTAGGGTATTACAGTCCTAGATGTTGTCTTTAAGGTTGCTTAGTATTAGATCCAGAATATGGTTTCCTCTGCTGTTTGTTGTGACAAACTGGGTATTGCCTATCAATATTACAGCTTCTAAGAAGTGTGATTCCTCAACATTTCCTACTTGAAGGGTGTCCCAGTTTATCCCAGGGAGGTTAAAGTCACCAGCTAATATAATATCATCAGTAGTGGTTATTTTGTTTATAAAGTTTAACAGTTGTGCATCATCCTATTGTGAGATGGATGGGGGTCTATATACCAGGCCCAAATTAATTTAGCAGAATATGGTGGGGAAATTTTGATCCAAAGGGTCTCTATGCTATCCCATTGGGTGGTATCAGTGGATTCGGAAATAATACTATGTATAATATAAAGGGCCACACTTCCCCCTTTTGTCTGTTTCTTATCCTTGTGGTACAGGGCATACCCTGGTATGTTTTTGTCACAAGGGTCGTCTTCTCTTCACCAAGTTTCTATAATGGCACAGATGTGAGCGTTAGACTTATGTAAGGTATAAAGAAGTTCATCTGTTTTATTATTTAAACTCCTGGCATTTATAATCAGGAAGTTCCAAGTTAATGGAGCAGCATTTCTGTTTCTATTTGACTCTGGTCTAGGAGTCCCCTCAACCCCCCTTGCCTGTGGTTTAAACCAATATCTATAGCATGGTGCATTTTATGCACAAGAATACGCTTCCCCTGCCTGTTTAAGTGTGGCCCATCCTGAGCAAATAATCTCTGGTTGCTGAAATTATCTCCATGCTCTAAATATGTATATCCTTCCCTGTGACACCATCTTTTTAGCCATCCATTCAATGCTTCTATATCCCTGGTTTTGGCATAAGTCACTCTAGGTACTGGGAGTACTTCTGACGTAATGACGTCACTGCCATTGGCTGTAAGGTCCCTTCTGACTAGTTCAAAGTCCATCTGTGTGTCGGTGAGATTTTGTTTCCCTACATCATTAACACCTAAATGGATTAAGACTAACGGTTTTGTTGTGTGCTCTTGTAAACCGGGAAGACGTTTTCTATTCTTAATACCAGCCCCCAGTAGCACACTAACTGTAGTGTTGTAGTTTCTGTGCCTGCATATTATATGATCTGTATAACGCAGCATAGCATCACCTACTACTAGGACATCGCGGGGTTCAATTGTGCTGTCGGTTGGGGGCTTCCTATTCTTGCTGCTGGATAGGTTGAATGAGGCATGATCGGGTACAGTTAAGTGATTGTTAATGTAAGGTGCTGGTAACCTCTGTGTTGTTTGATTATTTATATAACGTAGATTAATATAATGGGTTTAGGGCACTATATCTGTTAGGGGTTAAGACATTGGATGACCCCCCTATATTTCTTCTGCCTTTTTTATTTTTCATTTTAGTCACCCTGCACCAATCTTTGTCTCCTCCTCCTTCCCCATCAGTTATAAGTGTACACCTCTGCTCAGATTCAGCAGTATTTTCAGCTGCATTATCAATAAACTCTTCCAGCTTACTTATATCCAGTTGGACCTGAACCCTGTGTTGTAGCACAGTAATTTCGGCTTGTAATGTTTTTCATAAGAATACATTTATTACATTCAAGCCTTTTTTATTTCCTTACCTTCCGCATACATTCTACATTTAACACACAGTTTCTTTTTGGGTAATTACCTTGTGTATATGTTGAATATTAGTAAGCCCAGTTCCCAGCTATCGTCAGCTGACACAGCAGACACATGCAGACATGCGTGTCTCTGTGCGCATCTTCACATGGGAAATGAACGCCCTACCCGCTCTCATCCTGCTCGCAGCAGGGGCAAGTTAAATGCTGGTTGAGTGACCCAGAAGTGCTGTAGGGGTCATGGATGATCATAAGTTGAGTTTTAAAATAGAAACATAGAAACAGAATTTGATGGCAGATAAGGACCGCTTGGTCCACCCAGTCTGCCCATTTCACTACCTACTGGATAAGCTGCAGATCCTAGTTAAGCCAGCAGCCTACTTCTTCCTACCCCCACCACCCAGAATTGCCTTATTACTATCCCATGCATGCTTGAAATCCCCCACTGATTTTGATTCCACAACCTCCTCCGGAAGGCTGCTCCATGCATCCACAACCCTCTCTGTGAAAAAATACTTCCTTAAATTACCTCTGAGCTGCCCCCCCATCTTCAAATTGTGCCCTCTTGTTCTTGCACACCTCTTTTTTTGAAAGATGCTACCCTCTTGGACTTTGTTGATTCCCTTGAGGTACTTGAAAGTTTCTATCATGTCCCCCTCTCCCTCCTTTCCTCGAGGCTATACATATTAAGCTCCTTAAGTCTCTCTTCATATGTCTTCCGTGCAGACCCTGCA
This sequence comes from Neoceratodus forsteri, assembly GCA_016271365.2. Classification (NCBI taxonomy): domain Eukaryota; kingdom Metazoa; phylum Chordata; order Ceratodontiformes; family Ceratodontidae; genus Neoceratodus; species Neoceratodus forsteri. Next base: position 803,275,950 of record CM057454.1, read on the forward strand.
CCATTTTAGTTGCCCTCCTCTGGACAGCTTCCATCCTGTCTATGTCTTTGCAGAGATTGGGTCTCCAGAACTGCACACAGTACTCCAGATGGGGTCTCACCAGCTGTCTGTACAGAGGGATAATAACTTCCTGTTTCTACTGGTGATGCTCTCCCTATGCATCCCAGTATCCCCCAGCCCTCCTTGCTGCCCTCTCACATTGCTTGCCCATCTTTAGGTCATCTGATAAGACTACCCCAGGTCCCTTTCCATTCTTGTTGTTGTTAGTATCTCACCCCATTGTGTACTCTTCCCTGGGTTTTTGTTTCCCAGGTGCATTACCTGCACTTCTTAGCATTGAATCTGAGCTGCCATACATTTGACCATTCCTCTAACCTTGCCAAGTCCCTTCTCATCCTTTCCATCCCACCCTGTGATCAACTCTGTTGCAGATCTTAGTGTCATCTGCAAAGAGACATACTTTTTCTTCAGTCCTTCTGCAATGTCACTTATAAAGACATTGAAGAGGACCGGTCCTAATTACTGAACCCTCGCGGTACCCCACTAGTAACCCTCCTTTCTTCTGAGTGGACTCCATTTACTATAACCTCTGTGTCCTATTCTCCAGCCAATTCTTTACCCAGGCTGTCATCTTGGGACCCACTCCCAGGCTGGCTAACTTGTATATTAATCTTTTGTGTGGGACTGTGTCAAATGCTTACAAAGTCTAGGTAGACCATGTCCACAGCCCTCCCTGATCAACTACTTTGGTTACCCAGTCAAAGAAATCTATCAGATTCGTCTGGCATGACCTTCCCGCTGTGAATCCATGCTGCCTAGGGTCCTGTGCCCTTCTGGCCTCTAGATACTCGACAATTCTTTCCTTTAGAAGTGATTCCATCATTTTCCCTATCACTGCGTTTAAACTAACAGGTCTATAGTTTCCTGCTTCTGCCTTGCTCCCACTTTTGTGAAGGGGAATCACATCTGCCCTCCTCCAGTCCTCAGGTACCACCCCATCCTCCCATGATTTGTTAAAAAGGGTAGTCAGTGGTGTCACTAGTTCTACCCTTAGTTCTTTTAGAATTCTGGGATGAATCCCATAAGGCCCCATTGCTTTGTCCACCTTCAGTTTTAAGAGCTCATTCAGAACCCTTTCTTCTGTAAATGGGCTGGTATCAACTTCAGTATCCAGAGTGTTACTACTGTTTGTTTTATGTATCTCCACCTCTTCCTTCGTAAATACTGAACAAAAATATTTGTTTAGTATCTCTGCCTTTTCACAGTCTCCTCTGCCCACCCTCCCTCCCTTTATTAAGCCTCACTATCCCTCCCTTGGTCTTCCTTCGCTCCCTGATGTACCTATAAAAGATTTTATCCCCCTTCTTAACTGAGTTGGCTATCTTTTTTCGGTTTGGGCCTTTGCTGTTCTGACTGCCTTCCAGCCTCCTTTTGTTTTAACTGATACAGTTCTCTGTCCTGCTCCTTCTACGATTCCTTGTACTTCCTGAATGCTTTTCTTTTCTCTTGAACCTTCACTGCCACTTCCTTTGAGAACCATAATGGTTTCTTACATCATCTTGTTTTGTTTATTTGCTTCACACAAAGGCTTGTTACCTCTGTGATGGCAGTTTTATTATTCCCCATTGTTCTACCCTCCTTCCTGCCCATTTGCTAGTGCATTCCTTAGGCACTCACCCATTATAGTAAGTCAGCCCTCCTAAAGTCCAGTACTTTTTGTCTTTGTATGGCTTGACTCTATTGCTGTGTTATTGTGAACCATACTGTTCGATGGTCGCTAGTTCCCAGATGGCTACCCACTTCTACATCTGTGATCCTCTCTCCATCTCCATTTGACAGTACCAAGTCTAATATTGCTCCTCTCAGTGGGCTCCAGTACTAGTTGTCTAGGCATGCCCCTGTAGGGCATCTAGAATAACTGCACTCTTCGAGTGGCAGCTGCAACTGCACCCAGTTAACATCTGGCATATTCAGATCACCCATCAGCAGTATCTCCCTTTTCTGCCATTCTAAGTATACTTTCTATCATTTCCTTGTCCATTTCCTCCCCCTGAGAAGGGGGTCTGTATACAACCCCTGTGCGGATTGTGGTGCCATTGCCTGTCTCCAAATTTACCCACAGTGCTTCTTCTCCTCCCTGTTTACCCTTTTGTTCTGTTGCTTTTATTCCTTCCTTTATGTAAAGAACTACTCCTCCTCCTCTTTCACCCTCCCTGTCCCTCCTGTAGATAGTGTATCCTGGTATGTTTACGTCCCAGTCATGGTTTTGTGTGTACCATGTTTCTGTGACTGCCACGATATCCAGATGTTCCTCCTCCATCAAGGCCACTAATTCAGGAAGCTTGTTACCTAGACTACGGGCAATGGTACTCATTGCTCTCCATTTTTTGATGGCTTTACCTTCTGTTGCAGCATCCCCTACTGACCATTCTACCTTGGTCTTTTTCTCATTTAGTACCCTGTTTTGTAGGGAGAGGCTGGGGTTTTTCTGCTGCTTGTCAGTGCCTCCCCCTTTGACTAGTTTAAAAGCTTGCCAATGAAGCATTTAAACCGATTGCTCAAAAATGAAATTAAATGTGGCTCTCTGTGCATTTGACACTCATATGTGGCCTAGGCAGAAGAGCAGAAACAGCTGATATTAAAATAAAATAAAAACAGCCGTTTTGTAGTTCAGGATGGATTCCCTTAGAACTACACTGCTGTCTTCCCACTTCCTGATACTTGGAGGCAGGGCTCAATACAAATGCAGAGTTAGTGCTTCCAATGAAATATATTGCACAGTTTGTTAAATGTTGCCCAACTAGCAGGGGTCGTTTTGCACCACTGGTGCAGTGCAGAAGCTATTACACTAGCCAGCTCACAGCAGGGGAGAGTTAAATACTGGTTGAGTGACCCAGACTTGCTGTGGGGGTCACAGATGGTTGCAACAAGTTGTATTTTTAAAATGCAATTAAATGTGACTGTCTGTGCATTCACCACTCATACGTGGCCTAGGCACAGGAGCAGAAACAGCCAATATTAAAATAAAATAAAAACAGCAGTTTTGTAGATCAGGATAGATCCCTATAGAACTATCCCGCTCTCTTCATACTTCCTGATACTTGGAGGCAGGGCTCAACACAAATGCACAGTTAGTGCTTCCAGTAAAATATATAGCACAGTTGGTTAAATGTTGCCCAACTGGCAGGGGTCATTTTGCACCACTGGTGCAGTGCAGAATCTATTATATGTGATTCCCCTTCACAAAAATGGGAGCAAGACAGAGGCAGGAAACTACAGACCTACCAGTTTGACCTCCGTGGTAGGGAAAATGATGGAATCACTTCTGAAGGAAAGAATTGTTGAGTACTTAGAGGCCAGTGGGTAACAGGACCCAAGGCAGCATGGATTCAAAGTGGGAAGGTCATGTCAGATGAATCTAATTGATTTCTTTGACTGGGTGACCAAAGTAGTAGACGAGGGAAGGGCTGTGGACTGGGCCTATCTAGACTTTAGCAAGGCATCTGACACAGTCCTGTACAAAAGATTAATAAACAAATTAGCCAGCCTGGGAGTGGGTCCCAGGGTAGTAGCCTGGGTAAAACATTGGCTGAACAACAGGATGCAGAGGGTAATAGCAAACAGAGTCCAAAATGAAGAAAGGGGGGTTACTTTTGGGGGGTACCGCAGGGTTCAGTACTAGGTCCGGTCCTTTTAATGTCTTTATAAGTGACATTGCAGAGGGACAGGAAGGAAAAGTATGTCTCCTTGCAGATGCAAAGATCTGCAACAGGGTTGATACACAAGGTGGAGTGGAAAGGATGAGAAGGGACTTGGCAAGGTTGGAAGAATAGTCAAATGTATGGCAGATTAGATTCATTGCAAAGAAGTGCAAAGTAATGCACCAGGAAACAAAAACCCATGGGAAGAGTACACAATGGGAGGTGAGATTCTGACAACAACAACAATGGAAAGGAACCTGGAGGTAGTTATATTAGATGACCTAAAGGTGGGCAAGCAATATGAGAAGGCAGTAAGGAGGGCTGGGGGGATACTGGGATGCAGAGGGAAAGTCATCACCAGTAGAAAACAAGAAGTTGTTATCCCTCTGTACAGACAGTTGGTGAGACCCCATCTGGAGTACTGTGTGCAGTTTTGGAGACCCCATCTTCACAAAGACATAGATAGGGTGGAGGCTGTCCAGAGGAGGACAACCAAAATAGTGCAAGGTCTGCACCAGAAGACACACAAAGATAGACTAAAGGAGCTTAATATGTATACCCTCAAGGAAAGAAGGGGGGGGGCATATTAGAAACTTTCAAGTATCTCAAGGCAATCAACAAAGTCCAAAAGGGTAGCATCTTTCTGAAAAAGAGATGTGCAAGAACAAGGGGGTACAATTTAAAGACAGAGGGGGGACAGCTCAGAGGTAATGTGAGGAAGTATTCTTTCATGGAGAGGGTTGTGGATGTATGGAACAGCCTTACTGAGGAGGTAGTGGAGTCAAAAACAGTGGGGGAATTCAAGAATGCATGGGACAGACCTAAGACAATTCTAGTGGGGGTAGGTGGAAGTAGGCTGTTGGTTAACTGGGATTAACTGCTTATCCATTAGGTAGGGGAATTGGCAGACTAGGTGAGCCAAGTGGTCCTTATCTGCCATCAAATTCTATGTTTCTGTATTTCTATGTTTCACTGAAAAGGCAGATAGACAGATGTCAGAACATTAATAAGAAATACATTTCTAATAATAGAAGAGAAAGTGACAGTGAGGATACTAGCTCATTACACTCAGGATTATCACCAGTAGATGATAACAGTAGCAGCCCCCCACAGCAATACAGAAACACCTACAGCACATTCATCTATTCAATTGACAACTAGTGTTACTGATGGGGTTCATGTGTTCAAAAGCCCCCCCAGGAAACAGTTTACTATCTGAGGAACATAAAAACATAAAGCCAAATATCCCATGACCCACCTTGTTGCAGTTATAACAACAAAGAACATTTCAGAGATGATAGCCATTGACTTGCTGCTAAATAGTATGGTAAAACATTTAGGATTCAGTTGGCTAATAGAATACCTTGAAGCTTGATATAATATATCACTGAGAAAATACTCCAGATCTGTACAATGTTGTATGTAAAAAAGTGAGATTAGTTTTCATCAATGCTGTTGGGAATTTGAAGTATTTTACAACAGGTATCTGGAGAAGCTGTCAGCCAGAACCCTTTGTCTGTCACTTCATATTAGGCATGTTTTGCTGATAAGTCTTTTTGGGCAGTGAAACAGTTTGTTGTTCTAAAAATGTTTTATTTTCAATCAGAGTACAACTCATGCAACATCATTGAGGAGCTCAAACAACCGATACAGCAATGGCTCACATCACAGGAACTGTCAGTTGGCTTTATAGTTGCAGATAATGGGTAAAACATAAAGACGGCCGGGGGGGGGCTTTGTTCCTATCTTCTGCTTTGTGCATTGCTTTAATTTAATAGTTGTTTTTTTGATGAGGATGGGGCATTAAGGTTCTTGTTAGCACTACTTAAAAAAGCTGCACTCATTTCAATCACTCAAGCAAAGCCCATCACTTATTTGGAAAAATTACAGGAGAAGCACAAAATAGCTTTGCATAGACTGATCCAGGAGCTTTCTACTATGTGAAATTTGACTTTTCTTATGTTCTAAAGGCTGCTAGAACAAATGAGAGTTCTCATACAGTACACCATGGAAAGTAAAATTGGTGATGTAGACTTTTATATCACTCCATTACATAATACCATGCTCCCTACAGTATCCACCCCCTGACTAGGGCTTTCAAGTGCCCGTGGCCACGGCTCCTCAGGCCAATGACTGCACTATCCTCAAGCCACCACCAAAAGCTACTGCATTGGATCCAGCAAGGACCCAGCCCCTGACTTAGGCTTCCAAGCACCCATGTCCACGCTCCTCAGGCCGATGACTGCACTATCCTCAAGCCACCACCAAAAGCTACTGCATTGGATCCAGCAAGGACTCAGCCCCTGACTTAGGCTTCCAAGCACCCATGGCCACGCTCCTCAGGTCGATGACTGCACTATCCTCAAGCCACCACCAAAAGCTACTGCATTGGATCCAGCAAGGACCCAGCCCCTGACTTAGGCTTCCAAGCACCCATGGCCACGCTCCTCAGGCCGATGACTGCACTATCCTCAAGCCACCACCAAAAGCTACTGCATTGGATCCAGCAAGGACCCAGCCCCTGACTTAGGCTTTCAAGCACCCATGGCCATGGCTCCTCAGGCTGATGACTACACTATCCTCAAGCCACCACCAAAAGCTACTGCATTGGATCCAGCAAGGACCCAGCCCCGACTTAGGCTTTCAAGCACCCATGGCCACGGCTCCTCAGGCCGATGACTGCACTATCCTCAAGCTGCCATCAGAAGCTGTTGTATCAGATCCAGCAATGATCCAACCCATGACTTGGGCTTTCAAGCACCTGTGGCCGTGACTCCTCTGGCCAACGGCTACACTATCATCAAGCCACCACCAGAAACTGTCATATCGGATCCAGCAAGGTACATTCTCTGATGAATCCCCAGCTCCTCCAGCAGCCGCATGATTGGTCCATGATCTTTGAGCCAAATGGCAAATGGAAACCGCTGAATTTCCAGCCTGCCATTGGCTGACCCTGCAATCCCTTGCTATCCACTACCAGGCTAGGAGTGTGGGTTTCCATGCTACCTGCTGACTTTGTTTGCTCTATATTTGCTTTGTTTGCTCTGTATTTACTTTGTTTGTTCTATATTTTGCTCTAAATATAGAACCTCCAATCACACAGATCACATCTCCAATATAAATGTTCACCCTCACTCCCTTAGTGACAAGTCCTCCATCTCCTACAGCTTGACCAACAAATTTCATACACCACCTTCCCAAACCATCTACAATCAAGTGCTAAAAAATGGTCACCTTGAGCTCTTAAAACAACAGCTACTCTACCAGGACTGGTCTCTATTGGACTCCACAGATGATGTTAATACAGCACCTGATCACTTCATTAAGGTCTTCAGTGCTGTCTGTGATGTACATGCACCATTTAGAAAGATGAAGATTTGTGGCATCTTGCATCCCTGGATTACTCCTGACATCATCACTGGCATGAAACAAAGGGACCATCTATGGCACCAAGCTAAACCCTCTGGTAAGCAATAGGACCTGCAAGAAAATAAAGTCGCAAGGAAGGCCTGCACATGGGCTATTCAACAGGCAAAAAGTAAACATCACAGAGAGCTGCTTACTAGCGCGCGGGGGAGGGGATAGCAGAAATGTCTGGTCAAACATCAATGATATCACAGACAAAGACCCAAAAATGTCACCTTCAATGCTAAACCTGAATGGCACGCCAACTGTGGACCCACTTAAAATTGCAAATGCTTTTAATGATGCCTTCACTAACCTGAGCAGTTTCCTTCCATGTGACTTCTTTGAGACTTCTTTGATGAAACCTCTGCAAACACTACTTGTTACAATGCAGACAAGGCCACAGGTCACCCCCCTTTCTACTTTAAAAAGGTCAATGCTACCCAGGTTAGAAAACACCTGACTAAAGTATGGGGAAAGTCTAGGCACAGCAACAACTCTCTAGACCTCAAACTTATTGCACTTCCCCTTGAGGATGTGCTACCACCCATAACGAAGATCCTTAACCTCTCTCTAACCTTGTCAGAATTCCTGCAGGTATAGAAAACAGCACTTTTGACCCCAGTACATATATCCTGTGATCGGGCCTTACTTAACAACTATAGGCCTATATCAATCATCCCTCCCCTATCAAAAGTACTGGAATGCATTGTTGCCAATAAACTTGCTGATTACCTTGAAAATACTCCATTCAAAGTCCACAACACCATGGTTTTCATAAATGGCACAGCACTGCCACTGAACTCCTTGAATTTACCGCTTCATTCAGCAATTCTTTGACCAAGGCAAGCTTGTAGGAGCAGCCTTCATAGATTTAACAAAGGCATTCAATATAGTTAACCACCCGCTCCTCCTTGGTCAACTAACTAAAATTGTTCTTTCTGGCGATACGCTGGAATGGTTCAGTAGCTATCATGGAGATAGGTCCTGATGGGTGAAAATAGCTAATGTCACCTCTAATCAACAGGTCATCAGGTCTGGAGTACCCCAAGGCTCAATACTGGGTCCACTCCTATTCAGTATCTTCCTGAACAACTTGCCATTAATGTGTCACCAACAGACTCTCCATTATGCTAATGACTCAGTCATCTTTGAAAGCCACATGGACCCCAGCCTGCTTGAAAGAGAGTTCCAACTTGGCTTCAAGGAGGTTGAGCAATGGTTTAGTATACACAAACTAGTACTAAACTATAAGAAAACAAAAGTTTTGTTGTTTTCATCCTATCGCAATAAGTACAAGTCTCATCCTCTTCTTATTAGAAATAGCCTTCGAGCCCCCCTTGAACAAATCCAGCACTTTAAGTACCTAGGTATTACACTTGATAGTCATCTCACCTTCATGCCTCACATCGAGAATGTTGCCAGGATGGTCAACATTAGGATTGGGCTCCTCTACAGACAGACGGTGTCTGACACCAGAAGCTCTAAAGCTTGCAATTTTCAGCTCTGTCCTATCAGTCATTGACTATAGCTTGGTTATATATGGAGCTGTTACCACTACTTCACTCAGAAGGCTAACTGTTAATCTGAAAAAGGTGTGTAGACTCTACTTGGGTGCTGCTCATCTTACTCACACATATGAGCTTTACATGCAAACAGGGTGGCTCCAGCTCAGGATCAAATACCAAACCTGCCTACTTACTAACAAATCACTCCTTGGGCTCCTGCTTCCAGGGGTAGGTAGCCTTCTGAACAAATCTCTCAAGACCCAACACACTCACACCTCAACTGCTGAACACCTTCATGTTCCTAGTTGCTGGACTGCCCAACGTCAGCGGACCTTTATGTATAGGGTGCCTCTCTGGTTCAATGGATTGCACCATGAATTAACCAACCTATCCAATCTTGGTCAGAACAAAAGTATGCTATGGCAGCATCTTGCAACTGAAAGCCACTGTGATTGTATCCTTTAGTCCTAAGTATACCCACCCACATCCCTTCCCCCTGGCGGTGCTCCCACCGCACATTAATTTACACTCAGGTTTTTTTTTTAAGACAAGGCCTACAGCTGCTCCACTCCCCTGCCTTTCCCCTCCTCTCCCACCCCATCCTGTTTGTTGCCTCTCTCCCTCACTACCCAGTCCCCTTTTTCCCTCTCTCCTGCTCACTTCCTCATCCCTACCCCCTCTTCACCGCCAACTTATTTTCTTCTCTCTTCCTTCTCCTCCCACTTTTTCCCTCTCTCCCACCCACTTCTTCATTCCTATCCACCCCTCACCCCCAACTCTTCTCTTGCACGATCTTCCCTTGAACCCCACCTCAGCACTTTGACAAAGTGTGCACTAATATAACTTTCTCTGTCTCTCTCTCTCTCTCTCTCTCTGTCTCTTTCTCTCAACAACTGATGTTTTCCATGATGTACAACTGTTTTGGCAATATTTACAAGAAATTTATTTGTTAGCTCCTTCCTAACTATTGCTGTTTACTATGATGTATGATGCTTTGACAATGTTTGCTTGAATCTCAATAAGTAGCTCCTCCTTTGTCTGTTTATAACACCCCCCCCCACACACACACACACTGACATGAAACCTTTGTAAATGAGCTATGTTTAGCTCAAAGGTACTCTGTAATCCGAGACTGAATACATAAAAATAAAATAAAATAAATAAATAAATAAATAAATAAATAAATTCATAAAATGCTGAAGTTTGTAATTTTAATGCAAACACAGCAGCTCTGAGTCAGGTGAGACTCATGGTAAAAATGTTAAAATACCACTTGAAACTGATTAGGGACAATTTATAGAATGTAGACAGTTTGATCCCACATGCTGCCACTGTTGACAGAGGCAGGTTGCCCACCAGAATACAACATGATCTGATCAAACATATCTTCAAAAATTGATGACTATGAAAAAGTATGTAAAATGCTTCAGTCTGTCTACTATATTAAAGCAATAACCCTCAACTCACTAAACCAATAAAAGCAACTGCTAAAGGATGATGACACTTCCTGAGACAAACAGACAAGAAATAATTGATGAAGTGCATGCTAGCATCAGAGTACATAATCAAATTCAGAGTAATCTTCTTCACAACACAGATCAGCACCAGACAGCTCTTCTCTGTTATTCCAGTAGTTCCTCATCTTCCTCTTCTTTGGCCAGAGCATCATGGCCTTCTTCTTCTTTGCCACCATCAAAAATTAGCAGTATACGAACATACGAAATTTGCCGGCAGATAAAGGCCTGGAGGTCTAACAAGTCTGCTCGAATGTGCAGCTAACACCCCTTATTCTGCAGCTGCCCCTCCCTTCCACCCTTCCCCTTCACTGACCCTCTCTCTTATCCTGTCCCATCCCCTTTTGAAGCAGTCCACTGTTCTACTGGATACCACTTCTGCAGGTAACGCATTCCACCCAGCCACCACTGTCTCTATAAAAAAGTGTCTCCTCATCTCCCTCCTGAACCTTCCTCCCTCCAGTCTCATATCATGGCCCCTGGTGTCCCTCCCTCCCTTACTTTGAACAGCCCCTCTGTACCTGTCTTGTTTATTCCTTTCATGTACTTAAAGGTTTCAATCATGTCGCCTGTCCCTCCTCTCCTCCAGTGAGTACATGTTCAACTCCCTCAGCCTCCTCTCGTATGATAAGTCCCCCAGCCCCTTGATCATCTTTATCACCCTGCGCTGCACCCCTCCAGTAACTTAATGTCCCTCTTCAGATATGGGTGCCAGTACTGCATGCAGTACTCCAGTTGCGGTCTAACTAATGACCTATACAGTGGCAGAATCACCTCCTCGCTCCTTGAGGATATATCCCTTGCAATATAACCCAACATTTTATTGGCCTTTGCAGCTGCCTTCCTACATTGTGCTGAGTTGTTCATTGACACTGTAATGAGCACCCCAGATCCTTCTCCTCCTCTGTCTGGGCTAGCTGCACTTCCCCCAGCTGGTAACTCCTCCTTGGGTTCTTCATCCCAAAATGCAGCACCTTGCACTTTTTGGCATTAAACCCCAGTTGCCAGGTATCTGACCAGGTTTCAGGCTTTGTCAGATCATCCTGCAACCTCTGCCATCCCTCTAGGTCATCCACCACTGCTCCTACCTTGGTATCATCAGCAAACAGACTGATCTTGCTCTTGATGTACCATGATATGTCTGCAATGAATATCCCAAACAACACTGGTCCCAACACCGAGGCCCTGTGGAACACCGCTCGTCACTACCCTTGAGTGTGAGAGCTCCCCACCCACCACCACCCTCTGTTGCCTTCTCTGAAGCCAGTTCCCTACCCATCTCACCAGCTTTGCACCTGCCCCCGCACTTAATAACTTACTTCCCAGCCTTCCATGTGGCATCGAGTCGAATGCCTTACCGAAGTCCAGATACAGGTTATCCACTGCATGGCCTCTATCCTGTTGCCTAGTTATCCAGTCATAAATCTCCACCAGGTTGGTTTGGCAGGATCAGCCCTATGTGAAGCCATGCTGTCTACTGTCCAGTAGTCCTTTGGCCTCTAGGACGGCTACCAGCCTTTCCTGCAGGATAGTCTCCATTAGCTTACCCACGATGGATGTGAGGCTCACTGGTCTGTAGCTTCCTGGTTCATCCTTGGAGCCACTCTCGTGGAGGGGCCCCACATAAGCCATCCTCCAGTCCTGAGGTACATACCCTGAATGTAGTGAGGCATTAAATAGGTCTGCTAAAGGTCCTGCAAGGACCTCTGCCAGCTCTTTCAGTACCCTGGGGTGGATGTCATCTGGGTCTGGTGCCTTATCCACCCTCAGTGCCTTCAAACCCTCCCGAACTCTGCCCTCCATGATTTCCCCATCTGTCACCCCTCCCCCATTTCTGCCATTTCTCCCCTGGGCATCACCCCCTTCTCTTTAGTAAATACTGTGCAGAAGTACTCATTTAGTGCTTCTGCCTTATCGCATCCTGCTTCCACCAAACCCCACTCCTTCCTAATCCTTACTATGTGGTCCCTACAGCTCCTTTTCTCCCTGATGTACCTAAAGAAGTCCTTCTACCCCTTCTTAATGCCTTGTGCCAGCCTGAGTTCCATAGATGCCTTGGCTCCCCTTACTGCCCTTGTCACCTCCTTAGATTCTGTCAAGTATTCCTCCCTGTCCTCTCATCTCCCTGTTTTGTTGTACTTCCTAAAGGTAACTCTTTTCCTCCTTACCTTTTCCATGACCTCCTCACTGAACCAGCTCAGTTTCTTAGCCCTAGTCTTCTTGCTCTAGGCCTTGCAGCAGGTTTTGGTTGCCTCCACTATCCCCAGCTTTATAAGCTCCCACCTCTGGTTAGTGTCCATACTAGATTGAATACTGGCCAGGTACCCTTTTACCACTTCCCCCATCCTCCCAAAATTGGCCCTCCTGAAGTCCAGCACTCTTGTGCCAGATTCCACTACTTCCTTGCCCATATCCAATGTGAGCCATACTGAGTGGTGGTCACTCCCTGACAGCGGTTCTTCCACTGTAAGTACTCTCACAAAGTCCCCATTTGCCAGCACAAGGTCAAGGGTATTCCCTAACCTGGTTGGTTCACTGACTATTTACAGCAGGAAGCTGTGCAGGAAGGCATCCAGCAGTACCTGCTCCCTTCTGTTCTTCCTGGTTGTTGGGGTACTCCAGTCCACTCCTGGCATGTTGAAGTCCCCCACAATCATGACACTACCCTTCTCACAGGTCCTCCTGATCTGTCTCGCTAGTTCTCTGTCTAACTCCTCTGTCTGAAATGGCGGCCTGTACACCACTCTCATTCTAAGAATCCTATTCTTGGAATCCTAGATTTGCATCTAAATTGACTCTGTACTACCCTCCTCCCCTTCCTCCCTTACACACTTCAGTCCTTCCTTCACATTAGGTGCCACACCCCCTCCTTTCCCAATCACCTTGTCCCTATGAAATAACCTGTACCCTGGTACAGACAGGTCCCAGTCATTGTATTGGGTGGCCCTTGTTTCTGTGATGGCTGCAATGTCCACCTCTCCCTCTGCCATGAGCACCTGTAACTGCAGTTTTCCTCCCCAGGCTCCTAACATTAAGGGTAACCACCTTCCACCCTCCCCCCCATCCTGCCCTCCTTTACTAGCATCACCAATAGTACTTGCCATTTGTCCTTTGTCACTGTTATGGGGGGTAAGCTCTTATGGTTTCTCAACCTGTGGTTTCTGCATGTCTCTTGCCCAATTGCCACCCCCCACTTCTAGTTTAAATTCCCTACTTCCTCTAAGTACTCCTCCATCCTCTGTTTCAACACTTCCTTTCCCTCCTCACTCAACTGCACTCTGTCCTTGACATAGAGACTACTGTCCCCCCAGGTCTCTCCCCACCGCACCCAACAGCCTATACCCTTTAGCACAACACCAGGTTCTTAGCCATCCATTAAATTCCTCTATTCTCAGCTTTCTTGTTGTGCTTGCCTTGGGCACTGGAAGTATCTCTGAAAAAGTTACTGATCTTCCTGCCCCCTTACATAATTGTCCTAGTTCCTCAAATGTCCTCTGGACTATATTTACTGTCTTGTCAGCCAGGTCATTTATCCCAAGATGTATAATTAAATGAGGCTTGGCCCTACTCCTTCTAGAATATTTCAGAACAGATTGTCTTACCCTTTCTGCTGTCATTCCTGGCATGGCCTCCACCCAAATGTGACTATGCCTCTCCCCTTGCTACCGCAACTGATTCCTATTAGTATTGAGTCCCCCAGCACTAAGATTCCAACACTCTTACTCCCTGCTTGCTTCCATTCATCTCCCTCTCTCATTTCTGGCTCATCTTCTTCCTCCTGCATATTATTTCCCCCTTTTGCCCCTGTTGCAATTCTCCCAGCATTACTTCCCCCCGTTCTGGTTTGGTCCAGGCATTTATCAATTACTCCACTAATTTCATCATTTCCCTCTCCACCTTCTTCCTCTCTAGCAGTACAAAACTATTTTCTGAAGACCCTTCACAAATGCCCACTCCCTCTCTCTTCATAGTAAGCCGCTCTCTCATTTCAACTCCATGACTTTTGCCACTTCTTCGCCTCCCCTCACAATTCCCTATCTTCTCCTTCCATTTGTCTTTTGTCTCCTGACCTGGTTTCCCCAGCAAACGTTCTTCCTGGCCTGGGCCCCCTTGTCCCTGCTTCCCTTCTTCTGACCCTCTCCGCACCACTGTTGGCTTAAATCACCCTCCCTCATCTCCCATTCTTCCTCCCTACAGTATTGGTCTAAACCCACCCCTCAGTCTGCCTTGCCTGTCGTAGTTCCTCCTGCAGACCCTCAATCTCCTTTCTGAGTTTCTCTATGTGATTGCACACTAAACATCCTCCCACACTCCAGGCAATTTTTAGAAAGATTGGTGCACTGCAGTTGTTGCAGCCTACCACCCTACCCATTGCTGTCATTGCCCACCAGTGACCCCCAACCCTTCCAGATGCAGTATACCAAACACTCCCCCAAGTCTCCCCTCTCCCCCCTCTATCAGTGCAACACATTCTTTTCTTAATTTCCCTTACCCCGTGTTGTACACATTTAGATAGTTTGAGCAACTGCTTTTTATATTCCTAACCTTCCTATCCAAACTCAAAAAGATACTTCAAGTAGCTATTGCACAACCTTCTTCAAATTCCTACTCCTCCTTTCCATAATGCAAAAGCAATGCAAAGAAGTAACAATGAAAACTCCTAGATTTGCAGTTACTTCCCTTCCACTGAGATAGCAGTCACCTCTTCATTCACTGATGTTCCTTTCCTGGATGTCTGCTTCTGCTATGACAGGTACATATCCTTTGTCCATTTGAGGAAGTGATGTCAGAACCCCTGGTATAAAGGAAATCATGGACCAGGGATGGGTGGATTGAGGGGTTGGGTGGGTGGGGTGAGGGGTTGGGGGACTGACCCAAGTCTTTCAGAAACAATCAGGTAACTGAGGCCCCTGATCAGACTATTAGCACCCTTCCCCCACTATGCACTAACCTTTGCAGCTAGTGAAGCCAGCAAAAATGAATCACAATTCTACTCAAAGCCCCCAAAATAGGTTTGCTACCAAAAGAAAGCAGGTCTCCAGTTCAAACAGCTTCACCAACAACACATCAAAATAGGCTTGAAATTAGAAGATATAGGTCTCCAATTCAAAGAAAACAGCCCTAGTTAAATCACACCAAATAGGTTTTAAATCAGAAGAAATAGGCCTCTACAAATGCAGCCTGCTACACAGTGAAACATCAAACAAATGAGACCACTTATAGTCACCAAAACAGTTTTCAAAATTCCAACAGCCCCAAAACAATACCCTGCTAGCCCCTCAGAAGTAGTAAGAATGAAAATAAATAACCTTCTACCAAGTAAAATCCACAAGAAACAATGTAAAAACAAGAAGAAGCTACTCTGCTGTAACAAATCTGATCCTTTCCCTTCTAGTTCCTTCTGAGAAGCAAAAGCAACTCACAGTAGCACAGTTCAGGTTCGGGTCTCAGGAATCACTTGCAAGATGTTACTGTAACTTATGCTTCCACTTCTTCTAACACAGCTTCAGCACAGACCATTGTTCAGATGCTCCTGGCAGAACCCAATATTGATTGGAATGCAAATTCTTTGAAATACTGGAAATTCAAACAAAATATGTGTCCTGCTTTAGTACAAACTGCTACAGAGTACATGAATTGCCCTTCTTCTAGAGTAGTTATTGGTAAAAAAAAGGGTCCTCCTTAGCGTTGTGTGAAATTTAAAAATTTTGCCCAGCAAAATATCTTGCGTAATTCCCAAATTACGCAAACTATTTTTCAGGTACGAAATGAACCCCCCCCCCCCACATCAAAATGCGGAATTTCACCCATGAAATGCTAATTTATCCACCCATAGGCAAAATTCCACATTTGAGAGCCGGGGGGAACAGTTTGCTATAAAAAAAAATTAAAAAAAGTGTTTCTCCCTTCTGAAGACCCCGCATCCCTGTTGTCAAGTGGTCCTAACCCCTCAGCAGATTGCCGGCCCACAATAGGTTGAATTCCCCACCCATGAGATTCAGCCTGTCTCCCATCCACATAATTTGAAATAAAAAAATAATTTCTCAGGTGTCTTGTGGCCCCACCCCCTGGCCTATCGCCAGCCAAATGAAGAATGATGACTCCCACCCTGAGATTCACACCCTTCTCCCCATTGTCCATAAGTGCTGACATTCTCCAATCATGTAATAAAAAAAAATAAAACTTTCCCTGGTGTCTGTGGACACCCCAGCCTGTCCGTTAATAGTAACCCCACCCCATCTCCCATACCCCTGGCCCCATCTAGTACCCCCATGGGCACTAGCACACACCTCCACTCACCTCCACACATGGCAGCCACCTGAGCTCTTTGCTGAATGGAATAGTGAGTCTTTTCAATGAACATATGCGCCATTCATTGAAAGGGCTCACTCGGCTCATTTTTGGAAAGATGTCAGGCAGGCTGCCAGCCACTGGAGATGAGTGGAGAGTTGTGCTAGGCCTGCACAGGGCTACTAGATGGGGTTGGGTGGGGGTTATTACTACGAAAGGGTGGGGTGGCAGGTCCACTCAGACACCAGGAAAAGGTTTATTTTTTATTACATGATTTGAAGATGTCAGCACTTACAGACAATGGGGGAATGGGGGTCAAACTTGGGGTGGGGGGTCATCATTATTCATTTGTCTGGTGATAGGCTAGGGGAATGAGGACCCTAGAGACCAGGAAAATTATATATTTTTTTTAAAATTTCTAATTATGTGGATGGGGGACAGGCTGAATCTTGAGCGGGGGAGTCTGCCTATTGTGGACCGGCAATCTGCCATGGGGGAGAGACCACTTGATACCAGGGTTGTGGTGTCTTTGTGAGAGGGAAAACGTTATTTTCACATTAAACATGAAATTCACATTTTGCAGCAGCGAAATTCTGGCAAAATGCATGAATTTCACAAAAATATTTCGCAAGGCAAAATTCACGATTTCACCAGAATTCCGCTGGCAAAATAACATTTTGTTACAGCTCTGGTCCTCCTTGAATATGAGCTTGCTCATTGGATTTATCCCATTACAATATTTTTATTTACTTATTTATTTATTTATCAAATCTAGGATTACAAATACCTTTGAGCCTTGGCTCTTTACAAAGATTCCATGTTAGAGAACTACAAATTATGGGAAACATCAAGACAGACATTACGACAATGTGGACATTGCAAACAGAGTACAGATTAATACAATTTAAGGGTAGCATTGTAACAAGGCAGCCAGCGGCATTTGTCAGAGAAAATAGACAACAGATAAGAAGTGCCAGAGTCATAGGGAGAGGGAAGGGGGGAGAAGGAATGTAGGAAGGGTGAGGAGAGGGTGAAAAGTGCAGCATTGGGTATACCAAGAAGTGAGGATAGAACCCAGTGACGAGGGAGGGGGGGCAACTAGAGCAGAAAGGGAAGTGGAGAAACAAGTTTAAGTTGGGCAGTCACAGGAGCTGTAGGTAGTGAGATAGTCCTGGAGCCTAGCTTTAAACATACCAATTGTTGGGGCAGAGGAGATGGTTGGGCTGAGGCCATTGAACCAGAGTGGTGCTCGATAAGCAAAAGAGCATCGTCCCTGTGAAGTGTGACAGTGGGGGACTTCCAGTAGCTGTAGCATGGATATCCTAAGGCACCATTTGTTAATTTGGTGTTGTAACAGAGTTGAGACCCCAGAAGGTGCAAGGTCAGGGTAGATTTTTTTCACCATGGAGCAGGTGAGAAACTTTATACGGTTTGATAGTTGGAGCCAGCCAGTCTGAGTGTACAGGTCACATGTGTGGGTGAGATGGTGAGCACCAGTGATGAGCCGACATGCTTTATTTAAGGCAGTTGAGAGGCATCTAAGGGTTGTGGTTATGGCTGAGCTATAAATGATGAGACCATAGTCTATTACAGAGATCACAGAGCTCAGGACTGCAACCTTCAACGCTTCTGGCATGAGGTGTGGTCTGTGTTTGTAGAGGAGACCAAGCCATGTATTAGCAGCTCTAGCTACATTATCTACATGAAGTCCATAGGAGAGATTAGGGTCAAACTGTATCCTTAAGTACTTGAAGGACCCCACTTGATCTAGAGTGTTCCCCTGGGTGGTGGAGCTAGCCAAGTGGTGTAGCTTGTGTGGGTTATGAGAGCTGCAGAAGAGCATAGATTTGGTTTTCTTGTCATTGAGGACCAGTTTATGATTAAGAAACCATGGCTCTACAGAACTGAAACCAAGTTGAAAGTTGTGTTGAAGAGTTGCAGGATCTTTGTGAGTGGAGAATACAGCAGCATCATCGGCATATAGTATGATCTGCTCAGAGCAGTGGTAAAGGAGGGAGTTTAAGAAAAGGCTAAAAAGGAGGGGTCCCAGTATGGATCCCTGTGGGACACCCGAGCGAACAGGCAGGGTGTTAGAAAGAGCATCTGCAATTTTTACTCTCTGTGACTGGTTTTCTAAGTAGCTTTTAAACCAGAGAGAAGAGTCAGGTGATAGCCTGGCATTCAGTAGATGGTGTACTGTATCGAAGGTCTTGGAGAGGTCGACGGAAATGGCCTCAGTGAGAAGGCCGTTGTCAAGGGATTTGTGCAAACCTCCAGTGAACTCAAGAAGGGCTGTGGTGGTGCTGTGACCTTTCTGGAAGCCGTGTTGTTGTGGACAAGGTATATTGTATTTATCCAAGTGGTCAGTAAGTTCATCAGCCACAATGCGCTCGAGTGCCTTAGAGAGTGGGGGCAGTATGGAGATAGGGCGATAATTTGAGTGATTCATCTTGTCCCCACTTTTATGGACGGGTGTCATGGTGGCTGTTTTCCATAGGTCCAGGAATTTTCCACAGCTGAGAGAGGGGTTTAGGTTTTTTGTTAATGGATGAATTACCTCATCGAGGGTGAGCAACAGAAGCTTAAGATCCAGGGTGTCGCTACTATAGCTAGATTTACAGATAGCTGCAGTAATATAGCAGCGAGCTTCATTCAGTCTTACCTCCCTGAAGTAGAAGAGGGGATGGTTAGACTGAGGGGCTGAGGTATTTGGGGAGTAGGTCTTGTTTTCGAAAAAGTCATGGGGTAGAACAGCACTAAGGTCGGAAAAAGCTGTGTTAAAGATGTTTGCGATCACCTTGGGGTCGAGGGTTGAGGATCCATCAACCATTAACATAGCTAGAGAGGTTTCTGGCTGCTTCCCTGTTACATTCTTGATATTGTCCCAGAAAGCACCATTTCCCCATGTATTGGTGAGAGCGTCTTTGTAATAGGTGGATTTCATTAGCTTATGGCTTTTGTGCAGGAATTTTGTGCTTGTTTGTAATTTTGGATGTCCAGTTGTTTGCCAGTGGCCCTGGCAACTGCCCAGAGGTGATCCCTTAGTTTCAGCTGTAAGAGAAGAGCTGCGGTGACCCATGGGTTAGAGAAAGATTTTATTTTGTGCCTTTTAGCAGGGGCAAAGAGGTCGCAGGCTTTGTTGAAAATTGAGATGAAGTGATCAAGAGCCAAGTTAACATCTGTTGCTTCATAGATGGGTAGCCAGTCTTGTAGAAGCAGGTGTTGTTTGAGATATGGAAGTTTTCCACGAGGAAGGACTCTGCTAGTGATAATTTTGGGAGGGGGCTTAAGGAATTTGTTAGACCACGCACACATGACTGGGGAGTGGTCACTGAGAGAGTCTAGGAGAATGGTCGTATGAGAAATCCTTGTGGGGTGAGTGGTGAGGACCCAATCCAAGAGGGTACTGGTGCCAGTCTTGTAGTTAATCCTAGTAGGGGAGTTTACCATTTGTGTGAGGTT
Organism: Neoceratodus forsteri; assembly: GCA_016271365.2. Taxonomy (NCBI): domain Eukaryota; kingdom Metazoa; phylum Chordata; order Ceratodontiformes; family Ceratodontidae; genus Neoceratodus; species Neoceratodus forsteri. The sequence continues at coordinate 803,295,831 of CM057454.1, forward strand.
AGCAGCTGAGATGGAGTCTTTATAGGTACTGGCACTCGATACTAACCAGTTTATGTTGAAATCCCCTAGTAGAATAAGTTCAGGTTCGGGAGGATGAGAGTTGATAAAGTTTAGGACATAGTTGAATCCATGTTTAGGGTCCCTGGGTGGGATGTATACAGAGACAATAGTCAGGGCCTTATGGTTGGGACCTAGGATGATTTTTATTGGCAGAATCTGGGCCGAGGCAGAAAGTGATGGAGTTGCTACAGGGTGCCAAGACAGGGAGTCTTTGATATAGATTGCGCAACCACTGTCTTTTTTGGATATCCGGTCCAGCCTGTGGACATTGTAGCCCCGTATTGTTACTGCTGAGTCAGGAACTTTAGGTGTCAGGCAAGATTCCACCACTGCTAGGATGTCAGGGTTGTGTCGGCATATGAAGGCTTGGAGTGCATACAGCTTTGGTAGTAGGCTGCAGATATTAATGGTTGCAAGGATAAGGGCACCTGGAGTTTGTGTGTGGCTTGAGCTTCTTGGGACATGATTGGAATTGACACTGCCTGAGATGAGAAGGAGGAGGAGTAGGAGTTTTAAGGAGCAGAGTCACAGCTCTTTGAGAGATAGTTTTGATCGTTGTTTCCAGAAGTAGAAGTTGCAAGGTTCCAGGTGGTATCCCATATGGACTGCCAGGTGGTACAGTGCAGAGAGGTGGCCACACTTGTTGAGAGTAGTGATCAGGTTATGTAACCAGGAATATCCAAACGGTGCACCAAGCACAAGTCTCGAGTGGAAGTGGAGAGTTCCCTTAGAGTAGCAGTGGAAACCAGAGTAGAGGGCGGCGGGGGTGGGGTGGGGGTGGCTAGGACCAGGGAGAGAGAAGGGGAGGCAGGGCAAGGAGGAGGAGGAGAGGTGAGAGAAAGGCAGAGAGAACCCACATGGCTTACGTACTAGATAGAGAAAGAGACAGCGATATAGCCCTCTAGTGGTGAGAGGATATAATCTGCCAATGGAAAAGTCAACAGTTAAAAAAAAAAAAAGCTAGAAATTCACTTTTAATGTCAACTCAGAACTTAAAATGTCTGTAAGGATTAAACAAATTATTAAACCCTAGCACATAAATTCAATTAGAGACACAGAGGGAGATACAGTAGTTAGAGATGTGTTCAGCAGGACATAGTGTGGGCCACTTGGAAATCAGCTTCCACTGGTACCAAATCCAAAAGTCAGGGCTAGTACCTTGCAGTACAGAGGATTTCTGAAAAACTGTTTAAGTTCCAGAAATTGTGGGGTCCGTGGCCTGGTCAAGGCACGCTGGATCCCTGAAATAATGTAGAAAAACAGGATTTTTAAAGGTTGGAGTAGTAGGCTTGTTACATCAGAACAAAGAGAATAATAGAAGTGGGCAGGGTCAGAGAGCAAAGCTGTTTAGTTCAGCTGGTAATGTTATTACTGATACACAGTCCTACTTGTCACCAGAAAATATTGAAAATTTGGCATTTCTTAAAGTTAGCCTTCCGTTCTTTAATTTCAGATATGATACCTGAATAAATATAAAACATACTGACTCTTTGGCTCTCTCTTTGAAACAGTTTCTCCAATTGTGCCTCTTGTAAAAACTCTTATGTGAATAAAGTGTACAGAATGAATGAAGCATTCTGCTCCCATGAGCAGCAGAGCACAGTCTGAAACAGGAGCCAGCTTTCAATAGTCCTGTCTGCTTCAGCATCCCACCCCCATTTTGCTCCCACAAGCAGCGGAGCACAATCTGCAACAGGATCCTGCTTTCAAAACTCCTGTCTCCTTTAGTAACCCACTCCCATTTTGCTCCCACAAGCTGCAGAGCACAGTCTGAAACAGGTACCGGCTTTCAAAGCTCCTGTCTCCTTCAGTAACCCATCCCCATTTTGCTCCCACAAGCAGCGGAGCACAATCTGAAACAGGAATTTGCTTTCAAAGCTCCTGTCTCCTTCAGCAACCCACCCCCAGTTTGCTCTCACAAGCAGCAGAGCACAGTCTGAAACAGAAGCTGGCTTACAAAGCTCCTGTCTCCTTCAGCATCCCACCCTCATTTTTCTCCCACAAGCAGCACAGCAGAGCAGTCTGAAACAGGAGCCAGCTTTCAGAGGTACAGAGAATTGAAAAGGCAGCTAGCAGCACTCTCTGAAGCAACCTGTTTGCAGGCGTGTTTTTATTAAAAATGTACTCCTTTTCTGCTGTTTTATGTAATTTTTCTGCTGATCTTTCAAAGATTATTTTATATGGCAAATAAATCTGATTATTTTTTGCTGTTGTAACAGCTGCTGGTAGTACTGGCTGACACCTGCTTGTAGCAGTCTCCTTAATTGTATTTAGAGTTCACTGCCGAGTTTGCTCATGTTGAACACCTGTTTAGACTGGAATTCAGAGTGAATCAGAGTAGTCACCATTGTTTGAAATTCCCTGCTTCTTCTTGAGCCCAGGGTTGGTCTGCATAGCTCACCAAGTCCTATTCCTTTGTTGATGTTCCTGCCTTCCTCTTTGTCTCTCTACACAGCTCCTATCTCTTTCAGCAACCCTCCCCCATTTGCTCCCAGAAGCTGCAGAGCACAGTCTGAAGTATGAGTCAGCTTCCAAAGGTATGGAGAATTGAAAAGGCAGAGAGCAGCACTCTCAGAAGCAGCCTGTTTGCAGGGATGTTGGCCCGTTGATGTTTTGCATCGACTGCCTCCCCCAAGTCTGGCCCTTAATTTTTTGACATCATCGGGTCACGTGACAGTTGTGTCTAATTGTAAAGTGCCCACTTTTTCATTAGCAGGTTATATTTGCTGACCACTAGGTGTCAGTAAAGTGCACTCCTTTTTCCTCCCTTCCTACTCTGTCTCCTCCTCCACCACTGACCCTTTGATCCCAATCCCCAGCTCTGTGGTTCACCCCATTACAACCAAGATACCAGCCACTTTCTACCACTCACTGGGAATGGGTTTTGACCCTGGATCCTCCGCACTGCAGGCAGCAGCCCTACCTCTGCGTCATTGTGTCTGACCAACTGTTCTCCTGCCATTTATCATACTAAACCATTCCTCCCCAGACTCTCTGTGGCTTCCAGCCTGGACACCCCAACATTACTCCAACCCAGTCAAGGAATGAGGTTATTTTGGCAACCTCCCATCCTTGCCCTTCTTATACTACTTATTCCCAACTCAATCCCACCCCCAAGCCATGTGCTGTTGGCCCCACAAACCATGACCCACTTATTTACACAGTTGGTGGGCCACTATTAGTATTTTGCTTCCACCTGAGTCACAGCCTCTGGCCCCAGTAGCTTATGCCTGCCCCAGCTATCTGAACCTCTCATATTTCCTGTTGCCGCATATCCTCTCTCTCTCTCCCCCTATCCCCTTAAATTCAACACCAACCTGACTCCTAAATCTGAACAACATAAACTTGTCATACTTAGGCTTGCCCTTCTTCTGCTGTTTCTCTCAGGTGGACTCCCTTCAGGGTGCCTTCCTCAAGCAACTGGTCATGGAACCACCTCGGCAGAAGGCAATACTGGACCTTGTGCTCACAAACAGGGACAGTGTGATGGGGGTAACAGTGGGGAAGCACCTGGGAAACAGTGACCACCAGTCATTGTGGTTTGAAATCACAGAAAGAGCAGAACCAAACCACACAAAAACACGATCCTGGATTTTAGGGGGCAGACTTTGGGAAAATGGGAGATACTTGAAAGAGGCATTAAGGGAATGGGACAGGAATCAGGGGTTGAGGAACAGTGGAGTATTTAAAATGGGGATTACAAGAACAACAGAATTATGCATTAAGCAGGTTAGCAAGAGGAAAAGGAAGAGGAGACCATTATGGTTTTCCAAAGAGGTAGCAAAGAAAGTGAAAGCCAAAAAGATTGCATTCAGGCAATACAAAAGACACAGGCAGAAGGGGATAGGGAGAGTACCAGAGAAGCAAAGGAGGCAGGAGGTCAGTAAGGGAAGCCAAAGCTCAGACAGAAGAACACATTGCAAAATCAGTGGGTGAGAGGGGACAAAACCTTTACAGGTACAATAAGTGAAAAAAGAAAGACAAAGGGAGGGATAGTGAGACTGAAGGGGGAGGATGGGAGCCATGGAGGATGACAACAGTAAAGCTGACATATTGAACAGGTATTTCTGCTCAGTCTTTACTGAGGAAGTGGAGGGTAATGGGTCTGAAGGGAGTACAAGGGGTGAGAATGGTGCAGAAATGGACACAAGTCCCTTTACACGAGAAAGGGTCCTGAAGGAACTGGAAGTAATAAGAGTTGATAAAGCAATGGGGACAGATGGGTGCACCCCAGGGTCCTTACAGAACTAAGAGAGGTGGTGGCTGAACCTCTGGCTATCCTGTTTAGCCAATCACTGGAAACAGGGAGGTACCCAAAGACTGGAGGACAGCAGATGTAGTCCCCTTATACAAAAGTGGGAACAAAGAGGCAAGGGAACTACAGACAGTCAGCCTCACCTCAGTAGTGGGAAGATCATGGAAGCACTACTGAAGGAGAGATTGGTGGAACATCTGGTTATCAATGGACTACAGGACCCAAGGCAGCATGGTTTCACCAGGGGAGTGTCAGACCAACTTCATTGAATTTTTGACTGGGTGACTAGGGAGGTGGATCGGGAGGCAGTGGACATGGCCTATCTGGACTTCAGCAAGGCCTTTGACACTGTACCACATAGAAGACTATTACACAAACTGGGGAATATGGGTGTGGGCAGGACAGTAGTGTGGTGGGTAGGTAACTGGCTGGGTGGCAGGACACAGAGGGTGGTGGTAAATGGCTGTCACTCCACAGAGGGAAGATGACCAGTGGGTACCACAGGGATCAGTGCTGGGACCAGTCCTATTCAACATCTTCATCAGTGACATTCACGCAGGATCTAGAAGGCAGAATTTCACTGTTCGCTGATGACACAAAGCTCTGTAACAGAGTAGACACACCAGAGGGTGTAGACAGAATGAGAAGCGACTGCAGAAACTTGAAGAATGGTCAGGGTTTGGCAGTTGAAATTCAATGCAAAGAAGTGCAAGATAATGCATATGAGGCACAAAACCCTGGCACAATATATCAGTTGGGGGTGAGGATATAACATGCACCAAGCAGGAAAGGGATCTTGGGGTTGTCATCTCTGATGACCTCAAAGTAGGGAAACAGTGTGACAGGGCAGCAGTTAAAGCAAATAGGATGCTGGGATGTATAGGCAGGGGCATCACCAGCAGGAAAAGGGAGGTCATAATTCCGCTATACAAGACACTAGTGAGGCCCCACCTGGAGTACAGTGTACAGTTCTGGAGACCATACCTACGTAAGGACATAGACAGGGTAGAGAAGGTTCAGAGGAGGGCAACAAAGATGGTGCATGGATTGCATCACAAGTCCTATGAAGACAGGTTGAAGGAACTGAACATGCTCCCTGGAGGAGAGGAGGAGAGAGGGATATGATAGAGACATACAAGTATCTTACAGGGAGGAACAGGGTGCAGGAAACACTATTTTAAGTGAAAAGATGTTCCAGGACTAGAGGGCATGGGATGAAGTTGGAGGAGGACGATTCAGAGGAAACATGAGAAAGAATTTCTTTACAGAATGGGTGGTGGACAAGTGGAACACCCTGCCAGAGGAAGTGGTGGGGGCTGAAACAATCATGGGATTTAAGAATGCATGGGATAGACATAAAGGAATTCTAGAGGTCAGGGGTAAGGAGCAACAGACTTCTAGGAAAACAAACTGAACTTACAAGCTCAAATGGGCAGACTGGGTGGGCCATAGGCCCTTATCTGCCGACACTGTCTATGTATCTGTGTATCTATGTATCTATGTAATGTGCACCCTAACCCTGGCCCATTACTACGTCTGCCCCTAATATTTGTCACTCACGTGGTCTTCTCCTAGCCTCAATCAATATTTGCAGTCTGCTGAAGAAGCACACTCTTCTTCAAGGCTGGATAGTACAGTACAAAACAGATGTTTCTGGCCATGGTGGAAACCTGGGTCTCCCACAAAACACCTGATTCACTCGTGGCCATGAATGGGTAAACAATGTTTTGTGTTGATAGGCAGGGTAAAAGAGGAGGTGGATGTGCCATCTATATCCGGGAAGTGCTTCAAGGGCATGTTCTTCTGACCACCCCCACAACATGGGGCACAGGCTTTGGCCATTAAAACTGCAATGGACAACTCGGGCAAACCTTTTATAGCCATGTCAATATATATCCTCCCCTATAACTAAAAACTGGCCTTTAATTCTGTTCTGAACTGTATCCCCCAATTAACTAACAATACTGAGATCATTGCCCTAGGTGACTACAACATAAACTGTCAGTCAGCCTCTGCAGCCCCTTATAGGGATGAAGTTGCAGCCCAGAATCTAACCCAGGTTGTGCCCTCCCCTATGAGGCTAAACCATAAGACAGGTAGCTCAACCCTGATGGACCTTATCATCACTAATCACCCAGAGAGACTCTTGGCGGTCTCTGTGCTCCCGGACACCTTAAGCGACCATTCCCCAATACTTTACAACTGGTCTAATAGTGCTAAAAAAACACCTCTTGGGTCATCTACCAGCGCACCCTAAAAAAAGGATCCCATGGCCAATTCAAAGATTTCCTTGCAAAGTGTGACTAGTCTCCCATTAACACTGCCACACATACAGATACTGCACTTGCCTTCTTT